>OX030993.1:5000000-10000000 GCA_943735965.1 Eupithecia abbreviata
CCCTCCAACTCAACCTGTGGATATTGTAAGAATCCTTTTTTATTATACGTACAACCAAGGTAGCAAACAATTATGCCTTATGGTAAGCGGTTACCGCAGCTTATGGACGCCTGCAATATCGTTGACATTACACGCGCGTTAGAGTACCCTATGATGTATTGTATTAACACTTTGACTGCGATCTTTTTTTAACCTAAAAAATTCGTGCTGCCGCTCTACACAGCGGTGGTGTTGCGCCGCACATGCGTTTCGTTTTCGAAAAATATTACGGCTGTGCTGAATCACACAGATCTGAATTTTCTCAGCCGCTGCGCTAGTGTGGATTTACGCATATTAGTCACTTGTAGGAAACACATACCGTGTGATTTCAGCAATCAAAGTGTTAAGCATATCAGTCATATTGTACCCATAACACAAGTTCAGCGTACCTTAGGGCTAGATGATGCTTTGTTCATTGTCCAACATTATTTTTTTTTTATTTATATAATTTCAGGTATCATGCCTGTGGCAAGGCAAGCACCTCATCTCCATCTCTCTATCCGGGGTTATCAACTACCTGGATATAGACAACCCGGATAAGCCCAGACAAGTGTTGATGGGCCACAACAAGCCTATCACCTGCCTGGCGCGCGCTGACCACCTAGTGTACACTGCGAGCCACGACGGAACGGTCACTCAGTGGGACGTCAGCACTGGTATGTACACTATTACACTTCTAACAGGATGTAGATAAGTCTGTACAGATAATTACAAAAAGACATTACATACGACAAGTACAATGGGCGGCCTTATCGCTTAGAAGCGATCTCTGGGGGTGGGGTGTACCAAAGGTAAAGCTAGAATAAATATAATTAATTATTATTATTCATATTATCCATACCCCAATCTCTCGATAGAGAACCAAAGTTATCGACAAAGCTCTAAGAATTAGCAAGCGGAAGTGGCAATGGGCCGGCCATATCTCGCGAAGAACCGACTACCGCTGGGGCAAACGTGTACCTTAGTGGAGACCACGACTCGGTAAACGTAGTGTAGGACGCCCTCCATATTGCACCAGGTGGGATAACGAACTGCGATAAACTGCTATGGCGCTCATTAAGGGGAGGCCTATGTCCCGCAGTGGACTAGCATGCTGTGATGAAGTAAGGCAGGGGGTGTACCAAAGATAAAGCTATTATAAATATTACTACTTATATTACTATGCATATTATTCATATAATATTTCAGGTGAAGGCAAGCATGTCTCGGGCCAGGGTCACGGGAACCAAGTGAACGCGATGCGAGCTGGCAAGGAGGGCTCTCTTCTCACTATCGGCATCGATGATACGCTGCGTCGGGCGGTTAATCAGACTGAAGGTAGATCAAGGTTTAATATATTGGTTGGCAATTATCACCATGCTTTGCAGGCGGATTAGTGATTAACTTCACATCTTTATAATATTACCACGCTATTTAATACATAACGTAACTCGCGTTATCAGCGTTATTACGCAAATATTAACGCAGGTAACGCGTGTTAAGGCGCATTTAATCGTAAAAAATGCCTTAAAAATTAACCTATGTTTCTCCTGGTCACGCTATAACTTGAGAACGGCTTTACGGATTTCATTATCTTTTTTTTATGTTTTCTAATAATTCGTAGAAGGTTTCATCAAAAAAAATGCGGGACGTATCTAGTAATAAATAATGCTGGACTGGACAATCCACACAGTATCATCTGGCCCCAACCTAAGCTTGTGTTACGGGTTCTGGAAAACTGATACCATACTTAACGGTAGATTAAATACACAGAAATATGTTTTTGTTACATACGTAGGTCACATGGTTTATAAACCTTCTTGAATCACTCTATCTATTAAAAAAACCGCATCAAGATCCGTTGCGCAGTTTTAAAGATCTAAGCATACATAGGGACAGACAGACAGCGGGAAGTAACTTTGTTTTATACGATGTAGTGATATATCGTTATGTAGGTTATATCAGTTATCCAGTACCCATAACATGCGGCTAGATGGTACTTTGTGGATTATCCAGCATTATTACAATTCATATTCGCAGGTGACGCTCCTGCGTATATCGACAACGCAATAACTCTCGGCTCGCAGCCTCGCGGCATGGACTACATTGTTGAAGACGATACTACCATTGTAGCCACTGTTAAAGAGGTAAGACATGATTCACATCTACAGCTATGTTAGTCAACTGTTAGACATGAGTAGAGACTTCTGAGTTTTAGGCTTTTTACTGAAAATCAGAAATTCTCTGCCCGTCGCCATACGTTTCTATGCTGACTATGGTTGTGCATCTTTGTTTGACAGATGATGTCAGATGTTGTGATTTATCTTTTTTTATCAAATTAAAACATTATTTTTAAATCTAATGATACAGACGAATTAATGAAGCAATAAAAACTTTATTATAAAAAATATACACAAAACTTTAACGACAAAGCTTTCTATACTGTAGTTACAGCATAGTAAAGTTAGACGCCTGGAAGATAATTCATGATTTTACGTTTCTATGCTGACTATCATGGTTGTGCATCTTTGTTTGACAGATGATGTCAGATGTTGTGATTTATCTTTTTTTTATCAAATTAAATCATTGTTTTTAAATCGAATGATACAGACGAATTAATGAAGCAATAAATACTTTATTATAAAAAATATACACAAAACTTTAACGACAAAGCTTTCTATACTGTAGTTACAGCATAGTAAAGTTAGACGCCTGGAAGATAATTCATGATTTTTAGCAAAAAGCCTATAACTCACACACCATTGGAAATAGACCTTTGATTTTGTGGTTTTTCTGGGTCGTCAATATGGTAAATAAATAAATAATTAAGTTACGTAGAAAAAAATATGTAAACTATAAAACTAATTCACAACATTTTTTTTTTGCATTAAAAAAAAACTTTAGATAAAAAATATCACAATATCATTTTTTGTTGATGTCTAATGAATACCCAACTTCCATCCAGCTGCAAGTAATCATCGGAGGCAGCAAACAGTCCAGCCTGGCTATCGACTACGAGCCGACGTGCGTGGCGATCGACCCTAAGACTAGGCACGTTGCTGTTGGAGGTATGTATTCATATTTTATTGCATCATGTATCATCTACCTACAACCTATACTAGTTTCAGTTTGATTTAAATTTTAAATACACACAGCACGACGACTCGATCCCACCACTCTAGGACTAGCATGCGTACGGCGCATTATAACTCTGCTCTTGTCGATATTCCATATACATACTTCTTCCTACCTAAAATCTAACTAAACAATATGATTACTATGTAAGTAACCACTCGAAGTATGACAAAGTATTCATGTCCTAGGTCGTCATCACAGAAAGATGATTTACGTGGCATTAGTATGGTTTTTAGTCTTTTGTGGTGTTTAGTCTGGAATAAAACCATATCCCTTATTTCATCCTTCAGGAGAAGACAGCAAAGTCCACCTTTACTCACTGGACGTACGCACGCTGACAGCCATGCAGACGGTAACGCATCTCGGCGCCGTCACCGACGCGAGCTTCAGCCCCGACGGAGCGTATCTAGTCGCCAGCGACGCGCATCGGAAACTTATTCTGTACAACACTAGCGATTATCAGGTTAGTTGTGTATTGATACAGAGCAATAACAATACTAGTGAGATTGGTGTGATTAAAAGGTTGGATCAGGCAATAAATTCAAATTCAATGAAATACTATTCAATTATTTATTACTATGGATGTTCTAACCATAACCGTCGCACTTGATCTCGTGACAGATTCACGAGATCAAGTGACCGACGCGCGACGATTCGAAAATATTTGGTACTTCCTACGACTGCTTAGAGATTACCCCGAGTGCGAGGCCTTACGCACTAAAATAACAAAAACCTTATAATTGTAGTAGCAGTTGAGTAAGACTTTGTCTTCACAATAAGCCTATCATGGCCGCAGTGATACCCATTACCCAAGCCACCTAAAGAAAATAAAACTAATTAACGACTCGAATAATAATAATAAAAAGACTTTGTGTTTCGGTAGCTAGGCCTATCACGACCGCAGTAATACCCAAGCCAACCAAAGAGAATACAAAAAAAAAATTAAAAGACTTTGTCTTTCGGTAGACCTTGTCCCTTTGGACGTTTGTTAAGTGTTAAGTTACCAAAGCTTTTTTCTGTGTGCAGCTGGCCCACAACAAAGAATGGGGCTTCCACACTGCCCGCGTGAACTGCGTGGCTTGGAGCCCTGACTCTGCGCGTGTCGCGTCGGGCTCCCTGGATACCACGATTATCGTCTGGAACGTGGCGCAGCCAGCCAAGCACACTGTGATCAAGAGTAAGTTGACCTCGACCTTGACCTTGACCTAGACCTAGACCTTGATCTCGACCTCGACCTTGATCTCGACCTCAACCTTTGTCCTCCACACAGCTCTGAACTGCTTCGCTTAGAGTCTTTAAAAATTTTCCCTTATTGTATTGAGAATGTTTGAGAGAAAGGTACCCCGCAATGTACCCATAAACATTTTATTCTTTAAAAAATTGTCTTCAGTACTTAAAAAACAGTGTAAATATTATGGAATTTGAAGTGAGTTTTTAGTTTGTTCAAAACAATTAAATTATTATAAAAATATTTAGCTATGAAGCTGTCCATTAGTACTTTTCCTTTTGTTTCTTCTTAAATCTACAACTTGCCATTTTTTTTCAGATGCTCACCCCCAAAGCCAGATCACGGGTATCACCTGGATCGACGACGAGACAATCGTGTCCGTCGGCCAGGACGCCAACACTCGCGTCTGGAACGTGCCTAAGGCCGACGCTTAGTTGGCGCAGCCTTTAGGATTGGATGGGATAAGATAAGAAGTTAGTTCTGTCTAGCTTAACAAATATTTCTTAGAATCATTGTTACAAAAAATCCACTCGATTTAACAAATTTTAAATTGAGTTTCTGTCTGTCTAGAAGAATGGTCTTTACAAACCAAATTTTCAAGGTACATATAAAATGGTCTCTGCTTTCAGTGAGAAAGTTGGTGCAGATCGCGTAGTTTTTACTTTTTTTCGGCGCCAACCAACATAATCACATAAAACCCATAACATAATCGAAATTTAGTGCAACATTATGAATTCAAATTACTTTTTAAACAAGTTGAATAATATCCTTTGCCCGAGCAAACCCCGATTTTGTGCGAAGTCACCGTTTTCGAACGGGAGTGGTAAAAAGTGTAAAAATATATTATTTATGATAAAACTTTGAAACTATCATGGTTATCAACACTAAAGTCATTTAAAACGGGATATTTACCATGATTTGATTTTTGAGTTATCCTATATTTCGGCACAGTTTCATGCGCCATGATCACGGATTTTTTTTTATGGTTTGAGTGTTTTGAGCTATACGAGGTTAGCTAGTAGCCTTACAGTTCTTATCTTATTCCTTGAAAATTAGGGATATATTCTTTTTCAAACAACTTTTGTGGAAGTGGAAACATAAATTTTGCAATAAGATTTTATTATATTTCACTCGTGAATACTACCCTTAAATCGTAATACAACTGCTAGGCCACCAAGGTTTAAAAAAATGTGCATTTCAAGTATCCAATAGTATTAGTTCCAATTGCATTTACCAAATTGGATTGTATTACGAAGTATTTGAATATTTATTAAAGGAGTTATTTAAATAAGATTGATAATTTTCACTTGAAAAAGAATAATCCCGATATTAAAATGTAGAATTTTAAGTACGTATAATGTAATGACTTTGAGATACTAACATATTTATTTTGCTTGTTTTAAGTTAATTATTGTGCCTACCTAATAGTTTTCGAATTTAAACTTAACGTGAAAGATGAATGGTTGAGTTTTGTTTAAATTCAAATGGTTTATGTAGGTTTTATATTGTTTTTATTGCTCACAGATATTAAAATTATTTTTGTACTAACTAGAGTGCTATTTAATAATGTAACCCTTAATTTTTTCAAGTCGTATTTATCGCAAGATATGAAGTCAAAATTGTACAGATTTAAACTAAGTTTTAAGTCATTTTGAAATGAGATTCGAAATTAACAGTATTTATTAGACATTGTTTAAAATAGTTTATTCAATTAAAATCCTTTTGAAGTCACTTTTATAATGTATAGACTGAAAACATTATTTTTAAATTTGTAAATACCTGTTATTCGTTTGATAACTATAGCTACTAGGGCGGTACTAAACATAGGCTAATGCTAAACTACGATTTTAGTGTTATAAATCGTTTGAAACAAATAGTTTCCTATATCTTCTCATGGTCACAATAGTCCGGGAGACCACTATCAATAGGAATACCATATCAAGCGCCTCGGTTAATGACTAATTTAAGAGAACGTTTTGCATGCTATAACGATCCACACTGCGAGTGATCCGCCTAGGTGCCTACTTAGTGGTTTGTCACCAAGCGAGTCGCTACGCGAACGAACGGCGTCTTGTATTGAGTCTTGTACACAACCGTAGCTCCTAGCTTAGCTCCAAGCTTGGCACGTATAGTGTAGCATTAGCCTTATGAATTATAGGGTAAGTTTCTAATCGTCCATATAACTTAAAATCAGCATTTCGTAAAACAAAAGTTTTCTACATAGTTTTCTTTTTTTAATAAACAAGTTTTGAACAAAATATTTTAGAAGCAGTATTTTTATACTAATTTCCGATATATGTTTACGCTGTGTCTACTAAATGTATGTAAAATATGAAATAAATTGTATACACTTGTACTTTGATGTTTTATTTATAAAAATGAAAACACAAACAACAATATAACTCCTAAATAGTTGTCTTTTAGTATAAAGTCTTTTATTTGCATCTTATAAACATATTTATTCATCTTAAATATAACAGCATTATCATTAGTCACAAATTTGTGAACCATGCAAGGTGTCCAGACGATTACAAATTATTTGTATTATTTTTTACATTTTCTATTAAAACTAGCGTAACTTGTCTTTTGTCATTTAAACAATTACATAGAAAATAACAATCCAACCGTTATAAAATATAACTAAACCTGAATAATATATACTGTATTATGGAATATACAAACAAACATAAGTTCTGTTACATTTTAGGTTATCTCGGTGGGTGTTAGCTGAAGATATTGTGAGTATATTACATAAAATATGTCTTTTACAAAACTAAAAAAACTGAGTCGTACTTACACTCATTTGACGAACTCTGTGGCGTGGTGGACGAAGGACCGCCTGCGACGCAGTAGGTTGCGGGTTGCCTTCACCCTCTCATGGGCGAAAAAAGTGAAAAAACTAGTCTTGTCTCATTCCGAGTCGGTTTTTTTGAAGTTTTAAATAAATCGCTAGTTCCTCTTATTCATAAACTACCATTCCATCATGTTTTGCCTATAACACTCAGGGGCACGAATCGACCGATTAGATTTTTTTTTAGAATTCGGCGGTTATTCCGGATCTAACTTATTAGAAAAATAATTTGTCCCTAATCCTTTGTCTTTAAAATAGGTACTAATATTGATTAGTAGGTACCTACATACAATGAGCCTGCGTTTGACCACCATCTTATTGGATGGTAATTTCACTAATGCTAAGCTGAAGCCCCAGTCTTCAGCTTGGCATTAGTGGGATGACGCTGTGACGGTTATTAGGGCAACCATTAGCCATGCCCAGTAGGTTAGTTAAAATAACGTCCAGTCCAATACCTGTCTTAAAAAACTAAGATACATTACATTCCTATTGTCTTTTTTGTAGTCTAATGTATGGGACATTACAAAAGGCTTCCTATATTTCGTCATGGTCACAGTAGTCCGGGAGACCACTACCAATAGGAATACCTCATCTAGTCCCACAATCACACGTCGCGTCTCGTCGCGTGCCTATAAGCCACGTGTTTCCTGAGCGCGTCGCGCGACCGCGACACGTGCCCGCACGCGCGGCACGCGTGTCGCCGGCCCGCGTGCGTTTCCATGTGCACGCGCAGGTTGTACTGGTTGGAGAGAACTTTGTTGCAGATTGAGCAGACTGAGTTCGCTGGACGGTATTTCTTGTCGTAGATCGGTGGTTCTGGAAGTGGAGGATTTTGTTTAGATTTTTTAATATAGAATAATTATAAATAAAGTGAAATGATACTCCGCCGAGAATAGGTACATTAAATAAAATAAATAATAAAATATAATAAAAAAAAATGCTAGACCATTCACACATCACGCATTATCTAGCCCCAAATTAAGCACAACGTGTGTTATGTCTACCAGATAAATGATAAATACATAATACCTACAATACACGATATAATTTTTATTATTTGACACTGGTTACTTTGGGGCTATGTGGAAATAATGTCCAGTAGGTACATACTATGATTTCGTTAAAATTCTCGTCAGTGATTAAAAATAAAATTCCCTTATCAATAGCTAATATTTATCTAATAGGTAAATAGGTATTTATCTGTGTTTAATCTTCAACATCCTACTTCTGAGATTCGAACATTATCCAATGTAGTTACTAGAACTTTATTGCGAAAAACGAACAAAGCCTCATTAAACAAACTTGGTTAAAATTACAACTCCAAGTTTATTCCGGGGTTAAAAATACACCGGTAAAGAAAACTACATTAGCTAAGCTTAGACTAGAGGTGGATAAAGTAGCCAACTTGTCTCTCAAACAAAGATTTTGGTTTACTTGCCGAACACGTATGTATGTACAAGTAAAGAGTTACTTTCTACTTTGGACGGACTAGAGAACTGAGTTAAAACTTTTTAAAACCTTGGCGGGGATAAGACTGGAATGTATTCCGTGTTTTGTTTTTAAGGTGAAATGAGTCCCAAAACCCAGATTTTGACTTAACGGAAAATCAATTTTAAGGGAACAAAATACATATTTTTCGAATATATTTTGATGAGGATCAAACGTTTAGGATATTAGTTAGTTAGTATGTTATGGGAGTCGAAACACGGTTGACTAAACTTGACAAGATAGAAAAAAATGGCAAAGTTTCCTCTATATCTTCATTTTTTACAGAAAAAACAGTTTTATTATAATTTTTTTTTATATATTTTTTTTTTTTATGAATTTGTTCTTTATTTATTATTTAATGTATTTATTGTGTCTAGGTAATTGAATGGCAAAAGTGCTCTATAGGTATAAGTGTTTTCATTATTTTAGGCTTTAGTATTATTTAATGTATTGTGTTGGTATACGTGACGTGACGCGTGGGTTTGGTTCCGACGGAAGATCAGCGTTGTGATAGCTATGCACAATGGCTATCACAACACAATGCTGAGTCGGACGCCATTTTGTAGCATTTAAGTTTTATTTTTTTTCAATTAGTTAGTAGTTATGTAGTATTTATGGTGTTGGGTAGTTAAGGTATTAGTTTAGTAAATTTGTTAACTACAAATCAAAGTTGTTTGCTACAAATAAAGATAATTCTATTCTATTTTATCTCTACGGAAAAAACAGTTTTATTTGCTAGTTATTTAATAATGAAATTTCTTCTACGTGTTCCCTAATAAACTATTATGGATTTAGTTTTTTTAGAAACAGTATTATTTTAGAGGAATAACAAATTTAAAAATAAAAACCAGTGAAATTGCGCGCGGGCCGGTCATTTGCCTCCCTTTTTCGCCTTCCCCGCGCGGCGTTCGTCCCTGTCTAGAAAATGGGAACTCATTTCGCCTTAAGCATTAAGCCATAAGTTCTTGTTATGATAACTTTCACACGCTTAAATCATTAATAGTGTGAGAGCTAATTTTTGAAAACCTATGGCATTATGTTCCCATTATAATTTTGATTTGAATTGAACACAATCAAAGGATTTAAAAAGTAGAATTAAATCAGTTCATTTTAGAATACCCACTTCGACGTTGTTGAGTGTTATAGTAAAAATTGTTAATATCCATAAAACATAAGTTCCACTTTCTTAAATGATAGATGCTGTGTGTAATTGACCGGAATCTTTATAATATTATTTTTCTCATTTCCAAGATCTCAGGATATGCGAAACGGTTCTCTGAAGGGCTCGTGAAATGCCCTCCAAAGCCTGTTGGCTACACAGGTTTTTTAATGTAGGTAACCTACTTAAAGGCGCTCGCTCCGCCCAGGTGGGATGATGACCTGCGAAAGACTGCAGGTAGATGCTGGATGCGTCAAGCTGAAGATAGGGCGCTATGCCGCTCAATGGGAGAGGCCTATGTCCAGCAGTGGACTAACATAGGTTGATGATGACCTAAAGGCAAGGACTGCACTGCACACATGACACATTTATACTTTACTAGCCTGCGCGCGTGGAAATTATGTTTCAAATGGTTTATAAACCTACCTCTTGGATCACTCCATCTATTTAAAAAAAACCACATCGAAATCCGTTGCGTAGTTTAAAGTTCTAAACATATAGGACAGATAGCGGGAAGCGTCTTTGTTTTATACTATGTAGTGATAATTATTTACTTACCGGTATTTGTCGGTGGGCTAGTAATCGTGGGGTTTCCAATCTTATGCGTGCTATAGAGATTTTGAACTATCTGATCCAGCTTACTCAGTCGATCTCTTTCGCTCTTCATAGCAATATCATAGCTGTCCTTTTCTAAAGTCGGGGTCAGTATCTCGTCGTATAGCTTTAAGTCGGGTTCCGTGAGCGGGGTCGTAGGTTCGTTTTTGACGTCTAAGTTGATTGGAGAGTTTGTTTGTTCGTCTTGAGGTTCAGTGTCGGTTGGGGTCAGAGTTGAGTTCTGGAAGTTACGTGTTACGCGATTAATAATAGTCAAGGTACTTATAGGTATATTAGAAATATCATGGCAGACATAAAAGTACAAATGATTAGATACCGATATACTGTTAAGAAAATAACTCCAGTGATTCTTGTTGTTGATAGATACATTTTTTAAATTATAAATATATAAATAACAACCAGAACACCCGGAACAAGTATCTGCAGATCGTACACTCAATTGTCCAGAGGCGGGAATCGAACCCGCAATCTACTGCGTCGCAGGCGGACCTTCGCCCGCCGCGCCACAGAGTTCGTCAACGTTCGTTGTTGTGTACGTTCATCAACTGTGTAGATTTCTCCAGGCATTTCAGGCATTTCGGTCCTAAGATGTCTTAGATCTGTTTTTTGTCACTGAGGTACCTACAAAGTGTCAAACTGATATGATCGTCAAATTGATATCAGCGTCAAATTGATATGAGCGTCAAAACGATCTGACTGTAGGTACCTAAACCTTACCGTATCAGCATCAGTAAGCCCAGAGACCCTCAGTGTCTGCGCCAGCCGCAGCAGCGAAGGCAGCACCTTCTTGGAAGCTGTCACTTCTCCGGTATACATGAAGGTCAGAAGCAGTCGCAATTCAGCCACGTCGCAAGTCAGGACCACCACTAGTGTGTTGTTCTCAGCCTCCACTTCCTGGAATTATAAGGGAGTAAATTAAATATGGAGGAACAGTCAGTGGGAAATTGCCATGATCGATGCTGGTAAAGATTAAGTAAAATAACACAAATTCTATTACGGCTCGAGTAAGCTAGATTTATAATAAAACAATAAATAAATACCGGACAATTCATAGAGCATCATCTAGCCCCAAGCTAAGCATAGCTTGTGTGGTACCAAATAACTGATATACATAATATACTTTACAAAGATAGATATTTTTTATTATACATAGAAAACGACCAGAACACCCGAAACAAATATCTGCAGATCGTACACACAATTGACCCGAGGCGGGATTCGAACCCACAACCTCCAGCGTCGCAGGCGGACCTTCGCCCACCGCGCCACAGAGGTCGTCAATGATTGTATCATCTGAAGCACACTTTGGGCCCAGATGATGCAGCGTGTCTGTCTTGTATTATGAATTTATTTAAGAATACCTTGAAAAGCTGTGCGAAGTACTGGCTACATGAAGCTAGGACGAGCTTGTGCGCCCTAACCGAGGTTCCACCAGCGCTGAGCGTCACGTCGGCCAGGGCTCCCGTGCTCAGCATGCGGCCTAGGGCTCCGATCACGCTGTTCTGTACGTGGGCGGACATAAGTGAGGGTACGAGCAGCTTTCAAATATCCAGCCCTGTTTTAACCCTAAGATCTTTCTGTGACTTTAAATAGTGTCGTCGATTTGAGGATGAGACGTTCCATTTCAGCCCCGGGTTCTGTAACTCGCTAATAACACTCCCATACAAACATTTGTGGTTTTCAAAGTGTTATTATCAAATCTCATACAATATCGAACGTCTCTATCGAGACGATACTATCGAGTAATTGAACCCGGGAACTTCTATGTGGTTAAAAATTTGAAAATACCTTGTTTTTAAAGGTAAGATAGAAACTGGCGGTATGGTAGAGAAGCGCAGTAGACGTTTTCTTTTTCATTCAAAAACTCGTCGTTAGCCCGTATCCACCTTACTTATAATTGAGAATAAAACAGAATTCAATAAAACTGTCTTAATGACTACTGGGTGGTAGGAAAGCCCTATGAGCCAATCAGATCAGTCTTAAATTATCTGTCTTTAATAATAATGGTGTAATCTACAAAAACTAAACGGTTTTTTTTATAATGATGTAGAAACAAAAATAGGTACCTAGAGATAGTTTTGAAATACGAGAAGAACAAGACTATTCTAATCTTAATGGGTATTCAATCGGGCCAGATATTTCGAACAGCTGCTACTACTAAATTGTGAAACCAGAGTGTCAGTGTTGCTAGCGAGAGGCAGTTAGCGTGTGATTATCTCAATTATTTATTTGAGTTGACGGTGTGGTGACATGTAAATGTTTATTAACTGAAAAATGTGTAAATGAAATATATATTTTTCATACAGGAAGCGGAGATCAAAAGGTTTTAGTAGCTAGAAGATTTAATATTATGCTTGTAAAATAAAACTGCTTGCCCAGAGCGGTAATTGTAGGTACATCATATAACGTAAATCTGTTGTCATATTTTATGAAATATTAAAAACAAAAATATACTTATCAAACACGTTTTTGTTTTTTATGATAAACTCGAATCACGCCTAATTTGTTGATACTTAGAGTGCTGTTAACGAAAGAAATCCCGCAGCAATTAGTAGAACACATTATTTTCGTACGTTTAGGGGACTCGTTTCGCAAAAAGCATCTTACCTATGTGGTGATATAAGAAACAAACTCTCAGCTCTTGAACTGAGAGCAATTTGCCTAAATAGCATGCGTACATTGCGTAGCCTACCGAAGAATCTAATCTTCTTATCTCTCCGGCACATTTCTGTTTATCTAAATGAAATTAAATAGTTCGCGAACATACAAGGTATTTTATTTTACTTAGCGTGCAAATAAAACAAATTATGGATACAGGTTTATGTGGGCTTTCGTACCCTACCGAACTGTGTTGAGTGTAAAGTGTAGGTGTGATTAGTGTTTCATAAATAACGAATACCTATTTGAAGGCCTAGAACCTAGGCGTGGAACTAAAGTGTTTTTGGCAGTTATTTCACAAATCATCACCTACCTAATTATATTCCATCATTTCGCACTAAAACTTTTACTGTTTCTGTTTTTAAAAATTGACAAATTATATTATATTTTAAAAAAAATTGTGAAGCATATTCTTTGTAAAAAGGCTTATTACAAAATATCAGATTATCTAGAAGATAAAAAAGCTCGGAACGAGTTTTGCTGCTCCAACTCAAAATCTAACAACTTACAGATAAGCAAATCATATGTACTAGACACATAAGTTATGAACATACTAGTTCTGGTTTCTTCTAACTTCTTCCACTGGTGGACAAAAAATTGAAGTGAACATTAATATAATAATGAATAGTATAAAATATGATTTGTCTAAGTGCTTAATTGTAAGCCTAAAGAAATAAAATTTCGTTTCATTTCATTTCATATAAGACCCTTAGTAGGTAGCTACAAGTGACTCAAATGTATCTGCCATGTGTCAAAATGTAATGTAAAAAGGTTGGTACCTTTTATAATATTCTGCTTTGAAAATAAATAAAATAAGAGTGTCTTGATGAAATATTTATTGGTGTAACACAGCTTGAATTTGATTTAAAAAATAAAATATCTGTGCCTTGTAAGTGGTAAGAGACACGTTTAGAGATGAACGTTGTCTCTCATAGACAAGCGATATAACGCAACTAATATGTAGCAAGTGAAATTGTGTGTAAAAAGAGTGAAATAGTGTACCTACCGGTGCCGCCGTGGGCGTGTAATTACTCACCTACCTGGTGGTTATGCCAGCGCAACGAAAACTGTTGTATATCATCGTAATCCATCGCACAGTAATAAACAGGGCAAAAAGCAAAGCAAAAGCGATTGACTCACTATCGGATCCACGCACGCTCTCCGCAAGACAATAATATTGTTAACGAATCCAGGCTACTTTATTTTAGTCGGTACGCCTGGAAAACCTGTAGCCACCTATTTCTGGAGCTGATCTTATTTATAAATCCAATGACATTCAGTCAGTGACGCGACTCACATACCAAAACTCATCCAAAAACAGATTTAGTCCGCTCGCCGCAATCATTGGCATTGTTCGACTGTTTGCGCTAATTACCGATTGATGATTGTTCTTAATTTGAATGTATTTCCATCTCTTTTCATCAATGTCATTGATACTTTTTTAGTCACATCTAAACTCTTTTGTTTTATGTGATTTGGTTGAATGGAGAGCAGTTGCGTGTGATTGACCTACTTCGAATTTTAAAAAGTTGTTTCCCTCCTTTTGCTAGCGTTTTTGTAAACTTTTCTAATTTGGTTATTTTCGACAGTTAATTTTATAAAATTAACGCAATAAATATCAAAAAAGTTGAAGAGAATCTTAATTATTCGTGAAATCTACAAAATAAAATGGAGGGAAAATGTAAAACAGAAGATTTCGAGGACCCAGATTTCTTCATTAACATAAAGAATTCCATTGAGAAAGAGTTGTTGAATATACAGAAAATTGTAAACAATATTAGTCAGCTCCGAGGTAAAACGTTGTTATTTTGACGTCTATTTGAAAACAAACTTGTAGAGTTATTAAATTAAATCTTTCACAAAATTATTGCCAAACAACGTGCGAAATTACCGGTTTCCTACAAATGGAGGTACCTTTCACTTGATATTGGGTTGTTGTGTAGCTTTTTGTCTTTTACAGTGGAGACGGCCTACCTTGAGTCAGACCTGATAATGACCATAGACGCTATGACCTGGGGAGACATTTCCGAGCTCATCGGCCTCAGCTCGCATAATATAATGGATGCAGGCTTCGGCGATGAAATGGTGTAAAATGTCAAACATCTTATAGAAAGTAATAAATATGTATCGTTAATAATTGTTTGGTTCATTTCTCATTTATTAGAGCTTGTTATGCCTTCCACCTTTACATAAGGTTGGTATAATTATAATTTAATGTACTAGTTTTTGCCCGCGGCTTCACACGCGTTATTTATATGGTTCTGAAATGTTTTGGAAACGTTTCATGGTTATTTCTATCGCATGAGAATTAATGAAATAAAAAGTAGCCTATGTTTTATTCAAGACCTAGAGTTGTAAGGACTTATATGCAAAATTTCAGACCGATCCGTTCAGTAATTATGGCGTGAACAGGCAATAAACATCCATACATCCATCCAAACTTTCAGAATTATATTATTAGTAAGACGTTTGACGTGATGTGAAATATTCGATCAGATTTTAAGGGGTCTGTAGGTATGTACCTACTTTTTAACCAACTTCGAAAAATGGAGGAGGTTCTTGGTTCGTCTGTATGTATGTTTGTTATGTCGATTTTTTCGTCAATTATGGATCTTTTGAAAATTCCTTCGGTATTGTATAAATATTGATCCCACTGGTGGTCCCACTTAGATGAGTAATAATATTAGATTAGAATAATAAGATTAATAGATTATTATATTAATTTATAAATATATTATAATTAGATATCAGATTAATAATATTAGGAAAAATAGTAATAAATCAATAAATAATGCTGGACAAATTCACACAGCATTATCTAGCCCCATGGTAAGCAGAGCTTGTGTTATGGGTACTAGATAACTGATATACATAATACAATAGATTACATAGATAGATATTTTTTATTATACATAGAAAAAGACCAGAACACCCGGAACAAATATCTGCAGATCGTACACACATTTGTTCCGAGGCGGGAATCGAACCCGCAACCTCCTGCGTCGCAGGCGGACTTTCGCCCACCGCGCCACATCGGTCGTCGTAATCCCGCAAAACTTTGTTTCTCGATGTCGCTTTTTGTTTTTTCGAAACAATCATATCATCGCTTTTCTCTACATAACGATTATGATATTGATAACTTATAAGAACAGCTACGGTTTATATACAATCCACGACCCTAACCTTAACTCCTGCGTTATATGACATGCTTCAGTTTTTGCTGTGAGATCAAAATACTTCGTTGGGATCAGCCGAAAAAATACTTAGAAAGTGTAAGTTTTCACAAATATTGATAAAAGGTAGAAATGGTAATACTTAGTGAACCGCATGATTTTAGACACAAATATTGTTTTAATCTTTTTTTTTGTGTCTTTAGATAGAAATAAAGTAGGTGCCTATTTATGTAATTATACATAATAATAACTGAGCGAATTATCCTGCCTATCCATCTGGTGGAGGATGGCACAAAATATTGCAATGAAAGCCATTCAATTTTATTTATTGAATGATTTTTCAATTCGAAAGAATACAATAAGAAAACCAGCAAAGAAAATAAATGCATTTGTGGGATCCAGGGCCACAAACTACTGGCAAGGTAAGATCAAGAACTTGTAAATAGTTTTTAAAAAACAAAATTGAAAAATAAACTTATCTCTCAGGACGCGATTCTTTTTAAAAGGATTTTCTATGCGGCCGAGCGTCAAGCTGTGTTCTACCGAGTTTGCATTCCAATACTCGTTCTATTATAGTTTTTATGGTAAGGGAATAAGGTGCAGGTCGGTTGTAAATGTAAAATTGGCTCGTACAGACGTGAATTATTCGGTCCACGGCGTTTTCAGTGCCCTGAACGGTCGGTAGGGGGCGCTGTCGCTACGTACTTTATGACGCTCTACGGCTGGAATTCTTGCCGATTGAATCGACTAAAATCGCATTTTATCTCTTCGTTGCATTGTGTTTTTTTTGGTTGCTTATCATGCAAGCGAAGCTGCAGAAAAAAGTTAGTGCCAATCAGAAGCTTGTAACAGGAATTCAGAGTTTAAAATCCGAATGCATGTTTTCTTGCTTATTTCGATGCGAAATTTAAAAATGGAATTCCAATAAATTATTTTAGATTGCATGCTGTCTATGCTTCCTTTTTAGAAGACAGGAGGGCGGGAATCTTGTTGGAACAAAGAGTTTGTACTACATTGCTGTTTGTTTTCGAAATTCGAATATGCATCGAAAGATGACAGTTTACTTTTCATTCGTTTTAATTATATCCGAACAAAACCTTTTTCTAGCTAATTAATACGTAGTTATTGTAGTCTCCTTGCTTATTAATTTGATACAATTTTAGCGTTGGCGCGCAAATCTTTTCGGAAAACAAATAAAACTGTGTAACAATCATCGATCAAGGTACAAAGGTTGTCGCAGATCAGAAGCGCTAACTAGTCCTACATACCACTGCACAAAAATATGCATTCAAATACAATAATTATTAAATATTGTCGTAATTTAAATCGTAACATGCATCTAAATCTTTCATATTGGCATCAGATGACAAACAGCTCGGAGGCCACTCGCTTAAAGCTAGTGCGAAGCCATTTTGTAGCTGTACAAGATAAAAAATCTAAAGATAACGAGTTTAAGCGCATATTTGAATTCATTTCTAGTTGCGGCGTTCAGTAAATGTGCGCTGAGCCTATACCGTCTATATCTTTAACCGTCTATAACAGTGTCAGCAGCTCTTACTTATATCAATACGACTTCCTACTTACCGCTGTAATATCTGAGGCATAATATAATATTTACCTAACTAAAATCATGTAGCTCTGATGTCCACTTAGCTGAAATTCGCAGCCACGGGCGGCCAGTCTAACCATGTGTGCAGGACATATTATAGTGCACAAGTGTTTGCAGAAACACAGGTGCACTATCTTTTTCCTGTAGCGTATTCGAAAGACGTTATTTTGTTGCATTACGTACTTGTACTTCAACGACATTGAAAATCCCGATTCATAAAAAATACGAAACCCCGCCATTTTTTGCAAATGGCGGAAAGCATAACGCGAATTGAGAGGTGAAAACTAATTTCCATAACTCATCACACGTCCAGGTCGGTAAAGGTGTAATCATGAAAATAAGTGAATTATTTCACTTGGTAGAGCAGGCCTGATTCACTTCAGGAGGGCTACAGAGGCCTTTAGAGTAAAATTAGTTTTAGGCTGTTCAAGTTGATTGTTGATGATGTGTATCAAGCTATGCACTTCTGGTTAATAATCGAAAGTATCAAGAGGTTGTCGTGACGTTCCATTATTCGGATTTGTGCAATGTCCGCACGGTGGAGGTGTACCAAATTCAATACAAAAATGGAATATTACGACGTTGTATCGATCCTATCGAGTAACCCAACTCAGGGCACAGTTCTGAATCCAGTACGGTTTCATGATAATATCGATACGTCATCACGATGTCTCATATTTATATAGGAATTACATAGTTCCATGTCCCCACGGTAGAGGCGGCTGTACCAAATGTAATACAAAAGAGAAACGTTATTACGTACATATAGTTTATAAATTTTTTTCAACGTATTGCACCTAAGTTCTTGATTGTATAATTATTAAGTATTTTATTGTTTTTTCAAAATTGTTAACTTATTTTGTGTGTACAGTATATGTAGTGGGAAATCAATGATAATGTCTAGATCTATTGCTCTGTTCTATGTATTTGTCGGTCTATAAAAACAAAAGTTCCATTCCTAACTTGTTCAGTCCCAAGTGAACGCTCTACGTCATAACGAATGTTATTTAGTCTGTGGGAGCGGCATGAATGTATAAATTCTCAATTCCTCACACAGTGACGGGTTATTTGCGCTATCTCGGAATTTATTTCGTATTTCTAGCTCATTCCTCTGCATTTATTGTGAGCTCTGTTGAGATGTTATCTGCTAAGTTACCTAGCTCTGTCGAAGGAACCGAACTCTTAACTATTCACAACGGATAGTTTATTTCATTTATTTATTTCATCATATGGTACATAATATATAATTTGATAGATTTTATTGACTATAATACCTATTAGAAGATATACACAATATGTACCTACCCATTTAGGGTGTTGCAATGGTAGACGGCCAAATAATTACATAATACTTTACAATAATATAGTATTAAAGGTACCTATGTCATATATAATTTATGCAAAATTTGCACCCTGCTAGATAACGAGCTAGGCTCTGGTTTTATCAAACAATCTGCATAATTTGATAACTCACAATTATTTTCCATTATTTGACACTGGTACAGTATGTATCTGTGACACTGGCAAAAAAGTGGTCAAATACACAATTGCCATTAACAAAGAATCATCATTATCATCAACAATGAGCGGTAAATTTTAAGTAAATAACTATTATCCATAGGCTGGTGTGTTCTCGGCAAGATAATGAAACAATTAGCAACTTAATCTGAGCTTAACGTTTAATGTATGAGCTTTTGGAAAACGGTGTTAATATAACATTCACCCGCTCGGTAATTTTTTTAGAAGAACAACATGCCTTAGAAAAGGTAGGCCACTACTAACCACACGGTTATCATAAAAGTGCCAACCTTAAGGGCTAAGTAGGTACTATTTTCTAAAATTCCATAGCGGCGGCCGCAGTAACAAAGTTGGAAACTTTTCGCTCAGGGCGGCGCTGTTGATTTATTGCTTATTTATTTCTAATTAAGGACTCAATATTTTAATAATACAAGATTTTCGATCGATATTAAGTTTTTCTTCCCATTTTTTATTTTTTGTCTGCTTTGATACTACTTCAGAGAGCGAGTTGAGAATACCATACACGTTTACTTGTACCTTCTACGTCGTAGCATTTGCTACGCCGTCGTCGTAGCGGTTATTGCTACGACGTAGCGCCCTACTACAATGCTACGAGACTTGTCGTAGCGCAGTATTTAAAATTCGTTCATATAATAGATATTCATTATAATATACAATAGACTTGATGCGCCCCGTGGCTTCGCCCGCGTGGAAATCTATGTGTCAAAAGGTTTATAAACCTTCATCTTAAATCACTCTAAATATTAAAAAAACCGCATCAAATCCGTTGCGTAGTTTTAAGGATATAAGGGAAGCGACTTTGTTTTATAATACTTATGTGTATAGTGATTTTCATTATACCTAGACGATAAGGTAGGTATAGTTTTTTACTTCAGCGACAATTTTTGTTTCAGGTAGGTACCATCAATCTTTTTTAGGTTCGACGGTTTTCGGGAGCATTCTATTGGAGTTCGCCAGAAAATCTACATTTTTGAATAATAAACCGAATATTTTTTTATTGTTTTTTTAATGGTAGGCTTGTCTTGTACTGTACAGTGCCGGATTTAGAGGTGTGGAGGCCTCGGGGCAACAAACGAGTGGAGGCCCCTGGCCCCAAATTATTTTCCAATTACGATGGTAAATTTTTACAGTCGAGTTTTCCAATAAATAAATACATGTACATATATAAATACTTAAGAAGAATGAGAATCGATACTTGGTTTCACAATAATTTTACCTAACTATTGCTCAAAATAGTTTCCATTGACTCCAATGCACAAGTTTAGTATAGGTGATTAAAAGATAACATAACAAAAACCATCTTTTATATTTTTATATTATTTTCTTAAACCATACAACAGATCCCAAGTATACTTACATACGTTTTAAAAAGCTGAAAGAATGTACATGTTTTAAAAAAAACTCTGCCATCAAGTGTCATGTTTTTTTATTGACATTATTTTGAACCTCATTAGAAAAAATAATGAAAATTCTAGACATTTTCATCCAGTATTTCTTAATAGGGACTTTTGTAGTTTTTGTGTTGAAGAATGCTTGTTATGTTATTCAAATAAAAAATTAATAAAAGTTTGATTATAATCAACAGTTTTTTTCCTTGATCTCGATACATTATAAATAACTTTTGTTTTATGAAATGGTTAATTTTTGCATACTGAGATTATGTTCGCATTCAACGCAAATAACCTCCAACCTCCTAGTAGGAATAGGTCGAATAACCAATAACCCTGTATAAATGAATGAACAAAAATAAAGAGTCGAGACACGGAATCGAATACGCAACCTCTGAGGCTGCGTGAGAGTACCACCCTACTCAGCCATTGGGATACTCCCTCAAGATGGGGAGTAAATTGCAAGTGCCTATCAAGGCCATTTGAGATGTTGATCTCTTAGTGATTGCATGATTGGAGTGAACAAATATAGATCGATGATTTCTGTTAATATTGAATATAATCATGTATGTAAAAGTACCTTCTGTAGGTAAAGTTAGACGCGAAAAAAAATATCAAAGGGAAAGTGGTTTACTAGTTCCGAAGTCTCTTTTTTTGTGGGGGCCCCATTTTTGTGGAGGCAGTCGCCCTGTTTGCCCTCCCGTAAATCCGGCCCTGGTACTGTAAGATAGTACGTATCTACCTAATTGAATGCAGTTTTATTGCATATTCTTAATTTCCTAAAATACTCATCATACAATTAGTAATTAGGAACACTATTTGTATTTGTTATTTTAGATTTGTTAATAAAGGTCATTTATTTCATCTTTAAACTTATTTTTCGACATGTCTAAATGCTTTAGACATCTCGAAAAAATTCATAACATTTGTACAATGTACCTAGATCTTATTTGATATCAGAATTATCTTCACAAAATAAAGAGTGTCCGCCATAGCTTCGTCAATTGTATAATATATTAACATTTTTTCATTAAATGGTTTTTGAAATATTTTAGTTATTCAGTGTAAGGTTTATTTGCTACTCTCTACCCGACATTTTGTGTCAAATAGCTTTACCAAAAAGTCCCACCTTCCCTTAAAAACATTTGTCCAACAGCGGAAACAAGAAAAACAAAATCCATTTTTGAAGCAATAAAACTCGCTTCTATATTGCTCGCTGTAAAATATTGCATTTGGTCACTTTGTAAGGCTTTTGTGCTGCTCTATGTTAGTATAACATAAGCTTTTGCACGTGACTTCGTTTGCGTTTTTACTAGTAACAATGCTTCTTTGTCCTTCTCATTTATAATCTATGTCAAAATTTAGTTTTTACCAGTTGAGTATTCTTCGTATATTTCGATATCGATGACCTCTGTGGCGCGGTGGGCGACGATCTGCCTGCGACGTAGGAGCTTGCGGTTTCGATTACTGCCTCAGGACAATTGTTTGTACGATCTACATCTGAAGACAACAAATAGATATTTTGTTTTGGGTGTTCTGGTCGTTTTCTAAGTAAAATAAAAAATATCTATCTATGTACTGTATTGTATTATGTATATCAGTTATCTGTTACCCATAACAGAAGCTCTGCTTAGTTTGGAGCTAGATAAACCTGTGTGAATTGTCCAGGATTATTTATTTATTTATTAAAATGCAAAAAAATTACTCTACTTCGAAAAACCTTCCATAATGTTACTTCCCTCCCAAATTACAACTATCGAAATTGTCCCTTCAACTAATTTAATTACTTCGCCCTGATAAAGGTTAACTAATTTTGAAAACGTGTCCTATCTGCCTTACTAGCCGGTGATCGACCTACGTCAGATGCTGGTTAAGTACGGATGAGGCGGGATTTAAGACAGGATAAATACGAGTAACTTGTTGTTATCGAACCTTTCCGAAATGTTGGTTAAGTGGCTTCCGCATTTCTGCCAATCAAAAACGCATGTCAAGTCACAACTTCAGTTGCATTCACTCTGTTGCCTTCTTTTTATACAAAATTTACATTACATGTCGATTTTTGATCCTTCCTTCTGTAATTATTTATTGTACACAAAAAAAACTTAAAAATAACTTAACTAAAAATAAACATATGTACATAGGCGAGTTTAACCCTAACAAAGAGTTTATTCTTATTATTATATCCTTCCTTCCATAAATATTGCTCTTACCTGAAACTAGAGACCAAGCAAGTGAATTTTAGTGATTTGTGTCCTTGGTTTGCTCACAAACATTCTACATTGAATTTGGCTAGTGTATAGATAACAATATTGCTAGTATTCGAGACTATCGATGCATGAATTCGCTATGTTCGTGTCGTCTCGGATTCAAAGAGACAAACTATTAGACCAAAATACTGTGCCCCAAAGCAAAGTAAACTTGTACTAAAGCAGTTAGAAGTGGTCTCAATGAACGCAAGCAGCTCGGCCGGACAATTATAATAAATCTAGTGCGGAGGTAAGTCGTAGAATAACTTGGCCCGGATATTGTGGGTCCCATGGCGCGCCCAGGTTACGGTACAGGCGTGTGGAAAAGTCATAGAGTTTTATTATTATTTATTTCTATTTTATTACCTCTATTATTTTTACTTTATTATTTATATTTATGACGAATTCTGTGGCGCGGTGGGTGATGGTCCACTTGCGACGCAGGAGGGGTTCTATTCTGGGTTCGATTCCCGCCTTGGGATGATTGTGTGTACGATCTACAGATTCTTTGTTCCGGGTGTTCTGGTCGTTATCTATTACACATAGATAACGACCAGAATAAAAAATATTCAATAAAAAATTACATATACATTACATACATGACATTGATATGAATACTTGGAAATGCCAACCATAATTTAGAAGTCAATAATTACAGCAAAAAATACAAAGAAAGACTACATAATCATAGCAACACACTAGCAAAAAACATACTACAGGATACAACATAAAACGCCTTAAAAGATGGTTGATACTCGAACTTGACCAAAGGAATTAAAGTGTTCAAATCTAAAGATGTTGCTTTTCACTGGAATGCCACCTGAATATCCCACTCAAGACCACATTTAATTATGGTTAAACAGCCGATTGTAGATAAAAAAAGTATGGAAATAAGGCTGCATCTTCCCGTTTACACTCTTGTCAGTGACAGTACACCTACGTTCAACTTAAATTAACTCCACGAACATCAGTTGTCCTTAATCTAGCATCTACATACGTCGGATTGTATGCTTCGACTCTTTCTATCCCGTCTTTACCTTTCCATCTGTCTCTTTCTATGTCTTCAAGATGTATGGCTGAGGTAATTCGTTTACATCTTGTTCTGAAGCTGGAAGATGGGGCGATGATGCACCGCTTTTTTGAAGAATAATGTTGGAAATCTTTCCTATCTTTGTATTAATAACCTAAAGCTTTCTAACATTTTAGGATGATAGAGTTTGTTATAGTTATAATGTAATCTGTGGAACCACTGAGCCGATCTGAAAATAAAAGTAGTTGTAACTACATGCGTCATAAGGGTGTTATGCGCCTTGATTTCAGCTTGCCGCATCCAGCGTCTACCTGCAGTCTTTCGCAGGTCGTTCCCACCTGACCGGAGGTCGTCCTAAACTACATTTACTGAGTCGCGGTCTCCACTCAAGAACAATGTTTACCCCAGCGGTTGTCGGTTCTTCGCGAGATATGGCCAGCCTATTGCCACTTCAGCTTGCTAATTCTTAGAGCTAGGTCAGTAATATTGATTCTCTGTCGGATATATTCATTATGAAACATATCCTTTAAAGAAACTCCGAGCATAGCTGCACCGTGAGTGCCCACGTCTCAGCTTCGTAGGTCATAACGGGTAGGACGTACTGATTAAAAACTTTCGTTTTCAAACATTGCGGTATGGATGACGAAAAGTTTCGGCGTAGTTTCCTTAACGCTGCCCAGCCTTGTTGGATCTTCAAATTCATTTTTTTTTTGTATAAACTGTGTATAAAAATGACATAAAAGCTTCCTCTTGGCCTCATTCTCGAAATAGATTCTTGGTACGAATTAGGTAAAAACACCAATCTGCAGAATCTGCCCGAGGTGTGATCACTTAATAATTCGTACCAAGTAATTTGTACAAAATTAAGCCTCCACCGAAAAGGCAAGAGTGCACTGTCACGCTGAATTTCTATTCGTGTGCATTAGGAGCTGCAAATGGACAGACTCTATGCATGAGAGATCCCGCGCTGTTCCAGAATAACACCATTCACGTTTTTGGTGGGAGCGATAGCGAAGCGGCAGCGGATATCTTCGACACTTTGCCGACCTTCGTCTGCTGCGCTAATTCACACAATCGACTCACAATGACAATAGTATCGCGTCTGAATCACCACGTTGGACACCTTTTGGATATTAGCACAAACTTTCTCAGTGTAAGTCGTATCTATGAAAATTACGATTATGACAACCTAGGACAGTCTCATAAGTCCACTATGTCCGTCATTACGCCCCCGTACCTCGGAAGGCACGTTAAGCCGTTGGTCTTGTGCCTGACCTCTCCCCGGTGGTGTTTGTCTGCCATTCCATCGGATAATGAGTCTTTATTGAGACTGGCTGCCATGGCCGAACGAAGATTTGCCGAACGCGACTTCCCCTAACAATGGGGCTTTTGCACATTTCATCCAACAAATTTTTAAATGAAATTTCAAATTTCACTCATCGTCTCATTGGAATTGGAAAGGTGTGATTTATTTCAGCTTTTAGTGGTATAACATTTACTTGAATTATTTGAGCTATCTCTAACTAGATAGTTCATAACATAAAATTTATTTACAACGGAATATCTATCATGATTTGATGTTTGTGTTTTCCAATATTTCGGCACAATTTCATACGCCATAATCAAGAAATAATCAAACACACTCCGAGTTAGTTTTTATTGGCAGACACACCGATCTACATATTTTTTTTTTCTTTTACGAACTTTCCATTAACATTTCTAAACATGTGCATTTTGTACCTCATTCTGAATGTAAGCGGGTTTACTACGAACCTACTTCGTGCACAAAACAACTTTTACACCAACAACTTTTCTTCCGTACTTCAGTACGGTAAGAGACGTTACTTGTATCTATTACTCGTAATTTTCCTTGTTATATTATTCCTAATTTTCTTTATAATAACAAGGGCTGAGTGGAGTAGAAAAGCAACTTTCCACCGGGCTCGTCCTATTTAGTTGAAAGCTGTTGAACATCAATTACATACTTTCCTTTCATGCGGTAAGCGTTTTAAAATCCACATTATTTCTGACGGAACTTTCAGTAAACATCGCCCTATTGTTCGCTAATTCGTTTGACTGCGGTCTAATGCATAGGAGACATTTTATGAAATTGAGTGAATGAATGAATGAACACTTTATTGCACTTAAAACTATAAAATAACACCTTATATCTAAATATAACACATAAAAAGTACAATAGGCGGCCTACTATGATAATTATGGCGGATATTGCTAGGCCATAACAATTTATATATTTTGCCGTATCATAATCATCAGCCTTTGTTAGTCCACTGCTGGAGATAGGCCTCCAAAATGAGCGCCATAGTCTGTCTTCGTAAAAACTAAAACGTGGTCAGCTAACAATGAACGGCATTGTACTTATATTTTCATTTCTATTAGGGAATTAAAATTATTATTAAAATAAATAAAATTATTTAATAATAAATTAAATTTGTACTAAATTCATTAGAAATAGAAGTATCATCAAGTATCAACGTTATTGAAATATAGGCTAAATATCCTGGCAAGCACACTAGTTTTTAGAAAATATTATTATAAGATTTTCCGTATAAAAACTAACATGATAAAAAGTTGCCGTTTTTATAACATAATTATATTTCAAATAATTTACGCCGTATATAATAGACGCCCTTACCTCACTCCTCTAACGCAACTTAGATTTAAGAACGCTTCAAGTGACAAATTTGTATCGCTTACTTTTCTAACTTGGCCCTACATTTTCCGTTCCGTCGAGTCAGCCGCTAGGACGCGCGAGCACAGCGCGGCAGTTTTCCAGAGAATTTCGGCGAATCGCGGCATTTCCCGGCAACCTCGGCCAATCAGCGAGCGTCGCGCGCTAGTGTCACCACGCTTTTGTGATCGCGCCTCGATTCATCTCAATTAGGTTACCTTTATGCGCAGAATGGGATTAATTCGGAATGAGGTTGCTTCTATGGTTTGATTTGATTGAATGTTTTGTATTAAAGATAGATATTTGTTTCGGGTGTTCTGGTCGTTTTCTATGTATAATAAATAATATTTATCTATATAATGTATTGTATTATATATATCAGATATCTAGTACCCATAACACAAGCTCTGCTTACAATGGGGCTAGATAATGCTGTGTGAATTGTCCAGCATTATTTATTTAAAAAAAAAAACTTCCTGCAAACGAATATTTCTTGTTTTGTAGATGAATTATCAATTCAATATCGTGATTTGTTTTGATCGAGATTATTTATTATTTTGATCAAATACAACTACTAAATACAGCAATTCGCCATGATACTTTGAACACCAATCAGAGAATATTGATTTGTGACTTCATGTCGTCACAATATGATTGTTTAGAGGCACAGAATAAATACAAGAATAACTGTGGCAAAGTTCAAACTTTCCTCAATTAGTAGCTTTCTTTGTTTGTTGACAATATTGTAAATACTAGTTATATTTTTTTTCTAATATATATAACAATATGATTGTAATTTTCTTTAATTAAAAGATTCTATTAAATAAAAAAAATATGGTAATTTTGTACCATTATCAGATGTTCGTGCATCGGTGATGTCATATTCAGACGCCATTAGTATTGTAGCGAGCAAATTTGAAATTGACACTGTTTCTATTCAAGAACACGTTTACCCCAGCGGTTGTCGGTTCTTCATGAAAAGTTTTATGCCGATGGATTATTGTTTGTCCCATTAAATGTAAAACATGGTGTAAATATTCATGGATTTGTAGTCTTTTTTAAATTCCTGTAAAATGTATTCCGCTATGCCCCATGGCACACACACGTCATAAGATTATGGAATGTTTTCTTTCGGTAGAAGATACAGATATAGTTAACTAGACCACCACCGTACCACTGTTAAGAATTTTCTTTAAAAGCAATATAAATTTAATGCTTTGAAAATTAATAGTATCCATATGTGTAAAACGCATGGGCGCCGTAGTGCAAACAATGTCGGCGCTGCACCGGCATTGAACCGGCGCTATTGTCGGGCATAAATTACCCGGAGATCGCGAGCTTTGCTCCATCTGCGCACCACGGTTAAGAATAAAAGATAATTTGATGGTTTTTTACTAAGACTAAAAACTGCACTTCAAACTCGTAAATAAATACGTAACAAATAATTTATCTATGGGGAATAAAACTTTTTTATACATATTTCGTTCTTCTTTTTTTTAAATGTTTTCTAATAGAAACTTTGTAGAAGGGTTACATAGAAAAAAAATAAGAAAATTGCGTAGAAATTTCCACGCGGGCGAAGCCGCGGGGCGCAGCTAAGTTTTTAATAAAATAATTAATATTTCATTTCATTTGTTTATTTGAACAATCCAACATTTCAAAATCTTACTCCATAAGTTTTTTGGAGTAAGTAATTACAAGAATTATTTTATTGAATTATTAAATTCCTTCTGTACTTACTGATAGTTAAAACAGTTTAAGAAATACGAGTATTTCACATATACATGTAAATAACTAAATTAAAGGAATTCAGAAGGTACTTCACGGATTTTCACCGCGCCGTTTGGAGGGTTGTATAGAAAACTTGAATTTCGCTAGTTAGCGGTTCAACTCTAAATTTGGTGGAATAGTTAGCAAAGCTCAGGCATAGCTGATTGTCGTAGAAGCTTGGTTATCAATTAATTAATCTCGTATAGAACCGTAGGCACTGAATAAGGTTCGCGATGTTAACGATAAAGATTATCGTGAATAAAACTTGGCGTCAGCGTGGGGACGCTTCCAAATGATTCTCTATAATCGAACCCATTTTCGAGTACCACGCGACCGCGACCGCATCTTATTAGGTTAAATTCACTCATTAAAATACAAAACAACCCTCTTCAATATACTAATTCCCTCTTCAAGGCACTCTTAAAAGGCCTGAAATACATTTTTTTTAATCGTGACATTGTCATCAGGTATCATAACTAAAAATAAATTACCTCAATTGCCAGTACTTGACTATTGATTGCATGGAGAAGTAAATAGTTTGAACCACAATAGAACTACTCAACAGAAGAAGTGAAAATTGTATTCCCATTTGTTTTGTGGACAGAACTAATGGGGAAAAAAATACTAGTAGTTCTGTCAACAAAACTACTCAACAGAACAGGTGGAAGTAAACGAGACTAACTGATCCAAATCAATATTATTCAATATCATTAGGATTTTACTATGCTCAACGTAAATCATACTCTATCGTATATCCTACCATAGGCTTATCTATTGTTGAGTCCTATTGCGATTAGTAGTACGCGTACCTATAGGATATTCTCAAGAAGAGGGTAATATTGAAAATCGGTATATTGCCCTTCGAGAAAAGCTTTGCGCTGAGTTATTGCCTTTTTCACGGGCTGCAGAACACACATAACTTTTATGAATCCATACTTTTTTGATTATATAGGTTAGGTACCACTGACATTCATGGCGACCTGCGACGCAGAAGGTTGCGGCTTCTATTCCCGCCTTGAGACAAATGTATCTGATCTGCAGATATTTGTTCCGGGTGTTCTGGTCAGTTTCTAAGTATAATAAAAAATATATATCTATGTACCGTATTGTATTATATGTATATGTCAGTTATCTAGTACCCATAGGCCATAACACAAGCTCTGCTTAGCTTGGGGCTAGATGGTGGTGGATTGTCCAGTATTATTTATTTATTTTTCCCAACCTTTGTTCCACCAATAGTTCTAAAGGTTTTCTCTTTTATGTTGAGATTATGTACTTATTTTTTTTAAGATTTGACCTTTGTATGTAAGTTGCAGTGTCGAATAAATATTTTATGTATTTATAAATTTATAAATTTGAATGAATTAAACTTAAAAATTATTTGTGAATTAGGTCAATTAGGTAGTTCCTTGTTAATTAGGTTCGTTACTTTAAAAAAACTTGATGTAAAGTTTCATATTTATTTGACGAGGAATAGATATATAAGAATCCCTTTCCAAGCGCCCGAGTATATTATGCCCAATCCGTGGAGGAATTCGTCGTGCAGACGGCGCGTCGAATGTACGATCGCGCCGACAACGGGCACCACGAGCACCTCCACAACATCGCCCCGCCCCAGCCCCGGCCCCAGGATGACGACCGCCCATGGCGACCCCTTCCGCGGGACCTGATCCCTGCGGAACCACCATAGAGTTCTTGGGTTTATTTTAAAAAAAGATTATAAACGGAATGATGCCAAAAATAATTGAGAATAAGGGAAAGAGAAGATTCCCACAAAACCCAAGGACCGAGGGGTCGTCACCCCTCGAGTTGACGCCGGGGTAATGAGGCGAAGCCTCGAGGCCCCTCTCTGTGCCCCCACCAGGGCCGGAAAGAAATCTATTGATTGCCCGAGTATAAAAAACATAATAATAATTCTCCTAGCATCTAGAATGATGACTAATAAATAAGTCACTAATTCAGCTAGCCTTCTACGCACTGTGGCAAGCCCCGCGAACCAGGATGAATACAATGGAGCTAAACTAATACAAAACAACTGTGCATACCTAGTGTGCCTAATAAAAAGCCCAGTGTGTGGCCCCCTACCTTTTAAACACGATCTTTAATATTTTCCTCCGGCTTAGCATGGACGGACACGCAAAAAAAAGACTTGAGTTGAACGCGCGTTTGTCGCGTGCGCGCTGTTTTTTTAATCATCATCATCATCAGCCTATAGCAGTCCACTGCTGGACATAGGCCTCCCCCAATGAGCGCCATATCGTTTTTTTTAATGCAGCCTTATTAAAAAAACAGCCCGAACGCGACAGATGCGCGTGAAAAAAAAGGTATACAAAAAACCAATCGCAACAATACAAGAACCACCAAAGTTAGATCTTCTAAAAGGCCAGGTAAATCATTTGAAATGCTTTTCATTTGAACATATTTTATTATTAATTGCCTACTAAAAATTGTCCTTTCAATATTATAACACCCCAACCACCCCATAATACACTGCCTCAGATTTCAAAAATAAATTTCCTATATTATAACATTTTCTATTATAAGAAAAATAAGGGTTGAGAAAGATAGCAATAGCTCGAGGATTTGACAAAAAAAAGATTAAATTCGTTTTTATTGAATTTGTAGCCGTAGTGTCCAATGACGTGAACTGTATCAAACTTTGTAGGTACTTAAAAAAAAAAAAAAATCCTAGACTGTTGCAGATAGATTTTTATTTTTATTTTATCCTAAGCAGTGGTACCCCACAAGTACCTGTGAGGTTATCCATTAAATTACTGGTAACCCTGTATATTTTATCGTGCAAGAATAATAAATACATTTTGTAATAGTGATAAAATAATCTGATTCGAGAACTTGTATTACCTAGGCGCCAGTGTAGCTTGCGGTTCTATGTCGACTGACGTCATAAGCGAGGAATAAGCAAATTGTTTTGTTAAAATACCCGAAATAAATGAGATTTTCCCTCAGGCACGGGTATGATAGGTAGATTCTCATTAGTACTACTTTGGTACTGTTGCGAATAAAGTTTATAATTATAATACAATGAGCTAAAGACATATAAGGAGACGAAAGTCGAGAGTCGGGGAAATGAAGAACGCACACGGTAGTGGCTATTTATCATTACCTAAGTACTAAGTACCCATAACACAAGCTCTACTTACTTTGGGACTAGATGATGCTGTGCGGATTGTTCAGCATTATTTAGCATAACGAGCAGTGAGGGAAGCAATGGAATTGTAACCTTTGGAGAAGAAAATAATTCAGATGATTTCTTCGAATTGGTGCTTTTAACTTCGTGTGGAAAAGCACCAATCCAAATGTTTTATTGCAATGCCCTGATATTGGCGCTTTCGATTTATATGAAATCGGAAAAACAAGTTATTAAAATTGAAATTTTAAAAAAAAACTCGACTCGATCACCGCTTTTATATTTTTCCGCATGATGAGTAGGGCAGTAAAAGCCTAAAAAATATAACTATCCTACTCTTTCACGTAAAAACTACTGAATGGATTTTGATGAAACTTCACTATAATATAGCTTACATATCAGAATAACACATAGGTTACAATTCATTAAGATATATTGTATATTATCCAAAATATTTATCACCACGCGGGTGATACCGCGGGGCGCAGCTAGTGTAATATAAAAAACATTATATATGTACAATTGGCGGTGTTATCGCTCAAGATATCTACCAGACAACCATGGATGGATAGGATCGTGGACAGTATCCGTGTGTAAGAGCTAGTATGGTAGACAGGTGGAATAAACACTGCCTGCATCGCATTTCGTCGATGTACAGAGCAGCGGGAAACAACATAACTCAATTTATTAACGAGTAGGGCAATCTAGTTTGGCATGCAGGAGGATGGTCCGAAGAACACGTTTGGATTTAAGAGATTCTTTTTAAATTTTGCTGAATAATTTTTCATATGAACAAGTTGAAATTTTCACAGATCAAGTATTTTTGTTGCCGTTATAACAAATGCTAAAAATAACACTGGGCAACAAAATTCGAACTTTGTCGCGCCACACGGACTTCACTTATATTTTTTACTTTGATGGATGACTGTTAGTGAAAATATGTAATTAAAAAAAATCTATTGGCCAAGAATTTAATCTATTGATATAGTTTAAATATTTAAAAGTAGTGAATTTCTGATAAAAAAAAAAGCGAAAATGTTCTTTTATGAATGTCCAATTTAAGATTTTCTGGCATATTTAGCTTCTGGTTGGTCCCTTTTTATCGTCCAGCAGTAATCAGCCAATATCCTTGGGTTCCATTTGCCCTTATAGCGTTTTTCCATCTGTGAAATATCCTGATGGAACCTTTCTCCGTGCTCATCGCTCACAGCACCTAAATTCTCAGGAAAAAATCTAGATGCGAGTCTAAAAAATGAATCTTAAGTGACAAGTTGCAACCCAAAGCTTGATAAGCCAATAACAGCTCGCTAACAGACTCCCTGTAATTGTCACTCTTATGGTTACCTAGAAAATGTGAACACACCGTCTTAAAAGATATCCATGCTCGTTTTTTCCAGAATTTTTATTTTTTCTTCAAACTCTGGATCTTTTACTAACTCCCTGATTTGAGGTCCAACGAAAACAGGTACCCTCTTTTATGTTCGCATCACTTATTCTAGGAAAATTTTCTTTTAAATACCAAAATACGTTTTCATTGCGATCCATCGTCGTAGCAAAATTTTTAATGCAGCCTAATTTAATATGTACTGGTGGAAGAAGTATTTCGGACGGCTCTACAAGGGGTAAATATTTCAAATTTTTTTGTCCAGGGGTTAAAGATGCTCGCTTAGGTCATACTTTTTTATGATAATGGTTTTTTTAATTAATTTTTCTTGTCTTTGTTTTTTGAAAGTTAAATCACCACTAAAATAACAAAATGAACCCGGATCGTAAAAACACTTTCTCAGCATACTTACACAAACTCAACAATTACTTATAAAGCACTAAATTTGAATAAATACAAAAATGATTAATTTTATGTCTATTTATTCGCTACCGTTTACTTGCGTTTATTACCCTAGTACAGATTATGCTTATTAACACATCACAAAAAATCTGAGGCCAATCGAAACAAAACTACTGCAATTTATTAATGAGGGTAGGTGGCTAAAACAGTATTAGCTATCAGAGTTCGTGTGGCATGACTAGTGTTGGCCAGTGTAATTATTTATCATCATATTTAAGGGTCCCATACAACAAACGTGATTTTTTTGTTCGTTTTTGCTCGATATTGTTAACGGCAATGCTTGAAATATTCACAGAATAGAGTAAATTTGTATTTTTCATGAAATTAGTGTCATTTTTATTATAAATCCGTACATTCTAAAAGCGTTATAGATTATTTTATCAATATATAAATCTAGTTCTCGGTACCAGTGAAGAAAACCTCAAAATTCACGGAAAAAAAACCGTGCAAATACCTAATTGGCGCAGTGTTGGAAAGGTTCGATGTTAAAGAAAGTGAAGTGGCGAATCAACTGTATCATTCAAACACATCCGTTTAATTCAATATAGTGAACACTCAGATCCTCACACTGAAGATAAGAGTGGGACGGTTATTGCTAACCCAACAAACCAATCATATAATGGCGGGGTGTATTCTGAAGTATCGGGAGCCGTCTTATGACGAACGTAAAACTGGTAACGTTTTTGTGGATTTCCTCTCATGTTTTGACCATTCGGAGGTATTGTGCAGAAGAGTTCACTTTAAAGCGATAGTCCGCCTATTGTTTTTTGTATCTTTGTAATGTATTTCTGTTGTGAACATTAAATATTTTTGTATTTTCTATCGTAGCTAACATATCGGTACATTGAAACATGAACCGCCAAGTGCGAGAGTAACTCGCGCGTCGTGGGTTTCGATCAATTGCTAAACAAATACAATACAATACAATGACTCTTTATTGCACACCAAATACATAAAAGATACACAAGACAGGAAAATATAAAAACAAATACAAAATATGCTGTACAATGGGCGGCCTTATCGCTAAGAGCGATCTCTGCCAGGCAACCTTTGGATGGACATGAAGTGCTAGAACAAGTTTAGACGGGGTGGCGTGTAATATAGAATTATATTTAATACATACATAAAATACCTAATGATAGCTGTATATTATATATTTATGTAGTATAAATACATACATAAATATATAATATACATATGTATACCTATTTACAAATATGTAACATTCACGCGTGTGTGTCGTTCTATGAAATCAGTTTGAGATACATACAGCCTACAAGCTAAGCAGAGCTTGTGTGTGACCTTTGCCCATCGCGCTACAGATTCGCTCGTTTTGTATCTTAAGTTTGAGTTAAGCTATAATTTTTCTTATCAAATAAATTTATTGCGTATTCCTGATTGGGTAGCATACTGTACAAATTGTAGCTCCAGGTACAATCAGCCACAAAAAGAAATAGCTCGAGTTCCGAGCATTCTGCGGTTCAAGTCCAATTTGATCGGAGTCCTAATGTCGTTATTTGTGGTATAGGTCACGTGCAAGCGACATGTACGGAATACATTGGACGATGCAAGGATGCCCCATTGCCCCCCTTCTTAACCCCCAACGTAAACATGGGATGCTAAGTCACTACATAGTATAAAAATAATAATAATAATAATAAAACATAGTCGCTTCCCGCTGCCTGTCTGTCCCTATGGATGCTTAGATCTATAAAACTACGCAACGGATTTGATGCGGGTTTTTTTAATAGATAGAGTGATTCAAGAAGAAGGTTTATAAACCATTTGACACATGGTATAAAACAATATCGCTTCCCGCTGTTTGTCTGTCCCTATATAGATATGCTTAGCTCTTTAAATCTACGCAAAGGATTTTGATGCGGTTTTTTAAATTGATAGAGTGATTCAAGATAAAGTTTTATATGTATATAATACATGCATTAGCACCCGTGCGTAGCCGGGGCGGGTCTTTACTTGTTTCTGGACTGGTTTCCGCAACTTGGCCACAGGTGGGCCTTTCTTGTATTTTTCTCGGTGTCCCAAGGTGTTGCAGTCTTTGAGAAGCTACGCTGTCGCGATCTACAAGCACATGCGCCGCCGTCTCCTCTGCATTCATGCACCCTCTGCAAAGGGGGCTGTCCGTGATACCCAAATTAAATAGGTGTTTGTTTAGCATGCAGTGTCCCGTGACAATACCGACGACTTGCCGGAGTTTGTCACGGTTGAGATTGAGAAGTTTTCGCTAGTATCGCGGGTTTAAAGCCGGAAATGCCTCCTTCGACTGCCGGGGCGGGTCACTAGTGATCAATAAATGTTTCTCTATCTCCACGGTCTGAGTTGGAGAGGCGCGGGCGGTGGTGGTATACCGCAACCACAGGAATTCACTAAATAATGTTAGCTCCCAGAGTGGTTACCACCAGAAGGGTCATCAGGCCTGCCAGACCTGCCAGTCCTGGTTCCGGCCCAGGCCATCGATCCCTGGAAATGAACATAAGCCGTCGGAGATAAGTGGTTCCGTATATTTTGGAGTTATCGAGGACTTACATGATACTCGTGACATTTATCTTATTTCGTATTATTCATTTGGGTTTTAGGGTATACTTTATACTTAGGTAAGGTACTTTTTGGCAGGTAGGTTTCCCAGAGACTAAAATTTAGACCAGAAAATATGATTCCAATGAAATGTATGTTCTTTGTAAAAGGAATACCAAAAAGTCGAGTCTTTATGTAAGAGGACGAATGTCTTGTAGGTATTGGCTGATGATATCAGACTAAAATGAAAAAGAAAAAATACTTTTAGTCAGTATGGAGTAAACACGTGTTATACTGCGGCTTAGCTACGCTATAATGAAATGACACACTTTTAAGGCAAGATAAAAAAGAAATATTTTAACTGTTCAACCTTTTAATAATGTAGATAGGTGAAGTTCTTAACATGCTTGGAAGGTGGAGTGATGTGCTACCACTATACAAAAGTTTCAAGCAGAAAATTACTAGCAACTCTGATCGATATAATATTTAAGCGGGAATTCGTTTCGGAGTAAATTCCGTATCTCGTTCGCGCTTTGGACGAAAGTTGAGTCATTAATAAAAACTAGCGAGACCTTGTTCCCCGTAGTTTTACCCAGGGGTGCTCTTACCCGCTTTTTAATGTGAAACGTGCTTGAAGATCTCGCAGACTACCTCCACCGGTGTATCGTTGTGGTTGTTTAGTGCAAAAAACAGAACAACTAAATGATAATATATATTTAAAAAATAAAATAAATTAATAAGAATTCTTATTTATGAATATATACTATAATAGTACTAGTACTAGAAGTATTCATGTTATGTTCATATTTAGATTATGTTTAGTACACCCCCAGCCTTTCTGAAATTCACATAATTCTTTCCAAAAGTTGCCAGGAAGAGATCGCTTCTAAGCGAAAAGGCCGCCCATTGTACTTGTCTCATGTAATGTATTTTTGATGATAATGATCTGCATATGGTGTACCTACAATAAACCATTTTTGTATTGTATTTACTTACCCGCCTCCAATTACCTATATTAGCGTGGATTATAGAAATATCGTAACTAACGAAAATTTTTGTTTTTACCTTCTGTAATTGTTGTGAAACGTCATTTTTTATCGCACCTATTATTATTATATTACATTTTTTTTTTTTTTTTTTTTTATATCATCTGTTTACTAGACATACCTAATACATATTATACTCACCTATTATTCTACTTTTGTTTATATGTATCAAATATTTTTCACTTTGTTGTCACCGAATTGTCGTCCGTGACTTCAACTAGTAATTAAGGTCTTTGGCTGAAAAACAGCGCTGAGTATAATAATGTTCAGCACACGCTGAGCCAACCCCTATTTCGGCGCAGGGTCATGGAGGTAGTCTTATTTTAGTCTTAATATCACCTATTTGTGTCACTTACCCCAATGATAAACTACTTTATTTGCCGTTTGTTATTCTATGCCTGTATTTTTTACCTGAGTCTAAATAAATGTTTTTTCTATTCTATTCTATTTTGATGTTAATTTCCTTGCAAAATATCACCGCCCAAGTTTAAAAACTAATCATTTACGATATTTAAGTTTGTACCTAATACGTATGCGAACACCTATGAATTCTTAGAATGCTTATTCCCAAAATTGGCTCATTATTTGCGATAAAATAGTATACATTGTATACTGTCCACGATCCTATTCATCCATGGTTCGTAGAAGAATTCCTAAAAAGTTTTTTTACCTTTTACACCACGAAGAGTTAATGTTAGCTCTTTCAAATCATCTTCTACTATTTTGACTTTGCAATTGGGCAAAAATATTTTTTATAATAAAACTTTTGAAACTATCATGGTTATTAATACAAAAAATTAAAAACGAAATATTACGAAATATTGGATAACTCAAAAATAAAATCATGGTAAATATCTCGTTTTAAATGACTTTAGTAAAAATATTTTTGTATTCGCTCTTACTAGGCACCTACTGATTACTGGCCACTGTCATACATACCTGTAGGAGGGCACGTACACATATAACTCATCGGGCCAACTCTACTGCCATGCGTGCCGTAGGATATTCAAGACCAAGTCGGTCTAGCGAGCCATATTAGAGCTCATAATAGAAAAAATCCGTGATTACCTAGGGTCGCCGTCATCGAAATCGATGAGGAGGCCTATATATGTATAAACATACATACCATTTTTTTACATTTTTTTTTCTTTCCGGCCCTGGTGGGGGCACAGAGAGGGGCCTCGAGGCTTCGCCTCATTACCCCGGCATCAACTCGAGGGGTGACAACCCCTCGGTCCTTGGGTTTTGTGGGAATCTATTCTTTCCCTTATTCTCAAAGTGTTTTTGGCATCATTCCGTTTATAATCTTTTTTTTTAAATAAACCCAAGGACTCTATGGTGGTTCCGCAGGGATCAGGTCCCGCGGAATGGGCGGTCATCTTCCTGGGGCCGGGGCTGGGGCGGGGCGATGTTGTGGAGGTGCTCGTGGTGCCCGTTGTCGGCGCGATCGTACATTCGACGCGCCGTCTGCACGACGAATTCCTCCACGGATTGGATCTGCAGGTCGCGGGCTATGACGTCGTTCCTGACGTAGCGGCCCGCGCCCGTGCAGATCCTGAGAGCCACGTTCTGCAGCGCCTGGAGCCGGTCCTTGTTGGTCTGGGAGACCAGGGCGTACCAGCTCGGCGCCGCATAGGTTAGTCGGGACCGGACGTAGGACTTGTAGACCCGCACTTTAGTCCTCAGCGGCAGCCGAGATCCCAGGACAGGTCGGAGGAGCGCTCGGGCGACGCGCGCTTGTTGTAGCGCGCGGTCAACCTGCGGCTGCATCCTCAACGACCTGTCAATCTCGATGCCGAGGTACCTCGTGTGCGAGCTCCAAGCCACGTCCTGGCCCCGAAGCTGGAGTTGAGGTGGGTGGCGGCGGCGGCGGGAGACAAACAGCGCGGCCGTCTTACCCACATTGACGGCCATGCGCCATTTGTCCAGCCATGGCGGCAGGACGTCTAGCAGCTGCTGCATCCTGCTGGCTGCGATGGTCGGGCTGGTGGATGACGAGAAGTAGGCCAACGATAAATCCCTCTCCCCGGGGCGTAGGTGATCCTCCAGTGTAGGGATGTCGTCTGTGTACAGCGCGTATAGGGCGGGCGACAGGCAGCTACCCTGCGGTACACCAGCTGAGATGGTCCGGGTGGAGGAGGTGGCATCCTCGACCGCGACGAAGAACCGCCGGTTGGCGAGGAAGGATGCCACGAGTCTGGTGAGGGCTGGTGGTGTAGGAGTCTGCAGGAGCTTGTACAGGAGGCCGGGGTGCCATACACGGTCAAAGGCCTTCTCCACGTCTAGAAAGACCCCGACGGTGGATCGCCCGGCGTTGTGCTCGACTGCGAGGTGGTGCATCACCCTGGTGAGCTGCAGCGTGGTGGAATGGCCGGACCTGAAGCCAAATTGCTCTGGGCGTGGCTCGATCGTTGGGGCCAGGCGGCCCAAGAGCAGACGCTCCAGGAGCTTGGCCACTGTTGGTAGCAGGGTGATGGGGCGGTAGCTGGCCGGATGGCGGTGGTCCTTACCTGGCTTCGGCAGGGCGATGACCCGCCCGGTCTTCCATGGGTCCGGGAAGTGGCACGTCCGGAGGATTCCGTTGAGGAGCCGGGCGAGTGCGGCGACTCCACGGCGGGGCAGCTGGGCGAGTGCCATGTTGGGGACTCCGTCATAGCCTGGCGCCTTCCGCCTGGGTAGGCGGAGGACGGCCTTCCGCACCTCAGCAGGGGAGAAGAAGTACTCCCCGCCTAGGGGCGGTGTCGGGCCAGACAGGAAGTCCTCAACCGCCTCCTCGATCCGGTGGTGATGGATGAGAATCTCGAAGGCGGCATCTGCTGGAACAGGGTGTGGCGTGAACTGCTCCGCCAGATGCTCGGCCAGTATCTCGGCGCGGTCGGCAGGAGCGAAGCGCCGGACCCCGTCTCGGTCCAGCAGCGGGTAGGTGGGCGCCGGCTGGCGCGTGAGCGCCCGGTTCAGCGCATGCAGGTTGGTGTCGTGCTCAGAGGCCCGGTCGATTGCACGGTCCCAGGTCTCCCCACGCCATGCCTGCACGGCGGTCGAGAGCTCGGCGGTGAGCCGGTTGAGGCGAGCTTTCAGTCGTGGGCATCGGGAGCGCGCCCACTCGCGCCGGAGCTCGCGTTTCTCCGCGATGCCCCTTTTGAGGTGAGGTGGGAGGTCGCGGCGGCGGCCTTGGCGCCTGATGATGGGCGAGGAGGCAGCTTCTTTAGCCTCCCGGATGCGTGTCATCAGAGCGGACGCCTCGGCCTCCACTTCGGCCGGCGTCAGGATGGGGCCGACGTCCACGGACTCTAATGCCTTGGCGTACGCCACCCAGTCAGTCCTCACGCCCAGAGGCCGCGGCGCTGTAAAGTCCGCGGCCAGGTCGAGCGTTATGAGGAGTGGGAGGTGCTGTGTGTCCAGGTCATACAGCACCTCAACCAGGACGGGGCAGCGCACGAACTTATGGAGCACTATGTCCAGGACGTCGGCAGCGTGTGTGGTGGCGGTGGGGATATGTGTGGGGGAGTCAGGCCCCACTACGGTGAAGCCGGTCGCATCGCTGTCGTCCAGCAGCTTGCGACCGGCAGGGTTAATCACTCGCGACCCCCACGCTGGGTGCTTGGCGTTAAGGTCGCCAGCGAGTAGCGTTGGGGTGTGTGAGTTGAAGATCGCTGCAGTATCGGTGGCAGCATAGCGGGGTGTCGGCGGGCGGTAGCCGGCGAAGATGCGAAGTTCCTCGCCCGCCGCTCTCACCAACACCCCGGTGGACCTCAGCTCCTTGAACGGAGCGAGCGCCAACTCCTCGTGGACGAGGTCGCGTCTGACCAGGGCGGCCGTACCACGGTAGGCCTGTCCCGATGTGGGCGACACCTCGTCTCGGCGGTACGTGAAGAAGTTGGGCACGCTCAACTGGTGGTTGGGCTGGAGCTTCGTTTCGCCCAGGAGGACGATGTGTATGTTCTGCGACTGAGCGAGTAGGCGGAGGGGCTGAAGATGTTTGCGGACCCCCCCGGGATTCCAGTACAGAATGCGCAATGCGGAGGACCTATCCATACCGGATCCCTTCTAGTACGGTTAGTCCCCGCACCGCAGCACTCTGGAGGTCCACTCCTGCAGCGATGGCGACCAGAAACTCAGTGAGGGCTCCCAACAGAAGCTCTGTTGGGTTCCCCACTGGTCTGGGCGTGTTGGTCCCTGCTGGGACAGTTTCGATGGGGGCGCCACGCTGGCGGCCTCGGGAGGCCCTGCGCTCGCGCTGGAGCCGGGGCACACTCTCTGGTTCGAGTGCGCCTGTGGGGTGGTATTCTATTCTGGGCTGCGCCGGTGCCCGAGTTGGGCACGGCGGTGGGTGGTGTGGGCGCGACGGCGCGGGGCCCGGCAAGGCATATGCCGGGGCCGGTGCCAGCCGCTGCGTGCTGGGTTTTGGAGCCTCCTTACGGGAGGCAGGGGGTGGCTGGGAGCCCGGGATATCACCCTCAGGTTGGTGCGGGGTGGAGGAGGCAACTGGCTTCCTCCGCCGTTTACCTCCTCTTGGCCTCCTCCTGCGGGCGGGCGCTGGCTCACCTCTGTTCGTGGCCGGGTTGGCCACTACTTCGGGGGCGTTCGGCGTGACCGCGGGGAGTGGCCTGGATGTTGGTGGCGGGCGATGTGGTGCCGCCCATCGGCTTCCTGGGCGGGGGACGGGCGAGACTGCCCGCCCTTGGGCAGTCGTAGGGTAAGTGGGGGCAGGTGGGGGGAAGGTTATCCCCCTTTTGCGTGCCTCGCGGCGGAGCGCAGGGCAACTTCTGCTGTTTGCCGTGTGATCGCGGCCGCAGTTCGCGCAGGTCGGCTTCTCGGTGAGGGGGCGGGGGCAGTCGGTGGCGGCGTGCTGAGCGCCGCAACGGACGCAGCGCATCGGGCGGTGGCAGTGCGCCGACGCGTGGCCGAACGCCTGGCACCTGTGGCACTGGGCCACGCGATTCGCTGCGCCGCGCCAATGCTCCACGCACACGCCCGGCATGAAGAGCAGTTCCTGTATGCCATACAGGCGCACGAGCTCCTCCTCGGGCAGGCGGTCCAGCTGGGCGTGGAACAGGCAGCCGGCGCGGCCCTGTGCGCCTTTTATTTGCTTCACAAACCGGGTAGGGAAACCCAGTTCGTGAAGTGCTGCAGCGATGTCGTCGACGGGTGTGTCGGCGGGTAAACCTCGTATGGCCACCTTGGTGGGCAGTTCGGCGGACACGGTGTAGCTATACCAGCTGATCGCCGGATCTTCCGCCATTGCCTCCACCAGGTGGCGCTGCACCGTGCGGTATTCTTCGGGAGTGCGGGGGGTAAATCGCACCCCTTGAGCCAAGGGGCGCGCGTTGGGGGCGAAGCCAAGTTTACCCCTTAGGGCAGCGAAGTGCGCTACCCAGTTCGGCAGGCACTCCACCACGATGGGAGGATAAGCTCGCGATGGTCGTGGGGCGGGCGGGCCCTCCTGCGCTTCGCGAGCCACACCGGTAGCTGGAGGCGATGCGGCGAGTGGTGCGTCCACCTCCATCCTTGGGTCTGCCTCGCCTTGGTGCGAGGTGGGTTGGGCGGGGGCCGAGTGTTCGACGGCGGGGGCTGCCGGTATACATACCGGGCGGTGGCTGTCCGGGCGGGCGGGGTTTACCAGTTGCGGTATTGATCGAGGGCTGGGCGGGCGGCTGATGGGTGGGCCGTGCGGTTGCGGTGCACCTTTAACATCAAAGATCACCTGCGGTGGAGGGCGGGCGGCGGGTGCCGCACCGAGGCGCACCATGCCTGTCTCCCTGACCGGGGACTTGGGCTGGCCCAGGCGGCGGGGGGGAGGCGGCTGCACTGATGCAGCCTCGGCGTACGAGGCGAGTCGCTCTTCGGTCCGCTCGGGGGACGGCATTGATGACATCGGGGGAGGCAGCTGAGCTGGGAGCCATGTGGCTCGTATGTTCGGAGCGGGAGTCCTCCTCTGTTGGGGGCGGGCGGGAGGTGGAGGAGCTAGACGCGGTTGCTTCTTCCACATACATACCTACTCGCCGATTACTTTCGATATGTATATTTCATCAATTCGTTATTATGTTCTCTTTGCAACATCCTGCAAATAATATTATCAGTATAATAATTTCACAATCCGTTAAAAATATAAATTCAAAGTATTGAAAAATTCATGAAATATTGAGTGACATAGCATGAACGGTTCAGTAGATTTATTTCAAAGCGTAGATTTTAACAAAAACTGACGGCGCAAAAATCAGAATTTTTTGAAACAGTTTTTTCCGGCTGGCCTGAAGAATACCGATACAAAATACAAAATCATTTATTTGTAGTCAACGGGTTATAAGTTAGTATGCTTATTCTAAAACGTCCCATGCGATGACTTACCAGCTAAAACAGCTTTGGCGTGCAAAAATTACAATTAAAATTATAAACCGGTATTCGAAATACCGGAGAACGGTATCCAGAAAGAACAGGAAACGGAATACCGAATTAACATGATGCCGCATAACGGAAAATACTTAAAGCACATAAATTCGATAAACTTGAACCGAACGATAACGAATTTGTTGGTTAGGCAAGACCGCGTTTCATTGCAATGAAATATTCATCATCATCATCAACCTGTAAAAGTCGACTGGTGGACAGGCCTCCCCTAATGAGCACCATAACGCCCTTAAAATTAAATATCATGTAGGTACCTGTTATTGGACATAAGATGGCCCTTATTAAAAATAGCATATTTGATAATCGGTTTATCAATAGGTGGGATGTGTGCGTGGGATTTCAGCGTGAAAAAAATATAATAGCTTTTGCCAGACGGAAAATAAATACAGGCTCCGTTTACATCAATTTTGTCTTTTTTTATACGTTAAGAACAATTGAATACAAGAATACAGAAATTTATTAATAGAATAGCATTTTACGCTGGAAGTGGAATATATGATTTGACGACCGATGTGGCGCGGTGGGCGAAGGTCCGCCTACGACGCAGGAGGTTGCGGGTTCGATTCCCGCCTCGAAACAATTGTGTGTACGATCTGCAGATATTTGTTCCGGGTGTTCTGGTTGTTTTCTATGTATAATAAAAAATATCTATCTATGTAATGTATTGTATTATGTATATCAGTTATCTAGTACCCATAACACAAGCTCTGCTTACCATGGGGATAGATGATGCTGTGTGAATTGTCCTGCATTATTTATTTATTTTTATTTATTTGAATATAAACCCCTCTACGTAGGCGTCACTTTCCGTATCAGGCAGATGCCTTGCAAGTTCAACATTTATCTTACAAAAATTACTGTTCTTGTGTTTGTATTTAAAACGGTAATGGTAACCACGAGTTCCTTACAAAATTAATTTCCCGATTTTACTTGATGTTTGTTTACTAAGTGGTTATTGACTTGATATTTATCATTTACAAGAGTTCGAAGCCGGATGCTCTTAAACTTTATTAATTTCGAGGATGTAAAACAAAACAATAGAAGATTAGTCGTTGAATATCGACCGGTTATGAATATGAATTTAATTTTACTCTAAGCAATAAAACTGTAATGAATTTTAACCCTAGATCACTAAACATTCGTCTCACAGGCGACACGGTTCCCGCGCATTCGCTGTTTAGGTATGTTCCCGACACTACCCCACCCCGCCACGCTCAGTACCTTCCTAATTTAGTGTTTTAGCACCCTGTGCGTACGCATTACATACGTCAAGTAATAAAAATAACAAATATTGGCGTTTTATTTTGTTAGTTAGAACGACTAATGTTTAGTGACTGAGTAACTCGACAATATGTTTAGTGAGCTAGGGTTAACTGCTAAAAACACCCGAGCAAACTTTGAATATTGCTATGTACTCAATTCTTTTTGCGTTTGATAAACAAAAGCAATACTTTTTCACAATAATCTAACAACTGGAATAAAAACACCCACGATCCCTTCGCTCGTCTGATACCCTTCTCTTAAAAATCCCATCACACACTTCCCAATTCTATGGTGATTCCTTCACGTTGCAGGCCGCCAAACTCTGGAACTCCCTTCCCATTTCTATCCGTCAAGCGAAATCCCTTCCTATCTTCAAAAGTATGGTTCATCAACACTATCTGACCACTCTTGATAAGGTTTCTTGATTTTTATTTTTATTTTCTATGTTATTATGTTAATTGTTCCTGCTTTTTGTGTACTCGTATTTGTGCTCTATTTTTATATATGTACGTTCTTAATATAAATATGAATTATATTATATAATTATCCTAAATAATTACGCCACCGTCAGCTTTAATACGTACCGATCCTATCCATCCAAAGGTTGCCTGGAAGAGATCGCTTTGAGCGATAAGTCCGCCGATTGTGCCACTAGATTTAGTTAGTATTAAGATCCTTTATTTTTATTATTTTCTTTATATTTGATGGTGCAATAAAGCTATATTGTATTGTATTGTAAAAACATTTGATGAAGAATTAAAAACACATATTGATGGGCTGACCACATCTGTACCAACATCTACAGAACCGATATTTTATTCGTAATGTAACTTTTGTAAGCTCAATTGTTTCATTTGTAAATACCTACTAAACTTCTGCATCAGCATTATTTATCCGTATAACTACAGGCCTAGCAAATGTGCCTTTTACTACGGTAATAGGCGTTAGGAAGTTTTACCACTGACTTGAGCTAACAAGAGTTACATTACGAATGAAATATCCGGCCTATGTACCTCTGGATGTTGGTACAGATGCGTGGTCAGCCCATCAATATTAGAGAATATCCCGTTCGCGGCGCGCCGACGTACATTTATTTGATTTGACCTCATATACGTCCTGATAACGCCTTGAATCCTAATTCTGGATTGCAGCACAGTATAATAAACAGAATTAACGTTTCAGTAATATAGCTTTATGAGCTTTTTTGCTTTCTACGAGTTGTTAGCCGTTGGATCGTAGAATCAACTCGTTTGTAGAATGACGGATGAAAAAACGGCATTATTTCATATGAATGCCTGTACTTTTTACTGATTTATTGAACGCTCATTTAATATTGCTAAATGTCTCTTAGCCTAAGACGACGAGATTATCAAATGAAATGATGGAAAGATGGTTTTCCTAGCAAATCAGCGTTAGTTTTGTAATATTCCTAGCCATTCTACAAACGGGCTGATTCTTTGATCCGTCGTCGGCGACACAATTATATTCGCCTCGCCTGCTTGGACCGCTTTTGTTATTCTTTAATGTATACAATAATACATAATGTTAACTTAATTAATACGATATGTTTTGACTGATATATGAGTTATCTTTTTATCTATACTAATATTATAAAAGGAAAGGTTTGATTTTTTGTTTGTTTGTAATGAATAGGCTCCGAAACTACTGGACCGATTTGAAAAATTCTTTCACTGTTGGGAAGCTTCACTATCCCCGGTGAACATAGGCTATAATATATTTTCAAAACAGTTAGGGGTCCGTACTAAAAACGTGCGAAGCTGGGAAGGTCCGCTTGTACCTACTCAATATACCTTCATTTGACCGAATTCTCCCCTGATGGAAAGTGACGATGTATCACGTAGGTCTTGTCATAAATGGACCAGCTGTCATTATCAGTGAATGCCATCCGTCATCGTAATCAGCTCACGTGATCAGCGTATCGCGTCATGCGTCCATCACCTGTCAACAACAAGCCCTGGTTCAGACAAATATGGGGTGTAAGGGGACTCCAACATCTCGTCTCCCAAGCCAACCTAACCTGCACGTGCGTGGTACACCATACCATACTAGATAACGATAACGAACTGGGCTCTGTTAAAAATATCTAAAAATATTCATAATTTTATAACTCAGGTAATTTACAATTATTTTCCATCACTTGACACTGGCAGTTAAGAGCGTGCCATACCTCAGCCAAAATTCGAATTTCGCTTCAGTTCAGAGCAGAATGACAAGATATGATTTTCTTGTGAGTGAGAAGCACAGAACGTGCTCCGTATTTTTTATCGACGTAAGCGCCAAAACTGCCTAATGCCTAATTACAAGTTATTTACACAACTAATCTAAAAATTAAAAAGACGAAAACGAAGAAATTCTACTACGTTTCTCGACAAAACAAAAATCCAACAAAAAAATTAGGTGGTTCCTGAGATAAATAGCAAAATGTGTGCAAAACATGTATTTTTCAAAAAATAAAAGTATCGAGAAAATTTTCACCAATCGTGTTTTCGAAAAGACGGAATCCAAGATAAAAGTTCGAATTATCATTTACCTAAATATGAAGGTGGTAGCTTTCACAGATTCTGAGATAAATAACGATTTCTAACTATAAAATTACATAAGGTACACTCTTAACAAAGAATCATCATCATCAGACAAATATCTGAAAATACTTTCAACTTTGTTCTTTCAAGTTTCAGACTTTCGAGTTGTTCTATACATCGTTTGCATAAAATGGACGCCCTGGATAAACAGATAGGACACTAGAATAAAAACATAGTTATTTAAAACTTATAGAGCAAGTCTACTGATTTCGATACAGGGTGCGTAGAAAGCCGCAGGCATGTTAATATTTTCAGGCGGGCCTATATATCGCTCCAGAGATCCCTGGGGCCGCCCCGTATCGCATCCCTTCTTTTGAGATTGCCCAGCGTGATAAACACACAGAGGTTTTAGATAGCGAGCACGTGTTCAATTCCATACAATTTAATGCGTTTATTTCAGTTTAATACAATTAATACTAAAAAATATTTACAAATGGTTTTATATATTTCCTTGGTTCAACTAAATATTAAGATAAAATAGGTGGCGGCGCTAGTTTGCCTCGGGGTCTGCCTTAATAACCGCAAAGCAACAATAACTGATTGGTTAATGAGTTATCAAAACATGCGTCTAGATTTCGAGGATGAGAGTGTTAAGTATTAGCTTAGTACTTCTAATACTTCGTTCGTTGTATCGTTTAATTTTTTTTTGAAACAAAGTGAAAAAGCACAAGAGGGCAGAGTCGAATGTTTTAAAGTTTTTAGTCAATTGCTTGTTTAAATTGGTACTACACAACCAGGGACACACACACACTACACTTTGTTATTATTTGTCAAACTGTCGATCTGTGTGTCTCAATCCCAACCCGAAGATAAGAGCCGTCAAAGAAATTGAAGTAATATTACCAGTTGTTACTTGTTTACCCACAAACGGGTTATGTCAGCATTCTACGGTGTAAGTCCTCTTTCAGCGGGAGACTCCGCATTTCAGCGGGTAACTTAGCATTTCCATGATGGACTCTCTAATCTTGTAGAGGTAGACTGCCAACACCGGCCAGTGATGCCTACTCTAGGGGGGATTTTGTCCCCGTTCTAAGGATTTAGCTTGATAAGTGAGATAAATAGAACCTTTTTTGTTATCGTGGAATGTCTTGAAGGGTTTTGTGGTTAATGTTATCAGTGAACTAGAATTGTGTTGTTATTTTTGGGGGAAATGTTCAAATTTATGCCGGAGTGTCAGGGATTTTCGCTGTGATTCAGTAATTGCCTTGGTACGCAAGTAAGTAGGTAATCAGGATTTGTAAAAAAAAACCGTCCGTTCGTAAAATAACGTGATTCTATAAACACCAACAGAATATATTATATTGTCATACGAGTAAAAATTAAACGAGCGAATAAAAATTAACTGGCGATTAATCGGATACTTTAACACTGAACTGTGCGAAAAATATGAACCTGATATAGACAGAATCTAATATGTGACAGTGTAGGTTAGTTAGGTTTGATTTAGAAAACAAACCGGTATGGTGGTTATGTATCTCGCGATCGGTTTGCGACAGGCGTAAATTAAGCAATCAGTGCTGTCAAACGCCAATTTTGACCAATTTTGACGCTGTAGCTGGTGTCAAACTAATACAAAATTGACGATTGACAGCACGGTCACCGGTCGCGAGTTACATAATCACCCGGCGGGACAGGCGGCGGTCGTCCCTCTCTACACAACCTTATATGTTTTCGTAAGCCTAAAATTGTTTACCATTATTTTTCTTTCAAATCTTTCAAATAATTTTCAAGTATTAGCTAAACTACCGGACAGTAGGTAGTAACCTACCTAATTGTTTTTTTTAAATACAGATTTCTTACTGCGTTCTTATCGTAACGTTTCCCCCATGGTTACCTAATACAACCATGCAAGTAGATTCTGTAGGGCCAGGACATGATTAAGTTAAGGTTGAATCTGCGATTTTATTCATTCACATAATACTGTTTCATTTTACGTGATAAATATAGTGCTCTGGCCTATTTACGTCGCATTTTCTGCATTTTAATCTTTCTACCCGGAGGCGGATCAACCTACAGATTCGCTTAGCACATTCTGAGATTAAACTAAAACGAAGCAAACTTAACCGAGATTAGCAATGAAGATGTTAACCTGTATTAAAATTGAATTAGACAGAAGAAAAAAAAAGAATAGAAAAAACATTTATTTAGACACAGGTATAAAATACAGGCATATAATAAACAAACAAAGAAGTTTATCATGGGGGTAAAATACACAAATAGGTGATATTAAGAATAAAATAAGACTACCTCCATGACCCTGCGCCGAAATAGGGGTTGGCTCAGCGTGTGCTGAACATTATTATATTCAGCGTTGTTTTTCAGCCAAAGACCTTAATTACTAGTTGAAGTCACGGATGACAATTCGGTGAAAACAAAGTGAAAAATATTTGATACAAATAAACAAAAGTAGATTAATAGGAGAGTATAATATGTATATGTCTAGTAAACAGATGATATAAAATAATAATAATAATAATCCCCTATAACCCGATTACCCAGTCCATCCATCCATCCATCACAATAGCCTGGTTTTATTTCTTTCATTTTTCTTTGCAATAGTCTCTACACCTCGCGGATACCATCTTTGGGTGTATCATATTGTGAACCCGAGGATGATACCCGCTATGTGTAGCCATCGCCTTTAGATTAACTTCTCAAAGGGCCTCTGTGCTGTTGGCTTCGGCCCCACGCAAGCCTTCCAAAGGACCGGGTCACTTTATGGCCCGAGATCATGGTAAGTAAATTTAATATAACAATAATAGGTGCGTGTAATATAACAATAAAGAATGACGTTTCACAACAATTACAGAAGGTTTGTACGTAAGGTAAAAACAAAAATTATAAGAAAAAGTAATAGTAATCTATAGTATTTACAGACTTAGAGCCCAGAGAAGGTAGTTGACAGGTAGTAGACAGGGTTGTCTGATGGGAGTATTAGTACCTTTTAGTTAGGTACAGACAGCTATTATCTAAGATTTCTACTATCTAGCTAGATAATCGCGTAAACCGACGGCCGCTGGGGCAAACGTGTTCTTGAGTTGAGACCACGACTCGGTAAACGTAGTGTAGGACGCATTCCGACCAGGTGGGATGACTACTTGCGAAAGACTGCAGGTAGATGCTGGATGCGGCAAGCTGAAGACAGGGCGCTATGGCGCTCATTGGGGGAGGCCTATGTCCAGCAGTGAACTGCTATGGGCTGATGATTATGAGATAATCGTGTGTAATGGAATCGATATCGTCTCCAAGATTCATTTTCATTTTTGTCCTTAGGTTTAAATCTGACTTAACTTTTTTATGTATAAATACCTTACTAGATAATGCATCTGAAATTATTTATTTTGAGCTCTGTGTCTCGTCGGCTTAGTTAAATTTTTATGTGATTGCTATGCTGAAACAAAGCACTTGCCTATTTGTGATCTCATTGCACTTTCATCTTCTACTTCTCAGCTCACTTTGTTCCACTGTTTTTAACATTGCACATACATTTTTTGTCCGCCTCTGTAATGTATTGTTTTATGCTCAGAGTCTAGTTATTCTAAGGTTTTATGTATTATCAGTTATCTGGTACCCATAACACAAGATATGATTATATTGGGGCTAGATGATGCTGTGTGGATTCTCCAGCATTATTTACCTATTTATTTAGTGCTACCTGCTTGGTAATACAACGTTGTACTGATCATTTTGTTAAGAAACAGTAGTTATAAAGATTCAAAGCTTTTCACTGCCCAACCTTGGTGGTGGTTGCACCCACCTCCCACCGCAAGATCGCCCGCTGCGCCGCCGTCACCTCGACTGGCTACGAGGGAACGTGTGCGTCTTGGGCCATCATCATTAATTACTGAACTTATAATTTTCCACTGCCGGACATAGGCCTCCCCTAGTGAGCACCATAGCGCCCTATCTTCAGTTTCCCGCATCCAACATCTGCCGCAGATCGTCATCCCATCTGGCCCGAGGGCGTCCCGAGTCGCGGCTCCTCTCAAGAACATATTTACCACAGCGGTTGTCGGTTCATTTTAATATATGGACCAAGAGAAGACCAGTGGGTCTTGGGCCTTGTAAGTGTTAAATCAGTTAAGAGAATTGACAGTAGAATAAGCAACTAAATTCGGCATCATACAAATCGCACTTCTCAAAAAGTCTACTTAAAAATACTTTTAATCATAATTGGTAATTATAAGGACTACATTATGGGTATCATTAGAAAGATAGTTTATCCCACTTTCAGATAAAATAAACAGATAGTGCTTTTTTTGAATGTGATAAAAAATATCAAATTGACAGTTGAATAAGCAACCATACAAACTTGCTAAATTGAACTTAGTTTAATGTTTAGTGAAATCTATTCTTAAAGCAGAGTAGGTAGCTAATGAATGTGTCACTATCATGAGCATTTAGCTCTATTCTCACTTAGATAAGGATCAAAGTGCATCAGCGTCGCAGCTGTCACTAACGTAAAGGATAATAAATTAAATTCCAAACAATAGAAGTAACTGAGCGCGTGTACTTACTTTACAAAGGGCAACGTCTCTAATTACTAGCAATTTCGACCTTATCAACTATGGGCCCGCGCATGATGTAGGATGGAAGTGGCACTTTAGGATTGCATTCAAAACCTGCATTGAATGGAGTGAAACGAAGACCAAGATCTAATACAGCAATTATATTTTATTATTATTATGTATCTCATTACCATGACCTCGGGCCATAAAGTGACCCGGTTCTTTGGAAGGCTTGCGTAGGGCCGAAGCCAAAAGCACAGAGGCCTTTTGAGAAAGTTAATCTAAAGGCGATGGCTACCTATAGCGAGTAAAATCCTCGGGTGCACAATATGATATACCCAAAGATGGTATCCGCCGGTGTAGAAAAATGAAATAAATAAAACCAGGCTATTGTGATGGATGGATGGACTGGGTAATCGGGCTATAGGGGAGGTTGCGGACGCCTGCCATTTATTATTATTATAGTTATCTGGTACCCATAACACAAGCTCTGCTAGCTTGTTGCTTGATAATGCTGTGTGAATTGTCCAGTATTATTTATTTATATCAGGGCCCTAATGCCACTGCATTAATCGCTTCACCATAACAATAGTATCGTCTCTACTTAGGCATGCAGGACACGCGTCATTGGCTCATCATCATCAGCCTATAGCAGTCCACTGCTGGACATAGGCCTCCCCCAATGAGCGCCATAGCGCCCTGTCTTCAGCTTCCCGCATCCAGCATTTATCTACAGTCTTTCGCAGGTTGTCATCCCACCTGGTCGGAGGGTGTCTTACACTACTTTTACCGAGTCGTGGTCTCCACTCAAGAACACATTTGCCCCAGCGGCCGTCGGTTCTTCGCGAGATATGGCCGGCCCACTGCCACTTCAGCTTGCTATTTCTTTGAGCTATGTCGATAACCTTGGTTCTCTGTCGGATGTATTACGTTACGAATCCTATCCTTCAGAGAAACGTCATTGGCTAAGAAAGTGTTAAACCACCGCATCAAATATTCAATATTTTGTACTCCTTGCTGCTAGAAGAAAATTAACAACAAATTCATTGACATAGAACTGTGTCTCTGTAAAGGACTGACTCAACTATCAACTCCAGCGAAGGACGTACAACTGCTTCAGCAAACTTATGATTAAATTATAAAACGCGCCGAGTTAAATTTAAATTATAAGTTCTTGGATTCAGGAAGTTTGTTCTTTTAGTTTGAAAGTTTTACCTACTACTTTGATTGACACACAATCCTGCAGATTTTGTGAGGAGGCGGATGAAACGCCCCTCCATCTGCTAAGTGAGTGTGGAGCACTGATCCACAAACGCAGCCGCAGCATCCATCTGGGCAAGCATCTGCATAGCCCAGACGAGCTGAAAGACATCACCCCGAAGAAAGTGGCGCCCCAAAGCAAATAAAAAACAAACAAAAAAACTTCTTTGTTTGCCCACCAAATCTTATCCCACACAACTTCAATGACATAAAACATTCTATAACTTCGTACCTTTATCGCTCGGATTCAAAAGGATCGATTACGTAGGAAGTAAAGCAAAATGGCGATGAATAAAATATGCTATAAAACACACTCGCTCCGCACATAAACTTACTAGTAGGTGCTAAATAAACTAAGTGTTATGGCTAGCTTCTATAATGATTGCGTACTTAGCCGGCACCTGGTTAACTCGGTTTATGTCTGTTCTTATTCGTTTTACGTAGATTTTAAAAACAAAATCTGCAGAAAGCGTAAGGTCGCAAGTTCCTTGGTTCGTTTTTTCCGTAGCAATCGCTACGCTAATGTTTTTCTGCAATAGACTAGGTACAGTAATATTAATCCATGCTTTCTGTTTGGTGAAATCCGCCCTAACTTTATCCTGCGTTTGAGCGCTGTGAGGTGCGACACATTTTTAAACTTATGCGCTTTCCAGTGTTCTCTTTATACCTATACCTTTACACAAAAAAAAGAAAAAATATTTATATATAAATATATAAAAAAAACATTGAGAAGGGGGAAAAAAAGCTATTCCCACATAACCCAAGGACCGAGGGGTCGTCACCCCTCGAGTTGACACCGGGGTAATGAGGCCAAGCCTCGAGGCCCCTCTCTGTGCCCCCACCAGGGCCGGAAATAATTTATTGACCTATACTTTACTAGCGATCCACCCCGGATTCACACGTTTTTCGCTATAAACACATACATATAAACCTTTCTCTTGAATCACTCTATCTATTTTAAAAAATCACATCAAAATCCGTTGCGTAGTTTTAAAGATCAAAGGCAGGGACAGACAGACAGCGGGAAGCGACTTTGTTTTATAATAATGTAGTGACACGAGTAGGTAAAGTAAAGTAAAGTAAGAAGTATTTATGACTGCAAAAGACAAAGAAAATTACAATAGAGAACATTACGCATTCTTATCTTATCTACATATTATATGTTAGTTTTATACATTGCAAATTACACATAAACATTTAAATAAAGGGAAAACTAATTATGTCTTTTGCAGATAGCTATTGTTACCTAGTTACATTTGTCTGTTGATTTTGAGTATTATTATGATTTGTTTTTGTGCAAAACCTAGGTACATGTATACCACCTATACATCATCTTATGTAGGTGACGAGTAGGGCATTTGCACGAAAACTAATCCGAAACTTCGGTTTTCTTTTCGAGTATCCTGGTCCATTTACCGAGTCGCGAGAGTTTTTGAATACGTATATCTACTTGTAAGTCGATGCAGGCTCACAATGCAGTTTAATATATTACTGCGGTGTCCCATTCCCGAAGGAAATATGAGTCCAGTCCCCTTGTTCCGTTTTGAGGTAGGAAAAATTGTGCAGGACACTCATGCAAAATACGAGCGTATGTCACTAAGGCTCAACTCACACCAAAAGATCGTCGAAGCGCAGCGAAGCGGAGCGCAGTTTCAGTGTCATATGAATTTTAACTTTATTTTCATTAAAATAAAACGAACGAGTCGAATTCACCGGAATTCCCGCGGCGCACTATGGAATATCGTAGAACAAGAGCATATTAAAAATGGTTTTTACAAATATCATAATTTATCTAATATTTTGATTTTATTAGATACTCGAAAAGTCAAATTATGTTATTCAATAGGATTTTGTTACTTAATACCCAAAATAATATTATTTTTCATAGTCAGAAGTACGTTGAAGACGGCGGTGCCAAACTCAAGCCTTTGCATGGACATGTTTCAATGCAATATTGTGAAATAAATATTCAGCAGAGATATGTAGTATAATACATTTTTGGAAAGGTTGTTTCATGTATTTTACGAAACAGCTATTAAATTTTCATATTATTTTCATATTTTTGAGTAATAGCTAAAAACGTCACATACCTTATTTTTAACTAATTTTTTTTTTCGTTGAAGGTTTTCTCTGTCGCCCACGGCTCCCCACGCGCATTTTTTTATGTTAATTAATAGTCTAACTATTCATACACATTATGCAAAAAAAATCAGCTGCGGTTTTTTGCGGTTTTAGAAGTTATAAGAAAAAATGTGATAGAAGTCGGAGCAGGAAATTTGTTATCTTTCGTGGTTTACCACAGAGACTGTTCGCAAGAACAGTATGGACATTTAATCAGTATTTTTTTTATCGGTCAATCATTTTGCGTGAGAATGTAAGTGATAATAATGATATAGGTAGGACCTACATCATTATTATCACTAGGTAGGTACCCATGCAGTATTGCAAAATAGTGTATAAAGGGAGGTACAAATTATTCCAGCCATTCACATTAGTGTTACTTCAAGTGAAGTGAAACTCATCTACGCCTGTCAGTAATTGATTGAAGTTCTAAAATGTCTTCATTCAGCTGCACTAAACGAGATTTCATGCTTCCCTACATCGAGGGTGGTAGAACCCTGGAATCATTGTCCAAAGTTTTAGAAGAAAAATTTAAAGTTTCTGAAAACAACTTGTGTTTTATAATAAGTGACATACAAAGGCACATTTTTCCTACGTTTAACAAGCGCTGGGCTATGGCATTTCGGAAAAAAGAAGATTTTATACAGAAGAATAGCACTTGGTTGGACTCAGGGTATTCGGTGACTTTACCGGACTCTGATCAATATTCTACACCATCAACTTCTGGCCAACGAGGAAGACCGTGCGTAGCTTATGGAGACTCCTCAGAATCTAACAAGAAGAGGAAAAACACACTTCTACTAAAAGAATATGGCTTTGAGCACATCAGTAACGCCTATGTGCAGGGACTACGGGCTGTGGGTGAAAATACAGAAGCACATCTTGTCGAATCATTAAGGAACACCAACAACCAAAAAAAATTATACATCTCAAATATTTGGAACTCGGAACAGATAAAAATGCTTTCCGATCCGGAAGCATTGAGTGCTTTCTTAGATTTGGATTTAACAAAAGCACAATATATGTACTTGAGAAGCTTGACAAACGAACGAAATTGTAGTATGTTCCCGGCATACTACAAAATACAAGAAATAAAAAAATCTTGTTATCCACCGTCTTCTACAATTACAATCACTAATACTTATGCTAAAGTAAACTAAAGATTTCTTATTCTATATCTATTAAAGATTTATTGGATCACACTTTGATTGTAGCTAGAATTTTAGAAATCGATGCAGTTTTCCAAAGACAATATAAAACATTAATTCTCTACAGTAAATGGGGATGTGATGGTTCATCTGGCCAAAGCCAGTACAAGCAAATACTTCCAGAGGAGTCGGAAACGATTTCAGATGCCAATTTGTTCATCACTTCTATGGTCCCTATCAGATTGATTGATGAACAGTCGGGTATCGTTATTTGGAAAAATCCGGCACCTTCATCTGTTCGTTTTTGTAGACCCATTTCGATAGAGTTTTGTAAGGAAACTCCAGACAAAACCAAGGCTGTTGTAGATGAAATCAACAGGCAAATAAAGGCTTTGCAACCATCATTGATAAATAAAGATACTGTTGAAGTTCAAGTGAAGCATAAACTCTTTCTAACAATGATAGATGGAAAAGTGGCCCAGGTACTAACAGATACTCCTTCTGGTTCCACGTGCACGATATGTGGGGCCACTCCGCGACTTATGAATGATTTGTCGAAAGTTACTGCCAGACCTGAAAATGAAAGCGCCTACCAGTACGGACTGTCCACCTTACATGCCTGGATTCGCTGCATGGAAATGATATTACACATTTCCTATAATCTATCTTTTAAAACTTGGTCTGCTACAAGTGAAGAAAGCAAGAGATTGAAGAAGGAAAAGAAAGAACTTGTTCAAAAACGTTTCAGGGATGAGTAAGGATTGATAGTAGATAAAACTCGGCAAGGTAGTGGGAACACTAACGATGGGAATACCGCACGAAGATTTTTCTATAACAGCACATGCTCTGCGGAAATAACAGGTGTGGATGAAACATTAATAAAACGCCTCTACATTATTTTACAAGTTCTTTCTTCAGGAATGATGATCGATTCCAAAAAATTTGGCGAATACGCAATAGAAACTGCTAGAATATATGTGAATGAATATAATTGGTATTACATGCCATCTTCAGTCCACAAGATACTTTTACATGGAGAAAATATTATCAAATATTTCGCAGTTCTACCTATTGGACAGCTATCGGAAGATGCACAAGAGTCGCGCAACAAAGAATACAGAAACATGCGACTACATCATGCCAGAAAATGTTCTCGAACAGCTACAAATGAAGATGTCTTTAAAACTCTATTGTACACGTCAGATCCGTATATAACAAGTTTAAGAAAACCATACGTAAAAAATGTCAAAGATCTTGAAGAAGAGGCACTAAGTCTTCTAAAAGTGGCACCACTTGCAACCGACCCTGAAATATGTGTAGTAAAGCCTAAGTAGATGGTGACTTCTTTTCCAATGTATCCATTCTTACCTTTGATTATTTGATACATTTAATCATTACTTTTCACTTTTTTACAGTAGGCAGAAAATATAAGGTAATTAGGTAGATAGTTAGATACTAGTAATATATACATTAAGAAAAAAAAATTTTTATCCATAACTTATTCTAATTAACTTTAGTTTTTACTTTTTTGTTAACTTAAACCTTGTATTTCACATTAAATAAATTATTTACTTATTTTGTACTTGTTTTTTCCGTGTTTTTACTTTTTATGCTGTATATATATATATACATATATGAGAAATCACTTAAACTTATATACCATATGAATCTCTATACATTACTGTATATCTGTACCAAATTTCATCACGGTATGATTAAAATTCATGAAGTTACAGATTTTTGATCCGAAACTGATCTAAATATTCCATAGGAAAATAAAGTTAAAATTCATATGACACTGAAACTGCGCTCCGCTTCGACGCTCTTTTGGTATGAGTTGAGCCTAACTCAGTCACTAATGTATTTCATTATTGTCGCTTCATTATATCTACGTACAAAAGACACTGCACATGTGCCAGTATATAGGTACCTGTGTATAAACCATCGTATAAACTCGTTTATTGCAATTTATGTCTTAACACTTTGACTGCGGTTTTTTTTCGATGACTTTGATCTTTTTTTTTACCTAAAAAATTCGTGCTGCCGCTCTACACAGCGGTTGTGTTGCGCCGCACATGCGTTTCGTTCGAAAAATATTACAGCTCTGCTGAGTCACAAAGATCTGTATTTTTTCAGCCGCTGCGCTAGTGTGGATTTTCGCAGATTAGACACTTGTAGAAAACTCATACCGTGCGTTTTCAGCGCTCAAAGTGTTAAGTAAAAAAATTCGTCTTTTCACGTATAGCGACAACCGATGTGGTGTGGCAGAAGGTGCGGTGTGGGTTTGATTCTCGCCGCCGTTGACATGTCCCCCGGGAAAAGTAGGTAAAAACGTCCATTGCTGAATGCTTCTCCCAAAAAGGAGGTATTGCCATGAACACCACACTTTATAGGCGGTCCTCTATCCTCCACTGCGATCTGGTGATGAAGTTTTATAAATAAACTAGCGGCCCGTCCCGGCTTCGCCCGGGTGGTCATTTGGTTCAGACAATTATTTATTTTTTCTCTTTTTTATCTCCGTAAGCATCCTCGTACTTAAAGGAATATTCTAAAAAAAGAATAAGCGAAATCGGTTCAGCTGCTCTCGAGATTTGCGCTTAGCAACACATTCAGCGATTCATTTTTATACAATAATAAATAATGTTGGACAATTCACACAGCATCACCTAGCCCCAAGCTGAGCAAGCCTCTTGCGTCGCAAGCGGTTCTTTCTCCAACAATCGATTTTTACGCCGTGTGACCGCCGTACTTCAAATATGTATATATAATAAATCATTAGGATCTATCCACCCATATAACAAGATCTCTATCGTAAGTAGGTATAATTCCCATTTCGCTTTATCCTAACTTCAAAGGGATGCACAGTTCAATGGCATTATTGTAAACTTAGAAAAACAACTATATCTGCCCTCAGCGCTGTATCCCGCCGTTTATCTGTTAGCCTTTGAACTAACTTTAACTTTATCTTGAGTTTAGCCGGATTCTGGAAGACAATTCAAATGTACGCGATAACCGTTACGGTATTGCCCGCTTTGCAGGGATTACCATGAAGAAATTATTTTATGATTGTACTGCCGTATTTGATCTTATAATCAGTCCTATAGTTCCTTATGTTGACTTAACACTTTGAGTGCTGAAAACGCACGGTATGAGTTTTCTACAAGTGACTAATATGCGTAAATCCACACTAGCGCAGCGGCTGAGAAAATACAGATCTTTGTGACTCAGCAGAGTTGTAATATTTTTCGAACGAAACGCATGTGCGGCGCAACACAACCGCTGTGTAGAGTGGCAGCACGAATTTTGTAGGTAAAAAAAAAGACCGCAGTCGTCGAAAAAAAACCGCAGTCAAAGTGTTAAGGTAAAGGTTTCTGCACGCTACAGAGTATATTTTTCTAAATTACATGGCAGTGTTATGGTATTGCTTTTTGGGTCGGTATTAATGAAGAACATTAAAGTCTTTAATAACAAAGAAAGTTACAATCAAATAACAGAAACCAATGAGAACTTGTATCTTCAATTTTAATGATTGAGTTCACTGTAGACTGTTGCAAAAAAATTATAGGTAGCTCAACTGATCCATATCGATATCAGAAATTCAGAATACATTAAAGTTACAATAAAGAAAACTTTTTAGTGAGAAATATCTATATCAATATGGGGCCGTTATTTGACCCCGCAATTCAATTACATTATTTTCATTTAAGGTTTATTAATAACCTAGATACTTTTCTAACATTTACTACATTACAACGCTGAAAAACCTCGCCCCCCTTGATTGGTTAATTCTAAAGGAAGGGCCTTTAGAATTAACCAATCAATATATACAATAAGCTTTATTTACTTTCACACAATTCATTTCAATTTTCTCTATTCATTAATACCTACTACTACAGCTACGAATATGTGCAGTGCAAGTACTACTTAGAGTGGTGAAAGCCTCCTCCAGGTTCCGGTCTTTCCATGCTTCTCTATCCAAGAATTAAATCCAAAAAGCGTACAAAAACCGAATTGTGATCATGATATCTATAAAGCGTACTAAATATTCAAAATCCCTGGCTAGATCCAACCACAAAGTGCACAATCTGGCAACCCAGCAGCTCTAAGATGATAAAAAGTTTTCGAAGGAGGTCGTTTGACGATTGAGGCGTAGGTAAATTGATAAGCTATTTGAAGTTGATAAAGGGACGGAGAACTTCTGGTCAAAGAGGACCAATTATATAACTTAGAGTACATTTGTGGGAGTTCGATTGTTCCATTAAAATAACTTTACTAAGACATGGTAGAAAATTGACTATAATTTGCACAGAACCAATAAAAGAAAACATCATCATCATCATCATCAGCCAATAGCAGTCCGCTGCTGGACATAGGCCTCCCCCAATGCGTGCCCTGTTTTCAGCTTGCCGCATCCAGCATCTACCATCTACATAGGTCGTCATGCCACCTTGTCGGAGGGCGTCCCACACTATGTTTACCGAGTCGTGGTCTCCACTCAAGAACACGTTTGCCCCAGCGGCCGTCGGTTCTACGCGAGATATGGCCGGCCCACTGCCACTTCCGCTTGCTAATTCGGAAAAAGCAAACCCCTTAGTTTATTAACCCCCGTGAAATAAAAGCCGATGAGGCGCATATGAGGAAGCCTGCGTCCAGCAGTGGACCAATAAAGCCTATAAACGTTGAGGTGAGGTGAGGTAAGTATAAAAAGTATATAAAATAATAAGTTTGACTATGGGCCTTAGAACAATGGAATCATTGCAGATTACTCACGTGGAATTCTTGAAAGAAACTCAAACTCTGGTTAGAAAAAAGAAACAAAATTAGTTATTAGATACAATACAACACACAAACTTAGTGACAGAAATATGAGACTACTTAGTACTAGATAACATGTATACGAACAAAAAATACAAGTGGATTTAAATGTACTTACTAACACAAGTACAGTAAGCATTCGGTTGGTACTAAGTAGCCCTCTCAGCAAGCAGACGTGCGCGTGTGAGTAGGCATCGACTACGTATTGAATAGGTCTAACAGGTCCTGACTCAGCTTGTTGCTCTAAGACAGATCTTGTGTTAGACTCTAACACAAGATCTGTCGCTTCACAATGACAATAGTATCGCGTCTAAATCACCACGTGCTCGACGCCTTTTGGCACAATCTCTCTCAGTTTAAGTCGTATCTATGAAAATTATTATCTGGTTTTGGGAGTCAGAACCAGGTAGTGACAAACACGATCTCAGATCCAGCACACTGGTTAGCAGAATTGTCCCCCGATAAAGTGATAGCAATACGAAACAAATATAGTATTTTGGTGGTAAAAACAAACATTCACCTTTGCTTTGAACATTAACCCTGAGTTATTTGGAAAACAACACTGAAATTGGCAAACAAATTGTTATCAATGTTGAAAAAAACAACAATAAAATTATCTACAAATTGTCATCAATGTTTTTATTTTCAACAGTCTGCAGTTAGCTCAGTTGTCAAAAAACAAGTCTTTATAATATTTGATTGTTACTTTCTTTATTATTAAAGGTTTTATACCTATTCATCATCATCACCATCATCAACCCACAATGCTCCACAGCTGGACATAGGCCTACCCTAATGAGCGCCATAGCGTCATGTCTTCAGCTTGCCGCATCCAGCGTCTTTCGCAAGTCGTCATCCCACCTGGCTGGAGGGCGTCCTACACTACGTTTGCCGAGTCACAGTCTCCACTCAAGAACACGTTTACCCCAGCGGTTGTCGGTTTACCTAATACCTATTAAGGGACTTCAATGAGAGTGTGACTATATGAACAGCGGTAGCGGTTTTTGCTAAAGAAACGTATAATTCCATAGAAAATTTGACAATGATAAATCCATGGGTCAATTTTTGCCCCTTATAATAAAAAAACAAACATAGTTTATTTATTTAACTATTTCCAGTACCCGTCGTCGTTATAAAAAACCGGCGATGTAATATCTCGATTTCACAACGAGGTTTTCTTGCCGGCCCTATTATCTAAGAACATCTGCCAGAATGGCACAGTATAGAGAATTATAAAGTAGGTTACGTTAGTGTACTGAATTTATAAATGATTAAACCTGCGGCGGTTGATGTTGCTGGTTCGATTCCCACTTGATCAATATGCAGTTTAAATATATAAATAAATAATGCTGGACAATCCAGATAGCATCATCTAGCCTCAAGCTAAGAAGAGCTTGTGCTAGATGACAATATTGTGAACTAAAAAAAAGGTGCACTTGTGCACCTAGTCGTAACCTCCCTATTCCCTCTTCTAGCATCTCGGAACAGCCTAAGCCAAAGCTCGCAACTAAACTTTTGGCGAGGCGCCTTCTGCCCCCGCCAAAAGTCCGGTAACTCCGTCATGGCCATCTGCAGTCAACAGCATTATTAGTCATTTCGAAAAAAAAAAACTGTTTGTCCCTTACTTAAAAAAAAAACTGTTTGTCCTAACGGTAGAAATACATTGAATCACATTTATGCCTCAACACCTGTATACACTACACATGTATTTCATGCAATAAAATATACTTTTACTTTACTTTTTTACTTTACCTTTGTGTATAATAAAATAAAAAATTATAAACTATTTGAAACATAGATTTCCGCGGGGGCGAAGCCGCGGGGCGCAGCTAGTAAATAATAAAAGGTAAAAAAATGGGTGAAAAGCAGACTTACTAGTTCCTCTTACAATTGTGGCGCCCACCTCAAAGCTCAAACGCGCAAGCTGGGTATAATCTTATCGGGGGACAAAACAGTCAATTGTTTGTGGCAGGGCTAAGGGACGAGAACAGGGTCTTCGCAGGATTAGAGCCCTTTTTACGGACAAAGCCGGGTGTACGACATATGCCTAGCCTATTTAGATAGATAGATAGAATATAGATAGATAGAATAGATAGATAGATAGAATATACTTTATTGCACAAAAAGTTGTACATAGGCGAGCATAGTGCTAGATAGCATTCTCTCCCTGCTAACCTTTGGGTAGTGTGGACAACACTTTGGTAGGTAGTGCCATATAATAGAGATAATATTAATAATTAGTGGTGAATGAGGATATTATAGGTGCTATGGCTATTATGGCTCTGGCAGATAATAGGAAAAAAATATTTTGTAGGTAAAATGCCATATGGGTTAATGTTGAATAATTATAAGCTGTATCTATCTATCATTAATAAGACCTCTTAATATTCTATGATGTGAAATATGTACATGATTATTATCTCTTAGGCCCTTACTTATGAAAATCGGTCGACTTCAAATTATGCACTGACTGAATCAGAAATAAGAGCACTATAGTTGGACCGAAACCGCTGTACCGCTCCTCAGGAAAGTGCGGCGAGGTGGGGGGCGAGGAAAAAAGAGCAAGAGTACGCATTGACGGCAGACTGATAAGATCGGAGCGGCCGATATTTCCCCCTCGTCTCGCCGCTCGCATACCTCAGGCGCGGTACAGCGGTTTCGGTCAAACTATACTATCTTCATACAAGCATATCTTAAGAGTTGTAGTGGAGTATGAGTTATCATCATCCTCTGTTCTCAAAGGTTAATCTGAAATTCGTATCAATTCCCATGGACAGAAATAACCTTAAAACGTTTCCAAAAAAACAACGCTTGCGAAGCCGCGGGCAGAAACTAGTATCATAATAATTTACAAAGTTTGTTACAAATGAGGTATATATATATAACTAGGTACTTTATAGTTTTTTCTGAAATAAAAAATATTTTCCTTATAAAAAATGTTGTTTTTGCATTCTGATTATCCTCAAGAGAAGAAAACCACAGGATTTTAGTAGTTGTTTAAATGTTAGACAGGTTTAAATTAAAGACGGTTAAGGTTACATATAAACCAGCTTTTTAGTTGTATAAAGTTCGTAAAATTGATGGCTTTGAATTACAATTTCCCATTAAACTGTAGATTAAACTAGAATATTCCATGATCATCGCTCATTTGCGTAGGTACTCTGAAAGGGAACGTACATACTATGGCCATTTGTACAGAGCTCTTAAATAAACTTTACCTAGACGTAAAATAACAATTAAAGCTCCATTATTAACAGTGAATATTTCTAAGATATATCAAATGCCACACTTATTTTGACGAACGATGATGTGGCGCTGCGGGCAAAGGTCAGTTGCGGGTACTTTTCCTGCCTTGGGATAAATGCGATGGATAAAAGTTTGTACGATCTGCAAATATTTGTTCCGCGTGTTCACCCAGAATACGTTGAACAAAATATTTGCAGATCCCCACGCTTTGCAGTGTTATGATATACATAATACAATACATTACATAATTCGATCGATTTCTTTTATCTTACATGGAAAACGAACAGAACACTAGGAAAAAATATCTGCAGATCGTATATTGTCCCGAGGCGGTAATCGAACCCGCAACCTCCTGCGTCGCAGGCGGACCTTCGCCCACCGTGCCACAGATGTCGTCAATATGAATACATGACGATGTCACCACCATACTGTACAATTCCCTAATCTGAACCGGGCTTGTACGTGGTTCCGCCATCGCACTAGCTGCCCTAATGAGGCGTCGAACATTATCTATGACGTCATCATCCATCACTTAGCTGCATTATGCACACCTCAGCGTTAACACTGTTCAGTAAGCATTCAGCTCTATTTGTATTTAGCTTTTCACACAGATACCTATATCCTATGCTTATAAATCCCCATGAATAACCGACGGCCGCTGGGGCAAACGTGTTCTCGAGTGGAGACCACGACTCGGTAAACGTAGTGTAGGACGCCCTCCGACCAGGTGGGATGACTACCTGCGAAAGACTGCAGGTAGATGCTGGATGCGGCAAGCTGAAGACTGGGCGCTATGACGCTCATTGGGGGAGGTCTACGTCCAGCAGTGTACTGCTATTAATAGGCTGATGGTGATGATGATGATGGTGCTTATAAATATATAATTGTCATCATCCCACCTGGTCGGAGGGCGTCCTACACTACGTTTGCCGATTCGCGGTCTCCACTCAAGAACACGTTTACCCCAGCAGTTGTCGTATATTTTATACGATTATAATAATCCTTACAAAAGAAAAAATACGAGTCCAATATTTTCTGATAATCTAACGGCCTAAATAGAATAATGGTTTTTTTACACAGGACTCTACCCTCAGAACCTTTTAGACGTAATAATACATTTCATATTATCTCCTTGATTTTGGTTAACTACCCATTACTACATTTGATTATGTGTCAAATGAAAAATAATAACAGTGTTACAACGTGTTCATTCGTTTTGTTATTATGTTGGAATCCTGCTATATTAAATATGTCAATCAAAGCTGTGTGTGTGTGAGATTTGTATTGTGATGTGTGTGACCTTTATAAGGTGTTCGGTTTATGTACCTACGTATTATCTCTTTCAATATTTAGCAATGTTTACTAACTATAGTTTGACCGAAACCGCTGTACCGCGCCTGAGGTATGCGAGCGGCGAGACGGGGGGGAAATATCGGCCGCTCCGATCCATCAGTCTGCCGTCAACGCGTACTCTTGCTCTTTTTTCCTCACCCCCCACCTCGCCGCACTTTCCTAAGGAGCGGTACAGCGGTTTCGGTCAAACTATAGCACTGACTTATTCGGGTTTATACATAATTAAATAAATAAATGGACAATTTACACAGCATCATCCATCCCCAAGCCAAGCAGAACTTGTGTTATGATGGGTACTAGATAATTAATCATCATCATCATCAGCCTATATTATTCCACTGCTGGACATAGGCCTCCCCCAATGCGCGCCCTGTCTTCAGCTTGACGCATCCAGCATCTACCTGCAGTCTTTCGCAGGTCGTCATCCCACCTGGTCGGAGGGCGTCCTACACTACGCTTACCGAGTCGTTGTCTCCACTCAAGAACACGTAATAATATAGATAATTAATATAGGTACATAATACATTACATTACATAGATAGATGGTAAATAAAAATACGATTCTGCGGATTAATCAACCGTTTATATTATACCCCTTACTTATCTTGTAAAAATAACACACTGACTTTATACCTAAAGATTTAATTATGTATAAGACAATATATATAAACCCGATATATATCTCGATAGACCAGTCTCTGCTGGACCGTTGTATAACAAACATTAAATAGTAAAGATGAAATTGTTCGTGGTGTGCTTCCTTAGCCTAGTGGCGCTGTCGATGGCAGTTCCTACCTCACCGCCACAGCCGGAACCTTCTTCCAGAGGATGTCGGTACATTTTGGGGAAATGTAAGTTATTTCTTTGAATACCTTCTATTAGTAGTGTAGGGCGCCCTCCGACCAGGTGGGATGACGACCTGCGAAAGACTGCAGGTAGATGCTGGATGCGTTAAGCTGAAGACAGGGCGCTATGGCGCTCATTGGGAGAGGCCTATGTACAGCAGTGAACTAACATAGGTTGATCATGATGATGATGTTTAATACACAGAGTTGTTACATCTATGTATATCTATACTAATATTATAAAGAGGAAAGATTTGATTTCTTGTTTGTTTGTTTGCACTGAATAGGCTCCGAAACTACTGGACCGATTTGAAAAATTCTTTCACCGTTGGGAAGCTACTCTATCCCCGGGTGACATAGGCTATATTATATTTTCAAAAAAATAAGGAATCTTTACTAAAACTCCAATGAAAACCCAAGGCGGAAACATTTTGCCATAAAATGTCTTTCACCGCATGCCCAGGCAAAGCCGGGACGGACCGCTAGAATCTTAAAAATGTGAAAAAAGTTGAGTTACATAATACCTACATATTTTTTTATAATAGACTATGCATTATTAATATGTGCATCCCAAAAAAAAATCCTTTGTTTTATCGAGTCCTATTTAGAATCTTTAGATGATTTAACCTAGCAACCGCCTCTCTAATATTTATAAGCAGCGATAAGGCCTCCCGTATCGTACCTACTTGTCATCTTTTTGTAATCATCTGTATCTACAAAGTATTTTTGTATTGTATTGTTTCTATAATGTTGGTATATTTTTTATCCATAGGCGTTGAGCAATGTCCCGAGGGAACCCACGAATACCACACAGCTTGCTCGCCAAAGACCCCAGAAGCCACTTGTGACGCGCCGAATCCCGTTCAGCAGCCAGGCAAAGTTTGTGACTACTCAAAGTGCCACTGCGACGCCCCCACTGTCAGGGACACCAAGTCCGGCAAGTGTGTGAACGTTGAAGACTGCCCCAAGAACTAACATCAATGTATGAAGAAATTAGCTGCGCCGTGCGGCTTCGCCCGCGTGGAAATCTTTGTGTCAAATGGTTTATAAACGTTCCTCTTGAATCACTCTATCTATAAAAAAACGCATCAAAATCCGTTGCGTAATTTTAAAGATCTAAGCATACACAGGGAAAGACAGACAGCGGGATTTCAACAATAAAAGCTCTATTTCAACAATAAACAACTTTTTTTTCTTGCAGCTAAATATTGGCCGATGTAGACAAATTTGACAGTAGGTGTAGTATCTACAAGATGTCCAATAGTCTTTTCTATACGATGAAGGCTCGAAATGATTTGGTAAATATTAGGCTGATAAGTTAAATGTACCTATATGACTAAATTATAGTTACAATAAGAATAAAATAAATTACCTCAGAGTAAATTCCTTGTCATTTATTTATGTTCTGATGTTCTGTAATGGGCGATGTCTAATATAAGTTCCCTAATCTGAACCGGGCTTATACGTTCTTGAGTAGGGACCGTGTATAGGCAAATGTAGTGTAGAAAGCCCCGAAAGACTGCAGGTAGAACCTGGTTGCGATAAGCTGAAGGCAGGGCGCTATGGCGCTCGATCAGGTGGTCCAGCGGTTGATTATAATATGGGCAATTGAAGGGAACAAAAGTTATTGTTTATTTATTCGTCTCGTCGTAGGCAGAGGCTGGGGACGTTCTATTTAAAGAAAGACATTATATACGGAGACCATGGTTTATTGTGATATCAGTGAACAAGCAGTAATGAGAGCTCAGGGGCAGATGACACTGACACTTAGTCACTAAGACCATAGACTACAACAGTGATCACTTTATGTTCATGAACTTAAAAAATGCTCGGACCGAGTCTCAGTTAACCGAAGAACGAAGCACTCACTGATGTACCGATTTTGACATTGTCAATTTCTAGATCGCTCGTCCGCCATCACCTCTTTATACAACAACAGAGTGACTCTAATGTAACTTAGATCGAAAAATGAAAAATGTCTTCTTGTGTGGTCAGATGTTACCCCCCGGGGAGTATAGAGGAGACCAGTGATTTTAAATGCAAACTAAATGTTGCTCCCCCCTGCCCTCTGAGAACCCCCCTTTTGAGTGTGCTATTGCAATTTCCCCTAAATTGCAATAAAAAATTCTGATTGCAAGATCGTATAGATGGAAATTTTATAAAAATTATCGCCACGTTTTTTCTCGTTGGCATCTCTCACTTATGACAAGTCTTGTGATTATGGAGATAGGAATCCGTCTGGAATTATTACTAAGTCTATGAGTTTTACTTATGCCCTATGTATTTTGTGACGTGTACAAAATGTAAGTAAGTAAGGTCTAAAGGAATAAAGCACTTTGATATTTGAATATAAGAATGGGTTGGCCTGGCCAACCCCATGCGTCTAAACTAGGTATATGTCTATAGAACTTGTAATTCGTTATTAACAAAGAACCCTGCTAAGCACAAAATTAACTAGTTAACTAACTAAGCTGCACTGTTTGCCATCAGTGTTGAAGCTGAGGTGATAATTATGATATTCATAACTCATTTTGGGCAAAATGGTTTATACGACCTTTCTACCCCAAGGTGTCGATATTGTAAACAAAAATCAAAACATTTATTTGTTTTCAACTTCCATTTATTTATAAATCATTGTACCTTTAACAAATATTCGCAGTTCTGTGAGACTATGCAAACATAAAGTAAAGTAAAAATGTTATTTATTGACAAAATAGACAGTGAAACTGGCAATACGAGTCCATAGGCTCCTGAACTAGTAAAAAACTGTTTTTCAGCAACCAAACATAATAATCTTATTTTATGTTCGTGGAATCATAGACCAAGGTATATCAAGTATAGATAAATGTTGTACAGACCAATAGATCAAGGTTATCATTATCAGACATCGTGATTACACCTAGCTTCGTGCTGTAGTCGTTTTTTATTTTTTTGTATGCAAAGTGATAGACATGTAAACAACATCCGTATTCTCTTTTAATAAATAATATTGGACAATCCACACAGCATCATCGAGCCCCAAGCTAAGCAGAGCTTGTGTTATGGGTACTAGATGACAGATATACATAATACAATAGATTACATACTCGTAGAACGTAGATACGTTGTACCGAGGTCTGCCTAACAAGACGAAAATCAGGTACGTGCCTGAATTGAACTCAGTCCGTCTTGCTCCTGGCCGCGACGCGGACGTACGTTGAAGCGGGATTTTGGAGTATGAAAAATATTAAAATGCCATGTTGTGCGTTTAGAAATTGCAATACTTACTATGGGACGGTTGTGAAAAGCAAGAAGGATGTGTCTTTTTATGTCTTCTATTTGTTTTGTACTGTTTAAAATGGAAAATCATAAAATTAATTTAATTTTACTCAAAAATCAATGCCGCGCGGTTGCCGCTTTGCCACCTACACGAACGAGACAAGTAATTCGTGCATTGCGTTTATGAGTGACAGAGATAAGGCCATATGCCGTGCGGCGTCTCGTCTGTTCGAACTAAAATCACTGCCGCGCTGTTGCCGCTTTGCCACCAACACGAACGAGACAAGCAATGCGTTATTTTATGAGTGACAGAGATAATGCCATGCGGCGTTGTATGTTCGAACGTCGACGCTAGGTGCTACATACCTAGCGTAGCATATAGTAAAATATCGCAATGTTTTTATTTCTTTACAATGAGTATGACGTCTCTATATGTAAAATCTCTTTGCTCGTAGATAGATATTTTTTTATTATTACACCACACCCGGAACAAATATCTGTAGATCGTAGGCTTTTTCCCAAAGGTCCACGGTTCCATTGTTTAAAAAAATAGTATCATACTATGATTCCCAGCGGGTCCACGATATTTGAAAATAAATAATATTTATTTCCCAACGGGTCCATAGAGTTGTTTGGTACAGTTAGCAACAAAAGTTATGTTCTGGCAAATATTCATTTCTTCATGAAATAAAAGACAATGATACCGATTCATTGTCTTTTATTTCACACAATCAGGACTCTTTCTTGGATCACAAAAAATATTAAAGAGCATTGAATATATCTTTAGACTTAAGCATTAAAAATCACAACATTGAGTATTCTTTAGTATAATTTTTACGCTTTCTTGGGGCAGTCTTCAAGCTTTACACACTTGCCAGAGTTGGTATCCCTGACAGTGGGGGCGCTGCAGTAGCAGTCAGAGTAGTCGCACAGGGGGTGAGCTTCGGGAACTGGGTTGGGTTCATCACAGGTGGCCTCTGGGGTTCTGGGCGAGCAGCCGGTGGAGTATGCTTGGGTTCCCTCGGGGCACTCCTCAGCACCTGTAAAGAAATAACTTTGTTTTATCTTGTTAACCACTCAGTTGTTCTTTTTTCACTTCTTTTAGGGTTCCATACCCAAAGGGTAAAACGGGACCATATTACTAAGACTCCGCTTCCCGTCCGTCTGTCACCAGGCTGTATCTCATACCGTGATGGTTAGACAGTTGAAATGGTCATAGATGATGTATTTCTGTTGTTGCTATAACAACAACAATTAATAAACAAAATAATAATAAATAAATAATTTTATTCAAAACAACTTAGGACTAAAATTGATTACAAGAGTCAATTATGTTGTGCTTAACACTTTGATTGCGATTTTTTTTCGACGACAGCGATCTTTTTTTTAACCTAAAAAATTCGTGCTGCCGCTCTACACAGCGGTTGTGTTGCGTGCGCCGCACATGCGTTTCGTTCGAAAAATATTACGGCAGTGCTGAGTCACAAAGATAATGTATTTTCTCAGCCGCTGCGCTAGTGTGGATTTACGCATATTAGTCACTTGTAGAAAACACATACCGTGTTTTCTAAACGTTAAATAAACCTGTATCTCATTGAGAACGTGCTTAATACGAAAAAAACATAATCACATCAATCGGTAGATCAGTAACCAACGCTGGACAATCCACACAGCATCATCCAGCCGCAAGCTAAGCAGAGCTTGTATTTTGGGTACTAGATGACTGATATAGGTACTTAATACAATAGATTATGGATATAGATAGATATTTTTTAATATACATAGATAATGATCAGAACACCCGGAACAAGAATCTGCAGATTGTAGCTACACACTTCACTACACGTTCTTACATAAAAAAAATAAGAAAATTGCTATTTTTCAAATTTCCACGCGGACGTATCCGAGGGGCGCAGCTAGTATGTAGTATATATAACTTACAACGTCCCAAAATGTAACGACATCCTCTGGATGAAGGTTGAGGTTTTGGCGGTGAGGTAGGAACTGCCATCGACAGCGCCACTAGGCCAAGGAAGCACACCACGAACAATTTCATCTTTACTATTTTAATCTTTGTTATGCAACGGTCCAGCAGAGACTGGTCTATCGAGATATATGTCTGGTTTATATATATTACCATATGTCAACAGATCAAGGGCCACTGGCCCTGCCAACAGTAGTAACCCTTTTCCCGAGATAACTCGAGGCACTTTTCAGATAGGTATTTGTATCCTTCTTACAAATAAAGCCTGAAAATAATATTAGGTATATACTATTTCTAACGTAGTTAATTGACTCCTAAAATTACTTATTTATAATCACTACATAATATAAAACAAAGTCGCTTCCCGCTGTCTGTCTCTACTACTGCTAAACTATTGACACATTGATTTCCACAAATAAAATAATATTCATCATGGTCATGGGTTCCGGATTCAATATACAAGTGTATACTGTTTGTTTTTGCTATGTTTGACGACCGATGTGGCGCGGTGGGCGAAGGTCCGCCTGCGACGCAGAAGGTTGCGGGTTCGATTCCCGCCTCGGAACAGTTGTGTGTACGATCTGCAGATATTTGTTCCGGGTGTTCTGGTCGTTTTCTATGTAAAATAAAAAATATCTATCTATGTAATGTATTGTATTATGTATATCAGTTATCTAGTTCCCATAACACAAGCTCTGCTTACCATGGGGCTAATTGTCCAGCATTACTTATTTATTTATACAGACATTTATCCAGCGTCTGGCTGTATTCATTTCATTTCATTTATTGCAAGAAATATGGTCTTAATCATCATCATCAGCCTATAGCAGTCCACTGCGGGACATAGGCCTCTCCCAATGAGCGCCATAGCGCCCTGTCTTCAGCTTGCCGCATCCAGCATCTACCTGCAGTCTTTCGCAGGTCGTCATCCCGCCTGGTCGGAGGGCGTCCTACATTACGTTTACCGAGTGGTGTCCACTCAAGAACACGTTTGCCCCAGCAGCGGCCGTCGGTTCCTTGCGAGATATGGCCGGCCCACTGCCACTTCAGCTTCTGGTCTTAACACAAGGTCTAAAACACCAGAGAAGCTGATAGTGTCACAATACTTCACCAAAACATATTGGCATGCAAATATTTATAAAAGTAGGTTCCTTTTTAATTAAATTATAATGATTTTAATTAAAGATACGTTATAAATATGAATATGTCAATAATGTTCATTACCTAGTTCATTTATTATCGAAAATCGTTGGATACTGCGCCATAGCGGCCTTTTTTTCAGCTTGCCACATCCACCACCTGCGTTATTTCTTAGGTCATCGTCATCCAATCAGGTCGGATGGCGTCCTACACTACGTTTGCTTGCTTATTCACGGTCCCCACTCAAGCCGCACTTACCCGCAGCGGGTGTCTTTGTCGATAGCTTTGATATACTGAAAATTAGTTTAGGTAGATAGGTACTAATTTTAGTTGAAGACAGGGCGCTATGGCGCTCATTGGGAGAGGCCTATGTCCAGCAGTGGACTGCTATAGGCTGATGATGATGATAATGATGAATTGTAGTTACTTTATTTATAAAAAAGGGTCGATGTGAGAACCCTTGATCTAATAATATGACTGAGGATACAAAACTTAGGTTATCACTATGACCCATGTGTTGTAAACGTAAGATACACGTAGGTAGAGACTTATATAACATAATTAGAATATTGTAAGATATACATATAGTACAATGACGAAATATTTATCAAAGTGTTAGTTTAGTTTAGTTTATTTATTTCCACCGTAGGTACACAATGTTACACTTGATGTCGTTAAATACTATTTAAAAGATAAATCACATTTTTATTATAACACATACTAACTTATCACAAAGGAAACACCATAGGGCATTGTGCAAAAGAAAGCAGACAGACATGCCTTCTTAAAAAATTAAAATAAATTCATTTATAATAATTTGTCACAATAAAACAGATAATAAATAATGGTATAAGTTAAATTGAATAATAAATTAGATAAAATGTCAAAGTAATCTGCTGTATAAGGGCATTGTCAAGCTATACTAAAAATATTGTACAAAATTAAATAATATACAAGTAAAATACAATGAAATAATGTAAGGAAGAAGAATAATTTTAAATTTACATTTAAATCATGATTTAAATTAATGCTGCTGTGTAGGGGCATTGTCAAGGAACTAAACATAAATACAATTATACAATGAAATAGGTACACAGTCAATTAAAAAATAATATATATTTGGAAATGGGAGTAATAATAATGTCTTTATGTATAAATTGTAGTTAAAGTGTAGTTATTAAATCAACCTCAAACTTGATGAACTAGGTACTTTTCATGCCGAATGTTACTTTTCTAGTTCATTTAGGGTTTATGACAAGTCCGTTGTTAAAATGACACTTTTTGAACACCAAAAACTGAAATACAATAAATACCTCAAAACGTAGTAGTAACTGGTTCATTGGTTTAGTTAGTTGTTTGGTGCGTTGGTTACTTGTTATGTGAACGATGCCTGGTTCGATTCCCACTTGGTGATACAATTTTTGCTTACTTAGTATTTGAGTCGTACAGTGAATTGCAATGTAAACTTTTAGCTTAAGCTATTTGGGGGGTTACCAATTAATGCTGCTGTCTGTACATGGGTAGTAAGTTAAGTAATGATTAAAATATGCAACTAGTTAAGTAATATAGTTCTTTAGATAATTCTCTTATACCTAATATAAGTTCACTTTGTTTTAATTATATGTTAATTCTTATTCACTTTATTTTTTTATACCTTTGGCATTGATTATAACAAGAAATAAATAATGCTGGACAATTCACACAGCATTATCTAGCTAGCCCCATGGTAAGCAGAGCTTGTGTTATGGGTACTAGATAACTGATATACATAATAGAATACATTACATAGATAGATATTTTTTATTATACATAGAAAACGACCAGAACACCCGGAACAAATATCTGCAGATCGTACACACAATTGTTCCGAGGCGGTAATCGAACCCGCAACCTCCTGCGTCGCAGGCGGACCTTCGCCCACCGCGCCACTTCGGTCGTCAATTTTTTTAATTAAGTTTTATTTTTGTTTTGATAATTCCAGAAGTGGTTGTTTTGTTAATTTATTTTTCTTCACTGTTACTAAGTCAACCGACATAAACGAAAATTCTTAAAAGGTTGTAAAATCTGAATAAAAAATAAAATTACCTGCGAAAGACCGCTGGTAGATGATGGATGCGTGAAGCTGAAGACAGGGCGCTATGGCGCTCATTGGGGGAGGCCTATATCCAGCAGTGGACTAATATAGGCTGATGATGATGTTGATGATTATATAATGAATAAATCAATAAATAATATACTTAAAAAATATTTAAATGGAATATTATGCGCACTTATAATGTAAGCTCTTATTTTGTTTAGTTAGGTATATTGAAACAGCCAACGTAAACACGTGTCACAATGCCGCAATGTGTACTCAAAAGTTGCAAAAATAGAAATAAAATATTATTTGTTAGTTTAAAGCTAAAAATATGTATAACTTATTCTTGCTCACTCAGAGCTCTTATTTACGGAGACGGTTTTTAGCTTTGATTTTGTATGTGACCCGAAATCTATATGGTATTTGTTATACCAGATTGTCATTATAGCGCACAATGCGGCCGTCTTAGGTCGCTATCGAGTTGTCGACTGGTATTAGATAGAATAAGATAGATAGAAAATTCTTTATTGCACTTTAATTATAAACTATGTACAGTAAAAACTTAAAAATTAAGTACAATTGGCGGTCTTACCGCTCAAAAGCGATATCTACCACACAACCATGGATGGATAGGATCGTGGACAGTACCATCATATCTGTGTGCTTGTAAGTTATGGGATATTGTATTGACATGGATCAGTTGAGCTATTAGTAGATTGTATGCAACAGACTGCAACTAGCTCAAATTGTAAATACTAGTTCTAATTTGTTTCTATTATTTGATTGTAAATGTATATTTATTTATTAATTACTAATTTCTCATAAAGTCCTATTTATAATTATTATACGACGACCTCTGTGGCACGGTGGGCGAAGGTCCGCCTGCGACGCAGGAGTTTGCGGGAAGATTGTCGCCTCTGGACAATGGTGTGTATGATCTGCAAATATTTGTTCCGGATGTTCTGGTCGTTATATTATGTATACCTAATAAAAAAACTACCTATGTAATCTTTTGTATTAAGTATATCAATCATCTATGAAAGAAAACAAAGAAAATACTAGAAAGACTTAGAATATGCCAGAGAGGCACAGAAAGAAGTTTCTTAGGAATCAAACTCAGAGAGAGAGTGAGAAACCAAGAAATAAGAAGAAAAACCAGAACAAAAGACGTAGTAAAAAGAATACTGGGCTTAAAATGGAAATGGGCAGGGCATATTCAAACATTAAAACCAAACAGATGGCCATATATAGTCACAAACTGGATACCACTTGACCAAAAAAGGAAAAAAGGGAGACCATTCAAACGATGGAATGATGACATCACACAAGTAGCTGGAAAAATGTGGCCACAAAAAGCCAGAGACAGAAACCTCCTACCTAAAATTATAATGTTTTTAAAATTGTAAATACTAATAACTATTGGGATATGGAATAAAGCTGTTTTTATTTTATTTTATTTTATATCAATCATCTAGTAGGAGTTTGTTTTATGGGTACAAACTCTGCATAGTTTGGGGCTAGATGATGCTGTGAGGGACGACCAGCTCGCTTCAGCAGGCTTCGCTCGCGTGGTACCACGGTAAAAAGTATATAAGCCTATAATATAATATAATATAAGTTATTCCATTACACATACCATGTATGTTCCAAGTTTTATCAAGATCCGTTCAGTAGTTTTTACGTGAAAGAGTAACAAACATCCATCCATATACTAACAAACTTTCGCGTTTATAGTATTAGTAGGATTTATGTATTTTAGAACACAAACTACAAATATTATAAATAATAATCTAATATCCATTATAAATTTTTTCGTAAAAACTTCATTTAAATTCCGCGACAACCAGGGCCTTGGCACGACAGGTTTTAATATTTACTTGACTTGTATGACAACAACAAACGGACATAAAAAAATCTACCTATTTATGGAAATATATATAAACCCGACATATATCTCGATAGACCAGTCTCTGCTCGACCGTTGTATAACAAAAATTAAAATAGTAAAGATGAAATTATTCGTGGTGTGCTTCCTTGGCCTAGTGGCGCTGTCGACGGCAGTTCCCACCCTACTCCCGGAACCGGTGGTACCTTCTTCCAGAGGATGTATTTACGCTTTGGGACATTGTAAGTTACATAATCTTATATCTTAAACGTGTTCTTGAGTGAAGACCTCGACTCGGTAAACGTAGTGTAGGACGCCCTGCGACTAGGTGGGATGACCTGTGAAAGACTGCAGGCAGATGCTGGATGCGTCAAGCTGAAGACAGGGCGCTGTGACGCTCATTAGAGGAGGCCGATTTCCAGCAGTGGACTAACATAGGCTGATGATGATGATGATATCTATCCAGGAGGTCAAGTTTGAATTGTTCTCGGGAGAAGAGACAATAATGCGATCAGATCGTCATACATTGCGTAGAAAATCGAAGTTAAATTAATTAATTTCAAATAACCTACGCAATGTGTGTGCAAAGTGACTTAATTTTCTCTATTCTATCATTAGACAATAATGCCTTCCACTGCCCTACCGCTGCCTAGGATTTTCTTTTTTACCCAATTTCCAACGGAGGGATAAGGGGTTGGCAACAGATGTATACAGGGTGCGTGTTTTTGTCAGGCAGTTAAGGAGATACACTTTAACCCGCGTAGATACCGAATAGTCTTAGGAATCCATAATTTTTAAAGAATATTTTATCAGAGATTTTTAACAAAATGTAGTTAGCAAGAAATTCCGCATTTGACAAAAAACATTATTTGATGCCAAAAGAACCTGTTTCCTGTACTAATCAAAAACTTTTATTGGACTTACTAAGGTTGACTACGACCGAAAAAAGTTTAACATGTCTTATTGTACTTTTTAGTGAGTACTAAAAAGATCAAAAATAAACAAAACTCCAACTGAACTGAGGTTGGAGTGGGTTTAATAGAAGTTTTTGACCAGTAACTATTAGAAATAAGAGAGATTGGCATAAAAAAATCGTTAATATTGCAATTTTTTTTGACAATCTAAGAATGGGGATGTAAGTTTCTTTTAAAAATATGGATAGTATCCTCAGACCATTTCACAGTAGCTATACCACTCAGTTAAGCTACCTCCCACTTACTGCCTAACTGCGCCGTCACAAAAATACACTCTGTATATTAATGTTTGTTATGTATGAATGTATTTAACAACTACCAAAACGGAGGAGGGTTATTATGAGGTTGGCTTTCTATGTACTTCACTCAGTTAAGCTACCTTCCACTTACTGCCTAACTGCGCCGTCACAAAAATACACCCTGTATATTAATGTTTGTTATGTATGAATGTATTTAACCAACTACCAAAACGGAGGAGGGTTATTATGAGGTTGGCTTTCTATGTACTTATATGTAGCGAAAATGTGGGAATCGGACTTGTCCGATTCATGATTTGTTATTAATCCCATGATTCATGATTTATTATGATATGTGTTGTTTGTGCGTAAGCCCTCGTATTCGGGGTAATCTCTAAGAATTATTGAATTAATAATACCTCAAAAAAATTCGATATCGGCGGCGGGACTTGAACCCGCCGCTTTGTTGGAAAGTTTGGAATATTATTTAATTTCTTACAAGTCCGTATTTCAACAAATGAGTTATAATTTGATTCGTCCCGATATAGGGTGACTCAGGTGCTATAAATATGTGACGTCAAACAAAATTGGGGTTCTGACGAGATAGCGATAGTGATATACCTATCTAAAGCGGGGATGCAGGTACCTGCTAAAACTGTTTCCGAAAGAATAATAAGCATTATTATTTTCAATCTCAAGAAATCAGCAAAATGTGGGAAAAATATATATATAAATTCCCGACTACTTGATTGAAACAAACGATTACCGATCGTCCAGTAGGAATTTGGTCCGATTATATGTTGGCATCTTGGTATCATCTATTAAGTTCCACATTTTATAACTAGATGTCGCTGCTAATTTTGACCGGGCGCTAGATCGCGCTAACGAAGCGTTTCATGTTTTGAACGGTTCGAGAACCATAAATTGACTGTTCCGCCACAATTTACAGGATTCCCATGGAAGTTTCAATTTTTGGATGATGCAAGACTTGCATTGCAAGTCGCATCTATTAAATAACGAAAATGAAACTATAACTAGGAAATAGAAATAAATATTTCGTAGAAATAATAAATATATACATGTATATATTTATTATCTTGATAAATAAATTATGCGTCAGGTGAGATTGTGGTCAGAAAAAGGTTGATATAAGAAAAAATTATGCATCATTCATTACACAGTCGTCCGTTCAGCAGACTTTGGCTTACCAAAATCACTACGTTTGGCAGCTGGGATGGCAGTGGATGGATTTGTATCACAGTTGATAGGGATGTAAGGGTGACTCCAACATCTCGCCTCCCAAGCCAACCTAACCTGCACGTGGTACACCCTGCTAGATAACGAACTAGGCTCTGGTGAAAATATCAATCCATCTTCATAATTATTCACTTCATATTATCCATCTTAATTTTATAACTCATTAATTTTACAATTATTTTCATTACTTGAAACTGGCAGAAATGTGTCCAACCAGACACAGTTAACAAAAAAATCATCATCATCATCATCACAGTTGATAAATTGTTAAAATACACTTCCCCATCTCTCATTAACCGACTTCAAAAAAGGAGGAGGTTCTCAATTCGATTTTTATGTTTGGTCCGTCCGAACTTTCGACTGGGTGACCCGATTTTGAGGATTCTTTTTTTATTTGAAAGTTGGTGTTGTGGTCCCATTTCAATTTGGTCCAGTTCTAATCGCATTCATGAGAAAACAATATGTCCTTAAAGCATAAAGTATCTGCGTGACAAATGGACGAATAACTCAATATGAACTCAATAATATATTAGGAACTAGTTGTTAAGGGGTGCGCGAGCTGCAAGCAGCTCGAGGCGGTTACCTATGCATATTGTTGTTTATTATTTTATTCCCCTTCGCAACCTACACCCTCGATTTGTTCAAAATCGATATCCAAGAGATATCGATATCATAGAGGAAAACTACGATTAAAAAATGTCAGCCATCTTGGAAAGTCGATTTATATTCTAAACACGCCAGTTTATTTTTTACAGGCGTTGAGCAGTGTCCCGAGGGAACCCATGCATACGCAACCGGCTGCTCACAGAAGAAACCAGAGCCCACCTGTGAGGAACCGAACCCCGCTATCGAGGAAGCAATTATTTGCGATTTCTCCGACTGCTACTGCGACGAACCTACCGTCAAGGATACTAAGTCTGGCAAGTGTGTGAAGCCTGAAGATTGCCCCAAGAAAGCGTGAAAATAATACTGAATAGTACTAAAATAATACGGGATGTGTTTTACATTTATCTTACCTACTTTATTGATTGCCGACCTCAGTGGCGCATTGGGCGAAGGGTTCGATTCCTGCCTCGTCACAAATGTTTCTGCAGATATTTGTTACGGGTGTTGTGGTTGTTTACTATGTAAAATAAATATATCTATCTATGTAATGTATTGTATTATGTATATCAGTTATCTGGTACCCAAAACACAAGCTCTGCTAAGCTTGGGGCTTGGGGTAGATAATGCAATGTGAATTGTCAAAAGTAAAAAAGGTAAAAAATGTTTTTGTAAGTAAACCAATAAATTGATGTTTAATACAAATCAGTGTTTGTTTTGCCTCTTAAGAGAATCCTAGGAACTGGTTTCACGAAGGCTAAAACTAAGACCAGTTTTTTTGTTTATTGAAAAGCTAGTTTTTTTATGTAAATTATTGTCAAGTTGAAAATACATGTAAGTAGGTAATTTGTTTATTTTAGATAGATATTTTAGAAATCCACTTCTATTTAAGACGAATTTGCTTATCTATATCATCATCAGCATACTCTTAGCCGAGTCTAGTCTTCGGCAAGCGGTTGGGCGAAATGCCCACGCGGGACTATGACTCGGCTAACGTAGTATAGGACGACCTCCGGCAAGGTGGCATGTCGACTTGCGAAAGACTGCAGGCAGATGCTGGATGCGGCAAGCTGAAGACAGGGCAGGGTACTATGGCACTTATTAGGGGTGGACTATTATAAGTTGATCATGATGATGAAAGATCACCACAATGTTTTCATCTTGCAGGCTGTTTATTTAACAGCATGCAAGATATAACCCGGCTAAGTGCATTATACAAATACTCGGACGCATTTTAACTTAACTTATCATCCATCACAGCAAGGTGGAAGTGATAGCTATACAACGCTAAACGAATTAGGCAGATGAAATCACTTATATTGGGTTTCGTGCAGAACAGACGCTCCGCCAGGCAGCGCTGTATATACGACTTGTGGTGAAATGTGAAACTAATTAATCTGGAAATATTATGGGTTCTTTGAAGTGTCAGAATCCAGAACGCTTCGTTAGCGCCTGCTAATTTGTCTAGTAGCGACATCTAGTTAACGATTGGCGAACTATAGTTGGCTGTTTATTATTTTTATTGTTACATCCCATAGGTAATTTATTTATTTTTAATACTATTTTGTTATAGCAGCAAAGAGATACAGCCTCGACAAAATTAAAATAAAATAGGCAAAAAAGTATGGATAAGTAAATTAACAATAATATAAATATTAAAATCGAAGGGGTAATTTATATATTAATATTATTTGTTCTCATAGCAGCAAAAAATATACAAATTCAGTCAAAATGTCAACTGTTTAACTATTACAGTTCGTGCGATACAATGGACGGACAGACAGACAGCGGAGGATTAGTAAAAGGGGTCCCGTTTCAACCTTTAGTCACGGAACCCCAAAAGAATGAGAAAAATGTCAATCCTGTCATGATAACAGATAAACATCAGATAACACTTTGTTTATTTATAACCAGATCGGTGTCAATGTGATAAAGAAAGTAACTTTAGGTACATATCAAATAATCACATAATGAGGCCATAAAATAAGCGTTCCTGATTCGCTTGTGATAGGCACCATAACTTTATCGTGAACTTACCTCCACGATAGATCGATTCTGCCTGCTGTTGCAGAAGGTTGCGGGTTTGATTCCCGTAGCAGGACAACATTTTTGTGTGATCTGCTAATATTAGTACCGTTCTGTGTGTCTTTGATGGAATAAGTACCTAGATGGCCCTCGTACGGAGAATTCCATACAAAGTTGTAGGGATTTTTGAGATGTTGTTACATTGTGGTTTTCGGGGTTTCCCCTCTATTTGTGCTTTATAAAATTGCACCTTACCAACTTTCAAATATAAATTTAAAAGAAAATATTTATATTCATGTTTATGTAGTCATTTAAATAGAAGACCCATTTAAAAGTAAAATGTATTTCATGTTATACATTTGATAGCCTCTAACTTTCATACCGTTCAAGTATCAATTGATTTCATCAGCCATTTTACTTGAAAGTTGACAAAATACACACGCTAGCCAGAAAAGTAAAAGTTAAAAAAAATTAAAAAGTATTTATTTCAGCAAACGACATAGACCGGAAATTAAATTACATTTACATTAATAACTTTTTTATATTCCTAACTAAATATTTATAACAAAATAGGTACCTATCTTAAAAACGCCACAATTTACAGGCACTGGATTTCTGTCCACATGGACGGAAACAAAAAATAGGTTTTTTTTTTTTTTATTTGTTCTATTGTGTTGTGTACTGTATTTATGTTTGTGATATGGGTCTTTTTCTGTGCCTGAAATAAACTGATTTTATTTTTATTTATTTTTATTTTAGACACAAAAACGAAAGAGAGAGAAAGAAATAAGAAGAGATGAGTGTTTGAATCGCTACTTTCATAGCTCCTATGCATCGCTATACCGCAATGTCAACCAACGAGATCACACCAACGGTACTTTGTATGTTATGTACCTACTTCGTGTTTATTTTGCATTTAAATACATAATCTCATTCAAGAACGATAATCGTAAAGTTAAAGTTATCTTTTAACGCTTTCTGTAAGATATAATCATCATCATCCTATAGCAGTCCACTGCTGGACACAGGCCTTCCCCAATGCGCGCCATAGCGCTCTGTCTTCAGCTTGAGTCTTCAGCCTGCCAAAGACTGCAGTTAGATGCTGGATGCGCCAGCATCTAACTGCAGTCTTTGGCAGGTCGTCATCCCTCCTGGTCGGAGGGCGTCCTATACTACGTTTACCGAGTTGTGGTCTCCACTGAAGACGTTTGCCCCAGAGGGCGTCGGTTCTTCGCGAGATATGGCCGGCCCACTGCCACTTGAGCTTGCTAACTCTTAGAGCTATGTCGGTTCTCTGTCGGATGTATTCGTTACGAATCTTATCCTTCAGATTCTTATCCGTCTGTTATATATAATATTATGGTACATTAAGTTAAAGAAATAAATATTTTGTATTTTTTTTAACACTTTGTTTGCTGAAATCACACCGTATGTGTTTTCTACAAGTGACTAATATTGGTAAATCCACACTAGCGCAGCGGCTGAGAAAATACAGATCTGTGTGACTCAGCACAGCCGTAATGTTTTTCGACTGAAACGCATGTGCGGCGCAACACAACCGCTGTGTAGAGCGGCAGCACGAATGGCTTAGGTTAAAAAAAAGATCGCAGTCGTCGAAAAAAGATCGCAGTCAAAGTGACGAGTACTCAACGTAAAGTAACGCAAACGTGCTTGCTCCAGTGGTCTGGTCTAGTAGACATAGAGATAAAGACCCCCATTAGAGCACATTATTTGTGCGCCTCAATTATCAGTTGCCTTTGTTATCTGCGCACGTACCTATCCAAATTCGATCATTAGCATTTGACATAAAAACCTGATTCTGTTCTGTGTCTTATCTATTTGTCTTCAATCAAGCCGCACTATTGATCCTACTAATATGGCGACCGATGTGGCGCGGTGGGCGAAGGTCCGCCTGCGACGCATGAGGTTGCGGGTTCGACTCTTAGAGCTATGTCGATAGCTTCGGTTCTCTGTCGGATGTATTCGTTACGAATCTTATCCTTCATATTCTTATCCTTCTGTTATATATAATATTATGGTACATTAAGTTAAAGAAATAAATATTTTGTATTTTTTGTCATCCCACCTGGTCGGAGGGCGTCCTACACTACATTTACCGAGTCGCGGTTTGCCCCAGCGGCCGTCGTCGGTTCTTCGCGAGATATGGCCGGCCGACTGCCACTTCAGCTTGCTAATTCTTAGAGCTATGTGTAGTGATAACCTTGGTTCTCTGTCGGATGTATTCGTTACGAATCCTATCCTAAGTTTGACTTTACGTTATTCATAATAGGCCTCCTTTCGATTATGTTAATTACTTTCTTTCTACTTTCCCTTCTTTCTCTAATAAAATTTCGCTATTGAAACTTACCTGCTTACAATAAATTTAATATTCAAAAGATGATCTCTATCTATTATTGGATTTTAATTTATTCTGACATTGATGCCAAAAATAAGATTTAAATGAATATGAAACAAAGAAATGTAAAAATTTGGTAGTCCTTCACGCTATAACTACTGAACTGATTGCATAGATGTGGTTCTAGGTGGGAATCACATGGAGTATCCTACTAATATTAGAAACGCGAAAGTTTAGACTTTTCATTTGGTGAGCGTAAAGAAAGAAGCGTTATGGATTTCTGATTTTTTTGAACTTTTCCATAGAAATAGCGCGCACAAACTAGTTATTTTATATTCTGTCCCTGATAGGTAAATTTCTTGGCAAATGGTGATTTATTTATTCTGGCAAGATACATGCTACTAATATTATAAACGTCAAAGTTTGTAAGTATGGACGGATGGATGGATGTTTGTTACTCTTTCACGTAAAAACTACTGAATGGATTTTAATTAAACTTTACAATAATATAACTTATACATCACAATAACACATAGGCTACAATTTATAAAGATACATTGTATATTATCCAAAATATCTATCACCACGCGGGTGAAACCGCGCGGCGCAGCTAGTACTTTATAATTCTATGTGATTTCTTTAGTAAACTAACGTTTACGGCCTCCACGTGTTTTTATAATACGGTCTCAAAGTATTTTAATAAAATTCTTATAACTCATTTTTCTTACCTTAGATATGATTTTAATTAACTTCCGTGCGACAGCATTTATCTTTTATTGTCACGTCGTAGGTACTGCAGTTATTTTGATTCATGACATGACTTACCTAGCTCATGAAAAGCTGCATGAAATTTCAAATCTCTGGCTCTATTTTCAGCAAAATTTTGGCTTGGCCAGGCCACTCATTTTATAACAATGTAGCTTTTCATTTTCCTTGCAAAACAAAATTAAATAGGAATCTTCGCTCTGGCGGGCGGATACGGTTCTTGGAGAAACTTAAAGGTTTTTTTGCAAATTTTCTGGATGACCTGCTTTTGATTGCTACACTTCTATCCAAGTATTTTTTTATAAAAGGTATCATAACAAAAAGTTTGAAGCATCTCATCTATACTATCCATTACAAGTAAGATTAATATGGTTATTCCACAGATTACAGATATTCTGTGATCTGGTGGGTTATTCTATTACGAAGGGTGAAAGATAAAAAAATATTGTTTTGAATTTTTAATACTTAAACAATCAGTCGCACACATAACCTATGAGAACTTACAATTAATCACATTTCGTGCTGTTATTCCTACATTCGATTTAATAATTTATTCGTGAATTCTCCGATATTTTGAAAGCTAGACAACGCATAGCCAAAAGATCGGAAATTCAGAATATAAATAAAGCGATTTAATTAAACCGAATCACACATTCACTGTACATCACGCACTGTTCCCTAACCCTACGTTCATGGCATTCAGGATGTCACCGTTGTCAGCATCGATTTCCCAAGCGAATAGACCCCCAAGTTTATTATTTCTCACATATTTTCCTTTGGCGATGGTCGACCTCGCGTCATCGTACGTGATCAGGTCCCCAGTTGCTTCCTTGAAGACGTATGGAGCTTCCGCTACAGTGTCATATCTATACTCCCACATGCCTTGCGCGATCTGGTTGGCAATCTCCCTGTAGTCAACCACTCCGTCTTGCCAGGTGCCTTTGACCGGCCCTGTAGCGTTACCAGTGAAGGGATTCTTACCCTCGTAGTTATGGACTCCGGTCCAGCCTCGGCCGTACATAGCTACACCGACGACGATCTTTTTAGGGCTGACTCCTTGTGCGAGCAGGAATTTCACTCCCGTGTCGGTTGTGTAAGTTTCCCTTTTACTCCATGCAGGAGCGTAGAGAGAGGTCTGGTGTCCGAGGGTATCGTTTGACCAGGCTCCTTTGAAGTCGTAGCTCATCAAGAAAATATGATCCATGTATTTCTGGGCTTCGCTGTAGTCGACCACTTGGATTTTGTCCCAACCAGCACTGATAGCAGAGGTCAGTTCGTACTTCTTACCAGTTTCTGCAGATAATTCGTTGAGCATACCACGGAGTTCTCTCATGAGGTCTACGTATACTTGGCCGTCATCAGGACCTCCAAGGTCGGGGTTGGCACCTTTGCCTCCAGGGAACTCCCAGTCGATGTCAACACCGTCGAAGAACTTCCAAGTTTGAAGAAAATCTTTGACTGAAGCGACGAAGCGGTCTCTCTTAGATTTATCGTTGAGGAAGAAGAAGGGATCAGCTAGTGTCCATCCACCAACTGAGGGAAGGATCTTCAGATCGGGCTTGGCTTGTTTCAACATCATGAGCTGGCCAAAGTTGCCCTTGTAAGGCTCATTCCAAGATGACAGACCTTTCTGTGGTTTCTGCAGTGCAGCCCAAGGGTCGTGGATAGAGACCTTGAAGTCTTCGCGGCCTGAGCAGGAGCGTTGCAGAGCTTGGAAACTACCTTCGATTTCCTTCAAACTGTCGTTGATGCCATCTCCTCCACAGATAGGAATGAAACCGTACAAAAGATGTGTCAGATTCGGTACAGGAATACGGTCTACTGGGAACTTCCTAGGATACACACCCCATTCGACGAAGTATGCTCCAATAACTTTTCCAGAAGTCTGTTTATAAGGTTTGTTTCTCTCATCGATAGACCATTGTAGAGGCGGTAAATGACTACCGTCGGTGTCAGCGACCACAATCTCGGTCGCATCACTGGAAGCACAGCCATCTTTGTTGCAAAGCTCCACCACCATCTGGTATCTGCCTCCCTTCTTGATCTTGAACGCCGCGGAGGTTGCACTGCCGGCGCCGGACCAGACCTGATCACCGTTCATGAGTACCCTGGACTTGTCCGCGGGATCTCCAGACCATGTGTTCCAGGTTACAGAGACGTCAGCCGCGTCGCGTTTGGTGACCAGCTGGTTGTAGGCGGTGGCCGCTTGGTTGACCTCGACGATGGCGAAGGTGCGCTCGCCCCAGCCGAGATTCGGTTTCCCCGGCGGGGCGGCGGTAGCCGCCGCCAGGATGCAAGCAGCGACGAAAAACAGCATCGTAACCGGTTCTAGAAAGAAATGCGAAAGTTTAACGACACTGGGTCTCTCATGAGTGCCGAATCGAGACTGGAGAGCTGCCTTTGAGGTATGTTTATATATGTTTGGTGCAGTAGGACAACCGCTAAGAACCCGCATGGGATGGAATGATTTTAAGATAGGTAATAATCTCGTTAGCACAGATTCGATCCCGGTTAGTGGGTCGGTCAAGGTGATGTTTTAATTGCTTATTGTTGGTCGGAGGCGTGGTCTGTGACTAAAGGATGAGTCGAGTCTAAGTGCTTTTGTTTTTAAACTCGCATTATGATTAATTATTGTTTTACAGGAATGTGACATTCTTCCATTGCAACACCATATAAGGTTATATTTTTGTGTGTGTTTCCAAAGTATATAATAAGTTCTGACAAATAACAAAATTATTGTTTACTTATTATTAATATGAAAATACAATTATGACGCAATATGTACTATGAATATAACGACAACATCTAGTAAGGACTTGCATTTCAGAAATTCCGAATTATACCTAAATCCGAACTACATTAGCGAGCTAGCACTTCTTAATAAAATAGCTGTATTATGTATTATCCTTATTTGTTTAGAGAATTCAAATTCAATATCTACAATATATCTGAATCGAAAGCAGGCAGACTTGCACTATCATATATCCTTACCATACAAAACAGATAGACACACCCACAAACAGTGCTTTGGTCACAAAACAATAACAGTAGAGTCAAATAGAAAAATACTAATGAATTCGCATATTTGCCCGCATAATATAAAATAGTGAGTGGTTCGACATTGGGTGACAGACTGATTGGAAGAATTCCCATGATAAGATAATTATAATTCAATAGGCTGTGAACAACGGTTATTGTTTTTGGATTTACAGTCAACTGCATGAAACATATAATTTAAATTGAAATTTCTGATTATGATGTCATATTAACTACTTTTGCGAAATACATATGAAAATATAATATGAAAAAATAACTGGTGTGTTCATAAATTTTGGGGACGAAGAAAAACTAAAATATTTGTGGAAGAATATATTTATTTATTGTAATTTCTATTAAAATATCAATATATATAGTTATTACGTTTTTTTTAATTTAAATTGCCACTTTCTTGACTCCGCTACACAGTTTTTTTAACTTTTGCCTGGTAGTCAGCCCACAATTGTATCTACACCATACAATAAGTTCTATTTCAAATAAAAAAAATGTATTTTGTATTCTATGGTATAAGCGGCTTTTCGAAGGTTTTAGCCCTTCTTAATAAAAACTCACAAAAAATGCTTTAGAAATTAATTATCCATCTGTTATGTTATTTAGTGTTTTTAATAACGACGACCTCTGTGGCGCGGTGTAGCGAGTTCGATTCCCGCCTCGGATCAATTGTGTGTACGATCTGCAGATATTTGTTCCGGGTGTTCTGATCGTCATTTATAAAACACTAAAGAATAAAAAAATCTATCTATCTAGGTAATGTATTATATTAAGTATATCAGTCATCTAGTACCCATACCTAACACAAGCTCTGCTTACGTTTGTTTGTTCATTCGATAGGTCACTCAAATTCCGAGTAAATTGTACGACGTAAACTGCATAGATATGTGTAGTTATAAATAAAATAAAATAAAAATAAAAAAGCCTTTTATTTAAAAATTTGTTAAATCTAATGTAAGTATGTCAAATATTATAGAAAATATCATTATGTAGATTTAATAATTTAATAATGTATTTGAAAAGTAGTTTATTTCGATTGAATTTAATGCATATATTTAATAAGTAGTTAGGACCCCTCTCGGGTAAAGGCCTCCTCCAGTTCTGTCCAGTGTTTGCGGTCTTCTGCGATATGTGTAGTTATAGATTATTTATTGTCAAACGTATGCTAACTAACATAAGGTAACTACTACAAGCGTATTAAAAATAATTATTATGCAACAGCTCAGATGAGTATTACCTATGCTTTTGTATACTAACCTAAACTAAGCAAATTCCAAAACGCTCTTTAATTTTAAACTTAGTAGGTACCTACTTATCTTAAGTATCTTAACTGTTAGTAGGTACACCTAATTTTATATATTTATTACATTTATTAAAGTGCCACCGTCTATATTGTTCATGTCCAGTCCATCCCAAGGTTGCCCGGAAGAGATATAGCCATCTAGCATTCAACTTTAAATTTATGTTGCAATACCCTTGCAGGGTGCATGTTGGACTTATATATATTTTTTAGGAACTTTTGTACACATGTAAGCAATAAATCATTGAGTATTTAGTATTGAGTATTGATCGCTCTCAGCGATAAGGCCACCCTTTATACCTTTATTCAAAGTTTTTATTTCTGTATTGTATTCTGTTTTGTGTGGTATAATAGTGTTAAGGTATAAAAGTGATTTCTATCTATCTATCTATCTGTATAAGTACGTAAGTAACCATGAATAATATTTCAATTATTTATGTCGCATAAACTTCAATATATTTATATTATATTATATATATATATATATATTATATATTAATAATGCAAGCAATCCCTTAGCTTCTATATGCGAGGACACATAAATGGCTATAAGTTTTTACTTAAGTTATCTGTTAAGTGTGTAAAACTGTTTGTCTTCCGAATAAAGCAAAATAAAATAAAATAAATAAATAAATAATTTAAACTAATTTAAATTCACCTAATATTGAAAATACTAACTTGATAAATTTCAGACTAAAGTCTAACATTTTCTCATGTGTATAGGTACACTAGCATGCTTGTATCTGGCAAACAGGTTCCTAGATGCCAAGCAATTTGGTCTACAAACTTTTTTTTACTACAGTAAGCTATCGGATTTTTTACTAAAGTAAAAAAACCGGTAATCAAAAGGCGGTGGTTTATCTCAAGGTTCAGGACACAGGGCTGACAAACCAAAGGAAGAAACAGCTTTAATATTAATGAAGTACGCACTTCAGACTTCAAAGATAGGGCAAGTAGCGCCTCAAAACGAGTGCTTCTTAAATACAAGTCTTTGTTTGATACTAGTACATGCTTGCTGGTTCACTTGAGATCGATAGACACAAAAAGTGGCATCGTCTGAAATGGTAACGAAATAAAAAAATATAACTTTAAATAATAATAAAATAAATAATACCATCTTTGGGTGTATCATATTGTGCACCCGCGGATGATACCCGCTATGTGTAGCCATCGCCTTTAGATTAACTTCTCAAAGGGCCTCTGTGCTGTTGGCTTTGGCCCCACGCAAGCCTTCCAAAGGACCGGGTCACTTTATGGCCCGAGATCATGGTAAATGAGAGAAATAAATAAATAATAAATAAATAAATAATGCTGGACATTCCACACAGCATTATCTAGCCCCATGGTAAGCAGAGCTTGTGTTAAATCAATATTTTCTTTAATTTTATGAATATGGCTGCTTCCAAGTTTTCATTTATTGTAATCACGGAAATAAAGATGTTATTTTAATTGTGTTATCAGTACTAATTTTATATAACTTGTCCTGTTTTGAATATTGGTACTTACTTAATGTGCACTATTTGTATTGTATTGGAAGGAATCTAATGTGCCTTCATTAATTAGTCACTTCATTATTACTATTAATTTTTTTTACATATTTAATTACAGCCAGTAGTGCTGAAGTATATGGTAGTTTAATTTAAAAAAAATCCTTTAAGTAGTTATAATAAATAAATAAATAATGCTGGACAATTCACACAGCATTATCTAGCCCCATGGTAAGCAGAGCTTGTGTTATGGGTACTAGATAACTGATATACATAATACAATATATTACATAGATAGATATTTTTTTATTATACATAGAAAACGACCAGAACACCCGAACAAATATCTGCAGATCGTACACACAATTGTTCCGAGGCGGGAATCGAACCCGCAACCTCCTGCGTCGCAGGCGGACCTTCGCCCACCGCGCCACATCGGTCGTCAGTAGTTTGTTTATACAACGCTGTTATTTCTGTTGCTCACTCTGATCTTCAGCAACAGAATAAAATAAACAATTGCTTAAATAAAGATAACTCCTTATTGTACCTACACAGAAAAACAAATTATCTACAATACAGAAAGAAAAGCCGAGAACCGTGTTACCTATATACAAAAGCAGCCTAATCGCTATCCTACTTAATATTATAAACGCGAAAGTTTGTAAGTATAGATGGATGGATGGATGTTTGTTACTCTTTCACGTAAAAACTACTGAATGGATTTTAATGAAACTTTACAATAATATAGCTTATACATCAGAATAACACATAGACTACAATTTATAAAGATATATTGTATATTATCCAAAATATCTATCACCACGCGGGTGAAACCGCGGGGCGCAGCTAGTAAAAGCAGTTTTCAAATCATTAGGTATTTCTATTCTATACACGTAAGTTATGAGAAGATTGTAAGTCGGAACGTTCTTAGTTCTTAAAGTTAATTTTCAATCACAAACATTCGGATAACTTTCTTCGTTAGTTCGTATTCGTGCAACTTCCGATGTTCCGCATGACACACAATGCATTCAAACAACATCACAACGAAAGTGACACACAAAAGCGTATAGAGCTCGACCGATTTGTCATCAGCGATTGTCACAGCTCATACAAAAATCGCTAGATCATTTTTACGATTTCAAGCACTTCAAGCACGTGCTGTGTTTATTTGCTCGATAAGACGCCGCCGCTGAAAACCAGCGCGCTGCATTGGCACTTGTGTTAATGTAGCATTTAATGTTGAGCCGGTAGCCTTTTTGTGTTCTCGTATTTTAATTATTTTATTAGGTCCTAATTTGTTATCATTATTAGTTTTTAATTTGTACTATTTGAAACGCCAAAAAATATTTTCTATTTCTATTACTATAAGCTATAAGACAGGAGTGAATACATTGTCTTTTGTTTTTTATCTTTGAGATATATCGTTGGCTATATCGTCACTTACGAATTCCCATCAGCGGGTCAAAGTGTCTGACTCATTGACTGATTTTTGATCATCATGAAACAAGGATTTCTAACAGCATTTATCTGTAGTTTTGTAACAATTATTTATTAACTCTATCTCTACTTAATCTTTTTTTTACCTAAAAAATTCGTGCTGCCGCTCTACACCGCGGTTGTGTTGCGCCGCACATGCGTTTCGTTCGAAAAATATTACAGCTGTGCTGAGTCACACAGATCTGTATTTTCTCAGCCGCTGCGCTAGTGTGGATTTACGCATACTAGTCACTTGTAGAAAACACATACCGTGTGATTTCAGCAGTCAAAGTGTTAATGATTAACTACTGTTTTTTGTTTACCGTATGATAAGAGATGGGTTTACCTAAACTAAACATTTTATTGCGTTAGTCTTTAATTTTTTAGCGGACACCCATGAACTTTATATATTTTTTATACCGTGACCTTTTTTACGAAAAATGCTTGTCGAGAAAACTGTGATTAAATAAGTACATTTTACAGTAGATCTATAATATTGCTCAATAACAATTACGACAGTAATGGTATTATTTACTCCGTTACCGCACTGTTTAGGTACTTTCTTGGTGTTGTTAAAATAAGTTGGTTTAGTTCAGCTGTTTGCTTTTTGCTGTGTGATGACGTGATGAGCGATTATTTTGTGGTATAGATTGAGGTTATGATTTAGCATACAATGGTCCTCGGTGATTGGTCGTCGACCCGCGATCTAGGCCAATATGCAAGGGTAAGGTTAGATATAACAGTTGCTTCGATTAGACCTCTTTGGCGCGGTGGGGTAAGGTCGGCTTGCGTTGCAGGAGGTTACGGGTTCGATTCCGGCCTCGGGACTTTTGTAATCGATCTTCAGATATTTGTTCTGGGTGTTCTGGTCGTTATCTATGCATAATAAATACATATATCTATGTATGTATGAATTGTATTATGTATAACAGTCATCTAGTACCCATAAAACTTTGCTTAGCTTGGGGCTAGATGATGAAATATGGACAATTCTCAATATTACTTCATCATTATCTTGATCACAATAGGCCTACCATGGCCGCAAGCCACCCAAAAGGGGAAAAAACAATTGTCTCGAGTCTGGAATCGAACCCGCAAATCCTGCATCGCAGGCGGACCTTCGCCCACAGCCCCACAGAGGTCGTCAATAATCTATGTAGTATCTAAATAATTCAATCACATTATAATCTGATTGTTATTTAATTGGATTCACCTACAATGACGCGAAACCTAACGCAAGCAGTAAATAAAAGCAAATGGCAGACAGATAGATTGACCTTTTTCAAACGATTCTTGGGTTGGGATGCACTCACGATTTTAAGTATTAAATTCCAGTTTGGAAACTGATGAATTCGTCTACAGTTTAATAATAAGCCTTGTTTACTTATAAATAAAAATGCTGGACAATTCACTCATCAATCATCATCACCTAGCCCCAGGAAAGCAGAGCTTATTGTATGGTATTAGATAACTGATATATGTACATACATCCGACAGAGAACCAAGGTTATCGACACAGCTCAAAGAATTAGCAAGCTGAAGTGGCAGTGGGCCGGCCATATCTCGCGAAGAACCGACGGCCGCTGGGCAAACGTGTTCTTGAGTTGAGACCACGACTCGGTAAACGTAGTGTAGGACGCCCTCCGACCAGGTGGGACGACGACCTGCGAAAGACTGCAGGTAGATGCTGGATGCGGTAAGCTGAGGACAGGGCGCTATGGCGCTCATTGGGGGAGGCCTATATCCAGCAGTGGACTGCTATAGGCTGATGATGATGATGATGATGATACATAGGTACTTATCTTGGCTTGGTGATAATGTTGTGTGGATTGTCCAGCATTATAATTTACTAGCTGCAACATGCGGCTTCGCCCGCGTGAAAATCTGTGTTTCAAATGGTTTATAAACCTTCCTCTTAAATCACTATCTATTAAAATAACCGTATCAAAATCCGTAACGTAGTTTTAAAGGTCTAAGCATACATAGGAACAGACAGACAGCGGTAAGCGACTTTGTTATATACTATGTACTGATTTATTAATATCGTTTCGATTTCGTATGTAGGAGGCCTGTGTCCAGCAGATGACGAGTGAAGGCTAATGATGATGATTAGCAGGTTATTTATCCGTCAAAGCTCTGTATTTAAAATCGACAACTTAATTGATGTTATTTTTACACAAAACTCGTATTTTTTACTCTAGTGCGACATAATTACCGACGGACAGAGTGCAACGACCGATGTGGCGCGGTGGGCGAAGGTCCGCCTGCGACGCACGAGGTCGCGGGTTCGATTCCCGCCTCGGAACAATTGTGTGTACGATCTGCAGATAATTGTTCCGGGTGTTCTGGTCGTTTTCTATGTATAATAAAAAATATCTATCTATGTAATGTATTGTATTATGTATATCAGTTATCTAGTACCCATAACACAAGCTCTGCTTACCATGGGGCTAGGTAATGCTGTGTGAATTGTCCAGCATTATTTATTTATTTATTATTTATTAATTTAATTGTGTTGTTAATAATAATCGAACACCTTATCCAGGTCACGTGTATCGTTTGATAGTACCTTAGTAAATAGAAATATAGACGACCTCTGTGGCGCGGTGGGCGAAGGTCCGCCTGCGACGCAGGAGGTTGCGGGTCCGATTTCCGCCTCCGGACAATTGTGTGTGGTCTATCTATGTAATGCATTGTATTATATGTATAGTATATCAGTCATCTAGTACCCATAATACAAGCTTTGCTTAACTTGGGGCTAGATGATGATGTGTGGATTGTCAGCATTATTTATTTTATACTAGCGACCCGTCCCGGCTTCGCCCGGGTGGTCATTTGTTTCAGGATTTTTTAAAAAAAATCTCTTTTTTATCTCCGTAAGAACCATCCTCGTATTTCAAGGAATATTCTTAAAAAAGAATTAGCGAAATCGGTTCAGCTGCTCTCGAGATTTGCGCTTAGCAACACATTCAGCGATTCATTTTTATATTATAGACTAGAAGATATTATTTTTATCGAAGACCCATGTTACAAAACTAAGCAATATCAAACAAGATTAAGTTATAACTCTCTCATTAATATTAACGAGAATTTTACTAATTAATAGTACTTATAACAAACTTAAAAAATAATACTTTCCCGTAATTCATTAATCCAGGGCTTATCCTCTTCGTTGCCTCAATAATTTTCAATATCTAGGAATATTGAAAATCCGCACAGAGTCAAGATGGGTTGAGTTGAAAGGTTAAACAAAGTAAGTAAAGTAAAGTAAAGTAAAAAATCATTTATTTCTTTAGGCTTACAATTTAAGCACTTAGACAAGTCATATTTTATATATAAATTATTATCAAATAAAATTATTTTACTGTTCACTTCAATTTTTTGTCCACTAGTGGAAGAAGTGAAAAGAAACCACTAGCATGTTCATCTCAGGACAAAAATGTTCTTTATGTTACCAAATGTTAATGTCTAAGTCCTTTAAATAAGTTAAAGATGAAATAAATGACTTTTATGAGTTTATGATAAAAAACCTATAAATATTTAGACCCCTTCCAGACCAAAACAGTCATATTTTATTCATCGTTTTCTCCAATTCTGATGGTTTTTTTTCCATATAATTTTTTTTTACGAAACACTATACGAAAATGCTCTGTATCTCAGCAACCGTTTACAATAGAACTAGCTGCGTCCTGCGTCTTCGCCCGCGAGGAAATATACATATGTGTCAAATGGTTTATAAACCTTTCTCTTGAATTACTCTATATATATCATCAAAATCCGTTGCGTAGTTTTAAAGATCTTCTATATGTCCTTATATCTGTCTGTCCCTATATATATCTTTAAAAAGAGGTCTTTTTAAAGATATATATAGGGACAGACAGGCAGCGGTAAATTATTAATAACGTATTTTTTACTAACTATATAAACTGCTAAATAAATATACTAAATTAAACCCTTTGCCAGTCGATATCCCTAATGTTCTCCGTTTGACATTTCCACGCGGGCGAAGCCACGGCGCGCAGGAATTATAGGAATTATATTATTTTTTTAAAAATTTTTTGGTACAGTGATTTCAGTGATACACTTCAAACTAAAATGTTACCCTTGACAATAGATGTAATATTTACAAGAAGTACACTTACCTATGTTGTGGCTTGTTATGGACAATAAACTTTTCAATTTCAATTTTATTATTTCTGTGGAATTTATACGTTTTCAGCTCAGCTCCGTTCCGTTTCCGTACCTAGTCCAGAAGTGTGTTCACATGAGTACCTATCCCTACGCCTATAGGAAAGCGCCGTCTCGAATAGTTTTTCTTTGTAAATGATAAACTTCGTAATTACCGGTGTATGCATGTATTTTTCATCAAATAAAATTATTTATTTGTTTGCTTTGGCGGTCTCAACGTAAGGGTCGATCTTTACGTTACCTTACACAACAACTTAGCCCGAGGATGTTGTAATAGCCAATTGATAATCTACTAGAGGAAGTACAGAAGTTTCATTCTATCACCGCGATTCTTGTAAATAAATAATGTTGAACAATTCACACAGCATAGCTTGTTATGGGTACATAACTGAATACATAATATAAAGTTAGATTTTTTTATTATACAAAGAAAACGACTAGAAAACCGAGAACAAATATCTGCAGCTCGTAATTTTTTTTTCCCGAGGCGGGAATCGAACCCGTAACCTCCTACGTCATAGGCGGATCTTGACCCACCGCGCCATTGAGGTCGTCGACTTTATTAACTATTATAATACATTGGTAGGAAAAAGTAAAATTTAGTCTTTGAACGTCCGTTCAAAGACTACATTTTATTATAGATATTTCCGGGTTTTTTTTTATTGTATTGTAAATGAAGTCGAACTCAGTTCTGCAGTAGGTACCCTTCCAAGGTGCATATAACTACCTAGTTACAACATAACTAACCATAATGTAAACTAAGTGAACTTAGACCCAAGAATGAATGTACATTTGTAAGCAAAAACAAATGAATATGAATGTTTAATTTAGTTCACTGATGAGCTATGTTAAAATGCTTCAATGCAGGCCAATGCCCCAACGCTGGTATTGTAATTCAAAGCAACTGTTCTGCATCTTGTAAATAATATAATGCATAACGAGAATTTAAATTTAAGAATTTATAAAGATTGGATGTTGCATTCAAATATTTTGGCTTCCTTCATTATTTTAGTCGAGTCATAAAATATGCACAAAATTACTTTCTTTTTAATTGAATAAATTATAAACTAATGAGCTCATGTTTATCTTTACATATCTATATATATAAAAGAAAGTCGTGTTTGTTACAAAACTTATAACTCGAGAACGGCTGGACCGATTTAGCTGAAAATTGGTGGAGAGGTAGCTTAGAACCAGGAGTCTAACATAGGATACTTTTTTATATAGGATTTTTATCATTTAAACAATTTGACACATAGATTTCCACGGGGGCGAAGCCGCGGGGAGCAGCTAGTGTAGTATAAAATGAAATCGCTTCCGCTGTCAGATCTAAGCGAACAGCTTAGATCTTTTAAACTAAGTCTTACTTCGACGACCGATGTGGCGCGGTGGGCGAAGGTCCGCCTGCGACGCAGGAGGTTGCGGGTTCAATTCCCGCCTTGGAAAAATTGTGTGTACGATCTGCAGATATTTGTTCCGGGTGTTCTGGTCGTTTTCTATGTATAATAAAAGATATCAATCTATTTAATGTATTGTATTATGTATATCAGTTATCTAGTACCCATAACACAAGCTCTGCTTACCATGGGGCTAGATAATGCTGTGTGAATTGTCCAGTATTATTTATTTATTATTTATAAGTAGGTTAGGTACTCAATGGATTTTTCAGCATTAGATGGAGTGATTCAAGAGGAAGGTTTATAAATAATTTAACACATAGATTTCCACGCGGGTGAAAAACAAACTTTAAAAAAACTAACCCTTAAATGTTTTTCGAAACATTTTGGTACCTAACTAAGTAGAAAACGGTAACAAATCGAAAAAATCGGAAAGCATAAAAAAGGGTACACACTTTGAGTGCTGAAAACGCACGGTATGAGTTTTCTACAAGTGACTAATATGCGTAAATCCACACTAGCGCAGCGGCTGAGAAAATACAGATCTTTGTGACTCAGCAGAGCTGTAATATTTTTCGAACGAAACGCATGTGCGGCGCAACACAACCGCTGTGTAGAGCGGCAGCACGAATTTTTTAGGTAAAAAAAAAGATCGCAGTCATCGAAAAAAAACCGCAGTCAAAGTGTACAAAATATCGGTCAAAAACAAAAATATGAAAAACCAACCTTAAAATGTTTTTTCAAAACATATTTCGGTAACTAAGTAAAAACCGTTAGAAAACAAAAAATCGGAAAGCCTTTTAGAAAAATGTGTAACATACGCCAGCGCGGTAGAATCCAGCTAATTATTACGGCGTACAAAAACGTGCTTCCGAGGTCAACATTGTTTATCAACAATCTTTACGCGCGCAATTTTTCTCACTCAATTTCATGCCATATCTCTTTACAATAAAGTTGAAAGTTTTTTAAAAATAACTATCCCTGCTAAAAAATTTCTCCAGCTAATTAAAATCTGCATTTCTAACGTAGTGTAAATAAAGCTCGAAATCCTCTGACTTTCGCAAGCAATAGTAATAAAATAAAGGCTTCGAAATTCAAAGGGACGAATAACGGTGAAGGAGTAACGGTAAAACAATAAAATGTAGTTTCAATTTTAAATCTCGACTTCAGTTGCATCGCGAACTCGATTCGAATTTCGAAGCGACGAACGCCGATGATTGCAACATTTCGTTTTATTATTTTTGAATTTAGAACCAACTCCGAGATACGAATAAGTACAGTCGCGTTCTCAATTTTTACTTGGTTTATTTTTAGCCTTCTTTTGATAGAAAAATGTGTTGTTTTTTCGAGGGACTGTTACGATTTGTGGCCCGAAGTAACTTACTTACAAAGCAGGTGATTGATATTTTTGGGAACAATATTGCGAAATTACTAAAAACTTTATGTCCCTAACTTTTCTGCTCCATTTTTTTTACTTGCTTATGCTTATCTTTTAGAAAGTTAGGCAATCAGAGATGTTAAAAAATAGGTAAAAAAAAAATATTTCTTACTTTGAGCAAAAATCACTGCGAATCCAAACTGATAACTCGAATAATAAAGACTCAACCTTTTTTAATCAAAAAAAAATAGATTCTACTCTATGATCGGCGGAGAGCCCTCCGGTACGCAGGCCCTCCCGTTACTAAATACTAATGTTGGCTGCGCCTGCGCCGCCCAACAAAATGGATACTATTTAGTATTGCAATCGCGTATTGTCTAAGTATGAATACTAACGTAGTGGTAGGATTGTTTGTTTGTTTGTTATTTATTATATGCATGTACTTACCACCTAATGCTACTTCCAGACATAATTTTTTTGTAATCAGTTTCCTTTAAATATGCGTAAATGATTGCTTTAAAAATGATTTTGGGCAATTTCTTCACAATAACCAAGAGAATCTATGTACCTAACAAAAGTTATCACAATTCCCAACGGGGTATTTACCATTGAAATGTATGGTAAATATGCCAAAAAAATACTGTGTTAATAACCATGACAGTTTTAAAAGTTAGTTAGAATACATACAGGTAGGTATAGTACATCCGTCAGACCGTGAATTGAGGAGAGGCCTTAGACCACCTAACACCGACGACCGATGTGGCGCGGTGGGCGAAGGTCCGCCTGCGACGCAGGAGGTTGCGGGTTGAGATTCCCGCCTCGGAACAATTTTGTGTACAATCTGCAGATATTTGTTCCGGGTGTTCTGGTCGTTTTTTATGTATAATAAAAAATATCTATCTATGTAATGTATTGTATTATCATGGACGAATAAAAACAATCTATGGTATTATGTATATCAGTCATCTAGTACCCATAACACAATCTCTGCTTAGCTTGGGAGTAGATGATGCAGTGTGAATTGTCCAGCATTATTTATTTATTTTTATTATGAGTATTAAAAGTAAGTAGCATAATAAGCGTATCTTACTATAGTTAGTCACAAAAACCAGGAAAAGGAATCGAATGTGCGTCGAGTAACATTGGTAGTGCGCTCACGCATGTCCTTATTGTGATGTGTTACTTTTGTCGAGGAGACCGCTTTGTTCACTTGTACAGGGTGCGCCGGAAACACTGCCTGAGAAGGGATAGAATAGCCATGACACAAGTAAGCTATGGAAAAATTATCCAAACGGCGAACGTGTAATGTTGCATTATTAAAAGTTAAGAATAAAAAAAATATGCTATAGTATTATTATTTATTATTTACTAGCTGCACCCCGCAGCTTCGCCCGCGTGTAAATCTATATGTCAAATGGTTTATAAACCTTCCTCTTTAATCACTCTATCTATAAAAAAAACCGCATTAAAATCCGCCGCGTAGTTTTAAAGAAGGCGACTTTGTTTTATACTATGTAGTGATATTTAATGTGATGTTTATAAATATTTATTGAAAGGATTCGATTAGAAATGTAGATATTTAGAAAGGTAACGGAAAACCCAATAAATCACAGTAAAAATACAACAACAATAAATAAGATTAGGTATACAATTATCGTTACGCGCTACAATAACACATGCTAGACACAAATAATAAAATGATGCTTTACTTACCCACTGCACCAATTGTTGTTGTATAATAAAGCGATGCAGTCCGCTGCGCACACGCACCTATAGGTGCGTTCTTTGTTACTGCTGCTATTGTATGACGTTTTGGCAATTCAGTGCTCGATACTGTTAGTAACACGTAAAACCTGTGTTTTTATTTAGAGTATTAGGCTAGATCTCAGCCTCTCTTTCTGTCCGAAGCAATAAATAAATAAATATGTAGGTAGCTAGATAGATATAAAACACTTTATTGAAAGCACATATATTCTGTATAATCCAGAGTGCTTACCAACCGATTTTGATGTTTTAAAACTAAGTTTTAAACCCATTTTCATTATTTAGGAAATTGAAGTCGGTTTATAGTTTTTGGAAACGTCGAATTATTCTTAAAAAATGCCATAAAAATAATCCAAGACACAAATCGAACCAACCCGCGGGCGCTTATTAGTTTACTATAAAAGCTTGGTTCATCACTTCCTGATCCGCGTCATAAGGTGCTTGCCCTGTTCCTTATAGCCCGCTTGGACCGTCTTTGTGTCCGTCTGTTTGTATTCTATACGCGGGACAAGGTTGACTGCGCTATGAATATTGAACACTCGGCTCAGCTAAACAAAGTCGCGTGTTATTCATAGTAATCTGAAGCATCTTGATATAAATCAGAGCATTTTTTTATGTATGTTTGACTAAGATGATGTTTTTAGAGTAATGCATTTCAATAGACCGCAGGGTTCCTGAGATCTAGACCAAATTATGTGCGAAACAGTGCATTTTCATGATTTTTTTTATCGTATTTTTTTTTTCAATCGTGTTTTCACTATTTATAAATCAAAGAAAAAATGTTGAATTTTATGAAATTCGAGTTTTTTTACCACGGGGACCCCGTGTTTGTGAGATCTAGGCCTAGTTTGAGAGGGCAAACTCGTTAGGTTCGCCCCTTAACACAAGTTGGCAAAATATAATAGGATCAGGGCGCTATGGCACTCATTATTATTATTAACACTTTGACTGCGGTTTTTTGTCGACGACTGCGATCTTTTTTTTTTACCTAAAAAATTCGTGCTGCCGCTCTACACAGCGGTTGTGTTGCGCCGCACATGCGTTTCGTTCGAAAAATATTACAGCTCTGCTGAGTCACAAAGATCTGTATTTTCTTAGCCGCTGCGCTAGTGTGGATTTTCGCAGATTAGTCACTTGTAGAAAACTCATACCGTGCGTTTTCAGCACTCAAAGTGTTAATTGATTGATTGATGGATTAGAATAGAATAGAAAAAAACATTTAATTGGACACAGGTAAAAAATACAGGCATAGAATAAACAAACATAGAATTTATCACAACAACCCGCCGGACTAGTTTCTGCAGCTGCTTTTTTTTTTTTTTTTAAACTTTGCTCTATTGGTGTCTATTCTATCCCATGGGAACTATTTTATGGAATAAATATTGCGTCGGTTGGGTTAGAAGTTTTAAGACTACATCTTGATTTTTTACATAGTTATGACTAAATTGGTTTCTGAATGAATCTCGATATGACCACATTGCGTTAGGACTAGATAGCGTTTGGACTAGATCGCCATAAGGCCTGATAGCGTAACGACTATTTGTCGTTTGTTTTATAAAATACAGCATGTAGACAGTTTAAACATTGTTTGATTCCAGGCTTACGAGCTACAAACATATTTACGCATCTAAACTTTCGCATTTTTTATTATAAATGCGATTAGTGTAATTGTATCTATCAGCTATGGCACCAAAGACATCCTGACATAAGTAGGTACCTACCTTATTATCGGTACAGGTCCAAATCTCTATCTGCATCCATCATCATCATCAGCCTGTAGCAGTCCACTGCTGGACATAGGCCTCCCCCAATGAGCGTCACAGTGTCTTTAGCTTGCCGCATCCAGCATCTACCTGCAGTCTTCGTCGTCATACCTAGTCGGAGGGCGTCTTACACTACGTTTACCGAGTCGTGGTCTCCACTCAAGAACACGTTTGCCCCAGCGGCCGTCGGTTCTTCATCCACGATACTTAAATTGAAAGGCGCTGCTTCTCCCACTAGGCCACCACGGCTCCTATTCTTAGTACCAATATTTCAATGAAAAATTGCCAAGCGAAAATATTCCAATTACCTTGATGCATAAGAGTGAATATCCTTCAACAGAGAGCATCTAATTTGATAAGCAACTTGATGAGTTCCTTAGTATTGTTCACGAAAGAAATAAAAGGAAATGAGTATGTGTTACACAGCCTTTATTGTTATCAAAATATTACGAAGGAGGAAATAAAAATAATATAAATTATGTCATGATTTAGTAGAGTAGGTGTTGTTTAGTACCCACTAGGAGAAAGGCAAATAAGCTTAGTGCCAGTAGGAGAAACAATAAACAAATTGTGTATATACATAGATAATGGTGGCAGTGGGCCGGCCATATCTCGCGAAGAACCGACGGCCGCTGGGGCAAACGTGTTCTTGAGTGGAGACCACGACTCGGTAAACGTAGTGTAGGACGCCCTCCGACCAGGTGGGATGACGACCTGCGAAAGACTGCGGGTAGATGCTGGATGCGGCAAGCTGAAGACAGGGCACTGTGACGTTCATTGGGGGAGGCCTATGTCCAGCAGTGGACTGCTATAGGCTGATGATAAATAATCCTAAAAACTTCGTGCTGCCGCTCTACACAGCGGTTGTGTTGCGCCGCACATGCGTTTCGTTCGAAAAATATTACAGCTCTGCTGAGTCACAAAGATCTGTATTTTCTCAGCCGCTGCGCTAGTGTGGATTTTCGCAGATTAGTCAGTTGTAGAAAACTCATACCGTGCGTTTTCAGCAAAGTGTTAAACATTCTATGCCTTTTTCGAATAAAAATAAATAAAATAAAAAAATAATGCTTAATCCACACAGTATCATCTAGCACCAAGCTAAGCAGAGCCTGTGTTATGGGTACTAGATGACTGATATATGTACTTAATACAATACATTACATAGACAGATATTTTTATTAATACATAGATACAAACATTTATCCCTAGACAGGAATCGAACCCGCAACCTCTTGCGTTGCAGGCGGATCTTTTGACGCGCTGCTGTACCAAAAAACCTCATTCAAAAATTAAACGAGACTTGTTACTTAGCATGTTTTATAAAAAACCCTTATAATGTATGTATTAAGTACCCAAGTAGTGTACTTGGCATTTATATCGTAGACATCGTAACTTTGAATCATTATAAACGATATTATAGTAACGAATATTATCGACATCGAAACGACCCACTTGTATTAAATATTGCTGCAAGTAAACCATCCAATCCAGGTATTTGATAAAATGTCTGTTTAATATGATCTAAAACATCTCAAGACATAAAACACAAAAAACATATTATATCCACAGTTGGACGTGCCTTTTTTAATTAAAACTAGCTGTGCCCCGCGGCTTCGCCCCCGTTGAATCTATGTGTCTAGTCAAATGGTTAAAATGATAAAAAGTATCCTATGTTAGACTCCTGGTTCTAAGCTACCTCTCCACCAATTTTCAGCTAAATCGGTCCAGCCGTTCTCGAGTTATAAGTGTTGTAACAAACACGACTTTCTATATATATAGAAGATATAGAAGATAAGCACAAGCAATTTATTTTTAACTTCTTTGTTATTTATTTCTTTATAGACTGAAAACTACGTGTAGCTTCTTGTCTAATAGGCACCTAAGCTTAGCCTAGGTTTGCTTGTATCGTCGCATCTCTCATATATAATATTCCTATTTATTTCGAAAGAGTGCATTTAACAGCAATGTTTGTGGATTTTTTTAATATTATATTTATGATAAAGGACTTTTACTTTACAAAGAATTCCAGTCCTATCATAACAGTGCAGCCTGTGGGCGAAGTATACGCTTGCGACGTACAGCGCCATCCGCGTCCAGTACAATAATGCGCTGAGAGCGGTCTTGGGGCTGCCCCGCTACTGCAGCAGCGCCTCAGGGATGTTTGCGGCGGCGAGAGTCGACGTTTCGTTTTCATACCACCATGCGCAAGAGCGCCGCCTCCCTGGTGCGCAGGTTGCGGGCCAGCTCCAATACCGTTCTCGCAATGATAGCTGGGAGAGTGGACTGCCCGTACACCAGGCACTGTTGTGAGCGCCACCTTCCCAGCAATCCTTTTAGTTTTTAAGATTATCTTGTCTATTTTCTAATATGAGTATAAATGCTTCAAATAAATACTTTTTATTTTAATTTTATTTATTTATTATAACGGTTACGGGTTTACGTTATTCACTTATAGAGAAATATAGGATTATCTTAAGTAAATATGCAGAGCGGACATATGTTACTAACAGTTGGAGATGTTTTCGAAGGTACATGACTTACAGTTACTTACTGCTTTATAGAACACAAAAATCTATACTATGTACTATAATGTATATATATATTATATCTATGTATACTTAAAACTATATCCTAACCCTTATGGAAGTATTCCAGATTCAATTTGTGTACAAAAAATAATAATGTAAAAGCGGGTAGACCGAATTATTACATCGCTTTAACTAAAACAATGCAAGTTGCTTGTTAGCGATTCTATAACGTGTTAATAATCATAACCTAAACTTTTACTAACAAATAAACCAAAATAAACAACAAAGTTATGCATAGCAATTTTAAAAAACTTATTATGTGCTGATATTTGTTCCGGGTGTTCTGGTCGTTTTATATGTATATTAAAAAATATCTATCTATGTAATGTATTATATTTATGTATATCAGTTATCTAGTACCCATAACACAAGCTCTGCTTACCATGGGGCTAGATAATGCTGTGTGAATTGTCCAGCATTATTTATTCATATATTAATTATTTTATATATTATATAATTATCCTAAATAATTACGCCACCGTCAGCTTTAATAAGTACCGATCCTATCCATCCAAAGGTTGCCTGGAAGAGATCACTTTTAGCGATAAGGCCGCCGATTGTGCCACTAGATTTAGTTAGTATTAAGATCCTTTATTTTTATTATTTTCTTTATATTTGATGGTGCAATAAAGCTATATTGTATTGTATTCATTCATTTTATTTACTTAATCGCCACACGATATCGTATCGGACATCGTGTCGCTCGTAGAAACAATTTGAAACAACAACACTTTGCCTGCAACATGTTTAATTTAATGTAGTGTTAGTGGCGCGGCGTGTGACTGTGTCACGTAGCACGTAGGCTGTGTGTTTCCACTGACGGACGATACGAGACAATTATTGGCGTTGAAAATTTATTTTAGGTTGAGAATAGAAATAGAAATCGAAATAATTTATTATGCCATGTTATAAAATCCATGTACTTAAAGCTATGTGAAATACAATAAGAAACAAAACTTTCCAGATTTACAAAAACATTTCAACACATTTGTTGTTTACGCAAATTTCCGGTAGGCAGTCATACAAGTTTAAAAAAAAAGTTAAAGGTCTCCGTGCTAGTGTAACACTGTGTTACGGCGCGGCGGGCGGGGCGGCGCGGCGCGGCGGCGGCGGCGGAGGCGTGGTAGTGATTCTCGCTCGTCCCTTGCAATAACGAAGTTACGAATAGCGCTGTTTTTTGAATTGCCTAGCGATTCAATGAAACTGAATTTTATTTTATTGTGTTTTAATAATATTTATGTACATTATTATGGAATCTGAAACAAATAATTAAATTTTACACGCTGATTTTAATCAGTAATACGAAACCGTGGACCGAAGAAGTTAAATAAATAACTAAAAAAAAAACCTAACTAAATGATGGATAATCCACACAGCAATATCTAGCCCTAAGGTAAGAAGAGTGTATTATGGGTACTAGATTATTGTTATAAACGGATGTCTTTTCCTTTTTTAACTTTTACTCAAAAAGGATACGAGAAAACACAACCCCGTATCCGACATCCCGGGAATTAATTCCAAGAATACCTTGAGCCCATGGAAACAAACCGTTGAACAGTAAACTAGAGATCGGAACAGCGACACGGCATTATATCGCGATTATACGGATGCGCGCAACTCAGACAAATCATGTTAATACATAATACAATATATTATGTATTCTAATACATTTGCACACCGCGATGAGTTAACCCTTGCACGCTGCGGTACTCTCAATGAACCTTAAGTATAGCAGTGCGAAAATTTCATAGAAAACTACGGAAATCATTCAATCTTTGTGTTAAGGCATTGTCTTATTTTATTATTTACTATCTGCGCCCCGCGGCTTCGCCCGCATGGAAATCTATGTGTCAAATGGTTTATAAAGCTTCCTCTTCAATCACTCTATAAAAAACCGCATCATAATCCGTTGCAAAAGATCTAAGCAAGCATACACAGGGACAGACAGACAGCGGGAAGCGACTTTGTTTTATACTATGTAGTGATGACTACGCAGGTTAACTACTTAACTACGAACCAAGTAAGAAGAACACTCAACGTTAGTAAAATATTGTACGAAAATAGTTACGAAAATGGAGACAAAATTGAAAGCAGATGCTGCATGCGACAAGTTTTTTTTTTAAATCATTTATTTGGTTGATCAGGGTTTTGCCGAACATGGCGCTAATGATGATGAATGCACAGATATTCTGTATAATAAAAATCATTCAGTGGTTATTATCCCTGCAGTGATTCGACATGAATAACAAAACTCCCGTTCCGTTTGAATCACTGAAATCACTCATAACGAAATGCGAATAAAATTTCACGGCTGACATTCAGTGCGTTATTTTCACAGGTTATTTGGTTTGTGGAGTTCCAGCCAGATGCTGGTGAAAAATGGGGTTTCTCGGGTATATAGGGAAGGTTTTAAGGGCGTAAAGGTAGCTGTTGCTCCCTTGGTACGTTCCCAAGTCAGCTTTACGAAATCATCATCATCATCAACCTATAATTGTCCACTACTGGACAGTGGATATAGGCCTCCCCTTATAAATAAAGATATTTAAAAATTGAAATTAAACACCCTGGGTCCCGGAAGGAAGCCGCGGGCGAGGTCGGCCAAGAAAGCGCTGGCGAGACGACCTTAACGCCTTCCTCGGAGATTGGTGGGAGATCGCACGTGACCGCACTGAGTGGAAAGATTTGAGGGAGGCCTTTGCCCAGCAGTGGGACGTAACAGGTTAAATTAAAAAAATATATTTACTTGCCAGTAAAATTCTTAGAGCTATGTCTATAACTTTTGGTTCTCTTTCGGATTTATTCATAACAGCTGTACGACATCCAGGGCTAATTTGAGTTGTCTATTCTTACGACCACGCCAGCAGCTAGTAACCAAGGCCACCTTCTCCATCCCCTAATCAAATAATTATGAACCTTATGTCCCTAAGCTAAGCCTCAATCAGGGGATAGTTTTAGTTTTAGTTTTAAAAGTGGATACCACATAACTCGGGATCAAACTTATGATTGCCCTATCAGGAGCTGATCAAAAAACTTTTCTCGTTAGCCGACCGCTCATTTGACAACTTCAAGCCGTGTGAGAGTTAATGACGGCTAGTGTGGCGTAGTGGAAATGTACCATATCCGTATGGTGATTATATAACTCGCGACCGGTTTGCGACAGGCGTAAATTATGCAATCAGTGCTGTCAAACGTCAATGTTGACGCTGTAGCTGGTGTCAAACTAATACAAAATTGACGTTTGACAGCACTGATTGCTTAATTTACGCCTGTCGCAAACCGGTCGCGAGTTACATAATCACCCGGCCGACTTCGTCAAGTTCATGTTATGTATTATTGTTTACATTAAATAATTACAGTTTTCTGTTTGCAATCTAACCTCATCCAACCAATAGTTGGATGAGGTTAGATTGCAAAGAACGACAGGGAAGTGAAGTTTTAACAGTTCGAAGATGGCTTTTGTTACTTTTGTTTAATTTGCATGTAGAAAATGAAACAAAAGTAACAAAAGTCAATTAAACTGTAATTATTTCATGTAAACAATAACACATAACATGAACTTAATTAAATCGGATATGGTACATAGGCGAGCTGAAGAAGAGTTTTCTATCAAATAAGTGCTTTATTTCCTTCTATACAATAAAAAAAAAAAAAAAAAAAAAAAAAGTAACAAAAGCCATCTTCAAACTGTTAAAACTTCACTTCCCTGTCGTTCTTTGCAATCTAACCTCATCCAACTATTGGTTGGATGAGGTTAGATTGCAAACGGAAAACTGTAATTATCTAAAGGTATAATTGTATACAAAAAATCTCTTGTAATCTTGAATCGAGTATCAGTTTAAACAAATGTTTCTTTGTATCCAAAAAAATCTTGGATTCTTGAACCAAGAATCAGTTAAAACCAAAACAAAGGTATTTTTGTTTATAAAAAGTCTCTTGGATACTTGAACCGAGTATCAGTTTAAATAAGGTTATCTTTGGTCATAAAAAATATCTTGTATTCTTGAACCGAGTATCAGTTTAAACAAAGGTATTAAAAGGGCCGAGTAAAACAAAATAGCTTTGTTTATAAAAAATCTCTTGGTTTCTTAAACCGAGTAGCATGTAAAATGTAAGACTTTGTTCATGTTATCAGTATCAGTTTCTTTAAATCTGTATGGTTAACGTTACCTATGTAAACAGGCTTCCCGCGACACAGGCTTGCCTCGTGCGGGGGGCGCCAGAAATGTGTACATATACATATAAGTGAAATGGCAAATAAAGAATTTTGTATTTTTTTTATGTATTTTTTTTGTATGAAACAATGATAAAATACATACCTTATGAAATTCCTCTTTATTCTGGGTCACGGACATCCGTTTCCCAAAATAAGATGTACCGGGAAAGAAAACTTCCCAGGACACTACGGATATGTAGGTACCACAATCTATCTTAGTTTTTCTTGAGAAGACCAAAGTTATTTATTATTTAAAAACACCTATGATAGATTGTTAGATCCCGGGTAAGGGTAGGTAAAGGCTTTATTCTCAAAATATAACTTTATGACTCAAGACAATACCTATGTCATACGTCAAATAAAACTAGATTTTATTCAATTTTCTAGGTTCTAAAACGAATTTAGAAGGCAGATAAGAAACTAGCAAGCTAAATCATCATCATCATCAAGGACCTATAAATAATAGCTAGACAAAGGCTTCCCCTAATGAGCGCCATAGCACCCAGTCTTCAGCTTGCCACATCCAGCATCTGCCTGCAGTCTTTCGCAGGTCGTCATCCCACCTGGCCGAAGGGCGTCCTACACTACGTTTGCCAAGTCTCAATCTCCACTCAAGAACAGTTTTACCCCAGCGCAGTGGTTGTCGATTCTTCGGGAGATAAGGCTGGCCCAGTGCCACTTCAACTTGCTATTTCTTTGAGCTATGTCGATATCTTTGGTTATCAGTCGGATGTATTCGTTACGAATCCTAGTATAGATTTTTTGTGTTGTATAAAGCAGTAAGTAACGTACCTACGAAAAATCTCCAACTGTTAAATAAGTCCGCTCATGTTTAATTAAGATTATCCTATATTTCTCTATAAGTGAATGTATATTCTTTTGAAAAAAATAAATTTATAAAACCTATATCCTATCCTTCAAAGAGATCCAATACATATCTCTTTCCAAAGCTCACTAAGCGACTTTGAACTGATGTACCAATATATTTTTTTTATCGATGGGAAAATGCTGTTTGCGCATTGCCTCTAGCCTGAGGAGGGCTAGAGGGGTATGTTGGGCTCTCCACTGAGCTACTAACAGAGTGTTAGCAGATAGTGACATACCAACCAAAAACCCATTGATACTTCCTCTCTCACCTTAGTGCCAGAGCGTCATCAAACCACTCGTCACCAGACGATTCGTTTGACGGCGCGCTGGCACTTGACAGGGTGGCGAGTTGCCGGGCGGGTTCGACCGCTACCCTGTCGGTGATCATCCGTCTAGGACGGATCCTTCTTGTTGCCCCCATGAGAGGGCGAGGCATGCCCCGGAGTATTTAGGGCGTCCGTCCCCGTTGGAGACCTGTGCAAGTGCAATGCTGGGGTGGTTCACTACAAGCTAAATAACTAGAAATCAGAATCCATTAGAAACCAGTTCATTTTTACGCGTCACACCACCGTCTTTCACCTTAAATACGGATAAAGTTGAGAGATACAGTTAGCTTTTATAAACATGTATTCAACATAATAGGAACAAATTATTTCCGTCTTATTTCCAACCTTACTGAACATTCGCCTTAAGCTGAACACAGAACATTTGGGATTCCTGCAGACACCTAGTTATAGCGTCCTACAACGAAATCTTCTTAACTGGTTATTGTGGGATACATACGGAAGGAAATATGGACGGGACCGCATTGCCTACGAAACGACCATTATAATTATGTTGTAAAATAACCCTGTATAATATACAAGCTCTGCTTAAATTGGGGCTACATGATGCTGTGTGGATTGTCCAGCATTATTTTTTTTATACATTTTACGCAGGTCTATTTGTGATAAAACAATGTGTTTTTAGTGGTTTCGATTCCCGGCTGAAGTTTAATTTTTAAAAACTGTTTGATTATATTTTTACTAATATAAAAAGAACTATTTCCTTTCCGTGCCTTCGCTTGAATTATTTCTATGGAAACGTTTTAAGGTTATTTTTATTCCATGTAAATTGTTTTATGGGATTAAAAGCAGCATAAGTTTGATTCTAGGCTTAGCGCTTCATCTGTGCAAAATTTCAGTCTGACCCCATCAGTAGTTTTAGCGTAAAGAAGTAACATACAACCATCCATCTAAACATTCAAATTTTCGCATTTATAATATTATAGTGTTATTGGTATGATAAAAGAATGTTTCCCTTGAGTAAAATTTGATCAGGATGCTTCAAATAGCGATCGTTGCCTATTCTACGGAGAACACTGAGACAAAGTATTCACCACAAGCGATAGTTACGTGAGTGAGAGAGAGAGAGAGAGAGAAAGAGTGTCTATACCTTCCACTTTTCTTCATGTTTTGTTCATTATTTCGGGTATTTTCAGTCTGCCTTAGTAACATCCATTTATTTCATCCGGTATTGTATAGTTTATCAAATCAAATCACATTTATTTCACTCACAGTACAAAGTTACCAAACACAGTCCATATAGCGAGACACATTCCAAAAAATACACAGTAAAAACACACAGGTAACATTCAAACAGCATTGGAAGAAAGTTCATATTTTTTAGCGTATAAAAAATATGAACTTTCTTCAAATGCTGTTTTAATGTTTTCTGTGTGTATTTTCCGCCCAGTGCTGCATGCAGAGGAGGCTGTGTTAATTATTCGGTGATTATGATGCTGACGAGCTAGCAACCCGTGTGTTTCCGCTGCACAATGGCCGGTTACCGTAACGCCTACACAGCGACATAACGGCAGCGTTTAGCAGAATTTGCGCTAAGCACTATGCATTTTATTGTGACTACACGCTCCGCCGAGTACGGACTTTTGTTCCGTTTTCAAACTTTGAATTTCGAATTTGTAATTGCCAGTTTGTTTTTTCGGTGTTTTATGTGCGTTTGAATTTATTTTTTAACGAATTGAGAAATGAATGTTGCTTTTCAGGTGTTTTTTTTATTTATTTAATAGTCATATCAGTCATCTAGTACCCATAACACAAGCTCTGCTTAGCTTGGAGCTAGATGATGATGTGTGGAATGTCCCGTATTATTATTATATATATATATATATATACCTATTATTAGATAACTAGCTGCGCTCCGCGGCCTCGCCCGCGTGGAAATCTATGTGTCAAATAATTTATAAACCTTCGACTTGAATCACTCTATCTATAAAAAAACGCATCAAAATCCGTTCCGTAGTTTTAAAGATCTAAGCATACATAGGGACAGACAGACAGAGGGAAGCGACTTTGTTTTATAGGTACTATGCATTGATATATGTACTCGTAAGTTACCTATCTAGCAAATGCAAGCTCGCTTGGCCGCACCGGCCAGTTCGCGGCCCAGAATTAAATTCATACATCTAACAGTTTCGAAATAATTGAGTTACGGGCCGTACCTAATTCCTATTCCCAATTATATTTTCCAATTTAATTTTCCACTTTTGTTACTTGGATAATGGATTTCGAGATGATATTTCGTACGGGTGTTAGCAATATTTGTAATTAGATTTTCTCTTTATGTGGAGGATGGTTTAAAAGGCTTTAATGGACGAGACGGGAGCGAAACATTGTGATGGAATTTTGTAAGGTTTGGAATTTGCTGCAGGCTTCGAATTTTCCGGCTAATTTTAACCTGGATCTCTTCTTCTCTTTTAGACCTTACACTTCTTCTTCGTGATAAATCGTCGCCTACATTGTCACATGCCATGAAGTGAGAATGTGGTCTAACGATTGTATATTCTAGATAAAAAAAAAACATTTTTTTACAGGATAAAATTACAAATCACCTGAAATATAGATAGATAAAGTCTGTTTATGACAGACACATACAAAATACAAAAAATATACAGCACACTAATAAAATACCTAAAAAAAATTATGGATGAATCTGATGACTAGCTTTTAGGTGCAATGTTTTGACGCGATTGTCGATTAATATAGTCCATGTCAGTATTTCCGGCTTGAAATAAAACTTATGCGACTTTTTATCTAACATTTTGTATAGATGTACCTCGAGATAGATAGGACGAGCTAGATACGATCAAAAATAGGCTACCAATAACCTACAAATGAACGCTTCCATAGAAAACACGTGCAAAGGTACGGGGAGATACTTGTGGCAGATACTTCACATGGTTCCCTTCCCAGATCACATTTCTAAGAACAGCAACCCATTTTGTTAAGTTTGGACTATGTCGAAAAGATCGAGCTTCTTCAAACCAAAACTTCTAGTTTGCATATTTTATACAACGTACAATATTTCCATATTGTAACCAAGAACCTTAACCTTGAAATCCACTTATTTCCGCTTTAGGACGCCAAGATTGCCCTGATAAGGGTTAAGGGAGCAGCAAAAATGCTTTTAAAACCGTGCCGAGTTTGCCAACGAAATTGACTTATGGCGAATTTGTCTACAACTTTTAGGGTTGTCTCTCTGTGAAGATTTTTCATGGATTTGATATTAAACATGGATTTTAGAGTAATTTTTAAGGTATCTTTAGACGCCCAAGTTTATGCTTATGATGCATTTATAGGAAACCATCGACCAACTCCTGTCGCTTTATTATTTTAATATAGCTTTGTGTTATTTATAATTTAGTTCCGGTAAAATACTTATTCGTTCCGTTTAGTTCCCAGGCGTAACTAATAATTCACCAATTAATTAATCCTACATAATTCAAATTAAAAACACGGAGTGACAACCCTAAACTAACAAAGTTTCCTCGAAGCTGCCCTAAATAAATAATATGATATTTCACGACATTTTGAACTTCATACTCTCCACTACAATTTAGCCCAGTATTACCCTTCTCCCTTTCCCCTTCTTGCTACAGGGTGTTATTATTATATATTAACGTTGGATAATAATTAGGTTGGTTTAATAATTATACACATTCAGGAATAACACGCTTTTGTCAAAGCAGAGAAATAGTGTCATTCAATAACTTCTTGATTTTGAACCGTAAACATCTATGTGTGCGTTGAAAGCATTTAATTATAATATAAAATTAATATAATATAAATAAAAAATTATCTATCTAACTTCAAATATCACATTTATATTCCTTCAATTTGATATTGGCCATACGACATTGCCATCTATCGAGCTGTTCAGAACGAATATTTTCTAAAACCCCTCATTAGCAGAAACGGATCCAGATTCTGGAAGTAGGTAAATAACAAATAGGTCAACATATTTGCTGTGAACGGGTAAAATGATTCCAATTCTTATGTTTGCTTTTTTATACAACCTTTGGGACAGAGATATGGTCCACCTGAGCTGCAAAACTTCTGGTTCGATTTCCGCCGCGCGAGACAAAATCTTGTATAGTCTGCTTTTTGGATGTTTTAAGGTAAGACTTTTAATTTACCTAAATTAAGTATTAATCTGTTAGCATTAAAAAAACATACGCTATGCTGACTTTGCCGTAGGTAAAGACGATAGGGAAGTGCCTAAAACATTTATTTATTTTGCCCACTCTGTATTTCTGGAAATTCTCAAAGTGGCAACTTGAAAGTGGGGAAAAATAAGTAAGTACTGTGGGACGTTGAGTGGCAACATTCTGAAGTGACTTTAGGTAAGTGGCCCCTAACAACAATCTCCTCAACTTTGGATTTTTATGAAGAAATATGAAATATTGCATTTCTTGACGATATATCAAAAATGTATTTAAGTAATTCCATTCCCGTTAGATACTTGGTAGGTCGACTACCAAACCGAATCAAATCGTAATGTAATCCTAATGCATTACCGATTCGATTTTAATTATAATAATAAATAAATAAAATTGATCGATCAATTTTATTTAACACAAACAATTATTTTTATAAGAATGCATTCTTATAAAAATAATAATAAAACAATTATTTTTATAAGAATGCATTCTTATAAAAATAATTGTTTGTGTTCATTTAAAATGTAAATATAATAGAAATTCATGTCATTAGATAAAAAGAGAGTAGTAATGACTAAAAAAGTATATTATCTTGTGTCTATTAGTTATATATGTAGTTTTATCCAAAGTCATGATCAATGGTCACATTGATCCAAGGCCGGTGGTCGTACATGGTCACCTTCTTGAAACTGTTTCCGAGTACACTTACCTTGGGCAGATTCTGCAGTTGGGTAAAAACAGTTTCGAGAAGGAGGCCAAAAGGAGGATTCAGCTAGGCTGGGCAGCATTTGGGAAACTACGTCAAGTCTTCTCGTCATCGATACCGCAATGCTTGAAAACGATAGTTTTCAACCAGTGCGTCCTACCCGTTATGACCTACGAGGCTGAGACGTGGACACTCACGATAGGGCTGGTCCACCAGTTCAAAGACATAGACATAGCTCAAAGAATTAGCAAGGTGAAGTGGCAGTGGGCCGGCCATATCTCGCGAAGAAACGACGGCCGCTAGGGCAAACGTGTTCTTGAGTGGAGACCGCGACTCGGTAAACGTAGTGTAGGACACCCTCCGACCAGGTAGGACGACCTGCGAAAGATTGCAGGTAGATGCTGGATGCGGCAAGCTGAAGACAGGGCGCTATGGCGCTCATTGGGGGAGGCCTATGTCCAGCAGTGGACTGATATAGGCTGATGATGATGAAGTAATAATTAAAGTAGCTGTTTAATTTTAAATTTGGATAGATGTTTGATTTGATTTAATTAAATATTTCGTAAGTATTTAAGACCCCTCTCGGGTCATTTTAAAAAACATTTTATATATGTAATAGATTTCCTAAAGTTAGCTGCGTTTTATGCATTAAATTGTTTTAGAGATTTAAAACATTTAATAACTTACACAATCAAAACTTAACTGAATTTATTCACGGAATAACTATAAAGTACTTACGTTATTAACTAGCTGTGCCCCGCGGCTACGCCCGCGTTGAAATAAATGTGTCAAATAGTTTACGTATATAAACCTTCCTCTTGAATCACTCTATGTATTAAAAACGCATCTAAATCCGTTTGCTTAGTTTTAAAGATCTAAGTATACATAGGCAGGGATAGACAGCGGTAAGCGACTTTGTTTGATACTATGTAGTGATTTATTAATATCGTTTCGGTTTCGTATGGAAGAGGCCTGTGTCCAGCAGATGACGAGTGAAGGCTAATGATGATGATTAGCAGGTTATTTATCCGTCAAAGCTCTGTATTTAAAATCGACAACTTAATTGATGTTATTTTTACACAAAACTCGTAATTTTAACTCTAATGCGACATAATTACCGACGGACAGAGTGCAATTTTATTGTGTTGTTAATAATAATCGAACACCATCTTCATACAAGATTTATCTTAGTAAGAGCGAGGATTCGAGAACTTTCTACATCAAGACCTCTGGATAAATTAATACATAAAAGTTCAAATGTAAGTTGACGATGACGACCGATGTGGCGCGGTGGGCGAAGGTCCGCCTGCGACGCAGGAGGTTGCGGTTTCGATTCCCGTCTCGGAACAATTGTGTGTACGATCTGCAGATATTTGTTCCGGGTGTTCTGGTCGTTTTCTATGTATACTAAAAAATATTTATGTATGTAATATATTGTATTATGTATAACAGTTATCTAGTACCCATAACACAAGCTCTGCTTACCATGGGGCTAGATAATGCTGTGTGAATTGTCCAGCATTATATTATATAAGTTTATTTTATTGGTGTCTTTGTTTTGTAAATAAATACTTTTTATTTGTTGTTTGTTTTGTATTTGATACTTTCTGACGTTTCGCCTAGCGTCGAGTGGTTTGGACAGGTAGAAGGGGTTGATAGCGAGATCTTATTCAATATTAAGAAGGAAGTGCATAAAGACGGGCATCTGCACATAATGGGCAGGTGACACAAAGGCCGAGTATTATGGGGCTGCCTGCTGCGAAAGTTTGAAGCGAACGAAAAACCTAAAAATAAAGAAAAAGCTCATTTATTTGCAAAAACATATTGTGTTAATAAGATGTTACACACAGGAGGTATCATACATAAATTAAGAGAAATGGCGTGCAATGTCTCTATAAAAATTTACAAAAATGAAACAAAAATATGCCCGGTCTAATCCTTTTAAATTTCAAAAGCATGTCTAAGCTATTGAGTGCTGCCACTCTACAACGCCATATATTGGACATAATAAAAAAAACAAATAATCATTTATAATCATAGAGGCCTATGTCCAGCAGTGGACTGTTACAGGCTGATGATGATGATGAATAATAATCATTTGTTTGCGGATGCACGTGTTAATGACATGCAGTCAATTGTCCGAAAAAGGATCGCGTCCCTGATGCGCCGCACGTGCGCCAGCACCCACAGCTTACTTGCAATTTGTGGCTGATAGTTTTAGTTTCAATTCTGGCATCATGAGTCACACGGGTTGTAACTCAATATCGCCCGCTCGCCCCACTAGTGACAAAATAAGTTGACTCATTTAAATTTAAATTTGCTCATTTAATTATTAACATCTGTATGACATCACAATTGAAATTATCATTATTATTTATTGATTAATTATTTCTTATTTGTAATTTTGTGTACCTACTAACCATTTATTCAATTTTTATTATACTGTGTTACTAACAAAATGCGCTATGGCGGTCATTGGGGGAGGCCTATGTCCAGCAGTGGACTAATATAGGCTGAAGATGATGATGATGACTAACATAATGGATGTTATGTCTGAAATAAATAGATTTTCAAAATCTATTTAATTTATGGAGTGGCAGCACGTCACCAGTCGGGCGCTGAGCAGGTATTATCTGAATCGATCACGGGATCTGTAATAAGATCTGCGCCGCACAATGAGGCCGCTTTGTCCGATATGGGGTTCAAGAGTGGAGGTAAAATGCTGCTGGAATCACATCCTGTAGAATGGAGGTAAAGACTTCTTTTATCTTTCCTCGATTTGAATTCTGCAGTAAGGAAATGCGCGAGAATTAGTCTCAAACATCCGTATTATCCGACCAGGTGTGATGACGACCTGCGAAAGACTGCAGGTAGATGCTGGATGTCAAGCTGAAGACAGGGCGCTATGGCGCTTATTGGGGGAGGCATATGTCCACAGCAGTGGACTAACATAGGTTGTTGATGATGATGATGATCCGTATTATAATACGTATTATAATGAGTGAGCAAAATGGGTATAGGTTAAGCACAGCGTTTGCTGTCTACGGTTGAATGATAAAACGTAGGCTACATTAATGTGCCCGTTAGGGTTGAATACAGAAAAAATATGTCACTTTGTCATCGAATGCGTAAAATATGTGAAATTTTAAACGACATCAATGGATTACGCTTCTCCTATATACCTAAGGTTTGTTGTAAGAAAACTCTTTGTTAGGGTTAAGGTCACCTATGTAGGTACTTACATATCTTTGTTAGTTAAGTTATTTTTAAGTTTTTTTGTGTACAATACAGAATTACAATGTTAATCGATGCGATGTCATGTTTGTATAGAATACAATAAGTCATACAATAAGTAACATTTTAGGGACTATACTTAAAATTGTACTAATTGTAAGACTTATTTAGAGAACATCACCATAAAGGAGACAGACAAAGTAAAACAATAGCAAAATATCAAGCCTGCAAGGAAAATTGTCAAAGAAACTTGGCGTCGTAACAGACAAAATAATTATCTCCTTTTAGAAACCCTGTATACGGCATTTTAGGTTAACAATAGCACAGATATTCTCATTAGCAATTTTGTGCTAACTTAATGAGACTGCGGATTATAAGCACTTGAGCTAAGGGCCGGACACACTACCCTACATGTCGGACAGGTTCAGAAAGCTAATAAGTTATGTGCTCAGCTTTGGTTTTGGCCTTGGCTTTGAAATCAGCATTGTATTGAAATCAACAATCCTATGCAGATCGAAATCAATCTAAAATGTATTTGCTATAATAAAATATTACTGTTTTGAGTTGGTGACTTGTAACTTGTGTTTTAAGTTTTTTGCTAAAGCAAAATTATGCCCTACTCCAAGACTAGCAAAAGGACAGTGCAATATCATCCTTATCTGATGGCTTTTACTCGCACAAAGCGGTTTTCCTCCATCTTCATAATTCGCACCGCTAATGAATGGAGTTCGCTTCCTGCTACTGATTTTCCGGTCAGTTATAACCTGAGTCTCTTCAAGACCATAGTGAATAGGTGTCTTCTAGACCTTCGTGATGCATCGTTGGTCACATCGTCACTTTGCATCAAGCGAGACTGTGGTCAAACGAAGGTCTATTGGTAATTTAACAAGAATATACGTTCTATTCTGTTAAATTGAATATTGCTGTGTATTATTGTTTATTGCTGTGTGGATTGTCCAGCATTATTTATTTATTCTGTGTTTTTTTTGTACGAATTCGGAGAATATACATAAAGCTATTTAGTTATTGTATTTATAAGCTCATTCTTATATTATTTACTTATTGATCGCATAATCAGTTGAGAGCGATTGGTTGAATATAGTATTTTAATTTCAAATGGTAAACCATCTTCAGTTGCTAACTAGCACAGTATCCAATAACAAGTGTAGTGTATCAGCCTGTGAACTCATTCAATTAAGCCCTTCGGCGAATGGTTATAGATTCAAAGGGTTTTTATTGTTTCCAGGGATAAAGAGAGAGGGATTTGGAAACGATTAAGGTATTTGAGCATTGTATGTTGTGATTTTCAATCGAAATTGTCTCTTGGCGAGTTTTGTTGTATTGTACCTATTGTAAAAAGGTAGAATTCGAATCGACTTCTCTTTTAGAAAATAATTATTATTGGGATTGTTCTGGGTGTTTTATGTTTTATATTTTAAGTGCTTTATACAATACAAAAATATAATATGTTTATTTATGTTATATGTATATTAGTGCACTATTATAGAATAGGGTAGTAGATAACTTATGGTACGTCAGTTATCTAGTAACCTTAACACAAGCTCTGTTACATTATACATTTGGGCTTTATAGCCCAAATGTATAAATGTAACAGAGCTTGTAAAATAAATAATGAGCGCTGGATAATCCATACAACATCATAATTATTTATGATGTTGTATGGATTATCCAGCGATATTTTTTTTATTATGTAGTCCCACTGTAGGGTAAAAGCCTCATGGAATTTCAAGTCTACGCTACTCCGTGACGAAGTGGGCGAAGGCACGTCTGCGACGTAGGGTTCAATCCTGGGATAATTGTTTAGAGTGAAAATGACAGGTAGTATAATGTCTAAATTAACCAGTTTTTCCTGAATGATGAAGGTGGAAAAAACCGTTTAGTGTGAGTGGTAGGTATATACGTATACTTACATATAACTCATCGGGCTAACTCTACGGTCATACGTGCCGTGGGGTATTTCAGACTAAGTTCAAGTTCGGTCTATTGAGCCATATTAGGGCTCATAATAGAGAAATCCGTAATATCTAGGGTCGCTGTCATCGAAGTCGTTGAGGTGGATATATCAATATCACTACATAGTGTAAAACAAAGTCGCTTCTCGCTGTCTTTCTGTCCATATGTATGCTTAGATCTAGATTTAAAACTACAAAACGGATTCAAGAGGAAGGTTTATAAACTATTTGACACATAGATTTCCACATGGGCGAAGCCACGAGGCGCAGCTAGTATATACCTATATAAACGTATAATAATATAAAACATTTGTATTTCCTCATAGCAACAACCCTACGTTAGTCCGCTCCTTTCGCATCTCGCAAGCAATCCTTTTAGTGTATAAATAATATTATTTTCTCGTTAGCTGCATTATCTCTGTAATTAGATTTGTTCGCTGCCGTGTATTATTTCAGCTGTTTGCGGTTGGGATTATAATCGCTGCTTCTGTGGGAGATTATCCGGTGCCTATTGCGCAAGACGAGTGATATTATACCGGCAATAAGATCCCTTGACGATCTTGTGGCTTTGAAATCACACTAATCACATCACATCACACTATACTCAGATTTAGAATCCAAGATATATTTTATGACAAAATAGATTTTTTTTAATGAAAAGTTAAAAATAACTGATTAGAATAACAGAAATCAACGAGGTAACACCAAGGTTATCTTAAAAACCTAAAACACAAACTTCAACAATGCATAATCTCACATGTGGAGTAAAAAAAATGTTTAAATGATTTCGAAAACTAAAGATTATATTAATAAAACGATGAATGAAAGCTTTCAAAAAAAAAAATGGTTTTGGAGCTTCTATGCTTAGCTTCGATGATACCAATGTCGTTAAATATTTTCCATCAATATTCCTTGGGTTTTATTTTATTTCATTTTTATTTATTTGGGAAACAAAAAGCTTATATTTAGTTATAAATAGAACGTAGATTTATGTAGGTAGATATAAATAAAGCTAACTACAGTTTCCACTCGTAGCTTGTAAGCATAACTGAACTAGTACATACAAAAAAAGTTATTATTACAAAGGAAATTTGATCACCTTATAATAAAAAAAATTTAATCCCTATGTATACTTACCTTGGGCAGATTCTGCAATTGGGTAAAAACAGTTTCGAGAAGGAGGCCAAAAGGAGGATCCAGCTGGGCTGGGCAGCATTTGGGAACCTACGTCGAGTCTTCTCGTCATCCATACCGCAATGCTTGAAAACGAAAGTTTTCAACCAGTGCGTCCTACCCGTTATGACCTACGGAGCTGAGACGTGGACACTCACGATAGGGCTGGTCCACCAGTTCAAAGTCGCTCAGCGAGCTATGGGAAGAGCTATGCTCGGAGTTTCAGGAGAGCAGAAGCTTGTGTTATGGGTACCAGATAACTGATATACATAATACAATACAATACATAGATCGATATTTTTTATTATACATAGAAAACGACCAGAACACCCGGAACAAATATCTGCAGATCGTGCACACAATTGTTCCGAGGCGGGAATCGATCCCTCAACCTTCAGCGTCGCATGCGGACCTTCGCCCACCGCGCCACATCGGTCGTCAACTATTGAACGCATCTGGCTGAAATTTCGAGACCTGCATATTTGCGTGATTATTTATTATAGTGAATAACATAATATAATGAGCAACTTCTTAATAACTTTTGTTATCTCCAATTTTGGACACAGTCAGTGCATAAAGAAGACGTAATTTTTTCTCTATTCTACTCTAGACAATAATCCCCATGCTAGGTACAGGCTCTTCGCTACCTAGACTATAGCTGTTCACATACCTGCCTCCATCTTCGATTCCTCTCAAGAAAACAATCCGATACAAGTCACGTCCCCTGCGGTTTACGCTCCAAAACGCAGCCTCGCTTCTGGACCCTAACATTAGTTCTCGAACCAGGAATAACAAAGATCAGGCAAATCATTATATGACCCTTTTTGGCCGGTCGCTAATTGTATATATTATATGTGCAGTTGGTGATACAGGTACTTATATGTTCTAATAAGTAATAGAAATATATAATAGAATAGAATACTTATTTATTGCCTAAACTTAATTACTACTTAAAGGTAAAATAATAGTATACTAAAAGACATAACTTATATCTATAATAATCAATAAGTAGGTACTACATAACATACAAATTAGATAGATTTTATTTTATTTTGCTTTATTCGGAAGACAAACAGTTTTACACACTTAACAGATAACTTAAAATAATAACTTACCATTTATGTGTCCTCGCATGTAGAAGCTAAAGGATTGCTTGCTTGCGGAGGAGAAATGAAAATGAAAAAATAAAAAACAGCTTAGTCTTCAAAACTTACACATATAAAATAAAATAAATAAAAATAAAAAAGCCTTTTATTCCTTAACCTTAAATAACATTGATCAATCGTGCTTATGAAAAATTTGTTAAAACGAATGTAAGTATGTCAAATATTATAGAAAATGTCAGTATGTAGATTTCATAATTTAATAATATTTAATAATGTATTTCAAAAGTTGTTTATTTCGATTGAATTTAATGCATATATTGAATAAGTAGTTAGGACCCCTCTCGGGTAAAGGCCTCCTCCAGTTCTGTCCAGTGTTTGCGGTCTTCTGCGACGCTTGTCCAATTTTGTGTTTTTACATATTTTTTTATTTCATCTGACCATCTTGCTAGGGGTCTACCAATTCTTCTTTTGCCTTTAGGACCTTTCCATGAAGTGACTAAAGTGGCCCACCTTTCTTTTGGCCTACGTGTCCAGTAGCAAAATGTCAAAGAGCAATAGAACGGAATATACTAAAAGACAAAGTACAACATAAAGAAACCAGATCAAAAACTAAATTTACGGACGCTCTACAACACGCTCTTAAAATGAAGTGGGGATGGGCCGGACACGTAGCTAGAATGCCAAAACTTACACATAGGTACATTGAATTAAAATAGATAGAGTTAACAATAAAATTAATATATGTATGTGTAAGTAATAGTGTGTAGTAATAGATATTTAAATAAATAAAGAATTAAGTACATTTAGGCTTAAAAAGCAAGTTCGGTGTTGTTTTTCAGCTTACCCCTTACCCGGTGATCGTCAGCTTATATAGTTATATATATGTATATATTGTATCAATGTTAATGGCCAAATAAATTTATCTTTTATCTATTTTTAAGTAAAAGTTTTCCAGTTTTTTTACAACAAGGAGGGTCTACAAATACTTAACACTTTGACTGCTGAAATCACACGGTATGTGTTTTCTACAAGTGACTAATATGCGTAAATCCACACTAGCGCAGCGGCTGATAAAATACAGATCTGTGTGACTCAGCAGAGCTGTAATATTTTTCGAACGAAACGCATGTGCGGCGCAACACAACCGCTGTGTAGAGCGGCAGCACGAATTTTTTAGGTTAAAAAAAAGATCGCAGTCGTCGAAAAAAAATCGCAGTCAAAGTGTTAACAATAAAAAACCTGTTCTATTTTTCCTTCTGGTAGAGCAAAACAATATATGAAACCCCAACACGCGATGGCAGTCTGTAAATCACTCTATAATCTTGTTTTTACGTGGACCAACTGTACATCGGTGTGAAATAGAGCTGGCGATACATTTATTATGTGACCTTTAACAGCGGCTAAATAATATAGTAGGTAGAGTGGACGACAAAACGTGTAGGACATTGATTTTAAACGCGTCGCTCGTTGCTATTATTTTCTGCCTGGCGCTAGAATGTTTTTGATTGGGCTGATTATATTACTTTATCTGAAAGGTATTGAAACAAGCTATAAGACTAGGTAGGTATACATTGTTTTGTATTTTTATTTATTTACACTTATTTCCATTTACAAATTAAATGACTTAAACCAACAACGTATTTAATTTATTCCATATACATTTGATGTCGTTATAATCTATATTAGTAGTATAATTTTTTAAAATATATGTATGAAACACGTTTTTTGTATAGGAAGGAAACACCATAACTGACGACCGATGTGGGGCGGTGGGCGAAGGTCCGCCTGCGACGCAGGAGGTTGCGGGTTCGATTCCCGCCTCGGAACAATTGTGTGTACGATCTGCAGATATTTGTTCCGGGTGGTTGGTCGTTTTCTATATAATAATAAAAAATATATATCTATGTAATATATTGTATTATGTATATCAGTTATCTAGTACCCATAACACAAGCTTTGCTTACCATGGGGCTAGATAATGCTGTGTGGATTGTCCAGCATTATTTATTTACCATAATGGAATGTATGGAGATAAAAACAGCCAGACAGTATCCTATAAAATTAACAAACAAATGATTGGCTGTAAAGGGGCCTTATATTTATAATAATGACAATAAATTTAAAATCAAATACATGCAAAGGAATGTCTTAATAATGCTGTATATGGGGACTGCATAGTATATGGCACCAATTGAAGGTATTGCCAGTGAATAGTATCTAATTCCAGTTAGTTGAGCATTCTGCTTTGTGTGCCTAGATTCTAGAATACTTTGAAAACTATTACATACCGCTTCATCTCAGATGCCTATGACCAAATAATACTAACAAAGCAGTTCGAACAAGTATCCAGGGGACAATTCTGATAACCAATCGTTTTACCATGACAATGGTATAATCGCAGGAACGTCCATAGGACGATTTTTTAATTTAAGGACACGATACCATTTTTATGGTGAAGCGATTAATGTAGTAGAATTATACAGCGTTCAGTTGCGTCGCGGGCACCGCGCGATTCGATTCTTCTGGTGACACACTTGCCCTTATATGTGTTTCAGAGCTCGAAATTTCTTCCTTAACTAATTAATCAAATTAAAATAAAATTTATTAATTATCAAAAGATTTTTCTCAAATAGTCAAAAAACTTTCCCTCAAACATTCTTAACTTGGAATATAATGTTACGAACTGGCCATGCATGTACGAGTCGATCACTTAAAATTGGATGCACCCAATACTTTCTTTTTCTTTTTTTTATGAGCAACCACAGTGAACGTTGTGTGTCTTCATCGACTTCCATTTTGAAACTGACGGACGTGATGCCCGCCACCAATCGCATACTAACTGCCGCTGCCGCAAAATTGTGTATACATAACACAATTTTGCGGTTACAAACCGCGCGCATACAAATAGCGCGGTTCCCGCGTTTCTGAACGAGCCCTTAGGGCCCAGGTGGATGTGGGCCTATAATATGTATGTCATCTGTCTCCACTTCTAAGTCATGCTTGAGTAGTGTTTCAGTTACTGGTAAAGTTACAGACATATGAGAAAATGTCAACTATCTAACTATTACGGTTCTTGAGATACAGCCTGGTGACAGACGGACAGACGGATGGACAGCGGAGTCTGAGTAATATGGTCCCGTTTTACCCTTTAGGAACGGAACCCTAAAAATCTGGAGGTAGTATTTTTACTCTGTTTTGTTGTGTGGTTCTCGATCCCCCATGCCAGTGTCCGTAGTAGGGCCTAAATTCCCCGTTCATCACGTCTCCCCATTGATTACCACAAGGCGATGCGACTCGATCCCGGGACGATTCCGATCGAGTGACGCTCCAATCGAGTCGAGCCATTTGTTCTGCTATCGATTTGTTTTTTAAGTAGGTGTATACTTACATGGTGTTTTGTTTCTTTTACCAGCAAGACTACCTTAATGCTATACTACTATGTACTAATGCAAATTTTAGCGTGAATAATGCGAGAGAAGGCGCTTTAAGCCTGAATAACGACTTTTCACGCTAAAATTAATGTAATAACGCTGATAAATAATGCTGGACAATTCACACAGCATTATCTAGCCCCATGGTAAGCAGAGCTTGTGTTATGGGTACTAGATAAATGATATATGTACATAATACAATATATTACATACATAGATATTTTTTATTATACATAGAAAACGACCAGAACACCCGGAACAAATATCTGCAGATCGTACACACAATTGTTCCGAGGCGGGAATCGAACCCGCAACCTCCTGTGTCGCAGGCGGACCCTCGCCCACCGCGCCACATCGGTCGTCAACAAGCCAAATGAGCCGTCTTTTTTCCTTTTCGACTGTTTGTATTTTACTTTAGTTTTTTTTTTTATCTGTGGAAACATATAATTAGCCGATAGTTACAAATACAAATATACTTTATTGTACACCAGTTACAGATTATTATAAAAGACATCACATGATATAAGTACAATGGGCGGCCTTATCGCTTAGAAGCGATCTCTTCCAGGCAACCTTTGGATGGAAAGAATTATGTGAGTTTAAGAAAGGCAGGGGTGTACCAAGGATAAGCTAGAATAAATATGAACATAACATGAATATTTAAAGATAAATAAATAAATATATATATATAAATTTATACATAATATACAGTTACACACTATGTCTAGTATTTAGTTGCTTAGATTTTAGTTTTCCCAAAATAGGCTAGTCTTAAAAAAATCTACTAAGTCCGATAGATTATTAGAAGATATTGGAACCGTGTTTTTTCTTTTGTCAATTAAACAAAAAAATATGAAGATATAATATAGCCAATTAAAGTTGCGCGTGACGTCACGCCTTGCTACACTTTTAGCAAATTATGACGTCACGAGCCCCCACTCCTAAACGCTCCTTGACGCGCTTTATTTTTTTATAAAATAATATAATAACGTGCGTTACGCTATGTGCACGTAGCACGTAGTTATTTGTAGCGTGGTAGCCTTTCTGGATGTCGACTGCACTTATGTCTTAGCAGGTATACGAAGCTGTATCAAAGATGAATTTTCGCCGTATTTTTACCACCATCTCACTTAAGTACGTAATTGAAGATTTGGCACACGATAGATGACGCTTTCCAAGAAGAAATTAATCACTCAGGGTTTTCGAGATTGTACTCTTCCGGGAAGCTTAGTGGTCGTCCTCCTTTTCTTTTATAAGAAAAATATAGCATTATTATAGAGACTCAGTGGTGGCCACACTGCCAAAAAACCTAACTTCTGAAACCACAATGACGTTTGAGGCTTAGACTGATAGTAGACACAAACGAGGTGTTGCCAAAAAGTTTCGACAAATTCGAGTCACAATTTCCTATTCGTATACGTGCACACAAAACACTGAAGTTATACTTATCAACTCACACATAGATTTGTTTTTAGGGGTTCGTAGGTTAGGCCCCCGGTGTGTGACGCCCCCGTCGTGGAGGCCCCCGATTTTCAATTAAGTTATAACAGCCGATTTCGTCAGAATAAAAGTTATTTGTACCTTAGTTACATAATCAAGAAAATTGTTAAACGACACTATCCTGCTGCTGTTACAGCAGCGTGTTTTCCCTCTATGTTTTATAATTATGAATTTTTTTCAATTGTTTTGTAGATTATTAAAAAGGCTACATTATTGTTTGGACAATTACAATGTACATGATTAAAATTTTAAGAAGTCTAAGGTTTTTTGGCGGTTGGGAACATCGTGCGGGCGCAGTATGGGCGTCAATCCATGGTTTTTATTTTGCTTTCGCTTTGATTATGTGCCCAGACATAATATAAAATGCCATTTTGCGTAGGAATAATTCGCGAAATACCTTTTGATTTTGTTTTATGTAAAACATAATGAATTTACTAAGAAAAAGATCACACAAATTAGTTAGGTACTTCATATTTCAAAGTCAAAGTCAAAAATCATTTATTTCTTTAGTCTTACAAAATAAGCACTTAGACAAGTCATATTTTATACATTAAATTATTATCAAATAAAATTATTTTACTTTTCACTTCTTTTTTTTGTCGATTAGTGGAAGAAGTAAAAAAGAAACCACTAGTATGCTCATCTCTTATATGTCTAATACATGGTTATTTGCCTATTTATATTGTATAATATAACTTATTTAATGATGCTTGGAACATTAATCACACTTAATTTAAGCCAGCTCTCGTAAAAGTGTCTAACAAAAATTCCGTTCAATAAAAGTTTGCAAATAATTAATTTACGAAAATATACGATTGATTGCAAGAAATACGCAAGTTTCGAGTACGGGGAAAGCCGATTAAGGATCATTAAGCAATTAGTGCTGTCAAACGTAAATTTTGTATTAGTTTGACACCAGCTACAACGTCAAAATTGGTAAAAATCGACGTTTGACAGCACTGATTGCTTAATTTACGCCTGTCGCAAACCGGTCGCGAGTTACATAATCACCCGGCCGTAGTCAACAGGAGGCCCTTATAGTTCGCCATGTCAGATTTTCAAAAACGCTATTCCTGTAGGCTTACAAAATAAACAATTAGACAAATCAAATTGTTTACCATATATTATTATCAAATAAGAAATAAGGTGTTTTAAACATCTCCTATTTTGTATCCTCCATTTCTACATAGTATAAATCAAAGTCGCTTCCCGCTGTCTGTCTGTTCCTATGTATTCTTAGATCTTTAATACTTCGGAACGGATTTTGATGCGGTTTTTTTTAATAGATGGAGTGATTCAAGAGGAAGGTTTATAAACTTCTTTGTTTGTTTATTCTTATTTTATTCTTGTATTTTGTACCTGTGTCTAAATAAATGTTTTTTCTATTCTATTCTATTCTATTCTATAAACCATTTGGCATATAAATTTCCACGCGGGCGAAGCCGAGGGTCGCAGCTTGTTGATAAATAAATGGGAAACAGTAACATTTTCCACGAAAGTTTCGTTGAATATTTGTTCAGTATCTAACTAGAATTTCGTCTATAAGTTCTAGATCTTGAACTATTCATGTTCTTTTTCTAGTAAAATTAGGAGCTATGAGCTTTTTCTTAAATATTTATACCTGCCTATCGTTATTATATCTACACTAGGTGCGCCCCGCGGTTTCACCCGCGTGGTGTATATCTTTATGAATTGTAGGCTATATGTTATTCTGATATGTGAGCTTTATTATTGTGAAGTTTCATTAAAATCCATTTTTACGTGTAAGAGTAACAAACATCCATCCATCCATACTTACAAACTTTGACGTTTATAATAATTAGTAGGATATTCTCTCTCTACAGTTAACTAATGAATTATTTATAACCTTCCAATGGCTGAAAATTTTACTTAGAAATTCGAGATATACGGTAAGGGAACGTGAGTTGGAACTTTTTTAATTACAAACCTACTTGGCAGGTAAAGGGTTCAACCTTGGTCGAACTCTCTTACATAAATTAGCCTTCTAAAGGTATTTTAAGGGAATATTGGCTATTTGTAATCAATGTGAGGAGTGCAAGTACCATACGTATTGTAGTTTTGGTAAAGTAATGAATAAATAAGATAATAAATAAATAAATAAGATAATAGATAAATAAATTGGATAATAAATAAACAAGATAATATATAAATAAATAAATAAGATAATAAATAAAAAAGATAATAAATAAATAATGTTGGACAATTCACACCGCATATTAACAAGCTGAGCAGAGCAGAGCTTGTCTATGTAATGTACATCAGTTATCTGGTACCCCTTTACCAGATAACTGATGTACATTAGTATATTTTTTATTATACATAGAAAACGACCAGAACACCCTGAGGAAATATCTGCAAATCGTACAAACAGTTGTCTCGACGCGGGAATCGAACCCGCAAACTCCTTCATCGCAGGCGGACCTTTGCCCACCGTGCCACAGAGGTCATCCAATAAATTAAAGCTTGTGATAATAGATTGTAAAAATCGTGAAATGTGCTTAAAATCTAGTTTATGCTATGCTATATCATTGTAGGTTCTGTATATTCACGGTCGCAGCCAAGATCAAGCGGAAATATTTATCGAAGCTAGAACAATATTTTGTTTCCCATTTCAGATTTAACAAGATAGCGAGTGAATTAAGGATGTAGATCCTGTTGATAATATAAATTTAAAGCGTCTTCTAAACTTTGCTTTAGAAGACGCATAAAATTAATTACACTTTAGTGGAGCTACGTTTTGTTTATGGTTCCTGAATACCAAGTCATAGATAAAAGACCCTGATGTATTGTTCATTTTCTGTGTTAAGGTAGGTATAAAACACAGAATGTCTTACTCTCATTATTTTTTTTGTACGATGATCAAAGAAAAATGTAATATTCACTTAGTAGGAATTAAGACCTACTATGGCAAATATTGAATTGTGTACCTACGTACACAATTCAATATTTGTACCTACGTACACAATTCAATATTTACCAAAATTTAGAATATGTATTTAAGACTTTTGAATTTTGAAACTATCATGGATATTAATATTAAAGTCATTTAAAACGGGATATTTACCATGATTTGATTTTTGAGTTATCCAATATTTCGGCACAGTTGCATGCGCCATGATCACGGAGTAACTGAAGGCACTGCGAGTTTTTATGGGCAGACATACCGATCTACCCTCATTTTTTGTTTTTTGCTACGAACGTTGCCACTACCACCGGTTTCACTATTATCGAACGAAGCTCGATCACGACAAACAACATAATGTCTGCCCATAAAAACTCGCAGTGCCTTCAGTTACTCCGTGATCATGGCGCACGCAACTGTGCCGAAATATTGGATAACTCAAAAATCAAATCATGGTAAATATCCCGTTTTAAATGACTTTAGTATGTATTTAAGGCCCGTATTATCAAAGTTTACTCACTCATGAACCTATGCTTAAGTAACACTTTTCTATACTTAACAAAAACTTCACTCAACTCTTACTCGTCTACTATTTGTCATTTAGCTGCTATGAATTTCAGTTGATATGTAAACTAGAATTCACATGCTTCAGTTGAGATAAAGATATACTAATTATTATTAACAATATTTAGGATCTCTCAAATCAGCGAGTAAACTATAATGTATTTACATTTAATAATTTATAATGTATTTACATTTAATAATTTATAATGTATTTACATTTAATAATTTATAATGTATTTACATTTAATAATTTATAATGTATTTACATTTAATAATTTATAATGTATTTACATTTAATAATTTATTATGTATTTACATTATAAATTACACAGCAGACAGCATCTACGTCTTTCGCAAGTCGTCATCCCACCTGGTCGGAGGGCGTCCTACACTACGTTTACCGATGGATACGTAGTGTAGGTACTACGTGAATCGTGGTCTCCACTCAAGATCACGTTTGCCCCTGTGGCCGTCGGTTATTCGCGAGATATGGCCGGCCCACTGCCACTTCAGCTTGCTAATTCTTAGAGCTATGTCGATAGTCTTGGTTCTCTGTCGGATGTGTTCGTTATAAATCCTATCCTTCAGAGAAACTCCGAGCATAGCTCTTACTAAACCAAAAACCTCGAGCTCTGCTTAGCGTGGGGCTAGATGCTGCTGCTTATTGTCCAGCATTATTTTTAAATCTACAACAATATTTTTTGAAGATAATGAAAAATAGAATATACATTATAATAGTTATTCTGTGACATATAAACCGCTGTCAAATCACTAGCCTAGCCAATCTCTTATCGACTATTTAGTCAGTGTCAAAGCAACCTAAGGCCGGTTCCCACTGGAGCAGGATCCGAAACGTCCCCTAAAGCTGTTATTAGTACATAACCGATAGGCCTATTACAATTTATGGGCATGAGATAGTGGGGCCATTTAAAGAGTTTTATGTCACCCCCTGGGGGTGTCTTAGTAGGTGTCTATGAGGATTTTTACGAAATTAATGGGGAAAATAAAATTTTATTTCCGGTACTTGACTTCTCGTTGGGGTTTTATTGAGAAGTCACCTAACCTTGTTTTTATTTTGGTAATCTTTAGAGATATTATTTATTTATTACTGGCTATTGCCTGCAGTAGTTACCTTTGTAGTTTTAAGTTAAATGAAAAGATAATGAGAAAAGAGGTACTTATTATAAACTAGCTTCTACCCGCGTCTTTGCACGTGTTTATTTGGAACAATATAGTAGTCTAGGCAATTTTGTATTTCTATGTACTCTAACTTCATAAGTTTTCTGTTCTTATAAAGTCAAATAAATGTCTTATAAAGTCAGATAAATCTTTATCTTTGTTTTAATCCAGGTCTAGACCTAGTTATTCCAGGAGGTTTTAGACCTAGACATTCAGACACAGCTAGCAAGGGCCATAGCAAGCTTAGCCTGAGGTCATTTTTTGCGTGGCTAGCAGGGCAGTCATTGCAGACTAAGGCTTGTACCTACGCTTTATTCAAGCAAGTAATTTAAATTGAATAATAATAAAACCAGCTAGTAGTCATAACTTAAGCTAAAAATTATTTGGTTATTTTGACAAACTTCTTTGAGCAAAGTCGACCTTTCTGGCTTACTCGAAAAGACGCCAGTAATTTCCAAGTATTGAAATAGGTACTTGCACCGAAAACAAAACTTGCAAAACACAATCAGCAATTGAAATTGCTGGTGCTTAGAAGAAGGAAGGTCGACTTTGCTCAAAGAAGGTTGTCAAAATAACTAAATAATTTAAATCGAATAATAATAAAAACAGCTTAGTAGTCATAAATTAGGCTTAACATTTTTACCTAATACAAAACTCAATATTTTGCAAAATACAACCAGTAATGTAAATAACTGGCGCTTTTTCGAGTAAGCCAGAAAGGTCGACTTTGCTCATAGAAGCTTGTCAAAATAACCAAATTACATACTTTTATAAGTGAACATTTGAACATCACGCGACATCTCTACATAGTACAAAGTAGCTTCCCGCTGTCTGTCCCTATGTATGAACTATGCAACGGATTTTGGTGCGGTTTTTTTAATAGAGTGATTCAAGAGGAAGGTTTATAAACTGTTTGACACATATATTTCCACGCGGATGAAGCCGCGGGGCGCAGCTATATGAAAAGGATGCTATATGGAGCTATATGAGTTGTGGAAGCTCCTATATAGGCCAAACGAAGCGCACTATCTCCTGCAGAGTAAAAGAACACATACGAGCAGTTAAGAATCTGGCAACCGAGAAGTCTGCCATAGCGGAACATCTTCTCGAGTCGGGTTCCAACCACTGGATCGAGTTACATAATCCACAAGTAATCTCAACAGAGCGACACTACATACCAAGAATGGTACGGGAGGCTATTGAGATTACGAAACACAGGAACTTCAACCGAGAAGATGGCTTCCAATTATCGGGAACCTTACCTTACAGGGTTCCCTGTTGTGAGAATGTGCAAAAACGGAAGAAGTGATGTACCAACCGCTTCGCGTTCTGATACCGTCAGTGTTGTGTGTCGTGATCGAGCTGCGTTCGATAATAGTGAAACCGGTGGTAGTGGCAACGTTCGTAGCAAAAGACAAAAAATTAGGGTAGATCGGTATGTCTGCCCATAAAAACTCGCAGTGCCTTCAGTTACTCCGTGATCATAGCGCATGCAACTGTGCCGAAATATTGGATAACTCAAAAATCAAATGATGGTAAATATCCCGTTTTAAATGACTTTAGTATATGAAAAGGAGTAAAATTTTAATTGGATGTACATAGGTAAAATGTACAAACGCGATGGCAAAAGCTGGCCTGCATTGATATTGAAAAATGTATTAGGTACAAAAAGATTGCTTCGTTAATTGTTTAGACTAGCAAAGAACCTATTTCTTAGAAGGTAGCCAATCATGCGAGCTTTCTTTCCGCGAACCACAAAGTAATTCTTTGGTTCATCGGGCAAAGTTACACTTATTTAATGTTAACACTTCGAGTGCTGAAATCACACCGTATGTGTTTTCTACAAGTGACTAATATGCATAAATCCACACTAGCGCAGCGGGTGAGAAAATACAGATCTGTGTGACTCAGCACAGCTGTAATGTTTTTCGAACGAAACGCATGTGCGGCGCAACACAACCGCTGTGTAGAGCGGCAGCACGAATGGCTTAGGTTAAAAAAAAAGATCGCAGTCGTCGAAAAAAATCGCTGTCAAAGTGTTTAATGATATACTTCTTTAATATTAAAAAATAATCGTTCTCCGCGTCTGTCTGTCTGCTTATCCACTCGTTTGGTGAAAGTTCAGCAGTTCAGCAGCAATCCTTATGACTAGCCCTTTGTAGGCTAGTCATAAGGATTATTATCAGGTAGGTTTTCTTAAACCATAAAAGATTTTCGTTCGATTTTCACCAGTGTGCGATCTAAGACTGGTTTTCGGTTTTGGCTAGTTTCAGTCACAGTTTCGGTTTTTTTAGCTTATGATAATAATAATAAATAAATAATGCTGGACAATTCACACAGCATCATCTAGCCCCAAGGCGGTAATCGAACCCGCAACCTCCTGCGTCGCAGGCGGACCTTCGCCCACCGCGCCACATCGGTCGTCAAATATGATGGGCCGTATCTTTTGGCCTTGCCGAATCTTATTCGAAATTCATTTGGCTTCGGCACGGCAACTTTGATCACGTCTCGAATCTGAATCTGCTTTATCCAAAATCACTAGAAGATGTATATAAATGATGGATGATGTTTCTTTATACGTATCGCCACTGAGGTCGTCTATTTGTACCTAATGGTAATCTCCAGGACTATTTATTTCACAAATATATATATATATACATCACAGAGTCCACAGGTGATCAAATGCTAGCTTTTATTTCAGTCAACGAATCAGCATTGCCAATCAACGTGGCAATGCTGCCAGCATTCGGGAAACTCTGCCTGGTGACGGCTTACATAATATATAGGTGGAAATACTAGTTGTTATTTGTCATTTTGTTCTTTTACAAAGAAATAGGTAGCTGAGTATCGCAAATCTTCCCATTATTAATCCCTGAATAATAATGCATTTATCACGTAAGCGAATCCGCGCGCGGAGGCTTGTTATTAAAACAATCTTTAAAATACTTTTAAGGTTACCTACTGTGAACTGAGTAAACGGTTGGAAGGTCGTAATTCTAACGAAATGAACGAATGAGTGAATAAGAAGCAATTTAGGTATATTTAAAAGCAGACAGCTAAAAGTACTGTCAACCGCGTAAGGTATGATTTGCATAAAATTTCCCGTTTACCCTATTCTTCGAAAGGCATCAAAGATTCCGAAGATTTTTCGCTAGTCACAAGCGAAGACAGCGCCAAAACTATACAGTAGATGTACTTACTAACTATACTTGCCACTTGTCACCTAGCCTGATAAAGCCAGGGGTGAGAAAAATTGATTTATATATAATAATTACAAGTAAGATATTTAATTAACTAATAGAAAGCTTCATCGATCGGATGGGTCAAACCACACGATAGTTAGTTAAGATTATTAAGGGAGGCCTATCAGTGGACTTACATAAGCTGAAGCTGATGATGATGATGATTCGGAAACTGCAACTCCTCCACGACACTCCCATCCGCCTTAGCGCCAGTCCGTGTTTTTCCTAACCCGTGAGTCAGCGACAGCGAGAATCCAGGGATTGTATGACGTGTGCAGTAGAAAATGGCGGGAAGGGTGTATCTTCCGTACCTATTAAGGTCTTGATCCGCAGTGTTGATCAGGTGTTTTCTGGTAGGTAAAGTAATATAATTTATGGCTGGACTTTCTTCAGAGCCCTAAAATGAAAAAATCCATGGCCGCGACAGACAACAGCCACGCACTAGTGGGTAATCGCGTGGAGTCTAAACCGCATTGGCTGCGGTAGCTTGGGTCAGGTTTACGATGTTTATTCATGACCACCTACATGAAAACACAGCTTTTCGAACTACGCCACCTCAAACTGACAACCAACCGCGCGGTTCGACCACTAGTGCGTAAATACTCTTGCAAAGAAGGGATTTAAGACTTTGTAAACGGTCTTAATCAAAAATTAACGACGAATTGACGACGCGATTGTGGCGCCTGCCTTGGGCGAAGGTCCGTCTGCGACGCAGAAGGCTGCCGGTTCGATTCCCGCCTAGGGACAAATATTAGTACGATCTACAGAATTTTTTTTCGGGTGGTCTAGTCGTTTTTCTATTTTTGATTATAATTAATAAAAAAAAATATTTCGATGTAATGTATTGTATTAAGTATAACAGTCATCTAGTAGGTAGGTACCCATAATACAAGCTCTGCTCAGCTTGGGGCTAGAAGATGCTGTCTGTATTGTCCAGGGTAGAAACATAAAGGCAACTAGTCCGACTGTACTTACGTCTTTTCAGGCTCTATTCGAGAACCTCGTGACCTGGTTTCGTGGGGAAATAAATTTGTTTTAGAGTAAATTATATTTTTATATAACTTCTAGTAAAATTGTCGGTTAAACTGAGTTTACGTGACTTGTATGTTAGTAGTCTAGACTAAAGAAGGTAGGCATATGAAAGGTGAGTAATTCTGTATTTAGTGCGTGCCGATGGTAGATACCTATATTTACGTATTTTTAATCCAAAGGTGATGATGCCCGCTATAATAAAAACCGTTTGTTTATCCATTGATTTTAAAAATAATATAAAATAATGCTGATCAAAAGAAAAAAAGAAAGAAAGTGCTCTGTACAACACTTTCTAGCACCAAGCAAAGCAGATCTTATATAATGAGTACCAGATAACTGTTATACATAATACAATACATTACATAGATACATATATATTTTATGTTAAATTTCCTGTATGAAATGGCTAAATGTGGTACAATTATTGCCAAAAATACTTATTTGCTTTCAAATGGTATACAAAGCCGTTTTACGAAGATTAGGGGAAAATCCCCACTCCCCATATATTTCCCGGGATGCTTTATCCCCGTTTTGTCCCATAACAAAACCCCAAAGTACCCTAAAAAGCCGATAGGGAAAGAATGTGCGTATTAGATTGTAGCTAATATCAGTAAACCAGCAGCCACTGCCTTATTTATAAACGTGGCGAACAGGAAGAGATGTAAGTAGGGAGCTGTTATTGTATTGTCGCTGACTTTTACAATTCACAATTTTATTTAAGGAATTAATTAGTAAAGTATTAATATTTCTTATGAAAAATTTAAGTCAATTATAGTCTTACCTCAAATGGGTTAAAGTTGTTTAAAATAACATTTTATAAAATGGGCATCCTTATTTTAAACAAGCTAATAATCATTTTAAGAAAAATACGGTTTCATTTTCAAATGTCACAATATGACTGCACCGATTTTCAACAACCTTGCAAAAAAAGAACATGACGTCACCATTAAAATTTTAATGACGTTACCGTTCAAACATAAAATAAAAAAAATCACACATACACTCAGACAGATGCCTACACTAACCAAGCTTATTACACACCTCTTTTTTGTTGAGTCTTAATCTATATAAAATAAAAACAATAGAAAATCATTTACCGTACTGATCTAATCATCGCTAAAGAACTTTTGAATAATTTTATTTTTAATAAGTCACAACAATCTGAAGACGGGGCGCTATGGCGCTCATTGGGGAAGGCCTATGTCAGAAGTGGACTAATAAAGGCTGATGATGATGAATAAGTCTCAAACGTTTATAAATACGGTCTCTAGTTCTCTACCTACGCACCGAGTAGTGGACAAAAAGGAAGGCTTCGCCGGAATCCATTTAGTAGCAATATTATGTGTAATTGGGCTTAGCTATTGACATAACAGAAGATATTTTATTACTGGGCCCACGATTCGGGACGGGAAGTTTCTGGAAGCCGTATTTGTGGAGCCAAAGCTTAATTCAGAAACACCTACTTAATTACAGTTCTTATAATTTTAGAGTTTGAGTATCCATAACTACTCGCCTGTGCGTTTAATGTGCAATATTACGTAGTTATTGGGCTTAGCTATTGACAAAACAGAAGATATTTTATTACGGGCCCACGATTGGGGCTGGAAGTTTCTGGGAGTATTTGTGGAGCTAAAGTTTCACTCAGATAACACCTACTGAGTTTTATAATTTCAGTTGCGGCTAGGTATAGGTAGATACTTGTATTTCCTTCTTGAAACTACCTTCTTTCCTGACGTGTTTTTGTGTTACTCACACAAAAACGTTAGAGTAGTAACAGTCTTAACTTTAGACCAACGATAATGATAAAATATTAAGTTATGATTTATGTAATATTGATTTGAGTAACTTTTTTTAAGTATCTAGACGTGCCTTAATCCTATTTACCTTTTAGTATTTGTAATTATTCGCTTCGGCGTAAAAAGTGCGAATGGCGAATACTATGCTCACATTTTCGACATCATCTCAACCGAAAGACGTCCACAGCTGGACATAGGCCTCCCCTAAAGATGGCCATTTTTTTGTCTACCTATAAATATAGCTGGACATAGGCCTGTTCTAATAAGCGACATAGCGCCATATCTTCAACTTGCCGCATCCAGCATCTGTTGCATTGCAGTCTTTCGCAGGTCGTCAACCGGTATCTCGGTAGAGGGCGTCCGACACAACGTTTTTCGAGTCGCGGTTACCACTCAAGAAAACGTTTACCTCAGCGGCTCAGTTATATTTCCTTTGTACTGTCAAAAATGTGGCCGTTGATCGTACTTTCTCCCAATAGTACGATCAACGGCCATGCTTGAAAATGACCAGAATTGCCAGCTCCTCAGTTCCTTATTTATTTACCCACACGTGGAGAGCTCCGTCCCCGTTCCAACCCTTACACTTCCCCCTCTGAATATTAATGGAACACCGCCAATCGGACTCCGATTTATCGAGATTTCGAATAATTGATTTGTATCGCGCGCGCGGGATGAATAAATCAATGGCATGGCGGTAGAATCAGGCTTGCTTGAAGTATTGCTTGCTGCGCTCTGCTTTTATTAATCAACTAGTTTCTGCCCACAGCTTCACACGCATTTTGTCGATATGTAGCTAGAGAGTCTAAACAGACTCAGAGAGTCTAAACAGAGTCAGGCTGTCTAAAGGCCTTTATACTTATTTTATACAATTTCAGTCTGATACGTTTAGTGCTTTTGTTACCTAACAAACATCTAAACATCTACCCACAAACTGTAATACTAATTTATTTTATAGATAGTGTGATATGATAGCATACATACCAAAAAAAAACCTATTAATTCAATTTACAAAACGAACTAGCAATTGAATTTACTTACCTAGTAGGTATATTAACTTTGTTCCTAAAAACTTCTAAAATACTTCTAAAGTTTGTTCCTATATTGCGGAATAATCAATATAATAAACTTATAAAATGTAATCTCTTTACATTTGTTTTTCGTTTAAACCAAGTAAATAATAATAATAAAATAAATAAATAATGCTGGACAATTCACACAGCATTATCTAGCCCCATGGTAAGCAGAGCTTGTGTTATGGGTACTACATAACTGATATACATAATACAATATATTACATAGATAGATTTTTTTTATACATAGATAACGACCAGAACACCCGGAACAAATATCTGCAGATCGTACACACAATTGTTCCGAGGCGGGAATCGAACCCGCAACCTCCTGCGTCGCAGGCGGACCTTCGCCCACCGCGCCACATCGGTCGTCAAGTTCTGGCTTATTGTTTGTTGAAGCAATACAAAGTTTATTGAATCAGGATATTATAACCAAAAACTTTAAATAAAACTAAAACTACGAAACAATAAGCTTTATTCAATGATTCAACATTTATAATTACATAATTTACATAAATTCAATGTCTATTATATAAACTTCAGGTAAGGATACAAATCATCAAGAAATATTATATACAGAAACAAAATTTATTCTAATAACCTACATTTCTTATATTATTTAACATACATACAACAATCTTAACATTTACTTATAAATCTAACATTTTATGAAGGGCATTTTCATAAATCTTAAAACGAGCTATATAAACTTAAATTCTTTAGGTAGGTATCTAATATACAGGGTGTCATAAAACATCTGTACTAAAAGAGTAAAAGATGGTTCTGAACTCCGAGGGGACCAACTCTTATTTTACGATTTTTTGAATTCGATTTTTTTACTTTTTTTATGCAAAAACGTATACTCTTTTCATCACATTCGAGTTCTTTTACGTGTATTTTTACATATGTCAAAGGATTTACATGTTTATTTGTATAATTTCATTACAAAGAAAAATACTGTTTTTGCTGAAAAAGCTAGCAAAAAACATTTTTGAAATATTATCTAATTTTAAATATTGCAAGACTGGGTCTACGAAAACACGAATAGGAAGACAACATAAAAAAACACAATTTGATGCAGGTTCCAGAATAATCCCCTTTCGGCTTAGTACTCATGTTACGTGGCACCTTGTATAAACTCTTTCTATATTTTTTTTTATCTATTCTCATCTAAAATTACTTCTTGTTGATTTAATCTCTCTGCATAATTGATATGGAAGAATGATACAATTATTAGTAAATTTGATTTTATAATAACTACTTACAGTTTTAAAAATATGACGATAATTAATATAATACTTAATAATGATTTTAATATAACATCATAATTAAAGTATTAATATAATGATTTAGCTATATCTAATTGTATTTGTTCTAATAGTTGGCATTTGTTGGAATTTACAATTTTATTTACAGTTTTCGTTCTTTGGGTTCCTTCTGTTATCTCTGCGGCATCTGAAACACAGCACAATTAGTTATAGATATTTGATATTTCTATTATCTGTACAATACAAACAAGTAGATATATATAAATCAATAATTACTGTTCGCAAGCCTCGCTAAAGATTAAAAACGGCTTGACTGATTTGAAATGTATGCTCATTTGCGGACGTGGTATCAAAGAAATTTAATTTGTTGTAACATGTGTTTCTTAATAAATTTATCTTCGAAATCTTTAAGATTATTGCTTTACTACAAAGTAAAAATATAGCATTATCAACATAAACCCCATGTATTATTCCAACAACCGAATAACACGCCAAATTACCTCCCCACGAGCGAAGCCAGCAGCGGTAGCAATACTTAATTGGCAAACAAAGCACCAGAGACCAAGTAGGAACTCTATATCGTTCCTTAATCCACCAGAAAGTGGTGGAGTTACGCAAGGCGCTGCATTGGCACCACTCCAATTTCATCCTCTTATTTACTGAGCCTTAATGTTTTTAAAATTAAATTTTACAGACTGTACTTGAGGTTTGATGCGGAACTTTTGGGGTAGGTTTTAAACTAATGTTTTGTATATAATTAGGTTGTATGTAAACCTTATTATTTTATTTGATCTAGGGGAGAAAATATTCTACTTATCGTAGAAAACAACTACCTACGGTTTCTTACTGAAATATATGAGTAGTGGGTAGAGGAAGAAATTAGCGAGTGGCGGGGATGATTTGTGGGATGAGCGCTTTTAAAATTTGTTTGAAAACATAATAAGGCATAATGCATGATTGATTTGTAACTTTTTATGACTTCTAGAGGCTGATGATGATTGTAAAATAGACGTAAATAGTAAGTTTTTACTGCAATTACTTGCAATTATTGGTACCTAATTTGTAATATTTATTATTTGTTTTTTAGTATTCTTATTTAGATAACCTGTGGTACACCCCCTACCTTTTCTTAAATTCATATAATTCTTTCCATCCAAAGGTTGCCTGGAAGAGATAGCTTCTAAGCGATAAGGCCGTCCATTGTACCTTTCGCATATAATGTATTTTCGTAATGATTAATTTGATTATGGTGTACAATAAAGAATTTTTGTATTATATTGTAATTTACTTGCAGTGGTATAATAATAACAACAATGTAATTACTATCGATAACTCACCATTTAACATCAAGTCAAATATGCGACAACGTTTTTTTTACTGGTTTTAATAATCATTGATAATAACACATGAATCCCAAGGTTTTTGTGCTATTTATCAATGACTACTAAAACCAATACCACCGTAAAATGATTGCAACTCTATTATGCTAGTGATGGTATAATGGTAGGACAATAGCATGATGATAATGAAACTGTATAGTGATGTCACTATGATGATATATTGCTAATTCAGTGGTTACCATTTCATCTTCGGGCCGCGGCGGAGTATAGTGCGACTTGTGTCCTTCGACGTCTCGTATCGTGTAGCTTTTGCTGTCACTCGATTCTAGAACCACTCTAGGTGGATCGCTCTCTGGTAAAAGAAAAAAGCTTTGAGTTTGGATGTTATACTATTCCATGAAATTATTTTATTTTTGACAGTTCGACTGATTTTATTATCAAATAGTCATGTCCTTATACTGTAACGATTCGATTTTGGCAACCAATCAATTTTGTTTCTAAGAAGTTGTAATCGATTTTATTATTGTTATATTATTTTATAGACGTATTTTATTTACCTAAATGACTTTATTTTTGGAACGTGAATTTTCATTTAAATAAAATGGCATTATTGTCCACAGCTTTATTCAAATATGTCGTGTTTTTTTGCAATTTACAGTTTATTTATTTATTGAGCTAGTACAGATATTAATTTCCAATAACATTAGTCATAAGAACATGAATTACAAAATACAGTTTATAGAATTGATATACTAACAATAATAAGGTACCTACTATTTTATTTCAAAAGAATTAAAGAATCAAGGGACACCTAAATATTTTTAATTAACTTCGCTTTGCTTTTCAACTTGAAGCCGTTCTCACCTGGCTTAGGGTTGAGTATATCCGGCTTGGTCTCCGGCTTGTCAGCAGGGTATGCGATCAGGTACCTCCGGCCTTGTGCGTCCACCTGCACCACGCTCTGCGAGGGACGCTTGCTTGAGGAACTGGTGTCGTTGCGTCTGCGCATAAACATATTCATTCATTCATTGAATCATTGATTTGGCTAAATTACATAAAACTCACATCCCAATCTTTATAAATAAATAAATATAATATTGATAGCCTTATCTTATGTCTATGTAAGTTTATTATAATGTTTGTTATGTAGGTATTTAGTGTATTTGTTATCAATTATTTATTAAAGTGCCACCGTCTATATTGTTTGTTCATGTCCAGTCCATCCCAAGGTTGCCTGGAAGAGATCGCTCTCAGCGATAAGGCCGCCCTTTATACCTTTATTCTAAGTTTTTATCTCTGTATTATTTTCTGTTTTGTGTGGTGTAATAAAGTGTTATCTATCTATCTATCTATCTATAAATACAAATCAATTGCTTACTTTCTCAGAACCAAAGCGATAATGGCACCAGCTGCCGTCAGAATGGCTGCTAACGCTGCCAAAGCTGCTGCCGTAGGAAACTTGCTCTCAGCACGGGCTGTGCTTTCTAAACAAAGAGATGAAGACCATACATTTTTGTTTAGTGGCAAATATTACAAAACAAAATTCAAATTTCAAACTAAATAAATAAATAATGCTGGACAATTCACACAGCATTATCTAGCCCCATGGTAAGCAGAGCTTGTGTTATGGTTACTAGATAACTGATATACATAATACAATACATTACATAGATAGATATTTTTTATTATACATAGAAAACGACCAGAACACCCGAAACAAATATCTGCAGATCGTACACACATTTCTATGTAATGTATTGTATTATGTATATCAGTTATCTAGTACCCATAACACAAGCTCTGCTTACCATGGGGCTAGATAATGATGTGTGAATTGTCCAGCATTATTTATTTATTTGTTCCGAGGCGGGAATCGAACCCGCAACCTCCTGCGTTGTAGGTGGACCTTCGCCCACCGCGCCACATCGGTCGTCAAAAACTGCTTTATTTCCTTTACAGGATTCTTGGACACGGCACAAAATTCAAATTCCATAAGTAAAACTAGGAAAAAAAGTGGCCATTTTGATTTTTTGTTCACTTCAAACTTAAGGTAAATTAAAGAAGTGAACAAGAAACCTTTACTTTGTTAGGTTTTTAGTTTTCGAGTTGGAGCAAAACTCATCCCAAGCTTTTTTAAGATTTTTTTAGATATTTTGTAATAAGTTTTTTTACAAAGGATATGTTTGAAAACTTGTTTGAATTTATTTATTGATAATTTTTGCAACTCACTTGGAGTTTTGTTGTAGAAGCGATCGAACTCCACAAAAACATTAAGCTCACCAGCTCGTTTAGCAGAGTCCCTGTAGGTGGCATCTCTCAGCAGCACAGGATCCGAAGCACCCTTGCTGTTGCGAGCCGTCACAGCAAGGTCTTCGTCTTCTGACAGCGTTTCTATTGACGACCAGCTGATGTTCAGCCATACCACCAGATCTGAACCGAAATAATGAATGAAACAATGAATTAATTAATGAACACTTTATTGCATTTAAAAACATAACAAAATAAAACCTTATATCTAAATATTAAATATTAACAGTACAATAGGCGGCCTTATCGCTGATAGATATTTTTCCCAGATAAAGACTCACAGTAAAAGTTGACGAACATAAAAGGGAAAATGAATATAAAAATACATGTACAAACTCATCGGAGAAATCCTTACAAATGGCATCATAAATCCAAAGAATTTAATGGGTTTATTTAAATTCTTGCAATGTTAAATTGAATGGTTTCTGATACCCTGAACCCACTGACATAGTCTGACGGGTTGGAGAGTCATTTCTTTGTATGAGTATTGTAAACAGTGACATTGTTGACTTGACTTCTTTGATTTGGCAATGTGACATTGTTGTCACAACTTGTCGAAGACGGGCCAGTGGCTGGTGTCGACTGTTTAAAAGGTAGGTAGTTTATGTATAAGTTTTAGTGAATTAAAATGCATCATATCAGTGAAGTGGCCGTAAGAGGTTTGATAAAAATAATATGGCCCGTGATCATGGAAAAGAGAAACACATAAAAACAAATAAGTAATGCTGAAATACTATTACACACGATTATTTAGCCCCTACTAGATTACAACATTTAAAACTAACCCGGTTGTTAACATAAAAGTCATTTAACACTTTGACTGCGGTTTTTTTTCGACGACTGCGATTTTTTTTAACCTAAAAAATTCGTGCTGCCGCTCTACACAGCGGTTGTGTTGCGCCGCACATGCGTTTTGTTCGAAAAATATTACGGCTGTGCTGAGTCACACAGATCTGTATTTTCTCAGCCGCTGCGCTGGTGTGGATTTACGCTTATTAGTCACTTGTAGAAAACATATACCGTGTGATTTCAGCAGTCAAAGTGTTAAAACGAAGAGGATATTTACTAAGATTCGATTTCTGAGTTGTCCAATATTTCGGCAGTTTCATGCGCCATGATCACGGAATAAATCTTACTTACTCGCAGTGTCTTCAGTTATTCCATGGCGCATGAAACTGTGCCAAGATATTGCAAAAATTTAATGATAGTAAATATCCTACTAGATTAGTAGCAGAAACCTACCAGTATGTGCAGACGAATTCACCAAGGTCCTGAGGGTTTCCCCCACGGCATCCAGTGTGAAGTGTTGTGTGAGACCGCCGTCGTAGCCAGCTGTGCACCGCACTGAGAGGAACGGCTCTTGGTCCTTGAGGATCCTGCTGGATGAGCAGTTCCGAGGGGGTGACGGGCGGGCTGGTGGCAAAAAGTGTACAGATGTAGGATTTTGGCCAACCGTGACGAATAACACTTCAATACAAACCTGTGTGGTTTCCTTGCATTTTTATGTTACATTATTTAGGTTGGTAGGTAAAAGCTGCATTAATAAAAACTGAGAAGGGATTTAAATCTGACTGGACGCACATTTTTCGACGGAAACGTCGAGGCACCTGAGAAAAACATATGACTCAGTGCGAACAAGTTTTTGGGGTTATAATTATGTAGATAGGCCTACGATTTCTTGAACAAAACCCGCAAATTCGATTCCATCAATCATCAGTTTATCAGCTTATTTATTTCCACCGTAGGTACACATGTTACACTTGATGTCGTTATATACTATTTCAATAGATAAATTACATTTTTATAACACACACTAACTTTTGACAAAGGAAACACCATAGGGCATTGTGCAAAAAAAAAAGCAGACAGACAAGCCTTCTTAAAAAATTAAAATAAATTCATTTATAATAATTTGTCACAATAAAACAGATAATAAATAATGGTATAAGTTAAATGGATCATCGTGACGCGATTGACTCAAAAATATGTGAGTACAACTTTATACTCAAAAACGGTTGACCCACGCAAGCCGATCCTTTTGATCTATAAAATGTAGCTAATTTAAATGATAAGTCTGCATAACATTAAGCCATGCGGTAATCACCAAACTTCAATCAAACTCGATCAACAAGATAAACGCGAATTAATGATTTACCAACTTAATTAAAACCTCGATCTATCCTGTGATTGGTGAAGCGGGAATTTTCCCGGGAAATCGGGAGAGAGAGAGGTATTCCCGGGATTCTACATTTAAAATACGAGCGAAGTTCGAGCGTTTGGAATCACGATCGGGCCAATACGGGTAACGAGCAAACTTATGTTACAACTTTCACCATTGGTTCGAGTGGTGCTCAGTTTTTTATGTACTGACAGGGCCTGGATTTAGGGCGGACACCCGAGGTGGGCAAACTGGGCAATTCTATTATCATAATTATATTAGCCCGGAGTGTCCCACTGCAAGGCAAAGGCCTCCCTCCCCTCCTTCCACTCATCTTGATCGTAAATCATAATCATGTTTAGTTAACAGTTTTTACTGCCATTATAGCGGTACTTGGATTATAGTTTAATTGATCCAGATTTATAAAAAAATGTGGGTATTCAAAATAATTTGTTGATTACATGGTACAAAGTTTTGGTCTATTGTGTATGCCAAATTAAGCGGTGGGTTATTCCACCGCTTACTTGATTCGAATTGTGATCAGTTCTCCTCTTGCATACAATTGATAGATTAACGTGTTCATAATGTAAAACCTATATGATATTAAAATGCGGTAAAATAAGCATACTTATTAAATTCTAACTGCAGTTTCGAATTCGAGTGCTTTTCAATGGAAAGTAAATGTCGTGAAAACCTCTTAATAGCCTTCTGTTTCTATTTTCTTATTTTTAATTTACTGTATGTGCTGCTGGTTTTCCTTGTAATAAATAAATAAATAAAAGTCGGGTCAAATCCACATCAAACAAAATAGCCTTTGCAAAGGCTCTTTCAGTTTACGATAATAAAAGTGAATTTTCAATACGTATGAACCAAAACCAGGCATTACAATTCAATGCAATACAAAAATACTTTATTGTGCACCAGATAAATAAAATTACAAGTGACAAGTAAAATGGAATGCCTTATCGCGGCATTAGCTTACAAGGTAATATTATATAGACATTAGCAAGAAGGCATGGGGAAAAGCCCACCTTCGCCCCACCCTGAGTACACCCAAATTTGAAAACACTTTTTTGGGCGAGCAACTTTAAAAACGAAGTCCGTATTAATCGTGCTAATAGAGAGGTCCAGTTACAAGTTTTGTGCCGAGGTTGAACTTAAGTTGAACTCAGGTTTGGAAGTCCACTATCGAATTGTCAATAAACTTTTAATACGGGAAGTAGTGGAACTTTTTAGCCAAGTGGACTCTTTTGTTTCAACGCTGTAGGCATTTCGATGGTCCAAAAACTTAACTAATTTTCAGCAAGAAAAAGCTCATTCATTCACTTAGCTAATTGTAGGTAGTTACTGTATTTATTTATTCGAAAGTTTTTTTATTTATTTACCAACATATTATATATACTAATATTATAAACGTCAAAGTTTGTAAGTATGGATGGATGGATGGATGTTTGTTACTCTTTCACGTAAAAAATACTGAATGGATTTTAATTAAACTTCACAATAATATAGCTTCCATATCAGAATAACACAGGCTACAATTCATAAAGATATGTAGTATATTATCCAAAATATCTATCACCACGCGGGTGAAACCGCGGGGCGCAGCTAGTATTATAAATACCGTAATAACACAGGGTAAAAACGGCAGCGATCACCGCATGGTAAAAGCTATGACACTTTTACCATGCGGTGATCGCTGCCGGTAATTTGTTAATATGAAAGGGATGACATCATTTTGAGAGCTCTCATTTAGTGAAAATGAAAATGAAAAGATTTTATTTCTTTAAGCTTACAAATAAGCACTTAGACAGGTCATATTTTATACTATTAAATTATTTTATAGTTAACTTCAATTTTTTGTCCACCAGTGGAAGAAGTGAGAAGAAACCACTAGTATGTTCATAACTTATGTGTCTAGTACATTTGATTTGCTTATTTGTAAGTTGGTAGATTTTGAGTTAAGTTATGTTTAGTTTTTGTGACGTCTGAATTGACGCCTTTGTTGTTTTTGTTCCCGTATAATAGGTAGTATCTTCATCATCATCATCAGCCTATACTAGTCCACTGCTGGACATAGGCCTCCCCCAATGAGCGCCATAGCGCCCTGTCTTCGGCTTGACGCATCCAGCATCTACCTGCAGTCTTTCGCAGGTCGTCATCCCACCTGGTCGGAGGGCGTCCTACACTACGTTTACCGAGTCGTGGTCTCCACTCAAGAACACGTTTGCCCCAGCGGCCGTCGGTTCTTCGCGAGATATGGCCGGCCCACTGCCACTTCAGCTTGCTAATTCTCAGAGCTATGTCGATAACTTTAGTTCTCTGTCGGATGTATTCGTTGCGAATCCTATCCTTCAGAGATACTCCGAGCATAGCTCTTTCCATAGCTCGCTGAGCGACTTTGAACTGGTGGACCAGCCCTATCGTGAGTGTCCACGTCTCAGCTCCGTAGGTCATAACGGGTAGGACGCACTGGTTGAAAACTTTCGTTTTCAAGCATTGCGGTATGGATGAAGAGAAGACTCGACGTAGTTTCCCAAACGCTGCCCAGCCCAGCTGGATCCTCCTTTTGGCCTCCTTCTCGAAATTGTTTTTACCTAACTGCAGAATCTGCCCGAGGTATGTGTATTCGGAAACGATTTCGAGAAGGTGACCATGTACGACCACCGGCCTTGGATCAATGTGTCCATTGATCATGACTTTGGTTTTATCCAAATTCATGCCAAGACCGATGCATCGGGAGTCCAGCATCTGGTTCAGCTCCTCTAGCGACTCCGCCAATAGGACTATGTCATCAGCGAATCGTAGGTGTGAGATGTAGTTGCCGTTTATGTTTATGCCCTTACCTTTCCAGTCCAGCGTCTTAAACAAATCTTCCAACGCGCTTGTGAACAGTTTCGGGGATATGACATCCCCCTGTCTCACTCCTCTGCGCAATTGGATAGGTTTAGACTGCTGGCCCTGTACTTGGACACTCATAGTGGCGGCTTCGTAGAGACATCTCAGAACCTCGATATAACGATAGTCCACTTGGCATCGCTGTAAGGATTCCAGAACAGCCCAGGTCTCGACAGAGTCAAAGGCCTTCTCATAGTCCACAAAAGCCAGACACAGGGGCTGATTATACTCTTCGGACTTCTGTATAATCTGCCTCACTGTGTGTATGTGGTCTATGGTGCCATATCCACCGCGAAATCCGGCCTGTTCTGGTGGCTGAAACTCGTCGAGTCTCCTAGCGAGACGGTTCGTGACTACTCGTGAGAACAGCTTATAGACGTGGCTCAAGAGTGAAATGGGTCTGTAGTTTTTAAGAAGGGTTTTATCGCCCTTCTTAAAAAAGAGCACCACCAAACTCCCGCTCCACGCCTTTGGAGTTCTCCCACTGTTAAGAACGGCGTTGAAGAGGTTCTGTAGCTCCTGTATAACAGGAGCTCCTCCAGCTTTCAAGAGCTCGGATGTTATACCGTCTTCACCGGGGGCTTTTCCATTTTTAAGCTGCCTTAGAGCTAACACGATCTCGTCTTGACTGATGTCAGGTAGTTCGTCGGTGTAGTGGCGTGTCAGGGTGGCTCTGGAATCATGGTTGTCTCGTCGGGAACGAGGGGCATGAGCAGCGTATAGACGGCCATAGAAATCCTCTATCTCGGCTGAGATCTCTGGCTTCGACAATACGGTCCTTCCGTCGTGCGTTTTAAGCTTTGTCAGGTGGCTCCTGCCAAGCTGCTGAGTGAATACTTTGGACCCCCGGTTTCGCTCTATCGCCTCTTCAATGAGGCGCGTGTTGGAGCTCCGGAGATCGTGCCGTACCATCTTCGCAATTCGCTTGTTCAGGTCTGACCTCTCTGACAAAGTCGCTTGGGTGGTCTCCCGTCTTTTTGTCATCAGCCCAAGAGTCTCATCCGAGAGTTTGGACTTCTTGCCAGTACGCTGCTTTCGACAGAATTTAATGCCCTCGTCCCTCAACGTTTCAACCAGATTGTGTAGGGTCTCGTCAGCGTCATCAGTTGGTTCCAAGGCAACAAATCGATCCCCGAGAAGCTGCTGAAACTTCTCGGTGCCCGCCATGATTTGGATTAGGTCAGGTCGGAGCGTGGACTTCATCAGACGGTTTCTTTCAAGCTTAATGTTGATATTCAGAGAGCCTCGAAGGAGTCGGTGATCAGATCCGGTATTGAACCTGTTGATCACTGAGACATCTCTGAATATGTGCTTGCTATCCGTCATGATGAAGTCGATCTCATTTTTTGTCACAGTGTCGGGGCTTTGCCATGTCCACTTCCTTTGAGGCTGTTTCTTAAAGAAGGAGTTCATTAAGAACAGCCCCTCCTTCTCAAGGAAGTTGACAAGCATTTGCCCCCTGTGATTCCTAACTCCATAACCATGTGGGCCTATTCGGGATTCGTTGCCAGTCTGGATTCCCACCTTGCCGTTAAAGTCCCCCATAACAACGTTGAAGTGGGCCTTAGTGGTGTTGTGTAAGGCTTTGGATATGTCTTCGTACATATCCTCCACTTCATCATCCGAGTGTGCCGAGGTCGGTGCGTAGACCTGGATGACCTTCATGCTGTACCGTTTGGACAGCCGAAGGATCAGGTACGCTACCCTGGTCGACACACTGGAGATTTCTTGGACGTTGTTAGAGAGGGCCTTATTGACGAGGAAACCTACGCCACCCTGGGATGTTTTATCACCCTCGCGAAAGTAGAGAAGATGGCCCGAGTCTAGGGTTACGGTGTCCTCCCCCTCTCTACGGACTTCACATAACCCCAGAACATGCCATTTGATGTTCTCTAACTCCACTTCCAACTGCGCTAGATGATGGTCAAGCCTAAGAGTGCGTCCGTTAAACGTAGCCAGGGTCAGTTTATGTAGGGTGTGGTAGCCTAATGTAGCCCGGGGATTCCTAGCACCCCCTGCCCCGCCGTTACCGTGGCCGCTACCATGGCCAGGAATAGCGAGGCGGCCGGGAACTGGGGGCCACATTCTAATGGCGTATCGATCCATGGGGGGTTGATGCCCATAATCCCCACGCTGGGCATGCGGGTTGGGGATCGCAGTATAGGGAGTGTGCTGCAAGGGACGCTGCTGCCCGCCCCCCGGTGTATGTCCCTTTGTCGCCTCCTACGACACCCACGGGAAGAGTTGGGTTGGTGCTATTCTTTCTAGGCCGACACCACACAGCCAACAACAGGTAGTATCTTCACGGTGTGTTAATTAAGCACCTGACTACCAAAAGACCTGACTATCATATTGGCACCTTATGTATGTATGGTAGCCAAAATGCGTCAGTTAACTTATGTATGTATATCACCGAAACTACTAGTTCATTTTCCAAACTACCATTTTGCAGTGCGGCCGTGATCGTGAAGTCCTGTTAATCCTAAAATGGGTAATATTGAAATGGGCTTCTCCCTCAAGTTGAATACGACCCTTGTGGTTATACAGATGGTTATACAGATGAAAATGGCATGATTTTCGTACCAAGAGTACCTGAGTGTGAAATTTTTACAATTATTTTCCCGGTATTTTCCGATATTTGCGCCTCGATATTTTTCATTAGCCTACCACTGAAGTGTTTTTAGGGTTCCGTATCCAGATCGCAAAATATTGAAACAGTTTTATCATTATAAATTGTATGCAATCATCATTCCTAACTGTTAGAACGTAGGTTTTATGCATCATCGTAATGTCATCTCACTTACTCGCAGGGCTCGGAAAATCTTAAAAAAAGAAAGATAAAGCTTTATTCAGACAACTTATATTGATATATGAAAAGGTAAGGCTATCATTTAATAGGCGGCCTTATCGCAGAATCCTAAAAAAGCTCATAGTTGCTTGATTTTGGAATTGGTTTGGTATCTTCAAGACATTCGTCTCTCAACGTTCTCAGCGTAGTCATTTGTCACACCATGTGAGATTGTAGTCAAACGAAGATATTTTCATGATTTAAAAAAGTTGAGTTAGGTTGAAAGTCACTTTAAAAAAAAAACTTCCGTAAACGAGCCACACAATCCTTAAATTTAAACGAACCTATAAGATTTCAATGCCTATTATAGTATCAATTTTACTGAACGTTTTTCTGTGCGGAACCCATCACTATACTTTTACGTAACGCGACACCTACTTAGCCGCTTTTTTTTAGTATTTTTTGAGGAATTCTGCAGGTCTGCCCCGGGGCCATAAACTCGATTAAGTCCTGCTTTTACGACGGCCACTGTACGTGAAAGTAGTGCCTTTTTTCCAAGTGCAAGTTAGATGAGAATTTTTAAATTTATTTTAAACAGCTCCTAGATTGCACTCGTTAAATGTTTGAAATTTTTATTTAGAAGTCTGGCACGTTTTATAGCTTGCTTTTTGCCTTTGGGTTCGCGCACGTGATGAAGTTAGATTAAAATTATTAGCAATTATATTTGACACGTACATACCTACTATGTATACGTCAGAGATGGCTGTAAAAGTTACGTGTCACTACTATAGTTTTGTGATTCTCCATTTTTATAATAATAACGTTTTTAAAGTTTCTACCCGCGGCTTCGCACGCGTAGTTTCCATGGAAATGTTTTAATGTTATTTCTCTCCCATGGGATGATTTATAGGATAAAAAGTAGCCTATGTTATATTCCAGTCTGGAACTACCTGTATGCAAAATTTCAGTATTTTTTGCGTGAAAGAGCAACAAACATCCATACATACAAACTTTCGCGTTCATAAATTCATAATATTAGTAGGCAGTAGGATAAAAATGCTGGACAATCTCACACAGCTTAGGGTAAACCTAAGCTAAGCAGAGCTACAGGTCCAAGAATACCCGTGTTATGATTATGATGAGTAACTATCCCATGAACGCTTAATTTTCGATGGCCATGGATTAAATTTAGAATTAATTTAAAAAATTTAGAATTTATCCATCCATGAATTAGAGTGGAATATATACGTATTCTATACTAGCGGCCCGACCCGGCTTCGTCCGGGTGCTCATTTGTTTCAGGCAATTTAGATTTTTTTTCTATCCGTAAGAACCATCCTCCTATTTCAAGGAATATTCTAAAAAAAGAATTAGCGAAATCGGTTTAAAGAATCTTTATTTTTTTCTCAAAGAACATAGTATATATAACGTTCACTTAATGAGAAGTATTTACAATGTTTCTACTTAGTACCTACATATAAAATACTTAATATAAAGTACTTAAGTATGTGCTTAAGATTATATTAGCCGAGTGTGCTTACACCTATATTAGTATAATCCTGGTATAATTTACTTACAAACAAAAACAAAAGAAAGATCTATAGTAGAAAAATCGGTTCAGCTGCTCACGAGATTTGCGCTTAGCAACACATTTAGCGATTCATTTTTATATTATAGATGAATGGGAAACGGTCACTGTTTTTTAATAGCAGGGAAACCAAACAATCCATATAATTTTCAGTATTTCAATATTTACTGAACTGAATCTCATTTTTAATAACAACAACAAAAAGACAAACAATGATATATTTTAATGAGTTTTGGACTCTGCCGATAGTAGAATGCGGTTTCCATAAATTTATATACGGATTAATTGAATTGTACGCTGCGAGCTGATAAATCGGGAAATTTTCACAGTTGTGGACTGGCTACCTTTTTTATTGATTCAGCTTTATTTTGGGTAAGGTTTTATTCCGGCCAGGTGGGATGACGACCTGCGAAGGACTGCAGGTAGATGCTGGATGCGGCAAGCTGAAGACAGGGCGCTATGGCGTTCATTGCGGGAGGCCCATGTCCAGCAGTGGACTACTATAGGCTGATGATGATGACGAAGGTTTTATTTGGGGCCTGCTTCTCCACCTGACTTCACTCACACGGGCCCAGCAGAACATTGCATACCTATTATATTTCACGAGTACAAAGCTACTAATGTACCTTATCTACTCAGTGATAATTCACCGAGTAGATAATGTTCGTGTTAGTGAAATTAATTTCAAAATTGGACCAGTATGTATGTAGATTAGACCAGTACTAGCTTCAAAGATAACCCAAACATTGTAAGATATATCAATACTCAATGCTTTATTGCTTACATGTGTATATATAGGTTTTAAAAGAATATAGCAGAAGAAAATAATATATATAATATCTCAGTGTAGACTAGCTTGTTACGTACGTAAAGTAGCATAACGTACAAGCCTAATTTATCTACTATTAGGCCCAGAAATTGCTGATAAAGCGCTTATTAGGGGAAGCCTGCGTCCAGCAGTGGACAAATATAGGCTGTTGAGGCTGAGCATGTGGAAGCCACGAAATTTGTGTTTATAAAAATTTGGATCCAATCATAAGTTTAGGCGTGAAAATAAATTTCGTTCTTGTCTTTGGTAGACACAGAATACTTTGGATTTAATCCCTACAACAGTAGTATTGACTTAAGGAACAATCTAATAACGTCTAATGGTTGAGTTACCTAAAGAGGATATACAGATTCAACTCACCTGCTGGAACAATCTGGAAGACGCACGGCTTCTTCTGCTGTCCAACAGCATTTGTCGCGCGACAAAGTAGCGTGCCGTAGTCGCGTTCGCTGGCCGCTCGGTAGCGCAGCTCACTTGTCGTGCCGCCTTTCGATGCTGCACAGAAAATAATCGATTTATGTATTGTATGTATACGAGATGTAACGAGATGTATGTGCACGCATGGACAGCTTGATTTTTGTCGTTGATTCTACACTCTTCAAAACTTCTTAGTCGACCTATGGAACTCTATGTTTATGTCACTTTTGACTGGTTCCTTCTCCCCATGCTGGGCATACAGGTTGGGGATCAATCATCATCATCATTAACCTATGTTAGTCCACTACTGGACATAGACCTCCCCTCCGCATTCAGCATCTATCTTTCGCAGATTGTCATCCCACCTGGTCGCAGCGCGTCCTATACTACGTTTTTTTTTCGTTTGTCCTAGCGGTTGTCAGTTCTTCGCGAGATATGACCGGCTCACTGCTGTTTCAGCTTGCTAACTCTTAGAGCTATATCGATACGACTGTCGACTTTGGTTTCACTTGGGGATCAATAAGTGATCGGTACTTCACATTAGTAGAACTCCTTACCGTATCTAGCGGGTGAGACTTGGAAGCTCTCGCCCTGGTTGTTGAACTGCCAGCTGAAGGCTGTGTCCGCGGGGTCGGCGACCACGGCGCAACGCACGCGCAGCGCCTCGTCGACACGCGCGCCTAGCACCATCGGGGTCGACCACGCGCAAACTGGTGCGTCTGGTGTAAAAGAGCTTTTATAAATAAGTGTCAACACAGCTAATTAGAAAGAATGTATTACTAACAAAGATTTAACCACTCCATGACATTGGTTATTTCTAAGGTTATTTCAATTTAAAATCAATTAGGTACTTATATCTTTTTATTCCTATTAAATACATTTTTAAATTTTAATTATATATTTCTGAAATTTAATTTAATTTCATCGACAACTGCCTTAGAAATCAACACGAAATTGTAAATGAGACATTGCACATTTAACGGTAGAAGGAGAATTTATCACATTTATACCTAAAACACCTTTAAACTCAAGTATTTCATACAATATACTTTACTAAAACACTCTTGAGAAAAAACAACTTTCTAATCGTTCGACCTTTTAGGAAATACAATCACAGACGCACTGATACGCACGTCAAACTATACTAATATTATAAAAAGGAAAGGTTTGATTTGTTGTTTGTTTATTTGTAATGAATAAGCTCCGTAACTACTGGACCGATTTGAAAAATTCTTTCACCGTTGCGAAGCTACACTATCCCCGGCGAACATAGGATATTTTATATTTTCAAAAAAGTTAGGGATCTGTACTAAAACCGTGCGAAGCCGGGAAGGTCCGTGTGATCCAAGCGTGTTACACAAAGCTTTGAAGATAACACTGACACTGACTCACACTGAACTCTAAGAAAGGCCGCCTGACTGACGGACTCCCCCATATCGTTGGCAGCCCGACAAGTATACAGGCCTCCATCCTGTCTGGTCACTTTCTGGAGGACTAGAGACTTCGTGCTGATGAATACTCCGGAAGACATGTTCTGGCTTACTTGCTGGTCCTGGGGACATTATAGGAGTTTTATTGTTCTAAAAGCTTAAGACTTACCTAGTAGTATAGTAGTAGATTGATCATCATCAAAAGACTTATCAGACACTTTGGCATGGGGCCAAAGTGAAGTGAAGCCTTTTGAAACTATCATGGTTATTACCACTAAAGTCATTTAAAACGGGAAATCAAATCATGGTAAATATCCCGTGCTATTTGTATTGTATCGACGAGGGTGTAGGAGCCTTAAAACCAGTTAGGAATCTCGCACTTGCTCCCAAGCTAAACATATTCCAAAAACACCTCGGTAACAAACTGGGTTATACAACTGATAATTTATTTCTCTTCTGAGCTGAACAGAAAATTTGTTGGGACACCATTATTTCAATAAAGTAATCTTTTTTACTCAACGAAAGAATATAGAAAGAAAAAAAACACACGATAAATTATATCAGAAATACAGGTCATGTACGAAAATAAAGTAAAACAAAGTGACATGCTGTGACTCACTCACGTTGTGATACCAAGAGATCCTGTTCTCCCGAGGGTTGGCTTTGATGTTGCACTCAAAGTACACATCATCGCCTTCCTTTATATCGTTAGCGTTGAGGGTGCTGCCTAGCGCCATGGTCAGGACTGGTTTATCTGAGGGAAAAGTACATTAGAGTAAGTACAATAGAACGCATGTATGCTGAGTGAGTAGTACCTAGAATGCGTGGTATAAAATTGATAACAGCACCATCTAGCAGTCAGAGCTTCTTTAGCTCCGCTCGATGAAATAGTGGATTCGAAAACTTCGAAGTATTTGTGTAACCAAACAGGAACTCTAAAATAAAAGTTGTTATTGGGGGAAAGAAAGAAAGGAGCGAATTCTTGATAGTGATCAGTTGAATGTTTGCGGGGCTTAGCCCCTCTTTTGTTGTCCTGAAGCTTCCATTACTGGACAGTAAGGGGAGAAGGTTTGACAACTTATAACATGATGTCAAATCATTTTCAACTCCTTCTGTGAATTACATTAGGTACTTACAAACTACACTCATTTTGAAGGAGTCTTCTAATGCTATCCTCAGCACGGGGTTGTCGGCGCGGCACCTGATAACCGCGCCATCGTCTTCTGGCTGAGGCAGCATGTGCAGGCGGGAAACTGTGGTGGTCTCGTTGGTAAACTCAGTGTGCTGTTGGCAAGAGCAGAGATAAATATTTTTAACTCACGCAATCATAACATAACATAATAATTATAAGCACTAATACAAAAGGAGGCATTGAGTCATCCCGTGACCGCGACAGTGTGGGAATCTGTTAAAACGTCGGGAATAATAAACGCGATAAATACCCGTTGTATTAGTGCTTATAATTAAGAGAAGAGCTTTAAGTTTCTATCAGTGCTGAAAAGTAGTGACTAATCTTAATTTAACCCAAATACAGGGGATTTCTATTGTTGCTTCTTCTCAGTCTGCGAACACGTTTCATGTCCTTAATCCTCTATGCGTCATTTTCTGAGCCTGCAAAGGAATTCTGGATAGAACATCCAAAAATACCCTTCGCAGAAAAAAATGGGACAGGATTATTGGAATAGCTTTAAAGATACAATTAAAATTATCTGTAGAATATACCTATTTATTTACTGACAATTATCAAAGTTATTGCGAAAGTTTGAATGGATGGATGTATGTTTGTTACTCCTTCACGCCAAAACTGCTAAACGGATCGGAACGAAATTTTGCATACATATAGGATGGAATAACAACATGCTACTTTATATAAAAAGATTACCTTCCCCCTAGTAAACTTCCGGTTCTCTCTAAACCAGGTGATCTGTGCGGGAGGCCTGCTGCCGTGCGAGACGCAGACCAGAGTCATCTCCATGTCAGCTGACATCTGGCCTGGCTTGTTGGTGATGGACACGGACGTTGGACGCACTGGACACAAACATTCTATATAAATATCCAAGAACGGAGATATTTCTAGGATCTAGCTTTGCCGCAGGTGGTTGTAATTGATTGCTTGAAGCAATCGTTAATGACGTTAAAAAATCTTTATTCAAAACAGAACTTATTGTATAGAGTACAATTAGTCGGCTGACTACCGCAAAAATTAAAAAACTGTAGCTGAGTCAGCGCCCTCCTCCGTAAACAAAATAAATACACATGTATGATTCATACTAAACATTAAAAAGATAAATAATGTAGTAACTACATATACATGATAAGGTTTTATAATATAAATTTATTAAATATTTAATGATTTTATATTGTATGTTCATGTAAGTGAGGGCAGTGCTCCTGAGGACACCGGTACCGGTCTTATAAGAATCCGGGCAACAGGACAGGTTACCACTGTGGTGTGTGAAAGGGAGGGGGAATATGTAGGTACATCGTACATCGCATCTCCACCCTTGCGGTTCTCTCGTGCGGACTCAGTAAGTGGGTATTGGCTGCCTGGCAGCGGATGCTGGTGTTGAGCCAGCTGCGCTCGGCGCCGCCGATGCTGATCCGGCTCACGATCACCTTGCCGTCGTTCTTGAGGATCGTGTGGTCGTCTATGTGGCGGTCGTTGATCAACCAGGTGAGGGTCGGTTGGGGACGGCCTGTGAGAAATAAAAAGATTGGTTACCTGCATTAAATAATTGAAATAATTTACGAGGAATGTAGCTCGGCAGGCGTAGATCCGCCTGCGACGAAGGAGGTTGCGGGTTTGATTCCCGCCTTGGGACAAATGTTTGTTCGTACGTTGTCTCAAGGTTAGGAGTCGCAGATTAATGAGTATTTGCAAATCGTTTTGCAAATACTAGTTCTGGGTGTTCTGGGTATTTTCTATGTACTTAAAATAAAAATATCTATCTATGTAGTATATTGTATTGTATGTAATATATTGCAGATTCAGATTCAGATAATTTATTGTCATACTTCATACTCATAATAAAATCACAATAATGTAACTTAAATTAAATTATGAGACTATGACTCGTCAAACACGATATAGATACAATAGAGATAGGTAATATAGAACAATTTTGCTGTAAAGGGGCAGTAGAAAAAGTATAATAAATATGCTTACATCTAAGGTTCTTAAATCTATCACTATTATCTACACTATATTTCGGTAAGGTGATTCCACGAGGACGTCGGGTAACTTAGAGGATTTCACATTAAACTGACTGTAGTCGTTTTCTAAAAACTCTTTGATACTATATAGCGTTTTGTTAAGTAAGAGATTTCGTAATTCTATATTAAACCGATTTTCGTTTTTAATTAATTTCAATTCTAGAGGAAGCTTATTATAATTGCTATAGTCATCTAGTACCCATAACACAAGCTCTGCTTAGCTTGGGCCTAGGTGATGCTGTGTGGTTGTCCGGCATTATTTATTCTATTCTTTCAGTTTTTCGTCAGATTATCAAACACATTCAACAGGGAATGTTGTTTTCAATTATTTAATACAGTGGAATACAATAATAAAATCCAAGCCCGCGTAAATAATATGAGAAATGAAAAAAAAATATTTTTAATTTGAATAGAAACAAAAATTTAAAAAACTTCCTGGAAATCCATTTGTACTTGGAAAATCACGGACAATTTACACAGCATCATATACTTCAAGCTAAGCAGAGCTTGTATTATGGGTATGGGTACTATATATATAACTGACTTACATACTTTATACTACACAATACAAAAATATATTTTTTATCATATATATACTATACTACATATTTAACATTAGATTCTAGAACGATTGTGTAATCTTTTGCCGCGTATATAAAGTATTTAGAAAACTAGAATCTACCTAAGTTTTGCCGTATCAGTTGAGAGTTTTACCCTGGGCCCCCCCCGGGCCACGGCCCGATTAAATTTTTTATAAAGAAACAATAACATACTAATACTACGCGTAAGTATTTTCAATAAAAAATTCATACAACTCCATTCAACAGGATTTCGTAAAAGCTACAAAAAACAATAGTGCAATAACAGAAGCTATAGACTTGCCTGACATGGCAAGATAGCAGACAAAGGGCAAAGCTGGACGACGATATAAAATGAATATTTCATAAGAACTTGTATTGTGTTTGACGACCGATGTGGCGCGGTGGGCGAATGTCCGCCTACGACGCAGGAGGTTGCGGGTTCGATTCCCGCCTTAGAACAAATGTTTGTACGATCTGTTCATATTTGTTCCGGGTGTTCTGGGTATCTATATTTTATTATATATCTATAAAAATATCGATCTATGTATTGTTTTATGTATATTATTCATCTAGTAATAACATAAGCTCTGCTTAGCTTGGGGCCAAATGATGCTGTGTGGAATGTCCAGCATTATTTATTTATTTATTGTGCATGCAAAGGAAAGTATATACATGACGTACCAACGGACTGTAGGTACCAGTTTTAAGAATAAATATTATATCTTCTCCTGCTTAAAACAAAGTTATTTAATTGCATTATGATTTATGTATTTCTAAGAGCGCCAAACTAACCACAAACCACTTTATTATTTTACAGAATAGAGTAACTGGTAAACAACTTTAATAGTTCGCGATCAAAGTTAATTTTAGATCGCAGAAATAAATTAATTGCTTAAAAGGTTTTATTGACTCGAGTTATTCGGGGACCCCAAAAACTCGACAACGAATCTGAATGCCACATACGAGCGTGTGAATATTAATATCCACTGAATTTATGAATTTATACATTCACTACGTGGAACAGAGATGAATTTTGCAATTCCCTCTGATGGATCAAATATTGCCATTTGCAAATAATGTGCCAAATGTAACTTGCGGGCCTTTGGGGGAACCGTTGGTGTCTTGTTAACTCATATTTGCTTCGTAGCCAATGATGTTATACATATATACGTAGATACGTTGTACCGAGGTCTGCCTAACAAGACGAAAATTAGGTACGTGCCTGAATTTAACTCAGTCCGTCTTGCTCCTGGCCGCGACGCGGACGTAGGTACGTAAAAGCGGGATTTTGGAGTATGAAAAATATTAAAATGTGTGTGTTTAGAAAGTGCAAGTGGACGGTTGATAAAAGCAAGAAGGATGTGTCTTTTTATTTCTTCTATTTGTTTTGTACTGTTTAAAATAAAATCAATTTAATTTTACTCAAAAATCATTGCCGCGCGGTTGCCGCTTTGCTACCTACACGAACGAGACAAGTAATGTATGCGTTGCGTTTATGAGTAACAGAGATAAGGACATATGCCGTGCGACGTCTCGTCTGTTCTAACTAAAATCACTGCCGCGCTGTTGCCGCTTTTCCACCAACACGAACGAGACAAGCAATGCGTTACGATTATGAGTGACAGAGAAAATGCCATGCGGCGGCGTTGTACATATGTTCGAACGACGACGCTAGGTAGGTATGTAGCTTTAATAAAATATCGCAATGTTTTTATTTCTTTACAATGAGTATGACGTCTCTTTTGTAAAATCTCATTGTTCGTAGCTGAGTAGTTAACTCAGATAACGAAATGCTTCTGAAAATATTCTTCAAAGCTCTCAATATTTACTGTATTTACAAGTGAATATCAGAACCAGATTGTCGACGACCTGCTATCAACGAGTTCTCAGCTATTTTGGCCATATCGCCAGAAGGCAACCAGACAACCTCGAAAAACTAGTGGTAATGGGCAAAATAGAGGGGAAAAGACCAAGAGGACGTTCACCAACCCGCTGGTCTGATCAAATTAGGGCAATAACTCACTCTGCCTGCAGCCCTGAGACAGGCCGAAGACAGAGTGGTGTGGAAGCGGTTCATCAGCGTCACCGTGAAAGCTTTCCAGGACGGGCACGACCTTCAGTAATGAAGACTACTGAAGATTTTACCATAATAATTTGGCGTGTTTTAAAATACTGTAAACTGACTTCAAATTCCTAAATAACGAAAATGGGTTTAAAACATAGCTTTAAAAAATAATCATTGAAATCGGTTGGCGTGATATTGAGTTATTTGTCCAATTGTCACGCACATATCTAATGCAAATATAAGACTTATATGGGTTTCTCATGGATGTCATTGTCAGAACACATAACAGAGAACCTCCTCCTTTTTTGAAGTCGGTTAAAAAGCGTTTTTCTTACTCAAGGTAACGGTAGCAGGTAGAATGCTACAGTTTCTTGAAAAAGTCCTTGTAATATGTAAATAATATTTTAAAAAAATCAAACAACAACAAAATTAATAAACAATAGTTCTAATGTAAAATGCATGTATATAGGTACGAGTATGTTATAACAGATTGAAAGGCCTCAAATAAAAGGTAAAATTAAATAAATTGCCTAAAATTATAGCAGCCTGTGAAAATTTACATTAGCAGAAAAAAATAAAACTCCGTCATTAGCCAAACATCAAGAGCTCAAAGTTTTACAAAATAAATGAATAATGTATAAGAATGTAAAATTAGGGTGCGCGCGGAAACAACTAAATCACCTGGCAAACGCGGAGTTTTATCAACTTTGCCCGCCGCTAAGATTGCCCGGGCAAATAGTTCATTCGGTTACGCGAATGGTGCAAAGTTGACTGCTGTTTCAACTCGCACTACGTCTTAATTCGAAAAGTTGAAGTCGATATTTTTCTTGAAGTGTTTTCCAATTTTAAGACGATCTTCCTTTTACGTTTTCTTGTGAAGCTTTAAGATACCAGAAATAATTCGATAGAGTCTGAGCTTTCTTATAGAACAAACAATATTAGGACATAGAAGAAGAAACCTAATTAAATTCAATTTCCTATAAACATTATTTAGGTAAGAATTATTTTAACTGAAAGTAATCCATACGTTCTTTACTTGTTGGCAGTCCTTATAATCGCTAAGGATAATTACTATGGTGGCTAAGGAATAATAAATGGCGGTGGACAATGTTACGCAAAAGACTGCTAAAGATATACCCATATTTTATGAATGATAATATAACCTATAAGCACACGGATCCCCTGGTACTGTCCACGATCCTATCCATCCATGGTTGTCTGGTAGAGATTGCTCTTAAGCGATAAGACCGCCAATTGTATCTAGTTTCTTATGTTTTTATTTTACATTGTTCTAGTATCTAAGTGTGCAATAAAGAATTATCGATCAATCTATAACGATAACCATCCATTACGACGATAAGTGTGGCACTGACCTAACTCTACTCCATAACATTGACACGTAGTATGACCTCGTTTTTCAATTCTGTGAGATATTTACCAATCCATAGAGTATATAAGTCATACGAAAGCAATATTCCAGAGTGTGGATTTCCCTTGGGAGCCTTCGAGTCCCGAAATATATGTATGGGTAGGTATCTGTCTTGGACAGTGCGTATATTCAACTAGTAGAAATATTGGGCAGAGAAGACCAATCTTTACCAAACCGAGAAAATTTGTAATGGTTGGGCATTGCTGTCTGACCCAATAATTGTGACAAAATTGCAAAGGCTGCAGACTATCTGATCCAATAATTATTACGATTCCATCGAATCGGCGATTACAAGATCATGGTGCAAGGTTTCCTATGACTGAATAGCGAATTCTAAAAGAAATTCCTTCGGCTTCAACGTTTTTGGTAACGAATGGTATCCGTCGAGCTTAACATCAAATAATGACGACTGCCTGTGACGGAGGGGGTTGCGGGTTCGATTACCGTCTCTGGACAAATATTTGCACGATTTGCATATTATATTTGTTCCGGGTGTTCTAGGTGTTTGTTATGTTTGATTAAAACAATGTATGTATGAATTAAGTATATCCGATAACTTGTATCCATAACACAGGCTCTGCTTAGCTTGGGGCTAGATGATGCTGTGAGAATTGTGCAGCATTATTTATTTATTACTAGCGCCCCGCGGTTTCACTCGCGTGGTGATAGATATTTTGGATAATATATTATAATATCTTTATGAATGTGTTATTCTAGCCTATATTTTATTCTGATATATAAGCTATATTATTGTGAAGTTTCATTAAAATGAGTTCAGTAGTTTTTACGTGAAAGAGTAACAAACATCCATCCATCCATACCTACTTACAAACTTTGACGTTTATAATATTATTAGGACGATGTGGTTTTCGAAAAGTGAAAGAAAAACTTTTATATATTTTATGAATAGACTCGGCTAATTATCGAATAGGTATTTTCCCGTTCCTACCAAAGAATATTAAAATTTACCGTCAAAGTTACATAGGTTACCTACCTACTATGGAAGTTCTTCTGATCAAATGAATTTTGAACGGATTCGTAATGACAAAGTTGGGTGCAGTGGGTCAAAGTTCGGTCGATTCGAACCCGATCTCAAAGTTAGTTTTAAACTTTTCCGATTACACGACTATTTTGTTTTGTTTTTTACCGTATTCGTGTTCAAATATTCTGATATTCTGATTAGAAATGTAAAAGCCTTCGAAGTTATTTTTATACTTCGACGCAAATTATATCAGATTAACACTTATTAATACTTTCATGGCCCACAATTGCATGTTCCCATGCAGCAACGCGTGGAGGCGGGCAGTGATCGCGTTGACGTGTGAATTTGTCTGCTTCATCGTAGGGATTATTCCCGTTGTCCCCTACATAATTAGCCCACACGGGAAACTGGAATTTTTGTAGAACCCAAAAGGATGAATCCATTTTTATTATTCGGTTAAATGGTCAGTTAACATTCCCATTCCATTTCAGGTATTTCTCTAATATTTATCTGTGATTACAATGAAGACAAAGTAATTCACTTTATCCTTTATTTACAAAAAACGTCTTTGAACTTTAACCTTTACTGAACCCAGTTTAACACTTTGATTGCTGAAATCACACGGTATGTGTTTTCTACAAGTGACTAATATGCGTAAATTAACAGCCATAGAATATTCCTTACTGAGTTTCACTTCCGCTTTTGCTTAGTTTTTAAAAATGGTTTCTAATTTAAAAATATTTTATCAAAACACAAGAGGGCTACGTACTAAGACACATACTTTAAAACGTAACATCTGCTTAAATACTTATTACTTTTTGTCTTCCAAATAAAGCAAAATGAAATAAATAAAATAAAATAAATCCACACTAGCGCAGCGGCTGAGAAAATACAGATCTGTGTGACTCAGCACAGCCGTAATATTTTTCGAACGAAACGCATGTGCGGCGCAACACAACCGCTGTGTAGAGCGGCAGCACGAATTTTTTAGGTTAAAAAAAGATAGCAGTCGTCGAAAAAAAATCGCAGTCAAAGTGGTAAATAAAACCAAAGTATTAGAAATAATTCAGTCCCCTATTTGAAATTGGAACTCAATCAAAAAATAAACATGTCGACTAAAAACCAAAAAAATCCAATAAAGGTCTTGTAACTAAATCTCATTCGGTCATGTGTAAAAATGGTCGACGCATGTGTAAACTTTATATTGGTATACCGCTTGTGAGCCAGACCAATAAGTATTCCAGACCGATATGTATTGGGCTTGTGGATCGACAGACCGTAAAATCGAGAGGTGACCGCGACACGTAGGTACATGTGATTTGAATACTAAGGTTTATTTATTTACCACACAAAATAAATTACTGTGTCATCTATACTAATATTATAAAGAGGAAATGTTTTATTTTTTGTTTGTTTGTAATGAATAGGCTCAGATACTACTGGACCGATTTCAAAAATTATTTCACCGTTGGGAAGCTACACTATCCCCGGTGAACATAGGCTAATTATATTTTCAAAAAAGTTTCGCGAGTAAATTTAAGCATATTTACCTACTCATAATTTCAAAAACACTAACAATATTGCTCTAAAGTTGCATCAGGAGCGCAACTTATTCACTTACATTTCCATCGTATTTCTTCTAACTTAAAAGATTTCAAGAGGGAACAAACTTGAACTTTTAACTCGATATTGAAGGGTTTATTAGTTGAGAAAGTCGTTTTATTCAATAATTAATACAAATATTGTTTCTCCTCATATAAGTACCTACTATTATTTTATCATTTTACCACATCACATCCACCATTATAAATCTAAATGTAATCGTCAATAGTCGTAGAACATCTGAATATTTAAAATGTGGATAAGTATTGAAAATTATTTTATTATTATAGATCTCATTACCATGATTTCGGGCCATAAAGTGACCCGGTCCTTTGGTAGGCTTGCGTGAGGTCGAAGCCAACCTACACATAGCGGGTATCATCCTCGGGTGCACAATATGATACACCCAAAGATGATATATCCGCCAGGTGTAGAGACTATTGCAAATTATTATTATGAGCTTTCTGCAGACTGTTGCAATCAATCTAGATGTAGCTCAACTAACCCAAATATTCATATAATTGATTATAGACATAATAATGTGGCGACCGCGATACAATACGAAATGGAGTGTGAATGGGAAGATCTCCCATTCGATGGACCGACGACATTGTAGTGGTCGCAGGGAGGGATGAAGGCGTCAGTAAGGACCACTATTTGTGGCGTCGTTTAGGGGAGGCCTATGTTCAGCAGTGGACGTGTACGGGCTTGATGATAATGATCATCATGAAATAATAATTGGAAAATAATATTGGTTGCAAATCAAAGATCGCTTCCAAGCGATAAAGCCGCCCATTGTACTTGTCGAATGTAATGTCTTTTTTATAATGATCTGTTCCTGGAGTACAATAAAGTATTTTTGTATTGTATTGTATTTATTACAATAACTTGAATGAATTTCTCTATCCAATAAAATCGTTGTAGGCTTTTAAAAATAATCTAGGCCTCAAACAGGTATAGTACAGACCCGCCTCCCCCAAATCTAACTAAAACAACAACAAAACATTACTATTACCACAACAAAGCGCCATCATACATTCTTACGCACGAGAAGCGAACTGTTGAAAAACTAGCGGTTATGATATTAGTCACACAGACAGGAACACAAAGAACGAAACGTAATGGGGGAGCAAATTGTGGGAAGGGTGGTAAAGGAGCGGTTTTGTGCTTGCGACTTGAGGAAACAAGCAATTGTGATGAAACTGCGACTGCCTTCTGTGATATCATCATCGTCATCTCATATCTGGGAACAACCGTGGCTGTGCCATCGTGCATTACAAAATATTTCTAACTGCAAGTGTTTGTTTATCACTTTTAAAAAAACAGTGTTTTCGATTTTTTTATGATAAAGTTCGTACCTGTGGTGAAAGTGTGAAAAAAGTAGTGGTAAATGTATGAAAACCTGGGTGGCCTATAGCTGAAAATACTTTATGAAGTTTTTTGAATGGTATTAAACACATTTTTTTTGTCGAAGTCATCGAGTTATTGCTATATTTCTCTGAAAATATTTTTATTATAACACAAAATGTTATAAAATAAGAAATTGTTTTCGGAAATCTGAGGAATCATCGGAAGTTGGAGACCGCAGTTATTTACGGCTATTAAAAAAGTCTTTATAAGAAGATGTAGAAAACAAACAATTTGAAAATTAATGTTATGTATATTAAAAATAGCATCAGGTCATTATTGCAATGTTCAAACGAAGGTCTGGGCTGAGACATTGTAGTGCGTGCTTTTTGTTATATTGAATAATAAAAAAACGCACGCACTACTATGTCTCAGCTAAATGATGGCAAATCACGTAATACAACAGCTGGTTCGTAACGTACCCTCTTCGGTACAGTACGTTTAAAGTTCACAAGAGGACACACAAGCACGTATTTAATAAAATAAAGTATCATGTCAAATACGGTCGTGGTGTCTTGTCGCAGCTTTCAAGACGAGGAGGCAGAGTGAAATCGGAAAACAACTATTAGTGTTACAAACGACGCGTCCGCCGCGACAGGGGGACTATTTTTCACGGGGGCAGTAAACGGGAGAGCTTGGGATAGGGCCTATTTGTAAGCACTCACCACGTGAGCACGATCACGACGATATTCTAAAGTGGGTACTAGGTAAATGCAAAGTCCACTCTATTAACACGTCCACTGCTGAACGCCACCCAAACAACTGGTTTTGCCATAATCCTTATAACCTTTATAGGCGTATTTGTGGACGCAGAAGTGTTAAAAATACACAGATTGAAGCAGCCTTGCTTGTGTTAGGTTCTCTAGTGTATGTCTTGTGTATATTTTATCGTTATTTTCTGTCTTTTTTATAAGAATGGTATTCAGCTGTTTAATTTTTACTGTAGCTATTTTTAAAGTGTTTATTTTGAAAAGAGAGGTTTAAGTTAAGTGGTTCTGTCATTTTATATATCTTTGGTCAAATAAATAAAATAAGTAATAACTACACACGTCCGCGAAAAATGTAGAATGTGCTGACCATAGATGACAAATACGGCCCAACCCCTTGCCCGCGGGCCGTCGTTGGTTCCTAATGGAGTAATCGCATTGTCTTGGGCATTGGTGATTTAGTCCGGGATAGATTTGCTTGATAAATAACTAACACGCCCTTCAGCCGAGGCGGGAAGATGCGAGCGTGAGAATTTAAGATAATATTTTCGTGGAATGACCGATGTTGGTCTTTTAGGGCATAAATCATTTTTTTTCAAAGACCCTTAAAGGACATCGATTTTTTATACTTTCATAATGTTTTTATGTTCTATATAGTTTCTGGCTTACTATACACGCGTTGTTTCTATATAAGTTTATTTTTATCCGATGATGGGAAGAAATTTATGGAATAAAAAGTATATGTTATTCCAGGCCTACTCCTAAATCTACGCCAAATTTCAGCCCGATCCTTCCAATAGTTTGGCGTAAAGAATTAACAAACATAAAGAGAAAGAAAGTATGGATGTTTGATACTCTTCATGATATAACTACTAAACAGATTGCGTTGTAATTTTGCACTCTAGAATTATGTATCTGTTCTGGGCCCAGGCCCAGAAAAAAGTAGGTAATTATAATGACACTATAATTACTTTTACTATATACTTTTTATACTATGAATCAGTTCCCATGGGATATAACTTACTATATGTAAAAGTACGAAACATACTTTAATAGTTTATGTACGATACATACCTCCTCGCAGTTCACACAGCAGCGTGAAGTTACCGCCTTCTTCTAAAGGTCCGACCACACCAGCGACGTCGCGGCCTGCTTCGTCGTACAACAGGAGTTGATGTGGGGGCACTAGAAATAACAAATAATGTAAGATTTCATCATCATCATCATCAGCCTATAGCAGTCCACTGCTGGACATAGGCCTCCCCCAATGAGCGCCATAGCGCCCTGTCTTCAGCTTGCCGCATCCAGCATCTACCTGCAGTCTTTCACAGGTCGTCATCCCACCTGGTCGGAGGGCGTCCTACACTACGTTTACCGAGTCGTGGTCTCCACTCAAGAACACGTTTGCCCCATCGTCCGTCGGTTCTTCGCGAGATATGGCCGGCCCACTGCCACTTCAGCTTGCTCTTTGAGCTATGTCGATAACCTTGGTTCTCTGTCGGATGTATTCGTTACGAATCCTATCCTTCAGAGAAACTCCTAGATGTAAAATTTGTAATAATGAACATTTCCTAGGTTAAGGGTAAAAAGACAAATAAAAAATATTATGATTTTTTATTTGTCTTATTTCGTAGTCGTATGTTAAAATATTTATGATGGTATTGTATAAGTACCTAATAATCAACAACGAAACGTTGAAATATTCAGCTTATAGTAGCAGAGTAGTTTCAATATAAGTGAACTACAAAATGGTTCTATACGAGAAGAAATCATTTAAAGCAAACGAAGGTACAATTCCGGCTGACAGCGCCATTTATGACAACTTTCCTCCATTGGAAGCTTCCAAAAGATTTTTTTTTAGACCGGAGGCTTTTCCATTTCACTGGATTTTTTTCTAAATTCTTTCCGCTATCTTTTTCCACCGTACAAACGCTGTTAGCGACTAGTAACGTAATGTAACCAATTTTATTACTTTAACGATGATTTTTTATATTTCTTTCAAGTTAGTTACAGACAGAAAATTCACCTTTTTAGATTGATTGAAGATCATTTATTTTCTTAACATACATTAATTGGTATTTACTATGATCAAAATATTATCATTACCACATTATTGGGCTCACAAGAAAAACGTAAATAATTATTCAAAGACCAACTTACAATACTCGATGTTTAAACCGACAAATATTCAAATTCAAATTATATGAACACAATAAATAATATTTAAACTAAACTAAACAAATTTATTTGTTTCATTTTTCAATTATTCTTCCAATTCCGATAGCAATTACTCGAAAAGCCAAGAGACCAAGAAACTAATTAGTAGTTTCACTGTTTAGTAAAGAAAAAGTTGGTGCTTCCAATAGTTTGTTTAGAACGAACCAGTGTTTACTAGACCGATAGCTCTACTTTATGTTTTATGCGGTTGTTTTTTCAGTTCACTTTGTAAAAAAAATATACATAAAAAAACTTTTGAAACCATCATGGTTACTAACACAAAAGTCATTTATAACGGTATATTTACCATGATTAGATTTTCGAGTTTACCAATAATTTCGGCAAATTTTCATGCGCCATGATCACGGAATAACTCTATTAGTATTATTATCAGTTATTTAAAGATAGCAATTAAGTAATTTTTTTCTCTATTTAGTTACTAAGAAGATCATGCTTGCATGAGTTTGTTTAGAACAGACCAATGTGTACTAAAAAAAATAGCGCCTACAGTAGTATAAGCATGCATTTTTGTAATTGATTAATGCAGTATTTATTATTATTTAATCTGAATCTGAGTTATATAATTTCTGATTGTATGTTTATTCAGTCATACTCGTACAATCAGATCTTAGCGGCTATACACTAGTCATATTCGATGTGAAATGTTTGCAAACAAACCACCAATTCTTAAACTTAAATTCACTTTGTTATCGTGTATTTTTATAAGCATTACTTCAACGAATAAGGCTAACAAATATCTGAAAGTCAACGCCAAGCATGATTTTTTTGCTAGGGTTTGAAATGTGTGAAATGTACCTACACAATGATGCAATATATAAATATGAAATACAATACATCAAATTTGGGTATAGGTGAGTTAAAATCATGGTCAAAGTATTTACCCATTAAGGGGCCTGGTCACATTTTTTTTTGTGATTTGTTAACCACTCGCTCAAACTAAACGGACCCTAATGTTTTATTTACCGCTCGTACCAATTAAGAAAGTAAAATGATGACATTTATTTTTTTTGCTAGCAAAGTTACTTTTTCTTCACTCCGAGGAAATTAGAACTCGCGGTGCAATTAGGCAGAGAAGTATTGGCTATTATTTTTCTTTCCTGTGCGCTACAGTTAACATAAATACCAGAATGAGAATAAAGAAAGAAGTAAGAAAATTATCTAGCACAGTTTGCATCTTTATTGATACTTTTGAACCTTATAAGTAAAATGACTTCTTTAGAAATTGTGATATCGGTGGTTTTTCATGTTTTACATGCCATATGTTGTAAAGAACTCTCGTTCATACGTTCATGCAAATAATGATTGATTTTGCTACTCAAATAAGCGATTTTACCTCATTAGCACACGTTCGTCCACTGCTGAACAAACCTCCCTAAACAAGGAGGGTTGCCATCACGGTGATCGCAAATCAGGCTTTAATAAAATACATACTATAAGGAAGCTGCTGTCCGTCTTGCGGTAGTTTCCCTCGGTTAGCTTATACGACATCCATTAAACTCTGAATTATCCACCTTTTAGCCTATTGGTGGACTCAGTTTAGGTCAGTACTGGTACACTATCATCATGTATTCATCTAGTCTCATGTTCTATCTAATGTTCCGCAGTCATCAAGTATTATTATGTCAAAAGCCTATCATCAAATCTAAAATTAGACGTAAAGTTTGATTGAACTCCGAACGCTACCGCAGTTAGATTGTTGAACTCCGTTTACCGCGTCGGGGCAATGCACAAAAAGTTGTCAAAGCCCTCGCCTTTACGATCGACTCAATTTGACGGGCCATTGGCAGCATCAACGGGAAAGTGAACGGAAACTTTGGGACTTTGTGACTATGATTTACGATGGAACTTCTATCGTTGTGGATACAGTTCTATCTTCCCTGTAGGTTCTACGAGTGTATATCCTACTATCTTGATGTTTGGTGCGATCGCCATTTGTTTTTTAAAGCGCTGACGTCACATTGTCGGCAATTTGTACGAAAAGTAAAAGAGAATTGCTAAAACTTTCAGAAGCTTTACGATGGAACTTCTATTCTAAGGTTTTTGTTATTATAGTGCGTATGCCCTCTCACTCGGGGTAATCTCTAAGAAATTAAAATTAATAAAGTTTCGATTTCGAAGGTACTTCAAAGAAATTAAATAATATCCCAAAAAAATATATTTCCACGGGACTTGATCCCTAACAGCGCCAGTCGTACGAAGTCTCAAAAATTTTCGACTTATCCGTCACTTGTTTTCGTGGCTCAGCAGGTAAGAGCGTCCCTGTACTTAGGGAAAGGTCGCAGGTTCAAGTCCAGTCGTAATTTTTTTTTTTTGAGATAATGTTTAATTTCTTTGGAACATCTTTAGGATTTCATAGGCAAGATTTAGTAAGAGCACCCGATTATCGTTATATACATATGAAACGAATACATCCGACAAAGAACCAAAGTTATCGAAGTAGCTCTAGAACAAGCAAACTGAAGTAGCAATGGGTCGGCCATATCACGCGGAGAACCGACAACCGCTATATTATGATATAAGTACATAGATTTCGTTGTAATCATCGATATCGATTAGAGAATTAAAAAGAGTGACAATGATGACATGATGAAGTTATTAGAGGCTACGTAATAGTTTGGACTAGAATCTCGATATACTGGACTTGTTTCTAATGTAAACTACAAATGAATTATGTTATGTGTTTGTCATAATTCTTTTTTGGCAATAAAATTTTATTATTATTCATTTACCATGATCTCGGGCCATAAAGTGACCCGGTCCTTTGGAAGGCTTGCGTGGGGCCGAAGCCAACAGCACAGAGGCCCTTTGAGAAGTTAATCTAAAGGCGATGGCTACACATAGCGGGTATTATCCTCGGGTGCACAATATGATACATCCAAAGATGGTATCCACCAGGTGTAGAGACTATTGCAAAGAAAAATGAAAGAAATAAAACCAGGTTATTGTGATGGATGGATGGACTGGGTAATCGGGCTATAGGGGAGATTGCGGACGTCTGCCATAAACAAGTCAATCATAATGTTAAGAAGAGTGGCAGACGGTGGCTTGCCGAATGCTGGATGGGTTCCTTAAAAAGCCGGAGTAAATTACCGGAGAGGTTATTAATTTTATTATTATTTATTTTATTAACTTCATTTAGGTACTGTCATCGTGTAAATCCTATTTTAAAAGGTAAGTTTAACTGCCGTAACTTGAAGTCCACCGCTCGCCAAGGAACCACACTCTAACAATTAACGTCAAGTCAAACAACTGGCAACTCACCGACAACATTAAGTCGTATTTGGAAGTTCCGTGTCGGCGAGTTCTTGAAGTCGACTCTGAAATGGAAACAAGACGTTATAGAGAGCAACAGGTTGTATTCACTACTAGCTGCGCCCCGCGGCTTCGCCCCCGTGGAAATCGATGTGTCAAATGGTTTCATTAAATGATAAAGATGAATGATAAAAAGTATCCTATGTTAGACTCCTGGTTCTAAGCTACCTCCTCACCAATTTTCAGTCAAATCGGTTCAGCCTTTCTCGAGTTATAAGTGTTGTAACAAACACGACTTTCTTTTATATATATAGATATAGTTATTCTGTATTTATTGGTGGTAGATTATGTTATTTTTAACCGACAAAACGAACAACAAAAATGGAGGAGGTTTTACATTCGGCTGTAGGTATGTGTTCGCCGTGTTCTACTTTATAATATGGAGCGATTTTGAAATTACTTCGCTATTGTTGACGACCGATGAGCGCGGCGCCTCCGATGCAGGTTGTTGGTTCGATTCCCGCCTTGGAACAAATATATTATACCTGCAGATTTTATTTCAGGTGTTCTGGGTATTTTCTATATAATAAAAATATATAATTACTAGCTGCGCCCCGCGGCTTCGCCCGCGTGGAAATTTCTGCGCAATTTTACCATGTTTTCTCACCGTTTAAATCTTCCCTGCACTACGACAAACATTTCAAAACCAAAATCAGCTAAATCGGCCCAGCGGTTCTCGAGTTTTAGCGAGACTAACAAACAGCAATCGATTTTTATATACGAGTAAAGATATCATAACACAAGCTCTGCTTAGCTTGGGGCTAGATGATACTATGTGGAATCTACAGAATTTTTTATTTCTTTTATTTATATATTTTTCTAGACGCCTAGACATGTCTGTTGCTATATGTTGTTATGTAAAGATCCTTACCTGCACCGGTAGATCCCCTCATCATCAAGCTGCACAGCGTCTACCGTCAGTGACGAAGGGCGGGACATGGTGGTGAAGTGGGCGCGCCGCCCAAACGCAGCGGGGTCCGACCAGTGTAGGGCGGTGCTGAAGCTTCGTCCACGCACGTCGAAACTACGGACGAAACAGAATAACATTTAAAAAACATCATCATCATCGTCATCAACCTATAGCAGTCCACAGCTGGACGTAGGCCTCCCCCAATGAGCGTCATAGCACCCTGTCTTCAGCAGTCTTTCGTAGATCGTCATCCCACCTGGTCGGAGGGCGTCGTGGTTTCCACTCGTTTGCCCCAACGGCCGTCGGTTCTTCGCGAGATATGGCCTGCCCACTGCCACTTCAGCTTGCTAATTCTTACAGCTATGTCGATAACTTTGGTTCTTTGTCGGATGTATCTCGCTGAGCGACTTTGAACTGGTGGAGCAGCCCTGTCGTGAGTGTCCAGTGTCCGTGTGTATCGTGTGTGTACCATACTTCTAATCTAACTGATAAATAATTGTGTACATGGGTATTAAATATACAGATGTGGTTGTAGGTAATGAATGTAAATGCAAATCTAGATGCAGCACGGGTCATTTCACGCGTAATGTTTACAAATTCACAAACTTTTTCACCATTTACAAGCTGATGGGTTTCACTCTGGTTCCTCTAAAGCTCGTCCACGGAACACGATACACTGTTATAGCTGTTCGTAGGAAGCACAGTAACAAACTTGTCTTGTAAAAAATACGATAGTCTAATTTCTAATATTGTTTTCTGCGTTTGAGGTTCAGAAAATTCCGATGACCGAGATACCAACGACTTTAGAAACTGTACCGTAGTAATACTTTATATTCTTTTTGGTAGAAACGTTCGCGTGGACCGAACTGGGTTTAGTGATTCATTCGAACGAACTTTATGGTACAAACAATGCCACGAGATTTATTACAATAACCCCACTAATACACACTTGGCTTAGGCCCGTGTCTATTAGTTATTTCCCGACTCTACGTCGAGCAGATAAAAAATCTGAAACAAAATAATAATAAATAATGCTGGACAATTCACACAACATTATCTAGCCCCATGGTAAGCAGAGCTTGTGTTATGGGTACTAGATAACTGATTTACATAATACAATGTATTACATAGATATATATTTTTTTATTATACATAGAAAATAACCAGAACACCAGGAACAAATATCTGCAGATCGTACACACAATTGTTCCGGGCGGGAATCGAACCCGCAACCTACTGCCTCGCAGGCGGACCTTCGCCCACCGCGCCACATCGGTCGTAATATTATTCATTTATTAGTAGGTAAAAGCGTGCATCCTGTCAGAGTAATAAATATAGATACAGTCAAACCTATTCGAAAACGCCGAGAATGCCGTTGGAGTCCTCATTTATATATATACAGAGATGAATCCTATTTGATAAAATGCATCCAGCACTGTCAAAGCTACTGCCAACGTAACTTACACACCCCTGCTTTTTCTCAGTCAAGCAAATGTAAAAGTTTCTACTAGCTCAAAGTTTACTACAGCCAATCTGCTCGGAGTGACCGACAACACCCGGTTCTACGAAAACTGAAGGACCTGAAACTTCAAAGTAAGTATTCATAGAAGTTTGCACTATGTTTGTAAAATTTACCTACTACTTTGCTACTACTAGCAGTAGCTACTACTTAAGTTTATGAACGTACCTTACGTTAACTCTGCTGGGCTTACATTTTAATTAAATTGACGTTGGTGTCAAAGCTAGTTTTACGTAACCTACCCTAGTACTAATATTAACACTTTGACTGCGGTTTTTTTTCGACGACTGCGATCTTTTTTTTACCTAAAAAATTCGTGCTGCCGCTCTACACAACGGTTGTGTTGCGCCGCACATGCGTTTCGTTCGAAAAATATTACAGATCTGCTGAGTCACAAAGATCTGTATTTTCTCAGCCGCTGCGCTAGTGTGGATTTTCGCAGATTAGTCACTTGTAGAAAACTCATACCGTGCGTTTTCAGCACTCAAAGTGTTAACTAATATTTATTACTAAACCCTAGTATTAATTACTATTCGTTTTACTATTGTTATTAATACTTTTACTCTACGTGGTATAGGGAATTACTTTTTTTTTATTGTTTTTACAAAATCAACAATTAAAACACATGAAGAAAAAAATTTACTTAAACTATTATTTATACAGAGTCCTCCTGCAGAACTTTTAAAACATCTCTTTTAAATCCTACTTTACTGGCATGAAATATGTCAGTGGTGTGAAATTACAAATTAAAATGAATTAATTAAATGTGAAATTACCTACTCTTAGAATAAGATTTGGTAAAATGCAAAGCTTAGAAACTTAAGAGTAGATTTTTCTTTAGGTGCGATTTATTCTCAGTATAATGTATATACTACTTTGGTTGAATCACCAAAAATCCCCAAAAACAATCAGTTTTACTTAGAACTAGGTTATTCTGTTATTGAACTTGAAGAAGCTTATTTCTCACCGCCGTTTACTTCCCGCGCAATTTCGCACTGGAATAAACGAGACGTGAGTTGATAAATACGCCAGAGTTACCGCAAGATAAGAGCAGGTTTAAAAATGGCCGTCCTTTACTCACCTTTACAATGTGCTGTGAGGTGAACAACAGTTACCTTTCTTGGTTTTGTTACAAATGGTCAGGGAATATTGCAGAGAAATCTGTTTTTACACTCTGTGCAGAAGTGTAATCATTTCAGGGTTTATGTAGCTAAGAAAGTATTTTTAGAAAGGGTGGTGGTGGGTTTCGTACATAGAACGACATGATTTTTTGAAGGGGTTGTGGGGGTCATATTACATTTCCCCAGTAGACCCAATTTACTAGGCATAATATTTATTTATTTATTTATACTTTTTGCACGATAAACTATATACAAAACCTATTCTAGAAAATTAATACAAAGGTGAACTTAACCCTAAAAAGAGTTCTCTTCCAGCAAACCTTATTGGGAGAGAGAGATAAAGTGAAGAGAGAAGTGGGTATATGTGCATAAATAAAATTATAAATAGACAGAAGATTAAATTTTAAATTACTTATTCAATATACTACTAAATACTATATATACTGCTAATTCTATTATATTATTATTACCTATAATAGTTATCATAGGTAATATAGGTAATAATAATATAATAATAATGCTGAACAATTCACACAGGATTATCTAGCCCTGAGCTAAGCAAAGCTTGTGTTATGGATAGCTGATATACATAATACAATACATTACACAGATTGTATTATACAAAGAAAACTACCAGAATATCCTGAAAAATTTCTTCAGATTGTACAAACATTTGTCCCGGGGCGGCAATTGAAACCAAAACCTCCTGCGTCGCAAGCGGACCTTTGCCCAACGCTTCACAGAGGTCGCCCGGTAACAGTGCTTTCTCTAATACTCTCAGTGTAAACTGTAGTGAAGAGATGAGATTTTTCAAAAAATTGTTAAAAATCAATTAAAAACTTTTCTAGCCTACGTGGTTATATTTCATACCTCCATTTCAAATAGAACCCATAACGTATGTTCGTTAACAGCGCAATATAGCTCAAATATCTAAAAAATAAAAACATCGCAAAAACCAAATTGACGGGTTTCGACGGGTTTTTCATTTTTGCTGACACGTAGTCGAGCATGGTTGACAGCTGTGATTTTTAGGTTTGCTTCAAATATGGAAGGTTTTGAACATGTTTGGAAACTAACATTCTTATCACACGAAATTGCGTGCGAATTTAAAGCGAATGCAGTCGTGTACGCAACAACGCAGGAGGTCGCGTGTTCGATTCCCGCCACGGAACAAATGTTTTCAAGATATTTGTTTCGGAAGTTCTAATAATTTTCAGTTTATTAAAAAAAATATACCAATATAATGTATAAATGTGTATGTATCCAATGTATAGTATAATGTACGAGTATATCAGTTATCTGGTACACATAACACAAGCTCTGCTTAGCTTGGGGCTATATATATATATATATTATGATGTGTGAATGTCCAGCATTATTTATCAATGATTTTATTTTCCCCTACGTTTCTATTACGATACAGCGATCTCGTGGCGACTGAATGTACCTACTACTTGGAGTTGCAGGTTTCAAATTAAAATATAGCTTTTTTATCCTACTAATATTATAAACGCGAAAGTTAGTAAGTATGGATGGATGGATGGATGGATCTTTGTTACTCTTTCACGTAAAAACTACTGAATGTATTTTATTGAAACTTTACAATAATATAGCTTATACATCAGAATATCACATAGGCTAAAATTTATAAAGATATATTGTATATTATCCAAAATATATCTATCACCACTCGGGTGAAACTGCGGGGCGCAGCTAGTGTAACAATATTTTTAAGTTGGTAAATAAATAAATAAAAAATCGTCGTGTTTAAAATTTTTGTATACGCTTCTTGGTTGTAACTTAACTGTAACTAATGAATAGATACCTTATTTTTAAATGTTATTACTCCGTTGACGAATTTTTAAATGATAAATCTAAACTAAAGTAAAGTAAAAAGTCTTTATTTTGAACTTACTTAGGAGCTAGTAGCAACAATATGAAGCGATGCGACCTGCAGAAGTAAAATACTGTGTCGCAGGTCGCAACGCCCACCTCCGGGAATTAGGTATAAGTTACCTTTAATGTTTTTCAGTTCAACAAAGTAAAGGTACGGGTAAGGTAAGCTATAGCTATTTGGCTGCCTGAATTAATAAGTGAAACACCTACCTACCGAGTTATTAATGAAATTGTTTTGATTCTTGCGTATGATACCTATTGAATAAATTTATCAGATTACTATGTTTCTAGCTATAAATAGATCCTACCGTTGGTTAGGCCGTTAACGGTAACTGTTATTTATTTATTTATTTTATTTTAAGCCATTATTGTCCCACTGCTGGGCAAAGGCCTCCCTTTTCTCCTTCCATTCCTCGCAATCCAACGCTGCAACAGGCCATGACGGAAGATGTACCTCGAGCTCGTCGCGCCATCTCATCCTGGGTCTTCCACGTCGCCTCTTAGCGTTGGACTGTTATTATAAAAATTTAATTTAAGTTTTAAATAAATTGCTGCGCCCTTACATGTACCTCTAGGCTAAAATTATGTAAAAATGTTTTGTATATGCAATAAATGAATTATGAGAACTTATGGTTTTTCTTATTTTACTTAAAATACGATGAGTCATTCACTTCTCATTCATTGCTTTAGATCTGAAAGTATAGCAGCGCCGTATTTCTCACGCTAACACTCAAGTCGAAAGCGATCCGTACATTAGGATACTGAATATCCCCTATTTGTCATACAAATGGGATATAAACATGATATAGTATATGTTATATCGCTTATCCCTTAGTAATATATTTGGATACTTAATGTATTGGGCATGAACCTAATCCTGGATAGACTTACTGCCGGTACATGCTGAAAATCAGCGTTGTGGGGTTACTCGCAACATTCAGCTGAGCGAGAACCTGTTCTGATAGCGCAGCAACACGGCACTGACCATCACACACGGCTTGATCTACACTAAATTAATTTAGATATGTCTATTAATAATATTAATAATAATAATAGTCGTTACGGTTAACGGCGTAATAGCGAAGAGCCTCGATCAACACTGAAGAGACTCTCGCTAGGAAGTTGGATCAAGGGCCAGATCCAGAAGGCGGTACTCTTGGACTCGGCACGTATCGTCAGGAAGTTCCTTTCTCTGCAGCCCTAGTCACCGGCCGCTTGAGCCTAGCTTCGCGGTCGGTGATTTACCGTTTTGATATATTTTTTACTGTAGAATAGTTTTTTACAATTTTTGTATTTTCTATAGTAAAAAATGTATTTTATACGAGAATTTTAATAAATGAGTGTATAATAATAATATATATATATAAATAAATGCATATTATCAATTATATACTTTAAGTCTTTTTAAATCGTGTGCTGTATTTCTTTATTATAGTTAGATAATTAAGTAAGTTTTTTGCTCTATCAGAATAAATATATTTTCATTTCATTTCATTTGTATTCTTGATGCTTCGTAGGATTAAGCAGTATATTTAGATTCATCATTATCATCAACAGCAGTCCACTGCTGCACATAGGCCTCCTCTATTGAGCGCCATAGCGCCTTGTTTTCAGATTGCCGCATCCAATATCTGCCTGCAGTCCTTCGCAGGTCGTCATCCCACCTGGCCGGAGGACGTCCTTACACTACGTTATATTTAAATTGTATCGAAGTATTTTGTATATATTATATATAACGACTTCGCTCGCGTGGAAAACTATACGACAAATAGTTTTAAAACCTTCCTCTTGAATCACTATATCAATTAAAAAACCGCATAAAAATCGGTTGCGTAGTTTTAAAGACCTATGCAAGCATAGGGGCAGACAGACAGCGGGAAACAACTTAGTTTTATACTATGTAGTAATAGCACGACAAATCGAGACATCAGCTATCTCCTGGATCCAGCTGGATTGCTGTTTGGGAGTCACTCACAATACTTCAGGACACTAGCAGAAGTTCACAGTTTGTTCAAAGATCTTAATACTGAGAGAAAAGAACTTCTCCACTCATCGGCGAGCAAGATATTTAGGTTGAGTCATTCGTAGTGTTTACGGTGTTCCTGGTGATTACTCGGCGGTTTCTGCTACCCAACTACCCTCAAATTATCAGTAGAATCGAACAACACTAAAAACTTAAAAAAATGATTTTTACATAGGTACCGTAATATTTTTCAAGCATTTTCAAGCATATATTATGTATAATTTCGGCGCCTCTGTGGATTCTACCTTATTAACACTTTGAGTGCTGAAAACGCACGGTATGAGTTTTCTACAAGTGACTAATATGCGTAAATCCACACTAGCGCAGCGGCTGAGAAAATACAGATCTTTGTGACTCAGCAAAGCTGTAATATTTTTCGAACGAAACGCATGTGCGGCGCAACACAACCACTGTGTAGAGCGGCAGCACGAATTTTTTAGGTAAAAAAAAAGATCGCTGTCGTCGAAAAAAAACCGCAGTCAAAGTGTTAATAAATGGGACAGTTTGTGAAGTGTGGAGACGTGGATGTGTGTAGGTAAGTTATACTTAATCAAGACAGAGTCCAAACTACAGAACGGATCGGAGTGATACTTAGCATGCATGCAATTCTGAACCCGAAATATCGGATAGTCTATACCTTTTTATAAAAATAAAAAAGGGAAAAGGGCGTGTGAACCGAGCTACAATGACAATAAACCCTATTTCAAATAACATTAGAAAGACTTTATCATTGTGGCTAGGTAAGGGTAAGAACCCTTATTATTGGCACCTATTGCGCACATGTCCTTCCGCCTGGCTTAGCCTGGATTTTGCAGGTTGTAGATTAGGTGCTAGTCCTGCAAATACCTCTGAAACCCAATTCGCTTCGTTACACGATTGCGTGAGGAGCTCCGTGTGTTTTTGTAAAGGCGAACGGTTTAAGACGGAAGCAATAGCGGCACCAGCTCTATTTTTAACCGGTCTAGCTAGAGGCATAATACCGATCGCCCAAAATTTTATCCACGTACGATATGTTCACATTTTTAATATCTCGCCAGGGATAGGATTCATCTCGCTCGAAACAAACTCAAGAACGAGTCAGTTCATTACGCGCTTTATTGCTGACTAAATTAATTTGACAATAAAATCCAATCCAGTATAAATCACGTGGTGTAAATTTTCACTATTATATTTTTTACCATTGTACTCGTAAGTAGAGCTACAAAATGATATGACATAGCGTCAATATCAATTACCATACCTGCACTCGTGGGAACGGTCCATTTAAAATGAAGGTAGGTATATAACTTTTAATGATTTTAAAAGTTTTATTCAAAGAACAACTAAACAAACATTGCTAAGAACTTTCTCAACAAAATCACCTTTCAAAATCAAACAAAAAAAATCGTTCTAAAGCTACGATGCAACTGATGCAACAGAACATAACATCCTTTTTATGGGTGTTTGTAAAAAATAGATGCGTCCGCCAAGTAGCGTTCATCGTTATCACGTAAACTCTAGCTTACCCGGATTGCTTGCGAATTTAGTGAGATACCACGTGTAGCCGTGTCGTGTAGTGAATCATCCTGATGGATTCGTTAGTAAACAAGAATAACAAGCGACCACTGAAAATAATGAATATGGGGTTATTTTGTCCTTTTTTATACAATAGATTGGTTGACTTAAGGCAATATTAAAGAAAATAATAAATAATGCTAGACAATTCACACAGCATTATCTAGCCCTAGGGTAAGCAGAGCTTGTGTTATGGGTACCAGATAAATTAGAAGATATTATATACAATACATTACATACAAAGATATTATTTATCATACATTACGTTATACGATCAGAACACCTGGATCAAATATTTGCAGATCGTACATACATTTGTCTTGAGAAGGGAATCGAACCCGCCACTTTTAAAAATGTATCTTTAATTTATTGGTCTAGTAAATTTATTTGCTTTTTTTTTACTTTACTTTTTAAAGTTATAAATAAAATAATAAATAAATAATGCTGGATAATCCACACAGCATTATCTAGCCCCATGATAAGCAAAGCTTGTGTTATGGGTATTAGATAACTGATATACATAATACAATACATAACATAGATAGATATTTTTTATTGTACATAGAAAACGACCAGAACACCCGGAACTAATATCTGCAGATCGTACACACAATTGTTCCGAGGCGGGAATCGAACCCGCACGAACACTCCACCACGAGTAAACAATATTATATCGAAATAATATGTTACAAATACCTATAATATATTTTTTATTAGTTTAAATGTCTTATTTGTTAGAATAAATAAACCCCGTGATGAGTTATTAACTACACATTTACTTACATTTGAATGCCAGGACATATAAACTTTCCCTTTGATGGAATCAGCGGCAATAATCCAAAATACAACGTTCCTCGATTTAATTGCAGACCACAACCCTAACTACAGAATAACTCAATATTATATACGTACACCAGCAAATATTATGAACCTTAAACCAATGCATATAAGTCCACTTTACATTGCGTTACTGAAATCTAGTTTGCCTAAATCAATGGTAGAATACATGATACTCGTGCATATTGCAACCTATTTCACAAATCAACAACGTAAACCTAAAACCAACGCAGCTAAGTCTATTTTCCAATACAGGAATAGTTTGATTCAATGCTACAAGATAGGTTAATATTTGCATGTGTTTTGTTCAGTGTAAATACAAATCTAATGTTTAGATGCTAAGGTACATTTCCGGATGCTTTAGCTGACGTGCAAAGGAAATTCAATGAATATGCGAGCTGTACATCCGCTTTGAGCCCGATTTTAAATTTTCCATGTTTTTTTGAAGGTTTTTATGAACGCGTTGATTTGTTAATGGAGTTTTTTTGTTTGATGAAGTGTATGTTCTGTTTGTTCAGTAAATGAGAGGTAGATAATAATTATTTTATGTATTAAAAAAAATATCTATCTATGTAATATATTGAATTATGTATATCAGTTATCTAGTACCCATAACACAAGCTCTGCTTACCATGGGGCTAGATAATGCTTTGTGAATTGTCCAGCATATTATTATTTATATTATTATTTATTTATTATTTATATTCTTACTCCATGAAATCATTATATTTTTGGTAGTTTGACTGACAAACAAATATAGACATATATAATACTAGCTGCGCCCCGCGGTTTCACCCGCGTTGGGATAGATATTTTGGGAAATATACAATATACATATCTTTATAAATTGTAGCCTATGTGTTATTCTGATGTATAAGCTATATTATTGTAAAGTTTCATTAAAATCCATTCAGTAGTTTTTATGTGAAAGAGTAACAAACATCCATCCATCCATCCATACTTACAAACTTTCGCGTTTATAATATTAGTAGGATGTCATAAAGAAGTTTTTATCGATTTCGTTATTGTTGTTCAACATTTTATTTTATTTTACAGAGTTTACTCAGGCGTTTAAATGCCATTATTTATGGAATCAGAATATCCATAAAGTAATAGTATTGTTTTTATTGTTTTAATTGCTACTTGCTTCTGCCCCCGTATTACACGCGTCATCATCATCATCATCATCAGCCTATATTAGTCCACTGCTGGACATAGGCCTCCCCCAATGAGCGCCATAGCGCCCTGTCTTCAGCTTGACGCATCCAGCATCTACCTGCAGTCTTTCGCAGGTCGTCATCCCACCTGGTCGGAGGGTATTACACGCGTATCCACGATAAAAAGTAAGACAGATTAAGTTAGTAAACTATACTAATATGGTATACTATTTTCAGTACTTTTTAAAAGAAAAATCATCTAGAATAATCTTCGTTACATACTATGTCGACTCGATAAATAATAAAATTTCGTAATTATAATAAATCCTATGAACCCGAATTTCAGATTCAATAACTGAATTTATGACAGCTACTGAATAAATACGTCGTCAAAGCTCTCTAATGTAGAATGTCCCGCGGTCGGCGCCGGCGTGCAATTTCACTAGAATATTATACAAACCTTTAATATTAGTAACTGAAACTGGTAGCATTTGGATTTGCTGTGGTTATGTGACGCTGTATTAATTGTCCAGCTTTATCGGTGGTGTGCCTGTATTTTGATAGACAGAAACATAATTATGTATATAGAACGAAGGTATAAAGGTATATAGAAATACCAATTATTGATAAAACCAGTTTTTATCCTTATTAACCTTTATATCATGTGCTGTGTCAAATGCATTATCTATCTATCTATCAATTTACAAGTCAAATTTTCCCCTCTGGCTACGTGGTCCTACTGCCTTTGTCCTACCGATTGGACCACATGAACTTTTTTTTCCGGTTGGTTCGATTAACTAATCGGACTATAGAAACTGACGTTTTCTTAGACCATATAGTACCGCTAATCGGACCACGCAATCTAAACATGAGTAATACGACCTGCATACTGCGTATTAGGTAATTTCTTAGGAAATAATTTCGTTGACAATTACAACATTTTGTTGATATCTATAATTGCGCTTGCTTTTATAATTGCGAGAACAGCGTGCACCGCGCACGCTGTTCTCGGTCTTAAAACCATTGCGTTTGGTTTGAAAACAGCGTGCGCGGCCTGTCCGCTCAGGCTGCACTAGTGCGCGGGCGACCGTATGGTAGTGACTCACTTGTACTCTTTTGTTCCCAGCTGGCCGCTATTGTTCTAAACTTTAGGCTGCTAATTGTATCATTTAACTAGAGAACGGCTAAAAATACCCTCTATTATAACTTATTATGCAATATTTGGGCTAAATATTACAATTTTATACAAAAAATGGTTATGTTACTAAATGTAATTGCTCTTCTAAAGCTTGCATGTTCCTAAGAGCTAAACTCAACCTTATGTTTATATAAAAACTAAATTTACTTATTTTTATGTAGTTATGATTTGTAACACGAAATGTAAAATTTCCTACGTAAGTTTTAATAAGCGCACCCCTAGTTTCGAAAACGTTTTTCAATTTGTGTATGTTTGTGCATTCTAGGATTAAATTTACCCTAGTATTGTACCAGACCAATGTTATTTAAGGTTTAAATAAAGAATTTTTGAAATTGTAATTGATCGATATCTATATTTATAAAAGAAAGTCGTGTAAGTTCCACTATTCATAACTCAAGAACGTCTGAACATTTAAAATCATACAATCCGATATTTTGTAATAGCCTTATTTTATAACTTTGTAATAAAAGGCCTTTTTACAAAGGATATGTTTAACAATTTGTTTGAATTTATTTATTGATAAGTTTTGCAACCCACTTGAAGTTTTGTGTTGAAGTCATTTTCCTCCATTGGTAATCATCCAATCGAATCAGCGAGGCCTCATTTCATCAAATACTTTAATCACTGTTACATGTTACTCGATAATTTACTTAAGTAGTACATACACGGTGTCTCCGGTCCACGTCTTTTCTTGCTATCAAACGAAAATCCATGATAACATTAAGTGCTAGTCAAGAGGATCTAAGCAACGGATGTAGTTCACCGCTACCGCCCAGTACAAAAATGAGCATTCAAACTAGTAATCAATAGTCATATTTAACTAGCGACCCCCCCCCCGGCTTCGCACGATTTTCGATATAAATACATACGTACATATAAACATTCCTCTTGAATCACTCTATCTATTTATTTAAAAAAAACGGCATCAAAATCCTTTGCGTAGTTTTAAGATAAGCATACATAGGGATATACAGACAGCGGGTTTGTTTTATACTATGTAGTGATAATATTTAAGATGAACTTGACAGAGATACCATAAAATAGCAGACAGCTTGCAGTACGCGAGCTTGCCGTATCCTAGCCACTCGTTCGTTAACGCCTTCCTTCAAGCAAATGGTCTACGGCTGTATTCGCGTGGGCCGCTGGTTTGTAGCAAATATCACGGTTTTATGGGTTTTTTTGCTAGTTTTCTGCTAACTGTCGCCACCTAGATAGTGCGGTACGCACAATTTGAGTCAGAGGCGTACGGGAACGAGAGCAGTGCTTTTTATATACGTATTGACTATGATTTATAAATCACCCTATAATACCTACTCACACAAAAATTGCCTTCCTTCATCGCAGTCGAGCATAAGCTTTCTAGTTTTTTTGCTGATCGTAGAAGTTGACTACAAGCGTTGAGTGTTGCAATAATGACTCGAGTTTTTGTGCAAGCGTGTTCATAGGCGTTATTGGTGAGACGGGGATCATGAATGATAGACGGATCGAAATGACCGTGTATAACGTACTTTACTAAGCACCTTCGTAGCAGTTCTACGCCGTAGCAAATAACGTAGACGTTTTGCTACGCCGTAGCTCGTAGCACCGTAGTTCGTAGCTACGAATGCTTTGATCAGATTAATGAACCGTTGCCAAATAAAGCTTACGTGGCGCAAGGTATATTCAAGGAATATTTGCTTTTATCGCAAACGCTGTAGGCACATATTGGCTTGGAGAATAAGTTTGCTTTTACCGACTAGCTAGAATCTAACGCTAGACTAAGCAAAACTTGACTTTCTGCCTAAGTAGCTTTTATTCATCAATCGTATTTATACTTGAATCTAGAATGCAACATATTTATTGTTACCAAAGATATCAATATCAAAACTTTACAAAAACTACCAAGTTAACCCTAAGTGTGGATTATTATAACCGCGTCGTCAGTTGTTAGCCAAGTATTCCCAGGTGCAGAATACTGCAAATATTTGCTATTAAAGGTTAATTTTGAAAGGAGCTAATTTGCGAGTCATAAATTAGCAATTAGAGCGAGCTCGGGGAACGGAGAGGCTATAACTAATCAGTTCGGGGATATTATGAACTACCGCTTCGTACTACAGCAATTTAGAAACAAGGGTTTATGAAAGAGACTCTCTTTATTTTTAGCCGTTCCTTAGAAATAAATAGGGTTAAAAAAAATTACAACACAAAATATGCACCAATATTAGTACTGGAAAATATAAAATTTTTGGTTTTCTTATTTTTTCCCCCAATAAAGTTTGATGATCTACCTTCATTCCAAATTTCAATTTCCTCCTTATTTAAATAGGGTTTAGGTTTTTAAGGGTTTAGTCAGTTGTAAAAAAATTAAATTTTTGGACCTCAATAACTCAAATAATAAATAAATAAATAATGCTGGACAATTCACACAGCATCATCTAGCCCCAAGCTAAGCAGAGTTTGTGTTATGGGTACTAGATGACTGATATACATAATACAATACATTACATAGATAGATATTTTTTATTATACATAGAAAACGACCAGAACACCCGGAACAAATATCTGCAGATCGTACACACAATTGTTCCGAGGCGGGAATCGAACCCGCGACCACCTGCGTCGCAGGCGGACCTTCGCCCACCGCGCCACATCGGTCTTCGACTCAAGAACCTTAGATAATAATACTAAATAGAATTTATAAAATTTTGCAATTCTAATCTATTCATGGATCTTACTAGACATGAAAAATTTTAAGTAATAGCCTATAGGTTTGTTAATGTCTGAGATATAGACGGGACCAAAAGCATGCCCAATGGTTCGTGTATAGACCTATTGCTATTGCGTCGCCCATTACTTTCTTGGCTGCCACGTTTTGGAACTTTTGGTCGATTTTATAAAAGTACAGTTTTAAATCTTGTACAATGGGATGGAACCCTATATGTGTATTTTTAGACAACCCTCAAAATTTTCTCAACTTGGACTCAATCGAGGAAAAGTCCTTCCTCGACCTCCATGTTTTATTTCAGTCTATACTTGTGCAGCTTCGCGGCATTGAAAGTAATGAGCAAGATGCGCAAGTTAATATCAGAAAGTCTTCTTATTAATTAAGTTTCGCTTGCATAAGGATTTTTTATGACTAGTAATTTTTATAAAATTTTACGTATTTGTGGTAAAACAACTAATAATACAAAAATGAAAATCGAAAGTTTTTTATTTCTTTAGGCTTACAAATTAGCATTTAGACAAGTCATATTAAAGCCAGTTAAAAATCTCGTCTAGTTCTGATTGCCAGAATACCTACGGAAGTGGAAAATTTTGCGGTAATAATAATAAAAGCAGGCTGATAATTATAGAAAAAGAAGTAAATTTAACAATTTTTATGTAGAAAGAACTCTTTTCGATTCTGTGAGAGTGTTGCTTGTTTTATATTTGCCTCTAAGTGAACATCGTTTTGCTGCATTTATTGTATGAAAATAAAAAAATACTGATGTTTTATCGGTTTCTGGTAGAGTGCTAACGAACGGACATTTTGACGTCTCACTGTGAGAACATTTTTATGGACCGAGAACGAGGCATTTTAATATAAGGTGTTTTAAAGATTTCATAAAATGTTCACAATATTTTAAATTGTTGGAACTAGCCCGGCGGTTGTGAAATTTAGGTCAAAAGATATATCAAATAAAAAAGTACGTAAACAGAAATTCTCAAATTTGCGGTCATCAGTTGTCATGATTTCAAAGCATTTTTTTAAACAAATCTATAAAAAATACTGGCTGGAAATATTGTTGTAGGTTTGAGATACTGACTTAGGCTTAAAAAAAAGAAGAAGAACGGAATCCCGTCATGGTTTTTGAAAGAGATAATTATTATGGAATAACAAAACCCACCTATTAATTCATATTACATATTTATTTATTCCATAAAACAATATACATCGTGTGCGGAAGCTTAAAAATAAATTGTAGTACACTAAAAAAATGTATCATGTTAAATTAAATCTTTAGTCTCGCTAAAACTCGAGAACGGCTGGGCCGATTTAGCTGATTTTGGTTTTGAAATGTTTGTCGTAGTCCAGGGAAGGTTTAAACGGAAAATGAGAAAACATGGTAAAATTGCGCAGAAATTTCCACGCGGGTGAAGCCGCGGGGCGCAGCTAGTTATTGAATAAATTATGAGATAATGGTTACAATTCAGATTTGATTAATAATTAAAGTTTATAATATATGAGTTTAATTAACCGGTATGGTGATTATGTAACTCGCGACCGGTTTGCGACAGGCGTAAATTAGGCAATCAGTGCTGTAAAACGCCAATTTTGACCAATTTTGACGTTGTAGCTGGTGTCAAACTAATACAAAATTGACGTTTGACAGCACTGATTGCTTAATTTACGCCTGTCGCAAACCGGTCGCGAGTTACATAATCACCCGGCCGGAAAAAGGCATGCAAAGCCGCAGTTAGAAGACAGTTAAGTGTACAAACTAACAGCGTATTGTTGGTAGAAGTCACTTGGGAATAAATACGGATTCACTCGCAAGCCAGTTGGCAGACATTTAATTTAGCTCGACCGGGTCGCGAAATGATATATATTTTACAGTTTTTCTTCTATTTTTGGAACAAACGAATGAAAGGCCATGTTGGGATTCGATACGTCAAAGTTAGATTTATTTATGGCGCTTGAATATGAAAGTAACGCTTTTAGTTGTAGATTTTAGGTGTTTTATGACGCGTCGTGAACTGTTTGAAATACACGAAAAAAGCGGGATTAATTTAGAAATTAAAAATGTTGTTAATTTGTAAATGTTACTATGATATTGACGATTTTTTAATCATCATCATCATCAGCCTATAGCAGTCCACTGCTGGACATAGGCCTCCCCCAATGAGCGCCATAGCGCCCTGTCTTCAGCTTTTTAATGATAAATTTTTATTCATGTTAAATTAGTGCACGTCATTCTCTCAAATATTTTTGCATACCGACTAACGGTCAAGCATGTTGAACCACAAAATGTATGTATGTACCTATGTATAATACTCGTAACCTTACAAACGGATTAGCTCGTCTTTGGCAAATAAAATATCTCTAAAAAAAAATTATAAAAAAAATTAAATATTGTAAAGAATATACATATTCATGTTGCCTCCGGCTAAACCTTATCTGCTTTTTATATAAAAGTCTAAGTTTTGTTTTTGATACACAATTTCAAATTTTATGGACTGACATGGTAAGTAAGTTCTTTGACACAAAGGCAGAGTTAAACTGGTAGAAGGAACAAACTATTTATTGGTCAAAAAAGTTCTCTATAAGATAGGTCCAATCACACTAATATAATAAATGCGAAAGTTTCGATGTTTAGATGGATGAATTGATGGATGTAACTAACATAGACCGTTCAGTAGATTTAGTGTGAAGAAATAACTAATTTTTTGACAAATCTACTGAATGTATCGGGCTGAAAACAGGTAGTTTTAGACTTGGAGTAAAATATAGGCTAATTTTAACCCTCGAAATCAGTTTCCATGGGATAGAAATAACTTTAAAACTTTTCCATAGTATCAACGCGTGCGAAGCCGCGAGCGGTGACTGATCATTGATTAAATAAACAAATTTTAAGAACTATGTAGGAACCTTTTTTTTTTGTCAACCTTTACAATTACCTACTTTAAATAATACTTTAAGTTCCTGATCGATACATTCTGTTATGATATTATTATGACATTGACAAAAATTTTGATTATTGCTGAGTTAATTGTATATAGAGATTACTAACTTCATTTGGGTATCACAGACACCCCCCTTTGATGAGGGTGTATGAACGCAGAGGAGACGAAGAACGCCTAGTTTCGAAAACCATTCCAGAGACGAGTACAAATACAAGAGATAAAACCATACAGCGTAAAAACTGAATGGTTGAAATAGCAATAACAAACTTGATAACAAATATTTTGAATTATTTAATATTTTATAAATATTGAACACTTCTTTCTATCGTAACAAAAAACACAACAAACGATGGTAAAAAAATCAATAAATGTTCTATTAGGTATACACATCATACTCGAAAAAAATAAATGTATAACGTCATCCACATTTGCCACTTCTACCAGTAAAGTTAACCTCTGCACTGCCACCTCCAGCTTCCATCCACGAGGTAACGAGCCGTGAGGACGCTGTCACTCTTGCTCCATTGGAGTCCCAATACCCGCTTGCAGCCAAAAACAACCGTACTACCCTGGCATATGATTTAATTTAGGGTAACATGCGCCGTCAACTATTTTTGAAGAGTTTTTACCAAACGGTTATGCAGAGTATCGAAGCTATCAATCTTTTTTTGCGAGGGGAGGTAGGGTGACTTTGGAGCAACTATTCTTTGTTTGATTTTTACGTAAATACGGTCTACGAATTCTAATGGCCATTCTACAAGTCAATGCTGCTAGCATTTTAGTCTTTTGTTAATGGATAAATTTTTAGTTTATTAACTTTTAGTGCATATAATTATTAGTTTCTTTAAGAAAATAATTCGTTTTCGTACGTAACAACGTAATTTGCCCATTTCTGCTGTCAATGCTTCAACAAACTTTACTGCAGAACTGAGGTCTCTTTTCATAAGGAATATATTTTATGATAGGAGAGACCTATCGTAAAAGATATGCCTATAGCCTGCATAACACCTTTCCTGTGGCCTTTCCCGTAGTCATAAAAACGCATATATGAACATGAACAATTAACTTACAAATTCCATGTTCATACCTCCCACGTATACATAATTCCCATTCTCCCCATCAATCTTTTTACGCAAAAATATGCCGGATTCCCGGTAAAATATTCGGATACGTCGTAATTTTGTTATCTTACCGTTACGTATCAAATAAAACTGAGCCCCGTAGATTGCTTCACGGAAGGTTTGCAGGTTGGATTTAATAGTTTTATATCCCTTTTCTCAGCCGTGCCAGATGGGTTCAGGTATTTCTTGGATTCTTATTTTTATGCTTTTACGAGATAACAGGAATGTTAGAGTTTATCGTTATTTTTAATATTCTTTGAATTATATTTATTAATTGTTAATAGACGACCAGCTTCTGGCTGATATGTCTATATCACAGTATTGAATTCATTTACTTGTTTAGTTTGTTATTTTTGTCTCGTAAACAGTTGTCGAATTTATTCTTGAAGGCGTTTATTGATGTGGTTGATATATCTTCTGGTAATAGGTTCCAATTGTGCACCATTCTATTGCTAATAAAATGGTACGTGGCAATATAAATCTATTTTTAATTGTAAGTAATATTTAACGGGTATTTGTCGCATACCAGTAGGTGCTTCAGTCATCCCGTGACCATTACAGAGTGTAGACCTGTTGTAATGTCGGGAAAATTAATTAAATAAACGCGATATATACCCGTTAATTAGTTATAATAATGTGTTCAGATCGCGTAAATTTATAATTATTTATCTATTATTAACTTTGCCCAGACAAAAGCCAGGTAACGCACAAACCAAACAGCTGATTTCTAGAAGACTTATTCACAAAGTCTCCCATGCGACTTAACATTTGAACTAAAAATACACCAATCATGGGGTATTGGAAAAAAAAAAATTATATGTAAAGTCTCCGTTTTTTAAGGTGTAATTTTTATCCAATCCTCCCTAATTTACCCGAATTTCCCGAAAGCCATTGTAATTTTGCTTTGCAACCATATTTGCAGCACGATATTTGCTTGCGCTTTTAGTACACCTAGTCCAAAAGCGTATAGCATTATGGGTAGTCGATGGAACTTAGCATAAATAGCTTTTATAAGCAAATAGCTGAACATTGGGTAGAACCGGTTCGTTTAGATGGCTTGTAGGTGAATAACGATAGGTATAACTCGGGTTAGGGTCCATGTTCCACCTAGTTTCTCTACCGAGCATGGGATGTACACAATATCTCACGGGAAACACTCCATTTTGAATTTTGCAAACTTTAATTATATAATTACGGCCAGGGTCATTAGTAGCAATAATAATACGATGAAAAGTTATCAGCACCGTAACAGTATAGCATTTCGTCTTGTTTGTATTAGAAAACATTTTAGAAAAACGTTTTAGTGAAATGTCCGTAATTAAATACATAAATACGTAAATAAATACATACATATTGCTGGACAATCCACACAGCATCATCTGCCCGAGCTTGTCTTATGACTGAAATGCATAATACAATACATTACATAGATAGATATTTTTTATGATACGAGTACATAGAAAACGACTAAAATCAAATATTGGTTAAACAAGGCAAGAATAAATGACGACCGATGTGGCGCGGTGGGCGAAGGTCCGCCTGCGACGCAGGAGGTTGCGGGTTCGGTTCCCGCCTCGGGACAAATATGTGTACGAACTGCAGATATTTGTTTCGGGTGTTCTAGTTGTTTTCTATGTATAATAAAAAATATCTATCTATGTAATGTATTGTATTATGTATATCAGTTATCTAGTACCCATAACACAAGCTCTGCTTACCATGGGGCTAGATAATGCTGTGTGAATTGTCCAGCATTATTTATATATTTAAATAATAATTGAATCGGATAAGATGAAGTTTTGAATCTAATAAAACGATTTTACAACCGTTCATCGTTATCATAGCAATGAGATGTCGTGCACCACCTATTCAGGAAACAATTTACCGTGAAATCCAGGGCAGCGCAATTTGCAAGTTGAGTTGCCGACTGCGGTAGGTACAATCTGATTACTGACTCGCTCGTGTCAACGCAGCTTTATTGTGGGCTCGGATATTGAGACTTGGCTGAGGGATTTGGCGGTAGTCTCATTATTTACAAGTCCATTGAGGTTATAAGTTTTCTAACTATTATGTAATGTGTCGGGTTATGTGATATGTATGGTGTCAAATAAATGTATTTCTTTCTTTCTTCCGACGACCGATGTGGCGCGGTGGGCGAAGGTCCGCCTGCGACGCAGGAGGTTGCGGGTTCGATTCCCGCCTCGGAACAATTGTGTGTACGATCTGCAGATATTTGTTCCGGGTGTTTTGGTTGTTTTCTATGTATGATAAAAAATATCTATCTATGTAATGTATTGTATTATATATATCAGTTATCTAGTAGTAATAGTAGTAAGTGTTACTAACTTCTCAGAAAACGCACCAATTACCAACGTGGTGCACAGTAATCCAGATGTCAAAAAATCTTAGATTACCTTATTATAATTTACTAGCGGACCTTCCCGGCTTCGCACGGTTTTAGTACGGATCCCTAACTTTTTTGAAAATGTAATATAGCCTATGTTTACCGGGGATAGTGAAGATTCCCAACGGTGAAAGAATTTTTCAAATCGGTCCAGTAATTTCGGAGCCTATTCATTACAAACAAAAAAAAAATCTAACATTTCGTTTTTATATTATTAGTATAGATAATAAAAAATAATAAAAAAAGTTCCATATATTCTATTGTATCTATTTCACTTTAAATGTTTGCTTTACTTATTTGACAGAAGGTTAGTTAGGTATCAAAATGTTGACATAATTTTCTTACGGAGATCATAAAAATATATAAGTATAGACATCTTTTTTTTGTGTTTTCAAGTTAGTTCAGTTTTTGTGACATCTGAATTGACACTAATACGTACAAATCAAATATTCAAAAACTTTTAAAGTAACTTAAAAACAGCTCTCTTACTTATAAACCTCTCTTGACTTTAAGCAATGTCTGAGTATTTAATATTTTCTGATCCTAGGAGCGCGGAAGAAATTGCCAGTCTTTAGTCAACTTAAAATCGCACCAATCAATTACGACATTAATCAATTTGATAATCCCATAGGATTACAAAGCCCTGCAAAATCAATAATTTGAAGATATTTTGATTAATTTAATAAAATCTTTGGTCCCCAGCGATTTCATAATTTTCCGACAATCTACGCGGCATCTGAAGACGAGAAGAAAAGTGTAGTACCTACCTACCGCTAATTATAGCAATAACTTTCCAGTCCCAAGTTACCGCGATAAGGCTTCAAATATAAAGGTGCTAGCCCACAGCAAACTTAACACTTTGACTGCGATTTTTTTTCGACGACTGCGATCTTTTTTTTAACCTAAAAAATTCGTGCTACCGCTCCACATAGCGGTTGTGTTGCGCCGCACATGCGTTTCGTTTGAAAAATATTACAGCTGTGCTGAGTCACACAGATCTGTATTTTCTCAGCCGCTGCGCTAGTGTGGATTTACGCATATTAGTCACTTGTAGAAAACACATACCGTGTGATTTCAGCAATCAAAGTTTTAACCTTTGATTTCATTCATTACAAAGTGAACCTAGTTAGTGTTGGAAGAAGACCACCGATTCATACCTTAGGTTTAAAGAGCATTATTCTCATACAAACACATGGTTCACTTTGAGATACATTATGAAACAATTAATCTATGTATGTTTAACAATATTTTAAAATAGCTTCTGGTACTTAAAAACAAATTATAACGAAATATTATTTATATACTACTTTTTTAATACTACTATCCCTTAACGAGGAATATCATTTTATTTAAAAAATGCTTTACTCGGGGCTAGAGGACTTGTGAATTTTCCTGCATTATTACATTTAATTGTTGTTGCATTATTAGTTTTATTTTAATTTTGTTTAGTGTGATGTTCTGGGTATTTTTCTATGTATAATAAAAAAATATCTATACTATACAATGTGTATTGGATGAAGTATATCAGTAGTATTAGTACAAATAACCCAAGCTCTGCTTAGTTTGGGGCTAGACCATGCTGTGTGGATTGTCCAGCGTTATTTATTTAATAATGCCATATCTAGTTCAAATAAACCAATTAGCTTTAGTTACGTTCGTAAAGCACGTGTACCGCGGTGGATCACCAGCTCTCAGGTCTGGGAACAGAGCCTGTAAGCCCTCTCTCTATTCGTAGCTAAGTTATAGTCAAGTGGAGCTAAGTATAAAAGTAGGGCGACAGTTACTGTTGTTTTAGTCGAGTTTAGTTTGAACGAGTTGGGAGTAACGCGATTTTATTTAAATTGTCTGATAAAATCTCCATCTCTTTGTCAACATAACTCTTTTGTCTTAAGTTTCTGAACATTTGGAAGATTGTCAAGCAGAGTTAATAAATTCTACGGTTTAAATAAGTTATATTTTGTGTAATGGTGTGCTACAATCGGCCTAAATTCTGCATAGGTATTATACTGGTATATTGGTGCTAGACATAGGCCTCCACCAATGAGCGCCATAGCGCTTGTCTTCAGCTTGCCACATCCAGCATCTGCCTGCAGTCCTTAGCAGGTCGTAGCCTGGCCGGAGGGCGTTATAATTTTTAATCTAGCCCAAAGTATTAAAACTGCAAGTTAAAGCTACTCATCACTGATCATTATTTCCCTCGTCACTGACAGAGTGAAACTAGTGTTGTGCACTATTTTCGATGCTGTATTCGCCTATCAATGAATTGATGCGAAGTTATCGGTAATAGGGTTTGCGAGACTCGTTAGCCGCACTAGTTCACGCGGTGATGTTCTAATTTTGAATTCGTCGTTTCCATTGGCTGAATATATTGGCTTTCTATTGGCTGGGATAAGGATAAATGGCAGATTAGAAAACGTTTGATAAGTTTTGTTTACTGAACTATTTTGTAGACTATTAAATATTGCACACTATACTCCTTGCTGAGGACCGAGATGAGTGGAAGAAGGGGAGGAGGCCTTTGCCCTGCAGTGGGACACCCCGGGCTAGTATAATAATAATAATAATAACACACTGGCCGCTTGAGCCTAGCTTCGCGGTCGGTGATCTACCGTTTTGATATATTTTTTACTGTAGAATAGTTTTATAATATTTTATTGTATTTTCTATAGTAAAAAATGTATTTTATACGATAATTTAAATAAATGAGTGTATAATAATAATAATAATTAAATATTGATTTATTCACATAAAATTCGTGGTGGGATGCTAGTTTATTGCTTTTCTAGAAAGAAAGAAGTTGGGTACTTTTCTGCTTAACAACGGGATGAATTAGATTATCGAAAATATATCTAAGATAACAATTATACATATATTATGCAAAGTATATTGTGTAAAAAAAGTGTTCAATATGTAGGTTGGCTTGGGAGACGAGAGGTTAGAGTCCCCCTTTTGCGTCTTTCAGTCTCCATTTTTTTACATTAAGAAAACGCCTCATTGTCGCCTTTGTCATGTAAAACCGTAGAGTTAATAGAGTCATATAGTCATGTCACGGTTACCTAGGCCGCCGTCGCATACTTTGCTCCGCGTATAATGGGTCGTGTTACTTTGTCCCGAACAAGGAGTGATCTTAGCTAGCTATAATATACTTTAAAGAAAATGTATAACAGCTATTAAAGTATTCAATAATTTACCAGTAGAAATAACAACAGTAATATATATAGTAGTAATTTAGTGGACCCATGTTTAAACTCCAGTTAAGGAAAGGCTGGTTAATAATGCTAACTACAATAATTTAAAGGAAATTTTGACGAATTTGAGGAATTAGATCTGCCATAATATGGCAGATCTAATTCCTCAAATTCGTCAATTATTATGATTGATTCCTGGGATAATTTTATCTGGAAAATAATATGTACATAGGTATAACTTTGAACCTTTGTTATTTTGTAAATACCTATATTATTGTTTTTCCGAATAGGGTAAAATTGTTGATACTATATCGATATGTGTATGTTGATATATAGATAATTTCATTATTGGACCTTCATGTAACTATGATTCATAGAATTTTACTATATATTTTTTCTTTTTTAATAGCTAGGCTTATGATTTGAACGAGTTTATGAACACCGAGTTTATGAAACCAACAATTCTGTAAGATTACCGTCTACCTATATAAGTCTATCCTATAGCGTAGCTCACAAACAAGACAGTGAATCAATTTTGATTTAATTCTTGAAGGGTGACTTGATTGAATGGTATTCTTAGTCATTTAGTTTGATAAAATGTATAATAATAATCATTTATTGCAAACCGTAGAAAATAAAGAGGTCTTATTTAACTAATTCTTCGGTCCATAGTAATATGTACCTTAAAACTAGCATAATATGCCATAAACCATCACACAAGAAACATAAACACACAGATTTATCATCATCATCATCAGCCTATAGCAGTCCACTGCTGGACATAGGCCTCCCCCAATGAGCGCCATTGCGCCCTGTCTTCAGCTTGCTGCTTCCAGCATCTACCTGCAGATAGATCTAGATGCACAGATTTCGATTTTTTTTTAAATATATATTTTATATATTATATAAAATATATATTTTTATTTTATATTTTATATAAAATATAAATCTGTGTGTTTATGTTTCTTGTGTGATGGTGGGAATTGTCACACGTTGGAAATAACTGGTTCATACACGACAAACTAAGCTCTAAAGACATCACTCCAAGGTCCATATTTGCTCCAATTTCTCGGTAACGTGCACCAGACGATTAAGTTAAGTGTTGTTTAAAGAATTTATATCGATGGAATTAAGACATTTTGCCCTTTTCCTTGTAATTCTGAGTTCCGCCCATGTTCGGGCCGTTTTGTTTAAACAGTTGTTTTAATTTGCATTTGTAAGGGATTTTGGGGACAAGTGAGTTACAGTTATTTGTATGTGTGTATCCTATTTTGGATGTGTAATTATTATTTCTGTAGAATGGGGTTTTCAGCGAGAAAAGATAGAGAATGTTATTAGTATATTAACAGACATCGAAAGAAAGGTTCTATGTTCAGCCGTATAGTATGTTGTAGGTATTTTCGCCGATTTCTCTGTCAATAATTGTGGGCTGAGTTTGATGATTCTTTTGGTTTTGTATAGTTATATAAATTTTATTCCCAAGGAGTTACTTTTACTTTCCCAACAGTAACTTAATGCCTATGCTAGGCCTATGTTGATTTTAGATGACCCAACATAGGCCTAGCATTATACAATCGATTCAAAATGTTACGGTTCAAAGTTCTCACAGAAAAATATTTCAGAGCTTTTTGGCTCCATGACTAAACGTAGAACAGAAATTGCAAAACAATGTCGGCTGCCTACAATATTCATACGCTGAAATGTTCCACCAACCAACCGGTCTATGCCGCAGACTACAGTGTTAAGACTTTAGTGTTTAACAAACTCCTACATCAAAAAAACTCAACTAAAAACCCCATTATAGTCCCTGAACAACACGACTAAACCTAAGTACGTTTAAAAACCGACCCGGTGGCAAACAAAGCGGATTTCTATAATGAAACAGCATGGATTATATCGTCATCACAGATGACCATAGGCCTCCACTAATGAGCGCCATAGCGCCCTGTCTTTATCTTGCAGCATCCAGTATCTGCCTGCAGTCCTTCGCAGACAGACTTCGCATATAGACTTAAGTATTTGAAAAACTCCAACATGAAAAAAACTCATCTAAATATCCTTTTATAGTCACTGAACAACACGACTAAAGCTAAGTACGTTTAAAAAGCGACCCGGTGGTAAACAAAGCGGATTTCTATAATGAAACTGCATTGTTCTGATGTTGTAGTTGACAATAGGAAATGGAGTTCACGCGGCCACAGCTGGCCTGGACGTGGAAAGAAGGGTGTGGAGAAATTGACTGGAAATTATGTTAGTTATTTATGGTCTATGGCAAACAAACTTGAAATAAATACAGTAAAAATGAATATCTCGCGTTTTGGATTTCATCATAATGGTCCACTGCTGGACATAAGCCTCCCCTAATGAGCGCCATAGCGCCCTGTCTTTATCTTGCCGCATCCAGCATCTGCTTGCATTCTTTCGTTTTGTCACATATACATACATCAACATCTCAAAAATGCAGTCCGTATAGTTATTCTTTTTGATTACCTTTGTAGTGGTCGCAGGTGGTTGCGAGTTCGGTTCCTGCCTCGGGCCAATTGTATGTACGATCTGCAGATTCTGGGTTCTGGTCATATTATTAAAAAACTATCTATGCAATATATTGTTTTAAGTATATCAGTCATGTAGTATCCATAACACAAGCTTTGCTTAGCTTGCTGCTAGATGATGCTATGTGGATTGTCCAGCATAATTTTTTTATTTATAATTTTTATATTCTATGGCATTATACAGTATGTTCTCCGATAAAGTCCCAATAGAGGTGAATCTACATGATCGGCATTATACAGTCAATCATCATTCATAATAATACTTGAATTTAATACTGTCTGATAGCTAAATCTACTTTGCTAAATATGTACGAGTATATATTTCAGACAATCTCACGATTATACGGAAACGTTATCAGTACCGTAATGACGCATGTCTGTGTTATACCTACCACACCCTTCTACGACATACAGGGTGGTCCAGGAAATGTCTTTGCTTAATCATTATAGTTACAACCGGGTTTTGGGAATCTATAACGTGGCCAATTTATTATCAAGTATATATAAAAGCTTAGCTTGTTACTAATAATGATAGGATCCGATTAAGTAATTAAGTTTAAAACAAATTGTTGATATGTTGAGTATAACATACTAACTCAACATAATGCTGAGATAGGTCGCCTTTTTATAACAACTCCAATACATTAATTTCAATAGAAAGAAAGAAAAATATATGTAATATTCTATACTTTATATGATATACATATATATTATTTATATACATTACACTTTATTGTTCGGCTTTATCGCATTTATTTACATTTCTGGTACTATCCGCGCGTTGTCGGAATGGGATTTAACGTTGTCAAGGCACGGCGCTTCTTTCAGTTTGGAAACTCATTATTCAGACTGCAGTGGTCCATACAATTAATTATTACGTAAGATAAGGCAAAAAGGTTTATCCGTTTTGGATCGCGAGTGGAGCATATGTGCTATTTCTGTTAGTACCACCTATCTTTGTACACCTTTTACACATATTGGGTCAGATACATTTGAGTTACTGCTCACAATGCTTGTATACTGTTTGCAACTTCGTAAACTAGTAAATTGGGATTAACTAACAATATAGATAACTGAAGTTTAGATTGTGATGGATTGATTGGGTACAAGATTGTACGCTTTTACAGACATTATTTAATTGTTTAGTTTAGTATCACAAAAAACAATTTAAATTGTGTATGAATGAATATAGCTCTACAAATAAATGTTACAGTTATGATAAAATTGACAACAAATTCTTAACACATTCTAAATGATAAATAGCATAGGTAAGTAAATTGAAAGAAAGCAATTTTAAATAATCCAGTTCATTGTTGCTAACCTAATAATTGCTTTCGTCTGATAAACTCGTCAATTAGTGGTGTGCGATAATCAAAATATGTACATATATGTACCTATGTCAAGTATATTTTTACATCAATAGTACCGAATGACGTCTACTGCTGGTTTTGATAATGGATATAGGATATGCAGGTATAATATGCACCGTAGTGTTCTTTGAACCTTCCCTAAAGATCGGTACAATGACCGATTCTGCACTGCCCGCATTGGCACTTATCCCAACTCAGGCTAGCGGGTTTGTTCTACAGGGGGTGCTCCTAGATATCCCTTAGTCGGCCCTTACGAGACCACATAACTTACGTTGCTTGATAACCTTCGTTAAAGACACTAAACCACAAGACCATGCAAAATCTTGTCGAATAAGCTACGCCGTAGCACCGTGCTACATTCATAAGCTACGCCGTAGCACCGTGCTACATTCATAAGCTACGCCGTAGCACCGTGCTACGTTCATAAGCTACGCCGTAGCACCGTGCTACATTCATAAGCTACGCCGTAGCACCGTGCTACATTCATAAGCTACGCCGTAGCACCGTGCTACATTCATAAGCTACGCCGTAGTACCGTGCTACGTTCAAAAGCTACGCCGTAGCACCAAGCTACGTTCATAAGCTACGCCGTAACACCAAGCTAAGTTCATAAGCTATGCCGTAGTACCGTGCTACGTTCATAAGCTACGCCGTAGCACCAAGCTACGTTCCGTAGCAATTGCTAAGAAATTAAATTCATATCCATACACTCGATTAGACACTACGGCGGCGTCGGCGCAAGACAGTGCAGTCTTGTCGAATAAGCTAAGGAGTAGCACCGTGCTACGGCGTAGCTTCTAAAGAGCTACGGTTCTTCTAGAAACGCTTTTGGCTACATAAGCCTGTTCACCTATAACTACATATTTAGATTATTTTTATAACCCTTGTTTTATTTTCTATTTTGTTGGATGTTTTGTTTTTGCTTGTCTTATTTATTGTGTCATTAAACAGTCGTCACGTTGTATACTAACCGAGCCTATCCGTGCAAAGGCTGCCTGGAAAGAGATGATTTTCAGCGATAAGGCAGCCTTTTGTGCCACACTATTATTATATATTTATTTAATAAAGTTACTGATTATTATGCTGTTTTTTTAAGCAACGTGTGCAATAAAGATATTATCTATCTATAACGTTGACTGTACATAACATACATATGTATGTCAATGTACGCTGACTACGAGATTCTGCGAATCTGTTTTTTGTCACCACAACCTCGCACCCTAACACCTTTGATGTGGTACTAAGGCCTCGTATCAAAGATAGTTCCGTTGACTTAGGTGGCAAGGCCTAAGGGCTCAGGATGGCTATGGTAATGCGGGACAAGTACCAGCCTTTAACCTACGTACTGGGGATTTACAAAGGCTATCATGAACACACTTCCGTGTAAATAAGAGATCCGATAGTGTAAATATAGGGGTGCAAGTTCCGCTAAAGAATTTGTGTACTAAAGTAAAATTAAGTTTAATATTCACTGTGGAACCTCTCTCTATCTATGTAACAAATGGTTTATAAACCTTCCTCTTGAATCACTCTATCGCATAAAAACGCATCAGAATCCGTTGCGTAGTTTTAAAGATCTAAGCTTACATAGGGACAGACAGACAGCGACTTTGCTTTATACTATGTAGTGATTTATCAAAAAGACAAATTATATAACGTCACTTACATGAGAACAGGGTTCTGAGATTGAGTATAGATAGATAGGTTGTGGTCGTTCAATAGCTGACTCATTGAATGTGTTTGCTTAATGAGAAGTGAATTATCATCTATGATATGTTGAGCTAAATTTGAGTTTAAACACATTAAATGAGCTAAGACTTTTATTTGGGAGGGTAAATTATTTTAAAGTTGTGCGCCTTCACATAGTATAGATTTTTTTCCATAGTTAATCCGAGTATTTACGATAAAACTGGCACGACATTTACTACGTAACTACGAAATTATGCGATACCGAAGATCGCCCCCGGTTCTAATAGTCGAACCCCGTGTTTTTTACAGAGTGACTTTTGTGCTGTATGTCTTTTGTGTGTTAAGTATGTGAAAAGGTTGCCTGGAAGAGATCCCTTCTAAGCGATAAAAGAACCCACTGTACGTCTCACATGTAATGTCTTTTCGTAATCATCTGCTATTTGTTTACAAACATTGTACATCTGTTTGGCTAACCTGATCTAGAACTGACCTGTACAGCGGCTTGCCCCCAGCATGTCGGAACCACAGTACCATGTAGACCCTATCCTCATGGGAGTCAGGTTCAATATCGCATGGCAGGCTGGCACGCCGCCCCACCACTGCTTCCACGTCCATTGTTGAGACTGGGACGAAGTCAACTGGAACAGAAAAATATTATATTTTATTATTAACTAGATGCGCCCCGCGGCTTCGACCGCGTGGAAATCGATGTGTCAAATGGTTTATAAACCTTCCTCTTGAATCATTCTATCAATTTAAAAACCGCATTAAAATCTTTTGCGTAGTTTTAAAGATCTAAGCATACATAGTGACAGACAGACAGCGGGAAGCGAATTTATTTTATACTGTGTATAATTGATTAACACTTCTAGGGTCCTTGACGCATGAGTCTATATTAAGGTCGGCGCGCCTCTGCGAGTTACACCAAAGAAGCTGGACAGTAAATAAATAATACTGGACAATCCACACTTGATTTGAGCTTTCCAAATAGGTCGACTATTTGGTATGGTATGACTTGGGTACTATTTGTGTTTCCTATTAGATTACCTAGATCTACAAATGTACACAATGATGCAATAAAATTTATTTTTTATTTTTTATTTATTTGGGAAATAAAAAGCTTATAGTAGTTTAAACTTTTAGTTTCCTAATTCCATATTATATTGTTACAGAAGGTATAATATTTTATTTAATGATAATTAAGTATTAATAAATATTATTATATAATGTCTGTATGAAATATATTATGATTAAACTACTTTAATAACAACACATTTTAAAGTATGAATAAATAGATCAATAGACATATACATATGTATAATATTATTAGCTATAATATTAATTTGTCGACCGATGTGGTTGGCGAAGTTCCGCCTGCGACGCAGAAGTTTGCGGGTTCGATTCCCGCGTCGGAACAATTGTGTGTACGATCTAGATATTTGTTCCGGGTGTTCTGGTCGTTTTCTATGTATAATAAAAAAAAACTATCTATGTAATGTATTGTATTATGTATATCAGTTATCTAGTACCCATAACACAAGCTCTGCTTACCATGAGGCTAGATAATGCTGTTTGAATTGTCCAGAATTATTATTTACCATGATCTCGGGCCATGATCTCGGGCCATAAGTGACCCGGTCCTTTGGAAGGCTTGCGTGGGGCCGAAGCCAACAGCACAGAGGCCCTTTGAGAAGTTAATCTAAAGGCGATGGCTACACATAGCGGGTATCATCCTCGGGTGCACAATATGATACATCCAAAGATGGTATCCACCAGGTGTAGAGACTATTGCAAAGAAAAATGAAAGAAATAAAACCAGGTTATTGTGAAGGATATTATTATCAATATTTAATTTTCAAATCAGACCTTCTATAACGTTATAATGTATTCTTGTAGGTTTTGGGATTTAACCTTTTAATAATAATAATCTCCCTACTTCCCGTTTCATCTTATCTGGTAAGAGCAGAGCTGAGCTAGCTTATAAGTTACATTTCCTTCAAAAATATTAAATTGAACGAACGAAAAATATCCACAAAGTATCCAAAACCTCTCACACTTGAGCGTGTCAAGAAATATTTTCCCACCTTAAGGCTTTGTCAAACAACTGCACATTCAGATTCTTTATTGGCAACATAGTTACAGGTCTTCGTTGTGGTACATTCATACTAAATATGTAAGTAGTGATATTATTTAATGCACTTATTAAATAAAATTAATGTAGTTAATAACAATATAAATTAAAAATTGCATTAAAACATATTAATAACCATTATAATAATGATAATGTACTTATTACACGCGTATTGTACATATTACACAACGATTTTTTTTTTCTTATTACACAAGTATTCTTGCAATCGGCAATCGTAGTGTCTACCCGATGGAATAACGTCCCGCGAACGAGTCCAAGAATATGCTGAATGCGGCAAGCTGAAGACAGGGCGCTATGGCGGTCATAAGGGGAAGCCTTTATCTATTATCCAGCAGTGGAATATTATAAACTGATGATAAAGAAGATTACTGCTGTTTTTTTATGTCTAAAAGTTTCTGCGGAAGATACCTTACAACCTGTATTAAATCCTCGTGGTGTGGCGGCAGCCTTATCCTCTTCATCGTAAAATAAACACAAAGCATATTCTGACCGAAATTCTTCGTAATATCGTCTCAGCTCACAAAGTGGTTTTATCTTGTTTTCTTTATTTATGTTCTTCCGTCGTCTGTCGAAAATTTACCGGAAAAATGATTAGGTACAGTAGGTAGGTATTGATTCGAAAAGTGTTTTTATTGTTTCGTGGTTACAATTGTGTGTTTCTTGAAATCCGTACCTTAAAAGGAACCCATATTATATTAGCTGCGCCTTGCGGCTTCGCTTACGTGGAAATCTATGTGTCAAATGGTTTATAAACCTTCCTCTTGGGATTGATTTTAAATAGATAGAGTGATTAGGTACTCTATATATTAAAAATCCGTTGCGTTATTTTAAAGATCTAAGCAAACATAGGGACAGCGGGAAGCTACTTTGTAGCAACAACAGATTGTGCACACCACAGTAGAAATAATAACAATGACACAGACTACTATAAGACGATAAAGATATTTAATAATCTAAATGAAATGAAATGAAAATATATTTATTCTGATACAGCAAAAAACTTAATTATCTAACTATAGTAAACAAATACAGCACACGACTTAAAAAGACTTAAAGTATATAATTGATAATATGTATTGATTTATATATATATATATATTTTAGTATTAATAGACATCTAAATTAATTTAGTGTAGATCAAGCCGTGTGTGATGGTCAGTGCCGTGTTGCTGCGCTATCAGAACAGGTTCATGCTCAGCTGAATGTTGCGAGTAACCCCACAACGCTGATTTTCAGCATGCACCATTGCACTAACCAGAGCACTAACACCTGGAAACGTATTTAATACATGTACTTAGCTAAAAAATGGCTTGAAGTTAATTATTTTATTCCTTGAATCAATATTATAATATATTTAATTACAGGGACTATGAGGAATTTGAATATATTCATTGACATTCATCTATAAGTCTTATGAAATATGTTATTAATTAAACTTAACTAATAATTAAACATAATTTTATATTTATAATTAAATTATAGAAATTATAAAACTGCATGCCTATTTTAGGTAGAATATAACGGACGTATAAATTTTTAAAGACCTACATTGTAATGTTATGATAATGTAGGTCTTAAAAAAAAATGTCCGCATAATATTAAAGATTAGATGTGTATTTGCCAGAATATATTATGTATATTCTAGCAAATACACATCAAATCTTTAGCAGCACTGTTATTTATTTTATTGAATGTGTCACGAGGCAATGCTATTGTACGAATTGTCAACGTGACGAGTGGTTTGATGACGCTCTGGCACTAAGAGCCTGTCCAGATAGAGCGTTTTACGTGCGAGTGCCCTCGCGCGTAAACATTCGCGCGTTCTCCAGATACTAGAGCGCTATACATCCCGTCCAGATGATGCGTTGCGATTCCTCACTCGTGCGTAATGGTGGCACTTCACATGGCTATTTGTGTTCGCTATTGGGTGTTTGTTGTATTTGGCAAAATATATGACGTTCAGACGAACATGCAAAAAAACTACGCATAAAGGACCAACTGGAGTCTAAATGCGGAAAATGGAGTACCCCCACCTGAACCTGAACCTGAACATGCTAAAAGAGGCAAATACGACCATCCACACATGGCACACAAATAACCAACACACAAACATTTGGCAGCAGACTGAGCAGAACGCAAGGTGCGTATTTGCCTATTTGACTGCTTTGATGTGCCTCGAGAAACCGACAAGCGCACGGTAACGCGTATTTGGTATTGGCCTTATTTGTCAAATAGGCAAATAAGGCGAACACTTTGTCAAATAAACTGACCACACATGGTAATTTTTTGCCAAATATGCCAAATACACAAATACAAATAGCCATGTGAAGTGCCACCATAAAACGCGAGCAACGCCCGGCGCGTTGCGTGTTGAGTCGCGCGTGCTGCTGCGTTCAGTGGTGCGCGCGAGTCCGACGCGAGTAGACGTATTTGGAACAAAAATGGAGACCGATAATTTTGACACGGATTTTTTTGTCCCTGGGTCCGTCACAAACACATCGTGCGTAGGAACGCGCATAAAACGCGGCATCTAGATACAATATAAATTGAAACGCGCGAGGCCACTCGCGCGTAATACGCTCCATCTGGACAGGCTCTAAGGTGAGAGAGGAAGTATCGATGGGTTTTAAGTTGTTATGTCACTATCTGCTAACACTCTGTTAGTAGCTCAGTGGAGAGCCCAACATACCCTCTAGCCCTCCTCAGGCTAGAGGTAAGACGCAAACAGCATTTTCCCATAGTAAAAAAAAACCAATATAAACGATTTTTTTTACAATCCATATTAAAAAAGTACTCTACCTCTTTTTGTTTTTATATTGCCTTATGTAGGTAGGTACGCAATGATTGGATCATAAAGCGAAGCAATGCAGCCAGCATCTTTGGGATACTTCCGACTGGTATTGATATGGTCAGTTGAGCTACCTGGAAATTGTTTGCAACAGTCTGCAGTTAGCTGAATTGTTTCAATTGTAAATACTAGTTCTCATTTGTTGCTGTTATTTTATTGTAATTTTCTTTGTTAATACGTTATTTTCAATTAAAATATTTCAATTCCTATTCATATTCAAAACAGATTCTCCTCAATAAGGCTGAACAAGACGATCCAATATCTCCAAAGCTTAAACCATTTATTAAATCAAATATCATCGATCAAATCGTTGACTTTAAACTGAAAATACAAACAAAGCAACGTTTCCATTTCTTCCTGAACAGAACAGGTAAGGTAAATACAAATTTAATCTTACAATACAATCTAAAACCGTCTTTATTGGTGCACGTTAAGGCTTAGAATACAGGGGATGATTCTGCCAATAAATGCGGGTTGGGACAATTTGTTATCCGGGACACACGGTCGTAAAGATGTGCGAGCATTGTAAATAGAACTGGCACTTTCAATTTGCCATAGACAAGGATTGAGGCAGTTTGGTTTAAGTGCAATGAGTACACACTGCGTTATAGGTTTCTGTAACCAACTGCAAATTTAAATTAAATAAATTATAATGGATGGTTTAGGAATAGAGCTTTGAATAGTTTCCTAGTAGCTGCATGGGTTAGTGGCGAATTATGAACGCCGCAGCTTCATCTCTCATGTCTTTTCACAATTTATGCCTATCATGGCCGTAGTGACTCAAAAGCCACCTAAAGCAAATAAAAATGGATAGCATTATGATGCAGCATAGAGCCGCGGATGATTTCTATAGAATCAGGCGGTCCTATTTTCCGAATTTCTGTTTTGAACTTATTTATTTACTTTTCGAACACGCCGAGGGAGCACAAATGACAAAAGCGGCTTTCCATACCACAGATTAACTATGTATATAGTACTAAACTTCATACTGTTCGACTCCATACTCGACCTCTTCCTTTGGCTGGCTTTGCGCTTTCTTCTCAGAAAAGTGTCCGTGGTTTTATAGGTTTATTTTTTGTGTGTATTTTCCAAGCACATGAGTGGATATAAGCACCTCTGTTGTTACGAGATTTGGCACAAGGATTTAGGTTCGTACCTATTGTATTGATACTCCAAAAAATACAAATAAAAACCATCAAAAAGGAAACTGTGTATACTTACTATAATTATTCTACCTCTGTAGATTTAAATAAGACAAAGTTGTGAATAGAACCAATTGGAAATATCATTGAGAAAGTCAACATCATAATCAACCTATAATATAGTCCACTGCTGGAAATAGGCCTCCCCTAATGAGCTTGCCGCATCCAGCATACCTGCAGTCTATCGCAAGTCGTCATCCCACCTGGTCGGAGGGCGTCACTGAGAAAGTAGTGGTTGATAATTCAATGGTGCGTAAGTCCTCGCTCTCGGGGTAAGAAATTAAATTATACCTACATTTTCCATTTCGCGGAACACGCGGGTTCGATTCCCGCTGAAAATTTTGGTGATAATATTTATATCCCCATAATGTTCGATTTCATTTTATTAACTTCTTAGAAACTCATAAGTCCCTAAAGTGAAGTAAGTATTACACTTTAATTACTAAAATATAAAAAAATGACTGTGTTCCACTTTCTTCAACAAAACTATAGATTTGTATTGACTATGAGATTACTGTGTCAAGGGTTAGTAACAATTAATCACAAATTAAGCTCAATTAACACGAAAACTATGTCATGTTCGGAAACTATCAAAAGATTATGAGTAAGACCTAATATATCAAACCCTATTTTCAGACGCTGAAAGCTGTAAATGCGTAAAAATAGGCTTCATATTCGCAAGTGAGGCTTACTGGCATCAGGCTGCCGCGAACCGTGAATTTAAATTCCATCTGAGCCCTGCCTCTTGGCACAGTGTACACCTTTCTTATACAGTAGCACTACTTCAGGTAAGGGCATCCTGTAGGTGAATTCAATGGCAGTGGGTTCAATGCCCACGTGTGATTGGTGGATCGCCTGTGTGCGGCTACCGGGCTAAGTAACTTAAGCCAGCGCGTCTTGGCGGTTTTGATTGATACATTTCCATGGCATTTTTAAAAATAGGTTGTCAATTATATTGGTATGATGTATAACAGAACACTAAATTTTATGATAATTAGGTAAAAATTGTGTGTCGAAATATTTAATTTTATTGAAATTTACTTTAGTTCTGGTTGGCGCGTATACTCAAATAAAAAACGAAAAACATTATGAGAACGTAGAAGTATTTCATAATAAGGTGTCAAATAGGGTGTCTATTTGACACCTTATTATGAAATACTTCTACGTTCAATTATATCTAAGTGCAGCAGGTAAAAGTAAACCTACTGTTTGAAGTTGTACCTACTGTGCTCACACTTCCACTTACTGCAGGATGCTGATAAAATGCTACAACGACCGTTTTGTAAAATGGAAATGAGATCTTTCCATGAGATTGTATATACGTTAAATCTTTAGGTTATCTTAGATTTTCGGGGGAAATTTACGAGAGTTTTATAGCACAAGGTGGTAAAATAAAACATTGTAAACGGGAGTTTCTTACTCAATCTGGCAATTATCTTGTTTCTTTTATCAAGAGCTTTTTTATATTGCCATTTAGGTTTACCCTAAGGGATCATCACGACGGAAGGAAATTGTAGGTATCGATGATTATGTCGTACTACATCTTTATGCGTTCTTAGGTGAGTTTTTACACAAGATGAAAAATCAAAGAATATTAGAATATGATAGCATCATCAAAAATTTAGTAAACTTACTTGTTTGAATAAATGAGTTTAACTAACACTTAATTATTTTTGACTTCACATTTTTTCAGTAGTCAGTAAGTTAGGTTATTTTATTTTTCGTTTCGGCCTCTTTATTGTTACTCTTATCGAATTAAATAAGTACCTATTTACACAAAAAAAAAATAACGAAACAACGGATTGCGTATTTTGGCAATTATTCAGGCCAATTAAAATTCGCAAGTATCGCTTCGGTGGATAAGAAAATAGTACTGCACATTTTTTTGTGCTTATCAATCGTAACCAAAAAGTCGAGATATTCTAAAATAAATAAATAAATACAAAGATAGCTTTGCTTTCTACAGATCCGTGTGTAGTTCCAATAGTCCCCGCTAGGTGTCGGTGCCATTAAAGCAGACTGCGTTTTCAATGTGCAGACGATCGCGCTTACATCAGTTGCATTCAAGATGTAGTTATAGTACATGGGTGTTGCTATGGCATTCACGACGATAGAGCCAGACTCCAGAAATCATAGAGGGTTTTGGCTTAGACCATCCACACCCTAAACCACTGATCAGAGTGAAATGAAAATGGCACTTTGAAAGGAATTTTTAAAATCACAAGGTTGAAAATACGTTCAGTTCGTAATTCGGGTTTGACGAATGTATTTCAGCAACTGTTATTAATAGACCTAAAAAAATTTACAAGTAGATTCACTAACAAATCTAATAGAAATGTGACATTTTTTTTAAATTTTCCTAAAAAAAGGAAACCATCCCCTTGTTTACCAAAAAAAATATTTTCATTTTTCTGGCTGTTTTAAGCGCGATGGCTCCAATAGTTTTGGCGGCGAATCATAACTAAAGAACTTTTTTTGTTCATTATGATAAAATAAAGATATTTTCCAACCTACAGCCGAGTCGAAGAAAAATAATAATAATAAAAATATTCATAACATCTTTAAATCATGCCACAGTAAACTCCAGTAACTGCAACAGATTTTGTCACTTACTTTCAACTTTCAGCAAGCTGTGTCGTGAAAGCATAAAGTGACTTTGTATGCTTATTTGGGTACAGTGAAAGCCAGAAATAGCTTATATCCATCCAGCTGAGTCCTATATCCTAAAAGCATTGAATGAGGCGTTCTCTAACTCCTATCTACTTTACAATTCAATAGATAGTGGAAATTTTTTGCGGAGAGAAAAGGTTGATTCTAAGTTTTTTATTATTATAGTGCGTAATTATAAGTATTAATACAACGGGTATTTACCTTTTTTCCCGACGTTTCAACAGGTCGTTACACTCTGTCGTCTCTCATTGCGTCGCGGACACTGTTAGTGTTGTGTGTCGTCCGAGTGTGCAGATGGACATTCCTACTATTGAAAATGAAATGAGGGTAGTTTCAAATAAACTAGCCCCCGTTTCGCTGAGGCGGTAACTCCAGTACTCCAGTCATCCCGTGACCACGACAGAGTGTAAACCTGTTGAAACGTCGGGAAAAAAGGTAAATAAACGCGATAAATACCCGTTGTATTAATACTTATAATTATGTGTTCAGATCGCGTAAGTTTAAAAACATTTATAGTGCGTAAGCCGTAAGTCGAGGTAATATCTAAGAAATTAAATAATACTGGACAATTCACACAGCATTATTTAGCCCCAAGGTAAGCAGAGCTTGTGTTATGGGTACTAGATAACTGATATACATAATACAATACATTACATAGATAGATATTTTTTATTATACATAGAAAACGACTAGAACACCCGGAACAAATATCTGCAGATCGTACACACAATTGTTCCGAGGCGGGAATCGAACCCGCAACCTCCTGGGTCGCAGGCGGACCTTCGCCAACCGCGCCACATCGGTCGTCGAATTAAATTTATCCCAAAAAAAAAAACATTTTATTTCTATAATAATTATTTTATATTAATCATTTTTATTATTTGTTTCATTTCTAAAAGGATGATTGTCGTGATGTGCCAATCAGCACTTTATAAAATCTGTAGCAGATCTATACGGTTAAATGGTGTTCCCGTGGCTCCCATGCAAGGCTTTTATACACTTAAATAAAACAAGCCAGGGGCTTGAACTGGTTAGCGTTAAAGCTATAGATACGTAGGCAAGTAAAGTACGTTGGAAAATAAGCTAAGAACCGGCATCTTGAGTGAGGACCCATTCGGTTACTCGTAAAACGAAACGGCCCACCAAATGACTGCTCGATAAAGACCAGTGTAAATGTACCCTAATATACCATTTTGAGACGATGGTTAATGAAAAAGTGCTGTCACTTCAATTAAACACAACCGCAGTTGTAGAAAATGGCTAAGAAGTGTAGTTTTGGTTGACAGTAAGAAAGGTAGGTATACCTAGCGTTTTTTTGACGGAACTATTTTCAAATTTCATCACAAGGGCTTGTGATGGAATTTGATTTGAAACCTGTGAAAAATTCACCTCTACTGTTCGATAAAACAAAAGTAAAAATGACATGGCAGGTATAAATAATCAAAGTGTGACTAATTTCTTACATTAGATAACAAAGCTATAATTATATAGGATATCTATAGATATAGATATCCCTTAAATAATATTTCAGGATTTTAAACTGTGTCAAAAAATTACCCAATAGAAGTCGAAGTAGGCATAAAAGTCGTGTCCAGCGCGTGAGTAATTTTTTGGTCTAATGTAGAACTCGTATTTATTACTTAATTAAACATTGATATGAAAACAAATAAAGTTTTGATTTTTTTTAATAAGTAGTTTTCTTTTAGTTTCCCTGCCGATCCAATACGGAAAAATAAGTGGATAGCTAACAAGTGGATAAAAACTTAATAAATTAATCATAATTTGCGTCACATATAGTTCATTATATTGTAAAAAGTTACCTAATATTTATACATGATTAAAAAAACACTGGACAATAATATTGTTTCATTTTAGACTTTGTTCGATCCACTTATTGCATAACATCATCCACGCCACTATGACTCAGCAGACTTTGCAGCTCGTCCGCAAACCAATCTCTTCTTCCGTTTTGAATTTAAACCGATTGGTTTACATTCAAAATTCAAGGTAACAAATAGACATGCTTGGTGATTGCCAACCATGTCTATTTGTTACCTCGGAAGTGATTCTTATTTTGAATTATACGTCGTTCTGGTTTATAGGATCTTCTTATGTGAAATTTGTCTGTAGTTATTCAAAGGTATATTCAGATAAACAGAGATTATTTGTGGGAATGTAAGGGACTTCGGTACTTATTGTAGTTTATACTTAAAAAAATTAAAAACTCCTGTTTCTATGAATAACAAACCTTTATTTCAATAACAACCTTGTTTATAACAATCAAGAGTTCTCCGAACAAAGCAGTTCTATTAAAACAATCTTCAACTCATTTAGCGATTTCTTTGCATTCTATTTCAAAACTTGAAGCCGTATTCTTGAAACTTTTATAAATAGTAAAGTAATTAATTGGGAGTGGCACAACTTTTCCCGTACGAAGCTCCCTAAGTGCAAGGAGGTTACGTAATATTTTTGGTTCGTATTTTCATTGAGCAATAAGGGTTATTTTAGGTGAGCGCGATAGTTCTTTTTTTTTAGGTTGTTTATGGGGAAGTTGATTCGGTTTGATAGAAAGTAGCCTTTATTGAATAGAGTTTCAAAGTGGGTCATTATAGGAAAGGAATAAAGAAAGTGAGTTAAGTATAGAGTTATCGATCGAAATGTATCTAATGCGTTGCCTGATGCTTTTAATACTGAACGTGCATTATTTCCGAATCGAATGCGCTTATCAAACCGAATAAATGAAGTTATAGGAATCATTGTGTACGGGTGTGTCCAGATTAATAAGTCCGGTCAAATTAGACAAAAAAATAAGAAGTAAAAAATAAGCTACATAAATTCCCACCAAGCTAAAAATCGGTAAGATTGCTTAAAATACAATGAAAAATTAAATTTGGAAGTTCCCCATCATTCCCCTGTAAGGATTTTTTTTTATTCAAGGTCAAAGCTATGTACGGAGCTCCTAAAAAAACTACCTGCTTAGATAAGTATAGATACGCATGTTTCGTTAAAAACACCAAAAGTAAAAAACAAGTACAATTAGCTTGTCTTCCTCCAACCTCAGTTGCTGCTCATCAACATCTTTTTCGGGTATATTACCAAGTTCATGTGTGGCTTGGCTATCAGCTGGACCCTACAGACTGGGGTTGGAAGTTGGTCAACAATTCATTAGAACCAGTGTAAACTTTACTTCCACCTGCGCCGGAGAAACTGCTAAACACGATTTTTTGCAACTGCAATAAGGGATGCAGTGCTAAATGTGGTTGCAAAAAAGTCGAACTGTTTTGTTCTCTGGCATGTACACATTGTCAAGGCCGGTTGTGCTCTATAGAAAATATCTACTACCTACTCGTCATAATACTAAACTATTTATCTATATTTTTACAATAATATATTATTACTTATATAATTACGTACCGAAATAGTATAGTTACCTTTACACTGAAGACATTTTCAACACACAATGTCAATGTCAATGTCAAATGACAATGTCTTCAGTGTATAGGTAACTCTCAATATATTATTGTGAGAATATAGATAAATAGTTTAGTATTATTACGAGTAGTAGATATTTTCTATTTTGTTTATAAGTGTATTTATTTATGTAAATGGTAAGCACGCGAATTATCAATTTTGACGACCGATGTGGCGCGGTGGGCGAAGGTCCGCCTGCGACGCAGAAGGTTGCGGGTTCGATTCCCGCCTCGGAACAATTGTGTGTACGATCTGCAGATATTTGTTACGGGTGTTCTGGTCGTTTTCTACGTATAATAAAAAATATCTATCTATGTAATCTATTGTATTATGTATATCAGTTATCTAGTACCCATAACACAAGCTCTGCTTACCATGGGGCTAGATAATGCTGTGTGAATTGTCCAGCATAAAAAAAAAAAAAAAAAACAATTGTAATTTAATGACGACATTCACAACATTGTCATGGTAAAGCGATTCGTTATTAGAATTGGGCCCCTGTTCAATTGTTTCGACTGCCGGCGTTCGGTCTGATAGATGTACTTCCAGCTCAAGGTAGAAAAATTGTTTAATAAACGTTTAATATTATAGCGGTCTAGTTTCTATTAGAATATTCCCATACATTTTTACTACCTTCTTTTTAATTGGTATCATGTTCCGCCGCGATTTTTCCTATGAATTTTAATTGGGATTTGTTTGAACAAGCAAATTGGGAAAACAATCAGGCTAGCTGAGCTTGAGGGGAGTAAAAAAGTTTAAAGGTGTAAGCTAATTGATGCTTACAAAAGTTCAAACTGCTGTAAATTTATAAAAGATTCGGTACTTATCAAACCTATTAAAAAACACGAACTTATTTTAATTAGTTTGACTTATTTCATACGGAACAATGCAACCAGCCAGCATACGAAAGCAGTCGCAGCTCACGAAGTCAGTTTGATGCGGTATGGATCATTTGAGCTTCCTGTAGATTGTTTGTATAATCAACAGATAGTTCAATTGTTTCAATTGTAAATACAAGTTTTATTTTAACGCCTAAAATTAGTGTAATTTTCGCTAGTTTTACATTGGTACCCATTTGTAGAATAGCAATTATTTCGACATAAAAACAAACTAAACTTAACATAGAACTTGAAGCTACAAATAATATACCTTAAAAATCTCCATCTTTGTTTTTATAAACTGATGTGTGTGTCGAAATGAATGCTATTCTATTATATCCATAGGTATGTAAAAGCGAATTAGTGGACGTGAGATCGTCGATGGACGAAGTTTCGCCCCATGCCCCTTTGCCGAATAGGTTTTAGCTCTGCTGTTTTTCAGCCAAAAAACTTTAAGTTACGGACGTCAAGACGGTGATGAGCTTAGGTAAATAAATAATAATTTATTGAAAAATAACTTACGACTAAGAAGACACAGGAAGTACTTAATCTTATATTCTTATGGGATATGGTAAAAACCTGTTTTTCATACCATCATATCATGGCATATCGGCATTTGGCCCTTGTCGTAAAACTTCTGAAACTATCATGGTTATTAACACTAAAGTCATTTAAAACGATTTACCATGATTTGATTTTTGAGTTTTCCAATATTTCGGCACAGTTTCATGCGCCATGATCACGGAATAACTGAAGACACTGCGAGTTCGTTTTTATGAGCAGATATACCGATCTACCCTCATTTTCTGTCTTTTGCTACGAACGTTACCACTACCACCGGTTTCATTATTATCGAACGCAGCTCGATCACGACACACAACACTGACGGTATCAGAACGCGGCGCGGTTGGTCACATCACTTCTTCGGTTTTTACACATTGTCCACTTGTCGTAACCTACACCCATGTTTATTTTGTTTGAAATCGATATCCATGAGAAAATTTTGCGATAAATAAATGTCAGCCATCTTGGATTTGGCAATGGACATCACAAAGGGTAGCATATAGGTTTAATTTGTAACATGTCGTTCGTATAAACGAAGTTTAAAGCATTCACTATCTAAGCATTCCTAGTTTACTTACTGTAGTGATGGGATGTGTAACTCCAGTATCGATGAAACGTATGTATAGTATAATGTGTTGAAGCGTGCGCCCGGAAGCTTAACAGAATATCGTCGCTGAAATTGCATTAGACATGTCCTCCGCATTACGTATTCAAAGATGTTGTGTACTGTACGGTAGGGATGGGGTGATGTCGATAGTTTTATTGTTTGTCGATGTTGTGATAAAGAAAATTTGTTAATATCCCTAATTCTATTTTTGTCGGGTTAGGTTGATGAGTTTATTGACAAAGAAAGTTACTACTAAGTATCGTATCTAAAATCTGTTGGTATCTAAGTACATTATTAAAGAAGAAGAAATTGTAATGTCGTTTTGCGAAGGTCATATGACACTAAGAACGTCTGTGTCGCTTTGTAAGTCATAAATCATCCATCGATCGGCAATTTACATACTTAACGGTAATTATAACGATATCGATTAAACATTTTTAGGACATTTCTATTTAGTACGTAGGAAATACGCTTCCCCGTATCTGTTAATGTGAAAACGAGTACAATGGCACGGTACTTGCCAAACTACGAGAGTTTAAAGACTTTTGCTGAGTGAAATTACAATCATTTGAATTGGAGTGGACAGTTACTACTATTCTACTTCTAAGTTCCTACACTATAACATTAGCGTGTTAACACTTTGACTGCTGTTTTTTTTCGACGACTGCGATCTTTTTTTTTACCTAAAAAATTCGTGCTGCCGCTCTACACAGCGGTTGTGTTGCGCCGCACATGCGTTTCGTTCGAAAAATATTACAGCTCTGCTGAGTCAAAAAGATCTGTATTTTCTCAGCCGCTGCACTAGTGTGGATTTACGCATATTAGTCACTTGTAGAAAACTCATACCGTGCGTTTTCAGCACTCAAAGTGTTAAGCTAGAACCACTGAAGTGTATGTATAAAAGTACCGACGTTACCTGTCAACCCTTTAGTAATAAACTGGCTACCGAGCAAGACGCACGTTTCATTTATTAGCGATATACCATTTGACGACGAGGTCACTATCTACCCGCGAATAATTAAAAATGACGAGTTTTTTCGGTAATTTAGGCGTTTTTGACTACAAATTACACGAATGGGAAGTGTTTTTCGGTAAATTGACGCAATTCATCAAATTGAACGGCATCGGCGAAGAAAAACAAAGTGCAGTGTTGCTGACGCATTTGTCCGACGACTCGTACCGTCTGCTTCGGAATCTTGTTCACCCGAAGAAGCTCGATGGAACTACTTATAAGGAGCTAGTGATTGTACTCAACAAACATTTCACGCCGAGAAGGTCAACATTCGCCGACAGGGCGAAATTCTATGAAGCGATAAAGTCCGATGGGGAAAGCAGCGCCGAATGGGCAGCAAGGCTGCGAGGGCTAGCCGTTTTCTGCGACTTTGGCACAGAACTGGACACGCTATTGCGGGACCGTTTCGTGCTAGGCTTCAGAACAGGACATGAGCGTGATAAACTGTTTGAATGCGACTCCAAAACCTTGACGCTAGCGCAGGCGTTGGAGGTGGCACAAAAGGCATCGTGCGCGCGGCAGGCACGCGCAGCATGCGTGGGCGCCGAGGCTAGTTCCTTCGTCGTGAAGGAAGAGCCGGTTTTCTACGCGCGGGCAGGTACTCGCGGTACCGGCAGCGGCAGCGGCAGCGGCTCGAGCGGCGGAGGCGCCGCGGCGGCCCAGGCGGGCTCGCAGGCAGGCGCTGCTGGGACTGCTGATTAACGCGGTAATCAGTCGCGTTGCACGGTGTGTGGTATGAAGAACCACTCGGCAGAGATGTGTAGGTTTAAGAACTACAAATGCCTAAAATGTGGACAAAAGGGCCATCTTAAAAAAGTGTGTCGTTCAACAAAGTGTTTATTACACAGCATTGGTGTCGAGTGCGCGGAGTCTCTTGCCGAAAGTGACTGCAAGGAATGTGAACTTTATAACTTGAGGTATGTAAACTATAATCCTATAAAACTGACAGTAAATGTGAATGGAATTGAGTTGTGTATGGAACTAGACACGGGATCGGGCACTACAGTTATATCGGACAAATTATATTCGGAATATTTCTCCAGGTTAAAATTGCATAAGAGTGATATTAAAATGTGTTTATACAACGGTCATAAAATCACGCCTGTAGGTTATTTTACAGCTGACGTTAGGTATTCTAACGTTTGTAAATCTATCAAAATATATGTCATAGAAAATGGTGGGCCACCGTTGTTAGGGCGTGATTTCATGACACATTTTCAAATTTATTTTTCGTCATCCAATAACAATATTGAATGCACGAATAAAAACACTGAGGAAGTGAAACGCCTATTGACAGTTTTTCCAGACGTGTGGAAAAATGAGTTAGGATGTTTTAATAAATTTGAAGTCGAGTTGCAATTAAAAGATAATGTGAAACCGAAATTTTTAAAGCCACGATCCGTACCTTTCGCTCTTAGAGAAAGGGTCAGTGCAGAACTTGACAGATTAGTAGGTTTAGGTATTTTAGTGCCAGTTAACCATTCGGAATACGCCACCCCAATAGTACCAGTACTGAAAGAAAATGGTAAATTGAAAATTGCCGGTGATTTTTCATGTACTCTGAACCAAGATCTAAAAATAGATAAGTATCCGTTGCCACGCATAGAAGAAGTGTTTTCTAAAATAGGTGGTGGCGAGAAATATTCTAAGTTAGATCTAAGTAATGCCTATAACCAATTCAGATTGTCGAAGTCATCTCAATCGTTAGCCACAATATCGACCCATAAGGGCTTATTTTCCTACAGTAGGTTAGTGTATGGATTAGCCAACGCTCCTGCTATTTTCCAAAAAGCTATGGAAACACTTCTATCAGGCCTGGAAGGTGTAAGCATTTGGCTTGATGATATTTGTGTAACAGGTAAAACCAAGGAAATCCACTTGTCAAGGTTGCGGGAGGTTCTTAGAAGGCTACAAGATGCGGGGTTACGGTTGCAAAGAGATAAGTGCGTATTTTTTCAGGATAGTGTTACCTACCTCGGCTATGTTATAGATAAAAACGGACTAAGAACTTGCCCCACTAAAGTTGAGGCAATAACTAATGCGCCCGCGCCTACCAACGTTTTAGGTGTTAAACGATTCCTAGGTGTAGTAAATTACTACAGGAATTTTATTCCTTCCGCATCGGCGGTATTAAATCCATTACACGAGCTGCTGCGTATGGGCACTGAGTGGCAGTGGGGAGAGAGGCATCAGGCGGCCTTCGAGAGCGTGAAGCGCGAGCTGGCCAGCGACCGCGTGCTGGCGCATTTCGAGCCGGAAGCGCCGTTGACGCTGACCGTAGACGCGGGCCCGCACGGGCTCGGCGCCGTGCTGGCGCACAAAGATGCCGACGGCGGCAGCGAACGTCCTATTGCGTTTGCTTCGCGTTCGTTATCGGCAAGCGAGAAGAACTATAGCCAAATTCAGAAGGAAGCTACGGCCATCATTTTTGGGGTAAAGCATTTCCACCAGTACCTTTATGGCCGCCAAGAACCTTTTATTTTAAAAACCGACCATAGGCCTTTACTTTCTATCTTTGGAAGAGGGAAGGGTATTTCAGTGACGGCCGCGTTACGTTTGCAAAGGTATGCTATTATTCTGTCAGCATATAACTATATAGTGCAGTATGTAGACGGTAAGAATAATCAGGTAGCAGATTATTTCTCAAGGTCACCCTTATCAGACTCGGTCAGCGATGACACCGCAGGAAGTAATAGGCATTTCCTATTCTTAGAAGCTAACGTACAGCCGGTTTCATTTGAAGACATTAAATGTGAGGTATCGGCCGATAAGGTTTTGCCCATGGTGATCAAATACATGAAATATGGTTGGCCTAGAAAAATAACATGTAAATCCGTTTTGCCATATTTTCAGTGTAAAACTGATTTAGAAGTAGTAGATGGATGTTTGTTCCGCGGCCACAGAGTAGTTATTCCCGCCGTCTATAGAGACAGAATGCTAAAGGAATTGCATTCTGCACATTTCGGCATTGTAAAAACAAAAAGTGTAGCGCGCAGCAGAATGTGGTGGCCAGGAATAGATAGTGATATCGAGCGATGGGTAGGCGCATGCACCGCTTGCGCCGCCGTACGCGCCGCGCCGCCGAGCGCGCCGCCGTCGCCGTGGCCGCGCCCGCCGGCGCCGTGGCACCGGGTACATATAGATTACATGTCTATAGGGCAGGCTGTGTACTTGATTGTGGTTGACGCGTATTCCAAATGGTTAGAATGTGTGTTTATGGAGCGTGGCACTTCTACGAGTGTTCTTATTCAAAAACTAAAAGATATGTTTTCTAGATATGGCGTGCCTTGTGTAATTGTATCAGATAACGATGTTAAAATAAGCTCAGCAGAATTTCATGATTTTTGTAAGGTAAACGGAATCCAACATGTAACTTCACCCATATATCACCCGGCTAGCAATGGTCAGGCGGAAAATTCTGTTAAAACGTGTAAGAAAATGATAAAATGTGTAATTTCAGAATGTCAAAATCAAAAAGAAATTTATAATAAATTACGAAGCTGTTTGTTTGTTTTTAGAAATACAGTACATTCTGCGACCGGCGCCACGCCGGCTATGTTAATGATGGGCCGTAATTTAAGGTGTAGGTTAGATTTAGTTTTGCCGGTTGATAAAAATGTCAATGAAGTTACTTACCTAAAACCAAGTCGACGTTTTAGTGTTGGTGAAACTGTATGGGCTAGGTGGTTTGTTGCACGGAAAAGTGTTTGGAGTGTAGGTATCGTTAAAAAGATAATAGGAAACCGAATGTTTGAAATTTATTTTAAAGATAACGATACTAAATGTAAAAGGCACGTTGATCAGATAAGGAAATATACTAGTAATCATATTAGCCAAAATGAAAATGTGTGTGTGGTCAGCACCGGTAGTCCGGTGATGTTAGACCCGCCGCCACCATCATCGCCGCCTTGCACGCCGCCGCCCACAGCGCTCCTCCAGCCGCCGCCGCTGGCGCCGCCGCCGCCGGAACCTAGTATAATCATAGAACAATCGTCGCCGCCTTCAGTAACTATTGCTGAGGAGGAAATAGAGAGGTCTGTCGTAACCGCCCCAGATAACAGTCCAGGGCCTGATAGGGACGCGGACAGGGACGAGTGGGCGGAGGCCTGCGAGGTGATGATGGACGAGCCGCGACCGGCGGAGCTTCAGGTAAACCCTAGTGGTGAAGGTCCGAGCACCGAATACTCCAGCCCGGCCGGACGCTCTAGGAGACCTAAAAAGCCAATTGATTATAAACGCTTTTGTTAAGTAAATTAAGTAAGTTTATTAGTAAGATTTTAATAAGTTAGTTTATAGGAACCTTTACCTTGTTACAGGTTCCCAAATTAATGTTGGAGGGATGAAGTGTATGTATAAAAGTACCGACGTTACCTGTCAACCCTTTAGTAATAAATTGGCTACCGAGCAAGACGCACGTTTCATTTATTAGCGATATACCAACCACACTATTGTGGTTTATTGTGGCGCGTCAGAAGCATATCGGTTTCAAACGTAGGTACTATTACCATACAGGATGTTCGGTACAACATTTTTGACGATTCACACAGCATCATCTAAGCAGAGCTTGTGTTATGGGTACTTACTGAATTACTTTTGTTTTTTTTTTTCAATTTATATTATTAACATTCTTTATTAAAACCTTAAATAACATTGGTCTGGTACAATACTAGTGTAAATTTAATCCTAAAATGCACAAAAATACACAAATAAAAAAACTTGGGGCGCGTTTATCTAAACTTACGTAGGAAATTTTTACACTTCGTGTTACAAATCATAAGTACTACTGTATGACTGATATTATACATAATATAATACATTACAAAGATAGATAGTTTTACTATACATAGAAAACGACCAGAATACTCCAAACAAATATTTGCATATCGTACAAAACATTTGTCCCGAGGTAATCGAGCTTAGGCTTCATGATGCTGTGTGGATTGTCCAGCATTATTTATATATTCTGCCTAGGTATCCACCGAAAAGGCGCAGTTATACACGCGGTTTTCTACTTCCGTTCAAACATAATTAATTATCGTCTAAACATAAAATTTTACTGGATAATTTAGGATCCTCTTCGTTGAAAATGATGTACCTATTTCAGAGTTAAAACTTTCCTACCTGCAAATCAGACACCTGGTTTTTCTCAGTGTTTTACACCGAGTTCAGTAAGCATGCTTAGCTAAGGATAAAACAGATTTTAAAGCCGTAAACAGGGTTGTTAAAATAAAACTCCTTTTATGCTACTCATAAAGATTCCGTATGTTTTTGTGACTCACACATTTGGCAGGTAATAGCAAATTTTTCATGCTTCAGATGAGTTGCTTTAGGTGCATGCGAAAGTGTGGCACGTAGTGGCGGTATGAGTAACATCAGGGTCGCATCATAGCTCTGCCAGCGAGTAGACATAATAACTTATGCACATAATATTTTTGCGATTACAGCGTATGTATAGATGGCAATGCAGCCAGCGACTTAGGGACGCTTCCGATAGACATTGATGAGCTATCTTTAAACTGTTCGCAAGAGTCTGCTCTGAGGTAAGCTCAACTATTTGAATTGTCTAACGAACTAATAACGCAACGGCTCGGTGATTGTTGATACCAGATTCAAAAATTGGGGCTTTAAGTTTCATATTATATGACCCAATATGAACTGCATATGTTGACATGACATTCTACCGCACAATATTTCTTCTTCCGTGAGCAATTCCTGTTAACTATTTGCGTTCGAAGGTACCTAAGGTCTATATAATATATCTAAGGAATTTTTTCTATCTTGGAAAACACATCATTGATCCTTAAATGAAAAAAAATAATAAAACCTAAAAATATGCTTGACTCGATGTCGAGTTTTTATAGTCCATAACTCTGTATACATATTATCTTTCGTCGAGTTGTATTGAAAAGTCGTTCAATGGTATATTTTAACCTCAAGATAAGAGAACTACCTACATAAATAGAACTAACAGGTAGGTCGTGGTACTGAAGGCTAATTAGGAGTTTTCACGTGTAATAAACTGTAGCGGAACAGACATACCAACTGATCTCATTTAGTGAAGCCTTGTAAGATCTAAGACGGGTCGTCAACATCTTAATGAATACAATTTAATACCTACGCGTAAGTAATGAATTGTTTTCGAGTTTCACGTCTAGCGACAAAGAAAGGTGTGGGGCAGGGAGTTTGCCTTGCAGTAGGACAATGCGGACGATACTATAATCATCGATGCTGAAGTGGCAGATCCATATCTCGCGAAGAACCGACGACGGCCGCTGGGGCAAACGAGTTTTTGAGTGGAAACCACGAATCGGTAAACGTAGTGTAGGACGCCCTCCGACCAGGTGGGATGACGACCTGCGAAAGACTGCAGGTAGATGCTGGATGCGGCAAGCTGAAGTCAGAGCGCTATGGCGCTCATTGGGGGAGGCCTATGTCCAGCAGTGGACTGCTATAGGCTGATGATGATGATGATGAGTTTAATCATCATTATGGTCAACCTAAATAGTTCACGATTGGACTAATTAAAGCCTTATTAGGCCTCCCCTAATGAGCCATTCTAATCAATGAGCCAGCCAATCATTCACTTGTAAAGATTATTTATCGGGTATTTATCGCGTACCTTTTGTATTATTTTCCCTTTCCCCTTTTTTTATGTTTAGGGAAAAAATCCTGTATCTATATGTAAGTAAGTCGTGAAGGTTTAAAAAGTTGAATCATTCATTTGGATTTCAATGCCCGTAGACTAGGTATTTTGCGAAAGTATTCGTGATAATTCTAAATTACCAAAGGTACCCCTGCGACGCAGGAGAATGATATAACATAAGCTATGCTTAGCTTGGGGCTTGATGATGTTGTGTGAATGATCCTACCATAGAAATAAAGCGCAAGAATGAGTGTCAAACAAATATTTTCTTAATTTTGTAACCATAAACTAATCTATGTATGTGTGAGTCGACAAGTATATAACTTCAGTGCTTTGACACACACAAGTGCACGTATCATCATCATCATCATCATCAGCCTATAGCAGTCCACTGCTGGACATAGGCCTACCCCAAGTGCACGTATACGGATAGGAAATTGGGATTAATTTGTCGAATTTTGTTGGCAACACCTCGTTTGGGTCTATAATTCTATCAGCATTATTTATTTTATATCTCTGGAGATTACTTCCTAACCTACAATAATTAATAATAAAGCTAATAATTACCTACTTACCTACTAGATTTTGTCAGTTTCTCTGTTAATTTATGCTAGTAAGACTATGTATACTATAAGTATGGGTGTTCTGGTCGTTTTCTATGTATAATAAATAAATTAAATAAAAAATAATGCTGGACAATCCACACAGCATTATCTAGCCCGATGGTAAGCAAAGCTTGTGTTATGAGTACTAGATAACTGATATACATAATACAATACATTACATAAATAGATATTTTTTATTAAACATAGAAAACGACCAGAACACCCGGAACAAATATCTGCAGATCGTAGACACAATTGTTCCGAGGCGGGAATCGAACCCGCAACCTCCTGCGTCGCAGGCGGACCTTCGCCCACCGCGCCACATCGGGTCGGTATAATAAAAAATATCTATCTATTTAATGTATTGTATTATGTGTATCAGTTATCTAGTACCCATAACACAAGCTCTGCTTACCATGGGGCTAGATAATGCTGTGTGAATTGTGTCCAACATTATTTATTTATTTGTCTCTGTTCTTGCAAAATATAAATATTTTTGCTTTTACTTTTTAACAATATTATAACATTGTAAATATAATAAACAAGCAACAGAATAACACTCCATTGTCGAGTAACAATTTAAGCGAACGCTCTTCTACATTGCAAATATCCTGCGCATCCCGAAAGAAATAAACAGTAAGTCTTCGTTATCCAGATTAATTTAAAAAAGAAAACTTCCAAGTCTTTAAATACATTTTCTAACGCCCCAACTCACTTACCTATTCCATTAGGCTATCTGCTATCGCGAGGTACAATTTTTAATTAAGCATTAATTAAGTTCCGCTGAAAGGGGTAGGTGAAAGTAGGGAGGGGGTAGCTTGGACGTAGAACCTTAGTATAAATTTTGAATAGTTTTCGAAAACTTTAAAAGTTTTACACATTTAAAACTACTATGGTTATTACTTGAGTCGCGAGAGAGAGAGTTACTACACTTGAGTATTAATATCATGATTTGTGTTGTACTGAATTTTGCAATATTCTGGGATGATGGTGTTTATTGGTGCAGCTGTCCCGAAATATTGGAAAACTCAAAACAACAATTGTTAATAACTTTACTATAAAAGTTTTCGTTTCCTTCCATATCTTGGGACTCTACTACCACGTTACATTATGTAAAGTTTAAATCCGTACTACTTAAGTTGTTTTGTATTTTTTATGTATATTTTTTATGTGTGAAAAACCCAATGCAATAGAATATTGCATTGGGTTTTCCCGTAAAAATAGAGGTACGTTTGTAAATAAATAAATAAATGTGTTTCCTTTTTTTGTAACTGTTTATTATTGTGTGTGGCTATAAATAAATTATTTTATTCTTTTTTTTTAGCGCCTTGCAGTACCCATTACAACTACTGGAAGGCACCACTTTTATACCGTGACAGCGATCCCATAATTACATACGAATGGATTTAATTTACAAATGGTTTCGAGTCATTTGTTGCATTTCGCACTACCACTTTGACAACTTCGAGAACTCAGCGGAAGTTAACGAAAACTTTCCCGTTACCGTACTGTGCAAGCTCATACTAGATCTGTTTACCGAAAGACACGCTGGGATGCGGGTTTGTTACCGCCCCATATAACAAATATGAAAACAGGGCACTTTGGCACTCCTTGCTAATTCTTAGAGATATGTCGATAACTTTGGAGAACCAACAGAGAACCTGTCGAATGATGAATAAATTCGTTACGAATCCTATTCTTCAGAGAAACTCCGAGCATAGCTCGCTGAGCGACTTTGAACTGGTGGACCAGCCCTATCCTGAGTGTCCCAAAGATCTCAATAGGCGCAAATATGCAGGTCTCGACAGAGCCTACGATTGAACTTTATTTAGATAGATGATTATTTTATAGCACACTTAAAAACAAAACAAACTATATAAAAAAATACAAAACATGTGACAATTGGGCCGTCTTATCGCTCAAGAGCGATCTCTACCAGACAACCGTAGAAGGATAGGATCGTTGGGTTGAACATTTATTATGTTGGCCACCTTTTACAAAAAGTATCGATGGCGAATGAACCTTACTTATTTAGGTATCGCAATATAAATAGCAAAAGCTCAGGTCTAAATCTTAGGTCAGACTAACTATGTACCTAAGTTGTATTTTTCGATAAGTCCCAAGTCCCCAGGCGTTTGGTTTACTAGGATCTGAAGTTCTACGGGAGTTTACAAACGGCTGTGTACATTGGCTGCAAGCAATACTGGCATGTATTTACTGATTTGACTAGCATAACTTACGAAATGTATTTGATTTGCTTCTCTGATGTCTTCTCTGTTCTTCGCTAATGTCCAGTTTGGCAGTATCGCTATAGCAGCGCTATAGCAGTTATTTTTCAAATATGTAGCGTTAATTTTCAAAAATTCAAATTAGTCAAATTTTTAAACGGAGAAAATACAATTATGAATAACTTTTAACCAGTAGACGTCTTCTTGATATTTTATAATTATATATATATTTTAATATTTCTGATAAGAATTATAGCAACAGTATCTGCACCCTGCGGCTTCGCCCGCGTGGAAATCTATGTGTTAAATGGTTTATAAACCGTCCTAAACAGTGATTCAAAATCACTCTATGTATTAAAACTAGAGATGGGCCGAATATTCGTTTTATATTCGGTATTCGGCATATTCGGCAGCTTTACCGAATATTCATATTCGGCCGAATATTCGGCTGAATCACCTAATGTTCGGCAAAGTTTTTACTGTTGAGACCCGTGTACATATTATCATGATTTGAGTGTACAGTGTAATGAAGTAAGTATTTTAGAGTGTAGCTTTCTGATTTTGTCGTCACTGAAGCTTTATTTTCAATTAAAGTAGGTTGGTAAAAAGATAATAACTTCAATAAATATGTTCACGCCGGATCCCTTGCAGGATTAGGCAAGGAATCCATAATAACTTAATGCAAAATATAGGTAGGCGCTTGGCGTAAACAAGTTTAGACTTGTATTTGTGCGACGGAACGGAATCAAATGTACCGAATATTCGGCCGAATATTCGGCCGAATATTCGGCCGAATATTCGGTTCGGTAAAAGTTTTGCCGAATATTCGGCCGAATGTTCGTATTCGGTGAAACCCATGTTCGGCCCATCTCTAATTAAAACCGCATCAAAATCCGTTACGTAGTTTTAAAGTTCTAAGCATACAATAAAGGGACAGACAGAAAGCGGAAACGACTTTGTTTTATACTATGAATATCAAGAACATTCAAAGCGATCCATTACAAATGGCTGCGTACATGAAACTGTTTGGACTCTCCACATAAAGGCTTTGTACACTCGCATTCTTCTCACCAAAGCTATTGCTCCGCTGTGCTGTGCAACTCTAAGGAAGGGTTCACACTGCACAGTTATAATGTTTGACGGATTTGGTGTTAGTTTTAAGGGTTTCGTAATCAATGGGTGAAGGGATATATATTTATTATTATTATTTATTTATCTATTACTAAGACTTCGCTGTCCGTCTGTTTGTCCGTCTGTCCCTAGGCTGTAGCTCATGAACCATGATAGTTAGACAGAATATTTATTGTATATTAACCTAAATAAATATTATATTAAATTATAGTTTATTATATTAAATTAGCTTAAAATTAAAGAAATATTTAAGGGGGCTCCCATACAACAGACATGATTTTTTTGCCCTTTTTATATGTACATATGTAGATGATACGGAACCCTTCGTGCGCGAGTCCGACTCGCACTTTACCGGTTTTATTTGTTAACACGCCCGTCGACTCAGGAAATTTTATGATATGAGGCTTGTTACTTACCTTAAAATATCGAAACTTAAGTAACTTCGTAGATACTCAAATTAATTGATACTACAGACTATTACTACTATCGATCTAATTCATTAGTCTGTCTCTTTAGGATAACACATTAGTTTTCCGATGAGCGCCGCCTAGCAGAGCATTATTGGTAGGTAAATAAGGTGTGAATTCACTGCTTTCAACTTATAGCTGGCACTGAGTGCATACCTGCCCCTTCAGTTAAGTTTACATTCATCATCATCATCATCAGCCTATATTTGTCGACTGCTGGACATAGGCCTCCCGCAATGAGCGCCATAGCGCCCTGTCTTCAGCTTGACGCATCCAGCATCTACCCGCAGTCCTTCGCAAGTCGTCATCCCACCTGGTCGGAGGGCGTCCTACACTACGTTTACCGAGTCGCCGTCTCCAAGTTTACTTGTTTTGAATACAATAACAATGTTAACCGATGTGGCGCGACGGGCAAAGGGCCGCCTGCTACGCAGGAAGTTGCGGTTCGATTCCCGCCTTAGGACAAATGTGTAGGATCTGAAAATATTTGTTTCGGGTGTTCTGGTTATTTTCTATAAGTAATAAAAGCTGTCTACGTAACGTATTTTATTTTGTATATAAATCATCTAGTACTCAAAACACAAGCTCTGCTAACTTGGGGCTTAGATGATGCTGTGTGGATTGTCCAGCATCAATTATTTACAACCTATCGTAATCATTGTAGGATTTATTGGAAACTCGTTTCAGCCCGCGGTTTCGCGCGCGTTGTTTAAGATTTTTCAGCCCGATCGATAAAGTAGTTTTGGCGTGACAAGGTAACAAACATCAAAACTTTCGCATACCACTACATAGTTTAGAACAAAGTCGCTTCCCGTTGTCTGTCTGTCCCTATAGGTCTTGAAAACTACGCAACGAATTTTGATGCGGTTTTTTTATAGATAATGATTCAAGAGGAAGGTTTATAAACCATTTGACACAGATTTCCACGCGGGCGAAGCCACGGGGAGCAGCTACTTACTTATATACTAACTCAAATTCAAATTCAAAATATTTTGTTAGGCTTACAAAATAAGCACATAGACAAGTCATACTTTATACTATAAATTATTATCAAATAAGATTATTTTACTGTTCATTTCAGTTTTTTTTAACTTACTCAGGTAGTGTTAGGGCTCGCATAGAGCGGTGAAAGCCTCCTTCTTGAATATAATCCATACAAATGTCCGCACATAACCGTATGAACTAGCACATTCTTCTCCACACCGCAGCCATTGCTCCAGCCGTGCTAGCAGGTGCTCGCTCTCGCCCGACGTATTGCCGGCCCACTGAACTGGCCGCTGCATTTGTGGGGTTAACTGGATGTGACGTATTTGTTTCGATTTCGACTACTTAGGTATCATACACGTGTTAGAAAAGCTTTTGAGAATTATAATTTCATCTTTTGAGGGATAGTTACTATTGAGAATGATACATGATTTAGATTAATTAAAATGAAATTAAATCACGAAGCTCTGACTTTCGTTAGACGTTGGGAATAGTTTTCGTGAGACGTTGGGAACACTTTTCGTGTACCTTCCCTCCAGTCGCTTCACCATTGCTCCAGCCATTGCTCCAGCCGCGCTAAAACTACGCTGCTCGGAACTATGGAACCTAAGTATTGGTGCCATTGTCATAAACGAGTCAGAAAAGCCTTTGAGAATTATCACTACATAGTATTTATACTATTCCCTATTTTTTTTATTACCTTAGGGTGGCTTTTGTATCACGGCGGCCATGATAGGCCTCTTGTGATCGCCACTTATACGTTTCAGCTGTCTGTCCCTATGTATGCTTAGATTTTTAAAACTACACAACGGATTTCATTAGATTTTTCAAGATATTCATGGGGGGTTTATATTTTTGGAATAGGTACATGTATTCGCACCCGTACAAAGCCGGAGCGGGTCGCTAGTAGTCTTATAATTTCATATTTTGAGTGTATACGATTGAAAAAGATACAAATTTAGATTAGAGTTTTCGGCGGGTAAACCAGGGCCCTACTCTGCTAAGTTTTACTACGACAATGGACGCGAAATGACAGTGTAGAGATTGTATAGCACATCTGCATGGACTCCAGAACGGTAAACTGTATTATATAATATAGATACAGTCAAAATCCGAAATTCATTCATATTAAGGTCTGCCTTCCTAGAGCATTCATATTGAAAGCTGACAAGTTTCTTGCAAAGCTAAAAAAGAAAAGTCTCCAATTAGACACAAATTGCAACAAAGAATAATCATTATCATCCGTTTGTCTGTCCACCGTAAACACAGCCTTATCCAAAACATTACTTACGTCTCCAACAGCACAGCTATTCTAGAATCAATGCTAGTGCCATCTGGCACCCACCAATCGGCACTTACATACATCTAGAGCAGTAAAGATCTCATCTAGCGAGCCTGTATCAGTGTTGCGACCGATGTTAAATGCTCTACGGGAGTGTTTGTTTTCAGACTCTAGTTTATTTTCATTAAGTAAGAGAAATCGAAGGATCGGAGAATTGAGGAGGTAACATTGAAGAATAGGCGAAGCGTGTACTGTGAACTAAAGGCCTTAATATGTATTTTGTATAGCTTACGAAAAATATAAAAGTTTAATTGTATCTTTTTTTTAGCTCCCCTATTCAGAGAGGAACTTATTATCGTGTACATGTTATAACGGCGGCGGCGGTCGTCCAATATTTTCATGAGAACACAAATATAATTTTTGAGTTTTGATGAATTTGTACATTTTTCGCAGTTCGAGGGAAATATTAGTAAATTTTAGCTCAATTAGTTCAGTAGTTTTGACGTGAAGAGGTAACAAACATCCGAACATCTAAATATCCAAACTTTCGCATCACTATATACTCGTAGTATAACACGAAGTCGCTGCCCGCTGTCTGTCTGTCTGTCCCTATGTACCTATGCTTAGATCTTTAAAACTACGCAAAGGATTTTGATGCAGTTTTTTTTAATAGATAGAGTGATTCAAGAGGAAGGTTCATAAATTTGACACATAGATTACCACGCAGGCGAAGCCGCGGGAAATCTATGTATAAATACATGCGAACAGACACCGGTAGCGACTTCATTTTATACAAGAAGTATGACCAAGTGTCAAGGAAAAACAAGTCAATATGAACCATGTCAAAAGTCTCAGAGGGCGTCTCAGACGCTCTCAGAAACCGAATGTTAATGTGTCCGTGCACTCTAATGCACTGTGCTCGTTTGTGGTTTTTCTATGTTTGGCTGAACTCGTACATTTGCTGCTCGGTTTTCGTAGACTTGGTGTTTTTTATCGTGGATAGACCTTCGTTGTACCACGATCAACTGATGGAATGACGATGTATCTATACTAATATTATAAAGAGGAAAGGGTTGGATTTTTTGTTTGTTTGTATTTAATAGGCTCCGAAACTACAGGACCGATTTGAAAAATTATTACACCGTTGGGAAGCTACACTATCCGCGGTACACGTGTACACAATGGCTATATTATATTTTCAAAAAAGTTAGGGATCCTCACTAAAACTCCAATAATGTAACCCAAGGTATAAAAAAATCGACTTATAAAATGAAATTCGAGTTTAACGCGGGTGACACCGCGGGGAACAGCTAGTTCTTTATAATTTTAGTTTTATAGCACACATTACTAGTTTCTACCAGCGGCTTCGCATGCGTTGTTTCTATGGAAAAGGTTATAAGGTTATTAAACGTAGCCTGTTTTGTTTCAGGCCCAGAACTACCTGAATAAAAAAGAAACAGCCCAATCTGTTCCGTAGTTTTGTATCAGTTTATTTTATGCAGTTTAATGTGTTTTTATGTATATTTTTCTTTTTGGCTGTTCTTTCCTTCAGTCTTTTGTGTGTGCTATATTTTTTATTCTTTCAATTCTATTCTATTCACTCTTGGAAGATAGATGACTGACATCTTAAGACTACAAAAGATAATTTTTTATTTCATTAAAAAAAATTGAGAATCCTACCCATAAAAATACCTATACATAATAAATAGCTCATCTACAAAAATAAACTATAAAAAGGACTACTGCGAATCGATATTTCAATAGACTCGATAAATACGGAGAACTCGATATAATAGCCCTAGCATAAGAGGAGCTTCAGCGAAGTATGATCCTAGGAAACATATCCATCATTTAGCCGGTGGGTTCTTTACAAATACGTAATTCGATGCTCACAGAGTTGGGTAAACCTACGCAAGTTCGTAAGTAGTATAGCAAGATATGACCTCGGTATATTCTTATAGTAGCTATTGCCCGTAACTTCGTAATAGAGACAGAGGACCTCTGTGGTGCGTTGAGCAATATAATAATAAAGCATATTTATATTGTATTGTATTATATCGCCTGAGACGCAGTAGTTTGTGGGTTCGATTCCCGCCTCCGGCCGGATAAATTTTTGTATGATCTGCAGATTCTTCCGGGTGTTCTCATCGTTACCTACCTGCAGGTGCAGGTCTGGTCTTTCGCAGGTCGTCATCCTAGTCAGAGGCCGTCCTACACTACTTTTACCGCGTCGTTGTCTCCACTCAAGAACACGCTTGCCTCAGCGGTTGTTGCTTAGAGCTATGTCGATAACTTTGCTTCTCTGTCGGATGCATTCGTTACAAATCATATCCTTCAGAAACACTCCTAGCATAGCTCTTTCCATAGCTCGCTAAGTGACTTTGAACTGGTAAATAATCTTTACCCTATTATGAATAGTTTTGTGCTGTTCGGAAGCAGTTCGGTCTATATACGCTATATCCGATAGAGCACTCTTTCCCTAGAAGGACCTCTTTAGAGACTCGTGAAAGCGACCCTGTCCGAGTCTCTACCTATTCAAAAGCTCGTATGTATTCATAAAAATCAATTACCCTTCAATTCATTAGCTCAAAGGGTTTCTTTATTTAGTAAATAAATATAAATTTGGGGAAAGGTGACCTTTCCGCTATGTTGAAAGAAATATTGGAATAACCACGGCGTCATATAATAAAACCGGCCAAGTACGAGGCGGACTCGCGCACGAATGGTTCCGTACCAAAAACTCATGTCCGTTGTATGGGAGCCCCCTTAAATATTTATTTTATTTCAGAAATAATTCTAAATAATAATACATCGAAATATAAAAAATTATCAACATAGTACAAAAGGCGGCCTGATCGATGTGAGCGATATCTCCCAGGCAACCTTGGTAGGCTTGGTTTTGCCATATTCACCACGATTTGCAGGCGGATTATCAACCGCATTAAAAATACACAGAGGAAAGCTACTGCCTCTGGTTCCCTAAGACGATATCCACGGGCAGTTGGCTATTTTTACGCCACGTGTTATCATGATTGAGTAGGATTTTTTGGGAACTAAATAGGTGCCTGAAAAACCTTGATCCATAAATATATATGCCCCGGGGACTGGCAAGAACGTGATGCTCGAATTAACCAGCATCGAGTACCTGGCCCATATTCACATATATTTGTATGACAATAACGCGCGTTGTCGTAACGTGCTCTGTAACCTTTGTAGCCCGACCCAAAATTAATATAACCAAGGTGTCTCGAAAGACAAAAAGCTGCCTTTTTGTAGAAATGATAAAAATCAATGTTACCCCTTTTTCCTATGATTACCTCGTTCATTTGAAATATTTGACGTTTCCAAATGCCTATTATAGTTTTATTATACAAATTCACTTATAATTTTGTTAACCAGATTTTATACCGATGTAGAGCGAAAATCAAAATAGAGCCGCACGCACCGAGGTATCAGAATCATTTAAACTAATGAAATGAAATGAAATGAAATGAAATGAAATGAAATGAAATGAAATGAAATGAAATGAAATGAAATGAATTTATTTTGTTAAAAGACTTACACAGAACATAATAAACATAAACTTAAAGGTAAACTAAACGTGTCGGTAATCATGTAAGTCCAGTAACAAAATGGCTTTACCTCAGCATGAGTTGGATGACTAGCATGCTAGCAACCAACGCTGGTGGAATAAAATAACGAAGTTATTATGTTATCTAGAAATTTTATACCATAAGCACCTCCGGCATTTTCGGTTCTGTTTTATCAATTTCATCCAATATATTACTTTAAAATCCGGCAAAAATCTACATAATTTGATGACCATTGATGGGCGACATAGATGGAGGAAGGGTTGCAAGTTTGAAACTTGAATGTGACGGCTAGGATTTTTAACGGTCTTTTATAATTTCTAGGTTTTACAATACCTTGCGATACATTTGTGAAATTGCGACCTTAATAAGCCACCACCGGTGTCAAAAACAATCAATCAAATCAAGTATTGTTTTGGAGTCTAGACACTTAGTTTATTTGGTTTATAACTCTACTCCACCATACCTTCTTGGTCTTAGAGAATAAGAGCCCTGGGTATTCCCGAGCCCCGACCAATGGGATAGTTTCAGTCCTTATTGAAAGGGACAAGGGGTTTTGGATATATTGGCGGTAGGAATTCGCTTTGTTATACCTCTATGTTGGGCATGGACACAAGTTTGATTGCCGGGTTCGTATCTTACACTCGAGGGTTTTTGGTTACGTAGCTTAGCTGGTGAGGTGAGAGGATTTATTGTCGAAAGTCATCATCAACATCAGCCTATGTTAGTCCACTGTTAGACATAGACTCTCTTTATAAGAGCCATAGCGCCCTATCTTTAGATTGTCGCAACCAGCATCTACCTGCAGTCTTTCGCAGGTCGTCATCCCACCTGTTCGGAGGACGTCCTACACTACGTTAAGTCACGGTCTCCAAGAACACGTTTATGTCCCGCCAACCGCCAACCACTGGAGGTTGTCGGTTCTTCGCGAGATATGGCATGGCCAAAAAGTTTCTTTAGTATGATTTCGGGCTTAGGATACATCTATGCAAACAAACCAACTACATTAATTTAATAATTATATTATAACTTAAATTTCAGCTTGATCCGTTCAGTTGTTTTGGCGTGAAGAAGAAACAAACCTCCATCATTGCCTCCATCCATCTAAAAATCGTTCACATTTATAATATTAGTTTTAATTTGTTATACCTAAGTAACTAAGATAAGTACCTACGTTTTTATTTCATCAAATTGAAAAACTTTGGGTTGCTCTTACAAACCGAATTTGACAATAATTCTACCCGTGAGTTTATGAGTATATAACTCAAATTACTTATTCACGAGGTCCGGGCCATGTAAGGACATCTCGGACAGAGTCGAGCTGGCAACATTTTTGTACAATTGTAACGAACGAGTTTGGGGTAAAGGAGTCTGTCCATTAGAACGCATCGGGTAGCACTGACGCAAACTTTTCAGAGTTGAAAGAAATAGAAGAGCCGGATTTTTGTATATCAGTTACCTTAGTACCCATAACACAAGTTAGTTGCAAAAATTATCAATAAATAATTGAAAAAAAAATGTGAAACATATGTTCTTTGTAAAAAGGCTTATTACAAAATATCAGATTATCTAGAACTTAGAAGATAAAAAATCTTGGAACGAGTTTTGCTCCAAGTCAAAATATACCAACTTACAGATAAGCAAATCAAACGTACTAGACACATAAGTTATGAACATAATAGTGGTTTCTTTTCACTTCATCCACTGGTGGACAAAACATTGAAATGAACATTACAATAATGTTATTTGATAATAATGAATAATATAAAATATGACCAATCTAAGTGATTATTTGTAAGCCTAAAGAAAAAAAACTTATCATTTTTATATTTCATTTTCATAAAACAAGCTCTGCTTAGCTTGGGGCTCGATAATGCTGTGTGAATTGTGCAGGATTATTTATTTCGGATTCCTAACGAAATCATCCGACAGAGAACCAAAGCTATCGACTTATGTACCTCAAAGAATTAGAAAGCTGAAGTGACAGGGCCGGCTATATATTACGAAGAACCGACAACCGCTAGCGCTGAAGTAAACGTATTCTTGAATGGAGACCTCGGCAAACGTAGTGTAGAACGCCCTCCGGCCAGGTGAGATGACGATCTGCGAAAGACTGCAGGCAGATGCTGGATGCGGCAAGCTGAAGACGCTATGGCGCTCATTAGAGGAAGCATAAATATGTCCATCAATTGTCTTGTACCCATAAAACAAACTCTGCTTAGCTTGGGGCTAGATAATGCTGTGTGAATTGTTTATTATTCATTTATTTATTTAATTAATTTAATCTACCTATTGACCCCTCGTGTGCACGATTCTTACCCGTAACACAAACATGTCATGTAGCGTTATGTGCCAGTGACGGACGTACAGGTAGATACGATTCGACCGTAATAAGTTCATTATTAATTTTTCCATCAGACCCAATTGTGGCGTAGATGGAATACTTGATCAATGTGGGGCTTGATCAATTTAATGGCGACCACTTCGATTTTTGAAGGACTAAAATAACTTGGTGTCGTGTCATGGTGAACCGGTAATGGTAAACGATTCGACACGGGTTTCTAAAATAATGTTAGTTGTTGTGATCACTGATACAGATAATAAATAAATAGAAATAGAAAATGTTTATGTGTGTTTCATATACAACTTAAGAACTAATAATAATAGAGATAACAAATTAGGAACGAATAAAATAATTAAAATACGAGAACACAGAAAGGCTATCGGCTCAGCATTAAATGCTACATTGACATAAACCAGTGCATCGCAAAAAAATTACTAATAATAACAAACAACAACAACAACAAACTACTTCCTGATTCGTATTGTTAGAAAACCTATGCTTAGGTATATCACTTACATAGCAATCATGAAAACGAATCAAAAACATCGATTTTAGTTGTTACCTACGGTCAAATCATTTATTGATTTGACCGTAGGTAACAACAGGAAGTTACATGTACTCAACAAAGCTCAAAAAACGTCAATGCCTTAATATATTAATAATTGTATAGCTTATAGTCCCTGGGAATGACACATGCTATTTCTATCCCGGCAGAATGTGTGCGAAACCGCAGAAAGAAAATACTCTACACGAATTCACAAAATTCAAGGACACGCTACAAAAAGAACGCCTACTCCACGTTTATCTGCAAAACTTCCATGCGGCGTAATTATGAGGATCTGTCCGGAAACTCTTCCATACAAAATGACGTTTGGTTTGTAGTTGATTCATTGAATTGTAGATAGGGTTTTATTATTATAAATTATGTTATTATGAGTCTAGCTCTAGTCGGGATAACGATAAAATTTTTCAACCTCTCTCTTTCCGAAGCGGTCTCTTTTACTTCTTTATACGACACTAGCTGCACCCCGTGGCTTGGCCCGCGAGGAAATCTATGTGTCATACTATGTATATATAGTGATCATTGTCATTATTATACCAAAATCGCGCAAGTCTGTGTTACTTTTATACCAGCTGTATTTTTTTTTAAACAAGTCTAAAATTCACGTCTCTTTTGTATGTCCCCGGCTCTCCCCGAAAACTAACAAAAACTGCCCGCTACAAGTCATAACGCGTCCATTTGGCATGTCACAGTGAAATGGCCTGTCCTACGGCAATTTAACTTTGTAGGTTAATTTCTAAGGTCACTGAGCTTTAATTAACTCGATTGAGATACGGTACTTGAGCGTGGGTGTGCTTTTTAGTTGCGTAATTAGTTAATCTGCCTTGTTTTTTTAAACGAGCGTTCAACAGTTTTGGGCGTTTGGGGAATGGTTCCCGTTTCAAAGCGAGACGTTTCGTTTAATATTATTAAATACCAGTTTCTGCCCGCGGCTTCGCACGCGTTATTAGATTTATTGAGTTATTATTATTTTAATTTATTTATGAATATTATAATCTCATATTCCATTTGTATTGCTATTAATATGCAATCAAGTTTTTATAGGTATAGAAACCTCGAAATTGAACTAAATAATTAGCAGAACGAATAATTTATGATTTATAAAGACTACTAATGTATACGCTGCCTTTTGTTACACAGTTTTTTTTACTAAAACAGAACTATGTAGGTAACCTTTTTCGTGGTTGCGACTCCATAAATTAATAAATAATGTAAATCTAATGGATATTGATGTTATCCAAATTATATTAGCCACACCATCACTGAGTGATGCGGCGGCAGTCAAATTATTTTGGTTAGTGTTAGATATAATTTCGTTTTATTACTTATAGAGTTTTTAAAATACGGGACTGACAATAAATATAGTGACTTAAAGACCCTAAAATAATCTTCACACAGTATATATATAAGTACAATCAGGTCGCTTCCGCGAATTAAGGTTTTTTGAGCATGGGCACAGAACTATATAGTACTAACGACCTAGACTCGTAAGCCCCCCTAGGTCCCAGTCGAGGCTTTACACTTTACAGAGCAATCACCTGAAATCCATGTTATTCGCCACACGTCGTCGCTTCCGCGTCGAACGGGACGTGTATCGCGGCCATAAAGATAAAACATGTAGGGCAGAGTTGCGATGCAATTATTTGTATCGATGACGCTAAGCGGCGGGGGGGAGCGGATTTACCAGCCTTTAGTAAATTCGAATTCATTTATTTCATGAAATACATGTTATAAAAGTTCTTATAAGTAATGGGATGTCACAATGTTTATTATTGGGCGTGCAATGTAACCCATACCACCAACAAAAATTTTTTTTTATACTAGATGACCCGGTGAACTTCGTTCCACCTAACAGTCAATGTTTGACATTAAAGAGACCCTTAACATTTTGTATGGGAAATTTTTTTTTTTTTAATTTAAAATGTCCGTCAATTTTACAATGTTTTTAATAGTTATTCTGCTATTCGGGTCGGAGACAAATACCATGAAAATCGGTCCAGCCGTTCTTGAGTTATTAAATGTTCGAACATTACTTAAATTGACAATAATTAATAACTATAAATTCTTAAAAAATAATACTACAAATTAACAGACAAATAAAAATAATAATAACAATACAATTAATAATAAAAAATAGAAAAATAAATCATCATCATCATCAGCCTATGTTAGTCCACAGCTGAACATAGGCCTTCCCTAGTCTTGAGCTTGACGCATCCAGCATCTCGCTGCAGTCTTTTGCAGGTAGTCATACCACCTGGCTGGAAGGCTTGGCTTGCTCTTACACTACGTTTACCGCGTCATGGTCTACTCTCAAGAACACGTTTACCCCAGTGGCTGTCGGTTCTTCGCAAGATGTGGCCAGCCCACTGCCACTTCAGCTTGCTAATTCTTAGAGCCATCTCGAAACTTATTTAAATGAATAAACTTTAATCAAATGGTGAAATAACAAACACTACAACAGAAAACAAGGTTTAAAATAAATTATTTTATTAGAACTCGATTGAAATAGTGTCTCGCCATAATTATTTTCGTTTCCTGAACTTATTAAACTTTTTCGATACTTTCGGCTTTGATAATATCTTGTGTGGAAATAAGTGGCATAATTATAAACAATTAAAATTATAATTACAAGTGGTATAATACCATCCTTAAAATTTACTCAAATAAATACAAAATCAATTTTGGTTTGAAGTAAAAACTCCTTTACCCGAAATTGAATAAAGAAACTTTAATCTTAAGGCTAAAGTTAAACATAAACTTTGAAAGAGTTCCTAATGCCGAAGTTGATTCAGCCTATCCATAATTAAATATAGCAAAATTAAGTTCTCCTAGTATATATAAAATGAAGGTATAAATCTTACTAAGAATATGAAAGAGAAGGTTCGTTTGTTTCGATTATGTTAAATAGTGCATGGATTCGAATTACAACGGGGTTTCTTTAAAACAAGAAGTGTCATAATGACCTTCGTGATAAATCGTCGGTCATGTCGACACTTTTTTTTTACTTTTGGCAGGCTTGAAAAGCCTATTAAACGTCTTCTTGACTGGAGACCGCGACTCGGCAACCGTTATGTCGGGCGCTCTCCGGCCAGGTGGGATGACGATTTTTATAGTTTTTTGTTATTTTTTCCGTCAAGAATAACAGAATAACTATTAAAAACATTGGAAAATTAACGAAAAATAAAATTAAATAAATCAAAATACATTTTCCTCTACAAAATGTTCATGGGTTTCGTAACTGTTAAACATTGACTATACGAAGTTCGCCTATCAGCTAGTTGTTAATGGAACCAATCAAATTAAGTCAAGTCTACAGATTTTTTTGGCACACCCCTCAAAACTTTCATCCCTGATAACTTGTAGGTTGTATTAGGCTATATTCTAGTTTTCAGAACGAAGTCAGAGGACTACGCTAGTTCATAATAATAACTTAATGTCACAATGGCTCACAATGAACTTCGGAGACCCTTTTAGACAAAACACTGAATAAATAATCAGGGATTGTGTAGTTAAATCCAAATTTGGTAAGTGGAAATAAGGGAATTTTGAGAAACCTACTTAGTTTGGCGGCCTTAGACTGCCAACGATGTCTAAAATATAATAAAGTTTAAGGGAACTCTTCGCTATGTTAAGGAACTTTTCTATGCGATTTGACGACCTGGCAATATGAGTAAAGATCTTTCTACAACGCAAAATCAGAATCAAGACACAGGTTCAAAATACAAGCGTAAAATAAACAAACAAAGAAGTTTATCATGGGGGTAAGTGACAAGGCGATGTTATATCTAGGTACTGGTATGGGTATACACACTTTACTTGTTGCAACTAACTGCGTCCTATAATTGCCATTTCATCTATTACATCCTTTCTTGAGCCTGATAAGCTTTTCGACTGTGATTGGCCACGTGGTTCATAGAAAGGAGATGCGTATGCGCCCATTAGACCTATGAGTGGGAAAGAGCGCGCCATATATCCGTCTCGCTTACACGTTTTATGACCGAAACTGCAGCGACAAAAATAGGTACTACTAATAGCGTTAAGAGGTGTTAAGAGTAGAGTACCTGTTTTGAAACAAAAGAGCAGCCCTTTTTGGATGTCCTTGACTTTAGGAATCATTCGCATATAGTTTTTTTGACATTCTTACTAAAAAAATACTACATAAAATAAATCCTGAGTTATGTAACTTGATTTTTCTGTTAACTGTACATTAAAGCAAATTAGGTATATAGTCCCAGTCGACCGATTCAAAAATGTGATCAGGTAACTGGGACCGCGGTCCTATTTATGTATGGGCCCAGTCGCCTGTACCCTCAATATGAACCCTAGCTTACCTAGTTGTCCGTAAAAAACTTCTTTACAATTCATTTGTTTCAATAGGTTATTTTTGCTCCATCCATCGGCAGGCAATGGATACAAGAACACAGACAAGAGACTTCAAAATCTTAACTTGAGGCTTCTACAAAAGCTGTTTGTTCGCAGTAACTCTTTTACCTTAGACCACAAGTGACGGAAAAAAGCGAACAGTAAATTTGAGGCCGTAAATAATATTTATATCGTTATCAAGCGGCCGTATATTTACACATCACCTGATTTACTGTTCCTGCGAACTCAGCAATTAATAATTAATGATAATGGGTAAGAGAGTGAAGTTTATTAATAATATGAATCTTATTTCATTTATGCATATGTACCCACATCTCTCTTCACTTTGTCTCTCTCTCCCAATAAAGGTTTGCTGGAAGAGAACTCTTTTTAGGCTTAAGTTCGCCTTTGTTTAAATTTTCTAGAATAAGTTTTGTGTTATGTTTTTCGTGCAAAAAGTATAAATAAAGTAAAATAAATAAATAAAATATGAATATAGTTCGACCTACAGTTGCCGAGTGTTGCACAAACAATTTTTTTGATGTGCGCTACTTATAGATTAACTAGCTGCGCCACACGGCTACGCCCGCTTGGAAATCTATGTGTCAAATGTTTTATAAATCTTCCTCTTGAATCACTCTATCTATTTAAAAATCCGCATCAAAATCCGTTGCGTAGTTTTAAAGATCTAAGCTTACGTAGAGACAGATATTGATTTATATTTCGAGTATGTAGTGATTTGAGTAACGAGCTATTACTGTTAGGTGTGTGGTATAAAGATCGTCGCATACTTAGGCCACTGCGCTCCAGCACCGCTTCCGCACACTACCTTCACGCCTAATACCGCTTAAACGCGTTTATATATGGTTAAGTTTAAGGTTGTTTTTTAGTTTAAGGTTTGGTCCTCAATAATGCGGGAACAGGAGTACCTCCAACTCCTGTTCCCGCATTATTGACGACCTCCGTGGCGCGACAAGCGAAGGTCCGCCTGCGACGCAGGAGGTTGCGGGTTCGATTCCCGCTTCGGGACAATTGTGTGCCCGATCTGCGAATACAGACCTAAGTAATCTAATCTATTGTATTAAACATATCAGTCATTTAGTACCCATAACACAAGCTCTGCTTACCATGGGGCTAGGTGATGCTGTGTGGATTGTCCAGCATTTTTTTTATATTAATCATAAATACTAATCATAATCATAAAAAATAAATTTGGTCCAGCCAAGCTCCGTCCAGAAGCGCAGAATCTTCCCGGGGTCCTCGCAGGCTTTGCGGAACGTCCTCGGCAAGTTGAGGATTTCTGACCGCATCCTCGCACGCTATCCATGCGATGCAAGTTACCAGCAAGCTCACATTGACACATCCTCGGCGAGAAGGCGTATGGCGATGAAAATATATAAAATACTTTTAACAATTTTTATAATTATGCTATATTTTTTTTCTTATTATTACTGTAACTTCTGTAATACCTGTAACTTGGAGAGTTAATCATTTGTAGATATTTGTATTTTATAGTTTCTGCCCGCGGCTACGCTCGCCGTGTTTCCATCGAAAAGTTTAAAGGTTATTCCTATCCTATGAGTCCCGTGACACATGTTTTCTATATTTTATATCAGGCCTAAAACTACCTGCATGCAAAATTTCAGGCCGATCCATTCAGTAGCTTTGGCCTGAAGAAGAATCAAACATTCATCCGTCCAAACTTTCGCATTTATAATATTAGTGGATGTCTTGAGTATTTGAATTTGTATTTGTGGATTCGTACGCAACCGCTAAGGCTTACGAAAACGGAAGTTACTGTCCCTAAACTGTCACAAGCCCTTGAACCAAGAAAGCATTACAAAAGCAATATCTTCCATACAAACCGTCAGGCAACTGTTTTATTGTTATTATTAGTAGATTCTGTATTATACGGAGGTCGTTTTGCAAAGTCCGGAGAAGCGAGTATTTATATTATTGGAATTCCGTTTGCGATTCGCGAGATACTCGCGTATGTTTTAGTTTGAATATAAATGTACCTATACATTTATATATAGGAGGATAGGAGCACTTTGTAAGATTGTTTTCGTTTAGATTACACGTCTACTGAATTTGCACTTGAATGCTTTTCGTAATATGAGGATTTCGTACGTTTCGTTAGTCGGAGATATATAATAACTAGATTCAGCCCGCGGATTTACACGCGTTTTTTCGAGATACAAGTAGCCTACTTGTTAATCCAGGTTATGAACTTATTATCATCATCAACCTGTCAACCTATAGTCCACTGCTGAACATAGCTTGCCGCATCCAGCATCTGCCTGCAGTCTTTCGCAGGGCGCCAAAGGTTCTGTCAGAAAACCACCGTGTCTCTTCTTCTTGTGGAAAATAAAAGCAACAATATGCTGAGACAAGACCTGTTGGTTCGTATCCGGTTCAGCTTCTCTAGCGACTATTCGCCATTAAGACTATCGTCATCATCATCAGCCTATAGCAGTGCACTGCTGGAAATAGGCATCTGCCTGCAGTCTTTCGCAGGTCGTCATCCCATCTGGTCGGAGGGCGTCCTACACTACGCTTACCGAGTCGTGGTCTCCACTTAAAAAACACGTTTGCCCCAGCGGCCGTCGGTTCTTCGCGAGATATGGCCGATAATTTATACATATCTTTAAAAAATAACTCGATTACGTCGCGCGTCGTCGTAATGCTTAGGTAATTTAGGTAAGCTGAGAGGTCTATTCGTAAATGATTACGATACAACTCGCCTTTTTTTTTGTTTGAAAGATGAATTATTCGGTCTTAGCTACCTATGTTTGATGAAATTCGGTCCAAGATGGCCACCACCACAAATGGCGTTTCGTATTTTAATTTAATTCTAATATCATGTAATTATAATTTGTTTTGTTATTTTATTATTATGATTGCGGTCGACGCACCAAGTAGAAAAAAATAGAAAATTTTTTTTTTGGACACAGGTACAAAATACAGGCATAGAATAACAAACGGCAAATAAAGTAGTTTATCATGGGGGTAAGTGACACAAATAGGTGATATTAAGAAAATAAGACTACCTCCAATGACCCTGCACCTAAATATGGGTTGGCTCAGCGTGTGCAACATTATTATACCTATTCAGCGCTGTTTTTCAGCCAAAGACCTTAAATACTAATCGAAGTTACGGACGACAATTCGGTGACAGCTATGTGAAAAATATTTTATACTAATAAACAAAAGTAGAATAATACGGGTCAAAGTTAAATGTCAAGTGAAATGTGATAGGTACAGGTAACTACCGTCAATTTTAACCTATCGCTCCTGTGTTCCCGCAAACCTGTCTATTTATCCGCCCGTCAAACGTCACATTTCCATATAACGTAGTCGTCAATCATGGTAAATACGGGAACATATTTGATTGACACGCGGATGGGGCTCAGAACGAAATTCGTTATCTTTCACGACAATAAGAAATCGTATTGATAAATTGAAATGGAATTGGGATGGATATTTTGTAGAAATCACTATTTTTTTAGGCTTCAGAGGTAAAGGATACATCAATAACACTGGCAATTTCAGCGCATCAATAATCAATTTAATTTCGTTACTATGATAATTCTAAATGCAAACTCCTCCGCCTCGGAACAATTGTGTGTACGATCTGCAGATATTTGTTCCGGGTGTTCTGGTCGTTTTCTATGTATTATAAAAAAATATCTATCTATTTAATAATGTGTTGTATTATGTATATCAGTTATCTTAGTACCCATAACACAAGCTCTGCTTACCATGGGGCTAGATAATGCTGTGTGAATTGTCCAGCAATATTTATTTATAAATTTGACGACCGATGTGGCGCAGTGGGCGAAGGTCCGCCTGCGACGCAGGAGGTTGCGGGTTCGATTCCCGCGTCGGAACAATTGTGTGTATGATCTGCAGATATTTGTTCCGGGTGTTCTGGTCGTTTTCTATGTATAATAAAAAATATCTATCTATGTAATGTATTGTATTATGTATATCAGTTAATGCTGTGTGAATTGTTGTCCAGGATTATTTATTAATAAACTTCAAAGGTTTCATACGTGTACTGTATTTTGTATATTGTATTTGTGTATATGAATTACTTCCGGGCTGCGATCAATATAACCTGGTATAGCGTCTTACAGAACCCACCTTTTCAGTGCAATATCCACCACAAACTACAAAGTCTTCTAGAAAAGTACCTTCTCGTAAAAACTGAAGTGCACAAACACGAATGACGTACAGCGGAACAAAGTACACCTACTTGAAATAGGGTTGCCACTGTCATAAAGTACATATTTATGAAATAATACAAGATAGGTACAACCTGTTTCACTTGGGTTGATATCAGGATTCTCGATCTCATGCATCCAAATATGTTGAGACATAGATATTCAGCAGCATGGGTTCAAGTTCACGTACCTACATACTTACATATATGAAGCCCAAAGTTATAACAAAGGAGTGTTATTTTTGGGCAGTCATACAGTCGAAGTAATAACCTTTTTTTTATCGTGAATAGGTAGATACAACCCATTCGATATATGTTAAAAAAACAACGAATAATTTGTGTCCCTACAATGAAAAACCAAAAAATATTGCTGTTCCAAAGTTTCCCTTAAATTGGTTTTATCATTATAACTCAGCAAAATTCCGATAATTAGAAAACTACCCGATTATATCGAAGGTGGGAACCCTGGCGACGTAGACTTGTGTAATAGCCTACCTACGTCATAAAGAAAGATCGTAATTGACGTCTACCACTGTACATATGTATGTTTATACGGACATATGATGATGACGATCGTGTTTTATTAACTACCAGCTGCTCCCCGCGGCTTCGCCCCCGTGGAAATCTATGTGTCAAATTGTTTAAATGATAAAAATCCTATGTTAGACTCCTGGTTCTAAGCTACCTCTCCACCAATTTTCAGCTAAATCGGTCCAGCCGTTCTCGAGTTATAAGTGTTGTAACAAACACGACTTTCTTTTTTATATATAGATTATACTCTATTATATAACTATTATACTTCCCACGCGGTTGTCAGGATTAACAGTATAAAAATAAGTTTTAAGCTGCTTTTAATTCCTCCTACATTTAATAATTACGTATTCTATGGAAACGTTTAAAGTGTTTTCTATTCCATAAAACCGATTTAAGGGATTAAAATCAATAATTGGACGACCGATGTGGCGCGGTGGGCGAAGGTCCGCCTGCGACGCAGGAGGTTGCGGGTTCGATTCCCGCCTCGGAACAATTGTGTGTACGATCTGCAGATATTTGTTTCGGGTGTTCTGGTCGTTTTCTATGTATAATAAAAAATATCTATCTATGTAATGTATTGTATTATGTATATCAGTTATCTAGTACCCATAACACAAACTCTGCTTACCATGGGGCTAGATAATGTTGTGTGGATTGTCCAGCATTATTTATTTATTTATTAATTAGTTATTCTATTGAAACGTATTATTTATAATATTAGAATTAGTGTGAAGTCGCGACAGTAGCCTGTTCTAGCTCGTTTGCTAATGAGCTACACCTCTAAAGTTCTAGAATTCTGGGTCGTTATAAGCTCTAAAAGTCTAGGTCGTTGTAATCCAGGTCGGCTTCTCAAAAGGACTTTACGTTTTCTAACAAAGCCTACCTAGATCGACATAGAATGTAAAAGTTACGAAACAATAACTTTTGGAATATTTTTGGGTAGGCGTCATTTTAGGGAGAACTCTGTAGATAGACAAATATGTATATAGAAAACACTTTATCATACTGTGGTATGATAAAGAACGACGAAATACGAAATTAATTTCTGTATTGTTTTCCACAGAAAACAATAAGAAATTAATTTCGTCGATAATAATATTATCAATAATCTGTAACACCAGACTAGGCAGTTATGCAATACAATACAATACAATACAAAAATTCTTTATTGTACACCATAATCAAATTAAACATTACAAAAATACATTATATGCGACAGGTACAATGGGCGGCCTTATCGCTTAGAAGCGATCTCTTCCAGGCAACCTTTGGATGGAAAGAATTATATGAATTTAAGAAAAGGCAGGGGGTATACCATATGTTATCTAAATAAGAATACTAAAAAACAAATAATAAGTATTACAAATTCCAAAATAAATAATACACTACTTAAATACATAAATAAATAAATAGTAAGTACCAATATTCATTCTTTTGGCAGGAAAAACTCCTATATTGTTATGATGATAGATAAAAATAAAAATGTAGAAATTCAAAAGCTCTTAATAAATGTCATTCTTCGGCTACTCCAGTTTCGGTGCACCTTGTATAAATACATTATTATTAGTCAGTTGACGCACCATTTACCTTTTTTTTCAGTATATTTGGACAGGAAATATTATTTTCGGTCAGCTCGTAATGAATAAAGCTTGAATAATCCATCCTACGTTGAGTGAATACATGCATACATTACATACATTTTACAGTTATTTTTCATACATATATTTGTCAATTTACTTTGTATTTTAAATAAGATATGTCACTCCGGAAATATATTTACCACAATATACTAATTTGACTTATGGGCTGGGTTCCATATTTTGAAAAAAGAATAGAATAGTTTATTTGTAACCCAATACCCAAAAACATAAAACAAAAATTTTTAAAAAAAGAAAGGACAAAACAGATTTTTGTAATTGAGTCAGAAAACGCTATTTTTATTTTATTTTGCTTGTTTTAATGCATATCATTACTATGGACCGTAGAATAAGTTAAAAATAAGATCTCTTACATTCTATGGTCTGGAATAAATAATAATACATATTATTACTTGATTAGTGTAGGTGACCGGACTCTAAAAAAAATACCAGCCTCTTTTGAAAGTTGTAAAAACCTACTTATCCTTATTGTGAAGATAATCTGCCCTATTCGGATATCAAAGAGGGTCCCATTTGAAGTATTTGTATTGGAGAGCCGACAGGAAATTTTATTCGACGTAATTTCCGAATATTTGTTGAGTTTTCGGATGCGTAGGTTGGTTTTGTAGTGATGTGGTCATTGGGCTGACTTTTCGGGACTTTGGCGAAGTATTTCGGGAATTTTAGAGGTTGGAAGAACTCAAATTAATGTTAGGGAATGTGAACGATAAGAACTGGTGTAAACCAAGTTAACGTTTTCTCTGATGGTGTGGAAGTGAAGGGAGTTAAAACTACTGAATTATTATTAATTTAAGTTAAATAATATTATAAAATCGTCGTATATCGTATTGTTTTTATTAGAGACGGTTTTGTTAATTATACATTTATGTTTTACTACAAATAAACGCATTTTATTTGATTTTTATTTGCTAAGTTAAGAGATAGACGTTTAAGGTGCGTTTTGGAGCGAAAGTTGATTTTGACAGTCAGACAGTATTACAGAAAAGTTTCATTAAATAAATATACCTATATCCTTTATAACCAAACTTTATTCACAAGTTTAATGTATTGTATACTGTAGCCAGAAGCGCTAAGCTCATGACTGAAGCTTAGATACACAGATTTAATAAGGCATGAGTGAGGGCGTCCTGTAGCCGAATTTGAGCCGAAATATGTAAATATAACATATAGACCTGATCAAAGTCGACTAGTAATAACAAAATTACAATTAAACTTTATTTCCTCATGAAAAGAGTTAATCAGAAGCTTATTAGAGGAGGCCTACGTCTAGTAGTAGACTCATCGAAGTTTGTCGATATGTGGTATACGTTATTACAAATAAATCGGATTGAACTAAACACAATATCATACGATTTTACTATAAAAATCATCCGCAATGAATTCGTCGACCTACGTGTATTTTTTATAGTAATTTAATAATTAAAAGTTAATTAATTCATACAAAGAATTACAAAACTCCATTACTTGGGCTCCGTCGGTGGGTCCGACTCTCAAAAGCCAGCGCCATATTTTACTAAGGCCGAATAGAAAAGTTCGCGTTGAAGCCGAAATTCCTTCGGCTAATAGAACCCCTATGGCCCATCCCTACCGGCGCTCACCATATCAAACCACTATCGTACATAATCTCCTGCTACCATGTGTTTAAGCCTTTGAGGCCCGATGTTTGCCTTGTAAACAGATGAGAGCTTTTGATACTGTGATGGTAATATTTTAGCTTTTTTCAACTTCGTTTACTGTAACTTTTTATCGTTACTTCTAATACTAAATTAGAAAGTGGTAAAGTTTGTGAGTTTGTAGGGGGTGTTCTCTAGACCTACAGAATCGTTTTAAAATTTCAAAATATTTAACCAATAGAAAGCTACGCTATTTGTGAGTGTCATAGGCTAATTATATTAACTCGAAAAATGAAAAGATTTTTTATATATAAAGATAATCACGATGATACATCGCAAAATGTTTATGAAACAAATATTTACCCGGGCGAAGCCGGGACGGGCCGCTAGTAAATAAATAAATATAAATAAATAAAGACAATTCACACAGCATTATCTAGCCCCTTGGTAAGCAGAGCTTGTGTTATGGGTACTAGATAACTGATATACATAATACAATACATAACATAGATAGATATTTTTTTAACAACGACCAGAACACCCGAAACAAATATCTGCAGATCGTACACACAATTGTTCCGAGGCGGGAATCGAACCCGCAACCTCCTGCGTTGCAAGCGGACATTCGCCCACCGCGCCACATCGGTCGTCAACATAGTGACTAGTAAACAACGTGGCTAGTAGAACATGAATCACTGAAATATTTGTTACACCACTGTGTAACAAATACCTGCGGCTTCAAAAATGAAATCAAATTTTTTTGTAGTTTTTTTATTTAGTATTTGTAGTTAAACATAAATGTACAAACAGAAAAAACCGTTGCTACTTACAGAAAATACGACATACAACGAAAATATAATACTATTAAACTTAACTACAAAATTCATTTGCAACTTGCATGTGTGTGATAAAAGTAACTATTACAAATCATAACAACATTGTCTTTGATATTCTAATTGTCAAGTTTGAAGACTATTTATTCTTCAAAAGTATAAGATCAGAAATCCCCTTTACAAGGGAAAAGGATTCCGTGCCTTTTCCCTTCTAAAGGGGATTTATTTGAATAAGCCGACAGATACGGATGTCATACAAAAGTCAGCACGATAGATTTAAAATTAGGTATATGGTCCCAGTCGACCGATTCAAAAATGTGATCAGGTAACTGGGACCGCGGACCTAGTTATGTATGGGCCCAGTCGCCTGTATCCTCTTAAAAACGCGCTTCTTAGGTAAAGCATAGTATATAATATATCAGAAATAATAAAATATATCATCTGTAATTTATAAGAATAAATTCGCAGCTTCATAACTTAAAATTTTTAATTATCTATCAGCGGAAACTTTTAATTAGCCGTCAGCAAACATGCGCTGGGTCTTTCCAGGCATGTTCTATATATGTATGTACCTCATTTGTAAACCTAGCTGGAAGTTTCTCCAAAATAAATAAATAAAATAGCCGCGTGACCGTAGCACACGTTGTGCATGGTCACGCGGCCATTTTAGCTGCGTGGCCAGCTAAAATGGCCGATACGATTTTGTTTCACAATTGATCTTAGGCCGGCCACTAGCTCAGCAAACTCCTGGTTCTTTCAAATCCTCCATATCTTAAATTTTTACTTTATCCATAATGTTGATGGACACTAGATCTAGATATAATCAACGATAACTTTCAGACAAGTCAAGAAGACAGACAACCTAAGACGAACCCGCATCAGTCGTGACGTAGGTATGTAATTGATGACGTCTCGATTGGCTGTCAATGCGGGCTGAAGATTATTTCACAGTGAAAATAAAGTTATTGGAACTATCATAGTTATTTTCATTGTGAAAAAATATCTGCATATTTATTTCACTGTGAATTTGTCACTGCTACCGCATATATTACGCATATATTATTATAATATAATATGACGGCATAATAATAATATTTATAAATTCAATATAAGGTCTTAATATAACAATACAAAGTAATGTGTATTATTAGACCTATTTCACTTCTTAGTTGTAATCAATAATTAATTAATATATGTTTCTATCGGAATAATATCACACTATATCTATCTATTCATTATAAATATTTTTTTGTGTGTGTAACTTTTTCTTTCTTTTAACTTAATAATATAAATCGTCTATTTCTGTAATTTTTTTCTAAATTGCTGCTTTTTTTTCAAATTATTTGTGGAAACTTCTAATTGGCCTTAAGTTAAATCTTATCTTATTATTCTTGTATCTAATCTTTATCTAGCTGTAAGTTTTCCTAAGATTGTAAAAATAAAATAAAATAAAATATTAATACGATAGTTTGGTCTAACTGCTTCGTTAGTCTAGTGGTCGTTTTCATCCAATGGCCCCGGGTTTAAATCTCGGGTCGGGCCAAAATTGTTATTGGGATCTCACTGTAGCCCGATGTCAGAAACTTAGCGGTGTTGCATGCACCCCATATAATTTGTGTCGATAAAACTGATTCACCATAATTATTGGCAGTGAATCAAAGTTATCGACATATACTCTAAGAATCAGCAAGCTGAAGTGGCAGCGGGCCGGCTATATCTCGCGAAGAACCGATAACCGCTGGGGTAAATGTGTTCTTGAGACCACGGTAAACGCAGTGTAGGACACCCTCCGACCGGTGGGATGACGATCTGTGAAATAATGCAGGGAGATGCTGGATGGGTCAAGCTGAAGACAGGGCGCAATAGCACACATTAGGGGAGGCCTATGTCCAGAAGTGGACTAACATAGGCTGATGACGACTATGATGATCGACAAATGTAAATATATAATATAATAATAATATAATGCTGGACAATTCACACAGCATTATCTAGCCCTATATATATAGATATATATTTATTTATCGTTACAATTTTTTATAGTTTACCGTTGATAGCATTTGTACTTGAACCGAAAAAAATGCTAGTCCTTATAACGGGCACCGCTGTTCTAGCTACGCCTTACCCTGTCTTAATCTGTAACAACCAACCCGGCTATGTAGATTAAGCCAAATTTAATCAGAAAACAGACTACCAGCATACTTGGTTAAAAGCTACTGAAACCGGTTCTTCTTCAATCAAAAAATCGTTTGCGTCTCTATAAACAAAACAGCAATGCTAGGCTTCCGTTGTAACTTAATTTGATTACCTATTGCCTATTGCATTATTTTTTGCTATATCTGGCGAGAGGCAGCTTAGAATCGAGATGTCCGGAAATTTTGTGTCCGACACAAAACTTCCACTGCCCAGATCGAGGTACACTTTGAATCACTAACCCCCGAATAATCAAACGCGATTCTGATTTAAACCCGTCGTAGCGAATTTTTACTTTAAAAAAAAGGAGGCTCTCAATTCGTCTGTTTTTTTCTGTTTGTTACCTCAGAACTTTCGACTGGGTAAACCGATTTTGATGATTTTTTTTATTTGAAAGCTTGTGCTTCCCTTGTGGTTCCATTTCAATTTGGTCCATTTTGACAATGGCGACGAATAACTCAATATTACGTCAACCGGTTTCGAGGATTCTATTTTTGAATCTAAGTTTTAAACCCATTTTCAATATTTAGGAATTTTAAGTCGGTTTATATATATATATTTAAAACACTACAAATAAATAAATAAAATATAATGCTGGACAATTCACACAGCATTATTTAGCCCCATGGTAAGCAGAGCTTGTGTTATGGGTACTAGATAACTGATATACATAATACAATACATTACATAGATAGATATATTTTTTTTATTATACAGAGAAAACGACGAAAATATCTGCAGATCGTACACACATTTGTTCCGAGGCGGGAATCGAACCCGCAACCTCATGTGTCGGGCGGACCTTCGCCCACCGCGCCACATCGGTCGTCAAAAAATTACAAATGATTTATGAAAATGTGTCAAAAATTGAGACGTGCCTAAATCAGAGTTGCGTTTTTAATATTCGGGCGTAAGCGTAAGCTACAGGAGTATGTATTATTTTTGTTGAAATTATTTAATGAAAGTCATATACAAATACAAATACAAAAATACAAAATATTTATTCAGAAACTTAAAATATGTACATTATATAACAATGTTTGAGATCCCCTTTTAAGTAAAGTATTTTACCTGTGTTAGGGGAATCTCGCTCTCATATAGTTACCTTTATTCTAATTTCAAGTATAAATTATTTTGTAAAATTGAGCTGTTAAATTGCTTGAAAACGTATCTGTCTCAGCACTACATAAAAAAAGTAAGAAGTGTCAGTTTATTGAACTACTGAGCTTCTGAGGATTGGAAACTATAGACTTAAGCTAGTTTGCGTGTCTCGTGCAAACCTTGTAGGATTTCCCTTTGCATACAATTGCTAATAATAATCGGTCATTGTTTGCATTGATGGTGCAAGAAGTGACTAGAGTATTCTAAGGTTTTTGTGAAATTAGTGCGTAAGCCCTCACACTCAGGGTAATCTCTAATAAATAAATAAATAAGGGGAAGGTCGTGGGTTCAAGTCCCGTCGAAATTGATTTTTTAGTTATAAGCAAATCTTGTGTTATTGGTACTAGACGACTGATGTACATAATAAACTAGTAAACAAATAGATATTTATTATTATACCTAGAAAAACGACCAGATCAACCGAAACGAATATCTGCAAATCGTACAAACGTTTGTCCCGAGGTGGGAATGGAATCCACAACCCCATGTGTCGCACCCACCGCGCCACAGAGGTCGTCAAATCTCACTGTCATCAAAATCTGACATGCACCTAATCATAAATGCCAAGCAATTCGTCCCACCCCGTTACTGAAAACATGACTCAGTAAGCGATCCTTGTCCGTTTGCTGTGTAAATCCGTTTAAGCCTATTACAAAATGATTTATGTATGAAATTCATACATCGGCCACTTGCTTGCAAAACAATGGAACCGCCAAGAGGCCTTAATATATGCAAAGTTCGTTCCCAAACAGCTAAGGGTAGATAATATTCAAGTACCGACTGGACGACGACGGACAAAAGCATTAGCATAACACCTTTCCCCGATAGCCGTTTCGTTAAGCTTAGCTTCCTTGGCATTAATTGCTTTTCTAATCAGCTGCTGTTTGGGGAAATGTCGTGGAGACTTAATTTTTTCGTGCTCGGAAGTTTTGTTTGCTTTAGATTGAATTTTTTTAATCAATTTCGATTTTATGTCTATATAAATCACTCAAAACGAAATTGAAAATTTATGGAATATGACTTATCTTATTCTACAAATTTTCAATTCCAAGTAAGCTAAAGTATAGACTTTATCTTACTTAGCTAGTTTTGTTATCAGAGAGCAGCTTTTTGCTCGACGTTTTTGACCAGCACTGCCACTTCAGCTTGCTTATTCTTTGAGCTATGTCGATAACCTTGGTTCTCTGGAAAATATTTTATCGGGTACAAAATAAACACAACATTAAAAAATCACGTGAATCCTTAACATAATCAGAACCTGCGAATCGGAAACCTGTTTTGTAAAACATAGACATTAGAAATGGCTGACTTATATCTTAGATAACTACTCTGCGATTACCACGCAGTGAAGGTGCTAAAAAATATCAGAAGAAAACTGAAATATCATAATATAAAGGTGTTAAAATTATCAGAAGAAAATTGCCGACCTTTTTCTGATAGGTTCCTTTAGTCTTACGACATCCACGGTTTTATGCCACGAGCACTACGACGTCGTCGCTTCAGACTTACACCCACTGCCAACGCACACCATAAAGTTTGAAACAAACTTTCTATACTTATAATAAAAAGAAGCATCAAAATAGAAACACCAGTTCACAGGTCACCTGTACCTATCAGTGCCTACATTCAGCGTTCGTCCCAATTAGTCTTCCCTTGGGACCTGTCAATGTTTGTGACATCGCTCGTGTCAAATTGTCCATTGTCTGTCCCATCGTTGCATAGCTTTAAAATTAGGTATTTTGGGGGATGGGAAACTAACTTTGATGCAAATTTGATGATTCTTAAATTTCGTTAAATTTTCTATCTGTATATAGAATCCAAAATTATAATGATCAGAAAAAGCGAAATATAAATAAGTACATTTTCATAACTGTTTCATCCTAACCGGTTCTTTCTGTATTTTTACCTACATAATTCAATGTTGTTTTTTAATTTAATATTAAATTTTGTAATACATCTACTTATAGTTACCCTATCTACACAATTTCACTGAAGATAATTCTCTGCGTCTATACACCTGGGTAATCTTTTCTCGAAGCCTTTTCTGTAACCAATATATGCTTTGAAATAAATAAATTCAGTAACAGATTTCCCTGAATGTCCTAGCTGTCATATTCAGATGCTAGAATCAGGTATCTCGCGATCCAGGGCAACGCAATGAATACTAACGAGTAGTAAGAAAGATTCTAGGTATTCAGTTCATATTTCCAAAATAGTCGCAAATTCATTGGAGCCGAGTCAAATCAAATAGAGTGCAACATGTTTTTTTTACAGTATTAAATATTTTTACACAATAATGGTGAACTTTTTCAAAATAAATTTAAAATTTAAAAAATAATAAAATCGTTAAGTACCGATGTATTCGAAAGTATCACAAATACGTTTTTCGCAGCGCAATAACTGTATTACTATTACGAATAAATAACAAAAGAAAATCATTCGATGAGCGGCGAAAATAGTGTGATGATATGAATGAAATCAATAAATAAGAAATGACGATATTCATGACCTAAAGATTAAATTTGTTGACACAGTCATTACATATACGCTTCATCATCATGTGAACGTCGAGGCGATCTAGCTAGGCGATCAGACATAGTGAGAAGGCTCAAAAGAAGATAACCATTAGAGTTAGTGTAGTGATAATTATAGTGTATGTATTTTAATGAACACATGAACAAATGTGTCCATATACCTTAATTATAGAGACAATAAAAAAGTGTCAATCTAGATTTAGCTTCTCGACATCAGACATAGATAAGAAGGCTCAAAAGGACATAACCATTTGAGTTAGTGTAGTGATAATTATAGTGTATGTGCTATTTTAATGAACACATGAACAAAAGTATCCGTATACCTTAATTATAGAGACAATAAAAAGTGTCAATGGACACGTTCTTAATGATATGTTATTATAAGAATAAGTTTAAAAGAAATTACCCATTAGTTAATTCTATGGCTAGATTGTAAATATACTCTAGTGTATTTAACATTTATACTAGAATATATTTGATTGACTTGCTGGATTTCAATGGTTCTCACTCACCATCTGTGTAGTTTATTGATCGCTTGCCTGAAACAATACAATAATAAATTAGATTCAACACGATAACAGGATCAGCCTGGCTATTTTAGTTCCTACTTTATTTTCTTATCATGAATAGACTTTCGTTTGACTACTATATGAATCGTCGGTGAATGACGATGTGGCCGACGATGTGTCACTAAGGTCTAGAAGACATATTCACTCTGGTCTTGAAGAGACCCGTATGGTGATTATGTAACTCACGACCGGTTTGCGACAGGCGTAAATTAAGCAATCAGTGCTGTCAAACGTCAATTTTGACCAATTTTGACGTTGACGCTGGTGTTAAACTAATACAAAATTGACGTTTGACAGCACTGATTGCTTAATTTACGCCTGTCGCAAACCGGTCGCGAGTTACATAAATACCCGGCCGGTTGTAGTTGGCCGGGAAACAGAAGCAGGCAGCAAGTTACAAACCAAATGATGTCAACGTTCACGTGTACGTTTTTAGTACGAAGTATATTGACATTTTCAGAATATTATCTTAAAATACAAGTTTAAAGTGTTATAATTATGGAAAATTAGATAAAGATACCTGTTAGGGTAAGAAATCAACGAAATATAAATACACGTAATATCTTATGATATAACCAATCCAACAACAACATAGTATTCATCATCATCATCATCAGCCTATAGCAATCTACTGCTGGACGTAGGCCTCCCCCAATGAGCGCCATAGCGCCCTGTCTTCAGCTTGCGGCATCCAGCATCTACCTGCAGTATTTCGCAGGTCGTCATCCCACTTGGTCGGAGGGCGTCCTACACTACGTTTACCGAGTCGTGGTCTCCACTCAAGAACACGTTTGCCCCAGCGGCCGTCGATTCTTCGCGAGATATGGCCGGCCCACTGCCACTTCAGCTTGCTAATTCTCAGAGCTATGTCGATAACTTTGGTTCTCTGTCGGATGTATTCGTTACGAATCCTATCCTTCAGAGAAACTCCGAGCATAGCTCTTTCCATTATCATAGTATTACTATATTTGTAATATTGTTTATTACTATACTTCTATACCACAAATAATTTACCTCTCTCTAGCCTTTACTGTCACTCTTTCTCTTTCTATTAGCCTTTCCTTTCGCTAGCGAGTACCTACGTGGCAGCCCAAATAAATCCTCAAAGCAAGAAAATATGCCGTATTCAAAAGAAACTCATAAAGTCATACGTAAGCCTGTATGCCAATACATCGGACTTGGAACCGGAGATTATGGGTTAGAACCCTAGGGCATAAGCGCTATGAATACTGAATCGTAAAGGAAAATATAGTTATAAACAAGCGGCCATAGCATAGCTTTTCTTTGATTAAAGCTGGGAACGGCTTTAGGCTACCTAGTACTTTAGGGAATATATTTAAACTAGCTTCCATCCGCGGCTTCGCGTGCTTTTTCCGGAATAAAAAGAATTCTAAGTATCTAGGTCTTACTAAATATGTGTATACAAATTCTTGAGCGATATTTACTGTAGGTATACATTTACACGTTTCGACAGTTATTCTGCATTAATTCAACCATTACACAAAAGCTATGAGGAATATGTGACAGTAACATATTCCTCATAGCTTTTGTGTAATACAGGGTCCGTATATTTTACAACCAGTTCACTATTAAAGTATCCCCTCATAGTCGAGGCAATTTTTTATTCACCCAATTAATGAAATTCCAAATAAACTTTCTAATGTCAAATGTACAAGACCTCGCATGTTGTACCTAACACACGGCTTTCTATATCTGCCAAGAGAAAAGCACAATATAGAGCTTGTGCCGGCTGTTCTATAAAAAGTATATTTTATTTGGTTCATTAAGTAATTCAGTTAAGTTTAGGTTTTAGTTTATTTGGCCTCGCGAAATCGTGCATTGCAATAAATATGTTGTTTAGTTTATTAAGTTTAGCTAAGTAGGTATTAGGTGGAAGCAGAAAGTAAATTGGAGGTGGATTAGGCCCGCTATTTGTGTCGTTGCATGGGAGAGTCCTGCCCAGGCGTGGGGATTATAGGCATTACCCCCATATGATATAAGCCAATAAGGCGCTTATCAGGGAGACCTGTGTCCAGTTGTGGATTAGTATAGGCTGTAGATGAGATGATGGGGGAAGCCTATGCCCAACTGTGGACGTTTATGGGCTTAAATGATAATTATGGATGATGGTAAGATAGCAAATGGTTAGAAAGAGAGGAATAGAATCAGGCAAGAGAGGTATTTGTGAAATAGAGGGAAGGTCTTCTATATTAGATTAAAAGGAAATTATTTATTAGAATATGTTAATTTAAAGTAGATGCTAATCCATTACAATGTATATAATAAATACGAAAGTAACTTTGTCTATCTGTTGCCTTTTTACGTGAAACAGAAGTAGACTGCAAGCTGGGGAAAGAAATAAATCACTTTTTATCACAGTAAAAACGTGTGATGTCGCGGCAAATTCTCAATTCATAAATTTGATTTAAATGCTAGATAATTTTGTGAGCTTTATCTATCACCTACAATGTCCTAGAGATGGTTCAAAAATATACGTTTTATAGCAAACATAATAAAAAAACAAGAAAATTCCAATAGCGAGACAATTGATTTTTATATACAGACAAGCGGCCCGTCCCGGCTTCGCCCGGGTGGTTTTCCACTTTTTTTCAGGAAATTTTTAAATTTTTCTATTTTTCTCTCCGTAAGAACCATCCTCGTACTTCAAGGAATATTCTAAAAAAGAATTAGCGAAATCGGTTCAGCTGCTCTCGAGATTTGCGCTTAGCAACACATTCAGCGATTCATTTTTATATTAATTAACGGTTCAATCAAGAATTGAATATATCGTTAATCGTTTATCTACCCTACTTTCATATTGACCTATAATTAAATGTAGGCATTTAACAAAATTAATTTCCACATATAAACCGGAAACTCATGATTCGAAATAAATATGTTATACTTCGTCGAAAAACATTGAAAATTCTGAATTTTAGTATCATTCAATATTAAAAAAAAATTTTTTTTTGCTGTAATGTAGGTACAAATGTTCTTAATTAAAAATGGTATTCCCAATACATTACTACCTCATCGAGGCGTGCAAAATTAAGATAGCATGCAAATGTCACAGTAGTTTAGTGCTTAAGGGGCCTCCAGAGGGACGAATTCTTCATACAAACGTAATACCAAAATTATTTCTAATTCAAGCATATTTCCACTATAATATTGCATTATTTGTATTAAAATAGTATTTATCTAGGTTCCCAAATAGTTTTTTTTTTCAAAATACTTACCTAAAATGAAATGAAAGCCAATCTCATTTTGCACATTTTTATGCAAAAATGGACAAGTTTTCTTGCTATTTGTTTCGTATTAAAAACATAAATATCTTACGTTTTATTTATTAAGGAACATAGCTTATATTGTCTCGATTCAGAATAACAATACTTTGTGAAGAATACAAAAAGTTTTCAGTCATAATTTTTGGTATTACGGAACAAACCAAATTTTGAACGGCTTATATTGCTATCGCGCACGCATGGGGCGCGGCGCAAGGGTTAAACAGGGACAGCGATATTCGGAGCGATTTTTGCAAGCGAGGGTCGCCGGACCCTTAATGGATAGCGGTATTTTTAAACTTACCTACTTCATCGCCCTTTATCTTCCTACCCACCATAAATCCATAATACCATAATATTATATAATAAAACCGGCCAAGTGCCAATCGACTCGCACACGGAGGGTTCCGTACCATCGTACGAAACGATTGCGCAAAAGAAACACACTAGAAACAGTTTGTTTTAAAAAGCACAAAGCCAACATGACGCGGTCACCCAAGCATTGACCGCGGCCGGTCGTTGCCTTATTCGGTGATCGGTACTCAACGGAATATAGACGTTACTTCCCTGAATTATTTATTATTTTATTTTGATTATGTATTATTATAGTAACAAGAATTATACACGCCCTGTTAGAATTTGAGCTGTCTAGGTAGTACGATTCTAAAGAGCCTTTACAACTTGACAACTTAGCAAAATAAGCCAGAAAAACACTTTTTTTGTGTGGGAGCTCTGTTTAATTTATATATTTATTTTATTTTTAATAATTATCTACCTTTTACGGTCATGAGATTCCTACAGCCCGCGGAGAGACGGGCAGATTGACGGACAAACAGCGTAGGCGTAGTAATAGGGTCTCGTTTACCTCAAACTCAATATCATTTATTTCTTTAGGCTTACAAAACAAGAACTTAGACAAGTCAAATTTGTTAGGTTGAGTACCAACCCAAATCCTGATTAACAAAACTCTAACTATTTAAAAAGATCTAAGACTATCGATCTAAAGAAAGTTATTTGGTTCTAAAAGTTCTATTACCAAGGGATTCCTATTAGTTGTGTAATTGTTCAAAATATTCAGGTATTGCTTAGGCACGAAACCCTAAAATGAACCTAAATACCTGGTACTTGGGTCGGTACTCAACCTAACAAATTTGACTTGTCTAAGTGCTTATTTTGTAAGCCTAAAGAAATAAATGATATTGAGTTTGAGTTTTGAGAGTTTAACCACACATAGAATAAATCTAAAAATTGTTATTTTTTCAGCATTTGCATCAAACGTAAAATTGTAATAAAGTTAATATTCCACTCGCAAATTAAATATTCTGACCACGGCGAGTGTTTATGTAGAGATTAATATTTTACTGCATCCGGTGGAGAGGAAATTTTAATCCACGGGTTTAAAATTTAAATATGGATTTCTCCGCTCAATTTGCCGAAATAATAACACAATTCGTAGGTTACCTACATGAAACTGAATGAAAACTATAAATGATTTGAATCGTGGTTATTAACACAAAAGTCACTTATAACGGGATTTTTATCATGACTTGATTTTTGAGTTTTCCAATATTTCGGCACAGCCTTCAGTTATTCCGTGATCAAAGCGCATGAAACTGTGCCGAAATATTGGAAATGTCGAAAATCAAATCAATGTAAATATCCATAAACAATTTACGGAGACTGAAATTTATCGTTTTGTTTAATCAAATAGACAAGTTTTTGCGAGCCAAACCATCATTGTTCCTAACACAGATTCCTAACTCTTGGGACTCTACTATACGCTACATTATGTTAAAATTTTAAATCCCTACGACTTATGTTATTCTGTATTTTGTGTGTTTTCCTTTTTTGTAACTATGTATAACATTCTGTATGTGTGTGGCTATCAATAAATTCTGTATTCTTTAGTTATCATCATACAAGACTCGATGTAATTGAGATAGTCTCCAGAAACCATTATAAACAACAACAAGCTCTTTTGAGGAGTATTCAAGTTCGGTCACGATTTCACGAGGTACCTTGATAACGATGACAGTTTATTTCTTCAATCATATGTGGAAATTTTTGAAGTTTAGTTCGAGTGAAGGGATTTTTTACCCGATATATAAATTAAATTAAATTAAAATTAAATTCGTTTATTGATTCAGACTTATTATATATCCATATTGTGATTTATTATAGAATTTAAAAAATTACATCATTATCATAGTGTTAATGTAAAGAATGCAATGCAATTTGACTGAAATTACATTACATTCCTTACACCAACACCTACAACTCAATTTATATAATAAATTTGTTTAGCATAAGGGTTCATTAGACTTGACATCCAGTGCCTTTGCAGGCTACTGCAATGTCTGTCCACCAGAACCCTTAGCAAGCTATTGGTGCTGCCCAGCATCCTGTATCGGACGGATGTTATTTTTTGACGAATTACAAAATAAAGCATACCGAAACGCATTCGAAGATTCAACACAATAATAAGTAAAAGTCACGTCAGGTATAGGTTAATGTTGTGTGTCATTCTTTGTATTAGGTCTTCGTAGTGGCTCTTAGTTTAGGTAAGAGCCGAAAATTACAAAAAAAAATCAACAGCCGACAGAGATAACAACAAACCAGAGATATATTGAAACACCGATCGGAAAAATTAGTCTCATCGTGTGAAAATAAGCTGACAAAAACTCTGTCAGCAATCTATAACTTTATCAGTCGCTTTGTGTGCAAATGCGTTTACAGTACTGAAACTCTGCGAATGCTGAAACAAGCAGCAACCTACAGAGAGCTCATATTGGGGTGACATTACCCTCCTTCAAAGACAGAGCGGAATATTACACTAAAAGCTAACTAAAGGTAGCGTAGAAAAAAACAGTGCGTTAACTTGATGTTTTTCGATCTAAAATCTCTAGCACACGAAAGGTTTCGTGAATATTATGAAAAAAACGTCTGGGCAAGCACACGATCGTGGTGAATAACACAATATTCGAGATGTCCCAGTAGTGAGTAAAATCCAGCTGCGAATAATGCTGGGAAAATCACTTAATTTCTTTTTAATTTAGAGAGGAGTACCAGGACTATTCTGGCAAACTAATCGCTTTATTACTACGACTATGGTATTGTCACAGAATGACACATTTTGGTATTCTACCTTAGATGAAAGAAAGTACAGGAGAGATGATAGACAGACAGATTGATTATTATTTATTAATAAAAATAGTCATCAATTAGTTATAAGTGCCTTAATATGTTAGGTTTGTCTTAGCACTAGTTCTCCCTTAATTTTAAAATAAATTGATAATATCTAGGTACTGTAGTTAACGAACGAACAATACAAGTTAACCTATATTAATAATAATCCTAGATGGATTCTAGGTAACTTTACTTCCTACATATACCACCGGCATGCATCCTATCTAGAGATTTTCTTGAAACTTTCTTTCTAAGGATTCTACGTGACGATTATGTTGCGTAACATGTAAGTCTTAGTATAGTAAAGCAATTGGTTAGCTTAATTGTACTCAGCTTTGTGTTAACAAAGCTGAGTACAATTAAGAACAGAACTGATGTCACTTATTAGCCAATGACGATTATGATTTTACTCAATTGTACTCAGCTTGGTTGGGAATTACGCACTTGTGTACATATATTGTATGGCTGAATAGACCCAAATCAACATTGGAAATAATGTAGATGGAATATATCATTATACGAGTAATTATTGCTCTGATCCTAATGGAAAATTACCTATTAGTAAACATTTCCACCGATTGTTAAATCATGGGCATTCACATGATAATGGATAAATCAATCAGATCGCGGGATTTTTGTAACTAAACAATACACTCTTTTATCTGTAGTTACCGATGTCATTTCAACGCTTAGTTATCTTTTAGTTTGTCTATGCTTAGGTATAATTTTCGATTGTTATAAAGCTTGGTAATACATACTTAAAACCTACTTGCGAAAGTTTGGTATATTGAGGTGATTGGATGTTTGTTACCTCTTAACGCTAAAATTACTGAACTAAGCGTTATGAATCGGGCTAAAGTTAAGACTTTAGCCCGATTCATAACTAGATTGACGTCAATATAGTTTTATACTCTAGCTACTTATCAAAGTTTATAATATTACTAGCTGCCCACGACTCCACGCGCGTTATTCCGCACCAAAAATTAGCTTGCAATGTTTTTTCAGGTATAAAATCTATGCTTAGGTTCGATGCTGAACAGTTTTGATCCGAAGTGGTAACAGTGTGTTTATTTGTCAGTTGACTTTTGTGTAAATAACCATGATACTCGTAGTTTAAAAGTTTTGCCAGGAGATTAGTTGCACACTGGTGCTAGATGGGTAAGAGAGAGAGAGATGGGTAAGTTTTCATAGACTATCTCATATTTTTTAGAAACTGTTCTACTGTTTTAATAGTACTATGTCACAGGCAATCTTCAACGGCCGAAGTTCATGACAGAGCATAGAATTTAAAATTGAATTTGTCCGACTTCAGGTCCCCAATTCGCTACAATTTCGAACCAATAACGTGTCATCTCATAAATAGCAGTATTGCGCCTTATGGAAACTCATTCTCAAATAACTAGGTACCTACATATCTAATAAAATAATTTGTAAAGGTACTCCGTTCTAGAATCCAAAATATTTTATGCTAACAAAGACAATTTTTAAGGAAACCTAACAAAAGCCGCATAATAACGTTACCTAAAATTAGACGTAAACATAAGTTACTTTGCATAAGTGCCTTTGCAATTGCGTTTGTCGTTTCGGCCCATGTTGTTAGGTAAGTTATTAAAATTTTACTAAACTTTATTAAGAATTAGAGCAGGTACCAATTTTGCACAATCAAAAACTGAACGCAACACGCAATTGCCTATTTTGGAGAATTAAAATAATCCTACTGTTATTTTTTTGTGAATAAAGGAGTAGCCTCCCGTTTACAAATATCTCGTGTGTAAGTTTAAATATATTAATTTTACTATGTATACATATTTTAAACGCTACATTTTATAAATGAAAACCTATAAAACAGTAAGGAATTGATATTCCTTTATATTCACACCTTGATTTCTTTTAAACACACGAGTTATTAACACCTTTCAAGAATGGTCATCATCATCATCATCATCAGCCTATAGCAGTCCACTGCTCGACATAGGCCTCCCCCAATGATCGCCATAGCGCTCTGTCTTCAGCAGCATGATCAGCACTGGACATAATATGTGCTGATGCGAATCCTCGACTTTTTCCAGGAAAAACGCGTCTGAAACCGTCAGCTGAAGCTTTATGCACAATCCCATTAACATTACTTATTGTACAAATGTAAACTCTTTTATAGTTTGACCTTTTCTCTCCCGTGGGCAATATGGATAAAAAGATTTCCAACACATTTTAGTTAATCCATCGCCCGCGTGCATTAAAACATTAATTACCTAGTCTAATTCCCAAAAGAAATCCGACTATTTCAACTTTACAGAGATGGATCTAGGGCGGGGGCCCTAATAATAGAAACTTAGCAGTGGAGCATCACTCCTACTAATATTGTAAAGCCGAAAGTTTGTGGAATGTAAATTCTATTTTGTCATCGCCTAAGGTTAAAAAATAAAATTGAAAATCTTCTCAAAAATTTAATGGTTAAAGATGAAATTGGCGTACATTTTGCGCATGGTTTAATTTAGTTTAGTTTTTGTTAGGCTACTTATTACACCGAAAATAGGTATATAGGTACTAAGCAGAAGCTATATATAGTATGCGAATAAATCTACTCCTATCTATAAGTATGACAGTAAGAGATTCGTTTGTAACATAGAGATAGAGAGATATACAGATAACATAGAGAAAAAAATATCAGTATAATACCTGAGTGTTGCGGGGTGGGTGAAATATAGCGTAAAATTATAATAATACGCTGCATTTTATCCACTACGTGAGCAAAACATGTGATGTTATGAGTTATTATGGCACTTATCAGCTGAGGCCTTTGTCCAGCAGTGGATTAGGAGAAACTGTAGGCAAAAATTGTTCTGTAAATAAAAAGATAAATATTTTATTTGTGTCATTTACTCCCCTGATAAACTACTTTATTTGCTATTGCGTTATTCTATGCGTATGGAACTAAAAAGTAGCAGAAAAAAGGGCCCGATGGCGAATCGCCACTAACCCCCTGTATTTTGTAACTGTGTCTAAATAAATGTTTTTTCTATTCTATTCTATAAACGTCTTCATCAACAAACAAACCCACTCCGAGAATTCTATCGGCCGATAGAAAATCCTAGAGCCGCGAACTCCGATAGCTATACGTTCAATTTAAGTTGCAAAATTACCCCTTCAATACGTCCTAGATACAACCCATAGATTAGTTGCTTTGAATGATTTATTCCTATGCAATCCCAGTCGGAAACACTAACATTACGAGTGGTATAATCTTACTGCTGCGGGAATAGCCCGGAACAGGTTTCATTCTACTTCACTTTACGTTTCACATTCAGAATTAATGACTGATTGTTTCTAAATTCGTAACCTACCTTTCTAGGGAATAGAAAAGGTGTTGATACTCTATTATTGGTATTATTTGATATAATGAGTTTGTTTTATAACACAAAAAACTTCCTTATGTGGATCAACTTAATAATACTTGAGATAGGGCAGTAAATTTGCATTCGCAGTTATAAGATTTTTAAACAATCTGTAACTATATGCGAACCGACAACCGCTGTGGCAAACGTGTTCTTGAGTGGAGAACTCGGCAAACGTGGTGTAGGACGCCCTCCGACCAGGGATCCTGCGAAAGAGTGCATGTAGATGCTGGATGCGTCAAGCTGAACACAGGGCGCTGTTGCGCTCATTGGGGGAGGCCTATGTCCAGCAGTGGTCTAACATCGGCTGATGATGAACTACATGCTTGAAGATTCGTTAAGTTTAAGCTGATTTTAACTGAGCACGAGCCACGTACCCAAGTACCCGCGTCACCCCTATGCCACGTAGGTCAAAGTAGAGATAACTGATACTAATAAGGTCGATGTACAAAAGTAATTGAGATCTAATCTCAAATATAATTAAAGTTAACAACATCAGAAATTAGGAGCTTTCGATAAATAACAACCTTCACAGAACCTAATTTAGTACTTGATGTACTTATCTCATACCTGTGTATGAACATGGAGCGGTTCTAAGCGGCAGCGGATATTTTATTAAAATAAGCCCGAGCGCAGTTGAGCGCGTATTGAGGTCTCTCGTCTCGGTCTAGAATATTTTACTTAAAAAAACTGTTAAACAAAGTTTGTACTCGCGGGTAACTCGCACGACTGTCTTAAACCAGTAGTGATTTATCCAATTGAGCATACCAAAACAAACGTAAACACTGGTCTAACAACTGGTCCGTCTTTGAGCGACCACATCGATTAAATAGTAGGTATCTAATTGTGTATTAGGTACCCGCATTGTTTAAACCCGCAGAAATCAATATTTTTTAACTCCCCAACTCTATTTAATATCTGTAAGCGGACAAAACCATAGGCAAGTTTCCTTATGTAAATGTTAGGTGATAAAATGTTCCTCTGCGGTCACCGGTAACCAAGCGTGGTGATTATGGTATAAACCCTTGTTTGGGCCACATCTTCAGCACTGACGTAGTTGTGCTGTTGTAGACAAGCGGACAAAATCCGCTACGTGTGGATATATTTGAGCCGCTTATTCATATTAAATTTAACATCATAATTGGGCTTTATCAACAAACAATAGTTTATTAATGGTTAATCTGTCTGACTACTACATTATTTAGTCTGTGAATTTTCAGTAATTAATAAATAAGTGTGGTTAAAAATATTATTGAAGTATACACAAAAGCTTGGTGCGAATAATCGTAATTGTTATTCGATGATCATTTAAATTTGATGGTAGTAATTTTTCACGTTGTTTTGTTTTGATTTTCACACACAAAGTATCTAGGGTATAGTTTTGAAAGTTCTTTAGGTGTGCTAGCTAAAACACTTAAATTATTATTATTGAATATTAATTATTGAATAATAATTGTGGTACGTGTGAATTACCCTTAATAGAAAAATGCTGCGAAGAGTCTACACACCAACCACCTCTACCCGGATTTAGGGTGCATATTGAATAAGATGTAACCTTTGATCGTTTGCAATTATGACAATAAATGAATAGTTAGTGTTTCCTCCTTTTAACATAATTGGTGTTGTAGTTTCTGCCCGCGGCTTAGCATGTGTAGTTTTAATGGAAACGTTTTAAGAATACAGAAATAACCTCCCAGGGACGTTTGGGATAAAAAGTAGCCTATGCTTTATTTCAGGCCCAGAACTACCTGGATGCAATTTCAGACCGTGCAGTAGTTTTGGCGTGAAGAAGTAACAAAACTTAGGCATTTATAAATTTCTCCTGTCACAGGCGCCAGAAAAAGCAAAAACCCTAGTACCAATCAACTAGATCCGAACAATTACCCCCTACGCTATATAAATTACAAAACCACAGCCACACAACCGCAAGAGACATACAACTCTGCAGATAAAATCCATCATACAGTAAACAGGTCAGGAAGCGCGCCGTCGCCCCCTGGGGGGCTGATTTACCCCATGATTTGTTACACATCCGCTTTACAATGGCCCCCGCGAGTACTGCCCTTATACGCCTTTGGAATCTAGTAATCAACGGATAAAGATAGATATACCCCTACATAGGAAGATTTGAAGTAAACAATGGTAATGTGTTCCTGAGTGGAGACCACGACTCGGTAAACGTAGTGTATAGGACGCCCTTCAACCAGGTGGGATGACGACCTACGAAAGACTGCAGGTAGATGTTGGATGCGTCAAGCTGAAGACAGGGCGCTATGGCACTCATTGGGGGAGTCTTATGTCCAGCAGTGGACTAACATAGGCTGATGATGATGATGAAACAATGGCAATGTTATTGTTTTTTTTCATGCTTAGTAATGAATAGTTTTGACGACCTATGTGGCTCGGAGGGAGAAGGTCTGCCTGCGACGCAGGAGGTTGCGGGTTCGATTCACGCCTCGGAAAAAAATAAAAAAAATGTAGGACAATCCGCACAGCATCATCTAGCCCTAAGGCAAGCAGAGCTTGTGTTACGGGTACTGATGATGCTGTGCGGATTGTCCAGGATTATGTATTATTTATTTATTTAATGGTAAAAGTAGGTAGGTACTACACTTTCCTCGCTCCTTCGTTGCTTAAGAGTTAACAATCTGTTTAAGGTTCCTTCGAGGTAAAAACTTACCAGGATCTTCATACTGCTGTGTATATCCAAAATGGCATATAACAAGGTCCAAAATAACGTAAATTATCATCATCCGCCAAGCACTCTTCCCGCCAACGCCCGCCATTTTGACTTCACTTGTGCGCGGCCATTTTGTGTGACTTTATTCTATTCACATCTTATTCAATTTGGTTTGGCTGTGTGCGATGAGTTTTACCTGTAACAAGTAATATATAATGGTCAAAATAGCGTCTATGTGCAAGTTGTGAGTAGACAAGACAGTTTACGGCCTTTATGACGACCTCTGTGGCGCGGTGAGCGAATGTCCGCCTGCGACGCTGGAGATTGAGGGTTCTTTTCCTGCCTTGGAACAATTGTGTGTACTTATACGATCTGCAGATGGGTGTTCTGGTCGTTATCTATGTATGTATAATAAAAATATCTATTTATTTGTATTGTAGATATTGTGTATAATTATCAAACATCTATTACCCATAACACAAGCTCTGCTTAGCTTGAGGCTAGATGATGCTGTGTGGATAGTCCAATTTTTATTTAATATTTTGTTTCCAGGTAAAGATGAAAGCCAAATTACGGCCTCCGTGCCAAAGAGGTCGTAAATTAATATCGTATAGGCATTCAAAGCCTTGCTGTAGCTTGCAGAAGGGAATAACTTTAATAAAGTGTTGTTCTCTACTGTATCAGCGTTCCAAATCTGCTATGCTGACAAGTTGAGCATCCCAACATCTAAACGAGCAAACATTTACACGAGATAATAATCCCTAGACCCACTTCCATATTGAATTAAGTCCTGGGTACACGGTGTAAGCTTTCGGCCCAGTCATTCTTGCTAAAAAGGAAAAAGATAATATTTTTAACTAACTGACTTTTAACCTAACGAAAAAATTAGGAGGTTCTGTGTTGAGGAGGTCAGGTTGTATGTATTTTCGTCAAATTTTTATTTTTATTTTCGTCGGTTTTTCCGGCAACGCCAAGACTACTGAACAGATTATGCTGCGATTTTCTGAGATATCTTACTAAGTATGGGATTACATACAGGCTACTTTTACCTTGATAAAACGCATGAGGAACCGCAGGCAAAAGCTAGTATTAAAATAAACGTCGTTCTACGAATGACATGTCAAACAAAACTACGAGTAACTGACTCGTTTTGGCGCGAAAGGGTTGGGATCAGACAAAAGTTCCACCGCTACAACAAAGCACATAAATCTGCATTTAAATATGACCTTTAAACTCGTAGCGTTAAGATGCATTTCATATTGACGGCATCGGATGACAGATAGGTCACGGGCCCTTATTTCAAGCTTTTAGGAAGCCATTTTGTCACTATGACATGTATCTAAAGCTAACGAATTTAAGCCCATATTAGAATCAATACAGTTTTTGAGCTGTGCGGTAGTTGCGTTGGATGTACGCAAAACGAAGGGTAAGCTCACACTGAAACGCAACACGACACGACGACGACACAACGACGCCGCACACTCTGATAAAAAATGCAACTTTATTTACTAGGCAAATAATACAAATTTTATTGACATAATACGAAAACGCCCCGTAGTGCTGTGCCACGCCGCGCCGTGCTTACATCAATTTGTATTTGTTTGCGTAGTAAATAAAGTTTTATTGTGAATCAAAGTGCGCGCAACATCGCGTCGCGCCGCGCTTTGGTGTGAGCTGACCCTAAAGATTACTTATAAGTATTTCCAACCATGCACGCAAGTCTTATAGTGCACGGTAATATTTGAACAGCTAGGAAACTTCGTGCATCGCGTTGCAGCTAATTTTGTAGCGGAACTTGCGAAGTTGTCAAACTAGCTAAATGAAATATGGCGAAAATTGATGTTCTTTCAAGAATATTGAGATGCCGTGATAAATGGGTATAGTTGGCTTTTATGATATACACGTTCGTAAAGGTATTTCATGTGAAAGTTTTCATAGAAATTATGAGAAAGTTTTCATAGATAGTTAGGAAATGTAGGTTCAATAAAACAGCATTATCAATATTATTTATTATATTCTATTTTTTTTCATCAATATATATGTGATTACTTTTTTATAAAAGTAACTTAAAAATATCACTTATTGCCTGCGAATAAGATATTTTGTTTTATAGCGCTTACCCACACTTATATATAAATAATAAATAAATAATACATAGAAAAACGACCAGACCACCCGGAACAAATATCTGCAGATCGTGCACACAATTGTTCTGAGGCGGGAATCGAACCCGCAACCTTCTGCGTAAACATCCTAACGTGTAATATGGATAAATGTTAGTGTAATACGATTTCCGTATCTAAGTATAAATAGGTCTATAAAATACTTTGTTGCAAGTGACTTTACGCCCCGTTCCCTCCTTCACTGGGCAATTTGGTAGTCTGCTGCAACATTTAGGTATTTAATCTGTGACGTCTGCTAGCGCTCTAACTACGACCTTTACGGAAATTCAAGAACCTTAGGGATTCTGATAAAACCATAATATAAAAATGAATCGCTGAATGTGTTGCTAAGCTCAAATCTCGAGAGCAGCTGAACCGATTTCGCTAATTCTATTTTTAGAATGTACGAGGATGGTTCTTACGAAGAAAAAAAAGTGAAGAATTGAAAAAATTGTCTGATACAAATGATCACCCGGGCGAAGCTGGGACGGGCCGCTTGTTTTTTATACAGGGTTATTGGTAATTCGACGTATTCCCGTTAGGAGGTGATAGGGGTGACTTTTTGCGAAAATTTTCACCCCCATATGCATCATGCAAAAGTGAAGCATTTTTAAGTTATAATGATTTTCAAAATAAGTCAAAAGTGCAACATCAAAAATTGATTTAAAAAAAACTGTCTATTTAAATCTATTTTTTTTCTTCTGATTTATAAAAACGAATAAACACTGGTTATTTATCAATATTAAAACAACAATAACCGCTCCAAATTTAAAAATGCGAGATAAAAAACAATATTATTTCATTATTCATTGAGATTTTTTTCCTCTAAAATGCCTTAAAAATAAAAAAAATCGTTATGAAACTTGGCTTGCAGATTATTTTAAAAACATAACCGTTTTTTTAACTCTCCAACAATGCATAACAACTATGAACTTATTTCAAAGAAACTGAAAAAAACATCATTACAAAGGAGCAGGCGGAAATTCGTATACGAACTAAACCTAAGGTCGTTCTTTAAAATTTATATAAAACTAACTTAAAACAATACCCAATGTAAATAAAATGAAAAATACATTTTTAAAATAAAATTTAGCAATAGTAAAGTATTAAAAACAATAAACAAAATTAATAATAAGTAACAATCAAGACATTTTGTAATTTAATTTGTAATTTTTTTTTTTTTTTCGCAAATAGTCACCCTTATCACCTCCTAACGGGAATACGTCGAATTACCAATAACCCTGTATAAAACAGATTCTGAGAATATTTTTTACCGTATTAATGTTGTAAGCCTGACCATCATGGCAGATTAGAGATGCAAATAGACTATAAGACCAATGTAAGGTACCTAGTTATACAGCAATAAGTTCATTTATCATTTATAATATAGACTTTCTTATCAATATTCTCCGAATTATTTTAGAAAAGTAAGCGGACCAGACTATATACGAGTTTGGAAAGAAATGAGGGGGCCTACACCGAACAGGCGACTTATACATAAGTGACCGTGTTCTTGAGTGGAGACCACGACTCGTCAACGTAGTATAGGACGCCCTCCGACTAGGTGGGATGACGACATAGATATAGACATTCATTTATTTGCTGCTGCAGTATAAAACAAAAACAAAGTATGTATGTATTATACATCTTATATATATAAGATGTATAATACATACATACTTTGTTTTTGTTGTTATAACTCGAGAACGGCAGAACCAATTTAGCTGAAAATTGGCGGAGAGGTAGCTTAGAACCAGGAGTCTAACATAGATATATATATATATATATATCTTTTTTTTATAATTTAAACCATTTAACACATAGATTTCCACGGGGGCGAAGCCGCGGGCGCAGCTAGTTTTGAATAAAAATAACCTAATTAACTTACATAACGAAAACGAGAACCTTTTTCGTTTTGCGTGTGCAATGTGCGTTAAGTAAACCGTTTTCATTCATGTCCTTGTCGATACAAAATAGCTTGGATTCTAGAAACGAGTAGAGAATATTCCCTTCGGAACCTTGTTAATATCGGAAACAACAAAAAATTTGGAAACAAACCAAAAATAAAAACGAACCCGATTCAATATGTTTGTCCCTTGTAATCAGGTAAGCCGTACGTACCGACCCTACAAAAAACGTGCTTTATCCCTTCTAACGGCTCCGGGAAAATAGTTTCTCGAGATGCCCCAAAACACCGACACCCTAAATGATACCCCAAAATGGCCGCAAGTCCCCCCAAGACGCCCAAAATGGCAATATTCTTTTCACATATACTACAGTAACTGGCCTACCTGGTCCGCTATTTTACAAAGAAATATGGTGTCCTATATGAAACTGAACAGATGTTTACTTTGTGATGTCTTTTAAGATAGTTTTTGGATTTATATTATAACTAGTTTCTGTGCACGGTTTCGCACGCGTTGTTTCTATGGAAACGCTTTAAGGTTTCTATCCCATGGGAACTGATTTATGGGATAAAAGAAGCCTATGTTTTATTTCCGGCCTGGAACGACCTGTGTGAACATTTTCAGTCCGATCATAAAAACTTTACAATTTTGCAAAACAATAAAAATAACCATGGGATAGAAATAACCTTAAAACGTTTCCATGGATACAGCGCATGCGAAACCGCGGGCCAAAACTAGTATTATCAATATTAGGACTAGTACTTTAACAAAATTTTAGCACTAAGTTCAAGTAGCCGATAAATTTAAATTTACACTTTATGAAATTGTACATTTTTAATCCAAAACACATTCATACAAGTTTTTAATCCAAGCTAATGTAAAAATACATAAAGAACTCGTTTTAAAGTGAAACTTTATATCCAACCAGTTAAGCTTTATCCAAACAAGTATTATTCTCACAAAAGCTAGGTTCAAACTCGCAGAATTTCCAAATGGACACCTGAATTTTATTTGTCGAGCGTGTTATTGCCAGAGTGCAGAAAAAAATACTCTACTCGTTGTTTTGGTAAAATAGCTGCATAGAGAGAATTTCACGGCCGATTAATTTAACCCATTGAGGTTGCTATGGCGCTCATTGGGGAGACCTATGTCCAGCAGTGGACTGACATAAAATAAAAATAAATAATAAAATAAAATAAATGTTTATTGCATTAACTTAAAAGATATAAATACAGGTACTGGAGTCACCCTTTAAGCAAAATTTGCTTGTGTTAGGAGACCCCGCTCTTACCATTAATACATTAACATATTTAAGTATTTACTAACAAAATATACTAAATTAAAACTAAGAATAATAATATAACAGCAAAAATAAGTTAAGACTAAGAGTTAGTTGTTACAAAAGATCAACAGCCGTTCTACACCGTGACATAGGCTGATGATTATGATTGGGGACTGTGGTTTATTTATCCTATGGTTTAGGGGTTAATAGTGCCTAAGGGGTGTCCTATGGGATCATATAGGGACCCATAGAACCCTAGCTTCAGCTAAGTCATAGCACGCCGCGGGTTGCAGGTCAAATATGGTGTATTTGTGAGTGTATCACTGAGAATATTTTCTACGCTCATTTAGATTAATCATCATCATCATCAGCCTATATTAGTCCACTGGCTGGACATAGGATAAATATAGTAAGTCTATTTTTTTACAATTGCATTGTGACTATGGGCACTAAGAAATTAAGTATTTTATTATATATTAAGTAAAAATGTTCGATGTCGACGGGACTTGAACCCGCACCCTTCAGTACGTAAATGCTCCAACCAACTGAGCTACGAAATTACTCCGACAGAGGGCTTTATAGTACGTACTATAATAAAATAACATAAACCTTACTAAGGGCACTAACAGACCACGACAAAAAATAAATAATGCTGGACAAATTCACACAGCATCATCTATAGCCCCAAGCTAAGCAGAATTTGTGTTATGGGTACTATGATATACATAATACAATACATTACATAGATAGATATATTTTTAAAACACTACCTAGGTAGTTTGTTTGACAATAAATAATAAATAAATAAATAATGCCGGACAATTCACACAGCATTATCTAGCCCCATGGTAAGCAGAGCTTGTGTTATGGGTACTAGATGACTGATATACATAATACAATACATTACATAGATAGATATTTTTTTTATTATACATAGAAAACGACCAGAACACCCGGAACAAATATCTGCAGATCGTACACACAATTGTTCCAAGGCGGGAATCGGACCCGCAACCTCTTGCGTCGCAGGCGGACCTTCGCCCACCGCGCCACATCGGTCGTCAAATGTTCATCGTATCACTGGTATCACGACGGTGTCTATTATAAATTTATAATGCTTTGTGCACACAAAAATGTGCATTCAAATATTGGCTTTAACTCGTTATCTTTAGATACATTTTACAGTGACACAATGGTTCCCACAAGCTTCAAACGCAGTTCGGACGCGATATTCACTACCCTTGTATAAGATCCGTAACGACGTCACCCGATAGAGAACCAGAGCTATAGACATAGCTCAAAGAATAAGCAAGCTGAAATGGCAGTGGGCTGGCTTTATATCACGAAGAACTGACAACCGCTGGGGTAAACGTGTTCTTGATCGGAGATCGCGACGCAGCAAACGTATTGAAGGGCGCACTCCGGCCAGGACTGACGAACTGCGAAAAACTGCTAGCAAATGCTGGATGCGGCTAGGAAGCTATTGCGCTCATTAGAGGAGGCCTATGTCCAGCAGTGGATTCTTATAGGATGATGATGATTCACTACCCAGAGCATTCTATCTCTAAACTACCCAGCGGATTACAGACTTCGCGAAACCGAGCGACATCCAAGCGAAATGTACCGCCACCGCTCTGCTTAGCGAATACCGCGTGGTGTGAACGGGCCTTAACCATATGCGGTAGATTAACTCTACAAGCGCGATGTATGTTAATACTCCTATCACTGTCCACCAGGCTTTATTTGCATTGTATTGGCGGGCATCAGCGGGTCAATGAAACAAACGGGCTTTTAACGGTTACCCACCCCTGGGCTATTCGTGCTGAGTTTTTATTTCCATTTTAGTATAGAAATAGATTTTAAAATAGCTGTGTCAGGTTAAATAGCTAGCTGGCCAAAAGGTATATAAGGTATACAATACTTAATTATAATAATTATTGAATAGGTACTAGCTGCTCCCCGCGTCTTCCCCTGCGCGGAAATTTCTGCGTAATTTTCTTAATTTTTTTTGAAATCGGTAAAGCCATTCTCAAGTTATAGCGTGACCAGGAGAAATAGGGGTTTATTTCATATTATTACTAGTGACCCGCCCCGGGTTCGAGCGGGTGTAAATGCATGTATTATATACATATAAACCTTCCTCTGGAATCATTCTATCTATTTACAAAATTAAACTCATGAAAATCCGTTGCGTAGTTTTAAAGATCTAAGCATACATAGGGACAGACAGACGGCGGGAAGCGACTTTGTTTTATACTATGTAGTGAAATACATACATTCGTACTGTACAGAATATTATAATGATGTTTTCCAAAACAAGAGATAAACATTTAAAATCGGTTTCTCCTGTTACTAACCGCAGTTGTATACAGGATGTCTCGAGTTTTATCGTAAGGAAATACAGGAACGTTTTTAATTTTTTCGGACAGTATCTTACTTTCTTATCCCTAATGGATGCGCCAAGTTTCCTTCGGAGATATTATTTTATACCCACACTTTAGCTTTTAGAAGCTCAGAGGCGGGAAACGACCCTGGCACCATAATTATTATTATCACTTAAGTGCCAGAGCATAGGCCTCACTAAAATTTTTGACAGCTACAATATACAACACAATACAAAAATACTTTGTTCTACATCAGACAAAGATCATTACAAAAAAATACATGTCGCCCTTATCATCATCAACCTATGTTAGTCCACTGCTGGACATAGGAAAAGCGTTGGCCTTATCGCTTAGAAACAATCTTTTCAAGGCGTACCGTTGGATAGAAAAAAATTGGTATGTGAATTTAAGAAAGGCAGAGGGTGTACTAAACATTTTCTAGAATAAATATGAACATAAGATTATAAATACAAGTTTATAATGATACACATAAAATTATATAATAATATAAAGTACGTAAAGAAATAGTAACATTTCTTAATTTTGAATCCTGGTGCGCTTTGTGAAAACTGATTGATCGGATACATTGACAGTGACAGTACGTCATAGGCAGATGTCATAGGCGGGAATGGAACCCGCAACATCCTGTGTCGCAGGCGGACCTACGCCCACCGCACCACAGAGGTCTTAATTTGATTCCCTGTCCTACTTTGGCGAGCTCGGTTTGGAAAAGTGTGCGGTGAATTAGAAAATATTCATTGCTATCTATTTTTAATGCTCTGAAGAGGATTAAGTGGCTACCCAGAAATTGAGCCGAAAAGTCGCCTACGCACTAAACTTAGATTTCCAAAACACGAGATCACAATAGGGTTCCGAGGCAAAGTAGAACTGAAAGCATGATATATTATTTTTACTAGCTGCGCCCCGCGGCTTCGCCCGCGTGGAAATTGACGACCGATGTGGCGCGGTGGGCGAAGGTCCGCCTGCGACGCAGGAGGTTGCGGGTTCGATTCCCGCCTCGGAACAATTGTGTGTACGATCTGCAGATATTTGTTCCGGGTGTTCTGGTCGTTTTCTATGTATAATAAAAAATATCTATCTATGTAATGTATTGTATTATGTATATCAGTTATCTAGTACCCATAACACAAGCTCTGCTTACCATGGGGCTAGATAATGCTGTGTGTGTTGTCCAGCATTATTTATTTATTATTTAATTTCTGAGCAATTTTCCTATTTTTTTTTAATGTAAGGACCTTCTACAAAGTATTTGAAAACATTAACAAAAAGGTGAATGAAATCGGTAAGGCCGTTCTCAAGCTATAGCGTGCCCAGGAGAAATAGGGGCTCATTTTTATATATTATGTATATATGAATAAAATATCATAATTACTAGTTAGTAAACGATCTAGTAGGTGACGCAGGGTAGGTTGTATTGTTGCAGAATTGTTCGTTAACTTCAGTAGATATAATCAATTTATGTAAAATAATAGTGAGAACTGAGAACCAAGTGCATTAACACTTTGAGTGCTGAAAACGCACCGTATGAGTTTTCTACAAGTGACTAATATGCGTAAATCCACACTAGCGCAGTGGCTGAGAAAATACAGATCTTTGTGACTCAGCAGAGCTGTAATATTTTTCAAACGAAACGCATTTGCGGCGCAACACAACCGCTGTGTAGAGTGGCAGCACGAATTTTTTAGGTAAAAAAAAAGAACGCAGTCGTCGAAAAAAAACCGCAGTCAAAGTGTTAATAAACCTAATATAGGCTTTAAGGCACTGTTAACTTAGTTATGCAACCTAATTTAATAAATGATCTACATATCTATGTTTCCAGTTCTACTTAAAAAGGTCACGGTTAATATTTAAAAGCACCAATAATCATTTTATTATTTATCTTTATTAGTAGGTATCTCATTGGGCGAAGGTTGTTATTTTCTCTACTTCTCAGCTAACTAATCAAATTACTAATCCAGCCCGAGAGCACCCACTTGTTTTCTTTAGTACTTACTAAATTTAATGGAAAATTATTTTTCTTTCATATTTAACAGCGAAAACATGTCTGCGATATTAACAAACAATAGGTCAATAAAATCTATGCGTCCATCGCTAAACATAACATTTTTTTCTTTGTTCTGGCTTGGGTATACCTGGCGGCCATCGTAGGTCTATTGTGATCGCCACTTGGTACGTGTTTAGCCCCAAAGCCGTGCGTTCATAATTCGCCACTAACCCTTGCAGCTGCTAGGAACTGTAGGATTTTCTTTGTGGTGATGTCTCATAGCTCGTCTGGGCTATGCAGGTGCCAACAAACATAAAGGGCTTTGCGATGATCACCATTCTTGGAAGCGGATTGGCAAAATGCTACTATCATATCAATGAATTTTTCACGGATCCTAACATAAAAGTTTTGTAAGCCCTAATTTTATTACTTGACATCTGTATACCTTATTAAAATTTGCGTGTTATTTTGATGTGTGATATGTATCTTTTTGTTATATCTAAGGAGCAATGTTATTATAATACATACACATAGTTTTGACATTATTTTAATTAATTTTCCAATAAGTATACATATTTGCAATTAATATTATATAATTTTTGCATGCCAAAGCTGTTTCAGCTGGTAAGTCATCGCATGGGACGTTTTAGAATAAGCATACTAACTTATAACCCGTTGACTGCAAATAAATGATTTTGTATTTGTATTTGTATTTGTAAAACGCAGTGGATGTGTAAATAATACACAGAAGCTGCTGCTTTTTCCTCTGGTATGAGCAAAAGGCCACTCAAGCTTTATTTCTCAAGCACGGAACCCTGAAAGTAAATAGGGTAAGTGTGCGCCAAGCCCTTTATGAAATACAGCCTCCATAATAATTACGTTTTAGATGACCTTTGAGGAGATTGCGTAAATTAAGAAAGGGTAATAACTTAACCTCTTTGGTCTAGCTGGAGATTTTAAGTTTTTAATTTCGTAACTAAACTTCGATTTTTCTCTACTTGTGATCGTTTAAAAGTTATGATATAAGTACAGTAACTGACTGACGCTTTCAATATAAAAAAATAATGATATCTACGTGTACGTGGAATATATTATACATATTTTAATATTTAATTAATAATACTGTGGGCCCTAGATTTTTGATATTATTAAGCATATTTTTTGTAGAGTCATTTCGTTTAGCTATAAAACTTACAGGCTAGTTGAAATTTTCGAGTTGGTAATACTGTCTATTTGCATAATTTCGTTACTTTTCACAATACAGGTGTGTAAAATTCACTCAACTAGCAAATCTCGTGTCGCACAACATAAACCATTAAAACTAAAATAAGCATTAAGTCAAATCGAAAACTCACCAAAATAAGCACCTACACCGCACACTCCAAAATTATCAACAATAAACTCGCGATAATATCACACCGCCGTTAATTCACTTCGGAAAAGTTGTCGCGATCGTAAAACGATAGAGCGCCGCGAAAAGCGTCCTACCCCCACGGTGGTTGAAGTCGCACTGAAAGAAAATAAACCATACACCTTCTTCAGTACCGTAGTATTACACGGCTGGTTTGAATTTACCCTTTTACTTTTGCTAGGTGCGGGGAAATGGCGTTTTCTGTTTGGTCGGGTAAATTGGAAGTTTTTCTACTCGTTAGGACGGAGGTAAACAACTTTGGTACACATTAGGTAAATGGAAATTAGCAAAAGCTTTTGGTTGTTGGAGCTAGTGTCTATTAGAGAAGGGTCCAAACTCTGCAGTATCAATTACCTCTTCAGACAATGATGGTTACACTATTACATATTGTTTATTTTATTTATCCCGTAAAATGACTCCCTTGCATGCGCTTGAAAATAATTTGGCAGCGTAACGGCGACCCGAAAGAAAGTTTTTTTACTAAATGTACTTTAGTAAAAAAACAAAGTAATTTACGATAAACGAGATATTTACCATGATTTGTTTTAAATGACTTTAGTGTTAACAGTGTTAATAACCATTATAGTTTCAAAAGCTGTACTTTAGCTTGACTTTAGATAGACGTTTGACAGAAACATAGTTTGGGTTCTTTGATTTACAGCATGAATTAAAGACTTAACTTAAACTAGCTGCGCCCCACGGTTTCACTCGCGTGGTGATAGATATTTTGGATAAGATACATTATATCTTTATGAATTGTAGCCTATGTATTATTCTGATATGTAAGCTATATTATTGTGAAGTTTCATCAAAATCCATTGAGTAGTGTTTGCATGAAAGAGCAACAAACATCCTCACAATATTAGTAGGATATGAATGCCTGCCTAAGGTCTTTTATTTATTTTCAGCAGTCAAACCTCGGACCTTATCGACTGATGTCGCGCGGTGGGCGTAGGTCCGCCTGCGACGCAGGAGGTTGCGGTTTCGATTCCCGCCTCGGAAAAATTGTGTGTACGATCTGCAGATAATTGTTCCGGGTGATCTGGTCGTTTTCTATGTATAATAAAAAAAAAACTATCTATGTAATGTATTGTATTATGTATTATATATCAGTTATCTAGTACCCATAACACAAGCTCTGCTTACCATGGGGCTAGATAATGCTGTGTGAATTGTCCAGCATTATTTATTTACTTATTCGGTATATACCTACCTAATAAGGTTTGACTTACCTAACCAAATTCATTTATCTTCTCTATAATAAGCCATCTTTCTTTATCAATATCATCTACCAGCTTTTACTCAACTATTCTAAAAAGGAAAAATCGACCACCTAAGAAAATTTTATTATTGCTAGAAAATTCTTCTTTCACTTAAGTAGACCGTATAATTGAACTGCACCTTCCCGGGTATCCGGGTTTTCTCATCTATCTCATTCAATGCAGGTTTTTGACTTACAATTACATTCTATAAATTTTACCTACCAGACTTTCCTTGTTCGCTTTTTGAAGAGTTTACTAGAAAACGAGTTAGGTGACTATTTAAAGAATATATATTTTACGACCGATGTGGCGCGGTGGGCGAAGGTCCGCCTGCGACATCGGCATCTACCTGCAGTCTTTAGCAGGTCGTCATCCCACCTGCTCGGATGGCGTCACTACGTTTACCGATTCGTGGTCTCCACTCAAGAACACGTTTGCCCCAGCGGACCCTCCCCCCATAAGACCCCACAAATAGCGGCCCCGAGCCACTTCCATCCATCGACTCCCTGCGACCGCTACGATGTCTTCGGTTTATTAAGCGGTCTCCCAATACTCCGTCTCTCGTAATTGAGCTTATTACGGCTTATTAAAACCTTACTAGAAACAGCTTCGAATAATTAGTTGAATAATAAAGCGCTCTGATTGCGTAAGTTCATCGATCGCAATACCTACACCTACTTTAAAAGGTAGGTAGGTAGATGTAAGCGTGTCCTTCAGATATAACCTGCGCTCACATGCCCGCACCCCATTGCAAACCGGAAACAAGGTCTGACGTAACGGCGAATGTAACTGCTCGCTGTCAGGAATAGACAATCGGTGTTGAGATACCTAGAGTGTGGTTCTAGATAAAAGTCGCGTGCCACTTCACGGCTCGGTACTTTGAAATCATATTTAGGTATAAATAGTAAAGTTGGACACTCACGATAGGGCTGGTCCACCAGTTCAAAGTCGCTCAGCGAGCTATGGAAAGAATATGCTCGAAGTTTCTCTGAAGGATAGGATTATAATCGTTACTATAGTAACGAATACATCCGACAGAGAACCAAAGTTATCAACATAGCTCTAAGAATTAGCAACCGACAACCGCTGGGGTAAACGTGTTCTTAAGTGGAGGCCACAACTCGGCAAACGTAGTGTAGGACGCCCTCCGACCAGGTGAGATAACGACATGCGAAAGACTGCAGGTAGATGTAGGATGCATCATTCTGAAGACAGGACGCTATGGCGCTCATTAGGGGAGGCATTATGTCCAGCTGTGGACTATTATAGGTTGATGGTGATGATACATTAATATATGTAATTGATATAGTTTCACGGGTATTTCTCGTGTTTGTTTTTGCACTGAACCAAGGGATAGTGGTAAAATCCATTGCGTTATTATTTCAACAATTTGCGAGCCCCATTCACTCTATTTTTTGTCTAAAAATACAAAAGTAAAGCAAACAAAATATTTTCACAGGCAAATTATTTAAAAAAACGTTATTTAGCTGGATCCAGATTAATTCAATTAATTTAATGAAAGCCAGCAAAGCGAGGAATCGACCGCGCTGAATTTAGAGGGTACAAAATAATAATTGTGTACACAAAGTTAGATTTTTATCAAAGGTTCTGCATACCTTTAAAGTGTTTCTTGATTGTGGCGTATCGTTTTTTTAATAAATAAATAATGCTGGACAATTCACACAGCATTATTTAGACCCATTGTAAGCAGAGCTTGTGTTATGGGTACTAGATAACTGATATACATAATACAATATATTACATAACTATATTTTTTTTTATTTCTTTTAATAGTTATGTAGGTCCTTTATTTTAATTTGAACTACGTTGACTTTTGATTTACTCGCGACTACATCCTTCTAATTTCACGCGCAGTTTTTGTTTTTGGCGTTGTGAGCTGCGTGGGTGCCACATTCGAGCAAACCACGCGTGTAGCAATGACGTCATTAACCTCGTACTCATGCATAGCGTGCTCGTGGTTTGCAGTAAACCTTATCACATACATTTTCTTGCAAAGCGAGGCTAAACACACGTGCGTAGCCTCTCCGTGCTTTGCGGTGGGACAGCGGTTTTAAATAAATAAATAAAAATATTTTTTTTTTATTTTAAGCAAAAAACCCACAAAAAGTATCACAAAAAATTATAGTTCCAAATTATACAGAAATACGATGTTAATAAAACAAAAGATAGCACTCGCACGTCACTTTATGAAGAGAAAGTGGCTTTACTTTACAGTGTACAAGGTCACTTAGCCACTTTTTTATAGAACAATGTGTCCCATCCAAGCCCCAAGAAGTTTATACAAGGTAAAGGTACATGTCTACTAAGCTAGCTTTACAAGGTACTTCGTAGGCGAATGAACGTGTAGTTTGAGTTATCGTAACCGCACTGGCCGAGAGGCTCGTAAAGCCGAGTAAGGAACCCTAAAACAAAGACCGTCGACCGGAGTTGCCAATCCTCGGTTTACTGTTACTGTGATACGATTCTGTAAGTAGAGGTTCAACGGCGAGAAATAAATAAATAATGTCGTACATTTCATACAGCATTATCTAGCCCCGAGCTAAGCAGAGCTTGTGTTATACTAGATAACTGATATTTTTTATATACTTAATACAATAATTATGTGGATAGATCAGAAAGCCTAACTGCTATCTAGTCAAATCAATATGTAGGTATTAAGTTTTTATAATGTATATATATTTATTTTATATATAGGTATCATCATGATGATGATGTAGATAGATATTATTTATTTTACAACTCAATACAATAGGTGCATTACACAGATAAATATTTTTATATAGATATATTGAAAACGATTAGAACACCCTGAACAAATATCTGCAGATCATCGTACAAATATTTCTCCCGAGGCGGGAATCGAACCCGCAACCTCTTGCGTCGCAAGCGGACCTTCGCTTACCGCGCGCCTTTTATCGCTAGCGCGGTAATATAGGTTCGATTCCCGCCTCAGGACAATTGTGTGTACGATCTGCAGATATTTATTCCGTGTGTTCTGGTCGTTATCTAAGTATAATAAAAAATATCTATATGTGTAATGTATTGTATTATGTATATCAGTCATCTAGTACCCATAACACAAGCTCTGCCTAACTTGGGGATAGATGATGCTGTGTGAATTGTCTATGGTTACAGAATCGCAGCGCCCGAGTGCTACAAGAGTGCTACTCTAATGGGTTGTAGAGTAGCACTCTTGTAGCACTCGTGAAGCACTAGTAGACGTGCAATAATCTGCATTTGGTAATTGGAAGGAGCTGGTTTCTCAGCTCATCTCTTGTAATGGGAACGGAGATGGATGAGAAAATGGACTGTGGAGAGTTTTTTTATGTTTTGTGTGTTGTTAGCTAATCTGCGTTGTGGATTTGTTTTGGTTTATGGGTGATGTTGTTAGGAGTAAATTTAAATGCAAGTATGGTGTGGTTTTGTTTGTTTGTTTCTATTTTATTTGAACAAAAACTTGATTGGAAAATTTTTGACGCTGGTCTCATACTTCCGCCGGTAAAAAGAATATATAATGAAAAGAACTAAGTCAGCTATTTTATTACCTTTAACACTTTGACTGCGGTTTTTTTTCGACGACCGCGATCTTTTTTTTACCTAAAAAATTCGTGCTGCCGCTCTACATAGCGGTTGTGTTGCGCCGCACATGCGTTTCGTTCGAAAAATATTACAGCTCTGCTGAGTCACAAAGATCTGTATTTTCTCAGCCGCTGCGCTAGTGTGGATTTACGCATGTTAGTCACTTGTAGAAAACTCATACCGTGCGTTTTCAGCACTCAAAGTGTTAACTATAAAAATGTCAAATTAACTACCTAGATTTATGTAGTTTAGGATAACTTTCGAATAGGTAAATAATTTGCCAACCAAGAAAACTAACCGACCGATCCATCCTCGTGCGAAAAAAGGTGTAATTTTTTCGAACGAGGTTGGAGATAATGTGTTAGGTAATTGATTTATTAAGTCATTTCACTGCTAGGTTTGTCATTGATAACGTAATGTGTGATTACGAATTTCATAACAAAATTATAGAATCCACAAAACTCTTCTAAGAATTAAAGTTTCCAATGCAGAAAACAACCCAGACCGCGAATCTATATTTTATCCGAAGAGTTCATTATGAATGTATTTTTCATTGTATTGTTATCGATTTCTCCGTCAATTATCGACAGATTTCGAAAATTCTATTGCATTCTATGGAGAATGATCACAAGATAGTCCCATAATAATTTATATTCCTGGAGATAAGTATATGTCCCAAAAAACTTAAAAAAACAGTCATTATCATCATCATCATCATCAGCCTATATTAGTCCACTGCTGGACATAGGCCTCCCCCAATGAGCGCCATAGCGCCCTGTCTTCGGCTTGACGCATCCAGCATCTACCTGCAGTCTTTCGCAGGTCGTCATCCCACCTGGTCGGAGGGCGTCCTACACTACGTTTACCGAGTCGTGGTCTCCACTGAAGAACACGTTTCACACGCTCATAAAACAGTACTTAAACTAAATTGCCATAAGAAGCCTGTTTTTAGTTTGTTCAAAACAATCAAAATATCAACCAAGCGAAACCCCCAAAAATTAAATGCAACACCTTTCATCATCATCATCATCATCATCATCAGCCTATAGCAGTCCACTGCTGGACATAGGCCTCCCCCAATGAGCGCCATAGCGCCCTGTCTTCAGCTTGCCGCATCCAGCATCTACCTGCAGTCTTTCGCAGGTCGTCATCCCACCTGGTCGGAGGGCGTCCTACACTACGTTTACCGAGTCGTGGTCTCCACTCAAGAACACGTTTGCCCCATCGGCCGTCGGTTCTTCGCGAGATATGGCCGGCCCACTGCCACTTCAGCTTGCTAATTCTTTGAGCTATGTCGATAACCTTGGTTCTCTGTCGGATGTATTCGTTACGAATCCTATCCTTCAGAGAAACTAACACCAACAAGCAACACCTTTACAAGCTCCAAATAAGCCAGTTCCGCAGGCAAACTTATCTACCTACACCAAATCGTGTGCTGTAAACGTCCCCTTAATTTTAACGGCTTGTCGAAGTTATAATGATCAGGACAATGTACCTTTACGAGCGGCGACCTGGTGGCAGGTTCTAGGACATGAGATACTGTTTCCTGGTTAATTCACATAAATTCCAGCAAAGCTCAAAAAAAAAATATCAAAATTATCTTTATTTGGAACAAGGGAAATAATATAACTATTGGTAAATTGCATAAACTTTACGTATAAACTTTTTAGTAGTGTAGGACGCCCTCCGACCAGGTGGGATGACGACCTGCGAAAGACTGCAGGTAGATGCTGGATGCGTCAAGCTGAAGACAGGCTGATATGGCGCTCATTGGGGGAGGCAGTGAACTATCATAGGTTGATGATGATAAACTTTTTAGAACTTTAGTTGTGCAAGAGGAGCCTAGATCTTGCCTAGCTAGTTTGACCTTCTAGTTTCATGTTATTCATTCTCTATGTATATCCCTATATAACTCATAATGTGGATAGCGCTGTGGGCTACATTGTAAATATAACTCATCTTTATATATTTAAGTACTAACACAAATATATCAAACACAAATTAAATGTAGTCGTTTGACAAAAAAAAAAGACTTTATAGATAATTTTGTAATATAACCAGCTTTCTACGTAAAAGTTTCACTAGCTGTAAAAGGCAAACAGGACATCCGGCCTAGGCAAATTGCCAATTCCGTAGGTGGCAATAACTGATTATATTTTGCATCTGCATGTATTTGCTTTATTAAATTTCAAAACCTTACTGATTGTTACGTATGTAGTAGTATTAGGCATCTACGCATGTGTGCATGCCCGTACAAGCCAGAGCTACCTCAGTGCTACCTCAGTGCAATAAACAGTGTGTAACTAACCAGCCGGTCGTTTCACTCACGTCGATGAGCTCCCCTATCCGAATATCGTACACTGATCACTTGTAGTAGTAACATGGTAGTTAACATTAAAGCTTGTCTTACACCCGAATTGCAACGATACATAAAAATGTGCATTCAATTATGAACTCGTAACTTTTAGGGTCAGATCATATCGAGACGCGAAATGCGACTGGGAAATAAATCAGCAGATGAATAAAAAGGATATGATGTTAGTATCGACTACCAAACCTAACGTAGCGGCAGCCATAGTTCCAAGAAAAACAAAACACAGCGTCGATTACACGAAGAACAGCGAGTCTTGGACATTGTTGTACTTTCAATGTCCAGGACTCGCTGTTCTTTTCGCGCTCCTATAGCTACGGTGTGACACGAAAGGGCGAACGGGCAGGGACTGGGCACTGAGCTCCTTACATTCAAGACCAAGTCTAGAATCTCAAGACAATGGGCTATACCTAAGTATTGCATCGCCACCAAAAATGTGTCAGACCAAAATTCTACAAGTAGAATTCGAATGAAACTTTTGGCCATTTTATGCAGCATTCTTAGCATCAGTCCGGCGTTTAAAATTTAAAGTGGGGTTTTGCCGGTTTGTTTCTGTTTTTGGTTCATAAATAAACATGCTCCAAAATTTGTGCAAAAGACGTGACAAACTTATGTTTGCTAGACCAGTAAAGGCTTTTATTTTTCTGGAATGGACCTTTCTTTGGACCTAATATTGCCTGCAGCCAAGTATTCTAATTATTAAAGACGCACACAATACATCCGCTGTTGAGGAGCATGCCTCCAAAACTATGGCAAAGGGCCCATAATCCTACCGGTAATAGAAGAGTTACTTCTATCTAGTGATTTGTCGTATATAGAATCCTAACCTAAACAGAATCTGAGGAGCATATATTACTTCGCGTCCTTTCAACAGTCGCTTTGCCAAAAATTAAGTCGATTGGTAGCTTTGTTAGGCCGTGAAGAAAGAAGGAATTCTCGTATTAAAATACAAATATTCCCGTAAATCTCCCATGGGAATCGTTTATTTTACCAGGACAAAAAGTAGCCTATGTTACTCTCCATTCTTTCAACTAACCCCATGCCAAAAATTAAGTTGATTGGTTGCTTTGTTAGGGCGTGAAGGAAGGAACAAACAACCACACTTTCGCGTTTTTAATATTATTCGTTTAAAACTATCATGGTTATTAACACTAAAGCCATTTAAAACGGGATATTTACCATGATTTCATTTTTGAGTTATCCAATATTTCGTCACAGTTTCATGCGCCATGATCACGGAATAAAATATTGAAAAATATAAAATAATGATCATGATCACGGTTATTCCGTGATCATGGCGCATGAAACTGTGCAGAAATATTGGATAACTCAAAAATGAAATCATGGTAAATATCCCGTTTTAAATGACTTTAATTATTAGTCTGGATTGACCAACTGAACACTAAACTCATAAACCCTCTTCAGTAGCCGATAAAAGAACAAAGTTACTCGACTCCGGGACCGATATGTTTATTCCCAAACGCCAAGCTAGGAAGTAAGATAACAAATAAAGTTTTATTTTTGAACTGTTTCGGATATGTGGGTGTGCAGTCAGGCGGAAAAGTGATACGCCTGACTTTTGATCTATTGCCCGCCCAAGGAAAGTTGCAGAATAAAAGAGTTACTATGTAAAGTATAGTCGGGTGGAAAATATGTTCGGCAAAGTAAAAGGAAAAAACGTGGAACTACGAAATCTTTGAATCGTTGCTATTTTTATTTGTGACGAATAATAGTTTCAGTTACTGTTTGCTGAGTTCCATAACAAGCATGTATATAAATGGAATAAAAATATGGTTTGACTAAACTTGTTCGTGCCGCATGCCATAGCCGCTGCACACTAAGCATTCATTTATGGACAAGAGCGTCATGGGCACTCTTCATCTTAAAAAAAAAAAAAAATCTCAAATAAACTGACACAAATACTAAACTTTGGATTACCTATGTATATTAAGTAATTATTTTATGTTATCAAGAAAGGGCCCCAAGTAGCAGGTTTACCCTAGTTTGGGGATAAAGATTTATGTATTAATAATAGGTTCTAAATCCTTTTAATTATATTGTATTATTAAATACTTTATTTCTCTTTAGAATATACCTTACCTACCTTGGATAAACAAATCGCTTTTTAATTACAAGTACTATTTTAACGGGTATTCATCGCGTTTATTTACCTACTAATACCCGTTAAAATAGTACTTGTAATTATGTTTTCTGATCGCATAAGTTTAAAAATATATATCGCTTTTTCTCTCGACTATACCTATTCTAAATTGATACACACATATTTTCTGTAGGTAGGTACCTACACCTCACAAGGAACGAGTATTTTCGGATTTTATTCAAAAATAAATCAACAGGGAAATTACATGTGTTTCTATAAAATCCTGAACTTTGTTCATCCGAAATAGTATCTATTTTTTGTTTTGTTTTTTTTTTGTCTTGAGTTTATTATTTAATTAGATTAATCTAATTTAACTATTTTATCCCATTTAGCTCACAAGGAACGAGTATTTTCGGATTTCATTCAAAAATAAATCAACAGGGAAATTACATGTGTTTCTATAAAATCCTGAACTTTGTTCATCCGAAATAGTATCTACTTTTTGTTTTGTTTTTTTTTGTCTTGAGTTTATTATTTAATTAGATTAATCTAATTTAACTATTTTATCCCATTTAGCTCACAAGGAACGAGTATTTTCGGATTTCATTCAAAAATAAATCAACAGCGAAATGACATGTGCTTCTATAAAATCCTGAACTTTTTCATCCGAAATAGTATCTGTTTTTTGTTTTGTTTTTTTTTTATCTTGAGTTTATTATTTAATTCGATTAATCTTATTTAATTATTTTATCCCATTTAGCTATTTAATTATTTTAATCAAAAACGTTTTAAACCTAAAATGACCTGATAACCTGAATTTTTAAAACCAAGTTTATACCAGATTTCTAAGTAGAAAACAGCCCTCAGAAAAATAATATTAGTCTAATTCATAATTTTACTACCAGATTTATGCTTATCGAAGCAACCTAAAGATATTTTAATATTAGGAAATGTAAATAAAAAGTTCAAGGTTATTTTTTAAAGCCGTGAGTTTAAAAAGCAAATCAAATTGAATTTGATGTATTTATTACCGTTGAATTTTACCACCGGATACCTGAGCTGATCTTCGAGTGATCGAACCATCATTTTCGGATAAATTTTACAGCATTTTTGCTAAGGTCAACCTCCACGGGCGCATCTTTGTATATTGTATAATGTTCATATCTGTATCACACAGTCAGACACGCACCAACTATATAATATTATTTTAATTTGTATAGAAGTATAATATTTACTATTTATAAAACAGAACACTACTTACTGTAATCGTAAGCCTCACAGGGTCCTTTGATCATAGTGGTTTCGGCAGAATATCAGCGCCTATCTACTCCTGAGTAGTGGCATTTATGCTGAGTTGAGACCTTTTTGCTGCTGTAACACACATCAGTCTCTTTTTCTTTTGCAATTGTTTTTTTCGTTATCAGTTAATTAAGTTATTTTTATTTAAAATGTCATACCTACTTTGTTTATGTTTTGTACTGCAGCAGCAAATAAATGAATGTCTATGTCTATGTCTTTACAAGCCAATAGAGGATGATAAAGGTTTTCGGGTAGTGAAATAGGACTATTCTATGTTTATACATAGAATAGTCCTATTTAGGGTTATCCCTATACCAATTAGAATAGGCTTTGTAACCAATTAGGACTATTTGACGGGGTGACGAATAAAAACATCTACGCAGTGTGACCAATCATTACAAAACTAAGACGTGACTTATTAAAACTAAATTTACATTATTATGATTGAAACAAATTTTTATAGTTTTTGCGCTTTGTAACCAATTAGAATTTTTTTTTGCTGTGACGAATTGTTGCCTAAATCAACCCGCGTCCTTCCCCTTCCTTCGCGAGTTCATGTCCCCTCGAAATCGAACGTTTTTGGGATATTATTTAATTTCTTAGAGATTACCCCGTACGCGAGGGCTTACGCATTATAATAGCAAAAATCTTAGCATTAATATCCATTCATTACTTTTTCTCACTACAGCGTTCTGCAAACCTGAGTTAAATCTGCAACGAAGGTTTTTGAAAAGTTATGATGTAAAACTACCTAGGCGAGTTCTTGAACGCGAGTAAGTTCAGTTTAAATTCAAGATTCCCTCGCAAAAGTTGCAAGTTCCAGTAGTTTCAAACTAGGTAGATATAAAAAGACTTTGTTTTTGTCTACAAAACATCATCTTGACAAAAAATCTGAAATTATAGCCCGGCCACACGCTTCGTCTTACTTGCAGGCATTTCTGCACAAACCAGTTTGCGCAAGGTAAGACGGAGATGTAAGACGGAGCTTGTAGACCGCAAGACGGTAGTTTGCGCAAGCCCGTAAGCGCGGTTTGTGTTATCGTTGACATGATGATGATTTACATATATAATAAAAGAAAGCTTCTAATAAAACAATATTATCGTTGACAACACCGTAAATCTAAAAAATTAAACAATATCATACCCTCTCCGTACTGTCAGTTCACTACTTGCGCTAGTACAGTTTGCACGAGCTTACTTGCACGTGTGGCCACTGTAACGTGTCATTATGCCTTTTAAAGAATTAACTGCACAAACTGAACTGCGCAAGCAAGACAGAACGTGAGGTCGGTCTATTATTACTAATAATAAAATAACCTTTTTACCTTCTAAACGTAGAATTAAAACAGACAGTGCAATTAAATTTTAACAGCGCTTTCAAAACTAAACGAACAAAAAAAACGTTCTAGAATACAGCAGAGTGCGTCTGCGTGAAACCTCAAGTATAAAAAAGGTATACCTACTTCACTGTCACTTAAACCTCTCAGACAAAGTCATGAGCATGTCTCTAGTTTTCATAAACTTCTTATCAAGAGTTGAGCAATGCGGGCCGCTTTCAGACTAAGTATGACTAGCACAACGTTTAAAGAAGTAGTACTTTGGCACTTCAAATGCCAGGCGTATGATGTGGGATAGATTGGGGTTAAAATAATCATAATAATATAGTAACAATATCTATTATTATGATATAGATATTTATTATAGATATTGTTACTATATATGTATAATCATAATAATATAGTAACAATATCTATTGTTACTATATTATTATGATTAGATTAGATTTTTTTCCTGAAGATTATTAGATAATGATCTTCAGGAAATTCCTGTAAAATGAAATTTCAGGTGAAGTTCCACCCGCTGAAGTACACTTTGCTTAGGCCATAGATACACAGATAATTCCAAAGTGCGGCGCTTTGGAATTATCTGTTTTAAATCAAAAAGGTAAGATAATCATCATCATTATCATATCAGCCCATACACGTCCTCTGCTAGACATGGGTTGATGATGATGATTACTCATTATTGGGCTTTTTAGGTACCTTGATATATCATACACTTTGTCAAGCCTTATATCTAACTCGATAAGCCTCTTGAATTCCTAGAACCACAACAAAAACAGAAATACGAGTACGTACGATCCGTATTCAAAAAGCATTCGATATGACCCGTAACAAAAACTAACACAAGAACTATTCAAACTTCCCTTTTGATGTATACGTTTGATGTTTGGGTTATACTTCAAATGGAGAGGGTGGGTTAAGGTTACTCAAGGACCTGGTTGATAAAGCTTTGAGCTTTTTAATTCTATTTTCGTGCTATTATTATCTCTCGTTACTAGCTATTGTCAAAATTGTATGTCAGCATCATATTATGAATAACCGGATAAATAAGTGCTATAACGAGGGGGCTAGACGGGGTAGCAGTAAAACCAACTTTTCGTCGAAACGCGGTTTATTTAAACAAAGAACGCGGTTACAGGGGTTTGTCCCGAGTGGACGGGATGGCCACTTTATCCAAACGGATCGGTTGCCGAGTAATCCGAGTCTCACCTCTCCGTTAGCTAAAGTTACCCAAAAACTACCAATACCAATAGCCGAGTGATCCGGAATAATTGGTATGGAGGCACTAAGATTGGATACAGAACTCCCAGAACAAAATGTTACAAAAGCATTATTTTGTTAGCCTAAAAGATAAATGATATTGAAAATATCAATAGATTTCTTTCCGGCCCTGGTGGGGGCACAGAGAGGGGCCTCGAGGCTTGGCCTCATTACCCCGGCGTCAACTCTAGGGGTGACGACCCCTCGGTCCTTGGGTTAGAGGGAATTTCTTTTTTTTCTACCTTCTCATCTCTTTTTTTTTTGCAGCAATAAATGATTATTGACTTTGACACATAGAAAACCAAATAGATAAAAATTATAACACACAAAACAGAAAACAATACCGAAATATTAATATAAATAAATAAATAAATAATGCTGGACAATTCACACAGCATTATCTAGCCCCATGGTAAGCAGAGCTTGTGTTATGGGTACTAGATAACTGATATACATAATATCTGCAGATCGTACACACATTTGTTCCGAGGCGGGAATCGAACCCGCAACCTCCTGCGTCGCAGGCAGACCTTCGCCCACCGCGCCACATCGGTCGTCAAAAATAAATAAATATATTTTGATATTTGTGTTTGTATTGTTATTTGAAGATTATAAAACTCTCTAACTTCTACATTACATAATTATTAATTAGCTTTAATTATGTTTACTTATGGAAGGTACCAAAATTTTGTTGGTGGCTCGAAGTTTTATTAAATTACTTAACTTTAAGATTTTGTCTCAGATAAGTGAAATGTATTTTTTTTTAGTAAAACAAGAAAGCGCTGGCGAGACGACCTTGAGATCGCACGTGACCGCACTGAGTAGAAAGATTTGGAGCCTTTGCCCAGCAGTGGGACGAAACAGGCTAAATAAAAAAAAAAATAAGTTTAAATCTTAATAAATACTTGGAATATAGGAAGTATAGGGCTGACCTATCCATTGTCTCGCCGGTTCGTCCGTCCCATAAGATTATGAGAGTGGGGGAGGGAATACAGAGTTTAACTGAGAACAGCCTTATTGCCATTTAAGCCATACTTGACTCCGCTGACCGTCCGTCTGTCTGTCCGTCTGCCGTCTGTCGCCAGGCTGTATCTCATAAACCGTGATAAATTATAATAATTTCCGCTTGATGACATTTTTCAAGCCTATAAAGCCTAATTAGTTTTCGTCTCAGCGACCCACTTTTAGGAAAATAAAATACATCAACTTGAAAAAACCAAGATGTATTGCGGAGGCTGCTGCGGAGGTTGCTGCGGAGGCTGCCGCTGCGGTTGTCCGTGCATAACTATGTACACTTGCTGCACCAAGATTTATTAACGGCAAGCGAGATGTGTAGATAGATAGATAGATAATTCTTTATTACACACTAAAATGACAATGTAAAATAAAAACTTAAAAAAACTAGATACAATTGGCGGTCTTATCGCTCAAGAGCGATCTCTACCAGACAACCATGGATGGATAGGATCGTGGACAGTACCAGGGGATCTGTGTGCTTGCAGGTTATACATACATTATAAAATAAAATATAATACTTATAATACTTACATGGCAATATACTACATACATATCATAAAATATATATGCTTATACTACTTATTTATTTATTTATTTTATTTTATTTATTTATTTAAGAAGATAGGAGTACATATACATACATAAGATTTATATACATAGGGACTCAGTGTGTACCGGACCGCCAACTAGTGTCATAATGTTGCGATGTCTGTGTAGCCGCTTCTTCATCAAGTCTTGTGCTGTAATGTGAAAATAATGGAATAAGAATAAAATAAATATTTTTAATAAGCCACATTTCAATTTATAGGTAACCATAAAATCCAGTGATTTACCTATGGTTTTTGTAGGTACCTGTGTCCAAAAATTATTGGTCAAATAACTATCCGATAAAGCTCTTCGATATTTACCACTGGGACCAAGTTCCGATAACATATCAATAATAAACTAACAAATAAGTAGGAAATATGGAATAAAAACAATTAGGCGATGATTCCTATACATCGAAGCGTATTCACAGGGGGATGCTAAATGATCGATGGTCGAAATAACGGTACGCTCTAGTTGCTTATGTGTGACGCAAAATGCTGGCGATGAGCGGTTTATCAGTTATACAATAAACGCGTAAAATTTTTATGAAACACGAGAGGTTTGGGCTTGCTATAAATAAAGATTTCTTATTCTATAGAAAGGTGAAATATTGGAGGACCATCAAAATTGAGATATATGAAAGAAGTGCATATAATGGAAACACCTCATGTTTATGATTTTATAAATAGGTACACAATGTCAATCCAATATGTTTCTGTAACTATTTCATTTCTTTACAATTAAACGACTAATCATTAAATAAAAAATAAATTAGTGACAAAAAAAAATCTGAATCTAATTAAGTTTAAGAAATGCTGTCCTTAAACTCATAATGTTATGAACGAACTACGTTAAAGCTACTGACTGCTCCGACCATTAATCGCATGTTAATTTTAATCACGTTTAAGCTAAACTGTATTATGCATGTGTGATAAAGCCCACTATTTTTTCAATTCGTTTCAAAACTTAAGTCCTATTTCACCTTCGACACTCGCGTCACTTACTTTCACAGGAACGTTCGCAGTAAAAAGTGAATACTTTCCACCTCTTTGTGCAACAATGGCAGGCTGTCTATTTATCCTTATTCTGTAAGTTGTGGCAGCGCTGCGCCACGCGCCAGTGAGCCGGCAAACGGTGCAGTTGGGACACTCTGTATAAACAGTGCGAATTAATTTCAATTTATAGCGTGTCTGCTTTTCTCGGCTAAGGAAATAGGTTATAACTAGCTGCTGTTTCAAGTCTATCTATGTTTTAATATTTTATAGCTAGGTTTTCTTCGAGAAATTTTAATTGAATTATTTTTGAGACTTTAATTTTAAAATTTTTTACTCGTTAATTGAAATGTTCTAACAACATGTTCTAAATTAAAAAAAATGCGCAATTATCTAAAAAAATGTGCGCTAGGTACGAGTATACAAAGTGCTCATAGGACTTAATTATTTAATGTAAAAAAAAAACTTGTATAATTTTATAAGTGTTATTTATATATAGTTCTTTTTAGTATATATAGATAGTACTTTTTTCCAAAAAAAATTTAAACAAAACCAAAGCAATAAACATATTGTAGCATCCTTTTGGCTAGGAACGGGGATCTTTTATACTAGAGAAATCAATGTCAAAGGCATTATTTGCAATAAGGCTAATTAATCCAATAATCAAATAGAAACAGCCCCCTAAAACTGTTTCCTATAACTTTTTCATTATCAACACTAAATCTGTACGTAAACTAAAGTAAGAGCCTTCAGCAAAGTACAGACAGGTGTTACGAGGCGTAATTATTCGCAGCAAGCATGTTACGTTACGCATCGTGCTAAAATCTATATCTTTGCTCGTTGCGAGCACATTCTTCCCCGTACTGACTGCTCGAACGACTAACTGTCAGTCCCACGTCCCACCTAATGTGAAGCTGCTTTAGAGCCGTGTACAGACAGCTGTTACGGGCCGTAATGTACCATTCGCAGCGAGCATAATACGTTACGCCCTGTGTATTGATATCTTTGCTGATTGCGAGCGCCTACTTCCCCGTACTAACAGCATGAATGACGAACTCTCAGTCCGACCTAATGTGAAGCTGCTTTAAAGCCGTGTTCTGTTCTTTTGTAAATTGGGGCTTTGATGTAAACACTCAGCGAGCATGACACGTCTCTAAGAATTTCTGTGGGCCGGCCATATCTCGAAGAACCGACAACGGCTAGGGTAAACGTGTTCATGACTGGAGACCGCGACTCGGAAACGTAGTGTAGGACGCCCTCCGGCCATGTGGGATGACGACCTGCGAAGGACTCCAGGCAGATGCTGGATGCGGCAAGCTGAAGACAGGGCGCTATGGCGCTCATTAGGGGAGGCCAATATCCAGTAGGCTACTATTATAGACTGATGATGATGATGATGAAACGTCGCGAAGTCAAAAAACAGTCTCGTTGCTCATTGCGAGCGCGTTCTTTCTCCGTACCGACTGCACGAACGCTCGTGTAACACGTTACATTACGCCCCGTAACGTCACTCAGTACCTACATTAAAAGCACAATATTACCAGAATATTGAATTATCCTATTATTTTGGTTCAAACCTAAACGCTAATGACCAGAAATCATGATTAAGTACTAAATGCTTTTAGCAAGAACGAATGAAACAGCTAAATATTGTAGAATTCAATTGCGCTTCAGTTTTTCCTTACATTTGTCTTGTTAGTTCCTCTAAAAAGTTTCATTAGTCGGCACACGAGCGGCACGTAATTGGCCACAACAATGTATGATTTTATTTGTGCACGTTCTTTAAGATTTTATGTGATGTTTTATTATATTTACGAACAAAATCGAGCGGGCTTTTACTCCTTACCCTGTTTTGTTTTACTTTGTTAGATGCTTGTTAAAAGTTAAATAAATAATGGTGGACAATCCACACATCATCTAGCTCCACGCTAAGCAGAGCTTGTATAATGGGGACTAGATAACAGATATTAATAAATAGGTACATTTACGTAAATAGATTTTTTTTTACACATAGTAAATACTTAGAACACCCGGAACAAATATTTTCAGATCGTACAAATATTTGTCCCAAGGCGGGAATCGAACCCGCAACCTTTTGCGTCGCAGGCAAGCCATGACCCGCTGCACATATTTCGTCTATTCTAAATGGTACAGTGGACATATATCTGGGAATAGGCTGGATGACCGATTTTGAGATACTACTCTGAGATATTTTTAAACATATTTTAATACCTAATTAATCATAATATGATTCATTAGGTATTAGTCAATTTATATGTATATTATAAATCTCCCCAAAATGGGTTTTGGAGTAAAAATTAAGCTTTTATAGCTATTTCAATTTCGCTACAATACTAGTGGCGTCCGATTCTGTCATGACGTCACCGATGCACAAACATCTAATGACACAGAATAACCATAATTTTTTTACTGAATAAAATATCTTTATTAACAAAGAAAATTACAACCAAATCTTCTCGCTAAAAAACCCCCAATAACAACTATTGGCCCGACCCGAGATTTGAACCCAGGACTTCATTATCCGCGGTATAAGCTGACCGCTAGACCAGCGAGGCAGCCACCTATATAAAAGATCCACAAAACCAAAACCCTGTCGACTTCATTACATTTAATTTTGCACTGATTAGAAAAAGTACGTAACCCTGAACTCGGATGAGCGATCAAAGCGTACAATATACCACTTGTCCGTCTGTCGGGGGTTTACCGAATTTCATTTCCGATCCACAAGCGTGCAAACAAATGCCTATGGGAGTGGTCGGAGAAACAGCGATGTTTATAATTCAAACCAAATAATTAATACGGTTTTAAAAAAAAAAATTCAAAAGAATATACCTACGATTAGGTACATTCTTGTCCTCAGAAGCACCACACATTAACACACAATAAAATATCTTAAATAATTAATTATTATAAACCTTATGACGACCTCTGTGGCGCGGTGGGCGAAGGCCCGCTTTCGACGCAGGAGGTTGCGGGTTCGATTCCCGCCTCGGAACAATTGTGTGTACGATCTGCAGATATTTGTTCCGGGTGTTCTGGTATAATAAAAAATATCTATGTATGTAATGTATTGTATTATGTATATCAGTTATCTATAGTACCCATAACACAAGCTCTGCTTAGCTTGGGGCTAGATGATGCTGTGTGAATTGTCCAGCATTATTTATTTTATTTATTTTATTTATCATGTCATTTATTTATATTACATTATCATTCATTATTTATTTCTCTTATTATTTTTAAGATGAAACATACATACCTATTTATTTTGTTTGTGGAGGAGGGCACTGATTCCGCTACACAGTTCTTTAACTTTTGCAGTAGTGAGCCCATAATTGTACCCTATACAAAAAGCTTTTGTTTCAAATTAAGTTTATTATTTTATTCACTTATAGAGAAATAGCGATTATAGCAGAGATTTTTAATTATGAGTACTAATTCAACGGGTATTTATCGCGTTTATTTACCTTTTTCCCGACGTTTCAACAGGTTTACACACTGTCGTGGTCACGGGATGACTGGAGTACTGAAATTACCGCCTCTGCGAAAACACAACGAAAGCGCGTAAGTAAAGACAGTTTTTTTTACTAGGGTAAACAGGAGTAATGGCGCGCACTTTAGCAAAAAACTATGCATGGAAACAGGACTTGCTGAAGCGTAAGGGTAACGCTTACGTAGGCAGCGTACAAAATGTTTATCTACCTAGGTATCCATACTTAACCAAACATTCACTCCGATGCCGCGTCTTACTTGAGATCCTTCATTAATTAAATATTACTAACAATCATATCTGAAAGTCGAGGAGTACGTTTTAGTTGTTTGTGGTTTACAATTATCGAGTTTGGCTAGTAGTAGATCGTCAATATAGGTTACGTCTTTAGGTACAGTGCGCATTAGATTTAAGTATCCCCCTTGTCTACAAAATATTTTCAATAACTTCTATTGCCTTGTAACTTGAGATCAATTTTAACATGCAAAAACTAACCACGCCGCCGCTCAGGATCGATCCTCCCCATTCATATCACGGAAGTCTCGAATTCTCGACAATAAACGAACTGAGCCATTTAGCTGTTCATTGAAATTTTAAGTAAAGTTACCATATGAAAAAGAAACAAAATTATATTTTATTGATGAATTGCATTTTAAAGATACAAAACATACAATTTCTGTTGGAAACGTCTAAACATATGAAAGAAAATGGAAAATTATAAATAACGTGTTGTTTTTATCTCCCAATCTAGCGGCAGGATTCAAACCAAATATGAGACGCCCGCCCACTGTACCTATGACAGATAGACTGAAAGAGTTTACCCGCTGTTAGAGGGACCACGCTGCCCTCCCAACCTTCAATTTCCTTTTTCCAGTCGTTGATATTGAATTGTCTGTTGAGTACATAATAGGACACATGTCATGTGTGAAATTGCGAGAAATGAATGCTTGTTTCGGCCGTTTGTAAATATTTTATTAGTTATTTCTGTTTCAGGCCCTCTGAAGGTTATGTTTGGGATGAACGTGGAAAACATTTCAATGAGAGAGATCATTTATATTACACAAAAATATTATAGGTATCTAATACAACTTTACTGTAGTATATCAAGATTTTACACTAGTTAGGAAGGTAGGTACTTAATGTGTAATGATTAATGACGTGTGGTGCTGGCTTAGAATTTCCCCAACTCTTCTCTTGGGTGTCGCAAGAGGCAACTAAGGGATATCCACAGCGCCTAATGCAGCATACTTTACCTTTTTTATTTTCTGTCCGTGGCGCGGTTGAGGTCCGCCTGGTTCGATTCCGGCCTCGGAACAATTTTTGTATATTCTGCAGATATTGGTTCCGGGTTTTCTGGTCGTTTTCTATGTATAATAAAAATATCTATCTATGCAATGTATTCTATTATGTATATCAGTTATCTAGTAGCCATAACACCAGCTCTGCTTAACTTGGGGCTAGATAATGCTGTGTGAATTGTCCAGCATTATTTATAATTATTATTTATATGTAATTTTAAATAAAACAGCTTTTTGCTCTCTCTGCGCGTATTACATTTAAAACATTTTCGGAAGCTTAACCCACTTCTCAGAATTCAGTTGTTTTTCTATCATTTGCTATACAGGGTTGTTTATTACATGGTCATCTTCCGCTTTCTACTTTTTAACATTGTAATGAATTAGGTAGTTAGATAATAATAAGTCTTTCCTAATAAAATAAGCATTATAGAATATAAAATTGGTATCATCATCATCAGCCTATAGCAGTTCACTGCTGGACATAGGCCTCCCCCAATGAGCGCTATAGCGCCGTGTCTTCAGCTTGCCGCATCCAGCATCTACATCGTCTTTCGCAGGTCGTCATCTCACCTGGTCGGAGGGCGTTCGACACTACGTTCACCGAGTCGTGGTCTCCACTCAAGAACGTTTGCCCCAGCGGCCGTCGGTTCTTCGCAAGATATGGCCGGCCCACTGCCACTTCAGCTGGATTATTATTAGAGCTATGTCGAAAAAATGGTAATTTTGACGGAAAACAAAACCAGAAACGCAAATCGTAGAATACAGGCCACTCTGAGCTTTTAGGGCAGATCGTATATTGAATCAAGAGTTTTTTCCGTCACTAACCCAGGTAATTCTCCTGATTTAGCTCCACCGCTCATTAAAGACTTCTGACGCGAAATTATGGTTGGAATTAACTACCCTGGTCTGCGGGAACGCAGCTAAAAGAATCAGCTGGATCACTCCCTATCATCTTATACCGTCAAGCCCCAGTGGGTTGACGGTATAAGATGAGAGACTGAAAGTACAATTATATAAAATTTATATTAATTTTATATAAAATTTGACGACCGATGTGGCGCGGTAGGCGAAGGTCCGCCTGCGACGCAGGAGGTTGCGGGTTCGATTCCCGCCTCGGAACAATTGTGTGCACGATCTGCAGATATTTGTTCCGGGTGTTCTGGTCGTTTTCTATATATAATAAAAAATATCTATCTATGTAATGTATTGTATTATGTATATCAGTTATCTAGTACCCATAACACAAGCTCTGCTTACCATGGGGCTAGATAATGCTGTGTGAATTGTCCAGCATTATTTATTTATTATTTATAATTAAAATGTATATTTTATACTAGTTTCCGCCCGCGGCTTCGCACGTGTTGTTTCTTTGGAAAAGTTTCAGGTTATATCTAGCCCATGGGAACTGATTTATAGCTATTGAAGGTAATCTTTGAAGGCAGGTATTTACTTGGTTTTGAAAAGGTCGCAGCTTAGATGGAGTCAGCTGGTTCATTCATCATCATCTTAAAGATACGGTGCTTACTGTTCCACTCTTCCCGTCTTTTGGTTTTGGTTGCGCGTTGTATACTGGTCCCGATAGATTTATGACGTCAGCGTTATCACTTCAATAAAAAACGGAAGACTACCGCGCTGTAAATAATCGAGCTATACGCCAGGCAGAGCTAGATGGATATCCAGATTGCTCAATTTGAGGCCATTAAAAACCCTCGCCAGACTTCATTCCGAGGCGAGTGCCACCAAGCTGCATTTCCGGAGTATTATGTTGTTATGGAATAATTTTAGCATAAAAACAGTGGATTTACAACTAGTTATTAAGCTAAGTGTCCACTGGCCAGTAACCACCGCAATTTCTTGCAGGAGTTTATTGACGACTGTTTTTACTCTAATTTTTTTCCATGTGTACGTGGGAGTTGCAGCAAGTTCAGCAAGTCGCTAAAATTTGCAGAAGTCTACTTAAATAAATAAATAAATAATGCTGGACCATTCACACAGCATCATCTAGCCCCAAGCTAAGCAGAGCTTTTATTATGGGTACTAGATAACTGATATATGTACGTAATACAATACGATAGATATTTAGATGGATATATTTTTTTTATTATACATAGAAAACGATCAGAACACTCGGAACAAATATCTGCAGATCGTACAAACATTTTTCCCGAGGCGGGAATCGAACCATCAACCTCATGCGTCCTTCGCCCACTGCGCCACAGAAGTTGTCAACTTGCGCAAGCGTTTACACGTTGGAGTTGGAAGTCACTTGCGCAAGTCAATTTTAGCAAATTTTATTTCCGATTAAAACACCCCGACTCAGAATAAATACCTATAAGCCTATCTTGACGACCGATGTGGCGCGGTGGGCGAAGGTCCGCCTGCGACGCAGGAGGTTGCGGGTTCGATTCCCGCCTTGGAACAATTGTGTGTACGATCTGCGGATATTTGTTCCGGGTGTTCTGGTCGTTTTCTATGTATAATAAAAATATCTATCTATGTAATGTATTGTATTATGTATATCAGTTGTCTAGTACCCATAACACAAGCGCTGCTTACCATGGGGCTAGATAATGATGTGTGAATTGTGCAGCATTATTTATTATTATTATTATATCTGCATAAACATTTGCCCTGCGATGGGAATTGAACACGCAAAGGACCGCACGCAGTTGCAACAGTTGAGCTAACTGCAGACTGTTGCAAACAATTTAAAGGTCACTGATCCATGTCAACAGTTGGAAGCGTCCCCAAGACGCTGGCTGCATTGCCCCGCTGCTTTATGACAATGCTGATGCGCTACGCCAGATCGCACTCAAATCACGCGTCGGTTTTTGAGTTCTGTACCCAAAGGGTAAAAACGGGACCCAATTACTCTCCACTGTCTGTCCGTCCGTCAGCGGGCAATATAGATATAATGCCCGATAATAATATCACATAGTGATATACACACACTGAAAATCAGCGCTGGGTGGACACATTATTGGGCACCCAGCACAATGCTGAGTGAAAGCCATATTTACCATGAACAGAACACTGCTACGCACAATAATTTGTAAAATTGTATGTAGGTAGTAATAATTTGTGTAGTTTAAGTTTGTTGTGTATAGTAGTTTTAAGGTGAATAAAAATATTTTCTTTCTTTCTTTATATTATAATAATTTCAACAATTTGGAAATGTCTTACTAGAAACCAACCATAAAAGACAATATGCAACACGGTATCAATCCACTTCATGCGTGGATACGTATTTTTGTGTTTTTGTTGCATCTCAGTTGTAATGTAATCCGTTAGTACAAAAATGGAGAATCAATAATGGTAGCAGCGAAAGTCAAATATACACTTGCGAGCTATAAACTGGAATCACTTCATCGCTGGTTTCTGCAGACCATATTTTACAGTTTCCATGGAATAAACTGCAGATTGGTGTATTACATTTGAAAAGAAATTTTGTTAGCGAATGGTATAAAAATTATTTAAATTTAATTAAGTTTCCTACCTTCATTTAGTGAATTATTACAATAGGTCGAAGTTGTGGATGTAGTTGAACAACGAAAAAAACACATTCAGACTGAAATAAGAAACAGGGTTGGATTGTTAGTGCACGTATATCATGAACCGTCAAAGGTAGACTGTTGAAATTTTTGCAGAATGGTGTATTTCTCTTGCCACTATATCAACAATAAATTATATTCAAATTAATGTGCATATCCGTGAAATAGTACTTACATAAGTTAAATAGTACGTTTAATAGTACTTTCCACGGAAGACCAGCGCATATATGGTACGATCTGCTCTACCATAGCACATGCTGAGTGGAGACCGATTTTTGTAAAAAAAAAAAAAAAAAATTTAAACCATCCCATTTAATATTTTTTTTTAATTTTGTGCTTAGTTCGCATAATTTTAAAAGCATTTACTCACCACAAACATCATCAAGCCCAACATAAGTATGTTATTACTTAATTGCATACTTCACTTATGTTTTTTTATCCACATGCTATATTTATACAAAATTATACGTTTTTGTGGGAAATAACAACTTTTTGGTATGAGTGGAGGCAGTACCTAATTTATTCTAAGTAGACCTGATATAATTGAAAAAACAAGCACCCATTATATTATTAAGGACAGGCGATCGATTACGATACGACCTCTGTGGTGCGGTGGGCGAAAGTCCACCTGCAACGCAGAAGGTTGCGGGTTCGATTCCCGTCTCAGGTCAAATGTGTGTATGATCTACATACGTTTGTTTCGGGTGTTCTAAGTTCCAGTTCTGTTTTCTATGTATAATGAAAAATATCTATCTATTTAATGTATTATTTTCTGTACCCATAACACAAGCTCTGCTTAGCTCGGGCCTAGGTAACGATGTGTGAATTATCTAGTATTATTTATAGAGTCCATCGTAATTCTTGATTGTTTTTTATATATCAATGAATGAAATACGCAACTAAAAGTACTAATCGTACGCAAGTGATTTCTCTCATTAGTCAGTCCAAAGGTCACAAAAATCTGTTTACGCGCTTGTACAGGTTTTTATAACACCAACGATGTTAACATCTGAAATAAAATTGTAGAGCAATAAAAATATACGAGTAAAATCATAGACAATAAATAAAGCCTGCAATGGCTCTATTTATTGTCTATGCGTATTTCATGATAAAAAAATCTTCAGACCAGAGTTACCTACACGAAAAAGTGACGTCATTATACAATACAATTAGGTACTCTTTATTGCACACCAATTAAAAACAGATACACAAGACAGGAAAAAGATAAATACAGAATGTGTTGTACAATGAGCGGCCTTATCGCTATGAGCGATCTCTGCCAGGCACTTTTTGGATGGATATGAAGTGTTAGAACAAGTATAGAAGGTATTATAAACATTTTTAATCGAGCGAGGCCGCCCTTTCAGAATTATAAAACTCGTCACAAATATTCCGTCCAACACTCCTTCATTAGCAAATAAACAAAAAAGTGCGAACTAAAAAATTAAAACGCTCGTAAAAAACCTAAAGAAAAGGCCGCTGGGTGACCCTTATAAAAACCTGCCCCCCTCCCCCCATTCCCCCCTCTAGTAATAGCCCTTTCAGAATTAAACTGCGTTCGTATTCAGACAGCAAGTTTTACAGCTGCTAATTTAAATCAATTCCCTTGGAAGGTACATAAAACCGCGGTTTCTATTCTAATGCTTTTGTGTAGGGTTTGGATAAAGGTCTGGCATGTTGGTTACTCGTAGGTTAACTCTGAATGAAATAGTGTCAAACATTTATAGACATTTTCGAGGAATCTTTTAGTAACAATACATAGATAGGGAACTGTACATACCTCATTGTTTTTTTTTTAATTTCTCTCTTTTCGAACCTAATAAAATGTAGTTTCAGTTATTTGTTTAGGAAATATTCTGTACTTTTAGTTCAATTAGGCTGAGTAAAGCTTGTATTGTAATTGAGATAGAAAAGGATGCTAAAACGACGCCTGACCCGAGAGCTGGTGAATATCTGGCGCAGCGCATCAGCATTACCCTACAGCAGGGCAATACAGCCAGCTTCTTGGGGACGATTTCGATTGGCAGGTTTTTGATTTCGATCAGTTTAGCTACCTCACAGTTTGCAACAGTCGTTTTTATTATTATGCCAGGAAAAAACATTCATTATAAACAGGTACTTAATAACGGTACTACTTTATCAAGGACTTCAGTCTCCCAATGCATAGCGTCGCCAAACAAACCATACAAAAATCTATCACTTTTCGTATCTCTTTTGTTTATCTAACAAACGAGATTCAAAAAGTGATAAAGTGTATAGTGATAGGAACGCTGCAGCTGTAGGCATCAATTGGCGATCACAATAGGCATGTCATGGCCGCAATGACAGCCAAGCCACCCAAGGCAGATAAAAAATAGGTCCTGTAGCAACAGCCGCGACCTGTAATCTATTTTATCGTATCTATTCCGTAAACAACCAAGGACGACGTTTAGTTTTATTTGTTAGTTCGAGCGATGGCTTCCCGTTCGTATCAAACGAAAAGTTAAGTCATTGGTAGATTATTTGATAGCTGGTTACTTGATTGGTTAGGCTATTAAGAATGGCAATGCAATTATATTATGTTTATCGACTTAACAATCAGATAGGTAACAAACAACAGGATTCCCCTAATAAAAGCCTTATTGGTAAATCAATGTTACAGGGTATCTCAACCTTGCACAACGGGGACTGCCCGTTATGCAAGATTGAGATACTCTGTAACAAAAACATCTACATATCAAAGATTAATTTATTGGTTACTCCGGTTTCGCACGGGTGCAAATGCATGTATTATATACATATAAACCTTCCTCTTCTTTCTATATATAAAAAAACCGCATCAAAATCTGTTGCGTAGTTTTAAATATCTTAGCATACTCGTACATAGAGACAGACAGACAGCGGGAAGCGACTTTGTTTTATACTATGAAGTAATTTATCGCTTACCTTTTAGTTTATTTTTACCTACCTTACAAAAATACTAACAAAAAAGATCTGTTAAAATGGAAAGACAACGTGGTGAAAAAATAGCACTATGATCGAGCTCAGAATTTGCACTACCTGAATGCAACTTCAAATTATGTCAAAAAATCCGAACAAAAAAACTCTTAGTCTCGTGTTTGGAGTCGAGATACTCGTAAATATAATATACCGACCATTACTTCAACTAGTGTTTGAAAATCAACAAAAACAAAGCTATTTTTGTAGCAGATTATAAAAAAAACTTGTTTAGTCCTAATTTAAATTCCGAGGAATTTAGGGATTATTCCAAACTCCCAACCCCTTAATGGGGATGCCGGTGATGGGTAGTGCATTTTGCTTTCATCAGCTGTCATCACCCTGCCATTCATTGCGCAGAACGTAGCGGTTGACACCGTTCGCCGCGACACATTGCCAATCATTCTTTCTGGCGCATACATAAGGGTAACCCTGACCGTAGATAACAATCCAAATAGAGTTCTCCTTTTATGAAGTCCATTAACGCATTCACTGTCCAACTTAGGCGATGCGACCCGCATTTGGTAATGCAGGCGGACCAGTGCGTCTTGGGCATTGTAAGCGCTAAACATTCTCACTTACGAAGATTAAGTCAGAATCAAGAAATGTATTGACCATAACTATGTCATTCAAAATGAATTTGCCACTACCTAATTATCTGTAAAATCATAAGCCCCAATCTAATTATCTAGTCGAACCGAACCAACGCTCGCGGAGCCGCAATCTGACAAATAAACAGTTAGCAAACAGATCCATAACCAGTTATTACTGGTAAACCCTAGAGATGGGGTGAAAACTACCCTTTCACGATTTTCGGTTCGGCTGAAATAATTTATTTTTATCCAAAGTCGCCTTTGGTCTTTGGTATTACAGTATATACAAAACTCCTGTTTCTTATACTGTCACAGAATAATTTTATAGTACTACGAAGTCAAGTGCGACACGGTGACTCAAAATAAAATACGCATTTTACGAACAATTACTTATTTCACTTCAGTTTAGGTTCCATCCTATGGTGGAGATGGGCAGAGCACGTTACAAGGCGGTCACAGAGTGGTTCCCGGTAGGAGCCAGGCGTCCTCGTATACCACAGTCGATAGACCTAGCCTTGCCTGACGATATCGTCAGGATGGCCAAAAGAATGCATAATAAGGCCCGCATAAGATGGATTGAGCTGGCGAGATCTGACCTATATCACCTAACAGTGAATGTCATCAGACTAATGATGAACATAACAAATAACACCAGCTCTTACCACTCGAACTCTTATTACATTAAGATGGCCATGGCCTCGAAGTTCGAACTGTGTAGTCATTTCTCGTAGCATTATGTGGAGCTCGTAGCAATTCGTAGAGCCTTGTAGCATTTTGTAGAGCTCGTAGCACTTCGTAGCAGTTCGTAGCACTAATAAGAACGCCAAAACGGTGACCGTGAATAACATCTACAAACAGGTGAAGGTATTTTTATTTATCTGCTATATTTTTTGTGTTTTTATTACTATCGAATAACGCTCCCAACGAGTTGTTATCCTTATAAGATTTTTTTCGCTTTTGTATAGAAAATACGACATGCACCCATATTTTTAAGGGTTATTTTCTATGTATTCCGGAATTTGAAGTAGGTTTCTAGTTTCTGTAAAAATACATCTAATTACAAGGATTGATGACTACTTCTACAACAAAAACATGATAAACTTTTATTGGTACAGTCAAACAGCAAAGTATTACCACCAGTATTACCACGTAAGTACGGGTAGATCCACTTTTCCTTATATTTTATTCCATGTTCTTTGTATACAAGTAAACTATGTTTGTTGGTTCAGTGCACGCCACCGCCTCCGCCAAGTTTCAATACCCAAGTTCATAAGAACCACCGATAAACTACAACTATAAATCGTAAGTATCTTATTTGTTTTGAAGTGAAGTATATTCACTTGGTACCTTTCTTAACACTTTGACTGCGATTTTTTTTCGACGACTGCGATCTTTTTTTTAACCTAAGCCATTCGTGCTGCCGCTCTACACAGCGGTTGTGTTGCGCCGCACATGCGATTCGTTCGAAAAATATTACGGCTGTGCTGAGTCACACAGATCTGTATTTTCTCAGCCGCTGCGCTAGTGTGGATTTACGCATATTAGTCACTTGTAGAAAACACATACCGTGTGATTTCGGCAATCAAAGTGTAAAGGGTGTGTATTTGCAGTGAGAGTGTGAGCAGATTTGACAGCTACCTCCGTATAATCGGTGCCTTCAGAATGATATTGAACTATTTCGAACTAAAACAACAGCGGTCGGACATATATTTTAACAAGATTCCATTCAAGCTTTTATATTATTTTCAAATAAGTTTTGTAAAGGTATAATTAAGTAAGTTAATTAAGTATTATCATAATAATAAAACAAAACTTACAAAAGTACAATAGAAAGAAAAGTGTCGAAGCAGACGCAAAGCCAGAAATTTACCAAGAATTCACAGATTGTGTAGAAAAATAAAATAATGCTGGACAATTCACACAGCATTATCTAGCCCCATGGTAAGCAGAGCTTGTGTTATGGGTACTAGATAACTGATATACAAAATTACATAGAAAGATATTTTTTCTTATATACATAGAAAACGACCAGAACACCCGGAACAAATATCTGCAGATCGTGCACACAATTGTTCCGAGGCGGGAATCGAACCCGCAACCTCCTGCGTCGCAGGCGGACCTTCGTCCACCGCGCCACATCAGTCGTCAAAATCGTCGTCGTAGAAAATGTATTATTTTAATTACGGTCTACATAGATGTTATTGTACCTAATAGCTAGCATAGTTTGTTTTGTATAATTAATTTCGTTGTATAATTTAGGTTCTATAGTAAAAATGATATGTAGATCTCGAGGAAAATCTTGTAGACTAAGATTCCGTTAAATTTAAGTTGTTTTTTAATATTAATGTTTTCTTTATCTTTTTATATTAAGCACTATTGTAAATTAGAATTACGGGGTGACATGCGATGTTTGGCAAAACCCTCATGAACCAAATAAAAGATTTAAAAAAAAAGCCCGGCCCCTATCAGTCGATAATAGATATAGGCATTGTGATAAAACGCACCCAATCAAAATTAATGTGAAAAAAAGATTTTTAGAAGTCAACGTACGTCAAAGTAATATATATATATATATCTTTATATAATCTCTAATCGTCATAATTTTATTCTATAAATTCGATTTCGGTGACCATACATACACTCTATTCCGATCCTACCACACCAAAGTTTTAATTTGTTTTAATAGAAAACTTAGAACTAGAAAAGTTACTGATTTAATAAAAGGCCATATTCGGCCAAATTTCGGCAAAAATTTCCCCATCGTTACAACTGACAGAATCCCTTCTGTTCGCATTGTAATTACAAAACAATTACCCCGTCCGGCACGATAATCAAATATGCAATATCTGTACTGCACTCTAGCTGTACTGTGGTGTTATTGGTCATTGTGAATTGAATTTTACAATTTTCTGGGTTATATTCGTTTTTATTATTAACTGACTGCGACTGTATTGTTTATGTATACTATTTAAATACTACATTAATGTATTTTTTTTTAAAGAATAAAAGAATTTATTGTTAGCCACACACAATGATAAACAGTTACAATAAAAGGAAAACACACAAAAATACATAACAGCATATGTCGTAGGGATTTAAACTTTACATAAAGTAGCGTGGTAGTAGAGTCCCAAGTGTAAGAAAAACTGGTTTTTCCCTATGTGCGCGGCTAATAAGGTCCAATTTCAGCTTGCTGTCATTATCGACCGAGGACGATAGTGACACTGGTTTTCTTTCTTAAATTTAGTATTAAAATAGCGATATAAAAATAAAAAAATAAAAAGAGCTTTACTCCATATCCAAGAAGGTACAATTTTTAAACAATAATAATACAATTAATTTAATAATCATGAAACACATTATGATTTAAGGATTAAATAGAAAATTACGTCAGGTGTCTTGTGTCATCCATGAGATAGGTAAGTAGGTACGTTTTCCACAATAGCGATATACAAATTTAAATACTAGTAATAAACCCACTGTGCCCACAACCAGGCTTTACAAGATAAATGTATCTTTTAAAGGGCAATTTATACACTTCTACATCAAAACTCCTAGTGAGTTGCAAAAACTATCAGTAAATAAATTCAAACAAATTCTCAAAATCTTTCTGTGCATAAGGCTTACTACAAAATATCAGATTATCTAGCTAGAGGATACAAAAGGTTGGGTAGGGTTTTACTCCAACTCGAAGAGCAACAACTAAAAGGCTAAAGGTTTCTTCGTCGCTTCTTTACTTAAGTCTAGATAAAAATCGAAAATATCCCTTTTTTTCCGGGACTTTTAATTTTACTGTACATTTATTGTCATTTTGGAAGAAATTCACGCCAATTGAATGAATCCCTACTGAATGAATCAAACTGAAATTTTGGATAGATGTAGCCATAAGCCTGGAAACCATTAAAGACTACGCTTTAATGGTTACTAGACTTTGTATCCCATAAATAAGTTCCCATACGTTACAAATAACCATAAAACGTTTCCATAGAAATAACACGTGTGAAGCCGCGGGCACCTAGTACAAACTATCCCTAGAAATCAATAATGATTTCGAAATATTCAAGCTCAATCGATAAGACCATAAATCGCTACACAACAATTAAATAGCACTCAAGACGTGAACTTAGTTTGTACTCCATGATAGAGATCTCTTAAATACGCAGTGAAGGCCTTACACATCTTATTTATAGGCCCTGGGGGCCTCTGGCTTAACGACTGTGCTGCTATCAGGAAATACTATCTTTACGCTAACGAGATCCTATATTTAAAAGTACCTACAAGGGACCACCGTTACGAGTGTAGCGATCGCCGCCATTTTCTAACTACACAATTCTTTATGCTACACCACATACAATACAGGCGTTAACATCTATAAAACGGCGTTGACGACCGATGTGGCGCGGTGGGCGAAGGTCCGCCTGCGACGCAGGAAATTGCGGGTTCGATTCCCGCCTCGGAACAATTGTGTGTACAATCTGCAGATATTTGTTCCGGGTGTTCTGGTCGTTTTCTATGTATAATAAAAAAAAATATCTATGTAATATATTGTATTATGTATATCAGTTATCTAGTACCCATAACACAAGCTCTGCTTACCATGGGGCTAGATAATGCTGTGTGAATTGTCCAGCATTATTTATTTATTTATCTATAAAACAAAAACAGCGGTCGTGTTTGTTGTAGTCTGCTCTGTTAAACGTGTGGACAGCTTATTAGAAGCGAATATTTGTTTATTTTTAAAAAACCTACCCTATCTGTTCAACCATCTGAAGAACAAAACCCATTAACAAAAATGAATTAGTAGAGAAGTAAAGAGGAAGTTAGTAGGAAGTAGAGCAACATTATGCTGAGACAGGACCTATTGGTTCGCTTTGTAGAGTCGCTTGTTGCTGTTTTTATGGATACAATACGTAGGTAATTTTTATAGTTTTATGTTCTTATTTATTTTATAATATGTAGTAATAGTAACGAGTTGTACCTACTATAGTGTATCAGTAAATATATTTTATTTTCTTTAATTTACTCAAAAACAGACATTTTTCATGGCATACAGAGCATTCGGAATTCCTATTACTTTTTCAACAAATTGAATAATATCCTTTATAATAAATATAAAGAAAAATTAACTGTGAATTTGCTGCTCAAAAAAGACATAGTTTTTGAGCATTGAATAATTATAATAGTAGTAGCCTTTTGAAACGAACCAAAAACCAAAGAGGAGGAGGTTCTATGTTTAGCTCTATACATATAATTTTTAGGTATGTTCGTCGATTTCTCAGTCAATTATGGACCGCTTTTGAAAATTGTTTCCCTATTTTATGCAACTGCGCCCCGCGGCTTCACCTGTGTGAAAATGTGTCAATTGTTTTATAAAGCTTTCTTTTGAATCACTATATCCATTGCTGAAAACTGCATTAACATCCGTTGAGTAGTTGAAAAGATCTAGCGCACAGACAAAGAGCGACTTTATACTATGTAATAAACTATGGACTATCATAGGCTGATGATGATGATGTAATAAAGATGATCCTGAAGTAGTCCCTGTTTATTCCCGAGGGATAAGTATTAGCCCCAGAAAACTTTATAAAAACAGTGTAAATAAAGGCATTTGAATTCGATTTTCAGTGTTTATAAACAATCAAATTATTAACATACTCGTAAACTACATCAATCCACGCAAGAACACGTTATGTGTTCTTGAGTGGAGACCACGACTCGGTAAACGTAGTGTAGGACGCCCTCCGACCGTGGGATGACGACCTGCTAAAGACTGCAGGTAGATGCTGGATGCGGCAAGCTGAAGACAGGGCGCTATGGCGCTCATTGGGGGAGGCCTATGTCCAGTGGACTGCTTTAGGCTGATGATGATGATGATGATAAAACTACATCGATTTCGTGATAGAGGCTCTTTTAGTCGGATAAACATGATCCTGATTATAAACCTAAGTTTACGATAAGATCTGGGCTCTGCCGTAGACTACCTACTTCATTACTCCTACAGGGCATGAAAATAATTAACCTTTGCTTTAGATAGATGTTGCTAAAGCCTTTACATAGCAAAGGATAATTAAAACGACGTAAAATTCACACACTATTATCAAAGATTAAGTTAGTTTATTGGCAAAAGGTAATCTCGACCTTAAACAAAAAATATTTATCATCGTCATCATCAGCCTATATCCAGCATCTACCTGCAGTCTTTCGCAGGTCGTCATCCCACCTGGTCGGAGGGCGTCCTACACTACGTTTACCGAGTCGTGGTCTCCACTCAAGAACATGTTTGCCCCAGCGCGGCCGTCGATTCTTCGCGAGATATGGCCGGCCCACTGCCACTTCAGCTTGCTAATTCTTTGAGCTATGTCGATAACCTTGATTCTCTGTCGGATGTATTCGTTACGAATCCTATCCTTCAGAGAAACTCCGAGCTATTAGATTATATTATGAATCTAAGCTAAAGGTGAATTGAGACACAAACCCCACGTTTTTACTATACGGATAATCAATTCACGGGCAATTTTTTTTAAAATTGTTTTATGATTCTAGTTAGTAAAGTGGCGTCGAAACACGATTGACTAAACTTGACCCGATATAAAAATCGCAAAAATTCCTCGAAAATAATCTTAATTTTAAAAAGAACGGACAAAGCAGTTTCAACATTTATTATACATATGATAGGTTTTTTATTAAGCCCTAAGGCGATGTTATAACTACTTATACTAAAAATTACATATTTTTGTACATACACACAATACTAAATAATTTATAATTTTGTTTCAATAACATTTTGTGCCTTTTTCATGGCTTTCGGCAGGTTTTCGTAAAATATGTCTACGCTGTTTTTGGACAGAACATTGAGTAAATAATATATAGCAAGTGACATAGGGGCAAACTTAAGTAGGTTAGTCCTACAAGTGGGCACCTCCAGCATGGCGGGGCAGCGGCGCGCGACCAAGTAGTCGTTGGGCACGCGTAGCCGCAGCGCCGCCAGCACCGCAGGGTGGTGCAGCTCCCTGCGCAGCACGCGCACTATGTACTTCACCAGCGCCACGTCTCTCCGCACCGACAGCCGGAGTCAGAACCAGTCAGAGCTCTCGAAAACTTTTTTCGTAATCAAACTGATACTAAGCTACTCACTGGTACTAAGCGTACATATTCCTGTTGATCAATATGGAATATCATAAACTAATACAGAATATGGAAGCGAATTGCTAGATTGGACACAATCACTCAAGCTCTACTTACTAATCAGATGTTTGTTTGTGTGTGTGTGTGGTTGGTTAGGTGTAGAAGTACAAAATGATACAGACAGCTTCATTCATATGTAACTCACCGATAGCTATCAAATCATAGAGTTTTTTATACACTTGTTTAGTGCGTCTTGCCCTTGGTTTGGAATTTACCGAGAGTTTACCGGCGACTAAGCTACTAAACTGGAGATTAAAGTAGCCTATGATTTTTTCCACGCCTAGAACTACCTGTATGCAATTTCAATCCGATCCGTTTAGTAGATTTTGCGTGTAAAAGTAACCAAAAATCCATACATAAAAACTTTCGCTTTTATAAATATAAGTAGGATTTATATAGTATGAATAAGTGAAGCTTACTGTAGTAAAATTTAGTTTCAAATCTAATAAGGTTACCTATCGATGAAGCTGTCAGTACCTAACCTTCTATATGTGTACTGTGTCAGTACATATTTATACTACTTCAATCAATGCGGCCAGTATTGTGAGAACTAGTGTGTCTACAATGAACGGTCACTGATTCTTGAGAGATGGGATTGGATTGCAATAGGAACTAGATTTACTTAGCTAGTTAGTTGATACATATCCAGGCTTATTTATTTATATTTCTATATATTTAAAGGTAAACCAGAAGCTTATATAAAACACAATAAAAAGTTCATAAATAGTAGAAAGCTTATTGAAGGTTTTCACGGATAAATAACAGAATAATATAATAAGAGAGAGAGATTTTGATCAAGCGTCTTCTCGCAACTTTGCGGGAATATTTCCTGTAAAGAAAGTAGCTATATTTGGAGATATCTATAATGTTATGGTCAAAAAAAAAAACAAATAAATAAAATAAAAATAAATAAATATTGCTGGATAATCCAAACAGCATCATCTAGCCTAATAAGTAAGCAGAGCTTGTGTTATGGGTACTAGATGACTGATATACTTAATACAATAGTTTACATAGAAAGATATTTTTTATTATACACATATAACGACCGAGGTGGGAATCGAACCCGCAACCTCTTGCGTCGCTGGTGGACCCACCGCTCCACAGAGGTCGCCAAATTAATAATAAATAACACCTTATAGAGTAGAGACTTCTTACAGCTCGTTTCTCGTCTAATCAGTGTGTGAAAGAAGGGCTACTACACTGTTGAGAAACATGCTCTTCATCATCACCATCATCATTAGCCTCTGTTAGTCCACTGCTGGACATAGGCCTCCCCCTATAAGCTAGGCTAGCACTATCTCCGGTGAACGTAGGCTAATTATATTTTTTAAAAATTAGGGATCCGTACTAAAACCGTGCGAAGCTGGGAAGGTCCGCTAGTTAGAAATAAAACAGATTTTCTAATGAATATAGTAGCACGGATTTACCTGACCGACATGCAGCGATACTATTTTACATATAAATCGTCGGAATTCACGTAATTACAGAGGGAAGGCGAACCATAAATATACTTTATTGCAGGCCAAATTCATAATAGCTGGACATTATAGTAGTCTAAGAGCAGAGTACTAGGTTTAACATCATACTTATACATCGGCAGCACTGACATATACCATATTTGAGGACCGATGTGGCGCGGTGGGCGAAGGTCCGCCTGCGACGCATGAGGTTGCGGGTTCGATTCCCGCCTCGAAACAAATGTGTGTACGATCTGCAGATATTTGTTCCGGGTGTTCTGGTCGTTTTCTATGTATAATAAAAAATATCTATGTATGTAATGTATTGTATTATATATATCAGTTATCTAGTACCCATAACACAAGCTCAGCTTACCATGGGGCTAGATAATGCTGTGTGAATTGTCCAGCATTATTTATTTATTTATTTATTTATACCTATATATCTGTTTAAGAGTAGGTGGATAGGTACTATCTAGGTACCCTAACTTGAAACAATTACCTATTTATAAAACTTTTGAAACGATCGTGGTCATGGTCATTAACACAAAAGTCATCATGATGACGAGATATTTACTATGATATTTTTTTTAAAATAATAATTTGAATTACCTATTTGAACTTAATCCTAGTTTCCATTTTTAGTTTTCATTCATGTACTTATGTAATATTTGTTTTTTTTTATTGTTTGTGTGTTGTAGGTACTAACTAGAAATACCTATGTTATTGTATTCTTACCGATACCTGCCTGCTTAAATGTATATTTTGGGTTTTCTTTTGTGCTGTCTATGTTTATGAACCAAAGGAATCACCTACTTATCAAAGAAGTAATAAAGTGTTATTGATTTTCTATTAGCTTAATTTTTTTACCCACTAACAAGTGAAAGTAAAATTTAGGTAGGTAGTGTAGGTACTAAATAAAACAATTGTCAAACAATTTTGACGCAAACTGCACATACAAGTGAATTCATGTATTAAGTAAAGCAATGTGAATCAAGCTTGACGTAGCATTATCACTGTCAGCTCCTGCACTAAGCACATGACCGGGCGGCAGTAGTAAATTTGGAGCATGCAGTGGTCAGTAGATTTAGTTCTCGTCCACGGAGATAGAGTTCAAAGTTAAACAACTTTAGCCCAGGTGAATAAGCCGTGGTTGTGATGTGGGCGACTATGTAGCGCGACCAACTTTTAGGTTAAAAAAACTTAGAGCTTAGAACTATCGTTTCTTGTTTACATAGTCACAGGTACATGAACTGTAAATTGTAGGATACATAACTATCCTATCAAGAGACGTGGAGAGGATCTTGAGAGTGGTATCTCTACTGCGCGGGCGGCGCGGTGAGTCTTCGACACAGACTCTGACAGATTTTTACTCGCGCAAAATTCATAGGTTTTATCAGATTTTAATATTTTCTACAAGGATCTAAACCGTGACAAAGTAGTTTTTGCGTTAATAGTAAAAAAAATATCTATGAACCCATACTTTCACCATTATCATATACATAAATGTATAAGAGAATTATTACTAAAAATCAACAGATTACCAAAGACTTTATATATAATTCGGAACGGAAATTCTGAATAGGAACCCATGCTGGATGCAAGCAGCACAGGACAGAAGAGGGTGGTAGAAACTCCACGCTTTATAGAAACCGGCCCTTATTCCAATCCACATAGGTACTTAGCTGAATCGACAGCAAACTTCTCGATGGCGCTCGTGATTTCAAATGGTAAAACTAAAACTAACTTAAAATAGAGTAAACTTGACGGTTAGCTATAAAATATTTAACCTGGATCAAACCGCTACTTTAGTCGATAAGAAATAGTAAAATAGCAGCAGTTATCACATAGTTTACAGATTTCAAAAAGTTAATATATAATAATATTTAAGAGTGTCTAGTTATTTCGCAACAGTCTACAGATCGCAAAATTTTCTCAAGTACAATACACACACACATTTGTAATTTTTTGATCACCTAGAATGGTTGTGTGTGGTACAGACTCTAGTTTTAAAAAGGTCCTAACAAATTACGATTTTTAAAACGATGACATATAATAAGAACCAAGGGCATAAATTATTCAGTTTCCCATTAATCTACGGAACCCTAAAACATGAAATAATGTTCCATAAAAGAGTTTCCCTCGCAAACATTCAAAACCATCTCATGTAAACAAAGTATCTAATTTACAAGCGAAATTTTTCACAAAAACCCTAAAACAGTACAAAAACATGATATACGGTTAGCTATCTCAACTAGGAACATAAAAATGCAAATACACGGTGTGTGGGGTCGGTCCAGTCACCTCTCGCACCTTTTATTTCAAACGATTTATAGGTACTACCTAAATTCAGCCCGCAGCTTCGCATATTTTTTTTTTATAAAAAGGAGGATGCTGCTCAGGAACACTTATTGGTACTCTGGTACCCATTTTCTCAAAGAACAATCACAATTTCACAATTTCAATCAAGATCGCTGTCACTCAAACATCTGGCATCTGATGATGATCTGCTAAAAACTGCAGGCAAATGCTAGTTGCGGCTAGCTGAGGACAGGGTTTTATGGTGCTCATTAGGGGAGGCCTATGTCCTGCTTTGAACTAAAATAGGTTGATGATGATGAATTTAAAAAAGTGGCTGGAATTTGAAAAAATAGTTGTGGTCATAAGCCTACTTTGGGATTAAAAAATAAGTGCATATAATAAATAATAAATAAATAAATAATGCTGGACAATTTACACAGCATTATCTAGCCCCATGGTAAGCAGAGCTTGTGTTATGGGTACTAGATAACTGATACAGAAATACAGAAATACAATTTATTGGTAAAATCATTTTACATGTCAGGTGTTCATCAAAATAGTTAATAATAATTAGAATACAAATTGTATTTTTTACAATTAGTACCGTAAGCAGCAAATTTAAAAAACATAAATGAAAATAAAATAAATAAATGGAAAAATTGATATAAAACAATTAGATACGGAATTATAATCACATTAAGTTTATCTACTTTTCTAGTAGTTCGTTCACTGAATAGAAATTCTGCTCGATAAGCCAACGTTACAACCTGACTTTGAAGCAGCGTAGACTGCCATCAGCTATGACGGAGTCTGGTAGTTTATTGTACACTGCCGTACCCATAACATGCGTTAACTTTGAGGATTTCGTGAGGGAGCGGGCGATAGTAGCAAGCTTGCCTGCGTTCCGCGTCCCGTACGAGTGGGTGTCGCCGTTCTTCGTGAACTCGTCCAGGTTCGACCGTACATATACATAATACTATATATTACATAGATAGATATTTTTTTATTATACATAGAAAACAACACGGCGGACGTGACGACAAGCGTCGCAGGCGGACCTTCGCCCACCGCGCCACATCGGTCGTCAAATAATGTATGTCAACACTCTAACTCAACATCCTTTTGCATTCGGTACACTACGAATGTCCATTCCTCGATTCTTATAACATCTTTTGACGTTTCCGGGTGTTTGCATGCCATTACATTGTCAAGGGATGACTGATGTACTAAATAGTATAAAGTCGGGTCGGAAATTGCATCCGTGTACCTTTTGCTTGCTTACATTACGGTGTTGTACCCTAGGGCGCCGTAAGAACTAGGATAGAGAACAACTAACAACCTAGAGAATTAAACCGAGTAGGTTCTAAGGAACACTAAACTACCCGCATTTCACCATATTCACGTAATTTAAGTCCGCAATAACCGCAAGTATCAATTAGTGAAACTATTAATAATATCACAATTATGCTAGATATTTTCACAGAAAGTCACAAGAAAGCAAGACGAATAGCTCGTCGCTCTTTTTGATCCAGTCATTTGGTTCGAAAATACGAGGTTACTACTGGTAAATGTTCCGGGAGATGTGAAAATGCTTAATTTTAAAGCTTTCTGAATTCAACTTTGCCACCGCACCAGATAGACAGACCTGGCAGATTAAGGAACGTTATTTTTTCGACTTTTGAATTTGAAATTCGGAAAGAGCAATCGAAATCTATAAAATTACCTATTTTCATAACCCCCAGAAAATTTTCCAGATGTCCGGACTATTTGGCATATTATAAGCATAATAGAACAGGTATTTACTAATATTACTTACTTATTAGTATACAGTAATACGAGTATTATTTACTTAAAAAAAAAAAAAAGACGACCAATGTAGCGCGGTGGGCGAAGGTCCGCCTGCGACGCAGGAGGTTGCGGGTTCGATTCCCGCCTCGGAACAATTGTGTGTACGATCTGCAAATACTTGTTCCGGGTGTCCTGGTCGTTTTCTATGTATAATAAAAAATATCTATCTATGTTATGTATTGTATTATGTATATCAGTTATCCCCTGTAGCTTGTGTTATGTATACCCATAACACAAGCTCTGCTTACCATGGGGCTAGATAATGCTGTGTGAATTGTCCAGTATTATTTATTTATTGCGTTTATTCACCTATTTTTCCCGACGACGACGTTTCTTTGTATTACTGCTTATAGCACTATTAGCATATAATCATGTTTTCAGATCGCGAAAACTTAAAAATATTTGGCATAGTTTATTTGTCTGTAAAGAAAAGTGGACAATCAAAAACAGTTCGAAATTATAATGACAGCAAAGTCCAAGTTGATTTTCGAATAAAAAGTGATTCAATTTCGTACTGGCGGTGTTTCGGAACCGTTAAATTAGAGCCTAAAGCAAACCGTACATACAAAGCAACCGCGCTCCGGTCGAGATTACAACGAAAGAGAAAGAATATGCGACGCGACTTTTGGCGATACTTTTTTAACGAACTTACTTAGACGTTAAAATATAAGTTCAAACTGATTAAACTTGTTTTTAGAGCTTTACAATACAATACAATATACAATACAAAAATACTTTATTGTAAACCAGATACAGATCATTACAAAAGACATTACATGCGACATGTACAATGGGCGGCCTTATCGCTTAGAAACGATTTCTTCCAGGCAACCTTTTGTTGGAAAGAATTATGTGAATTGTGTGCTTTATCACACAGGCGGTTTGTGAGCGATTTACAAGCGATTTCAGTTGCACTGCGCAATAGAAGCAAGCTCGCTGCGCACTCGCCTCGCTTTGGAATCGCTTGTAAATTGCGCTTACCTCAGTTTCGACACGTTTTGAAATCGCTCCCAAATCGCCAGTGATAAACAAAAGAGGAGGAGTTTCTATGACCGGCTGTTCTATGATCGTTGGTTTTTCCGTCAATTATGTACCGATTAGGAAAATTATTTCGCTATTGTATGGGGAATATTCCCGAGGAATGAGTATTTCACCCGAAAAACTTAAAAAAAAACAGTCTAAATACGAAGGAATTTGGAGTCGGTTTTTAGTTTTCTCAAAGCTATCAAATTAATAAAAGTCGCTTCAAATAGTCGCGTCTCCATTTCCCTAGGCCGGGGCAGGCTCACGCATGACCGACGCCTACAAATCCTTTGGCGATTAAGTGGAGCGCCCACCGCAACGCGCCGAATGATTGCACACCTGAATGTAGACCTGCGCCAATGAATCAGGTATCCTAGGCCTCGCAGGGGCCTCTGCAACGAATATCTCATAGGGTTTTGCTTATAATGAGTATGAAATGTGGCGAAGCCTTGGATCGAAGGTTGTGGCTAGAGCCAGGTATGTTACGTTTTGCATAATATCTAGAGCTAATCAGAAAACTACAATTGTGTTTTGTTTGCCCATAATAAGACAGAAATAGATTAATTGCACCTCAACCTGCAGTGAATCTAAAATAGACTTTTAAGTTTTAAATCCTGCCTAAACCTCAAAAATTTAACCTCCCCAAACGATCTAGCCTGCGCCTGTATGTATCAGTAAGGTGAGGTCAATATGGCCCTGCCTCAAACATATGAACGCAGACAAAGTTACTGCATTGAAAAAAAATATCACAGGGCCATGATGACCCAGCCTATACCTTACAGAGATTCAATAGGATGATTTGTGTATTAATATTGACACGAACCATTTATTTTGCTCACATATACATTATATCAACTTAAATCTTAAAGTTAGCCTCCATGATAAACTCCTTTGTTTTCCGTTTGTTCATTCTATGCCTGCTTTTTGTACCGGTGTCCAAATAAATGTTTTTTCTATTCTAGTGGTACCTAGTAGGGCACTGCAAAATAATGTAAGTATATTAAATGGCAAACATCGAGTTTAAATTAATAGGTAGGTATCAAATAGTTATTCTATCGTCAGTTAAATCATGCTTGTCAATCTTAATTAAAATTAAATAATTTACTTAATATTATATGAATAATAATCCTACTTATAATTGAAAACGGAACGTCAAAAGATAATATTTCATTTCTTAGGGCGTTCTAGTGAAGGCAAAGTCACAATGACATGGTATCGAGGTCATTAGATTACACAAGGTAGGGAAATCATTTATGGGCAATAGCGTGCGCTTCTATAATAAGCTTCCATCTGAAGCAACTGAGCTCCCTATTCGTAAATTTAAAAATTACATAAAAATAAATCTCATCAAGAAGGCTTTCTACTCCATAAATGATTATCTCAATGATGTTAATGCTTGGCCAGATGTCGCTCAGTTTCGCACAGACAATAGTATGTAAGTAATTTGTTATTGTGCATAGCTTTACTTAAATATTGACATGTATCGAATCATATTACATTTAGACTTAAATAGGCAAATAACCATGTATTAGACATATAAGAGATGAACATGCTAGTGGTTTCTTTTTCACTTCTTCCACTAGTGGACAAAAAATTGAAGTGAACAGTAAAATAATTTTATTTGATAATAATTTAATGTATAAAATATGACTTGTCTAAGTGCTTATTTTGTAAGCCTAAAGAAATAAATGATTTTTTACTTTTACTTTTACTTTTATTGATCTAAGTTTATCAGAGATTTATCGGATAGGAATTCGTTAACAAAGTAAAAAGGTTGTAAGATAGGCAGTTATGTAATTTGTTTCGTCTTTATTTATGCGGGGATTTTGTTATTTTATCCAAAACTGGATCACAACAGCGCATGAACTATTCGAAATACAAACGTTACGGGATTTCCAATTTCCCACCTATTTCCCTCGCTAAACCACGTCAAAATTTAAAAGCAAATAAATTGACCCGCTAGTGATGTTCTATACTAGTGTTGTACCTACATTAGTAGTGTCGTACCAAAGTATCGATGGCCGCTCGACACGGCATAAATAAACCATAAAGCTGTGAGATGAAATTATTAAGAGAGCTGGTTGGTAAAATATTGTATGAACTGTAAGTAGATTTGAGTATGATAAACAAATGAGTTATATGGACTGTGTTTTAGTGATTCCGTATGGCCGCGACGACAGGCGCAGCGCTAGCGCCTGGTAGTTGGTAGGTAGTTGACGGTGTTACATACCCTTGCCTCGGCACGGGGTGTAACACACCGTCAACTACCTGCCGGGCTGCTATTGTAAATTTTTCTTGCCCCGACCTCTAAACCCTATAACCCAAATAACCAAGGAAGGAAACCCAGCATTGGGAATATACTAACTATTTTTTTTTTTAATTGCTGATTACGAAAGACCGACTGCAGTTGACGAAATGTGAGGTAATGCAAAGGTGCACTTGAATTCTATCAATATTTTTAAACTTCGCGAGCAGAACACATAATTACAAGTACTATTTTAACGTGTATTTTCGCGTTATTTATCTATTTTTCCCAAAAAAAAATATAGGTATAAATGCGATAAATACCCGTAAAAATTGTACTTGTAATTATTTGAATTCTACCGCTATCCGCAGATACTTCCGACCGGTTGTAAATTATACCTCTCGTGTCATGATACGCCGCACCTGCCTGTACGGGTGATGGTGAAATTGGAATGTTTTAATTTGGTTTTACAGCAGTAGTTTTAAAATGAATTTGGTTTTAATGTATTTTAAAATTCTGTCTGGAATGTCACCTGCATGCCAATTGTCGTCAAGCTTCATTGGTGGGTTTGATACCCAATTAAATTATCTACTCTGACATGAAACCAAGTTTAAACTTATATGTAACTTATCTTAAAGGACTATCACACTATTATTATTTAAAATAGTATCTGCCTGCCGTTGTTTAACGAAGAACTACCGACGACCGATGTGGCGCGGTGGGCGAAGGTCCGCCTGCGACGCAGGAGGTTGCGGGTTCGATTCCCGCCTCGGAACAATTGTGTGTACGATCTGCAGATATTTGTTCCGAATGTTCTGGTCGTTTTCTATGTATAATAAAATATCTATCTATGTAATGTATTGTATTATGTATATCAGTTATCTAGTACCCATAACACAAGCTTTGCTTACCATGGGGCTAGATAATGCTGTGTGGATTGTCCAGCATTATTTATTTATTTATTTAACAGATTTATATGGGATAAAAATTAGAGGTAACAAACATGCGAACATCCAAACTTTCGCATTTATAAAAAATAAGCGAAAGTTGTGATGTTTAGGTGGGTGGATAGATATTTATTACTTCTTCACGTTAAAACGAATTGAACAGATCAAGCTGAAATTTTAATTTTAAAAAATTACGTACAGGTAGCTCTAGGCCTCGAAAACATAGACTGCTTTATCCCATAAAACAGAACCCATGGGATAGAAATAACATTAGAACATTTCCATAGAAACAACGCGTGTGAAGCCACCGCCAGAAACTTCTAAAGGCCGATGATGCATCAGCCCGATCTAAAGGCCGATGATGCATCAGTATATCTTTTGAAACAATTTTTTTTAAATGTTTTGCTTAGATAAGTCTATTGAAAGCTGTCAAAATTCACTTCCGCATCCGTATTCACATTTAAGTACTCAGTTAAAACACGCGGGTGAACGTAACCCAGCTCTCCCCTGCAGAGGTGCAATCGATCGCCTCATTACGCACATAATCGCCTGCATTTACCATTAAGCGACGCTGTGTGTGCCTTTTCCCAGGTACTCAGCTCATGCGCTACATTCTAGAATATATTTATGAGTATCTATTAATTGCTACGGAGGTATTTTACTTTTTTTATGTATGAAACTTCTACGGAGTACTCCAGTAGAAGCCTCATACATAAAAAAAGTTTAAAAATAAAACATTTTCAAAAAGATGATTGAAATATCGTTAAATTAAGTGTGTTTTTTTTTACAAATTGGTGGGTTCGATTCTCGGTTCCGACAGGCTAATTATTCAAAAATCTTTCAATTGTTTTTCAAATGAAAATGAAGTCTTCTTTCAGTAAAATTTTCTATTTACAATATAATATTATAAACGTCAAAGTTTGTGAGTATGGATGGAGGGATGTTTGTTACTCTTTCACGTAAAAACTACGGAATGAATTTTAATGAAACTTCACAATAATATAGCTTACATATCAGAATAACACATAGGCTACAATTCATAAAGATATATAGTATATTATCCAAAATATCTATCACCACGCGGATGAAACCGCGGGGCGCAGCTAGTCTACAATATTTAAGCCTGTATATTTGACGACCTCTGTGGCGCAGTGGGCGAAGGTCCGCCTGCGACGCAGGAGGTTGGGTTCGATTCCCGCCTCGGGACAATTGTGTGTACAATCTGCAGACATTTGTTCCGGCTGTTCTAGTCGTTATCTATGTAATGTATTGTATTAGGTATATCAGTCATCCAGTACCCATAAAACATGACAAGCTCTGCTTAGCTTGGAGCTAGATGATGCAGTGTGGATTGTCCAGTATTATTATTAGAAAGAAAGAAAGAAAGAAGAAACTTATGAAACTTTATCCAGAAAAAAAAACATATAAACCCGCGGCCAAAAGCTGCTGCATCATAAATCCCAAATCCAAAAATACACCTTCAAATCACCCGTTAAAACTTCCCCAAAAAAATATTACTTCGAAACTCGACCCGACCAAGTCATTTCGAGAAACCACTTGGCTTTTCATCCGGATGGCAAATCAGTAAGTTTTGTTAGCGTTCGACAGATGTCGCCCCTGATGGGTCCCGAGATAGGAGTCCGGGATTTGTGGCCTATTAAGAGGTGACGGTAGGGCCTGGTTCCATACAAAACTAGTTTGTGGAGTTCGAACAATGTAATAAATAAAAAATAATAAGAATAATTCTGGACAATCCACACAGCATCATCTAGCCACAAGCTAAGCAGAGCTTATGGGAACTAGATAAATGATATACATAATACAATAAATTACATAGATAGACATTTTTTAGTATACATACATATGTATATGTATAACGACCAGAACACCCGGAAATCTGCAATTCCTAAACACGATTATCCCGAGGCGGGAATCGAACCCGCAACCTCCTGCGTCGCAGGCGGACCTTCGCCCACCGCGCCACAGAGATCGTCAAAATATAAAATAATATGAAGCCTAACTTTTATCCCGCAAACGCCTACGAGCTGAAGCCAGAGCAATATAAAACACGTTTGTATGAGCCTACCCTCAACCAGCCCATCTTTTATAGTGTCCCTCAGGGGTTTCTTTATGAGGCTGTTATGAGGCGCCGCGTTATGAATGTAGCGATTTGTATGTCGTTACTCTGATCTATTGGATCATATGGAAACTAAATTAAACTTGCGTCTACTGAATAATGTTTCAGAATTTCAGCATTAAATTCATGACCACAAATAAGATGCAAAGAACGTTAGGAGATGTGAAAATGAGCATACAAAATCTCTGTTCAAATACCACTGAACTGGTTGACATTATAATGGAATGAATTCGTTTGGGGCAGGTCTTTTCTGGTCAACAAATGTTATGGAGAAGGTCCTTAGTTCTTTAAATGTGTTTTTACGAAGAGCTGCTGGAGAGTTTGGCACGGTGTTCTATCGTAGATTTAATATAGACTATCTTTTGTTTCTCTAAGCGGACATACTTGTGACGTCACCGTTGTTACTTCTATGAAAAACAAATGAAAAAGTCTTCATAAAAAGGATGGCGATAGTCACCGCTAAACATCTTGTCCGGCGACGGGCAGCGAGAGTGGGAAGCTAGTACACTCAAGGATATAATTCATAATTATGCTGCTGACAACCTATTCGCCATATAGTCATGCAAAGTCACAGACACGCCACTAGTTACTCAAGTACAATAAAAACACTGCGTGTACGCGGAGCCGTTAACGTTGTCGATGAAAATCGTCGATAAAATCGCAGCTAAAATATGAATTGTTTATCGATAAAATGTTGCCAGCTTGTGGCAGATTTTAGTATGCACAAACAAGGGGTATTAATACTGATATAAGCGAAAGTAGATATTTCTACACTTTTTTGGAATTTCTAAAAGAGTTGTAGTAGATCTAAAGACGTGTAGGTTTGATTGCGTTTAGGGCTAAGGAATAAAATTAATATAAATAATAATTACAATCTTAGATTCAATTCCCATAACACAAGCTCTGCTTGCCTTGGGGCTAGATGATGCTGTGTGGATTGTCCAGCATTTTTTTTTTTTTTTTCGTATCTCATTTTTTCTGCCCTGAAATAAGTGCGATTTTATTTATGTATAATCACAAGTACTATTTTAACGGGTATTTATCGCGTTTATTTACATATTTTTCCCGACGTTAAAATAGTACTTGTAATTATGTGTTCTGATCGCGTAGGTTTAAAAATATTTATTTATGTTGTTTAGTAAAATATTAGGGTGTTAACATATTGCAGTTGGCAACACCCGATATCTGCCGATACGATAATGTTACTGCTCCGGCAATCACTGTGGTTATGTTTATCAAGTAGATAGGCCACTCTGACTTAAATCGGTTTCATGAGAAATAACTTTTAACGCGGTCACAGAAGATTAAAATATAGATTTAATATGAAAAAAGGTGAAATTTATTGGAATAAATACGTTAAAACTGGTTGGCAGGTAGAAAATGCCTCGGCATTAAGCCCACCCTTTGTACCTTTAATAGTGCAATAAAAAATTATAAGGAAATAGATAAACCATACAGATAAATATAACTAGGTACGTGTTACTTATTGGGCCAAAAAGGTTCCTGTCTCAGTATTATGCCGCTACAAGCCTGTAGCGGCCCTGATTTTCAGACAGGTCCTGGTGTGGTGGCACAAAGCTTGAATACAGTAGGTACTTATAAGAAGACAAGAGTAGGTAACATAAAAAAACCAGAGAGAAAAGGAAAAATTAAGAGAAACTCTAACTTAAATGAATTATTCCATTCGCAATTTATTATAATGTACGATACGCAAGTTATAATCAAATCAAATCATTTATTTCGGTTGTTCACCATAATTGTTAGTACTACACCTACCTATGTATATCCTATGTTAGTAACAATACATCAGACTTAAACAATTTAAATTAAACATTAATATTAATTTCATCATAATAATGTCAAATAATATATTATAATCGATGTTTATGTGTTCTTAATCTGTGTAATATCCCAACCCTAGCCCATTTGCAGGCAATCTATTTCACAGTCTGTCTACTGAAGTCAATTGACTGTTTAGCTTTTTTTTAACAGTCACTTCAATGTTTATAATAAAACTTTGGTTCTTAAATTTATTTAACAAGATTCTGAAGGGCTTCAGTTTCCACGGAGGTCGAATTCCTAGAAAAAAAACCAATCTATTTAAAAATAACGAATTTACCTAAATTCATCTTACTAGAACGAGTTTCTTCGAAATATTATAACAGACACAAAATTAATTGGGCAACCAAGAGAATGATATTGACCGAAAATATAAACAAGATTAATGTGGCACGGCGGGCGAAGGTCCGCCTGCGACACATGAGGTTGCGGGTTCGATTTCCGCCTTGGGACAAATATTTGTAAGATATGCAAATATTTGTTCCGGGTGCTCTGGGTATTCTCTGTGTATAATAAAAACTAAATTGTATTAAGTATGTCAGTCATCTAGCACCCATAACACAAGCTCTGCTTAGCTTGGGGCTAGATTATGCTGTGTGGATTGTCCTGATATTTATTTATTTAAATATATAACTCCGAGAATTGAACCTGCTACCTCTTGTGCATGTAACAGATACATGCCCTCTGCACCTTAAAAGCCGTAAATTTTGGTTAACTGTCAGCTAATTCGCAAACCTCGTTTCCTGTTTCCACAAAGACAAGTAAAACCCCGACTTTGCTTATCACAACCCATCTGCTTTTACTTATCCGTATACAGATGGTATAGCACCGTGGTTCAAGACTTTACTAATTTTCTAATTTTAATTATGGTCTTATGCTTTCTTTCTTTAATTGTATTTTATTTTTGTAATTTTTAAATGTGTGGACAATTTATGTCTGAATAAAGAAACTTTTTATTTTTTATTATTTATTTACTTACCTTATTCTTCAAAACTAACACTGAAATCGAGATATTTTTATATTATTAATTGCAGTAATATACATATATTACTGCAATTAATAATATAAAAATATGGAAATCGAGACGATTAAGTATAGTAGGCATTTCTTTAAAACTAATCTCAATTTAGTTTTGTTTAAATGTTATTTTCTTAAATGCAAGATGCGTGAAAGAAATTTAGATATCTTGGCATAGTCGACTCTAAAAATATTATTGGCACTGTCAATAATATTTTCAGAGATTAAAGGTTACAAGAATTATGTTTGCGGTTTATATACAGGTAAAATAAGGCCGTTCTAGAAATATGTTACGGTTGAAATGTCCCCTAAAAATGACAAAAAGCAAAAATCTCATTCAAGGCCCAGGTTTCAGGCGGTCGAGAGGTTGCCCACCCCAATATCTAACGGATGACTACAAAAGAACAGACTCAGACCACGTATCAAGCACTATCCACTCCAAATGTTTCGTATTCGTTTCTTTCGTAACTCACGGCGCGCCATTACGGGTAACTGCTAATAGGGTAGTTATTTAAACACACGACCCACCCAGAAGTTATTTAAGAGAGTCTATCGAAATCTCCAAAAACTCCGTTCAATCCGCTTTTATAAAGGTATGATTTTTTTTTCAACGAGATTTTACGCAGCCGAATGCGCTGCTGGACACATATTGCGCAAAATATCCGATAAATAATATTCTAGAGGTGGTGATGACGATTCTTTATAAACGGCAATTATCATATAATATAATATTATGATCGACGACCGATGTGGCGCGGTGGGCGAAGGTCCGCCTGCGACGCATGAGGTTGCGGGTTCGATTCCCGCCTCGGAACAAATGTGTGTACGATCTGCAGATATTTGTTTCGGGTGTTCTGGTCGTTTTCTATGTATAATAAAAAATATCTATCTATGTAATGTATTGTATTATGTATATCAGTTATCTAGTACCCATAACACAAGCTCTGCTTACCATGGGGCTAGATAATGCTGTGTGAATTGTCCAGCATTATTTATTTATATATTATTTATATTTAATTATGTAAGGTTGGACACTTTTCTGACTGTGTCAAGCACAGATGTAATGGAAAATAATTCTTAATTATCTGAGTTATCAAATTATGAAGATTGTTTGATATTTTCACCAGAGCCTAGTTCGTTATCTAGCGGGGTGTACCACGTGCAGGTTAGGTTGGATTGGGAGACGAGATGTTGGATTCCCATACACCCCTACTTAGACTAGTTTTTGACAGTCTGACTTATGTCATGAGAACATAAAAGTTATAAGGTGACAGATTTTTATAAGTTACGGTTTAGTATCCAGTGAGAATATTTATTTATTTATTTTTTTAGCCATTCTTGTCCCTCTGCTGGGCAAAGGCCTCCCTTTTCTCCTTCCAGTCCTCGCGATCCAACGCTGCAACAGGCCATGAGAACATTGGCTACTTTAAAACTACCCACGGTGCGCGGTATATAATTTGCAGATTTCAACAAAAACTAAGGTATGATTTGTATATATATTTTACAATAACCAACGAGTGCAAGCGCCGGGCGTTAACTAAGAAATCATAGTTTATCTCAGCAACAAATTACTAATATCCTAAACAAGTTTACCATCTAACTTTAAATTATTAAACTGGTCAAAGATTAACTGCACTTCCCCAAGGGCAAGCTAATACGCCACTCCCGACTCCGCCCGCGTAATCGCATTGCGAGATTAAACCCGGGTTTCATCTCTCCGCCAGTTGATTTATGAGACAAACAAACTGACGAATGAAAAAGTTTTTAGTTCTTTTTCTATTGTTGTCTGCTTTTGTTGGTGATGGATGGATTTATAATAGCAAGGTGAATAAAGACGTCGCTTTATGGAAGTTGGTTGGAGATAAAGAACCACTTCTATGGACGGGATCTATTGAGCCTGTAGAAATTATAGCCGCAATGTGATATTAATATCTAGAGATAGCACGTTTTTTAGTATAATTGCAAAATATTGACCAATGTTTGACAAGTAAAACCTATACCATACCTAGTGCTTATGTTTAAAATTGTATATGAATGTAAATTGTATTTAAATTTATTATCTGTCTGAGTAACCTTTTTTGTGATCACATAGAGGTTACCTACCATCGCATAGAGGTTCGAAATACGATATTTAGATCTATGAGAGTGCGTAAGGATTTTTAAATTAAATTTATTTGTTTCAAGGAAAACCAGCATATATTATATAAATTAAAACAAAGATAATAAGATTATTTTTTCATTTATAAGATTTCAGGTTAATGGTTTTTAAAATTTATTTTAACAGTAGGTACATACTGCCGAAAATTGCCTATAGAGGCGTAAGAATGTTTACAATTTAACTTAAAACTTGTTTCCTTCATCTATGTTAAAACTAAGATCGTTACATGCAGTTCAGTGAAAACAGAAAGCTATTATACATAAGCTTTTCACAGTGATATTTCACTGAATTAAAGATTTTTAAAGTTATTTCACAATGTTACTACAACGTTTGTTCAAAGTACCTCGTGAGCAAATCCCCGTTTTCTTTATAATGGAACCGCATTTCAAGGCAGAAATACGTTATTATCTGTTATCGTACAACAAAGCTGTAATCTGGTGTTGTCGCGACACACGCACAAAGGGATTCATAAGTCGAGGCTCAGGTGGACAATTCTACATTATTTCGTGTTTTCTTTACAATTTTCTTGATAATAATAATATAGGTTACGATTTCGAATCGTGAGATTTTTTTGATTTTCATTTAGAACTCTGTAGAGAAATATCATAACCATCTGCTGGTTTCAGCAAATTTCAAAAGACCGAGGCAAATGGATTTTTTTGTTCTTTCAGCCCCGATCTATCTTTTCTCTCTGTTTGTATCATCGAGCTCGATAAATTATTGAAAAATCATATATATCAGACTATCAGTGATTTAGTGAGCTTGGGTTTCAGGAGACCCAAGCGCTCTATTTTAGGGCGGGAGGTGTGCGACTTGTGCGAGTGGTGTGAAATGTCCATTATTATGTGTTGGTAATTATAATGTATTTATTGTCAGATTACATAGATCTATGTATATAAAAAATCTTAGCAAATCATAGCTTTTTTAATAAATTTTATTTATATTATTTATTATGCATTCACCTTTTAGCACTTACGGCTTTTACTATTTCCTTCGCCAACTGTTAATTCCACAGAAGAAAAATAACTCTGCCAAAAGTATGTAAATGCAAAGCGAAAGTTGGTCGATTGTTCGAGTCGAGTTGGCAAGTAAAGAATCGGAGTGCGCAGATCATAATTAAGTTGGTCCCATCAATCATACGCCATCTGTCGGCGGGAAAGGCGACTGGGGTGGATGTGTAGGCGGGCTTGTGCTGGAAAAGACTGGAAACTGAAATATACTGAAGGCTACTTTTTTCTGAGATTATTGTTATTATAGTGCGTAAACCCTCGCACTTGGGGCAATCTTTATCTAAATCTATCTATTAATTGTCTATGAAATCTTTCTCGGGGTAAGTTAAATAATATACAGATATCAAAAATAAGGGTACAAGTCCAGCTGAAATTGAAAAATGTTGGGATTTTTTTTTCTGTTATAAGCACTGGTGTCAAAACTTAAAAACTTAAACTAACTAGTTATCTAGGATTAAACTCCATTCAATATATTTGATCATTAAATAGTTAGCCTATTCGAAATGTCTGATCAACCAGTGGATCCACCACTGGTTGATCAGACATTTTTAATTTTAGAAAAACAAAGCTTAAAAGAACTTATTGGTTAAATTATAATTATAACTTTTATACATTTCTTGTATTTATTTGAATAATATGTTTCTTAATGGTTACATAAAAGGCACTTTTTAACCATTATACTCGATGGAATAACGCCCTTCATATAAATAAAATAAATATGTTGGACAATCCATGCAGCATCATCTAGCCCCAAGCTAAACAGAGATAATATCATGGGTCGTGTGTGACTGATATACAATACATTATACAAAAAAAATGCGTAGATAGAACATAGTCACTGTCCCTCGATAAATACTGTTGTTAAACTAATAATACGGTTTCGTGTTTTCTATTGTATTTATCAAGATAATTAACACTTTGAGTGCTGAAAACGCACGGTATGAGTTTTCTACAAGTGACTAATATGCGTAAATCCACACTAGTGCAGTGGCTGAGAAAATACAGATCTTTTTGACTCAGCAGAGCTGTAATATTTTTCGAACGAAACGCATGTGCGGCGCAACACAACCGCTGTGTAGAGCGGCAGCACGAATTTTTTAGGTAAAAAAAAAGATCGCAGTCGTCGAAACAAAGCCGCAGTCAAAGTGTTAAGCATTCTGCAAATATACATAAATTCGAAAGAACCCGAACTTGGTAAAAAGCCTGAAAGTATAGTTGGACTATAGATACGGCCAAGCAAATAGAAACCCACATAAACTCGCCAACTTTCCCACAAGCTTACATTAGCCTATTTGATTATTCCGACCGATTTACCCGTGGTTAACCATCGCTCAATATGGATGCTTAACCTTTACCTAAATAACTCGAGTTTATACAGGTCTAATTTAGATTGCAAAATAATTTACGACTTTAAACCTACTAACTTCCTAATAATGTTGTTTCTCAGGCCTGCTTTCACCAAATAGTTCAACGCTTGTAAAATCAAAGAAATCTATAGTAAAAGCTTTACACTGAGTGTACTGAGAATACAAGCAACAAGGAGATGAACTGATTTTATGCGGACGACCTATGTGGCGCGTTGAGTGAAAATCCGCATGCGACATAGGAGGTTGCGGGTTCGATTTCCGCCTTGGGACAAATTTTTGTATGATCTTCAAATATTTGTTCCAGATGTTCTGGGTATTTTCAATGTATAATATTTAAAAAAATCTATCTATTTAATGTATTTTATGATGTATTAGCTGTTTCCCGCGGTCTCACCCGCGTCAAATTCAAATTTCACATTTATAAATTTTAATATAGCCTATGTTCACCGCAGATAGTGTAGCTTTCCAACGGTGAAAGAATTTTTCAAAACGGTCCAGTAGTTTCGGAGCTTATTCATTACAAACAAACAAACAAAAAATCAAACCTTTCCTCTTTAACTACGCCAACGCCTCACAAGACACACCTATTATTTCACCGTTGGGAAGGTACACTATCCCCGGTGAACCTAGGCTATGTTATATTGTCAAAAAAGTTAGGTATCCGTACTAAAACCGTGCGAAGCCGGGAAGGTCCACTAGTATATTATAATCCTTTAACTAGACTACAAGCAATAAAAAACACGGTTTTTTTGTTAAGGTTTTTTTTAAATTAAAACTTAATTTGAACTTAGTTTATACTTATTGAAGTCGACCCCTTAGCATTTACATAGAGACTTAAAACTAAAAATACCTTCAATATAATAATATAAATTCTGTAATTACCAACAATGGTCCACAGATCCCGTAATGATAATAAATTTCGGTCCACAAAGGCAGAAAGCGGCAAAATGGCGGCGCATCCGTCAACAGTACAACTTGATTCCCTAATCTTATTTGTGAAATTAATTGCCAAGTTCACGGGCAAGTGTTTTTGGGGGAAATTGTGTTATTCAAGGTAAATATGGAAGGAAATAGAATTCATCACTATAATTTAAATAAATCTAATTCAGGTACGAGATTTATTTAAATTATTGCGATGAATTGTATTTCCTTCAATATTAAACTATATTAAATAATAATAATAAATTATTTATGAAAATAGGTAGTTACAAGAGACATAGATCGATGCCTCTTGTATCTACCTATTTTCATAAATAATTTATTATATAAATTTATTTAATATTTAATATATTTACATGTATATTTTTTGTCTTATCTGTGGTATGTCACCCGTGTGACCACGCGCGCGCCAATGGTTCTGTCAGAAAACCAGCGTTGCTCTACTTCTTATGGAGAAGTAGAGCAACATTATGCTGAGACTATTGGTTTGCTTTGTGGAGTCGCTTGTTGCTTGTATATAATACATATGTATGTAGTTCATTTTATTTATTTCTTTATGTTCTTGTTTACTTATAGATTATTTAGTAACAAGCTGTACCTACTTGTGAATCAATAAATGTATTTTCTTTCTTTCTTTTTTTTCTTTTACTATACTGACGAAATATATTATATATATTATAGATAGGTAACTATAGTAACTATAGCTACCTATAATTTTTTTAGTAACACTACGATTACAGCGCTAATATAATTATGTATGTGACAAATTGGTTAAATTGTTTTATTTGTATTTAAAAAATATTAAAATCAAATTATAGAAACAAATTAGAACTAGTATTCACAATTGAAACAATTGTGCTAACTGCACACTGTTGCAAACAATCTACAGGTAGCTCAACTGAATAGAATAAAATAGAAACGGCAAATAAACTGATACATATTATTTACCTGTCTTGAATAAGGACTCGACTTGCCTAGTAATAACTGTAACTGGGACGCTTCTTACTGATATGAATCATTTGAGCTACCTACCTGTAGATTGTTTGCAACAGTGTGCAGTTAGCACAATTGTTTTAGTTGTGAATATGTACTAGTTCTAACTTGCATCTATTGTTTAATTGTAATTATTTGTTTATAAAGACCATTTCTAAATAAAATATAGGTAGGAATAAAATTATAAAAACTACAAAGCTTTGATACTTAAATCAAAGTTCAAGAATACGAGAAGCGAGCTCTAAGGCTTTATATCCTCATCATTAAATTCTATTCCCTACAAAGGAATTTAAGAGGCCCCTCAGAAGTGGGGTCAAGATTTTTTTAATAAAACAAGGAAACTTGAATGGCATGACATCTGGCGGGAACTTGTGTAAGCCGGTTCGACCCTTGACCTGTTTAGATTGAGCCAGTCACTGGCCTGCCAATAAATAATGTAATAGTAATGAAACTCTCTTTTTTACCCAATTAATTTTGCGTATTCAAAGTCACCGATCTAATCACTCCGCCCATTCCATTCAAACTTCACGTAGAATGGATAATTAGATAACTCTATATTGTTCCTACCTTCTTAACATATACCTATATAACCTATGCTCATGTTGTCCCACTCAGATTGATACAAGCTTAACAGGACAGCATGAAAAATCACGTTATTCTTAATCCTTTTCTATATAAGTGCGCAGGTAATACTAAAAAACTAAGCTAATGAAAGACAAAATAATAAAAGTGAGATTATAATAGGTAATATCATCATCATCATCATCATCAGCCTGTAGCATTCCACTGCTGGACACAGGCTTCTCCCAATGAGCGCCATAGCGCCCTGTCTTCAGCTTGCCGCATACAGCATCTACCTGCAGTCTTTCGCAGGTCGTCATCCCACCTGGTCGGAGGGCGTCCTACACTACGTTTGCCGAGTCGTGGTCTCCACTCAAGAACACGTTTGCCCCAGCGGCCGTCGGTTCTTTGCGAGATATGGCCGGCCCACTACCACTTCAGCTTGCTAATTCTTTGAGCTATATCAATAACCTTGGTTCTCTGTCGGATGTATTCGTTACGAATCCTATCCTTCAGAGAAACCCCGAGCATAGCTCTTTCCATAGCTCGCTGAGCAACTTTGAACTGGTGGACCAGCCCTATCGTGAGTGTCCACGTCTCAGCTCCGTAGGTCATAACGGGTAGGACGCACTTGTTGAAAACTTTCATTTTCAAGCATTACGGTATGGATGACGTGAAGATTTGACGTAGTTTCCCAAATGCTGCCCAGCCTTGCTGGATCCTTCTTTTTTGTAATATGCCGTGGTGAATTTAGTGATTGTCATAAAGTCATAAGTCATGACACCAGTAAATCTATAAACAGACTCGAATGTATTGCCATTTTTGGCTATTTCAGATTCTTCAGAACCTAATAAGTACTACCTACGTATTGTCTACTAGCCCCGCGGTTTCACCCGCGTGGTGATAGATATTTTGGATAATATAATATATATCTTTATGAATTGTAGCCTATGTGTAAGCTATATATTATTGTGAAGTTTCATTAAAATCCATTCAGTATTTTTACGTGAAAGAGTAGCAAACATCCATCTATCCATCCATACTTACAAACTTTGACGTTTATAATATTAGTAGGAAGTAGGATACGAGCATTTTGGTGAAAAAAAATGTTTTCTTTTTCTATTTTTTTGTCGCCATATTTGTATCCCAACTCGCCTGGTGCAACCGCACCCTAAAGGGGGAAGTTGGAAAAATTATGAGCTTACACACCTTAGAGGGGAAACTTGAAAAATTGTGACACGGTAAAAAGGATTTTTTATGGGAAATGGACATTTATTTGGCGGATTGTTTTATTTTTCGTGAGGCAAGGTTAATTAGCGTCAGTTTAAATTTCAAATACGAATGCTATGTAATACTTTAACACTTAGATAGATACATAGATCATTTATTAATTACGAGTAGGTTACATAACTTAGTTAATAGTACCTTAATGTATGTATTTAGTAATCAATGTAATATATTGTATTTAGTAATCAATGTAATGCATTGTATTTAGTAATCAATGTAATGGATTGTATTTAGTAATCAATGTAATGCATTGTATTTAGTAAATCAGTCATCTAGTACCCATAACACAAGCTCTGCTTACTTTGATGCTAGATTATGCTGTGTGGGTTATCCAGCATTATTATTATTTAAGGGACTTTAATTTTTGTATGGCTACTTGATAAATACTTTGTATTTGTTCTTCCAAAAGTATGAAAGGCCTTACCAAACGTGAGCACTAAATTAAAAAAGTTTAGACAACGCTCAGCTATTTAACCTGAAAGTGCCAAGAAATTATTAAAATCGGTTATACTTTTTTAATTGGCACCGATTTTACGCATCTGAGCTTTTAACTTTGTACCGTGGAGTAACAAAAGTAAGGAATTCAAATAGATAATGCTGGACAATCCACACAGCATCACCTAGCCCCAAGCTAAGCAGAGCTTGTGTTATCGGTATTTGATAAGACAAAACATTACATTGATAGATTTTTATTATAAATAGAAAAAATGGCCAGTACACCCGAAACAAATATCTGCACATCGTACAAAAATAGGTTCCGTTCTGAGGCGGGAACCGAACACGCAACCTCCTGAGTCGCAAGCGGACATTCGCCCACCGCGCCACAGAGGTCGTCAAATAAAGCTATACACTTTTCAGAGCGGAAAGTGCCAAGGGCTCGTGCTCTGTCGGCTCTCTCAGACCCGAAGGAATCGAATAATTTTTACACGACAGCTGAGAAACAAATATATCGACTGGGATGAGAAATTACAAAAGATTTGATTTTTATCAAGTCGACATAGTAATGTATCGAGTCGACATAATCGAGTCGTGTAACAAAGATTATTATAAATGATTTTTCGAGGTGCGTCGTTTGGGGGAGGCCTATATTCAGCAGTGGAAGTGTACAGCTGTTGATGAAGAGGTATAGTTTCCAAAATAATTAACAACCTAGCTTATACGAATAAATCGAAGACAAACAACTCCGTAATCTATGAAGTTCATACTTCAAACCATGTAGATATAGTTACCTCATAACACTCCGCACCTTATACCTACTTCCGAACTCGTCCAACTTAATTATAAAAGACAATTAGGAATCCCGGGACAACTTATACCCAGCCAGCACAGACGAAAATCACTTCTAATGTCCCCTAGAATAAGGTCGAAGGTGACTGAATGTTTGGTTGGCTAACTTAATCGTCGTATTAAGAAATTTGGATGGTAGCAGCTTTTGCGTTTAAAGAGTTGAGCGTACGGCACTGAGACGTGGTCGGGGGCTATTTTGATGAGGTACTCTACCTAAACTGTCGTTAAGTCTCCTTGACCCCTTACTTAACTTAAGTCTTTGTAGTAGCATAAAGTAGTCAGGTCATCCAAAATAGCTGATTTAGTCGATGTTTTTTTTTCTAAATCTTACGATTTGATTTCGATAAGTTACTTTACGAAAGTATTCCATTTAAAATAGAGTCGATTGAGATCAACTTGTTTAAATTTTCTAGGCTGGCCGTACCTACATTTACACAGACTTCTAAAAATACAGTTTCTTTTCTTCAAAGTAAACCAAGTTATTAATATAAGGAGTGGGTTCTCCTTGCTGAGGTCCGAGATGAGTGGAAGAAGGGGGGGGAGGCCTTTGCCCTGCAGTGGGATACCCCGGGCTAATATAATAATAATAAACCAAGTTATTGTTTTGTACGAAACTAAAAAGCGACTTTAAATTACATTTATTTTTCTTTTCGGGACAAATATTAAACCCTCTATATGAATAAAAAATATGGGACCATCTGCCAGTAAGATTACGCTAACATATTTTTATTATTAGATTATACCTAACATAAAACTAGACTCGGGCCACGTAACTTCCCGTCTTTGTACATAATGGTCCTTATGGTTAGAGGCAGAGAGCCTCAGGATGCCTTCTAAAAATGAAAATGGAAGTTGCCCGATAACTTAGATTGCATTTCATTAGGAAAAAGTTACGTAATTATTTTCAAAGAATAACATAAGTTTTGCCCGTCCCTTCTCGAAAAAATTACGCTGGTAGGTACGTACTTATACACAATAATAAACTAAATAAATAGATTTCATGTAGACTACATAAGTTATACGTAATTATTTTCTAAGAATAAATAATTTGTGCCACTTCTCGTAAAAATAACGCTGGTACTTTACCTACAATATCTATATTGACTAAATAACACACAATAATAGTATTTATTTAGTATAAATAGATAATATTATATAAACTACATAAGGTCTGAGAATCATTGAATCTCATAAAAACACCTCCGTCCGTAGTAGGTAAGCATACCTTAATTTTTACCAATCCATACATAAATATAAGAATAGAGATAGAATAAAGAACCAAGATAGGAAATATACTTATTATGGAAACAAAAACTGTTAGCTTAAAAAAATTATTTTATTTCCATACAAACGTCACATGGAAGAGATATTAGATAGTACAGAAAAACTTAGTAGGTCTTTAGAAAGTGACTTTAATTCACATATATTTAAGACCAGAATTTTCGTCCAGTATTTTGGCGTGTAGAGGTAACAAACATCAATCTTAACATCCAAACTTTCATATTTATAATATTAGTGGGAATTGTAGTATTTGTATTAATTTCCCAAGGTTAAATAACCACGCTTATTTGAAATTCAGAAAACGCAAAAAAACCCCTTCTTTGTTCGTGTGTTACGCATCCGAAATTAAAAATTCAGCCTCGTATGCGGTAGCCATTTTAGTATATTTTTTATACGCATCATAAACCTAATGTTATTTATTAGGTCATAAACGGGAAAGTGAAAATAACGGCGATCCCTGGACTGTAGCGAATACACGGTCGGAAATTGACAGGCGTATTCACTAAGGGTTAATGCTTTTTCATTGATAATATTTACTTAAACTGTTTCTCAGTGGTAGTTCAGTATAGGCATATATAGGCTTAAACAAAATTAGCTCCCTACAGTACCTACTTATACTCCATGGCTTCAAAAAACTACTCTTCTGAACACTTATTGCAAACAGAGCCGATTTGCATAAACTTTCGGAAAATCTAATCTCTTACTAATTATTTTACCACCGAAAATAAATTAGCCCACAATCCAAATAACTCCACTGCACTGGACTAGGTTTAGGCCAGTGTAAGTCATAATAAGTTAAGATTGTTTGGGTCTCTACTCTGCGTCTAGCAGTCAAATAACGGCAATCCCATCAGAAAAAATATAGAAAACAGGGGACATTGTGTGCACTCTAAGAGAGGCTGCACAGACACGATGGGTCTCTGACATATTCCCTAATTTAATTTATGTATGTTTATTATAATCTCATTCCATATTGTATTATACTATTAATCTAATTTATTTCTTTGTACACTTCCTCTATATGTTCCATCGCCTCTCCTATAACCCTTGGTTTGCTGGAAGAATACCCTTTGTCAGGGTTAAGCTTGCCTATGTAATATCCTATTTAGTTAAATTATTTTATGTATTATTGTGTGTACAATAACGAATTCCTATTTGCATTAATCGGTTGCTTGTATTATTGTATTATCACAATATAATAAACATACAAATGTAAATAAACTTCGTAGAATTCAAAAAAGGCCTTTATATTTAATCATAGTATTATATTGATGTAATAAAATCTCAACCAAAATTGGGAACGTAGGCTAACCGGTTGGACCGAAACAAGACACCGTGTATGGGCTTTTAATCGAAGTATGAAACAATACTGTATTCCCCGGGGAATCGTTTTCAGGACGAGCTCGACGTGATCAGAAACGTTGATATATCAAAATTGCTTTATCATAAATCAACATTCTCAGTTAAGATCGTTTGGGTAATTTTAGGAAGATCAACCCATCGGATCACTATATTATTGGAAAAAAGCTGAAGTAAACCAACCTAATTGTGACTTAAAATATGCTGACGTAACAAAGCTTGCATATTTTATGGTATACTAAGAAACTATACTTAACTATACCTACTTAATTGTTGTAGAATACTTAAAATAATTAGCTTGTTTTGAAAAAACAAAAAACCAACTTCAAATCCCATATTTTTAAACTGTTTTTAAGTTTTGCAGGATTCATACCAATTACTATAGAATAAATTTCTGAATCACCCTGTAAGCAACAGCAAACGAATCAACCAAAGGTTCATAAATGACCGAGAAATCGATTAAGATGGGTACATATAAAACATGCAAATCGCCGAACATATATATAACCTGCTCTTTTTTCGAAGTCGGTCAGTGAAAATGAATAGTTATAATAGTTTTATGGGCACGCAACGCAACTTATAGAAACTCTGTCAATAGCCCAATTATTGATGCAAGGAAAAAATTACAACAAAGAAAAGTAAAAGTATGACTTCATAAAAAACATTTTTGTTATAACTTGTACTTCAATGCAAAAAAAAAATTGCAGACAACAACGCTGTTTATTCCTACTTGTCGGATGTTGATAAGCTTATAAAATGTAATCAACACCACTTTGTATGATCCCTTAAAATTGGAACAACCTGTATAACACCACAATACAATAACGTATTGTCTATTCTTATGCTACCACCTCACCTACCTTCCATACCTTCCAACTGAATACTGTCTTTAGTCATTAAATAATAAATAAATAAATAATGCTGGACAATTCACACAGCATTATCTAGCCCCATGGTAAGCAGAGCTTGTGTTATGGGTACTAGATAACTGATTTTATTTATTTATTTATTTATTTATTTTTATACATTATACAATACATTACATAGATAGATATTTTTTTATCATACATAGAAAACGACCAGAACACCCAAAACAAATATCTGCAGATCGTACACACATTTGTTCCGAGGCGGGAATCGAACCCGCAACCTCCTGCGTCGCAGGCGGACCTTCGCCCACCGCGCCACATCGGTCGTCGACCATTCAAAATGTCTTACAAGTCTAAACTCACAAAGAAAGACAAACCTACCAAGTTCACTGAATTTTCCATAAAACTCGGGACAAACAACATTAATCACAGAACACAAATAAAAAACAATCTAAGGTAATTTCTTCAGCCTTCACAAACTCTTTGCTTTGTTTAGACTGTTTTCAGTAGCTGCCGAAACACATTTTAGCTCCGACCTCTGTGGCGCGGTGAGCGAGGGTCCGCTTGCGACGCAGGAGGTTGCGGGTTCGATTCCCTCCTCGGGACAAATATCTGCACATATTTGTACAGGGTATTCTGGTCGTTTTCTAATTACAATAAAATATATCTATATATGTAATGTATTGTATTATGTATATCAGTTAAGTAGGTAGTACCCATAACACAAGTTCTGCTTAGCTTGGGGATATTAAAATGATGTATGAATTGTCAATAAAAAAAAACTGGGTACAGATATTCTATTTCACGAAGAAGATTTGATCTTGGTTGTTGTTAGCCGTGCACATGCACATTGAGTTAGTTTTTGTAACCTCGGGGGAGCACTGTGAATCACTCAGTCTCGATCGCGACGCAGTCCGAGTCACTAGTGTTTTTTTTGGTCCACGTAAAATGTCAGCACAAGAACTAAACGCAGAAAAGGTAGGTAGGTACCAAATTAATTCGTAAAAGATCAACAACTTGTTTTAATTTTCTCTTAACACTTTGACTGCGGTTTTTTTTCGACGACTGCGATCTTTTTTTTACCTTAAAAATTCGTTTTGCCGCTCTACACAGCGGTTGTGTTGCGCCGCACATGCGTTTCGTTCGAAAAATATTACGACTATGCTGAGTCACACAGATCTGTATTTTCTCAGCCGCTGCGCTAGTGTGGATTTACGCATATTAGTCATTTGTAGAAAACTCATACCGTGCGTTTTCAGCACTCAAAGTGTTAAATACCTACCTAAAAAGTGGGTAGGTATATTATGTATATCTAACGTGTAAGTAAGTAGGTATTTTGCCTAGGTATTCAGTGGGTAAACAAAATAAAGACTTTTATGCCAAAATGAAATCAGCTAGCTACAACTTAATGTGACTTGGAACAAAACCCTTTGACGTTAAGATGTTTTCCATTAAAAGGACGTGATTAAATTAACGTCTGCCATTTTGTTGTGTTAATGTTCTTAAAATGGCGATCTATCGAGAAGGACTTTAAGATGACATTTAGATGGGCTGCCTGTTTGTTATCAGATTTAATTAGATTTGATGTGAACATAAAGTTGTTAAGGATTATTTAATGGTTTCGCTAAGCAAATGGCTGTCATAGGGTGGTAGGTAGCAGACCTATTGTTACCTTATTCCTGAAACTGTTTTTCACACATCATTATAGGGATTTATGGTATATTGTACCTGTGGGGGTAGCCCTAACATCAATTTTATTTTCAAAATCGCAGTGCGCAATGAAATTTTGTACTTATACTGGGTGTAACAAAATGTAAGGACCAAACTTTCAGGGGTGGTTCAGACTCGGTTATAAAACCGAGGAAAAATATTTCATAAAAGGACGGCAACCTTTCGTTTCCGAAAAATATTATATAGCAATAAGCAAATACATCAGCCATTGCCTTAATCTAGTGATCTATTTGGTTTTTAATTTAATGTTTCGAATAATATAAGTAGGGTTAATTTATATTTTAGATATAAGTTTGGTCCTTAGTAGGTAATGTAGAAGGTACTTTTTGTTACACGCATAGACGATAATAAACGATACTTACCTATACAAATAAAAAATATAACAATAGGTACCTACCTACGTCCTAAAGCTTTAGAACATTAGGTAGGTATGTAAAAAATTCTTATCTGATTTTTTTTCATATCTGAATATCTCAGAAGCCTAACGCTTGAGGAAATTTATATTAAAGGAATTTTTTTTTGTGTACGTACCCTACCTATCTTTGAGTTCCCTATCGAAAATTTGGATCACATATGTATGGATAAAGGATAAGTATCTACTCACACAAATAAACCAAATACTACATAATAGAACATTCATTGAGCATCGCGATTATAAAAAAAAAATCTTCAATTTCCATTCATTCCTCTCTGAAAAAACCATTGTACTTTTATTTTTCGTTGAATTCAGCGTTATTTATTTTTTATTGCCAGCAATATAAATTCTTCTGAAGTGGTAGCTTATCATTGAGCTGCCAGCTGTAACCATAGCAACCACATTTAAAACACAACAAATAATTTTTCAGACTTGCACTTGTTTTTAGCAGACCAAACATGTCGAATAAAAATAAGATAGGAGCTGTGTGGGAGGATAAAGAAGTGCTTTTTGATTTGCCTTTTTCGTAAGTAGCTGCGTAGGTACCAAATGAAAATGAATAAGAACCTTTCTTAAAATATGGCTGCGAATCAACTAAACTATTTTTACTTTCAGGCACTTAAAGCTAAGGCCTGGTGAAAAGATATTTGAAAGAATAGAACCGATTGAAGACACGAAAGGAAACAGCGGCACAAAAGGCCGCATGGTGGTGACGAGTCTCCGTGTAATATGGCATTCATTAGCTTCGCCTAGGATCAATATGTGTGAGTTATGCTTATATATTTTGTACATTTCGGTACTGCTGAAACCATAAGTATTTTTTTAATTATGATTAAAAAATATATTATGATTAATATTTTGCCACCCTATGGTGGCTCCACCTTGTGTCTTTACCGGTCAAATTGTACGTGTTACATTTTATAACGTAAAATTATTTTTGTAATAAAACTCAGTTTCTTAGATTACGAATTCTCTATATTTTAGGAAATCCTACATTAATCCTACAAGTATAGCTATACTAGCTCCACTACCTACTTCCATAGATGTTTATCAATAATTTCAAATAAATAGTACGTTCTTAACGTACCTATTTGAATCTATCTACCCAGACCTACTATTGTCAGTGATTGTCAGTGTCATCCAAATAGCTGCTTGGACGAACTAATCTTTATTCTATTCTTTTTTCTTTGTATTCTGATAATGTGTCTAGTGTTAAATTAGAGTTAATCTTAGGTTGTAAGATTCCAGTTTAATGTAAACATAATGCAGCTCTCTCTCTCTCTCTCTGAATCGAAGAAAAGAAGTAGAGCAACATTATGCTGAGATAGGACCAATTGGTTCGCTTTTTAGAGTCGCTTGTTCTTTATAGTTAAGTAGTTAATTTTTTATTTTATTACTTATTATTTTATAAGAACTATGTAGTAACAAGTTATACCTACAGTGAATCAATAAATATATTTTCTTTCTTTCTTTTACCCAGCTAATTTCATTTCATTAGAAGCAAGTCCTATTAAATTGTTCCGCATAAGTTATCAACCGACTGCTGGGTAGTTTAGCGTTGAATGGTTGATACACAAACATCTAACCTTTTTCTTAATAAATCATCAATAATAAATGGTTTGTCTTAATTATTTCTTATTATTAATTTCAGCTGTAGGCCTCAACTGCATTTTATCAGCCAGCACGAAAGTCGTAAATTCCGGCCTACGTGGCACCACACAGGCTTTATACGTCCTAGCGCAGTACAGAGCGAGCCGATATGAGTTCATATTCACAAATCTATCACCTAACTGCGTGAGGCATTATACTTCTGTTGTCGGAGTCCACAAGTAAGTCACTATCTGAAGTTAAAAAACATCGTTGAGAGTGATGAGACCCTTTGCTAGGTATGGTTGTAGGCCTTCACTTTTACAAGCCAGCTCACTCGGTCCTACGCAATCATCATCTGTAGTCTTTCGGCTACCCCGACGGTATCGCCTGAACATCGGGCAAGTTTAAATTGGGTCTCAGAAAATGCTTTCAATAAAAAATATCATTTTTCATAATGTCCACTAGATATTCATTATATTCTAATTGAAACGGATACTTCCCCGTTCGTATTCTCTCCAATTTTGTTTCAGAGCCTACGTTGGTTCAAGATTGTACAGAGACCTGAAATTGAGAGCTGCGTTGATACACAACAAGCAGTTGAGAATGTTACGACATGAAAAGGTAGGATACTAAGCAATCCTTATTTCTAAGCTTGGGTCCATACCATATACCTGACGCCCATGCGTCAATTTATAAGCTACAGTGACCGCATTTTTTGAGATAACAAGTATCTTACATTTATTTCTAAGTCTAGCATTTCAGTTCGTGAACTTTAGTCCATACCTAACCTACATAATTATAATTATGTAAAATTCAGATCAGAAGTTTTGGCTTAAAGAGGTACCTAGTGAACATTTAAGCGTCCACTTTGGCGTTTAATAATAATCATTTATTTCGTAGAATTCATAAAATACACGTCACATTCGATTCGGCTACAGATACGTAGCCATTTTAAACTTACTAAGGTAATGTTTAGGTATAAACTATAACTTCCTCCCTATCGTCGTTTGACGACCGATGTGGCGCGGTGGGCGACGACGGCCCGCCTGCGACGCAGTAGGTTGCGAGTTCGATTCCCGCCTCGGAACAAATGTGTGTACGATCTGCAGATATTTGTTCCGGGTGTTCTGGTCGTTCTATATGTATAATAAAATAATATCTATCTATGTAATGTATTTTATTATGTATATCAGTTATCTAGTACCCATAACACAAGCTCTGCTTACCATGGGGCTAGATAATGCTGTGTGAATTGTCCAGCATTATTTATTTATTCAGTTGATAGGTATTTATTTCGAGTTTGACGCAAACAGCTGTAACAGCGAAGTGTCAATACTAATTCAATACAATACAGATATTTTTGTGATACCTACTAGCTATTTATTTTTCATGATAATGCTATGTGAATAGTCCAGCATTATTTAATTACTTTATTTATTTTCTATGCATTTTGTTTTCATTGCTCGATACAAATTTTATTCGAATTTTGAAACTTACATGCCTTTATAACCCACTAAAACTTTGCTTTTGCACCCATGTATTGCATAACCCTTGTATTATGTCCCGTTGCCGTGGGACACGCTACATATGGAATGCACCTCAGGTTCAGTCTTCCAAGTGCCCGGCTGTTTCAACCCTGTATCGGTCTTTCGAAACAAGCGTAACGCACGAGATTCAATAGCCATGCATACTTACCTATTCTTATTTACTTTTTTACCCAGATTATCCTTAACGAGCAAAGCATTTGGAACCTATCCAGTGACTCTGGGAACCTCGGCACGTTATTGGTGACCAACGTTCGGGTGGTCTGGTTCGCGGACGTGAACGATGCATTCAATGTGTCCATGCCTTATATTACAATGGAAAGTGTAAGTAAACGTCAAATAAAAAGGAAAAAATATCAGGTGAATCGAACAAAAATCTAAAAAAATTCAGTTGATGACCGATGTGGCGCGGTGGGCGAAGGACGCAGGAGGTTGCGGGTTCGATTCCCGCCTCGGAACAATTGTGTGTACGATCTGCAGATATTTGTTCCGGGTGTTCTGGTCGTTTTCTATGTATAATAAAAATATCTATCTATGTAATATATAGTATTATGTATATCAGTTATCTAGTGCCCATAACACAAGCTCTGCTTACCATGGGGCTAGATAATGCTGTGTGAATTGTCCAGCATTATTTATTTATTCAGTTGATAGGTATTTATTTCGAGTTTGACGCAAACAGCTGTAACAGCGAAGTGTCAATACTAATCCAATACAATACAGATATTTTTGTGATACCTACAAGCTATTTATTTTTTGTTACGACTAACAAAAATAGCTGTCTATTTTAAAGGTTTCCATTCGCGACTCAAAATTCGGCCAAGCCCTAGTATTCGTGGTGCGGCCATCCTCCGGAGGCTATGTGCTGGGCTTCAGAGCAGACCCGACAGAGAGACTTCGGCCTCTATTGATGGAGCTACAAGCCTTGCACCAGGCTTATAATGAGAGACCGATATTCGGAGTTGAGATGCATTGGTGTAGTGAGGTTTGTTTTAACTAGAGCTTCTATACTTGAGCGAGAAATAACTGAATCAATATTTTACTCGGACTTCGTGACATATTGTCGTGACAAAAAAACACAAAAAATAAATTTAATAGAATTTGTGTAATTTAACGAGGAATCATCTAATTTTTCTTGCATTATGTTAAAAGAAAATCTCATTTTTAGGTCACCAAGCCTGTAAAGGATGACATTGACGAACTAGAAGAAATTGGTGAACCTAGAGGAGAAATGGGACCAAATCTGTACTTAGCTTCTCAGCTAGCACAAAATAAAGAAGAAATTGAGTACCAGCCAGTCTACAGCTCCTATTTAGGACTTGCTATTGAGCCTCTGAAAGAAGGTTTTACTTTGAAAAGTCTGTTTGAAGTTCAAAGCTCTTTGTAAAATGTACCTAAGGGTGTAACATAGCTTTAAAAGTTTAAAATTGACAGGTTATGCACGCGACGGTTAAAAGTTTGATACATAATATTAATAAACCTAAATGCTTTTATGAAAGAGGTGCAATTTTCCACGTTGGACATCCATGGTAAATGTTACTACGTAGGTAGGTACGTGCGTAGGTATATCCTACATGAGATAACCCACCCTCCTTGTAAAGGGCATCCCACAACATATTAACAAATCAACTAAAATTGTTTATGGTACGAGTAGGAATGCATAAATGTGAAGGGAAGCATAGTTAGCTTACGTACATATTCAAGTCAATTTCTCCTGCATGCCTGTGATAATTTTAAAGGTTATATTTTCCCATCGGATTATGAGAAGAAAATAATAGAGTGTAGGTAGTTACACGTATGTCCTACGTAGGTACTAGCTAGTCTCCGTAAAGCTTGACTAAAGGCCGCCGCCCGGCTAGGAGGAAATCAAAAAAATAAAATACCTAAATACCCAATGAGTAAAATCTCATTATAAATACCTACCTACCTATTTTTTGTATACTGAGGATTTTCAATTTGGCATAAAACTGTCAAATATTTATAAGTACATTATGTGTCAAACAGTTCGATAGATGGCATACCTACTCGTAGCTAAAATGTGCAGTAGGTAGGTAGTAGGAAATAAATTCGTTTTGGGTAGGTAAATCTATCTAACTAAAACGTTTCAAGCATGGTACCCGGGGGGGGGGGGGGGCAGGGGGAGGCAACTGCCTGAATCATGTTCGCCCTACACTTTACACTTCATATACCTAATGTTTCATGTAGCTGTGTTTGTTTAGTGTGTATGAAAAAAATACGCGGACGATCCGACCTAAAAAATCTGACTTGCCCCCCCCTAGGCCAGAAAGAAGCTGGGTACGCCCAACGGATTATCACTCATGCCTTGAGTGAAAGATCAGGCCTTATGCGCGTTTGCCATAATATGTGTGTACAGCGTGCCTGATCAGGCTTTATGGTGTGTATCTCGATTACTGTACCTTCATGTCCAACATTGTCAACACCTCAATTTCATTAGCCAGCCTTTGCTTTGAAACGAACGCACTGGCAACATTACAAACCTGATAAATATTATTTCTACCAAAAATATGTCGCTCGGCCGTCAATGTCAGTCCCTGACATGACAGTGACTGACGTGCAGTTGAGTGTTGCGCAGGGTTGCGCAGTTGCTTGCTGTTGTGCTTACTGTATTTTCTATTTTCTCTGTGATATGTATTTGGATTCGATTTGTTTACATGCAAAAGTATTGTTATTATTATAATTTACCAGCGAGCTGAAATGTAAAATTAAACTTTTTTTTAATATACTCGCTAATTTTCTTTTACTGTAACATCCAAACCTACCAACATTTTATAATTGCTTAAATCTCTATCTATTCAAAACATTACCTACAATTAGCCAGCTGCATCTGGCCAATAGCCACTCGCTCAAAAATCTTTAATGACTGGTCTCATTACGAGTGCTTACCTACCTGTTTAACTCATATTACAATACAACTGAGAAACAATTGTTCTGTGTCAGGTTTTGACTACAACAAGCTAAGGCTCCAACATGAATAAAGAAAATAACAAATCTGCTGCTGGTTTGGTAAGTTTATACTTATAAAGAGAACTATCATTTATTCTAAACTATGTATGTATAACAGTTTTACTAAAATAAGAATTGATGCAAATATTAAATTCACAGAATATGTCTAAGCCTGTCCAAAAAGTCTAGTTTACCTTTGCTGAACTATTATTATAGCACAGTTTCATGCTTAAAGTAAATTGCAGTGACTTAGTTATTCCGTGATCATGATACTTGAAACTGTACCCAAATATTGGATACCTAATAACTCAAATCATGATAATATCCCGTTATAAATAACTTTTGTGTTAATAACCATGACAGTTTCCAACATTTTTTGTGATTATAGGTGTTTACAGCTAACTTAAATGTAAAACTGTTGCTGATTTACATTTAAGTTGTGAAAAAGCTGTTAAATCCATAAAGGACCAACTTTTATAAGGCCCTTTTGAATTTGATCCACTAATTGAATCATAAAACAAACTAACCATAAGCATTATTACAGCGTCGATCAGCAATCGCAGAACGAATAAGACTGAGGGAAGAATGGTCGGCCCTCAAAGAAATTGACTCTCAACCAACAAAACCCAACACTGTGCTAAACAAGAAGCAGAACAATGTGAAATTTACGAAGCCTCCTCTTAAAGACATGAGACCTCCAAATACTTTACAAGTGGGGAGACTTAAAAGGGTAAGGCTTTATAGTTATTTACTTGACTCTCAATAAAGCTTATTCATGTCCATTACAGATGTAAGTGGGTTAACTACGAACCTTATTTGTGTTGGGAGAACACCAGGAAGTCATCCCTTAACGAGGGACTTCTGCGAGTGTGGTTTTTGATCTGCGCATTCATGTTGATTGCCACCTTATTAGGCAAGGTTTTACCATAAGGGTAATAAGGTCAATTGAAATTAACGTCCTGACAACTGCAATGTATGCAACAATATTGATCTTAGCTTACGATTTTAGAAAAAAAGGGAATAGTGGAAACTATCATCCCTACTAATATATTTATTTGAATTCAGTATCATCATAGTCATAATCAATCAAAGTCAAATTATTTTATTTCTTGAGGCTTACAAAATAAGCACTTAACAGTCAAATGTTATACTACAAATTTTATTATTATCAAATAAAATTATTTTACTGTACACTTCGATTTTTTGTCCATTCCACTAGTAATTTGAAAGTAATTCTCTGTTGCCTTATATGTGACGGCTGACGAATATTATTGATATCTAGCAGGGAGGTACGCGGTATCCCGGGGTATATAATTTTAGTATTCAAGTCATTTTATTTTACTTCTCAGCGATCAAATTCGCAGTCGCCCTCCGCCGCCCTCCGTGGCGTAGTGGCGCTTGTGGAGGTGGGCAGCGAAGCACGCGCCCTACCACTACGCGCCGCGCTCTCGGCCCTCGGGGCCACTGTCATGCCGGCCTGGAGTCCGCTCATCACGCATTTAGTGTGGGCTCAAGGTAATTGTGAATTAGGTTAATCAATTTGTATGCTTTTAATACATCCAACAGAGAACCAAAGTTATCGACATAGCTCTAAGAATCAGCAAGCTGAAGTGGCAGTGGGCCGGCCATATCTCGCGACGAACCGAGGGCCGCTGGGGCAAACGTGTTTTTGAGTGGAGACCACGACTCTGTAAACGTAGTGTAGGACGCCCTCCAACCAGGTGGGATGACGATGCGGCAACCAGCAGACAGGGCGTTAGGGCGCTCATTTTGGGAGGCCTATGTCCAGCAGTGGACTGCAATAGGATGATGATGATGCTTTTATTATTATTAACTCATTTCACACCCATAAAACATACAAAAATAATTTTAAATGTCACAGTAAAGTATCTTAAATTAAATATTAGACTTAAATAGGTATTTGACTTTTTCGGATATTTAGGTACTTCAGAACTTTTGTCTAGGCCAACAACAATACAAAAGACAACAAGAAGAATCATTAGCTCATATAGTGACCGATCAATCGCCATTCACTCCAGCCTTCATTCCACGCTTATTCAATTTCATACATTCACTCAGGGTAGGCCGGACCGCCATTAACTTCAACAAGCAGTATAAATAAAAGTGAATATCACAAAAAATAATAGAAGAAACTTACGCATCTATACAGCAAACAAAGTGGAAACATCTGCAGTCTATGTATGTGTGAGTTATCTCAACAACTTTCTTTTATTATTCCTCAGCTTAGAAATAAATTGAGGGTAGTTTAGAAACTGCTGTCCATTCTCGGCGGTAGATAACTCCAATTACCTTAATCAGTAATTTGTGAGCACTGCTCGAAACGTTAGGAAATAAAACGTATGCGAAAAATACCATACTTTGGGGACACCATAGTGTAGTGTTGATTGTATTCAAGTGGGTTAAAATAAAGCCTCCGCTTTAGTAGAAAGGATTTCTCAATATACAGTAGATGGAAGTTACCTCCAACATAAAGCGACTCCAATTCTACACTAGTCTTGTTTCTGAGGTTATCTCGCATCTACCTGCGTCGCGACGTTTAACATATTTTCTATTCAAAGTTATGATTATATTCCAGGTGGTTGCCGCAGCACGCGAGCCCGCGCCAGAGCCCTAGCGTCGGCCCTGGTGTCCCCGCTGTGGGTGGAGGCGTGTGCGGCGGCTGCCTCGCGCCTGCCCGAGCGATCCTTCCCCGCGGCGCCGCGGCCCTCGGACCTACCCTCGCCTCACGCGCTCAGAGTAGCCTTGGTGAGTCACATCCCAGTGCCGTAGTCTCGGCCCTGGTGAGTCAAACATGTCCCAAAGCTTTCTTTGGAGGACCTGGCTTTAGGAAACCAACGGATAAATAAACCGATGATCAGAGGACATCCATCGGCAATATAGCTGGGAAACTGTGTATGTGAGTGAGTGGCATAGAACCAAGCAGAATGCTGCAATCACTTATTCTATGGACACACGCCTCTCATAGGAGGCAGGCCTGTACATTATTAGACTTAACCTTAACATAATTCCAATCAACTACCTACCTTTTAAATAAATAAGTAAACCTTTTCAGAAAAAAGCTGAGGCAGAAAACATATCACTCTTCAACCTTGATAACAGTGACGAACAGGAGAAATTCCCTCGACTCCGGATATCTAGTGAGACTGAACACAATACCTCGGCTGACACATCCATGGATACGTCTAGAGATACAAGCAAGGATACCTCCAAAGATACAAGCAAAGATACATCGATGGATACTAGTAAAGAAGCCTCCATAGATACAACGAAAGATGCTACTACTGGTAAGGGTTTAAATTGCTTTTTGTTTTTTAATTGTGCCTCTGCAGGGCAAAACTACCCAAATCCTTTTCCTTAAAATCCATTATACCTAATATTTTGACTTTATGTATGAAAAGTGTTGATAAGAATATTTATAGGCAGTGTAAGAAAAATCAAATCATGATAAATATCCCGTTTTAAATGACTTTAGTGTAAGGAAAAGCCCTTATGACGGGATGTATACTCATACTTGTTGATAACTTCAGATTTTATGAGTCGGTCTATTTTATTTCGACACATTTGCATGCTAGTAAAAGTGAGCTCATGCGGAGACGCGACGCTGAGCCCACTTTTAAAGAGATTGATTCAAAATACAACTTTATTTACTACGCAGAAAGATACCAATTTTATTAACATAATACGAAAACTCCCCGCAACGTCACGAGGCGCAGCGCGACACAAGTGATTCAAAATACAACTTTATTTACTACACAAAATGATACAGCTTGGCAAAAATGTTTAGAATCGGAACTAAAATTACATGATACCTACTGGCAGCCCCGTTCAGTGTCAAGGTTAGGATATATTTGTTCTGTGGTGTCAAGCAGAGGTACAAGTAACGTCAGATAGTCGTAAATATTTTGCATTTATTATTAAATCTATCAATTTCGCGAGTTTATTGTGACTAGGAGTGTTTCAAAATGAATAAAACTCTTCGGAGCAGTGCCAGAGAAGTGATTTATAAAGTTTACAAGCGGTGTTTGTTGGAAAAAGAAGCAGGAACAATGTTGTCTGATCTCGATAAAGTTTTTCAGAGAACCGCAGAAATGACAGGTATTTAACTATGTTGAAATCATTTTTCTAATCAGATACGGTTATTTTAGTATATTTTACTGGTTCTAAACCGTCTCGTATATTAAAATTGATAAATAATTAAACTATCATTTGTAGGTTATGTTTACAAAACAAAATAGTGTAACACGGAAATTTTGATACTTTTAACCAACTTCAAGAAAAGGTTCCAAATAAATTGTTTTTTCTTTCAGGTAAATCTGTCAGTACAGTGAGAAGAACGAAAATGTGTACGAAAATGACGAAAATGACATGCCCAAATTGCCCAATGTTGCGCATAGCTCAAGCTGTGATATGGAATTCTCAGGCGTTGAATATTTGGAGGATGACCTATTAGATTAAAAAGTATAAAATATGTTCATTAAAATAAAAGTATATATTTAAAAAAATTACATTATTTCATTAAATTATACACACACAAAACAAACAAAAAGGCATGCCTTTGAAAAACACCCATGTTAGACAGGATGCCATTTCAAACGAGTAGATTCTAGCAAAGTTATCAAGTATCAAAACCATTTATCATAATATTTTCGGATTGCCATATACCCTGCACAGTGGCGCCTCCATTATTTTCTATATTTTTTTGCCAAGCTGTACATATTTTTTTGACATAATAATTGAAACTGCTCGTATCTCAGAACTGCTCAGCGCGGCGCTGCGTTTCTAGATGTCTCGGGTCGCGTCGCTTCTCAGTGTAAACTGACCCTAAGGTTGATTACGAATGGATTCGGATTTGATGTACTGCGTAACCGCTCTAAAAAATCCCTTGACAAAATAGTATATTCTGTGCCCACCTCTTTTATATAAAAAAAGTATTTGCGCGAAATTTCCTTACTGTCAAACGCACGTGCTATTGACATAAAATCTTGTTTTTCAACTTATTTCGTCTACAATACTGTTTTTGTAGGTTTTCCAGCATTTTGTAAAGGTTTCCCATAATTCAGCTTATCTTGACGAACACCTACTAATTGATGGCCTATTTTATGGGTACTTTTATTCCCCATTTTATTCTCCCTTTACTTATTACGCGAGTTATTATTTACTATATACGTTGTGTCCAACAGACATAGAATCTCGCGTGAACACAGCGCCGCGGCGAGTTTTGCCGAAGATGTCTGAATCGGTCAGCCCCCCAAGGAAGTCTAGAAGAAAACTCTTCACGCAGAAGGAAGCTGAAGAACAGAAGTCTACTGACGATGAAGGTAATATCCACAACGCGCTAGAGCAAAATTAAACCTCTACTGTGATTAACAATCCAGCTCGATCTTTTAAAGGGTATATATACGCTTCTACAACAAAACTCCAAATGAGTTGCAAAAATTATCAACGAATAAATTCAAACTCGCTCAGCGAGCTACGGAGTTTCTCTGAAGGATAGGATTCGTAACGAATACATCCGACTGAGAACCAAAGTTATCGACATAGCTCTAAGAATTAGCAAGCTGAAGTGGCAGTGAGCCGGCCGTATCCCGCGAAGAAGCGACAACCGCTTGAGCAAACGTGTTCTTGAGTGGAGACCACGACTCAGTAAACGTAGTGTAGGACGCCCTCCGACCAGGTGGGATGACGACCTGCGAAAGACTGCAGGTAGATGCTGGATGCGCTATGGCGCTCATTAGGAGAGGCCTATGTACAGCAGTGGACTAACATAGGCTGATGATAATGATGAAATTCAAACATATTGTCAAATGCAAACTGTGCAGATGATAGTGTGTGAAAGGCCCAGCTTATTTTATTTTCTACTCTACAGAAGAAATTACACGTCCTCGCATTCCAAAGCCCCAAACAAACAAGACGAGACCAAAAGCCAAGAGACCTGAACCGACCGATCGCAAGGAGCTGGCGCGCGCTGAACGCATGGCCAAGAAGTTGATAGAGGCTTTCAATAACAACGGGACTCAGCGGGCTAGGACGCAAATTATGACGCCACGAATAGTAAGTACAAATACAAAAAGTTTATTTACCTAAAAACTTACAAAAAATCACCTTAGATTATGTACGTCTCTGCCGTAGTCTGTGCCAAACAACGTGGCAATACAGGTCATTCACCTACCTTTCGGTCGTTGATTGTAGAGATTTAGAGTTAAGAATGAATGAATGAATGAACACTTTATTGCACTTAAAACTATAAAATAACACCTTATATCTCAATATTACACATTAAAAGTACAATAGGCGGCATTATCGCTGACAGCGATTTCTCCCAGGCAACCTAGGATAGAAGCTAGATTAAGGTGATGGAATTTACAATGACCCCCGCAATAGGCTAGGCCTGTTTCGCGGGTTATCGAATACATTATCTGTTTGCCATGGTTAGTTGGAAAGGGTAGTACACTTAATAAATTCCGTAAAAAATAAAACTAAAGCAAATAGCAAAGTAAGTGCTACAATGGCCATACGTAACAAACCAATAAGTACTAGTTTCTGTCCGCGGCTTCGCACGCGTTTCTATGGAAACGTTTCGAGGCTATTTCTATCCCATGGGGACGGATTTATGTGATAAAAAGACTACATAATATGCAACATTTCAGCCCGATCCATTCTATAGTTTTAGCGCGGAGAAGTAACAAACATCCATCCATCCAAACATCCATTGTGTGTATGATATTGTGATTATATTTATAAGCTTAAGGATCGGCCAATGATGTACTAGTTTTACTTATGTCATTTGAATTTTGTGAAGAGTTCTGTGTAGGTAAGTAGTATCCCGCGAAGAAGCGACAACCGCTTGAGCAAACGTGTTCTTGAGTGGAGACCACGACTCGGTAAACGTAGTGTAGGACGCCCTCCGACCAGGTGGGATGACGACCTGCGAAAGACTGCAGGTAGATGCTGGATGCATCAAGCTGAAGACAGGGCGCTATGGCGCTCATTGGGGGAGGCCTATGTCCAGCAGTGGACTAATATAGGCTGATGATGATGATCCCTGTTAAACACAGCGCCATCTATGACACTAATGTAGCACTACGTACCCATTCAACTTTCTTAGATCGATTTCTTCTTACGTATGGTTCGGATAAACGCCGAGGGGGCGCTGGCACGAACCATATAAGGAGGAATGGACCGGGGGTCTTTCTCTTTCTCAGCGCCTCCATCTTGTCTAAACAACCTTGAATATTCCTTTCTGTTATAGCTGGCTGGCTTTCTTTCCCTGCATTTTACAATCCCAATATTAATCAATAACACTAAATTTACAAAAATAAAAAAAACTTTATTAAAAACAAGAAACTTATGGTATAGGGTACAATTGTGGGCTGACTACCTCAAAAGTTAAGAAACTGTGTAGCAGAGTCAGCGCTCTCCGCAAACAAAATAAATCGGTATGTTTCTTTGAAGAAATAAAAAAAGAGAAATGTGTGTAGTGTGTGTGTGGTGTGTGTGTGTGTGGTGTGAGTAGGTATGCGAGAGTGTAGTGCTCCTGAGGACACCGGTCTCGTAAGAGTCCGTGCAACAGGAGTTACCGCTGTATTTGTGGGTGTGTGAGTGTGAAAGAGAAGGGGTATATGTAGGATTTCACTAAGTAGAAGAGAATAGAAAAATCATTTATTTAGACACAAATACAAAATACAGGCATAGAATAAACAAACAAAGTAGTTTATCATGGGGGTAAGTGACACAAATAGGTGATATTAAGACTAAAATAAGACTACCTCCATGACCCTGCGCCGAAATAGGGGTTGGCTCAGCGTGTGCTGAACATTATTATATTCAGCGCTGTTTTTCAGCCAAAGACCTTAATTACTAGTTGAAGTCATTTTTGATCTTTTAATTTCCAGGTGCTCACTGGCATGTGCAGTACAGAATGCCGCGAAATGATGTCCATAGTGTTATCTCTGAAGGGCAAAGTCCAGAAATGCGTTAACAAACGGACCACGCACGTCGTACTCGGATCCTTTCGGGAAAGGCCGCAGAGAGAGCTCCCTGAGTGTTCAGGTAAGACAGATTATCTATACTATGTGGATGAAGATATGCTGATGATGATGACAAGTATTAAAAATGACGAAATATACTGACGAGATAACTGAAATACTTAATACAATACATTACATAGATAGATATTTTTTATTAGTCATAGAAAACGAACACCAACGAACCAGAACACACGTAACAAATATCTGCGGATCATACACACAGGATCATACACATGTTCCGAGGCGGAAATCGAACCCGCAACCTCCTATGTCACAGGCGGACCTTCGCCCACAGCTCCACATCGGTCGTCGTAATACATATCATTGTAATCATTTACTACATCTTAACTTTCCAGGCATAATCAACATATCCCAAGAAGCTCTTGCTCGCACTACAAACAACTCGAACAACAAAGCTCGTACACTCTCCTGTCTGCTCGGTGCGGCACGAGGATGCCGCGTGCTGCATGCTGCGTGGCTGCGGGACTGTGCGGAGCAGCGCGGCTGGACGCAGCATGGCCCGTATGAGGTCCAGCATTTGAAGAAAATTGTACAGGTAACTGTCACACTGGTAAAACCTACTCCATCTTAGGCAGCCTATGTCGTTGGAGTCTATTTTAGAAAATATAATGCTGAATTTTTTTGTGACAATTCGGCGCAAAACCTCTGATAAAAGTAGTTTGTAGGAGTTAATTTTTTATTTTATTTTTATTGTTTCAACAAAATCAACAGCCCTTAATCTAAATAATTTAAACCTTAGTAATCTAACTTACAGCCAATAAGATATTTACATTATATAAAATAAACTAACAAAATACCAACAGTCTAACATTAACAAATCAAACAAACGAACAAAATACAACTTACAGAGATTATAAAACAGGTACAGTTAATTAGAAAAAAAATTATTTTTATGAGAAAAATTAGATACAATTAAAACACAAAGAAATAAAAAAAAAAACTAAAACTATTATTTATACAGAGTCCTCCTGCAGAACTTTTAAAACATCTCTTTTAAATCCTACTTTACTGGCATGAAATATGTCAGTGGTGTGAAATTGCAAATTATAGAGTCTTTGTAACCTGTTAACAATAGAGTAATGTGCATAGTTAGTCGAATACGTTGTAGTGGCAAAGAGTTTTGTATTGGTATGTCTTGTGCGTCGTTTTGGGGCCCATATACGTAGAGTCCTAGCAGTAAGTTCAGGGCAGTCTATGTACCCGTTACATAGACCATGTAGGAATGACATGTCCATCAAAGTGCGTCTATCTTGAAGGCTTATAAGGGAATGAAAATTGCATGAATCTTTATAACTTATAGGGTAATAATATTTTCTATAATTAATATTTTTATAAATTTATGTTGAATTCTTTCAAGTTTATCGGAGACTGTTTTACGCGGAATTGATACCATCTCAGTGTGCTGATGAGAAACTATGCCACTTAGAAACTTCTTTCAGCTGTAAGGAATAACGCAATGTCGATTATTTCCTTCTGTTAATTATGATAACCCAAAACGTCTTTAATCGTACACAGAAGACTAGAGCTGTAGTTGCTCGCACACGCAGTCTTTTGGTCTTACAAAGTTTTTTTTAAATTCTTTAATATCATTGTATTTATACCAATAAATAATATATAATCTTACGTGGTCCTTTCTATAACTGCAACATGCACAACATCTTCAAATTAAATTTCTATTACAGAAAGCACGCGTAGAGCGAACAGCCCTAAGAAAAACCCGCTCCGACTACGCCTACGACATTTTTTGCGGAATGAGGGTACTCGTTAAACCCACCGCCGAACAAAGAGACGCGGCCATCGAGTTGCTAAACCTCTGCGGCGCTGTAGTCGTCAATCAAGATGGCGGACTCTCACAAAATGGCGGAGGAATCCAACACGGGCAAGGCCTTACCCAACTTGATAAACTACTAGGCAACACTCAAAAGACATTACAACCAACGCAAAGAACTCAACACGCTCTAGTCACGAAAAATGGTGAGATTCGATACGGACTGGTGACGAATAGCAATCAGTATGATATAAAAATTGGTGTGGATGATAAAGATGTTAGCAGCAAGTGGGTGTTTGATAGCGTGGCAGCGGGACGAATGAGGACCACGAGACGTTATGTGGTGAAGTCGTGCCCGGTGGAAGTTGTTGAGGTTTTACAGAGCTTTTGTATTGACGATTGTTGAAATAATACAGAGATGAACTTGGAAGTGGTTTTGAGCCTAACTGGTGATTAGATTTTATCATTTCATACGTCTCTCATTGTGCACACAACATGCGTTGTTGAAGTACCTAACTGTTTTGGGTTTTAGTGATTACCTTGCTTTTTTTTTTTTTTTTTAAGTTGCCCCTATTTTGTAAGAGTGATGGTGTTATCAGTTGTTGTTAAATTTTAATTAAATATGTCTTTGTTAACCATATAAGATATAAGATTTATTACCGCATAAGAGATAAGACCCTTGGATTTGCTAGCTTAAAAACTTCTACTCAATTCATGTCTATATGCTTGGCTCTTAAAATAACTTGACTTTGAATTATAAATTGGCGATTTATATACAAAATACTACGCAATGAAATTTGTTTTTCGTTAGCCTATGTTCTATTTACAAACATTATGTACGTAATTAAGACTATTTCCTACAATTTTGCTACTGATTTTCAATATTTTTAAGTAAGAATTCTTGTTAGTCTTAGTACTTCTTAAGTTCTTATGTATCTAAACCTAAGATTACCTAGTCTAGTTCGTAAAAATGATGTAATGAAGAAAATACATTTAACATAAAATATAATTTCTTTGCCAAGTATTTGGCTTACTGCTCTGTAAATTAAGTTGTATATAATTAGTTCCCCCTTACGTTTCGTTAAGTATTTATTTACCAAACAATCAGTCAACTAAGTTACCTAGCATTTTCGATTGTAAAAATCATGTTTATGTATCTAAATCCCGCGGGCGCATATTTGGTTTTCGTTGTTGTTTTACTGTTGATTACTAGATTAAAACTATTATTAAAATATGATCTAAAATTACCACTTTTATTTACCTTCCTACTTATTACCCGGTTTTCCGTTTCGAAGATTCTGAGAAAAAATGTAGGAGGTACCTACCAAGTACCTCATACATTTTGACCATTAGAATAGAGATACCCACCGCAAAAGCCGTCACTTCAAACTTCATGCCGCAGTTTTGGCGAATAGGCAGCAGAATCCTACTAATATTATAAACGTGAAAGTTTGTTTGTTACTCTTTCACGCAAAAACTACTGAACGGATCAAGCTGAAATTTTTGCATATAGGTTCTGGGCCCAGAATAAAACATAGGCTCCTTATTATCCCATAAATCAGTTCCCATAGGATAGAAATAATCTTAAACGTTTCCATAGAAACGCGTGCGAAGCCGCGGGCAGAAACTAGTTATATATACATAATAGGCAACAGAAGCGTACCTAACGCTTCGTTTACTCATGTTTTTGGTATAGAGGAAAGGGAATGGGACACAAATATATTTTTTGTCGCCGTATTGCACCGTCTTATAATTTATGTTTCATACCAAAATTGACCCACGTCTTACAGCTAAGAGAAGTATTTACCTAACCTACTTATTATGTCAAAAAAATCGTCTATTCCCACTAGTTTAGTTGTCCAGTTCAGTTGACTGAACTAGTGAGATTTCTTTTCTCGTTTGTTCAATTGAAAATAAGACTAGCTTTTGCACCTTGTTATATTGTTGTTTATTACTATTAATTTAATTTACACGAAGTCTTGTTTTAAACATGCCGTTGATCGCACGATGCCAACCTATATAATAGAATTGAGATTCAAAAAAGATCTCTAGAAGATCTCTAGTTCTCTACCTACCTACAACACTACATACAAGGTGTATGTAAAGTGTTTTGTATTGATTAATAATAATAATATTTTTTAATAATTAGATTAGAGGTACTGAGATATACAACAAAAGTAAATATTTATCGTTGTTAATTTTTACTAATGTGAATTAGGAAATAGTTTAGAAATGGATTATTTTATTATTTGCTATTTGAAATTGATAAGTAAAAAAAAACACTTGTTTTAAACATTTTGAACTGTTTGTTTTATAAAATATAAAAAAACTGTTTTTTTTCCAACCCTGCATATTTCCACACTTAATCCTATACATTAAAAATTGCAATGAAAATAAATTCAGGGGATATTCACAATTATCATATTAAAATATTGGGAAATAATTTGCTATCTTGACACTGTGGTGCTTCCTAGCAGTACGCACGGTCTGAATCAGTGGTTTTTTTATTTATACCTACATGAAAATGTTGAATAGAGCGTCTAAATAAAAATAGGTATCAAGGTACCTACTTCAAGTTTTCATACAAGACTAGAATCTTAACTTGGTACACTGCTATGCAGCATGTTATGTTACCTGATGAGATTTAACAGGGTAGAAAAAATCAATGGGCCCTGAATGAAAACAATGGGAAAGGAAACATTCCTTTTCAAAAATTTGACGACCGATGTGGCGCGGTTGGCGAAGGTCCGCCTGCGACGCAGGAGGTTGCGGGTTCGATTCCCGCCTCGGAACAATTGTGTGTACGATCTGCAGATATTTGTTCCGGGTGTTCTGGTCGTTTTCTATGTATAATAAAAAAATATCTATCTATGTAATATATAGTATTATGTATATCAGTTATCTAGCCATAACACAAGCTCTGCTTACCATGGGGCTAGATAAGGCTGTGTGAATAGTCCAGCATTATTTATTATTTATTTATTAAAAAGAAAAGAAACTGCATTCAAAGATTTTCTAAAATTCGCTTGCCTTACCCGGGAATCGAACCAGCTAAAAAGTCTAAAAATAAACAATCGCTTTTTTATTATAATAATTGATAGGATCATTAATGCACACAATTTTTTTATCTTTTGGACCTGTGATTTTTTTCAATTTATTTTGGTACATTTTAGGGAATTCAAAGTGAGCTCGGTCCCCTCGCAAATTCATTTAGTAGTTTTATCTGCCTGAATTTGCACGGCAGATAATCCTTCAAAAGCGAAATAACCCCGCCATCCTTCAAACCCTACGTAGGGACATCACTTGAACAGGAAATCAAGATGTGGGAATGAAAACTGGTTTGGTTTGGGACGTTGAGTGACACAAAAGGAGCTTAGCCTTGCAAAATTTTAGGGTGAGCGCTCAGCTACGGTTTTTATTTGCAAATGCGGCCTTCAAAAGGGACTTATTATAGTCTTTGATTGAATGTGAACTACATATATTTTGTTGCTAGGTCTATAAGTATCACAAAGACGAGTAGGTACCTACAAGACGGTTTTACCGTTATTACAGAAGGTAGGGCTTGTTGTTTGTCTACATAGTAACTAGATAGGTACTCAGACAATGAGTTCGGTTCTTATCCTACCTACACTCTTACGTGGAAATGCTGCGGATGCAAAAATAATCTGTTTTCTACAAAATAGAGCATTCAGAGCTATTTATAGACTTATACCTATACAAAATCTATTTTGATACCAATCAATCCTCTTTCTCGTACCTTATCAAAAACTTCTTTGAAAAGGACCAATTGAGGTTGGAGTAGGAGCTAGGAACCGTTAGAAACTTTTTCCATACTATGATTAAAAACCCCGTCCAAAAAATTCACCCTGTATAAGATAATGCTGTATTTTATTTTATAAAGATTTTGATATTCATTTTAACAGATCAAAATTTAAAGAGCTCTAATAATAACATATGTAGGTACCTTATACCGCGTAGGTACCTCATACTCGCGAAATGCTTTAAGAGGCAGAGAAATAAATTAAATAATGTTATTTTGGTAATTATTTTAGATCATGCATCAGCAAACCTATTTTTCCAATCTCCCGAGGAATGATTTACGATTTCCCGGTTCTTAAATAGGTGAATATTTTGGGCATTCCGGCCAATCCAGAACCGGGAATTCCCTGGTCCAAGCCCTAGTTAGGTAGGTAGTATTTGTCCCGCAAAATTTAAAAAAGTTAAGGATACGAAATTCGGCTAGTTTTTTCACAACAATAAAATTATTTGTGGATATTCGCCCACTTACCGTACCTTACATGGTTCGATAGTCCTAATACCTACCAAACTTAAATGTACCTACGCGCTTTATCTTTGTCATCATCAACCTATAAAAGTCCACTGGACATAGGCCTCCCTTAATGAGCGCCCTGTCTTCAGCTTGCCTTGCATCCAGCATTTGCCTGCAATCTTGCTTCATCTTTGTATAGGTTGACCGGGTACCTGGTACCTGATTTGTAGTGAGACCTTATCTTGCGGTTAACCTAACGTAATTTGTGTAGAACCTACCTAGCCTACAAGACTTTTGAAAATCCTTCCATTACTACCAAATAATGTTGAACTGAATTGAATGAATGAATGAAGTTGAATGAATTAATGAAGTTGAATGAATGTTGCAGTGCTTGGTTTCGTTAATAAAAACTGTAACAAAATAGGTTTTCGAAGTAAAAAACACAACCCGTAATAGGTATTATTTTTATTTTAGGTAAGCACGTATTTACAATAATATACATACAGCAAAAACAAATAAACATACACCATTTTTAACCGTATTCTTAAAATAAGTAACAATGGTCATTGCTTAGCGTTTGCAATGGCAATAATAAATTGCATAAAGAGAATTCAGATAGGATAATCATTATTCTAAAATTGTGCAAAACTGTATTACACTTAGGTACACCTAAGTATAACTTAAAGAAACGTTGAAAGTTAAGCTAAACACAAAATATTGTATTTACTAAATTACCACGTGTAGAACATAAACACGCTCGCCAGGGTAGGGGAGCGAAGACCTTGACACCGAACAACCAGACCGTGAATGTTTCACTTTTATCGAATACATACATTAAACAATATAACTCATCTTTGAATTAACTACGCTGTTCTTATATTATTAAAGAAACAACAATTACTCGTTAACAATGTAATATTTTATTTAGATATTTTACACTTTGTCTAGTGTGCCAAAAAGCACGTCTTCGCAAAGTAATAAAAATATTATGGGTAGATACTTGATACTAAATAGTTAGATTTAAAAATAACTAACTAGAATTACGACTAACTTAGTGTCAAAAGATTGTAGTGTGAGTGAACTGTCGTTTTTTGTCATCTTTATTGGGATTTTTACAATGTGACTTCGAGTACTAAAGTCATTTAATACGGGATATTTACCATGATTTTATTTTTGAGTTTTCCAATATTTCGGCACAGTTGCATGCGCCATGATCACGGAGTGGACTTTAGTATTAATAACCATGATAGTTTGAAAAGTTTTATTGACTTCGAGTGTTTGAGGATTTCCATTCGTGCTTCTGGGAAAATACTCTCGCATTCGCCCTGGATTTTTTACTCGCCAATACGTCGCGAAGTATATAAAAGGGAGTTTTCCCATTAGGATGCGCGCGCAGGTCCTTTATGTAGGTATAACTTAGGTCCTGTTGACCTTGGTGATGCACTTCCACACTGTTCAAGCCAGTCAGAATTCTACGAGTAATCTACCTTTTTTTACTATGTCTGTATCCGAGTTTGTTGTGTTGAGATGGAACGTTTCTGAACCTGTAAAATATATATTACATTACTATGAAAAGTGAACATAAAATATAAAATTGTATGAAACCTACCGGTTTTAACCGTCAAAATAATCATAGAAAGATATGTAGGGTAGGTACTAAGTGCCAGGTACAAGAACTTTACACCAACCTTTGAAATAACAATCGCACAATACGTACCCAACTTCTCGGTAACAGATAAAAGAATACTTATCGACAAAAAGAGAACCATACAGCTAACGGATTATAGAAAAGATTTCACAATTACTTCAAAAGATGTTCAAGAAGGTTCTAAAATAGCTTACAAAACGTACCTGCAAGATTGGCGGGAAACAAAAGGTTTATGGATGTAGTATTGCCGAAACACGAAAATATCTCATGTCCTTGAAACCGTTCCGAGAAATGGCCCAAGCTTGGGCATGTATTCTTGGGTGAATCGTCGAGGTGACGACGACGTCGACCGTGATACTAATCAATCTGTAATGAAATAATAAATTATTTGTATAATAGAGTTCTTCGTCTACAACAAAAGTCCTCGCAAAAAGGTGATCTACAACCTAAATAAGCATGTTACTAATGGATGTATAAGAATTATACACGAGCAATGCTTGCCCTTCGAACGAGTAAAAACTCTCAAAATCTATATTCTAAGACTGTTTAAATATTATGAAAACCAATACTCATTTTGTTTCCTAAAATAGACCTTACAGCTACCTAACTACATAACTTGGTTTTAAAAACATTTGCTCCATGGGTCCAACAATAGACAAAATATTTAAACAAACTGACCTTCGCGTAGCCATTATGCCATGTTGTCTTCGATCTTGAAGATCTTCATGAGAATCAGCCCCATCCATTTCTGTATTCTTATTCTGTATGCAGTTGTGTTATGTGATGTGATTCGACATCCTTCCTTCGGTTCACCTTCGTTTCCTATTTAAATTCCTTGATTTTTTCCACTTCACCTTCCTTACTGAAACCTTGCGTAATAAAAGGTAAAAATGTACACAGAAATATATTCAAACAGGTTAAAAAGAAATTACATAATGTAGAGTCAAAATATACAAAAGTTATCATAATTTTGCCAAAACAAACACAATAAATTTATTAATCAACAAATATATCAAAGAAAACTTAAGTCTTAAAAAAATCTACTTGATATAATTATAATTTTATACGCCATTTTTTATCACAGAAAAGGTATTCAGTTATTTTAATGACAAACAGCTATAAAAGATTTCCAATTCAAAACAGAACTACTAACAAATTTTCAAACTAATCGCCAAAATGATATAATCTAATAACTTATGAATAAATTTTGTCTACGATAGGGAATCTAAAAATATACTCATGAAAAACAAGTTTTAAAAATTTACCAAACAAATTAATTAATTAATGAAAAATGATTATTAACTTGATTTGTGTTTTAAATTTTTTCTTGTCCGCTTATATGGAAAGTCATAATATTTTATTACTTAACATTTAAGCGGACAAGAACTTTTTTTCCAAAATATTTTTTTCATACAAAACAGTTACCAACCAACCTAGCTAAATCAACGAAAAACAAGGCGCTTTAGGTAAAACGGCGTGTTTTTCGTTGATTTAGCGACGTGTGTTTCGAAGGTAATGACTGTATAGATCTAGGCTGGGTATTGAAAGATAATAGAGGAGTGGGTTATCAAACAATGCCTCATAAATAAACAGAAACATCAACACACTTATATTGTGAAACAGATCTCACAGAATATTTATACTTTTTATAGATCGGTTTACAATTTTTGAATCAAAAATGATTTTTTTTGTACCAATTCTAATAACTGGGTTCGTGCATATAATTACATATAAACACAAACACACAGACAAATATGAAATTAATAAAATTATACTTTCATTGCTAATTTGTTTCACATGTTTTGAAAGCTTTATTTAGCTTTCTAGATTTCTATCATATTTTACAGTCATTAGCTTTATGTTTTTAATCAAAGCTTAGTCTTATTCATCATCATCATCAGCCTATAGCAGTCCACTGCTGGACATAGGCCTCCCCCAATGAGCGCCATGGCGCCCTGTCTTCAGCTTGCCGCATCCAGCATCTACCTGCAGTCTTTCGCAGGTCGTCATCCTACCTGGTCGGAGGGCGTTCTACCCGAGTCGTAGTCTTATTAAACTGGTACAAATACTTCATATCTTCAAATATTTATTATACACCTTTAGCAGCCAATTCGCAATTAAACTATACTATTAAGATACCGAAGTAGTTATCAGCTACTACAAGCTTTTCATTGATACCTTCCTACCTCATTATCAAGGTTTATACTTAATAGCTCCACATAATTTAATAAGAATAAAAATATTATTAACAAAAGGCAAACATACGCAACTAATAGGTTCATGTTAAAGGTATTGTCTTGTAACAGAAAACCTATAAAGCTATTTGTTTAAATTACGTTACCGTAGCCAAGTCATGATGCGACGCCATGAATATTTTCTGGTAAAAATAAAAAAATAATGCTGGACAATTCACACAGCATTTCTAGTCCCATGGTAAGCAGAGCTTGTGTTATGGGTACTAGATAACTGATATACATAATACAATACATTTCATAGATAGATATTTTTTATTATACATAGAAAACAACCAGAACACCCGGAACAAATATCTGCAGATCGTACACACAATTGTTCCGAGGCGGGAATCGAACCCGCAACCTCCTGCTTCACAGGAGGCCCTTCACGGGTATAGAGATTAAACTACACAAGCAATGTATAGCGGAAGTTAACTAAAACAGACATCTGATCTTACGTTCACAAAGAACATCTAAGAATCTGATTCGCAGACATTTTATTTCAATGTTTATTTCTGTGTTGATGTAACGTGTTGTAAGATGAAGTTATAAAATTATAACATTTATATGACAGCTATAGCCATTTCTATCATAGCAATCGGACTGCCATGCACATGCGATATCATATCTATATATATTCAGACTAAGAGGGGATGTAGTGTAGGTAATAATATTATTATAATTTTATTCCGTAGGTGAGTATATCAGTGTTTTATACTCGTATTATGTTATGCTTAACATTTGCGTACAATACAATTGAGGGAAGTTTTGTCGAAGCTCGAGTTTATATGGTTGTGAAATATAAAAATAGTTTAGGCAGAACATGGGCAGAACAAATCTCGGCATTTTGGCTTGGTGATTAAAAAAGCAAGGAGTTCACTTAAGTTTAGGTATATAATTATGTAGGTACAGGGTGACACGTAACATGTGTGCCCACCTACGACTCTGTACCCAGAATAGACACAAAAGTACACGAATATTAAGAAAAACGCTCTAATTAAAAAAGTTAGAAATACACATTAAATAAATAAATATACATAACTATACAATAAACTATACGTCATCAAAGTTAAAAGAAATAGAAAAAAGAACGAAACACAAATTCCGCGTTATTTCTCGGGCCTCCATACGCCAGTAATTTCACTCCAAACTATGCAAGTACCGCAATTCACGAGAGCCCAATGACAGCTGTAGCGATTTAAATCATAACGGTTTTGTCCATTTCTCGGGTTGCTTAGTGAATCATCTTTCCGCTTGACTTGTATTATGCATGTGTTAAGTTGAAAAAGGTGATGTTCTTTTCAAGGAATCCAATCCGCGCATAAAACCATTTTATTTTTCCTAAACGCATTTAACTTGTTTTCTCATTTTGAATATTCTATATAACTTTCAAGTATATCAAGCAATGTTTGGCTGATTAAGAAATATGTTTCAAATAAAGGTAGCTTTTCCAAAATTATGTGGACCACGAAACTAGTCTATATGTATTTCGCCACTGGATCATGGAATATAATAAGGTATTAATAAGGTTAATGATAAATAAGGATAATAAGGTTTTCCCAAAAAATCAGCGTTCGTTTTTCAATCGACCTAGCCATTCTAAAAATGGGCTGATTATTATTATGTAAAGTAAAAAATCATTTATTTCTTTAGGCTTACAAAATAAGCATTTTGACAAGTCATATTTTATATATAAACTAGCTGCTCCCCGCGGCTTCGCCCCCGTGGAAATCTATGTATCAAATTGTTTAAATGATAAAAAGTATCCTATGTTAGACTCCTGGTTCTAAGCTACCTCTCCACCAATTTTCAGCTAAATCGGTCCAGCCGTTCCCGAGTTATAAGTGTTGTAACAAACACGACTTTCTTTTATATATATAGATTACGATCGTCATTACGATTATTGTACGATCTAGCGGCGATGTATACATAACTTAAATGTCAAATTTCTTCAAACTTTGCCAACGACACCAAGGTTCAATTTACCTAAGTAAAATACTATCTTGAAGATAAGCTTAGTTTCCTTAAGTGTCACTAAGTGCGCTCAAATAAACTATGCTCCGTTAGAGATATGTAGATAGATAAACATAACACGTTTGTTTTTAAATTCCTTTCATTCAAGTTTGATAATGTATGCGTTAACCTCCATTTTATTCCGTAATGAATGACTGGCCCTCTATAAAAACTAAAACGTACAGAGGTAGGTATCTCAATTTTTAGTCTTATAAAATATTCTTACCTACCTAGCTCGCGTGAGATAATGAGTAAAATAGGAATGTGGTGGGTGACCAATGTTTGAGCAAATAGGTTACTTTTAATTTATTATAATAATAATAATTATTTAAAAAAATGTTAATAAAAATAGTCTATTTTACCTACCAACCGACCTTATGAGATAAGCATAGAAATATTATGTTTCTGTGGAGATGGGTGTATTTTTCTAGGTTACGGCAAAATAGGTATAATTTGTAATTAAATTTCTTAATGAAACAAACATTCGTCTAGTAAGGTACCTACGATGAAGTCGTGCGTGGTTATTGTTATAAGTTACAAACATTTCCCACCAACAATGCTTTCTTTATTTTATTTTTTGTGTGTAAATTGTGATGTAGGTATAAAACTAACTAAATGTTAGATAAGAATGTGCATCTATTGTAATTTTCGATGTCTTTTGCTGTAATAAATACTTCTTTACTTTTTTTTACTTTTAATGTGATGATGTTGTAAGTACCTATTTAAAGTTACTCGTCTGTTGATCTGGCCGGGTACATACAATTTATTTAAATGTAAACCGCATTGTCAAACATTATCGACAAGAAAGAAAGCGAAGAACAATAAGTTATTTAACATTGATGAATACGTCGATATTTGTAAATTATTATTCCCCACCAACATAACTTTTTGTAACTAAAACAAGGCCATTGACCGCAATCGTCATGTGTTCATGAGAGGTTCATTACTTTACAAATTATTGAACGTGTTCGATAAATGTTGTAATAGCACGAATAGCGGGCTGATAATGGGGGTGTTTACCCTAAATTGAATGAAATTTTCATAAACAAATCAGTCGGGCCGGGTGGTCCAACTAATCAGCTGTTTGCCAAATGACAGAAATCAACAATTCTAAATTCAAATCTGTTCGATATTATTTCGAAACGAAACAGACAATACAAACTACTGAGAATGTCCTTCGTTTCAGCATCCGTCCGTTCGATACAGATCGGTCGAAGATAGATACCTCATTACATGCAGGTAGGTATAGGTACCTATGTTCTTTGCTTGGTTACTTGTGTGTTACGATTTACGAGAAAACCGGTCGGACCTGCAACGTACTGTCTACGTCAGTTCAGCTCACCCGCGACCCGAAGTTAAACTTTCTTACGAAATGAATCACTGTAAGAACCACTTACCGATCTTCGACTTTCTACTGGAACCGATTGAAAATTACCTTGTGCTTCACACACTCGACACGGATGTCCGCGGACACCGTGAAATTCACAATAAAATGCAAACAACAGCTACTTTGGTAACGTGACCTACCTCCGACGAAAATTAATAAAATATGAGGGTAAGAAAAACCGTTGGGTGTTTCTTTCTTCTCGGCACTGTTTCGCTGGAGCAGTGACCACAGGCAGGCCGGGATCGGTGCAATATGATACACAATCACAAGGTTTACACCGATTCGCGTCCTATGCGTGGCCACTGCTGTGAACGACCGGCGGGCAGGCGCAGGCCGCGGGGTAACGGGACCGCGCGCCTCGGATGCTGGGCCGGAGTAGCGGTCGCACCGAGCCCGCTTGGATAGGCCGGGACTGGTGCAATATCGCACTACAACCGAATATAGCGCCAGTCACCGCCCATCCACGCGGGCCTCGCGAACAAAGGATCTCCACTCCTGTGTGCCGCGCCTGTGCGCTCGTGAACTTGACTCGGACACGCGCGGAATGTTTCGCGGGCTCACGCGGACTGACGAACGCGACTGCCCCGCGCAGCGGTCGGCGGCGGAATGACGGCGCGCGGTGCGGGGCGAGCAGCGCACGCGCAGCTGTCGCGCCGTCTTCCCTTCCCCGCGCCCGTCTCACCCCTCGCAGGCCCTTTATCGTTCTGGGAAGTGGTTCCTGAGCTTCCCGACTGGGATGCCAGTAAGGAAAATTCCCACAGTTATCGGGACTTGTGGTACGATTTCGAAAGTAGTGATCCTTGACATGACAGCGAACGAGTTTGCGCGGCATGACGCATGCAAGCCTCGCTGGTGATGTAAAGTTCACGAGGCCGATTTAGATGATCTACCTTTTCTTGCAAATTTTCGATTACCTAGCGACATGATTATGTACCTATATGTAAAATAGTTATGCTGAATGATGTAGAAACTGAATTACCTCTGTCAAAACAATCATCAAACCAACCTGTACTTAATTACTTTAGTACAACATAAAAAAAATGAAATGTCGGAAAAAAATACCCCGGTGGTAGGGTAGTTCCTTATTATACCTAGTATAGACGTATAGTAACTAGTAGAATGTTTGAGGTCAGAATCCAATCGCTAAAAGCGCCAGGTTCAGGTCAGGCTGTCAGGGTTAACCACTTGCTATTGCTAGTTAAGCTGTCTAGGTAACCTAGGCAAACACTATTTTATCGTCTAAAGAACAATCTAGCTATAAAATTGCTATTAATAACATAAATTATTAACTTAAATTAGTATTTATTTTTTCTTCTTAATTCTTTATTCATTAATTTACTTTCATTATTATATGTGCTTAATATACTTACCTCAGTATTTTGGGTACGTATTGGGCACTGGCAGAAATTTTTCTTTTGCTAGTAGCAATAACGTTAGCACATAGTCTTTTCCATTTTCTACTCAAGGTATCTACCTATATTAATATTTATTATGTACCTTCACCATCTTAGTTATGCTAAGTTACTACATTACATTATATTATACCTTATATAATGTAGGTTTTAACTTATATAATTAACTAAGTCAAAAATGCAGTTGGGTAGAGCACTTGGCTAGACGGGAAGACAGAATTTGGAGGAAAGCCATTTCAATAAATAGTGGCCAAGCTTCGATTACCAATATTTCTGGTGATCGAAGTAGCCAAAAATTGCATAACGACATCAATCACAACCACGACACAAGGCAGACCATCGCATCGGCCCGATAAAGAAAGGAATTAAAAATAATAATGATGATAAAACAGGGGTAAATATTTTCCCGATCTGGCATCCCCAAAGCATTCGACATTCAAAGCGTTCATCCTGCTACCTGCGACGCGAACTGCCGAAGATTACGAATTAGGGATAGGTAGGTACATAAATCCCGCAAATGGGAAATAAAATGCCCACGATGCACAGAATCATGGCCACGATAGAATGGCCACGTGGTTATATATTAACAGAGGGTAATTGTGATGTCAGTATTTGTATCTATTGATAAGAAAGTTGGTTTATTGCCGACTAGCTTTTGACTGCGGCTTCGCTCGTGAAAGTGTGTTAGGTAGGATTTATTTCAATTATTTAATAGTGGGTCTACCTTTATTCTTTATCATAAATTCATACTAAAATAGACGAGACAAATGTGCATTATCTACGTGAAATAAAAAAAAATCTAAATCCTTTATTTCCATAGGCTTACAAAATAAGCACTAAGACGAGTCAATTTAATAATTAGTAAGGAAGGAACCTACCAATTTAAATGTTTTCTTCGGAATTTATCAAAGTTTTAAACCGTGTGTTTTAAATTCAACATTATTTCTTTGGTTCCTAATAGATCTATAGGAAGGAACCAAAGAAATAATGTTGAATTTTAACATTATTTATTTGGTTCCTATAGATTAGATATATATAGATATAGATTCGATTATATATATATAGATTTATAGAAAGGAACCAAAGAAATAATGTTGAATTTTATGTATACCTACATAATACTAGTTTTTTACCACACGAGGATCCCGTGAGTACTAAGTACTGACTGTGATCTAGACCTAGGTAGATTTGACAACCCGTTAGTGAAACCATTTTCATGGTTGGTGAAAAAAATCACCATCTACCACACGCTTGCAAAACGCCGCCCTTGTATTTTGCACCATGGAGGGTACATTTACGGGTAGGTTTGATTGATTGAACAACAAGAATGAAAGCTATTTTGGGTCACCACCAGTTTAAAAATTGATATTTTTGGTGCTTTGCCCTTACATTTTGTATTTACATTTTTGGGGTGCAAAAAAGGAAGTAAGTATAATAAAAAGGCGGTAGAAAAAATTGTAATTTCTGGAACTTTTCGCAGACCTGATCCCATGTCCTTTATTTAAATTCGCAGAGATAGTTTATTCTATTGTTCTACACTCCATTCAAGTTTCTACAGCCTTCAATAATATTTCTTACAAAAGGAACGAAATAAAGCTAAGTCGGTAGGTAAGAACTTTACAAAGGAATTTGCAAAGCACCTGACTAAGATTTGCTAATAAATTTTTGGGAAGTATTTTTCCATTGTTAACCAAAGGAAGTTTTTTTCTAGATTTAATTTTTACATTATCATTGTAGTTTTAGCAGGGACCGACCACTTATATAAAACTGGTCCCTGGTTTTAGACAGATGACGTTTATTGTTTCTGTTGGTAGGTCTAAGAGATGAGATAATAATAATGCTGGACAATCCACACAGCATCATCTAGCTCCAAACTAAGCGGAGCTTATTTATTATGTGTACTAGATGACTATACAATATACATTACAAAGATGGATGCTTTTCATTGTGCATAAAAATAAACATCCGGTACAAATATTTGCAGTTCATACAAACATTTGCCTTCACTTTGCGATCAATTAGGTACCTACCTGCCAAGATAGGTACCTACTAGATCTTGGCGTAGTAGGAACTCCATCGATTCAAATCGTTATTTAATAGTAAAAAATCAGGAGCATCTTAGACAAATCTGGCAATCTTCTAGAAAATCACGCAGACCTCCTGATTTTCAAGGAGCCTCGCTGCCAAGGTATATAGAAATTCAAAAAATCTAATTCATTTTTTTTATTCTCTTTGGGCTTACAAAATAAGCACTTAGACAAGTTAAATTTTATACTATGCATTATTAGATATCAAATAACATTATTTTTGTAATTAGAAGGCACACAAGCCCCATTCATAAGATGAAACTGCTGATGATGGAATGTGGTTACTGGTTACTGTAGTACCTTAGTACTGACGCAATCAGGATGTTTAGACTAGTGTATTCTGCTGACTCGTCTCGCAGTACACACACACTCATACAGCACAGTTAGAGAGAATGGAGCACCCACGCTATTTCTGACTTAGCATCTTGCGCGAGATTGTTAGCAAGTCACACTAATAATATAAATGCAAAACTTTGGATGAATGTGTAGATGGATGTTTGTTCACTCTTCACGTAAAAATTACTGAACGGATCAGGCTGAAATTTGGAAAAAAACCTAGTCTTCTTTTATCCCATGAATCAATTCCCATGGGATATAAATAACCTTAAAACTTTTCCATAGAAACAACGCGTGTGAAGCCGCGGGCTGAAACTAGTAAGATATAAAATAACATGCCTACGAAAACATGGTTATAAGTAGGTACCTGCTAAACTTATTTCATATTATTTATATTCCTTGGTATCTGTGTATTTACTTCGTCAGTTTGAATTTATATACATAAATACGGGAGGTATTGATATAAATTCAAAACTTTAGGTGCTTTCAGAAAATAACTAAAACATATTTCATATTTATTTGATTCATCATTGTGTACTTTTGCAGATAATGTATTAGGTAAGACATTTTGTTTTTAATAGCAACTGAACACAAAAATGGGCTCTACGCGCCGTGCAAAATCCAACTCCATCTATCTTCCCGTCATCTTCAAATCAAACACGAATCAATCATGCCAACTTAAGAAACAAAAAACAAAAGCACCTAACAAAAGGTGCAAAGGTGGGGAGACATAATGCCAGCGCACGCGCGCGCCAGCTGTATGCCCCATCTGCTGTTTTCCACCCCCGCGCGACTTGAAAAAAAAAAAATGGTCATCATGCCTTGTCACATCTGGAGTTGAATAAATATTTATGGATTCAATAACCAATAAGTTATATCTGATAGATAACTGGGCTAATATTTGAATTAATTATTATTTATTGGGGTTGGACAAAAATTATGTTTCCCATTTTTTAGGGGCGATACTTACAACTGATAAATTAACCAAGACCTTCATCAACTAATGCACACAGATTCCCATGTACAATCCAACGATCCTATCCATCCACGGTTGTCTGGTAGAGATCGCTCTTGAGCTATAAGCCCGCCAAATTGTCGAATATTTTGTATTTTATTCTGTCTTGTTTGTTTTATTTTTAAGTGTGACAACAAAATAATTACATATCTATTTATCTATCTAAAGGAACCATGAATACCTATTTACTCTCACATCTAAAGGAACTTCTATATAATTTGGATCATTTAAACATATAAACTGGATTTCTGATCCCGGTATAAAATAGTAGGTACTGATCCAGCGATAAACTATTGAAAATGGTTTTATAAGAAGAAATCTGTCTAACTAAAAGAACCTAGACAAGAAATAATACCTATCCGCTAGCTAAGTCTAAGATACATTACTTAGGTCTAGAAAAGCGCCTTGTTGTCTGACCTATTTGATTTCCCTCTTTACGTCTGCAACAAATATTAAACGAAAAAGGAAATAATCAAAGAGATAAATTATGAAAACCTTTACCAATATTTTTTTCTATGCCTTTCGCTTTTCGATTTATGATCGAGCAAGTATAGTAGTTATGGACAACACCTGACCAATTACCAGTTTATTACAGTTAATGTAACTTTATATGCCTTAAAAAGTAATCGAATTATTTTAAATTAAACATTTCCCATTAATAGATAAAACGTCGTTTATTTAATTAAACCATAATCGATAAGATGAAAAGAAGCGCGTTGATGTCTTTTGTATAGAGAATGAGTATTGTATTTTTATTTGTAATGTCAATCATTTTTATATTATTAGGTAGGTACTGTTTCCGAGTACACTTACCTTTGTCAGATTCCGCAGTTGGGTAAAAACAATTTCGAGAAGGAGGCCAAGAGGAGGATAAAGCTAGGCTGGGCAGCAATTGGGAAACTACGTCAAGTCTTCACGTCATCCATACCGCAATGCTTGAAAACGAAAGTTTTCAACCAGTGCGTCCTACCAGTTATGATTTGACATACGGAGCTGAGACGTGGACACTCACGATAGGGCTGGTCCACCAGTTCAAGAAAGAGCTATGATCGGAGTTTATCTGAAGGATAGGATACGAAAAGAATGCATCCGACAGAGAACCAAGGTTATTGACATAGCTCAAAGAATTAGCAAGCTGAAGTGGCAGTGGGCCGGCCATATCTCGTGAAGAACCGACGGCCGGTGGGGTAAACGTGTTCTTGAGTGGAGACCACGACTCGGTAAATGTAGTGTAGGACGCCCTGCGACCAGGTGGGATGACGACCTGAGAAAGACTGCAGGTAGATGCTGGATGCGGCAAGCTGAAGACAGGGCGCTATGGCGCTCATTGGGGGAGGCCTATGTCCAGCAGTGGACTGCTATAAGCTGATGATGATGATTGATTAAAAGGAATACTTATTATACTTGAATTATTCGTTTGTAATTTGAAAATTATACTTCCTGAATTACTACAATAAGTACCTATACACTACCGACTCATATCATATATCTACATAAATAATAACTTTATTTCATCTTTATTTTATCATTATTATTTATCGGGTATTTATCGCGTTCCTACCTGTTTTATTTTCCCCTAAGTCAAAATAATCTTAAACTTAATTATGTAAACAAATCGCGTTAGTTTCAAAAGCTGTATTAATAATAACTTCACTTACCTGTGTGAACTAATTATAATGATAATGCGAAAGTTTGGATGTTCGTTATTTCTTCACGCCAAAACTATTACTAATTTAGCATTCAGGTAGGTTCCGGGCGTGCAATAAAAAATAAGGCTTAAATAAATAATGGCCCATAAATCTGTTGCTATGAGATCGAAAAAACCTTAAATAATTTGCATAGAAGCAACGCGTGCGAAGCCGAGGACTAACACATAAATTAATATTTTCTAGAGGCGCGTTGATGTCTTTTGTATAGAAAACAGGAATAACAAAACATGTTAATTTTTCTCTTTATTAAGTTATACTTTTTTAGTTATTTTAAACGTAATGAAGATTTTACATATTATCTTAATCTATGCTACCTACTTTTATTATTTCTTGTAATAGTGGCCTAATAATTATGATATTAATGACCTTTTCAAGTTAATTCGTGCGTGTTTATTCAAGCTGGGGTGTAAGGGCTCCAACTCCAACAATTCGTCTCCCAAGTCAACCTACCCTGCACGTGATACACCCTACTAGATAACGAACCAGGCTCTATTGAAAACATCAAATAATATTCATATTTGAAGAAAATTCTAAATTATTTTCCATTACTTGACAGTTGACACTGGCAGAAAACGGTCCAACCCAGCATTAGTCTATGCCCAGCATATTGCCATTAACAAAAAATCATAACTTGTTCAAGCCATTCAAATTCAAATTAGGAACGATCTTCAATTTTCCACAGTATAATTACAAATCCCTGATGCACCACACCATACGACTCGGCACAGACTAAAGTCTGCCGGCCATCTGTCGGGGCAGCTGCGAAGTACAGGTACTAACATGATGGATTTTATTTATTTGATTTTTGTACTTTTATAAAGTTGATCGCTATTTTGAGCGGCTGCTATAAACCTGCTCTACTTATCTTTTGTAGGTGTAACAATAGGTACCTATTAACTTTGATTTATGTCCGAAAATTCATTTTAGCAATAGTAAGGCTGCATAGATAGATAGATAGATTCTTTATTGCACACTTAGTTTATAATAACAGTGTAAAATAAAAAAATCTATATACTTGTTCTTATTTGTATGGCATACCTTCTTATTCATTTTCTCACTTATGGATGGATGTTAGATCAAGATCTCCGAATCGGAGATCAAGCTGAAATGTTGGATAGGCTAGCTGTAGGCTTGGAATCAAACATGTAAATGCAAGTGTAAAATTTATTTATATTCATATACATGACACAATGTAATTGATTTGAATAAATAATCTGAAACTAAAATTATGTTACTTTTTCTCCAACTCCCATGGGAGAGAAAAAACCTTAGATTAGACATTCCGGTAGAAACAACGCGTGCGTAGCCGCGGGAAAAAACTATGTACGAGGGAGGTCAAAAAGTTCGCGGAACGGAAGGTTTGCGAAGGATCGGGGAAAACTCTTTTACCTGGTACTCTCTAGGTACTCAATACAGGTATAAATACCAAATTTTAGACAAATCGAGTAATTACACTTAAATTTATCACTAAATTAGCAGTTAAATCGGGGAAAAAATAGCTGAACACGGACAAAATCGAGTTTCGTCCTGTTATAAAGTTCCTTACGCAAGCAAGGAAAAATACCTAAAGTTATTTTGGGAGAAATGTTATCCGTTTACTGGGATTCTTGCCCTGGAAAAACAATTATTTATAAGTGGCATGGTTTATCAAACAAGGCAGGGAGTCAATTGAAGAAGACGACCGCTCGGGCCGGCCGAAGAAAACGGATTGAATATCACAGGGGGATACTACGCCACTCTACTGGAAAAAAATAATAGATGCCATCAAAGAAAAAAGACGGGGAAAATGGACTCGAGTAGTGCTGCTTTTGCACGATAACGCAACCGTTCACAAGAGCCATGTTGCAGGCTGCCTTGCAGAAATGTGGCTACGAAACATTAAACCACCCTCCCTTTAGTCCAGATCTAGCATCCTTTCATAATTATTTGTCTCCAAAATTGAAAAAAGAACTTCGTGGTTTTTTTTTACTGACTATGAAGAAGTTAAGTCGGCAATTTCAGCCTATTCTGAAGGCCTTGGATAAAACTTTTTTTTCGAAGGTGTAAGCAAACTTTTTGTTAGATCTGAAAAATGTTAAGTCATTCATTAGTCTTAAGGAGGATATATTGAAAATGAAAAATAAAAATTTGTTTCGTTTAGCCCTATTTCCCTGCCATTCTGCGGACTTTTTGACCTCCTCTCGTATCTATTTTGTTCGTGTTATTTCATAAATTTGTGCCTATAGGTACATTTTTGTTTTCAACATCTACTGCAGAGATCTCTAAATGGTGTTATTCAGTTGTTTTAGTTCAGACCTTCCTAAGAATAGTTTGACTCATACGAAGCTATTTAAACGTAGATTACTTTATTCTAGAATCTAATATAATAATTTAAGTTAAATATGTATAGAATAGATTATGATTTATTTAGAACACACAAAAAATAATGAAGGAAAGTACAAGTTTAAAAAAAATATATAGGTAGACGATTTTTCAATAGCGTCGTTCTCAATTTAAGCTATCCTACGCAAACATTGCACTCGAGTAATTGAGACATTAGTAATTTTAGTTGAATTGTATCGGTCGGGAATCAAACCCACTGTTCGGAGGTACGTGGGCCGCACGCAGCTAACGGTCGGCCTGGATGGGACCGGTCTGGCCCTAGCCCCGCAGGTCTACCACAGAGGCCATCACAGTTGGTTGCTTGCATTCTGCCTTATTTTGTGGCCAGTTGAAAAGTCGTTTAAAGAATACTTATTTTCTCAAAAAGAAATTACATTTCACTTATCTGAGAAAACATCTTAAGCCAAGTATTTATTTTTAATAAATTTGTGGCCAGTTGAAAAATTACTACATTCATAGTATAAATCATTTAGTAATTATAATAACATACTCGTACCTTGACGACCTCTGTGGCGCGATGCGCGAAGGTTTACACGTGACGCAGGAGGTTGCTGGTTCGATTCCCGCCTTGGGGCAATTGTGTGTACGATCTGCAGATCTTTGTTCCGGGTGTTCTTATTCTTATCTATGTAAAATAAAACATAATCTGGTATTACGGTAAGACCGCCAGTAACATAACTCATAAGTGAAATGTGAAACAAATTATTTTGTACCTATTTGTTTTCGTGCAAATCATACTCGAAGTGCTCTCGTTTCTACTTTCGAACGAAATAATTTTTGACAATTGACGTTGCAGAGCGCCTATCGTACGGACAGGGAATTACGCAAATTTCACACGGGTGAAACCAGGTGAAACCGCGGGGCGCAGCTAGTAATAAATAAATAATGCTGGACAATCCAAACAACATCATTTAGCCCCAAACTAAGCAGGGCTTGTGTGATGGATAATAGAGGGAGGAGTGATATACTTACCTAATACAATAAATTAAACATCATCATCAGCCTATATTAGTCATAGTATATGTAGACATAGGCCTCCCCAAATGAGCGCCCTGTCTTCGGCTTGACGCATCCAGCCTGCAGACTTTCGCAGGTCGTCCCACCTGGTCGGAGGGCGTCCTACACTACGTTTACTGAGTCGTGGTCTCCACTCAAGAACACGTTTGCCCCAGCGGCCGTCGATCCTTCGCGAGATATGGCAGGCCCACTGCCACTTCAGCTTGCTGATTCTCAGAGCTATGTCGATAACCTTGGTTCTCTGTCGGATGTATTCGTTACGTATCCTATCCTTCAGAGAAACTCCGAGCACGCCGAGAACTCATAGCTCTTCCAATAGCTCGCTGAGCGACTTGGAACTGATGGACCAGACCAGACCACCTCTATTATAAATTCATAAATAACGACCAGAACACCCGGTACAAATGTCTGCAGATTGTACCTACACACAATTGTCCCGAGGCGGGAATCGAACCCGCAAACTCTTGCATCGCAGGCAGACCTTCGCCCACCGCGCCACAGAGGTCGCCAAATATGACAGATGACGATCACGTCTCCATATATCGTCAAATGAACTTGGGGCTCAAATCGCGTAAATTTAAAATACTCTATTCGGCAACGTTCAAAGCTTGATATCAATACAAACCATTGATTCGATCAAGTACCTATCACACAAACGCAAGCACAGTCAAGTGTGTTTTGTAGATGAAAGAAGTCTTTTAAAATAACCTAAATAAAATAAACCTCTTAGCTAATCTCAAACTTTCAACGCGATCTAATTCAACTCTGCTGAACTTGACAAAACAAAGCGTGGTTCATTTGCTTTGTTTATTTCACTTCCCCGTATCTGCCCACTTGACTCGGGGTCAGATATCAAAGTTTGACGACAAGCGGTTCAGCCACAGGACACTGCTGCAGTAGGATAAGTGTGTTGTGTTGAAGATAGATACATATATTTATAATAAATTTTATTTAATGTTACAAATTTGTTACAGTTTACGGTTGATAGCGTCTTTAATCCTAACATAGGTTTATCTAGACCCTAGAGTTATCTTAACAATCGTCATCATCATCATTATCATCATCAGACTATAGAAGTCCACGGCTGGACATAGGCCTTCCCAATGAGCGCTATAGCGCCCTGTCTTCAGCTTGCCGCAATCTTTAGTATAAAAATGAATCGCTGAATGTGTTGCTAAGCGCAAATCTCGAGAGCAGCTGAACCGATTTCGCAAATTATTTTTTTAGAATATTCCTTGAATCAGGAGGATGGTTCTTAAGGAGAGAAAAAAAATATAAAAAAAATTGCCTGAAAAAAATTACCACCCGGGCGAAGCCGGGACGGGCCGCTAGTACTTAAATAAAATTATTGCTAGCATCGGAAATGAGTGCGGTAGAGACTAATAGGGGACTAAAGGGTAGGAAACTAAGTATTTATGAACAACTAGCGGCCCGTCCCAGCTTCGCACGGGTGGACATTTATTTTTTCAGGAAACAGACAATTAAAAAATTAAAAAGACATCGCCAAACACATATGTCTTTAAGATATAAATTGTAGGCAATTTAGTTATCGAAGGAAGGATACTAAATCAACAAGTAATGTAAATTACGCAAAAGTAGACGTGGCATGGCAGCACAGTATGGGTGATTTGTATCCAAACATCGAATTTGGCTGAAATATAGTTACTTAAGAACTTTCCCTTGTTTTTTTGCCCAACATGGTCCGGTTTTTGCAAGAGCGCCTATTTATGAATTAAATTGTTTTTATAAGACATAGACATAAATAAAATAAAAAATATTTATATAGTTAAGATTATATGTATATAAAAATAATAAAATTAAGATAGCGGAAATTTTAACATCGTAAAAATTTTAATCAAAGATTCCTACACAACTTTTACACAAAATCTACCTTTATCTCAAAACGATCATCATCCTGAGGGTTGGTTCCTTAATATTATTGCAGAAGTAGATCCAGTTTCAAAATCCGAAAGTGTTTACATTTAACCTTCTGCGTGTCTATTTTCTCTACACTGTGGTTTAAGGCTTGCAAATTAAGCGTTACACTTACATAACTGTAGTAGCACAAACATAACTCTCTACCTATGAAATATAAACAGAGTGGGTACCTTGGCCACTATAATCGTTACACCTACCTACACGTGACAAACATCAAACAACAAAGTGCTTTATTTATTTCCTTTAGAACTTACAAGACTCTAGGACACGTCACAAACAAATTTCAAATATTTCCTAGACCTTACAAGACTCTAGGACACGTCACAAACAAACTTCAAATATTTCCTAGACCTTACAAGACTCTAGGACACGTCACAAACAAATTTCAAATATTTCCTAGACCTTACAAGACTCTTGGCAAACAAATTTCAAATATTTCCTAGACCTTACAAGACTCTAGGACACGTCACAAACAAACTTCAAATATTTCCTAGACCTTACAAGACTCTAGGACACGTCACAAACAAATTTCAAATATTTCCTAGACCTTACAAGACTCTTGGCAAACAAATTTCAAATATTTCCTAGACCTTACAAGACTCTTGGACACGTGAGGCCGAAGGTGTTATTGGAATTTTCTTGCAAGAAAAACTCACAGTAACAGCCTGGAGTTGGCAATTGTATAGTTCACCCCGTGCCTCGGAAACTATGTCTTAACTCGTAAACAGAGACCTTTAAAATTATCTTATGTACCTAATATTTATTCTACTTCCTACACTATTTATTTTTATTATTAATAGAAGAGTAGCTGCGCCCCGCAGCTTCGCCTGCGTCGAAATCTATGTGTCAAATGGTTTATAAACCTTCCTCTTGAATCACTTTATTAAAAAAAACCACATCAAAGTATCAAAGAGCTGTTTTAAAGATCTATGCATCGGTACTTATGAACTTTTGGGACAGACAGACAGCGTGAAGCGACTTTGTTTTATACTATGTAGTGAAATAAGATGTTGATAAAGTACCTTTTGTCAAAACAAAACAAAACAAAGCAAAGCACAGCTATGTCCACCGAACCTTGAGAAAAGATTATAGATTTCTACATCTCGATGTTTCTAACGATAACTTAGATTTTAGAGCACTTCTCCCCGGAAGCCCAAACAAAGGCGAGAGGTTTTTTTTACGAGCCGTTAGGTTACAAGCTTTTCAAACGCAGGTAAGTTTTGCCTCTTTGTAAGATCCATCCGCGAGGTAATTTTAACAACAATTGCTTGTAAGCCGACCTTCTTCCATTTTATGATTTACGCTACGAAGATGGTGTTCATTTATTTTGTCTACTAGCTTGCGTCCGTGGCTTCGTACGTACCTTTCTCAGGACCGCAAAAAGTTGATAATTTTATAGTTATACAACGTCTACGTATATTATAAAGGTGGCTTTTTGTGACGGGAGTGAATGCCCAAATTAGAAAAGTCAAAAAGTCACCCTGTATTATTGAGTTGTAATTTCCATGCGATTTGTTGCTTTGGTTCGTTCTGAAAGTAGCGGGAAATTTAAAAAAAATCTACTCTGATAAGCTCTTAATAATTAATAAGTCGGTATCTACTAATATAATAGCGAATTTAACAACAGCATGGTAGTAGGCTAAGGTAAGAATAGGTACTTATGATTTCAATGGGAATCGTATTAATACCTACTAGAAATTTCAGAGTTACTTATGAATAAAAAAACAATTTTCCAACCTCAAATACAATATCTTATCTACTGAAATGTTTTCGACTCCCATCCGGGAGTCGAGTCGGATGGACAATAAATGGACATAGGCAAACCATGGGCACGCACGACACCTTACCTTCTCAAAACCTGAATAGACCAGACCAGCTGTCAAATACGCAAAAACCGCCCAGCCTTTATTGACATTTGAAAGTCCTTTGAAGGCCTTCGTAATTTGCAATTGTATGGTGAACGCCATTAAAAGGACTTTCAAATGACAATAATTATAAAACTTTTGAAACTATCATGGTTATTAACACTAAAGTTATTTAAAACAAGATATTTACCATGATTTAATTGATTTGGTTTTATAATATTCATGGCGCATGAAACTGTGCCGAAATATTGGATATCTCAAAAATCAAATCATGGTAAATATCCCGTTTTAAATGACTTTAATAATTATAGAATGGGTGGTTTTACCATAATTCACACACCAGATACTTTTAATGTACGTACCTAATAATTGTTATTCATTTTGCGCATTTTAACCTTCACTTTGATTATCATAATTGGATGTCCTGTCCTAGTACCTAAATAACATTCGAGAAAAGGATTCGCGGTCGCAGAGGCGTGATCTCAACTTGGCAGGGCCAATATCATAATGGCCCCTGATAAAATCACTAGGTACATAGTTTTATAACAAAGTCACTTCCCGCTATCTGCCTGTTCCTATGTTATGTAGACCTTTAAAGCTACGCAACGGATTTAAATAACTGCATTTAAATCCGTTGCGTTGTTTTTAATAAATAGTGATTCAAGAGGAATGTGTATTAACCATTTGAATCATAGATTTCCACGCAGGCGATGCGGCGGGGTTCAGCTACTAAAATTCTAAAAGGAACCCACTCAAAAACGACTCGCTTTACACAGGTATCATGGCATCTGAAGACAACTCCTTTCAACCGCTCCTGTGTGAGTGAGCAGGTGGCCAAACTAAAGGCTTCCTTTGCAGCTGGGCCGTGATTCTTTACTTGTTATGTGAGTACACGCATATGAACCTAACTAGTGTGAGGTAGATATGAAAAGGTTAGGCAAGGTAGACCCATCTGTATAGGTACCTAAGGTACCTACTGGGATTATTCGCAGACGTTCTTCTGGGTTAGTATATTGCGGACCACATTACATGTGATGTGACAGTGTCACATGATCTGGAGAATATTATGCTATAGGTACAGAAAAAAATTACATTCGTTCAATATTCTAAAGAATTACCAATTTAACTAGTTTCTCACTACTTCTTTACGATGACGACCTATGGCTTGATGTGTGGCTCGGTAGGCAAAGATCCGGGTTCTATTCCCGCCTCGGGACAAATGTTTATACGATTTGCAGATATGTATTTGGTCAGGGTGTTCTGGTCGTTTTCTATTTACGTACCTATATTAAAATATCTAGAGTGCTAGCTAATAGCTAAGCAGAGCTTGTGTTATGGGCCAAAATAACACAAGTTTATTCTAATAAATAATGTTTGTAATGTAGGTATTATTATTATGGTATGTAGTGTATTTGTTTTCTTTTTTGTTATCTTTATATTTACTAAAGTACCTACTACAGTCTATTTTGTTACTTCATGTTTAGTCCATCCAAAGGTTGCCTGGAAGAGATCGCTCTCAGCGATAAGGCCGCCCTCTATTCTTACTTTATTCTACTTATTGTTTATTCCTTTATTGTTTTCTGTTTTGTGTGGTATGATAAAGTGTTTTCTATCTACCTATCTCTGCTTAGCTTAGGACCAGATGATGCTGTGTGAATTGTGCAGCATTTTTTTTATTTATTATTTTAGTTATTTTTCCGAGTTTCCTTTGTATTCTAAGAGCTTAGCTTAATGAATGAGAGCACATTGCCGTAGGTAGTTACACATGTTAAAGTTAAGACCCTGGTTGGATCAAGGTCAAATGCACCCCTGTTGTATTTAGGAAGGGTGCAGCGTGCAGCTCAATTGACCTTGGTTAAATATTGTCAAATTGTTCGTTCAACGAAGGGTAAGAACCAGTTTTTTGTTTTTAGAAAACGGAATTAAGGCTAGGTATTCCTGCACCAGTAGGCATTTAGCGCTGTCGCAGAAGTATTTGGCACACAGATTATACAGAAATCGCAATGTGTTATTTGACACCAAATTTGACAATGGTGATTTATCCTGATTTTTTTATTCCTATTTTCAATTTTAAATATTCCTTCATCTTAGGTAAGTTATGTACCCACCAGTCCAGTACCTAGAGTACCAGTTAATTATCGACCTTAGGTACCTTTACTTCATATCCAACGCGTTTACGAGAATTTTTTGACTCCAAAAAATAAGTGGGTGCCTAAATCATCCGTTTTTCTGTTTCGTAACGCATCAAGGCTAAATAGGATAATTAGGGTAGTAGATAGGTTGGTACCTCTATAAAAAATAAACCGTTGTACACGTGTTTTCGATGACCTTAGACTCCTGGATCAAATAGACCTTGGATTGAGGGGAGCCATTGTGCCCATAGCGAGTTCAAAAGAATAAAATAAAGAAAAGGCCGGATACAGTCCCCTAGCATGCAGATCGGCAAGCCAACGATAATTTCCTATTGGAATTTTAATATTGTGAAGGATATGAATATAAGAAAACCGTTGGTTTTGTTGCTACGTAAAAGTTATAAGTTGCTACCTCGCTCAATGTGATAGTTATATAATGATGACGCTATGAATAAACGAGTCAAAGAGTTTATGTAAAAATGAATAAAAGAGTTTATGTAAAAATTGTCTCCGTAGGTACTCTAAAAATCACTTTCTTGTGGACATATTTCTAAAGGATGCGATTTGGATTGAGTTGTCAAATTACGCCAGTAAGTCAGTTCTCACGGGACCCCCGAGGGAAATACTAGTTTTACATGAATTTTAATAAATATTTATTTGGTTCCTCGAATGTGAAATCCCGATTGAGAATACATCATGAAAGTGCACTTTATCGCACATAATTTGGTCTAGCGTGCGTAGGTCAACTTAACTTGAACCAGTTGCGTAGTTTTCTTGTAAATAAACAAAAACTAATTTTTTCGCTTATGCCGCCCGCGCGCCGCCGCCGCCGGCCGCCGCGCCCCGTTTCAAACAACGCGATATCCTATGCATATATGGCGACAACCGATGACGAAGGTCCGCCTGCGACGCAGGAGGTTGCGGATTCTTTTCCTGCCTTGGAACAAATGTTTGTACGATATACAGACATTTTGTGGAGGGTGTTCAACTTTCAATTTGTTGTCATGTTTAATAATCAAAAATATCTATAGGTAGGTAGGTATATGTAATGTACTGTATTATATATATCAGTTATCTAGTACCCATAACACAAGCTCTGTTTAGCTTGGGGCTAAATGATGCTGTGTGGGTGGGTTGTCCAGCATTATTTGTTTTATAATTTTATTGTTAAGAATAAATAAATAAACAATGCTGGACAATTCACACAGCATTATCTAGCCCCATGGTGAGCAGAGCTTGTGTTATGGGTATTAGATAACTGATATACATAATACAGTACATTACATATACCTACCTACCTATAGATATTTTTGATTATTATACATAATACAATACATTACATAGGTATACGTAGATAGATATTTTTTATTATACATAGAAAACAACAAGAACACCCGGAACAAATATCTGCAGATCGTACACACAATTATTCCGAGGCGGGAATCGCCCACCGCGCCACATCGGTCGTCAAATGAGAATGTAACTCTATACCTATACCATCTCTATACCATAATACATAGTTACATTCTTATAACGAGACTATAGAGTCAACCTAAGATGCTTTTTTAATAAGTACCTACCTTTTATATCATTTCTTTACACAGAAAGTAACGTATAAATGTAGGAGGCTCGTAACGTAGCTCGTAACCATAAATATAATACCTACCAAATCAATATCTTCCCTTCTCATATAATTCTTAAAAATAAGAATAACCTTTTTGTCGGTTTTCCATAGCTGGTTGAGCGACTTTGAAGTGACTTTGTGTGAAAAGAAAATATCTAGCATAATAATTATTATTTTTACGAATTGATACTTTGTGTTATTAAGGACTTCAATTACGTGAATATGGTGAAATGCTCTTGATTTTGATATTACCTACTCTACTAGATCAGATGTATCAAAGAGAATACAATAACTTGAAAAGGTTTCTTCAAAGTTTAATTATTTCTGTTCGGGGCTACCATGCTATTTAACACATAAAATAAGTGCGTTATCTGCGTTATTACGCAAATTTTAGCGCGATTAACGCGTGTTAAGGCGCAATTTAACGCGAATAATGCCTTTTCAAGAGTTATTCGCGTTCAAATGCGCCTTAACAAGCGTAATTCACGCGTCGTTATGTATTAATAAATAGCATGGTAGGTAGCCCTGTAGCCCTACTGAGGTTTATTCCCTTGAACCAGACACATATATAATATTGCCAAATCAAAGAAGTCAAGTTGACTTGAAAAGTTTAAGGCCCCTTTGTTATATTATATCTAGGTATTATAATTCATAGATTTAATAATTTTTCATTCATGTTATAATTATTCATCTATGGTTGAAGATGGGTTGAACTGTTGAAGCCGTTGAATTGAAGGCATAATACAAGAAGTTGAAGTAAAAAGTGTTTGTTTGTTGAGTTTGTTTTCATTTTACTTTTCATGCATTTTCCCAAATTGGTTTCAATTGTAGTTTGTTTGTTGCGTCTCTAAAGATAAACTATTCAGCCCACAAAATAAACAAAATTCCAGACGATAGGACAAGTTATCATCATGTCTTCTATTGCTGATCCCTCCAGGTTAAAGAAAGTCTACATCAAACCATCATCAGCGAAGTCATATCCTGGAAAACTTAAGTTGGTTGGATCAAAAAAGGGACCAATAATTATACTACCTGCGCCCCCTCAGACAAAACCTCTCGAGTCAATTGATTGCAGTAAGTAGTATCGTATTATACCCAAACGATGAGACGGAACGAGTACTTACAAGTACCAATACAAGTGGTCGTTCGTTTTAGGTAACTAGGTATTCTACATCTATAACCGTAGTTCGCACTGGACGTAGTAGTGGTACCTACAAACCAAACAAACAAATAAAACTAATAAAAAATATAACTGCTTCAATAAATACTTATAAAGAGAATCTTTACCATAACTGCCTGCTTTAAGTCAGAACAACTGTGTATTTTTAGTTTATTCTTCTGTCAGTGGGCCACATTAAGTTGATCATCACCAACGCATCTACCATGTGGTCTGGTGGGTTCTTAGTAGATATAACGTAGAATAGAACAACAGTCTCTGTCTAGTCTTCCGACAGAGCCATTTCATGACAATATACAAGAGTACCTTTTGTGTAGTGTGCCTTGCAACTCTATAATATACAGCAAAAGATATGGCCACCTGATACTGCAAGAAGACAAGTTAATGCTTCTAGCTGAGCCTTTTGTCAGCTTTGTGAAATCGTGTCTTTTATATTAGTAATTTTATTATTAACTAGCAGCCCGTCCCAGCTTCACCCGGGTAGTAATTTGTATAAGGCAATGTTTAAAATTGTTCTCTGTTTTCTCTCCGTAAGAACCATCCTCCTATGTTAAGGAATATTCTAAAAAAAAAATTTGCAAAATCGGTTCAGGTGCTCTCGGGAATTGCGCTTAGCAACACCTTCAGCAATTCATTTTTATATTATAGATAAGTTAATAAATTTTGTTATGTTACATTACAGGCCACCCTACTGACTCACAGAGAGAAAACACAACCATTGATATGTCTGAGATCATGTTATTTAGAGATCTCCCATCAAAACCATGGGACAATGGAAAACAACCAATTCATAATTCAAGTAGTCAAAATATTAGCAAAGAAATAGAACAAAAAAATGCTAATTCTGATATTGCGAGTACAGAAGTTATATGGCTTCCTACTGCTTCACAAAAGGGAGATAAGGTTCTTGTGCTAGAGAATGAAAATATTGAAACAATGCACAGTGAGAATGAAAGTGATGAAGATGGTTATTCTGTATCTGATCAGAGCGGTAGCGAAAATGAGTATGAAACGGAAATGCCTCTTAACTCAAGTGGAGAAACACAAAATACATATAACTCAATCAATACTACTCCTAGAAAAAATATTGATGAAGTGTTAAATCCGAGGTCAGAAAAATTAAATCAAAGTCATAGTAGAAAATCTTTTAATCCCAACGATATACTGAAGCAGCTTAAAGCTATTAACTCAACTCAAATTTCAAAGCCAGGTATTGTCATTAATATTTTTATAAATAACTAGTTTCTGCCACAACTTTACTTCTAGTACACACCTGGGACTTTAATATTTAGTCAGACCATTTATAAGTCAGTGAAGAGCTTAAGGGCCGAAGGGGGCACTTGTGTCATACCAAAAGAAATGGTTGGTACTCTGCGGTTTAATAATAATACCTACTTAAGAAATAAATAATTTCACCATATCTTTATTTGAAAGATAGATATTTTAAATAAATAAATTTAGAACAGCAAATGTAAAAAAAAGAGGCAAACAGTAAAAACAGAACCTCATACTTTATTCAACCTTTTTTGTCCTACTGCTTGCTGGGCAAAGAAGTACCCTACCCCACACTAAATAATTCCATAATAAATAATTCCCCTAAGAGATCACAAGAATGTTTAGTGCAAATGCAACCTGCTTTTCGAAAAGTATCAGAATTAGGTCATACTAAAAGAAAAGAGGAAATTATTGCTAGTGTTAGAGCCAGTCCGTCGTCGGCGCATGCATAACGAACATCAGAAACCGTAACTATCCAGCATCTCTGCGAGTTACTGGTATTAATTTACCTTTATATTTGAACCAGCTGGGGATCGGCAAGTAACTCACTCCAACCAAGATAATAGATACCTACTATTTGAGCAAAAAGTAATTATTTTTTCTGAAAAAACTAGTCCTTCTGGTATAATATTATGCCGATCAGAATATAAAACAAATGATTTGTTCCAGGGGTATACACAACCGTCTCCAAAAGGGAATACTGTCAAGAATGGCTCAAACATCAGGCATTACCAGGCTTTGAGCAGGATCAAAAACTTTTTAACTTCCTCGCCTCAAAACTAAAGCCAAGCATAGCACTTGAATCGCGCGAGTCTCTGAAGAATCTTGTATCATCACACTTCTTTCAGCTGTCATACATGTGGACAGAGAGTGGTAAAAATAAGGATAAAATGTACAAAGAATACTCCAATTGGTTCAATGGGCCACCTATCAAGCTGACTTCTTCAAGGCCCATAGATATACAACCTACATCAAACATTCCTGATGAACTGGTACGCAATAACATTGAAACAAATGCAGATGCTTTTAAATTCCTTAAAAACTTTGATCCACCTTTTATAGCAGATGGGCTTATCAGATTAGTCCCTTGCACGGATTTGACCCCGGAGAAAAAGGCTAAGTTACATGACTTCTGTGCCAGATATGTTGCTGACATGAAATTCAAGTGGCTGACTTCTAATGACAATGAAGGTGTTTTCTTCAAGAAATTCGAGTGTTGGCTTAAGTTAAATGTTAAATGGCCGGTATTTTTAAAAGATGTCTTTCCCATACCGAAAAAAACTGCTGAAAATGAAGAATTTAATATTTTTTCTAACATTAGTGAAGATCTTGTTACGAAAATGATGTTAAATAGGAAAATTGACACAATTGAAAAAATATTGGTAAGTAAATACTTGGAAACGGGTAAGGACATTTCAAAAATAATACATAGAGTGATCCATCATCCAGAAGATGCTGCACTTGTCGCGGGCATTATCTCTGATGATAAGGAATGTAGCTGCTACCCACAACTTGCTGGTATAAAAATACCAAATAAAGATGGTGTGAAAAAATTCAAGCCACCATCACAAGCGCAAAAAGAAGTACTTAAAATGACTGTAGAACGATTAAAAGACTCTATGCCTCCACCAAAAGATCCTTTAAAAGAAGAAGACCCAACAGCGTCGCCAATTCAAAATGAACACGCTGCACCAGCAGAAGCACATCAAGCCATGCTGAACCAACATTTATATAGAATAAAATTTGCGAAACTACCTTTACAGAATACTATACCTATTAGAAAAGAAGTTAATCAGGTTGAGATAATAAGTAAAGTGAATATTCCCCATATTAATGATGATGAGGATGATGGCATAGAAACATGTCAACCAAATGAAGGAGGCGATAAAATTGTAAAAGGCGGTGTATTCAAGTTTAAAGCTGTAAGCCCGCCAAAAACAATTAAACAACGATACCAACCAACAAATTGCCCTTATACTCCAATTTCCACTGTAAAAGAAAGTTTTCATAATTCCAATGAGAAGATGATTGTCGATACAGCTATAGATAATAATAACACAATTGATAGTTACAATAATTTTGTAACACCCACAGAGCAAAATCACGAAAAAAATAATGAAAATCTTGAATTTGGACCGGTTCTGGATAAGCTTATATTCACCCAACCATTAAACCTACCGAAGGGGGCAATAATAAAGCTACCAAATAATAAAGAAGCAATTCTCTGTAATGTCTCTAATTGTTCAGCAACTGTGTTAATACCAAAGTTTGTTAAAAAAAGTGGTCCTGATGTACGTGTGAAAAAGTCAAATTATAATGTCAAAACCCTCGTCAAAAGGATAATTCATAAAAAAAACACGAGTACTGTAAAGAAAGCATCCTCAATAAAAAATCATGGTCTGCAAGATTCCCCTAAGAGATCACAAGAATGTTTAGTGCAAATGCAACCTGCTTTTCGAAAAGTATCAGAATTAGGTCATACTAAAAGAAAAGAGGAAATTATTGCTAGTATTAGAGCCAGTCCGTCGTCGGCGCATGCATAACGAACATCAGAAACCGTAACTATCCCGCATCTCTGCGAGTTACTGGTATTAATTTACCTTTATATTTGAACCAGCTGGGGATCGGCAACAACCAAGATAATACCTACTATGAATACCTGGAAATGCCAACCATAAGAGAAGTCAATAATTACAGCAAAAAATACAAAGACCGAATAATCATAGCAACACACTAGCAAAAAACCTACTATAGGACTTCGAAGACGACATAAAACGCCATAAAAGATGGCATAACTCGAACTTGACATAAGGAACTAGTGTTCTAATCTAAAGATGGTGTTTTTCACTGGATTGGCACCTGAAGAATATCCCACTTAAGGGGCCTCCGAGGGACGAATTCTTCATACAAACGTAATACCAAAATTATTTCTAATTCAAGCATATTTCCACTATAATATTGCATTATTTGTATTAAAATAGTATTTATCTAGGTTCCCAAATAGTTTTTTTTTTTAAATAAAAACGCCAATCTCATTTTGCACATTTTTATGCGAAAATAGACAAGTTTTCTTGCTATTTGTTTCGTAATAAAAACATCAATATCTTACGTTTTATTTATTAAGGAATATAGCTTATATTGTCTAGTTACAGAATAACAATACTTTGTGAAGAATACAAAAAAAATTCAGTCATAATTTTTGGTATTACGGAACAAACCTAATTTTGAACGGCTAATATTGCTATCGCGCACGCATGTGGCGCGGCGCAAGGGTTAAACACGGGACGATATTCGGAGCGATTTTTGCAAGCGAGGGTCGCCGGACCCTTAAGACCACATCTTATTATGGCTAAATAGCCGACCGTTGATAAAAACGTTGAAAACAAAACTAGCTGCTGCCCGCGGCTTCGCTCGCACTTTTGAAATAAGTTATGTCCGCCCCGGGATACCATTTACTTTGCTACCAAATTTAATTACTTCTATCATGAATTATAACCAAGTTATTATTTATTTCATTATTCTGCCGTTTAAACGTGAACACTTTCGAATTAATATTACTAGCTGCGCCCCGCGGCTTCCCCCGCATAGAAATTTATTTGTCACATGGAAATAAATTGTGGACATCGAAGATAATTGTTTTTTTGTCCAAGTTTCACAATGACAGCAGTGTCGACAGCATGGGTAAATGTTTAATACTTTAATATCTCACTGCCCTACCTAATATAAATAAAATAAAATTAGATGTTGTCAAGAATTTTCTTATTTGTTTATTTGGACGATATTTAGGTGATCATGTAAACCTAGTCAAGTGCGAGTCAGACGCATAGAGGGTGTCTACACAAATAAAAAAATTATGTGCCCTAATACAAATAAATTTCCGTGCACTGGTCATGTAATGTTTTAATAATAATCACAAAATAAAACAAATGACTGAGTGTTACCACAATTTATTGCATTTTACTATAAAAATTGAATAAAAAATATTATATTTCATCAACATGTTACTTTAGAAATGAATATTATACAGTTGTAGAAAAACATTTCTAGGTCGCCCTAACGTGCTGTAACAATTAATATAATGAACCTTTTCGATCTTCGGCAGTAAAGTGGCTACGTTATAGGATGGATGGCAAATCCAGGTTATACTATTTCTATGATAATACGAAAAAACAGTTATTGGCGTCTCGATCCGAACGACATAAAACATAATTCTCACTTTGTTATATACTAATATCTTAATCAAGCATAGCCACATCCTGTCGATGGTCCAAGAGGTAACAGTAAGGTGCGACGGGGAGGTACTCTAGTGCCCGACGCCGCTCAGCTGAGCCATTTCTATAGATGGGGGAGAGACGGGCCGATTTATATGGAATGAAATTACGCGAACATGATTCAACTTACTACATTGTATAATGGTGCTATAAGAGCTAATAAAGCTACAGTAGTGTTTTCTGCACAGTATCGAGACTAGAATTGCTATTCGGTTCGTTTCCGTTCGAATAGAACAGCACAAGTTCATGTATTCTTAAATAACGTGGAATATACATAACTAACGTTTAGTGTAAAGCATTACAGCTAACGGCAGTATCATGTATGAGGTAAACATCAATTAGAACAATTAATTTTACAGAATAATTAACAATCTAGTGCATGCAAGTGCAACACGTACGTACTCTATCAATATACAAAATTACATTATTTAGTCCTTCATTAATCACAAACTGCGCCTATGGTAAAGCAAGGGGGAGATCATAGGGGATCTCTGAAGTCCTAGTGGATGGTGCGGGTAAGTGAATCTTGTTCTATCGTCTCAGTCCCCCGCGCGGGGTGGGAGGGGAAGCGGCGTCCGTTTTGTCAGTCTCACGCTGCTCTTATACTAATCTTCATCTTCGCCGCTCTCAGATTCTGAACAAAACATGAATTATGAATTAGTCTTGCTTTTCGTGACCCACTGGTAATTTTGAGTGTAGGACCATCATATTTAGTTAATTGGAACGAGTTTTGCTCCAACTCAAAATCTACCAACTTACAAATAAGCAAATCAAATGTACTAGACACATAAGTTATGAACATACTAGTGGTTTCTTCTCACTTCTTCCACTGGTGGACAAAAAATTTAAGTGAACTATAAAATAATTTAATAGTATAAAATATGACCTGTCTAAGTGCTTAAAGAAATAAAAACTTTTCATTTTCATTTTTAATAGACAGTATTTAGATGTTTAACTTTTGAAACTATCATGGTTATCAACACTAAAGTCATTTAAAACGGGATATTTATATAATATCCCGTTTTAAATGACTTTAGTATTTAGATGCCAATGTCACAATCAAAGTTACATTTTTATAATTTTTGTAATCCTGTACGTTATTGCTGAGTGTGGTGATTATTGCAAATCCTCCATTGCACAAAGTTCTGACTACTTCCTCTAGGGAGTCCATTTATTTTGTATATCCAGTCGACGTTTTGCAGCAGATAGTTGTTCTGTTGTACATACCTTCCTCTGCGCTCTGCAGCCACTCCACAAACTTCTTCATCTGGTCCAGGAACATGACCTTGCCCTTGGTGTTGGCGGGCTCGCGGTACCACTTGAGGATCACCTCCTCGCTCAGAACGTCCGTCTTGTACAGCATCAGCACCAGTTTACTGAAGGCGCGCATGAACGACATGTTCTCGTAGCAGTACTCTTGAACCTGGAAATGAATTTCAATTTATTATGTCATTAAAAATTATTTATTAGGTAGAAATGTATAAATTAAAGTCTGTATGTGAAATTTTTTTAGAAACGCAAATCTACCTGATTTACGTTTCTAAAAAAATTTCACATCGCCTATGGTATCAAACACGCAGTCTCTTTCCACTGTCTGTCTGTCCCTATATGTATGCTTAGATCTTTAAAACTATGAAACGGGTTTTGATGCAGTTTTTTTTTTAAATAGAACTATTTAACACAGATCTCCACACGGGTGAAGCCGCGGGTCGCAGCTAGTATAATATATGCCACACCACTGCCGCGGAAACTTTGCCCGGATCGACATCAAAGCACTATTCAAATGTAAAATGTAGAGGTAAAATGCGTAGACTGGTCATATAACAATCGCAGTCCGTCTATTAAACCCCACGTCAATGTTGCGCACTTCGACACTGGAACGCGTATGTGACGCGTTCCAGTTCTAATTGTACGCAGTTAAATTAAGATCCTAATATTCTCTGCCCATCACATACACTAACTGTTCAATCCAGTCTCACATGGGGGTTACCACCACACCCACATATACAAAGATAATATTACCTTGGAGAGCAAAGCGAGCTCCGCTTTGGTGGACTTGGCGAAAGCAGCGAGCAGCGGCGTGTACAGACGCAGATGCTTCGCTGCCTGTTCAGCCAACAGTTCCTCTTTCTTGTTCCACTCTCCACGGGACATCACGCACTGCCAGATCTAGAAGGGACCGCCACATTAATAACCAGAATTTCAAACTTTATTGCACTAAGTTTATATAAGTTAGGTCAGATTGCCATATCGACATGTGGTACTAGCGTTTCGCGGCCGCTTGGGTTGACCGAAAGACTCGGTCGCACCGCGCGACCGTTCAGCGCTAGTATGTTACGACTCGTCATCAAGTTTCATCATTTGATAGTTCAGTTAGAGCGTTTACGCTAAGGATTTCACTGTAGTATTATAAGAAAAAACAGAGTGGAATGGATATTAAATACAAATGCAATACAGCGTTCTTTGCATAAGGGTTATTATTAACCCTAAATAAATGTTGGTGGAAAATATTTTACGTTGCATAAAGTTCGTATTAATTATTTGTTTGTCTTTAGTTTCATTAGTGTCTTCCCTTTTTTTTATACGAATGGATATCACCAAAACGCCCGTAACTTCCTGTCGTTGAAAATTAAGTTTTAACAAGCGCCGTGGCAGAAAATTTGTCATGCATAAGTTGCGTATCGAATAATTAAAAGACAGGGACAAGGACCGAGAAAGATTTGTAGATCTTTGGGAAGGTTCCAGTCCAGAGCAGCGGCCGTCAAGATGATTCACAAAGCAAAATTATCCTACTAATATTATAAACGCCACAGTTTGTGAGGACGTATGTACATATGTTTATTGATCTTTCACGCAAAATGGATGATGGACCTTCACATTAATATACCTTCCATATCAGAATAACACATATCCAAAATATCTATCACCACGCGGGTGAAACCGCAGGGCGCAGGTAGTAAATCTATAAAATAGGATATTATGTTGTGTACTCACGATGGCGACGACCTCGTGGTCCGGGATGGCGTGCTTAACCGACATCTCCTTGAGCTCCTGGATCAGGTCCAGGATCGGTTTCTCGTCCGCCAGCTCGTCCAGTAGCGCCTGTGTCAGCTCGCGGCGGGCCTCCTGTAGCGGGGGACATAGGTAAGACAAATGCGAAGTTTGATCTTGAAGTTTAGACACAGATTATCTCTTAGTTTACAAATTGACGACCTCAGCGGCGAAGTGAAGGTCCGCCTGCGACACAGGAGATTGCTGGTTAGATTCCCGCTTCGACACGAATACTTGTATGATCAGCAGTTATTTGGTGGAGGATCTGTCTTAAAGGTGCTGCTACTCCCGGTGGATTACCCTTCGTCACCATTTACCTAGTCTACAGCTGGACAAATGAGCGCCATGTCTTCAAGTTGCCGCATCCTGCATCTGCCTGCAGTCTTTCATCCCACCTGGCCGGAGACCATCCTACACATTTGCAGAGTCGCGGTTTCCGCTCAATAACATTTACCCCTGCGGTTGTCGGGGCGGGAAGTATTCACTTCCTACCCGGCAGCCAGACGTATTTTCTTGTACCTAAATCCTAGTTACCTGCGAGGCCTGCGCGCGATGTAGACGTAACAGCTCGGAAAGCTCGCGCGACGCGAACATTGCCGCCAGCACGTCCTCACTCCGTTTGTTCAGGGGAAGGAACTCCAACAGTCTGTGGACAAAACACTTATATAAATAAATAATGCTGGTTAATTCACACAGCATCATCCAGGCGCATGCTAAGGAGAACTATAGTTATACAGAAAAGTTAACTTTTAACTACACTGCTAGATGCAACAAGTTTGACAGGCTATGGCGCTAATTTGGGGAGGTTATTAAACCTATTCTAGGTTCAAAATTAAAAATATGAATATTAAACAATTGGCTGATACCAGTCAGAGATGGTGAGCGAAAGCTTTGTTACAAGTGGGGATATTTACCGCATGCTAGCCAATTTTTGCCAAATGCAAGGTGCTGAGCAGCAGTTGAACCCTAAAATCCGCCCATTTGTATGACCAATTTATAATAATAATGGAATAAGATTGTAGTGTCATTTATGACCCCTCGCCGAGAACTGGACGAAGGGACAGTACATGACTCGTTCTTATACCCCGTTGCGATAACAAGCCTTACAGACAGAACTCATTGTGATATTGCTTTGGGGAGCAGGTTTAGAGAAAAACTAAACGGCGAAACATTTATTAGCGCCAAGCGTTGTTTCGGCTCTGACACAGCTGTGCCATTCCTGATCGGATGAGTAGTTTTCTCGTCAATAAATGTGAGAACTAAAGTGCCGCCTTGAACCTTACAGTCTTTTGAATCTTTTGAATGACCTCAGAGCATTTTAATCAGTTGGCACTGGCTTTCGATACAAACAGGTGAGTTTTCAAGACAAGGTTTTGTAAATTTGTATACTGATTCTAAAGTGATGTAAGATACTTACTTGCCCTCAAGCTGTCCCTTCTTGAGCGCCGTGACGAGGGTGTTGGTCCCGCGCTCCGCTTTCATGGTCGCAAACACCTCCAGAACGAAGTCAAGCGCCAGGTTGTCTTTGAGGATGTGCTCATTTTGGAGCACTAGTAGCACCGACGGCGGAACGCAGCCGTTGCCTAAAACAAACAACCATGACATTGATGAAATTGGAAATTTCATCTTGCATTCCAAGCGCGGCATTGCCGATGTAGGCAGAAATACCTTTGATGATAGGAACTAATGGAACTATAGATGGAGGGACGCGTGTCAAATTTATGCTTGATATCATTCTATCAATATCTCCATGCAAATAGCACCCGCATGCACTATTCAGCTATAGTTTCTTTAATCTATGGACGAGTCTGTGAGAACACCATAGTCACTTGAGTTGTGTTTAGTCTTCCGAGGTTATACACCAAAACCCACGAGAAAATATAATACGCGTGGCTAAGGAAACTAGTCGACAAATTTTACCATTTCACTGATCAATAGGATAACAAATATTTGATCCAATCCAGAAATTGAATTTTCCTGCGACGTTCTCGTCGATTGATGTTTGTAGTACGTTATTTGAAAAGCCTGGCTATAAAATCGGGCTTTAATCAAACAACGCACGTTACTGTCGCGCACTTCGACACCGAATCGAGCATGAAACGCAATCCGGTTCTAATTGTACGCATTATCCTCAACACATTTTTACTTCAGTCATCCATGCGGCTGCGACAGGATAAGAATAATAACACGCGGCATCATCTAGCCAAAATATTAGGGCGCTAACCAAACTCAAACTGGCGCCGCCACCTATTTTACCTTATTTATTACGTTCCACACAGAGGAATAAACATTGGGCAGTTTTTTATACCTATTCATAAGCTATTTTTAATGCCTCTGTAATTGTTTTCTTTTGTCTATACAAAAGAAAACATTTCCAGAATAACTGTTTTCGCATCTCTGGCTTAACTATTTTAAACAGAGATGCGAAAACAGAGTTTCGTGGAAACCAATCTCTGCTCAATGGATTTTTGAATGCATATTGCTTTTTATTGAATACAACCACAAAATAGTGGGCGGCGCTAGTGTGAGTTAAGGTAGCGCCATAATAAATAGAATAGAAATAGAAAATATTAATTTACGTTTCTTATAAAATAATACAAGTTAAGAACTAATAATACTAATAAAGATAACAAATTAAGACCTAATAAAAGAATTTAAAAATATATTAAAAATGAACACAAAAAGGCTACCAGCTCAGCATTAAATGATACATTGACACAAGTGCCAATGCAGTGCTGGTTTTCAGCGGCGCCAGAGTGCTGATTGCAGCACTAAACACAACACAAATCACCAATAATAACAATTTAACACGCAAATCACAAAAGAAAACAAATAATAACAATTTAACGAAATAATTAAGTTTATACTATGATAAGTTAAATAAGGAACAAAAAAGAAAATTTACTAAGTAATCATAAAAATATACGAGATCTTTATCTCATGCTTTATCTTTATGAAGCATAATAGAATGATTATTGAACAATTTGGTACATACCGATCCATAGAGCAGTCATTCGAGCGAGCTTGATGCGGTTGATGGCCTCAAAACCTTTCAAGTACACCAAGACCTGCAAACAAACAGCTTATCAGTATTCCATCAAGCAATGTTTCAAATGCGAATATAATGTTGTGATATCAGAATAAACGAACGAACAGGTTTGTCAGCACAGATTTTCAGTACTCTAGCCTATGATTTTTCATCATTTTTGTTTGTGGGGTGGTATTTTCAGCCATCTTTGCCGGTATTTTATGACAGTATTGATTCATTGGAGATCTCTTATCGTTAGCATAATTAGGGTTTCTTTCCAATAGAGCCTAGCTACTTTTTTCAGCACTGAAATGTGTTAAACAAAGACAATAGGATTTATTATGTGGCTTTGTTAGCACTATGGCAAAAGTAGCCTTATGAGTTTACTTTAAACAATTTGGCGATAGCTGAATGGTCTCAATTTTTTTTATTTTATACATGATGTTCCCAATAATTAGCTATAAAAATAGAGCACATCTTTTTGCTCTCATGGAAAAACACTTGTGCTTATAATCATTGAAATCTAGTTGGAATGGAGAAGCTTACCTTCTTCATCTCTTCTTCAAACATTTTTTCCAAGTACTTGTACCGGCGCATCAGCTTGACAAATACCTGTAAATAAATTCTACTATAAGTACAAAATAATCAGGATCAATATCAATTTGTTTGAGTTATGTACATTCAGTATTAATTGAACGAGAAAGGTTTTCTCAACATATGTGTTCAGGACTCTAGCCATGTTTTTCATCATTTAGATAGATAGATAACACTTTATTATACCACAACTCTTATTTGACTTATGAGTCTAAAATTCGGATGCAGCCTGAGCGTTGGGCATACCTAAGATTTTTGTGTAATATTCTTATACCCAAACAATTAATTAGATTCCATTCCTAGTATTAATAATAATAGAAATCATGATTTCGTATTCTACCTGTTCAAAGTTTCGCATGGTCTCCATATCCTCGCTAGCTGAGAAGATGCAAGTGTTGGTCTTGGGTGATTCGCCGTCCATCGACACACCACCGCCGGGGACTGTAGGAAAAACAACCAAAATTAAGTTAGTGACAAATGGCTTCGGTTCGAGTTTGAAGAACCACATCTCGTCTGCTGGTTTTTGATTGGGTGGTACATCTCGTCTGCTGGTTTTTGATTGGGTGGTACATCTCGTCTGCTGGTTTTTGATTGGGCGTATTTCTGGCAATGCATCTGAAGTCAAGCCACTCAAACTGACGCAGAGTAGAATTTAAGCGAAGCGTCCAATTCTATTATATAATATTTGCGCGCATCCTGCTTATGTAAGGGACGACATATTAGGTAACCCGCTTTGTCTCCCCAGATTAACAGTCTGATGGTTAAGCTGCTAACGAGTTTACGATGATAAGCACGCGACGAGGTAACCCGCTTAGTCACCCAGATTAACAGTCTGATGGTTAGGCTGCTGACGAGTTTAGGATGATAAGCACGTTCTAAGCTTGAAATGATAAACCCCCGGCGGAGTAGAGAAACTTGTAGGTGTAGACAGCGTCTTGGTCGCCGCCGCCCGTTTTCAGTCTAGCTAGTGGTTAGGTTACTTACGAAGGAGCCCCCCGGCGATAAGCACGTCGAAGATGACCTCCCCATAGCGACGGTAGTCGAGCTTGGAGCCGCCCGCATCTAGGAACTTGTAGGCAGCGTCTAAGTCGCCGCCCGCCCGCTCCAGCCCCAAGACCAGAGCGTCGCGGAAGCCGTTCGGGTCATACTTCTCTTTCTCATCTGAAAATATATAAAAATCTATAGAAATATATAATGATAGATACATATTATACGTGTTTTGCCTCTAACTTTTAATATACTATTCTTTAATGGTCCAAGATGCATGCACATGTCCAAAAGCAGCAGATTCAGGCGGCGCGCCCTCGTAGTTCACGAGACTTCTCAGTTTACGTGACCTTTCCTACTATGTTTCAGTCACAATCTACATTAACTGATTTAACTTTTGACTTCACGTATGCGACCTCGCTTGCCTTTAGATATCGTTTGGATCTTGCAATGACGACAATAAGAGATATTTAATAAACTGTCATGAAATAACGACCCTATAATAATGATGCCTCCGTGTTATAGCATACTATATGAGCCTACCCAATTACTTATAAGCAGTGGTCTAGGGGCAAGACATCAAGGGGAATCTGCGCATTTATCGTTTCCGTACTGGGCTCGTACTAATCTACCCTTATTTTACATCTATAAAGTATCGTGCATGGCTGAATGGACCTACCACCGGGCTCGTAATGCTGGATAAGTAATCCAATCCCGCAAGTCGGTGGGATTATAAACAAGCTGATTATGATTTTCACCTGGCGCGTCGCGGGAATAGAACCCCCGCTGCGTCTAAGGCGGAGGCAAAATTACGTCAATTCAGTTGCAAAAAGCATGTTTCATAAACATCGTAACAAATCTACATAGTACATACATACATACATAGACAGGCAAGTACAAAGACTTGTGCACTATTTGTTTTCTGATTTGCGATAAAATCATGTTTTATTCATCCATTTGCATGTTGATGCTATTCTAGAAGTAACGCTCCTTCGAACATTATTGTTTTCCTGCTTGTAAACGAGTTTAATGAATCAATTGAGCCTGTAAATATACCTACATAATTAATGATTATTATTATTTATCGGTAAGTAAGGTAAAAAGCCAAAAAGTGTCATTCTGAGACAAATCCATTTTTTCAGTGAAACAATTACATAGTTTAGGGCTCCAGGTAGAGGTTTCTTTAATTGGAATTTAAGCTGGTGTGTAGCTTAAGTTCCAATAAAATAATTCAATAGCGTACATGTACACATAAACAAAATAGTAGCACACAATTTACACCACACTATTGTGGTGTGAAATGTTTGCGGGCGCGTCTGAAGCGTATCGTGTTGTGGCCCTGTAATAATGTATCTCTAACCAGAATATATTAAGAACCGTTATGCTTTTGACGGGCTAAAAAATTCCATAAGTGTGGTTCTAGCTTAACGCGAAAATTGGCAACTTGGCAATAAACTAAAGATAATTTATTGCTGTAAAACCTAACGGCAAAGAGCTGACGCACATTATAGGCAACAACATAACGCCTTTCAATTATTATTAGTATTACGGTAGGTACTTATCTTGCTTTTTCTGTGAACATGAATGTTTTCTAGTGATTTTGTAAGTAACACGCGAGGACCGAAAGATTCGAGGTCAATGACTTGAGCTCAGGTCATGAACCCAAGAGGATGATTAGAATTTTGATGCCCAATATATTTAACTTGGCTTGTTTTCTACATTTAAAACAGGTTTTCTTTGTTTTAATAGATATAGAATAAGGGAAACCTTCGAAAATTTTGACAGGGAAGGAAAGAGTTTTATATTTATTATGTTCATTTAATACGATAAACTAAATTCCCTATTTACAAATAATTCGAGTCTATTCTAATTCCACTAAATAAGAAACAAATCACAAGTGCATGATTTGCGCCTTTGTCACACAAGTAGGTAAACAAGTTATTTACACCAGTTGTATGATGGAAGAATTAACATCTAAATTGATAGTTGAACTAAGTTCCTGCTTCTATTACTAGCTTCTACCAGCGACTTCACATGTAAAAACTGACTTTGTTTGAAGTACTTCGGCAAAACTCAAAATACAATGTTTAGACATGGCTCACACTTAACTTTTCTTGTTTCAATTAAAATGTTATATGGTTATTTATTTGTATCCTTTAGGAACTGATTTATGGGATAAAATAACCTATTTGTTATTCCGGGTCTAGACCTACATCCATACAAAATTACAGCTCATCTGTTCAGCAGTTTTGGTGTAAAGAAGAAACATAAATCCACCCAAACATTCGCATTTATAATAGTAGTGTGATGTGATTATTCAACCTCTGCTTGATGATTACATGTGTCAGAATCAGAGAGATAACACGCCCAATCAAGGAATGATAACAGAGATATCATTGCCTCTCATCATCAAGACAATTTAGAAGGATTGTTCAGAAACATAAATTTTATACAAAAATATACATTTATTTTACTCCAAAGGATTTATAAACTTGCATTATAGCTTTAAGAAGCTATTAGCTACAACTACTACTACCTATATTGCTGGGTTTCTATGTGAATGAGAAACGGATTCAGATAACATCATAAAAATTGTAAAATTGTAAAAAAATATACATAGCATAGCTAACATTTGTGATCAAATGAATGAAAGTTTACTCGCAATAAGAACACATTACTATCAATGAAGGTTTCCCATGGAAATTATGGTTTTTTGAGGGGGAAACTCTGAAAACTGGTTTTGTTAGGTTCCTTAAAATATCGTACTTTTAAAGACTTGCACGACTAGAAGTAGCTACTTAGTTTATGGAAAGAGTAATCAGCAGCTCACTAACTAAATAACATTGAGAATTATAACCTCAAAAATAGATGATTGACCATTATTGATAACTGTTCTTGGCAGTGTTCAACTCTATTGAAACAACAGTTTAGAACTACGTGACAGAAAATTCGGCGTGTATAAAATATAACCTTCATCAACACACTTTTTTATGAGTCAACATTGCGAAATTATTGAATTCAGATTATCAGGCAGTAAAAATGATGCACGAAAAGAGAATAATTAATGCGACCTACTTTATCCACCGAGTAGGCGGCTTCCTCGGCATTTCATGGCCAAGGTAACCATCAGCTAACAACTGGTTTGTACTCTCTATCTCTTACCTCTTTTTCTGGTCTTGATCCGTTGACCCGATAATACTGGTTTTTCTACCTTCTGACTCATACAATATATTGCTGAAACAAAAAAAACACGTGGCAATTATTAGAGAAAGGTGCCCGTTATAAAGGTCATCGGCCGCTGCCCGCCACGCAACCCCACGGGAACGGAGGCCCTACCCGCGCTCATGGCGTCTCCACGCGCTTCACTCACGCAAAATAGGACAGAAACTCAGAACCTAAGGCTTTTCACGTACTGTACCACAGCCCGGCTGATCACCTGGCTATGACTCAGCAAGGATTCTTGAATCTTCTCGACAATTTACTTACTGATACAATATTATTATCGAGAGTAGGTATACGCGAAACTATACATGCACTGCACTGTACTTACTTTATGACAGGTTATGTAGGAGCCTTTTACTCCTTTTGCGAGTTCTCTAGGACTGCGCCTGTTCAGAAAAGAAAGATACGCTGCGACGGTCTCTATCCGCTGTGTGCTAGAGACAACGTGAAGGCGAAGCGGAGTCGCCGGATGTCCGGTTCGGCTGGTGACGATCGATTCAAATTTTTAGGAGCAAAATTTTCAGTCAATGTATTTTTGTGTTTTTAAGCTACAAAGAACGAAAAAAAAATATTTTTATATAAAAGAAACACTATCAAACCTCGAAATAGGAAGGTATGTATGCGCAAAGTGGACAAATCGATTAGTAAAATAATGTGCAAAAAAAATCTGAGCTATTATTTTTCGATTATTACAATACGAATAAATGTACAATTTATTTATAAAGCGACACAATAAATTTGATAGATTTTATGCACTTCAATAAAAAACACTATTTGAATGGAAAATATTTGACTAAAAATGGCTGAGATTTGTGGCTGAAAACAAAACACCATAGACATTTGTTTGGTCTTTGTTGTCTATTATTTATACCAATGTCAAGGTTCAAACAAATTTACATTTTATAAAATAGCAAGCAAGAAATTTGAACTTATTTTTCAAGAGCAGGTATTTTAGGTTTCCCAAATATTATTAATTTCCAATTTAATAGAGCATAGACAATTTTCTCCGCTTTGTCTGACAGTGACACTTTATGACTTTAATGACAATAACATAAAATGTTCATTGTCAATAGATTTTAGATTTTTAGGTTATGTCTACTCATAACTGAAATTCTAAGTAAATAAATTGGTATTCATAAAAATCTATTAACTAAAAGAGCAATTGGCTTTAATATTTATACTATAAAGGGGCTGTTACGATCATGGCTAATTCAGTCCTTACAAAGGTACGTGTATTATTCAAAACTACAAAACATTCAATTACCTATGTTGGATTTGCGTTAATTTTATCTGTGTATTCAGTTTGGTGCTCTACGAATAGTTCCAACACATATGTACAGCCAACCATCGCGTACAACTACATCTAAACACTGGAATCCTAAGTACAAGAAGCTAAGAGCACAAAAGTATCTGAAGGTGGAACTGCCCGATTTAAATGAGGATTTTGAATCTATGAGCCCTGAAAAAGTCAGACAGAAGATGAAGGAGAGAGGATTAATGCCTGCGCGGCCATGGATGGAGCGCCAGTTTTATATATCTGCCACTGGTAGGAATTACCTCCTTTTCTCTGCCTTAATAGATAGATAGATAGAATATACTTTATTGCACAAAAGTTGTACATAGGCGAGCATAATGCTAGATAGCATTCTCTCCCTGCTAACCTTTGGTTGTGTGGACATATAAATAATTAATATATAATTATGATTACGTACCAATAAATTATTGCGAAAGAAATTAATACAATTACTAATATAAAAAAATTATATTGTAACAATTAATATAATTCCAGGTGGTGTCTTCGAACCCTATATTCCCCCAGAAGGAGACGGCAAAGCATCTCTGGTCTCTCCGACTCGAGCAAAGCAAGCAGTTGTGTCACTTGAGAAGAAATCCAAGACTATGATGGCTATACGCAAAGTCAAGTCGTTTGATGAAGACTTTGACTCCAAAGAGTTCTGCAAACAAGCCCAGGATATCTACATCAAGGCACATGAAAGTCTCACTAGTCAGGATAAGAAGGCACTTAGGTATTCTTTCTATTATATATACAATATTTATATACTTCCAATTAGGTCTATGATGTGATGTGTCAACTCATAGGTCAAATACTCATAGGGTAAATCAAAAGTGAAGTATTATTACAGCGCTAAAATAATAATAATTATTATATAATAACTTCTCAAAGGGCCTCTGTGCAACTTCTAAAAGGGCCTCTGTGCTGTTGGCTTCGGCCCCACGCAAGCCTTCCAAAGGACCGGGTCACTTTATGGCCCGAGATCATGGTAAATGAGAGACATATTTATTTTCAGGATGATGTTGGGGCTGCCCCGCTTCTGCAGTGCATCAGGGATGTATGCAGAGTATCAAACAGATGGATTTGAAGCCATCTTTCGCAAAAAAACTGCATCCCTGATCCGCAGAGTGCAGGACAGCCACAACAGCATCCTGAAAACCATAGCAGATAGATACTCATCCCCGCTGTGGGCATGTCTCGTTCGCAGAGCGATCCCGGCAAGTATATCTTTCTTATAGGGATCACTCTGGGAAAGGGACATGCTTATGTTATATTATAATTGAATTTAAAATTCTACTAACCCTTTATAATTATATTTTTGTGTATTTTATTTACTAACCAAATATCCATGGATATCTGAAATAAAGACATTTTATTTTATTTTTATTTAAAATGCTGCTGCCTCTTTCTTATCAATGGAAAGTTGTCGATTTTTTTAGGGTAATTTTAGTTATATTTATATTTATTTAGAGTAAGTTTGCATGTCGATAACTTTGGTTCTTTGTCGGATATATTCATTACAAATACTGTTCTTCAGAAAATCTCTTAGATTAAATGATCCAGAGATAAAAGAGCATAAAAGTTGGGGATCCCTCTTTTATGCTGGGTATTTGTGTAGGGAAACATACATACAACATATGCATACATACATAACCAACATAAAAATATAATTATTGTAATATTAGGAAATTGCGAGTTGTTTTTTTTAGTTATAACAATTTTGAAGAAATGATTGCTAGAAAACTGATTTAATAAAACATAAATAGCAAAAAGCCACCATGATGCGTACAACCACCTAAGTATTTTAAGTTTGTTTAGAAAGGTATTTATTTATTTAACAAAATCCACAGTTCTTGGATTTTGTTAAATAAATAAATACCTACTGACCGCACCCAAATCGATACTCAACTTAGTATGGACATTAGGCAGTTGTCACACCGCCGCCGCCGCGCCGACGACTAACTATGGTCTATTTTCTCGCTCTAGAAACATACAGTTAGATATACATTCCGTGTAAAAAAAGAGATGCATAAATACAAATAAAATAGTTGATCGTTGACTGTTCACACTGCCGGCGAGGATTATGATAAGAATAAATAAATAAAACTGACATTATGATAAGGCAAATAAAATATAATAATTACTAAAATTACTAGACAAGTAGGTACTACTTACCTTAGTACCTACATATTTATATTTTACTAAAAACAACCTCGGTCTGCCTTCCACTTGCTGTTCACGCCCAATAGGGTTAACATTGTGATACTAATCTATACATAAGAACCTACTAATTAAGCCAATGTGATGACAACAATAAATATATTGAGTATTGAGGACTCGCTTCACTAGTTTCTCGCTGGGCGACAAGAGCCAGGAAAATAACACTCGCTCAGCGATCAAAAAACTCACGCCGAGAGAGTAACCAGCCAGCGGTCATTTCTCTACAATGCGGACTGTCGTTTGGCCGCTGCCGCGAGCGAGTGATGCGAGTAATCGCTCGTCTAACTCGCTTATATTATATTTATATTTATAGCCGAGCTACACAGCTATCGGAACTACGTACTCGCTCCCCGCTTCACGCGACTCGTTTCTACATTCTAGCTCTGCTCGCTACTCGTGAGACAACTGCCTTAGACCCCTTTATTATAAATTATTTTTATTATTTGTTATTAAAGTGGCAATAGTAATCTGAATTCTGTTAATATGTCAACTATACCTACAATTTATCATTTTACCATCCTACATTCATCAACTTGCCCCCTAATAATTTAACGACCGATGTGGCGCGGTGGCCGAAGGTCCGCTTGCGACGCAGGAGGTTGGGGGATCGAGTTCGCCTCGGAACAATTGTGTGTACAATCTACAGATATTTGTTCTGGGTGTTCTGGTCTATGTATAATAAAAAATATCTATCTATATAATGTATTGTATTATGTATATCAGTTATCTAGTACCCATAACACAAGCTCTGTTCACCATGGGGCTAGATAATGCTGTGTGAATTGTCCAGCTTTATTTATTTCATATGTACGTAACCCTTCCAGAGTGTATGTGACAGAGAAGGCATACCCTGAGTTCAAGCACAACGCGCACCAGAAAACGATCCGGTGGAAGTTCCTGGAATCGCTGGAGCCGCCGCGAGTGGTCCACGCTCGGTGCACGGATGTCATCAGCAAGGAGAATATCTATGGACAGGTAATACGATGATGACAGTAACACTAAAAATCACTAAAATTATGTATTTACCGAATTCAAAGTTAAGTTAAGTTGATTTCAAAAAACTATAACTTATATTTGACACGTATTATATTTGTGGAAGATGAGTTATCAATCACAGCACAATCTTTGTGATCATAATGCTTGAGACAGTGTAGAGAAACGAAAATGGGTGATGAAACCACATTGAATCCCGGTGGTCCCACTTTGCCCAGTGATCCGGCTTAACACTTTGACAGCGGATCACGTACTACGCACGTGACGCTTATTTTATCCTAGTTAGCCGCATACATAATTAGCGTACCATTCTGGGCGCGCCGGCACTTTTTGACCATTTTGTTACTTTTATAGAAAAAAGACTATTATAGTTGCGGCCATGATTTTATTTTCATTGTATTGAGGGTATCTCATATTATTATATAAAATAAGAAAAACATGTATTTTTAAACATTGTTTTTTTTTATTATACAATTGTCACGGACAGGGGACGTGATCGGCTGTCAGAGATTGGAAATAAATAAAATGCTTGGCTGTCAAAGTGTTAAAGGTCACGACAATTGTACTGTCTTATCTGTTGTCTTATCCCATCTTCTACAAATATAATACGTGTCAAATATAAGTCATAGTTAGCCGACCGAGCCGAGTTAGGTAGGTACCTACCTATTTTATAGAGTGCTTGCCTCTCTCCCACACTTCGATGGTCTCTCGCCGCGTTGCCCGCTGTGCTGCGTGCGGCGCGGCGGCGCGGCGCGGCATTTTGTTTAGTTTGACATTTTCAAATTCGCAATATCTTTTAAATTAAATGTCCGATTTGAATAGTTAATCTAAAGTTATTGGAACAGTCTTGAATAGTTGTTTTCGAACACAAGGGCATAGAGAGTGTGATATTGATACATGTAAGCCGAGGGATTAGACCAGCCCCCCGGAAGCTGGCTTACTGTGTAGAATTGACCACCCAATATAATAAACGAAATGATCTATCTGGTATGGATAATATGGTCTGATTTTGGTCGGCATTTCTAACAACTTTAAAAAAAAAAATTGTAGTACTATAACTACAATAGTCGGACATTGGTATGGCGAAGTTTTTATAGATATTAATGTATTCTTTAACATTCTAGATTTTTTTTGTTCTATTTATTGAGAAACATAGAAAATAATTAGGGAGCAGAACTGGAAGAATTTAGGGTATATCGCGCCTCACTAAGATATATATCGCGTTAGGATTTTCTTTTAGTTTTAGTATTTGTACCGCAAAACTTAATAAAAAAGTGAATTTGAATTAAAGTCGGAACTTTTTTCAAAACCATCTTATGTTGTCCGCAGATCACAGTCCGGTTTCACTCGCGCCAACAGCTTGCGGTGTACGATCGCTTTGGCCGCTTGCTCCACGGCAGCGAGATCCTTGCCAAAGACGTTCTAGAGTACATCGTCTTCGAGAAACATCTGTCCAACCTCTACGGGACGTGGCGGATCCACGCTAAGATAATCCCCGAATGGGCGCCCCCTAAAGATCCCTCCAAACTAACGAGGCTGCAGCCTCCTTTTGAGCCGCCATTGGAAAAAGAAACGTCAGATAAAATAGAAGCGTTGGATGAAAAAACGCCAGCTATTGCTGCGAATTGAATAGGTATCTGAATAAAAGTTAGTAGATTTTACACTTTTTTATTGTATTTTATCCCATATTCATTAGGTAGGTAGGTTTATCTTGACTCTTGGGGGTCAAGTTGATATACTTATGTACGTATATGGATGAGAAAAATATCATATAGTCGGGGCTGTAGCCAAAGATAAAAAACGAATATGTTTTGCTAGTTTAGGTGTAGTTTAAGAAATGGAAGGGTAGGTAGGTAGGTGCTTCAACATAAAACCTCTTCACGTTGTCTTCTGAAATCACACCATACCTATGTTTTTTTCGAGTGAGGCAAATAGGGGCGCGCGCTGTTAACGTTTACTGAGTTGCACAAGCGCGCGCGACTTTGAAACGCAACTTCTACCCCCATACATCTCTGAAAGCGCGCACTCCAAAGGCGCTGCCGAAACGCGTAACAAGTAAACCAGCCTAAGACAACGCTAACTTTTTTATGTTACACCTCAAGCACAAATAAGGGCTATGTGTTAAAAAGGAACAAATTTATGGGCGGGTTTGTCAAAAGCGCCTATCACCCACCCAGCGCTGGCTGTCTCGCTGTGCGAACTGCGAACTGAACTAATATTATAAGTAAGGTGCCAGAGTAGCTTTGTAATTGAAGGAATTCGCTGAGTCGGCCTTCTATACGTTAGTACTATGTGTAGATACATGCATAAGGCCAATAAAGTTTTGAATGGAGGATATTTTTTAATTTCTTTTTTTTGAAAACGCCTCATTGAATTTATCTATTCAATTAGGCGTTAAAAAAAGACCCTCGTAGGAAAGAAAACTACTTCTAAAACTGCACACCTAATAGAACCGAATTATTTATTTGATTTTGCATCTGTTTAAATTTTTACTGATTTGAGCGGGCGACGCGCTGGCGCTGCTGGTTTGTTTACTAGGTTATGGGTACTGGGTACCTATTCCGGACGGAAAATTAAGGAATTTATTATACTTTCCTAATAACGTCATAGGGATAAAACCATTCGTCATTCTAACATAACAGTGCCTGTAAGCCGCAACACATTTATTGATCATTCTAACCCTCTCTTTTGAAAACACTCGTCTCTATTAAATATTTTTACTTAAAATTGTGTAAGTTAAGCAATGAAAATGATTTCAATAATAACATTAACGATGTTGGTGCTCGCTGAAACTGTGAGAATGGAGACTTGTGACGAGATAAAACAGTTAAAAATAATAGATTTTAACACTAAAGTCGCTGTGGACATAAATAAAGAGTGCGGGCCTGGCACCAAACCCTGCGTGATAAAGTGTTGCGCTGAAAACAAAGTGTTGTATAAAATATTTGGTAAAGATTTGTATGTTTGCAAATCCCTTAAAGAACTGTCTAATGAGTATACTTCGACAGTAATACAGCCGCTTTCGAACTATTCAAGTATAGACACTGATACCGGTGAACAAGTGTCTTTTTTTGAAGATTTCCGCATACTTTACTCGGATAGGTTTGTTAACAGAATGTGCTCTAGCGGACCGTTAGAGGCATATATCACTAAGGTAATATTTATTTGCTAAACCTATATTTCATAGTATATAATAATATACCTATAGTTCAGTCATTTGGTACTTTTACTTGGCGAATTTTCCGGGAGTTTTGAAAATGGGTAAATTTATAGATTTTGATGGGCTCTTTAAATTATTGTGATTAGTTATAGGTAGGTACTTTTGTTCGTTTTTGAACCACAATTATTGTATCAAGTTGTTAATTATGTATTATTTCAGAACGGTACATCGTATTACGAACCATACGAAAATAATCCTCTTATTGTAGAGTCTTTTGTGCCTGACTTTTGCATGGATATATTAATTGGATTGACTCAAGAGGGCTGGAAGGCCATGAATGGTTTTTACTATAGATCGGACGACTCCACTTCCATGATAAACAGAACAACGTTTTTAGCTTACGGTATGTAACATTGAATCACATCACACATATATTGTATGTAGGTAGTATAGTTAGGAGGTTATACAGCTTGCTTATAATAATTATAACTGGCTACGTTGGCACGCGCTATTCCCTGATAAGAAGTTGCATTTACTTTATTTTTGTATGTTGTTATTTTTAAGTTTGTATATGGATTGTGAATCTGACAATAAATGAGTTAATAATAATAATAATTTATGTAGGTATGTAAAGCTCAAAATATAAACACACTATAAAATGTGCATTGGTTGGTGGTAGCAACGGTGGATTAATGAGAGCAGAGCTTTACTCTACAATACTTTCTATAAATTATAAGTACATACTGGTAACAATGTGTAATCCTGTTGAAACGTAGTGAAAAATAGGTAATTAAACGCGATAAACACCGATACAGGAAAACGCGGCTCGCTTCCCTCGCCGTAATAAGGGTTTGCTACTGTGTGTGCTGTATTCCGCGCAAATGTTCTTTTGACGGGCTCAGCGCGTAAAATTTTGCTTATGAAAATTTTGGCGGCTCGCTTCACTTGCCATTAATGTTCTATTTTAACTTGTTTGTGACATTGCAGTACAGAGCGTTTTAAAAGGAATAAAACTATTGTAAAATTAATTTGCCCATATCTCATATCATTTTATATTGAACCACGCTACTACTATGTACGTATCTACCTACTTCAAATCAATGTTTGACGACCGATGTGGCGCGGTGGGCGAAGGTCCGCCTCGGAACAATTGTGTGTACGATCTGCAGATATTTGTTCCGGGTGATAGATATTTTTTATCATACATAGAAAACGACCAGAATCGTTTTCTTTGTATGATAAAAAATATCTATCTATGTAATATATAGTATTATGTATATCAGTTATCTAGTACCCATAACCCAAGCTCTGCTTACCATGGGGCTAGATAATGCTGTGTGAATTGTCCAGCATTATTTATTTATTTAATGGTACCTACTTGTAGAGGATTTGGTAACACATCATTAAAGGTCCAAATAAATCCTTTTATTGGCTGGCAGTGATATTTATAAGGTAGGTTTATTTATTTTTAGAACTGTGGATTTTTTTCATGAATAAAATAAAAATATATGTAGATACCTATCACTATCACCAATAGTTTGCGCTTGCGCACTGAGTCAGTGAAACTGAATAAGATATTTGAAAAAGTACGCGAATTATCGTAGAGATCATCATCATCATCATCATCATCAGCCTATATTAGTCCACTGCTGGACATAGGCCTCCCCCAATGAGCGCCATAGCGCCCTGTCTTCAGCTTGACGCATCCAGCATCTACCTGCAGTCTTTCGCAGGTCGTCATCCCACCTGGTCGGAGGGCGTCCTACACTACGTTTACCGAGTCGTGGTCTCCACTCAAGAACACGTTTGCCCCATCGGCCGCCGGTTCTTCGCGAGATATGGCCGGCCCACTGCCACTTCAGCTTGCTAATTCTTTGAGCTATGTCGATAACCTTGGTTCTCTGTCGGATGTATTCGTTACGAATCCTATCCTTCAGAGAAACTCCGAGCAATAGCTCTTTCCATAGCTCGCTGAGCGACTTTGAACTGGTGGACCAGCCCTATCGTGAGTGTCCACGTCTCAGCTCCGTAGGTCATAACGGGTAGGACGCACTGATTCGTCACTGATCGTAGAGATACCTACTGATAAATAACAACATGTGGGACAGTCTTTGGGGACACCCATTAGCAAGAATTAATAACTATTTTTAATCTACTACTTCGAACAACCGCCTATTTGCCACCAGCTAAGCCAAAAAGTCAGTATTATAAGAGGAATTATCCTCGATAAATCATCTATTCGGTATATGTAGGTATTGTAAACTTTATTAAATAGCCCGTAAAATAATAATAAGAAGGTTAGGTACCAACTTATGAAATTTTTGTTTTCACATAATTTCATCCTATGACTCCTATCGCAACTTTTCTTATTATAATACATAGGTAACTCTAATGTAAAGTTAATTTTATTGCGTGAAATACATATGTACCTACCTACAAAAGAAAAATATTGTAGGATAGTTACGGATATGACCATACCTACAATTTCAAAATGTTTTTCTAAGCTTACAAGTTACAAAGCACAAGCCAAATTTTATACCATATATGTATTATTTATTATCTATACAATAACATTATTTTACTGTTCACTTAAATTTAAGTCCACTTTTGGAAGAAGTTAAAAAGAAACCACACTACATTCCCAACTCAAAAAGTATTTCCTCAGACCTCAGTCTCAGCCTCAGTCCCCATGCCCCACGTATAACACACACACACACATTATATTTGTTATGTTAGTGGGACTTACATAACATCATAATTACAAATTATAATGTCTTATGTTGTGTTGCTATGCTCGGAGTTTCTCTGAAGGATAGGATTCGAAACGAATACATCCGACAGAGAACCAAGGTTATCGACATAGCTCAAAGAATTAGCAAGCTGAAGTGGCAGTGGGCCGGCCATATCTCGCGAAGAACCGACGGCCGATGGGGCAAACGTGTTCTTGAGTGGAGACCACGACTCGGTAAACGTAGTGTAGGACGCCCTCCGACCAGGTGGGATGACGACCTGCGAAAGACTGCAGGCAATGGATGCGGCAAGCTGGAGACAGGGCGCTATGGCGCTCATTGGGGGAGGCCTATGTCCAGCAGTGGACTGCTATAGGCTGATGATGATGATGATGATGATGAATGTCTTATGTAAGTGGGCCTGGGATGTATTAACATTTCCTCCTTGTTATTTCTAGGTGGACTGGTTTCTGCATTCTTCTTGCTTCTCGTCTTCGTGATACACTGTCTATTAAAGTACCTGCACGGGACTCTAAAGGGAAAGCTGCTCATGGGCTTTATGTTGAATATGATGCTGCACGCGGTGTATAGCACTTGGTACTCCTTTAGTACACTCGATGGTTTGAACAGCCCGCAAACTTCAGAGAATACGTTGCCAGCTTGTAAATGGCTATGTAAGTATCTACCTATTTTTGTAATATGTTTTTTTTTATTCTTAACACTTTGACTGCGGTTTTTTTTCGACGACTGCGGTCTTTTTTTTTACCGAAAAAATTCGTGCTGCCACTCTACACAGCGGTTGTGTTGCGCCGCAAATGCGTTTCGTTTGAAAAATATTACAGCTCTGCTGAGTCACAAAGATCTGTATTTTCTCAGCCGCTGCGCTAGTGTGGATTTACGCATATTAGTCACTTGTAGAAAACTCATACCGTGCGTTTTCAGCACTCAAAGTGTTAACATGGTAAACTCTACAAGCCAAGAGTCCATCAACAATGGATAGAAAGCGTACACTTTATCCTATAGTTTGACCGAAACCGCTGTACCGCTCCTTAGGAAAGTGCCGCGAGGTGGGGGGCGAGGAAAAAAGAGAGTGTACGAGTGTGCGAGAGTTGATGGAACGTTAGCTGGTCGATCCAGCTTATCTTTAGGTACAATTGCGAAATATTTTTTGAATTTACATAAAAAAGCCACATATAGCAATAGGTACTTCATCCTCCTGAAGTTAGTAAAAAATGCAGCAGAAAATAGTATGAGTGACAATGAAATGTCATTCGTTGAAAACCAATTTTCACTATTCAGAATTTTTTTGTCGGTTTATAGATTTTAAAACACGCTAAATTATGATTTATTTTATTAGGATAATTATAAAATTAATCAATGCACGGTCAAATCAATGTCGCTCGGTCGTTGTCTGTGGACGAAATCGACTTGGACGACATCATCATGAGTGCGTCACTCATGGACAGTTAGCATCTTCATCGGTTAACTTTGACGCTTATGTATGAAAACTTCTGTCAAAAACCTCAATTAAAATGTAATTGCTCGATATCTTTTTGGTGAATACCAGTGTAGAGATTGGCATACCTACATACCTATTCATTCTTGCTTTTACGTTTCAGCTCCTATCGGATATTTTTTGTTCGTGTCAGCTTTCTTTTGGCTGAATGCTATGTGTTACGACATCTGGCGAAAATTCAGGTAAGAACAGCCATAGGGGATTCTATCGACGCGGAATCGAGGAAGTAGTACCTAACTGATATATACTTAATACAATAGATAACATAAAAATATATTCTTTATTATAGGTACATATATAACAACCAGAACAAATATCTGCAGATCGTACACACAATTGTCCGGAGGCGGGAATCGAACCCACAACCTCCTGCGTCGGTGGAACAATGCCCACCGCGCCACAGAGTTCGTCGAATATGGATTTGGAGTGACCCTTACAGACCCTAAAAATATTTATTTATTTTAGATCATCCAAATTGAAGAGCTTGGATGATAAGAAGAAGATGCGTTTATACTCTGCATACGCGATAAGCATGCCTCTGTTGTGCACAGCTGTATGTGTGCTGATGGAGCAGTATGGATCCGAGCAACTGAAGCCTGGCTTCGACAATTGTTCGCAGGATGATGACAACTGTAAGCTCTAATACTACTAACTATACACTACACTAACTCTACTCTCCTCATACTTCGACCTTATTTTATTAGGTCTCTATTAGAGGATGACAAAGCTTGAGTTGGGACGAGTTTTGCTCCAATTCCAATCTTTACTTGTGTGTTACTTCCACGTTTTTATGGGAAGATGAGCGACTTGTTTAGTCTTAGTTTCCTCGCTGCGCACTCGCCTCGCTTTGAAACCGCTCGTAACCTAATAAAGTAAAGATTCAGGAAGACATTACGGATGTCTGAGGCCAGCCTTAACCTAATATTTATGTTTTTTGTCAGTTCTATGGAAGCGTCTATACGAGTACCTGCCCACGGGTCTTATCATACTGTGCAACGTGGTGATGTGGATATTAACGGTGCGCAATGTGCGTCGCGTGCGCATCGAGTACGCGCGCACTGCACGTCACGAGAGCACGAATACCAGGAAGGGCGATAGAATGTCAGTATTATCATATCACAATTTATTTATTTATCTGCGTTTTACTTTGCTTATTTTTGGCTATTTTATTTTGCTCTACGTTTGTTAAGGCTGTTCCTGTTGGGCCGGAGGTCTACAGGTAGACGGTTGAATTAGTGGCAATATTGCCGCTATGACAACAAATATGTAGTTAAAATAAAATAAATATGTTTAAACTACGCGTTGAGTACCGATCACCGAAGTAGAGCAATGTTAGCCACGGACGGACATGACAGTTATTTGGATGGGTGACCGCGTCATATTGCTTTTTAGCTTATTTAGATCTTTCAAAAAATCATTAGGTTTTCTTTACGAAATTGTTTTGTACGATGTAGGTACGGAACCCTACGTGTGCGAGTCGACTCACACTTGGTCATTTGAAACACATACCCCATGGACGACAAATAGATCCAAACTATTGTTTATTTTGTTCATAGGTCTAATGTGTTCCGGAAACTGTTTATACTGATGGGAGTCACCTGGTTGATTGAAGTCATCATGGTATGTACCATGTACCTACCTAGTACCTTAGCAGTATTAAATACCGACCAGTTTCAAATGTTCACGAAAAAACAGCGCTTTTTTATATATTGAGCCGACGAATAACGGAGGTTCTAAGGTCTCAAATGGTATTCAAGAATCAATACATAACATTTCCGTAATCTTACAATTCGAATTATCCGGATTAGTGAAATGAAATCCGTATTAGGTATCTGGTTAAGAAAATTATCCAGTAGCAGTGCTGATTTTCAGACAGGTCCTGGAGTGGTGGCACAAAGCTTTAAAGCATAACAACATTTTAAACAACTTCAGACACACACATACAATATATAATACTTAATATACAGTACACAGGCAAACAAAAACACGAAACACAGTTGACTAAAAAAAACAAACAATGATAAAATTAAAGTATGGGCAAGATGTCTGTGTGTGCTGCAATATGGCAAAAAGGCTTTGGCTCAGCGTATTATTTAGCTGGAGAAGCAAAAGAACTGATTTTCAGCCAGACCTATTGGGAGCACCTTGAGTGAACTAAGAATTAGCAAGCTGAAGTGGCAGTGGGTCGGCCATATCTCGCGAAGAACCGACGGCCGCTGCTGGGGCAAACGTATTCTTGAGTGGAGACCACGACTCCGTAAACGTAGTGTAGGACGCCCTCCGACCAGGTGGGATGACGACCTGCGAAAGACTGCAGGTAGATGCTGGATGCGGCAAGCTGAAGACAGGGCTCTATGGCGCTCATTGGGGGAGGCCAGCAGTGGATAGGTATAGGCTGATGATGATAAGTGAACTTTGTATTGGTTACATTATTCATTTACTTCAGATCCCGGTCCCGAATTTGGAGGATTGGGCTTTTTACCTGACGAACATACCCGGTACTCTAATCGGCGTGTGGGTATTCCTCGCCACAGTTTGCAACAAGAACATCTTCATCAAGTTGTGCAGGAGGTCAGTATTCTCGGTCTTACCTATTCGAAATAATACCAGTTCAGACCACGCGGTATTATTTGCTACCAAGAGCAGCAGCGGTATACTAGGTAAGTAAAGTACCTAAGTGCCAAATAATGTAGCAATACCTACTCAACTCTCCATGAAGCGCTCTTCTGTCGCTTGCCATACAAACCTAAAGCGATACCATACCAGTGTCGCTAGAGTATCGTTGTGCATGCGTATCTACCTACGTACTTATTAAGTTGCGTAGTTTAAGTTTGTTGTGTATGGTACTTTTAATGTAAATAAAAATATTTTCCTTCTTTCTACCCACTAGGAAGCAAAAGACAAACAGATACAAAGCGATAAGGCCGCCCATTGTACTTGTCGCATGTAATGTCTTTTTGTAATGATCTGTATCTGTGTACAATAAAGTATTTTTTTATTATATTGTACCAATTGGAACAACACATCCCAAAAAATTCGAAAACAGGTATGATTAATTACCTACCTAGAAAAAATAATCGCAGTCAAAGTGTTAAGAGTTGGTACCAAGTTAGGTACCTACATTAAAATGGCTAAAAATTTAAGTAGGTAGACATAAATTGTGTGTAACATAAGAATGTATATAAGTAAGTATCGAAAACGTTTATAAATTGAAAATAACATAGGTCTAAATAATTGTAAGTGTAAGTAACGAACTAAAAGATTATTTATGTGTTTCAGATTCGGGATAGAAAATAAATGGAGCCAAAACATGAACACAACCCAGGTCAGCCACGTGACCTCGAGCTCCAGAGGGAAGGCCAAAAGTAATAAGGATAGGTACAGAGGTGGCCAAGAACCTGATGCTAAATTCTAAGATATAAGAATATGTTGTTATTTATTGTATTGAACGTGACAGTAATAAATAATGAGCTTGCAAAGCGGTTGACAGAGTCACGAGCGTAGCGATTGGCTATAAAATTGACTGTTGAGCTACTGAGGTATGTAAAGACAATATAATATAAAGAAAACATAGAGTAAAAAACATTTGCTCTCTTGTGAAGTCAAATATACAAATTTTTAGGCCCGTAGCACACCTCCGAGCTCCGACGCGAAACGAAACTCTTCGCGAAACCGCAACATTACTACTTATCGTGTTGTTCAAGTAGCGGAATATACATTTTCGATTGCTACAAGATATGTACATACGCGGTATTGCAGCGAAGTAAGTAGAATCATAGTTAGTTCTATGCGTTGAAACAGGCAGTTTTAGCTCTGTCCCACTTATCATACAATAAAACGGACAAATCATGGCGAAACTACTGCGATTCAGCTGCTATGGTCTCGCAGCGGAGGTGTGTTACGAGCCTTACTTACGTCGAACAGAAAATTAATATTTTATTAGTATTTATGAAATGTGTTTCAAAAGGGCTTTGACGAAGATTAATTTTATTAATTTGTAATTTTTTTTTTCTTAATTGGCTTTATGAGTCAAAATCCACATTACGCCATACTATTATGGTCAACGCCAAATGTAGATTGAAATGAGTATACAAATTTTAAATATACATATAAATTGTTACCTACCTGGTGCCTATAACAGGCGATTTCCTGTAGGTAGGTATATATTTAAATGGATATTGTGATTGGTTATTCGACTCAGGAAAACAAAGCAGATAAGTAATAAGCAGTAAGTTGTATCCTGATGTAATCGTCAGGTTTTTGTCCAAATACTGTACAAACCAGGATAATTTTAAGTATTATTATCTAGTTATTGTCAGTTTATTATTCAGTTTATTATTATCAGTATTTATGAAATGTGTTTCAAAAGGGCTTTGACGAAGATTAATTTTATTAATTTGTAATTTTTTTTTCTTAATTTGGCTTTTGACTCCTATGAGTCAAAATCCACATTACGCCATACTATTATGGTCAACGCCAAATGTAGATTGAAATGAGTATAGTAATAATAATTTTAAAGATACATATAACTTGTTACCTACCTGGTGCCTATAACAGTCGATTTCCTGTAGGTACGTATATATTTAAATGGATATTGTGATTGGTTATTCGACTCAGGAAAACAAAGCAGATAAGTATTAAACAGTAAGTTGTATCCTGATGTAATCGTCAGGTTTTTGTGCAAATACTGTACAAACCAGGATAATTTTAAGTTATTATCTAGTTATTGTCAGTTTATTTCGCCTCTTAGATTGCTCATACATTTGACAGTAAACCATGTTTTTCCGCAAGACAACAATGAAAATATGATACGAAACATAATACTTAGATTTTGATGCGAATGGAAAGCTTAATATGGGAAATAAAAGAAGGAAAGTCAGTAGATATTGTTTATTTCACAATTACCTTTTAGAACACAGTCATACATCAAATAAATAAATTATTGACTACAGCACCTTAATGCCTCAAGAAAACTTAGGTTATGTTATGTTATGACTTATGTTACTTAAATCAACAGCTATAAATATACAACCTAATAATACTCTCAGTCCACTACCTTATTACTTCTAGTGCAAAAGTAGTATTGTATTATACATAAGTAGAATTACAATTCATTGTAATAGATTAACACTTTGACTGCGATTTTTTTTCGACGACTGCGATCTTTTTTTTAACCTAAACCATTCGTGTTGCCGCTCTACACAGCGGTTGTGTTGCGCCGCACATGCGTTTCGTTCGAAAAATATTACGGCTGTGCTGAGTCACACAGATCTGTATTTTCTCAGCCGCTGCGCTAGTGCGGATTTACGCATATTAGTTATTTGTAGAAAACACATACCGTGTGATTTCAGCAGTCAAAGTGTTAAGAATTATAATTTCTTAGTACTTTTAAGTTGTTTTAAAATTGTTTTTAATTTACATAAGAAGTACAGTTTATTATAAACAAACAGATCTTGTTAGATTAATTTTAATTGTAAGGGGATCTGTGCTTTGATCCTCAAAGCATCATCATGGGTGCTTGACTCTAGGGCTCATTGAATGGCCGTCACATTCACTCTAGATTTTAATAACATTTCAGTAATTATAAATCTATTTATCAACAGGATAATACACTGCGATAATTATTAATTATCTTCATAGTTTGTAAGTAATAAACAATTTGTGAAGCTATACATAGTGCAGTCTTATTGTCTACTGGAAGGCACCAAATTATTCATACAACAAAACAGCTAATCTACGACGCGATGCATCATCAATTTCTGGCACAGTTCTGCCAAAGGTCTTGGCCGCAATCTACTAAATTAATCGCTTAATCATAACGTAGGTAGACCATAACAATGGTATAGATTCAGAATTTAACTTTTTGTCATTCAACTTCAACTTCTTGCTAGATGGCTCTGCGTCTGGATTGACACTTTTTGTCACTGTATCTTTGATGAAAGAATCTATTCGGAGGGACGCATATTAAATGTATCAAGGTTAATTCATTCAACCAATCTATCAATCTTTACGTGCAAATAGCACCGCACGTACTATATAGTTTCTTTTATCTATGGTATATTCTGCGACGATACTATTGTCACAATAAAGAGATTGGTTAGCAGAATTCGGACCCAGAAGAATTTAATGATCCTGTATTTGAACTGTCAAATAATCCAAAATGGCAGATGCATTGCTCAAGGCATTTAGGTAGGTTCCCTAACTCTAATTGGATTGACAAAGTGGAAAACGATCTCTGCAACGAGCTAGAGACAAGACAAGATACCAAAATAACTGGAGAAGATTGTGTCATCCTCTTTGTCTTTTTAACCTCGGAACTTTCCACTGGGTGAAACGATTTTGATGTTTTTTTTAAAAGCTGGTGCTTTCCTTGTCCATTTCAATTTGGTCCAGTTTTGACAATGGCATCCAGGAACCATATAAGTCTTAGCAACAAATGGACGAAAAACTCAATATCACGCCCACCGATTTCGTTTTAAACCCATTTTCATTATTTAGTATTTAGAAGTCGGTTTATAGTTTTTTTAAAACAAGCCAAATTATTTGGGTTACTACCCAAAGAGGATGACACAAACTTTTTACTCTAAGGACTATTCCACAGGACTGAGTTCCCCATACAACGGTAGGCTGCTTTTGCTTGCTTAGGGCACTGTCTTGCCAATATACCTCTGTCCTTTTCCCTATATCACTTTGCGGTCACTCGTCGGTACATAGTCCTCAGTATTTTGTTTATGGCGTTCAGACGCTAAAGAATCATCATCGGTCGTGTTACTTCGTCCCTGCCGTCAGATGAGAGTGAGGGAGAGAGCGCACCTGTGTTAGGGCACACACTTGTGCACTATTTGTCCTGCGGGTCTCACTAGTCTACGTTGAGACTGGCCGACGACGTGGCCGAAATTCGGCTAGGAGAACATCATTTTAATCAGCACGTAAAGAATTATTTGACTATACGCATGAATTCGTTTGATGTCCCTCATACGACGGTCGGCTGGAGGCGAGGGGACGGCTTGGGGGGCAGGGGGGGCGGCGTGCGAGGGGGCGCGGGGGGGCAAGCGGCGGGGGGGTCCTTGCCGAGCCGCGCGCGCTGCGTCTCACGGAGGTTGTCGAGGAAATCTGTTGACGAAATAAATGAATTTTGAGTTGTTTGGGTTTTTTACTTCGTTGACACAACGTCTAATTGCATTGTCAAAATGTTATGTCACCGCAGGGTTACTTTGACATAAAAAAATATCGTATTACATCCAAATTACCCATACATATGTCAAAGTAGCCCTCAAATGTGTCTAAGTAACCAATAATATATAATGTCAAATTAGCCCGCGAGTTAACGGTAGGTAAAAAAAGTAAATAACGGGGTATATGGGGGACTCCAACATCGCGTCTCCCAAACCAACCTAACCTGCACTTGGTACACCCTGCTAGATAACGAACTAGGCTTTGGTGAAAATATCAAATAATCTTCATAATTGAATAACTAATCATCATTAAAGTAAGTAAGTGCATACCAGGTGGATGATGATGTAACGCAGCTCCGGGTCTGACAGCGGCTCGCACGCGCGCGCCCGGGCCTGAGAGACCTGCGGGGCCTGAGAGACCCGTCGGGCCTGCAGGACCCCCCACTCCGGTGCTACGGCTACTGCATGTGCTGACACTCTGCGGATGAAGTATACGGTTAAGTTTTATATATAAATTTTAAGAAAAAACGAGAAACGATGACGTCCTATTAATATTAAAATGGCGAAAGTTTGTGTTGCTGTATTGTTGTGCCGTTAAGATGTTTGGTCGAAGACAACGCCAAAGCTCCTGAATGCCAAGTGCTGAAATTATGCAAGAGAGTTTAGATCTGGAGATTTTGCATATTAGTTATCGGTTATCTATCATATTTATAGCCTCGGTTAACATTATTTGTAGGCTAATTTTTATTCCAAAAACGCGTGCGAAGCCGCGGGCAGAAGCAAGTCTTTAGCACGAAGTTACAATATAAGTGCAGTTTAGGATCAATGCTCAATTTAATATCAATTTATTTATAAATTTATAACTGCATACAGAGAGCGAATACATTTCTTTGAAGATAAAAAAGTCACATGCTTGCGAATGCATTTCGAAGATTTTTTCATCTCGAGAGTGTGAAGAAATTTGTTCCTTACGTAGTAGGGCTTTATTGGCTATCAAAATATAATTGAGTTTCTTGACACTTAACGCTTATTTGATACAATACAATACTTCTTCATTGCACCATCAATACAAAAAAATACAATAATAATGGATCTTAATACCAATAAGTCTAGTGGCACAATCGGCGGCCTTATCGCTAACAGCGATATCTTCCAGGCAACCTTTGGATGGATAGGATCGGTACGTATTAAAGCTGACGGCGGCGTAAATATGGTTTATTTTATTAAGTTATTGCTATGCTACATGTGTTTACCGTTTTATGTGGTGTCCAGCGAATTAAAATCCAATGGCTGCGTGCATATACAATGCGCTTTTTAAAGAAATATATAAAGAATAGACATATTTAAAGAAAATATGAATTATCAAGTGAAGAAAAAACAGGTCTGTTGGATTAGCCGTTATTATTTTCTAGTCCGAGAGTTAGCAAAGGCTAGTTTAGAAAGTTCTTCTAAGATATAAAAACTTTGCTAACTTTGGGCTAGAAAATGATGTATTTCAAATAATGATCATCATTTTCTAGTCCCAAAGTTAGCAATGGGCAACTAGTAAATGATTTGTGGATTGTCCAGCATTATATATTTATTACGCCCTCCGACCTGCGAAAGACTGCAGGTAGATGCTGGATGCGTCAAGCTGAAGACAGGGCGCTGTGGCGCTCATTGGGGGAGGCCTATGTCTTCCTGCCCTATGTCGGACTAAGATAGGCTGAAGATGTTATTTTGATGTTTGATGATATATTTATGTACCTGTGAGTCAGGTTCCCTCTCGTCCTGCAGCCGCAGCGCCAGCTCGCTGAGAGAGTCTGCGTCCGAGTCGCGGCCGGTGGCGCCCGCCGACGCCGCGGGGGCGCCACTTGTCACCTCGCTCACTTGCACCTTGCTCCCGTCTAGTTCCTATAAATAATTTCATTGCGTTGAAAATAAAATTAGCGTGTTTAAAAAATTTCAAACTCTTGGACATGTCACAAATTTCAAAGTATAAACTGACTTCATATTCCTAAATAATGAAAATGGGTTTAAAACTTGGTTCTAAAAAAAGAATCATCGAAATCGGTGGGCGTGATATTGAGTTATTCGTCCATTCGTCGCGCACATACTTAATGCAAATTTGAAACTTATATGGTTTTCTCATGGTTGCAATTGTCAGAACTTGACCAAATTGAAACGAAAAACACCAGCTTTCAAATAAAAAAAGAACCATCAAAATCAGTTCAACCAGTCAAAAGTTCTGAGGTAAAAACCTTTTAAAAAATACAGTTGAATTGAGGATCCTTCTTTTTTGGATTCGGTTAAAAACACAGCTTTCTGTATAACCAAATTAACCAACCACTGACTCTCAGACTCTTTAAATAACTAACTAGCTAACGCCCGCGGCTTCGCGCGATTGCAAGCTTTCGACTAGTGTTGATGTTTACCTGCATGAGTGTATCAGGGTGTAAGGGAACTCCGTTTCTTGAAGCCAACACGTCAGGGAGTCGGTACCTTTGCGCCACCCTCCTGGAAAAAACATACGAAAATCAATTACTATTATTTAGAAGTAAGTAAACAATGTAAATATAATTTTTTGATTACTATTGGAGCAGCACATATTATATTTATTACTAAAAAAAGTCTTTGAAATCGGTCAGCGGCGAGGCCCTAGTAAAAACCAAATACAACGAATTAGTAATGGCAAGATCGCTTATTACTTTGTGCTACTTTTTAGTATGACATTATCACGCTTCAAAGAGCAAGTTGAGCGAAGGGACCCCTTTACACATAATGGCGAGCAAAGAGAGCCGCGCTTTGTGACGGTATGCCATCTCCAGAGCGACGAGTGAAGCAAGCCGCAGACTTTTAGTGTTGCAAGAGAAGTGAGCCGCAGTTGACACCTTTCTGATCAGTACTTGAGGTTTGTATTAAGGTATTTTTTATAAGGTTTTTGTATTAGTATTTACCTGAGCACGTGGTGCAGCCTCCTGTTGGCGGAGCAGCGCACCACAACCGCGCGCGCCCCGCAGGCGCCGCTCAGCTCGAGGCGCAGCACGGCGCGCCGCTCGACGGCCGCCTCGCGCCCGCCCAGCACGGACGACGGGGACTGTAGGTCGATGGACGATGATTCACCCTGTAAAAGGCGGTTGTAGGTATAAGGTTCATCGACAAATCTTTATATAGTCAACAATAATCAAGACCAGCGGCGATGCTGCAACCCCAGCAAGCCTAGCACGCTATTTAACACATAAAGTAACACGCGTTATCAGTTATAACGCTAATTTGAACGCGAATAACGCGTGTTAAGGCGCAAATTAACACGTTATTCGTGTTAAAATGCGCCTTAACGTGCATTATTCGCGTTAACATTAGCATGATAACGCAAGTCACGTTATGTGTTAAATAGCGTGGTAGCCTAGCAGGGGCCTTAATCGCACAACATTAATCCTTTCACTATTAATTTATTAATAAAACAAAATCCTGAAGAACTAAAATTGACATACTTAATCACTCATTGGGGGAGGCCTATGTCCAGCAGCGGACTGCTATAGGCTGATAATGAATCACTAAACAAAAGGCCAAAACAGGATTTACTATAAGTAAAATTAGATAACAATATTCGGTTCTAGAGCAGGAGGTAACACTGACCTCTCTAGGTTCTTTCCAGAGTACATCGTAGGTGGAACAGAGCAGGTTCCTCCTCTGCAGCAGGCGGTCTACCAGCTGCTGAACCGAGGCGCCGCCCTCCACCGAGACCACGGATGTCGCGCCATCTGGCAGGAGCACCCGGCACAGACCTGGCTGCGAAGACTTTACCACCTAGAACAAGAAAGGATGATGTTGACGCACTGATATTTTTATATTTGATCCAATCTATAGATTGGATCACTACACAGTACAAAACAAAGTCGCTTCCCGCTATCTCTCTGTCTCTATGCATGCTTAGATCCTTAAAGCTACGCAACGGATTTCGATGTGGTTTTCTATACTAATATTATAAAGAGGAATGGTTTGATGAATAGGCTCCGAAACTACTGGACCGATTTTAAAAATTATTTCACCGTTGGAATGGTATCCCCGGTGAACATAGGCATATAATATTATATTTCAGAAATGTAAAATTCGAATGTAACCGCGGGAAACAACTAGTTTTTAATAGAGTGATTAAAGAGGAAGGTTTATAAACCATTTGACACATTATGTAGATCACCACACGGGCGAAGCCGCGAGGCGATATTATATAAAAATCAATTTCATACAAATCGCCGGTACTTTTGAACTACAAAAATAATCATAATCTTATTCATGCTGATTTTTACTTATCTCAGTAATAAAGGATATTTCCGAAGAATGTTTCCACTAATAACCTAAGACTAAAGTCAACTACTCGCTATTTCTGTCCTAATATTTACTATGCCACTATTGTATGTATTGTATTTTGTAAATAGCAACTATCTGCATATTCTGCATTATGTTGACTAGCTTGCGTCGAAGCCAAGTTAACTGAACCCACAAGAATTACAAATTATTTTATATTAAGTGTCCCGAAATAAGAAATACTGAGCCTCCGCTGTCTGACCATCTGTAGTTAAAAACCACCTACAGTAAAATTGTAAGCAAGTAAGTACTCCATACGTTGAAAATAAATTATTCGGTTTCTTTGAGTTGCAGCCGACGCGACGAACTTAGCATAGATTATAGAAAGATTTTTGTAACTTATAAACACAGAATTGAACACAGTTTACTTAAGTTACAAAACGGTCCCTGAGTTGGTTGTATTTACGTAGGTACAACCAACATTGGACTTCCGACAGAGCGGTTTCGTGACGGCACGGAAGATTTAAAACAGGTACCTACAAACAAAGACAAAACAAAAAAAAGAAGTGCGTGAAATGTGGACTGAACCTTTTAATTTACCTTTTATCAAAAGATGTTTTATTAGCACTGAATACGTGGCGTACTAGAGCAAACATTGACGTGGCAGTGCAGCGTGGCGGATAAATAGAAATTGTTTGTACTCTGTCAATGTACCTACCTACTGTACGATAGATAACTACGATAATATGGGGTAGTGGGCTGGTGATAGCGAAATCGCTTGTGATTTGTTTTATATTAGACCATTACCTTACTTTGGTTGCTGAAACACAGTTTTGTACTAGTTCAGGAGCATATGTACTCGTATTGCTTGTTTCACTGTCTATTTTGTCAATAAATAACATTTTTACTTTACTTTACTATTAAAGTCAGAAATCACAAACTTTACTTTAAGGCGGTACCCCGAGGCACACTAGCGCCGCCACTTATTTTATGTTTTTTATTATATTAAACTAAAGGAAATTTCAAAAAAAATATCGGGAAATTTGTCATAGGTAACACAAATTGCCCGATGTTTTTTTTGAAAAATGATACTTTTTGACTACCTCTGTGGCGCGGTGGGCGAAGGTCCGCCTACGTCGCAGGAGGTTGCGGGTTCGATTCCCGCCTCATCGGGACAATTGTGGGTGTTCTGGTCGTTATTTATGTATAATAAAAAATATCTTTGTATACATTGTATTGTATTAAGTATACCTCTATCAATCATCTTGTACCCATAACACAAGCTCTGCTAAACTTGGGGCTAGATGATACTGTGTGGATTGTCCAATATTATTACATTCCTATGTGTAAAACATACGACAAAGGAGAGAAGCGAGAATTTAAGGAGACCTTAACCCAGCAGTGGGTGACTTAGGCTGCGTTCCTGTTTGCCAACTTGGTGGTAAAAGTTAGGTCGGTAAACTTACATCAGTAACAGACTGCTGCTGCCTATCCTTAGACGCGGGCCGCAACCTGGCCAGCAGAGATGCGCCGCCGCTTCGCCGTCGTTCTGACGCGTTGCTCACTGATTTCTTCAGCTGGAAGTAAAGATATACCAATCAGAAATATAGTTTTTATATACTATAATAGATAGCAAGCTAAGCTATGGAAAGAGTTATGCTCGCATCCGACAAAAAACCGAAGTTACTGACAAAGCTCTAAGAAGCTGAAGTTGCAGTGGGCCGGCCATATCTCGCGAAGAACTGACAACCGCTGGGGAAAACGTGTTCTTGAGTGGTGCGGCGGCAGATTTGGCCGACGATTTCCATAGGCGCATATATTCAGGTCTCTGCAGAGCCTACCTATGCATTTAAATATCTTGACAGTCTGGTTTACGTGACGCGTGACCCAAGAAATGGTGAGTATCTGGCGCAACGCATAAGCATTGCCATACAGCGGGGCAATACAGCCAGTGTCTTGATGACACTTCCGACTGGTATTGATATGGATCAATTGAGAAACCTGTATATTGTTTACAGCAGTCTGGATTTAAATTGTACTAGTTCTAATTTGTTTCTTTTATAGTCCATGTAACTTTGCCTAATGTGTAATCACTGTTTCAAATCTAACGTTGTGTGTTGTTTGTTTATTCTTTGTTAATAAAGCTTTAGGTCCAGCGTTCATACTAAAAAAACAAATAAAATTTGTATTAAAACGTACACTTCCGTTTCCCTTGTGCTGATCATATTTGTCTTGCGGCAGATGGGTCTGCGCGTACGGCGGCGGCAGCCCGCGTAGGTCGGCGCGTGCGCAGTCCGCGTGCGTTCCCGAGCGCAGGAAGCGAGGGTAGCTGTCGAGCTTCATCAGGTTGAAGATCTGGTTTTGCGCCTGGTGACAAAAAACATTATCTTTGTAATGGGATAGTAGGTGGTCCACCACACCACGTGTTCAAATTTACCACTTCACACGCTGTGTTTATTGGACTGTTTGGAAACTACGCTATACATATGTATTTAAATATTATAAATCACAAAATAATATTAATAAATTAACTAACTATAATGAAGGATAATTATGATCTACAATGGACGTGTAAAATGCTATTTTTATAAATAAATTCTTGTATTCTTGTCCGCAGTCTTCTTAGCATTGCGGCATAGATTGCTCGCTTTGCTCGAAAGCTTTGGCGCGCAAAGTGAACCATATATATGTCCTCTTACAGCGTGGCGTGCTGTTTGTTTCTCTCTTATCACTTTACAGAATTTCAGACAGACCAAAATATTGTGAATGGAAGTGTATATTTTGTAAGTAAATGAGTGCTTTATTTCGTTAAAATTAGATAGAATGTTAAACATGCATTGATATGTACATCTTCGTTCACATTGGATTAACTCTCTTCGTTGGAGCAGATCTCCGCAGTCGGTCAGCACATACCTGTGCGAACAGATCAGCCGGCGGCGGCTCCTGACATAGCAGCAAGGCTGCGTGCCGTCTCGCGCCAGCGTCCACGTTGACTGCCTCATCAGCTCCGGCCGCCAGGTGGCGCGCCCATATCTCGCCGGCGAGCGCGCTGCGGGCCGACGCCTCCGCAGTGCGGTACTGCTCGCATGACCACCAGAAACTATGGACAATACAATAAAAACTTTAGTAGTAGCCTTGCGTGGCGACTGATCTAAACGAAGCCTTTCAGAGTCCTCATTTTGGATTTGGCAATATTATAAACCATATTTCATTTTATAAATGCGCATGAAATTTTGTGTCTGTTACCTTCTCCCACCTAAACAGCAGAACGGAACATAAAATCCATGAGATCCAATGATGTTTTTTGCTGTAACACTTGATTACAGATGTACAAAGTGACTGTATATTTACTCACTGTATATTCTCGACTGCGAACTCCTTATCGAGGAAGTATGCGAAGGCGGCGGCGCCAGCAGGGTCGGCTAGAAGGTGCTCGAGGCCGAGCGACCAGCGCGCCACGTTGGACCCGCTAGTGTGGGACACGGGGCTCGAACCTTCGCTCATTTGCTGGAACAACACAGAGAATATTGCAAAGTGAGATAATGACCAGCATTGCTGGCAGTTTGGCCATAAACGGGTCGCCGACCTTTACAAACCAACTTATGTACCTCTCAAATATTCCCGTAGAATGGCAGCTAGCAGGAATAAAAGTGGAAGATTCAAAAATTAAGACCGATAACAAAGCATTTGTATAAAATTGCGCACCTAAAGGACCTAAAGGTGGCGTAAAATATCCTATTTCCTATATACTCCTATACAAATATGTACCTACGTAGATTTATGATCTTTCTAGTTACAAAAGCATCCCCCTTTTACTCGAAGGCTAGTGTTACAAACTTGTAGTATTCGTACAGCATCAAAGGTAAGATGAAAATAAAGGTCCTTACCTTATTGTACATGTTTCGATGGTCGTGGTGGCGGTATGAACTGCCAGCACCGCTGCCGGTTGTCCACCGTCGGAACGGAGACGATTGCTCGCTCTGTGGACAAATAGACATACGGACGTTAAAATAGGTACAAATAAACAATATGGGAGAAATTACTATAATGACTACTTAATGGTTCAAATAAATAAGTGTCTTATTCAGGGTAAAGTAAGATTTTCGATGTTGAAAACAAGGAGGCCGCTATCAGACCATATACATAATATGTTATTATTACCCATCTGACGGAGCTCCTTAATCCCGCAGGCCCTAAATAGGGCCGTTAATAACTTGATTGTTTTAAAATCTAAAAAAAGCTTCCTTACCCCGCTAATCGAGTTTTATTGCGGTCAAAATGCAAGGAACGCGAATTTTGTAGGTACGGAGAAATGTTCGCGATATATGACCGCTCAGAGTAATAAGCAAAGATCGGCGATTGGGTGCTATTTTAGACATTGTCACTAACATGGATATGACTTTCCGAAAATGGAAATTCCAGAATTTTCCGTTCGTTTACTTATGAAACTTAAATCTATTGTGCACCAGCAGTTTTCCGCCACGGTTAGACTGAATAAAATTCAAATTGTTCTCACTATTAGAACTTGAAGTTACTTTCCGCCATATTAAATGTAAACCATTAGGTTGGCCTAGGAACTACTGACAGGAGTGGCAGGTGTTGATGAAACTTACCACAATAGATAATAAAAACAATGCTAGTCCTTACTGTTGTTGATTGGATTATCTATTGTAGGTTCAATAAATCCACCTAGTTGCACATTTCTAGGAATTGCACGTGCATTCGTTTGAAGAGAGCATACACAGTAGCGTAAAATATTATTACCTCCCTGTAGGTACAAAATTTGAAGTTATTGTAATTTTTTTGACTCATTCGCTTACTTCGGTTTGACGAGTGCTGTTCAGTTTGCTATCCGTGTGTTTTGTGCCCTTATTTGTTGACCACTGCGCGTTACCTGGATTTTAGATTTCACTGCATAACTTGACATTTTTGGCTTGAAAAACGGACTACGAGTATTGCAACTGGACTGGATACCTTTGGCATTGATTGGACTTTGTTTGGGTGAGTATATTTTTTAAATATTGTGTTAAACTAAACAGGATTGCATATTATTTTTTGGTAGATAAAAGTGATATTGTAGCAATTTTTTACGTCATTCCTACCAACTTACAGTGCGGCAACTTGTTGATATGGACAAGCTGTGAGATTGCAAATTCCATTTCCCTTGGAGTCCTATTTGAAAATATTTAAATTCATATTAGTTTAGTTCTAATTATAGTAAAACTGATCTTTAGCTATATAGGTAACGTGCTTCAAGTCTCTAGTAAACTTCCTCTTAAGCTTATTGTATCTCTTTATCTTAGATTTTCCCTGACTCGGCACTTTTGGCTTGATAAAACGTACTTCGATTTGCTGCTTTGATTGGATATTTTACAGCACCTTTTGTCAAGGTGAGTAAATTAATAGCTAATTAATGTTTTCTTTTTTCTGTGCTACTTGTTCCTTTTCTAAATTTCTACTTAAATCAACAATTGTTTTACTTTGTTAGGTAACGGTATTTCAAGTGTTAAAGATAGATAAAGATATAGCTACAATGATACTTATTTTTATTAGGTGTAGCAGATATGGCGAATGTTACGCGACAAACTGTTCTGAAGTGGATAGATGACCACCCAGAGTTAACGTTCGATCCTGCGACAAACTCTATCTATTGCACTAAGTGCAAAATTACTTTCAAAAGTAAAAAATCAATGTTTATAAAGCACATCAACAGCAAAGTGCATACTCGCAACAAGAAAGTCAAAGAAAACTTTTATTTTGACTTCATATTTTTTTTAATACAATGTAACATACCCTGGGCACAGGTCAATAATACTGCTTTCAAAAAAAATTTTTAAAAATATTTCTGTCCATTTCGTTGTTGTACTTGTGACAGTAATTTAAAGTCTACCCAATGAATCCATTTTAAGGAAAACATATTTGGATAAAGTTTTTAATTCCAAATTACATGCAATACATGAAAAAACAAAGAATGAATGTCGTCTCATCCAATGAAAATTATGGATTTCATTGGATGAGACGACTGATTTCCTAGGAAGGAATATGATGCATTTCTTGATAAGGCCATTAAGTGAAAATATAGCAAGCAAATCATATTTAATTGCTTCAAAAATTATCGAGAAAATAGATGGTCACCATGTGAGCCAATTTGTAATTGATTGCCTCGATGTCGTCGCCTTATGGTCAAATTCATTTGAATTTGATATGGAAGTAAACAATGTCCTAATATTATGTACTGATAGTATTTCATACATGTTGGCTGCTGGAAAAAAATTAAAATCATTTTTACCAGCCATGAAACATGTGACATGTTTGGCTCATGCACTTCACAGGGTATCAGAACAAATTAGATTAGAATATGCAGACGTAGATATTCTGATATCAAACGTAAAAAAAAAAATTTTAAAAGCCCCGAACAGAGTTCAGCCAAACTTTTAATAGTTCGGATGGCGAAACACTTTCATCATCGGAAGCTTGGCAGTGACGTTAGATGTAAAGGACGTTTGATACTTTCGGTCCGCAAATTTCGATATTTATTCTAGATTTTCGAAAAAAGACTAAGTTTAAAAAAGAAATTGTAATAATATTTTGTAAAACGCCGGCCTGGAACATTGTTTCGCAGCTGCTTAAACTATAGACAGGATATGAAACCTTATAGAATATATCTACATTCATTTAGGATAGTTTCAAATCTTGACTACGGTTAAATCAGCTGAAAAGCAATGTACTACGCCAGCGTTTTACAAAACATCATTACATTTTGTTTTTCCACTTGGTATTTTTTGCAAAAACCTAGATAAAATTCATACTTCGCGCCCAAGTACGCTCAGCTTGCTGGACATCTCCAGAAGTACACCGAGGTGGATGGTGCGTAGTGGACTTAGCAAAGCCTGACATAGAACAACTATTCAAATGTTGGGACTTATAAAAATCTACTTCTCATTTTAACCGACTCTGTGAATCTGTAAGGAAAGTAGATTTTTGCTTTATTTTCTTAGCGTTCATTCCATATCCAGAGAACATTTTTGCATTTAGTAATAAAATGTCAGATTTCAAGCTTTGCTAGATTGTCTTTACCCTAATATTGTAAGGAGAATACTCACCGGGAAAAATATGTTTGCGTGACAAGTATTTAAATATATTTTTTCCTGAAATATGCTTTTGGTGAGTACTATCTTATTCTGATATATTTTATATACCTAAGAGATTTTATATTTTGTTTGTATTTTAAATCAAGAAATATACTCTGCTAATTTATATGAGTGTTTTTTTTTAGTAAACAATTATCCAATTCGGAATCCCATCATTAATATTTTTACATCTATTACTTAGGCGATCAACACACTGCGACGCACCACGCTGCATGTTGCATGAAGAATGCGTGTTCTAACATTGCTTGCATCTCCGTTTGTATAGAAAACACGCAACATGCAGCGCGCACGCACGCAGGTGCGTCGCAGTGTGCTAACCGCGTTAATACCACATTCGCACTGAAGATATTTTTTTATATATCTCAAAAAACGAATACGACTATGACGTAAAGAAAGGATACTATCCTTCCTATCGTGATTCCGACATTCATCCAAATTCGATATCCCAGTGATATATGTAATTCCGAGGTTTTCCATTTTTTGGTCATATCTATACTTTTGATAACATCTTTTGTTAATAGCACCCAAAAGTCCGATCTCTGGTAATAAGACATAGAGTGATAATTTCACAAAACATTCCGCTCTAAGTTGAACCAAAAAAACAAGCAATATGTGCGTAAGCGGCACGTCATTACAAGAGCCGACACGCACACAAGTGCACAAATAATGTTGCAAGCTATTGTTACATTTTCCCCATAAGGTAGGGAAATTGTAACATTTTGTAAGGAGTAAATGATTTTGATATTTATCACTTTTCTTTTAGATGATATTTCAATAACAGAAAACTTCCTGTAAATATTATATACTATATGGGTGTTTACATACAGGGGAGTGTTGAGTTAGCGAATTAGTTAAATAGATAGAAATAAATATTATGGCCGAAAAATTTTCATACCTTTGTTGGGATAGCACCCTCTCGTAATTTGCATAAACCACCTTTCGTGATATGCTAGTCATTTTCTTCAAAATGTATAGAACATAATCATATCTTAGTGTATTTAGTTGGCTTGCAAAACTTTTCTTTGCAATTCCGTCTAAGTTTTTCAACCAATCGGGAAGCAAGTCTATTTTATTTTTCGTGTTATTTCGTTATGTTTTTTTTGTTACCCTACATATGTATGTATTATTTTGTTTGACATAATGTCAAAACAACATGAATATTCTTATTAATAAAGAACTGAACTGAAGTCGGATCAGAAGGAAATCTAAGAACGAATATAAAGACATTAATAAAACTAGGGTTCCGTCTAATGAAACCAATGAAATTTTTATATTTAACGCTCCGACTACATCAACATCCGGACAGTCTGTAACAATCTATTTCCTTGCCGTGAAAATAAAACAAAAGTTTTTGATTATTTATACCAAGCTTAATAGAACATAGGTACATATTTCACTTAAAAATCCAGGTAAGTTAGTAGGTAACCCTAATTATATCTGGCAAATAAAAGTCAAGTCAAGTAGAAATAGATTAAACAAATAAGTACCTATAGGGGAAAATATTTTTTCTAATAGCTAGCAACTAGATTTATTTTTGTGCTTATACGCATGTTTTACTCAAGAATATAAAATGCCAGGTTGTATTTACCCATGAAATGGAATCTTCTATTGTTTCTGATTATTATGAGAAGAGTTGTTACACCCTTTCACTGCACAAAAAGTCATTATTATTTAAAAAATACGGAGCTCTTCCCAGTAGGTCTTGACCTTGAGCACTGACGTGTCGAGCGATGTACGTAGCCTTTAAAGGCTAACTTGAAATTGCGTCACTTCGCGTGCGCCTACTGCGGTTCTAAACCTAGTTATTCTAAGTATGACCGGATCATTGCCACTTCAGCTTGCTAATGCTTCGAGCTTTGTCCATAGCTCGCTGAGAGACTTTGAACTGGTAAACCAATCCTACCGTGGAACCTAACCTACGCCTCAGCTCCGTAGGCCACGACGACGTGACGACGGGTAGAACAGACGGGTAGAACAAACTGATTGAAAACGAAAGTTTTCAATCAGCAGCGGTATGGATGACGAGAAGGCTCGGCGTATTATCCTTTTTTTATAAACCGATACTTTTTGTGCACTAACTTTGGATTTGAATTTACTGAATTAGGCTTTGAATTTTTTTCTTTTAATAATACTCAAAACTGTTGCCAACCACACACACTAAAGACAAAGTAACCATTTATTCACAGGCTACAATAAACTCTGCCAATAAAAACAGAACTCATTCAACTGGACTCTGCAGTCAAACTGATCTACACCACTTAAACCAGAGTAACAAATAACAAAACTGAATGAAATGACGACATAGATAACGTAATAGGTTTGAAATTTCATACGGCATGAACGTAAAGGGAAAACCTAGACGTATGTATGCTCATAGCCAAATAATCATCTAAATTAGTACTCGTATCTGTGTATAACTTGACACTTGGTATTATCCCGCACTATTTATGGATAAACTATTTTCTGCCCGCGGCTCCAAACGCGTTGTTTCTATGGAAACGTGAAGCCTATAAATCGTATAAATCAGTTCCCATGGCATAGAAACAACTTCTATGCCAACTGATTTATAGGATAAAACGTACTATAGCCTATGTTTTATTCGATTCCTAGAGCTACATCTACGCAAAAGTAGCCCGATCAGCTCAGTAGTTTTGCCGTGATGAAGTAACAAACATCCATCCATCCATCTTTCATCCAAACTTGATTTTTTTATATAAATTCATACGTACCCTTTTGGAAACATCAATCATCTTTATTATTATATTATTTTTCCCCATAAAAAAGCCTCGTGTTGCCACTGCCAAGAGAATATTATTGCCGTTGCTTCTAATACAAGGCAGTAGGCAAAATACAATATTTACTCGTTATCCGAGAAGTCAGAATGAAACTCATACCTATTCCTCTTACCTACTGAATTGGGGTCAAACATAATACCTAACAATCGGGATCGGGATACCGAGTTCCTAGTAAAAAGTCATAAATTAGGTACTTTGCTCACCTGTAATTTTTGCCATTAGTTCCAGTAATTAAAAGCAGTGGACTATTTTCAAACAATGGAAATTAAATTATATCAGTTGCGATGCAGATGTCCTTCGAAGGTTTTAGGACTATGAGTAATTATTTTAATTTTTTCGTCGCCGTAGGTGTACTTTACGTACCTACCAATCAATGTGCTCATTTTGTTTGCAAAAACAAGATGTTTACAAACTCATAGCACTCATAGTAGTAATGAAAGACAAGACAATACATTAATAGACATAAATATTTTCTTTTACTACTTGCTTCGCCCGCTTGGAAATCTGTTTGTCAAATTGTTTATAAACCTTCCCCTTGAATCACTCTATCTATTTAAAAAAACCGCATTAAAATCCGTTACGTAGTTTTAACACTTTGAGTGCTGAAAACGCACGGTATGAGTTTTCTACAAGTGACTAATATGCGTAAATCCATACTAGCGCAGCGGCTGAGAAAATACAGATCTTTGTGACTCAGCAGAGCTGTAATATTTTTCAAACGAAATACATTTGCGGCGCAACACAACCGCTGTGTAGAGCGGCAGCACGAATTTTTTAGGTAAAAAAAAAGACCGCAGTCGTCGAAAAAAAACCGCAGTCAAAGTGTTAAGAAACCATCAAAGAGCCCAAGAGTGTGTCCCAAAGGGCTCAGTCAGATGTATTTGATTCAGGTATGTTTCTTAGAAATTAAGATCAGCATACGCTTCAAGTTCTGTTTTCAAGGCAAAATAAATAAGGAATGTAACACTTATAAACTCGTTTATGAACTTGGATTTTAGGATCGAAGTAAATTATTACTTCGTATTCCATTATTAAACAGTACAAATTACCCCATAGATTCAAGTCATCACGACCATGCACACTTAACCGATACAAAAAACAAATAAAGATCGCTAAATCATTACAAATATTGAAACGTACAACAGAAGTCACATTGATATACACGTTTACAGAGACAGATACTACGAGCTAGTGAGTTGTGTTGACACAAGTCGGAATCATGCAAAATCTGATGGACAGCATGTTTGCACGGTAAACGCCGTACATAAAAGAGTTCAATGGAAGATTTTTAAACTAGATACCTATGTAATTTATGATGAAAGAGAAACTAAAAATGAGAAATTCGCTGGTATTCCCTCTCATTGTATTGAATGCGCACTAAGTTGTGGATTTTATTTTACGTTATCTTCATCAAACTACGATAGTTTTTAGAATAAAATTATATTACTACTTTAATTATGTAGCTTAATCAATGGATTTTTTTGTCCATCTCTTAATCTTTGATAAGCTAACCTTCGCCCAGAACTTAAACGAAATGGCCTAACCAAAAAATAGTTTTAATACTATCACGCACTGTACCTGATTCAGATCGCAGTCAATGTACCATAAAACCATTTTCACCACTAATCACTACCACATATCTGACCGGTGGTGGTCGGTCAAAACACAATTTGGAATTTTAAAAGACGCTTCACTGCACGATCAAATACTGTATTCACTTATGAATGAATCAGCGCAGTGTCCGTTCTGATCAAACAAACGAGGACAAAATGGCGCGGGCAGGATAGCATTGGTCGGAGTTAGTCGCGCGACTGGATAGGAACATAGGAACCCCCCTGCCCGCTCGCCACACACAATGCGAAATTACAATAACAATAATACCTACTATACACACTAAACAAAACCATTTCCGTCGGATTGTGGTGCATGTCAGAGAATCTTCATCGGGAATTGAGCGTGATAGGAAATTGTGTATTTGATACATGCAAAAGAAAGAAGAGAGGTCTTGAAATATAATCTTGAGACATATCTTGTTTTAAGCAAGTAGTGCAAAAGAGAATCCACGCAATTTTCTAATCCGTAAAAAGCTTAAAACACAAGTAGGTACGCAAAATCCCATAGCGAATAACGTCAAAAACAGGTAGGTATTTCTATACCTACCCGTTTTTGACGTTATTCGCTAGAAAGTAGAGCCGAAAATTTTCGACTTACACGAGAATTCAGCCTACATAGATATGATCTGCAGGTATATGTTCCGGTTGTCGTTTTCTATCTAGGTATAATAAAAAAAAAAATATCAATGTAATGTATTGTTTATGCATATCAGTTAACTAGTACTTATAATTATAACACAAGCTCTGCTTAGCTTGGGGGCTAGATAGATAATGCTGTATGAAATACCTACATAAAATTTCGACTCTACTTTCTATCTATACCTGCTTTTGACGTTATTGGCTATGGTGCAGCATTATTTATTTATATATTTATTTGTAGATTGTGTTAACCACGCTGCAGCTTATGACTTGGTCGTAGAGGAAAACTAGCAACCTAACTAGAGTGTCTGTCTACCTACACGTATTCAGTGAGTCCCGTCCCGGTGAGCATAACATAACAGGACAGTTTTATCACTTCCAGGGATCAGCAGCGCACTTCTCGAAGCCTCTTTGTTATGGAAACAGGGAATGTCCTTCGATTTGTACGTTCACAGGTAAATCCATTCGTTATGAATTTGTATTGTGATCATCTGAATGACATTTCAGAGAATTTGAATGAGTGAGCAGAATAAGCAAAGTCATCTTTATCTAAATGAATGGTTCATTGCATTTTAGCGTATTTTTGAAGCGTTTTCAAGATTATTTGCGATTCAATTTATAAGCTGCTGTTTTTAATTACATGAATCCAGAAATGGATCTTTCGGATAGATAATCTTCACGATAAACAGCAAGGAAAACGCTACTTCTATTAAAATGTTGAAAATAATTTAGAAATATAGCTCTTTTTAGATAACGATGATACCGTTACTCTACAAGAATAAGGCAGATTAAATATCTACACGTAGCTCTGACGTCGGATCTGATGATACAGCTTTTTTATATCTATCTATCTTTTATATATAACTTTTGATTGGCATCTCAATGATTGAAGCGATATTAAAGAATGCAAAGCGTAAACACAAATCGAATACCGACCATTCGTAAACTATTTTGAGGTCGATGAAGCAAACCGGAAAATTACCTCTATTCATCAACCAGATATTTTTAGTTTGTTGTTATTTATAGTACCTACGTTCAGGATAGATGCAAATAATTGGAGACGGGTTTTTACTGATGGCACTCAAGGCGATGATTGAAACACAAACCAAACAATCCATACATTGCCGTAGCCGACACCTAATGTGGCGCGGAGGGCGAAGGTCCGCCTGCGACGCAGGAGGTTGCGGTTTAGATTCCCACCTTGGGACAAACGTTTGTACGTTCTGGAAATATGAGTTTGGGGATTTTGAACGAATAAAAATATATTTGTGTAATATATTATATTAAGTATAATCAGTAATCTTGTAACTCAAACATAAGCTCTGCTTAGCTTGGAGCTTGATGATGCTGCGATCTGTATCTGGTGTACAATAAGTAATTTTGTATTTTATTGATGCTGTGAAGATTGTCCAGCATTATTTATTTATTTACATAATATGGCATATAGTTACCTATTAAATGAATTGTTGTAGTATGTAGGAACGTACATTAAGGTGTAGAGTTGCTCAACAACTCTGTCATCAAACAAGCCTTTACCGAAAGAGACGTACAGATAAACTTCGTTCACTATGACATTAAATCAACTATAGGTAAATGAAATAATACATAAATATCAACAGCAATCCACTTTTCAAATAGGTCACTGAAAGCAATATCCGCATGCAGAAATTATGAATGAGTGACGTACGGAGATAATATCCTGACTGAATGAACGGTAATTTGTCGATATGTATAATAATTACATACACAAGCACTTACAATATCAATTAATTATGCAATGTTATTGAAATTCTGATTGCGATAGTTATGTACTAACGAGCTTCTAAATATAGCTACACTATTATTTAATAAAAGTACCTTAACCTACCTTAGCCTTTCGAAATCCAAAATATGTCGTCATGCATATGATAAATAATAATTATCCATCCATAACTTGTCATTCAAACACAAAAAAACAACATTCACGACATGTCCCTGATGTGTATCTTAAATGTTCTAATACAGGCGAAAGTTTGTGAATGAAGTTATTTGTTAACATGATTGGAATTAATTGGAAACTAACCCCCTAATTCCAAATAATTTGTAAACTTAAGAGTTTCTTAGCAATGTTTTTCTCTCTATGGCTTAGGAGACAACATTGCAACAAAATGGTAACAAAAGAGTTTTAGGTATTGCGCAAAGATAGGACAGGTTTTAGATTATAATTCCAATAATATATATGCTACTATTCATCCAGGAATAAGGCGTCCGGAGGCCGAAGCTTGTACATAACATAATTATATTCAAATATCGCGATAGATATAAAAGCAGCAACTGCGTAAACACTCGAGATCTCCTACGCAAGTATTATCTACCATGTTTGTTATTTCATAATGAGAATCTGTATGATATTCTGAAAGAGGTAATTTTATTTTAATCTTGATAGTTTCGTAAAATGTAGCTATAAAAGTGTTGGTGTAGTTATCGTACACAATAAGATGATACGTTAAGTAGTGAAACTGTAGAGACTAATATATGTGCAATTGGTGGAGAGGAGATAAAAGTTATTGATTTTGTGACAGTGACAGATGATAATAATCAGAGAAACCTTATAAACAAAATAAGTGGTAAACAACAAACCAATGCAAGAGTATACCGGAATAAAATTCGAGAAAATAACTAACGAATAATGGTATTTATTACAGCGAAGATACTAAAAGATAGTACCAAAATAGTACGGAGAATTCAAGTTACTAAGCGGATAATAGCAAGAATCGATCAATCAAACAACACATGTTCGTTCATAGATCGTGATATAGGCACTCGTTCTGGACATCCACAGAATGCAAGATAAGTTATAGATAAACCTTTGACTGTTTTTAGCATATTCTTTAGAACGCACCTGGCAAAAGACAAGATTTCTAGTCCAACCATATTAGGTATGTCAAAATTCGTACAAAAGGTCCATTCGAATTGTATAGGAAACAGGCAGTGTGGCTGACATTCAAAGAATATCCCAAATTGTTAAGCCGCTAAGGGACGGTTTAATTGCTAACAACAAAACAAAACTAAGCGGGTATTAACAAAAGAAAGCGGGATACTGTGTCAACATATGTATTATATGTAAGTAGTAGTTTTAGCATAAGTGTACATAGTAAATAGAATACAAAAACTTTAGAAGCCTTGAAATCAGAAGTTTATGGACTTACAATAGTAACGAACTTCGCGACGAATCTCTCAAGGGCGTCCGTAGGCATTGCTAACTCATCGGCGATCTTAGCCGATTACTCACAAACACTAAAATAATCTCTTGAATCTCTTAAAATATTCTCCTATAATTGTTTTTTAAACGCGTGCGATCGGTACGAGGTTCGCGGGTGAACTGAAGGCGTACTCTGCTATCTGGCAATATCATACAGGTATGAAAGTACGTAGGTGTATGATGTGTTTAATTAGTTCTGTTATCTATCAACTACTATCGAAGGCACGCGCCAATGCCGTGCACGCCCCCGCTGACCACGTTATGTTTTACTTTTTATTTTTTATTTTTTGTTTGGAACACAATCCCTTGACTTAAGCTTGAGCATGTTTAGTTTCTTCCTTTCTGTTGAATGAAGTCTTGAGTAAATAGTGATTATCGATTTAATCTACCCAATAGCTAAAATTTACGGTCCGCTTGCGTAGGGATACTTAAGTAGCTCAAATAAATTAGTATATGGTTTTACGTATTCATTTTAATCTTATTGTATTCATAAAATTATTTAGCGTGAGCTTAAACATTTAATAAGTAAAATCAACTAAATTACTTGCGTTAATACTAAGTTTTCCACTTTTGATAGATTTAATTGTTTTTTTTTGTGAGATCATTTATAGTTTTTAATTACAATATGAGTAAACTCTACGTCTCGTTATAAATAACGTCAGATACTTTGTTTTCAAAGAAGCTATTAAAAACTTATCGTTCTGACGGCATCGAGTCTATAATGAGTCGAGATTGTCGATATAAATAAAACAACTACTAACAATATTCTACTTAACAACTAAAAAATACTTAACTACTTAAAAAATTTCATCAGACAGAATTCCCTAGTTTCTCTGATGCGTTGGCGTGTGTTATTGAGAACCCACGTGTAAATGCCGATGGAAATAGAAAGGTGAAAGAACACGCCCCAACTCGATGTAAAGTAAATTTAAAACATTGTCTGGGAAGATGACGAATGCTAATGACGTAAGAGTCTGAAAAGATCTTTCTGATGAGATCGAAGATCTGGGAAACCAGTTAATAAATTTTTAGGCATATCATTGAATTGAAAAACTTTTGTGTTTCGCTTGGTACTGTAAGCGATGAATCTCGAGATTAGGATGCTCATAGAGTAGAAGCACAAACTGAGCGTTTTTACAACAGATCACAAAGTCTTGTCTTATCTTTGTCACAATGAATTTTGACAATAAATTACATATTTGTTATTTTTGACCTTTTAAGTTGTTCAACATCTCTTCTTGTGAAGCAGAAATGCATGTCTTCTTTTTAGATGCAGAAACGGATGATGTTGTTTTCCATGGTTTGAAAACAGAATTATCCTTTTCTGCATCAATAGTATGCATTACTACCTATTTATAAACGAAAAAGACATTTAATCAAGGAAGTTCGAGAAAGCCCTACTGAACTAGTTCTGGATGAGTAACCGGTTTCCAGCTCATTTGTGGTGCATTCAACCCCCGCAGTGGGTCATCAGACTAGAAGGATTGTCTATCAACGAGCTAATTCAGACCACATGTTGATATGAAAGCTATTTTTATTGCGGTCTTAGATTAACACGGATTTGGTTGATTGGCTGTATTTGTTTTTCAGAAAAAATATCGCAAATAAATTGATCGCTATTCACAGTACCTATCAATAATTTCCAATTGGTATAATCAATATTTCTTTTTTGTAACTACATATTCATAGTTTATGAGTATTCTCTAAAATGCATTGGGTCTTCCTTCATCATCTCATCTAAGACTTTTTTAAATTCATAAGGAATTTGTTTATTTATGTAGCCATTATTTACTTGTTGGTCAACACTTACGTACCTATTAAAATAATATAATCGTTTGATTATTATGACTGAGATACTACTCTTAATTACGAAATACTTTAATGTTTTTCATAATTACATGGACATTAATGGTCGATCTATCTTGTAAATGTGTAGACTTATTCAAATCTAAGCATATAAACATATCTCAATTTGGCAAATACTTATGAAATGGCTACAAAAAATAGTACTTACCAATGTTTGCTATATTATGTTATCGCGAAATTAATTTACGACAGGTTGTATAAATTCATAATTGCTTTATTTTGGCAATCCGGTTATTTCTACGATAACAATGTTGGTTTAGTTTAGGCTAAGTCGCATTTAGTATGTTCTTGTTAAATATTATTTAATCTTTTATCAGGATTGACTGAATGTATATACAACTGATGAGAATATAGCCCTTTTAGTTAGTTCAACTTTGTGACATCACTTAAATCGTTAGGTACATGGAATAATTTATACAACCACTTACAAAAAAAAATCCTTCATTCTTCTCTCTTTCTCTTTCAGTTACTGTCACTTCAGATGTGACTTGTAGCTCCAGCTGTGATCAGACTTATCTCTGTGGTACCTTCCTATTGTAGGTATTTAGTTATTCTTATTTGTAGTTTATCTTTTAGGTTAGTTTCTAATTTAAGTAGCTTCTTATTGCATACAATGTATGTAGTAAGTATCTTTTTTTTTGTTTTTGATACTTCTCTATCTGTTTGTTTGTGATCTACCAACTCTTAGTTAACTTATATCTTTTTCTTCATCCCTAGGTTGCCGGTTGGAGAATCGGCCGCCTATTGTACTTTTAATTTTTAATATTTAGAAGGTGTTATTTTATAGTTTTAAGTGCAATAAAGTGTTAATTCATTCTTTTTTTTTACCTTTTAGTTACGTGTAAACTTTTATGTTTCTTTTACGTCAAATATGTATCAGTTACGTATGTTAAAAAATAACGAATGATATATTAGGGAACAAACAGTCTAAATTATGAGGAGAGAAATACCATGACAATAGGTAGTTCTCTATAAATAGTGACGACAGAAATAGGCGCCGAGACAACTGAGAAAATAAAAGATAATACAGATAAAACTGAGATTTCTATTTATGTTCCATCTGTTATTTGTAGAGGTGTGAGTGAATGATAATAAGATGGTAGGTAATAAGAAATCCCACCTTCTGTTTACAAAGTTATAAATGAAGAGATAATATAGTTTTAGGTATCATAATTCGTATTTTAATATGTAAAAAGCAAAAACTACTTGAGAAATATGCGACACCGGAAATAAAAGTGTTTAAATAATTATTATTTTATAGAAATTCGAATAATTAATTAATAAATATTATGAATTTATTCCGGCACAAAAGCTTGGGTGAATTCGGGTTGCATTGATGATGAATTAATATTTCATATAATTGATAAAAAAAATATATTTAACTAGCTGCGCCCCGCGGCTTCGCCCGCGTTGTATATAAATATTTACCCGTTTAGACCTACCCTGGACTACGACAAACATTTTAAAACCAAAATCAGCTCAATCGGCCCAGCCGTTCTCGAGTTTTAATCAGACTAACGAACAACAATTCATTTTTATTTATATAGATAGATAGATAGATAATTAAAGAACACTTACACTTACCTACTATTTGCATTTACAAAATACATCCTACACGGTTGGCGGTAATATTAAAATTGCATACTAGGATCAAACATCTACATACATATACTACGAGTTATATTATAAAGAGGAAAGGTTTGATTTTTTGTTTGTTATTTTTTGTAATGAATAGGCTCCGAAACTACTGGGCCGATTTGAAAAAGTCTTTCACCGTTAGGAAGCTACACAACAATATGTAGCTATGAGCATGTATGTAGAATACAATCCCCGGTGAACATAGGCTATATTATATTTTCAAAAAAGTTATGGATCCGTACTAAAACCGTGCGAAACCGGGAAGGCCCGCTAGTGTTTTATAATATAATAATATGTAAAAGCTGTGCTTATTTTAGACATAGTTTCGCATTTTGTCAATTAAATATCGGGATGCGAAAGGAATTTACGACAGTCTTAAGATAAGACGATATGATTTTCTCGCTTTTTCATTCTCCAATTAGCAATGTCAACACACAAATACAGTTTTATGGTAGCACTATGCTTATCATTGCTTTTTTTCATAACTAGGACGTGACTTTGAATAATGTCAAGGTTTGCTACATATTTGTCAATTTGGGAAATCAGCAATATATGAATCATCTTTAAGCATCGATCAAGATCGAAGTCTTGAAGCAATACCATTCAATCGAACAAAAAGTAAACATAACATGTACGAGTATTATTCCTTATTGACTGTGTCAACCCTAACACAATTATAATTTATTGTATTGTATAAAAAATGAAGACTGAAAGGTGGCCCTCCGAAATGTAGACTGTAAAGGTCACTCCGATAAAATATTAAGTGCAACTGATGTGAATCAAAAACAAATATCTGACAGTTGTTATAAAACCTAATTTTAGTAGTCTAAGTACACCATTGCCAATTGTAAATATTACCAGTTTAATTTATAAACCAAGTTCAAATTCACTTAAAAAAGCTAATACTTCGAAACTCAGATTTTTTTTAGCTCAACATTCAGAATATAAACCCAGAACTCAAAAACACCATCTGCGAAGCCTACTGTACATTTCACTTCCGTTAAACCAACCTTTGTATTAGAATTAGCTAAGGCACGCACGAGCCCAAAATCAGATTTCGTTGAGCAGTCACAACACTAAGCACAACTTTCACCGTTCACACTACTATAACAACAAGAGCCAAGCCCGTACGAACTTGGAAGGCTGTGGTTCCACCGCCGCGCTCCGAACAACTGATCTGAACTAAACACGCCGGGGTCGCCACCTAGCCGCAGGTTCCCACACAATTTTGTACAAGACAATAAGGGAATAATTAAACAAATAGTATTTAATTGTGGGTAGAGCTGAGATCGCTCGTGCGTGACTCAATGTGTTTGAAGCACTGATTCTACAATGGAATTTATGAGGAAAACGTTTAGGGTATCTGAATGATTGCCACCAACTCAATAGCGCATCCAGTTTTTCTTAGAACACCGACATAATTTTAATGAACGCTGCTCAAAATTTTACTTACAATTGATCCTATGCAAATTACGAGTACTGTTAATAAAGCTAGTCCAAAAGGAAATGTGTATTCAAATAATTGTCAAAAAAAATCATCCCACTTCTTTGTAATAAATTGTAATACCGGTAAAGTATACATCTAAGCTTACATAATTATGGCATATGATTGTATCATAAATTATTATTAAGTCTGAGCTAATACGAGTTGACAATTGTCGCAGCCATCTATGTGACCTACGTCACAGCCATACGTAAAGAATACTCCGATTGAGGGCGGCATACGTGGGCGTAGCTAGGGGCTTGTCCAGAGAGGGACATAGGGACTATGACAAGTAGAATCTTTGGATATCGTTCGTGTAGATAAAGAATGACAATGACAGCAGGACAGCCTTGAGTATACCAATCATTTCATTAATCATAAATTGATTTATGATTTTACTTAAACTTTTTCTGTGCGTTCGCTAAGCAATAACGACAATTGATATTTTGATACTATATTAACGTCACTGGGAAAAACAACAGCAGTAGTGGCCAATTTAATCTTGTATTGTGCTAAATTTCAAATATAGGTACGAGTATTTTAAAATTGTTATATTAATAGCTAGATTTTTACTTTTTTTTTACCTTATAGGAAACTCAAGTCATAATTCAGCAAGCTGTCTTTGAGGTATTTTATCGATTGTCAAGGGAACACTTTATAAGTTGAATATCTGTTAAATCTTGAAATATGTGACATGTCCAAGAGTCGTATAATTTTTTTTTCAACGGGTTATTTTCATCCCCCGTAGGATGAGTCCTAGCATCGCCCTATTCAATCAGAGCAGCCTACGCAATCGCCATATGACGTACGTAAACCTATCTATATACATTTACGCGCATCATCGCCGGCTTATAGCTCTCTAATGCCATTGATGGGCTAGATAAGGCAAATAGTAAACATATTTTGATGGCCGCTCGTTTGGTACTCAGCTACGTAATATAGGATAGAGTTAATGAATATTGGTATTAGTGATTTGGCACTACTCTACTGTGTTCGAATTGTCTCATGACGGTTGAAGTTGAAGAGCACATTCTTTTATGAAGTAAAGAAAACCAATCAAGCTCGAATCTGTAAAAAAATTATACCGCTAACTACGAACATACCTCTGCATTTAGGGAAAGTTACAACACTGGGTTTCGTTGCGTTATTCTACATAAAATAAAAAGCATCCCTTATTTTGTTCTACATGAGTTGAGCAGCTTTAAGATTTTAGGTGACCAACATCTTCACTTACAAAGTTTCATTTTTATAATAGGTACTAATATAATATATGTATATAATAGAATATTTAATATCTACCTTTAAAATGCTCGTATGGAGCTGTACGAAGTAAAATATTCACTGAAGTTCAGAGGTTACATTATGTAGATTTAGAGGTCGCGCGCGAGAATCTAGAAGTCAAGGTTGGGGCAGACCACCTTTTTGTGATTACGACATAGTTAACGCGATTCTTGGACAACGTTGGAAGCATTCAGGGATAATGAACTATTATTTACAAAGAAACCTTATCATTGTAGACAAACCCATAGATCGAGTATAATCTAGAGAGAAGAAAATAAATTGTTGTGTTTACGAGACTTTGGCCATGATGCTCCTAGATTTATGCACAAGCTAACTCTATCTAATCGGATCGGAACATATATTTACTGGTTTCCGATGTTTTCGTTGGCACCAGCAGTCCCGTGAGCATAGCCGTGCCAAACAACTTTAAACAACAAACAGTGTGCATTGAGGAATCAATTGATTTAGAGATCAGCCTGACAATAACGATAAACGAAGCGAACTGGCGATTCTATTTGATGTTGAATAAGGACAGGTGAGTGATGATGTTTGTGACGATCATCAGTTACTGGCAGAGAAACAGATATACATAGATATAAAAAAAATATGCTGCTGATGAAGATACAGTGCGATCGAAAACCGTTTAATTAATTAACAGTCGATATACTTTGCAGATACTGACTTAAAGAGCCCAAAAGATTCAGTAAAATACGGGTATCTATATATATATATATATACTTATTAAGCATATTAGGACGCACCTTTTTTCACATTCAACGCACGAATAGTTTTAGGAATACAACAATTAGGAAGGAGCCGGTAAAGGGGTATAGATAAGAATACGTTCAGAAATTCCGGATCTCAATGGTAAAAGCCTAGCAAGCAAATTCATTTCGTGTGAGAAATATAAAAGAAGCACATTCAAGTGCGCGGGCGGTGCCTCAGGGCCGGGCAGGTTGTTATTTTGTGGACACTTGGGAACAGGTGTTTCGTTGAAGATCTTTCTTCCGCGGTGTATGCGGTGACAAAAGCGAGCTTGTTCAGCGTGCTTTGACAGAAATAATGAATCGGGGTCATGCGCCCAGTGACTTAATTAAATATATCTTACTTTTCAAATAATTCAAATATTACTTGTTTTTACGGGATGAAAAGTAATATATTATGTTATTTTGTGTTAACAAGTTGTGTGAAAATATTTTGCAGGTCTACTAGGTAAGAAAAGTGTCAAACATCCAAACTGTCGAAATTATAATATTAGTGTGATTACACGATTGAATGGCTTGGTAAATAAAACTGCTAATAGCCACTGAAACCATCATTAGAGCTGATATTAATTCCTATCTATTGCCAGCTAAATGTTATTTTGATAAATAAAAGAACATTTTCATTTTCTAGATGCTGTGTGGATTGTTCAGCTTTATTTATTTATTTTACTGTTTCATAATGTTTTCATAGGTAAAAACATCGATCAATGTATTCGCAACGAAGGGTCGCGGCAAATAGCTTGATCGAGTTTTTTTTATAAGCGACTTAACCGTCGTCGCTCTGTTTTTCTGTGTAAACAATATTTCTTACGAGTTTTCTCGTATCATATTTGTTTCGCGGCACACACCATACACGTACACCCCAGTAACCTCTTAATCAATACTTTCATAGACTATAAAAACATTAACATATATATCTATATACACAGGTGTCCAAAATATTTGCGCACGCGCCACCAATTGTTCCGCGACCCCGACAATGGCAAGTAACACACTTGACCAAACAAGAGGAGACACCAAAGGTACATTGTATGTCTTGTGACGCAAATGTATTGATGACAGTTATTGTTTGACTGTTGCCAGCGTGATTCTATTATATGTAGTAGTACTAGACTAGCAAAAAGGCTAGTTACCTCTTATGCGTAAAAGATATGCAAACATGATCGCTGGGAACTCAGTAAAAAATACATGCACGCTCGAAGACGTACATTTTTGTGTTTCCTAAGCTTGCATACTACAACGGTGGTGTGCTCTTACAAAAAATACAACTTATTCCTGTGGCTAGCGACTCAAAGTTTATCTTGACTTTCGACACAAGACTAAACATCTTGGTTCCAAGATGTCTCTCGCTAGTTAGTAGCATCGAGATTATATTACTAACAGAAAATACATTTCTGAGGCACTGTTTCACCACTTTTAAGTCGTAAAAAGACTAAACGCAGCACAAAGAAGCCAGGCATAGAAGCAGCACTAATTACGCACGTATTGTATATGGTTATCGCTTTCGCTAGACGCCGATGATGATGAGAAATTGTCATATGAGGTTAGGAGTCAGGTCCCAACAGGATCGTAACTACAATCATTCTACATCTACAGTGACGATTTTCGTTCGATTGTACATTTTGAATTATAAAATATTGGTGGGTATTATTTTGACACGCGGAATGACGATTCTGCACGGAAGATAAGAGCTTTCGCGTTATTATGCTAACAAAGAACTGCTCAGTTAAGATTTTCGGATAGATTTATTTTAATCTTTCTTAAAAATATCTTAGTGAACAGAATCAAATAGTGTTATTTACACTGAGGTTAAATTAGACTTAGGGCCTGGCATAGGATTAGGGTTTATTTCATTAACATATATAGCAATTTCTAAATGCTTATGGTCATAGGGAAATAATAATTATTCAGATTATGAATGCGGTCAATCACAGAGAATGCTGGCACGGTGTATAAGTTCCTATTCCAAGATACTTACTGTCCTACTCTTTATCCTCGATCAGTATTCCGATCAGGGTAGTAAATCGAACAGTTCACGGGTAGTCATGCACCTCACGAATATCCGATTACGCAGATAGTAAGTAAGCTATGCTAAACTGTGGGTGTAGGCTTACAGGCATTTACAGATAAGGTGTGGGTTATGTCCGAGTCGGCATCAAATTTCTAGTTTTCGATCGTCTATCGCGCACGTAAAGAAATGCTTTCATCATCATTATCAGCTCCTGCCAACCGTCTACTGCATAGGCTTTTGTATTTATGTCATTCGTCTCCAGCTCTAGTCTATTTCTGGTCCAGAACTCCTTGATTTTTCAAAAGCCTCCTCCTCCACTTGGAACTATGAATATTTTCCGTCCATCCCACTCGGATTTCGCGGATTTTGATCACGTTCCTAATAATAGTCTCGCAAAACCGTTTTGTTTGACAGTACTGCCAACAATAAATAACTATACCTACACAATGCGCGAGGCGTCGTGATAGACTAAGGAAGGAAGCGAAGGCGTGAGGAACTGGACACCTTCGATATAGCGTGTGGTCAAACTGGTTCAGGATCGTAACGCATGGAGGTATCAGTAGGAGGCTCTTGCCCAACAGTGGGACTCCTACCAAGAGTTTTCAACATGAAAATTTCAAAAGAAGATTTTACAAGTCACGATCTCGTTACTTTACGATGACCGGCGTTCATATCGGGCGTTGTGTAAAAATCTTATATACGAGTAACTTATGTAACTTATTGGTTTATGTACGACAATATTTATTTAGAAACTAGTTCAAAGTAGTTAGAACCAGAGGCGTGGAAACATTATGACTATTGCATTGTAAGCCTTATCTGATAGAAATAAGCATCTAGTCTGGTAATTTATGGCTGTTAGAGTTGCTTCGACGTTTCGTTCTTTATACTTTCCCAAATTGTATATAAACACAGGAATAAAGAAGTATTTTATCAGGGGGTATGGCCGATAAGTAAAGCTTTCGTACTTTTTTTATTAATTTCTTATAACGTAACACAATGGTAGTAAATAAAGACTCCTAGCAACAACATTGCTAGAAGATTGAAGTCGACCGAAGTAAAGTCCAAGAAAATTGATGTAAGAATATCAAAGAAATGAAATACTGTTCCATAAATAGGGCGCCTTGAAAGAAACTTACAAATCATACCAAGAGAAACGAGGCCGGCAACAAACAGACAGCAAAGCAGAAACTGATCGATATGAAGCGATCTAGGGCATAATTCTGTAAATCTATCTATTGACTGTGACAATGGTATCGTCTTGTAGACTCCTTAGATGGAAGAAGCACTACTAGATAGTTCGTGCTATTTGCACGAAGAGATTGATTTAATAGAAACGTTTGTCACGCTATTCCCTCCATCTGTAGTTTCTTTCATATATTTTTTTTATTATGCATTTTTTTACATCATTTCAAATTACATATTCTAATATCACAATGCGATGGTAACTCATAAATTTTGCGTATATGACAGAGATATGGTAAGTAGTTCATTATAATCCATCTTGTATCGGGTTTGGTTTATGCTTTAATAATTTTAATATAGTGTGGTCTACCACTGTACCACTCAAATACATAGTTCTGCTCTGTTTATGGTGTTGTGCTGACCATATGGCCGCCGTGTGAAACTGGTCTAAAGTCGTCATCCACGCCTTTCCTATCTCTATCGCTTTTAAATAGTTCTTCTGATAATCAGCTTCCAAACCATCTCACCATATTCGAAGGCACAACATGCCCAGAATAAAAAAAACATAGTGCTGGACAATCCACAATCTTGAACCAAGATAAAAATAAAATATGTTCATTATTGAAATTAAATTAAAGGTTTATCTTCCAAAGGTGATTCTAATAACATACATTGTTAATTATCTTCAAATGTAAGGTGTTAAGTTTGCGTTTTTTAATTAAAAATGTATTTATTGTAACAGTTCAACTACGACGCTCTGGGATGGGATGATCAAAAGTGTGTTTCCAAGAAATCAAATAAGGCAATCGCACGTTTTATCAGCTATTCCCTGCGCATGACTCCTTGTATCCGAAGATGACCATAGAAGCAAATGTTTACCATTTTCGAGACCATTTGCAACAGCTATTGTCGTCAATCAAAACCGGACAAATATGTAGGTGTAACAATGCAATGCGAGAGTGGAATTAATGAGTGGGATGTCTATATTCGAGCAACGCTGGCGCAACCTTGACCTAAAAGCAGCCAGGAGTGCTCGCAGGAAGCGGCGAATTGAATGATAAATGCAGATAAATACCTACAAGGTTATGGTCAAAGCTGTGGAGATATTATAACCTTATTTGATTTAAGGCGGTACCCCGAGGCACACTAGCGCCGCCACCCATTTCATCTTATTATTATAACGTCGAACAAAGGAAATTTAAAAAAATTCATTGGGCAGTTTGTGATAATTATTATAAGCTTTTTTTAATGCCTCTATAATAGTTTTATTTTGTAAAGTTTAGGCAGAGATGCGAATTTAGAGTTTGGTGGCTACCAAGGGCAACTTCGTACGAAGTTACGACGTTTTGGAATGAACATGCAAGACGGTGCGGTACGAACGAAATCACTACCACAATATACATAAATGAGAAATTAAGGAAATGTCATTGAAATTTTAGTTTAGGTATGCATTCTTTCGAAACAACAATGATACCACTGAAAAGTGTAAAACAATGAAGAAGGTACAGGATGGCTGAAGTAATTAGTGAGTAGCACGGAACAGATTCAAATTGTACAACAAAGTAAATTATCTGTGAAAAGGACAATGCAGTTTTGATGCAAATCCTCCTTCGACCATCAAAGGATATTTTAAAGAATTATAGGAGAGGCATATTCTACTGAGGGCAATGCACGCAACACTGGCAATATGGATCGTGCACTTGCATGAGGTTTGACGTTATTGGTTCACTTGAGATTTTAGGGCTCTACCTATAGAACGCAATATATTATTATGAACCGGTGCTTGGGTCACAGCTTACTTTTTAAAACAATTTTACTTTAAAAGTTAAAGAGGCTGGGTTCCCTTTAAACAACTTGTTTATTCGATAATCATCACACGAATAATAAAAGGTATTATAAATGCAAAATTATGGATGTTTTGATAAATGGATGGAAGTATGGATGGAGGTTTCTTATTTCTTCGCGCCAAAACTGCTAAACGGATCCGGAAAAATTTTTCACCGATGTAGCTCTAAGCCTATAAATAGACATTGCCAACTTTTTATCCAACATCACAGTTTGTCTAGGATAGAAATAACCTTCGGTTCCATAGACACAACGCTTGCGATGCCGCGAGCAAAAACTAGTAACAGATAAGACAAAAACCAACATTATGTTTTCAGTCATTTTAGTTTAGAGGATATTTTAGTGGTATCGGATAATTGCCTTCGCATGCCCCACTATGTTTATATGATCTTCAAATATTTGGTTCAGGTTGAATGTTTGTGTACTTACAAGACTTTATAACGCGTATTGTTTATTGTTTGGAATGTATGTTTGCCTGTAACGTTGGCAAGCAAAACAAGATAGTCGTTATAGGTCGATTACACGCGGTTTCCTTTACACCAAAGCTATAGTTGTATGAAAACAGCCGATAGCATTCTATCGGCTGTTTTCATACAACTATGGCTTTGGTGCAAAGGAAACCGCAAATTAAATTTGGTGCAAAGGAGGACTTCTAGCTTGTTCACGATTAACGCAAAAACGTTTTCAGCGCTGGTGTCTACCAGTGACCTGCGTCGCAGCCGGACCTTCGCCCACCGCATCACAGAGGTCGACCCATAACACAAACTCTGCTTAGCTTGCTGTGTGGATTGTCATCATTATCTATTTATTTATTATACCTAAGGCCTGGTACTCACCGGTGTTACGGGACATAATGTAACATATCCGTGCATTACACCCCGCATGTTGCAGTCTGTACGGGGAAGGACGCGCTCGCAATGAGCAACGTGACGGATTTTTAACGACGTTTCAGTACCCGGCTTTAAAGCAGCTTCACATTAGGTCGGACCTTCAGTTACAAAGGTGTCTGTTCCATTATTGGTATATTATTATTAATCCTATACACTTCGGGCCAATATAATAATTTATTATATTAGCTCGAAGTGTCCCACTGCAGGGCAAAGGGGAGGCCTTTGCCCTGCAGTGGGACACTTCTTGCACTTATTGGTATAGGTATTTCATATTTTCAATAGCGCTCTTTATGATAGGACCTGGTGAAAATATTATTTTTTATTTTCGACCTAATGTGAACCTGCTCTAAGCCTTAACAATATTAGGAATGTCAATAGTTCACACAACCCGCAATACCAGATTCATAAGGCATATTCTAGAATCCCTTGACATATCTGATAGGCCAAAGGGCGCATGGCGACACCAAACTGAGAGACAGAACAATGTATCTCTTGAGTCGATTTTGTTCCACAGCAGCGAACAAGGGTGACGAAAACAATGATATTTTTAACCGATAACAATACAAAATTAATTGAGTCAGGCCTATTGTATTCAAAACATGTCAGGATAAACGAACAAAGTACGTGAAAACTTCTAACATATAGCTGTATTATACAAGTAACATTTTCATTCGGGTTACCTTATACTTATAGGTACATAAAGAATACCAGGTTTTCGATATGTATAATGTACGGGGATATACTTATATCGAATTCACAAAGCGAGCGAAATCTACAAAACTAAAACTTAAAATATCCATAAGACGCTTAATTCTCTAATTGACTCACTACTACCTATTGCCTATTTCGAAAATTCCTCTTAAATGTCCTTTTGTAGATTCGCGCAATAAATGCCAAACTAAGCCATCTTCAATTTATCGATTATGATTGATGCCAAAATGTCTAAAGTCAACGCACCTTAGCAGCAATCTGCAGCTTCGCCGGGTACAGCTCCTGCAGCCGCTGACAGAAGTGTGCTGCACTGGTGGCCAGGCGAGCCATGCTGACGTCACAATCACACCGTAACCGATAACACTCAACCACTAATCCGCTCTGATCCGGCTTTGAAGTGCCGGCTTGATCTCCTTTATAAGAGGACGCAAAACATCTCTTGCCAAGCCCGAGATATCATAGTTCTCAGATATTGTTCAATCAGACAAGGTCTCCACAAAATTAGGTCGACTAAGTTCTTCTGAAAGTTTACAAATTCTTCTAATCTTCCCACTAAACTCTTTACAACCAAGCTCATATGCCCATTCACCAGTTCAATTACGTGAACACTCTACACTAAGGTCACTGAGGTCCTCAGAAAATCTCTATTTATTAATTCACGAAGCCGGAACACTCCCGTATATCAAAAGAGTCCTAACAACTGAGTACCACCAGTTAACAATGCCGATCGAGAATGTTATTATGTGTGATCCAACTGGCATAAGACGTCTGCGTTTGTTTCAACGAGCCAATATCTCCAAATACTCGCATGTCCAAAAGTCTTCACAACTATGTAAGTTTCAGATGCCGTCACTTTGTGAGGTTACAAAGGAATAACAATAGGATTTTTTCATCCAAACTTTCTATCACGGAACAGTATCACAAAACAACCGCAAAAGTCTTAAGAGTTTTGACAACTGAGTACAACTGTTGTCACAAGTACCGGTAGTTGGTAAAAGTGTCAAGCACTGGACAGGACGCGTGCTATACCGCCGCCGGTAGCCGTCCAACTGTCGGTGTCGAGAGCCAAATTGAAGAGATAAGCAAGTCGTGATGAGTGGATTGTTGGGAATTAGCGCCTTATCTGAAGTTTTGCACCGGTTGCCTGCCCGATGTTTGAGAAAATGGAGGGCATCCGCAAGTAGCTTCCGAGTTCTTACGTTGAGAGTAAAATATCGTTATTTGAGTTGTACTTAGTACAAAATACATTTTGTACGTAATAAAAAACAAAATGTACAAATTACGTAATAAAATATAAATCATAAAATTATACATCCTACATACTTACGAAAGCTTGTGTTCGTGCCACACGAGTTGTCATTTCTGTTGAAAGACTAATAAATTCGTTTGATAGTTTGTTGTGCCTCACCCTAAGTCGGTTAGTCAGTCAGATTTTCGTTTAGATTAATCTAATGTGAAGGATTCTACCATAATTCGAACAAGGCATAAACTAGCTTATTAGAGAGGCTTTAGTTAGTAGTAGGTAGTCAAGTTAGAATTTGTTTGTTTGTACATTGGTACATACCGAATTTGAAATGTATCCCAAAAATGATAAATCAGCAGTGCTTACCTGAAAAGGGACAAAAATATAAATAAGAAATGTAATTCACTTTTGATGGCAATAATAATAATATAATAATAATAATATGCTGGACAATTCACACAGCATTATCTAGCCCCATGGTAAGCAGAGCTTGTGTTATGGGTACTAGATAACTGATATACATAATACAATATATTACATAGATAGATATTTTTTTTTAATACATAGAAAACGACCAGAACACCCGGAACAAATATCTGCAGATCGTACACACAATTGTTCCGAGGCGGGAATCGAACCCGAAACCTCCTGCGTCGAAGGCGTACCTTCGCCCACCGCGCCAGAGGTCGTCAAATGCAAGTGGTATAATGACATAAATATGTACAAAGTCCAAAGATACGAGTAGGTAGTACAACGCAAAGCCATTTATAATTTTACAGGTGTCATCAATTTATTCGTCAAGCAGATACAACATCTGTCTCCTGCCTCGGAACAAATTGGGCAAAGAACGCATACATTATTTGGAAATTATAATACTCTTAACATTTTGAGTGCTGAAAACGCACGGTATGAGTTTTCTACAAGTGACTAATATGCGTAAATCCACACTAGCGCAGCGGCTATGAAAATACAGATCTTTGTGACTCAGCAAAGCTGTAATATTTTTCGAAACGCATGTGCGGCGCAACACAACCGCTGTGTAGAGTGGCAGCACGATTTTTTTAGGTAAAAAAAAAGACCGCTGTCGTCGAAAAAAAACCGCAGTCAAAGTGTTAACGCATTTAATGCCCGCTCATCCCTAGGAATTCGAAGACGGACATATGCCACATGGGCGATGAATGGGTTTATTTAAGTCAAATGCCAATAAGTTTATGTATTAGTACACTGACATATCATAAACTAAAAGATTTGTGATTAGATAGATAGATAATTATTTTATTGCACACTTAAATATAAAACAAACAAGATAAAAAAATACAAAATATGTGAAAATTGGCGGTCTTATCGCTCAAGAGCGATTTCTCTGTCAGACAACCGTGGATGGATACGAGTAGGATCGTTGGACTGAACATGGGGATCTATGTACATATGTGCATTATATGAATGTTTGATGTTCGTTAATAACTGTTAAAAAATAAATACGTTGGATTTTGTCTACTAATTATACAATTTTACTACCTAGTGCAGACACAGAACAAAACCTATAATATTTTTTTATTATTTAATTTTCTATTATTGTCTATTAAAGACACTGTATTGTTAATGATTAGAAGCCTTGGGTCCTGTTATACAGCTTAAGCTAGTTCGAGATCCTGCGGACTTAACATTATATTTAAACATTTTATTGTGTCAAAATAAACGATTTGTATTGTAGCAACCATGATAACAACAGATGAAGTAGACAATTTAGAGGCCTGTCACATGTGTATGATAACTACAATTGAACTGCAATTTAGAAAAGTGGTTTTTGTTGGACAGTACCTAACAAGGTAGAGATTTTATGGTATAGTTTTCACCAAACATCTTCTTCGCTAACGGGCAGCGACATCGATTGTGGGAAGTTTGCACAAGTACTCTCACGGATATAATTCATATGCCGCTGACAACGCAGCAGGCGAAATAGATAGTACAGTTTTAAAATAAAAACTCTCAATGAATAATCGACGTGACTGTCCAGAAGGTAGTCAATTTGGCCTTATAATTGCGTTCTGCGTATCTTTGTTACGTGTGGTTTGCCAGAGGACAAGAAGAATGATTGTTATTACACCTAATATTACAAACACCGGCACAATCATAGATTCCACTCAATATAGCGCGGAAGGGCAAAAGACCGCGAGACATACCTTTGCTGTCCAATTTTATGAGACTTTGCAAGCTTCAAAGGACAACGTAACATTCGACGATAATGTTCACAGGAAGCCATTCACAGATAATTCCGAAAATCCGCGCAAATACAGATGAAAATAAACGCGCTGTCCGCGTTCAACGCACGCTTTACGGCCAGCCATGTCAGTGAATTCATAGTTATATACTGTTATGCAATTTTGTAATAGACAATTTTCCGCTCTTTTGTTCTCTATGGCCATTTCATTTCGTTTCGCACACGCACGGGTAAATCAAAGCATTTTAGAAATAGGATTTGATGGTTGTTAGATAGCAGCAATGCTCTTTTATGTTCTTAGTTTTCCTCTATAATTTTATGATGGAACTCAAAGTAATTAAAAGATATTTTAAAAATTAAAATTTTGTAAAATCCTGCTAAGGTAAAATCATAGAATTCTTTCGTCAGCAACATGTTATTTGACGGATTTACCAGTCAAGTCATTCCGTAATCCGCCAAACAGTCTTAAGATTCGACAATAGCGAGATAAAACAGATTATTTTGATACCAGACGTTTACTGACTTAAAATAACGCGGGTATTTCTAAACAGACAAAGAATGTGCATTTCCATGCGAGATACCTATGCAATTGCGAAATGGTGATGGTTGAGCAAATGATATGCAAGCATTAAGAGTCATGTAATGCTCAAGCTATAGACGTAATTCTACATCTAGCAGCCAGTATGAACTATATTAATCTCTAGATAAAAAAATCTAGTTGAAGTTTATTTTATATCTTCTTCATTATTTAAGGGACTTAAGAGTCATTGGTATGACGATTTATTATTTTAACAAACATACGACTAGGTACATAAAACTGTTTAGGTTGGGACTAGTTGATGATGAGGTTTTTGTTATTATATTGCGTAAGCCCTCGCACTCAGGGTAATCTCTTAGAAATTAAATAATATCCTGATTTTGGCGGGACTAGAACCCGCTACCTTCCCCTAAGTACGGGATCGCTCTAACCAATTAAGCCAGATAATCAATTAAGCGAAGCCGAAATGTTTAGGACTTCCTACGGACTCTAGCGCTGTTAGCTCCACCTTCAGAGGAATCATTGAAGTTTATCCAATTCTGCTCAAAGACTAAAGTTACATTTAGTATAGTCCAGCATCTATTACTCTAAGCACATGCCGCATCCAGCAAGCAGGTTATGCCATGCAAATACGACAATGTATAGCAATAGGGTATTGAACAGATAACTCTAATAGAATATTGCATTGTTTTTATAAGTATATCCTATTACAGATTAGTTACAACAGCGATGCTGTGGTAAACTAAACAATATCACTTACATCATAAGCTCGCCATATGCTTGCATCAGAATTTCTTGACTTCTCTGCAACAGTACCTTTAATCATCCACCTCACGAATTCACGATTCCAATTATTTCTCAGATATTTAGTTTTTACTTCACTGTACGTGACTCTACGGGAAGAAAGTTATATTAAAGACTTATTTAGAAAAGTAATTATATATTTCTTTTGACTCATGATCTTTAACACAATAGAATAGAAATTACTCTTTATTGCACACCAAATAAAACAGATGGAACAGGAGAAGGCAAATTACAGATTACGTTTTTATCTTTTTATCATAAGAATAACCAGGGGCATTTTGTCTGTGCCCACATTTTAGGCCTGAATAGTTATTGAATCTTCATTGAGATAGGGTAACAAAGTTATGTGTTACATTATCTAAAGTTCCTTGACATGTGAGCTCTGTATTACAGTGTCATATGAGCTCCATGTCATGACTCATGTTACGTTAGGTGATTTGGATCAAAGATCCATATTATCGTCCGACGGAGATATGAACATAATGTGCATGGATTTGTTATTATTTATGGCATTACCCCTACTTATCAGGTCATTGATGTGAATTACTTTTGTATCTTACTGTACTTACTTCTATGGCTCGGAAATCCAAAGTGATATAGTAAGTCTTCATTGTACGTTACTTTCTTACTATTGTGGTTCAGCGACTACCTTGCCGCTGATGTTTCTTTTTCAAATTAAACTATTTGCATAGATTTTAAATTCGTTGTCTCTATCGCATATTGCTTAAATCTGATAATCATTGATCAGCCCTAATCACCAAATTAACCAGCTGAGACACAACCGCTTGTAGTTTCTGATATCCACGATAACTTCCCAAAAAACAGAGAATCATGCATAGACCCGGCGAAATCATTATAGTATATTTCAACCCAGAATCAAAAACCATAAGGACCGCAAAAGTAATACGTTTGAAACTATCATGGTTATTAACAGAAAAGTCATTTATAAAGGGATATTTAAGTTTTTCAATATTTCGGCCAAGTTTAATGCGCCATGAAACTGGACAAACTCAAAAATCAAATGATGATAAATATCCCGTTGTAAAGTAGGTTGTAAATGACTTTTGTCATGAGGACCGCTGTTATAGTAGGTAGGTATTATACCTCAGAATCAAAATGCTACTCTTTAAACATACTTAACTACACACGGAACCAACACGGGTACCACGGAAGCACACACAATAAAAATAAGTACGAGTATTTAGTCAGATTGGAAGGAAGTGCGGAAAAATTAAAGCTGGAAGTTTTGGGAGCACCAGCCACAAACCTCGAATTAGGACATGTCCGCTAAACAAATTACAGGCGGTTTAAAGTCACGATCAGTGATTAGCAAAGCTGGTGAAAATTGATTTGTTTGCGACATGCTTGTGGAGCATGGCGGCGGCGTATCAATTGTCCTTGTGGTTTTGTACCCCATGTGATATCCGGATTTAGATTCGGAATGAAGATATGGGTAAAACTTTTGAGACAATCATGGTTATTAACACAAAAGTCATTTATATCCCGTATCAATATTATACTTTTTTTGGCCTTTCCCTGCAGTGGGATTATAAAGGCTCTTAATAATAATAATAATTTGGATCAAACAATTGAATTAGATAACATTAAAATGACATAGACAAAATGTAGACCAACTTCAGATATTAAATCAACTATAATAAATAATTTCCAGCAATTAGCATGGGAAAAGCGTACAATCATGGCGCCGCCGCGCCGCCTCCAAATAAGGAGCGGAGGAGTCGCTGTTCAGTTTCCTATCGATTTCCATTCCTGTTGGTATAGTCCTGATACATGTATAAGGAATTTTCCTGTATTTACAGGTATTTGGTGCTTTGCTGTTAGTAACTGGGACTTATCAAATAAGCAAGGATACAAGAATACAAAATGGCGGGGGTATATTCACAAAATGGGTGTCGAAACGTTTTGACTTTACCATGGCATTGTTACTCTATGAATCAGCTAAAATTTAGATGTCGTTTAGGGGACGTACTGTACGTAGTCTTGCGTGTTTCGCAGTTAGATTTATATTCAGAACCCTATAAGATGTGAAGCACGAATGTTTGAGATACGTAATGTCTCGTAGATCTACTTTTTTGGGAATTAGAGTGTTTTTGTATTTTGAGTGGAAGTAAATATTACAGCTCGACTGCCAAAAGTTTCGCGGGAGCAGTGTTTAGTGTCATCTACTTGTACAAATACGAACTAGATCTAACCAAACTTTCAGATCTAGTTCTATATTGTGCCAATAGGAGCAAGGAGTGGCCTGAAGTATATCTCCTACTTAAAACACCTGACTTTAAATAGCAAAACTGTTTTATTCAATCTCGATATGAAATTGGAAATAAAAAGTTCGTCTTGTTTGATCACGAGACATACAATTCAGCTAACTTTTGGCATAAGAATGTACTTTACGTCTCGTCAATGAATGCATCCGTCATTTGATAGTTGCTACCCATTGGATGGATAGGTACTTCTTTATTTGATTGGCCCTTCTCCTGGTTCAAGTATCCTACAGGGCCTACGTGACCTCTCTCAGACGTCCAGCAAACATCCAAATACGCCGGTAACGATGCATTGTCCCACTGACGTACGCTGCTTTGTGTAACGTCGCTAGACAAACGCGACGGTCAAACGAACATCCAAATAGGAAGGTGGCCTTACATAGTACCATTGTTTATTATAGGAATGTTTTTGTTAGTCATAATTAGTTGTTGGTCATAGTTAGTGATTGTACTGTACAGTCTGGCAGAAGAGTGTTTGATTACTGAGAAAATCATGGCAAACCTTTGACAGATGAAATTGGTAAGGAAACAGACAGGACGTGGGCAAAGAAAACAAAATACAGAGATGAAAAGAGAAGCCCAGAAGAGAGGTAGTAGATCTAGCGGAGATTTTATAGGCTTGAATAATGGGCTTTGTTATAAAGCCACTACCACTACACATACTGCAATTATTGAGTTCTGTACACGGTTACAGAATTTACGTTGGGAGATTACAAAGCTCATCAGATCCAAAAAGCACTGAAAACCATCTTATATGTTCTATCGCTAGACCCCAAGCAAGGTAGTTTTAGTTATTTGTGTTGTCGTTTGTTTCCAAACGTTCTAAAGATTACATTAGCTAGTGTATAGTTAGGCGATAAGTGACAGCCCCACGATTCTCACCCTCTAACTCGAGGCAAATGATAAAAAATAGTTAACAAGTTCTACATACTGGCGACTGTATCAGAATAACCAGGTGGCTCGTTTGCTATATGCAGTTACTCACAGACCCTTATTTAGACTGATTTGCGATCACGAATTCTCGGATATGAATGCATACAATTAATTATCTGTTGAATAGGAATGAAGCCAACACATTTCTTGAAATTGATAGCGAATATTTTTGCATTCGGTTTATTATTTAATTTATTTTCATTATTTTAATCTTTGAATTCTTAAGTGAGGGAACTGCGAGGTGATGCTTCAATGAGTCATTTCAGTCCCGTATTTTTCTGGCCTGAGCTATGGCCTTTCTTGACCTCTCCAAGGGGTTGATTCTGACCTATATGGTAGGTAAAGTTATTATTAAATCAGGAACCTATTTATTTAGAGTACATAGTAATCAAACTAAAAATTTTACAGATGTAGCGACGCATCTTTTTGTTTACGTAAGTTTCTACGTAATTAACAGAAAAACTACACGCGTCAGTTATTACGTTGGAATTAGCCGACAATTATCAATGACGTAGGAAACAGGTAAATAGACATATAATAGTATTATTTACAGCAAAAGATGATTACGTCTAAAAATAGAAACATGCAGAGCAGATAATTAATCAAGATATAAATTTTGAGACAAATCGTTTGTATATTTTTGTCAAAGGTTGGATATGGAACGAGCAGAAAAGGTTCAAAATGTTTAGTGATAAGCATGCATTAAATTACCAAATAGGAATTAATGTACTTTAATCCTATTTGGTAATTTCATTTGGTACTTTATGTATCCAAGAAAAATTATTAAGACAAACTAGGTACACTAAAATCAAATTGAAGAAGACGCCTAAACTTAAAGCGGTTAAGACTAGAAACAAGACATTCAGATTTTAAGAAAGTTCATTTAAAAGCGCCTTAGTTCTATCAAAGGATATGGAACACGTGACTATTGAAAACACAATTTGAAGAAGACGCCTAAACTTAAAGCGGTTAAGACTAGAAACAAGACATTCAGATTTTAAGAAAGTTCATTTAAAAGCGCCTTAGTTCTATCAAAGGATATGGAACACGTGACTATTGAAAACACAATAAGTTTAAAAAAGCCCATTAAACAATGTTCACAGAAAAGAAATACCTCGCCACGCCTACTCACGCAAATCCTTCATCCTTCGACACTAGCTAGAACTATCCAATTGGATCTAAATACTATAATCTACAACCCGATCGCTTCCCACGGTGACAAATTGCAGTCACGTTGTAGGAAAATGCAACGCAAAAACTGAAAAATCAATGAATCGTTACTAGGAACGATTAAAATCTATTTTCGCTTCACAAAGGGTCGTTTGGAACAACTTATCTAAGTATTCATTATAGAGAAAATTGATTTACTGATAAATGGCATTTTACTGATTGAGCCATTTTTACATTAATTTCATTTTTCATTTTGTTTACATTGTAAGTAATATTTTTACGTGCCAAGAATTTTCCTGGCTTTCCGCATCCCCTTTTGGTACTCAACCTTTGCTATTTTTGGTTAATCATAAATCACCGATTGTTTTGTCGGATCCTTTTCCTTCCTAAAGCAATAAAACATCCGTGACAGGAATCAAGAATAATTAAGCACATATCTAGATCTCCTATCATCCTATCTTTTTCTTTTTCACTTCTTCCACTAGTGGACAAAAAATTGAAGTGAATAGTAAAATAATTTTATTTGATAATAATTTAATGTATAAAATATGACTTGTCTAAGTGCTTATTTTGTAAGCCTAAAGAAATAAATGATTTTTTACTTTTACTTTACTTTACTATCACATGAACAACTAGGCAATATACATATTTTGAGAAAACATAAATTTATTGAATGAAAACATTTTACGTTCGTTTTCATGTCATCTTTTTAACTTTCTCGACAAAATCTTTGTCAGTTTATGTTATATGCTAGCTCCACTGAACTAATAAAATGCATCGAAAACTAGTTGCTAGGCGACAACTAACTAATTTTCGTCTTCGCTGCACTACATTTAGAAACAAATTCAAATGCTATCACTAATATCGGAAGGGATCGTGCCATTGCATCGATTCATAGACCACGTGCGTCACGAAGATACGAAAGCAGCATGCTAATGAAGCGCATGAAGGTGTGCTGAATTATAAGTGAGCTTGAGCACTAAAACTACGGGCACGAGGAGCTTATGGAACAAATTATGAGCACATTTTCGGCTTTATATCGTTTGATTCACACATTTTTTGATATCTATGATGGTCTAGACTAGACCTTCAGCTAGACTAATAAGAACAATCATCAATATCTTGAAGGTTTTGTTTAGCTTATCAAAAGGGCTATTAAAAACACACGCTACAAAGTAGTAGAGTCGTTTTTGCATCTTCACGTAAAGCCCAAAGCATATGTAAAGAAAAACCAACGGCCAAACAATATAAGTAAAAACTACTTTGTCTTTATGATTTCACATCCATCCTAAAACCCTCCGTTTACATAATACCGTAAAAGTCTCCACACCATAGTAAGTGAAACAAAAAATAAAGATCACGTTCCCATCCACAACGTCTATTTTCTGCATGGTTGGACACTATGGAGATTGCTTTTTGCGGTCGTTGATGCAATTTGAACCGTTAAGCACTCGAGAGATGCCATACTCGTATGCCATAACGCCTGTTGGCATGCTGCGGTCATTTTTGCCTATTAAGCTGGGAATGTTGGCATGCGGAAAGCTAGCCTTTCTGGCAACCAAGGCTAGTTTTTTTTAGCTTGCGCAGTATGGTGCTTTTCCTTGATCTACGAGTATGTTACATAGTCATAGAATTCTAATACGAAAGTAAGACTAGTTCTTACACTTGACAAAAAACAGGTCTGGCCAATGAAGACTGTTTCTTCCTGTATTAATATTTCTTCATTAAACAAAATAAGTGGTGAGCAATCCACTTAGAAAATCAAAACCTACCTAATATATAAATATATAATGAATGCACCTTTATCTTTTTTATTTACAATACCTCTTTAAACAACGCAAAGCGTCTTGTTTTTGAACGAAAGGGTTGTTTTTAATAGCTTCCGATTACATAACTAATTGAACTGAATGCACGTTCATGAAAATAAGCAAACCTTTCTATCATGAAAAGGACATACGCTAACAAAGAAGTTTATAAATTCAAACAAAAGATTGAAAAAGATGAATAGACCAATGAAAGGGATGGAACGGAAATAGAAGTAAAAAACGAAAGGTTGATCAATGAAAAAGAGACTATAGATCAGTCGTCAATTTAAAACAAGGATATGATGACGAGACGAGCTGTATGCGTACATGTACTAGGTACATGTCATGACGGCATCGCAAGAAATAGAAGGAGAAAAGAAGTATTTTCAATAGTTTAGTAATGGCTGAAATAATAATCATTATAGACACAAACTTAAAGGTACACTTAAGTGATGATATAGATGACATATTCGTGATAAAAAAGACAACATCACAAAAGCTTGTGTGCAGAGCTGTTCGTGTAAATTGAGAGATGTGCGAATTGGTCAATCACGCCTCCAGGTCAGACTCTAATATTGGTTTAGGATTTATTTTGAGGTTTTGTTTAGCAAATATTCATATTAAAAAAAAAAAAAGTTTAGCAAAGTGTTTTATGATTATGAGGAACAAATCTCCGAAACTATTTTTCCAGTTAAAAAAATTGTTTCATTGACTACACTGACTGCCTGATGTTTTATATTATGCGAGGGACAGAAACAAATAAGTAAATAAAACCCGGAATAAGTACGTTAGCCTACACAGTATACACTGTACATTACAGAAGAACGTTACTGGTTGCACCCTCTCATTGGAACAAGTAGAACTGAAGGCTTTACGAGGGGTGTTCAGCTGCCATGACGTTGGCAGGTGGCAGGTGGTCCCGCACCTGTGCCTTGCTGAGCTTTTAACGGAATTTTACGAATATTAATCTTCGGTAAAGTGGTTAAGAATAACAAAGGTCGTAAGTACAAAGAGAGATAAGAGATTAATCAAACTAAGTGCTAATCTAAAAGTTGATCTCAGGAATCAAAAAGAAACCATTTAATGGCAAAATAAGCAGTACAAACATTTCCTATCCAGGATATGTGAGAAACCTTACGAGTACTTTGTTCCAGGCACCGTTTTAATGAACAAGGATCAATCGAACTTTATTGAATGCTTTTCTGTCAATGTACTTCAGTTCATACTCATATCGGTGTTAACTGACGCAACATAAAACTCTTAAATAGCAAAATATAAACAAAGAATTATGTATCAAAGGTTTTAAAATAGATCTCACAGCAGCCGGTGTGTCTGATAACAAAAAGTTTACTATACCCATAAAATAAAACGACGTTATATTATTATTAATCTGCGCCCGCACAATGATGGATGTTACAGATTGTAAATTTTCCATTGTGATCGGTTTTGCATGAGATGCAGAGATTTGCGCGTGAAATTTATGTTTTAGGCCGGATTGCAGCGATCTGCGCAAGAGAACTGAAAATAGGAACTTAAATCTATAGCTGATGTATTGATCGTCTATCATAGGATTGATAATGGCTTAGAGAGCAATGCGGCAATTTATTTGTTTAAATTTCGATCTAGTTAAATTGAATGACCCAGAAAAACATCCCGTATGACCTCCTTTTTACACCCAGACATCACAAAATGACAGATGAAAGTGTCGTTAGTCATCGATTTAGATGAAGGCACTTATTATCATCAGCCTTCTTAATATTAGTAGAATTTAAAACCAAATTAACCGTTAATCGTCTGCCCAAAATACAACAAAAATCAGAGCCAAGTTAGCGAAACCCAAAACGTCGGTAAAACAGCAACGTAAAACAAACAAACAACGGCAAAGTCGGTAATCATAAGATTGTAAATCGTAATCGAATGTCATTCAGATATCCGGCCAGTCGTAAACAGACAGATCCTTGTTCCAGATATTGAAGATCGGAAATGTACTGCATTTAGATTTACAGAAACTTGGCATAAGTAATGTTTCTTTTGGGGTCTAGGTCTTGTTATTATCCAGGCAGCATAGACATGAAGTAGCTGCGTAATACATAATAGGCTATTCAGTGTCTCAGATTTTTTAAATTCATAAAATCGTACAAGCTAATTGTGACAGCAAAATGGCTGCCAATCAGCGTGTGGTACAGGAGCTCAGGGAACAACTACAGAGCTGGTCTTCCATGGCATCTTAGCGTATAGCGAAAATGTAGATGTGATGGAAATGTGGCCCAAAACACTAGCATAGCATTAGATCTTAAGATACTCGAAGTTCTTGAAGTATTTCTACGTCTCTGGTGTATGAATGAAATGTTTTACAAATTATCGAGGGATTCTTATTAATATCGTTTTAATCATATTATGTACTCGTACTTATAATCGAATCCATTCGCGGAAGCTTTATAATCGATGGCGGTGTGCGCCGGACACAAGAAATCTGGTGTTCGATTCCGCTTATTTTATATTTAACGTAAACTTTCTGAAACATCCTCTCGGAAACCAACTGGTCGAAATTACGAGAAATATTAGCGAAACTCGACTTCCTAAACTACAGTTTTATAAATTTTGGATTATGGGTTCTTGTTGGTAATTGGTATGATAGGATCCGACAAAATTAAGGATTTGTTTGATATTCTGGGCTGGATATCTAAAGAACCACTTCTATGAAGTTTCTTGAATGTAGGGAAAGGTTACATAAGTAGGGACTATTATAGTATGAAACCTTTGCTTATAATGGCAGCCAAACATATCCCAGGGTTCGAGGTGGTAAACCCTTTCAAACTGAAGGACATTTCCTTACGCTCTGGATTAGATACTTCCACAATCAATGTTGACTATCCTCACTAGTTCCAAAAGTAAATCAAAACTGTATACTTATCAAGTTGAGGAGAGATTTTCGCGACCTTTCAACCGCGTCTCAGTGAAAGTCAATAAATAGCAAAAGGTAACTAGTTTTGTTTGTCAGGTTAACGTCTTAGACAAAGTGCCGGCGGCAGCAACCCATCCCACATACCTACCAATATTAAGTTAGTACAACATGTTTTGCATATTGAGTCATCTTCATTCGCAATGTTCTTTGAATAAATACACACAATGTCCTGTCCATGCAGGTAATAATGAAATCACGCTACAACCATCGATTATTAAATATTATTTCATAAAGACTTTAATTGGTTAGGTACTTTTGTTGCAAGAACTTTTCTTTCAAGGAGTTAATCCAAAAGTGATTAGATAAGTAATGACAATACAGTATACACAACCAACCGTTTTATTAGAATTGGGCTTGCGCGCGCGCAAAGACATGTAAGCGCGATCCATCGCCGCCACAGCACCATTTGTCCCGCACAACATCACAAAGAACACTAATTATTAACACAATTTCAAAATCTTAAACTATCGGACTATTTTTGATAAATTCGCGATTAACGTCCTAACTTCCTCGGTCGAAGTCTTGCTTCGAACTGGCCGGGCATTCCCCTCCACACAACACACTATTTTCGGAGCCCTGCGGTTCCCCTTTGACACAGTCGAGCGACTACGGTACGAAAAGTCGAGTGTCACAGAGCTCACAGTTGACTCAAAGCCACAGATTAGGTGATAGCTGCGTGTGTCACGGTGGATTTAATACAGGATGTGCGTGTGGTGGGTTCAATGTTTTATAATTGTAATAATACTTACATTACATTAATGTAACTAACATGGGTGTTGTATCTTAAAATAAGATACAATGTATTTAAAATTAGAAAATGAAACAAAAATTAATAACTTAAAAAAATTATATAATAAAAATATTATATATAAGGTATATATAAAATATTTTTATTATATATACTTTCATATTATCAATTAAATGTTTTTCTGTCATAAAATCACTTACAGGATAATACACATTTACGATTTTTTCTCCTAGCGATTTTAAGTTTATTAAAATCTTCTTTGAGTTGGGCGTGCAGACCTCGCATTGATCTTCGATTCAAAGATATATACCTAAGTACATTGAGATTATTCATTTGACATTGCAATGTAATTTGTAATGTACGTTACAGTTACATTCCTAATGCAATAGGTATTTTCCCGTAAAGCGTCAGAAAAAAGTATGTTACGAAAATATCGATTGTTATTTTCTATTTAGCCACTGGAACGTCCGGCCAAATCGACCTACGATACGAGCCCTATATGTCCGAGCTATATTTTTAGAATGCTTTTTCGCATAATAACGCTCGAGTCTAATATTTATATTCAAGCAACATGGTCCATGTTGCTTGAATATTAATGTAAAAGTAAAATAACGTAGTTACCTAACTAATTTTCGTGTTATTTTGCAGGGTCGACTTACTGCTTTATTCACGCTGTAGACAGGATTGAGAAATCGCCAAGATAATAATGTCATTTTAATAAACAGCGCTGATGGATGTGTGTTAAAATATTTTGATTAACTAAATCAAAATTAGAACCACCACCATGTTTTTGAGTCATCCATTATTTCTTGACACAACTTTTCATATTTTTGATCATTGAATAAGATTATTGACCTTTTAAAATATTTATTTTGCGTTTATTTTCTAGATTAACTTGGCCCACTGCATTGTTTAATCTATGGCCGTCTCAGTTTGGAACAATTACGCCATATGCGACTCCCTCCTTATATGGGAGTAGGCGACATTCTATGCACTGATCTACATTATAGACTTTAACCCGAGGCACTAAGCTTTATAATAGACGTCACGAATTTACAATAAGTATGCAAACTTTACTAAAAGATGCCGTAAGTCAAGGTGATAAGGACTACAGTCTGTTAATCCTGAGTCGGTTTTAACGCAAGGCTTTGTGTTACTGAATAAGACGTGGTCAAATAACTGGACCAGGTTGACGTTCATTCATACAACCTTTATGAAAAGCCTCGTCCAGGAAGTACGTCCATCATGCTAATCTTTGCCACCAAGTAGTATGCTGTCTAAAGGTATATTGCCAGGGACAAAAGCACATAATAAACACGTCTCCCAATAATAATAATTATTATTATTGGGAGACGTGTTTATTATGTGCTTTTGTCCCTATAACTTAATAAATCGCGATGATGAATGATTATAATCATTCATCATCGCGATTTATTAAGTTCTCAATCAATGAAAATCGGCTCCAATCTGATTTGCTTTTGAGTTATCGCGGGCTACCTGCCCATGTGCTTCATACCACATGGATCTGCGTAGCTTAGCTATAGAACGGCGATATCTGGTTGGTTACTATCACAGAAAATGAGAAAAGATTTCTAATCAAAACAAAATATAGTACTAAATTAAATATACAGAGACGAAACTTAACAATCAGAGCTTCTCCTGTTAACTTTTATGTAAATGTATGAAAACTAGTGTCAAAATTCCAATTAGCGTTGTGTCCCACGTTGGGCCAAGGCCTACCACTGGTCCTCTTGCAAAACCCCTACTAAAATGTAATCGGCAAATTTTAGAAGAATACACCACCTTAATAAATTATTAAGACTTCGAAGAATGTTGCTAAACTAACAGCAGAACACCAGGTGCACTACGCGCTCAGCTTTTCGTAGTCACGTAGCCACTATTATTCCTAGAAGCCTAGCTAAGTTTCCTCGACAACTAAATATAGAACAAAATCGATTTATTTGAACCTGTAGCGAATCGAGTTCAAATTAATTCGTTGTTGTTTTTCCTTAAGCGTGCTCGGAATACAGATTTACCTGTATTTAAAATGATATATTGACTTTCTTTAGCTAAACGCCGCGCTGCCGCCGCCGCCGGAACGCCTAGGCCAATCGTTTAGTTTCGAGTACATCTTTAATCAATCAATAAATTAACCATCCTTCGTTGGATGGGTCGAGTGCGGTACATGGGAACATAATTTTTTTATCAGTCACGTTTTATTTTATTATTAACTCATTTATTATCAGATTCTCAATCCACTTAAAAATAAAAACATACAAAATTAAAAATAAATGTCACAAAATAAATCAAATAAAATTAAATAAAACAGTTTTACAGATGCCAGAATAATAGTCAATTCCCGCGTAGTACCTAACTATAATGGCATCACTTTTCCAGTTTAAATGCATAAGCGACATTTTTGTGTTGCCAACATTTCCTCCGTACCCAGCAATCAGCCAATTAGGGCAAGTAATAAACTTAAATAGCCGTCAATTAAATGCGGCTCTCTCAACCGCCTACTATGTGAACTCGAATGTGGTGGCTGAAATCCGAAGTTTGCTGAACTCACTGATGCGCAGTGACCCGAAGCTGATCTTTTCGAAAACACAGATCGCTTGTCGACATAAGAAAAAAAATACAAATTCAGAGTGTAAAATGTACATTAAAATCTACATATACTCGTAGCTACTTCAATCGACCTTCATCGTAGATAGATCTTCAGATTGCTGTATGAATTGAGCATCGATCGAGCGAGCATCGGCGACCAATAATAACTCGGTCTTATATAACATCCACCAAGAAAACCCCATTCAATCTAATATCGAATTCTCGATCAAAACTTGCCTCTGCCATAACCAATTAGTTGGTATGTTATTCTTTAGTAAGGGTACAGAAACAGAACTCCATTTAATGTCCGGCGGTAAAGGGCTCACTTCTTTGGTGTGCGTTATTTGTTTACTGTCACTTCCTACAGATGGTCATAATAAATCCTTACATATTTATTTACTTTATAATTTAATGTCATTCCAATTTCAGGTCTACATTTTCACTGGCCAGCGATAGGTACACTAATCCAATTCACCCAGTTGACTGGCCGGTGGCCACAACTCAAATACAATTGAGTGAATGCAACAATCACCCCATTAAACAATTCCCGGTTCGTCCGTGGGAAGCTGGGCGCCTGTGAATCAACACTTCCTAGGCAGAGGTCATGCGGAGGTCAATACTTTCTCCCTTTACAGTAGAGGAAACGTCGGGCCACTTAGTGGAGATATCGACTAACTGGATAGTGAACGAATGATGTTGGAGTCCTCTCGAGTCAAGATAAAGATATTGCGGATTAGGGCTTCAATTACGTGTTGGATATTAGGAACAAGGGCGTATTTGTGGATGGTTTTATCTCGTTCCCGGCGCACGGTCCCTTGGAAACTGTAAACACGCCGCTCATACTATCTATCGAAAATTTGGGGCAGTTTTCTCCAAATATTAACAAAGAAAAAAATCATAAAACAACTTTTAATTTCCAATTAACCTAATTCTCTCCAAATTATAAAAAAAAAAACGCCAACGTCGACGGGCCAAAAAATAAATAAAATAATAACAAAAAAGCAAAGCAAATTCACGAGCAGTATTATTTATTCCGCGAATATGTAATAATCAGGCAATTCAAGATAGATGCAATGTCACATCACAGTGCTTGATTTAAACGACTTTGCATGTCTGAGAAAGGCATGCACAGATCATATCTAAATATAAATTGACCAAATTGATCTAATGAGTGACTGACATTCCTCAATAGTTCCTCTAATTGAGGGTTTGGTCACGCTTCGTGGGCAGAAGTAAGTACATAAAGTGCCTCCTTCCGGTCGACACAACGATTTGTTTTTTCTGGAGCCGTCTCATTTGACATTGTCTTTTTGCGTAGAGCGCCTGTGATTGTTTCCTGCTTAGCTTTGATTGTTTTGGGGACTTTTTGTTGTTGCGTCAATACCGTTCTTGGGGTTTCTGTTTGCGTTATGTTTTCATAGTGATGTAGATAATACAAGTCCTTAATTGCTTATGGGTTTGTACTTTTTCGCAAACAAGCTGATAAATCAAGGACTAAAGGGGAAGCGTGATTCAAATTAAGTCAGGTCTATGTCAAAGTCACACATCTATAGATGCTATCACAGCAAAGCGCCGGAACAATAAATTGGTATAATTCTGGCCAATAAACATGTTTTGAATCCGCAGCACGTTAAGCAGGCCACTTCAAAGGCTGTCCATTCATCAGTGGCGACGTTAAAGGCACCTCTGCGATATGGGGACTGGTTGGACGCCTTGGATCACGGGAGGGTCAGAAAATGAAGACAATTTTTGATGTGGTGTTCTTTATGATTAGTTCATTTCAAGGTCGTCTAGAAAAGATCATTCAAAACTGATGAAAGATGAGGCCGCTCGATTCAGTTACTTCGTAATAAATGTACATTATTTTATTAGGTAGGTACTATATTTAATGTGTTGTTTTGCTTTTCCTTGATTGGTTAGCAGATTTATGTCCTGAAAAAACATAATTTTTCCTATTGCAGTTACATTGGGATTTTCCTGACTTTTTATTTGCTTATAAAAAACATCATAAGATTCGTGAGATTTATCACCTGAGAATTACTACTATAAAATCTCGACTGTTAAATTTAAGTATGTTTTTCTAGGTTTTGAGCAAACAACACTAGCTTCTGGTTTTTCTGGGATTTTATCTATAAAACATAGCCCCACTTCTTGCGCAGGCAGGGTAAACTTTGCTGATTAGGTATGTTATTCAAGGTCAATATTTGCAAAAATTCAGAGAAAAATCATAAAAAGTTTTGGCGTTGCCTTGTGACCACATAGTCACATACTTTATAATATTAGTAGGTTAGGTAGTTTCCACTATAAACTCGTTTTATGGATGATGACATAAATAATTGATTCAGACGTTACTTTGCGGTAATCTATTTCAAAATATAAGAATGAAAATATTTAGTAAAAATTCCGCGCAAAACCTTCCCTGACAAGATTTAACAAAATGTAGTCCGCGTGTACCGCCCGCCACAAATTTGACAGACGCAATTTATATTTGGTATGGTTTTTTCTTCTACAAATAGGTTGTGTGTTTGCGTCAATTTGTGGGAGGGCGGGCTTAACATGCTTACTATTTTTTGTTAGATATTATCATGGAAGGTTTTGCACGGAATTGTTACTAAATATTTTAATTCTTATACTTTGTGCTGCTGTATTTTTTTGTGAACTGTACCAATGAGAAGCGCCGGGTATGTCAGCTGCGATTAACATAGCGAAACATGCGTGCGAGCGGAATGACAGTGAATTTGTATTTGTAACATCAATGGCGCCGTCTGGCCCAGGCGCGGCGGTGTGCCAGTGTAAGGATGTTTGCTCATGTACAGTCTATAGGCGTCTAGATGCTATCTAGACTCTATTATACGAGTTTCTTTTGTGTTTCACCATAGTTCATGAGAGGATGATCGATCAGTCCATCGACGCTCTTACTGGACGATATTTTTCTGGGGCAAAAACGCCTATGAAATAGTAAAAATCAAATTCTGATTTTCTACCTAATAGTTATTATTATTTATGTTTATTATTATCGAAGTATCATACCAATGAAGAAACTATCTAGTTTGTCGATCGAAGTCTGTTGAGTTCTTTGAACTTTTTTATTTTTATTTAAAAAGAAAATCACTTAAATTTTAATAACGGAGATGTTTAAGTGGCCCTGATAATTAAATTTTACTAATTATTTATAATACAATCGGAAAAATCATAAGTACCTACTTAAACCGAAAACTTGAGTGATCAGATCACTAAGATGGCTGTCGTCTGCAAAGTGTGTTTACTTTGCAGAGGAAATCAAGAAATATGGGTCACGCACGAGGCGCCTTCACAGCCGGCTGAGTCAGTCAATGAATGATGACAAGCCTCTGGATAAATATTATAAAAACCATGACTGTTCGCATGCTGTTTCGGTTATTATAAGTGACGTATAAGCTAATCGTTTCTCACGTAAAGCGATTCACAAGCTAACTGAAGCCCTGATTCCACTAAATACATATAAACATATATTTGATTTATATTTATATTTATTCGAAGTAAAACCAGAAGCTTATAAATAACACACTAACAAGTTAATTAATACTAGAAAGCTTATTGAAGGTTTTCACGGATAGATAATAGAATAACACAATAAGAATAACTGTGAACATTCAACATTTCTAAAAACAACACAACAGTGCAGGCACATGCAACAGTCACGACCTGTGACGATTATGTTTGACTAAGGGCATTGTGACATTTGACAACGAGTTAGATGGTCTGCACTATATAACCAGCAAGTAATTTCTGTAGAGGCCTGCACTCACTATCTGACTATAAAATTTTGAATTGCTATGTATTCAAAATGTAGGCGTAAGTCTCGTCTCGCATGTAGTAAAAAAATCATACTCGTAAGTCTATGCTAAGAGTAAACAGCTTTGTGACTCGTGAGAAAGGAAATCATAGATACCAAGCTATGGAGTACAACTATATCAAACGTATTGAATAGGACAATAGTATTAAGTACTACTAACAGGGGAATGACTAATAGTCTCAAAACAGTAGTATGAATCATGCGCAGCGCATCCCTATAACCAGGCAAGTGTTTTGAAAAACAACCGGCTGTTATGAAAACCTGAAGTAAATTCAATTAAATCGGTGTATTTGTATAGCGAATTATTTAAAACAGCGTCTGAATTATTTATTTTAGAGACTAGAATATGGTGTTCGGAATAGACTTGATGATATTATTCCAATTTGACATTCGGGTTATTCTGACTTTCGAACAGCTGGAGTCACCCAGATAGGCTTCTTGAAGGTCAAAGAACCTAATGTACTCTAATAAAAGAATAAACTAAAATCAAAAGCGTATAGTTAGAATATTGCAAACATAAACAAAATATTTTGTTTGTACACATTGTGAGTGCAATACTTCGTTTATCGGTAAAGATCACAAGACATCTATGTGAGACGAAAGTTGAAAATAATAGAACATTACTGACGAGTTCAGCAAGGCAGGAGTTCAGCAAGGCAGGAGTTCAGCAAGGCAGTCGTTGCGGACCAAAGCTTGTAATGTGCTTTACTCAAACAATGCGAATAAAATGTATATAAAAAACAAAGAACATAAAAATAAAATTGCTGCTGTTCATAATTTATGGTAAGAATTTGCACCTGAAAGAAAGCTCTACATTTTGCGGCTGGCAATTTACATTGCTGGCCGCAAAATACGACAGTAATGGAAATTGCTGGCGGCTTTTGAGTAAGCCGGAAAGGTCGACTTTGCTCAAAGAAGGTTGTCAAAATAATCACTTGATTACATCCTACGTATAAGATAATAAATAATCATCTGTGTAATCTGATCACAGACCCATTCTTCTTATCTGCATAAAAGGTAGCCTCTAAAACACAGTAAAATTTACCCATTCAAATAATTTCAACTCCAGCAATTTCTTTCATAATGGATGCGTTCATTTGCTTTCAGCTTCTATCAATTATTCGCTTTCCCTGAAATGTAACTGTCAGCTTTCACTGGTACCACTAATCTGCACCACGTTTTCTGATAGCAGAAACTGGAATACGCTTTACTTTGTAAATATTTCGATACAAATCTATTAGTTTGAGAATAAATAAACTAAAACCTCGGTATAGGAGTTCTTCATTTTATAGTAGGTGTTAGTCAGTACTATATATTCTACTGACTATGACGTCATCTCCATAAGTTCTGATAACCGATGAATAGCGTAAATTACTCCACCATTCGTCACACAATCTTGGATCCTTCCATAGAAATGGGTACATTGTGGTTTTCTATTACTATGTCAGGTTGATTCATTTATTCTTACAGGGCCTCTGTAGGTACGGCATGCTAATCAAAATTATGTATACTGTTCCCTTGGCCTAATTACTCGTAGCAATGCTCCTTGAAATGAATGAGTTGGGATCTCTAAATGAGTTACCTAGTGCCTTTATAGGACTGTGTTCAGTACTTTTTTCTATGTTATTGTTGTGTTATGATGAGAGTTTAGAGTTTCTGGTCTATAAAATAATAGTATACAGACGCGGTACCTATATGTATGTTTAAGAATATGAAAAAAAAAACAATCATATCACACTAATATTATAGATGCGAAAGTTTGGATAATTAACCATCATCCAAATCACGCCAAAACTACTGAACGAATCGGGCTGAAATTTTGCATACAGGTAGGTTAGTTTTAGGCCTGGGATAAAAGATAGGCTACTTTTGGCTACATGGTATAATAGCTAGTAATTACCTTAAACAAGGTGTGCGAAGCCGCGGGCAAAAACTAGTTTTACATAAAGCAATCTACCAATACAAACACGAGGTGTTATTTTAAGTTAGTTTTAATTTTTAACCCATAATCTATCTTATTTTATGTTTTTTATACGGTGTTATGTGCTTTCCCTGTTTTTGTGCGTGCTACAAATCAAAATGTCTATTCAATTTCTTTATATTTTTCTATTGTTATTATTTGGTTTAAGTTGGACTTGACCTACACATTTTTAAGACTCTAGAAGTCGGTGAGTCTGCCGCAATTTTAGCTGTTTTTAAAGAAAATAAGACCAAGTTTAGCTGTTTTGAAAGTAAGTTACCGGCAGCGACCGCTAATCTAATAAAGCTCAACCAAACCGTGCTGTACTGAAAGAAGATAAAATTACACGTTAGTAAGACCGCTAGTAACCGTATCGCACGGGGGCAAAGCCCCAGCAACAACGGTGCATGGGTGCGACGGAGATATAGAGGTGTGAAGGGGTGAGGGAGACATGTGATGCGTTGGGTGTCAAGATTTGGAGGCGGAAGATGAATGGAGAGAATATTTTTAATACATACATCGGTGACCGTTAAAGGTCACGCACTACTTGCTACATAACAGAAAAGCTAGAAGTCTAGAACTAGTCAGAAGGCTAGAAGACTTTGGAATAGCAAAATATTACCCAAAAGCCATTACTTTTCCCAAAGATTGTAAGTTTTTTCCAAAACCTACGTATCATTAAGCTCATCCAACAAATGATCTGCTAATCGATTCAGATATATTCATGAGTGTATCACTCATACAAGTTTCACTGCTCATTTGTTCTTTTGTTTTTGTCTGTGTGTCGCGCATTTTACATACCTATAAGGTGCTATGCAGACAGACAGAGCAACTTTTGTGGCAACAGGTAATACGAGACTAGCTTCTTATAATACATACATACAAACTCCTGCTGCACTGACTGACCGACTTGACTGTAAGAAGTTTAGTTTCCTGAACTAAAGTTGCTCCGTCTACATAGCGCCTAAATGCACGGATCAATACAACACGGTCTTGTTGAGGCATAATTGTTTGTTATCTCTACGTTTGACGATTAACGATACTAGGTAACACTATAAGTATTCGAAAAGACGAGAAAAAAAATAGTTTCTATCAGATTGTTAATATTGGTCCACATATGGACACTGGCCTTCCCTGATAAACGCCTTTTTGGCTTTCATCTCTTGAGGGGTAATTTGAGGAGAGGTTCATAATCCCCATGCTGGGCATGCAGACAAATATAGGCTGTTGAGGTAAGGTGCGATTGTTAATATGTATGAACATTATTGTATCATTGCAATCATATACCATTTATGTATAAACAAGTTTAATTACGAGTAAGAAACAATAAAGCAGGTAAACAACAAACGATGTAACGCTTAAATAACGTGCTGCGGAAAATAATTAAATTTAATTAATCAGGTCAAACAAATGCACTCATTGCATTACAGTTTACAAGGAACAACGTTGCAAGAGGAAGGCGTTAGTGCGAACCAATTCATTAACACTGAACAATGCTAATTAACATTTTGAAATTATATGCAATGAGGTTATTAAGAGGCTTTCTGTATTTTAAAACTACGTAGATTAGAAGCAGTAATAAGCCAATTTTACAAAAATATTTTGATTGTCCCTATAATATCAGGGCACGCGGCAGCGTGACCAAGCCAAGTTCAAGCAAAGGAACGCGCCGAGTGTATCATTACACGAACCACTTGGTGCCACTTTTGACCCTTCTATAACTCAAAACCTCTTTAACGTAAAAACATAAAACTACGTGTGTTGAATTATATCCATAAGGACATGTAGAAGCCCAAATTTCATGAAGCTAGCTCAAACGGTTACAAAGATATGAAGGTCGAAAAGTCGTAAAAATTCACACTGACTGACTGACATATATATAGTACCTAATTCTAACCTACTTCCAGATGACCTAGAAGGATGAAATTTCTGAAATTTCTTTTGGAATCCAGCTCGGTAATTGTGTGTAAGTGTAGGAAAAAATCAAAAAATAAAAAAAAGTCAAAAAATAAGTGATGTTAGCAACGACGACCTTATGTCAATGAAATAAGGTTTAAATTCGAATAGAATCCGCATTGCATAGAATAAGCAATAGTACTAACGTCTCCGATTGCGCAATAGAATACAGTGTAGTTGTTAGGGACCGGCAAATAATAGATTCTGTTTTCGAAGTAACTACATATTTTTACTACCTCACACTAGATGTCACTAGTGTAGGGGACGTACTAAGACTTATTTTATTCACAAAATTAATTTTCCAGCAAAAATAACTGTTTTGGTTAATTGTTGTCGGTTGGTTGCCCTATCATTTTCTATGGTTGCAAAATGCTTAAAACGAATACCTATATATTTTTCAGCTATTAATTTAATCAGAAGAATAATATGATTATCAGTATTATCAGCAAGAACAAATATTCGTATATTTCGTCGGAGTCCAGTCTTGTCTATTAATTTTTGTGATCCATTGCTGTCTTACATTATCTTGAGATGGAAATCTAGAACATACACAATTTAAAATTGCAATAATAGGTGGGCTTCAATTTCATTAAATTTACTAAACAACTACTATTATAGTAGTTGTCTCACGGAGGGAAAGTACTTTCAATATAGAATATTTATTATAAAACATTCCATAGGTGCATTCCAGACATGCTATGTTTCAACATAGCCGTGGGACATTCAGTAAAATAATTGAATTCTAAATACGGCCCTGGCCCTGTTTTTCTTTATAAGTTAATGGTTGACGATAGATGGCGGCTTGTTTAAAAATGACTATAAAAACTAAAAAATTAAAATGTTGGCGACTAAAAAGTCTTTAGGAACTTAAGTTGAAGTAATTTCAGTACATATGATTATTAAAATATATTAACACTGAGCCCTACGTACCTATAAATGTTTATTTCCCATGATACAAAGTGTCGCCATCTATTGTCAAGTAGAATTATATTTGGAAACGCCGAGTCGCAATGGAAATGTTCGAGAACTTTTAAAATATGATGCGGTATTCAGAAAAATCCAAAAAGAATTATATTGGTCAGTTGTGTAGTTGAACAAATTTCAGTACATTTGATTATTAAAATATATTATTACTGAGCCCTACGTAGGTTTATTTCCCATGATACAAAGTGTCGCCATCTATTGTCAAGTAGAATTATATTTGGAAACGCCGAGTCAATACCTGCCTAGTTTTCTTTACAAAAAGTAATGATATCCCACCAAAAACATAAATGTAAAATAGGAGAGCCAAGTTCAATGCAAAAATTATGATTGGCTGTGGGCTTCGCGGCAAAAAGAATTGATATCTGAATGAGTGCCAAGTCAAATCTATGTAGGTTAGATTTGACTTGGCCAGTTTTTATCAGAATTAAAACGTTGAATAACTTTATAAAATGACTGATGTAATGAAAACTGGCCAAGTCAAATCTAACCTACATAGATTTGACTTGGCACTCATTCAGATATCAATTCTTTTTGCCGCGAAGCCCACAGCCAATCATAATTTTTGCATTGAACTTGGCTCTCCTATTTTACATTTATGTTTTTGGTGGTTAAAATCGACATCGAATCTCTCAGTTTTAAACAGCTCTAGGTTTGCGTGAAAAATACTTAATATTTTCTAAAATAAGTTTTGTATATCAGTTTATTGTTGCAAAAAGAATAAATAAATACAAATCCCTCGGAAATAAACTTTTTATGGGACCACGTCGGGATCATCCTCTCTCCTGTACCAGTCGACTTGCAATAAATAAATAAATAAAATTATTTTATTTCGGATTACAAAGATCAATATTAATTTGTTAGAATTGAATATAAGTATTCTTCACTACATAGTATAAAACAAATTCGCTTCCCGCTGTCTGTCTATTTATGCTTAGATCTTACAAACTACGCAACAGATTTTGATACGGTTTTTTTTTATAGATAGAGTGATTCAAGAGGAAGGTACATATAATATTATAAACCATTTGACATATAGATTCCCACGCGGGCGAAGCCGCAAGGCGTGTCTAGTAAATACTAAAATAAAATAAAATTGAAATGAATTAAATGTATTATTCGCTTTGGTGGCATTAAAGTACGACAGCCAATGCCCTAACTTCAACAAACCTCATCAAGAATCGTTCTAACTACTGGCCACTTGATCACAGGATGTTCGATATTACTCAATAGGTTTACGTGCGAAGTGTTACCAAAAGGAAGCCGGCCGCACGTGTTGTATATAATGTACATAAATACGTGAGCAACATGTATTTAGCAGAGTTTCAATTCGTATAAAACGTCCAGTTGGAAATAATAGACCTATTTCATTTTTTTTAGCTTCTAGATAAAGTACTTATTTTATCTAGGAGCTGTAATTCGGTTTGTCCGTAAGCCTCTTAATTTCTATGGTATAATATAAATTTACTACCTAGTTAAGTAGATAGATAGAGCTCGAGGTACATCTTCCATCATGGCCTGTTGCAGCGTTGGATCGCGAGGAGTAGAAGGAGAAAAGGGAGGCCTTTGCCCAGCAGTGGGACAATTATGGCTTAAAATAAATAAATAAATAATAGTTAAGTAGATACAGTCGTCTCCTCAACTCTTGACATGTAAACTCGATTTTGTACCTACTTATAGTCGATAACTTTTTAGAGCTATGCTTCGATCATAAATACCTACTTGATCGATGGTGCTATGCAAACACACGATTTGTGTGGAATTTTATATAACCTTTTTGCTAAATACTGAATATGAAAATGTTTCCAAGCTCAAAGCACCTTGAAATACATACATATTAGATCAGACTGAAATAGTGTCTTGAATGGAATCCAAAGCATATCACAGTCAGCAACCCGCTCATTGAGCTGCAAGGGCTGTCTACTAAACTTACTTATAAAGCTAGGAGTGGGAGATCTATAATAAGAAGACAATGATGTAGAAAAACCTCGCGGAAACTAATGATTCAACAAACCCATTGAATGACAATAGTAATGGTCTCAAGATCGCTTAGAGTAGGGGTACGCTTGGTGACTTTCGAAGAGCAACTCCGAACTCATGTAATTTTTCGGAATTAAATTTGCATAAACTTCATAATTCATATATATATATATATAATTCATATTGCATTGTACTTTATTGAAATAAAGTTTTATTTTGGAAAGGATCTCAATAAGAGTACACAACAAATTCGAAGTGCCAATACGTGTTTTCATATCTCTAATCAAAACAATCGATGCAATCAGAATAATTATTCCGAATATCACCGGCAATTTCGAAGTACATGTACTTATGTAAAAGAAACAATCGGTGCTATCAGAATAGTTACCTATTACGAATAACACTGGCAACTTAGGAGTGCACGTGAAATCACATATCTAAATGAAACAATTGATTCAATCTGAGTAGTTATTTCGAATAACACCGGCAGTTTCGGAGTGCCGCTAGTTGTAGTCACATCTCTAATCGAAACAATCGATGCAATCAGAATAGCGGTAGAAACATCTCACGTTGCCGCTAATTATTGAAGGTTTTCTATTCAACAATGTTTGGAAAAATTCTTCACAGTAGCGGTATCTTTGTTCTAAGATATTGATTACTATTTAACTGTTATTGACATTCCGCAAGATATTTTTTTTTTCTAATTGCAAATTCATCAAAAATTACAAAAGTTTAAACTACGACACCGTGACCGTGGCAGTCGAAGAAGGAACGTACCCCTCCGAGTCAGCCCATGGATTGTAAGAGCTGTGAGCTAACTAGGAGAACCTGCCATCAAGCTGCTGTCGTTCCTATGTAAAGTAAAGTAAGTAAATGATTTTTTACTTACTTTTACTTTACTTTACATAGGAACGACAGCAGCTTCCCTCTGATTTTTTTAGCACCACCACAGCCTTCTCCAATGCGCCTGTCTCCAAAGCGTGGTTGATTATGGCAAAACCCTCGTATAGTGATCCAGAAGAACTTTTACGTAGGCAGTACGTGTCGTAATTGAGTAAGGCGAGGAAAACAGCAGCCAGCAGCTATTTCTAACTGAGACAAACAAATAGCCAACAGCTCAAGACAGCTCTTATCTACTCAAAATACCTTTTGACTATTGTTTTGACTGAGGACAATGAATCAACATTACAATTATTATTGTCCATATTTTTGAGACATAAACATAGCTCCAGTTATCAAACTCTCTTACTCAACTAACATCATGCGCTTTGGTGACACAGACAAGGACAGACAATGTTCTAATTTCAATTTTATCTCAAGAGCGAGTCGAACTAACCAGCCAGTACCAACTGAATGAATTCGCAGAGGGGTCAAGGAATTGCGACCTCTGGCTTAGACCTCTTGATTGATAGTTCCAAATTTAAACGAAGCTTTGAACCAAGGCGGTCGTTTTATTATGTACCAATAGTATAACAAATTAAATTGGCGCTTGGTTATAGCTTTACATGTAAAAATTATCAACGTTTTTATGAAAAATAATCGAATCTTAATTTTAACGGCTAAAACAGAATCGCTTTATCCACCACGAAGTACAGGTCTACCTTTCAGAGCTACAAGGATAAATAATATAAGCCGATACAAAAATACCCTATGTTATCCCGTCATATCTATTTCGGGACGAACAGATGAATGAATTTGAATAAAATCGGACTATAAAGTTTCGCCGGTTTTAATGGAAAAAATGTAAACATTCTTGGAGTTCACTCTTCTTCAGTTTATTTCACTTACATTTTACAGAGGTTAAAAAAAGCTTTCCGATGTAGAAATCAAGGTTGAGATCTGTTAATCGATTTATTTTTAAAGTAACACCCCGTTTTCAATATAGGTTTAAGATGTAGTGCAACTTTCGAAAACGTTCAGTTTTAAAGGTAAAGCACACGTTGAAGGAATCTGCCTTTATTTTAAGAGGATTTCTATAAGAAACAAATTGGCTGAGACTTATCGTTATCATTTTACTACAGGAACGCAAACAAGGAAGATGCGTTGAGTTTATAATTAGGTTACCCACAATTGTAATGAGTAATAATATCCTCATGAAGTTTTCCTTTTACTGTTTTAACAAGGCCTAATTAACAAGGTAAGTATTATATTAGGGACCGTGTATTACATTATCCTAACCATTATGTTTAAATAGGGTAAATTTTAGCAAAATAGGTACTACTGTTTACCAAGACCACGAGGAAATTTAAAGAAGACATGTGAAGTACAATAATTGTTGCTCACCATAAGATTATCAACGGAGTTATACCCGCAGATCACATATCCCATAACACGATTAGCCATTTTAAATAAAAAATCACATGTCAACAAACACTGCAATTCAGCACTTATTCACAACCACACAAGTCTTCGAATCCGACGGAGTTCGCAGTCCTTTAACCCGATGTAGTAATCCTTATGCTATTGTCAAAGATTAATAATCTTTTCACGAAACTAGGGAGAAGTGAACCATATGCCGATATAAGGAGATTTTGATATAATTAACGCGGTAGCACGTCTTGCAATGCTTGAGGTTGGTGAGTGACTGATTGGTGATTGCTTGGCCAAGCACCCGGGATGTATGAAATAAGAAATAATTAATCTCAAGTGCCCATGACTGGCCTTAATCTAAATATACTGAAAGCGGGGCTGATGAAGTATAGTAACAATGGGTGTTTGTAAAATACACGATAAGCGGTTGAGCGATATGTGTTGTTGAAATAGACAGTACAATTTGTCAAAAGAAGCTTTAGTAGGAGAACATTTAGCAAGAAAAAAACGGAATCATAGGGGCGCGAAACATAACCTGAAAAACTGGTGGTCGGTAGCATGAACCACTGAATAGATAATGGTAGGTATTACGAACGAACCTATAGGAAAGATATAGTAAAGTTAAGGGAAACTATAGGGAGGTTGTAATAATTGTAAACATGGACTGATCAGCTGCTTTGGTAACGATCGTCGGCGTATAATTATAAGAAACGTAAACGAAGGTAGTAGGTACCTACGTAGCTATATTTATTTAATTTATACGAACGTGTTCTTGAGTGGAGACCACGACTCAGCATACGTAGCGTAAGACGCCCTCTGGCCAGAGGTTTTACATGTTCCATGAATACTGAATAACTTAGATTACGTTAATCCTTTAATCAAAGCTACTTCGTTATGACATTAAACATGGATTTTAATTTTCATAGGGATTTAAGAGAAAACTTTTATGAATGTACCTACCTATAGGTAAGTGATTTGCCATCCAGATAAGAAGCTAATAGTCAATAAAAACTGCAGCATTGTATTAAATTCATTAAATTATATTTGAAACTAGCTGCGCCCCGCGGCTTCACCCTCGTGGAAATTTCTGCGCAATTTTACCATGATTTCTCATTTCAAAACCAAAATCAGCAAAATCGGCCCCGGTTCTCGAGTTTCAGCGAGACTAACTAACAGCAATTGATTTTTTTATATGTAGTTTCTGCCCGCGGCTTCGCACGCGTTGTATCTATGGAACGTTTTATTTCTATCCCATGGGAACTGATTTATGGGATTAAAAGTAGCCTATCAGTAGGTATTTCGGGTATCATAATATTTTCCACCAATATTTCTTTGATTTTGTCGATTTATTTACAAAAATTATAAAATATTCTAGGACAGATAAGACCGAATAAGTTACTGATATATAAATGTCAAAGTAGTAGTCGGTTTTTTTAATATAGTCAGTTTTTTTTAAATATAGCCGAAAAAACAAAAAAACTTCTTCTGAAATATCCTATCTTTCTTATTCTCAAAGGTCACAATCGTAAAGCAAGCGTCTTATCAGACGACATGTCCCAGATTCCAATGAATGGTTCCTTTATTGATAATCTTTATCTGGTTCCCATGCCACATACCAACAACGTACGCAACATCTTTATATATTCACTAACGTTTGAACGCGGCTTCGCACGCTCCTTACCGAAATTAAAATTTCCCACCAGGATAGTCACAATTTATCCATGACACATTTTATCAACACTTTGTATGCCCACGACGCATATGACCGCACTCAGAGATATTTCATAAGCTTCAACCGTTACCTTCCAGATTTGGGGGGGTCGATACTTAGGCCGGCACACCATGGCATGGTGTCACGACGTAGTAAAAATTATGATATTAAATAATATCAGCGAAGAACCGACGGCCGCTGGGGCAAACGTGTTCGTGAGTGGAGACCACGACTCGGTAAACGTAATGTGGACGCCCTCCGACCAGGTGGGATGACCACCTGCGACCTAGATGCTGGATGCGTCAAGCTGAAAACGGCGCTATGGCGCTCATTGGGGGAGGCCTATGTCCAGCAGTGGACTATCATAGGCTGATGATGATGATGATAAATGACGGAGAAATCCACGGACACTCATAAAACATACATACAGCTGAATATAGCACCTCCTCCTTTTATCAAAGTCGGTTAAAAATATCTCAATGGCCACAGTAACAAGGCTGAACCACCGATGCGAGCGAGGAAGGAAGCGTGCGCCAGCGCATCGCTACACGGCCATTAACTGCGACGGATTGTAATTAAAGCAGAGCTGATCGACAGATAGGAGTTACTCGCGTTCCAGGATATATGGGAGGGATTCTCGGTCTACCACCAAGAAAGAACCAACTCCAATAAATATCTGAATGAATATCACGATTGGTGAAAAGAATATAGCTTAGTATAAGCTTAGTATGTAGCCTTATATTTATATATATTTTTTTAATAATTTAGATCATCCAATTCACTGATAACTCTAGTTCATGGCCATACCAACAACGGTATGCCAACATGTGTCGAAACCACATATCATACTCATATAAGACCTGAAGCTACCTGAAACTCATTGCAGGGAGGCTGGACACTGACTGTCTCTTTAGGGAACACTGGACAAGATACAATAAATAAATAAATAATGCTGGACAATTCATACAGTATTATCTAGCTCCATGGTAAGCAGAGCTTGTGTTATGGGTACTAGATAACTGATATACATACATACTTTATATTGTGCGTGCACTCTTGTGTTTGTTAGATAATTAGGGGGTCATTTAATTTTAATTATGATTTTAATTTACATTGTGTTTTAATTTAATTATTAAATTATTTTGTTGGTTGTACCTACACTGATTTAATTTTTTTTTGTTTTTTATTGTGGCTTTAAGTAATTTTAATTCTAATTTTGAATTTAATTTTAATTTTTTTTTATTTATATAATTATGCTCGAATATGGACACTTTAATTGTTTCTGCACTATAAATGATGTCTCAAATAAACGTTTTGAATTGAATCGAATAAGATCACGAGTCTTAGCAAATATACGAATGCATTTCACTCGTTCACCCCGCCCTCAATAAGCCATAGACGGAAAGTTAATAAATCAATCAAGCCGTCTACGCCCCTATTGTACAGGACCAATTTACTCTAATTGCTTGATAACTAACGGCTGATTTAAATCGTCTGGAGCGAAGAGAATACCCTAAGTTGAATGGATAGAATTGGTGGACTGAACTAGCCTTAAATTGATTAATAGAAAGATGATTCAGATGGTCTAAGTTAGCAGGAACAATTTAAAGGGTTACTTTCCTGCCTGGCCATTGATTTTAATTAAACAAACGTTTCGATATAAACAAAAGGTGAATTCTGAGCCCTTTAAACACGAATCTTGTACCTATGTATTGTTGGAGGTACATGGGTGAATAACATTCGCAAAGCTATAGTTTTAAATTCCAAAAAAATCTGTCGAGAGCATCGAGTTACATAGGATTGTAACTTTGCCAAGGCGTGAATCGAGCCCGCAACCTCCTGTTGCAGGCGATCGTTTGCTCGCCACGCCACATCGGTCGTAAAAAAAAAGAAAGTGTACCAATGAGCGGAAAAGATAGTACGATCGAAACACTCACGAATATATCTCTCACTCACGGATTTTTTGTGCTGACCCGACATATAGTAGACCCGATAGTTTTTGTGAACGCAGGAATGAATAGACCAGAAAAAATTGAAAATTGTTTATTTGTAGAAAAAGTATCTTTACATGCTAGACAGTTGTGAGAGGGCCGACCAGAGGGCCACCCGATAAAATGGTTACATGGAAATCTATTCCCACGGTCGATCTACGTGACAATACCAGTTCCACAATCGAATCTAAACAGACACCGGCTAAGTTTTTCTCGCTGTCTGCCCGCAACAAGACCATAATAGAAAACATTAGATAGTGTCTGGTATTGTCTCAGTGCCATTGAAATCAGGGCAGCGCGTCGCAGATAAGTAGGTAGGTCGCCTGCCACGCCGAAGGTACCGACCGTAGCGCCGTTGCCCTCAATTCAATTGTTGGAGGATGATTGTACGGAGAAGAGGAATCTGAGTGACATCGCAATATTGCAAGGAAAAGCGCACTACCGATGTGCCAGCGCTATATTGACTGTACCTATTGATATTTTTGTAGGTGCCAGAGAAATTACTATACATATATTAAACAAAGCATCGAATTTACACTTACAGTTAGAAGGGATAGCGTGGTCTATTTCGCTTTCTCTTAAAGTACGTGGTAAATCCAGGACAGACAACACAATCTGGGTGATATTAACTAGTTCACTGCAAAAAACACGATTGAATTCTGCATGGACTAACGAGATAGCTATCTGGGAATCAGGCCTACACAGACTCAGATAGTAATACTAGGATAGAAATCTGTGTCAAGCGTTATTAGATGTTAAGCTGCTGGTGCACCACCGCGGTGCACGCTGTGCACGGCCACGCGGCGCATTTAGGCTCAACTCGAATGGCTCAACGAGTCGAATTCGCCGGAATCTGCGGCGGCGCCGCGGGCATCCGCGCGACTCGTTCGAGTTTCTCATGCGATAATAAGTTTTATTGTAATGAAAATAAAGTTAAAATTCATATGACACTGAAACTGCGCTCCGCTTCGCTGCGCTTCGACGCTCTTTTGGTGTGAGTTGAGCCTTAAGCTGCGTGGGTTCGTCTACGTTTACAATGTGAGTCTACGTTTCCACTGCAGCACACACTATACATGAAAATTAAACCACTACGATGTACAACTGTAGCGTAGCACAGTTTTGACGTCCCACTTCCCGCCGTGAAGCTACGCTCGCATGTATGCATAACGTTGAGCTGCGTGGGTGCAGTTTTTTAGCAAGCTACGTGTGCCTCGTGGCATAGCAATGACGTCATTATTCTCATATTCGTGCGTAGTGTTCGAGGGTTGCATTGGACGTTATCACATACATTTTCTCGCAAAGCAAAGCTAGACACACGTGCGCAGTGGTGGGACAGCCGGCGGCTTTATGTCGTTAATTATACAGTTTCTCTCAATGACACATTGATATTGCAATGGGACCGAATAAGGTCTATAACAACGATAGTTGTAAATTGGATTATATTAGGTGTCTGACTCTAAACGACTCAATTATTCCTCGATTAACACATGCCTTTTAAGTTAGTAGGTAAGTAAAAAGAAGGTATTAAGTAATAGATCGCGTGATGTTACGGATAATTACTGTTACCGTAATTTCTGGTAGGTCGGGTAAGAAATTTTATTCTGGTAACCGTTACTTATATCAGATTATGTGAGGCTTAAATTACGTCAATCATTATGATAGCCTACATAATTGAACTTGCATATTATTTCTAGTATTTGTAATAGCAGTTTTTCATCTAGTCTTTGTGATTGTTCGTTGAAAAGGGTGTTGTGGATATTGATGCTTCTATCCGCTTATTCCTCCGCTCTGCTCGTAACTTGCAAGCGCTATTTGCTATCATTTAAGACACGCCCTTAGAATTGATCACTGGGCTCTATTATAGAAGTACGCTGGAGGGAATATTCTATACGCAAGCGCAAGGACAGTTGTTTGTTGTGCCGATTCAAAGCGCCCCTCTCGGCCTTCTCTGGCATAAACTTCTCAACATAAACATGTTTTTGAGGGATACCAAAAAACAACACGACTGCCGTTATATTAGTTCCATAGACGGTTACGCCGCTCAAGAAAACAGTCAGCGCCAAAATGGCTAAAAACAAATAGCCTCAATCTGTCATAGACAAAATTACCTCCAGTGTACTTGCATGGAGCTCAGTGTTATACTACTAATATACCGATACAGAGAGACTGAGAATGCACTGTAACGTGGAATGGAACGTAAAATAATCATTACCTATGAAACGATCGCCCATTAGTGCACAATACTGCACTTTAATAACTCAGTGGTGTTGTAAAACACCATTTGGCGCGTAATGTTTGTCATTACAGCTGCACTAACATTTTACAGGTAATTTAACATTCTTCGGACTAAATGTTAAGTCTGCCAAATCTGCCATAAGAGAATGTTTACTGCTTTTGAAAGTTTAATGGTTTTACTAGTGAACGCCCGGGAGCAGTAAAATGGGAATTTCAGCAGTTGTAGATAAAGTTAACCAGAACTTAAGTATTTTACACCCTGTAAAGACGAATGTTGCCTAAAATTAATTATTATAATTTAATGTTTTTTTTCGACGACCGCGATCTTTTTTTTTACCTAAAAAATTCGTGCTGCCGCTCTACACAGCGGTTGTGTTGCGCCTCACATGCGTTTCGTTCGAAAAATATTACAGCTCTGCTGAGTCACAAAGATCTGTTTTGATTTTCTCAGCCGCTGCGCTAGTGTGGATTTACGCATATTAGTCACTTGTAGAAAACTCATACCGTGCGTTTTCAGCACTCAAAGTGTTAACGCCATGCAAGAAGTCCACTGCAGGATATGAAACCTCCCCCAAAAAGTGCAATGCCCTTTCCTTTGGTCACCTCATGTCCACCAAGCTTAGCAAGAGAGTTTGTGGTCTTGGTGACATGTTAAATATTATAGAGTACATATTGACAAATGTAAAATGTCCTTACGTATATGGTATAAGTGGACTATTTGCAGGTTTGCTATCCAAACAATCTAAGTAGGTGGTCACGAGTAATCACGTGTTGGCTCTACATAGCGAATGTAGTTACGAGTTATGCAGTGTATGTCTTTAGACTTTTTGTTTTGTTCTGACCACATACAGGGTAACATGTGTAATAACTAATAAGCCGAAAGGGGCATCTATCTAGGAAGAAGTTGAAGTTGAAGCCGAAAGGGGGTGATTCTGAACCCGAGTCCTGTCGCTTTACTTCTAAGGCTCTATAGGTTATAAGACCCTCGAGAATTGTCTTAAATTTTACAAATGTACTATACACTATGTACTATATACTATTACGAGTATACTGTGCTATTCTCCAGTTTTCCCTACTTAGGTAGTTATACCATTCGACGACCGATGTGGCGCGGTGGACGAAGGTCCGCCTGCGACCAGGAGGTTGCGGGTTCGATTCCCGCCTCGGAACAATTGTGTGTACGATCTGCAGATATTTGTTCCGGGTGTTCTGGTCGTTTTCTATGTATAATAAAAAAATACCTATCTATGTAATGTATTGTATTATGTATATCAGTCATCTAGTACCCATAACACAAGCTCTGCTTAGCTTGGGGCTAGATGATGCTGTGTGGATTGTCCAGCATTATTTATTTATTATTTATTTACCAGGAAAGTTAAATCTTTGCTAAATGTGCCATGACAATAGCAGTAAACTGTTAGCACTAGTAAATCGTCACATGGCATCTCACGTCGCCAGTAATTGTAATTTTTATCTGAATCGTGGTCCAGCGCTTAAAATGTTTGCGTTGACTTTGTACTGGCGTGGTTTAGAGATGAAAGGACACCTTCCCAAATCTAGAAATAATTTGCTGTAACTATTCACAAATAAATATGTATTATAAAATATGAGAAAGTTATCTAGATATTTAAAATCCTTTATTTTTTTAGGCTTACAAAATAAGCGCTTTGATAAGTGCATTTTTATACCATAAATTATTATCTAATAAGAAATAAGGTGTTTGATTCTCTGTTCACTACAATTTTATGTCCACACAAGTGGAAGAAGTGAAAAAGAAACAACTAGTACATACATATATTCATATATTACTATTTGGAAAGAGAGCTGAGAAAGAAGGCCTTTACTCGTACCTAGGTTTGAGATTCAGGGGGCTTCTAGATGCCACCTCGTCTAATCAGCTGCTACTTTGAGTCTTAGCTTGAGTATCAGCTTTATTTTCACCGAATTTGCCGATATAGCTAAAAGAATTAGCAAGTCGAGTTGACAGTGGCCAGGTATATCTCACGAATAAACCGATAACCGCAGCGAAAAAGGTTTTCTTGCATGAAGCGGTTTTAATGCCAGAAAACCTTATAATACGTTTTTAAACTTTAGCCTTTAACCTTATAATTACGACGGCAAACGCAGTGTAAGGCGCTCTCCGGCCAGGTGGGATGACACACAAATATTCCGAAGGCGCGAATCGAACCCGCAACCTCCTGCGTCGCAGGCGGACCTTCGCCCACCGCGCCACAGAATTCGTCGAGATAATACTATTATTCATAATTTTACAAAACATTATTGTATTTAAATTGGATTTGGCGGCCTTATCGCTTTAAGCGAATTCAGTAGTAATTCCGCATTATCAAGATTTTATCTGTTTAACACGGTCACAAGGGCCGGATATAGTTTTCGTGACTAATGCAAAGGACGCACGCTATTTGTCGAAGAGTTATTCGCTATTTTTAGAACAGATAAGGTACGCAGAACGGTATTTAGTTCAACTTCTGTTTGGTTTGTTTTGTTGTATCTGTTGTTTTTGGGATTATTATTTTATGGTCTTTGAAACGGAACAAATATGGTTGTAGTTATTTAAGGTTGTACGGTTGTTAGCGATGTAGGAGTTTCCTATGAAAACAAATGCTAAAAAATGCATTTGTATTTAGCTTTGCGATATAAATGGGACGAAAGAGGAACTAAATCAGCATTAAAATTGAACTTCCGTGTTCGGAACACTTTGGGGCTAAGCGAGTGGGACGAACGCGGAACACCTCATTATTACTATGGTTAACCAGAGGCACAGAGAAAAGGGGATTGGCAGACTTACGGACAGACGGTGAACAAATTGATCATTTATGGGTTCTTTTTAGGTTCTGAACCCTAAAATCGTGTGTTGGTGATGAGCAGTTACGTGTCGAATATGCTGTTTACGGTGTTACAAATCTTAGAACCGATAGGTAAGTATAGGAAATCGTTTCTTGTTCCGGCTCACGTGCAAGATTAGTGCAATCAGTTCCACTTAGCGCGATTAGCGCAACTTTCTGCAACTGGTTGGTGGTTAGAAAGTGCATTACATGTGGATAGGACATCAGACCAATGCAGTCTGTTGTCTGACTTTTGTAGAGTTTCTTAAGAATCGATAATTATTATGAAACTTCAAAACTGAATCATGAATTACAAACTTACCTACCTTACATTGGTAGTATCTAACAAGCATATTCTCTATCTTCTCTAGCCAAAAGGATGTGAAATGTTTGTAAACAAACAAATATTTTTTTTTTTTCAAACAGGTTATTTTTTCTTTTAAACCTTGCGGCACCTTAGGGCTAGATGATGCTGTGTTAATTGTCTAACATTAGATACTTTTAATCAAATGGATTTACTTAAATAGGTAAATTCTTGCTTAAATCTTTTTTGAGCGATCACTGGCAGTTATTTCTTGCTGTTTTCTTTGTTACTGTAATGAAAACCCCGCCTTAAGTTACGTTTTAGTTAGATGCACAGTAGAAAATAATGTCAGAAGTACATACCTACCTACCTAATAAATGTTTTTATCAATGAATGTCATTTCATAGAAATATAATCAGTTAGACCACCGTCTACAGGTTATTCTAAGAAATGTCTTACGTTCTACGAAAGGATTGAAATGATAAGCAGGGTTTGTTTAGTCTAGGAATTAAAAACGTCGGTTCTGAGAGACTGTGTGCGGTCGCGCAGGTGATAAAAGCCGGTTTTAACACTTCGACTGCCATCGACTCACAAGGAATTCTACGCGTGCAGGTCGGCAGCGACGGTGAGGCCGCACATAATTAATACAATTGTATTTTTTTGTCTGTACAAGCCACATTTAATGCTCGACACATTTATCGTGCATCTGCGCGCTATAAAATGTATTTATTTCATTAATTTAACTAAAGAGAGGCCAACTAGTCTCATTAGAGAAATATCAACGCCACCCACAATACCACACAATTCTTTATTTTGTTTGCTGTAATTCTTGAGCATTTTCTAATCCCTACAAAAGTTTTTTTGTTTGCTGTACTGCTTGAGCATTTTCTAATCTCTATTAAAGATATCTGTACACTAACCTGCGTATCCCTGAGATCAGGCTCGCTGGCCGCCGCCGCCATCCCCTCCTCAGCCGCCGCCGCCGGCCCCGTGACGTCACCTGCGCTCGCGCTGATGGCTCGGCGCCGAGCTTCTTTCTCACGCTCGCGGTCCTTGCCGGTTATCATATTTTTGGTCCGCGAGAGGAGGTTGAAGGGTTTTACCGATTTACGGACCTGAAAATATCGGAGGTTGAATATTTGATTCTTTACATGTTATGCTAGTTTGGATTGTCAAGTCTCTTATCTTATAATATTTTGTTAGCGTCGGAACGCCGGATCCATAAGCGTTCATCGAATAAAACTACAAAGACAAAATGAAAAATAAAGATGAAAATATGAAAAAATAGATACACAATTTATTCATGTGCTTAACTCTATCTATACCTATTCTATGAAATAATTTTATTTTGGTCGTTCGACGGACAATCAAATAGTCATGTAATGCTTAACCAATTCGAATTATTATGACATTCGATTTTGTTTATGAAGAAGATGTAATCGATTATGTTTCTAATGATACATTTCTCCTACGATTTGATATTCCATTAGTATTATGCAGATTTATCAAATAATGTTCAGCTCACCACCACAACGCAAATAACGACTCTTACAGCACCTCCAAATGATAGCATGGCTAGCTGCTAACTAAATTAAAAATTCAGGCATTCGTCGGCTTAAAGTAGGAAGGCGAAGGTAATTGGCCCGTGTCACTAATTAATGGTCATTCACCGGGATAAATAATAAATTACCAGATGTATCACACTGAATTGGGTATCGCATCATTTAAGCGTATACTACGTATTACCTACTACTGCTCAGCATTAAGAGCTCCTCCGAAATCTAAATTGGGGGAATGTTATCTGCATTGAGATGTCGCGTCTAGGAGTGCATTGCGAAAAATGTAGTTGGCACGCTATATCATCATCATCAGCCGTTTAGTACCTACTGCTGGGCTAAACAAAACATATTTTACTAAAATTTTAATGATTAATATCGGAAATTTATCGTTACTAACGGGGGCGTTATTATGGTCTACGTCTACGGTCTCGGGGCAACATAAAAACACAATGTACGCGATAAATACCCGATAAATAATCTTTAACACCTTAACAAATCGCGAAAGTTTAAAAAGTTTTGTACCTTGCATTTGACTGCTGCAGGATGAACAAAATTATCATCATCATTCCCCTTAGGCTGGTCCCGTAGACCCAAAACCAGCATATCATCCAAGGAAGCCTGCATATGCCTTCTTAACACCGGTCTAGCTTCCTCATGGCTCCTTGAAGAATACATAGAGACAGAGTCCATGCTAGCTTTACTAGTGCATCCAGAGATGACTGTCACATTCTCTACTGACTCATTGGACTGCCAATCAGGTGGGTGCTTTGACCTCGACTCTTCGTATATCTCGACAGAATTGAAGGTTTCGGCGACGTGATCTAGTTCCAAGTCCATGTCTAATTGTGGTGGTACGAACTCATACTGGCCCTCATTCTCTGTATACACTTGGTCATAGACAACACCGTTTTGATAGTTACGAGAGCTTGATGGGACATTGCCATAGACGTTATTATAGTTGTAGTTATCGTCGTCTTTCCGTGGACTGACGTGTCTGACTGTTTGTATGTCATTCGCGTTGAGGATGACGTCATCGAGGTTTAGAGGGCGTCCTTGTCCACCGAAGCCGTCTACAACTGGAGTGGTGTTGGAGAGAAATGAGCCATCGGTGTCGAAACTGCTGCAGCCTACTAACCCCATCGGCCGTCGAGGCATGTCTGGTCTGAACCGGGCTGGGGGCGGTTGTACGCCTGCAAAATCCACAACCAGGATTCTGTCGACTATGTTTCTGCCGTCATTGTGGAAGCCAATGCCTGAGTCACTATTGCTGGATGTCGTAGTTATCTCGCTGTGGTTACTGGGCTGAGGAGAGTTGGCAACGAAGTCAGGGCCCTCTCTGACGTCATCGTTTCTACACGGCCGTCGATCTCGCGGACGGAAAACAGCGTTGCATCGCGCGAAGTTCCCGAGGGCAGGACTGTCGCCTTTGATCGCCAGCTTCGATATCTGCTGTAGGTTCGGACTGGTGCATTCTTCAGATGGCAATGAGTACATCCCTCTTATAACGCCGACTACATACTCCGCTGATGGAGGAAACTCTAAACATCGTTCTGCCACAGGATCGCTAGTACACGCGATTTGAAACTCTCTGGCCCTTGTAATATGAGCCTCGTGCTCTGCCATTCTGGGATCTACGGCAAACACATGGCAGCTATGAGAAGCATCTGCCTCGGTGGATTCTGCTGACGTCACAAGACCAAAGTACCTTCGATCGGCTTCTGACCCGCATCCTGCATAGATGATTCTCTCTCTTTGATACTGAGCAAGTATTTGGCCAGATGGCCTTCTTAGCAGCAATGAATTAGGCAGTACAGATAGTAACACTGGAATAGCAGTTCTCCTTTCCTGTCTGAGTTTCCTGACTGCATTACGAACATTCCCTGGTGCATTGTTGGTAGCTGCTTGAGGGGTTTCTATGGTGCCAAGATAGCCGACAACAGCGCGGCATTCTAGGCGGGCAGCGTGGTTTGGAGTTAGCTGAGCTCGACTCAGGTTCTGCAGGATCTCGTTGACTCCTGAAGTGCTGGGAGCTGCGTGGCATGCTGGAATTTATCAGTATTTTATTAGTTTAAATATTTAGGAGTAAAAAAAAAATATTAATTCATATGTACAATTAGAAATGAGAACATTATAATCAGGGTGCAATTTATCATATTGATTATGATTAGGTATATCAATTCACTGATACTGATTTGTGTTAGATTCCTAAGTTATTCAAGCTTTCTAGATTTAGAAAGTTGTGTGCACAGTGACATAATGGACTGTAAAATAAAACTAATGCATAATGATATGGTTATGTATAATGTAAATGATAGATTAATGAAATAAACATGCATTGTTGGCTGATATGATAACTTAAAATATGTGATGTAGTAAGAATGAAAGTAAAACGTGGGTGAACACAAAACACAACATAAAAGTGCATTTAGTACACAAATTGTAGATTATGCTTCCCACATACCTATTATAGTTAAGTATGCCCTTAGCCATCTGAAAGAGATAAATATACGTGAATATACTTAAATGTTAATAACATTATTGTAAATAACCAACACCATTTTTAACCAAACTGCATCTAACCATACCACTACACATTTTACTTTCTATCCAAGTGTTAATAGGTACTCCAAGTCGCTGTTTCATAAAGAATGAACAAAGAAAGAACAAAAATCGTTAGATAGTTATGGTTTAGAAATGTAGAATGTTAGGAAATCAAAACATCTGTCTCTTCTTTTATTGTTTACTACTACTGTTTGAAAAACTAATTCACCTCCAATGCATTTAATCCAATCCAATAATGTTATCAGCAGTAAAAACTACCCTTTATGCTTATCCACCTACCCTTTCTAACCAATTCATATAATGTTAATGTTATCTATTGTTAGGAAATAAAAATAAATGAACCTGGATGATGCACATTAGGCTGCGGCCTGCGCCGCGGCGGCGGATGCCTGCGTCGCGTGCGAGAGCGCTCATCAGGCTCAGTGTCCTCCGTGTCTGTCGGCGGCGCGTCCCGCGGAGACACGCTCAGGGCTATGGCCCCGGGCGCGCCCGCCACCAGCCTGGCCACGGACGCGTGCGGTGCTCGCGCAACACTAGCTCCATCCACAGCCAGCAAGGCATCCCCAGCACGCAGGCCGGCGCGCTCCGCCGGCCCGCCTGCCGCCACCGCCGACACCACACACGGCCTCTGCCCCGCAATGGTAAACCCGAACCCGCCCACACCCCTAGCAACCACTAGCCGCCGCTCCGAAGCCCTCGGAATCGCCGCCCTGCGACGTCTTCTCCTCTGTTGTTGGGGCACCATAACGATTTCACAGAACTGGTTTCTTTAACGGATCCAACATATTATGCTGCATTGATGAATTATGGTTGGTAGAAGATTAGTGGTAGAAAATAAGACGTGAGAACCAGCGGAAGTTGTGATATAATTTTCGGACAGAAAACTGGAAAAACTAGAAATAGATGAAAGTTTCAAAGTTGTTGAATCTGACGTTTGAATGAAACTTTTAGAAAGTTTGATTGATGCGTTTCGTTTTGTTATAGCTTTCATGCTATTGAACCTATAGAATAGTTGAGCTTTTAGACGGAAATACAATATTTAGTAGTAGAACTTAATGTAAAGAATAGTTTTAACAACTGAATTATCTCATCTCTCTGCTAAAATCTCAAAGCACTACTCTCAGAGGAGAAATTCTAGAGTAATGTTAGAACATTTTTATTAACGGAACGTATTCACGAGCATTTCTGTCAGTGTTTAATGTCACGTCGCCATCCACTCCAGACGTAAGCAGAGCCATCAGCAAGAAGTTGAAGTTGAATATCCAGTAAACAAACATAGAAGTAAACCCGAGTAAACATTTCAATTTAGTTCTGCGAAGAAAAGACAGCAGCGAGCGCCGCGCGCGTTTGTCGGACTTCACTTCAGAAAGTGGGTGGTGGCGCGGACTCTACAACTACTACGACTCTTTATTTGTAAGTTTTGCTGCCAGTATGAGCTAGCCAAGACAAGGCTATCTACGCCATAGCGCCTGTCTACAAGCAAGCTGAAAACAGGGCGCTATTGCGCTCATTAGGGGAGGACCTATGCCCAGCAGTGGACTGCTGATGATGATGATGAGCTAGCCGCATGCCGCGCCGCCGCCGGCCGCCGCCGCGCCGGTTGCTACTCGTAGTTTCTTTGGTGCGGTATAGTCGGGAAGACTATCTACCATTCCCTTTGGGCCATTTTGTCCCGTGTGATCCTTTTATTATTGGTGTTAAGGTACGATTCCACCAGTGTGGTGAACTGTGCAGCACTGTAATGCACAGTACACGACACAAATGTTTACGCTGGTCGACTCACTCGGGCAAACAATAACAAATTGTGCGCGTACATTTGAAGTAGGGTGTACACGTTGGGCCAATGCGTTGGGCCAACGTGTAGAGACCTACTTGGCGCATGTTGGAAGTTGGAACCAACGTTGGCTTGCAACACGACTAGTGTTTTTCGTGCACACATCAAAGGATCTTGGCGCGCTCCGCAAACAGTGTTCTCACGTTGGCGCATTGGCCGAACGTGTACAGGACGAAAAGTTCGCGCACATCTTTATATTATTGTGCGCGCACACATGCATGCAGTGGACTCGCGTCGACGCGACGACGCCGACGTGTACACCACGGAGACGTATAGAAAGGAGGTGCCCTAATTAGATTTCTCTATAAAGTGCCTTTAGAACAACGCGTGACATTTTGCGGGATGAGGGGTGTTAGATCCCGCCCACTTTTTTATTTTCCATCTACCGGTCAATAGCAGAACTGCTCACTTCATTCTGTTTTCGAAGTAACTACATATTTTTACTACCTCACACTAGATGTCACTAGTGAAGGATATAACAGGGACGTACTAAGATATTCAAAATATTCTGGGAGTAAAATCCTCCTTGAATCAAAAGTAGCATGATGCAAATGAAGCTTTAAACTTAAGTCTTTTGATATGATTAAGTTATACTAATTTCAGAGTCAGTGCAAATAATATACAAATCATAACTAACTAAATATATTTCTATAATATCTTTTAAATTTTATTCACAAAATTCAATTTCCAGCAAAAATAACTGTTTTGGTTAGTTGTAGTCGGTTGGTTGCCCTATCATTTTCTATGGTTGCCAAATGCCTACGAATAAATAATAAGTCAGGAAATGTAACTGCGTTCGAAAAATGACCCAACAAAAGTCGTGTCCAAGTAGGCGGGGCTTAAAAGTCGTGTCCAGCGCGTCATCAGTCGGACATTGATCTTGCAAGCGAGCACACATCAAATCTTTGCGTAGGTTTTCGTTTTTATCATTGTGAATAGCTGTGAATCATCATGCCAGCATGTGTTGTGAAGTGGAGCAGGACGAATAAAATTATTATAAACTGTATTCAAAGATATTCAAATACGTCATCAAACCGAGATGGTCAATATTATGCAACATGAAGTCAATAAACTTTTGATCTAATTTAGAAGGTTTTTTCTTCTTAATGAAATATTAAAATGTAAATCGATAAAACTTTGATATTTTTCTAACATGTATTTTGCTTTTTTTGTTTCCTTTAGTTTCCCTGCCGATCCTATTTGGCAAAATAAGTGGATAGCTGCAGTTAAGCTAGAAAGACAAGAGTATGACTGGATGCCTGTGAAAACCAGCAGAGTTTTATAAATCATTAAAAGGATATACCATGTTACACAAAACTGCAGTACAATAACAGAAAATCACTTACTCGAGCGAGCGATCTGTCAGTAATATAAACACAGTGTTTTTCTAAAATAATTGATAAAGAAGATATTCTAAGCCCACTAAAAAACAGTCACCAAACAAATAACAACCATTACATTTTATTGATAAAATGTATATCTAATCGTTGAATATCTTAGAATCCGTCTTCACTACATTGCGAAGAGAGATTCTCTTTTAATGTCTTCTAGACAAAAACTTACTAAATTAATTATATTTCGCGGGACATAGAGAACATCGGATTGTTAAAGTATACCAATATAAAAAAAAACAAAACATATCGTACAATAATATCGTTTTATTATTAAATTGATCCGGTCCCCTTATTGCATACACCGTCCACGCCGCCAAGCCGGGATTGGTTCGCGCGCGTGCTTCTATGGTTACTATGACAACTGCAGCGCGCGCAAACCAATCCCTGCTTTCGTTCTGAATATAAACCAATCACCAAGCATGTCTGTTTGTAACCTGTGTAGTGAATGGTAGTTTGAATCATACGTCGTTTTGGTTTGGAGTAGTGCTACTTTTTATGTGGAACTTGATCTGAATTAGACTTCCTGACTTATTATTTATTCGTAGCCAAATGCTTAAAACGAATACCTATATATTTTTCAGCTATTGATTTAATCAGAAGAATAATATGATTATCAGTATTATCAGCAAGAACAAATCTTCGTATATTTCGTCGGAGTCCAGACTTGTCTATTAATTTTTGTGATCCATTGCTGTATCTTGAGATGGTGTACAATATTCGGATAGGGGAGCTCATAGACGTGAGTGAAACGACCGCTGGTTAGTTACACACTGTTTATTGTACCGAGATGGCGCTGGCTTGTGCAGGCACGCACACATGCGTAGGCGCCTACTACTACATACGTAACAGATGGAAATCTAGAACATACACAATTTAAAATTGCATTAATAGGTGGGCTTCAATTTCATTAAATTAACTAAACAACAACTATTATAGTAGTCTCACGGAAGGAAAGTACTTTCAATATAGAATATTTAATATAAATGAGGCTTTATTTTAATTTCCTGCATATTTAATATTTATTTAAAGAACATTCCATAGGTGAAACATAGCCGTGGGACACTCAGTAAAATAATTGGATTCTAAATACGGCCCTGTTTTTCTTTATATGTTAATGGTTGACGACAGAAGTCGGCTTTTTTAAAAAATGACTATAAAAACTGAAACATTAATATTTTGGCGACTAAAAAGTCTTTAGGAACGTAAGTTGAACAAATTTCAGTACCTATGATTATTAAAATATATTAATACTGAGCCCTATGTACCTATAAATGTTTATTTCCCATGATACAAAGTGTCGCCATCTATTGTCAAGTAGAATTATATTTGGAGACGCCGAGTCGCAATGGAAATGTTGGGGGGTCACATGAAAGGGGGGCGGCAGAAAGAGTCGAGAGACTATTTCACCAGTCTAAAAAATTTTACTTATTCATGACCCTTCAAAATTTTTCAGTTTATATATAAAAATCACTAGAAAATGTCTGAATACATATTAATCCTATCTAACATCTACCTAAACAAGATAATTATCCACTGTGGTAAAAAAAATCGCGGCTCGCTCCACTCGCCAATATTACTCATGTTTGGACGTTATGTTATCGGCACCTATTTTGAGTGCTCAGTCCGCTAGTCATGTTCTATGAATTCAATCACAACAAATAGCGCAAAATGTAACAAGTACCCTAATGCAATGTCACTTAGTCAAAGAACGCAACAAAAATCTAGGAGACAGTAAAATTGTCGCGTTTAGACCAACAAGTCAGTAACAATTGTTCCTTTGACTGGGTATAGAAAAGTTTAAAAAGTAACCAAAAAATCTAAAGAAAACTATAACATTTTCGTGGCTCGGTCCGCTCGTCGACAATGTCTTCTTTTACTTGTCCGGCCAAGTGCTCACATTAAGATTATTTTGCCAAACACAAACACATGCAAAAATACTCTTTCATCGCTCGCCGATGATAAACAGGTGTCGCTGCCGCCACGGGTACCAAGCTCCATGAAAAAAAAATCACGACTAACTTCGATTGCGGTAGATTCTGTAAGGTAGTCGCCAAAAACTCATATACCAATTTGAAAAAGGCTGTGTTTTTCAACCCCCTCATAATACATTTTACTATAATGATAAAAAAGGCAAAGGGCAGCGTATTTCCGGTCAGCCCCGGGCGGCAAAAACCCACGCTACGCCGCCACTGTGCTGCACACTATTTTGGTGGAATCGTACCTTTAGGCTATAAGTAAATAGGATATTAAATGTTTCCTTACATATCCTATGGTATGGTATTCATTTCTATTGTACTAGGTACCTGCCACAAGAATTTTAGAACTATTGGTTTTGTTTTCTTTGAGTCGGGCGGTAGTTTTTAGTTGATTTACTGGCTTGGAGGTCATTCTGCATTGATAAAATCGTTTTTTTTTAATGCATGATCTCCGCGGAAAAGTTCCCGCTTTGTAACTTTTTCGAGAAATAAGGGACACAGGCCTAATACCTACTAGTTCTAGTTTTGGAATTCAGCCGTTACATTTGTTTGGTGATAATTATATAAAAATGCAAGATTAAAAACCCTTAATCATATCACACCCTGTTTATAATGATAACATAGCTAAGCATTTAATAAAAATGATTGAATCTATGAATTTCAGGTGTAGTGTCCCAAATTCAAACAACAATATCTCAATATGCATAAGATCTACTGCCATAGTTGTACAAGTTAAATTATAGTGTATATCTTTCACCATAATGAATTATTTTATTTTACCAGCTATGGCAATAGATCATAAAATGTACATTTGTGATTAAAGAGATCCTTTGTTTTCAGATATGAATCTTAGAATGAAGCGAGTACCGACGTACACAGAGTCTTACAGCCAGCTTCAAGCGGCCATACAAGACCAAGCTGAAGAAGTTGGAGTAAGGTATGAAGCCGTAGTTACTCATCTGATTGATATACGCAATTTTTATGTGGTTCCATTAAACCGCTACAAATTGCTGCATATCTTGGAATTACCAGGCAGCATAATGTCAAACTATTCACAGTTTACAACAGTCATATACTTCTCTCCACAACTGGATCGGCATGTAAGAGGAAATATAAATGTGGTGAATCCTGATAAATCCTGTGACATATTTGCTATGGATTATGGAGTAACTGATGCAGGAGTGACACCAGAAAAGATCTTTAACTTGTTACGTCCTGAGGCTGAGTTGATACCTGGTATGGCCCAACTATGTGAGCTGAGCATGTGCTATCCAAGAGAGGGAACAGAATTCACAACAGAGGCACAGGATACCTTTAAATATTTCATGGGACAGAAACGCGAAGCATTACTTGTCACAATTATGGAAAAAAGTAACCAGAAGTTCAGTGTGCTTGTAATGAGCAGCTTCAGTAATCCTGATGATGTATCTGCAGTCATGGCATACACCCATCAATCAACGTTATATTGAGCGCCTCTGTATAGCTGATCTCTTAAGATCTCTCTATGAAATGCTACAAAATGGCGTCCGACTGAGCATTTTGTTGTACTAGCCAATGTGCATAGCTATCACAACGCTAATCATCCGCCGGAATCAAACCCACGCGTCAAGTCACGTACACTAACACAATACATTAAATAATACTAAAATATGTACCAACCTTAAATTAAGTACATACATAAGTTATTAAGCAAATAAATAATATGATTCAATTTAATCTCTGTCTAATGTGCACCTATTTTATTAAAGTTGCTTGATGATTTTTACAATTACTTAATGTAACATGTAGTCATCGTCATCTTCATCATCATCAGCCTCTATTAGTCTTTGGGTTTTGTAACCCTTGTATGTATATGAAAAATATCCAGGTTTTTTAATCACAAACAATTAACATAATTTTGGGTCACCTTAGTATACTTATTCTAAATTGTCATCATCATCATCATCAGCCTATAGCAGTCCGCTGCTGGACATAGGCCTCCTCTAATGAGCGCCATAGCGCCCTGTCTTCAGCTTGACGCATCCAGCATATACCTGTAGTCTTTCGCAGGTTGTTATTCCACCTGGTCGGAAGGCGTCCTACACTACGTTTACCGAGTCGTGGTCTCCACTCAAGAACACGTTTGCCCCAGCGGCCAGTCGGTTCTTCGCGAGATATGGCCGGCCCACTGCCACTTCAGCTTCAGCTTTTCATTTTCATTTCATTCTACGAATCCTATCCTTCAGACAAACTCCGAGCATAGCTCTTTCCATAGCTCGCTGAGCGACTTTAAACTGGTGGACCAGCCCTATCGTGAGTGTCCACGTCTCAGCTCCGTAGGTCATAACGGTTTCAAGCATTGCGGTATAGATGACGAGAAGACTCGACGTAGTTTCCCAAATGCTGCCCAGCGTAGATGGATCCTCCTTCTTGAAATTCATCATCATCAGCCTATATTAGTCTACTGCTGGACATAGGTCTCCCCCAATGAGCGCCATAGCGCCCTGTCTTCAGCTTGACGCATCCAGCATCTACCTGCAGTCTTTCGCAGGTCGTCATCCCACCTGGCCGGAGGGCGTCCTACACTACGCTTACCGAGTCGTGGTCTCCACTTAAGAACACGTTTGCCCCAGCGGCCGTCGGTTCTTCGCGAGATATGGCCGGCCCACTGCCACTTCAGCTTGCTAATTCTCAGAGCTATGTCGATAACTTTGGTTCTCTGTCGGATGTATTCGTTGCGAATCCTATGCTTCAGAGAAACTCCGAGCATAGCTCTTTCCATAGCTCGCTGAGCGACTTTGAACTGCGCGGTGGACCAGTCCTATCGTGAGTGTCCACGTCTCAGCTCCGTAGGTCATAACGGGTAGGAGGCACTGGTTGAAAACTTTCGTTTTCAAGCATTGCGGTATGGATGAAGTGGGAAGAAGAGAAGACTCTACGTAGTTTCCCAAACGCTGCCCAGCCCAGCTGGATCCTCCTTTTGGCCTCCTTCTCAAAATTGTTTTTACAAATACAAATACAAATTCTTTATTAATAACACCAGGTTACAAGTCACACGTAATAATAATAAGGCAAGCAATATAATTCCAATATTGTCCTTAACTAATATGTATATGTCATAAAAGGTATATTGTGATGTGGAAATTAAATTATAATAAATTTATAAAATAGGCAAAGCGTAGAACTCGTCTACGGAGTAGAAAGAGCTCTCTAAGAGCCATTTTTTTAATTTACATTTAAATACCATGGTAGAAGCTGCCTTTTTAATATATTTGTATCCGGCAGCCTGTTGTAGACTGAGGGACCCATTATATATACGAACCTCTCCGACTTGCGCAGCTTGTGCGCCGGTGTGACGAAGACGTGAGCGAGCTTGTTACTGCGCAGGGTGCGGGCGGTGTTCACACCTCTCCTCTGGAATCTATCAATGTTTTTGTGCGTAAACAGAGCTACTTGATATATCAGTTCACAGGGGAGAGGCATGATATTCAGCTCCTTAAAAAAGTCTCTGCACGACACATCGTCATCCACGCCGACGATCGCGCGCACTGCTCTTTTCTGCATGACGAAGGCCCGCTCGACATCCGCAGCCCACGCCCACAGCTCCACACCGTAAGTGAGGATGCTGTGAACAGTCGCAAAGTAGCACGACAGTACTACGCTACGATACGCGGTGCCAGCGAGCCGCCGCAGTGCGAAGCAGGTGCGGCCTAATTTGGAGCAGAGCTCCTCTATATGAGTGAGTCCACTGTCGATCTAGCCCAGTAGCTTTGTTGTGTCGACCATCTGCAAGGCCGTGTTACTGGCGGTGACTGTACAGGGTGGCGATGTTGTGCCATTAAGGCGAAAGGTCATGTAGCAGGTTTTTTCCCTATTGAGGGCTAAACCGTTTGAAATAAATCATCGTTCGAGCCTTTGAGCAAAATTGTTCAGTCTAAGCTCCAGTTCGAGTGATGACGGCGCAGTCACAATAGCCGCCACGTCGTCGGCATACATATAGACATGCGCGTCGCTCACGGTTTCGGGTAGGTCGTTGAGCAGTAGGCTGAACAATGTGTTCGACAGGCAGGAACCCTGCGGTACCCCCATAGTGTTCTCTAGCTCCATTGACCTTACACGCCCTTGGTTGCCAACCACTGTCTGAGTACGGTGCGACATTAACGAGGTTAGCAGGGACAGCGCCGGGCCGCGTATGCCATAGAAATCGAGTTTGTTGGCGATCAGGTTGTGGCAGTGTCGAACGCGCGCGAAAGGTCACAGCACAGTAAGGCGACGTGCTGGCCTGCCTCGCGCGCGCTCAGCACGCGCCACAAAACTTCACGCACCAGGTCTGTTGTTGCGCGCCCGGCCCTGTATGCGTACTGCCTATCGGATATCAAGTTGTCTTTGATTTAGTCCTACCTCGAATATCTTGCTAATCGCAGGTACTAATGATATCGGGCGGTAGGACTTCATTTCAGACTTCTTACCTTTACCCTTATATAAGGGAGATATCTTAACCCGTTTAAGGGTGGCAGGATAAACGCCCTCCCGCATACACGCGTTAAATAGGTAGGCTACAACATGTCCGAGCGATTGAGCGACGGTACGGAGTAGGTTGGACGAGATTCCGTACAAATCAGTGCTGTTTTTAGGAGCTATGTGTAACACTATTTTTCCGATCTCGTCCGCGTTTTAGTTTCTGATCGCCTGGTTGCACTTATTCCTAGCTGCCTTAAACCTTTTGAACGCGTCCTCACTAGGATTTTGACGGTGCTTACGATAAAGGTTATTTCTCCTAGCCATCAGCTTATGAATGTCGTCCGTAAGCCATGGCGCTGGTCGAAGCTTCATTCGAACAGGTCGTATTGGGGCATGTTTATCGTAGAGTTGGGTGATGTTTGTATTAAATATTCTAAGTTTTTCGTTGACGTCACTCGTAGAGCAGAACTCAGACCAGTCCATGTTTTCAGCGTCCAAGCGTAGTTTTTCGTGATCCATCGCCGCGAAGTTTCGTTGCATCACGACCCTTGACTTAACTTTGGGTGTTTTTATTTTTATGGAGGCGTAAATAAGTTCGTGGTATGAAAAACCAGGTGCAGAAAATTGGCCATGAGTAGAAACTCTCTCAGTATCGCCCGTGATTATAAGGTCGAGTTTGGTGTGGCTATCGTTGACATGAAAGGTCGGGTCGAGTTTTAGGATAGAGAGGTTGAAGGAAGTGCTAATATTTAAAAGCTTTTTACTCCTCCTATCGTTCCGCAAAAGACACGTATTAAAATCACCGCACAAAGTGAAAAGTTCATATTGAGGTCTAAATATATCGAGCAAGTGTTCGAGGGTGTCAAAGTAGTCCACTTTTGGAGGAGCATAGATAACTCCCAATAAAAATTTTACGGAGTTGCATATAACCTCAAGGAATAAGTGCTCCATTGATGCAGAATACGCTGAGGGTGACTTTGAAATAAGGTATATACGTGGTCAAGTAAAGTAGACGTAACTCCGTCCACCCTAGTTGCAGTATCTAAAAGTTGCACAAAATTATGCCTGGATAAAATGTCCATCAGGTATTTTTTAGCTTTTGTGTTTTTTAACAAGTTTATGTTTATATCTCCCATTATAATGGCGTTTGAGCCTTCATCGCATATCTTTGTGAGAAGGTTTTCAAATAGTTTACCTAACTGCAGAATCTGCCCGAGGTATGTGTATTCAGAAACAATTTCGAGAAGGTGACCATGTACGACCACCGGCCCTGGATCAATGTGTCCATTGATCATGACTTTGGTTTTATCCAAATTCATGCCAAGACCGATACATCGGGAGGCTGAAGCTAGGCCTTCCAGCATCTGGTTCAGCTCCTCTAGCGACTCCGCCAATAGGACTATGTCATCAGCCAATCGTAGGTGTGAGATGTAGTTGCCGTTTATGTTTATGCCCTTACCTGTCCAGTCCAGCGTCTTAAACAAATCTTCCAACGCGCTTGTGAACAGTTTCGGGGATATGACATCCCCCTGTCTCACTCCTCTGCGCAATTGGATAGGTTTAGACTGCTGGCCCTGTACTTGGACACTCATAGTGGCGGCTTCGTAGATACATCTCAGCACCTCGATATAACGATAGTCCACTTGGCATCGCTGTAAGGATTCCAGAACAGCCCAGGTCTCGACAGAGTCAAAAGCCTTGTCATAGTCCACAAAAGAGACAGGGGCTGATTATACTCTTCGGACTTCTGTATAATCTGCCTCACTGTGAGTATGTGGTCTATGGTGCCATATCCTCCGCGAAATCCGGCCTTTTCTGGTGGATAAAACTCGTCGAGTCTCCTAGCGAGATGATTCGTGACTACTCGTGAGGACTGCTTATAGACGTGGCTCAAGAGTGAAATGGGTCTGTAGTTTTTAAGAAGGGTTTTATCTCCCTTCTTAAAAAAGAGCACAACCAAACTCCCGCTCCACGCCTTTGGAGTTCTCCCACTGTGAAGGACGGCGTTGAAGAGGTTCTGTAGCTCCTGTAGAACAGGAGCTCCTCCAGCTTTCAAGAGCTCGGATGTTATACCGTCTTCACCGGGGGCTTTACCATTTTTAAGCTGCCTTAGAGCTAACACGATCTCGTCTTGACTGATGTCAGGTAGTTCGTCGGTGTAGTGGCGTGTCAGGGTGGCTCTGGAATCATGGTTGACTCTTCGGGAACGACTGGCATGAGCAGCGTATAGACGGCCATAAAAGTCTTCTATCTCGGCTGAGATCTCCGGCTTCGACAATACGGTCCTTCCGTCGTGCGTTTTAAGCTTTGTCAGGTGGCTCCTGCCAAGCTGCTGAGTGAATACTTTGGACCACCGGTATCGCTCTATCGGCTCTTCAATGAGGCGCGTGTTGGAGCTCCGGAGATCATGCCGTACCATCTTCGCAATTCGCTTGTTCAGGTCTGACCTCTCTGACAAAGTCGCTTGGGTAGTCTCCCGCCTTTTTGTAATCAGCCCAAGAGTCTCATCCGAGAGTTTGGACTTCCTGCCTGTACGCTGCTTTCGATAGAATTTGATGCCCTCGTCCCTCAACGTTTCAAGCAGATTGTGTAGGGTCTCGTCAGCGTCATCAGTAGGTTCCAAGGCAACAAATCGATCCCCGAGAAGCTGCTGAAACTTCTCGGTGCCCGCCATGATTTGGATTAGGTCAGGTCGGAGCGTGGACTTCATCAGACGGTTTCTTTCAAGCTTAATTTTGATACTTTGATATTCAGAGAGCCTCGAAGGAGTCGGTGATCAGATCCGGTATTGAACCTGTTGATCACTGAGACATCTCTGAATATGTGCTTGCTATCCGTCATGATGAAGTCGATCTCATTTTTTGTCACAGTGTCGGGGCTTTGCCATGTCCACTTTCTTTGAGGCTGTTTCTTAAAGAAGGAGTTAATTAAGAACAGCCTCTCCTTCTCAAGGAAGTTGACAAGCATTTGCCCCCTGTGATTCCTAACTCCATAACCATGCGGGCCTATTCGGGATTCGTTGCCAGTCTGGATTCTCACCTTACCGTTAAAGTCCCCCATAACAACGTTGAAGTGGGCCTTAGTGGTGTTGTGTAAGGCTTTGGATATGTCTTCGTACATATCCTCCACTTCATCATCCGAGTGTGCCGAGGTCGGTGCGTAGACCTGGATGACCTTCATGCTGTATCGCTTGGACAGCCGAAGGATCAGGTACGCTACCCTGGTCGACACACTGGAGATTTCTTGGACGTTGTTAGAGAAGGCCTTATTGACGAGGGAGCCTACGCCACCCTGGGATGTTTTATTACCCTCGCGAAAGTAGAGAAGATGGCCCGAGTCTAGGGTTATGGTGTCCTCCCCCTCTCTACGGACTTCACATTACCCCAGAACATGCCATTTAATGTTCTCTAACTCCACTTCCAACTGCGCTAGATGATGGTCAAGCCTCAGAGTGCGTCCGTTAAACGTAGCCAGGGTCATTTAGATAGGGTGTGGTAGCCTAATGTAGCCCGGGGATTCCTAGCACCCCCTGCCCCGCCGTTACCGTGGCCGCTACCATGGCCAGGAATAGCGAGGCGGCCGGGAACTGGGGGCCACATTCTGTTGGCGTATCGATCCATAGGGGGGTTGATGCCCATAATCCCCACGCTGGGCATGCGGGTTGGGGATCGCAGTATAGGGAGTGTGCTGCAAGGGACGCTGCTGCCCGCCCCCCGGTGTATGTCCCTTAGTCGCCTCCTCTTCTTGAAATTGTTTTTACCCAAATGCAGAATCTGCCCAAGGTAAGTGTAGGTACACTTACCTTGGGCAGATTCTGCATGGAAACAGTTTCGAGAAGGTAACCATGTACGACCACCGGCCTTGGAACAATGTGACCATTGATCATGACTTTGTTTTTATCCAAATTCATTCCAAGACCGATACATCGGGAGGCTGAAGCTAGGCCGTCTAGCATCTGGTTCAGTTCCTCAAGCGACTCCGCCATTAAGACTTTGTCATCAGCAGAGATCGGAGTAGATAGAGCTATTCAGCTTTTTAAGCATTAGCTTCATTGACCGCAAAAATTGATGTTATTATGGATATTCCACAGTATTCTGATTAATACTCCGGGATATAAGAATAAGAATAAGTTTATTGTAAAATTGTGTGAATTAAATGAAGGTCTTATAATTAAAATATAGTATCAACAATTTAATCCTATTCGGACATACAATATTTTTTTAAATAATATTAACATAGGTTCAAAGTTATACCAAAATATTATTTTACTCATTAAGCATCATAGTTATCTTAACCTATATTAATCTTAATCAAGGCATAATCTAATTATCAAAACACTCCTTTAAATTGTAGTGAGTTTGATTAATTAGCCATTTCCTTAACTTAAATTTAAACATCATTCCATCAAGTTGCTTTATTTCTACTGGTAAATTATTAAATACTTTAATAGCTGTTATATATGTGCTTTTATGGAACATTGAATTGTTAACTTGCGGTATACTTAGGTTAAATTTATATTTATTTCGCAAGGTATCTGATCTTTTAGATTTTATATTGAAGAATGTTAAATATTTTTTCTTACAAATAAGGAAATCTCTAAAATGAATATCCCAGTTAGAGTTAAAATATCATTATCTATGAAAACATCCCGCAAAGACTGATTACTGTCTAAGTTATATACAGTACTGCCTTGATTAGATATTGTTAAATGTATGTGTAGGCGTTTTGTAGTTCTTAAATCTAAGATCTTTGCTTTTGCCAATATTCACCTTTAAGTTTAAATTTCCTAGCCAAGTCACTATTTCCTCGAGAGTGTTATTAATTTCCGTTTCAAAATCCTGTAAGCTATGATGTATTTGGGGTATATAGATTGTGGCATCATCTGCAAACATGACACGGAGGTGTTTTGTTATGTTTGGTAAATTATTAATGTAAATCAAAAACAAGAGTGGACCTAGGACACTGCCTTGTGGTACACCTAGTGATATAGTCTGAAAACCAGAATCAGTATGTTCTATAGTTTTAGTTGTCTTATTATAAAATTCAATAACAGTTGACTGGCTTCCATCATCTAGGTAAGATTTAAAAAAGAAAGAGCTACTCCTCTGATACCTATCTCTTCTAACTTACTTATGAGAATGTGATGATTATGAGAATATGATTTACGCAATCAAATGCCTTAGATAAATCTAGGAACAAAGCAATACCATGTCTTTTATTGTTAATCTCTTCCATGCTAGTTTTAAAGTTTTGAATATTGCTAGTGTTTCTTTTATTCGATTATTATATTTATTTTATCAATAAATATAAAAATGGTATATATGTAAACCCATAAGCGCACGAGCGACGAGCTAGCACAGAATTACCAGTAACGTACGGTATTCCCCAGGGTTATATAATTGGTACGACTCTATTTTTGCCGTACTTGGACGAAATATGTGATCTTGAAGTTCAAAATTGCAAACTGATAGCTTTTGCTGATGATACAGTACTGCTCTTCCGAGGGAAAAATTGGCAATGCGTCTTCGGCAGCGCGCAAAAAGGATTTGACCTAGTTTCTATGCATCTTTACCAAAACGTCCTGAAATAAAACACGACTAAAACTAAATGTGTAACATTTTCACTTCGTAAACCAGGACAACCAAATAAGACAGAGCATTTCATCCGTGCCCACTCATTCCCGTGTCTTCAAGTACCTTCATTAAATTGTGACTGCCCAACAATTGAAAGAAGTAGAGTTATTAAGTACCTAGGCATCACAATAGATCAGCACTTGTCATATGAATCGCATATTAGCTCAATAACAGCAAGACTACGCAAGCTGTATTCAAAAATATCAGACATGCCGCAATTGACTCACAACTTAAGACCACGTACTATGCTCTATGTCAAAGTCTAATACTGTATTGTTTAAGGTCTTGGGGTGGGGCCGCAAAGACTCCCATGCTCCCACTAGAGAGAGCACAGCGAGCAGTACTTAAAGTGGCTTATACCAAGCCATTTAGATACCCAACCACCGAACTCTACAATGACTGTAATGTTCTCTCTGTCAGGAAACTATTTATTCAACAAATTGCTCTCAGATAACACTCAAAACCACCAGACATAGATGTCGGATAAAGACGGAAAAACAAAGTCTTCACAACAAAAACGTGCAAAACATCCTTTGCGCATCGTCATACACAATTCTTAGCACCATACCTATACAATCAGTTGAACAGGAAAATAGCTCTAAAAGATCAAACTTATATAGAATCTAAAACAAAAATATAACTGTATTTGCTGGGTTTGGATTATGAGCACACAGATAATCTGTTAACGGTTCAATCGTAGATTAATAAATGGGCTATTATCTAGTATTAAGTCATTATTATGTAGTATTAGTCTTGTAAATAACATTTAGATCATAAGGAATGCATGGAGCATTTTACTTTGTTTATTTTTTATACTTTTGTTGCCTTATCACTTATTACCTACTATAATATCTCAGTAAATAATTATGTGCACTTGAAATCCTGACAGAGCCGAGAGAATAAGCCCTTGTATCTATAAACAAGTGAAAACTTAGTTAGAGCAAGGAGTCAACCCCGAATATTTTTGTTCCAAAGTACATACTATGCAAGTATGTAAAGTACATACTGAATTACACTAACTCCTACTTAACTTAGAATTTAATTTACTTTGTAAGCCTATTTTTTGAGAAATAAAACTTTTATTATTATTAATATATATACCAGCGATGCCAAGAAGAGTCTACTTGGCATCGCTATAGAACAGCCCAGCTTTCGACGGAGAGTCCACAAAAGCCAGACACAGGGACTGATTATACTCTTCGGACTTCTGTATAATCTGCCTCGCCGTGTATAATGTCGTCTATGGTGCCATATCCTCTACGGAACCCAGCCTGTTCCGGTGTCTGGATCTCAACGAGTCTCCTGGCGAGACGGTTCGTGACCACTCGTGAGAACAGCTTATAGACGTGACTCAAGAGTGAGATGGATCTGTAGTTCTTAAGAAGGGTTTTATCTCCCTTCTTAAAAAAGAGCACCACTAAACTCCCGCTCCACGCCTTCCTAGCATAGTAGGTATTAAAAAGTCGTTCATAGTATGTTATTGTACGTGCGGTCTATGAGGGAGGTGAGCAAGGGTGTGACGTCATCGGGTAGTGAGCTCTCGCCCGCGTTTTTAAAAACCTTCGGCCGGAAATACGCACTTTGATCGTAAATATCTCAGCCATTTTTTAAGATATGAAAAATGTAAAAACACCGTGGATTTATTTGGCATGTAAAGTAAAAAACGTCGTCAGGTCCATTGCGTCAATGCAGACGCAGAGCCATCTAGGAAGAAGTTGAAGTTGACTATCCAATCAATACACACACACGTTGATTTGTTTTCATTTTGTGTTTTCTATTCATCTTGTTTCTTTTTTTTCAAAGAAAGTGGTAATAAAAATTACTTTAACCATAAAATTATCCAGCTCTCATAATGGCGGTAAGAATTATCAAGCTCGGTATTTAATAAAAACCTAAAATTAAGAGTAAACTAAACCTAACCAAGACAGTACCTTTACATTGTATCTTCTTTAATTATTGCAGAAAAAAGGCAAAATGAAGATCAGCAAGGTGAAGAGGAACAACCATACGACCAACAAGATGAAAAAGGCTGGGACATTGAGGCTCCAGAGGCATAGACACAAAATTCAAAAGCAGAAACAATCAAACCAGCCGCAGCAGGTAATTTCAATCAGTCACTGATGATTACTTGCAATGGACTAACATTTGTTAATCTCTTATAATGTAGCACAGTAGGTTGGAAAACTCAAAAATCAAATTAGAGTACATATCCTGTTTTAAATGACTTTAGTGTTAATAACCATGATAGTTTCAGATGTTTTATTGGTTCGGACAGAGTTCCTGTATATATTCAGTAATTACTACTAATACCTTTGAGCCATTTATTTATTTATTTATTCTTCTTGCTCGATAAAACGTTTACAAAACATTATTCTAGAAAATGTAGTAACAAAGGCGAATCTAACCCTAGATATGTGTGGGAGAGAATTCCATATCTTAACCGATTCTATGGCCATGGCAAAGAAGTCTTGATAGTTTTTTACCAACTTTTTAAAATGGTAATAATAACCATGACTAACAAAACACAAAATTATACAAAGTTTTAAAAACTTGCAGGTAGAGTACAGCAGCGACAGTGATTCAGCATCCGGTGACGAGTGGGCAGACATGTTGGATGAAGAGGAGCAGCAGTACATCATGAGCCGACTGGCCAAACAGCCACAGCTGCTTTCCAATGTGCCAGAGGAAAATGTGAAGGAGGAAAGAAAGTAAGTATGCTATCTACCTTAAAAGTAAACTATTGATAATTTATTTTTCATCAGCATTAGATATGCTGATCCACCGGTGGTCAGGGAGGGATGCTGTTTGTTAGTGAAATAATAAAAAAAATTGGAACAAAGTACTAAGGAACATGCATGGTGATCGGTGGTTTACCCTAGATGGTTAAATAGGTAAACAGTAAAATCTACCAAGCATGGTTGCATGAAAAATAAATGTATTATATTACACTCATTTATTTAAAGTCTCGTATAAAATACATTTTTTACTATAGAAAATACAATAAAATATTTTATTATATTATATTATTATTATGTTATAATATAACTTAATCATGGCCAAGAGTGATAATGTAATGGTGAATAAATTGAATTTACATGGTGTGTGTAGCTAATCAAAACAGAGATGTCTCAAAATAAAAGATAAGGTTAAAATCTTTAGTTAGAATGTCATGCAAAACCTTCTCCGATGAGGTTTTGCAACTGATTTCATGACATCATCAGGACACCAATAACAAACCTCATGATTCTATTTTACCCTTCATAAAAATCATCTACCAGTTGAATGTCAGCTTTACTGTCATCAAAAGTAGCCCAAATAAATCAAAAAACTATTTCTTAATCATAATAAATGGCCTTTATTTCTCTAATCCTCTATTGCTAAGCTAAGTAAACCTAAGTAAGTAAAACAAGTTAATTTTGATTAATGGGACATATTATACAAAGGCACGTATTATTATCGTTATCACCATGTATGTTCCTTGGTACTTTGGTTCCAATTTTTTTTATTATTTCACTAACAAACAGCATCCCTCCCTGACTATACACGGTATCGAAACAGTTAATAGGCAGGGCCTGGAATCAAACATAGGCTAGACTTTTTATCCGTAAAACCGCCTCATAGAAATAACCTTAAAACATACAGAAAAACAAACGCGCGCGAAGCCGCGGGCAGAAAGCAGTCTCTTATATTCCCATCAAACCCCATATTTTTCAAAATAAAAAAAGTAACGCAATGAATATATTCAACACAGTGTCATATAGACACATCAGCCACAGGCTTCTTGTCTATTAACAATAAATCAATATCTAAACCTAAACCAACCCCTTCAGAGCGCCGAAACGCAAACGCAGCCGCTTGCCACGTCCCGCAGAAGCCGACAGCGGCGCAGACTCGCTGTCAGACAGCGACGTGGAAGGACGCTACGAGAAGGAACAGGCGGAGAAACCAGCCAAGAAGATGAAGGCACTGCTGCCAATCAAGACGAAAGAAGGGCTGATGGAGCGGAGCGAGGAGGTGGAAGGTATTTACAGGATAGGCTAGCCCATTGGGCATAAGTATCCTAATGAGCGCCATAGGACTCGTTTCCAGCTTGCCGAATCCAGCATCTTACACCAGTCTGGGCAGATCCTCATCCCACCTGGATGCAGTGTCCTACACTACCTATGTTAGTCTGCCGAGGAGTGGTCTCTGCTTCAGATCATGTAGGAGAATTATGGTATTACAATCAAAATTATCGAAGAACTAGTAGGAATAACCCGCCGGCTTCGCACTATGCATTCGTTATTGTATCAATGTCGAGACAAGCAAAGCAACCACACGAATCAAGAGCGCCGCCGGGAGTGTAACTTTCTCTTTTCCAAAGACGTTTGTTTTCCATATTTTGTGTCTCCCATATTACGTCGTCTTACCAAAACAATTTTCACAGAATCAGACTCCGAGCCAGAAGAAGCCCCACCAACTCCAAAGAAGCCCAAACCCACAGACCCTGACTCCGACTCAGGCATGGAAGCCACGCCGGATGAGGAGGAACCTACCCTGGCGGTGGAAGGCACCATTAGCTCGGTGCAGCTGTTAGCAGCGAGGAGGGACAAACTGGCGCATGAGAAGCTGAGAATCGGAGCCTTGTGTTCATCGCTGCTGGAGAGTCCAGAGAAAAAGGTAAAAGTTTAAAAAATGTTGAATTCGAAATGTATGAACGGTGTTATTTGCCTAGCTAGCAATGACTATTGAACTGAAACTGAAAGAAAGTAATTTTACGGCTAGTTCCAAAAAATCTTAGTTTGATCATAGTTATGTATGTCATTGTCATTATTTGACTTGTCTAAGTGTTTTTTTTAAGAAATTAAGGTATTGAAATCTGAAAATCATTCCGTATACCAGTATACGTACATCCATTGCTAAACGTTTGTCAAACGACTGCACGACTAGCGGTCCTGAGCCGCCTCCATCCATCGACTCGCTGCGACCGCTATAATGTCGTTGGTCCATCAAGCCACACTCCGTTTCGCATTGCATTGTGGTCGGCACTCGAAAATCTTTACTCCCTTTTTTTATTTTTATCGGTTATCGGTTCTGCGACATATATGGCCTGTCCATCGCCACTTCAGTCAGCTAATTCTGAGAGCTAGGTCGGTTACTTTGTTTGTTCTACGGATTTCCGTATTCCGGATTCTATAGCGTAGAAAACTCGGAGCACAGCTCCATAGCTCGCTAAGCAGCTTTAAGCTTATGCACGAGGCCTATAGTCAGCGACCACGTCTCGGATCTGGAAGTCACATCACTGGTTACACACATTGGTTAAAGCTATAGTTACCTATGTATGATCTAAACATGTCAGTTGCATTGCAGTAGCCAAGCCAACAATTCAGCAATAGAATAGTAGAATAGAAAAAAACATTTATTTGAACACAGCCTAGGTACAGGTACAGGATAAACAAACGGAAACAAAAACAGTTTAACACGGAGGTTAGTGACTGAGTTAAGTGAGGATTTGGAGGTTCAGGTTACTTGTTTGATGTCATATACTTAGGTTCTAACATAACAAACTTTTAACTATAAGCACTAATCATAAATAAACGCGATAAATAACCGTTTCTATTACAATGGGTATTTATCGTTTATGCTTATAATTATGTGTTCAGATCGCGCCAGTTTAAAAATAATTATAACAAACTTTCAAAGCATCTGGTCTCAATTAAAATAACGGTTATCCTTTCCAGCTCAAGAACCTATATCCCATCTTATACTTGATGGAGGAACGACTAAAGGATGGAGCACTGAACCTGCACTCGGTCCGCAAGCTAGCGTCCCTGTCGGCATGCGAGGTGTTCCGGGACATCCTGCCGGATTACATGTTACGGCATCAAGACTACTCGGAGGTCAAGTGTGAGTATAAAATTCTTTAATTCACCTTAATTCACATGGCAGCAACTTAAAATAAGTTTAAACTACGACGTTGACGACCTCTGTGGCGCGGTGGACGAAGACGAACTCGCAACCCGCGACGCACGAAGTTGCGGGTTCGATTCCCGCCTCGAGACAAATTTTTGTACGATCTGCAGATATTCGTTTCGGGTATTCTGGTCGTTTTCTATGTATAATGAAAATATAATATAATAAATAAATAATGCTGGACAATTCACACAGCATTATCTAGCCCCATGGTAAGCAGAGCTTGTGTTATGGGTACTAGATAACTGATATACATAATACAATACATTACATAGATAGATATTTTTTATTATACATAATAAACAACCAGAACACCCGGGACAAATATCTGCAGATCGTACACACAATTGTTCCGAGGCGGGAATTGAACCCGCAACCTCCTGCGTCGCAGGCGGACCTTCGCCCACCGCGCCACATCGGTCGTCATATCTATCTATATAGTGTATTGTATTATGTATATCAGTCATCTAGTACCTATAACACAAGCTTTGCTCAGCATAGGGCCAGATGATGCTGTGTAGATTGTCCAGCATTATTGATTTTATTTTTTAATTTAATCTACATTATATAATATTAATTGTGTAATCGAATTATTTTAACGTTTATATTCGTTCGAAATCGCATACAAAAGCTCTCAATCAAAATCTCGAATAGATGTCAAAACTACATACAATTTATATTTCCTTATTCCAGTGAAAAAGGACACGCTTTCACTGTATAAATACGAGAAGGAATTGCTGGAGTTCTACAAACGTTACCTACAGCGACTGGAGAAAGCGAGCGCAGTGCTGCGCCGCAAGAAAGGAGACACCCGGTAACTATTGCGAGATTAACACCTCATAACTTCTTAAAAACTCGATGCATCACTTTATAATGGCTCATTCTAACAGATTTCAAAAAAGGAGGTTCTAAATTCCACTGTTTTTTTATGTATTACCTCAGAACGTTCGACCTGGTGAACCTATTTAAATTTTTTTTTGTTATTTGAATGCTGGTGTTTCCCGTATGGTCCCATTTCAATTTGGTTTGGTCCTGTTCTGACAATGGTATCCATGAGAAAACCACATAATCCGGTTGTTCTGGTCGTTATATATGTATAATAAAAAAAATATATCGATGTAATCTATTGTATTAGTATATCAGTTATCTAGTACTCATACATAACACAACCTTGGCTTGGGGCTAGATGATGCTGTATGGATTGTCCAGCATTATTTATTAACACACGAGTAAACACAGAGCCGTGCGTTCTCGTCAGCGCGATCTAGCGCTCGTCCACTTTTACTAGCGACATCTAGTTATGTTTTTGTGGAACTTGTAGTTCCACATTTCGCCGTTAGACAGCTACCTTACCATAAAATATTGTAATTCTTCCAGAAAACCGGACGAATCAACAATCAGCCTCGCAATAGTCTCGCTCCAATGCATGTGTAACCTACTAGTATCGCGGCCGCAGTTCAACTACAGCACCAACATCGCGCAGAGTGTGATTCCCTTCCTAGACTGCAGGGAGATCCGCGCGCGGGACATAGTCACCAAGGCCTGTGTGGCTGTCTTCGCGGAGGATAACAAGGGGGATATCACTCTCTCTGTAAGTAATCACTACATCATCATCATCATCATCAGCAGCCGAACGAGCGCCATAGCACCCTGTCTTCAGCTTAATCACTACATAGTATAAAACAAAGTAGCTTCCCGCTGTCTGTCTCTCCCTATGTATGCTTAGATCTTTAACACTTTGACTGCGGTTTTTTTTCGACGACTGCGGTCTTTTTTTTTTACCTAAAAAATTCGTGCTGCCACTCTACACAGCGGTTGTGTTGCGCCGCACATGCGTTTCGTTCGAAAAATATTACAGCTCTGCTGAGTCACAAAGATCTGTATTTTCTCAGCCGCTGCGCTAGTGTGGATTTACGCATATTAGTCACTTGTAGAAAACTCATACCGTGCGTTTTCAGCACTCAAAGTGTTAAAACTACGCAACGGAATTCGATGCGATTTTTTTAAATAGATAGAGTGATTCACGAGGAAGGTTTATAAACCATTTGACACATAGATTGGCGAAGCCGCGGAGCGCAGCTTGTATTATTTATAATTAAAAAAAAACCTATGTCAGAAAAAGTTACACTCAGTCATAATTTATTGTAATAATAGTCTGCATTGTATGTAACCTTATTTATCTAATCTCAATTTATTGTCTACTAGCGGACTGCCCCGGCTTCGCACGGACATTTGTTATTATTAATTAATCGTAGCAATTTATTTTTTAAAATGGGCCCCTCCGGTACCCCTGTGACGCCTACATCGCATTGTAAGTGGCTTGTAAGATCTATACATAATTGCAGACCCTACACTAAGTCGAAGTGAAGACTTGTACTGCAGGTATCCCTTTCGAGGACGTTTATAAAAATATAAGTGCCACTAGTAAAAAAATTAATGAAATACCCATACAATACAAAAACAAAACCTATTTCAGGAGTTTGACCGTCCATACTTCTTTACTTTCCCAGATAGTCCGTCTAATAAACCAGCTAGTGAAGCGACGCGGCGAGCGCCTCGTCCCGTCCGCGCTGGACTGTCTCCTGACGCTGCGGATCCGGGACGTGGACCTGGACGTGGAGGCGGATCTCAAGAACAAGAAGAAGCAGGACGAGAAACATAAGAAGAGGATCGTAAATCTGTCCAAGAAAGAGAAGAAGGTAATTGAATGAAATAATAGCTATAATGGTTATCCTACTAATATTATAAACGCGAAAGTTTGTGAGGATGTATGTAAGTATGTTTGTTGCTCTTTCACGCAAAAACTACTGAATTGATTTTGATGAAACTTCACAATAATATAGCATACATATCAGAATAACGCATAGACTTCAATTCATAAAGATTTAATATAAAAGAAAGTCGTGTTAGTTACACTATTTATAACTCAAGAACGGCTGAACCGATTTGGCTGGAAATTGGTGGGGAGGTAGCTTAGAAACAGGAGACGGACATAGAATATTTTTATCTTTACTTTTATTATTTAAACCCTTTGACACATAGATTTCCACGGAGGCGAAGATGAGCGCAGCTAGTTATGTATATTCTTATAAACAAATAAAGTATTAAAATTAATTTAATAATTTCCAGCGTTCCAAGAAGTTAAAGGAGGTGGAACGCGAGTTGCTAGAGACCGCAGCACAGGAGAGCGCGGTCGCGCGACGCACCGCTCTCACTGAAGTGACGCGCACGGTGTTCCACATCTACTTCCGACTGCTGAAGCAATCGCCGCGGTCAGCGCTGCTGGCTGCTGCGTTGGAAGGACTTGCCAAGTCAGTGACCCTAAACATCACGGATTCTTCTATCATGAGCCCTAATATGGCTCGCTAGACCGAACTTGGTCTTGAATACCCTACTGCACGTATGGCAGTAGAGTTGGCCCGAGGAGTTTTAAGTATAAATGTAGCAGGGCTTTGGTCTCTGTTTTCGTCTCTGGCGTCTTGCGTCTATTGTCTCGAGCGTTGTTCCTCAAATGCACTCGCAACATTCAGCTGAGTATGAACCTTTTCTGATAGCGCGGGAACACGGCACTGACCATCACACACTTGATCTTGGCTTGATCTATACAAAATTAATTTAGACATGTCAGTATTTTTACATCAATGTATATTATTATTTATTTATCTCTATTTTAAGTCGTGTGCTGTGTATATTTACAATAGTTAGATACTTAAGTTTTCTTTTATATTTTCCTTTAACTCTAGCAGAATAAATATATTTTTTTAAATGCTTGAATGCTTTCATCGGAGACACGGCGGTCAGCATCTGCGCTACATAGTACACATTCTTTGTGTACTATGCGGAATGTGTTTAAACGACACCTCACCGCTTACAATATTGACCTGGGGTGTTTGGAGGAGCTTGCTTCTCGTAGGTCATCTTGGCGATCTACTATCTACACCAGCATTATAGTTAGCATAGTTCTATCATATTGCTATTATTGCGTGATAGACAGCGTCGAATGAAGTGACGCTGTCTGTCACATCATATCAATATTCGGATGTTGATATTAAACAAAGTCCGCTAGTAGTCGGCTACTGAATCAATCGACACGGTCAGCTCTGGTGGCCGCTGCGTTGGATAAACTTTGCCAAATGCCATATTAGTATTAGGTCCCTTTCTCCCCTTAGTATATAATGTACTATTGTTGACAGGTTCACCCACGTCATAAACCTGGAGTACTACTCCGACCTAGTAGCCATCCTGGGCCGTCTACTAACGGACCCTGAGATAGGAGCCCGCGAGAAGCTGCTGTGCGTCAGGACCGTGCTGTGCGTGCTGGCGGGCGCCGGGGACGCGCTCAGCGTGGATCCCGCCAGGTTCCACCATCATCTCTACGCTAACATGCTGGCGGTGCACGCAGGTAACCCCGGGGAAGGAATATAAGGGGAGGTTGTATCACACAGTTAGGAACTGTACATCAGGACCGTGCAGTGCGTGCTGGCGGGTGCCGAGGACGCGCTCAGCGTGTATCCCGCCGGGTTCCACCATCATCTCTACGCTAACATGCTGGCGGTGCACGCAGGTAACCCCGGGGAAGGAATATAAGGGGAGGTTGTATCACACAGTTAGGAACTGTACATCAGGACCGTGCAGTGCGTGCTGGCGGGTGCCGGGGACGCGCTCAGCGTGGATCCCGCCAGGTTCCACCATCATCTCTACGCTAACATGCTGGCGGTGCACGCAGGTAACCCCGGGGAAGGAATATAAGGGGAGGTTGTATCACACAGTTAGGAACTGTACATCAGGACCGTGCAGTGCGTGCTGGCGGGTGCCGGGGACGCGCTCAGCGTGTATCCCGCCGGGTTCCACCATCATCTCTACGCTAACATGCTGGCGGTGCACGCAGGTAACCCCGGGGAAGGAATATAAGGGGAGGTTGTATCACACAGTTAGGAACTGTACATCAGGACCGTGCAGTGCGTGCTGGCGGGTGCCGGGGACGCGCTCAGCGTGGATCCCGCCAGGTTCCAACATCATCTCTACGCTAACATGCTGGCGGTGCACGCAGGTAACCCCGGGGAAGGAATATAAGGGGAGGTTGTATCACACAGTTAGGAACTGTACATCAGGACCGTGCAGTGCGTGCTGGCGGGTGCCGGGGACGCGCTCAGCGTGTATCCCGCCGGGTTCCACCACCATCTCTACGCTAACATGCTGGCGGTGCACGCAGGTAGAAAATAAAATATTAGGCTAATCGTACAAATATTTGTACCAAGGCGGGAATCGAATCCGCAACCTCCTACGTGGTGTGCCCGCTGCGCCAGAGAGGTTGTCAGTACATTTACAGTGATATACCAGCGCGTTAAGGGTCCTGCGCTTGCAAAAATCGCTCCGAATATCGCTGTCCCTGTTTAACCCTTGCGCCGCGCCACATGCGTGCGCGATAGCAATATTAGCCGTTCAAAATTTGGTTTGTTCCGTAATACCAAAAATTATGACTGAAAACTGTTTGTATTCTTCACAAAGTATTGTTATTCTGTAACTAGACAATATAAGCTATGTTCCTTAATAAATAAAACGTAAGATATTGATGTTTTTAATACGATACAAATAGCAAGAAAACTTGCCCATTTTCGCATAAAAATGTGCAAAATGAGATTGGCTTTCATTTCATTTTAGGTAAGTATTTTGAAAAAAAAAACTATTTGGGAACCTAGATAAATACTATTTTAATACAAATAATGCAATATTATATTAAGAATATGTTTGAATTAGAAATAATTTTGGTATTACGTTTGTATGAAGAATTCGTCGTGTCTGTCTGTGCTGTGGCATCGTAGCTCGGGGAGGTTTGTTTTATACTTTTTTGGACTTGTGTCCTTTCCACTACATTCTATTGAAAAAAGCATATAAATGAAATCAAACGCAACGTCTTATTAAATATGTTTTAACTTGCAGGCAACACCCACGAGAACGCGAGAATAATTCTAGAAGCGATAACGCAGATCTGCGCGCGCGCACGGCGCGTCTCCGTGGCCGTGCTGCAGTCGTTTGCAAAACGACTGTGCACTCTCGCCGCGCAGTTGCAACACAACGGGGCGTTAGCCTGTTTAGTACTGCTGCATCAACTAGCTCAGGTAAATTCTAATTTCATTTATTTTGCGAACATGGGTTACCAGAATGTTAAATTAGAAATAGAATGAGAACAACCATGATCAGCTTTATAGCATGCAAAGTAATCACTCATCACATCATCAACCTATACAATACAATACAATATAACTTTATTGCACCATGAATACAAAAAAGTTATAAAAATACTAAAGGATCTTAATACTAACTATAACTAGTGGCAAAATCGGCGGCCTTATCGCTAAAAGCGATCTCTTTCTTCGATTCTCTTATCTCCAGGCAACCTTTGGATGGATAGGATCGGTACGTATTAAAGCTATACAGTGTGTCCCTGGATAAAATGCAACCCCGAAAGGGGGGTGAAACTAGATCAAAAATTATCGACAAAAAAATAGAAAAAAAAACTCGCCGCTGCTACCGCCTACCGTACCTTACTGCGCCTTCACGTTTTTGTTACGTTGTTTTGCTTCTGTGGTCAACTTTAAAAGCTCCTAGCCAGCGCATATTTTATGTTAGAACGTAGGTTTTTTTTTATTTAAAAGCTATTATGATAGACAATTATAAAAAGTCATAAAATATCTAGTATTATAGGCTTAATTTTAAGATTTTTGGAGATTATTGGAAAAAAACAGCACAAAAAATGTAATTTTAATACAAAAATTAAACTTTAAGTCACGATAGCCACTCGTTTGTGAGTTATTTGTTATTTTATCGTCATCGTCACATATCTGACATGATTATGGTTTTTATTTTAACAAAATAGACCCACTACTTTGGAAGAAATCATTTTTTTATTAAATAGAGTCATTAGTGAGTAATCATTTTTTTATTCATCAATAAAGGATATAAGAAAAAAAATTTTTTTTTTTTTTTCTATTTTTTTTGTTGATAATTTTTGATCTAGTTTCACCCCCTTTCGGGGTTGCACTTTATCGAGGGACACACTGTATAAACCTATATTGGTCTACTACTGGACATAGGCCTAATGAGAGCCATAGCGCCCTGTCTACAGCTATAATATGACTATAAAAACATTAAAGTTCAATAGGTAATATAACTCATCATCAACCTATGTTAGTTCACTGCTGGATATAAGCCTGCCTAAATGACAGCCGTAGCACCCTGTAACACACCTGACTTTAATTTACTATTTATTGTACTCAGTATATATTTCATATATTTAGTATTTAGTTATAACCTACAAGACCGCGTTCTCGAGGTCTCTATCCAAATTATATGTGAAACAGTGCACTTTAATATATGTTTTATCTCAATCGTGTCTTCACATTAGACGTCAGAGGAACCAAATAATGTTATTCTAGTTCTTTACCACGAGGATCCCGTGAGTATGAGATTAGGCCTAGCTTGAAAAACAAACCTTACGGGTTTGGTTGTCAAGCTAGACCGCCGGTTCGCCTCTTAAATGCCCTATTTTAATATCAAGCTGTAATTTTTCCCGTAATTTCCAAAAAAAAGTATTTCCACTACATAGTGTAAAACAAAGTCCCTGCCCGCTGTCTGTCTGTATCTTTTTATGCTTAAACTACGCAACGGATTTTGATGCGGTTTTTTAATAGATAGTGATTCAAGATGAAGGTTTATAAACTATTTAACACATAGATTTCCATGCGGGCGAATTAAGCTAGTTTCCAAAATAAAGTAATACAAAATGTTCCTATTCTTTCTCTAGCAAAGCAAAGCGGTATCAATGCTGCTAGAAACCGACGAGCCTTGCGGTTCGGGTCGCTACGACCCTTTCTCACCTTCCCCGGAGCACAGCAACGCACACGCAGCCAAACTGACCGAGCTAGCAACACTGGCCCGGCATTACCATCCTACTGTGAGGGAGGCGGCGACAGCTGTGGCTAAGGGAACGCTGCCGCAAGAGTTAATGAAGCTGTAAGTGTGGGTAACATTTTTGGAGTTTTAGTAAGGATCCCTAACTTTTTTGAAAAAATAATTTAGCCTATGTTCACCGGGGATAGTGTAGCTTCCCAACTGTGAAAGTATTTTTCAAATTGGTCCAGTAGTTTCGGAATCTATTCAATACAAACAAACAAATATTTCCTCCTATTAAAATATCATATTAGTATAAATTTATTATACCCGCTGTGGTATCATCATATTATTAATATTTTCTTATTTATTTGGCCTACAGATCACCAATTCAAGTGTTCAACATGTACGACGGTTCTCAAATGGCGTTCAAACCCGCCATCCAGCCGCCGAAGGAAACTCCACCCAAGCAGAAGAAAGTCACCGCAGGACATCACTGGTCGCAGCCAGAGTTCAGGGCTATGTGTCTAAGCGTACATAATAGCGTGGAGTTAACTATCAGGTGATGATATGTTCATATATGTAAAACACAATTAAATAAACAAATTTTTCAATGTTAAAATAATTTTTATTGAATAAAATTAGCTATTCCTAATTTATTTATTTAGTAATATATTTAAATTGTCGTTACAGTGCGGCACCAAAGCGACAAAAAAATAAAAAAGTTAAATAAAACAAATTTTTCAATGTTAAAATGATTTTTATTGAATAAAATTAGCTATTCCTAATTTATTTATTTAGTAATATATTTAAATTGTCGTTACAGTGCAGCACCAAAGCGACAAAAAAATAAAAAAGTTAAATAAAAAAATTACTGACTATAAACTAACGTTCATACTAATACACACTCTACTAACTGTAACTTAATAGTACGCTTAAAATAAACAATTTTACGTATTTCTATTTGTTCTATACAAATTTTTAAATTTTGGCAAGGACCTATAAAATATGTCAACATCCTCATCTGCACATCAAGTATTAACAGCTCGAAGGACACGTGTTAACGGGGACTTGCTCAGGAGGTTAGCCGAAGACCTAGGCTACTTGAAATTCCGAAGCAAGACCTTCGGAATTGCAAGTAGCCTAGGTATTCGGCGCTCGTATACATAATTGTTAGCTACGTGCAGTCCTATATTAATTATAAATGAATTGTCAAACAATCTAGAGATAGTTTAACTAATCCAAAACAATATTTTGGCCATCCATTTAAAAAAGACACTAAATATTTTTCAACTTACGCGATCTGAACACATAATGATAACGTATTTTCCCGACGACGTTTCAACAGTCATCATCAACCTATATCAGACCACTGCTGGACATAGGCCTCCCCCAATGAGCGCCATAGCGCCCTGTCTTCAGCTTGTCGCATCCAGCATCTACCTGCAGTCTTTCGCAGGTCGTCATCCCATCTGGCGTCCTACACTACGTTTACCGAGTCGTGCTCTCCACTCAAGAACACGTTTGCCCCAGCGGCCGTCGTCGGTTCTACAGTACTTTTACATAAAAAGTACTGTTTGAACTATCACCCTGTATATTACTTTAGGTAGATAAATAAATGCGTAATTAATACCTATAGTATTACTTAATACTTATTATTATAAAAGACACCCTGTGCCTACATATTATATTTAGATTTAGATAAGCAAATCAGTAATTAGACACCTAAGTTATATGAACATACTAGTGGTTTCTTTTTCACTTCTTCCACTAGTGGACAAACAATTTAAGTAAACATAAAAATTAAAATAATGAATAGTATAAAATTTTACTTGTCTAAATGCTTATTTTGTAAGACTAAAGAATAAATGTTATTGACTTTAACTTTGATATTTTTTTATGCTATAGACTCAGTTTCATACAACTTACACGGAGTATTTGTACTGTATAAACATTAACTACAATTAATTGTGCTATAATATCTCCTATGAAGTGTTTCTCTCAGGACAGGGTACCAAGGCGTACTGACTCCATATTCCCATAATTACGCCCATCAACATCAGAATCATCGGTAGACCTCGGGCATACGAGCGGCCGTTTTTAGAACTGTCCGTTTTAGACATCTTGCAGATTTCTGAACGAGTCGAGTTCACGGCATAGGCGCGGCGAGTCCATCTGTTCTCTAGGTTGAACCTGCAATCACAATTATTATTCTAATTATTAAATAAATACAAATACAAAAATATTTATTTGAAACAAAAAACTTATCGTATATTTAAAATTTGAGATTGAAATAAAATAGTACTCACAATCAAAATGCAGCAAATAAGCGGTGAATTTAGTATGAATTTTCCGGTTTTACAATACATAGGTACGTAATATGAGGAAGTGATAAACTTCCGAATATTATGAAATTGACTAGCAAAATAGGAATATTACAAAATTATTATATCATTGACGCCAATTTGGATTTACCACAGATAGGTTATTAATATTTATTCGGATTCAATACTAGAATACTACTAAATTTTGTAACTAGGTAAAGTATAATTTACCTGCGTAATGAAATTAATTATTGAATCCGGTAAAAACCGGAGCTATCCTACTAATATTGTAAAGGCGAACGTTTGAGAATTTTGGGGTTCTAGGGATGGTTGTCCAAAGTAAACGGTAAAAGTACTGAATGGATGAGGCTGTAATTTTGCACACATAAAGAGCTGAAGACAGGGCGTCATGGCGCTCATTAGGGGAGGCATATGTCAGCAGTGATGTTTATATTTTGATGATGTGTTGTATACGTTGATGATGATGATGATTAAAGATCTGAAACTGGACTAGCTATAAAGCCTCCTTATTGTCCAAAAGTCGCGTGCGAAGTCGCAGGCATAAAATAGTGATCATAAATGTTATAATAATATATATTATAACAAATATAATAATTAATAATGACTTCTCTGAAACTGATCAATTTGCTTTACCTGCTTTGTATAAGAGAGCCATTAACCTTTTATTATCATCTGTTTTTTTTTTTTAATAAATAACTCCTAGTGTGTAGCATATGTAGGTACTTTAATTAAGAACATTGGGTTACCCCAACGTTCTTAATAAAATTCAATCAGATAAGTAAAAATTATGTATATTTCTAAATGTTCACTAACACCACCCTTTTCTATAATGTCTTGTAAACATGCGGAAAACGGGGCTGGTTCACTTTTAGAAATAAATTTAATGAAGTGTAGGTTATTGTTAGTTATCCCTAAGTGAGAAAAGTAAATAAATAACATAAATGGTTTTCCGTATTTGATCGATAGTTGCGTAATAGTAGCACTAGGTATATTTAGCGTTAAAATTGTAAATAAATACACGTAATTTTTCTCCACAATTCGGTACCCCGACGCACACTAGCGCCGCCATCTACTTTATCTTATAACTACCTATAGATAATTTTCCTTAGGTCCTAACTCTATTTCGCATCTCTGTCTAAACTATACAAAATAAAACTATTTAGAGGCATTCAAAAAACTTATACTAGGTATTATCACTAACCTCCCAATGAAATTTTTGAAAATTCCATAATTCAACGTAACAATAAGATAAAGTAGGTGGCGGCGCTAGTGTGCGCTGGGGTACCGACGTAATAGAGTTTTACCTTTTACATAACATCAGTAATATGCTTTTTTTATTATGAAGAGGATGAATATAACGACTCCAATAAGCAGGTTATATCCGTTTATGAGGATATCCAACCAGACATCTAAATTTATGGGGAACTACGGCGCTCTGAAAAATAAATAATAAATTTAAAATCGAAAACCCGACTAGGCCCTGCTTCTCACCTTTTTGACCATTCGGTTATTTTTTTATCGTAAAACGAGAGGGGGCAAAACCTACAAAATGTAGCCACGAATTTTTTAATACTTATAATTTTATCAAAATTGCTGCTTCGAATTACAATGATTCCCAAATATCCACCACCAGCCAGATGCATAGGGCGTTTTCGTTCGTAAAAACCTTTGTACCGAGAAGCTTTATTTGTAACAAAAGTGTAGTCAGGGTCTGCTACTAGTGAGTAAAGCTTTAAAAAATACCTTGCATCATTCCTGCCACTAAGCAAAATTTCTTGGTTTCAAAAACAGTTTGAGGAGAAAAACCTCGTCAAGCAAGCCAATAAGAACCGTAAATAATCTACATTAGACAACAAATTCAAGAAACACATCTCTGTGCTCCTGTAGAACACCGACGCTTATTGCGTACAATGAATAATAATACCTACTTGATACAAAAAACTACCTGAATTGGTTCCAGGATCCAAGATACGCCCATGATGGAGAACAGCTTTATGTATAACATAAATCTTTAAAAAATGGTGGATTAATAAAGTTTGATCTACTTAGGGTCTGTTTCACAATGTCCGGATAAGTTCTATATAAGCTATTTGTAACTTATCTGTTGGTTAAACATCATTCTTACGTTTCACGACTGCCAAATAACGCTAACTGTGACATAAAGTCGTCCATAAGTTATCGCTCAGATGGAGCGGCAAATAGCATAGTTAATTGATAGACAAGTGTTGGACAGATGTTAAAACGGTTAAACAAAAACTCACTCACTTTTCATTTTGTGCTATTCAATTCAAATGTTATTAAGGCGAGTTATATGTAGGTAGATCTAACTGCGAATCCTAAAACTCCGCAAACTGATGACTTACTTTGATTTGACATACTTTGGAAGGTTTATGATGTGTCATATTTTATTAGAAAGTTCTAATGAAGATTTTTCTTCCTCACTTAAGTCATTTAAAACGGGATATTTACCATGATTTGATTCGCAGTGCCATCAGTTATTCCGTGATCATGGCGCATGAAACTGTGCCGAAATATTGGATAACTCAAAAATCTAATCATGGTAAATATCCCGTTTTAAATGACTTTAGTGTTAATAATCATGATAGTTTCAAAAGTTTTTCTTCCTCATTAGAACTATTGATATCTTGCCTACATGTCTGGCAAAGCTCATACTTTTGTCTCTAGGACCGAGAACGTAGGTATTTATTTTTTAAATTTTGTGTTTGATGTAGCCCCGGCTTCGGAGCTTCGGGGCTACTTTGACACAACGTCTTATTGCGTTGAGAGCCAATGTTATGTCACCACAGGGTTACTTCGACACCTAAAAGTTTCATCCAATATTTAATCATACAGACCATGTAAAAGAATAAAAGCCAAAGCAAAACGTTTATCTCTGTATGTCTGATAAAAAAAAACCGGAAACACGGAAAACACGCATTAACCACATTGGGCAATAGGTAATTAGACGTAGGCCTTTCATACTATGAACATACACTTTGACTGCGGTTTTTTTTCGACGACTGCGATCTTTTTTTTTACCTAAAAAATTCGTGCTGCCGCTCTACACAGCGGTTGTGTTGCGCCGCACATGCGTTTCGTTCGAAAAATATTACAGCTCTGCTGAGTCACAAAGATCTGTATTTTCTTAGCCGCTGCGCTAGTGTGGATTTTCGCAGATTAGTCACTTGTAGAAAACTCATACCGTGCGTTTTCAGCACTCAAAGTGTTAAAAATCAACAAATAACTCAAAAATTCAATAGTGATGGATTATATTCAGAATTGTGATTCTGTCATCCTTGTAAGGTACTTTTCGGTTGTGGCTTTTTCCGATATTCTTCCCGATTTAACATCTGCATAACAGCCTTTTAATAATTATGTGGACTAGTGTATTTTATTTTGAGACCATCATTTACTGTATTCATTTATAATTTCTATAAATTTTTCCTTGTTTTGTCAACATAATATTCAGTATTTATAGAACCTAGGATATTATAATTTTTGTTATATTGTTATCACTACATATTATAAAACAAAGTCGCTTCCCGCTGTCTGTCTGTCCCACGGAATATTTACCATGATTTGATTTTTGAGTTTTCAGCCATTCCGTGATCATGGCAGGTATTGGAAAACTCAAAAATCAAATCATAGTAAATATCCCGTTTTAAATGACTTTAGTGGTCTTATTGCCAAAATCCAAGCTAAATATAAAATACTTTCTACATATAAAATACACAGAAGGAAGCTAGTACCCTTCGTCCCTTCTTCTAGTAAGTTCTCGTCGATTCTTACGTCATCTATGGGCCGAGTTTGAGGAGTCGATTCGTACGCCGCGATCGCTATGCTATGGCACTAAAACAGTACATAACATTAGGTAGATAGAGTGCTCGCCACCACTGAAGTCTTACGGCAAAAGCGGGAACTAAACAACGTTAGGTACATACAACAACAACAGCAACATTTAGTTCTGCCACAGATAATATAATACATGTTCTGCGAAGAAAGCAGCGCCGCGTCTATAGGACTTCAGTGGTGGCGCGGACTCTACTTAATATGACATACATATATCATAGTTAGTAAACTTACCGATTGTGATTGGTCTTGTTCTTGCTAACAGTGGTCTTATCGAAGCTCGCCAGGTTCCGTCTTATCAGCCAGATGTTGTACACCGTCATCACAAACAGCACACAGTTCAGAGTAGCCAAAATTATCATAGGGATGTAGAGGTAAAACAGCATTGAATCTGAAAAATAACAACGGTTTATATCACGTGATATATGTATGTAAATATTATACAAAGTTCGCCAATTTCACAGTAAATTATGCCGATTAGCAAGATAAGGTTCTTTATACCTGGCTGAAGGCTTTACGAGCTGAAAAGAACTTTACTGCGTTGGGGCTTCAATTATAAACGGTTTTTTCTAACCATATCAACTACCCTTGCTTGCTAAGCACTGCCAGTGCTCAACGTTATTGCTGGCTTAATTGTGGGAAAAAGTTTTGTCTTACCATTTAGAAAGCCATCCTTGAAAAAAGGCTTGATGACGTGCTCTGGCAGATCTTGTTCATCCATGATTGATGCGAAGATCGTCATTGCTGCGGGGACTCCGAACGCGTAGCTCGCATAGATGATGAACTTCACGTTGATACCGCGACGGTGGATGGCGCGATGCTTGCGCGTTCCTCTGGAATACCAAGACTTCAGTTTTCACTTTAATCATAACCTAACGCTGTCATGGCCATCTGCGGTCAACAGCATATACTTAGTCCATACGAAAAAAACAACTAGAACATGGACAGACTGTCGATTTCATAGACGAGACTCATACTTAGCCCTTCTTACCTACTATGTTGAGGAAGTAAGTCCGTGGAAAGTTTCAGTTAACGATTCCCCATACTAATTTAAATAATAACATAATAGTGAGTTCATGTAACGACCTTGCCTTGCCCATACCTACCAACTTAGGAAAAAAAATGTCCAATGTTATCCGGTCGGCCATTATATTATAAATTGTATAGGTACTTATATCAATCACTGTTGACATTTTGGCTACAAAAAGAACTCAACAACGCTTGCACGAAAAACTTTTGAAGTTATAAAGTCCTAAACAGAGACGAAAAACAAATTGCACTGTTATAGCGCGATTAGCTACTATGAGAAACGAAAACCCTTTGTCAGCAGTATGTATACTTAGAAAGTACCTACACCTACCTACCTAGATTCACTTCCAAATCTTACCTGAATGTCCACCAAATATCGAAAGACATCAACTTTAGCCAGAAGAAGGATGCCAATATCAAGAAGTACTGGACTTTAGCTGAAAAAAAAATGCCGAAAGTAGTATTTTCGCAACATTAGGCAACATTTCCTTAATTTCACCCGCATTCAGAATGCGTGATTTATAAGCAACCGACTTTTTGTTAACTAATAATGATAACGAATTTTAATACAGTTGCTATTTTGCAGATCACTATTTATTTTTTGCCATTATGTGGTATGGTGACATTGGTAGCCCGCTATCTCTCATGTGTGGCAAATGATTATATGTCCGACTATATTTATATGCCGTTCTAGATCTGGACTTATTTATTTATTCCAGGAAAACAGCAGAATACAAAATACTTATAGAAATACGGTAGAGTTAAGTAAAAAAAAGATAAAGCATCCTAACTTACATATTGCAGTATAGAAGTTCTTATCGGAATTTTTGACGATATCAGAGATTGTGGTCATGTAGAAAGTATCATGTGCTAGCCCCTGACTGGACATTCCGACGGACATATCGACGCAGAAGTCCGCAGTCTTCTGAGGTTCCCAGTACTCGTATTGATTCTTGAGGTAGAGCACTAATGTTCCTTTCTAAAATAAAATTCATGATCATCTCAGGTACTATATGTAGAGAAACTTATAAATGTGGCGACCTCTCAGAGAGGTGCGGGGCGGCGCAACTGGATATGGTAGGCGATGACGGAGGCATCAAACACGGATCACCAGAAAGTTCCAAAAAATTTGAGGCAAGCTCCGCTCGACGTTGAATTTCGCGCGAATCCATGAACGGGTCTTCGAAACGAAAACAATAATGAATTACAATAATGGGTTGGTTGTTACTCGTAGAATTGTTTAGTGAAAAAAAAGTCAGACTGCCGACTGGTGTGATAGACAGATGGGTACCAACCAAATTAGAAAATATGAGCCTTCTGTAGGTACCCTCTTTCTAAATCAAACCAAGGTTAGGTAACTTGCCAGGTTTTATCTAAACTAAACATAAAAATATACAGATAATTTACCTCTAACAGCATCGCAGATTCTGTATCATATTGCATTGAGCATGACCTACCCGCGGGAGGGTGTGTAAACAAACTTCTCTGCAGCAACGTAAAACTACTAAACTTCTTCGCAGAAACCTTGATATTCTTGTACCTATATGTCATTATCGTAAAATTGTATATCAGAGTAATCGAACGGCACTGATGAAAAATCCGTAATATTCATCGTTTCGCCCAAATCTTTCTTTAGGACGTCAATGTCCTTGCAGTCTGTAACCAGATCGTCGCCTTCGGGATAAATATGAATCACTTCATTTTGACCACAACACTTTACTAAACAGGGATTATAACTGCAATATGAATCACAAGGAGATAGATATAGACAGTTCTATATCTATCTCCTTGTGATTCATATCCGTTACCAACAAAGAACTACATGTTTTGGCTTTATTAGAAAATGAAGAAGGAATAGCTGATATTAAAATAATACAAAAAATTACAAACATTTTGTGCATTTCGTACATGTGTAGTTTTTATCACACCACACACTGTGGTGTGATAATGATAACAAATACTAATTCATTTTTAATAAGTAGGTACAAGGAAAAAATCATATCATGGGCGTCCATTTATAATAAGAGACCAGAAAAGGCTGAGAAGAAAGAAGGAACTGTACCAACCTTAATTTATGGACCTAGAACTATGGTAAAAAAAATATTGTGTTTAAAGGAACTAAACTTAACGATACAGCCTCGCCAAAAGACATAAAAGAGATTCAATCAATGATGACACGACATTCGACAGGCTATTAAAACATCATATTTCAAAAGATAATTCATAGTTTCATACTTATGTATCTATTATAAAATAAAAAGTAACTCTGTATTTGCTCGTTTGAAGCCACGCACGATTCGATGCTAGCTTTGATCCTTATCACCTCATCACCTGATTACCTTTATCATGAAAAAAACATATCTTTTTTATTATTTTTTACAGACGGCTCTTCTAATAACTAAAAATAGACACTACAAAATTTATACTGTAAAATAGTCATGCTAGATGTATTTTGTTGTCCGTTTACGTAAATGCATTATCTACTTCATTATAGTTATAATCACACTACGCATTAGGGCATAATATTGACTACTACGTTTAATTTATCAGTACCTAAGCGAATTTAGTAAATTCTTCTGAGAAATAGTAGGGGAGAGGCTTTGTTTCTTATTTGATAATAATTTAATTAATAGTTTGAAATGTCACTTGTCGAAGTGCTTATCTTGTACAGAAATTAGTTATTGACTTCTGACTTCTCTGCTTTATGGGTTCCCCCTTATTCATCATCAACCTATAATAGTCCACTGCTGGACACAGGCCTCCCCCTTATTGCCTAGATTAAAATAAAATACACCTTACAGTACCTAATACGTAACGGGAAACGTGTTATCATATTCATCATATCAGTAACGCCCACTGTCGCAAGTGAGACGGCACTATAACAAATATCAGACTATGGCGTTGTAGGTACCTACCATTCACACTGGGCACTAATGTCGCCGCGAGAAGCCGATACCTTGGCTTCTCGCGGTGACATTAGTATAGTTAGGCGACATAGTTTGTGTGTAAAATAAACATACAACACAAAAAAATAAACATTATCGGGACTCGCTTCACTCGCCGTTGATTCTATACCTACGTCTATCTATAAGTTCTATAAGTATGACAGATCATAATCTGTTATCCTCCTATTAAGTTTGTAATCACCAAAGAAACGTAGAATTATTCATAGCTAATTTTTGACGTCACCAATTTAAGACGCTGCACAACTACACTTACCGATATTTCATTTGTTTCATAAAAAAAATCTCAGCCGCCACTAATTCACCAAAATTTTCAGGGATCACTTCGCTCGCAGTTTTTCATACTCTTCTTAACTAGTTTTGTCACCATCAGAAAAAGTAAAAAGAAAAATCGGCGCCTCACTCCATTCGCCATTATTATTATAAACTAAAAGTATAAAGTTTTATAAATAAAATAAGCATTTATTTCATCTTCTTCTTCACATACAAGAATATATATCGCTTTATGCAAACGTTCTTAAATGACTTAACATAATAAACATACTTAATTACAACTTAACCGGAAATACTATATTAATATCGGAACGTAGGAGGTAATATTGCTATAAATGTACCCAGTAACTTTACAGTGATGTTTATAACATTAAATTTTTCTGATAACAATTTTTTATTTAATTAATTGTTCTTGAATAGTGAAGTTATTCGCGTCCAAACATAAATAATTCTCGTTGAGCGCCTAGAATTTAGTGATAATTATAGTCGAGTATTACATGTACTAATTACCTACATAATATAATCGAGTCAGTTACATGCAAGAAGTATTAGGACAATATCTTTAGGATGCTGATGCGGCTGCCTCGCTATTGCAGCGCATCAGGGATGTTCGCGGAGGCGCGCACGGACGACTTTCACGCGATTACTCGCAAGAAAGTCTCTTCCCTACTCCAGCGTACGCGAGCCAGCGGCAACGGCATCCTGAAGATGATTGTGGCACGGACAGACTGCCCCATTCAACACAGGTGGATGCGGGTGCTGATGGGCTCCATCTGATACCAATTTTAATTTTAAATCTTATAATTTCATTTTTATTATATATAATTTTAGTTCAATTTTAAATTTAGTATGACATTTTGTTTAATTCCTTTTATGATTTATATTGTGTAACTTAATAATCTATATCTAATCTATGAATGTTTAATTTTTATGTTTATTTTTAAGTTTTGTGTGTTTTTAATTTTTATATAGATGTAATGTACTATACTACTGATAAATCTGAAATAAACGAATAATAATAATAATTAATACTGCATGTGTCACAATCACAAGTAGTTTTCGTTCTCTAGGAACATTCGTATTTTCCCTTATATAGTGTTTTTCTCAGAGCCAAGCCGATGTATCTGAATATTAGCATTATCCTCAACATCGGAATCTTCGGTAGATCTAGTGCGGGCATAGGAGCGACTATTTTTTGAACTATCCGTTTTAGACATCTTGCTTATTTCTGAACGAGTTGAGTTCACGGCATAGGCGCGGCGAGTCCATCTGTTCTCTAGGTTAAACCTGCAATCACAATTACTATTATTGTATATATATATAGGTACATATATATATTTATTTGTAATTAATTACTGACTGCCCGCGACTTCGTAAGACCTTTTCCGGGATAAAAAGTATGTATAGAATAGAAGTAAATCTATGAAACATTTCAACTTATTCTAAGAATGCTAATAAATTAAAGTTAGTCGTTTGTTATTCCTCAATAAATAAATGTTCTGGCAAAACAATTCCTAATCTACTTAACTTAGTTTTTAAAATGTTTTTCATGGATAAATGTTTTAAAAAAATCGATTCAGATGTATTCGTAAGCGTCTAATTCGTACTATTTTCTCCGCTCCTTACTTAATTTACATTTGTATATTATTCGTAATCAAATGAGCGGTATATCGTAGGTTTATCCTATCGTATACCTCTGAATCGTCAATCGGCCAACAGCACAACAAAATGTATTCAAACTACCAAACATTTACCTACACAATCTATTTAAACCGGAGCTCTACAATAATTATAATATTCATGACATACCTACCAAGTTACAATACTTAAGTAGGTACTTTAAAACATAAGATAACTTTTCGACGGCGCAAAACAAACTTTAATGCATTTTATGCAAAAAGTTACTAAATAAAAGTTTTTTTGCCTAATTGTAACCGTCGTAGCTACCTACATAGAATAAATCCGGACCAAGCAGAATAGCTTGGACCTAGCCTAACCATTTTAAAATGTCAAACCCCTACAGGTGTAATTAAAGAGTGTATATATAATATACTAGCTGCGCCCGCGGCTTCGCCCCCGTGGAAAGCCATGTGTTAAATGGTTTAAATGATAGAAAGTATCCTATGTCCGTCTTCTAGTTCTTAGCTATCTCCCCAATATTCACCCCAATTTTCAGCCAAATCGGTTCAGCCGTTCTTGAGTTATGAATAGTGTAACTAACACGACTTTCTTATATATATATATTTATATATATATAGATATACGATATATGACGCGGTGGGAGAAGGTCCGCCTGCGACGCAGGAGGTTGCGGGGTCGATTCCCGCCTCGGAACAATTGTGTGTACGATCTGCAGATATTTGTTCCGAGTGTGTCGTTATCTATGTATAATAAAAAATATCTATCTATGTAATGTATTGTATTGAGTAATTTATCAGTCATCTAGTAAGTACCCATAATACAAAGCTCCTGGTTAGCTTGCGAGTTGGGACTAGATGATGCTGTGTAGATTGTCCAGCATTATTTATTTATATATAGAGTCAAAGTATTGTTTACCTTTTACAAAGCATCAAGAATATGCTAGTTTTGAATATGAAGAGGAAGAATATGATGACTCCAATGAGCAGGTTATATCCGTTTATGAGGATGTCCAACCACACTTCTGTATTGTCGGGATCCATGGTGTTCTGGAAAACAAAGATATTAAATTGAACATTGTAAGCGTGACTCGGCCTCTGCTTCTAACATCATCATCATTCTTGTTTGTCAACTGCTGGACATAAAAGTAAAGTAAAAAGTCTTAATTTTAAACTTACTTAGGTGCTAGTAACAACAATATGAAGCGATGCGACATAGACCTCCCCCAATGAGCGCCATAGCACCCTGTCTTCAGCTAGACGACAGTCTTTCGCAAGTCATCATCCCACCTGGTCACACGGCGTCCTACAATACATTCACCGAGTCGTGGTCTCCACAACACGTTTAGCCCAGCGGTTGTCGGTTCTTCGCAAGATATGGCCGGCCCACTGCCACTTCAGCTAATTCTTAGTCAATAACTTTGGTTCTCTGTCGGATGAATTCGTTACGAATCATATTCTTCAGAGAAACTCCAGGCATAGCCCTTTCCATAGCTAGCTCTAGTTTTACCCTTCGTGTACGGAATCCCAAAAACTATCTATCTCACATGTCTAGTCCGGTTCTGCAACTTTTGAGTAAAACTTGGTAAAAAATACCTTACATTATTTCTGCCGCCAAGCAATCTGCTTGGTTTTTAAAGATAAATATAATTTAATAACTACCTGAACTACTTCCAGGATCCAAGAGACGCCCATGATGGAGAACAGCTTGATGTATAACATAAATCTGCAAGAAATGATGTATCGTTAAAGTTTGTCGCACACACTTACACCCACTGCTGAATTTCATATTGGATATTGGTATAAAATTTATAAAACTAGTTGCGCCCCGCGGTTTCACCCGCGTGGATAGATATTTTGGGTAATATACAATATACAATATATCTTGTATATTATTAGAATTGTAGCCTATGTGTTATTATGATATGTAAGCTATATTTTTGTTAAGTTTCATCAAAATCCATTCAGTAGTTTTTGCGTGAAAGAGCAACAAATATACTTACATACATCCTAAAAAACTTTCGCGTTTATAATATTAGTAGGATACACAGAAGGAAGCTAGTACCAGAGGCGTACAGGGTGGCAAGTCGGCAAAATGCCAAGGGCCCCCAGCCGGAAGAGGCCCCCGGTCAGAAGAGAATCCCAACTCCCAACATTTAAGAAGTACCTAGACGTATGTACGAGTATAGATGATACTTTTTTGCACACTTACTTCATAAAAACAATGTAAAATAATAACTTAAAAAAAACAAGATACAATTGAGTATGAACTATGATTGTCCACCCACGCATATCTCCGAAATTATTAAATGGAAATACCTATTAAAATTATTAACTAAAAAATCGCCCGTATCGCTCGATACCCTACCTCACTAGTAGGTTCTTACGTCATTGCGTGTAAGACTCGACGAGTTTGAGGGTTCGATTCGTAAGCTGCGACCACTATGACTAGAACAGTACCTACATAACATTAGGTAGATACTTAATTAATATTCCTTATCATAGTTGGTAAACTTACCGATTGTGATTGGTCTTGTTCTTGCTAACAGTGGTCTTATCGAAGCTCGCCAGATTCCGTCTTATCAGCCAGATGTTGTACACCGTCATCACAAACAGCACACAGTTCAGAGTTATTAGGATGAGCAAAGGGATGAAGAGGTAAAACAGCATTGAACCTGAAAAATAACAACAATACAATACAAATACTATCCAATATTGCACATTAAGACAGAGAAAAAACAGTACAAGAAACAAAGATACAGATGCCTAATGGGCGGCCTTATCGCTAAGAGCAATTTCTTCCAGACAATCTTTGGATGGACACGTAGCTATTGTACAGGTATGTACGGTGGCGAAACATAGACTAATGTTTAAACTATATAGATAATAAAATAACTATCATGGTTTTTTACACAAAAGTCAATTATTATAATCAATTATTTGACGATCTCTGTGGCGCGGTGGACGAAGGACCGCCTGTGATGCAGGGGGTTGCGAGTTCGATTCCCACCTCGGGGCAAATGTTTGTACGATCTGCAGATTTATTCCAGGTGTCGTTTTCTATGTATAACAAAAAATTTCTATGTACATATGTAATGTATTGTGTTATGTATATATGTAAGTCATCTAGTACCCATAACACAAGCTGTGCTTAGCTTGGGGCTAAATGGTGCTGTCTGAATTGTCCAGCAATGTTCATTTATATTATTTATGATAAATATCCCGTTGTAAGTGGCTTTTGTATACAGAACATGTATTAATAAATACTTGTTATACGTTAATGTAAATAAATACTAATTATACACACTATTATACATAAATATATAATGGTAATATATAATATATTACCATGTAAGCCATGCTGCGAGTACTTTGTTTCGTTGTATTGCCGAACCAATAAAAAATCGTACGTTGTGCTAAAAAAACTTACTACTACGAAAGCCATCCTTGAAGAAAGGCTTGACGATGTGCTCTGGCAGTTCTTGTCCATCCATGATTGATGCGAAGATCGTCATTGCTGCGGGGACTCCGAACGCGTAGCTCGCATAGATGAGGAACTTCACGTTGATACCGCGACGGTGGATGGCGCGATGCTTGCGCGTTCCTCTGGAATGTCAAGACTTCAGTTTTAACCTCTATCGTGTGATCGGGGCCTTGTGGTTACCAATCTCATATAGTGGCATAACTACAGGGTGGCAAGTCGTCAAAATGCCACGGGCCCCCAGCTGGAAGGGGCCTCCTCCGTTCAGAGGAGAATCCCAGAGTCCCAACATACTCGTACATACATACACCTCCAAAAATATTGGGAGTGGGGATTCTCCTCTGACCGGGGGCCCCTGTGGGGGTCCCATTCCGGCTGGGGGCCCGTTATAAAATAAATTATTAGATAGGGTGCATCTGATGAATTTGCCACGGACCTCGAACCCAAGACCATGGTCAAACTCAATCTCAATTTCTACTGGTACGTATACGTACCAATTTATATTAGGTATAACCACTTCCATCCAAATCTTACCTGAATGTCCACCAAATGTCGAAAGACATCAACTTCAGCCAGAAGAAGCATGCCAATATCAAGAAGTACTGGATTTTATCTGAAAAAGTATTTAACAAATTAGCTAAGTCTTAGGAACAAATTTAAGTTTAGCTAAGGGAGCGGTTTTTTTTAAAGGGTTAGATTTTGAGGGCCAAATTATTCATCAATAAGAGTTATAGTTTTTCCTTACACATATAAGTACATTTAGAAAGGGAGCGAAGAGCATTGACGGTGAGAGCGAATATGCTGGTCCGCAGGTTTGCTCGTTGTTCAGAAGAGGTAAAAGTAACTCTATTCAAATCATTTTGTCAGTCATTTTACACGAGTAGCCTGTGGTTTACATACACAAAAAAATCCGTCAATGCTCTTCGCGTACAATACAACAATGCGTTCAGGATGTTGCTGGGGCTGCCACGGTTCTGCAGCGCGTCCGGCATGTTCATCGAGGCGCGCACAGACGGGTTCGCTGCCTGCATGAGGAAAAAGGCAACCTCACTGCTGAGCAGAGTCCGTGGGAGCACCAACAACATTCTGCAAATGATAGCGGACAAGATTGATGGCCCGCTATACAGACACTGCATTGCTGTACTAACTAAATAAATACACCTACCTCTATTATACCTAACTAACATAGACCTAAGACTTAGATATAAATTAACCCGATTATGGATCTGTGTTATCTGAAAATAAACGATTATTATTATTTATTATTATTAAAATATAATGTGATATTACTTGAAGAAAATAAGGTTTGCAGCTTCCTATTTTATTTAAATTAGGTACCTACATGAATTATTCTAATAATGTAGGTTGGTAGGTACATCGTTTTTGGAGAATAAGTAGAGTTTTTGCACGTTAGTTGTTACTATCACCATATTTCGTAGTGTACTTAATTGATTCTAAGCTCTGAACATTAATAGGAGGTACTATTAAGTAAATCAAAGTCAACAAGCATCCTTTTACCTGTAGGTATTTAGCTTAGAATAAATGACCCAACCACCAGGAAATAACTAGATACCTACCCACTTTCATTCAAACAATTTGTGTTTCAGGTAGGTACAGATAGAAAAAACGCGGTTAGCGTTACCATACTAAAACCAGGGGGTTACCAATTTGTGGTAATTTACCCGGAAAAACTCCTAGTTGTTGTAAACCAACAAATAAGTAGGTAAATGAAGCATACGGACAAACAGAATTATCGTTTAACTTAGCTTCTAGATTAAATATATAATATGTTTATTGTGAAACATAATGGCTATAGTTTGACCGAAACCGCTGTACCGCGCCTGAGGTATGCCAGCGGCGAGACGGGGGGGAAATATCGGCCGCTCCGATCCATCAGTCTGCCGTCAACGCGTACTCTTGCTCTTTTTTCCTCGCCCCCACCTCGCCGCACTTCCTAAGGAGCGGTATAACGGTTTCGGTCAAACTTATAACGGCAACTGCAACTGTTGCCGTTATCAATATCGAGCAAAACGAGCAAAAAAATCACGTAAATTGTATGTGAGCCTCCTTAAATATTTATTTTCTGTTTTTTTATTTGTTGTTATAGCGGCAACAGAAATACATCATCTTTGAAAATTCAAACTGTCCACGTATCACGGTTCATGAGATACAGCCTGGTGACAGATGGACAGCGGAGTCTTAGTAATAGGGTTCCGTTTTACCTTTGGGTACGGAACCCTAAAAATAAACCCCTATATCTCCTGGTCACGGTTTAACATGAGACCGGCTTTACCGATTGCTGGAATTGTCTACAGATTGTACACACAATTGTCCTGTCCCGAAGCGGGAATCGATACCGCAACTTCCTGCGTCGCAGGATACCTTCACATAATTAAATTTTGTGGGAAACAAATCATCTAACAAGCGAAATAATCATCTTATCCTATATATATATACCTATACCTAGGACCTCCAATATAGAAAGTAAATCTCCTTTTTTGAAAAAGATTCGATAATAACGAATACTCACATATAACCGTTTGGTCCCGAATGCCCGAGGTGGATGCTATGAGGCAAATGGTCGCTCTGATCGTGTAGATAGAGAACAGCGTCGCAACGTAAGCACAAAGCAGCATTCCCTGGATGTTCCTGAGCTGATGCAGCAGGGAATATACCACCAGCACCAGGAGCAGGAACAAAGCAGATATGGTCTGGCCTAAAATTATATAATCATCATCAGCCTATAGTAATCCACTTCAGAACATTAGGTCTCCACTGCCACATCAGCTTGCTAATTCTTTGAGTTATGTCCTTAACTTTGGTTCTCTGATGTCGGATGTATTCATTACGAATCTTATCCTTCAGAGAAACTCCTAATTATTTATTTAGGGAAAATTTGAGAAGACTGTTGGTTGACCCTGATGGGACGTCAGTAGAACGTCTGTAGTGCGACTCGGTAAGCTCGTGACTCTAGTATAGACTTCTTCCATAGCCAGAGATTTCATATCGGGGCGTGCAACTAATTACTATTATTCAACTTGTGAGCAAACCCCGATTTTGCTCACTCTCTTTGAGTAGCACAAGCACCATTTAAGAGCGGGAGTGGTGAAAGTCATTCATCAAATAATATTCATATATATTTGGTGGCGCTATAATTTTTTTTTAACGTTTTTGGAAGAGATACCTGCATTCAAGTCTTTACGACTTAGTGTAGGGTCTGCAATTATGTAATAGATCTAACAAGCCGCTTAGGTACTAATCTCTTTGTTATATACCTATTAGTTTATATTTTTTAAAGTGTTGTTTAATGCGTGCTTAAAGTCAAATAAAGATTTTTATTATTATATTTTTTATATCATCTATCAAGGCGCATGATACTTTGCCGAAATATTGGAAAACTCAAAAATCATAGTAAATAACCCGTTATAAATGACTTAGTTATACCAACTTACATATAGCAGTGTAGTAGTCCTTATTGTTCATTTTGTCGCTATCAGGGGCTCTGATCATGTAGTAAGGATGATGTATTATCCGCCCCCTTGAAGATACTCCCACAGACATGTCGACGCAGAAGTCCGCGGTCTTCGTAGGTACCCAGTACTTGTAAAGATTCTTTTTGTACCGCATTAATGACCCTTTCTAAAATATAAATAAATACATTATTTTATTTTAACAATATTCAGGAAATTAGCAGCTAACTTAAAGAGTAGGTATGTGGCTTAGTACTTAAGGCATATATTCATCATCTCATCTCAGGTGTTTAGAAGAAACTAAAGATGGATAGATATAAAACATTTTATTATACCACACAAAACAGAAATAAATATCTACTTAGAATAGAAGAAGTTTAAAGGGCGGTCTGGGATCTCTTCCAGGCAACCTTAGGATGGACTATAAATATCATACATTACACTCATTATAATAATAATATCATTAGGCTATCAACGCTAGCAAGCTAGTTTTTATATGGATTAATAATGCTGATGCAGCAGTTTTTTTGAAGATGGGGTGATTTAATGATTAAGATTTAATCAATGATTTACGGTGGCTCATTATAATAAAGAATACTCAGATACTTTACCTCCAACAGCTTCGCCGAATTCTTATCGACTTGTATTGAGCACGACCTACCCGCGGGAGGGAGTTTAAACAAACTTCTCTGCAACAACGTAAAATTACTAAACTTCTTCGCAGAAACCTTAATATTCTTGTAAATGTTATTATCGTAAAATTGTATATGAGATAAATCAAACGGCACTGATGAAAAATCCGTAATATTCTTCGTTTCGCCCAATTCGCCCTTTAGGACGACAATGTCCTTGCAGGCTATAACTTTACCGGTGGCTGCTTTATAAATATGAATCACTTCATTTTGACCACAACACTTTACTAAACAAGGATTATCACTGCAATAACTGTCTATATCTATCTCCTTGTGATTCATATCCGTTACCGCTGAAGAACTACATGTTTCATTACATAATGAAGAAGGAATAGCGGATATTAAAATAATACATAAAATTACATTAAACATTTTAAAGTACGTGTTCTGGACACGGTTGTTTGAACGACTACTACAAGACTATTATCAACCAGGAGAGGAAAACAATACTCCGAGCATAGAATAACTATACCTACTGCGTGTTTTTAACAAGAACAGTAACTATTGACTTTGGACTTCCCTGCTTATGTTTGTCACATATTTAATTCAGTTTATTAATTACTATCAATTATCTGTACTCAACTAATAGTAAGCCCCTAACAAGAATCGTGGTTTCTGATTTCTAAAAGGCCCAATAACGGTCTTGAGTGGTTCCGTAGTCATGACGGTTAGAAAATCCCTATAGCCAATAGAGCTCTTCCTGCTGATCACTTACTTAGATACCCCATATGATGGGTCTCTCCCCATGGATAAGGTACCTAACTACTCAAGCTCAAGCAGCTCAAGTTATACCTTTCTTTGGATTTTTTTGACAACCTTTAGGCCCCCTTATCTCGAAAACCCCGCAACGGATATGGTCTCACTAGTAACCAGCAAATTTCACAGGTCTTATCATCGTAGATCGGATTCTTTTATGGCCGCTAAGCTCCGTAGCGTAAAACTCGAATACGCCCTTGGGATTAAAAGTACCTAGGTACCTTTTAATCAAGTCTAAGTACCTAACATTGTACCATTATCTTCCACTAAAACCAATACACAGTTTAGTAGTCACACTAGGTCACCTACAGTTTCACAATAAACAAAAATATGGAAGCGCTAAGTAAAAATAGGTCTATAAATATATACCTAGGTACTCATGGGTTTTTTTGTTATATAATTTGTATTTCATGTTCTTGTGACTAGTACAATAGTGTTATTGAAAATTCTGTACCTACTAGCTCAATAAATATACATATGTATGTACATTGCCCCCTTTATTTTTCTTTCAACTTATAGCGTGCACAAATATGTATGTAACACATATTTTTTAAATTATTCCGTGTTTCCCGTATTTTTACAACATATAGCGTGATTAACCACAAGTAGGTAACATATTTTTAAAATTAAACCGTGTTTTCCGTATTTTCAGTAAGCCTTCCTTGTCTTTGTAACCCGTGACGCAATAGAGCCCACTGTTCGCGTCATACAAGATAGTACAAGATGTTGAGAGCCTTAGACACTGCAGCGAGCTACGGAAAGAGCTATGCTCGGGATCTTTCTGAAGGATAGGATTCGTAAAAAAATCATCTGAGAGTGAACCAAAGCTACTAATCAGCTTACTAATTATTTAAGCTATGTCTATAGCTTAAATAGCTGAAGTGTCAGTGGGTCGGCCATATATCACGAAGAACCGACAACCGTTGGGGTAAACGTGTTCTTGAGTGGACACCGTTACTAGTCAATCGTAGTGTAGGAAGCCCTCCGGCCAGGTGGGATGACGACCTGCTTAAGACTGCAGGAAATGCTTTATGCAGCAAGCTGAAGACAGGGAGCATAAGCTTCTATGATTTTGTGGTTTTTCTAGACCCACCTGTCCCCCGCTTTCGGCTGAACATTAGGTTTCGGGACACCCTGTATGTAGACGTAACAATAAAAAAGAAAAAAAAAAGACGTACATGTAAAGACGAAATACGAAAGCTCCCCGCGGTCTAGCGCTTGCGCCAATTTAATATCATTTGGCGTAATAAAGAAAGTTATATTTAGAATCAAACTGCGCGCAGCGTCTCGCTATGAGCCGGCTCCTAAACTGGTTAATATATTATTAAGGCTGAAATCCTAAATTATATTATTGTACATTAAGTAAAACACAAACATGTTTGTATTTTGTATTTAAGATAAAAAAAGATACAGTCTTTCAGGTAAATGATGAAGTGTGGAAGTAAAATAGTAGCGTAGTTATAATTACTATTGGATATTTATCGCTGTATTGCGTATTATCAAAAAATTACCCCTAGTGTGAGGCTTACGCACTATAATAGCAAAAATATTAATCTTAATTATGTTAGTAGATCGCTCGAGTATAAAATAACTAGTTTAACATATTCAACAGCAATCTAACTGTGTTTGTAACTCCTCAATAGTCTCTCTCACAAGTTGCTTGCGTCGTTCGATTCCCGCCTCGAGCAAACGCGCAGATTCGCTTCGCTTCGACTCTATGTATTCACTCATAGCAGTCAATTTCGAACGCCATCTGGAAAAATAATTATTTATATGATTGTTGTAACCTGATTTTCCTGTTGCTGCTGTTTTAACTTATACGTAGGTACGTTTAGATAGTTGTAATATTACAAGCAAATTAATAAAAATTAGGGAAAATAATTTGTGTAGTTTTGTAAATACATATAAGGCTAATTTGAGATTGTCGTTTTAATTTGTTTTGAACGCGTAGTAAGTTAACTATGTATATGTATGTTATTGAAAGCTGGCGCGATCGTATTTTGTTTTTCTGTGGATTTCGGTTTTATTATATACTAGCTGCGCCGCGCGGCTTCGCCCGCGTGGAAATCTATGTGACAAAGGGTTTACAAAACTTCCACTTGAATCACTCAATCTATTAAAAAACCGCATCAAATCCGTTACGTAGTTTTAAAGATCTAAGCATACATAGAGACAGACAGACAGCGGCAAGCGACATTGTTTTGTACTATGGATGAAATTATGGATTTGATAATAATGTTTAGACAGGCTACTTTTGATCACAAAACGAAAAGGGGTGAAATATGGGATATAATGTTTGTATGGCTCTTACGACATCTTTCGCCAAAACATCAAATGAAAAATCTTTACTAGATTCAAAAACCTGGATATTTTTGGTATACAAAGGGTTTTCTCTGTATATAGTACTCACGCTTGGTCCTGCCTCTGCCAATAGTCCAGCTCCTGTTCAACCCTGGCGTAGTTCCTCTGCTCCACCGCGAGCGCCTCCATCCGCTGTCTGATCTCCTGCAGCTCCAGGTTCCATGTTGCTGCCTCAGAGCTCTCTCTGCTAGCTTCCGTCTCAAGAGACTGCTGCTCGCGCGCGATTGAAGCTTTCATTTCGCGAGTTTTTGCGTTAGTTTCATCCTGGGGGTGTAACGATTGAGGTGAAAGTTAGACGAAAACGTGATAGTTTTTAAAGCGACCATGCCACTTCAGCCTGACCGTTGCCGGCAGATTGTATCTGGCTAGCTATGTCGAATTCGCAGGGATGGGCACTGTCCAAAAGGCATATCGGAGAAATCCATCTCCGAATGAATCCAGCAATGGTTTTTCTGATACGCCTTTTTGACAGACATTATAATCTCAATAATAGAGACATGATGACTGATTTTGAAAATCTACTCCAATATGTTTTAGACATTTTTCTACTGAATGTTTCTACTGAATACAAAAGAAATAATATTTCTGCAAAACAATATATTCTGTAGGAAACATTAAGCTTTTACAAATTACATTATTATTTCGCTCTCAAATGCTACAATCAGTAGTATTGCGTATGTCTATGACGTCACCGATTCACGAACATCTGACTACACAGAATGAACATAATATTTTAATTCCATAGAATCTCTTTATTAACAAAGAAAATTATAATTAAATAAAAGACACAAATAAGAACTAGTATTTATAATATTGTCAAGAAACAAAAAAAAGTTATTGACTGAAGAAAGTCAAGACCTTTTCCATAATTATTCCTGTGGTTATTCTGTGCCACATTACATATTGTGACGACATGACGTCACGGCTCAGTATTCTCTGATTGGTGTTTAACGATTCATGGCCGATTGCTGTATTTTTTAGTTTTATTGTATCAAAATAATAATAAATCGCGTTCAGAACAAAATATATAATACGTGTTTTGTAATCTATGGCTCAGTTGTAATTCTGTAAGGACATAATTTTGGTGTTTTTTTGTTACTGTCATCATCCCTATTAGAGGTATCAATTGCATAATTTGTGCTGGCTAGGGCGTAATTAGGCAATAAATAAAATATTATATTTCGGACAACAAAGGGATCCATCATTTGTAGGATGGTGTTGGGACTGTCACATACCCTGTACATCAGGGATGCGGTCTATTGCAATGAGTGTGAATTGAAGGTTTTTTACAACAAATCTCATAGTTTCGGATTTTTCTATCCTCCCATCCTAACAAGCCAGCCTGTATACTCTCTACCTGGCTCACGGTGGTGCTCACGGACTGAGTAGATAGATAGTTACCAGTAGCTGCGCCCGCTTTCTTGCAAGGGCAGTCTTGGTGCGCGCTTGGCTGGCGCGCGCGTCCTGCAGTGAGCCCCAACACGCCCGCAGCGCCTCCACGGCGCGAGACACAGAGTGTGCGCATTCCGAACCCATCAGCTCTCTGAAAAAACATATAACACTTATTAGTTAATATATAATGTAGGTATGTAGTGTATTTGTTTTCTTTAATTTTACCGATTTATTTATTAAAGTGCCACCTTCTGTATTGTTCCTTCATGTCCAGTCCATATCCTTCTTAAGGTTGCCTGGTAGAGATAGCTTTCAGCGATATAAGGCCGCCCTTTATACTTCCTTAATTCTCAGCATTTATTTCTGTATTGTTTTCTGTTTTGTGTGGTATAATAAAGTGTTTTCTATCTATCTAATGAGAGATTTTGTGCACACAACGCGGCCCGCTTCTTTCGGCGCTTTTGAGGAGTACGGTTCGCTTCACTGGGTTGGCATAACGTGCAGGAAGAGTGCAGCTCGCATCGCTCTTTGCGAAATTGCCCAGACGCGGCTTTTGTATAGAAAATGGTCGTGTCTGGGGTGTCGCTGTATCTAACCCCGAAAACATCCATTTGCCCCATGATCACCAATGCTGTAACGCATTGGAAACGTAGAGGAATTTGCAAATTAAATTAATCAGGCCCTACGACAGTCGTGCTGCAATATAAAAACGAAGCTAAAATAAACTCGCAAGTCGCAACACACCAAGACGCGCCGTACAAACCATTGAACACAAGGGTATTTAATGGTTTTTACGGCGCGCGTTTATGCGTGAACACGCTAGAACGCGGATGTGGGATCTCGATCAGGTAAAACGTCCATTGTATACGTTAGTATTATCTTATTTTCTGTAGTGCTGAGTACCAGATGATGCTGTGTGGATACGTCCAGTATTATTAACTTACTTCTCGTCGACGGCCAGCGCGGCGAGGTGTGGAAACTGAGAGGAGAGGTGAATGAGTCCCTGCTTGTACTCCACGCAGCTATCTAGAGATTTCTTCTGCCAGATGGCCAGCTCTGTCTCCTTGCTCAGCACCATCTATTATAACGGAATGAGAAAATGAGACACAAGCTGTTAACAGGTTATGATTCAGGCCAAAACGGCGTGGTAGTGGCAAGCAGTTTGAATTTCATAGATTTTAAACTGTTCTCCATAACAGCAGGCTTACGTCAACGCAGCAAGCACTACGATCTTACTAAAGTTGAACAAAATAAAATAAATATGCTTTAAAACTGAGACTGCTTGCCGTTGCCTTGCCGCCGTTTCGGTGTAAATCATCACTTAGTATATACGATTACGATAAAGCAGCGAATAGCGATAACTATCATCTAAATATGTATATATGAGATTAACAAAATTAAATATGCTTTGAAACTGCCTGTTGCACTGCCCTGCCTTAGCGTTTGACTATAATGAACTCGCTAGCTTCGGACGCTCTCCAGCCCGGTGGGATGACGACCTGTGAAAGACTACAAGCTGAAGACAGGGCGCTATGGAACTCATTATGAGCCGTCCAGCAGCTAGTCTAAGTTAGGCTGATGTGAACCTTGCTAGCTAGGGGTTTGTTTATCATTCACCTTAGCGGAGCAGGAGAAAGTCCTGCCCCGGTACTTTAGTGAGTTGGGCTGGTTAGGGCCTGGTTAGCCAGGGGACAATACACAATACACTCCCATGCGAGATGTCAGTGCACTTCCCAGTTCTCCTAATTAGGTCCGTATTATGACGCTTGAGTGATTTTCAATGGCATTACGTTGTAAGCGTAGATCGACTGAGCAAGCTTTGTTATTCTTAAAACGAGCCTAAGAATTGGATTCACCTTAGCGATCTGGTCTACGAGCGCGCGCTTAGAGTCATGTACCCGCAGCGCATAGTCCACCTCGTCAAGAAGCCGCGTGCGTTCAGCTATAGACATGCTCTGAGCCTCCAGTTCTAACTTCAACTGCTGGTTTTCGGCGCTGGAATTAACAAGTACACAATATTTTACAAAGGTACAGCGAAGGTTGTACCAGTCATAATTTTACCCCCATATCTTTAGATAATAATTATCTTAAGATATGGGAATTATTCTTGAACTAATCCTTCACTCAAACTAGTCTGAAGTGTCAAGGTAACTTGAGATGACGGTTCATTTCTTCACTTGCATGTAATTTTCGAAGTTTAGTTCGAGTGAAGGGTATTTTACGAACAAGCATACCGAAACGCGTTTGGAGTTTGAGCAGAGGTTGAATCGTGGTCGAGGTACGATTAAGATAATGGGGGTTAGCCTTATTCAGCTCTAAACTTAGCGCTCTTAGGTATACTCACTTAGCCTTGTCAATCTCTACATCCAAGTTCTTCACAGCCTGCGGTAAGTCCTGCTGCTTGACGGCTTCCTCCTCGGTCTCTACCCGCGTCTGTCGCTGGGCAGAGCGTTCTGCCCGCACCGCAGTGAGCAAGGCGTCGTAGCGTTCTGATAGTCGCGCATCTTCCGCCTTAGCTGCTTGCTCTGCCTCGTCTTCAAGGCAATTTTCGTACTCTGGAATAGATACTCTGATTCAAAACGCTGTTTTTTTTTACAATACCAATATATTGAAGGAAAAAAATACGTGTGGCGAATAAAATATTTTACGACATTGATATCATCGAAGCAAAGCACAGTACCTCTAAACAATTTTTGGCTTTGAAAGTTTTCAATCATTATGTAATTGATCTCTCGTTAGTCGCATATGTAATTATTTTTCGCTGCATTTTATTACGACGTAATTTTCGGTTCATGTTTCGAAAATGAATAACTCACTTTTCGAACAGGTGTAGCATAAAATAAATTACAATTAACGTTAATCAGGACTTACGAATGATACATTTGTTCAGTTCTGCGATCTTCTCTTCATCATTCCCGAGCAACTCCTGCAGCCTCTGGAGATATTCCTCGTTCAGGTCGTCGAAGTTGTGTGCTGGATTTTGAAACCTGCAGTTAAACAGATACCATGTTTAAGATGAATTACAGATATCGATTTTAAACTCTTCGAGTCCAGATGCAAATATCTTCAAGCTGTTAACCCAAATACAAATACAACATCGTGCATAATAAATAACTGTATGAAAGCTATGCTACGCAGTACCGAGAACGTGCACCCCGCGAGCTACTCGCTCGCCCTCTTTGTTTGCCCTTGCCAGCTGCCGCACAAACTCTGGATATCGCGCCCTTTTTCGTCTTATGGTTGATTGTACTATATGGGTGTCCGGTAATTAATGGATAACCGCAGGTACTTGTAGGGGGCCATCACGGCCACTCAGGAAAAAATAAAATAGAAATCTATCATACATCCTGTATACTAGCAATACTTAAATCGTTAGGCCGTTTTTATCAATAGTGCTTTCTAGGTTAAGTATTGGAGCCATATTTTTATACACTGTATCTTGAGTTTATGCAGAGTATAGGTAGGTATCCAAAAGTTGGACTGGACTGGGGGCACAAATAATGTCCCTTGCATACTTTTCCATCCAACTCCCTCTTTTGAGCACTCAATTCACTTGTCTAGCAGTAAAGTGTAAATGTGATGAAATGGTATAAAAACCCTAATTCCATACCTATACCAGCATTTGTGTAGGTACTCCCGTTGTAGGCTCCTTAGCTCGTCCTCTTCAACATAAAGACTTTGCACGTCTACTGGCATTTCCTGAAGATTATATTATTTTATTTTAGTGTGTGGTTTCTTTAAAGCGGCACAGTATACCCAAAACCATAACAAATACTGGAAGACTTACTTAGAAACTAACCTAAGCTAGTTTATAAGTGAAAAGTAAAACCTAAGCTCCTTTATGTGAAATCCGTTTATGCATAAAACATTTTTGGTCAGGTGCAAGCTATCCAAAAAATATATTGAAATACCGATCAATCATGATTATTTCGCATACTGCATTATAAGCTGGGTACTGACCGGCGGCGTTATGGGGTGTATTGTAACATTTGCACAGCGAGCGTTCGTTCGTCAACACGCGTAAAGGCACTTGTAACGAGCAACGAGATGGAATTTACCACACGACCTAACGTATCATGCTTGCGAATGGTACATTACGCCTCGTCTCACCGGTCTGTACCCGGCTATTCAATTCAATAAAACTTCTGAAACTATCATGGTTATTAACACTAAAGTCATTTAAAACGGGATATTTACCATGATTTGATTTTTGAGTTTTCCAATATTTCGGCACAGTTTCATGCGCCATGATCACGGAATAACTGAAGACACTGCGAGTTCGTTTTTGAGCAGATATACCGATCTACCCTCATTTTATGTCTTTTGCTCGCAGTGTCTTCAGTTATTCCGTGATCATGGCGCATGAACTGTGCCGAAATATTGGAAAACTCAAAAATCAAATCATGGTAAATATCCCGTTTTAAATGACTTTAGTACCCTCTTTAAATAATTAAGTTGGCTTATTGCTATAAATCCTTCACTATAATTTATTTATTTAAAATGTAATGCTCAACTAAAGCTTGCATGTAGTCATATTAAGATAAAATGTTTTTATAAATTGTTCAATAACCAAAAGTATGTAATATACGTAATTCTTAACTCCCTAGTATGAAAGTTTGAAAAAGCGCATCGCTTATAAACGATTGTAAATGTAAGTTAATATTATTTAGGAAAAATGTACACTGGATATGTATTACTATTATATTTTGTTATGTTTATAAATAAAGATATTTAAAAATTAAAATTAAATAGTATTCAATTCAATTCAATACGTTTATTTCCAGACATCAATAATGTTATTGCACAAAAACAATACAATTAAAGTGTCCACATTAGAGCTAGCTACAGTAGAATAAAAACAATATAAGATCTGTGTTACTTACAATATGGTTGGCGAGATCCAGCAGGTACGCTATTAGCGCGAGTGCGTGCGGGAAGGCGTGCAGCGTATTGACTGTCTTCAGCCACGACTTAGACACCGGAGCAGGGTATAGCAGGCGCTTAGACAGGTGCGGTAACTGAGAACAGAGATAAACACACATATTAATTACGCGATTTGAACACATAATTATAAGTCCTATGAAAAGGCCATTAAAAAAGTGTGTTAAACATCGTCATAAATAGTAAAAATCCGATAAATACCTGTTAATTAGTACTAATAATTATTATTTTGCTATTGTATAGCAAAATAATGACCAAAACCAAAGTCATGATCAATGGTCACATTGATCCAAGGCCGGTGGTCGTAAATGGTCACCTTCTCGAAACTGTTTCCGAGTACACTTACCTTGGGCAGATTCTGCAGTTGGGTAAAAACAGTTTCGAGAAGGAGGCCAAAAGGAGGATCCAGCTAGGCTGGGCAGCATTTGGGAAACTACGTCAAGTCTTCACGTCATCCATACCGCAATGCTTGAAAACGAAAGTTTTCAATCAGTGCGTCCTACCCGTTATGACCTACGGAGCTGAGACGTGGACACTCACGATATGGCTGGTCCACCAGTTCAAAGTCGCTCAGCGAGCTATGGAAAGAGCTATGCTCGGAGTTTATCTGAAGGATAGGATTCGTAACGGTCTCCACGGAAGACCAGCGCTATGGTACGATTTGCTCTACCATAGCACATGCTGAGTGGAGACCGAGTTCTGTCAGTCTCTGTCGTCTGTTAATCTAAGTTTAGTTTATAAGAGTCTCTGTTCTGTTCTGACAAAATAAAAATCTTTTTACTTTTACTTTACTTATCCGACAGAGAACCAAGGTTATCGACATAGCTCAAAGAATTAGCAAGCTGAAGTGGCAGTGGGCCGGCCATATCTCGCGAAGAACCGATGGCCGATGGGGCAAACGTGTTCTTGAGTGGAGACCACGACTCGGTAAACGTAGTGTAGGACGCCCTCCGACCAGTTGGGATGACGACCTGCGAAAGACTGCAGGTAGATGCTGGATGCGGCAAGCTGAGGACAGGGCGCTATGGCGCTCATTGGGGGAGGCCTATGTCCAGCAGTGGACTGCTATAGGCTGATGATGATGATGATAGCAAAATAATTTGTTGTGGACGATGATACCGAGATGATCAAATAAAAAAAATATTTCTGAGGGATTAAGCAATTTCAAGTTGATTCTGGTTTTTATATGCCTATAAATGATAGTGTCCTTATTTGTATTACCTTGGTGACATAGTTATCATTATTGATCTTGGTGTCCCTTGTGATAGAAGTCAGCAAAGCCCCGACTATGTCGATGAAGCGCGCGATGGTTAGCGGCCGCACGAGTAACATGTTGTTAGGGCCGCGCATCGCCAGCGCCTCTTGTACGCGGGCAAGCTCCGCGCGCTGCCACGTTTGAGTAGTTGTTGGTCTAAAACAATCAAATAAATAATGCTGGACAATTCACACAGCATTATGTAACAACAAACTAAGCAGAGCTTATGTTATTTGTACTAGATAACAAACTAGGTAATAGACATTTATTAAAAAAGAAAAAAGATTTAAGAAAAAAATTATATTAGCTAGTTAGATAACGAACCCGGCACAAATCTGCAGATCGTCCAAACATTTGTTATGAACATCAAAATATGCGTGAATTTTTTACCAAGGAGATCCGTACTAGATTTTCGAAATTTGTTCAGAATGGGGAATAAAAAACTAAAGCCGCGGAACACGTTACCCAACTCTGTTCTCGCATAAAGTGGGAAAACTAGAGTATTCTCTTTGTGCATAAAGCTGTTTTCGTCTTGGACGAGACTGCTTATGGGTTTAAGAAAAATTTGTATCTGCAAGTTTCCACGGCCTCCACTCCACGGATTACATTATAAGAGTGAGGGAATAGATTGCACATGTGTTTGCGCACACACTTGGACACTATAATATTATGTCCTGTCCACTAGAGACTAGCCCGTCTTCATTGAGGCTGTGGCGGAAGATTTGTCGAGAAGGATTCAGCAGTCACTTTATGAGTGCTGACAAGAAGGAAAGAGGATGAAATTACCTTAAATCTTTGATGGTGAGAAAAGCCAAAGCTCTTTCTAGAGATATCTGCCAACTGCGGTTTCTACGTTCTTGTGAAGGTGTTCTCTGTAAAATATTTGTATTACATGTTAGGATAAATAATAATAAATAATGCTGGAATCCACACAGCATCGCCTAGCCCCAAGCTAAGCAGAGCTTGTTTTATGTTTAAATAGAGACATAGACATGTCTATGTATTGTCTACGTCGAATTCATTTATTTGCTGGAAAACAAATAGGGAATTAATTGACTTTAACTCCCTATTTATTTAAATTAATATATTATTTATTTATTTACCTGAGGAGTAGTAGTAGGCCGTAAAGAGTATTGGCTGGACCTCAAAGGAGTGGTAGTAGGCCGTGAAGAGTATTGGCTGGACCGCAGAGGAGTAACAGAGGACTGGCCAACCCCTTGCTGGGAGCGAGATCTCTGTAATTTATATTAAAGTAAAGTTTGTATTGTACATCACCAAAACATACATCCACGCCACACAAGGCTCTCAGAGAGATAGAGATAGAGAAACCTTTATTGCATACTAGCGGACCGTCCCTGCTTCGGCTTATTTGCGGCCGTTTATTTCTTAACACTGACTTCCAGTGACGCCTATATCGCATAGTTATATGTTGTTAGCAGACTGTAAACCACGCGCATTTTTTCTAATACTTACATTTTTGAACTCATGATATCTTTCGAATGGAATGTCCGAATTGAATAGGTAATTCAAAAAGTTATATTAAGTTATTGAAGCAGTCTTGAATATTAAGTAATTTTTTTGATAAGGATACCATGGTACAAACAAATAGCCTTTTCTAGCAGCATTTTAATTACATTTTTTAAATTAAAAAACACTTATTGTGACGTAACTTTAATATTTAAATATATATAATATTTAAATAAATGAAAAATATATATAATATTTTAATAACATACAGTCAAACAACTTAGATGTGAGACAACACATTAGATGTGTAGAGACTGTGTAGAGAACAGTCTCTACACATCTAATGTACTACAACTTTTCAGAACATTAGATGTGTAGAGACTGTGTAGAGAACAGTCTCTACACATCTAATGTACTACAACTTTTCAGAACACATCATTGTCTACAAAAAATGTCGAGCTGCAGAGAACAGTCTCTACACATCTAATGTACTAGAGAATAAGTTTATTCGGGTCTCTACACAGGTAGAGACCCGAATAAACTTATTCTGAAAGATACCTCGCGTTCAGCCAAGTTTTCCAAAAGTTGTTTGACTGTATGTGTAAAAATATACAATAAATTACCAAATGAAATCAAATTATTAAATAATTATTTATGACATCAATGAGTTTTTAAATATTAGATAATAAATAATAATACCTAATTTAATTAGTCATCATAATTATTGCATGCTATATACTGAATATAGTGATACATGAGGGCATTAATTAGAAATAAACGACCTTTATACCATGTTTGATACAATAAATATATTTGAAGTTTGAATTACTTTGTTCTATCATCAATCGTTTTCGCAGCGCACACAATGTAAGTAATTTTTTACACCTTGGGTTACAATATTGGAGTTTTAATAAGAATAGGTACCGAATTTTTTTGAAAATATAATATAGCCTGTGTTCACTGGGGATAGCGTAGCTTCCCAACAGTATAAGAATTTTTCAAATTGGTCCAGTAGTTTCGGAGACCATTCAATACAAACAAACAAAATATCAAAGCTTTCCTCTTTATAATATTAGTATAGATTAGCTAATTTTTCTTATTCATGCTAATACATTAAGATTAATACTGACTTCATTTTGATCTCTTGTACATATCTGATTAGTAATATGGAATAAAATTGACAATATAAATCATCATCATCATCATCAGCCTATAGCAGTCCACTGCTGGACATAGGCCTCCCCTAATGAGCACCCTGATAGGATAGGATATAAATATCATCATTGAATTGAAACTCGTTATGCTTGCTCTCAATAGGTCTAGGTGAAAATCAGTGCTTTACTTCTCTAGCAAAATATTATGCTGAGTAAAAGCCTTTTTCTTTGACATACTGCAGCACACACAGACATCTCCCCCATATTCTAATTTTATCATTGTTTGTTTTTTATTGTCAACTGTGTTCCATTAGTGTTTGTTTCCTGTGTACTGTATAATTGTTGTATTTTGTATATGTCTGAAGTTGCTAATAAAGAATCTATCTATCTTTTTCACCTTAACATAATTTCTTGCTCATAATTTTCTATCAGAATTCATCTCAGCACTTATTCCTTTTTTACAAGTCATCAATCTTCCTGATAAAACATACCCCATTCTTAGGTAACTTAGTGGCTGAGGCATCTCTGCCACCACCGAAAGTGCCCCTAGGAGGCTCAGCACTGCTTGAGCGGTGGCCTGTAGTGCTGGGGCGACGGGTCTCAACCGAGAGACGGTCCGTTGAGCCCGGGCGACGCGGCTTCGGCAGCATTGACGGTCTGGCATCGGCTAGCCTGGATTTACAAAACATGAGTGATGTGATGACATTGCTTTTCAGTGTCAATCAAAACTTTAAAGGCATCTAGGTGATTTTAAAGCAATTGTATGATCGATTATTCTATAGTTTAGCAACTGATTTCTATTTGTTTTAGCATTTTATTTGGTAGTGAAGTAGGTATAAGTATTTTAACAGTTCATATTTACTGGAAAGTGTTGACATACCTTGATTTCCTAACAGCACTTGACTGCGAGGGAGCAAACCTCTGGGGAATCATTTCTATGAATAATATTCTACTCTTTCTGAAGGTTTATTGTTTATTATAACACAAATGAAATCAAAATATTTCGCCAAACCAAACGAATTATGGTTTGATTTGAATCCAATTCAAACACAACATGACATTTCATAGGACAAAAAACGAGACAAAAAGTACTCCTTCTCTATGGCTCAAAGTGTTCCGTCGTGCCAAGCCAAAAGATACCGCCCCATCTAACTGCGCTCGCCAGCCAGCCAGGCGCAGGCCAGCCAGTATAAATATTGTATGTAGGTATGTACTCTTTGAGGCCCACATCGCGTCGTCGTAGTCGTCGTCGCCCCGCCCGCCCCGCGCCCTAGATAGTTTGGTATTTGAGAATTATTGAGTTTTTATTAAAAGAAAAGAGATACACACGAGGCTTCGCAATCAAAATGTATGTACCACGAGAAATATATTCAGACCAATTTTATTTTTTGAATACACTTGCAAGGGCTTTTTCAGTTTCATTCACTACATGAGGAAAGGATGGATCTAATAGGCACAGTTTTATGAAACTGCTGTATTCTGATGGTAATGGCATCTTCATAAATTCTGAAACAATTGATTTATTTTATCCATACCTTCAATACAGAGTGTCCCAAAACTCAACGTCAAGCCGAAAGTGAAAGACAGGTGGTTTCATGCATGAAACCACCTGTCTTTCGCTTTCGCATAAATGGAGTCCGAGTGGCTTTTAATAAAATAACTACCCGACAGCCGCCGCCGGCAGAGAATTCATGATTTTCAGTAAAGCCCTCTGACACAATTAAAGATAGAACCATATTTTTTGTTTTTCTGGGTCATTAAATTCATCTGTTAAATGGAGATATTCCGTATAATAATAAACCTACACAAGGTATTTGTAAAATAGGTATAATTCGAACGACTAGGTACAAACCACTGTTCTTGTTTAGTTTTGATACAAAGCTTTGAAAAACTTCATTTATATTTTGGTATTTTGGGGGTATGCTAGATTTGGATCCATTATAGCTCATGACCGGTAAATAAGCTCCTAGCTTTTGAAGGCATTCAGCCACATTTCCCTTTAATTGAAATTTTATTTTTCTAATCTGAAAATATTAAAATTCTTTGTATTAGCAGTGTACGTAGTAGATAGGTTATGTTGATACATATACTACCTACGTTCACCTATAGTACAAAGTAGGTACCTACCTAAATATAAACAAAATATTTCGTTTCATATTCTAGTTACTTACTTCGTTTCCAGACAAACTACTGAACAATATCAAAATATCTTGTTTGTATATTCCTTTCATTTTGTTGTTCATGTTCAAAGATTCGAGAACTTTTAGATCGCTGGTTATTAGAATTTGGTCACAGTGCAAATGTAGAGTTAAGTTTTCATACTTTGAATCATATTTCATCCAGGTATTTGTACGCCAAATCATAAGTTTTTCGACTGGCGTTGACCATGAATCTAGATTTAGAAAAGCAGTAGTAATTTTAATAATGATTGAAAAAGTACCCTATAGGGTTAGTTTGATGTCACTTTAGTAGAATAATACAATGATTGTTATAATTACTTGTCAACATGGCTTTGAACCGATTGAATGGTATTTTTTTATTTGATGATTGCAGCTTTTTGTAAAACCGTTCAAATAAAACCTAGTGTTTTCCCGCCGCGCCGTCCCGCATCGTCGCCGGCCGCCTCGGATGAAAAATGCAAATGGTTTCCGTAGGTTTCGTCCAATCCAGCCCAATCCTTTGAACCGGAAATGGACAAAGCTAATGAACCAATCACAGCCAAGAATTACAGGGCTGCCAGTACACTCCGGACGACTGACGCAGAATATGCCTCTTTATCCTGTAGAATGCGAAATCCATTTCCATAGACAAAGTACGTGAAAATAGCCTTGGTTGATGATTTGACGCAGTAACATGATATTTGAGAAGAATACTGCCAACTTCTGTACAAAAAGCTAGAAATAACACTAATTTAGTCTCGGTCGTTCTTATACCGATCTTTTTTTTTTAAGTTTAGGACACTCCTTTTCGATGAAACCGCAGAATATACTCACTATGTGGTGTCTAAGTCCATACCTTAAAGATGATAAATTATTTTGTTCTCAACAGCATAACTTGTCAAGGCAAGGAGAGGCAAGGCAACAAGTTCTACTTTATACGGGGCGGGGCGCGGCGGACGGCTTATTGGCGCTATAAAAGAGAAATATAGGCTGAAATGAACTTTTTTTGTGTTGAATATAGAATCTAAAACAATGAAGTGTTATAGTTGCATGTGATGTATTTTTCCAGCCAGCCAGAGACTAGAAACTGGAATTAATCTTTGTGTTTGTGGCCTATCTGGCTGCAAAGATTAATGTCAACAGGCCATGACAGCTATTATTTCAACTTGAATTATAGAGCATCTCTTTTTATACTTTGTGAACTGATCGAGACTTTCTAGCTCGGCCATAGCCCATAACGGCTATACGCTCCGTCTTGCCTACGTAATTTTTACACCGCACTGTGGTCACACATGACAACCAGATCTTCGTCATTCTATAAAACTGTGAGTTAGTCAGTGTATGTCCCCAACACACACAGGTAGCCGTCGACGATTAAATTCAGCTTAAGTATGACTAAGTTCACCTTTATTTTAAGTATCTTTAAGGCGCTTGGCTTGGCATGCCAAAGCCACTATTGAAAACTTCTAGCAGTGGAAGAACTTGATTTTTAATACTATCCCGAACCAAATTTAAAAAATACACCATTCATTACCTTAATGAATTTTTGGAGCAAATTCGGCAACATTGCAAGCCAAAGCCAAAGCCACTATGACTTACCAGTGGTGGTCGCATACGGCATACAAACTCAGCTTTTATAGAATTTCGAAGGTCTGGCGGTCGCATGCTCTTACCTAGTTCATTCAGCATGTCAACGATGATTGGGTCGCTCTTACCAGAAGAAACTTCGCAAACAAAACGGATTCCCTGTTAGATCCATGAGATGGAGCGTGCGTGTAGTGAAGCTATTACACTATTAGTGCACTAACGCGCTAAAGGTGTATTCTGTGACCGCCCCATTCAGATCAAGTTTTATAAACTGAATGGCATGCATGGCAACATTCGTTTACTAAAAAAAAGACGAGGCGGGCGAACGCACGTTGATTTTGCTGCGGAGCTAGGATTTTCACTGCAATATTCAGTTTTATTGATTTTTGCAATGGCTGCCGGAACGTATTACTTTGTCATCGTCGGGCATTCTGACAATCCGATATTCGAGATGGATGTCGTGCCAGTAACAAAGGAAGTCAAGGTATGTGCTGCGGTGACCTCATTTTCACTCATGTACTTAAGTACCTACTCGGCCGCCCCTCATTTAAACTATACGTAATTCGTACTCGTAGGCTTGTATAGTTGGCTTGCTCGAGACAGTTGACCTACTGACCCAATTAGCTATATTGCGCAGCCCTCAAGCCCGTTCTGAATAGATTCGTGGGAGTGTCACTTGCGATTAGAACGCGTATGTGAGTGGATAAAACGTAACGTAAGCACATTTTCGTGGAACTACCGTTATCGTTGGCAGTTATAACATTACATATTGATTAGGTTTCTATTTCAACATTTTGTACTGTTACACAAATTCTTGTTGGAAATTGAAGCATGGTTGATCACACCAACTTTTTATACTAGCATTTAGGTTAGATTAAATCTTTAAAAGATTGGGTGTTCTGTGGAGATTTTAAATTTAATCATTTGATTTCAGAAAGAAGACAATAGACACTTGAATCAGTTTATAGCTCATGCTGCACTGGATCTGGTGGATGAACACATGTGGAAGGTCACCAACACATATCTGAAGTCAGTGGACAAGTTCAATCAGTGGTTTGTCTCTGCATTTGTCACTGCTAGTCAGGTAAGATAAGACATTATCTAGCTATTGATCTAACTAGATATTTAGGTTATCAATTTTAACATGTCACACAGTGCCCTCTTCGTCACATATTAGACTTAAAATTGTATTTCCCTATTTGAATTTGCTAAAAGCTATAGGATGCACACTATTATTATTTTTTTTAAACTCAAGGCCATTTGATCTTCCAATGTGTATCTTGATATTTTGTGTATAACAGCCATTCAAAATTAAACCATCTATTTCAGATGCGTTTCATAATGGTCCACGATTCGAGGAATGAAGATGGCATAAAGAATTTCTTCACAGATGTTTACGAGTCCTACATAAAGCTAATGCTCAATCCATTCTACAAGGAAAACACAGTTATAACATTACCAGCTTTTGAAAAGAAGGTTCAATTTCTAGGAAAGAAGTACTTGACATAAAGCTTGTTACTTTTGAGGTCCCTAGGTAGGATATTGTATTACTTGTATTAATAATGATCCAACAGTTTGGCCTTACATTCCAATCTTGTAGATCTCATAGAATCATTATGACAAAAAACTGTTTAATGTTCTTTTTGTATTTTTTATATTGTGTCATGGAGATAAAAGAAAAATATAACCAATGAATTAAAAAAATATTTATTTAACTTTCAAAAAATGCTTTAATAAAAATAATACTATCATCAATGGGTTGATTCATCACCATATTGTCTTCCATCACCACAAATCAGGTAGACCCAAGTCATCGGAATGATTTAGTATTTGAAAATCATCATCCAAAATATCTGTAAAGAGAAAATAATATTTTAATCTCAAAACAATGATTGCACAGAATTAGATTCTAACCAGTTGTGCTAACAATATGTACAAAATTATTAGATTTTACATTTTTTTACAGCAAAATGAAGGTGTGAAGAGAACACTTGTCAGATGTGTCGGGGGGAGATTAGGACTTGACTTTGGATATATCAGTCAGTCTTTTTCTCTCTCCTAATACTACTGGCATACATTCATCACTCCCTGGGCCCAAGACTCGAGAATTTCATGAAGACAAGACAATGATGATGTATTTGTGTAAATAAATTGTATAATAAAAAACCATACATTTTATTTGTCTTTTAGAACCTGAGCTATTTTATTACTGGGCATTGAATCTATTCTGTGCATTCACCAACTGAATAGAGAAGAGAATGTGACTCAAAAAACAAAAAATATGCAATTATCAGTATTAAATCTAAAGATGGTTGATGTACTTTTGGCATTGGCCAGTTCACAATTAATAAATTGAATTGAATCAAATAAATAAATTGTGCTGGAAAATTCACACAGCATTATCTAGCCCCAAGCTAAGCAGAGCTTGTGATAATTCAATTACAACCTGGGTCAAGGTTCAGTACAAGAGAGAATAGGTTTTTCCAGACCTTATGATGATGACCTGATACATTGTCGCCCACTTTCTGCTGGTCTATCTGATTTATTATAATAAAAAGATGGAAAGGCCATGGATCTGGAGTGGGGATAACGTGTCGACGATTTATCGTTTATATGCTATCCAAAAAATTGCTTTCATTGATAAGAGATTTGCTTCCTTTATATTTTAGAAGATAATTAAACATTTCAAGGTGATGTCAGGATGGTTGGCTAATCCTGTACCCATCAAGGAAATAAAGATAGATTGATTTAAGATCCCAGTAGTGCCTGTAAGAAAATGGAGAGCAAAAGTGCAGTCATAGGCATTTACATAATTGTCACATCGAAAAATAATTAAAATTCTACTTCAATGATAGATAAAAGTGTCTGTGATTGATGGTAGCAACACATAATCGAATTCACGTTTGTTGATATGCGTTAGAAATAGAGAATGATTAGTGCTAAAATAAATGTCTCCTCTTTGGTTTACGAAATAATGACTATTCTTAGTGTGTACACTAGAGTATATATGTACTGATGATTGCTCTTATAGGAACGGAGATATAGAACAAGACTAGAATAATATTCTTAGCTAGAGTTATAATAGTTCTTATAGAAAACAAGCTTTTCTTATTATAAATGCTATAATGATCGTGTAATAGGGCCTCTGCCCATAGTCACTTACACACTTTATGCAAATTTGTAGTTTAAAAAGTTGATGTGAAGTTCTAGGAACAAATGCATTGAGGTACCTACTCTCGCACACAACAAATAATTTATTAGTCAAATTACACACCAAACAATGTAGGTAGGTTGCAAAATAAGTAGTTTTGTTACTGTTTACTTTTCTCTCTATTTTTTAACAGGCACTGGGCTTACCTTATATAAATCTTAATTTTCTATATTTTTCACTAAAAATTATGTTTTTCTGTTGAAACTTAACTAGATAATTTTTGAGAAACTCACTCAGCCAGGTAACCGGCTATCATGAATGTTTAATTTCTTCTAAATTATAAAGGGAGCTCTTACTGTAGAAAGCAAATGGGAAGCAATTATTTTAGCATTGTTGAAATTATTGCTTTCCATTTGCATCCAGGTGACTCATCAATCATCCTGATAGTAATAACACGGTGGTTATTACTGTAACCATACAATAAGCAGGACTATCCTAGACTTTAGGGTAGATGTAATAGAAATCTTCCCATATCAAGAATAAGCAACATAACGGTGCCCACATTATTTAACTGATATTAAGACACAAATACAGGACGAAGTAGCAAACCTTTGAAGAAGTCATCATCACAAGATGGTGCATCCTCCAGGTTGTACTCTTTGTTCATTGGTGGAGGTGTAGGGGGACACTGCTCATGTTGCAAAACTGGTTCTGACAGCATCATTTCAATAAATTCCATGTTATAGATATCTGGAAAGAGTACATTCAGGACTTCATTTCTTGGACAGACAAGGTATACATTAATAATGCCATAAGTGACAGGCAAAAATTTAACAACAGCTTGAGTTCAGAAACAAATTTTTCTGTTGAGGGTAGGTATTCTAAAAAAATATTTTGAACTCACTTTGGTATGCAGGCTTAGTAAACCTGATCTCCTCCATATCAAAGTCTTCATTCTCATCGCTGTAGATCATGGAAGCGACATTGACTGCCCGGGGAGTAAACACCTTTCTACCGGGGGTGTTTTGCTGTAGGGCTTTACCAGTGTTGGATAGGAATGATTTTTTAGGCTCCCCGCCTTTCTTCATAGGCTCGTTTGGCTTGTACGGGCCTGTAGGGACTGTCTTTCCCATATTCTCTGTAGAATAATAAAAACACTGGTGAAATACGACAAATAGAAATTATTTACACAGGTAGAAATGAGGAAAACTTACCTATATTAGAGAGTGGTTGTCGGTTAACATTCTTTACGAATTGGCGATTATGGTGATCGCCGAAAATTTCAAATTGAGGCATGATCGTTGTTGAAGAGTTGCTTGGATTGGAATCAGGGATGTAGTCCTGATCAGACCTTGATGATCTATGATCTTTAGTTGGGCAGGGCACACTGCGTTCGTTAAGCAAGTCTTAAAATATTTAGCAGAATGAAATGAAGCAAAGGGAGCACTAATAAGCTTTTAAAAATTTCTTTTAACAGTTTTAGTGGGGTTTCCAGGGGTTTCTTTGTTCTCACTTCTCTCTAAAAATCAAATAGCACGAAAACTTAACGGACTTTTTGACGTTGACTTGACAAATGTTATTTTTCCGGAACCGGTGAGTTCCGTACAAAAAAGTCGACTAGTTTTTGTAGCTAGTAGTGAGTAGTCCGCCCGTGATTTTTTTAGGTTCAATCAAACCACAAAAATCTTCGTTGTTTTGTGTAGCCATCTAGTAACTAAAGAAGATGAAGTGGTTTCTGCTAAAATAATTTAATACAAATTAAATTATTTTATCTCAATCTCAACTCTTTATTTGTAAAATGTCTGAAGAAAGTTCCAAGGCGAACGGCACAAATCCAGCACAGCGCTTACCTTCGTTTAAACCACCCCGAGACCTCTCATTAGGGGGTGTAAAACAAAAAAAAGTTTTTATCCCTAATCTAAATGTTTCGAGGAATAAAAGCAAGGGGTGAGAATAAAATCTACATTAACTCTGATAATAGTTTCAGTAGGTACCTAATTATGGAATAAATTATGTACTTATTTATTTATTCAAAGGATTACAACTATATTTACAAGGTATTAAGTACCTAATACAATAGTGTAGTCAACAAATATATCGTGGTGCACCTAAGAAACTGTTTGTTTTATCTGAAATTTTACTCCAGGCAAGCAAATTCAAGCAGTCAGGATTCAACGAAAGAGGATCGGCACCGCCATCGGGACAGGAACAATAAACCACGAATTAAGAATGGACCTAATGTCATCAAATCCTCTGGAGTTTTCTCTGAAGGTTAGTTGACCGTTATCTTAAGATTCGAGATATTTCATTGCAGAACATGCTGAACAAAGGTCTTAAAATAACTTGGTGTCAATGGTATCTCCATAGTAGCCAGCTTTAAAGAATATCCATGCTATAGGTGGTGTGATAACACCACGGATGTAGTTTGAGACCACATGGTACAGGCAGAATGATTAATGCAACCAATTCATTTTGCTCATCATCTTAATTCCTCTTTGTACTTAACTGGTCTGTTTTTCCCATCTATGTTTTTATTCTAAGTTGTGGAAAATGGGGTTGATTAAGCTGATAGTAACATCACTTTAAATTACAATTCTAGTAAACTAGAAAATAAATCTATTGCAAATAATTGAAAGACAAATTGATGTATTATTTAATATTTATTTATTTATAAGTATAATAGTTGAGTTTATGGTCTTTGCACGCTTTTCGAGTTGAGTGATCATGTGAGTTTATTATTGCCTGTAACAGAAGCTGAAATAAGGAGATGTTAGCCTCCAGTTTTTTTTAATTTCATTACAATACATATTTTGGAGTCTTAATAACATTTTAAACCGTGCCCATGCCATTACAAGATTCCCTTGTGTAATTGAGTTGTATGATAAACCTTAGGTCTGGGGCGAGTGGAGAGACATTCTAGCCGTGCAGCGTACAGCAGGGATGCTAGTGATTCAGCAGCTCACCTTCTGAGGCCGACAATCAGGGTCAAAGATGTTGTCAAGGTAAAACCTTTCTAATTTTATTTTACATTTTCGATAACTATTTAGATAAATATTATAATTATAACCTTTGAAGGGGTGGCAAGCAAGCCATAATGGAAAAAAAAACTGGTACCCAGAACTGCCGACCCTCCGAATTTCCTGCGCTTAGGCGCAAATCGCGCAAGTTACGGGGAAGACATTAGTTGACATTCAAGGACAATACTGAGTTTTGAGGCTATAATGGCTATATGTTATAACACAAATTTTACATCCATATCCCATAACCGCATGTTATGGGATATGGATAAAATTTGTGTTTCACTGTAAATCTGCCTATCACTAGGTGTAACGTTAAAAACTTAGGCATTTATAACATAAGTGTGACATTATAACATAAGTGTGACAAGGCTGAATGGTTGTTTGTTCCTTCTTCATACCAAAACTTGCCAAAACTTTTTATCCCATAAATCAGTTCCCATGGGGTAGAAATAGGTGACATTCTCTCCTGGTTCTACAGAATAACTGTTACGATTCTTATAATAGTTGTAGCCGTGCCAGGTACTATTGAGTTTTACACTAATTAATTATTTCAGTTAGCCTGATGTGTACCATGAGCAAAGGTCCGGCATGAATAAATACCTCCTTTAAAAATAAACGTTCCAGATAGACAAAGAGCTAGAAGAACAGAAGATCAAATATGTCCTTGGGGAGGATAATGAGGAAATGGGAGAGAGCTATGACTTTAAGCGAGTGCGCGAGCGAGACGCGCCTATTAAACTGCCCATGGACGATGGTAGGTTTAAGATTAGTGTTTAGAATGGTAATTTGTAGGTATTTTTGTGATTAGTAAGGTTTTTTCCGACACAGAATAGAAAAGCATCATTATAGCTTTTGTTTTTTCAATTTTATTTTGCCCTATAGATAGACTCAGATCAAATACCTACAAAGATATTTGAAATCATTATGGAAATGAAATACACACCTACCAATAATCCTAGAAATGCATTATATTTGATACCTATTTCCCTGTAAAGCTACTGAGAAGTGAAGAGATGTGAATTCATTGTAATTAAAAGTACTAGATTCTGCCCGCGGATTCGCACACGCTTTTCAAGTAGCATTAAAATCAGCTCAACCATTTAGGCGTGAAAAAGTAACAAACGGAATTACTTTCGCTTTTACAATATTAGTATGGATTGGATACAATAGGTACACCACAAAGACTTTTTCCACAAAATGTCTTTGGTACACCACCAACAACAAAAGGTTTTTATTTTCAATTTTAAAACTTATTTATTTAAAATAATAAAGCCGGCCAAGTCCGAGTCGACTCCGCACAGATGGTTCCATATCATCATCGTGCATAGCTATTTCGCAACAAAGGAAAACTGATTTTCAAAATACTAGCAAAAAGCCAACATGACGCGGTCACTTATCCAAGTACTAGCCGCGCCCGACGTTGCTTAACTTCATTCAGTTATCGGTACTCAACTTGGTATGTATAACATCATCATCATCAGCCTATATTAGTCCACTGCTGGACATAGGCCTCAAAATCAAGCCCCCAAAATCTTGGCTGTTCTTATCATGCATATTGGACCACCTTGATTATAAAATTTATTTATTATTTGTTGTTATAGCGCCAAAAAATACATGTTCTGTGAAAATTTCAACTCTGCCTTTTACGGTTGATTGTATCACATCAACCGTAAAAGGCAGAGTTGAAATTTGCCGTCTGTCCGTTAGCGTGCCAGCTAACGGACAGACTGCCCCATCTGTCTGTCCGTCCGTCAGCAGTCATAGGTTTATAATAGGTTTTTTTAGTTTGGTGTCCTCTGGTTACGGAACCCCTTAAAAGCATAGCACATAATGACTTGTCACATGAGTTACACAACGCTTTTATAGGAAAGTAATGCCTATTAGCTAAAACACCGGTTACCAAATCAATGTGCAATATCAATGTGTGATGAAAGCATGCCTAATTTTTAGGAGGATTCCTTAGAAACAAGGCGCTGAAGGTGAAACAAGAATGTGTGGTCAAAGAGGAACCGATCGACGAAGACAGTAAGAAATGGAGTATTTAATATGTTAATTTGTTTATATCAGCAGCTCCTTAATACCTGGCGAACTGTTTTGCGAGGGGATGGGATGCGGCGACAGCAGAATATACTATATATATATATTATAGAATATACTATAGTTATAAGTATTTATTTAGGCTTAGAAATTTTATTTTAAATAGCTAAGCTTATATGCTTTGGGTACGGGACGTAAAATTGGATCTTAAGCAAACGAAAGCGGGAAACATTGCTTTAACTTATTATATACCTTTAACTTATTATTACCTACGTATTATATACCTACCTATAATATACCTTATAACGAGAGCAAGAGCTATTTTCAATGGGTAATTTTTTATTGAACAGTAGTCGTGAGATGTTGGTTATTGAAATATTTTCGGCACGTTATTTCTTAAAAGTTCCATTACACGGCTAAATTAGTTTGGCGTGATTAAGATTGTTTTTTTTTTATTTAAATAATATAATTATATATATACAGTCGTGGTCAACTAATTAGGGACAATCTATAGTTAAGCCAAATTGTGAAATGTTTTTTTTCAACGAGTCTTAAAAATATTCCATATCTTTTACATCATTGATGTGCCCGATTATACAAACAATAACAACTTCTTAAACATTAAACCTCTTTACAGTATAGCTGATAGATTATCATAGTGCTATTTGTTGAAATAATGCTGGCTGGCCATTTAATTAGGGACACTGAGATATTGCGTTCTTTCTTTCGAAGCTTTTTGTGAGGCATGGGCAAACATTCCTGTCGAAACATGCCAGAAACTGATAATGTTTATGCCACATCCATCGGTGTCAAGCGGTAATGACTAACAAAGGGTACTGATTTTAGACGTAATAAAATGGAGCTGTTAAAGATATTATAATACTGCAGATTATTAGTTTTGTTTAACTCTATTTTTCATTATAGTTTACTGTCTTTAATTAAATGTCCAGCTACAGAATTATACCTTAAAATTGAATACATGTTCAACCTTTGATATTAAATACTTTTTTATATTTATTTATTCTTTTTTTTACAGCCATTTATAGCATAATAATCGAACCAAATTATGCAAATAATAGGTGCTGAGAAATCAATAGGGTTTTATATTTATATGTACATAACCGGTTATTGCTCTTCACTATCTTGAAAGTCCCTAATTAGTTGACCACGACTGTATATATATACCTATATGTATATCGCACCTATAAAATAGAAGTGACTCATTTTAGACAACATGATTTTTGGGAAATGTGATATAATTATTAAACAATCTCGTTATTTTTACATAATTGTACACATGAAAAAAAAAACACGAATTTTCTATATTTTTTACAAATCATAGGATAAATTCGATACGTGCGTAGGTAAGATTGGGAACAATTATTTAATACGTTGTGTTTTGTGGTGTTCAAAAACTTCGTTTGCATTAGTCTCGGTTTTACTTAAAAAAACATTTTGTTGTATTATTAATTTAGGAATTTATGTTCAACAGCTTTTTTGACCTGCCCGCCTGATGTTAAGAAGGATGTGTATGATACTCCTGACATTATCAATCTAATGAAGAGTGAAGAACCGAAGATAATGCTACTCCAGGTAATTGTCTGAAACATAATTTCTACCATGGAAACAGCTGTCCAATTCTGCTACTATAACAATGGACGGAAGATCGTCGCAAAATTACCAATCGTTTATCAGAATCCTGTTATAAATAAATAAATAATGTTGGACAATCCACACAGTATCATCTAGCCCCAAGTTAAGCAGAGCTTGTGTTATGGGTACTAGAGGATTGATATACTTAATACAATACATGACATAGATAGATTTTTTTTATTATACATAAACATCTGCACATCAGCGTACACAATTGTCCCGAGGCGGGAATCGAATCCGCAAACTTCTCCGTCGCAGGCAGACCCTCGCCCACCGTGCCTCAAATCGTCGAATTAAGTATGTCAATTGGTCCTCAGTTCCCGCAGTCACTTCCCGGCCAACCTCGAACCAGCACCACCGACGACCGTCCCCGCAGGAAGCAAGCCAACCAATCCGCATCAACAGCGTCTACAGCACCCTCCGCATCATCCTCCACTGAGGCAGGTAGTGCAGAACCGGCGCCAGAGGTAAGTGATGATAAATAAATAAATAATGTAGGATAACCCACATGAAAGCCCAAAAACCAGTCGTCTTACCTGAAACCGAAGTGTGAAATGTTCTAATAAATTATAAATATGTACCTAAGCAAAATCAGAACTAGATGGACCTTGCAGCGGTCACAGCGAGGTTATGGATGGAGGCGTCTTAGAACCGCTTTTCCTGGCGTCTCGTTTAATTAGTATCATCGTAGTATAGTCGTAAGTATATAGGCTGATGATGATGTAGTGAAATCAGAAAAATCAGAAGCGCAACAAGATAATATAGCGAAATTTTTCTGTTTTTGTTTCTATTCTATTCCATACCACCCCATAGTGCTGTCCGTTAAGGGCCGATGTATGATGTACCTATAGGTGAAGGTCTGATAAAGTACACTATCAAATCAACATATGAACTATCCACTGTTGTATCTTCAGGTGGACAAGACCTGTAGTCTAGCAGACCTGGAGGAAGGGAAGATAGGCAAACTGAGGGTCTACCACTCCGGACGAGTCACGCTAAAGCTGGGCGACACTGAGTTTGACGTGAGTAACAAATAGCTCGAATAGATACATTTGTAAATGGCGCGATTGTCTCTTCCTTTTTCATACAATTATCCACGCTGACGACCGAAAGCTATAAAACTTTTGAAACTCATGGTTATTAACACTAAAGTCATTTAAAACGGGATATTTACTCAAAAATCAAATTATGGTAAATATACCGTTTTAGATGACTTTAGTTACAGAAAGTAAAAAATAGTAAATTAAAGTAAAAATTTTATTTATTGACAAAATAGACAGTGAAACAGGCAATATGGGTCCATAGGCCCCTGATCTAGTAAAAAACTGTGTTTCAGGAACCAATGGCTTCTCCAACTGATGTTTACATTCAATTATGTCTATGCAATTATGGATATCTTATAACTAATTTTAAATTTAGGTACAGAGTAATCCAGTTAAATAAAAACATAACAATAACATGTAGAGCAGTAATCTCAGACTATGCGTACAGAAATACATTGCGAAGTATGGATATATTGTTTAAGACTAAAATAATAATATAATGTAATGACTTGACGACCCATGTGGCGCGGTGGGCGAAGGTCCGCCTGCGACGCAAGAGGTTGCGGGTTCGATTCCCGCCTCGGAACAATTGTGTGTACGATCTGCAGATATTTGTTCCGGGTGTTCTGGTCGTTTTCTATGTATAATAAAAAATATCTATCTATGTAATATATAGTATTATGTATATCAGTTATCTAGTACCCATAACACAAGCTCTGCTTACCATGGGGCTAGATAATGCTGTGTGAATTGTCCAGCATTTTTTTTTTAATGTATATTTCTTTTTAAGTTAAGTTATTTACTTCGGATATGAAAGCTATTCCTCCATCCAATGAAAAAACAAAGGGAATGCACTAGCTTGAATACAAATTTACCCAACCTACCCAATCTGTAGATTGTTGTTACATCCAATCACAGCACAATCACACCTAAGAAGTAGTGTTGGGTTGGATGGTGTAGGTAACAATCAGTGCACCTCGGTAGTTTTACCTATGTTTTATTACCCTGCCTGGAACTGTATGCAAAATTTCAGCCCGATCCGTTCAGTAGTTTTTGCGTGAAAGAGTAACAAACATCCATATAACAAAGTTTATAATATTAGTAGGAGACGTAATTATTATTTAAGATTACCAGCCTTATCTTTTTATGTAGACATTAACATTTATTTATAGAATAATCAAGAACCACCTAGCATTTAACTTTAAATTTATATTGCAATTCCTATGCAGGGTACATGTTGGATGTGTTATATTATTTAAAGAACTATTTGTACACAATCAATAAAACATTGAGTATTGAATTCTTCTTGCAGGTATCAATGGGGACACAAGCATCATTCCACCAGGAAGTCGTCTCAGTGGCATGTGACGAAGATTCACGCTCCGCCAACATCATATCTCTGGGCTCCCTCACACACAAGCTGAATATCGTGCCAGACTGGGAGAGAATGTTTAAGAAGATGAATGTTTAGTTGTAAGGTTTTCGGCCCTACTTCATCATCTTTAGATGATAGTGATAAGAGATGGATATGATAATTGATAGAGAGATGTTTAAATTGATATTTGATTTATTGCTTGATATGAATACGAGGGACAGCGGTCGAACGCGTACTGAGCTGTCCAAGCTTAGGTAGGTAAAAATGCACTGCTTGCAGAAGTGCAAATTTGCGGTTTATACATAAATCGTACATTAGTTATAAGAGACTTCTCTACGACATCAACAGTCAACCAGCAAGGCTACAACGCTATTTAACACATAAATAACGTAACGCATATTCGTTATTACGCTAATTTTAGAGTAAATAACGCGTGTAAAGGCGCATTTTAGAGCGAATAACGCCTTTCATGAGTTATTCACGTTAAAATGCGCCTTAACACGCGCTATTCGCGTTCAGATTAGCGTAACAGCGCTGATAACGCGCGTCACGTTATTGTTAACCATAACAGGGTTGCTTCACCATAACAATGGTATCGTCTCAGAATGATAAATTTTGGCAATTTACCTAAGATATTGACGATTCTTTGTTAATGGAAACCGTGTCTGGTTGGACACTTTTCTGCCAGTGTCAAGTAATGGAAAATAGTTGGAAATTATCTTGGAAAGCGTGGGAACAATTTTGGTGTTGCATATTCCTCACATCTTCTTTATAGGAATTTGAATTTAAAGTAGCCATGGCTGGCCCATAAACACTGTATAAAAATAGAACATAAAAAGCTCGTGGCACTTTGGTTATTTCTAAAATCAGTCTCTCTCGGCAAGAATTATAAATACACAAGCGGAAAATTATAAAAATATAAATTTTGTATTGTTAAGTTGTAAATAAATATGTAAAAAAAATACTAGGCATTTTCTTAAACGTCTACTAGCTCCAAACTTAGCAAGTAATGTTAGCTAAGTAAGTACTTAAACGTCTACTAGCTCCAAACTTAGCAAGTAATGTTAGCTAAGTAAGTACTTAATCGTCTACAAGCTCCAAACTTAGCAAGTAATGTTAGCTAAGTAAGTACTTAAACGTCTACTAGCTCCAAACTTAGCAAGTAATGTTAGCTAAGTAAGTACTTAAACGTCTACTAGCTCCAAACTTAGCAAGTAATGTTAGCTAAGTAAGTACATCATAAGGGATTTAGAGAATTGATCTTTATGCGCGTTGCAGATTCATAAGAAAGCAAATTCTGAAACGTGAACTTTGTAAAATCTACTGAAATAGCCTGTAGGTAACGGAATGTACCTACCTACTCGGTTTCCTACTTTGTAGTCATTTTAAATAGCTACAATAAATTGATTACGTACACATTAAACTATAGTTTTACAGCGCAGTAAAAATAAAAAATCCTGAATGTGGATATTGAGAATGGATACTAGGACGTTTGACGTTAAAATGGAAATAAACAAACAAGACTTCAACAAAATAAATTATAATTTATTTCATACAAAACTACGTAACAACAAATAACTTTGGGATGACTAGCGGCCTCGATCAGTACAACCCAGCGGGGAAGGGAGCGGGGGCCAAATGCAGCGCGGGGGCCAAAGGCAGGGGGGCCACGGGCAGGTGCGCGGGGTGCACCAGTTGCACTTGATGATGATCGTGATGCTCGTGGTGATCTTCCTTCTCCTTCTTACCCTGGGATAAATTATGTTTTTTTTTTAACTATCTTGGTTATTAACAAAGTCATTTAAAAAGGTATATTTACCTTAGTATTTATATAAATCGGTTCTTAGAATTAATTATCAGATAATGAAAATCGGTCAAAAAACCTCAGAAGTGCTCAAGTTTTGCGTTTGATTATTCGGAGGGTCAATCTTATAAGAATGATGCCCTGTTATGAAAGCTTACTCATCATACAGATAAATTACAAAATTTCTCTTACATGTTTGTCTTCGACCACCTTCTTTACGATCACGGTGGTAGGCGCGACGAGTGGCGCGTGGAGGCCTCCAAGGCCGCTGTATCCAAGGCCTCCATAGCCGAGGCCAGCACCGTATCCGAGGCCTCCGTATCCTAGGCCAGCTCCGTATCCTAGAATCAGAATTATTTAATAAGTTTTGATTGTGCAATACAGAAATTATCAGTATTTCCGTATAGTTTTTTTTTATTTTAAACCATTTTTAAACGAGTATTCTAAAAAGAAGCATGTTGATGTCTATTCCGTTTAAATTATAATTATGGCTATATGTAAGACATCAACATGCTTCTTTTTAATTTTTTAAAGTCTGTTAAAAAGTAAATCATTGTAAATTGTCATTCGAATCTCTTCACGACAATCTTTTAAACCTAAGATAAAGTAAAGAAGTTGAAAGTAATCCTCCAGCTAGACTTCAGTAGGTATGTACTAGTTATACATTTTTGTTTGTCGTAGGTATCTAAATATTTAAATGTTATATTTACCTAGGCCGCTGTATCCCAGTCCAAGCCCGTATCCTAGGCCAGCACCGTATCCAAGTCCCCCGTATCCCAAGCCATGACCAACTCCCAGCCCGCTGTATCCTAAGCCATGACCGTATCCTAGACCATGTCCGAGACCTAGCCCATGCCCGTATCCTAGGCTACTGTAGCCGAGCCCGCCATAGCCTAGGCCTCCGAGGCCTCCCACTCCAGCGACCGCTAGTCCTCCGCGCTTGTCCCTTCGCCCTTCCTCCTCGGGAGCTACTGACACGCCGAGGGCGGAAGCTGCAAGAAGTACTACGCACACCTAGAAAACACATTTATTTTAATCAGGCGTTGAAAAAACGATAACATTAGTTCAAATAGTTTCTCATATAGCATCGTTCTTCGAACTTGACAAACTATAGGTAAACATCTTGTATTTTTAATATGTAAACTGATATGACCTGGTTTAGTTCTTAATTTCTTAAGAACAGGGTCCAGAATGACGTATGCTAATGCATGTATTAGGGCCGTTTTTCCGAAACCAAATCATAATAAATTAAATCGAATTATGTAAGTGGTTGAGCAACTTACGAAGGCTTTCATAGTGATTGAAGATGTGTGATGCTGGGACGAGCTAAGCTGACTGATAATTTCCATCGGAAGATCTTGTCTTTATACAGAAAGCACGGCGAGGTCGCATTTTGCAAAATTCTTGCGAAACTGTTGCTCTTATACACATTTATATTCCAAAATTCAAAATATTTAAACGATGTTGTGAAATACTATGATCTAAATAAATTATTAAGTGTTTAGAACATAAAACGAACAACATTAACATATTAAAAACTATCGTATTTTGACGAATTCATTACCGCACTCACCCTGAAGAAGTCCCCCGGGATCAAACGTTGGGTGTTCTTCTAACACAAATAAGGTTCGTAGTAAATAAATAATAGTTTTAAAAAACTAAAAAACCTCGCTTTTATAAATAAACAGAACTATAAATAAATCATTCAAATTATGGATAAGAGTGATAAATAAAAGAATTTATTTTAATGTAAAAAAAGCGTGGGGAACCTTACCCCCCTCCAGTATTTTCTAAAAATAGGGATTGTAATATCTTAATAATTAACTTACTTGCCAACTATCAAGACTTTTCTCTTACTCTGATAGTTTCGAATTTATGACCCAAATTCGAAACTATGAGAGTAAGAGAAAAGTCGTGATAGGAGTCATGAGATAATAAAAACTGTTTACATAATTAAACTTTTCAAATTTTCGCATTTCATGGTTTCTGATTTGGCCATTCACTCATCTCAAAAAGCCACCTGTATATGTAGTTGTATAAAATAAAAATAAATACCTAATGCTGCACAATTCACACAGCATTAGCCCCATGGTAAGCAGAGCTTGTGTTATGGGTACTAGATAACTGATATACATAATACAATACATTACATAGATATATATTTTTTATTATACATAGAAAACGACCAGAACACTCGCAACAAATATCTGCAGATCGTACACACAATTTTTCCGAGGCGGGAATCGAACCCGCAACCTCTTGCGACCTTCGCCCACCGCGCCACATCGGTCGTCAAGTTTGTACCTTACAGTCAGCAACAAAGTCGCTTAACGTTTATATATTTATAAAAGTTGATTCCCTTCTAGGTTTTTTAATTATAAGCATCAATTTAAAGACTAAGGCTTTGAAAAATTGAAACTTAATAAACTTTCGTTACTGACTGTACCTACCGTTGTGCCTATTATTTTGGTGCATTGAACCATTCCTGCTGTGGTAGACTGTAAAATACCTACTAATAAGTAAATGTATCTGTGCCTTATAAGGTTTCATAAGTTTTTTAAAATAAATACATCACTAAACCATAATAATTTATTACCTACATTTAAAACTAATAACAATAACAACTAAGCAGAACTAGACACAGTCTGTTTTTCTTCCTTAGGCAGTGTAACAGGAGTTTCACGGCCATTGATTTGGTTGCCTTTCAAGTCTATAGCAAAGTTGTAATCTGTTGTGTTTGCTAAGGCGTGGTCTATCGCTGCATCCAGAGTCTCCGGGGTGATGAAGGTTTTGCTCAGCTCCTGGAAATATTGGGTAGAGAGATAGAAAACACTTTAATATGGTACACACAGAAAGAGGTAAATACAGAAATAGGTAAATACAGAAATACTTAAGAATTGAGGAAATAAAAGGGTGGCTTAATTGCAGTGTAATTTCTTCCAGGAGACCTTAGGATGGACTGGACATGAAGAAACAATATAGATGGTGGCACTTGAATAAATATTAAGAGAAGAAAAAAGAAAATAAATACTATAGATACAACATTACTACTATATATACCTACTATAGATATGAGCTAATATCTTTATTTTCAGAAGGCTGATTTTGCATCAAACATACACTTATATTGTAAGGGGGTAAAATGTATTTGTTTCTTTGTGTTTGTTAGTGAGTAGAGGGAAATGGCCAGAAGATCTGGTCCAATTTATAAAATCCTTTATTAAAATATAGGTGCATTATCTCTCAGTGACATAAGCTATGTTTTAAACAGGTACCATGTAAGGGTAGCCATAAGCAGAGGCTTGATTATCAATATATATTAGATATTTAGACAAGTATGTGTGTAAAGTCTGTAGAAACAATAATGTCTTTCCCAAAAAACTGAACTAGTAACACACCTTCTCTCTTCGAACCTCCTCTGAAGCCTTCTGAATTTTCTGTCTCAGTTGTGCATCTTTCTTTTCCATTCGAAGAAGGGCATACTCTTCCATAGCTGCTATTTCTTGTTTTCTTCTCTCTTCTCGTTCAAGCGACACCTAAAAAGGGATAGTTTTGTAACCTTTAATTTTTCTTTATAAATATTATGAAGACTACAAAATCTAATGCCCATGGACCTGCGAGACCAATACTTAGTTAACTATAGTTTCATATTTTATTCTGGCACAAGGAAATGGTAGCGCATACCCAGAAGTAAGTTGTCCTGCTGGGCTAGAATGTGATGGATGACTACTACTTACTTAATTCATAAACAGTGATATGTATTGTTACCTGTTTGTTCCATTGTTCGTTCAACTCGACGCATTTCTCCCATTCCTTAGCCTCCAACCTCAAAGACATTTCAGAGCTGGCACTCTCTTGGGTGGTCTGGTCGTGTATCATCTCGTTGTGATAGAACTTCCTTATAGCGCGCATCTGTGTCTTGTAGTTATTGTTCAGACGCAGTAACTCAAGTCGCTCAGTCTCAGTCACTTCTGGCCTTTTTGGGATACGGAAAACTTTACTCTTAGCTACGGGTAGCCATCGGGGTTTTCTGTGAGCTTCGGCGGTCTGTATTATAGTCGGGATGAAGCGCTTCGATAACACTTTTTGGGATATCATATTTTACGTACCTACAAATAACTTTTCTGGAAGGAATTTATAAATTAGTTGTTTTGGAAAAATCACAACATAACCTACAAAAATAAGTATTACCATCCATACCAACTTGACAACTTTATTTATGTTAAATGTTTTTTCGGAAAAGTACGGTTTGGTTTGCAGAAAAATATCATTCCATATTCAAAGTGAAGTTAACCATCTATCAAGAAGTTGAAGTTGTAACCATTATCTTTGCCCCTTTTGTTTGAGTGATCGATCAGATCAATCAAAACAACAATTACCTTACCTATTTACAACAAATGTCGGCGGCGGCGGCTGTCGCTTTGTTTTTAGTGAGCTTTACGAATTAGCTGATAAATAATGATAAAAATAGCAGCGCTAAATGATGAATCGGAAGACGAGAGTGGCTCAGAAGACGAAGTAACCAGAGAAGCGCTAGAACAAATAGCCCTTCAGCAGTATGCCAAGGCACTCGAACTTCAGCGAAAAGGCAATTTGAAGGATGCAGCTCAGCTTCTCAGAGATCTTCTGGACACAGAACTGCTGGAAGATGTCAAAAAACCCGGCTCAGGTGAGAAAGTTGTGGGACCACTATTTAATCTGAAATATTTGAGCTACAAAAACTTGGCCGCTATATTGAGCGAATCTGATGAAATCGATGCATCTATAGAGGCCTACTGTACAGCCGCAGAGTTAGATGACACTGATATTACCCTTTGGCACAGATTAGGGCAGCTGTGCATGAGAGCAAAACGGTTTGAAATGGCGTTACATGCATTCCAAAAAGGTGCTGAGCGAAACCCCCGCCATTGGCCATGTTTAGATAAGATAGTTACTCTGTTGCTCGGTCTAAATTACAAAGAAGAGTGCATCTCCATTATTCATGACACATTAGTACTGGACCCAGGCTACTTGAGAGGCCTTGCTTACAGAAAACACATTTACACTGCATTTCCTTACATTAGAGATTACATGGAATACTTGAACCCAATATACAAATATGATGAGAAAGATGAAGAGGAAATTGATGACAAACAAGCTGAAAAACTGCTCAAAGAAGCTGATGCCATCCATGAGACATTTCTTGAGCAGCAAAGAGCAGAGCAATTCAAAAGTAAACTTCCAGACTTAAAACTTAAAAAACCAATAACCAGCTTTACCTGGCAATCTGTAGGCGATTCATTGGTCAACATGCATCACTACATGACAGATAACTACTTCAGTCATGCTTGTTTCATTGAGCTTGTGTTTGAAAAAGTGGAGGAAGCAATGGAAGTCGATGAGCCTAAAGAAGTTGATTCTGTGGATAAAGAAGAAAGAGAAAATGCAGATACAGAAAATAAAACTGACCCTCCAGAATCAGAAAGTGAAAATAATTTGTCAGATAAAGAGAAAGCAGCAGACACTGAAAAAGTTGAAAGCGATGTTGAAATTATTCCAAATGAACTTATTACTGAAGTAATGGAAGTTCCACCAGAGCCTAAAAAAAAAGTAGCAGTAAGAAGAAGAGGAAGTGATCTTGCACACCTGCAACAATGGTCATGGTGCACCACTCGCAAATCTGGACGAAAGAAAACTGTAAACAGACAAGACACCAATGATAATATCTATGATACATTGAGAAAAATGGTACCAGCCGGTTTAACTCCAGTGACAGAAGGAAAGAAAGAAAACAAGGAAAGAGCTACTACTCCAGATACAAAAGATTTGGACAAACTTTTTAATGAAAATGCACCTCCGCCTGAGATTAAAGTAATTGAAGAATACTTTGGCACAGAAATTGAACAAAAGGATGTTAAGCAGTTCATTAACAAATACACAGAGATCAAAAGAGATATAATTGAAATGTTACAAGAATTTTTAAGAACCTTAGCTGGTAAATTCAGAGTAAAATGGCCAGAAGGCCTACCTAAAATATTCATTGAAGCTAACAAATGCTACAGTCAACATGTAGATGTGCCAACTTGCTCAGATCAGAACAAAGAAGAGTTGATCCACTATACTCATGTCAATATACTTGTTGAAGAATTTTCTGTCAATGAGAAACATCACTCTCAGGAAAAACCTAAACATGAGCTTGCAACAATAGAAGCAATAGGAATCAACCTCTACCTGAAACCTCACATTTTCAGTGGCGAGGAATGCATGGAGTTGATTCTAAAACAACTTTGGATAAAACTCCACATCCACATTCTGAACAACGATGAAGAACTTGCACTAGACTGTTTATATCAACTACTGAGCGAGTTTGAAGCCATGGGAGAGCACCACGACACCTACAGTTTGGATATCATCAACTTCACAGCAAAACCTAGAATTAGTGAATTAGAAATTTTTGCCAACATTAAGTTTTTGGAGAGAAACAAAAAATTATCTACAGTTATGGACATGTTTGAAAGAGGTAGTTATGATGAAGTACTTTCTATAGTGATTGACTCCTTTGAACACTGCAAGACTATGGCTAGAAATCAAGAAGAGGAAATGTCTCTGGACTTTGCTGTACAGATGTCGCTCATCATAGATACATACTGGGCTTTGGATGATGTGGACAATTGCTTTCAATGGACTTTAATTTGTCTTCACGAGTCTCTGAAGCACTATTTCCGATACACAAGTGGCACTCCTGAATATGACAAATGGACATTAACAGTGATCAAAATTCTGTGCTCAATGGAACACATACTTAACTCAGAAGGTCTCTCTTGCTTAGACACTATTTCCAACAAAGAACTGAGCCAAGCTCTGGAAAATCTTATCAGAATTATTGGACATCAGGTAGAAACAAATGGAACAGAAATGCCACTAGGAACAGTGATACCATGGATCATCATGCATTATATATTACAAAGAGAAGAGGATCAAGGGAGAGGGAAGGTAGACAAAGACAAAGATCCTGAGGATGTCCCTAACCCATTACTAGTTCTATTTATTGCACATGAGCAATTGGGTAACAGAGGTTGGTGTTGCAAATCTGAAGGAAAACTGCTTTACTTTACTCTTGATACGGTCGTCCCTCGGTTGCGAACTCCCGCTCTGATGAAATGTTTAGAACAGGTCAATCAGTGTATGGAGCAGTGTGTATTCTGCCTCTTCGGACATCCCGGGAAGAAGAACAAATATAAATATCTCATAGATCACAATGTGACACCGCACAGTCTTAATTGGGAGAGGGCTCAGCAGGTTTACGAAGTATTTAGACCTTTAGAGCTTCCGATGCTAGAAGGGAAGCAGGCGGGAATATCGCCAGATACTGAAGTCTTGTTCCGAAATATTTTGACGATGTTACCAGCAGAACATGACCCTCAAAAGTATGCAACTGATGTCGAAAAATATATCAGAGGAACAGAAACTAAATTGCCTAATTTCCCACAGTTATTACCTTTCAAAATGAGAGACATTTATTTTCTTTTAGGTGATTACTATTTTAAGAAAGAAGAAAATAAGATTTCCATAAAATACAATATTTTAGATGTTGTTGTGAACAGCGACCGCTTTGAATCGTGGGCGCAAATTTCATTGGCTAAAGCCGTTACCTTTGAGAGAGTATTAAATTCTTGTAAAAATCTTAACAACAATAAAGATGTTTTGAAACCTGCTAAGGCGCTAATCAAATGTTATAAACGGGCTCTTGAAGTAGATCCTACGCACTGTAGCTTGTGGATAGAATACGGGATGTTCGTTTACACTGTTCATTCGTTTTGCTCTCGAATGTTGAAGCAAGCTAGTGAATCACTGAGTATGGAAGACTTTGATACCCTTGAGAAGCAAAAAGAGGATATGCTTGATGCAACGCAAAAGTGCTTTACGACGGTAATGAACGATCACAACAACGCGCCTGACGACGACGACAAAGCTAACGAGGACGCCTGGTTGAATTACTACATGCTAGGAAAAGTAGCCGAAAAACGCAACAAACCTCCTAATGTTTACCTCGACTACTACTTGAAAGGTGTTAAATGTTTGCACGAGCTCAACGCTACTTACCCTCTGAAAATTAACTACAACTCACCACCACAGTTATGTATTGAGGTTCTAGAGCTACATTACAGAATACATGCGTCGATACTTAAATATATCGAACAACATGAGAATAAACCTATACCAGCTTCTATAGGTAAAGTTTTTATGAACTGCATTGAGGAGTGGAGAAACGGCCCGTTCACAAAAAAATCTAAAAAAGATGGCATGTCCGAAACCGAAAACTCTGCATCGGAAACTAAAACCGAGGAGCCTATTCAGCATGCAGCCAATATTCTAAAACGTTCTATCAGCGATGCGGGAGAAGAAGAGAGCCACGAAGCAAAACGACAAAAACTCGAATCTGCTGCTGCAAAAGTACGAAGATCGGCTTCCTACGACACAGAAAGATTAGCTCCTACGGAAGCATCTAAAGAAACAACAGAAAGCGAGACGCTAAAACTAGATGAACCACAAAAACAAGAGAAAGAGAATAAACTAGAAACAGTTCCTGAAACAAACACACAGGATCTAAATGATCCAGTGACTAAACCACCCAGCGAAAATGACAAACCTGTTGAAGAAAAAATTGAAGTTGATACAAAAACCACTACAAGTACAGAAAGTAAAATTGAGTCAGAACCGAGTAAAACAGAAGACAGCTCTAGTAGCTCATCGTCATCATCATCAGGATCAAGTTCTAGTGATTCGTCTTCCGATAGCAGCAGTGATTCTAGTAAAGACAGTTCCGATTCAAATGATAACAAACCTTTGACAGATGAAGAGCTCATGAAAATCGCGTCGGCCTGCCTCGACTCATTAGAAGATTGTGCGAGCAGATTTCCTCCTCACTACAAAGCAATATATCGAGTGGCTCACTATCACTTCTATTACAAGAAAGGAAAAGATATCGAAAGGGGTCGAGATCTCATGTTATCCAATTTTTCTTCAAGAAATGGAGCTAAGTTAGGTGGGCTCTTCAGCGAACGGAAGCAAAACAACTTCTTCAACAATATATGGAAGATCCCTGTAACAGAGGTTGATAGAGCTGGTGGTTTCCCGTTCCACATGAATCGCTCCGTTCTACTCACTCTTGAAATCTTGAAAGATATCGACGACCACAAAACCCTGTTAGATTTGAGTATGCAACTTCAGAGAACACCAGAACCGGATAAAAAATATCTGCGCGACTCAGATAGAGAAGAGTTGGCGCAACAAGCCTTTTCGCTCTGTGTGCAGTCTCTAAAAGGACAGTTAACCAAGTTTGGCCAGCAGCCAGATCTCAAGAGCAACGAAGTAGAGCAACTTGCACTGAGAAGCTTGATGCTGGACATCTACAGAGCTTATCAAAGAGCACAAAAACAGCCCAACTCGAAACAATTTACCAACTTACTAATAGAGGGTTTCAAACTAGTCACTAACGAACCTATAACCGAAAACATGAACCTTGTTGATCTCAGCATGAAATACTGCCAGAAGGTGAATCAACAGTTGAAACACGAAGCTACAATCGCGAGTATGAATAAGACTGAGAAGCAGGAGAAAAAGCAAGCGGCTAAGCAAGCTGTGGAAACTTCGAAAGCTCCAATGGCTCATGCATACATGGGTAGTCAGACGAAGCCTGACCCTAAACCAGCAACTTCTTCATCATTACCCAGTTTTCCTAAGATGTCTGCACAAGAAATAACTGCTGCTTTCCAAAACTACCTCCCGTTGCTAAACGACCCTGTGATGTCACAGCAAACCGTTGCCGCTCTTTCCCTTTCAAATTACATAAACAGTATGACCGCATTGGCCGGATATCCAGCATCGCTCCAAAGCAATCTGCAAAACACTATGCAAAGCACCCTGCAAAACAATTTACAAAATTCATTCCAAGCTGAGTTCTACAGACAATTCTTTGGACAAACACTATCATCTTACTTGCCAACGCCCGCTAAAAAGCAGAAACGTGCTCCGAAAATGCCGAATGTCATGAAAAATCAAACAAAGGCTCCAAAGCCGACTGCGTCATCTTCTAGTCTTCACAAATCCACGCCGCTGCCCATGAACAACTTGCCCAAGTCAACATCAGTTAATGTGGCCACACTCATCAATCAACAAAAAGCTTTATCCATGGGCTCGAATATGGGCATACAGAAGTCTACATCAAGCTCCATGCAAAAGTCTTCGTCCATGGGAAAGTCATCTTTGGCGCCGAGTATGGGGACAGTTTTGTCAAGTTTACCTGCTTCGTTGACCGCGAATCTAACTTCGTACGGGGTGCCTTCTCATTCTCACGCACACACAAGCAGCAGTAATAGTGTACCGACGCAGGCACATATGTCTACAACTTCAACTGCCAACACCGCTATCCACTCAAAACCTCCTTTGCCACACCAGCAAGTCAGCCCAGGCAAAACCTTGCAGGAAAAACTCGCAGAACGTCAAAAACACATGCCGAAACCTACCGCGCACGAAATCAACGCTTCTATTAGCAAACTCCCGTCCTCACTTACCGTCACCAAAACCTCTAAGCCATCTAAAAAACCGGAAGCTAAAAAAACTCTTCCCTTTAGCAACCCTAAACCTATTTCGTCAGATGAAGTGATTGTACTTGATGATGATTGAAAAATTGTAATAAATCAGTATTTTAGATTGTAGGAATATTTAATCAATGAAATAAACTAAATTTTATTCGGATTATATATTTTTATTCGATAATTATTAACATTTAGCATAATATTTACAATAGTAAGGTAGGTATTTTAGAAGTTACCCATTTTATTAGCTTTAGGTAGTAATTTTATTGTAGCTTCTAACTAAAACAACTTTAGTGAACATATTTACAGATAGGTCCTGTTCTTTTACCATTAAAGAACAAGGCTTTGTAATTTGTTCAGACACGATTCTATCCACAAGACAAAAATATTTTTAAAATGGCTCCTTTTCTTTTTAAGTTTTAAGCTAGAGTTCACGTACCCCAGTTTGCGTAAATCATATTAGCAGGTACTAAAGGACTCTATACTGATAGAAATAAATCATCATATTGCTTAGATTTAAGTTGGCAACGAGTGTTCCTAGATACGCCAATATTAACAGCGGAAGAGGAAACAGGAATAACCGGGCGTTCTGCAGGACTGGTAAATCTGGAATAAGAGAAGTTTCGTTAGCTTTCTTTAGAATCAAATCGATTTCTTGAATAGGTGTGGCTTTGGGCTTCATCAATATCCTTGCCTATGGCTGAATGTCCTTAATTGTCTTCAGCTTAACGCATTAGTATCTTTCATCAGTCTTTCTCTGCTCTGCCTCTGGTATATTAGTCCCCCACTTACACTATGTACAGGGTGGCTTTTTAAGATGAGAGTGGATAGCTGAGTCGGAAAGTTAGTGAAAAGTCGTAAAACTATTCGTGTCGAGTCAATCTTTACAAGAAAAGAAAAATGCTTATCGTTTTTTTAAATGTTTTACTTTTGCTGGAAATTGAACCGATAATTTTTTCACAAATTTGACAGCTATGTTATTAAGCACCAACGGATTCGCTTGCAGATAAGGATCCAAAGAAATGCATTATCAAAAATTAAAGGAAATGGCAAATTGTTACAATTTTAGTTTGAATATGTTTCTACCAAGCATCAATATTTCTTACCTATCATTTCCAACAACTAATGCACTTGCCTGCTAAACAGGATTATAAGCATGTATTTTAATTGGGTTTATCCCCGATAAAACATCTATTTGTTACGAATTTTGTTACCATAAAAGTCCGCAAAAATAGTTATAATTAGTATGAGATTTTCACGACTTTCCTCTGCCTCTCATGGTTTCAAATTTGGCCATCCATTCCCATCTCAAAAAGCCACCCTGTCTGTTAGGTCCGCGTGGGAAACCTCTATGGGTGGTAGTGCTAGGTAAATTTATGAAGGTACTTACTGCTGTATCCTAAGAATGTGATGTACATGTAGTAGATAAACGCAGCAAGCCAGAATGTGTTTGACACGAAACACGAGATGAATCCTTTCTCGCCCAGGAGATCTGAAATGAACAAAAACGTTTAGAGACAGTAGAATGGGTGAAGTATCTCAAGGGGCATCCATTCATTACGTGAAGTAATTTTGTGAGATTTGTCGTGACCACCCTCTCCCCCACGTGAGGTTTGGCTTGATTCCCCAAATTTTAAATATTAGTGTGATAGTTATCTACTTACTTTCTGTAAAGCAAAAATATAACTTCATCATTAATAAATCAACCCAAAAGATCCTACCTCCTTAAAATATACCATATATTATTTATAGGATACCCTTCGGCCGCGTACGAAACCGGATGTTCGTAACAAGTTGCGATTGACTACTTTTTTGTACTCTTACGAAACCGACGTTATACTTTCGTAACTAGACTTCGAGCAAAGAATTTGTATACCTTGTACTAGTTTCAAACCAGGGATTATTTTATAGGTATAGCGATATCCCTTACATGTTTTATGCTAGAATATAAGTAATTTGCAGCAAGTAAGGCAAAGTTATTTGAATTTATATAAGGTAGGTACTTACTTATAAACAAAATGATGTGAAAGCAATGGAGCAAAGACAGCGGCGGGAAGAAAGCGTTGATGTGAACATCGAATGCGTAGCCCCATTCCACGTCTGCGCCGAGAGGGTCTCTTCTGAGGTATTTGTTTGCAAAATACCTGAAAAATTTATAATTCTTCAATCAGAATAGTGTTCTGGAGGAGTACCGTACATTAATATTTATGAAGTCATCACATCAGCTTGGCTTACTCCCAGCTAAACTGATCCCACTTAAATCATCTTTTGTTAATGTACCTGCCTTGGGCTACTTTTGACTTGACTATCAGTGGCATTAAACTTAAACTTCGTCATAGACATTTTTAAAACCAAATTTGTATAACTCTTAACTATCCAATTGAAAAAAAGATAAATGTGACATTTCATATGGATCAATTGGTAAAATAGTTGGTTTCTGTCAGTTTTAAGCAGGGTATCAAATCCGAAACTAATAACATTCATTATTTATCATCTCAAACACAATGGGTCATTTCATTATTCATTAACTTTAGGCTAGCTTACCAAATAATAGTAGAAACTATAATTCCCATCCCGATAAAGTCCACAAACACCACAAAAAGTGTAAACAGCACTATCTTCCCTCCAGTCAGACTCATTGCCAGCCCGAAGCATATTGATGACACTGAAATTAATGATAAATGGTTGTTTTTATTCATATTATTTATTGTGATTTCATGCATAAACACACTGTCAGGACACAACAATTTTTGGGTTTGTTCTTGTTAGATTGTTTTAGCAGATATTCAGCTGATTTTTCACCAAAATGGTGATTATAATAAGTCATTTATTAGTCTTATTGTATTGATATGCCCCTCTACAGCAAAATTGTATACTTATCTATATTGTGTTTTAACAAGTCATAACCTCATCATTTAATTTAAGGAACATTATTGTGATTTGTTTGTTTGTACGAAGTATGACAATTTAATGATCTGAATCTATAAGCTTTAAGGAGGTATATCACTATCTCTCTGAGGCATGACACGCAGGGGTAGTCTGCAGTTAGTATGACTGCTAGCTCTGCATTGTAGGCAGTAAAAGTGTTAAACACATGTAGAGACAAGGTTAAATGGTATTATAAGTACTTACATAGCATCCACACACTGAGTAGGACAAGGAAGGCTGGATCATCTCTGGCAAACTGTGATTTTGTGTCTGTAAAAGAATAAGATGAAGTTTCAATAATTTTGTAAAACCTATGGGACTATCTATCCCAGTGTATTTACAAATTTGAATAGCTGATACTTTGTTTCTCTAAGATTATCTTAGACAGTGGTGGTAGGTACATTGGTGTAACAGATTCATTGGCTTGTGCAACCTTCTGATTGGATTTCTCTATATTTATAAAAGACTTTGCTTTGTTCTGTATTGTGTACCTATGCATCTAGTTCCATGGCAAGCAGTTTAGCTTTGCCTATAGCTATTTGAAAGAGAGACGGTAGCGACTTCATAAAATGTAGATTCAATAGGTATACTCACGTTTTCTATAATTAAAATTCCTGAAAACTTTCTGTGGAGACACAAACAAGTAAACCATTTGCCACGCTGCGAATTCAAAGTCCATTTGATTAAATTTGAATAAGCGTCTCAGATACTTGTAGCGCTTCACCGCGGCACTGGCGGTGGTCGGCTGGTAGTTCGCTGGTGCCGGCAGCGGCGAGGTACTGCGAGGATAGTTGGAGATACTTGGAGTTGGAGACGTTGAGTATTTCATGGTCATTTCTATTAAATCTTAGCCCCCGTTTTGTTAAAGAGAAGGGAACAGTAGCACGAAACTAGATTACAACATTTGGGATTTAATAAAAAGTGTTTATTATATTTTTATTGCGTTTTCTTGATTATTTATGAAAATAAATAAAACAAGCAATTTTAGTGAGTGTATCACAGAGATTTGGTATGGTAATGTCAACCAAATCTCAACTGTCAAAATTGACACTTTTGATAGTGACTTTTATATGACACGCAATCGGAGTGTTCCAGATCCCTAGTAATTGATTTATATTATACCATAGAAACTCATTTAAACATCATCATCATTCCTGCTTGTTGGGCTTCTTCGGTTCCCTGCGAGTGGCTGCGAGTCCCATCTAGTGGTTCCGATACGCGAGGCGCCAAGTGAGTTCCGCTGCGCAAGATTACTCAGATTTGTCGCCATTCGAGTAATAGCGGAATATACCTACATTTTCGACTACCACAAGATACATATGCGAAACGCGCGTTCCGCCATTTCCCCTAATAGGCATGCAGGAGATGTAGCTGGCATCCGAGCAGATCGGCGGAATCGGGCGGGAAAAGAGATAGTATTTGACTATGATTCTATCTATGCGTAAGAACAAGCAGTTACGCCCCTATTTCGCTTGTCGTACATCTACATCGGACAAGTCATAGCGAAGCCACTGCGCTTCCACTGCTATTATTTCGCGGCGGAGATGAGCTGCATTGGACTGTAGCCTGCTCCCATTTAATTATATATTTTCCATGCCTGCCGGTCTAAATTAAGGTATCATTAATAAATAAAAAAACGCGATTCTATTAGCATTGATTTAATCCAAATCTTACTAAATACTTACCCTACATACTATACAGTCAGTTTCTTATCACAAAATAACTAAATAATATATGATTTTGACGAATAAATACAAATTCTAAACTTCTACACATCTTACAAACTGAACTGGTAGCCAAATTTGAAAATATGGCGTTAACTTAAAGTTAAATTAAAATAATTTGGTAACATACATAGTTATTACCTATCTACCTAGCTATGAGATTTTATTAATAAGTATCGGCTTATTACCAAATTCTTTGATGTATTTTTTAAAGAATTCTAAATTTCACCAAAAGTTAATCGGATTAACAGCATTGTCGAATAACTTTGCCGTATATCTACAAAAACTAACTTCTGTCACAAACGTCAATCAACGTTTTTGCCTGATTATCATATCATATAGAAGAACCTTACGCCCGAATACTCAGACGCATTTCAGATGAAATTAAATCTGAAATGCGTCTGAGTATTCGTCTCAAGTTGAGATTTTTGACAGTTTTCATTGCAATGAAAATCTATCATAAATTCGTCGCTTGAGACATGAGCGTTTGTGTATCCGGGGGGTAATTATAATATATTAAACGATGTTCTGGTTTAACCAATGATCGTATTTAGTGACGCGAGTGTAGACTCCCGGGTAGCCCGGCTCGCCACATTTGTTTCCGAAGGAGACCACGCCGATCTGAGTCCATCGGCCATTGACCTGCAGCATGAGCGGTCCACCGGAGTCACCCTGTAACATAAGAAAATTATATGTATATACTCGTATATAATAATTTAAACAAATGCCAATGTGCACCAGGCAAAGTCAGTCTATAGAGAAGCTTGGCCAAAATATTTAGATTTTTTTAGAATTGAGGTACATGGTTAACAATTTTTTTTCCAACTAGTTATCTATTTTTGTCAAACTATCCGCCATGCAACGTTTTTTTAACTCGATTGTACTCATTAGATTAGTTAGACAATACTAGATGCCGTATTCATGAATGAAGGTAGATTATATTTTGGCGAAGTTGGCTCGTATTTGCACTATTTGCTTGACAAGGACGAATGAACGCCGCGTGGGGAAGGCGAGAACAGAAGGCAAAAGCCGCGGACACACCTTAACCAAAAATATTAGAATTTTTAGCGCGTAGAATTTGAAAAGGTACCTATATGACTAACCTGACAGGCATCTACCCCACCCCTTGAATATCCAGCACAGAGGAAAGTATCCGTGATTGGTTGGAAGTAAGCCTTGTCGCACTCCTCGTTCCGCCAGACGGGCAGCTTGGCCTCCAGTTGCTTGGAGCTCTCGCCGCCGCCGTACCTGGTGGTGCCCCACCCCACCACGGTGGCCAGTGCCCGCTCGAAGCTCCGCTGGAGTTGGTCTCCCCGGGGCAGGCAGATGGGGATCACGTATTTAGATTTTTGGACATTTTCTGAAAAGAAGCCTTTATTTAATTTTTCGTAGTGATTATCCATAGGTAGGTATATTATTAATCATATTTGTTAATATGGGTAGGTGTTAGTTTCTGCCCGAGGGTTCGCACGCGTTGTTCCTATGGACAGGTTATTTTTATCCCATAAGAACTGATTTATGGGATAAAAAGCAGCCTTTGTTTTTTTCCAGGCCTGGAACTACCTGGGAGTCTGGACATTTCCTCAGACATAACCTCAGACATAAAGTCCATACTCGTTAAACGCATTCACTGCCATACTAGCTAATGCGACCCGAATTTTAACTTACGACACCCACGGGAAGAGTTGGGGTGGTGCAAGCCGGCACCATCAGTCAAGATAGTTTTATAAAGATACTAGCGACCCGTCCCGGCTTCGCCCGGGGGTCAAACCGCAGTTGCAACAGGTGAACTTCCATGTGCGTAGGTTAGGTAGTAGGCAATAAAAGTGTTAAGTGTTAAGAACGCACCTGACAGCACCAGCACAGCAATATCGTTGTAGAAGCCGACCCTGGAGAACTGCTCGTGAGCGCGCACCGCTGTCACCCTCAGCGTGACGGGGCGGGAGGGTTCGTCCTCACGGCCCAGGTCTATGTCTCCGAGGCGCACGCTGAACTGCCGCGGCGGGAAGCTGGAATGAGGGCTATATTTTCAGCAAGTAGGTTGCATGTATGGCACAAGTATACTAACATAGGTACTTAAAAGGATATCCTAACAACTGTCTATCATGTAGAGTAACATATTCTTATACTAATAAAAAAATTTCAATGAGAATAGTAGTTTAGGGCAAGCCCATAGAACGCAAGCTCGCAGGCCGTTTTCCTAAGCCAATCTACAAATTTGACTTGTCTAAGTGCTTATTTTGTAAGCCTAAAGAAATAAAGAATGTTGAATTTTGATTTTGAATTTACTTAGTACGAAAAAATAGGTTTACTATGTTAACCGCTGAACCAATCGCTAAACTTTAGCAGAATTAGGACGATGATTATATTGATTACATTGGGGCGTGCTATGTGAATAATATTTAAATCGAAGTGCTCTTCGAGTAGTCCTACATTTTTAAAAGCCTCTATAGTTCCAAATAATAAACAAGATGAGTAATAAACAAGATAGGCAAGTGGAGTTGTTGTGAGTTAACAGAACAATAAAATTGGCCGATGTAATTTGTGACTCGAGAACTCGAGATGAACTCACGCCCGTTGCTTGGAGTCCCTGGTACAATGCGCCGCAGTCAGCACATGCCGCTTGCCAACCAGGGTGCCTCCACACCAGAACTCTCGTCGTTTGTTGCCGTGCAGGAATATGGCGGCCATCCACGGCCAGTGTCCTGGCTTCGACTCTGTGCCGCCTACTATGCGACCTCCTTCGTCTTCGCGTTGACCACATTCTGAAATGAATTGAGAAAAAGCTAATTTTGAAAATAAGTAATAACCTTAGGGTATTATTTGATATCTGGGAATAGCATAGATAGGTAACGTTCGAACAGCGTTTACCGATTTACATCAAACATAACTCACCCTCGAACTACATATTAGTGGTATACAGACATTGTATACCACCTATATTACGAGTATATCTGTGCTATATAGATAAGGACATTTTGAACAGCTCTGGCGCGATCCTCTTTTGTTTCGGTAGCTGGATGCCTGAATTTGTGACGCGCTGCGACAGCGTGGATAATTCAATGAATAAACAAACGACAATCACGCCAGTTCTTTCAATTTACATTGCATTTTCAGCATATATATGTATATTACGTTTATCATTGCGTTAAAATGGAGTGAATGGTATATGGGTATTATCTTTATCCAAGATATTTGTAGAGCAAAAATGGAAAGTCATAATTCGATCGACTTAGTTATATTGGTGAGCGAGGTTCATGCTTACCTTCCATATCCACAATATTTGAGAAGTTAGTTATAATGGGCGGAGGCACAGTGCTGTAGTAGAATGTAGTCGTCCTAATCGGCTGAGAGGTCGTAGATGCTGTACTAGTCACCGTGGTCGGTCTGGTCGTCGGCCTTGTCGTAGGCTTAGGTGTAGGCTTTGGCCTTTTAGTCGTCAGGACTAGGACAGCTGAGGGTCTCTTAGTCGTTTGAGGCCTCGGTCTTTGTGTCGTCACTGGGAGTAAATATGTAGGCTTGCTTGTCGTCGCCAGCACAGGTCTTTCAGGCACGGCCGTTGTTACAATAGCATCCTTCGGGCAACAAACGCCAGGAACGAAAAGATCTTTGAAGCACAGAGATTCTCGTAAGTTTACTAAGTTGAGTAATAGTTGGGGACAATTGCTCAAGTCCTCGCAAATTCCTTCTTGGCCTTCCGGGGTGGTGCAGGATTTGACATCGTTTCGATCATTCGCTGTAGCTATCTTCGTGATTGGTGCATCAGGGAGGACTTTTGGTAGAGCTTTTCTAACAAACGGAGCTATTTTGTCAGTAACGTTCCTTCCAAGGACGTTTTTGCTGATCGTGTAGAATGCTTGCGGGAGTTGCTTCAAGTTTGGATCTTCCCCTTCATTTTCATGTTCATCGTTTACCATGTCCACTAGGTAGTGTCCTACGGTGTTTATAGCACCTAGAGTTTCTGATATCTTCGTAAACGCAGATTCTGATAGGAGTCGTCCATCATTCGGGACTCCTGCTGCAGACCTACTGTCGTAGTTCTGAAAATTATTGAAGTTTTGATTCTCTGCTGCTGTCATAGGAGCTCTACCATCATAGTTTTGAAAGCTTTCAAAGTTCTGTGAGGATACACCAGCGAATGGTGCTGTGCTATCGCGTTTGTGAAAATTATTGAAGTTTTGATTTTCTGCTCCGATCATGGAAGACCTATCGTTTTGAAAGTTCTGATAAGTTTGATAATGCACTGGTCTGGGTCCAAAGGGCCCTGTATTGTAACTGTACTGCTGGTCATTGTGGTAATTTTGCTGGTACTCTGGAGCTCTTTTCCTCGGAGCTGGAAACTCATTCCATGGCGGATTCCTCTGCTGAATCTGTGGATTTGGCCAGTCACCTGACGCCTGGTTGAAACTGACTGAAAGAAAGAAATGGATATAAGATAGTGTTGTGATAAAGAGTAAAATAACGATCTGGTGGCGAGATTGATGCATACCTACCCTGCTGGACTGGATGATGCACTGGAAATTGGCATTTGTATACTGGTGTTACCAGTAGAATTCCTGTAACAATAAAATACAGCGTTTAGAAACAAATAATGACAGCTTGAGAAACTTTGGTCTATAATTGGAGCGGGAGACCTCTTAGCATCTACCCACGCTATCCTTATTTGCAAAACGAAATTTTATGAAAGTTTGAGTATTTTGCAACATAACACAAATGACCGGAAAGGCATTCCTCATTTTGGTGCTCAGCTTCCATACAGTCTTACGTAAAGTGTTTTTATTTTTTACATAAAAAGAACAGCGAATGTTCTTTGGACCATATCATTTAATTATTTTGCATTGAACAATACCCAACAAATTTCACCGCAGTTTCTCACTATTTCGACGACAAGAAAATTACATAGATCAAGCTAACATGTACCCTACCTATAGGCCTATAGGCAGGATAGGTGATTCTACTTATCCTGCCTATTCCAACAATTCCTTGACTATAACCAGTACTCAGTAGGTGTTTCCTACACCTACTGAGTACTGGTTTAAGTCAAGGAATTTATATTCTAACGTATAAATAATACCAACTCTATTCCGATCATATGTATCTGTCTTATATCCATAGGAATAAAGCTAAATTAGGCTAAAATTTGTTCAAATACATATAGATTAGATTCCAACAATCATAAGCAGGAAAATGTAGGTAGCGCGTTTGTTATTGCGTTAGGTGTAGGTAGGTTGTGTTGTGCGAAGGATTTCATAACGTGTTCCTTCGGAAAATACGCCTCGTTAACATAATGACATAGATATCTACTCGTAGTTTATTGTAATTATGTTTGGTTGGTATTGTGTATCGACCTCTTTTGTTCATGGTCCGTACCAAATCAAATCAAATAAAAATGTATAGCTCGCCTTTTTAAGCTCCCCGAAGTTCTAAGATTCCAAAACTTCTTTGAGCGACACCGTCCGTAGTATTTCTCTGTTCTAAATCCTTTTAACACTGATGTTAAAACATCAACCACCAATCAAAAGGCAAGTATTTAATTTTGATTCGATTCGGATTTCGAATTTATACGCTATGCTATGTTGAGGGGTCTAAAATCCGAACGTAATTTAGCTCGATTCATATTTTTTCTCCCTGAAGATGTTAATCTTCACTTTTCGAAATGAAGATTCGTCTACTGACTCATCAAAAAACATAAAACAAACGCGTAAATTTACAAACCCGCGACTACGCAAGCTAACTTTCTAGTTGACTCACGCTTCTATAATGATATGGCAATACCTAAATTAGGCATTATTTGAACGACCTATGTATGTATTTCGGTCAGGCTAGCAAATAGTAGATATTTAGGTACTTCAAAAAAACTGCGCCAAGTCGCATTATGCCATTCGATATTGCACCAGTTCGTGACATTATTTTGTAGGTACCGTATCGACTCGATAATGAGGTGTTTTGTTTAGTTTTAGTACCGTATTCCAGTCCATTTTTTGTTGTAAAATGAAACCACAGAAAACGAAGTGATGGTAATCCTTAACACCTTCAAAATTGAAATGATAGGATCAATTACTTATCACTTCATTTCATATTTTCATAATTATTTCGTTGAAATTTGACTAATTTATTTGAAAATGTGGGATGAAAATGACTATGGGAGGGAGTGAAAACGACTGTGGGATGCATAAAGAAATAAACGTTAGGTATATCTGATTTCTTCGAAAGTGCGTATGTCCAAATGGCTCACAATCATGAAGCATGGAGGCATCAGGACCTCAGGGGTAGGCCTATGTCCGACGGGACGGGTTAAATTTTACCTACGTGCCATGCATGTCCTTATGGTATGTTTAAAGTTTAATATCAGGGAAAAAACTATTTTCACCTTCGTTGGAATATGATAGAACATAAACCTAAATATTAAATTTGCAGAAACAGTTTTAATTCTTAAATTGCATTCCACAAACTTAATTATAACATTTTGCAGAAGTACCTCGTTTTAATTCCTAAAATAGCATTCCCCGTAATTAAAATGTCTGGTTTCCCGATAACTCGGTTACCCATATAAACGAGCTCAAACCAACCCAACGCAAGCAAAACTTTTTGCTTCCCAACCCGTTTAACTTTTTCATGTCAAAGTTCAGCGTGGGAGCTGACATTTTCAGGTTTACAGGAAACCCTTTGAGCGCGCGAACGCCGCGCCGCCGGTTACGAAATGCCTGAAGTATTTTCCAATAGCGACCTGCTAACATAATTAGTTTGATGTTTAGTGGAGCTTGAAAGGATATGTTGTGGAATAAAACTGAAATAATGTGTTTGACTGGTTTGTTTACTTTACTACTAAATTCTAAGACTCTACTTACATTAAAAATATAGAGCATAGGCGTTACCAAATGATTCTAACGGTTAGGTAGTAATAAAAAATTACAGCCAAATTCTTCTATTTATGTGCACCTTTTAGCACACTTTAACTGTGAGTGAAGGGTGTTTGCTAAGTTTAGGTTGAAATAACATTAATTGGACAGGAAATCTCATTTATACTTACATTTTCTTTTACTGGCCGGTGTTCATTGCCATAGAGCCTAAGCGATTATCTAATTAGTTAGTAGGTACCTGGTGACATTCGATTTCTAATTGCTTTCGCGGCAGCAGTTAATCAAAATCAGCTGAATCAAATTAATTAGATCAACCGGTGCGTGAGCAATAGGTATATTTTTATGTTTATATCTTAGTATAGGTATCCTGTAGGAGACAGCTCTGAACCGAGATGCTTGTAGAAGTCTCTTGTCGGAAACAAAGATCCATTTTGGGTCGTTGAGCCATAGGAGTAGTGTGAGAGTAGTAAGGATCTACTTACGGAAGGAATTATTTGACCTCAATAAAATCTTTGTTGGTAGGCTGTTACAAAATGCCAGCTAACCTAGATGCATCAATAAGCTGATCACGAGCATCAGGTTTGTCGAAATATATAAGTACCAAAACGTTTTCTCTAAAAACACCCGCATAAAATTCTGCAGAATTTGTGGAACGTAACAACTTTGTGCCAGATTACCTAAAAATTCAACGATTCTCACTCCTCAATGGATTATTCAAAAAGAGATGCTTGAAACACCAGACAAAGTTTTGGTTTGAAAACTTTGAAACCTCCTTTAGATTAATCTTCATCCGTGACCATAGACAACGAAGTTCGCGCGCAAACATACATAAATTCACAATAGTGTTACGTTACGTAAAGCGCGGGAATGACATCACAGCTTTCACTCTCTACACGGTCAATGAGCCAGCAGATGTAAAATCTTGTGGATTAGTGGGCCGTTATGGATGAAGGTCGAATAATCTCTTATTTCCTAGTCGTGGGGTCAGCAGTTACTAGCTAGGATTTTGTTTTGCTATTTCCGAACTTATTTCATCTGATGCCCATGGCTATGCATGCATAAAGCTTTTGAAACTATCATGGTTATTAACATACGAGTTTCTACTCGTATGTAACAATATGCCTGCTTTCTCACCTAAACCTTCTGAACAGGAACTATCCAGCATGGATGTTAAAAAGTCTACCTGTCTGTTGTAAACCTTAGTGCTTGAACGGTGGTCATTATGGTCATGATGTACCTACCCCTACTTTGCACCTTAACTTATCATCCCACAGAACAATACCTAGATATTGCATACGTATAGTATACATAAATCACATAGGAAGGTACTATCTCTAACTTAGCCACCACGGTTAACACTTCCTAACATCATATTATTCATCTGTATGCATCTGTCATTATTCATTCAACCACAGAGTTATTATAGTACAAGTAGTAAGCATTCAATTCAACCGTTGCTTCTATCCAAAATGCAGCTCATTCTAATTTCATACGAGCCTCTTTGGCATAAACTAGGCTAGTGTAACATACTCTGTGATCGTATTCAGCCCACGTTTCAGTATTATTGCCACAGTAACTTTGGCACTGGGTCCCGCCCGCCACACCACGCTGGCCAGTCGCCAGGTATCAGCCAGGCTGTTCACGTACTAAACTTAAACTAAAGTTTTAAACCTACGGTCTTTCTAATCCAGATGATTTATATCTTGATAGAACTTTTTTATATGAGAAGTGGATATGCTCGTTTTTGCGATGAATTTATAATTTTATGCTTTTACAAGCACGTAAAACCGAGTTCATATTCCTTTTTTGCAGGACAATAAAAATCCCCTGGAATAAAATATGTATATATGGGACCACCCCAAGATCATTTTTTATACAAAACCAAAAGAGACTAAATCCGTCCACAAGTGACGGAGAAATCGGCGAACATACATAAAAAAACACATAAAGCCGAACATAGAAACTCATACGTATTTTTTTCGAATTCGGCTAATATTCAGGCGTAAGGCTAACATCACCCATGTAACACGATTTAAAAATGATAATGCTGGACAATTCACACAACATCTTGCCCCAAATTGAGGTAAAGCTATGATTATAACCTCACTTTACTGCCAAACTTGCTTAGTTAATTTTGACTGGGTGAATTTTATTAGGTGGGTAATAATTAATCGGAACATGGGTGGTACGCCTATTTAACACATATACTCGTCGTAGTATGGTTTAACAACGAAACATCGTATGGGTATTTAATTATAATTACTTAACCTAGAACTCTACTGAACTATATAGATATAATTCTGTGAGCAGCTCTCTTGACCAGAGAGCTGGTGAGTATCTGGCACACGCTGCGCATCACCACCCCGGGGCAATGCAGCCAACGCCTTGGGGACGATTCCGATCAGTTGACCTACCGCTAGATTTTTTGCGACAGTCTGCAGTTAGCTGTTTTAATTATAAATACTAGTTATATATTCAATTTTTATATTTTTAATTCCTCAACAAAGTACTTAAACATGAGTTTTGCTTTTGACAGAAATATAATTGAAATTGAAAAGATCATATCCTCACGAAATACTTCCTTTTGAACTGTATTTTAATTCCGTTATGTAAATGCAGTGCCATTTAAACGGTCATGGGCGTCGAAAGAAAGTCTTACGGCTATTACGACTGAGTCTGTCACGATAATAAAACCAAAATAAGCATTGTTTCTCAATAGGATGTAGCGCAGATAAAGGTTGGGTTTTTTGTTTGTTGTTCTCAGAAACTCATGTTCAAGTAGAATAACTCGACAGAGTGGTCAGTTAAAGCTAGAAGCTTCAAAGTTTTTTTTTAAAGTAGGAGCTTTATGGATGAGCTTAATCTTATTGCCTAATTGCAATAAGCTTTTAAAGCTCTAGTGCTCTAACGTATCTACTTATTAATAAATATTCTTAATTGGGTCATGGACGTAAAAATTCGTCCATGAAGTAAGTATTATTTTAGTTATTTGTGCTAACAGTGGAGCCCCGAGACTGTAGTCAGAATGAAATGGTAAAATTTCGAAAAGCATAGCAACCAATGCAGGAGCTTTTGATAAAATTAGGTTATGTTGATTATGTATTTGAGAATTTATAGATATTAATGTAGTAAGAGACTAGTTTCGTTCCATGTTTTACAAGCGCTAATCCTTGTTAATAGTAGCGTATGAGTTTCTCCGGAATACCCTCTATTCCGGTGTGATTAGTTTAGGACCCAAAATATTATTGACAGATATAGAGAAGCTTTCGTGGTTGTCTTTTTTTAAGTCAATAGACCTTCGTTTTACCAAAATCTCACATGTTGGAAAGTGAAGATCTGATTGACGATGTATCACGAAGGTCTAGAAGATACCTATTCACTCTTATCTTGAAGAGACCCAGGTAATATATTGTATTATATATTATCATATTACTATAGAAACTTTGTATAATTACTACATTATGATATGACTCAGAATGTGTCCCGCAAAGTGATGTGAACCGACAGTTCTTAACCCAAAACCCGCAGCCCAGTCCATCGACGCAGTGACATTGCGCCACTTCAGCATCCGTTAGGTTATGATGCATTTCTTGTGCAACGTTTGTTTTCTTCTCGCACGTAACCCTCATAACCATACAACCTCGCAATCGTGTGTCACGTCGGCTCACGGATGTGACCGGCTGAACGAATGCTTACGTTATTTGTCAACAATGAAGCGAATGATAGTATTTTTCATATCTTTTGTACCTAATTTAAGTTGGTGTTCTTCCAACACAAATACGGTTCCTTCGTAGTTAATACAACCCGTTAACATCCGTAATTATTCCTTTTGTAAGTTAAACGGTGTGGTGATCCTTGGCTTTCTTTTCTATATCTGTTCTGTAGTTAACCGGCTCTTTTGTCGCTGGGGTCAGCTTCCTTAACAATACTTTTTTTAGCTCTGTTTACAGCACGTCTTCAAAAACTTGACACAATAATTATCGTTTTACCTTGTATAGGGTGTAGGTACCTAACCTACCAAGACTGCCCTAAGAATGGATGTTTTAAGAAACCACCTCGAAATCATCCTTATACTACTGCAGAAGAATCAATGAAAATAAGAATCCAAATCGTTCCAAAAACGACGGAGATAAATCGACAAACCGACATTTTATAAAAAAAATACATAGAACCGAACATAGAACCTCCTCCTTTTTTGAAGTCGGTTAAAATATAACGATAGCCAATAATGATAAAGATAATGAATCAACTGGACTTAAAATATATCTCATTTTTCGGCCAACTAAATTGACATTGCGTGTCCAGAGATCGTAATTTCAGATCTGGTTAGCCTGGCATGTTTTATATTCGGGTTTCAAATTACATGTAAATAACTTTGGCGATTCGTGTAATTAGGGTTGTTTTTATTTTATTTAGGTGTGTTTTCATTTCTGCGTATACGCAGCGGTTGGTAGCTAAAAACCAGCAAATAATGATGAATACCTATGTGCAACGGTCATTAATTTTAATCACATTTTAATTCAATTTTATGATATGATTTTTTTTTTTTTGAAAATAAATAAAACGCAATAATATATTTACCATTGAAATTAGCTTACTTAAATTATATTTAGCTTGACGTACATTTTCATTAAATTTTACGAACATACATAATTTCTAAGGGAAGATAAGTCATTGAATGTTTACTTTAAATCCACGCGCTTAGTCTATTTTTTATCGTAACGAATAGTACAGAGATCGGATACTGCTGCACTGAAACCGTTCTTCATTTATCGCTCCGACTGTGCTGTTGACATAAGGACTGTCAAATACACTCTTCGCAACGGCTCGCTTCGATATACAACATTAATAAACGCTCGTTTCGACTTATAGACCTCTTCCTTTATTCGAAGTCGGTTAACATAAACAGGGACTTGAAATTGGACTTTTTCATTGAAATCATCTATTTGATCTTCCACAAGTACCTACTGCGATAGATTAGCGAAAGTGTTGGAAAGTGCTTCCTGAATTCGTTCAAGCTGTGTTCTTGTTTTGTTTTGGCGCCCCATTGTCTCTGCTGCGCTCCATTACCGTCACTGCACTAGGAGATACGCTATGCTATAATCTATCAACGTCTCAATATCACACGGCTTTTCTACACAATGTTTTTAAATAAATGAAATTAATTGCTTGGCTAGGATATCTCATATTATCTACAAACAAATTCGTAAGTAACAATATTCAGCATGTTAATATCCTGAATATTGTTACAATTAATTATCTCACAACTGTATATGATTAAGTACTGATAGTCTAGTAAAAATTTCAAAAAAGAGCTTAAAATGATGATAAACAAAGTTAAAGATAAAATTTATACCAGATAAGTGAGTAAGAAATATTCCAACTACCGTTTCCCTGGTTCTATCCCATTTCGATTGTATGCTGATTCAACAAACAATCGCCTATCTCTAACTGGACACAACCTTGCAGAGAAACTTTGTGCAATTAACATGACTTCCATGTCGTGATGCCAGCCCTCATTAACTTTAACTTAACTGCATAATTCAACTAAACCATTTAGGTGATAGTTTAGATAACGTTTCTCGTTTTGAGAATCAGAATGCTCTTTAAGGCACAGCACATGCTGAGTCAACATATGTATTTTGGCACATGGTCAAGAGGGGCAAAACTCGATTTGACCCCTGTTTGTGTCCCATAATTTATGGACCAGTCAACGAAGAATTGTGGGTGAAAAAGCAGAAAGTTTGACTTCGGAATTTAGTTTGGACTAGAAGGACCTAAAATCAAACTAAGTTTGGGTATTTCCTTAAGACCGAGCAAGATATTTTAATTCGATAATATTGCGAGAAAATTTAGGCTCTTCAAAAGGGTAAAATGCTTGGTCGAAGTATTCCTTGATCTCGACGTACATATCTTGTTCCAACATTACATGTCTTGATCCAACGCAGCTTTTGAGCAAGTTTAACTAGGGAGGTCAGCCGATGAGGGTAAGAAAATACAGAGTGCTTCTGTGTTTGCGTACACACTTGTGCACTATAATGTCCTGCGCTCATGGTAAGTCTGGCCGCCGTAGTCTACATTTGGAGGTCATCAGCATCATGTAAATGCCTGTGTTTTGCTTAGTCTTTTAACACTTTCATGGCCCAAGACATCTGTCGTTCACCGGTACCGTCCGGGGACGAGGCTTGGCATTGCGTTAAGATAAGATGTGCCATTTACCCAAATAAAGATATGTGGTTACAAGCTAACTGTTCAAAATCATTAACTTACAAGCAATAAGGAAACAATCTTACGCAAGTTAAACTAAAGTTAAACGCCAAGCGAGCCGTTAACGATGTGGGGAGCAAAAGTTACGATGTACGACGTTAGTTGGAGCGTGAACAGTTGGCTCGCTAATGATTAATAAAATCCCAAGAGAGTTTAAAAAAATGTCAATGAATACGTTTATCTATTATCAAAATAATATGCCATAATGATAATAAGTTAAAAATGCCAGACAATTTACACAGCACTATCGTATAATCTATCTATCATATAATATTTGGAACGTATTTGGCTAGATAAATTTTTTTAAAGAAAATTAAATTAAAAAACAAATATTTATTTTATTTTATTTAATATGATAATGCTGTGAAAATTCATACAGCATTATCGAGTCATATCCTTCCAAAATAGGACTCCCAAAATCACCTTTTTTTGTTTCCCATGTACATTTTAATGCAATATACTTTATAACTACTGAAGGATACGTTTTTTTTTCACAGTGGAGTCATAAACCAGAGACAGAGGGAAATAGAGATTAGAGTCATATATCCGCTACTGAGTTATAGATGCTGACAACAAATAAATAAATAATGCTGGACACTTCACAATGATAATGATATTACTATAAAAACTATAGTAATTTAGCACGCGCACGGCCCGAACTGCACTCACCCTGAAGAAGTCCCTAGTAAAGGGATGAACATTGGTGTTCTTCCAACATAAAAACGGTTCATAGTTAACCCGCTTATATCCATAATAAATGATGATGATAATCTACCCACATGATAGTGTGAATATGCTTACATAACAGGCCTGAAGGTAAAACGTGTGTCGAGATTGACGAAGTTAATCATAAATCCAATAAAGTCTATTTCTATCGCGACCTTTGCACAGCTACTTGCATATTATATTGCAGGTTCCACGTGTACCCGGTTATTTGTAAACATTTGCACAGAATAATTGAGGAATAGTAGAAAAATCCGCATGTTGTCAAACGTAGGCGACTAGCGACTGCGCGACCTCGCATTATACTCATATTTCGAGTTTCTTTAGACCATTTGTCGAATGGTCAGATTCCGCACGCACGCATAAAATCGCCAAGCATTTATTCAAATTGCTTGCCGATTTCATATACAAATTTCAAAAAAGGTGAAAACTAGAATCGAAATAAAAAATACGGTTTTTCCCTCACTGACTCGGCTCTGTTAGAAAATATAGATGACAGAGAGCGACCCTGAATGCCATATTGCCAGGCACTCACTGTTAACAGATCGTTAAACAGTTCAGATATCCTGCTTTACTTATAACGTTTACAAATAAACCCGTGTACTGCGGAGCCTGAAATACTGAAAATAGTTGCACACGCCGGACATGTAGGACTTGCCTGTTAGGGCTGCGCTTGTTAGGGTTTAAAGTTGGTTCGATAAAATTGAACCCTCAATAATATCAGACACAATTGCTTGTTCCAAGAGAACTGGTATCTGTACAGATATCTTGCATGGGATGTATATTGTGCAGTGCATTGTGCCCGTGCCAAACTAGGCCGAGCCCAGCACCCTGAAGTACCTAGCGGAGCAAAACTTTTAGTGCAGTGTTTTAGCTTTTCCGTTGTTGTGGACGGGGTGGTTGCCTCAATGAGACTCCTCACTCCCGTTTTTTGTCTCAGAACAGAGTCGTAGTGAAACGGAAAACCACAAATTAACTCTTGCGTTGAAATGTCAATCCTTTATTGGACGCAGTACTCGAGGAGGCATCTTGAGTTTGATTGTTACATTATTATAAAGAATTTTTCAACTCGTCTCGGACTCGGCGAGGTATCGATCCATATACCGATTACCATATCATTCCTATCTACATATTATGAGATACATTAAAAGTTTATTACACCTTAGGAATCAGAGCACGTTATAGACACGCTGGAAAATAAGTAAATTTATGTGAAATACCCTTTAAGGTATTCGTTGATGTGTGAGCACCACTGAAGCAAAAATTTTTTGTGAAAAATATGGAAAAAGACGGAATTTTATGCAAAGTTATTCCAATAGACTAAAGAAAATACCTAGCAAAAAAATTTTATGAAACCCTGGAACAAAAGACTATTCAAGTAATTCTTTTTTTTAATTAAATATTTTGGTATATGTGGCTAGTTTGTACTAGGAACTTTATGTACATATTTCAGTATTTTTTTTCGATTGATGAACCGTTCCTCTAATTATGACCATGAGTGTATTTTCATCAGCTGTTGTATCCTGTAATGACCAAATAAAGCCTATATTGAACGCAGGTTGCGTTTTATTAGCTGAAAGCTTTCAGCTCAGGATACCTACATTGCTTTGAAACGGCAACCCTGCATCGGACACAGGGCTCGTATATGGAAATTCCGGGAAATCCAATTATTGGCTTTCCCTGTGGTTTCGCAGAGTTTTGCGAATCGAGATTTTGTTTTTGATGAAGTTCCTAGTTTCGTAATGGTACTACTACTTACGTGAGATTGCAATCCAATGATTAATTTATTTATTACAATAAATAAATAAATAAATTGAGTTTTCGTATCTTAGATAATTCAAATTCTCAAAGTTTCGTATAGATAGGGATTGATGAATATTAGCTTTAACTCTCACTTTTTTCAAAGTGCCTTTTTGGACGAGCCGGAAAAAGGGTCTAATTAGGTCCTATGAATATCTACTTGTAACAGGTAACAGGATAAAAATAAAAGTATTTTGCGAATCGAGTTTTGATGAATTTCTCTTGTTGTGTTTTGAAAAGCATAACATATCTCTTGACTAGTAAAATAGTAAAACTCTTGATACTATCATGTTTATTAACACTAAAGTCATTTAAAGCGGAATATTTACTATGATTTGATTTTTGAGTTTTCATGATCACTGAATAACTGATTATGTTATTCCTTTGACTTTGATAACTTTAGATTAGAATAATAGTTTTGTTTCAAGTGTAACCTGAAAACTTTTAGGCACAACGTATTTTAGGGTAAAATAGGCATTGTTTTATTTTACGTCAAGAGATAAATTGACAACCATAAATTGAACAGGAAACTGCTTTTAGAGGCTGCCGAGGAAATTCAATTGAGGGCGGAAGCTGCTGCGCCGCTTCTGAAATTCAATATTCATGTAAATGTCACCGGCGTATTCCCAACCGTCACCCGGATCTGTTGCCAACTGTCCGTACGCTTTTGTGGCTTAAATTCTGGGTCTTATATAAATAAATAGATAAATGATTGGTAGGTTATTTTCCTCTATGAGAAAAATTTTAAGACATAAAAGAGACTTAGACAAAAAGCGCTCGGAAAATGTAAGTTTTAGTTCATATAAAAAATATTTTTTTATATTCTAAAGTTTTTTAAATATATTTTTTAATAACGATTGAATAAACATTTTGTATTCTTTGCAGCACTATAAAATCTAATCGAAACACTTTTCAAAAATGTTATATAGTATTTAAACTTTCGCGATCAGAAAAGTTTATCACATATAGGTAAATAGACGCGATCAATACCAATAAATCAATCAATTATTACATTATTATTGATTAGGCTCATTTATTTTGAGAAAATTGAAAAAAATATTAAAAATTAACTCACGCGCATAAAGATCTAGGAGCGAAGCGCGTGCGCGTTGATGTCTTTTGTATGGGATTTTAAGTATGATAGCTGAAAAACAACTTTTTTTTGTGTAAAGTGGGAATTTAACTTTCCGTGCTATAAAGTCTTCGAGTATATCTGCATCATAATTTATTAGTTTGGGTGCTTTCAAGGAAATCAGTGAATTTTATAAATTCCCGGAAACATAAATGATAAATTTTATCTCGAGATGATCTTGAAAACTCCAGTGCAGCGAATACTTCGTAAGAGCTCCACACTAAACAGCGTTAATTTAATTTATTTTTGTATGTAATCATATTATTAACTAAACGCTGATCTACAGCGTTCGACAAAAAATTTGAATAAAAAATTTGAATTTGATTTGAATTTGAATGTACTTGTTATACTAATTCGAACACTAGTCGATCAGAACCCAAAACGCTTCGTTAGCGCGATCTAGCGCTCGGTCACTATTAGCAGCGACATCTTGTTATAAAACCTGGAACTTTTCACGGCCGAGCACGACGACCTTAATTTCTTTAGGATAAGGTTCAAATTTCAATACCAACAAACAAAGAATAATTTGTCCATCAATTTTGATATTCTATCAAAACTTTTGGACGAATTACCTTCTGCACGCGACTTTGCGTATACATATAAGACAATAAAAATACCTACGTTAGAAAAAAATAATAGTAAATAAAATAATAAATCTTTGTTCAAATAAGCTAATTAATATTTATAATATAGAAAATGCCCAGAACAACAACCGAAACATATGTTTACAGATCATAAAAAAACGTCCCAAGGCGGAATCGAACCCGCAACCTCCTGCGTCGCTTGCGCACGCTGCAGCGCAAAGTGGTTTCGAATTCAAAAAATTGGAGAATTGATTTTTTTTTCAGAACAGGTCTTAGCTATTTACATAATATAGAGACATTGCGCTGTATTGCAAATTTATCCAATTCGATAAAATAAATAAAAAGTGTTTTCCTCCATACAAACAATAATTTAATATTTTTATTTTCATAATTACGTATCTTTAAGATATTCTTCATAGAACAAACGTTGTCGGAATAGCTGAGACCTGAAAAAAAAATCAATTCAAAATTCCGACTTTCGGCTCTATGTCCACTTTTTCAAATTCGGAACCACTGTGCGGCGAACTCCAGTGCTTTGACCACATCACTAAACTGTTAGTGATTTGTCTAAAACACTGGAGTTCTAGTGATATATTCCAGGAAACGCTGAAAAGCTGGAAGTTTCAAGTAAGTATTTTAATTGTATCCCCGTTGCCATTCAACCTTACCGCACCCCTCCGGCAGAGACGGATGCTATGACGCACATATTACCTACGATAAAAAAAAAAACACGAGACCAAATCTGGTTTAACAGCAGAGGCATTTTTTTTTTAATTGTAATAACGAATCTTTTTCCTATCTAAGTAGATAAAAAGTCGTGAAGAAATTGTAAAGAAGTCGTGGTTTCGAGATATAAGCTTAAATAGGATTATTTTAGTTCATTTTTAAATTATATCCTAAGGGGGAAACTGGAATTTAAAATATAAGGTGCATTATATTTTAAATTCCAGTTTCCCCCTTAAAAACGTACTCTTTAGTCTGGTCACAGAAAACAATAAAGAACGTAATGCGTCCTTGATTGGATGATAATTTTGAACACCTATCGTGAGACATCAATCAGCAACAACTCTGACGAGAATTTCGCCGTGAACAAAAACGGAATCGATTAAAACATAATCGATTCTATGCATGATCGAGTAACGTAACGATCGCGTAACAGACGTTATGTGATGTTGTGTCATTGATTTATCAAGGTTATCGATATTTTATAATAACCATTGATCTATGAACACGACAGCAGCGACCAACAGTTGTAGGTACTGAGATTCTAGTAATTAGTTTACATAGTATTTATAGTTTGACATTGTTTTTTTTTAAATTGTTTTGACATTCGAGTAATTTTGATAGTTTAGAATTAATTTCAATATTCATAATTATATTGTTTTTAATTTGTCTATGTATAGAAGTAATTTAATATTGCACTCCAATTCTCTATTTAGTATTTATTTTTTGTTAAGTTTCGCTCTAGTCTTACAATTTGCCTATTAATAATAACATATGTGCACCTATGTAAAAAATTTCGACACAATCAGAAAAAGCGCAGGCCGCAGTTAGAAGGCCCACATGTTCTGTTGTGGGCAATGAAAGTGTTAAAGGCACCGTAATGTTTTTTTTTTGTGTTTTGAATAAAATTTCTCTCTACTATCTTTGGCTGCCCAGTGCACTTCTAGTTCTAAAAGATATGCATTTTTAACAAAGTTTTGTGCATTATCTAGCCCGAAATAGATGGTCTGCCAGAACGAAGATGGTTATCATAACAAAACAGGCAAGTACAATTGGTCACAAATCATCCCCGTCAACCGCTGTATCGCGGTACTCTATCACCGGTATTACAATGAGAAGATGTGGTCGATACCGTTTAGAAACTCTTGAGAATTCATTGTAAGCCTATATCAGATTCCAGCGGAGACAGTTTCTGGGGAAATATTGTAAAAAAATTAATTAAACTGTTGTTAAGTTACTTAGTCAAATTGTAGACTTATTCAAGTTAGTGTGTTCTTTGAAAAAGTATACGATAGTTAACGGCTTCGTTGGTTAAATTTGACGTAAAATGTATGAAAACTTATGTCTAAATCCATAGTTAAAATGTAATTAATCCGATTGTATTTTCGAAGAACACTGTCGTAGGTGTTAAGACAAAGATTGTGTGTAGGTATTTCTTGATGATTCGTGAGCGCTTTGAGTGTTTTTTTCCACCAAGGAGCTCATCAATGCATATAAAATGAGAGTGATAATGATATGATGAAGTATGGAGTTGTTATTGTAAGTGCTTTATAACGCTTAATTTTTTAAGTGCTCTACCTATTACTTAACTCTATTACCGAGGCTGCATTTCCGCAATCCGATAGGTAATCACGATCATTGAGTGAAAGGTGGGATTCGGTGTCATTTCCATTTACATAACATGAACGAACAACACGCAGTCTACAACGTTGTGTTGTAATAATAGGCATCTACATGATGAGTTGCTAATTTCTCACATCTAAAAAATATATTTAACTCACCATAAATTGTAAGATACTTCCCGAATCGGCCAATATCCGCCATAATAGTGCTCTAATGTAACGTTACGTCACACCACTTTCACCGCCTGTACAATAACATTCCACTTTTAAAACTCCAAGGAGGCCGGCGCACTCAAGTTCAACGCACGGAAAAAAAGAAAAAAGTTTTTTCTTTTTTCGGTTTTCGAACTAAACCTGCGCGGGAAGGTTTTGGCGGGATTTTTGGGGACGCGTGATGCGCGCGCACTCGAGGTGCGGATAGTGAATTCGATGTCTTGCGTCGATTGCTTTTACTTTCTGTCCGTCGCATCATCAGTGGGGAGTGGTCGCGTCCTTACAAGTAATAGATATATTAAAATTTGAGAAATGGTTCCGTTTTTATATAACTAATCAGGATCTGCTTCTTAGGAGTCCTTTTATTATTTCATTTAATTTAATTTTCATTTCTTTTGAAGAAATTATCAGAGCCTTTTTCATCATTGGGCATCGTCGATGTTCGACTAAAACGCTCTGTAAATATATCAAGCTGGTATCTAGCTTTTATGACAGGCTGGGCTTAATATGTCGTTGATTAATTTTTTTTGTGCCTGAGACATGACGACGCCCCTGTCATCCATTTCTGCTGAATATCTATTCTATAATAGGTAGTTTTGTATTTTGCGACAAATGCAAGATACGTACTTATAATAAAATGTGGAGTGTTGCTAAATACTATATAAAATGTATGAGGTGACTTTGAGACTAGGTTGCCAACATTTCATGTTACTCACACACTTTAAGTGGTTTCATGATTTTGTAACAGAGTTTTAAGAAACATTCACCAGAGAGTTAGGCAACTTTGGGTTTTACAGTCGCTAAAACCCACATAACACCTAAAGATGTATTTTTCCTTTTCGAATGACTAACCATTCATCGAGCAGGGTTAATCATATTACAAGCTTTTATTTAATTTGCCCTATTGTTCTGTATCTATGTGCGAGACAAATCTTACAACTAAAATTTAGAATAGTTATCCTACAATCCAATGTTATGGTATCATCGAGCTGGTGTGATGATTGAGACAGAAGGTTGAAACGACGTTATGCCATCGAGTTTGGGTTCGTTGGATTTGTCTTCCCAAGAACTTTGGTAAAGGCAGTAACGGCGTAGCCTGTTGCTGCCAAAAATACTGATCTGCCTTGGGGGTGCAAGCGACTACCTATGACAAAATAATGGGGACGCGCTTCGTTCGCTGTCAGCGACATGATACTTTTTTTTAAAACTGTGGTGGTAAAAAAAACAATAAACATAACGGCAAGCGGAGTGATCCACACTAATTTTGAAGTTTGGTGAGGTTGGGTTAGCAACAAAGACAAGTAATCTAGACCGGAGATAGCAACAACATTTGTGGATTTTTTCTATATACAATAAATATACTGACAAAGATATAACGACTAGTGGAGCGAGCTGCCGTAATTATTGTTATTGCTGCTAAGAAGGGGTTAAAAAGTATTTAAAAAAATTCAAAATATGATTTTAGTGTAGACTGAACTTTATTTTCGCTCAGAATCTATAATACCTACGTTCATCACTCTCTCACTTCATCCTACATTATACTTGAATTTTGATTGGTTCTCATATATTGGCCGTCGATAAAAGAGTTTGAATACAATTCTCATCCAAAGAATCATGCAGGTATTCCACGTATTTCATCAGAGATTACGTCTCAACGCCCACGAAAATTTATTTGTAAAGCGCATAAAACCCCGCAGTGTATGGTCATATTAAAATATCAGGCGCTGCGCCCTGAATTTTCAAGTGGATGGGTATTGAAGTCTTTATTTAGCACCTGGTACACAATAGCACTCAAGTTCCTTTATAATCCCTAACAATAGACAGGATGGAGGCAATTTTCGTGTCCGGAATCAACCTTAGCTATCCAGTTTAATAATAACATCGCCAAAATCGTGTTAGGTAGACAAGCTTATTTATCAGGGGATTTCAAAAAGCTTACATTATTAGAGAGAAAAGAGGCGTTTCTGTGTTCGGCTAGGTGTATTTTTATTCATGTATGTCCGTCGATTTCTACGTCAATTATAGAGAGATTTTGTAATTTTTTTTATATTTATTGTTATAGAGAATGATCACGTCTTATTTTGTGTGGTGGTCTTATTTTATTCCCATAAGATTCGTATTTATCCCGCAAAAAATTAAAACAGTTCCAAGGCGGTTTTTATTATTTTTTAAACAATCAAATTATATACTACTAACACATCCATTGCTGATAAGTGTTCTATGTTTGTTTATTGTATTCTAAAGCAGTGTGTGTGTGATGCTGATGAATGAAGGAGGTATGGCTGCATAGAGTTTTATATTTTCTTATACCCTTATATAGGTCTTACAAGTAGGTATTATATTTGAGTAGGTATTGTTTTTTCAACTCGATGCATTTCTATTAAGTGTTCAAACGCTAAGCTAGTCTAACACCCGTCTTTTCTCGTGTCAAACCTGTCACAAGAACGACCCGCCCTCGTTCTTACTTAGTTAGGGACTCCATCATAAAGGTCTTAAGTGGAAAAGACTGCGAAATGCTGCTGATACCTAGCGATCACTTGACTTTTCAGTGGCCATGACGCAAATCATCGTCATCATTATCAATATGGAACCTTGACGCAGACTGGACGCGGCTCAACAAACCCCGGCGGCATGAAGGAAGGTTGTATGATGTAGTTTCGTACATTTTTATACATCTTTACGAATATCGAAAAGCTTTTTTTGAGATAGTTAGTACCAACCGTAATAACATTTTTATGTCGAGACTGAAATTACTGGAAATTTGGTGGTTGTCGATGAATTTGATTATGCTTTTTGATGATACTTACTTACTGAATATTTGTAACTACATACACATATTTATAACTATGTACATAGGTACTATATGTTAGGTCTCCGCTCTTGTTTACAAAATAAAGTCTAGAACCAAAATACCTAACTACACAAATTAATTTAACAAAACTTAACAGGGCCTACCTACCTACCCTTCCATGTTGACGATGCTTGAATGAATCAGCTGAAATTCTTTTGTCTTGCAAAAACGATCGTCACCCTCGCCGGGAACGTCGGAAACTTTTCCAATTAGTTGAAAAATGATGGCTTTATCGAGATTGAAGTGGATGAAGGAATGCCAAGAATTTTAGTGCAAAATAAAGTTTTGCTACATTTACTTACAAGCAAAGGATGCTAAACACGACTTTTTGTTCAAGACACATAATGTCATTGCTAAGATTTTCTTAATATATTTATTTCCTCTTATTTGACAATCATGAATAGAGGTAAATTAAAACCAAATAACCAATTTGAAAATTAAAATCCATTTGTTGCTAACAAAGTGGAACTATTTTGTTGCAAACAGCCTACAGGTAGCTAAACCGATTTATATCACCAATCAGAAGCATCCCAACGAAGTTCGCTGCATTGCCCATTTGCCCCGCTGTATGGCAATGTTGATGCGCTGCGCCAGATACTCACCAGCTCTCAGGTGATGCTACCTAGGCCTATGCTACCTATGCTCGAAGCGACGCGTGGCGGATAAAACATACTATGTATTCCAGGAGACGCCATGTCTGTAATTTTTAACTCTTCGATCCAAATTTATCCTTTTTTAATCATACGATGCTGCCTACTCTAAACTATACCCATTTCATGATTCACCGATCCAAAAGGTTCGCTATTCAAATAGCAAACCGGTTCACAGCACGAATTTAACGAGCAAACTTGTTAGCAGTAGCTGGGTGCCAGAACTGGCATCGAGAGTTTATCTCAAGTATCCGGAAACTCTATTTTTATACGTGTAAAAATATCTAGAGTACGACAAGTGTTTTATAATGGACTTCTGCCGTGAAATAAATAGACGAGTTCATTCTGCTTTAGCGTTCCGTACCCGAAGGGTAAAACGAGACCCACTGTTTGTCTGTCTGTCAGCGCGGTCGTGAACCGTAAGAGCTTCACAGAAATGTTCACAGAGTGTATTGTACTTCTCTTGTCGCTATAACAAAAATATATAATAATATGAATATTATAATTAAAGGGGGCTCCCATACAAAAACGTGGTTTTTCTTTGCTCTTTATTTATTCAGACTGTTTTTCTTGAACCGGAATAGATAGACAGTTTAAATGTTTACTGTATTGCTGCTATATTTTTAATAACTAGACATAGTAAAATACATAAAATGTATTGAATAAATAAAGGGGAAAACGTTCATTTCACGTAGCGATCACTGAAAAAAATATCAGGAACCCTCCGCGTGCGATTCGACTCGCACTTGGTCGTTTTTAATATACGACATTTCACTATTAATCATAATAATAGACGCACTATTTTTTTCACATGTGCCGAAGTTTTTGTACCGGTCGCGGTGAGTCGATGGATGTAGGTGGCTGTATGGATATCGTTTGGTGGAATCGAAATGTTTGTACCATGTTTGTATGTACATTGTCCACCAAATAATCTTTACGTTGAAAACAGATCACGTGACATATCTTAAGCATATGTCAAACCCATACATTTGTGGAGTTTTCTACTATCGCTTTCGCTAATCGGTTGTTACACTGTCTAGACCCGCAGTCCTTTAGGGATCTTTGTTGAACAGTGGACGGACGTGGGCAGATATGATGGATGATGAGGATTTATATCTTAGACACGGCCATCTGTTAAATAGGGACCTAGGATGGCCCAGGTAGGTTATTCCATAAAAATAGGCAGATCATATCGAAGCAGCAAAGCCATCGATACTTCACACTCATATTAAAAGACGAATGGACGGATGGATGTTTGTTACTTCGTCACACCTCGTACTGGACGGATCGGGCTGAAATTTTGCGTTTTGTCCAATTTAAATTCCAGGTTTAAATTGGGAATTATGTACCATAAATTAGTTAACATTGAATATGTAGAAATAGAATATCTATGAACGTTTCCATAGATACAACGCGTGCGAAGCCGCGGGCAGAAACTAGTAGATAGATTATAAATAACTCTATCACTTCTAAAACATATGCGAATAAACAAGTGAGCAAAAGTACAATATCAAAAACATTATAGGTAATATGCCAGTCTTCTTGCATGAAGCAATTTCTTCCAGAAAACCATAACTGAATCCGGATAACCAGACGTTTTACGAGCTATGAGAGCAAATCGTCGCTTTATTAGCTTCTGCAATAATCATAAGTACGTACCTCTTCAGGTGTGTTTTATAAATAGCTCGTACTACGTAATGGCGAGCGAAGTGTTGTGAGAGATTGTTGAAGGATGCAGTACATTGCTGGGTATTGTACAAATAAAATAAGAGTTATAGTGTTATAGGCGTAGGTCTCACAGTATAAGAATTGTAATTGAATAATGTTATCTACCAAAGTTAATAATATGTATTATAATTGTATAATTACAGTCTTATCAGACTGGCGATCTGCTGATGCGATTGCGCAGTGATCATGCCGCAACGACGCAGCGAGCATGCCGCGACGAAGCAGCGATCATACCGCGACGAAGCAGCGATCATGCTGCGACGAAGCAGCATTTTGAACCTTGGCGTCGCAGGCGCTAATCGCGGCGTCGTCGTCGCGTCTTCGTGGCGGTATGTCTGGGCCTGGAATAACACATGGGCTTTTTACATAAATCAGTTCCCATGGGATATAAATAAGTAATGCTGGACAATCCACACAGTATCTGGCCCCATGCATAACCTTTAAACGTTACGGCGACAAGAAATGCCGATGTATAATGAAGACATACATGACCAGACGGCAGTTTCGATAACTGAAATGTTAACGACACTAATGGGTTACTTTGTCTGGCTGACACCAATATAAATATTGTTTAACAAGGCGTTTCCGATAACTGAAATGGTACTGACACTAATGGGTGTCGGTTATAATTTCAGTTATCGAAACCGCCTTGTTGCAAAAGTTGCACTAAAAATGTAATGTGGTCTGTGGTCATGATGCGTGCCAAAATTGGTGACAGCCAGACAGACAAAGTAGCAATTAGATAACGTCCACTAGTGAGTAAAATGAGTATGACCAACCAATATACCTACACATTCTATTCTAGTTGTCTGTCAGTAGTTACACTCCTGGCCTACCCCTACACGGCCGCCTTGGGACAAATGTTTGTACGATCTGCAAATGTTTTTTCCGTGTATTATGTTGTATTGTATTTCTTTATTAGTCAAAAACGTATACTATTCTTTTTTTTATTATTATTAAACCAGAGAATGTTTGTGTAGCGTCTGCGTATGTTCTCTGTATTTTTTATGTATGGTAAAAAAATTATTTCTATGTTATGTATTATATTAAGTATATCAGTCTTCTAGTACGCATAACACAAACTTTGCTTAGCTTGGGGCTATTGATTCCGCGTGGATTGGCCAGCATATAAATAAATAAATAAATAAATAATATTGGACAATCAAATCAAATGGATATACTTAATACAATACATTACATAAATAACGACCAGGACATTCGGAACAAATATATATATTATATATATTGATTTATAACACTAATATAAATGCGAAATTTTTTGATGGATTAATGTTTGCTATACGGCGTTTGTATGATTCCTGTGAAATAAACAATTTTTATTGTTATTTATTTATTTATACATATCTAAGCTAAACGTGAACAGAAATTGCTTTGTTGTTGCTCTAAGCCTGGGATAAAACATAGGCAACTTTTTATACATTATATACATTTATGGTTACGATTCGATAGAATCAAATATCCTTTTTACTTAATTGCTCCAGAAGTGTCTCATTCCCACACACATCCCCTAGTATACCCTAGTACGCGTTGAAGAAACCGCCCTCTTTTGTTTTTCACGGTTAATATCAGAAATATTCCTACTCAACCCTTATTCTGCAGATTTATAAAAAACCACAAACACAATCAAAAAAGCATTAGCCAGCAATGTAAAGCGTCCCAGTTTCCGTTAGAGCCTCCTCGGATGCTGCGCGGTCCACAGATCGATGCAGGCCGCGCCGCCCAGGCTCGCCTCAGTCGCCGCCCGCCTTCGCTACGCGCCCTACGCGAGCGCAAAAGCGCTGTTTCACAGTATAGGTGCTATGGCGATTTTTGAAACCTTTTGTGACTGATTTTCAACTTTTTTTAAGTTATTTTGATTGTTGCTGAAGATTTTTGGAGATGGGCGCTTGATTAGGTGAGATTAAGTCTAAACTAATTTAAGATTAAAGGATTAAACTTAATAGAATTTAGGGTGTCAATGCAGTCAACGATGATTAATGATTGATCAGTTTTATTGAGATAAAAACTCTAGCTAGCAAATAATTTAAGGCAATAACTTATATGTTAAACCACATGGAAATCATCAAAATTAACTGATAAAATGTTATCGAAATAAGTGAATTTTCTATAACAACTATATACTTAGGTACAGTACACCTTAATTCAGAAAAACCAAGTCTTAAATATGACCTAGTCATTTTAAGAAAGATTTAAAGCTTAGGTATGTTTTTACATTAAACATTTAAATACTGTAAATATCTCTCACAAAACTCTGGTAAATATTTGGATATTAAACCGTTCTTAATTCAAAACATTCTTTAATTCAAACTACAAATCCATCAATTCGATAAGACGAACCAATCAATAGTGACAATGACCTTTGCAAATGCAGCATCCAAAATGGACGCTCGTAACTCAAAATGGCCGTTATCTAGGGATCAATCAATGCGTAGTACCTGTAGGGTGCCTAGACCAGCGACCCGGGGCACGCGCCTGCGCACTGGACCGCAGACTCCAACCCCAACTCCAGCTATTTTTAAGCCTCTAATAGAGCCCTGGAACTGTTTGTTGGTTAATTCAACAAATAGGGTTAAAGATATAAAGAAAAATGTATTTGGCCAAAAACAGGTTTCATACAATAACATAAATTACAATAGTCATCATCATCATCATCCTATATTAGTCCACTGCTGGACATAGGCCTCCCCCAATGAGCGCCATAGCGCCCTGTCTTCAGCTTGACGCATACAGCATCTACCTGCAGTCTTTCGCAGGCAGTAAATTACAATAGTAGTATGTACACACTAATATACAGTACACATAAAATAAAATAGACCTACAGAGAAACAATATAAAAATAAATGGCTCCCGTGCTAGTCTGCTGGCCAAAAAGGGTCAAACTCAGCTTAGTCGAACAAAGTTTGGCGCGGAACGACGCTGGTTTTCAGTTCGAACCTATTTATTTAGTCACATCAAAAACTAAAAACGTTAAGTCCCGTTGTTTTTAAAGTTTTGTAGGATTACTACTAATCCCTTGGGACATACGTATATAGATAAAACGTTTAACCTCGGGATTATATATATATACATATATATATGTAAGTATAGCAAAATAATGTTTAAACCAGTTTAAACAAAAAAAAACCATTGATTTAATCGAATAATATACATAAAAACCATACATACAGTCGAACATAGAATCTCCGCCTTTTTTCGAAGTCGATTAAAAATACACACGCTTCAGGCATTAAGACGTTTTATAACTGCATTGAGTTGCCTTGTTTTCGCCATCTTAGTTTTAATCAGCTGCAAGGATAAGTAATGTTTTCCGAGATTATATTTGTCAAATATGTTCTTAGGCGGACATCATGACATTTCAATCCCAATCTTTTCTTTATCACACGACTTTTTGTTGAATACTATTGTCACGCCAACAATCAAACTAATAATAACAAAAACAAACTAATAGCATACCTACACCCTACGTTAATAAGATCTGTTTTCAAATCCCAACTGTCATTTGTTAGTTTTATGGTTCATAATCGTAATCGAAGTTTTTTTTTAATATATATACCTAATACTGGGATTCCAGTCGTATTAAATAAAACATGTCATATTATTCATTCATAAGCAGAACACACTCAATCGAGTGTCATCGGTACGGCCTCCAGAATGAATGATTATGAGTTCGTTTATTATTAGGTATTATCGTTGGTTATATATAATACAGTACAGATGTACATATTCTGCTGCTATGGCTATTTACCTAATAAATAGCCGCAGAATTTGGCATTTCAATACACACATCGCAGCAAAGCGCATTCTTTCAAACTCTACGCGCAAACTTCAGTCTCGCTCGAGCTTCCATGGGAAGCGAACGGGTCAAACTATTTACTATAGTAAATAGTAGTAAAGTTGAGTAGACAAATAGACAATAGTGCAGTGGCCGATAACTGGATTCAAGATGTGCATTTGTGAAATATTTGGCAAGCTTCCGTTGCATTTGGTTTATTTATAACGCTTGAAGCCAGACACCAGAAAGTTTGGCTGAACTTGGATCTACTGCGGGCTTTTTTGGTAGGTTTTGAATTTGAATTTTAAAACTAGTTGACCCGACGGATTAACATAAAAAATAATATCAGTATTTTTCTCTACAATTTCCGGCACACTTTTCTAATTATTTTTTCATTAGACCTACTTAGGTACGTTATCTGCATATTGTGATGATATTTTACTTGTCGAAGTGCTCATTTTATAAGCCTAAAGAAATATATTATGAAAACCGAAATCTGAGGAATATAACAAACATTGGGGAGAAAGTAGATCGGTCCAGTCGTTCACTCTCAAGTGGTAATTTTCGTCAAATATTAAATTTTATAGAAGTATGTAGTATCTAGTACCCATAACACAAGCTCTGCTTACTATGGGGCTAGATAATGCTGTGTGAATTGTCCAGCATTATGTATTTATTTATTGAATAATGAAACAATAATAATACAAAGATAATAATAATACTATTCCCTATCAATTAACTGCTATCTCCTGAGTATTATCTAGCCCCCAGGCTAGGCAATCTTGTACCTGAACATGAAATTAAGTAGGTCGGTATATTAGCGGTAGTTTCATTTTACTTGTATTTAAAAATGATGTAGGGTTAATCTGGGGCTTACGACAAAGCAAAGAAAATCTGACCGTCTTCCGACCAAAGGTGTGCCAAACTAAATAAGCTGAAGAAATAAACAACGTTGAAATTATTTTAGTTACCACCTGCGTATGTACTGAAATAAATCATCAATGGTATGCGTAAAAGAAAAAGAAAAATTGCACGCGGTGCAATTTTTATGACTGATTTTTATGGTGGACTTTTCATTTGGTTTTAAAATATTTATATGCCCTAAGATCGGCTACCACTTGCATAATGACAAAATAATATACAATACCATATATTTGGATCGATACACTTTCATCTGCGCATTTCTCACAAAGCTTTAATAGACTATATCGTTGACCTTTTTTATTTGTATAACTGTCCAAATATTTGTACGATCTGCAGACATTTGTTCCGAGTGTTCAGGTCGTATTCTATGTATAATAAAAATTTCTATCTATGTAATGTATTGCATTTTGTATATCAGTCATCTAGTACTCATAACACAAGCTTTGACTTAGCTCGGGGCTAGATGATGCTATGTGGATTGTCCAGCATTATTTATTTATTTACATATATTTTAAAAAGTTTTCTAAGAGTAATTTAAATCAGGAAAGTTGGTAATTAGGTCTAGCTCAAGATGAAAAAAAAGTTTGCTTCATTATTTGAATGTTTGACTGTTGACTATGAATGTTTAACGTTTGAATGTTTCTCGTGTGTTTTATGTTCACTTCTGTAGATAAGTCTTATCATAACCGAAATATTTGAGTTTTTAGAATAGTCTTCTAGTCAGTAGGTATTCGTTTTAGGGGATCAAACAGCGTTTACAATTCCTGGCTGTAACTACTTACAGTTTTTAACCGACTCCGGAAAACTCTTACTACATACTAACCTACTTAAAGAATGATAGAAAATACTTTTTTTTTTACAAGAAAACAGACGAATCCTAGACTGGTGAATTGGACAACATTTGTTTTTATCGGTTTGGCGGTTTTAGAATTATTTTAAGCAGTTATGTTGACGACCTCAGTAACGCATGCAGCAGGCGAAGGTTGGCCTGCGACAGGAGGTAGCGGGTTCGATTCCCGCCTCGGGACAATATTTGTACGATCTACACTGCAGATGTTTATTTCGGGTGTTCTGGATATTTTCCACATATTGTATAATAAAATATGTAATGTAATTAGTAGTAGTAGGTACCAGTTATCTAGGATCCATAGCAGAAGCTATATATATATATATACTCAGGGTAGATAATGATGTCCTTCAAATATCGACATATTTAATTCAACGCAGAGCTGATAGTTTTAGATATTTGTTTGTTTCAATTGCAATTATGGTTAATTATTGAAATATATGTTTGCCAGAGAGAACCAGACAAAAGCTAAACAACGCGATAAATTATTCGTTATAAACTCGACTAATCCGTATTTATGGTTATAAATACGGATTCCTCACAGTATTTATACAGTTCTAATCATCGATGATCAAACGATCAAACTTTAATTGCACTGCACTAACCCTCTATTGATTATTCCTATGAAATACGAGTTTCTAGGACAACATTGTTTCCTTTGAAAATGATCAAAAAGATGAACAAATTCAGGTCTAACCGTAAAAAATATCACAAAACTTACGACTATTTAATCCATTATATGCAGATTTTAACCCTTGTACACCTACATCATTTGTTGGATCCTCTTAATTATGAACACTCTGTATACAGTACTGATAGAACCAGAGTTCTATTTTAACGGGGTAATGGCCGTATTAAAAAGCTACGGTAATCTATTTAGTTAGTACGCTTCGTTACTTTCTGGCAATGCTCCAGGTGTCGACAATCCTAAACATTTAGTGCTAGACTGAAAGATATGCTTTCAAAACGTGGGTGCCGTTTGGAACGTCTTTAGTCATTATCTATTAGAATGACTAAGTGGTACATGATTATCAACACCTGGAAGTCTTGGTATTTTTTGAACATAATTATCATCAGCGCGAGCTTTCCACTTCTGAGCTTTACACCTAAGCCTCTAATTTGTGCCGCTAATGTTAAGCCTAAGATAAATATCAATTATTTTATATATAATTATTTTAATAATTACGCCACCGTCAGCTTTAAAACATACCGATCCTATCCATCCAAAGGTTGCCTGGAAGAGATCGCTTTTAGCGATAAGGCCGCCGATTGTGCCACTAGTTATAATTAGTATTAAGATCCTTTAGTATTTTTATTATTTTTTTGTATTGATGGTGCAATAAAGTTATATTGTATTGTATTGTAAGGCAGAAAAAAATCATGGTACTACTTAGGTACTACCTAATTCTTTGTATTATTAAAGCTCAGGTCATCAATAGCTTTTTCACTCGATCAGCGCAAAACTTATAATGGATGGAACCTCTTTGATGTAACCTCTACCTTAATGCGACTTCCGTCAGCCAATATTGCTTTATCCAACATCCAATATGGCGGAAATGGTGGCAAAACTCGGGAAAGCAACATGGCGTCCCTGATTCAATTTTCGCGTGTCCTGCCAAGCGTTAATAGCACTTGCTACGACGACGCCGCCGGGGTCTATGGTAAACACAATTTGGTTCTTTACGGCTGTTTTAGTTGCTGCCAACATTCAGTTAACGGGAAACGTAAATAAATCGATGTAGAAGGTTTTTGCTTCACCGGAAGCTACTCGAATATGGCATGTTTGTCACATTAGTCTGTTGCTTAGGTGAGGTGCATGTTTCACGCCGCTAGGTGGCGTTTATACTATTCTGATGGTGTTTGGATTTTTTTAATCCAACGTACATATAGATCATTTAATAAACACATAAAATGTAATACCTAGAACGGAACAAGAATTTATCGAATGAGTTTCTGTAATTTATGATCATGGGAACCACTGAGTTAAATCTTTTGAAACAGTGGCTCATGTAGACGTCATAGATCATGAATAGATTATGGATCAATGCAAAAAATACTTGAGGTGTGTAGGAACATCTCCCAAATCATCTTAACAATAACACCTTAGCTTACTTACCTACATAGCTTAGAACCCAGTTTATCAAATCTCAAGTCAATTTCGCCTCTGAGCCGGATCTAACTCGATCCAGAAATAGCTCTGCTGCGATCTTATTTGGACCATTTCAAGAGCAATTTGCCAATTTAGCTGTCGTGCGAGATTATCTGGATTATTCAATCTGAAATAGTCTGAATGCACGTTTCCGCCAGTTTACGAAGATGGGCCATTAAAAAAGGATGGTACTTACATGACACAAAATACAAAAAAAAGTTTTGTAGATTTATTGATCTTACATTATAGTAGTCAAATCCAAGCTTGATCAGTGTTGGCAGCTATATAAGCATGTAAAAAGTTTGAAAAGATTCGGAGAGCTATTGCCGCTGTCAATTGCTATTTTATTATCCATTTTTTTGGGGGGTTGCAGATTATTGGAGGACACGTCTGTTATACTGCTTACAAATATAAAGGTATAGATGAAAATCTCACTGCATTCATTAATGTTAGGATAAAAAAAGTATTAAAAAAAAATTTACTGAAGAGTGTACAATTTTGACCACATAAACATAAATAACAGTTGGCTAAGTGCAGTTAGTATTTTCTCACACTACTTAAAATAAGTTTTGTTTGCCCTATAATAAAATTAGGCTCGTTATTTCAGAACGATTAACTCAGATGTTAATGATAGGCACGCAAAGAAAAATTGCTATTCATTTACATAATCACACCATAACGCCCATAAAAATGGGGTTTGTTTTCTTTTTTCATCGAAACATTAATTTTATTGTCGTTCTTGGTGAAAAATTGCTCTACACACAATACCAATAGGTTCCTACACATGCACCATAAAGGGCCATTTTTTGCTTCTTTGGGGCTTCTTGTGAGTACCTACTTCAATGTTGAAGGTAGTTTCTGTCGTGAATTTATTTTTCGCAGACTCACAAAGACATCTACGCCACTCCATGTTCGGACTTTTCAGGGCAGTATGTCAAGTGAAGGATTTCTTCCCTCTTTTTTCTTGAATATTCGTAGCCCAAAGTATGGTGGCAGATAGCAAAGAAGAAGAAGTCTTTGAATAGTAGTAGGTAGACCCAAAAGAAGCGTTGCCAAAAGTTTTCGCCAAATAAGTGTCAATTTCCTATATAAAAATAATATTCATGTAGATGAGTGTGTCAAAGCGCTGAAGTTACATGCTTGACAACTCAATATAGATAATTTTTTCTTTCAGCAAAATCAAGAAAATTGTTAAATAACACTATCCCTCTGCTGTGACAGCAGCGAGTTTTTTCTCTATGTAAAATAGATAAAATCTAAAAGGTATAGGCAACTGGAAAACGAAATACAGATGTCACATATAATAAATATAAGCATACCTACAACGTATTTTTTTAATGTTGTTACATTATTATGAAAACGAAGGTTAGACGCTAGGCTTTAAATGAGAATTTAAATAAATGCCTTTATTTTCATTCTATGTAAGGTAATACCCCGACAACCATCTTAAATTATTCAGGGTACACGGAAAGTCGTTCCCCTAAATGTCAAAAGTGATGGTTAAGTGATGGATTGATTGGACCAAGGATTTATTTATGGGGTACCAGGAAGTTAGGACTGTGAGGATATGGACTAGGTAGAGTTTGGATGGCTTGACAGTTCTATTAGCAACATATGTATTATTTATCTTTATTATGAGGCTTTACATAGGTGAGTAGGATAGAAATGGATGAGCGAGGTAAAGGCGCATTCCAACAAAAAGAAATGAACGATATATCCTACTCGATATTACATGTACTTATAGGATGTCATAAAACAAACTGTTGAATTCGATTATTTTGGGTCAGCCGCAGTATATATTAATAAATGATGCTGGACTATTTACACAGCATTAATTAGGCCCAAGGCTCAGTATAAGTATATACAGTACGGAAACTAGGAACAAACACTCGAAACGGCACACTCACACAAACATGCACATCGACACGGCTTCTGGGTGATTCTCGGGGATGCTCAGTAGCGGTTGTCGCGTCTAGGCGTGCGGTCACGTGAAAATGAAAAATGACCCGCTACAGATATTGCGTTGCATACGGCTGTATGAACTCGGCTTCATCAAAACCGGAGCTGTCGTATTTTAAACTTCAATTAAACTTCACATCATAGTTTAAACTAGATTGTAGACTTTCAAAATGTAAATATAAGATGGCGGCTGCAATCAATTATGAAATTATGCATCATGGGTATCGTTTTTATGGTTTTCGAGGGTGCTGAAGCCGATACTTCTGACAAAATGTGAATCCAAGATGGCGGCTGCTATAAATTATCATTTTTTCCGTCATGGGTGTCATTTTCATGGTTTTCGAGGGTGCTGAAGCCGATACTACTGTGAAAATGTGAATCCAAGATGGCGGCTGCTATAAATTATCATTTTTTCCGTCATGGGTGTCATTTTCATGGTTTTCGAGGGTGCTGAAGTCGATAATGCTGTCAAAATGTGAATCCAAGATGGCGGATGCTATAAATTATAATTTTTTTCGTCATGGGTGTCATTTTCATGGTTTTCGAGGGTGCTGAAGCCGATACTGCTGTCAAAATATGAATCCAAGATGGCGGCTGCCATAAATTATAAATTTTCCGTCATGGGTGTCATTTTCATTGTTTTCGAGGGTGCTGAAGCCGATACTGCTGTCAAAATGTGAATCCAAGATGGCGGCTGCTATAAATTATAATTTTTTCCGTCATGGGTGTCATTTTCATGGTTTTCGAGGGTGCTGAAGCCGATACTGCTGTCGGCGAATTGACCTTACTGCAGACTGTTGTAAACAATCTACAGGTAGCTCAATTGATCCATCATCAATACCAGTCGGAAGCGTCCCCAAGACGCTGGCTGCATTGCCACAGCGCTGTATGGCAATGCTGGCTGATGCGCTGCGCAACATACTCGCCAGATCTCGGGTCACGCGTTGCTTCGACCAGACGAAGATATTATTATATTATACCAGACCACATTTGTACGCTAGTTATTTCAATTCCATTTATTTTATTGATCACTGCAGAATAAAAAATCGTCTTAATAAAAAATATATATCAAAAACAAGAAAAGTGACAACCCTAGTACTATAATGGAGCGTAGGTATTTATTTCATCAACTAGGCTTAGTTTCCATACTGTTCTATATGTGTACTGTGCCCAAGGTAAGCAGAGCTCTGCATAGCTTGTGTGTGTGTGTGCAAATATCTGCAAGTCGTACATAGTACAGTCTAGACGATGATTTGTATAGAGGCGGGAATGCCGCATCCTGCGGTCGATTAGTTAATTGTATTTATTTACCATTACCAATAATATTGGCATGTTGAGCTGAAATTTTATTGACTGTAGTAGGCACTTCGAAATCTTAAGATTAAACAAGTCGCTCATCATCCCATTCAAAAGTGGAAGTGTAACTACTACACTAAAATGAAATTAAATGAATATCAATGCCACCTGATATTGGGTCCACCCTAGTATACACTATTTCAGGTGAGATAGCATACATTTAGGCCTCGCCTACCGACGAGTTCTCGCCGTCGACTTGTATACCCTTAATGGCATTACTAGAGAAGTATGCAAAAGTTTAGGGTTTATCGCGTGATATAAACTTAGTAACTGAAACTGCTGAAAGTTAGGCAACTTTGGTATTTTAGTAATTAAACATTAATTGCAGAATGCTCTTAATGGAGTTTTAACTATTGAGTTGAGACCCTTTTAAATTTACAATCTATTGCTATACATCTTATTTATGACTCAATAGATTGCGTAAAGCTCCCAGATTCAATAGATGTCGCTCAGTTTCGCACCGACAATAGTATGTAAGTAATTTGTTGCTGTGCATAGCTTTACCTAAATATTGACATGTATCGAATCATATTATATTTAGACTTTAATAGGCAAATAACCATGAATAGGACTTATAAGAGATGAACATACTAGTGGTTTCTTTATCACTTCTTCCACTAGTGGACAAAAAATTGAAGTGAACAGTAAAATAATTTTATTTGGTAATAATTTAATGTATAAAATATGACTTCTCTAAGTGCTTATTTTGTATTTTCTAAAGAAATAAATGAATTTTGACTTTTGAATGCGTAATCTCTCTTTCCCTTGCGTTATAGCCCGGCCACACGCTCCGTCTTGCTTAGGCAGTTCAGTTTGTGCAGTTGACAGTGTAAAATTACTGATCCCGGCATGGCTTGAATATAAATATAATTTACTTTACATTTCAATAAGCGTTTAGCGTTTGTGCGAAGCTGCGGGCAGAAGCTAGTTATTCTATAATAAAGAATCTCATTCTGGAACGTGTAAATAGTTGAATCGGGGATTTGTTAGCAGTTCGTCCATAACGCGATTCCCTCAAATCGGGTTTCATCCAAATAGCGATTCGTCCACTAATCAGTTCGAGAACATCGTGATTCTCTGCTACGCCGTTCATTCAGTTTTATTATTACTATAAATTGTACTTGTGTTTACACCTGAAAAAAAAAATGAAATAAACCGTCACCGTCGTGTATTTATCCCTACCATTATTGTTGGTGCTTTCGGAGAAGATCGAAATTATATTGAAATTCGAGTTATGGTATTACCTGCGTAATTAAAGAAGAGGATTGAGAATGCTGTCCCGCTCAGCGGCAGCATTCTCATCGGAAGACGACTTCATTCCCAAGCCAGTTACTTCTCTATAAGAACGCAAGTTATACCTGAAACGGACGTTTCGATATGGCATAAAATAACTTAACAGAAAAGAAAAGTATACCTACTTTAGAGTGGTTCCATTGTTTAAATTATTCGTATTTAAATCATTCGTGTTTTTGTTCCAGATTTATAATGGACTTTCGAAAGACACTATGTGCGCTTCTGCTGCTGGTTATCTGCCTCCACCTCGCAGAGTAAGTGCTAAATATTTGGTGGTCCGTCCACATGTTGGCCGATCCATCGCTAACATCAAAGTGTCCTGCACTAGAATAGAATAAAATAGAATAGAAAGACATTTATTTATCACTACATAGTATAAAACATCTGTCCCTGTGTATGCTTAGATCTTTAAAACTACGCAACATATTTAGATGCGGTTTTTAATAGATAGAGTGATTCAATAGGAAGGTTTATAAACCATTTAACACATAGATTTCCACGCGGGCAAAGCCGCGGGGCGCAGCTAGTAGCACAAAAGCGCCAGCGGGGCAATGCAGCTGGCGTGTGCTACATCTTTACTAACTGAAGTTAGTAAAGATGTAGCACACGCCAGTTAGTAAAGATGTAGCACACGCCAGCTGCATGTTACGAATTATTATGAGTGATTTTTTATTGTGGATGTCGTAAGAGCCGAACTAAGTGAACCTAATAGAAAAAGGACAGCAGCTCCGTTCTTTATATTTTCTAGTCTAGTATCCAGCATTATCCAGAATTAGAGCCTTTATAACAACTCTATACATGTCCCTATTCTATAAGAGTGACTTTTGTTGCTACTAGCTGCGCCCCGCGGCTTCGCCCGAGTGGAAATCTATGTGTTAAATGGTATAACTTCGCTGTATGGTATGATCCAAGAGCACTAGCGTGATACTCACGTGATCAGGCGCAGCGCATCAGTTTTGCCTTACAGCGCGGGATAAGCAAGCCAGCGTCTTGAGGACGCTTCCAACTAGTATTGATATGGATCAGTTGAGCTACCTGTTGATTGTTTGTAACAGTCTGCAGGTAACTTAGTTGTTTCGATTGTGAATACTAATTGTAATTTGTTCCTATTTTTTGATCGTAAGTTTTTAACCTTCGTTAAGAAAGATTAGAAGTATTATAAGTGCATATGAATAAGAAGGCACATATAAAATAAAATAAAAAGTTAATACATGCTGCTGTTTTACCCGATCAATAGCAAACTGGATCTCTTCAAGACAAGAGTATCTTCTAGCTAGACCTTCGTGATACATCGTCGGTCACATCGTCGTTTTCCATCAGATCAGATTGTGGTCAAACGAAACGTCTTAAACGAATAATTATCTCTACAAAAATCATATAGGTAACAAGATTCGAAAATAATCTTATAAACTAAACTGGTTATCATAAATCACAGTAACAATTTATATCGGTTTGCTGAAAGTTTTTGTAATAAATCACTCAATAACTGCTGTTGGCAATAGTGGATAAGTGCCAAATATACGTTTTCACTCTGGCGCGTTCATTTTACGGATGTCAATAAAATTATCTAATTATTATGTGTAGTATTTATTAATCTCTATGGGGTTTATTGTTATTATTTTGTTTATTTACAAAAACAACTTAATATTTATGAAATAGGTATTTCCACTGTATTATTCCACTTCCACTTGTTGTTTACGCCCAATAGGGTTCATATTGTAATACTAATATATACATAAGAACCTACTAATTAAGCCAATGTGACGACGACAACAATAAATATATTGAGTATTGAGTATTCCACTGTATTTCCACTGTGTTACAGAACAAACAGTAATCCTTTTAGAAAAACCTTTTATCATATCTGGATTATTATTTTTACCTACAAAAATAAAATAATTAATGAGTATTCTACCTATGTATCGACTAATAAACATTCTAAAAAACATGGTACAGCCTTGAGAACCTCACCCCTTTTTGAAGATGGTTCAAAACAGCAACACAATATTATAGTTTTCTATCAGGTTATTGTTTTAAAATATGAAATATTTTCAAATAAGATTCGAAGACATTCAAACATATCGTCTTTTTCAATAAAAGAACCCATACAATAGAGCACCTTATTATAAATCCGATAAAACAAGCAATATAAACAACTAAAATTTACATTTTAGTTTTGTTCCTTGTTTTTATGCGTGTATCTACGGAAGACCAGCGCTATGGTATGATCTGCTCTACCATAACACATGCTGGGTGGAAACCGGTTTAGTCAGTGTCTCTGTTAATTTAAGGTTAATTTATAAGATTATGTATACTGACTAATCTTTTTACTTTTAAATGAATAAGCCTCTACTCTACAGATGCATGAACAATGGCAAGATAAACTTCCGAGAGAAGGAGAAGCAAATCCTTGACCAGATCCTAGGTCCAGGCAGATACGACGCTCGCATCAGACCTTCAGGCCTTAATGGAACTGGTACGTACTCGCACCTTTACACCTAACACACTTCACACGACCACTTGTAAAAAGCTATTGCTTGACCTTCTAAAACTGGGCGTCTACCGTATGGAAGCGTATGCAGCGTATGTGGTAGGGTTTGGGCCCAGGAATTCCCTGTTCTGATTTTTTTGGGAATTCCTGAAATTGTTGGCCGATTTGAGAAACGGTAAATTGTTAAATCTTATTTAATAATGATTACAACTTTGAATACGAACTGGTTCAATGATTCATGACTGTTTTCATCAAAAATCTTAAACGTCTTTCGCCAAACTAACTGACAAATTATTATTATCCCAAATCGGAAAAAGTTTTGCGGTATTCCCGGGAAATTCCTTGAACCGGGTATTCCCGGTATCAAACCCTACCCCGTTAGTACGCTTTGATCTCGATGCGGTGAACAGACAGCTTTACACTCTCACTATGATGGGTACCTGAAGAACTGTTTAGATTACGCGGTAGCCGATACTGAGAGGCAACGAAAGAGCGTTAAATACATATTAGGTCCTTATGAAATTGGCATTTAAAACAAAAAATCAAAAAGGAAAAAAAAGATACCTACCTATTTATCAATCAAATTAATGTACCATTATTACAATATTTGCGATTTTATAGGTGGTAGATTCATTGATTCATTTGTTCATTTTTTACGTAGAAGTAAGTATCTTTGGTAAAATGTAGATTTAGAGAAAACTTGCGATTGTATTGTATTTGTATCGGGTATAAGTTTAGTCAGTTGGGTTTTGACTTCCATAATTCTCCTAATTCAAATCATAAACCTTTGGTGCTCGACTAAAAATTATAAAAAGTTCGTTATTCATGTAATTTTGCCTTAAAATTGATTTTCTGTACAGAAAAACGTGGGTTTTGTAACAAACTCACTTTAAGTTTAAGTAGTAGGTTTGTTTAATTTATGTTTTGACGCCGATAAATCGACTTGATAGTTCAGTAACTGATCAAATTTTATTTATGTAACTAATATTTATTTACTCAGACCCTGTTACTTGAAATAATAATCAAATTATTACAAGTCATCCTTCAGAGTTAGGTAGAGATAAATTTTAGTTTCATAGACTAATGCTACTACTGCTGCTAGACTAATAGTGCTACTTTAAGTGGGTTTCCTACTTTTAGACTTTGACGAAACTATGCCTTCCGTGTGCCTCATGAGTTTTCCGACTTAAAGAAATGAAGGTTTCATGCAGATGGACTGAATAATGACAATCGGATTCTTTTCTGAAATCATAATGGCATTTGTCTGTGATAAACTCGATTTATTTGTTAAAATACAATAGAATATTATTTATTGTCCAATATAATGAGTTCCAGCATAATTGTCCTTATTAAAACCTACTGTGCGGTACAACACAATAGAGGAGTCGTCTTAGAGTTGCAAATCCAAACAAAAAAAGAGATGTAGAGATGAAGACTAATTGTTAACAAATTAATTAAAGAAACGATTTGATCGACAATTACTTTAAATTAGGTACCTCAAATCAACAACAAGGACGTTAATTTGAGGTACATAGGTACATACGTATTACGGGATTGTTTACTTTTTTATAGATACATAGTTATAAAATGTGAAGAAACGAGTTTAAGTAGGTGAGTATAAGATGATGTCTGATTTAAAAGAACTGTACGTCATCAAATCAGAGACAAATATATTTAAAACTATTATCTGCTACAACTCTGAAGAATTAGAGAGAATACATAATGTAGTACATACACTACAAATATCATACCAACAATCGTACCAAATGATCACTGGGTAAAAACAATGGTAGAGCTGATCTCTTATTTAATATTTAAAAAATGGTAGCGGAAAGTCCACAGAAATAATAAGAAGAACCAAAGTATAGAATAGCTCTCAGAATAAGAAGACTGAAGTGGTGATGGGGAATGACCATAATAGCATCGATAACCATGTGAAGTAAAGGTTTTCGAGTGGCGACCACGATGCAATACGAAACGGAGTGGGGAACCTTTCACTTGATGGACCGACGACATTGCAACGGTCGCACGGAGTCTATGGTTGTAGGCTTCTGGACCGGTCGTTAGGGTGAGGCCTATGTTCAGCAGTGGCCATATACGGGCTGATGATGATGATGGTAGACCCACAGACCTGGTAGGCCAAAGTGGTTACTTCTACTTTGGTCAAGGCCAATGTCACACTTCGGGTTGCTGATCCATTAGGAGTAAGTACATAATATATTTATTGGCAGTGGGTCATCAGGTAGAATAGTTAGTTCCATAAATAGCATCATAATAAGATAAGTATATAATTCTTACACAGGCTAGAACATATTATTAGAGACATTTTTATCACACGACTAGATTTTTTTAAAGGACTGCAGATGGCCATGACAGCGTTACCGGATTTTGACACTTGAATAGATGGCACATAAATATTACTTATATATTCGTTAAAAAATAAAATTATATGAATTCGATTGATTCCACTGACGTATTATATCAGATTTTTTATTTAAGAAGACAACGAAATATCAGTTCTACAAATATTCCGTTTTGTATGTTTGTTTTTTGAGCAGTTATCAAAATACAAGACAAAAACATATTATCTTAACGATTACAATGGCACGCGGCCAAGAATGTCGTCTCTTAATGCCTAAACATGTATAAAATAACATATAATATAACACAGAATTGGTAGATAAAATAATAAAATAAAATCAACATTCCCATACATATAACAATAGATAGCATTTCATTAAAATCCAGCAAACTTAAGATATTATGATTTTAGATGTAATACTAATACATCTTAAAGTCATTAATATCTATGTTTCACTTTTAGCCTTTATAAATGAACCATCAATTTGGTTGTTATAGACGATGTGGTAAAAATAAATTTAACCTCGAAACTCCACCACGACTTTACCACGAAGTTCATTTATCATTATTTACTATTATGCCATGTTGGGTTATAGGCAATGTTTAGGTAAAGATTCGTAGGGTAAAGGTCATTCGAAAATTCGTGTACGATACAGACAAAAGTCAACGGCGCTGAAAGGGCTACTATTAAACTACATATCTTTATGTGTTTTACAATTCTATATAAGCAGGTTGTAAAGCAGAATAATAATGGTATATTTCTTTTTGAATAAACCTCCATACTTAGTTCATGGGACTCTTAATACTTGATAATATTTTGACAGGTCCAGCAGTAGTTAATATAAACTTATTCGTGAGAAACATTTTGACCATCAGCGATATTAAAATGGTTAGTGATTTATTTATGTATGTTTGGATTAAGGTAGCGCTTTTAATAAATATTTAGGTATATTGTTAATTATATTTTTATACGAAATGGCTCTTGTGGTTGCGACGATACGGCGGCAATTGTTAAAATATATTAATTAGTAAATAATATATTTTGTGTACTTATTGTGTTAAAAATTTAGGTGTGTCATAAATGTTATGCTTAGCAAGAAATGTTTTACAATGTGAAAACACAGTAGTCCAACTATAAGTTCGTATATAATTACACCTTGCCCGAAACGTCAATGTGGTTCATGCACTCAAATTCATTGTTATTAGGTTCAATGTATTAAGTACCTAAATAAAGCCAAAAACTGGCAACACCAAATATTTCTTTACAGTATTTTCTGCCGTATCGTTGAATGTTGTTGCACAGCCTTATTGTTTTTGCCACACTGACTTTAACCTTCTCAATTTTGTTTCATTTAAGTTTGTTTGTTTGTCTGAACGTCATAAATGTGCCGAATTTTAGTGTTAATCAATTTTTAAAGTTACCATTCCTTGCCCATGACAGCTTAAGGTCAGAGTTGTTCCTCAAGTTGTGATGTATTTTAGAGTTGTATTATTGTTTTCTTAGTTGGTAACCGCTTGTGCGGGCGTTACGATAACAAACATAGGTACTTTCCGATTTCAAATAATACATTTGAAATCGAATTGTTTTGACGTTTTATATTATGATTACATTTTGGGAACAATATGGTCAACATTGAACTACTAATTTCTAGCCGAAACTTAAATCCCTTTGCCATATTGGGCCCTGAGCCATATGTGGCTATAAGCTTTGATGTAACGACCAAAAACTCTTGTAAAAAAATTAATAAGACAAACAACTAACATTTCAATAATCGTCATGTGCCTTCATAAAAAATATAGATTTCGTGCCAATATCCAATAAAATATGATTAGCAAAAAGCATTATTAAAAAGTCGATAAAACTTAGTGTCACGCGATTTTTTCCGACATTAAGCACTTTGACACGATACAAAACCTTTTAAAAGGGTGTATCAATCGAAAGTAGGTATCCATTGCAATCTGGGTGGAATTAATATGGATATCCTATAGATATACGATCGAAATAATCAGAGGATATACTACAAACCGTAGATTATGTTGTATAAATGATACGTTAATAAATAAGTATAAACGACAGATTTGTTTTTTTAAATTTTGTATCTCACCTATCTTTTGTTATATTACACTATATATTTTTCAGTCCAATAAAATTGATATATCTACAGCGTAACTCAAATAAAAAAGTTGCCATTTTGACTAATATATACGTAACTCGTCATGCGCCCAGCCACTAAAACATTTTACTAAAAGAAAGTACACTTTACTTTGTAGATGTAATCTTGTTGTAGCTTCTAAAACAAATTACTAATATCCGGAGCAGTCACGCACGATCCATTCACTTATTCTTTGGCCCGTGACTCGGCAACATACTTAACGTGAACTAGCTTTAACCCCCAGGTTAATGGTTTTTCTTTAACCATTGTACCTGGTCCAATTAATCTCACGTCACTAACTGGTTAACTTTCATCAATTCTTACTTTAACACATGCTATAGAGCCTTTGACAACTATGTTTCCGTTTTCAATGGACAAACTTATACTTTTTTAATATTTTACCTGTTACACTAACACAAATTCCCATCAACAGGCCGACTTACCTTTATTTGCCGATTGTTTTTTGATTCCAATATTTTATCTTCTGTTTTTACATCTTTTTCTCTTATTCTTTTAACTTTGTCATCGTTATGACAACATGCATCGACCGACACACACTAAATTTTCAGGTCTCCGAGGTGAGTCGCTTATAGAACGCCAACGTGTTAATATAAGAATAATATAGTTGACACATCCGCATCAAAATTATAAATTAAGTTGGTTAAGCTAGGTTTTAGTTTTGACTGAACCCGTTATTTACCCGTGATTCTGATTGGTACTTAGATGGGCCAGCGGTAGTGAGCGTCAATATATTTGTCAGAAGTATATCAAAGATCGATGACGTCACAATGGTAAGTCGACTGAGACAGGCTGGACCGTATGCTAGTTAATGTCACAGTATGCGTATTTTTATTAACAAAAAAATCGCGGTGTAAACAAGTCAAATGAATGGGCAACTCTCTCCTAGTTTGTCGTGGAGCGAATTACCCAAAATATATGTATGTGTACTTCATTAAAACTTTATTTTATTAAAATTCAAAAATTTTCGTTTGGTGTTGACGACCAAAATCGTTTTTACTAGCGCTTACTAACCAATCGAATCGCGCTGTGACGATATAATTCTCTGCTTTTCTATCATCGCGAGACCCGTTCTTCTAGTCCTCTCCAAAATTAGACTTAGTTACAAAAACCCTGGGATTTGGAAGGGCATTGGCTTTTATTTGGGTTTGTAAAGATTCATTGGCTATATCGGTTTTTTTTTCTTTCTTACATCTTCATTACCTGGCGGCCGATTGTACTGAGACGATGTTATTATTGCGGTTCTAAAGACGTAATTTTTTGTCACTAAGGCGACGCTGAAACCGTAGTACGTGTCAACATGTTTCTGCGTTCCATCAGCGAAATCGACGATTATGATATGGTAAGTCATAATCGTCGTGGTAAGGGTAATTACCACTTAAACCAGTGACATTTTTATTATAAACCAAGCGAACCACTAATTATTATATTGAATTTGCTTGTAAAATACTTTGTTTATAATAAAATTGGCTTTATCAACAGGATTTGGAAAACCGTATTTGCACATTGCTGAATTGTTAAAGCTCAATGTCGTGGTTATGTCCTTTTGACAGTTTTATTTCAATTTTGTTTTTTAAACTTGTTGCACTATTATTTAATTTTTTTTACCTTTGTTTATAAGTGTAATTTTTTCGTCCTCTTTATCGATGTTGTTTATTTTGAATGATTCTGACCTCTGCGGTGCGGCGCCGCGTTTATTATAAATTAAAATTTGTCAGGAATCCGTAACAATCCTATCAATGCACAATGGCGGGATGTGTACCTACTCTAGTATTTGTACCATTGGTTGGACACAGCCTTGAAGTAAACATTTTGTTCTTGTTTTATTGTTTTACTATATTATAATTATTTTGTTAATTAAAATAATGTAAGCACACTTGTATAGGATAATATTTTTTTTATGAATATTGATAAAGTTTATAAACGAGCGAAGGGTCTTGTACAAACACCGAAGGATTGGCACAACCGTAGTAAGCACACAGATGAACAAATTCAATAGCTTCGGTATATACAAGCGCACAGTACATATGTCTCGATAAGGCAAAGTTTTTACAATTGGCTTCCGCGCACAAACGAACTATCTCACAACGAAATGACCAGAACTGAACTGAACCACCGCTTATAGATCCGACAGAACCGCGGCCCGCACCCTTCCACATCACCACATTATTATTTACTGTACCACTTTTTAAATCATGCTTCTTATTTCATTTAATGCATTTATGAGAAGATTAAAAACTATTTTGGTCGTATAATGTACTATGTTGTATGTCCGTTTATGTGAATTTGTGTTGTGTAAACATTCGGGTTATCGTGGCGTCCGCACCCGCCTTCGCGCTTGGACCGGTGGCTGTCCCCGGTGTCGGTCTCGCCTCCACCGACAGCTAGACGTAAAGTAGCTCTAGAACTGACCGTGTGCATGAAGGTAACAAGCATTCCTTCGACGAGTGCAGTCGACGGTGAGTTGGTACTAGGCTTCGCTTTGACCGCATGACCAGCTTTGGATATTGCATTGAAAGTTATCTTTTGGATTGTATCATTATTTACGATTGTATCGCCAGTCAAAGGGCCCTCTGGCACACTGCCAGTATCGCCTACATCATCCGGGCTGATATTGTTGCATCAATCAAAGTCACAATCCCACATAATAATGTCCAAATAAATTACTATAGAGTTTATTTATGTGGAATCTGAAATACAATTTTTCACCAAACTAAAATATTTCTTTGTTACTGATTTCCTCTGCTAGCTTACAGCGGCTTTTGTAATTTTGTAAAGTTTATTGTAGATAGTTGTACACTTTCTCATCAAACATTATACACAAACTTAGGTTAGATATCAACATTGATGAAGAGTATACATTCAGATTCTACCGCGATCCAAAAGTTAACGTTATATTTTGCATGTTTGTGATTCACTAGTTAGATGCTGTATTATGTGACTTTAATTCATTTGACTTGCTGTTGTTCGAAGGGTCTTATTATTCAACAATCAGATCATTGTCAAGAGAACCTTCGTCAACACGCCTCTCCTGCGGTTTACTATTATAATTATTGGATTTGTGTCAATATGGCTTGGGAGCTGTCCTCGGCCATTGATGAAATTATTTTTAAAGGAGAGTTCATAATCATTTCCATAAAGTCACCTAACAACGAAGTTTTGAAAAGTAGAAACAGTAATAGAAACACAGACACCAGCATAGATTAGTTTGGCTTTTGAAAGTAGATTTAAAAAAATCACAGTAAATGCAGTTGCATTTTAAACGCCTCAGATGAAACAGTAAGTAACCTAAAATTTCATCAATGGCCTGACTAGTCTAAATTGATGATATAGATGTATTTATTAGTCAATAAAAGAATTGGCAGTAAATCATTAAATCACTATTGGCACAAGAAACACAGCTAGCTGTATATTGGCACAAACTGTTATACTGAAAGCTTTCATGATAATTACTTAAATTAATACAGTAGAATCCAAATGATTGAAAATAGTTTCGAATAAAAAGAAAGAAATGAAAAAGCTTTTTAATCACAGCTATAAAATACTGAAATCCTATAGTTTCGAGTTTTATTACTATCATCGATGTCACTGAAAACTTGATAGAAGCATTCTGTCAATTTTTCAATGGCTTTAAAGATGATGTAGAATATGTTATACTTAATGTTGAAACGTTTTCAGGAATACTCTGTTCAATTGACGTTCAGAGAACAGTGGTTAGATGAGAGACTGAAATTCAATAACTTGGGAGGTAAGTTAAAATAAAATAAAAAAACATTAGTATTTGATAACGATCAAATCAAAAAAATACGATCATATAAAAAATATATTTGAACATTGAATCGAATCCATAGAATATATTATATAATAAAAATTAGATAAATAAAAGTTATAAAATAGAACTGAACAAACCGCAACTCTCTCTCGCGGGGTACATAAAAGTCCATTGCCTGGCTCCTATCCCATTCCTTTTTCACAATTTGCAGGTCGTCTCAAATACCTGACGCTTACTGAAGCAAACCGAGTGTGGATGCCTGATCTATTCTTCTCCAACGAGAAGGAAGGTCATTTCCACAACATTATCATGCCCAATGTGTACATCAGGATCTTTCCTAACGGCAATGTACTGTACAGCATTCGAATCTCACTGACTCTGTCCTGTCCTATGAACCTGAAGTTATATCCGCTGGACAAGCAAACTTGCTCATTGAGGATGGCCAGCTGTAAGTATTTTTCGATTTGTAGCATTAGCTTGAACATTTTGGTTTAGATAAATTAATGAGTAACTTTGATAATGGCTATTTTGAAAATGTATCAAAGCATACATTTTTAAGATCATCAAAAAAAGTAGAGTGTGACTTACCCTCTTGATGACATTAAGACTTATTGAGACAAATCTTAGTTAATCTTATAACAAATTATGTCTTAACATTTTAACTCGTTAATATTAATGAGCCGTTCTGTAACATTGTCAGCTTTGATCAGCTAATGATAGTAAGCGAGGCCACGAAACAGTTATAAATAGGATTTCAAGAAACACGATTACTACGGTCTCCATTCTAGGCGCTATAGTTTTTTGTTTCACCTTTCTCTTCTGGGCTTTTCTCATAAAGCATGTGTTTCACAGACGGCTGGACCACAGATGATCTGGTGTTCCTTTGGAAGGAAGGGGACCCAGTGCAGGTTGTCAAGAACCTCCACCTGCCCCGGTTCACACTAGAAAAGTTCCTTACTGATTATTGTAACAGCAAAACCAACACAGGTAAATATTCTAATCATATTTTATAGTTCTTAAGAAGTGAGGCTCTGGGTAGTAGTTTTCTGGGTATTCAAAGTAGTAGCTTTTGTAAAATTCGTATACAAACGATTCTCAATGTTATTTCCATAATATGTTTAAAAACCTCGCGTTGTTGTTTCCCCGGAAACAAAACCCCAAAATCAACCACCTCGACTTTGGCATCGTTTTTGTCAAATCTCCCATTGAATGGGCCTTGAAATTTTTCTAATTAACTTCTATCTTCGAAATTCGAAGACCTCAATTCAACAAGACTAACAACCGCCCCCAATTCGGCCCTATAAATTATATTATAATTCGCATTCCAGGCGAATACAGCTGTCTAAAGGTAGACTTGCTGTTCAAGCGCGAGTTCAGCTACTACCTTATCCAGATCTACATCCCGTGCTGTATGCTCGTCATCGTCTCCTGGGTCTCCTTCTGGCTCGACCAGGGGGCCGTTCCTGCCAGAGTCTCACTTGGTAAGAAATATTCCAGGTGAATACAGCTGCCTGAAGGTAGACCTGCTGTTCAAGCGGCAGTTCAGCTACTACCTCCTGCAGATCTACATCCCGTGCTGTATGCTCGTCATCGTCTCCTGGTTCTCCTTCTGGCTGGACCAGGCTGCGGTTCCAGCAAGGGTTTTGTTGGGTATGGGTAGCTAGTTAGCTAACTCTTTTTAGATCACATCTATTTTTGTCACGAATGCTTCTGCCGTAGTTTGGAATGCGTTGAAGAAGCTCCTCCAGGAGACTTGAAGCTGGTAAATGGTTTATCAGTTAAATTCATGTTCTTCGCTGTCTGAATAATTGCCGTAATACATAAGATTATTCGTTTTAAACTTGTATTTTTATTTTATTGATTTATTTAATAAGTATCTTTTAATCATAGTTCATTTACCTTCCCAAAATAGTAAGTTTAAAATTTTTATTCAATAATTTGCTATATTCCTTTCGTTTATTATATTATTTGATTGTAATTTTCTTTGTTAAATTATCATTTTTGTTTATTATAATAAAAAATTATGTTAACTCTGATTTCTTTCATTTAAATTTATTGCACGCACGCCTATTACAGAATTTCGCACTACTGGTTTTCTGATAGAATCTGCAACATTAGCGTTACAACCACAGTTTTAGCTTTCTTGAATGCTACAAGAGAACTGGTGTGCATTAGTATTTACCTCATTGCATTGCGATACAATGCCTTCTCAAATCACTAGAGGCAATCTCTTGCTCAAGTCTCATTTGTTACCTACTTTCTCATTCCAAGCAATTTTAAAAAATAATATCTTATTCTACATTTATTTACTTGTTCTGTCATGTGAGTCTACATTGTATACATCAATGCATAATGTCCTGTGTACGCTGAAAATGTTTATTTCAAGCTATACGCCTGATACAAAGCTATTTTGCTATGCCTTTAATTTTCACCGGCTAAATTTACATTGTGTTTCTCAGGAGTAACCACGCTTCTGACAATGGCAACGCAGTCGTCGGGCATCAACGCCTCCTTACCCCCTGTGTCCTACACAAAGGCCATTGACGTCTGGACCGGCGTATGTCTCACGTTCGTATTTGGGGCACTGCTTGAGTTTGCCCTAGTAAACTATGCCTCCCGCTCTGACATGCACCGGGAGAATATGAAGAAAGCAAGACGTGAGATGGAAGCAGCAAATTTAGATGCTGCTTCGGACTTGCTTGATACAGACAGCAACGCTACTTTCGCCATGGTGAGCATTAGTTCTCTTAATAATCGTTTGAACCCAATTTTTTATTGGCTTTGATTTTAAAATGAAGATTCTGTTAGCTTTTTTATAGTATAGGTACCGTATCTACCTATAACAGTAATTTCGATATATTTTGCTATTTAAATAGTTTTATTTAGTGGTAATGACTTATTGAAATACGTTTTTAGAATAGTTTTGCATGTTCTCCCAAGAGCAATAAAGAAACCGAACGGAGAAAACTTAACAGGTGTTAGGAAATCACGCAAAATTAAAGTCAATAAACAAAAGGGTGTCAATTGGCATTGTACTATGTTTCCTTCACCCTAATTGGTCTGACGCGACAGAAACCACTCGTGCGGGGCGAGACTCCCGCGATGCGCCAATGCGAGATTCACTTGGAGCCTCCGCGCAAGACATGGTGCCTGACGAGCTGGATGTCGAAATTCCCCACCCGCTCTAAGCGGATAGACGTTATATCGAGGATCCTGTTCCCCCTCGTATTTGCTATCTTCAATATCGCCTACTGGTGAGTTTACTACTTGATGTGTATGGTGTTATAAATGTTAAGATGCGTCAGTGCGAGGTGCCGCGTGAGCCGCCACGGAAGTCCAAGTGCCGCACGTGGCTGTCAAAGTTCCCTACTCGCTCGAAGCGCATCGACGTCATTTCGAGGATCGCCTTCCCGCTCGTCTTTGCGGTCTTCAACTTCTGCTACTGGTGAGTTATGGTTACAATCATCACTTTGAAGACCGATATTATCATCGTTATGATAGTCAGCTGTTGCATCATCAGTACTATCATTAGCACTGATAACGGTACTAACATCGGTAGCGTAATCGGTACCATCATCCGTGTCTGCATTGATACCGTCATCCGTAGCATCATTGGTAACAATGACCCACACTTATAATATGTAAATATCTATTCTTGGTAAAATTACCAAGGGAAATTATAAACGTCCTTCTTACACTATATTTTGCTATGTTATTTTGATAAATACCTACCTATGTATATTATGTTTCACATGTAAGAAAATTTTCTTATATCTTTATTGACATGATGTCAATAAACAACTGAAACTGAAACATCACTTCGTATCCCTAAAGTAAAAGAGGAACACTATTATCAATCCTCTACTACAGATTTAGTTTTCATAACAACATTGAAAATATTGGCAATCAGAACGTCTCGCCCAGGCTTTATCTTCTTACTATATATATAATTTAGAGTGCTTTTCACGAAATAAGTCCCGCGGCAAATAGTGGAACAACATTTTTTTCATTATTTTTTTTTAATTTTTGATATCTGCCCACTGCCTACAGCGCAGCGCTGCGTATAGGGGACTTCCTTCGTGAAAATTATACTAAATAATCAGTAATCTAATCTCTTCTCAACGTCAATTCGGCAAGGGAAATTATAGATATTTCCCATCCAGCATAAAAATATGCATTCAAATATGTTTTACAGTGACAAAATGGCTTCCCACCATCTGAAAACAACATAGCACGGATAACCTAGAGAGTCTTATACATTCTAGGTTGTCCATACGAAAGTCTAGAAGTCTTCTATAGTTAACTCTTTGCAGGTCGACCTACTTGTTCCGGGATGCAGAAGAAGATGACAAGTGATTCGAAGCGTCCGCGGCGTCCGGCGACTCAGTACGCATATACGCAGCCATAACCGTGCCTTACGCGCTGTTCTTCATCATCTGGTGCGTCTGCCTCCGCGGAAACCCTTCCATCCGCTCCTTGCGGACGAAACTCTCTAATTGGAATACTTCTACCACTGCTCCTGTTTAAACGTAGAGTTTTCTAAGCCCGAACTCTTTTGACAGACCTGGGACTTTTTTGAAAAGCCTTTTAAAACCTCCTTTTACGACACATAAGCAGTTTGTGACGCCAGTACTCTGACATTTAGTTTAAACGTTAGGGTTCTGAAGCCACAGAATGGTGTGGTATATCGAAAACCGTTGATCCCATCCTACTTCCGAGATTTTTCAGGATTGCTGAAGAAGTGCCACTGATGCCATGCCATGCCCTGCCATGATGAGTCGTGGTTTTGGCATTACTTTCAAGGAACTAGCAGTCATCATGATTTGTCTAAAAGCCCTACTGAAACTTCATAATCCTGAAATTTCTAAGATCTTCAGAACTTGTCTCTTACATGATCGATTACAACGTGCTAAGTATCATTTTATGTCCCCTCTTTTTGGGCCACGTGCAAAATATTTCTCGTTAATACAAGGATTTATTACATGTTTTAATAAAGACAGTATTCAATGCGACAAATCTACAACCAATCGAATGTGAATAAACAATGACGAAAAGTGAATATACAATTTACACTTTTTTTATAAAATATTGTGTACACGCACTGAGTGAACGAACTTACTACACGCAGATGCAAAGCTCAAAGGCATCTAGATGTAAATAAACTAAGTATTATTTATTTATCTTCCACTTAGGCCTAAACTAAACCAATCGCATTCTATCACTTAACCTGCATATACTTTCACGCACTGCAGTTATACTAATTCGTAATTAAGTAATACTCATTTGATGTTGTATAAATGGTATTAGTATAACATAATACATGTCATTTTATCGTTAAAATCTCATAGAATGTGTCTCTTTCGCATAGAAAGGCCATATAATGTCAGTTGATATCCCATATAATAGATAAATTAGGTACATCTCCTAGATTCCTTCGGACATCTTTTATGTATAACACTGCTTTAATGTTCAGCTTGATATTCAATATTGTCTCAATGGTATAACATGTTCCCACATCACATACAAACGTACAAATAAAGTCTTGTAGGTTAAGTTGAATGTGTCCCTTCGGTGTAGAAATTTATGTGAGTTTGTATCGTAAGAAATCTAGAATTAAATAATTTATATGAATCAGTGGTAATGTAAAGGAGTAGAGTAACCGTCATACCTATTATAAGGAAATATTGAAGATGGTTCGGCAGAGCAAAAAAGATTGTTGTTATCCTCACAATACATTAAAAAGGTAATAGAATTGTACACTGGGATTGGGATACGATATATCTTAGATTTATCAGTGAAAATGGTTAATATCCGAGGGCATGTATCAATGGCCTATCCATCAAGCCTCAATGGATGGACGAAGCTGGGTATTGACTTCAATTTCTTAGATATAAACTAGTTTTTAGAAACTTCTTATGTAAGAAAGCATAGACGTTTTGTAGGAACCGTTTTAGAATATGTGTAACTCGTCTAAGAGACAAAAGGAATTTATAATAATCCAAATCACCAAGTATTATAGATAAATAGGTGATTGAATAATTAATAATCATAGATTTAAATTAAATTTCGTCATATTTTTATGACGAGTGATGAAATAATTTATCTTCGTGTAAATAAATGATGATAATTAGTAATGTAATTATTATTTGATATTGTTAAACAATTATTTAGCTTCTTTAAGGCATCGTAATAATATTGGTGTAAATAAATCATGACATAGGTACAATATAGTTTGAATTACGCGAAATAGACAATATTATTTTATATTGCTTTTAAGAAAATATTATTTAAATCGTTAGCTTCTAGTTTTTTAAAGTGTATTGTTTGCGACAAGACATTCAATAATCTGATGAGTATATAACCAGATCTGAGTATTGTTACCTCTGTGTTAGTTGCTATATCTACCCATCACTGATACCCTAGTGGAGGGATTCAGTAATAATTTAAGTGTCTATTCGGTGTTATTAAATATTCCTTATATATTATATCTTAATATTATATAAAATAGTAAACTTACCTGTCTGAAGGTTTTGGCCTATAACTTGACTTATAACACACATAGCCTTACAATTAAATTATTCTTTTTTAGTTATGTGTCTATTCGGTATTACATAAATATTAAATAATAAACTTACTTGTCTGAAAGTTTTAGCCTATAACTATACACATACCTACATAACAACACACAATAATACAATTTTATTATTCCTTATAATTTAGGTGTCTATTCGGTGTTAAATATTAAATAGTAAACTTACCTGTCTGAAGATTTTGGCCTATAACTTGACACATACCTAAACAACAACACACATAATCTTACAATTAAATTATTCTTATATTCATTATTTGGCGACCTCTGTGGCGCGGTGGGCGAAGGTCCGCCTGCGACGCAGGAGGTCGCGGGCGTTCGATTCCCGCCTCGGAACAATTGTGTGTACGATCTGCAGATAATTGTTCCGGGTGTTCTGGTCGTTTTCTATGTATAATAAAAGATGTCTATATATGTAATGTATTGTATTATGTATATCAGTTATCTAGTACCCATAACACAAGCTCTGCTTACCATGGGGCTAGATAATGCTGTGTGAATTGTCCAGCATTAGTTATTTATTTTATTCTTAATCATTTATATATGTATTCGGTGTTACATAAATATGAAATAGTAAACTTACCTGTTTGAATGTTTTAGCCTACAACTATACACAACACATACCTTCCTACACAACACACATAATCCTACAATAATAATTCTGTTCTCGATATTAATTAATATTGTGTACTCAATTTCAAAGTCCATGTGGAATAAATGGCAAGTTACATGCTTTCTATGAATGACTTGCAAGATTGGCACTTAATTGGCCGATAAGGACGTGGAAACATTTTTTTTACTTAGATAATTTAATATTTGGATATGTCACTGATTGGTTTCCTACCGTTTCTAGTAATTCATAGTCATGATGACTATGAATTACTAGAAAGTCAGTAGTAGTCAGTCGTTCATAGTCATAAGCATGTCACGACCCAAACTCAATGTTTCACTGTGAAAGTATGTAACGTTATCACTAATGCTGTGTTCTTTTCACGTTCTGTAAAGATACTGTGTCCTTTACCTGGTTGTCAATAAAACAGTTAACCTGGATTAAACTGATATGGCGTGCGTAAAAAGATAAAACGAATTTCGGAAACATGGAAGCATGTTTCCGAAATTCGTTTTATCTTTCAAAAACAGGCAACTCACGTTGCCCTAATAGGCCATAATAGGAAACGTCTTTCAGAACGCGGTGTCTTGCCAGTTTAGACCAGTTTAAAAGTGTATGATTAACATTAGTTTACGACTTAAGTATTTTATCAGCAAATTATTGTTTACGATTCTTGCTCAGTTGTCTTTCCGTCCCTGGTTTCAAACTTTTAGGTTGTCAATCAATAATTTTAGTAAACAAAGCTGAGAACTCTCTGTGCAACATTCTTGTGTTACATGCAGCATGAAGATGCAGCTACATTTCACACACGTAGGGCAGAGGGCTATTAGTCTATGACCCTACCCCTCCTTTTTGTGACTTTATGAGACATTTTTTTAACACGTCACTGGGTGTGATAGTTCAAGCGCTTAAAGTTCACCATTGAGAGAGCTTTCGTTTTATCTAATGTCACAAAAAGCACCAGCACAATTCCTGTGCTCTCGGAACTGACTTTAACCTCTACCGGGTTTTTCTGTGAATCTTAATTATGCAACGTTCTGTGTATTGTGTTGCAGGGATTGTTGCATAGAGAATTCCTAGCTAAATAACGTCAGTCAGTATTTGTAACGTCTTAAATAGGTATTCTTGGCTGTGAATGGCTGATTTGAGATCTATCAAATCCTATTTAGTAAATTAACTAAAAATATCATGTTTTATACAGAAAATTCATTACATTTGAGATTTTAGAATTTTAAACCATTCCCCTACGATTAAACCGATGTAAATCGTTAAGGAGTTTTAAATATTACGATAAAAAAAGGTTGGCTTTCGTTTAAAATTTAAATTCTTGCCATTTGAGAACAGAAATTAATAAGCTGATATAAAGCCTGGATTAATTTAAGTTTATTTATAAGAAACTAGATTTCTCTAATGTATTAATTAAATTATTTCAGTTTATGTTGTCTCTTTAATAAACGTATACTCATCTAAGTTATTGTTTTAATCACTTCGTCTATAAATAAATGCTAGAAAAATCGGTTCAAGTTTTATTTTCTATCAAACTAGGGCATAACATAGGACAATTAATTTCTAAGCTATATCTAGACAAAACAGTGGACCAAAGTATTACATAACTTAACACAAAGGCTTTGTTTACCTAGCGCATTATGAATAAATAAATTAATTTATAAATGTAAATGAATAATACTGAATAAGTTACGCAATATCGTCTACATCAGAGGCATTCAACTTATCCAACGGCGTTGGTAGACAAAACTGTGCATTTACAGTACAGTTTCTCAACATTTAATAATTAGATACAATAAAATAATAACCAAGCCGAACTATCTGAAAACTATAATAGTTTTTAGGCTTTTATCAAAATCGTATGAATCAATCTATTGTTCTGCCATTTTAAACAAACTACCAGCCTAGTCTATTTAAATAGGCAGTAAGTATGTAACTGCATACAAAATATAAGTAACCTATCTAATAAATTATTTAAATAATTCGAAAGCTATGATATGGTTACCGATTTATTCTTGGTTATGTAAATAAGTTTTAATATATCTAAATAAATAAAATAAATACTTCTGACTGCCATTTTAGGTTAATTTCTTCATGATCTTAGTTTTTTCCATCCGTCTGACATGCTAGAAACTTCTCCGCTTCTCTCTGGAACAAATGAAACAGATTGAATGGGAAAGTCTACATAGCATTCGCAGCGTCGAGAATTCAACTTGAACACTTTTGGATTGATTAAATAAGTAAATAAATAATGCTGGGCAATCCACATCATCTAGCTCGTAGCTAAGCAGCAGAGCTTGTAGAGAGCTGTTATGGGCACTAGATGATTGCAACACATCTCCGCGCTTGTCCTTTACGTTGACGCAATGCGTCCGGCAACTCAAGGGACAAGTGTGGCATTATTATTTACTAGCTACACCCCGCGGCTTCACCCGCGTGGAAATCTATGAATCAAATGGTTTATAAACTTTCCTCTTGAATCATTCTATTTAAAAAAACGGATCAAAACCCGTTGAAGTTTTACAGATCTATGCATACGCAGGGACAGCGGGAAGCGACTTTGTTTTATACTATGTAGTGATGATATTATGTAAAATGACACAGCGTCAACGTTGCTACGACGACACGACGCAGCACAACGAAGCACTGTGGCTTCGCTCTAAGGTGTCAAATGGGATACCTGTATAAGCTTGTAGATGGCGTAGATGCTCTCCTCAGTGGCGCAGCCAACGCCCTCCGACCGGACGGACCGCTTGCCGTTGCCCCAATCAGTGCTGCAAAGAACAGAAGATACAAAATGAATGATAAAGCCTTACAGAGCACGCTTTATACGACCTTATCATTCCTTAAGGGGGAGCCTGCTTTAGAGGCTTCAAAAAATCGTTTTTTTTTTTGCATAAATGTCTTCCTAAACTATCCAAGAATGTGCCCCTAAAATTTCAAAAGCAAATTCAAATTATTTTCGGAGTTACAGAAGAAATAGTGAGCAAGCGTCAAACAAGTATACGAGCGGCCAGATCGCTCGAAGTGCCCGCGCGAAAACTTTGACGGGCGATTTCTCGGTTTTTCATTTTTACGATTTTCCCGAGTTGGCGGGAAAGATAGAAAAAAAACTAAACGTCCTATCGAAACGAGACAAAATTGGTTGTGTTCGGGATAAAATTCTCTTCTAGTTGAACCTAAAAAAACTTGAAAAAGTTGTGATTAACCATTTTTTTAAACAATCTAAAGTGAATATTTTTTTCCAAAAAAATTTTTTTTTTTTAATTTGCGAAAAATAATTGAATTTTTCACTTTTTTTTTAATTTTCTTGGTTTAACTAGAAGCTATACTATTGAAAATTAAATTTTTTTTTGGTTTTTCGTGGTATACGCGTGCGCAGCTTCACTCCGGGGAGTGGGACGTCAAAACTGTGGTGCACTACAGTTGTGCGTAGTAATTAGCATGTCTACGTTTCCACTGTAGCAGTGTGTGCTGTCAAACAAATTAACCTAACCCGCTAAAATGCGCCGTATGGTCGTGCACATCGTGCACCGCAGTGGGACAGCTGCTTTATGTAGCATTCGTAGCGTGCCTAAAACGAAAAAAATCCGTCTCGTTGCAAGCGCAAGTCCGAGGCCGGAAGAACAACTTCATTGTTAAATTCATCTGCCAAAAGACGACGTCAATTCTGGTAGATCGACAACAAAAGAGCATCAAACTGTTATAAATTAGACAAATCATTTGCTTGACGATGCTAAGCAATGGAAGACTTGAGTCGCTATGGTACCTTATGTTACGAAACGTTAACGTACCACCTAATTGTGTAATAGGCATTTAAACTTTAAAAATTAGTATCGAAAAACTTAAAACTGTGTAAATAAATTCTAAGGAATTCGAAGTTGGTTTTAGCTTTTTCAAACCATTTAAATTATAACAGTATTTATTTATTATTATAATATTTATCTTAGATAGCTTAAACGGCTGTGTTTCACTCACCTGAAAGTCAACTGCGCTTGTACCATAGCTGCCACACTCAGCACCAAGAAAAAACACAGAGCACGATACATCTTCACTTCAGATCTGTTCACACTAGCTAGAACACCCGAGAGAGAATAGACGTCCAACGGGAGATCTGTCCTTTTATACTAAAAAGAACAAGGTTGTTTGCAGGTTTCATACAAATCAAAAGAAGCCGTGAAAAGTTGATTAGATGCAAAGTGGACAGTGGAAAATAATGATGAGGTTTTATAAAGCTTTTTTTACCCTGTTGAATGCTGACAGAAAAGGAAAATAAATAAACTTCTTCGAGCTGCAAAAAATTACAAATCTTTGTAGCTCACAACTAATTCGAGAACGACTACAACGTAGGAGGCGTAGAGATTACACGTAGCAACATAGAGCTACGCCGTAGAAGGAGTGGTGATTACACGTAGCAATGGCTACGACGTAGCAACATAAAGCGACGTCGTAGAAGGAGTGGATATTACTCATAGCAATGCGGCTACGGTAGTAAAATAGGGCTACGCCGTAGAAGGCGTAGAGATTGCATGTAGCAATTGCTACGACGTAGCATGAAGAATTCGTGAAGATTACATTGTATGTATATCAAAAGCTACGAAGAAGTGACGTAGCAAAATAGTCCTACGTAATACGAGGCCTAGATATTACACACCGCTACGACGTAGCAAGAGTTATGAATTAAGATTATGTCGTTATAAACGTATAATGTGAGTGTGTAAAACGGTCCTATGTTTTTATAAAGGTTAGCTTCGAATAAAAATAAATTTCTAGTAAACTTGTGGAAAGCTATAATTAGTTTATTTTTGGTCTGGAAAACACAGCCTACACTACTACACACACTAGCAATATTATTACTGAGCTATTTCACGTACTTCGCTTATTTCATACACTAACCAAACGGAGTCTCCGTTATAAACTATATATATATATACATATAGTTTATATTAAAATCGCTAAAATATCGAAAACTCATTTTTTTTTTTTGGCAAAATGTGAGTTGTTTTGGTGTAAGTTAATTGATATCAGCAGAGTACAAAGGTAAAATAGGTGCCTCGACGTCATTGTTTCGCCCTGTAATTTTTATAAACATACAAGTTATATTTAAATTTTTCTATGTTGTAGTGGTAAAACCTGTATGTGTGTGCTTTATGTGACAAATAAATGATTTACTTATTGTAGATTAGCTGGCTAAAATAATTGGCTATACTTGCGTAGATTAAACAAACATATAGGAATAGTAAACATACTATAGTAGAGAAATTATAGAACACATAATTATCTGCTTGGAAATGGTCCTAAATCGCTTTGTTAAAACATACAAACTTAAACTATAGGTAAGGGTGATCAGTGCAGGTGTTCCTGAAAGCCTATCACAATAATATTATACATGCAAAAATGTACACGAATGAATGGATGTTTGTTACTTCTTCACGCCAAAACTACTGAAAGGGCAAAATGTAGCTGGAATCAAACAGGACTTTATCCCATAGAACAGTTCCCACGGATAGAAATAGCCTTTACGACATCCGCGGAGAGATTCATGAACGGCCTATACAATAATGTGTAGGAACAAAAGACTACCCAGCACCACACTACCTACAGTAGGCTGACCTTATTTTTTTTACTTTTTTTTACAAAAGAACGATTAATGGTAAACTGAACGCAGTTACCAAGCCGCTTTTCGGGATATTATGTCAGATGAAAAATGTTATGGACGAAACACGAGTTGGATGAAACGCGTAGGTACATATGTATATCTAAAGCTGTAAATTGGACGAATCGCGTATTGGACCAACTACTAACAAATCATTTATATTTAGTCAACTTTGAAGCAACAAAGTGCTAACTGTGTGAGTGTATCTTAGTCCAACCGATTGTAGGTAGGTACATTATCAGACTAGGAACAAATAGTTTTTGGTACTATGGCTTCTTCAATTTGTATCAATCAATCAGATAGAACCTACATCCATACATACACAAACACCTACCAACACAATATCCATATAAAAGCATTCAATCTTTCCTTCAGAATCACAATCAAATCAACTGTTCTTCGTACCAATACAACCTCAGTTTTAAAGTTACCAACCTTTTCTCACATCAAAAATAAAGCTTCCGTTCGAGATTCTTCTTTTGAACAACCTCCTTAGTTCTACTTTTACAACTTACCTTTTTGCTAAAACTTCAGGATGTCTTTCAAGAGTGTAACCTTCATGTGTGTCCTGGCTTGCCTGGTGCTTATCACCTCTGCTCAGCTCACGTTTACGTCGAGCTGGGGCGGGAAACGATCGGCTGGAGTCACGGGGACTGTTAACTGCAGGAATGAAGAAGCTGTCAATGCTATTTACAAACTGGTTCAGGTGGGTTTTGGAAAGTTGTGGAAATCATTGAGGCAGCTTCAGTACTATACTTAAGGTTACACATAACACTGGCGCGGAGATCGCCACCTTTTGCCAAGCGGCACGTGCCGCCCAGCAGCGTGCGTGCTGTAAGCTGCCGGGCGGCGGCGCACCGCGGCTGGTCCGGCGGTAGTGAGGTATTGTGTGTAGGAGCCTTTATGACCCAAAGGGGCACGCCACCCGCATGACGAGTTTTCTCCGTGATTTATATTTACATTGTGTGTGAGCAATAAAAGTGTTAAGGTTCTTGAAATAGGAGTTTTAAGTTTATTACGCCTATTTAAAGAACCTTAACACTTGCACCGCAGACTCGTTTTGAATGGAACCTGCACTGGGGGTTGGCGATTACCTTTATCGATGCCTGCACCTTTCAGTTCATATTTTTAGGCATAGCTATACCTACTCGGCCAAAATCAAGTTATAAATTGTAAAATGGGACCCGTATAGCTAAAAATATTTTCTTCTAGAATTAGCACACTTGTCGATTTGAGCTCTTGCCTATAATCAGCTGATAATTATATATATACTTACTCAGATATTTTTTATTTTCAGGGTGAAGCTGAAAAGCTTCTGTTCTGCCAGAAACCCTGAAGGCATCCTAAAGAAAAATGATACGCGGTTCAAACGAAAATGGCTTCCATTTATTTATGATTAGTTAATAAGTTTATGCTATTTAAAGATTGCCTAAATAACATCTTGTAAAAGATAAATAATTGTGAAAATAATAAGTAAAATTTTGGATTTTATTACTTATATATTTATGTACCAACCTACCTATTAATGTATCCATCCAATCCAAACATAAACCGTCTTTCACACTCTACCTTAGGTACTTAACTACACCAATCATTCTAGCAGGTAGGTAGGTCAGGTGCTCTTAGTTTGGGATTATTTTCGGGTAGGTATCTTTGGAAGAAAAACTAATGGGAAATTTGGAATCCTGAAAAAATTGCAATGCCCATTTTGAGGCAATCTTTATGCTGGTTCACAGACAGTAGGTAGACTAGGAATATATGAACCGGGTGATTCTTATATTCGTGTAGAAAGCACTGAGATCTAGGGGGCGAGTGCCCCTGCCGCCAGGCTGCGAAGGCACTAAAACTAGCGAAAAAAATAATTTATCCTCGTAAGTCCCCGCGTACTTGTACAAGTACAAATTAATGATAGCAGTTCAGACCTGACATTTGTACTACATAGATGGGAGTAACTGCCTAATGTACTCACACAAACACAAAATATTTTTAATTATTTCCTTCTTAAGAAGGTGCATCACAAACATACCGTAAAAAATACATACAACGGTCCCTCACTTCAAAAATTGCCTAAAATCGACATATCTTTGTCTTGGTCTGAAACATTATTCCTAGTTTGTACTTGGTATAGTACAGCCAGTAGATATTACTACTGATGTTAATAAAACACAGGAATTACGAGGTTATAGAGCGTTAAGTTGGTTTTTGAACAAATCTTACTAATTTAAATATAAGTATTGATTTTTGTTGAATCTGGTCCGACGATCTAAACATAGACCGTGTCTTATATGATAAATAAAACATACTGATAACACTACGTGTGACTAGACGTAGTGTTATGTTATCATTATGTTTGAAGTATCACTTTGATTTTTAACGGTAGTCTATCTATTTAGGGGCTGGATTTTAGGTCGCGCAGCGGGGCAGCGGAATCGCAGACACTGAACTGAACTAGCCATAGTGGGGGTGCCCTATCCCATTTATTATTCTCTATCCTATCCCATCTTTATCCATATATCGTCGTCTTTACTACTTTTGGCCATAATGATCATCTTCATTGCATATTCTAAACTAAAATACAAAATAAAATAAGTATTTGAGGAGCCTCCTTAAATACTTATTTTATTTTGTATTTTTATGACAAAGTTGTTTTTTTTGTTCGTTTTTACAGATAATGGTACGGAAACCTTCGTGCGCGAGTCCGACTCGCACTTGGCCGTTATTTATTAAAGGTACTATTTAATAATTCAAACAAAGTGTACAAAATAATGTCTAGATATATTTATTGTCACATTTTACAAACAAATATTGGGTAGATACGTATTAAAATAGGAAATAAATTTCAGATAATTTAGGTGTAGTGAATTAGTAATAGGTGTTATGGTCACAGAGAATTACTAATCAGTTTGTTGTCATGAAATCAGTAAATTGCACCCATTTATAATATACTAGTTTATGCCCGCAACTTTGCATTCGTTTTTGGAATAAAAATTAGCCTATGTTATTTCCGGTCCAAACAATTTTTTTTGCAAAATTTCAGCTTGATAAATTCGAAAGTATTAGCGTTTTCTTCGCACATATATCTTCACAACAACAGAAACTTTCCACTTTATAATATTAAAGGGTATGCCTATCAACACATTCCTCATTTATTAGTTAAAATTCCCAACTGTTTGAATGGGAGATTATCCACCTTAAATAAAATCTAATCTAAGAAGCTGATGGCGACAGCACTTGTGTGACCCCACTGGTGTCCAAAGACATTCTTCCTGATGGAGGCATGTCATCTTCGTCTAAGGTCTCTCTCATGCGCCGCTTATAGATCTCACTGTCTGGGTTGTGCTCCTGGTTCCGACACCGGTCTAACTTCTTCTCAATCAGCCTTACCCGTTCTCTTGCTGGGTTTTCAACCATTTTCACTAAGGACCTGATTTTTCTAACAGCCTCTATGAGAATGGCTAGTTTGTCTTGGCCTGCATCCCGGAACAGCATTTCTGTGACATAACTGTCCAAGTTCTCTTGTTCTTTACTAGCAGCATGCAGTACTGCTGCTAAAGCTATCTGCGATGGAGCATAAACAAGGCAGGCATCAGTCAAGAATACTTTTTCAAGAAACTCATCAATGCCAGTTCTTAATCTCTCAGGATTAGCCAGTGTACAGCGTGTTTTTATGTCAATTAGAAACCCTTCAACAGGGCGGAAGGGATTGTGAATCGTCAAATAGTAGTTAAGCTGCTGCATCAGTAGCAATTCATTGTTTAGGATTATGTCTGATGCTTTGTCTCTGTCTCCTTTGATGTTAGCGACGAACTGGCTGATAGATACGTTGAATTCTTCAACCTTGCAGGCTAGGTACACGCAGGTAGCAAGGATCTCCTTAGGATGGTAGTCCATTGAAGAATTGTGTAGGTAGAATCTTTTAAAATAATGAAAAGCTGTTCCAACGACTCCTTTAGGCATAGGTGGGCTGAAGCGTTTGCAAAACTCTTTGAGGTGCAGCTCATATTGTTTCAGGAGTAACCTTTCCTCCTCAGACGAGAGAAAGAAGTTGTTGCGTTGGAATTCATCAATGTGGCCTCCGTGCCTCGCAATAAAAGCTTCGTTGTGCTTGTCACGAAGTCGCGCGAGCTCGTTATCATCACTAAATGTCCAAAATTTACGTTGTGAGCTTGTGGAAAACATTTTCTTTGAATCGTAAGCCGCCTGCGTTTTGTAAAATAATACCATTTTGTGTTTTTTTGCAGCAACCAACGGCTGCATGCAAATGACAATGACAACATTGACAACTTTTTGAATGAATGACATCGATACATATACAAATCTGAAGGTCACAAGACATTACGGTTTTTACGTTTCTTTCAACGCTTTATTTTTCCATAAATGAGAAACATCTCTTTGTCTAGCATTGATCAAGACAAAGAGATGATGAAGAGTTTCAAGAAAAGTATAGTAAAATTTATTTTTATAATTGTTATCTACCGTGAATCATGAAAACTACACTGTCCGGATATTGCAATCCAATGTACCTTAGACTCTCGGTCTACGACCAAACGAACCGTAATTATTTTGTCTCTTTCTCGGAGAAGGGCCTTTCTAGCATTTACTCTTTCTAGCATTCATTTGATTTTGATTTGAGTCATCATCACTCACTCACACACATCACTGAAGTGGACCGTGAATCGTGATTCGTGCTGGAAAAAAGAAAACGAAATAATTCCTCAATAATTAAAGTGTTGTAATAGGAAATAAGTGTGATTTGCAGAATGTCGCGACCGGGAGATAGACCAAACCAGGCACAGACATACAAGCTAGTCGTTGTCGGCGGTGGCGGTGTCGGAAAGAGTGCGATCACCATACAGTTTATACAGGTATCTAATTCGGAATAACTAGCCACTAATTCAAGGATGTCCTTCATAGAATCATGCTACGTACTGTCCCCAAGCATTAAACTTCCTAATAATCTACTATTTGTCTAAAAACTTGATATATTTTCTGAAGTGTGTTCATACACAAAAATAGTTTGTAAGACACTGTCAAGGCCTCGAGTTAGAAGGCTATACGCCCACAGTCCGCCGCATCTGGTGGTGATATGCCCTTAATTCTATTCCAGAGCTACTTCGTCACAGATTACGACCCCACGATAGAGGACAGCTACACGAAGCAATGCGTTATCGACGATGTCCCGGCAAAACTCGACAGTAAGTTCAACAACAAGTTGTTAATTTCGCCGATTTGTAGAATGCATGGGTTGAATTGATACAAGGCCACGACAGGAATGTGGGTGATGGCATTAGCTGTCCAAGTACTAGTCATTCTATAGGTACTAAAACACTGTTTACATTTAGTTATGGTAGGTGGTGAGCACCTACCTACTACTCCCAATCTATACATACTAAGATAGGTTGACCCAAAATTATCAAAGGTTACATAAAATTGAAAACCAGGAGAGAAAGTATCCTTTTCAATGCTTTAATTATCTTATATCACTTTTATCTGAAATAACATAATAAAACTTGATAAGTTCATTTACATGACCTTGCAGATGCAGTTTATGCCTGTAATTTGCCAATTGCCTAAAATTGCATTTAGTTTGAATTTTGTTGTGGTAGTTAGAACAGAGAACATCAAAATTATACGAAGGTAGTTAGATGTTCCGTGCATTATTAATCCGGGTTGAGAAGATTTTAATAAATCAGGGCTTTAAATCTGCTGCTTCCAGAGGTCATCAAGATAGTTATGGTGTAGCTTCAATGGGAATCTGTTACATTTATAACATTAGTATTTAACTTCTCTCCTCAGTCTTGGATACAGCCGGACAAGAAGAGTTCAGTGCGATGAGGGAACAGTACATGCGATCTGGAGAGGGTTTCCTCCTGGTGTTCTCTGTGGCCGACCATGCCAGCTTTGACGAGCTCTACAAGTTCCACAAGCAGATCCTCAGGGTCAAAGACAGGGATGAGTTTCCTATGCTCATTGTGGGGAATAAATCTGATCTGGAGAACCAGAGAACGGTAAGTTATTAATGAACTACACCCTATTCCTCAATCACTGGCTCCGACTTCCTCTGGTGAATTTATTGCAGTTAAGACTTTTTTATAATATTTGGATGTTTTTCTGAACCTCAATCTATTTAGTTGTATAAGTTTTTGTATGTAATATACACAGAAAGAAAAATAAATAACGATTTATAAGACAACAATATCAGAAAATTTTATGATCTGGCTGTGTCTGTTGTTGTTGTCACCACACCACCAAGGGATGCCAAGGTGATCATTTTTTTGAGTTCTTTCTGCCAAAGAAGCATTTTTTTAGTTTTTCAACTATCTATCATTTGCATTTGGGCCTACCCATAGAGATGGCCTACCCCTACTACCGCGGCCCATTGTAGAAATAATGCTGGACCTTTCACACAATATCATCTAATCCTAAAATGGCACAGCTATTGCTATGGGTGATGGCTGATCATCCAAACTTTTGTCTTAAGGCCGGAAACCAGCAAATAACTGGACTTACTATGTGTTAAAATAATAAAATAGAAAGGTGTTCATTCAACAAAACACTTATGTCTAACCTATTATTTCTTCGTAGTGTCTAACTTATAAATGAGACTTATCTTAAACTACCTACTTAAGACAACTAAGGATATATACTAACCAAGAATATTTTGTTAAGTTATTTGTTAACACTTTGAGTGCTGAAAACGCACGGTATGAGTTTTCTACAAGTGACTAATATGCGTAAATCCACACTAGCGCAGCGGCTGAGAAAATACAGATCTTTGTTACTCAGCACAGCCGTAATATTTTTCGAACGAAACGCATGTGCGGCGCAACACAACCGCTGTGTAGAGTGGCAGCACGAATTTTTTAGGTAAAAATAAAGATCGCAATCGTCGAAAAAAAACCGCAGTCAAAGTGTTAAGTTAGGTTATTATAGTAAGTAGTCACATACCTAAGATGATGAACTATGACGCATAGTCAATCAGAATACTACTGTAAAGTCACGTAAGTAGCCCCCATACTATCCTTACATGACCTTACATGTTGAATCAAATAGGCATCTACTAAACTAAGCAAAGTTTAGCCTCCGTTAACCGAAGTGTGAAAAGTTCAAGGATTTCAAAACCTTGTGTTTATACCTTTTCCTCGTCATTACCATCTCAGACTGTTGGCACTTAATGCATGGGAAACACAAATAAAATTTAAATTTAACTTCGTGTTCACAATTTCATCATTAATGTCATCTCATACTCATACTGTGAATAATAAGTGTGCAGCTATGGCAATCGCGAACGATGTCGCGGGTACAGCTAGTAATAATACGGGAAAATATGTAGGTAGTGCGAGTCTGGGTAGCACACAAATTTAAACCGGGTTATTTAGCTGGATACGACTACCTGCTAGTTCCCAATGTAAATAAATAAATAACGCTGAACATTTCACATAGCATTATCTAGCCCCAAGCTAAGCAGAGCTTAGTGAGAACTAGAACTTAGCTTGTGTTATGGGTACCTACTAGATAACTGATATTTTACATTCTAACATAGTATATTTAGATTATATAGATAGATATTTTTTATTATACATAAAAAACGACCAGAACATTCAGTACAAATATCTGTAGAGCGTATCGTACACACAATTTTTCCGAGGCGGGAATCGAACCCTACTCCTGGTCCTCCTGCGTCGCAGGTTAACCTTCGCCCTCCGCGCAAAAGAGGTTGTCATGTAACAAAACTATTAATCTTTCAGGTTAGCCTAGATGAAGCGCAAGCTCTGTCTCGCCAACTAAAGGTCCCCTACATTGCGTGCAGTGCGAAAGCGCGCATGAACGTGGACCAAGCTTTTCACGAGCTGGTCAGGCTCGTCCGCCGCTTCCAAGAGACGGAAAGGATCAATGTCAAGGCTGACCACCACGGGAGCAGAAAAAGGAAATGCGCGATATTGTAAGAACAGAAGGAAGTTGTTTGTATGTGCTAAATTATCAATTTAAACCTGTTTTTAAATGAAGACTAAGCGCTTCGTGGATGTGGTAAAGCGCTAACTTCCGAATACTCAAACCAAATCAGATTTGATGTTCGTCTCAAGTCACAATTTCTTGACGGATTTTATTAAACTAGTACTTTCATAGTTCACGACACATATACCCGCCTACAACAAAGCCGCGCGCGCCCCTACATTTCCTACCCTGGTATTGTGCAGTGAATACGTTAAAACTGCCAAAAAATCATGGCTTGACGACGTCTTAAGGGGCCTCCGGAGGGACGAATTCTTCATACAAACGAAATACCAAAATTATTTCTAATTTAAGCATTTTTCCACTATAATATTGCATTATTTGTATTAAAATACTTTTTTTTTCACAATTACATTATTTTCATTTCACCTTAATTGAAATGAAAACCAATCATTTTGCACATTTTTATGCGAAAATGGACAACTTTTCTTGCTATTTGTTTCGTATTAAAAACATCAATATCTTACGTGATATTTATTAAGGAACATAGCTTATATTGTCTAGTTACAGAATAACAATACTTTGTGAAGAATACAAAAAGTTTTCAGTCATAATTTTTGGTATTACGGAACAAACCAAATTTTGAACGGCTAATATTGCTATCGCGCACGCATGGGCCGCGGCGCAAGGGTTAAACAGGGACAGCGATATTCGGAGCGATTTTTGCAAGCGAGGGTCGCCGGACCCTTAACTCTGATCTGTTATGGGTTTGATTTGGGGTAAGTTTGTTTTCTTAAGGATGCGGTAGGCAGAAGCGGATGCGATACGGGAGCGATAACGCTTCGATTAATTTTCACATCAAATACTCCGTAAGGTGGTTGCGAACACTTAAGCCCATACAAACGTACTACCGATTAATAAAATCGCTTAAAAATTTAATATTCGCTCTCATTTAATGATCATTATGTTTTATGAACAAATATTCATGCAAAAGGCTGCAAAAAACATAGCAATTTTTTAAGTATCCAAATAAATCGGTAAGTACGTTTGAATGGGGGCTTAGATGTTCGCACATTATCATCATCCGTACTGTACCTTACTCAATTCCGAAAGGATCTTTCCTTATCAAGTTAAAAAAAAACAATTACATTTTATCGCAAACTATCGCGCTCGTACAGCTTACTGCATATGGTGTGAAAACACTGAACTGTAACTTACTTCCAATCGGTTCGATAGCACAATCCCTACATAAACATGAATTGCAATTGGCAAGAATTGGCCTAAAAATCTGTTACTCTGTAAAGATGGTAAAGTCAAGTATAGTATATGCCGCTATCTGATCGATAATCTTGCTCGATTATACAGGGTGCCAGAAAATATGTGTAACTATGCCGAAAGTGTAACCCGAGGGGAACAACTTTTGTTTAACGAAATTCGATTTTTTAAATTAGTTATTTATTTCTAAATAATGCAAGATTGCATGTAAAAGAACACGAATAAGAAGAAAAACAAACTTTTTATTATTATTATTATTTCAGGATTAATCGGCATTATAAAACCAGTTATTCAAAAGTTGATCCCCTCGGTGTCCATCGCCTCTTTCGGCTTAGTACACACACATGTTACGTGGCACCCTATAAAGGTAAATGTGGGTGTAAAATGGTGTCAATGTTATTTATTGGTTTGAATAGAATCATAGAGATGTTCATGCGTATTTTATACAGATATTTTTATATTCTTTTTCTATATGGCATTACTAGGTTCTAGTGCTTATTTCAATAAGTAAAAGGTTTGTTATTTTTTATCTTATTACATATATTAAATTCAAGATTATTTATTTTCTTTTTATAGTTTTTTATACGATAAGCTGAGTATACATTATGTCATGTTCTTAAAATAAGAATAAGTGTTGTGTATCGGTTAATATCATTTTTTTTTTCAAATACCTTTTTCTCTAGTGCCATTAAAGAGCGCAAAAAAATATTATGGTGCTTTATACAAGCTCTTCTTACTTGGGGATTAGGAAATTATTTTTCCCCAAAATTTCGTACTAGAACTACCCAACCCACATTATGTTGTATCTATGTACTGTGCTCACATAGATTTAATGCTCAATATGGCATCAAAACGTCACTAAAGCGACGGGCACACTACTAGGCGAAGATTCGCGTTGTCGAAATACAACTTCATGTTCAACCTACGACGAAGAGTTTGGCCACATTAAAAAAAAACTTAGCAACAGAGCGCGTGAAGTTGTAGGCAATCGCGCAAACTTTGTCCCCTTTGATGTGCGGTAATATACCGACAACACGGCGCGAAGCGTATTCGTTTTCGCGATAGAACGATTTGCTTGGCCGGACTTGTCGCGACAACGACGACGACGACGACGACGACCGACAGCGCAAATCTTCACGTTATCGCGATAGTGTGGCCGTAGCATAATTGTTCTCTTTTTCGGACAATGCATGGATTGTATGTTATTCTAGTTATGCCTATCTATTCTGTGTTAAAATCAAAGTTTAAGAAATCTACTGATTTCTATAATGTTACAATTGTTAACAATGCTGTACATAAAATGCTAATTACCTCTATAAAATTTGTAACCATTGTTAAATAATTAGGTAATTAATTAAAAACTGACGCATACCTATATTACATTTTTACTTTTATTGTAAAAAGTTTGTTTTACCAAATACTAAAAATATTTTTATTATTGCTCTGTTTTAATTTAGTTTAGCTGGTAAGTTCATGTATTGTTTAATGTATTAACAAGCGCACCATATATTTTTAGTTATATTGTAACTTATAAAAATATTTAGTTAAAATGCTCAGTTACTTGGATTCACAATTCTTTTAATATTTCCTTTATGGCCATCATTGGTAAAAATAATGAGACAATTAGAATAAGAGGTGCTACACTCAGAATACAGAAATTCTTTCTGTATTCCGAGGTGCTACAAGGCATATCTCTGGCAAGATATCATTTTGTAAACGTAAATGTTAATGAATCAAGAACTTTGCAAATTGTTTAGCCGTCTAGTTTTTTAGCTTTTCAAAGAACGTAGAATAGAACAATGCTTGTCAATTTTTGTTGAAATATACTCTATTTTTATAAAAATGTTTATTTTTAAGCATTTTGCTAATATTCACATGTTTTGATAAAAGTGTACAATTCTTTCGTAATCGTTTATCATTTCTAAGTAATTTAAATAGTATGTTAGAAATGTTTTGTTCTACATCTACAGCTTTTGATGTAAGTGAATACAGTTTGTAAATTCAGTGATTCATTCCATGAAATATATTTAAAGAAAATCAGTTTTTATTTAATAAACTGATATCACTGAATAGGATTGTTATTATTATTTATTTAATTTATTTTTGAGTCGCTAACAGTATTTCTTGTGTTGTGACTTTTATTGTAACTTTAAGACATACCCGCAAAACTGAAATTAAAATTACAATATGTAAAAACTTTCATGTCCGAAATTAATTATTCAATATAATGCTTTTTGTTATATGTTTAAATGTGTTGCCTAATGAATTGATATAATATTGTTATCAATGGAATAAAACTCAATGTATTTTAGTCAATATGGAAATAATGGTTGAAAAATTTAGCTAATGTAAATCAATTATGTATACATTTCTCTAAAATTACGTCGTCTAGAATTGTATTGTTATTAACACTCGTTGGTTTACAACATTTGAATAAGTAGGTTCCTACTTTTTAAGCAACTTATGTGTTTTTTCATTAGATCGAGGACTATGCCCATTAAATTCATAGTACGGTTTTCCATACTATGAATTTAATGCGCATAGAACTTGCGTTCTTCATTAAAAAATTAAGAACAACTGAAAACTATCCTATTTCGTTGGATAACTATCACACACATTTTTAATGAACTACAGAAAACAGCGAACTGATCACCTAAATGCATTTAAATGTTGTAAACTGACTCGACCGCCCTCTGGTGCAATATTAAAATATTGAGAGCTTTAATAAGGGCCCACGCCCGCTAACAACTTAACTGAATGTTGTTCAGCTCCAGCTGTTTTGTATTGTAATATATTAATTGTAACAAAAAGACTTGTTTGAATACCAAAATCTCGTACTACCACATAACCTTGAATAGTATTTTTATATTATGTGCCTTTGATAAATAGGTACCTACTACCTAGGTACTGTTTTAACACATTCAGCCTAGACTTAACAGCAGGACTTGCAGTTTAGTACCGATTTTCTTATTTTAAGTCCATGGGCCCTTCGCCAACCTCAAAACACGAAACAAAAATATTTGTCCCATATAGACATGCTTTTGGTAGAATTATTAATTATTTTGCTGCACCCCGCGGCTTCTCTTGCATGGAAAACTGTGTCAAATGGTTTATAAACCTTCCTCTTGAATCACTATCTATTTTTTTTTAAACCGCTTCAAAATCCATTTTACCCATTGCGTAGTTTTAAAGTTCTAAGCATACATAGGGACAGACAAACAGTGGGAAGCGACTTTGTTAATTCATTAGACCGTACGTTTCGTTATTTTATTGTCTCGCAGTCATTAAAATCAGAAAACTGTGACAGCGGTTTCCTTAAAAATGATGATTATGTTGTGACAAACACACCTTTCATCTAGGTATGTTTCATCCAGACGTAGATCTTAGGTATAAAGCATATTCACATCAGCTTGTTAACCAATGTTAGGGGGATCTATTTTTGGCTGTATGAATTTTTAAAAAATAAAGGATTCTGTCACATCTACATCAAGAAAACACCATATCTGATTTCGAACCGATTTACTTTAAATTAACTGTATATATTACACTTCTACATTCCACGTTCCACCATCAGATATCTACTTCCTAGCCGCGATGGCCGAGAGGTCAGCGATGCAACGGTCCAGGGCCTGTTTCTCCTGGTCAGGAGTGATAGACTTGGTGACGTTGGAGACCACCCAGTCTACCAACTGTTTGTGGGAGAGACGGCGCTCCAGGTTGGTCTTTTCGAGCTGGTAGTCGAGGCGGCGCTTCACCTGGAAACATAAATGTTTGATTAAAGAGCTGTGTAAACAGGGACAGATTGAACTTGTTTCTCTCCAGGGAGACAGGTTAGTGAGACTGATAGGAATAATGCAAAATATTATCTTTTTTGTCTCGAAAATAACTTCAGATCTACAAAACATAACCCAATTGTGAAACTTGTCTCACATCTTGGACAAATGAGATGTGCTCTTCTGGTCATATGGCTAGGCCTCTCCTCAAAGGTCTTTATAGATATTTACCTAGGGGGTGATCACAGTTTTTAGTCTGTTTTCCAGGGGCGCTGCTGCCCGCCCGGTGTATCCCTTAGTCATCATACACGCAGGAAGAATTGGGGTGTAGTTCTAAGCCGACAACCACACAACACCTTTGAAACTCTTTTTGGTTCTAATTCTAAAGTGTTCTAAAAGTAACCCATTAATATTTAGACAATTTGTTAGACAGTCTAGCCAAGTTCCTAAATAAAGTTTTGCTTACCTCTGTGTAAGCGGTCATAAGACGCTCCCTGTAAGCCGCCTCCAATTGCAGCAGTACATTCTCCTTCTTGGCCTGGATCAGCATCTCTTGTCCCTGAGCGCGCCACTGCGCCTGCTTCTCCTCAGCAATGGAGTCTTCTAAGGACTTTACTGTGGAGATGCGCTCTTCATTGTAATTGGATTCTACAGCCTGGAAGAACGTGTGAAATTAGTAAATAGAAATATACTGCAGCCTGCAAAAGACTGCTGCTTTTGGCTGGATGCAAGATGAGGCCATGGCGCTCATTATGGGACGCCTATATCCAGCGCCAGCGGTGGATGGACTAAAATGAGTTTACGTTGGTGAACAAAAAATTTTTTTTACTAGATTCTACTTGCGGCTTCACTCACGGCGTGTGGCTCGATAAAATTGGCTGCAGCTGCAGGGTACAATCTCGCAAACATCTAAGCTTTTTTTTAGATCGAAACAGCCTCAAGTAAGTAACGCACATAGCGGTTTTCATCCGCACCCGCCGCGGTTGCGGAACCGCAGTACTCGTATGCACACGAAGTATTATGCTTCGGATTATACATAGTTCATGGCGGTCTGGGAACTAACGTCTTGCGATCATCATCGCCCGCCAGGTTTGCGGGATAGATGGTCGCAACCTCAACACGTTTACCGCACAAACAACAAATAATTTAAGTAGCTTTGTATTGCATGCAATGTATATATGTAGTTTGTTTTTTATTTCTTGTTTTTGATACTTCTCCATCTGTTTGTTTGTGAAATTGTGATGTACCAACTCTTAGTATGCTTATATCTTTTTCTCCATCCCTAGGTTGCCTGGGAGAAATCGCTGTCAGTGATAAGGCCGCATATTGTACTTTTAATGTGTAATGTTGAGATATAAGGTGTTATTTTATAGTTTTAAGTGCAATAAAGAGTTCATTCATTCATTCATTCAACCGGTATCCTGAGTTTTGTCGCAAACGCGGCGAGCGCGGTTGAAAACCGCCCCCTTCTTGCCCCATGATCGAGTGGAATATGTTGCATTTAAATGTGGTTTGTAGTTTAGGGTTATTTAGACGCTGTTTCTTTTTTCTTGTTAAAAATAGATTTTTGTAGGTAACCAATTTTTTTTGTTGTAAGTATGATAGGTTCATGTATGGACACTATTTAAAAGCTTATGACGCATCTTGAAACTCTCATGGGCATAATTGTGTCAAATCAGATGCAGATTGATTTTCCTAGTTAAGATAGCAATTAGATACATTCCAGGAAGCTACCTCTTAGGAGATACTTACGTCAACTTCCTTATCCAGCCAAGCAGCAATGCTAGGTCCGAACTTCTTAGTGGCATACACAATCATAACCACTAGAGACAGACCAGTGTAGTACTCATGTTCCATCACAAAGATTTCCTTGCTGCACATATATGTGGCTAGACCTACTCCGAAGGTGTAGGGGCCGGTGACTCCGGTCTTGGAGTGGAAGGCTTGGAACCTGGGAACATTATATGATGAATGAATTCTGGACTTTTCACACATCATCACCAAGCCCTAAGCTAAAAGAGCTTGCGTTATATGGGTGCTAGATAACTGACATACATAATATAGATAGTTTTACTTTTTTTAATCTAACAAAGCTGTGTAATGGTAACCAGATGAGATGACTTAAACTATTTCTATATATAACATTATCTATGTATACAGTTGGGTGTTTAGTGTTTCATGTGTATAATGCATATGCTAATTGTATTAACATATTATGTAGTTTAACTGTCATCTCATCTCATTTTCATTACATGCTGGATTGCAGATCATAGCAATTTGTACTGCAGCATCCTTGACTTTCTACATCTCTGGTGGGCCTACATCCACAAAGATCATCTTTGAGCAGTAATCAACAGTACCACTACACTACTTCAAGGCTGATGAGAGTGGGCCCTTATTAGCCTTGCCTAACCAGGGCAAGGCAGGGAGATAGTAGAACTACTACTAACCATTCCTCTGGCAGGAATCCAAGGCGGACCTTGCCAGGCTCGGTAGCCCTCACAGGGCGGGGAAAGTTGACCTCATCACGCGCACCGGAGTCGGTGGTAGCGCCCCGCGCTACTAGGGCTGTGGAGGCCGACTGTCTGGCCGCAGCTATCAAAGAAATATACATTTATTCATTATATTATTATTCTGCAATAAGATTTTTAATTCATATGTATAATACTTATTGTTTAAAAAGCCAAGAGCCAGAGTTATTCCATAAGCTGAGCCTAGCAGCATCACATTAATGAGATTTCTTTTGTAAGCATGCAGCTTGCTTGAACACGAGTACAGTGTACAGAACAATTAGCTACGTACAGGAGTTACAGGAATCATTTAAGTACGATAATTTTTTAAAGATATTAGAAACAGCTGATTTTAGGTTAGAGTCTATGTTTTCCTTTCAATCGTCTTTTTGTATTGTAGCTTCCATAATGCATACTTTTATGTATCTCTTTAAAATCTCACATCACAGGCACTTGTTATTTATTCTTTGCTCAAATTTTTTGAAACAAATGAATACGGAATATTCTACGGTAACACCCGTCAAACAGTGATTACATAAACCAAAGGGTTATGATCAAAAACATTTTAAAAAGCAATTTTAACATTTACACATATTTCCTATATTTATTAAACATACCTGAACGCAAAGCTACGCGTGAAAGCATTTTTTATTGCGTATTTCTTTGTAAATTTCACTAATTCGACTACTTTCGGAAAATGTACTTAACGCTAGGGTTGCACCACTCAACTTTTTTTTTAATCTATTCTATTCTATGAATCGAATCGAATCGACGACACATCGACATTCAAGGAATTTATACCCAATCCCAATAAATTCCTTATCGACAAGAACAGAAGCAAAATAGCAGGAAGCTGCAGCGTATCGATTTAGAATATTACTCTTATTTAGTGAATGGATCAAGTAGATTCTAATACTAAAGCATAGACATAACGTAGGTTCAGTCACGAAATATTTCGCTATGGCAAGTAATCGTATTTTATTGATCGAGTACGTTTGCTTGCTTGTATTATTGTTTCCTTCAATTTTGCTGAAAGTTTTTGCAAGCTTGTTTGCCTAAATTTTATCATGGCCAACATCTTTATAATTCGGAATCTCATGGTTAGTTGTATCATTACTTATCAAGTTCCTTTAGGTAGATACTAAGTGCTTATTTTAATGGTTTTTAATCCACAGTCAATCCATTTTGCTAAGTTAAAAGTGTAATATAATAATAAAACCAAAGTTATTAGCACGGTATGGAACGACCTAGTGTTAACTTTATTTCATTGCTTTATCGATACCTATTATTTTATGTAGGTACCTACCTATTACGGGGGTAGATGATACCTACTGTGAATTGTCCAGCGTTATATATCTATATATTTATTTAATATAGGTACAGTAATCTCATGCACATAGTAAGAAAGAGGTGTTGTGGTAGGTAAAGTGAGTACCTAGATATCCTTATTTTGTGTTGTATAATCTAAAAATATATTATAATATTTAAAAAAAAATGTAAATGTTCAATTTCATTTAGTAGGTAGAATACATCATAATTAGCCTTCTCTTAATGTATTGCTGTTTTTAAACTGATTTTCGATGATATATCATTTTGTTTGGTCATAATGTACCTAATAATAATACTGCTTTTTTAAATATGTAACGAAAACAACGAGCGGAGTGAGCCTCACATTTTTGTGGATTTTTTTCTCGCAAGCTGTCGTTAATAAAGCCAGAGGGCATAGGTAAAATAAGATAACTAACAAAAGAGCGCCGAGTAAAACAAGCCCGTCATAAATTATCAGTATTTATGATTTTGCGGTGGCGGCGCGGGTCGTGGTGGTTAAAAAAATAGCACCTTAAATAATTGGAGATAGAAAGTTAAAAAAAACAATGTCTTTGTTCGAGTAGTATAAATACAGTACATACATAAACAAAGGCCAAAACGAGTGACAAAGGGTTCCGAACGATGTTGTTATATGTATCCGATATGTGAAGAGAATTCTGTAATAATACTAATAGGACGGCCACTCTTCGCCTCCCAGCTGACAGACTTAGAGCTTCTTCATCCCGCCGCCGCCGCTGTACCAGCCTCTATGCGAGTTTTATTGCGGTCCAAATGCAAGCAAGGGACGTAGTAGGTACGGTGCAGCGGTGCACGCACGCAAGGGGCTAGATGCCATGTCATGCCGTGGACAATAATTTTGATAGACTGCGCCGATCATAGAGGAAGATAAAATTAGTCTGATTCCGATAGTATTCGATGTTTTGTTTTTTAAAGTTTTATTTCACATTTTGCAACAGGAAAATACAAACAAAATGTCGTTTTGAGTTATTGCACAATTGTCCCACTCACACGATATAATCATGAAGTGATTTTGATGTCACACACACAGTTACACGTGTAGCGTACCAGCGCAACAGTAGTTGCGCATGTTTGTGCCGAGATACGACTTTTGTGTGTCCGGGGTATGATCACAGTTACATAATACATACATAGCGAATTATTTTCTGTGTGTAAATAAATTTACACTGACTTCGACGACATGCGTCAACGGACGCGAAATGGATGGTTCCTTGTAGGCATCTACAAGGAACCATCAGTAGCATTACTGAACCCTAAATTTTTGATAGTGGGGTGTGACACTATAACTGTCACTAATGCCAATGTCAGATTGTCAGAAATTCAGGTAATTTTTTGGTCTATGCTCATTGCTCGCTCAGTGCTCACAACATCCAACACAAACAAGCACAACATACACAGCTGCTTCGATTGTTGCCGTTTTGTTGTGTTATTGCGCGAATTTATTGCATATTATCTGATATTCATATGGTTTTTCTGCGTAAAAGTAATCATTTTATAAAATGGGGATATTCACATCCTGCTGCAGACCCTCATCCACAGACGTACAAACTCCTGATATCGTAAGTTGTATGTAGTTAAATGTACCTAAATCAAACAAGGTAAACAACCCGTTATACATTTCGAGAAATTTGTCTAAAACCAGTTTTATACAATCCACTGGTTTTAGTGGCTAAGGAATTCAATCAAATCGAGTATTAGCCATGTAAAGAAATTATTAAAATCAGAAACAAATAAAATGCACCTACACACAGAAGTTGGTAGAGGTACTACTACCTGACTACATAATTAGTATACGAAAATCAGGATACAGTGCTGAATTCGAAATACATACTTAGTAGCAGTTTACTTGTCCTATTTCTACATTCCAATTCAGGCCAAACAGTTTGGTAGACAAAATGTAGACAAATTAATAATTACAATTTCACCTCAGGAAGTTCGTCGCCGGCAACAACAAGAGGCAGCCGAGCGGCGTGCAGCGGAGAATGCAGCCCGAGGAATCAAGAATGTGGAGAAGGTGAAGCGGCAGCAGCAGCGCAGTGAAGAGATGGAGAAGCAGGAAGCAGAACTCACCAAGGCTGGGGGTGCTAACTTAAAGGTTATTTTCTATTTTCCTCAATACAGACAAAGGGGTTTTATGTAATGACTCTATATGTTGTGTGTTCCTCTCTTGGTTGTTCCCAGCTAAAGTTAAGTTTTATTATTTAACCGTTTCTCTTAATTATCCAGATTGTTAATTCTAGTTACTAAACAATAAACATCATTTTATTTTCCAGTGGACGGCCAACTGAGATGAGGCCCGGGCTGGCAGCAGCACGCCAAGCCAGCCCTGCCAACAGGCAACAGTGCTCCAACCCTCGCCGAGTTCAAGCCAACAGTTACCACCAAAGGCAACCTCTCCCCAAGATAAATACAAATATATGAACTAACAATGTTCTTATTCTAACAAATTTTGGAACACTGTTTAAATTATTTTTTTAGGGACAATTAGCCCACTATGCTATCTGTTAATGTGCTATTTGTCTACCCACATATGTTTATGATTCAAGATGATATTGGTCTTGTCTAATATAATAAATTATACAATCTGTTCAAATGTATATTGATATGTGATAGATAAGGAACAACAATTATCAAATGGATCAATATCTAACACAGGTTTCTCATAGTTAACCTTATTCACAGACTTCTTGAGCCAGTTGTTGTTTTCACAAGTTTTGTCAATGACAGTTCCGCTATTGGATATTTGCTTGACACTTGCTCGGTTTAGGAGATAGATGGCGGTATGCATAATTTACCTACCAATTATATTACAATATATTATTTACTTTTGTTTTTGCAAAGGCCAATTCAGTTATGTGTCACATTTTGGTATATTCCTTTGGTTACTAGTTATTTTAATTATTATTAATTTTATAAACATTTTATCAAATTATTAGAGATATGTCATAGACAATTTTGTAGGTCTTATTCGGTTGCTACTATTTATTATTATTTTGATGTATAAATATTTAAATAAATTTTTAAAACAGCCTTATAGGTTGTTTCAAATTGAAAAAACATGTTTCACATTTTAATTTGCTTGGTGTTTATATCGCTTTCTATAAAACTAGTGTTTTTTGTATTTAGGTATAAAATAAAGTCATAAGTATGTGTTCATGACTATGCACTATTTAAATATTTTACTATCTACCTACATATATTTTTGATCTCTTGTGTATACTACCTTAGGTTAGTTTTAAAATAAATTATATATTTTGTCAGCAGTAAATAGGTGTGTGTGTGTGTGTGTTGTGTACCTATCATCATTGGGATAACCTTTTAATGTACACAGGTTATCTTAACGTCCATTTCTGGTCTAATCTATATATATACATAACATATTTCATTAGCTTAAGTGTCGGTTCATATCTGACGGAAAATGCGTCGCGTATTATCGGTCGCGTTACGCCAGAACAGGCGCGTATATAATAAAACATTGAACCTTTCACACTGAACCGATGATGCGTTCATTAATAATGTGTCGAGCGAACAGCGTCTGTTCCTTTTCCGTCAACGCATACTTGGTCGACGTAATGTGTCGCGCGCGACACGTATAATGTGTATGAAGCATTCAGACTAGATGAGCAGATATCGTTTGTGTACAGGCCGTTCGAACTGACTACACGCGTAATGTAGCAGGTATTATTAGAACGAATAGCCGCGACCGATGATTGCTCGACGCATTTTCCGTCAGATATGTACCTACCCTAACTCTATTAATCATACTACTTATTGTCCTAGGGGAAATCTATCTACACTGTTCTACACAATATCTAAATGTTTATTCAGTGTTAAATGTTAATAAATGTGAGCAAAACCTTTGTTTTTTTTATGAGAGATTTTTATTCTATTAATTCCAATCCAAACGAAACGTTTTTGATTTTGATTAGATTTTTGGCAATCACCTGATTTTGGCAGCTGGCAAATGTCAAAGTCCCGCGATACACGGCGGCGTCTGTAGTGGTTGTTGTGATTATTTTTGTTTTATCAGTAATTATTACATAAAATAATAATGTCTGACGGCAGGGACGGAGATAAAAAGGTAATAAATGGTTTATCTTTGCTTCGAGTGCGCTCCTTTGGTTGTTATCGCAGTATTGTCAGTTTAGTGCTGTTCTACGTCTTTGTTTGTTTCTTGTGACCTTCCTCAAGCTTAGAGGTCGATTGTAAATGAATTTTTATCTATAAATTATAAATAAAATTAAACTTAACATAATGGACTAATTTCATACCCGATGGTTCACGTAACCGGCTCAAAATTCAACGTCGAAAAATGTAGACAAATTCGCTAACAAACTTAGTTTGCGCTACAAACTTGTGCTATGGAATAGTGGGCTTAGAAAACTCACACTACGCATTTTACAGTTACCTAATGGCTATATGCCAATACCATTCACGCAGGACACTTGTTTGTTGCTCTGGAAATAGTTATTTTTATTCAGGAACTTAAATTCACAAAATGCCAATAATAAGAGGGTAGTTGTAACTTGCTTGCTGCTTACTAAACATTATTCAATAGCTGTTAAATGGAAATAAATATTGCAAATGATTGCTATAAGCACAAACACTTCAGTCCAGTAGTAGTATTCAAAATCACTGCTGAAAAGAGGCTTATAAAAACTTCTAGATAACCAATTCAGCTTACCCTTAATACTCTTCGACACACTATATATGATCCTATTTTAACCACTTTCAGGCTGATGATAACCAGTTGAAGCCAGCGGTAAGCTTTCACATATACTAATATGTATTACACTACCCTAAATAAACCAAGCAAAAATTACAGTTAGTTAAAAATGCTGTACTATTACCAGTTTAATAGTATAACATTTTCTCCATCTCTACCTTCTCATTCCCATGTCCCAGGTTTTCCTCTTCCCATTTCCCACTGTCTTTTGCCTGTAACCAAGTTAAACTAAACATGTTAAACAAACAACCTAACTTGGTTTTCTAGGGTAGTGTAGTAAAGTAGTAAGTCTGCCACTTATTCTAGTAATCTTTTCTTTTTCTCTTCATGCCACGGAGTTTTATCTTCATACTACCTTATGAATATTACTACAAATGTTTGCATGCCAAGCCAAGCTTTCCTAAATGTGTTAAATGTGAAACAATTTTGGGTGCAGCATGATTTAGCAATTTGGTTGAACTTGTGTAAAACAATTGATTGCTTAAAAAGGTACCAGATAATTAATAACATTAGGTATATGGTGTTTTTATGCTTAACACATAACAGGCTGTGGGGGATTTTATATATGTATTTTTTACTTTATAACAATATCTTATTTATCATACATTAGAATTAGTTGCTGCTATCAGTTAATAATAATTTAAGTGTCTTTAAAATGTATCTGCATGATTTTACTTTTCTTTTAAAACTTAAGACTGCTCTTTATCTGACATTATCCAGAGTGTTCCAAAAAATGATGTTTAAACTCTTTCTTGCAATACATCTGGTGTCTATGTAGATGTCAAACGATTTTAAAAGAGCTTAATAATAGAGCTAAATAAATTATATAAATATACAAATAAAAAAAATTGCTATTTACTAAATGCATAGGTACTACACAGTAAGTAGGTAACACAAAAAATTTGTCTCCCAAGATACATAGCTTATTTTGCGGGTACGTATTTTTATGTAGGAAAGATAATAAGCGATCCACGCCAAAAAAACCCTATAAAACTGTGAATTCTATGCGAGCGAAGCCGCAGAGCCGAACTAGTTTATAATAATAAAATAAAAAGGCTATTTTGTTCCTTAACCGTAATAAAATTAATCATACCTCTAAATAATATCTTGTGTATAAATAGATTTCTAATTACTTACATAATAATAATTATAACGTTAGAATAAAAAATAACTTCTTTTATAGAATGTTTTATTTACCAGAATTAGATATTATCACAACTTAGCAACATTATGATTATTAACAAATGCGGTAAGAAGATTACCTATAATCACGTTTGCGCGAGTCATGGTTGCGTTGTCTGTCGAGTATTGGGATATTCATAGTTCCTGGATAGTGGTTTTTTCGAAAAGAATTAAAAATTAAGTAAATAAGGTACTTCATTTTTAATTAAGTAGGTAGGATTAGATGGCGTGACGAGCTCGAGGCACATCTTCCATCATGGCCTGTTGCAGCGTTGGATCGCGAGGAGTGGAAGGAGAAAAGGGAGGCCTTTGCCCAGTAGTGAGACAATAATTTCTCAAAATAAAATAAATATTAATAAATAGGTACTTGACTTTTTAAATCCTGATCTCGAAAGAAGTTAAGTAAGCATACCTACTTAGTCGCTCTAATATTCGAATGAAAGATTGGAAATCTGAGTTAAGTAGGTACCTAGTACCTACTTCTACCAAATAAATAAAAGTAAGTTTATGGCTTATTAATATTATCGGCGAATATGTTTTATGTCGTAGGTAGTTATAGTAGTATAGTTCAAACCTTAAAGATACCTTATCACTTGCGTACAAAACCGCACCACTGATTACTGTCTCATTGAGTGGTGGCCGGCCATTGCTCGACAGACGTGTCTCCCGCGCTTTTTCGAAAATCGAAGTGTTTGTGTTTCGTCTTTTTAAATTGCAGATATGGATGTTCTAAGCAAGGTATTTAAAATGATTAATAACATAACCTACACTCAAAACTAACCGTAAAACTTTTTGATTCTTTTTGACTCTTTTTGTGTGTCACAATAAAATAATCTATACTCTTTGTGATCAATAGTTCTATTCCATAGTTAATGGTATGGCAATATTTAAGTCCTACCTAGCTAGTTTCATTTCGGCAACCTCTGAATTGACATTTGACGATATCTAACACATGGAGCGTAAATGAAATTTCACAATATTTTCGTCTACATTATAATATGAGTAGATTTTCTTAATAAAATCGTGGAATTAATTAAAATTTAGTTAGTGCAGACGAGGTTATTTTGACAGCCTGTTAAATTATCCATAATATGTAGGTATATTTGTAGTAAAATTATATAAACATATGTATTTTGTAAGTCCTTTCCAACCAAATCACACACCTTAAGTAGGTTAGGTACCGTTTATGAATTTTTGTGTGCTCCATTTGGCCCCAACGAAGTGAAATTGAATTTTACAAAATATTAGCACGGTATGGTACGGTAACATCAATCTTCGCCAGAAATTCTAAAAGCGTCTCTCGATCTAAATGTGAATGTAGCCAAATACAAAATAAAACAAAAAGGTTAGCACTTTATCAGATAAAGACTTCACTCCTACTTCCTAGGAGCATCATAAGAAGCTCAATTAATTGACAAATGACACATTGAATCCTATACATACTGATGCAGATGGATATAAGAGTACAGTAGCGTAGCCACTGCGCAATACATTACGCCAACCTTGTGGCCACGAGGCATACACATCTACTAATAATGGAACCATAGAATACTATTATGATTGTAGTTGAATCTAGAGATGCCTAAGATCGGTCTTTTAAAACAATCCGGCTAAAAAGGGTGTCTTAATGAATTTAATGTAGCCGCCTAAATCCAATTCCAAGTCTACTACAGTCATAAATAGCTAAAAGTTTGTGAGTAGTGGGTAATTCAAACTAAGCCTAGATCACAGTACTCAAGTCATCCCCAGTCAATCCCCGTGGTACAAAAACACGAATTACATAAAATATATTTTTTGGTCTTTGTTTCCTCGAATGTGAAAACACGATTGAGTAAAAAATATATACTTAGAGGTGAGTAATAATGGTAAACATAACATAATTTGGTCTAGATCTCGGGAACCCCGCGGTCTATTGAAATGACTAATGTTACGAATCGTAGGTTATTACTAATTGTTTGGTTCCTTAACCTTCATAGTTTTCTTGTAAATAAACAATAAATAGATTTTTGCGCTTGCACCGTTCCAAAAACTTTTGCTCATCCGTGTCTTATTATCTCGAAATCCTATGCCTATCCTTTTCACAAAAAGGCGCGCATTGTTCCCTCTTAATTAGAATAAATAGGTTAATTATTATCCCTGATGTTTATGCAGATACGAGAGCGAAGACGCGAGTTCCGCTGTGATAGATTTGTTCCGGAGACCGGATACCGGTTTCGATAAGATATCTATAGTCCGGCTATTTCCATCCCTACATTCTCATGGATGTTTGTTTTATTAATTGCTTTGTATGTGTTTGTATTTCTTCTATCGCTGGTCAATCGCGCGCGATCGATAAATTTTAATATTTGAGGGTCGCGTCAACAGTCAAACTACTCTAAATCGATTGACAGCACCAAAATTATGTAAGAAAGTATGTACATATGTTGGTTTTCGCTGTATGAACTTGTGTGGTGTGTAATAATAATCAAAGTAGGGTAAGTATGTTGATGTGACATGTACACAGGGTGTAGTGCAGATCTTTTAAACAACCGATATCTTAGTACATAAATAATGTTATGTATTATATTTTACAAAAAATTTAATCAGTCTTCCAATTCCCGAAAGTTATAATTTATAATATCACTGATTTTGAGATGGACCCTTGGAATTGTTTTCTCCACAATTAATGGCGAAATAATCAACATCGTCCCACTTGACGAAGAAATCGGCGTACATACGAGTACATAATACTCCTCAGTTTTTCGAAGTCGGTAAAAAATTGACGCAATCCTGCTTGGTGGCAGAAAGTGAGTTTCTCAGTCTAGGTCCCTCCCTAGTAACCTGATGATTTTACCTTCATAGAACCATTAAATTACATAGCACTTATCTACTTCGTATAGTTTCATGCGTTGCTAATTTACCAGCATAAGCCTTGAATAGCCCAGTATATGAATAGTTTCTTAATTATCTTTCACAATGTTTAATTTTTTAACCGTGTTCGAAAAAAGGAGGAGGTTCTAGGTTCGGCTGTTTTTTTGTTTTTTTATTAATGTTTGTCAACATCTTCGTCAACTATGAACCGATTTTGAAAACTATTTCGCTAGTGTTGTATTGATTTTCGACCGATGATGTGGCGTGAGGTCCGCCTGAATCGGTCTTTTGTTTATTAAAACAATCCTATAATAAAATTATTATTATATTAATTTAACTTTAATCGATTAATTTCTCTTTTGTCGGAACGAAGAAAATAATTCCCTTTTAAAAACCTATGAATGCCCATAAATAAAAAACAAGCGAGGTATGTATGTAGTGAAAACAAATGTTTATTGAATTAGACGACCTCTGTGGCGCAGAGGGCGTAGGTCTGACGTAGGAGGTTGTGGGTTCAATCCCCCGCCTGGGTACAAATAAATAAATAAATAATGCAGGACAATTCACACAACATTATCTAGCCCCATGGTAAGCAGAGCTTTTGTTATAATAAATAAATAAATAAAAAATAAATAAACTCTTTATTTCGGATATCCATGGATCCATATTTGTAAGTATTAGTAAACACACAAAAATATAATTATAGAGGGTTAGTAGAATCTTAAATTAAATTATAATATAATTAACTAAGTTATAGTATAACATAAGCATGTCTCTTTCCCAGAGTGATCCCTATAAGAAAGATATACTTGCCGGGATCACTCTGCGAACGAGACATGCCCACAGCGGGGATGAGTATCTATCCGCTATGGTTTTCAGGATGCTGTTGTGGCTGTCCTGCACTCTGCGGATCAGGGATGCAGTTTTTTTGCGAAAGATGGCTTCAAAGCCATCTGTTTGATACTCTGCAAACATCCCCGATGTTATGGGTACTAGATAACTGATATACATAATACAATACATTACATAGATAGATATTTTTTTATCAAATGATTCTACGATGTGCAGAAATTTGTTCCGTCTTGGTCTGCTGAATGTTTACTGCACTGACATTTAATTAAAGTAACTTTCGAACTATACTTTATATTATACATTTAAATAACATGGATTTTGGAATTCTATTATTTAGCCAAAAACACAGTCTTTGCTTGGGTGATATGATAATTCACACAGACCGTCTGTGTGAATTATCGAGCATTATTTATTTATGTATAATTTTTATTTATAATTAGTTACCCTACGATGTAGGTAAGTTGTTGGCGAATCAAATTATAAAAAATTATGAGCTTCTTATTTTTGCGTGCTTTTAAAGTTGACTTGTCCTAATTGCAGTTTCTAAATAGGAAATTATATAATTATGAGTGAATAAATAGAAGGAACAACTAGATCCATAATTTGTTAGTAGTCTTTTTGACAACCTAGTCATATCGAGATGTCGTCATAAATCTTCTAACCCATTACAGAGAGAACTTTACACTATTTGTTTACGTGAATTTTAAAAACACAAAACTATCATCGTATTTATTTGTTCACGTAGCACTTATTTATATAGTCAAGTCACATATAAGTACATGACTATTAGCTAAAAAAACACATTTAACATGAAACATTAATTATTTCCCCGTTCTGACAACCAATTTATAAAAAGCGACGGTAATTCTGCCCATTCACGATGCCTCACCGTTTCCTTCTCACGCCACGGAGTCTGACACATCCTTTATTTGTCAGGATTACCCTCGCCTATTTTACCATAACAAACAAAGTGTTATCTTCAGTCGTTATCTAACTTTTATCTCAAATACACGCTTTTCGGCGGCAAAATATAATCATTTTAGCGTTTTCTATTAAATTTGACGTGTAAAGTGTCAATATGACAGCAGGAGTAGAGGTTTTGAAGTCCTGGGTATGTTTAAATTTATCTATTGAAAAAATATTTAAAATCAAGTAAACATTGAGCGAGTGTATAAATAACTATAGAAATAGTTGTAGAACAAACTCATTCGACGTAACCTTCGAATTATTTACGAAAAACTAACACGATATATATATGTATATAGCATACATTCGCGCTAAATATGTAGATAAGTTAGATATTGAATAGGTAATTAGGTACATTTGGTATTTTATCTGCGTATTTAATTTATAAATAGTTTAGTGAACTGTTTTTATAATTAGAGACAACTGAACTCTTCCACTAATAAAATAAATAATAACAAATAAATAATGCTGGGCGGACAATCGACACCATCTAGCTAAGCATGTTATGGGTACTACGGATGACTGATATACCTTCTTAATATAATTATATTCTTTGAAACTAATTACAAGATCAAGATCTACAGAAAAACTGGGAAATATATTTAATTTGTGCGAAAGTCAATGTCAGGTCAAGACTGAGAAATTGTTTACCGACTTTGTAAAAAGGAGGAGGTTCTATTTACAGCTGAATTTTTCGATTATATTTACCAATTCCGACGTCAATTGTAGACCGATTTCGAAAATTCTTATGTTTTTGTATAGAGAATATTCCCGGGATGGTCCTACATAAATTTAATTCATATTTGTCCCGCAAAACTTAAACAAAAACTGTGTAAATACCTACAAAAGTTTTTTTAGAAAAACATTTAATAAGGCAGAGTCGTGAGGAATTAAGTCACTTGAAGATTATTTTGTCTGTTATCCACAGAGAAACGTATTATTTCTATCTTGTCACTAGATAATTCAACATTGTTGTTTTGTATAATAAATATTCGTATTAGGTCCTGAGTAATATTTTGTATAAATAAGGTTTTTGATCCATGATAACAATAATTAGATAACTTCAAAACCGGTTCCATAACAGAGGTGAACAAAGTAAACGATTACCACACTACATTTGTTTATATCCTCCAAATAATCTTGACACATCTGACGACCGATGTGGCGCGGTGGGCGAAGGTCCGCTTGCGACGCAGGAGGCTGTGGGTTCGATTCCCGCCTCGGAACAATTGTGTGTACGATCTGCAGATATTTGTTCCGGGTGTTCTGGTCGTATAATAAAAATACGGTTTCTATGTATAATAAAAAATATCTATCTATGTAATGTATTGTATTATGTATATCAGTTATCTAGTACCCATAACACAAGCTCTGCTTACCATGGGGCTAGATAATGCTGTGTAATCCACACAGCATTATCTAGCCCCATGGTCCAGCATTATTTTTCAATAAAAAAAATATATATATATATTTATTAAATAAAATAAATCTAGTAGCTAAGCAGAGTTCGTGTAATGCGTAGGGCATTACACGAACTCTGCTTAGCTTGAGGTTAGCTGATGATGCGTGGATTGTCCAGCAATATTTATTTATTTTGATAAATTAGGTACTTCGGACTTATCTCGAGTTTTTAACCCTACCTGCCACAAGTTAAATGATGACAAGAACTTGCCTGTTATTCAGCGGTATTTTTAGATTATTGGCTAGTCATTGTACATAATATTATTTCACAATACACGTAAGTCAAATCATCATGACATAGGTACTGTATAACATTGTGAAATCTTAGTAGGTGATCTAAAGATAGCCAATTTACTTCGTAGGTAAGCTGTATGACTGTCAAGGATTGTTTTTTTGATATAGAAGATGGTCTGACTAAAATATTGTGGATGATTGCAAGCTTAGATCTTTATCCGTACAAATCTATCTATCGTATCATCCAAGCACTAGGTTAGGTACAAAACAGGTATAAAACAGAAACATTACAAAGGGAGTGTTTCTGTGTGCGGGTACTGTTGCTACCAAAGAGCTGTAGGGCCCGTACGTTATACATTTAGCAGGCACTGAAAGAATGTAGCTGTATATAGTGAGGTAGATACGACAACAACAAACGAACAGAGAAAAACTCCCTGAAACTATTAGGAGAGCTAGTTATCATAATACGGGGCTCGACATAGACCTTAGCCAGGGTTTAATTAAATAACGTAATCAAACCACACATTTATAATTATAATTTTACGTACATTATAACGCTGCGTCATGGGTAGTTATTTTATATTCTCTGGTATACGTATCCTCGCCCAAGGACGTCTAGACGCTCAAATTAGTCGTCAAATATCTACTCACCCATAAATGGACGAACGACGTATATTTTTGTAGTATTCGTAGGTTTGTTAAGTTCGTCTTGCCATTCGTGTTTCCACCAAAGCGTAGGAATGTGTAGAAACAACTGCTGATAAGTACATAGTTTCAACTTTTAAATACACTGATTAGATCGATAAGCGAGGCTGTTTTGACACCATGTCGTTGTTAAGCGACGACTTTTTTTTACCGACTTCAAATTGTTCTCTTCTGTTCGGCTGTATGTATTTTATTAATGTATGTTTATCGATTTCTCCGTCGATTATGTATAGATGATTTATCTATAGATGGTGATTCCGAGGAGGTCCCGTTAAATGTTATTCTCCAGGGATTAGTATTTTTACTTTAGAAATATCACGAGTAAGTTATAACAATTTTGGTGATATGTTCGCACATTCTTATATTATTAATTATTAATAAAACCACCTACACAATTTTTTTATTATTTATTATTATACAGGATTCATTGAAGTCCGTTTATATATTTTTTAAATATTCCTATTATTGATGTCAGGGCTGTAATGTGTACCTTCTATTTGTTTTTACTTGTGTACTTTGCTTTTACACATCTGCGCGTTGGTGGAAACCCACCCTTTAATTTATTCGTAGTATTACTGTTTCGTAGTATTACCATTTAATGATCAAGGTATGGTAATCTATTATTTAATTAACCATCTGTCATATCCATTCTAATCAAAACAAAAGAGGTACCTACTTAATTAGCTAGATCGTGCGAATTGATTAAAAAACTCGGTGCATTCAAATGGGCAAAATCTGAACGTTGTTAATAATTAAATAAATAAAAAAAATAAGTTGTTATCATGACTTGATCCTCTTATTTATAGAAGTGGATATCCACTGATAACCACAAATTCACAATCTTCAATATTTTTCCAGTAGAACTTTTCTGAAGATTTTTTCATTCCGGGTACGTCCGATTTTTTCCGAAATTACGTAGGTAGGTATAGTCTTATAGGCTAGTTTACGAACACCATAGTATTTTAGATACAGTAAACGATTATTTCCAGTAGAAGGATCCGTAAAAAATATCCTGAAAAAACGAATCCGCTGTGTGAATGCGCCCTAAAACCGGTCATTACCGGGCATAAGAGCATCTTTCACGATCATCATTATCATCATTAGCCTATGTTAGTCTGCTGGACATTGGCCTACCGTAATGAGCGCCATAGCGCCCTGTCTTCATCTTTCATAATAACTAGAAAAGCCCTTATTTTACGTCCTCGATCTGTATGTTGTAAATGAGATGTAATGCGGAAAGGCGTAGGTTTCAATTGACCACAATGCCCGAGATTGCGGGTGCAGTGGGCAGTGACGGCGTCTTCCGGATACAGTTGAAGTCGCTTGTGCTAATTATCTGTTGCCAACACAGAAGATATAAAGAAAAGAAAAAATGAATTTATGCATTATGTCTTTTTATGGCCTAATTCTTTAGAAGGTAGGTACGAAATGTTCTGGACATGATAAGTATAAAATGGTGCCTTCTTCCCTGCCAAATTCTTCCAGCTTAATTTATCTGCCGTGCTAATACGAGTATGCTGGATTTTGGAGATTACTAATATTTTGAAACAGTTGCATGTGTAATGATTACGATATAGGTAAATTTTTTGCAGATTATAGGTATAACCATCTGCCCTGATTTTCTGTAGGTATTACGTAGAAAAATACCGAATACTTTACCGCATTCTGTAGTTCTATACTGCGATTAGAAAACCTGAATATTTTTTGTATACAAAGGGGTTACAAAACCCAAAGAATATTGGTGCAAAATATTTAAAGACATTGGTAGCAACGAGGCAAAGCACAGAAGCTCAAAACAATGTATGGTTTTGAAAGCTTTCATTCATTTAATAGATATCTCGTTCGTTTTAGAACAAAATTTAAACATTTTTCGCTCCACGTGTGAGATTATGCGGTGTTGAACTTTGTAGTGTTTTTTTTTTGTGATAACCTTGCTGTTTTCTTGTTTTTCTATTATTGTTATCTGTTTTTGTTAAGTTTTCATTCATAAATGTCTTTTTAGACGTAAAATATGATGGACTCTAAATTAGAGTATAGTTTGATATCGCCATGTTTATTATTAGGATCTTTTTTCACCGCTTATCATCAACTGATTGGCTGTGAAAAGGAAACAAACACAAATTCATATCTTCCAGATCCGCAGCCACCAGCGCGCCCCATCAGGCTCCCGGGACTTCAAGGAGGCCACGAAGCGCGATGCCCTCCAAAGACTTGAAGTGGAGCTTGAGAAGCTGCAGGCCAACGCGCCTCAGGCCCGCCGCCCGCTCATGGAGAAGGAGTTCCGAGGGTTCAAGAACCTCTTTAGAAGATTCTTAGCTGAACGTGAGTGAAGCTTCCTTTCGTTAAGACTTCTAGATGATTCTGGAAAGGCTGCAAGCGCGATGGCCTGTAAAAACTTAAGGAGGATCTTGTATATCTGCTGGCCCCTCATGGAGGAGTTCCGAGGGTTATAGAATGTCTTTATCAGGTTTAAGGTGGTGACTTCGCTTGATGTTTAAATGACGTAATTTTGTTTACCGTCACAAAAAATTTCAGCAGCTCTTTTCGCTCGCCGATTACTTTTCCAGTCCAGTGTAATTTTTTCCATTAGAAGTTAATTCAATTTTTAGTAAATCAATATCTGGACAATGGGGCTGATTATACTTACTAGTAAGCTACTTAACTTCAATTTTGTTAACAGTAAGACCTGACTATAATTGTTTTGTTATCGTGAATAAATCAAAATATAATAACGGAACTGGCTACTGTACAGAGTTACATAAAAAAACAACATAGACTTGGGCAATTCACCAATTAAAATAACTCTATTCTTTCTTTCAGAGGGTCCCTCCGTAACCTGGGAGAAGATCGAGAAGCTTCCAGAAGGAGCGGTCATAGACTACTCCCTGCTCACTACCCCGACCACAGACAACATCCACCATATGCTGGACAAACTAGTCGTGGTCAAGCTGAACGGAGGTCTGGGCACCTCCATGGGGTGTAAGGGACCGAAGAGTGTTATCCAAGTTAGGAACGATCTCACGTTCTTGGATCTTACTGTGCAGCAGATCGAGGTGAGGAACTAGTCTGCTTCTGACGTTTCAGGAATGCGAGCACGATCTTTGATAAGGTTCGATATGGGTTTGATAAGTACCTATCTATTTTGTCTCTGGAAGGAAAGTTCAAATGTTATCTTAAGGAGAAAAATCGAATACTATTATAGGGTTTGTATGGATAACCCAGACAAGTCTGGTTTGGGGTAGAATAGACTTAAATTACATGAAAACAAAGAATGGGATGAAAAATGGAAAATAGATTCCGTTGGTACAAAAAATTTAGATTAGAATTAGAATTAGAATCCTAATTTTGTTTCTGTACATTAAATGAGCAACTAAGTCTGCAATGTCTGTTATAGAAGAGCGAGACCTTCTAACACAAGTATTTATACTTAAATGAAGGTACATACGGTGTACACAATTGTAAAACTGTTACACAAATAAAATTTTATTTTATTTTATTTTTTTAAAACGAAACAAAACGAATGCTGTCCTTTTTATTCGATCGTAAAGTAAAGAACGGTAACATTTTTAATGCTTCCGCTTCTTTAGTTACAACCAGAACACCCGGAACAACTATCTGCAGATCGTACAAAATTGTTCCGAGGCGTCGGTGGTCAACTTAATGCAATAACCGACTTGATACTCTATATCTACTATACTACTCTTAGCTTGTCTGATAAAACGACCTTTTGAACTGTGACTGAAGATTATCGTTAATGAGGTGCCATGATTTGACTAGCCCTGATCTTAAACGCCCTTGCAGTGGCCTTATCTTTCCAGATATTTAATAAAAATAACATTATCATAAGCTTTTAATAAATATCTATCTATTTTATGTTTTAAGTACATTATTATGTTTATCAGTTATCTAGTACAAGCTCTTCTTAGCTTGGGGCTAGATAATGCTATGTGAAGTGAGTTGTCCAGCATTATTTGACGACCCACTTCAGGGTTTGGGCGTCGTCTCTATGTAAATGGCAATCACCTCGGTGCTGCAAAATTAAATATCAATTGGACCCTGTTTAAGGTCATAATTTTACAGTTTTTAAGTTTTGCGGGATAAATACTAATCTTTTGGAAATAAAAGTATTTCAGATATTTTATTTTCAGAAAATTAATATATTTGGCTGAAAAACAAGAACAAAGTAAACGATTACCACACTACATTTGTTTATATCCTCCAAATAATCTTGACACATCTGACGACCGATGTGGCGCGGTGGGCGAAGGTCCGCTTGCGACGCAGGAGGCTGTGGGTTCGATTCCCGCCTCGGAACAATTGTGTGTACGATCTGCAGATATTTGTTCCGGGTGTTCTGGTCGTATAATAAAAATACGGTTTCTATGTATAATAAAAAATATCTATCTATGTAATGTATTGTATTATGTATATCAGTTATCTAGTACCCATAACACAAGCTCTGCTTACCATGGGGCTAGATAATGCTGTGTAATCCACACAGCATTATCTAGCCCCATGGTCCAGCATTATTTTTCAATAAAAAAAATATATATATATATTTATTAAATAAAATAAATCTAGTAGCTAAGCAGAGTTCGTGTAATGCGTAGGGCATTACACGAACTCTGCTTAGCTTGAGGTTAGCTGATGATGCGTGGATTGTCCAGCAATATTTATTTATTTTGATAAATTAGGTACTTCGGACTTATCTCGAGTTTTTAACCCTACCTGCCACAAGTTAAATGATGACAAGAACTTGCCTGTTATTCAGCGGTATTTTTAGATTATTGGCTAGTCATTGTACATAATATTATTTCACAATACACGTAAGTCAAATCATCATGACATAGGTACTGTATAACATTGTGAAATCTTAGTAGGTGATCTAAAGATAGCCAATTTACTTCGTAGGTAAGCTGTATGACTGTCAAGGATTGTTTTTTTGATATAGAAGATGGTCTGACTAAAATATTGTGGATGATTGCAAGCTTAGATCTTTATCCGTACAAATCTATCTATCGTATCATCCAAGCACTAGGTTAGGTACAAAACAGGTATAAAACAGAAACATTACAAAGGGAGTGTTTCTGTGTGCGGGTACTGTTGCTACCAAAGAGCTGTAGGGCCCGTACGTTATACATTTAGCAGGCACTGAAAGAATGTAGCTGTATATAGTGAGGTAGATACGACAACAACAAACGAACAGAGAAAAACTCCCTGAAACTATTAGGAGAGCTAGTTATCATAATACGGGGCTCGACATAGACCTTAGCCAGGGTTTAATTAAATAACGTAATCAAACCACACATTTATAATTATAATTTTACGTACATTATAACGCTGCGTCATGGGTAGTTATTTTATATTCTCTGGTATACGTATCCTCGCCCAAGGACGTCTAGACGCTCAAATTAGTCGTCAAATATCTACTCACCCATAAATGGACGAACGACGTATATTTTTGTAGTATTCGTAGGTTTGTTAAGTTCGTCTTGCCATTCGTGTTTCCACCAAAGCGTAGGAATGTGTAGAAACAACTGCTGATAAGTACATAGTTTCAACTTTTAAATACACTGATTAGATCGATAAGCGAGGCTGTTTTGACACCATGTCGTTGTTAAGCGACGACTTTTTTTTACCGACTTCAAATTGTTCTCTTCTGTTCGGCTGTATGTATTTTATTAATGTATGTTTATCGATTTCTCCGTCGATTATGTATAGATGATTTATCTATAGATGGTGATTCCGAGGAGGTCCCGTTAAATGTTATTCTCCAGGGATTAGTATTTTTACTTTAGAAATATCACGAGTAAGTTATAACAATTTTGGTGATATGTTCGCACATTCTTATATTATTAATTATTAATAAAACCACCTACACAATTTTTTTATTATTTATTATTATACAGGATTCATTGAAGTCCGTTTATATATTTTTTAAATATTCCTATTATTGATGTCAGGGCTGTAATGTGTACCTTCTATTTGTTTTTACTTGTGTACTTTGCTTTTACACATCTGCGCGTTGGTGGAAACCCACCCTTTAATTTATTCGTAGTATTACTGTTTCGTAGTATTACCATTTAATGATCAAGGTATGGTAATCTATTATTTAATTAACCATCTGTCATATCCATTCTAATCAAAACAAAAGAGGTACCTACTTAATTAGCTAGATCGTGCGAATTGATTAAAAAACTCGGTGCATTCAAATGGGCAAAATCTGAACGTTGTTAATAATTAAATAAATAAAAAAAATAAGTTGTTATCATGACTTGATCCTCTTATTTATAGAAGTGGATATCCACTGATAACCACAAATTCACAATCTTCAATATTTTTCCAGTAGAACTTTTCTGAAGATTTTTTCATTCCGGGTACGTCCGATTTTTTCCGAAATTACGTAGGTAGGTATAGTCTTATAGGCTAGTTTACGAACACCATAGTATTTTAGATACAGTAAACGATTATTTCCAGTAGAAGGATCCGTAAAAAATATCCTGAAAAAACGAATCCGCTGTGTGAATGCGCCCTAAAACCGGTCATTACCGGGCATAAGAGCATCTTTCACGATCATCATTATCATCATTAGCCTATGTTAGTCTGCTGGACATTGGCCTACCGTAATGAGCGCCATAGCGCCCTGTCTTCATCTTTCATAATAACTAGAAAAGCCCTTATTTTACGTCCTCGATCTGTATGTTGTAAATGAGATGTAATGCGGAAAGGCGTAGGTTTCAATTGACCACAATGCCCGAGATTGCGGGTGCAGTGGGCAGTGACGGCGTCTTCCGGATACAGTTGAAGTCGCTTGTGCTAATTATCTGTTGCCAACACAGAAGATATAAAGAAAAGAAAAAATGAATTTATGCATTATGTCTTTTTATGGCCTAATTCTTTAGAAGGTAGGTACGAAATGTTCTGGACATGATAAGTATAAAATGGTGCCTTCTTCCCTGCCAAATTCTTCCAGCTTAATTTATCTGCCGTGCTAATACGAGTATGCTGGATTTTGGAGATTACTAATATTTTGAAACAGTTGCATGTGTAATGATTACGATATAGGTAAATTTTTTGCAGATTATAGGTATAACCATCTGCCCTGATTTTCTGTAGGTATTACGTAGAAAAATACCGAATACTTTACCGCATTCTGTAGTTCTATACTGCGATTAGAAAACCTGAATATTTTTTGTATACAAAGGGGTTACAAAACCCAAAGAATATTGGTGCAAAATATTTAAAGACATTGGTAGCAACGAGGCAAAGCACAGAAGCTCAAAACAATGTATGGTTTTGAAAGCTTTCATTCATTTAATAGATATCTCGTTCGTTTTAGAACAAAATTTAAACATTTTTCGCTCCACGTGTGAGATTATGCGGTGTTGAACTTTGTAGTGTTTTTTTTTTGTGATAACCTTGCTGTTTTCTTGTTTTTCTATTATTGTTATCTGTTTTTGTTAAGTTTTCATTCATAAATGTCTTTTTAGACGTAAAATATGATGGACTCTAAATTAGAGTATAGTTTGATATCGCCATGTTTATTATTAGGATCTTTTTTCACCGCTTATCATCAACTGATTGGCTGTGAAAAGGAAACAAACACAAATTCATATCTTCCAGATCCGCAGCCACCAGCGCGCCCCATCAGGCTCCCGGGACTTCAAGGAGGCCACGAAGCGCGATGCCCTCCAAAGACTTGAAGTGGAGCTTGAGAAGCTGCAGGCCAACGCGCCTCAGGCCCGCCGCCCGCTCATGGAGAAGGAGTTCCGAGGGTTCAAGAACCTCTTTAGAAGATTCTTAGCTGAACGTGAGTGAAGCTTCCTTTCGTTAAGACTTCTAGATGATTCTGGAAAGGCTGCAAGCGCGATGGCCTGTAAAAACTTAAGGAGGATCTTGTATATCTGCTGGCCCCTCATGGAGGAGTTCCGAGGGTTATAGAATGTCTTTATCAGGTTTAAGGTGGTGACTTCGCTTGATGTTTAAATGACGTAATTTTGTTTACCGTCACAAAAAATTTCAGCAGCTCTTTTCGCTCGCCGATTACTTTTCCAGTCCAGTGTAATTTTTTCCATTAGAAGTTAATTCAATTTTTAGTAAATCAATATCTGGACAATGGGGCTGATTATACTTACTAGTAAGCTACTTAACTTCAATTTTGTTAACAGTAAGACCTGACTATAATTGTTTTGTTATCGTGAATAAATCAAAATATAATAACGGAACTGGCTACTGTACAGAGTTACATAAAAAAACAACATAGACTTGGGCAATTCACCAATTAAAATAACTCTATTCTTTCTTTCAGAGGGTCCCTCCGTAACCTGGGAGAAGATCGAGAAGCTTCCAGAAGGAGCGGTCATAGACTACTCCCTGCTCACTACCCCGACCACAGACAACATCCACCATATGCTGGACAAACTAGTCGTGGTCAAGCTGAACGGAGGTCTGGGCACCTCCATGGGGTGTAAGGGACCGAAGAGTGTTATCCAAGTTAGGAACGATCTCACGTTCTTGGATCTTACTGTGCAGCAGATCGAGGTGAGGAACTAGTCTGCTTCTGACGTTTCAGGAATGCGAGCACGATCTTTGATAAGGTTCGATATGGGTTTGATAAGTACCTATCTATTTTGTCTCTGGAAGGAAAGTTCAAATGTTATCTTAAGGAGAAAAATCGAATACTATTATAGGGTTTGTATGGATAACCCAGACAAGTCTGGTTTGGGGTAGAATAGACTTAAATTACATGAAAACAAAGAATGGGATGAAAAATGGAAAATAGATTCCGTTGGTACAAAAAATTTAGATTAGAATTAGAATTAGAATCCTAATTTTGTTTCTGTACATTAAATGAGCAACTAAGTCTGCAATGTCTGTTATAGAAGAGCGAGACCTTCTAACACAAGTATTTATACTTAAATGAAGGTACATACGGTGTACACAATTGTAAAACTGTTACACAAATAAAATTTTATTTTATTTTATTTTTTTAAAACGAAACAAAACGAATGCTGTCCTTTTTATTCGATCGTAAAGTAAAGAACGGTAACATTTTTAATGCTTCCGCTTCTTTAGTTACAACCAGAACACCCGGAACAACTATCTGCAGATCGTACAAAATTGTTCCGAGGCGTCGGTGGTCAACTTAATGCAATAACCGACTTGATACTCTATATCTACTATACTACTCTTAGCTTGTCTGATAAAACGACCTTTTGAACTGTGACTGAAGATTATCGTTAATGAGGTGCCATGATTTGACTAGCCCTGATCTTAAACGCCCTTGCAGTGGCCTTATCTTTCCAGATATTTAATAAAAATAACATTATCATAAGCTTTTAATAAATATCTATCTATTTTATGTTTTAAGTACATTATTATGTTTATCAGTTATCTAGTACAAGCTCTTCTTAGCTTGGGGCTAGATAATGCTATGTGAAGTGAGTTGTCCAGCATTATTTGACGACCCACTTCAGGGTTTGGGCGTCGTCTCTATGTAAATGGCAATCACCTCGGTGCTGCAAAATTAAATATCAATTGGACCCTGTTTAAGGTCATAATTTTACAGTTTTTAAGTTTTGCGGGATAAATACTAATCTTTTGGAAATAAAAGTATTTCAGATATTTTATTTTCAGAAAATTAATATATTTGGCTGAAAAACAGCGCTGAATAAAATAATGTTCAGCACACGCTGAGCCAACCCCTATTTCGGCGCAGGGTCATGGAGGTAGTCTTATTTTAGTCTTAATATCACCTATTTGTGTCGTTTACCCCCATGATAAACTTCTTTGTTTGTTTATTCTATGCCTGTATGTTGTACTTGTGTCTAAATAAATGATTTTTCTATTCTATTCTATTCTATTATGTATGTTTTGTTTAACGAATTTTTATAATAAATATTTATGACTAGGTACGCTATTGCATTATACTCTGTAATTAGTGTAGATGTAGATATGTACTTCCAAAAAGGACAAAAAAATAAGTGAAGAGAAAATATAAAACCTATAGGAGTTTACGTCATTACTTTTTCAATAAGGTAACCTTTACAAAATGTTATATGTACTCGTATATTTTAATAGGGAAAAGGTAAGAAGAATTTGCAACGGTTAGCAGAACCAATAGATTTACCACACATAGCTGTAGTTGCATGCACCAACATTGAAAGATAAGGAAAATATTAAGAACTTGGCTAACTTACGAAATACTAACAAGCAAGATCACATGATTAAGGCGCTCTACGTCGACTCACGCTATAGTCCACTTCACGTATTTCCAAAATAGTTCGCTTTGGATTAATTAACCAACTTCATAAACAGGCGGAGGTTCTATTTTCAGTTATATGTATGTTTTTTTAAGAATGCTCGTCAATTTCTCTGTAAATTTTAAACCGATTTTGAAAATTCTTTCGCTTTTAGATAGAGAATGATCCAAAGTCGTAATTTTTATTCCCATAGTATCAGTATTTAACCCGCAAAACGTATAAACAGTGTTAAGGGAGTCGAATTCGGTTATTCGTTTTTGTTAATGGTGGGATATCGCGCGCACCGAGTGGAAAATTTTGGGGGAGGTTTGCCCAGCAGTGGGACGAATCAGGCTTATATAAAAAAACTTAATCATTGATAAAAAAAGTGAATAATAGTTTCTCTCATTCTCTTCCAGCACCTTAACAAAACCTACAAATGCCACGTACCACTAGTCCTTATGAACTCTTTCAACACCGACGAGGACACGCAACGGGTCATCCGCAAATACGCCAACCTAAAGGTCGACATACATACCTTCAACCAGTCCTGCCATCCTAGGATCAACAGAGAGAGTCTGCTGCCGGTCGCTAAGGACGCTGATGTGCACGCGGATATAGACGCGTGAGTTCTTGACTGCTTGTATTTCAATCTTCCAATATGTCAACAACACACTATCTGCATAATATGCAGATAGTGTGTTGTTGACATATTGGCTAAACACAGCTTGTTGACATATATGATATATTATATCATATATGTCAACAAGCTGTGTTTAGTATGAGGCTTTATAATGTTGTGTGAATTGTCCAGTATTATTTATTTAATATAATTTAAAAACACATTACCTACCAATCTACATGCCAAACCGAATACCAACTATCTGGAAAACCGAAAGCACATCACCTTTTTCGCCTATGTTATTATCATTATCAGTCTATGTTAGTCTGCTGCTGGACATAGGCCTCCCAAAAACACACTACCTGCCAAACCGAAACACTACGTGATAATCTATTAACACACTTACCTGCCAATCTGTCACCACATTACCTGCCAATCTGTCACCACATTACGTGCCAATGTGTTACCACATTACCTGCCAATCTGTCTGCACCCTACCTACCAACATACTGCCTACATCCACAACACGCCAATCTGTCAACATACTGCCTACATCCATAACATACCTTCAACCAGTCGTGCCATCCCAGGATCAACCGGGAGAGTCTGCTGCCGGACGCTGATGTGCACGCGGATTTAGACGCGTGAGTAAATGCCAGTCTGCCAACACACTACCAACCTATATTAACACTACAATGCACTGCCGGACTGAATAGAATTAGCACCTAATTGGTTGGTAGATGGCATCTACCAACCAATTAGGTGCTAATTCTAATACATTAACCTAATAATCTGTATCTACTCTTGTCAACCAACAATTAATCTAAATTGGTGTTGGGGGTGAACTCTTTTCAGCGTTGACACTATAATATCAGTTATTTAGAACCCCTAACACAAGCTGCATGCTTAGTTTGGGGCTAAATGATGCTGTGTGGATTGTCCAGCATTATTTATTTATTTATACTTCTTTGTTTACAGCGCAGTCTTTGCTATTTGATGCTGTCACTGTAAATTAAATATAAGGAGTACGAGCTTAAGCCCATATTTAAATCCTCCTTTTTCTGCTGCATGGGAGTGGTGTGGTATAGGTATAAATGAGCTGTAACCTTAACTTCTCTATCGCAATTTCTCACTCTCATTTTAAAATATCTCTTTTTTATGAATCCCTCTATCTTCCAGCTGGTACCCCCCCGGTCACGGTGACTTCTACGAATCATTCTACAACTCCGGCCTTCTGCAGAAGTTCATTCAGGAAGGAAGGACTTACTGCTTCATCAGCAACATTGATAACCTTGGCGCTACTGTGGATCTGAATATCTTGAATCTGCTGCTGAACCCGGAAAACCAGGTAGGGATTGCCGGGGTACCGTGAACAACCATTAATGACAGAAAATATTTTTATTTGCCTTAAAGCTACGCTAATTAATACTACATATGTTACAAATTTTTGTGCGTAGCATTGTTCATGGCAAATATGGCCTTCACTCAGCATTGTGCTGGGTGCACACTACTATGTGTCCACCCAGCGCTGATTTTCAGTGAATGCTCATAGATGATAATGCTCATAGTCAGTCATACCCATAACATAAGCTTTGCTTAGCTTGGGGCTAGATAATGCTGTGTGGATTGTCCAGCGTTTTTTATTTATTATTTATGGCAGGAAATAACTTAATGTTTCGTCCTAAATAAAAAAGTTTCTGAACGACTTCTATGGGGCTATGATTTCCCGTCTGTGTCGCAGAAAGACGCAGTTTCGATTCCCGTCACACACATATGTTTTCATTTACTGGGCTGGTTGATGCTTTTCCGTCTCAGTCAAAATCTCTAGCATTTTTTTATATATCAAAATAAAGCTGCCACTATGGCCAGCAGTGTAGCTTTCTATTTCTGAAAGAATTTTCTACCTCTTTATAATTTTAGTTCAGAACGTAAATGTTATAATCTAGAAGATTTTGGATTTATGGGCGGCAAACTTCGATTATGGAACGGAAGTAACGAAGATCTTTGCTTTTAACAATTTTCAATCACCATTTATCATAGCCATTTTCTCCCTAGACCGCATCCGAATTCGTGATGGAGGTAACCGACAAGACACGCGCCGACGTAAAGGGAGGAACCCTCATCCAGTACGAAGACAAGCTGCGACTGCTGGAGATCGCGCAGGTGCCCAAGGAACACGTGGATGACTTCAAGTCGGTCTCGCAGTTCAAGTTCTTCAACACCAACAACCTGTGGGCCAAGTTGGACGCTATTCAACGGGTGGTGGACCAAGGTATGATCAGAAGATTTTCTATAGTTCCTAGCAGCTGCAAGGGTTAGTGGCGAATTATGAACGCTACAGCTTCGGGGCTGAACGAATAAAGTGGCGATCACAATAGGCCTACCGGCCGCAGTGACACCCAAGCCATCTAAAGAAAAAAAGGTATGATCATAATAATTCATGCTGGGTTTGTGGTTTTTGTTACTCCACCCCAGCTTAATTAGCCTTCGCAATTTGCAATTATATGGTCCACGACAGCTACTGCATGCCGACAAACTGTTGCACAGCTTGTCAGAAACGATATAACTGTATTTTTATTTATTTATTTATTTATACTTCTTGCACGAAAATAAAATAACACAAAACTTATTCTAGAAAATTTACACAAAGGCGAACTTAACCCTAAAAAGAGTTCTCTTCCAGCAAACCTTATTGGGAGAGAGAGACAAAGTGAAGAGAGAAGTGGGTACATGTGCATAAACGAAATGAAATAAGAAATAGACAAAAGATTAAATTTTAACTAACTTATTACTTATATTTGTTATTGTATAGTATTTTATATTTGTTATTGTTATATATACTATATAACAATAACAAATATAAAATACTATATAACCTAAATTCCAAAAATAAATAAATTCAATACATAAACACATACTGTAATGTACATACTGTAATGTAGTTTTGATATGGAAATAAATAAATACAAATGGCGAAGACCATTGTAAGGGCTTTCAAGGCCATTGAAGAGGCCTGCGTCCAGGTGTGGACCAATACAGGCTGTTTAGGTGAGGGGTGAGGTAAAAACGCTGACGCGAGAAAATAGCGCTGTTTCACCGTACAGAATCAACACTCATACAAACCATTCTTCCCCAGGTTCACTAAACATGGAGATTATCGTAAACAACAAGACTCTATCGGACGGCGTTAACGTTATCCAACTGGAGACGGCTGTGGGCGCCGCGATGAAGTGCTTCGACCGCGGCGTCGGCGTCAACGTACCTCGAAGCCGGTTCTTACCGGTTAAGAAGACGAGTGATCTACTGCTCGTCATGTCTAACTTATACAGGTATTCATTCGTTTCTTCCTTCATTCACTCAATCATTCATTCACTAGTCATAAATCGCATCCAATCGTAATCGTTCAAACTAAAAACCAATGTCGTTCCGCGCCACGCGTTTCAGCGCTGAGTTTGATTCATTTTAGCCAGCAGGCTAGCACGTTAACTATTTATAGTTTCTCTGTGTTTATTTATTTATTTTTAAATGTACTGTTTTTAATTAATATTTTTGTTATTGTACGTAACCTGTTTATGGCCAAATAATTGATCTTTATCCAGGAAGTGCTTCGACCTATTCATCATTAATTTTCGACGATATCTGTGACGCAGCGGGAATCGAAGGCTGTCGATGGGACACATGTTTGTATGATCTGTAGATATGTATTTGGGACCCACAACACTAGCTCTTGTTAAAGTGGCGATCATAATAGGTCTATCATGGCCACAGTGACACCGAAACCACCCAATAGGAAAAAAAAACACAAGGTCTGCTTACTTTGAGGCCAGAAGATATGTATGAATTGTCCAAGATTTCAGTGAGCATTATTTATTTATTAATGTACGTTTGTTACAGCCTGTCCCACGGTTCTCTGGTGATGTCGGACCAGCGCATGTTCCCCACCACCCCGCTAGTGAAGCTCGGAGACAACCACTTTGCTATCGTCAAGGAATATCTCAACAGGTTGGTTATACAAGAAAAATCATTCTTTTAAATGAACATGTGCATCACTTATTCTAAGCTCACACAATTTTTTAATATTATGTAAATGACTGACTGGGCTCTGAATACTCAAATGTAACGTTCGAGGACGTATTATGTCGCGTTTTTTTTACAGTTTTCAAATCTGTTAAAAAAACGGCATAGAGACATGATTAAATCTGAGTTGCGTTTAAGTTTTTGAGCGTAAGAAGCAACCTCTAAAACGGTTGTTTCGGTATTATTCTACAGTCAAAAATTAAAAAAAACCCGATAATCGGTCAACCATTGGCGAAGATATCGACCAAGAAACAAAAATACAGCCCAATCAAAAACCTCTTTCAAAATCAATTAAATAGAAAAAAAAAACATTTTTTAATCTAAAACATACAATATGCATCTTAACGCAACTTAAATAGATTACCTCAATCAAACCACGAGTATAACTTATAAAAAAAAGCTTTTTTGTTCCAAAACACTAATGTTAACAATATTAATAAAAAAACTAAGTATACCATTTGTTTTATTAAAAAACTTTCCTAAATTAACTTATTTCCTTAGGTAGTGTAAGGACCGCCTAGAGCGGTGAAAGCCTGATTATAACTTAGTATACATTATTGATATAGTGGTTCTCATAACGATGTGTGATTTACAGATTCGCGACAATCCCTGATCTGATCGAGCTGGACCACCTCACGGTATCTGGTGACGTCACGTTCGGCAGAGGAGTCACCTTGAAGGTTAGTTAATTCCTTCATAGACTCCCAAGTAGCACACAGGCTGTTTAAGTGACTAATATTATAAAGAGGAAATGTTTGATTTATTGTTTGTTTGTTTCTTTGTATCGAATAGGCTCCGAAACTACTGGACCTATTTGAAAAATTATTTCACCGTTGGAAAGCTACACTATCCCCGGTGAATATAGGCTATATTTTATTGTCAAGAAAGTTAGGATACTAAAACTCCAATAATGTAACCCAAGGTGTAAAAAAATCACCTAATAAAGAGAAATTCGAGTTTAACGCGGGTGAAACCGCGGGGAACAGCTAGTAAGTGATAAAGTGGAAACCAATATCATCTTTATAACTACTATGACGACCGATGTGGCGCGGTGGGCGAAGGTCCGCCTGCGACGCAGGAGGTTGCGGGTTCGATTCCCGCCTCGGAACAATTGTGTGTACGATCTGCAGATAATTGTTCCGGGTGTTCTGGTTGTTTTCTATGTATAATAAAAAATATCTATCTATGTAATGTATTGTATTATGTATATCAGTTATCTAGTACCCATAACACAAGCTCTGCTTAACATGGGGCTAGGTAATGCTGTGTGAATTGTCCAGCATTATAAAAAAATATAAAAAAAACTATAGCTGAGTCTAGTCTCTGCGCAACGTAGATTCTTCTCTTTGATACTCTTAGTAGTTTCTAAAGCTGTACAACCCTCGTTGATCGCTTGTGCACCTACGAGCTTGCTTATAGCTACTAGCCCTCTGGCCATATGACAATACCACTGTAATGGCAGTGGGCCGGCCATATATCGCGAAGAACCGACAACCGCTGGGGTAAACGTATTCTTGAGTGGAGACCGCGACTCGGCATACGTAGTGTAGCACACCCTCCGGCCAGGTGGGGTGAGGACCTGTGAGAGACTGCAGGTAGATGCTCGTTGGGGCAAACTAAAGGCAGGGCGCTATGGCGCTCATTAGGGGAGGCCTATGTCCAGCGGTGGACTATTACAGGTTGATGATGATGCTGATTCAGTGGGAGTTGTTGACGTGTTTTTAATATTAGAATCGTGCAAACAATTCTCGCATAAAACAATCGTTCCTTTCAATCATGTTCAAGTGTAAAAAAAAATTAAAACATTGGTTTTATAATTGAAAACTTTTATTCCATTGTATCATTTAGTTATTAAAAACTAAAAGTAAACCTTATTCCCCAGGGCACAGTGATAATAATCGCGAACCATGGCGACCGGATCGACATCCCGTCCGGGGCGCTGCTAGAAAACAAGATCGTCTCAGGGAACCTGCGTATTTTGGACCATTAACTACCTCAAAACGGTCCGAAGTAACCTTAGCACATTGTACAGTAATATTAATTATTTAGTACGAACTTTTTTGTACAGTTACAGTCCAATATCGCGTTCGTTCCATACTATTTTGTAAATACATATATTTTATACATACATATACAAAGTTATCTAATAAACTTAACTTTGGCCTTATCTATATGAGGCCTGTATTTTATGTATACGGGAGTGGTTTTATTCTCCTTGGGGTAGCCTCGGAAATGGTCATAGAGATGTAGAGTAGACCCACAGATGTACGCCTATCCATAGACAATCTGATCACCCTGTGATCTGTAATAATTTATCGAAGTAAATAGAAATTAAATGTATAACACAACGCATGCAATTAAGCAAAATCGGTATTTTTTCGGTATGCTTTCTACAGAAAAATGATTTTAGTAACATTGAACGAACGAATTTTAGTCTAACTGTACAAAAATTGTCGCATCCAGTACATTTGAACACTAAAGTACAGTAAAATAAACTCTGTTTTGTAATGTTTAGGTGTAAATTTGCCTAGCAAAGTACGTAGTGTGTGATTGAAGAAGATAGGTGTAGCGCATTAAAAGAATTTTGGTACTATTTAGATTTAAGTTCTTTGATATCTCTTTATTTATAGCAAAATTATAAAGTTCATGGGTACTAAAAAAAGTTTTATTATTCTATTGTTTGTTATTTTATTTTTAATTAGATTTTTTTAAAACAGTCGCACCTTTTGCGCTCTTGTGAAGACCTCTTAAGGCCAACATTTTTTATTGTTGTCTAAAAACGAAATCTGTTTTTCTTATTTTTATACGTAATATACTGTAAGTTTTTTCCTATTAGTATTTATTTGTATATTATATTGTGAAGGGTAGTACATCAAAGATTAAGTGCCATTTTTGGTAAACGTTTAATAAAATACGTATACTGTTTCCTTAATTATTTTATTTAAAATAATACCTTTGCCCTTAACCAATCATTCATAGGATACTCACAGCACTTTTAAAACTTATGTAAATAAATATAATATCTAGATAGCTACTGTCCTTAAATAAATATACTTAAAGCAAGGCTACCACGCTATTTAGCACATAACGTAACGCACGTTATTACAATAATATTAGCACGAATAACGCGTTAAAGGCGTTAATAACGCTAAAATGCGCCTTAAAAATAACGCTGATAACGTGTGTTACGTTATCTGCTAAATAGCGTGGTAGCCTTGCAGGTCCTAGTAGCCACAGAGGATATAAAATTGAACTTTATTCCTACATAACGTACCAAAATGCATGAATTTAAAAGTGAGTTCTTAGTGTTAGGATGTGCTCGATGGTGTTAGGCCACTATGCAATATGCATCTAGTAGAGTAGAGTGTTACGCAGGTTCGTAAGCCACTGGCACTGAGATAGGCTAAAAAAAATTATAGCCATCCCACCCATCCCAAGCGCAATAATAGGGTGCTTATCAGGGGGAGGCTGCATCCAGCCGTGGGATAAAACGCAATAAAATTCAGATCGCTCAGCACTAGCGATCTTACGCTGACTTCTCTTCGTCTGGAAAGACAAAAATACTAGCTAAAATTAAGTTGATTTGAGTATTTATTTGCTAACCCAGTTAACCATGTCAACTGTCAACTGAGCCCGGCGGAGCAGAGCGCCAGCAGCGCACTGCACGCGCTCGTGATCCACAGCGTGGGGTGGTGGAGAGCGCACGATGCCCCATGAGGCAACGCACTGGCTGTGTAAAGGGCCCTATAGTTCAGTGGTAGGTTCTAGCTGGTCTCGTTGCGTGCTGGTGTAAAGACTGAGCCCGGCGGAGCAGAGCGCCAGCAGTGCACTGCACGCGCTCGTGATCCACAGCGTGGGGTGGTGGAGAGCGCACGATGCCCCGTGAGGGAACGCACAGGTTAAATCTGGAAATAAGGGTTCAGAATTAGGTTGACTCCGTGATCTAGACGTTTTTTAATTCACAATTGGCCATAGCAAACTTAGATAGATTAAGAAAAACTTGGTAGGCTGTATCGACGCAGCCGCAGCTAAGTACCTACGTGAAACATCATGTGCTTGATAGAGAGCAACACGCCACGCTGCAGCGATAGATGAGAGAAAAAGATTTCTATACTTACGGTTTCTTACATCATTGTAAGAAAAGGTACTTTTTCAAAGAAATCAGACCATCATTGGTCTGATTTCTTTTAAAAGTACCTTACAAAAAAATAGACCATTTGTGTTATAAATATATAGCATTTTATATACTACTTACAGCTGATAAGCAAATAGAACAGATGCCCACACACGAAGGATAGAAACGCGACGCAAGCGAACGATGTACCCACGGCCAGCGGCTTGTCTGTTCTGGGCACGGAGCGGAGGATCACCATGCCTTGCATCAGCAGAGACGATCCTAGGAAAGGAGACAGTCTTCTGTTTATTCACGATTATCATCAGCCATCAGAATTAATATCACTGCTAGACCGTCAAAATCTCTGAAACCTCTCATCAGAGATTTTGTTCTTAAAGTTCTGCTTCCGCAGATGTCTTTCGTGAATATGTGTAGGTACTTGTATCTCTCACGCGAATGTTTTTCACATAAGGTACCTAACAGCCCCAGTTGTCGTTGTTCATGCAATTTTCATCACACTAAAACAAAAATGAACCTTTCTAAAGCAGGGCACTCAAAGCAGAGGAGACCGCGCAATGCCGCGCATGTGCTTTTAGAGTGTGATAGCGTCGCTGTTCAACAACTCCATTACCTAGGACCACCGAGGCCTAGGGAGGCTTGCACCGGCGTCAGCGAGCTGCTGGCTTTTCTGGACGTTATCGGGTGGTTAGACTAGCAGCTAGACTAGCAGCCCACCCGACACGCAAAGAGGGCCCATCTGTGACCCAGTTGCGGAAACCAGTCAAGTAACAAGTAATCAGGCCACTCACCAGCTGTCGCCAGCATCACAGTGTAGATAACCTGGTATGCAGAGAAAGCCAAGCGGCAATCGCTGACGGAACATGCGCCACGGACGGCGCGCGGTGTGCACGTGCAATTATTAAATATCCTGAAAAGAGATATACAGATTTTACGGCTGTGTAGTAGTTTGGTTCGCAGAAGCGGTTGAATGATTCCAAATAAAAATAAAATCTCTTTAAATCTGTTGGAAAAAGCCTAAATTACATATTTAGGAAGCTTAGATTACCAGTTAGTGGCATTATAGTTTTGCTCTAATTACTAATCTAAAAGACTTCTTAATGTTTTGCTGCTCTATGTTTAAAACTTAGTTGTACATATTGACCTCGACGGACGAAATGCGACAAAAAGTTAAGGTATTTTTACGCCTCTTAGCAGAACGCACGTACAGTTTACTTCAAAAGGACGACGCACGAACTGCAACGAATCCGTTGCCATGCACATATGCCGTTCCTTTGTATAATAGATTCAAATGAGAAATGAATCGAATTCAAAAAATTCAGTTCCAAATTTTTCGTCAAAATTAAATCTCGATGCTTGAACTTACAAGAATCCATTGAGATCTTCAAACTCGCTGCAGCCGGCGTTGCATGGGGAGAAGTAAGTAGTTTGCGAGTCCACGGCACAAACTGGACTGAAACCGTATCTCGCCGAGTCACACCTGGAAAACACACATTTAAATATATTGATAGATACTATAGGTACAAATCTTCTGGGGCCGAATTCTGCTAACTAATTACTTTCCTATGATGATTATTATCGTCGCAGATCGTTAATAGATATAGTGATTCAAGAGGAAGGTTTATATATAATTCATGCATTTGCACCCGTGCGAGGCTGGGGTGGGTCGCTACTATAGAATAAAGCAAATACTCTCACCCGCATTCCCGGCTACAGACTGGCTGTTGCGTCTGACTCCCCATTCCTGTCACGTCTCCCACATCACAGCTGAGAGAAGCCATCAACGCCAGCAGTATAGCCACTACTATAGCGACCACTCCACCAACTCGCGAGGCTGTGGTCGCCTTGACACCGTCGCTTCTGCGGGTGGAGAAGCGAACACGGAAGATCTGGAAGATTTTGAACCTTCAATCTAAGAGTTCCTCTAAGCCTTCAATAAGCTTTCTAGTATTAATCAATGTGTTAATCTGTTATTTATAAAGCTCTGGTTTTCCTTCAAATAAATATAAATATATAAAATTATGAATGTTCAAAATAAGAGATATATTTTATGGGTCTGGTAACTTCTGCGAAATACATTTGCAAGCGACACACATTTGCGGTAATAGAGGATCTAATTAAAAGTTAAGTATAGGTATCTACACTAACTTACATTCTCGATAATCATTTATATAGCGAGCATTTAAAAGGTGCAAATTGTATACCTACCATGATTTTTATATGCTCTTACATGCATATGATTATAACGAGCGCTTAGCGTTTAAGAGTCTTCATTAATATTTTTCAACTTATTTACTTACTATTAAGTAATTAAGAAAGCATCAGTTAGGTTTGTAGGATACATAACTGATGATACTCGTAATGAGACAGGTCGGTCAAGCTTACAGAACCTTACCATGACAAAGAAAACGATAACCAGAGAGCGGAAGATGTCGGAGAGAGCTCTTGAAGTTTGTGGGTCTTGTCGGTACACCTCCACGTGAAATCTTGCCTGAAACACAAAAAGTTCTCAGTTTTTAGGTACCAAGGTATACGGTAGACCCCACAACTTATAATAATAATAATAATTCATTTATTTCAGGCAACATTAGTCTAGTACAGGATGGAAAAAACTTAAAAACTACGGCCCATATAAAATATATAACTTAATCTAACATACATAAAAAAAACGTATTTACTAACACGTAATTTCGGCGGCGAACTTACCAATTGAACTTTGCGTGAGCACGATAATTTCGAAATGGAAAGTCCACCATGAAAAATATTTAGTAACAATTCCACGTAAGACCGTGATTATTGTGAACTTGAGAGAGTGTGAAGCTTCCGTATGACTATATGAAGAGTTTTTAAGACCAACAAACTATTTCTTAGCATACACGTATGTCAGAAGTATAATATTTAATGGGAGATCTATCTTTAAGTCTTAACGTTCAGCACCTGAACATAAGCCCGGTCATAGTGCACGAAGCCGAGCACAGCAGCTGTCAGCAAGCTGATGGACAAAGTCTGCAGAACTAGGGCTTTGTTGCGCATCAGGCGGCCCAGGGTTTTGCACAGATCTGTAGGTAAAAAAAACAAAATGAAGGTGCTAATAACAAAGTACGAAGCGATGCGACCTGCAGAAGTAAAATACGGTGTCGTGGCCTCGTAAGTCGCAAAGCCCACCTCTATAAAGAAATACATATTTTGTATCTACCATGAATACATTCAAGACTATACAATACAGTAAAATAATGGATACTGAATACCGCTCGTCAACTTAGTACTTTTATGACTTTTGTTCGTATTATTTTTTTACTAAAAGTTGTATAAATATTGCTCCTGGATACAATAAATACTAGAATATTCTTGCAACATTGCACCAATCCGCTCAGCCGTAAGTCGTGAAAAGGTTGGTAAAAAATCTATCTTGTTATATACAAGATAGACTTTTTTACAGCTAGACATAATCAATACTACGATATACTCGCTTATCAAACATAACCGAAACAACATGAACGATTTAATTGTTCCGTTTAGCAAGGAACAATTTCGGAACGATTACAAATACCTGGCACAATGAAATTACAAGTAAACAACCTGCGCCCCGTGGCTTCGCCTCCGTGAAAATGTATGTGTTAAATGGTTTCTAAAACTTCCTCTTAAATCGCTCTATCTATTTAAAACCGCATCAAAATCCGTTGCGTAGTTTTAAAGATCTAAGCATACATAGGGACAGACAGACAGCGGGAAGCGACTTTGTTTTATACTATCTAGTAAATTAACGTTAATCTCACCAGTAGAAGCTGTTCTCTCCTCGGGAAACGTTACCATCTGCCTCGGGAAGAGAGTGAAGAGTACAGCGAACATGAACGTCAAGGAAGACAAGGACAGCTGCGCGTGCCACCAGTCCTCGCTCATAGCGCTGTCTTGCAGCCAGTTCTGACCACTCAGCCCGAGGGACAGTCGGATTGAGATGAGGATTCCTGGAAGTCACATTAATGTATAAATCCAGGATGTGAAAAGTTGGCTAAACAAAGTAAAAATTCTTATGTTGGGAGGAGTAGGGAAAAGTTGGATGATTGAAAGTGAAGTGAAAATTAAGTAAACTTTTCTATATTATAGCGAAAACCGCATTTTCTCAGAGCAATGAAAAATGTAGTATGTTGTACAAAAGTAGATGTGCGTTGAAATCTTTTGAATGCCTCGCGGGGCTGGCGTAGCATCGTAGCAGAGGCTACGACGTTTCACACTAAATCCGTGGATAATGAAGTAGAGAGGAAATGGAAAGTCAGATGCTACAACGACGGGAGATAACTAACGGAATGAGAGCCAACTTAATCCCACAACTCTCTACGACGTTAGTTCCAGGAATATAAGGAGTTGTGTGATTTTTTCTTGCAAGTGTCTACATATCACTCTTGCAAATGTCTACCTACTCTTACAAATGACTCTTGCGCAAGTGTCCGGTACTGATAAAACACCTCAATCACCTCCTTCAGAGTCGCTTTGAGCCTCCCTAAGAAGCCACTTTGTCAATAAATAAGTTTAATACCGTAGAAATAGGGTCCATTCTCGGGCTTGTGGTCGTCGAGGTATGTGAGACCGTGGGCCCATACGCTGGCCTTGGCGAGCGTGCAACACAGTCCGCAGGTGATGAGTAGTGCTAGCCGGGCGGTGTAGGTGACGTCTTCCACGTGGCTAGAGGTGGAGCCGGTGCATAGCTCTGAGGTTTATAGAAGATGTGAAATTAGAAGGTAGTTTTATTATAATGTAGGTATGTGTGTGGCTTTGCCGGCTAGGTAACGATCCATCGACGAAACGTACCGTTGAGGTAGAGACCTTTCGAGGTACTGATCTTTCGAGGTAACGACCCATCGACGAAAAGTACCGTCGAGGTAGAGACATCGAGCTAACGTCATTCGAACTAGAGTACGAGACCATGAATTCAGTGAGTTTTTATTGCCAGGAACCCTAACTGTTTTACTGAAATAAAAGAAGCCTTAGTAAACTGCTATAAAAAAGGTCCTGCCAAAAGCACAGATTCAGCTGTTTTTGAGATCAAGCTAAACATACCGACAAAATATATTGGTGTTCTGTAATAAATATGCATACTTTCATATGCATATAGTAAAATGCTATTAATTTGATAATATTAACACCCACTTCAATTTTATCAAAGATCCCACGTTCCGAATAGTATTTATTTGCATCATCATCATCATCAGCCTATAGCAGTCCACTGCTGGACATAGGCCTCCCCCAATGAGCGCCATAGCGCCCTCTCTTCAGCTTGCCGCATCCGGCATCTACCTGCCTTTCGCAGGTCGTCATCCCACCTGGTCGGAGGGTGTCCTACACTACGTTTTCGTGGTCTCCACTCAAGAATACGTTTGCCCCAGCGGCCACCTTTAGCTTGGTAATTCTTTGAGCTATGTCGATAACTTTGGTTCTCTGTCGGATGTATTCGTTGCGAATCCTATCCTTCACAGAAACTCCGAGATCTTTCCATAGCTCGCTGAGCGACTTTGAATTGGTGGACCAGCCTATCGTGAGTGTCCACGTATCAGCTCCGTAGGTCATAACGGGTAGGACTCACATTTATTTGTATAGATAAGGATATTAATGATTTCCCAACTTAATAAAATAAATAAATTGTTGTGCCCTGACGGGTTTTTATGCATTGTATAGTGTACCCACTAAGATACGACACCTAAGAACAATTACCTGTATGCATAAAATCACAATAAATTATAATGTATATGAAATAAAAAATTCCTAGTCCTGAACCTCACCAAAGTCAGGAAGCGTGGTCCTCAAGAAAGGAGTCGTCAAGACCAGAAAACCGCTAAATGCTGCCAGGGCCAAGGTTGTGGACAGCGCGTAGTTCCTCTTGTCCCGCCCCCACCACGCCAGGAGAGGCCCCAGGAGGAACTCGAGGCCACCCGAACCCACTTTCATCCAGTCTGGAAAAATATAAGAGCCCCGAGTTCATTTTACTATTTGCTACAATTAAGGAACACCATAATACGACATATCGTATTATGGTGTTCCTTAATTGTACACCATAGTGTTTGAAAGTATATGTGTATAGAAAACTAAAAATAGTAGGTATAATGTTTAATTTAGGTATATTGTTTATTTTATTGTATCGTAACAATAAAGCTCTTTTTTGTTTATACCTTCAATAGGTCCCGGCATATAACCAGCCACATTGCTTCTCCTTAGCAGAAGTAGTACGTTGGTTTCCAGGAGGATGAGGATCAGCAGCGATCCTTGCAGGAACAGGTCGAAGCAGGGCAGGATGAGGATGTATGTGCGCAGGAAGTGCCATGCCTTGTGGAGCACTGGAATAATAAATAAATAATAATAATTGTACACCCGAGGATAATACCCGCTATGTGTAACCATCGCCTTTAGATTAACTTTCTCAAAGGGCCTCTGTGCTGTTGGCTTCGGCCCCACGCAAGCTTTCCAAAGGACCGGTTATGGCCCGAGATCATGGTAAATGAGAGACATAATAATACGCCTTTATTTCTGGTAACAGAGTTTAGAAAATTTCATAAAAACTTAACATAAATAATGCTGGACAATTTACACGGCATTATCTAGCCCCAAGATAAAAGTACTGAAATACACTGACCACACATAGTGATAATATCTTCGACTTTATCGGCTTATATTGGATTATTTTTATTTAAATGAGAAAAAAATTCTTCGAAGTTTGCATACTTATGATAATTAATGATAAGAATATAATAATTGATATTCAGAAATTTTTCGATAGCGTTCACTTCATTATTTGTTATATTATGGACCTATATTATTTAGAATGTTTCGGGTTGCTTATTATATTGATATCACTGGATTGTAAACGTGCCATCTTATGACATCAGAATGCTGAATAATGAAAAAAAAAATTGCAAATTTGTTAGAAGGTTTTTCAGGAGTACGTACTCCAGCCAAATTAGACGTGAAATGATTTTCAACAAACCATTCTATATAGCTATCTATATCAATATAGTATAGCCCAAAATCCATTTTGCTGCCGTGTATGTTTATATGCAACTTGCATTCAATAAATAATGCTAACAAATTATATTTGAAACTAAACGCCAAGCATATCAAATTGAGTTTTATTCTGTAAATTGTTTATGAATATTTCACATCGAATATAGCTGGAGTATAAGTAAGTCGTGGAGTAGACATAGCGAGGCTTCGAGACAAAAGATGGACCTACAGCACCACCATATGGAGAGGACCTCAAGGAAAAAGAAAGAGAAGGAAGGCCCTCAACACGCCGGGAGGACGAAATAAAAAAAGTCGCTGGTCCACAGTGGTGGCAAACAGCGCAAGATAGAGAGAAGTGGACATCGTTGGAGGAGGCCTTTACCCAACCTGGGAGCTCTGCTAATAATCAAACATAGTGTTATAGATATAATAACACAATAACAGTACCTAAATTAGAAAGCAATGTAGCAGGATCAAATAAAGGCTTTTTTATTTTATTTATTTCATAAGTAAGTGGATATTTACTTAAGGACGATGATAATGAATATGAGAGGCCCTTACGCAAATAATAACTACGTACTTACCCTGATTCTTTTCCAAAAACATGTTTATTTCACTAACTTACTTTATTTGTAACACTATACAAATAATAAAGTTCCTTTCAGCACAGATATGTTTTTTAAATTCATTTTTCATTATTTCTGTACGAAATAACCATGATAATGTTTTATTTCCTAGTTTTTATCAACATTGTCCTTTTCACGGTTTTGCTATCGACACACTGAGTCACCAACGCGAAGTGATAATGTTATCAATGTTTTTATATTTTATCTACGAATCTAGCTAGATATAAAAGCAATCTCCAATACCTACTCTTTATAAGTAAGTACTATCTACTTACGTACAAAGAGTAGGTATTGGAGATCTAGGCAAATCTTATTCCACGTGAAGATATTTGTCGTAAAGAAAACACAGAAACGAAAAAATAATAATTAGGTATATAAAATTTATTGTTAAAGTAAATGTCATGATTTTTGGACAAAAGCAAGAAAATTGCTAAGGGTACATTTAAATCTATTTAAAAATAACATATTTACAAACCAAGATAAAGAAATAAATTAGTACTTAAATAATTTAAATAAATAATGTAAGTACTGGACATTTTAAATAAATACCGGCTTATATGACAGATGAGGCATAAATATGACAGGCTAAAGCTAAAAAATATTGTGTGTAAATAAACAGACATTGGATTTATAGCCTTCATAAAAACAATAAATAAATTCCTTATATATAAAGACAAGTATCTACCTAAATGTTTTTTCGCAAATCATTATAATACATGTATGGATGCACATCGAAATAAGTCATCAATAGGTACGTATTTATATTAATTGAACTGGAACAGGAATAAAAACAAAATTATTTTCACTGTTTCTCAACGAAAAACCAAATAAGAACCTAAGTTATGTTAAGAACAATAATCTCTACAACCTTAAATAATGAGCATAGCATATTTGGCCGCGTATTGCACAGTAGAAACCATCAGGCGTTCACCGACTGGCTCCAAGTACTTTCTCCTCGATCCAAGGAACAAAGTACGTGACCCTGGAGTAAACGCCAGGGAAGCCAGCTTCTGCACACTTCTTGCCGAAGGAAACCACGCCGATCTGGTACATCGGGGAGCTTAGGTCTTGAGGGTTCCACTGTGGAAGAGCATGCAGGTTTTATAAGCGAAGGTGAAATTCAAACTTCATAGTGCTTTATTTCCTTTAGTTTAGACCTTATTTATAGAACACGTCACAAATTTCAAATTGCGTAAAACTAGGATAAATAAAGTGGAAAAAATCAGAATGCATGCACTAACTAAGGTACGTTTAGTTCGTACCTAGTATCAAAACGCCAAAGACTTTATTAGATTATGATTATGATTGTCCCGAAGCGGAAATCGAACCCGCAACCTCCTGCGTCGCAGGCGGACCTTCGCCCCACAGAGGTCCAGTAGTCCAAATTTTAGTTATTTTCTCAGGAGTTCTTACAATAGGCTGCATGAGTGGCCCTCCGCTGTCCCCTTGGCAGGCGTCCTTGCCGCCCTGCTTGAAGCCAGCACAGAGCACCTTCTCGTCTATCTGCTGGTTTTTGTATGCGGAGTAGGCTTTCTTGCAGAAGTCGTTGCTGACCACCGGCAGCTGGAGAACTTGCAGGTGCGTGGCAGCTGGACCACCTGGAAATATTAAATGATATTCATCCATCGATGGCTCAGAGGGAAAATAAAAAAGTAAATATCGCGCCTTACAAATGGAGATCCGTCGACATATAATATATGTATGTACGTATTTTGATGAATGTTAGTTTTAGTTAGTATATTTTATATTTAACTTTTTTATTTCTTTGTCGGTTTAGTCCTGCACTGTAATGACAATATAAATATATTATTAAATAAATAAATAAAAATAAAATAAGAGAGGGTAAAACTGGCCACACCCCGAGCCCGTCCGATGCTGGGGGTAGAATTAAGTGTCAGTAACTTACGGAACTCCGTGTCTCCCCATCCGGCGATGATCGGGTTGTAGTCTTCGTAGGAACGTGCGCGCAGCTCGCTTGCCGTCGGTATGCAGATCGGCTTGATCAAAGCTGGAAAACATTTACAAATAAATATTAGCTTACGTAGCTATATTTTGAAGTGGCAGTGGGCCGGCCATAACTCGCGAAGAACCGACAAACGCTGGGGTAAACGTGTTCTTGAGTGGAAACCGCGACTCGGCAAACGTATTTTAGGACGTTTTCCGGCCAGGTGGGATGACAACCTGCGAAATACTGCAGGCAGATGCTGGATGCGGCGCTATGGCGCTCATTAGGGTAGGCCTATGTCCAGCAGATAATAATGATGTGGCTTAGGCCTCGCAGAGCGTCAAGGCCAAATGAGCAACTGTGCGTCAAGGCCAAATGAACCACAACCGCTTGTTTTTCGTATAGGTTTGTTCGTGAGTATACTTTTTTCGTAGACTTTTGTTTTTGCTGTCTCACTTTCTACAGTCTGTTTAGACATTGTTCATGAAAGAAACAATGGTATGTAATGAGTATCGTTCTAGTGTAAAGTAAGTAATAAGTCCCGTTGAAAAAATCATAGAAATATTACTGTTGTGCGTAGCCCTCGCAGTACTCGGGGTACTTCGAGGGCTACGCACAATAATAACCAAAACCTCAGTCCATTGTTCCCGATCGATTTAATGGGTTATTCCAGTTCCCCCCCCCCCCCTGAAATACCCCCGAAAGATGAAAAATGGAATGCAAAAAATATCATTCCAGTTTCCCCCTTGAAATCCCCCTTAAGGGGGATTGTGTGACATAACTTACAAGTAAACTGTACATCCTTTTCTAGCAGCAGTATCGCTATGTCGTGCGAGAATGCGCGTGCGTTGTAGTTCTCGTGCTTGATCTGTTGCTTGATGAGGATGTCTACAGGCGTCGCGCCTTCGTCGTCGCGGGCAAGGTCCAGCTCGCCTAGGCGGACGAGGTAGCTGCGAAGAGACAAAGGGTAAGGTTTTATGAGAATTACAGATTATATAGTATTTATGAAAATTGTTTTGAAAAAACTAAAAATCGACTTCCAATTCCTTAAAATTTACACTGTTTTTCGAATTTTTAAAGAATTATAAAATAGATTGACCCCATTTGAGGATAATTTTCTAGCGATAACCATAAAATAATCAAAATAGGTCCGTACTAATTGTCGGTGAAATCAATGAAAATACGTACCTATATAAACACTTATAGCCGAAAATAGAACTTACTTTTTTTAAGTCGGTTAAAAACCAGCTAATTTTACTTCAATATGAAAACGCCTGACCACAAATTAACTTTGCCTTCATAATATTAGAACGGCTCATAGTTAATGGGGTAATGATGACCTCCTACCACGTCACGTTCCTCATAAAATATTCCTTCAGCGTCTAGGATGCACATTACGCATAACAACATTAAAATATTCAGTCATCAGAATGGTCATCATCATCAGAGATAATAAAGATTAGATCAGATCTCGATCAGTTGTGATTTCCATAATAGAATAGAAGCCAATGAAGTAAGCAAATAAGTTACAAAAGGTAGAAACCGTCTGGACACGACTATGTTTGTTATTATAGGTAGGTAAAAAGTAAGTTCTATGGTGTTAAATGCAAAAACAATGGTTATACAGTTTACATAAGCTAAAGTGCTTAGGTACTAAAACAATCTAAATACATTGCAATGTAGCATAAGGCTAAGTGCATTAGGGGAGAATCACGGTTTTATGCACTTCATATTAGGTATAGAGTCGGAAGTTTGTATGAATGTCTGATATAAATATAAGGATTTATACTGATATCAGACATATATGAAATGAAATGAAATGAAAAAAGGTTTATTTGACACGACACATAACAATTTAAAAAACACAAAGGATAACTAAGAGCTAGGCACAAACTTAATTACTAAAATAATGGAGGTTACACAGTTATATATTTAAAAATACATATAATAAAGAAAAAACAAAACAAAATACCCCCAGATTATTTTAGAGCTCAAAAATTTATGATTAAAAACAAAAAATAAAAAACTAGGTACCCAACTAAAAACCTCCACAACCTGCCTGGCAAAACATTTGGTGTCAAGTCAAAATGGTGTCAACTCAGCATGTTGCTGGGTAGATAAATATAGATACGAGTACCTACTCAGCGCTGGTATTATGTTGAACCTTTAGAAATAGTTACACCACAACGTCAAACCTCTACGCATACTGCCAAAATATATCATACACGGATTTATAAATCCTTATATTATGGTAGCCCAGAGACTTGCAGGACTATTCTAACTGGATTGGAATTAGGTTTCGACTCGGGTCGCAGACTCAAATCTACAAATATTCACGCGAAATTAAAATATTTTTGTACGTTTTATATTTTCTGTGTTCTACAATAAATCAAACAAGCGGAAAAGTAGTTTCCTGCAAATAAATCGTGAACTATTTCTCTACGAACACATGTAAACAAACTTGCATTCTGAAACCAGATTCCGATTAAAATAAGAATACCCCTGCTAAAAAACATAAAAATGCTGTTTAGAAATAAAATAATATCCCAAAATGTATCCATTTCGACGGGACTTAGCGATTACCCCGAGTGCGAGGGCTACGCACTATATACGTAATAACAAAAACCATAATAAGTTACTTTATAGCTAGTTTATTATAATGTTTGTTATGTAGGTATTTAGTGTATTTGTTATCAATTATTTATTAATGTGCCACCTGTGTCTATATTGTTCGTTCATGTCCAGTCCATCCCAAGGTTGCCTGGAAGAGATCGCTCTCAGCGATAAGGCCGCCCTTTATACCTTTATTCTAAGTTTTTATCTCTGTATTATTTTCTGTTTTGTGTGGTGTAATAAAGTGTTATCTATCTATCTTTATTTCCTGAAAACCCCATGCGAAGACACGGGCAGTTACATTATAGCAGGTTATTAATAAAGTAAAAGTTTTCTCTGTAAAAGGAGACCGTGTTCCAAGATTCTGTAAAAAGGTATAGGTAATTTAACGCAACTCTACCATCTGTTATTTATGCGCTACCTTAGTTTACCTTACATCCTGAACCGGTTATGTTGATGACAGTCAGACGTACCTATAGCAGTGTAAATAAGTACGAAGCATCATGCTGATTGTGATTATGTAATGTCGTTTACCTTAGTCTGCCCTTGAGTAATCATTTACTTCACAGGTTTACAACGTAATATTGTAAAAAGCATTTTAATAAAATCTATGGTTTTGGCTCTTAGGAACACACAGGGTGCCCACGGATTTGCCACATGGAGGAAAAGAATCTTAAATAATGTAGATACAAAATTTTACTGAAAGAAGAATTCATTTTAATTTTCAAAAACATTCGGGTATTTTTGTATAATCGCCTGTCTGAACCGGTAATCCTGCCAAACTGCAAAAAACCCTAATTATACGATACCGATCAATCGTAGGGATAAATTTTTGCAAACATAGTTTTTGTTATAAATAATTGTACATACAAGTTGACTTAACAAGCAGATTATGAATTTTCGGTTTAAAAGGTTTCTACCGCGAAAGTGTAGATATAATGAGATAATAATATGAGTGAGCGGAGTTCATTTCAAAGATTTCTACTCGCTCAGTCCTTTCCGCTCGACTGTTTGTTCGTGGAAATACAAGTATGGAGTTTACTCTTGCGAGTTTGAGAGTAGATTTGCATGTTACATTTCAGTAAAGTACACCGAGTTGAAATACTGATGCACTAAAAGAAGAATCGAAATACGCAATTGCGTATTTTCGGCACGGACTGCGGTTCCCCGCTACACTCAACCTTCCTTTGATACTTTGTTATAGATATTAAAATGAAACAAAAACCGATGCCGGCTGCAATTTAACGATGACGGCCGTTGCTGAGAGTTCTATATCATTTTAATGGCAGGAAGATTAAATATGGCACCATAATGATACTTTAATGTTGTAAATATCTAGGAAATATACAGTGCTCACGTGCATTTAGCGATAAATAAATAAAATAATTGTAATTATTGACAGTAATGTGCATAAAACCATAATACAACACGTGACAGTTCATGCGACGTAAAAAGGGTTTGTGTTCTCGCAAGAAACTTAAAAAAAATGGGATAATGTAGGTATAAAACAGATTATGATATGAAAACAATACAGAAATTATTTATTTTTACGAAACCCGTAGTTACGAAATGTAAGGTCCAGAAAATGGGTAGGAATGTTATTTTTTAAAGTTTTTTCTAGCAGAAAACAACTGTAAAAAATAACATTCCTACATAATAGGTACCTACCTAACATATAGAGCATTTAATTACAGGGCATAGCTATTATTCTAATTATATGAAATATTGTTGAATGAATATTTTTTAAATATCTGTTGTAAGCGCTGGCGAGACGACCTTAACGCCTTCCTCGGAGATTGGTGGGAGATCGCACGTGACCGCACTGAGTGGAAAGATTTGGGGGAGGCCTTTGCCCAGCAGTGGGACGAAACAGGCTAAATAAAAAAAAAAAAAAAAAAACTGTTGTCTATCACAAAACGGTTCATAGACAACTCATTAAATGCAGTTTTTCTCCAAATTTTTGACGCACTTCCGCAAAATAACTTGTTAAGTTTAAAAACGTCAGGAACCTTGGTTTTATTGTGCGCAATGAATATTAATTGTATTAAGTACTGGTCAATACTATTCGGTAGTAAGGTCATTACTGCTTTCCTTATGCGGTAAGTTGATTTCCAATGAATTGGTGACGCGGCGTCCTTCGTTATATCATGAGAATGTCTGTATCGTAGAGAGATTCCAACTAAATGATGAAATGATTGATGTTCTATTTTTATCTCTAAGAAATTTAATAAATATTATCCCAGTAAAATCTTTTTATTATTGTTTGATTTCTTTGAGCTATGTCGATAGCGGTTCTCTGTCGGATATATTCGTTACGAATTCGTTTTTTAAGCTGGTGGACCAGCCTTGCCGTAAGTGTCTACTCAGCTATGACCGCAGCGAATATGCGCCGCGTGGCCGTGCACAGCGGTGGGGCAGCATCTTTATCTGATTGATGTGATGAGTCATTGCAGCTGATTGCAGCCACTCACATAAGCAATAATTGATTTTATTTTATTTTAACGATATTCAGGAAATTAACGAGTAGGTATGCGACTAAGTACTTAAGGCTAATTAAAAATTTCCACAAAAAGCTACTGAAAATAATACTAAACAAAGTAACAGGACGACTACTAATGGTTAGATTGTACACAGATATGTGAGAAATCCCTACAAATTACAAATAAATAAATAAATTGAATAAATAATGCTGGACAATTCACACAGCATTATCTAGCCCCATGGTAAGCAGAGCTTGTGTTATGGGTACTAGATAACTGATATACATAATACAGTACATTACATAGATAGATATTTTTTATTATATATAGAAAACGACCAGAACACCCGAAACAAATATCTGCAGATCGTACACACAATTGTTCCGAGGCGGGAATCGAACCCGCAACCTCCTGCGACGCAAGCGGACCTTCGCCCACCGCGCCACATCGCTCGTCGAAATAATTAAGAAGATGTACCGAATCTAAATCTACCACTTACTATGGTGTCAATGGAGCTCTGGACAACCGTAGGTGATTATGTGTAAAGTTAACTTACAGGTCCTTCTCGTGATTGTGAATGCAATGCGCCGCGGTCAGGACGTGTCGGGACGAGATAAGGGAGCCTCCACAGAGCCATCTGGTGTCGTCCCCACGTCGGTAGCCCAGCAGGGCCATCCAGGGGAACGCTCCTGTTAAAAAAATACATTTATTATTATTATACTTTATTTTATTCAAATTCTCATTTTAAAAAATACTTTTTTTGGTGTAGAAAATACAATTAAATGTTAAAACTATTTTACAATAATAAAACGGTAGACTCCAACCGCGAAGCTAGGCAGCTAGGCTAGATTCTCTGTCGAATGTATTTAGACCTACATCTATACATATCCTTCAAACTCCGAGCCAAGCGATTTTTAAGTGCTGGACCAGCCCTACTGTGAGTTTCCACGTCTCAGCTCCGTAGGTCGGGTAACGTAACGGGTAGGACGCACTGGTTGAAAAGTTTCGTTTTCAAGCATTGCGGTATGGATATGAATACTCGGCGTAGTTTCCCAGCTGGGCGGCCGATGCATCGCGACTTCGCGAGTCTGAGGCTAGGCTATCCAACATCCGATTTACCTCTACGCTCTACTCTAGCAGGACTAGGTCATCAGCGAATCGCAGGTATAAGATGTAGTCGCCGTTTATGATACAACAGTGCTGTTAGTTGTTTGTGTGCAATAATACAATACATTACATTAGGTACAATGTTGAGTTGCTATATCCAAAGAGCTTCTGCTCTCTTAGTACTTTGAGACTATCTGGGAATTGACAACTACGTTATAATATTATGTTAATTCTTACTAACAATTCAAACAAATAAGCTTCTTATATGAGGAGTGTGAGGTTAACATTACTAAAGCCTGTAATAAAGAATGGGACGAAAGAGGAATGAAATCAGCATAGAATTTGATTTTCCATGCTCGGACTACTTTGGGCCAAAGCGAATGGGACGAACGATATCACAAAATAATTATGTCTTCTTACCAAGTTTAGCTGGAATGCCGCCCACTACTCTGCTTAGAGTGGTATTACTAGTTCCGCACACAGGCGGGGCTGGCAGATTGCTCAGGAAGTCCCCATCAGTGGTTTTGGGGGCTGCTGTAGGGGCCTGAGTAGGGGGCTGAGTGGGGGGCTGAGTGGGGGCCTGAGTAGGCGGAGGAGTGGGGGGAAACGTTGGGGCGTTTGTGATCGGCTCCGCGGTAGGCAAGCCTGGCAGGGGACAGCACACCTGGAAAGCATCATTGAAAATAACGAAATATAATAAAAATCATAAACCGATTTATAATTCCTTAATATTTACATAGTTTTTTTATGTTTTGCGGGACAAGTCGCATAGTCTAGGAATCTGTCTGTATTAAGAAAGCTTACTCAGTCATCAATATCAAATATCGAAGTGCTTTATTTGTTTTAGACCTTACAGGTCTCGGACACGTCACAAAATATAAATTACAAGAGCAAAACTAGGAAATTGATTTTTTGTTCACTTCAATCTTTAAAGTACAGAAGCGAACAAAAAACCTTTACCTTGTTAGGTTGTTCGTTTTCGATATATGCTTGAGTACGCTTTTCTAATTGTTCAAATGTCAATCAAACATAGATATGACTGAGCAAGCTTTTATAGTACTTGCCTAAGAATCTAGTTACCTTAGGATTGCTGCCCTCAAAGCCGCAATGCGCCTGCCGCAGCATCCTGACAGCAGCAGGGTTGGTCTTCGACTCCTGGACGACCTTCAGGAAGGGCTGGCAGGAGTACAGGCTGATGCAGGAGCCGACACCGCCGTTCACTGTGGTGCAGGTCTCACCTGGATAACGAACTTAGTTACATTCGATGGTAAAAATTGGATTCTAATGTTTATATAAAAAAAATATATAAGATTATACCAATTTGCTTTGAAGATATTATTAAAAAAGAAAGACAACGCACAATCAAATAATAGAAACCAATACACGAATAAAGGTTTTCTTATGCTTATAGAAAAAGTGTAAACGGTGAAAAATTTTGATAATATCAGTCCCTACCTAATGAAAATATTTATTAGCGTTCTTGTGTGACTTTAAACAACTTTGAAGTGACCACACTTTGTCCTCGCAGAATAAATTATTATGCATAAACCACTGATTTTACGAGCGGGTTTATATGGAAATTACGCTAAAAAACCTAATAATATTCACTGACATTCAAAATTTAATCTTTTAAACCAGTTTTTATTTTGGCTTCCACTTGCCAAGCGATAAGACTCATTGAATGTCTAAAGCTGGTTTTCAGTCCCGTCAAAACAGTGTCTACCCATGTATATGGGGACGTACCCGTTCCCTTGTAGGTACTGTTTTGACTGATACTACGAGATATGGGTATATTTATGTATTTGTAGTTATTTATTAATTGCAGTACTCAACGTAGATCGTTACGGTTGATTTTAAACACTAGTATAATTTGCAATTAGTTCGATTTGATTTAAAGGCTGGTGTTTTATGATTTTTAAACTTTGCTGATTGCTTTTAACTGCAATTTAATTAGGTGTGCTCAGCGAAATGTTTATCGAATTTATTGTACTGAAAACCAGCACTATAGCAACGAGTTTGGGTCATTTTTATTTGCTACAAAACATACATGAGGTTCATATATTCATATTTTTGAATCAGTAATTCATATTAAACATAATACCAGAGCTGAGTAGGTCTTTTTTTCTTATCTACCCAGCAACATGTTGAGTTGATACCTTTTTAGCTCGACACCAGGTTTACCAGGCAGGTTGCGGAGGTTATTGTTTAGGTACCTACTTTTTAAAATTATTATTTTAGTTCCGAAATAATTTGGGGACATTTTATTTTTCTTCTTTGTTTTGGGAGATAACCGTTTCACCCCTACTATTTTAGTAATAAGTTTATACCTAGTTTTAGCTATCCTATAATGTTTTTTAAATGTACCCAGTATCGTGTCAAATAAATTATTTCATTTCATTTATATTAATTGTGATTGCTTGATTGCTGATTACACAAATATATTCCTAATATTTTTAATACATGTTGATTTCACACCCATGTAGTAAATCAAATCACTTTTATTTCAGACGTAGTGCAAAGTTACCATACACAGTCCCTTATTGCGAGACCCATTTATGAAATATACACATAAAAACACACACACAAAACATTAAAAGACACTAAGCAATATCAACTCGTCCAGTAGTGGTGCATCAATAAAAAATGTACCTACAAGACGTTAATTTTGTTTTTCTAACTGGGCCATATTTTTCTGCAATATGTTTAGAAACACCTTTACAGCAGCGGCCAGAATTTTTTTCAAAAACTCGCATATCGCTTGTAGGTCGGGTAGTTCTCATGTTAGTACTATATCTCTATAGTAGATATATCTTATTAATACTTACGGAACTGCGACACGGGTTCATAGTTGAAGTTATTCCGGGACTCTGTCAGCGGAGTGGTGGTCTGGACCGGGGTGAGAGGCTGCGAGTCGAAGTTAACTTGGTCGTTGGGACCGTCGTAAGACCCTGCGGGAAAAATATACATAGCTATAATAGTTTCAACGTCTAATTTGTATGCTAGTTTAACCTAAACGATCACAAGAGTTCTGAACAGTCAACTGACATTTTCCATTAACTGATCACCATTCTTGGGTAGTTGCCATTTGTCCGAGGACGTCATGTTCTATATAGAACACATGGAAACTACCCCCGTTCTTGTGTGAGGTATACGCAAAAGGCTTTTCTTTAAAACTTCTGAAACTATCATGGTAATTAACACTAAAGTCATTTAAAACGGGATATTTACCATTTTTGAGTTTTCCAATATTTCGGCACAGTCGTAAACAGAAAGTTTGACATCGAAACTTTGTTTGGACACATACACATGACACATGGACTATGATGTTTCTATGTTTACTGTTACTGTTTACTATGTTGTGTGAACTTTCTGCCTTAGACTTTTCCATCCAACCCCCCCTTTTGAGCACTCATTGACTGGACCATGAAAAATTAGATAGATAGTTCTTAATCTACATATATATCTATCTACATTTGGGATAAGAAAGGTATTTTTTGTTGTTTTAGGTCGAAGAATCCACTACGAATGCTATTTTATAAGATATGATGATTATAACTTTCATATATAATTTTACTGAATTACCTGCATTTGATCCATCATTGTTGACAAAGTTAACATTCCCCTGTTCTGGTTGCTGGGAACCTTGGTTATCCTGGTTTTGAGAATTGTCCACCACATTCACTTGACCCTGGCCAGGCTGGTAGTCTTGCCCTGATTGGTCCGGGAACGGTGACTGCGTATAAACTTGATCGTTTTGACCTTGGTTTCCCTGGTATTGCTGGTTGCCTTGGTCAGATTGTTGGTTACCCTGGTCGTATTGTTGGTTACCCTGGTCGTTTTGTTGGTTCCCCTGGCCATAATTAGGTGCTTCGTTAGGATTCGAGGTGGGGAATGAAACAGGTCTTTGACTATAATCGTTTTCTGGTCGGCCATTTTGATTGACTACTGGTTGGCGGTTGCGGTTTGGATGAAGAAAACCACCGATAGTTTGTCGAATATTGCCGAGGTTGAATTGTTGCCGTTCTGGTTGACCGAAGAAACCTGGAATTAAGAATGCTATGAGATTTTGAAACCTTTGGTACTTTTCTTTAAAAACTTAGATTAGCTTCTACGTAGTTATAGTAAAAATTCGTTCAAAAGCTATTCAACATCCAGATATTATAAAACCGATACGAGGTATTATCACCTTCTAGTAATATTTACTTATGAGTTATTTGCCTTCGTGATCAGTTTTGCCTCGCTTCGTTGTAATTTTTTTTGAACAAACTACTTAAAGTTTACTTTTACGAAATAAGGAAAATCATTGACCTCATAGTTATCAACGTATTATACTACTATTTTATATAATAGAAGTCAATGTTGAGCACTCTGAGCACTCTGCCTTCTGGTGACTAGATTTTTACGAAATAAATATTAATGTAAATACTAGTTCCGATTGGCATTGTAATTTTCGTTGTGGATAAACTAATCGTTTTGGTTGTCTGAAAATCTCTGAGGATTGAGAATTGTCTGAGATCCCATGGGATATAACTGAGATTTACACGTTTCCATACATAGTAAGATTATTGTCTATGCTCATATAAGTGAACATTGTTATTTTGAGAGAAAAATTCGTTAAACTGAATAAAAACAACGCATGCGAAGCATCAGCAGCGGGCAGAAACTCGGAAAATACCTAAACTACCATGACGGATGGTCATTCATTATAGGTATTGGTATTATTATAAAGAGCCGTATTTAAGTGACTTGTAAAATTGGCCCACTCGCGTCTATTTGTTGATCAAATAATGAGCTATTTTACGGACTGGGGGCTTCACCTGGCTTTCCGGGTTTTACTCTTTTTGTAGACCAATCAGCGTCGTCATTGGTCTTATTATCACTACAACTATGTTTACTACTACCCTGCTACTACTAACTGTTAAATATGTTTATCACTATATTTTGTTTTATATACTAAAAAAACAAAGTCGCTTCCCGATATCTGTCTGTCCCTATGTATGCTTAGATCTTTAAAATTATGAAACGGATTTTAATGCGGCGGGCAAAACTTAAAAACAGTTTAAAACTAAGGGATTCGAAATCATCAATCATAGATTTAAAAAATATATACCTATAGCCGAATATAGAGGTAGATCTTCGTTTTGTTTTTCTTCGATTAAAAATCATAACCGTGTTCCATTTAGCGAATTCATTGAGTTTCAACACAATTTCAATAGCTTTATATTTCAACCCGCATCACCACTACCGGATGACTAAACTACTTTTACCAAATTTTCATACAAATTGTCCGAACTTTTATAATATTTTTGATAAGGGATCTCGAATCACCGTTTATTGAGGTAAATTGAGCCTCGGACAGATTTCAATGTCATTTGTGTTAGGTTAGTGACACACAGGTACAGTAGGTATAAATAATGCTAAGAATGCATTGGGGTTTAAGAGGGACTCGAGATCTTGTCTCCCAAGCCAACCTAACCTGCATGTGGTACACCCTGCTAGATAACGAACTAGGCTCTGGTGAAAATATCAAACAATCTTCATCATTTGATAACTCATTTATGATACAACTAGCTGCGCCCCGGGGCGTCGTCGCACGCGTGTAAATCTATTTGTCAAATTTATTTATCTAATAAACCTTCCTCTTGAACCACTCGATCTATTACTGAAAACTGCATTAAAATCAGTTGAGTAGTTTAAAATATTTAAGCGAACAGACAGCGGCATCAAATAATTTTATACTACATATAAAAAATAATATTTTCATTACTTGACACTGGCAGAAAAGGGTCCAGCCAGCCACAGTTGCCATTAACAAAATTTCATCATCATCATCAAAAGTGCATTGTCAATCATTTTTACCATGACCTTACTTAAATCAAGCACAGGGAATGTTGTCTAGGGTAAAATAGACAATAATAAAAACGCATCGTTATACATTGCGTGCATTATTCAAGTTGAATTAATTAATTTCAAATAAATTCACGCATTCCATGACAAAGTGAAGTAATTTTCTCTCTATTCTACCCTAGACAAGCCCTGTGCTTGCCTTAGGTAAGGTCATAGTAGCAACGAGAAACCGAAACGGAGTATTTGAGACCATCCCCTCGATGGACCGAAGATATTGTTGCGGTCGCAGGGAGTCCATGGATGAAGGCAGCTCCGCACTATTTATGGTGTCGTATAAGGGAGGCCTATGTCCAGCTGTGGACGTGTCTGATAATATGATAATGATAAGGGTATACTTTGACGATGGGTAGGATGTTTGTGACCTTCGCAATGTTGATAATAAATCGTCAATATTATTATGATTGTATTTATAGATAACGAGCTTGTACCCGCGGCTTCGTTTGCATGCGTTTCTATAGCTCGAAAGTTAGGATCATACTGCAGGACGAAGTAGAACTACATATCAGCTAAATTTTCTCCTGATCCGTTCAGTAGTTTTAGTGTAAAGAGGTAATAAACATAACTAGGATGCTAGTCATCCAATTCATGCTGAGGCAGAGCCATTTTGTTACTGGACTTACACATTTACACGCTTCCTCTTAGTTTAAGTTTATTATGTTCTATTTAAGTCTTATATACAACAAATAAAAATTCATTCATTCAAATATGTTAACACCAACAAACTTTCGCATTTATTTAATAATAACGTAAGTGATTATATACGTTGCATCGTCTAAATATATAAACAAATAAATATAGGTATATAAATACTCCATCGGTTTTATCCTGTCCTGATGCGGTCAAGGGAAAGACCTTTGCTTCGATTCGTTGACTTTATTATCTGTGCCCCATTTTGAGATGACCCAAAGATTCACTGGTTTTCTGTTTTATCGTAGCTACTGAGAGGAAACTAGATTAGATTTAAGAAAGAAAATACATTTTTTTGAACCAAATATATAGTAATAAATAAGAACATTAGAAAAACAGATAGGTATTTACAAGAAATAGATATAAGAAAGGTGCTTAAAAGATAAAAACTATTTATTTATTTTTTATTTATTTAGGCCTATTCAAGTTTCCCTCTTGACAAAAACTGGAATCCAAATAAATCAATTCGAGTTTATCCCTTCACCGTTTTCCTAATTCCATGTTTCCCCCTTAGGGAGGATTTCAGGGCGGAAAACTAGTATAACCCTTTCAAAGATACCATATAATTGTCATAAATCAGAAACAAACAAGGATAGTGTTATAGGGGTCCAAGAAGGTCCTAGTCTCAGCTTTGTGCCACTTCAAGCCATATAAGGCTGTTTTGCCCTTAAAAATGACTTGGTATGATTTTAATTATAACCCTAAACTTGCACTACATGACATACCTAGTAAATAATAGGTATACCTAGTAAATAGTAGGTATAGGTACATATTAGGTAATGTTATAGGTACCTAGTAAAGTGTAGGTACCTACTAGATTTGCATACAAAGTTTACTCAGTTGCTAATTGTGGGCAGGGCTGGCTAATGGCAAAACAAACAAGGAAAGTAATTAAGTAATTCTTATTATGTCTTCCGGACATGCAATGATTGCTATTGCAAATAAGATTGCATTGCATGGGCATATTAGATAAGCTATTGGTGGCGAAGACCAATGTGGCGGTGGGTGAAGGTCTGCTTGCAACGCAGGAGGTTGCGAGTTCGATTCCCGCCTTGGGACGAATATTTGTACGAAGTATTTGTTCCGGGTATTCTGGGTGTTTTCTATACTAACATACATATATCTATCTATGTAATATATTCTGTTAAGTGTATCACCTATAACAAAAGCTCTGCTTATTGGGGCTTGATGCTGTGTGAATTGTCCAGCATTTTTATTATTTTATGTCAGACAACTTACACAATAGTTATAAATCTTAATTATTTTATATGATAATACTTTTTACTAACAAAAACAAATTGATAACACTTCGGCAAAGTGTTAAATGATTATTTTTAGGCTTGGGTATGGGTTGCTGCATTCAATTTTTTTATTTATAAGGAAAATTTGAGTGCACAGTGGTCAAGTAGCTTAACGACCAGGAGTTCATCATGATAAAGAAGTTTGCTGGAGTGAATAGACCGGAGGAAGGTGGAGCCGGAGATTGAGGAAGGAGGTGACCAAAGGTAATATAACTAAATTTTAGTATGTAAGAATATTAACATTTATTATAAGATCATTAAGTACCTACTAACAAATTATGGATCTTAGTAATCTGAAATAAAGTAATTTTATTTATTTATTTAAAGGAGTTTCCCCCTGTTATGGAAAACTTTGGCGGTCGCTGAATATTGACACGGTTTGGAGACTAAACCTTCGCATAAAAATAGTAAAAAATAAAAAAACTTTTTTATAAAACGCTTGCACGCAAATGCGCTCTGCATTCGCGGTAATCATTTCATGGCCAACAAACTAAATAAATCTGCCAAGCGATTGAGACAACTCCCCACCCCCTGCTGTTTGTGGTTAGCACGTAATACTCAAATCAAAAACGAAAAACATTCTGAGACACCCTATATAAAAATTCTATCTATGTAGGTAATGTATTGTATTACGTATATCTATTACCCATAATACAAGCTCTGCTTAGCTTCGGACTAGATAATGCTGTGTGAATTGTTCAGCAATTTTTTTATTTATTTATTGGGTTTCATACGATTGTGTTATTTCTTTCGTAGGTACTTGTCATTAGATTTTTAAAATCATCTGCGTCTTTCAAGAACTTGATCAATTAAAGATTTATGATTTATTTATGCAAATTAAGTTAAATAAGAACATCAGAAGATAACAACTAGGTAAGTATCTAGGGGTCGCATTCAAAAACAGTGTTTAATGGTGATCATCACACTAATAATATTTATACATGCGAAAGTTTGGATGTTTTTACCTCTTCACGTCAAAACTACTTACATCAATAATTTACCTACATTTTTTACTTAATAAAAAAAAAGTAATACTGCAAGGATTATAAAAGCGATTAAATTATACTATGTCGGTTTTTTTAGGTTTTTTCTCTAAAATTTTAATCCATCAATCATCTACAAACTTTTCAATTACTAAAACTAAACTTAAGTAGAATAAAACTGCAATGATGACATGCGATAGATTAAAACTTACCGAACTGCGAATCCCCAAACTGCAACGTCAAACACAAACACAAAACAAATAATCCCTTTGACATTTTCACTCACGATCACTCACCGCTAACTTTAAGAACCGACTGCTTCAAACCAGTTTTTTTAAATATTTTTTATATAAAATATAACGAGTTTCTCTCTAAATAAAACTCATAATTATAAGGTAAAGTCATGCCTTGCGAGAATGGCCGATTGAACAGGAGACTTGACCATTGACTGATTTATACAAGTTTGGTCCGCGTTGAGTTTGTCTGTCTGACTGTTTGTTATTCTGTGGCTCGAGGTGATCCGCTTACGTCATGAACAATGGTGATGCTGTAAGTTTATGTATGGATGCGAAACTCCTATTAAAGCGAGATTCGTTTCGATTATTCGGAATAATTTCTGACCGTTTGCATCCTCTGGACGCAAACTGGACAAAAAGTATGCCCAGCAGTGAAAAATGAAAAGTTTTTATTTCTTTAACCTTACAAATAAGCACTTAGACAGGACTCATATTTTATACTATTCGTTATTATCAATTTTATAGTTGACTTCAATTTTTTGACCACCAGTGGAAGAAGTGAAAAAGAAACCACTAGTATGTTCATAACTTATGTGTCTAGTACATTTGATTTGCTTATCTGAGGCAACTGAGTGGGGTGCAAACTGGTGAAATTATGATTTAAAGTATATCTACGGTTTCGCTGCAGTAGGTTTTAGATTAGGTACCTACACTAGGTACAACCATCACGCATTGAGCAATAAAAGATTTGAGAACTTCCCAACAATAGTTGGGAAGAGAGAGAGATGATTTATTGTAATAATAATTAAATATTTATATATAATTATAATATTTTTAATTATAATAAATTGTTTTATACATTTATATCAGACATTTCTGCACGGAAACACAATTCTTGAAAATATAAAACTGAAATATTTATTATATTATATAAATAATAATAATTTCGCATTCCCGATTAGAAATTTGTGGATTTAAGTCTCATCTCATACACGTTTAGGAATATAAAACAATATTTTCCGCTCACATAAGCGCTTCTCCCGCCGCGGCGCGTCATCCGGCCTATGGTTTGTTAGTTTCACATCTACATTAGGGTATTATCTACTACCCCCCCTATACTAATCTTTAGTATAGGGGGGGGGGCTGTATCCATGCTTTAATAGTTGCACCGCCTAGCTTGCTTGCTTTCCTAGTCACCTAGAATAACCTGCTTGTTTAGTATAGATACAGACCTGCCTTACATAGCTCTTCAAGAAATGTAAGGCGCAAACGGTCTTAGGGGAGAGTAGCGCAACAGTCGCCGATCCCTAAGGCAAGCCTGGTGGGGAATCCTTCACGTGGTTGTCCCCTGTTATTGGTCTAATTCCCTCAGAAATAGATGTAACTAAAACCACCAGACGAACACTGCCTGGGATAAAGTGATCATGTCCCGGCGGGTCCACCATCAGGCGATGAGCAGATGCTGGATAGTAATGACACGCTATCATCTCCCACCCTTCCCTCTCTCCCTCCCATCCCATCCCTAACCAAGAATCCGCTACGGAGCAAGGTGGTCCAGCTCCGTGGGCCTGTTATCCCCAAAAAGAGAGATGGCAGGTGGTGGGAGGACCACCTACGCTTTTGATGCTGTGCGTAGGGGGCCCGATAGGGGGGATGCAACTGTCCTGGTGGCTGAGCGGACAGATGTCTCTTCCGCAACACTCCTCTTTGGCGTGAATTTCCTCCGAAAACGGGCGGTCTTGGTCTAACCAACCAAGACAAATCAGCATGGCGGTCGGCCTTCAGCTACCGCTGGTGAGAGGGGGGGGTCGATGGGGTCTGCAGCCGGCGGTGCACGCCTTAGCTCGGTGATGGTGGTCAACACCGAGTATAGTGGTGCCGTTGAGGCTCGTAGGCAACGCGATCACCCGTTCTATATCGGACCGGCAACCCTGGTGTATAATGTGCACAACATATACATCCCCCTGGTTGGACTCCGTGGTGGGTGGGGCCCGGAAAGATGAATCAAATAATAAAACTTTAAGATGCAGACTCCAAAAAATGACCACTTTGGGCCCTCAGCAGAGGAGGCGGTGGAAGCCTACGCGGCCGTCAAGGTTGCCAAGGACTCTACTGCTGGCTGGTCGATCGTCAGATCAAAAGCCAACAAATTAGACAGAGCGGCAGGGAAAGGGGAAATGCCAGTAGCATTGGCAGGAGCCCCTACTACCGATGTTCGAACTTCGGAGAGAGCTAATGCTCCCCTAAGCAAGAACGCCCGACGTAAACTGCGGAAGCAACGACTGAAGCAGGAACAACAGGCGGCTTCGAGCACCGGAGCCACTGTTGCGAACGCAGACGGTCCTAGCTTCTACTATAAGCATCGACAAAATGCTAAGCATGCGTCTAAATCCAAGCCGCAAGCCCCGCTGGCGAAACCTACGAGCTCGCTCGAGGTGGCTGCCGGGTCTGAGTCAGGCCGAGGCAAGGAGAAAACGACGAAGCATAGCAAGCGCTTCAATCGTCAGGACCGAGCAGCCAAAGCGATCTCCCGATCAGCTCAGGCCCCTGCCGCGACTCCGATCACGGCCCCGGCCTCGATCCAAGTGGAGCCAGGCAAGCGGAAGGGACTGGACGATACTGTGTCGCCGAGAGGAGAGCACAAGAAGCCAAAGCTCGACTACTCACGTCGCGTCCCCACTACCAGCTATGCTGAAATTGCGCAAAGCAACCTTAGCGTAGCGGTAGTGAAGACAGACAATCAACTACTGGTAGAAGAGCAAGCCACCGCACTGAAGACGTATCTCGGCAGCCGGATGATGGACGAGGCCAAGAACCCGGACATCTTGTTCACGCCGCGCTTCCAGGGTAAACCCATCTTCACCGACGGGGCCCTAAAGCTGTGGTGTGAGGATGAGCCCACGGTGGAATGGCTGATCGCCACCATCAAGCAGCTGCCGAGCTCTGCTTGCCCCAACCTTGCGGTGGTAAAGCAGCATGAGCTGACAAGGAAGGTTCGTGCAGCAATCTTCTTTCCCGAATGCATGACCTCCTTGGAGGACACTAGCATCCTACTGGGGAAACAGAACAAGTGGGCACTTGTTCACCAGTGGACCGTGTACACCCACCAAAGGCAGGCAGATAACATACTCTTTGTGACGATAGGGATCCCTGAATCCTTAATCCCTACCATCATGGAGAAAGGCCGCAGGTTGGCGTACTGTCTGGGAAACGTATACGTACGTTTCTATGGAGCGGACGGGAAGCTCCAAGACGACCCTCCCAGCTCGCTGAACAAAGCAGCTGGGAACGAACCTGGGCCCAGCAAGAGCTGCATGTCCGAAGGCCGCGACTCACCGGTGCCTCTCCCTCAACACTCATCACCCAGACCGTCGTGCTCAGATACGATGGAGGTGATGAGTGAGGAGATGAGTGAGAAACTGGCGCTGGCCTCGGATGGGGACACAGACGAGGCTACAGGGGAGGAAGAGCAAAAGGGAATCCAAAATGATGGTGACCCAAAGCCCCTCCTCTTATAATGTCGTCCAAGCAAACCTCCAGCACAGCCTCACTGCAACGGCTAACCTGCGCAGAGTGCTGGGGGCCCCAAACAGCGAGACCATAGCCCTGATCCAGGAGCCGTGGATCAGGGCAGGGCATGTATGTGGTCTCAACAACCTTAACGGTAAGCTTATATATGACAACACTTGTAAACATCCGCGTACGTGCATTTATGTACCACGCAACATAAAAACTGTGCCCTTAACCGAGTTCTGTTCCAGAGACCTGACGACAGTCAGGCTTCAGGGAGTTTTCGGAGGGGAAACCGAAGACGTAGTGCTAGCGTCAGCCTACATGCCCGGCGACGAGGCCGTGCCCACGAAAGACACTACGGATCTGGTAAGACAATGTGAACTGAATAACTCAAAACTAATAATTTCAGCAGACACGAACGCGCATCACCCCATATGGGGCATGCCCGTCTCAAACAGCAGAGGAGACGATCTGGTAAATTTCCTCTTCACAACTAATGTCACTATAGCAAACAAGGGCGCAGAACCAACCTTCGTGACGAGGCGATGCCGCACCATAATTGATCTGACACTGGTAACGGAGAATTGCTCAGATTACGTGCAAAACTGGAGGGTATCAGATGAGACCTCCTCCTCCGACCACAGGTGGATCAGGTACGAACTGACGTTAAACAAAACTACTCCAGCACCCAGGCGTAATCCCCGCAAAACAAATACAGAACTGTTTGCAAAATCCTTGCAGCAGCACTTAGGCGAGGGTGGCCCGGTAGCGGATATAGGTAACATAGCAGAGATAGAAGCAGCAGTACAGCATATCACGCAGAGCCTTAACAAGAGCTACGAGTCAGCCTGCTCTCTAACCGTCAATAGAGAAACGGATGAAGGCAAGCAAGGCTGGTCTCGACGATTGGAGGAGCTCAAGGGTAAGGTCCGTAAGTCTTTTAACAGAGCCATGAACACATACGACGACTCCGACTGGAACGTATACAAGAAGGCCCGGGCCGATTACAAAAAACAGTTACGCCGTAGGAGTCGTCTCAGATGGAAAAACTTTTGCACTAACATAGAATCAAACTCTGAAGCGAACAGAATCAGAAAGATCCTGGCGGCAGAGCCAAACCGCGAGATCGGTTCGCTTAAGAAGTTTGACAACACCTACACGAAATCGACGGCAGAAACACATGAACTCTTATTACAAACACACTTCCCAGGGTGCCTCATAGACGGTGAAACAGAGTGGCACGATACCAGTCAAGTCACACCATCGGAGACCGACTGGACCGTAGCATGCTCAGTGGTAACCGGAGATAAGGTAAACTGGGCCATCAACACTTTCAAACCATACAAGTCGCCAGGGATGGACGGAATATTTCCTGGCCTCCTTCGCTGGGGGATAGTACACATAGGCGGGGCGTTGACGGCTATTTTCAGAGCCTGCCTGGCCTTCCGCTACGTACCGCTTATGTGGAGAGAGGTTAGAGTCCTATTCATACCCAAACCAGGCAAAAGCGACTACACTGAAGCAAAATCCTATAGGCCGATCAGTCTCACTTCATTCTTACTGAAGACGCTAGAGAGGCTATGTGATCGACACATAAGGGATAGCATACTAACTATAAAACCACTGCACCCACAACAACACGCCTACACTTCAAGTAAATCAACTGAATCTGCGATACACACAGTAGTCAGTAGATTAGAACAGGACATTTCAAACAAAACACTGTGTCTGGCAGCCTTCATAGACATTGAAGGAGCCTTTGACAAGACAAACTTTAACAGCATCAACGCAGCCCTACAGAAGCACAACGTAGAGCCAACGCTGGTAGATTGGATAATCAGTATGCTCAAGCTGAGAGCAGTACGGATTGATGTGCAGGGGGGGACCAGAGGAGTGGTTTCAAGAGGATGTCCACAAGGAGGAGTCTTGTCACCACTTCTGTGGAACCTGGTAGCAAACGATCTAATCACCAAGCTCAACGCTCAACGTTTCTTCACGGTAGGCTACGCGGACGATCTTGCGATACTCATATCGGGACACTTTGCCAGCGTGACGTGTAACATTATGAGTAACGCGCTAAAGACCGTCGAAAAATGGTGTATAGACTATGGACTAACCGTGAACCCAACGAAAACAGAACTAGTACTGTTCACCAACAAGCGTAAATTAGGAACATACCAGCTACCATTTCTATTCGACACGCAACTTACATTATCCGATTCAGTTAAATACTTAGGTATAACTTTGGACAATAAACTTAACTGGGCAACACATCTAGAAAACAAGATAAAGAAAGCTACCATCTCATTCTGGCAGTGTCGCCGATTGTTAGGGAAAACATGGGGTCTCAGCCCAAAGATCACCCTGTGGTTATACAACACTGTAATTAGACCCTCTCTGACATATGGTGCCCTGGTCTGGTGGCCAAGAACAAATCAAAGCACTACCATAAATAAACTACAAAAGTTCCAGAGACTGGCCTGCGTTGCGACTACAGGGTGTATGAGAACTGCCCCCACGGCAGCACTCGAAGCCCTGATAGGCCTATTACCACTGCACTTACATGTGCAACAAGAGGCAGCCGCAGCTGCATACAGACTCTGGGCTTTACGTTTATTGAACCACAACACAAAAGCACAACACACCACTATTATAGACGACTATGCAAAAAGTAACCCTATGCTACTCTCGATATATGATAGGGTGCCTAAAACACACATACTGTCAAAAAGCTTCACTTTACAAATGCACGAAGAGCCAAGTGATAGCTCAAACATACATGAAGTACGAATATACACTGACGGCTCTAAAATGAAAACAGGTACGGGGGCGGGAACGTTCTCGGAAGATCTTAATATTCACAAAACAACAGCACTGGGTGCCCACAACTCCATCTTCCAGGCGGAATGTGTAGGTATTATCCAAGCTGCGACTGCAGTGCTACGAAGGAAGGTAACTGACCAAAACATCAGGATCCTCTCGGACAGCGCGGCAGTACTACAGGCCTTGAACAGGAGAGAACACAACTCAGGACTGACTTTGCAATGCCACCACCTGCTAGAACAAATAAGTAAGTCCAATAGAGTCACCCTACAATGGATAAAAGGCCACAGCGGATCCAGAGGTAACGACGAAGCTGATTCACTGGCGAGGAGAGGTTCAGAATGGCAACCGGCAGGGCCTGAACCAATAATTCCCCTCCCCTTTAGTCAAGTCCGCTCATGGATCCGTCAACGCACAGCCAAACGACACGAAGAGCACTGGGCAAGTATTCCAGATTGCAGGCAGTCGAAGGAGGCATTCCCGGTTTTAAACCCACGGTACTCCCGAAAACTCCTCAATCTCAAACGTGACAAACTCCGGAAAGTCGTCGGGATTGTCACGGGACACTGCATGCTAAACAAACACCTTTTTAATTTGGGTATCACGGACAGCCCCCTTTGCAGGGGGTGCATGAATGCAGAGGAGACGGCAGCGCATCTGCTTGTAGATTGCGACAGCGTGGCTTCTCAAAGACTGCATCACCTTGGGACACCGAGGACGCCTAGGGAGGCATGCACCGGCATCAGCGAGCTGCTGGCCTTCCTGGAGGACATCGGGTGGTTAGACTAGCAGCCCCCCACCCGACACGCAAAAAAGGCCCAACGGCGGCCAAGTTGCGGAAACCAGTCCAGAAACAAGTAACAAGTAACAAGTAAGTAGGGTATTATCTAGCTAGTCACAGTTCACATCACTAGGATTTGCCCGTGGCCGTGTGTGCACAAAAAGTCCCAACTTTTTATGCGTACAGCGAATTACATACATAGTAAACATTGAAAAATAAAATCGTACCTACATTCTTATTGAAGTGTAAATAATATTTATCTAGGTGGGGAGTTCTTAGACTGTTTTAATAAACACTATCTTAAATCGCTTGAATGCTCTAAAATCGAAAAGTAGTGTTTTTTTTAAATGAGGATGCAGATTCGCTATAAAAGCATTACCTACCTACATACTTACAAATATTATTTAAAACCGGTTCTAGAATTTTGTATATTTATTGTAAATCTAAAAATAATATTCTAAATCTTTAGATATTTGTGTTATTTATGACCTATGCTAAGTCACTCACGGTAGGGCTGGTCCACCAGTTCAAAGTCACTTAGTGAGCTATGGAGAGAGCCATGTTCGAAGTCTCTCTGAAGGACAGGATTCGTAACGAATACATCTGACATAGAACCAAACATACAAACATAGCTCTAAGAATTAGCAAGCTGAAATGGCAGTGGGCGGGCCATAATATGTATCTCGCGAAGAACAGACAACCGCTGGGGGCCAACAACGTAGTGTCGTAGTGACGCCCTCCGGCCAAGTGGGATGACGACCTGCAAAAGACTGCAGGCAGATGCTGGATGCGTCAAGCTGAAGACAGCTGGTCACTATGGCGCTTATTAGGAGAGGCCTGTGTCTAGCAGTGGACTATTATAGGATGATGATTGTAAACAACAACAAAACCAAATATATAATACATTGGTGACCTATATTTACGACACTGGTAAAGTAAAGTAAAGTAAAAATTTTATTTATTGACAAAATAGACAGTGAATCAGGTAATATGGGTCCATAGGCCCCTGAACTAGTAAAAAACTGTGTTTCAGGAAACAATGGCTTCTCCAACGAATGTTTACATTCAATTATGTCTATGCAATTATGGATATCTTATAACTAATTTTAAATTTAGGTACAGAGTAATCCAGCTAAATAAAAACATAACAATAACATGTAGAGCAGTAATCTGAGACTATGCGTACAGAAATACATTGCGAAGTATGGATATATAGTTTAAGATTAAAATAATATATATGTTACTGGTATCATCGGAGCAAATCACAGAAGCTTGTAACATTTTTTAGTTTTAAAAGAAGAACAAAATTAAAATGACATAAATAATTAATCGTCTGTAGTCTATTTTCGCTCCGTGTGTGCAATTATCAGTCCAAAATAGTTTGGTAGGATTTGTATGAACAAGCATGCAAGCATGGCATGGCAAGGTTTCGGCCAGCTTTCTCGAATATCAAGCTATGATTCATCGTATATTCATTTAATAATAGTGTTCGTAGCCTTTCAAGTTCAAAATTGAGTCACTAATAATTATTTTGTATAAGAAACCTCGTACAAAACACAATTAAGAAGAACCTTCGAAATATAAAACTACCTACCTTGCGAGCGCGTTGAAATCTTTTCTATGAATGAACAATAAAAAGCATATTTTTTTGGTTTTCTGTTTTATTGATTGAACTCTTTCTAATACCACAGCAAAATTAACACAAAATATACAAATCACTTAGTTCCGCTATCACTTTAGTTTGACAGTAAATAAATAATTTACTGTCAAACTAAAAAACATTCAAAACACACAAATCTCTTAATACAGTAAAATATCTAATTAAAAATGCTTATCGAAGACCTGCAGAGTTATTAGAACGTTGTCTCTCTCTCCCAATAAGGTTTGCTGGAAGATAACTCTTTTAAGGGTTAAGTTCGCCTTTGTTTAAATTTTCTAGAGTAAGTTTTGTGTTATGTTTTTCGTGCAAAAAGTATAAAAAAATAAATAAACGTTCCCGTAGTTTTGGACATATACCCGATAATATCCACACGGATCCCCTGGTACTGTCTACGATCCTATCCATCCATGGTTGTCAGGTAGAGATCGCAATAGAGTGATAAGATCGCCAATTGTATCTAGTTTTTAAGTTTTAATTTTACATTGATCTTTTATAATAAGGATGCAAGAAATAATTATCTATGTATCTAATATTACAATGCCAAATTTTTACGCCTTTATGGCCTGCTTCTGTAGTGCAAAGGTTTTCTTAAATAGGAGATTTGCTTTCTTTCACTAGTATTCACCAAAACGATAATCAAGCAATTACATTTAACTGAGGTTTTTCACAGAAGATTTCAGATAATCGCACAAGGTGAAAGTTAACTGACGAAGCTGCTTACTGTTCGATTATATCTTTTAGTGCACATTAACTTAGTCTTAGAAGAATTTGATAATTCATCTTAATACACACAAAAGATAATTAATGATAGATGATAAATGATTTCAGATATAGGAAATACAGTTAGCCTAGAATTCTACCTACTCTATATATAGGTATACTATTGAATATACATATTTAATTGTAAATTAAATAGTCAACTTTAATAAAATAAAAAGTTCAAAATTAATTACTTAGGTAACCTAACTTAAAAAAATCTAAATTATACTGAGGCCCTGAGCTCATACTTTATTATAAGTGCTTTAGAATGCTCTTAAGTAAATGTTTTTCAAGGCGAATTGTGCATCGGTGTGACCACGAACGAGTCCGCCGTCAAAACTAGCGCCACATCTTATTTTATTCTTTGGATTATTAAAAAGTAGTTTCTGCCCGCGGCTTCGCACTCGTTGTTTCTGTGATAACGTTATTAAAGGTTACTTCTTCCCCATGAGAACTTATTTATGTTCCTTTCGTCTAAGTTCTATTTTAGGTCTACCTATATGCTAAATTTTAGGCCGATCCATTGAGTATTTGTGGTTCATACCACAAATACTAGGTAACAAAAATCCAACCATCTAAACTTTCGCATTTATAATATAGTGTGATTTGATTCTCAGCCATGCCATCTTGTGAGATCTATTCTCAGCTTATTTACTTTGTTGTATCACTAGTTAAAGTAAAACATCCTTGAAATTGTCGCAACCAAAACGGAGATGGCGCTAGTTTCGCTACTATATTCTAGTCCAGTCATTTGAGCCAAAAAATAATTTTATTAGAGTTTTGAAACAACTTTTATAACGCTAATATGAAGACGTTATAAAACTGGCGGGTTTTCCCACTGGTTGGCTCGAAGGTCAACACTAAAATGACTGGTGGCACACCAGTCATTTTAGTGCATGTTCAGACATTTCAAAAGCCGCGCCAGTTGTACCATCCTCATCATCAGCTGTTAGTGCCAAGTAGTTTCCCCTCTATCCAGGGCATGTAGTGCGTGACTCGTGTGTATACGCCGGGCGCATTTGCCCCAGCGCATTTACGCCCGACCGAAACTACGCCGATGACGTAGAAATACGTCCGGTAGTTGCCGTCGTGCTGGAATGGGAAGAAATATGGTTTATTAATATAGTTTTATTTTTATTTTATGTATGCTGTAGAATAAGTTAAATAAGATCTGTTACTTTTCTATGGTCTGAAATGATATTATTATCAGACAGTAGAATTTATCATTCGTAAAGCCTAATAAATAATAATAAAAATGTAAGTAAAATAGCTACACAAATTATTAATTTTTTTTTCTATTCACTAAATGTATCCTATATGTGGAAGAACCACTTAGAGTGGTAAAAGCCTCCTCCAATTTGATTGATATGTTGGCTGTACTATAGTTTTTTGTATTTCTCAAGGCTATGATTCCTGTATTGACTTTATTCTGATATCAAGAAGGTATATGAAAGAGAAACATAGGGCGTAGATCAATCGGCCGCCTCAGGTATCGCTGGATTGACGAAGATACATATCTGCGAACTCGACGCCTATAGCTGGCGAGAGATCGTTTAGAACGGAGATGCCTGGAAAAGTCTTGGCTCGGAGGCCAAGATTCACTACGGGTCGCCGTAGGAGTAAGTTCAATTCAATTCATTTATTTCTCAAACAATTTACATTGTGTTATTTTTTTTTTTACATAGACATGTTATTCATTAGTAAATTATAAGACTAGAGCGACAATTGGTAAAAAAATAAATACTCGTACATACTAACGAAACATAAACTGAAAGTAATCATAGAGGTAGTACACTTACCATCAACGTCTGCATAAGCGGTCCACCACTATCCCCATCACAGGAATCAATCCCTCCCTGCATATAGCCCGCGCAGAGTGTCCGTGTCGAGAAATGAACCCGCGTCTTATCGGTGAGGTAGTCACTGTAGGCTCGCTCGCAATCTGCGTTACTGATCACGGGAACCTGAGCTACTTGGAGATGGGAGGCTGCTATTCCTCCTGCAACGATAAAATTATTTATTTACTTTATTGCACTACAAAGGTTACGAAGAGTGGGCTTAATGCAGAGGCATTTTTTTTACCTGCCGACCAACAAAACACATATTTATTTGTACAGAGGTTGAGCGTACTAACATTACATAGTTTCGGAAATATAAGTACCTACGCATAATTAATTTAGTAACAAATATAATTACAAATAAAGAATATAATTTTAAGAACTAGTATTTACAATTGAAACAGTTGAACTAACAAGAGACTGTTTCAAACAATCTAGAGGTAGCTCAACTGATATAGATCAATATCAATCGGAAGCGTCCCAAAGACGCTGGCTGCCTTGCCCTGCGCTGTATGGTAAAATCTAAAATCTATTTAACACTTTGAGTGCTGAAAACGCACGGTATGAGTTTTCTACAAGTGACTAATATGCGTAAATCCACACTAGCGCAGCGGCTGAGAAAATACAGATCTGTGTGACTCAGCACAGCCGTAATATTTTTCGAACGAAACGCATGTGCGGCGCAACACAACCGCTGTGCAGAGCGGCAGCACGAATTTTTACAAATTACTTAACTTTTGAAAAACGTTGGAAGAAAAACAATCTAATTTACGTAGACACGTAAATTAGATTGTCATAAAGAGAGACGTGATTTAGAGAGATTTGCTTCTTCCATGCTGCTTATCATGAACTTTGGATTTTTTGCCATGCCTTTTATGTTTTCTTGCCAAAATTTATAAGTGAGTACCATTCGGTATCCGGAAAGGCAGACCAGCAGTTTTTAATTGTAATTAATATACCTGAAGAAATTCAGGTACCTCCTGCGTCATAGGTTCATTAAATTATTCCACACTAGCTACGCCCCGCGGCTACGCCCGCGTGAAAACCTATGTGTCAAATGATTTACAAAACTTCCTCTTGAATCACTCCATCTATTTAACAAAACCGAATCAAAATCCATTTCGTCGTTTTAAAGATCTAAGCATACATAGGGACAGACAGACAGCGGTAAGCGACTTTGTTTTATACTATGTAGTGATTCTTTCTTTTTCTATCAAAATAGTAAGATAACTCACCATACTTTAGGTTTCCCCAACCGGCTACGAAGGGAGAGAAGTTCTCAAACGTATTCGTTAGCCACTGTTTGGTAGGCAGGCAGATTGGTTTTATTAAAGCTGGAAATAAAAAAAAAAATGTAGTATAATAATATATAATAGTAAATAATTTGACAACATCGTCGTGACTAAGACGTGACTTATTAGAACTTAATTTACATGAGACTGATTGAAACAAATTTTAATGGTTTTTTCGTTGTGACTAATTAGAAAACTTATTTGCAGTGACGAATTGCTGCCTATATCAGAGTTTTTCCCCCTTATCTCAAAAATTCATCGGCTGATTTTGCCTTCGGTACTTAAGTTACTTTTTAAGTCGATTTTGTCCACGATATACAGTTGTACAGTTTGGCAGAAACTTTATAACATAATGTACTTTTAATTTGTAAATAAATAAATACAACATACCCGCACATTTCCAAAGTCTGTGTACACCTATCTAATTTCATGCAAATCAATCATAAAGGTAATAATGCTCGAAGTAACGTTCTTCTAAATTGTAATCTTGTAATTTTCTAGCTAGATAACATATTATTTTATAGTACTTTGTTCCTTGCCAATTTGTGCAATTTTATCTAATGATATTTGTTATAGTTTGACCGAAACCGCTGTACCGCGCCTGAGGTATGCGAGCGGCGAGACGGGGGGGAAATATGGGCCGCTCCGATCCATCAGTTTGCCGTCAACGCGTACTCTTGCTCGTTTTTCCTCGCCCCCCACCTCGCCGCACTTTCCTTAGGAGCGATACAGCTGTTTCGGTCAAACTATAAATACAAAGATATTCCATTTTTGTATTTAACCAATCATCACAATCATCGTCGAGACGATGCTGTCGCCTCGCTGAACTCAGTCCTCAGATTATTTTACCTTCCGCGTCATCTACAACTAATGAATGACCACCAACTCGTACCAAAAATGTCATAAACGCTCACCAGTAAACTCCACATCCCGCTCCAGCACTAGAATCCCCACATCATGCGCGAAGTGCTGGTTCTTGGAGTACTGCTCGTGTTTGATCATCTCCTTGATGAGGATGTCCACAGGCGTCGCGCCCTCGTCCTCGCGGTCCAGGTCTAGCTCGCCCAGGCGGACCGCGAACCTGGAGTCAGGAGAATCTTTGAGATCCAATGCATCGGAGAAGAATAATACCATTTCAATGGTTATGTTGGTTTGTTTATTTATTTCCACCGTAGGTACACATGTTACAATTTATGTCGTTAAGTTCTATCCTACTAATATTATAAAGCGAAAGTTTATAAGTAAGTAGTTTATAAGGATGGATGGATGGATGTTTGTTACTCTTTCACGTAAAAACTACTGAATGGATTTTAATGAAACTTTACAATAATACATCTATATATTGCTTATACATCAGAATAACACATATGTATGTAGGCTACAATTTATAAAGATATCCAAAATATCTATAACCAACCGGGTGAAACTGCGGGGCGCAGCTAGTAAATAATAAATTATTTAAAAGGTATATATCAATATGCTGCTGCATAAAGGTATTGTCAAACCGCTCGACGATTGCTAAAACATTATTAAGGAAAAGATTCACTGTACGCAGTTGCTATTCCAATTGCTCACATAATATGATTTGTATATAATTGTGTTTCACAAATGAAATTTGTATCTATTCGGAAGAGCAAGACACTTAAGCATTTTGTGTGAGAAGTCTTTGAATTTACAGAACACCAAAGGTCGGTATTTTAAGAAATGGTCACAGAACATCTAAACGTCTTCAAGTACAAGTGCATACAAGTCTGTCTGAGAAGTGGTTAAATTCTGGATTTAACCACTGGTCACAGGTCGGCATTTTACGAAATGGTCACACAATACCTACACGCCCTCAAGTACAAGTGCTTACAAGTCTGTGTGAGAAGTGATTAAATTCTGGATTTAACCACGAGTCATATGTCGACATTTTACGAAATCACAGAATAATCTACAGGTCCTCAAGTTCTAAAGCTTACAAGTCACCCTCCTGGCGATGTATGCAGTGCGCCGCTGTCAGCACATGTCGAACGGAGACCAGTGAGCCGCCGCAGCGCCAGCGCATGCCAGCCGCGATGGACAGGTCCTTGTAGGCCAGCAGGGCCATCCAGGGGAACGCTCCTGGGGAAATCATTACAGTTATAGTTGAAAAGGTGGGATGACGACCTGCGAAAGACTGCAGCTAGATGCTGGATGCGTCAAGCTGAAGACAGGGTAAAGATTTTTGTATTTTTAATTTTTTGTACCTAGTTTAGCTGGTATCCCCGCAACCACTCTATCCCGTGGGGCCACGTTGGAGACTCCACAGGCCGGCGCCTCCGGCAGTGCGGTCAGGAAGTCCCCACCGCGCCGTGGCATGGCGGTCGGATTGCTTGTGGTGGTTGTGATTGCCTCCTGTGTAGTAGTGGTAGTGGGAAGGTCGGTCGGCTGGAATGGGAGTGGGCAGCATACCTGAGGAAGACATTAATATTTTTAATTGTTTTAATAGCATAACAAATAACATAATAAATTAGATTGAAAGATCCAAGCATACATAGGGACAGACAGACAGTGGGAAGCGCCTTTGTTTTATACTACTTAATTATGTTATGTATTTTATTTACCTATGTTTGACTTATAAGAAATTCTTATCACTGAACTGAACTATCGTCGTTCCTTAGGAATCTCCCGTTAAAAGCTGCAATGCGCCTCCTTTAGCAGCAAGACGTTGACAGGGCTCCCACCTGCTCGCTTAGCCATCTCCATCATCGACGGGCACAGGTACGGGTCTATAAACAACTGAACTGAACTTTCGTCGTACCTTAGGAATCTCCCCCCGAAAGCCGCAATGCGCCTCCTTTAGCAGCAAGGCATTGGCAGGGCTACCAGCTGCTCGCTTAGCCACCTCCATCATCGACTGACACAGATACAGGTCTTTGCAGCTGCCAGTCGTGTTGTACACTGTTTTGCAGGTGTCACCTACAGATAAAACATTTAAAGAGCGAAGGGGACATATTGAAAAACTAATCTGAATAATTTAATTAGAACAGTGTCCATTATAAAATGGGTGTAAACTTCCATTTAATTCACTTCAACCTTTAATGCCATCCTTTTTTTAACCCTGTCTCTTGATATAGAGAGAATATATAGGCGACAATTTTGATCATTCGCGTCCTAAAAAGATTCCATAAAGTATCCAAACAATATTATAGTAGGTATAATATGTATATAGACTTATTTATTTATTGAGGAATAACAAACGACTGACTTCGTACTATACCAATAAATTTATCTGTAAACAAATTAAAGGCTGCTGAAATAAAAAAAGTTATTGCAGTGAAATTACCGAATAAAGAAAGTAAATCGTAATTGACGGTGGATGGTTCCGCTGTAGTCGTAGAAGGTGGCAAAGTAGAGATTGGTAACACCAATAAGTTTTCTTTTAATTCTTTGGCTTCTTCTATAGGACAGCAAACCTGTTGAAGAGCGCAAGTTGATATCACACAGTGAAAATTTTTGGTGGACAGGACCATAGCAGAAGATTATTATTTAGTTGTAGACGAGCATCTAAGAGCTGATATATCTATATCACAGATTGTTTTATACTACACTAGTTTGTCTATACGTGTGCTCAGATTGTGCGTTCGTAACCAATGGTCGAGTCTGTTTTAGCAACTGTTCACAGAGGGAGCTGTTACAACTTCTTCAGGAAGCCCATTCCAATTGCGCACCAATGGGTTGGCACCTTTGGGGTAAATATTTCGTGAATTTTTTTCGGCATCAAAATGTAAGAAGTAAAGTAGTTTTAAAGATCTAAGCATACATAGGGACTAGGGACAGACGAACAACGGGATGCGACTTTGTTTTATACTATGTAGTCGAGTAATTCTCAAATAAATTGTACGTAACGAAAATGTTGTATCGAAGTTGTTGTATCGAAATTGTAAATAAGTAACGAAAATGTAATTATTAAGCTACATTTACACTGTGAATTATTATCTGAATCAGTCTCATCAATCTATTTATATATATATATATATATATATATACATAAATAGATTGATGAGACTGATCAATAAAAACTGATAAATAAAAATCATAAAATCGGTCAAGCAGTTTTCAAGTGATATATATGTATATATATATATATATATATATATATATACATATATATATATATATACATATATATATATATCACTTGAAAACTGCTTGGCCGATTTTATGATTTTTTTGTTCGTTAATGTTAGGACAAGGTTTGTATGAAAAAGAAAATTCATAATAAAATTTTATCCATATAAACGGTGGGATGTAGGAAAAAATTAAAAACACAGTTGTTGACTAACCATAACTTATTATTATAATACTTTGTTGTAATCAGGCGTCTCTTTTAATTCTAAGTGAGAATATAAGATACAATAACACTTCTTAAAACATTTTAAAACTTAAATCAGTTCAAGTTCAAAATGAAAATAACAAAATTCAAAATAAAATGCAAATTTTTTTGTATTTTTTTTTCACTTTTTCGAGATTTTTAATCCTAAGTTCTTTTAAATGACGTCCAGATAATAATTATTGTACCATCTATTATACTGTAAAGTAATAAGTCACCGGGGGTAATAAATTAGGCAAACAAATTTTTTTTCTTCATTATAATCTGGATGTGTACCTACAACATTATATAGTTACCTAGTGAGATTTGATTGGAGATAAACAAAAGGCATAACTCTCTTTGTTACTATCGTTATTCTAATGTGCATTTAACTTTATAGAGAACAACTTCGTTACGTTACGAAATGTAACTAAGTTGTATGCAAAATATAACTTCAAAAATGTTTTTCATGACAACAACATAATCTGGAGCACGAAAACATTAATAAATCAATAGATAAATGTAAAAACTACGACATATTTAAATGAGATATCCATTTTGAAACAACTTACCAGCAAAATATCAAGTTTCCTTGTCAGAATAACGAAATTGTTACTGAAGTTTGAAGCTGCGACATCACACATCAAGACGGTTACTCGCGTCTAAATACGCCATGGCAGTTTCGTTATCCACCAATCAGAATCGAGTCAATGCTGCCAACTGAATGGCATAAGTTGCGTTCAATAATCTTGAGAAATCATTGTAAAATAACGTTACGAAAATGTTTGTTACTAAATTGTAAGAAACTTGTGACAAGCAAATAACTATTAATTTGTATTAGAAATTTAGGAGATAATAGTCTCTATTAGTAAAGATAATAAAATATAACATTAATCCGTTGAGTTAAACATGTATAAATAAATCCATATCTACATAAAAAACTATAAATCAAGTCGGAACCTGTAAAGGCATAGAGCGACATGATGATTTTTGTATTGACAACGAAATCAAGGTTTTATTAAACATAACACCAGGCGTTTATTCTATATAATAGAGCTAATGCACTATCTTTTCTGAAATAATAAGAATATCTTCTGATAGATGTAATATAACATTTCAAAAATAAATAAGAAAATATATTTATTTTTTAAAAATAAAAATTGCGACAAACTTTTTTTCTGGAATTTACAATTTATTTGAGAATTACTCAGTCATGGTTAGTCGACGCTTACGACATTCACGGGTCGAGTTGGGTCGTCGATTTATATGCTGCCACGGCTGTAAATACCTTGATAGTATTGTCTTGGAAGCCACAATGCGCGTTCCTCAGCATCCAGGTGGTGATAGGGTTGGAGACGCCACCGCGGGCCCACGCGGCCGCATTGTAGGGCTCGCAGGCGTCCAGGCGGATGCACTTGCCTGGACCGCCGTTCACTGCTGTGCAGGCGTCTGCGGACCCTGGGAATTAAAACATGAAAAATTTAATAATATAAAAATAATACGTATTGAAGATTATATTGTTCGTATTAAGTTCCTTTATATATTTTTTTCTTTATTGATGGTGCAATAAAGTTATATTCCATTATATTCTATTAGATGGGCATCAGGTAGAACCTACCTACCCCTACCCTCGCTTATCAGGGAGGCGTAGTAGCTCCCTGATTTACAAATGCGATGGTCTTCGAATTTTTGACAATAAAAAGAATAAAATAATTTATTTATAGCCAACACACACACACAATGTTAAACAGAGTTACAAAACAGAGTTACAAAAAAAGGAAAAGACACACAAATACAGAAAAATATAAGTAGTAGAGTAAGAAAAACTGGTATTTCCCTATGTGCGCGGCTAATAAGGTAAGTCCGTCTCAGCTTGATGTCATTATCGACGAGGACGATAGTGACACTGGTTTTCAGGCTAGACCTTAAATTGACGTCGTGTCTCGGGTAACGGTCCACAGATTGTCAGGAAAAATAATAATTGTCATTTATAGAAACAGCTTAGCGGCTTAGTCCTCAGGGCGCATTCACAAAGCGGACAGGACCGTTTTTAATAAGGATCCTTCGCCACTGGAAACAATGGTTTACTGGATCCAGAATGAAAATGAAAAAATGAAAAAGTTTTTTATTTATTTAGGCGTACAAATAAGCACGTAGACAGGTCATATTTTATACTATTCATTATTATATAATAACATTATTTTAATGTTCACTTAAATTTTTTGTCCACCAGTGGAAGAAGTGAGAAGAAACCACAAGTATGTTTATAACGTATCGTGTCTAGTACATTTGATTTGCTTATCTGTAAGTTGTTAGATTTTGAGTTGGAGTTAAATTCGTTCCAAGCTTTTTTATCTTCTAAATAATCTGATATTTTGTAATAAGCCTATTTAGAAAGAAATACTGTAGGGTGTGTGAACTCGCTCCTACAACTAACTACGTACGCCATCACAGAACAAAATACGGATCCTGTAAAGCGGATGCTGCGTGGAAGTGCCCTTAGCTGGACCATAACATGGAGTCGTTTATTATTTCTGTTGAGATACCTACATAACGCCAAATAAGAAAAGCACTGCTTGCCAATATGGAGTAAACTTGATTGTTCATTGAAACAATAAAATCATTATCATTTATAGTATTTTTTTCTTTTATTTATGTTTCACAATTATTACATCTTAATCTAAAAGCACCTTAAACGGTTATCCCGTTTGTCCGTAAGCTACAATAAGCTTGAAATGTTTTAATAATAGAGACTAATGGTCTCTATTATTAAAACATTACAATAAAAACAAATATGTATCTACCTAATTAAAAAGCAGGCCACACCCTGCAAGTAAAAGCGGGGTACAATGATCGACTGTCCGGCGCGCGAGCAAAATTACAATACCTACGCTCAATTACCAGCGAATGGATAACAATAACGCTTACTGATTCTTGGTTCTTTTTACAGCACGTTCGAGGGCGGCGGTTCGACTGTAGCCATAAATCATAAATCATTTAGATCTAGGAATGTCGGGGAAACTTTTGAAACTATCATGGTTATTAACACTAAAGTAAGTAGGTAGTGGTAACGTTCGTTGCAAAAGACAGAAAATGAGGGTAGATCGGTATGTCTGCCTATAAAAACTAACTCGCAGTGCCTTCAGTTGTTCCGTGATCACGGCGCATGGAACTGTGCCGAAATATTGGAAAACTGAAAAGTCAAATCATGGTAAATATCCCGTTATAAATGACTTTAATGAATAAACTTAACAAATTTGGTAGTGCTAAGTAATTTGAAATCGTTTTTTTAACAAATACACTACATGCCTCCTCGAAATCGATTTAGTTTTCAAAAAATTGGTACATATTTGACAGAGAAATCGACGAACATACATAAAAAATACATACTGCCGAACTTAGAACCTCTTCCTCTTTTATTTTTCGACGATTAAAAGTAAGTGCCTACACCAATACCTAATCATTTGAGCCAATTGCATGTTCTCTTACTTCTAGCACGTTTTTGTCTGTTTTTAACGAGAATCGGTTTAATTTATCACTGAGATACAAGTTTTAGGTCAAAAGTCAATGGCATGAAGAAGTTGATGTCCCAAGGTAATAGCGAACTTTACATGTATTTTGAATAAATCAAATATCAATTCAGTGTTAAATTTCTTTAACTAGAACGTCTCCTTTTTTGACTGACTTAAACAAAAGACGAGGTTCTGTGTACTGCTTTAATTCTGTATGTTTTTATGCATATCCGTTTGTTTTTTACAAAGTCAAATTTTAATTCAAATAAATGATTGACAAATAAGATAATTTTATTGTTCACTTCAATTTTTTGACCACTTTTATGCATCTTCGTGGATTTCCCGGTCAATTAAAAATAAATAATGCTGGACAATCCACACGGCATCATCTAGCCCCAAGCTAAGCAGAGCTTGTGTTATGGGTACTAGATGACTGATATACTTAATACAATACATTACATACACAGATATTTTTTATTATACATAGATAACGACCAGAACACCCGGAACAAATATCTGCAGATTGTACAAACATTTGTCCCGAGGCGGGAATCGAACCCGCAACCTCCTGCGTCGCAGGCGGACCTTCGCCCACGGCGCCACAGAGGTCGTCGAAGAATTACGAACCATTTTTTGATTCTTTCGCAATTGTGTAGAGAATAATTCTGAAATGTTCCCATTAAAATTGTATACCTGGGGAATTAGTATTTAATTCGCAAAACTTTAAAAACCACCACTTAACCACTTTAAATTAATAAATTAGGTAAGTACCTATAATGGACATCAAAACATCTATACAAACCTTTGTGGTTTCCTTCGTGTTATTTTTAAGCTTTTCTATGTAACAATATCTTTAATTTGGTAAATAAATAAAAAAAACTAAATAGTATACATACTTTTTCCAGAAACCTCTGCATGTAATCATCATCAGCCTATATCAGTCCACTGCTGGACATAGGCCTCCCCCAATGAGCGCCATAGCCCCCTGTCTTCAGCTTGCCGCATCCAGCATCTACCTGCAGTCTTTCGCAAGTCGTCATCCCACCTGGTCGGAGGGCGTCCTACACTACGTTTGCCGAGTCGCGGTCTCCACTCAAGAACACGTAATACCTAGCAATAATTAAAAATACTTACATTATATACGTAATACCTAGTAATAATTAAAAATACTTACATTATATACGTACCATTTATAATTATAATATGCGTTATTAATCGATAATACAATACTTACATGACTAATTTTGGTGCACCAATACACGTGCACCACTGTTTTAGTATTGCAAAAAGTGTTACTATGGTCTACTATGGTAGTCCACGCGTGTACTGTAGTGCTAATTAGGTACTTTAGTAACTTTAACCTTTACAAATACTATTTATAGGAGAGAAAATAGTCGTTAGTAAAAAAATGTTTAATAAAAAAATTACATTAGCGGTCGAAGAAATAAACTTTAATACATTCTGAATAAATAATAAATAAATAAATAATGCTGATCAATTCACACAGCATCATCTAGCCCTAAACCAAGCAGAAAACAGACACATAAGTTATGAATATACTAGTGGTTTCTTCTCAATTCTTCCACTGGTGGACAAAAAATTGAAGTGAACTATAAAATAAGACCTGTCTAAGTGCTTATTTGTAAGCTTAAAGAAATAAAAACTTTTCATTTTCATTTTCATTTTCAAAAAATACAGTTGTCCACATGGTGTTTGGTATTGGGAGCAATATTATTGAGGAGTAGGTGAAATCATGGGCAATATTTCTCCGGTAGACTCAATGTTGGAAATTATGGTGTGACGTTTGGATTAATTTAATTCACAAAATTTGCTCAAATTGGCGCGCACTTTATGCAAGCATAGCAGCACCATTGTTTTTGGAATAAATAAAAATAAGTTCCCTAACTCTCCGAAAATATATTTCAGTCGCTCCAAACATCCTGTATAATTTTGTTTTTTTTTACTAAATAAAAAAAACTCTTAAAAAAAAAAATTCGATAACTATTTTACTTTTTACCCGAGAATAGACATCCTGTTCTCGCCGATACAAATAGTAGATATAGATTATGAAAATTTTATCACAAATAATTTAATAAATAAGTATTCATTCAAAAACTTACCAAACTGGCAATTAACCGAAACGAAACACGCATAAAAACACACAAAACTGTACGATAACTCCATTTCTTCTAACTAATAAAATCCTTTATATAAATATAAACCTAAATATTTATAAATAATTATAATTATCTTAGGTCTTGTACGACAACATGTCTTGTACTGTTCGCTGAGACTCACGCACTGAAATCAGCTCTCTCGTCTATATATACTGATCCAGGTGGATTGACTACACTACAAGGCTTCGTTCGATCAAATCCTGGGTTCATACAATACCTATAAATTTGTGCGTGTGCGTATGTAGTAGGATACCATTACCTACCAAACAGTATGTAGATATAATATCACTAACGCGCAATATGAGTAATATGGTAATATTATCCTAGTACAAGACCGTGGCCTATATAAATAAATAATACTGGACAATCCTCATACTCGTAGCATCAACTAGCTCCAAGCTACGCTGGGAACGAATTCTTTTAACTAATCATTTTAGTATGATAGTATCGTCAAAGAAATTATAGATGGTGCGTGCGGTGTTATTTGCAGGAAAAAAAAAACAAACAAATGCAAATTAATAGAATGGTCTTGACACTTTTAAGCAGCCCACTATATGAAGTTTTTTCAAGGTTAAAGGCCAAAATCAGTCATTCTGAGACGATACCTTGTTATGGTGATGAGATTAACTGGGTGAAATCAGTGCGAGAGCCTGTGTCATGGGTAGGTAGGAACTAGATGACCATATACAATTTAATAATAGCTGTTTCCCGCGGTTTCACCCGCGTTAAATTCGAATTTCACATTTCTAAAATATAATACAATATGCATGTGTTCTAAAAGATATAATATTAAAAATTTTGTTTAGTTACTTTTATTTCATTTGAATCATCATAATATCGACGATTGTTAACAAAAAAAAATCTAATCTAATTAGATTAGATTTTTTTTGTTAACAATCGTCGTTTAGCCGTGAAGGCCATTTATTAGCTTCTCTGTTGCTAGGTTAATGTTACTTATTTTGTATGTATTTAAGCCTTCCTTAAAATAAATAAATATGTATATGTCTATGTTCACCGGGGATATATTTCCTCTTTATAATATTAGTATAGATATAGACAATATATTACATTGATAGATATTTTTGATTGTACAGAGAAAATACCATATTTGCCCCAAACATTTGTCACAAAGCGGGAATCGAACCCGTAGCCTCCTGCGTCGCAGGTAGACCTTCACCCGCCGCGCCACATCGGTCTTATCTTTTATTAAAATTCCTTATCAATTCAATAGGTATAATTATAACTCGTCTTCTCTTTGTGGAGATTCGCTGTAAGTTTTTGTAATCTATACAGGTCAGAGAATATGATATGGAAAATACTAAGAGGTAAATAAAGTTACGTCTTATACCGACCGACCGTTGTGACGTGGTGGGCGAAGGTCCACCTGCGACGGAGGAGGTCGCAGCTTCAATTCCCGCCTCGGGGAAAATGTTGGTACTATGTGCAGATTTTTTTTTTTTTTTGAACATTTTTAGTTTATTATAAAATCTAGTAGGTACTCTAGAACTGAGTAAAAGTTTCTTTAAAGCAATAAAATTAATACATCTCGATATTATCGAGTAGCCAGGACCATAATTGAGATACCTTACTTATTTTAAACCAAGGAAAGTCCCATGGAAACAGAAAAACCAAAAATAGCCCTAAAGGTCGAGAAATAACTGTTTTACATTCATGGCAATCGAGATTCGCCTTTAATGTAAGCAATAATGTACCCATGTTATATTTACCCATCTCACGAAGAATGCTGTGGTTTACCTTGGTCGAAACGATGTGTTTTCACCACAGAAAACTAAAAATATATAACTAATAGATTCTCGAAATAGGTTCTACGTTGTTTATTTATTTTTTGTTGGTTTTCAGCATTATAATGTAAAGAGGTTTGAAGATTTATGTCTTCATATCTCTTTACGACATCTTTCGTGGCGTTTTTCACTTTGCATGTTATAGATGTCATATATTTGGATACAAGACACTTATACAAATAAAAAAAAACCTCTTATATGACCTAAAGTGTCAGTGAGATATTTACAGACCAAAAATAATAATTACTTAGAGCAAAAGTTCAAAAGTTATAAAAATTGCATTTCGCGCCGTGATTTAAAAAAAAAACAACGTGGTAGCAAATGTTAGGGCCAAATCTACAAATGCCTATTAGTCTAAGTAGAATATATAGAATATGTGCACCAGCACATATTCTTTAATTTTCTTATATTCAAGTATTATTCCAAATTAATAAGCCCATTTTGAGTCAGTAAAAGGAGATTATATAGATTTATTGAATTTACTATACCATTTTTTGAGTAGTCGAATTATTCAACGATTCTATTCTTACATACAAACAAAAAAGGTAATAAAATTACATGACATTAACAATTACGCTGCAACTGCGACAGGCAGCAATTATTTTCATATTGATTATAACACATTCCATGCCAGTTATTAAACTCTCTCCGTCCTTAGACAGCACGTAGCCACGCGGCATCGTCGTCGTCGAGCTAGGCAGTGAACGCGCTAAATACAAGGAAAGAATCAGCATGTATAATGTATCCGAAATAAACATTACTCGTCAACCCTGCTGATTTATTTATTTTGTGGGTTTTCCTACACAACAAAATCCTGTTCCACAAAAGTTATCCACATTGGTGTTATCCTTTGATAACACCAATGGATAAACTTGTGCATACAATACTATAAGAATAATATGTAAACTATCGATAAAGTTCTGTAAAGAGTATTTATAGCTCTACATTTGAGCAAAAAAATAAAGACAAGCCCTGCTATATTAAACGAAAACTTTATATCCATCTTATCATAGGTAGGTTTATGTTTGTGGTTTGGTCAACCAAGGCTTTGAAGAAAGAAAAACAATACCAGATGAAATGCTCACCTTCCCTCAACTTTCCTGACTTCTTCCTCGTCCTTCCAATCCTGGTCTTCTTAACCACAATCTTGTACCGATTATTGGTGGAGCTATACCCCTGGTTCGACGCATACCCCCCACCGTAACTCACGTTACCGGTGTACATGTTCCCTTTTTTGTATCCGGGGCTACCCAGGGCACCATAACCGGCTCCATAGCCATACCCGGGTGAACCGTAGCTGTGACCATAATCGGGACCATGGGAGCTATAGCTGGGGCCATGTGAGCCATAGCTGTTCCCATAGCTTCCATATCCGTATTCTGGGTACCCGTGGCTCCCATGGCACGGTTTTATCCCGTATTTCTTACTGTAGGTGTAGCAGGGTTTGTGAGGCTCGTGGCTAGGGTGACCATGCCCGTATAGGTTTTGGAATAGGGCTTCTAAAGCAAGGTAATATTCAGGGGACTGAGTGGGTGAAGGAGGTTGGTATACAAACTGGGTCTCGAGACATTGGTTGTGTTTTTGAGCGAGGATCAGTAGAACAGGGAATGATTGGATTAGATTACAGATTGTCATTTCTTTTATCGTCATTTTAACATGTTTTTTGTTATCCGCGCTTTCATTAGCAGTTTGGTTATTAGTTATTACACAAATTTTAAGGAGTTTTAAAGTTTTTGTCACAAATTTTCAGGATTGTTAACCGTTTCAGTTAAAATTCGGAGGGCAACTAAGCGAAAGTGATATTCAAAACTGGGTTATCTATAAAAATCTGTAATGCACAATTAGATATTATTGGGCAACTTTTACCAGATATGGAGATTTTATCGTATTGCTATTGAAATGAACGATTCATCATAATTTGGGTGTCATTGTGACGTCATAATGTCACTTACCTATTTTTTGGAGCAACGCAATCCAACCATTATTTTGTTTGATCCATAGGTACTAATATCATTTATATCTAATACAATATCATCCGAACCATAGTTTTTGTCGGTCGGGATCCGTATGAAATCAAATCATAAACATGTAACCACCGCCAAAAAAAAAAAAACTTTTTAGGCCTTGGGCAGAAGCTTTATCTGGTTCTAGAATACTTATATTAGGTACTATACAATACAATATAACTTTATTGCACCATCAATACAAAAAAATACTAAAGGATCTTAATACTAACTATATCTAGTGGCACAATCGGCGGCCATATCGTTAAAAGCGATCTCTTCTAGGCAACCTTTGGATGGATAGGATCGGTACGTTTTAACCTGACGGTGGCGTAATTATTTAAGATAATTATATATAAAATAATTAATATTTATTTTATGTACATATATAAAAATAGAGCAAAAAAAAACGGGAACAATTAACACAATAACATATAAAATAAAATAAAAATCAAGAAAACTTATCAAGAGTGGTCAGATAGTGTTGATGAACCATACTTTTGAAGATAGGTACTATCTTTTTTGTAAATCCAGAGACATAATTTACGAATTGTTGGAAAATACGTTATTACACTAGTATCATCGCAGACTTAGGTATTTAGGCTATCTTTGAATAAGGAAAAGTTTGAATGGATGACCAGTACACTGACCTTCAATAATGGCAACGCACTATAAATAAATATTATCGTAGCAAATAGCAGAGGTTCGAAACAATTTTCGTTTTGACAGCTTTCATTCATCATTTAGAAGTGAAGAAGTTTCTTCTTCAAGTAGAGTTTCTTGTGAAGAAGTAGAGCAACATTATGCTGAGACAGGACCTATTGGTTCGTATTGTAGAGTCGCTTGTTGCTTTTATATAGATAGATACATCCGTAGTTATTTTTTTTATTTCTTTATGTTCTTGTTTACTTATAGATTATTATTATTTAGTAACAAGCTGTACCTACTTGTGAATCAATAAATGTATTTTCTGTCTTCTTTCTTTCTTTTATCATTTAAGGTTTAATTCTCTAAGTCAGTCTACGAGTCCTATGCTGTAAAACTCGAGATTGCAAGTTTTTCGCTGCGCTTGTGCGATACTATGCGTTGTTGCTAGTTTTCGTTTTTGATTTGAGTGATCTCTCCACGCACATGTTTTGCAAAGTGATTATCTTGTTGTTTGGTTATTGTTTTCAGTTTTATTAAGTTTTAATTCGGGCAAAACAAATATTAGTTCTGACACTTAAGTGATATATTATGAATGTACTAGTGGTTAATTTTTCAATTCTTCCACTAATGGACAAAAAAATTAAGTGAACAGTGAAACAATCTTATTTGACAATAATTTATGCTATAAAAATTGACTTGCTTATTTTGTAAGCCTAAAGAAATTCAAATTGTGAATTTGGCTTATGTTGACATAAAATAAAATAAATTGTAAAAACCGAGTGTAGTGATAGTGATTTAAGATCGAATCGAGGCCATTGCCATGGGTTTTACCAAAGAAGATATGTACTCGTATGTGTAAGTTTAATTAAATCTAAGAATCGATTATGCTCCAGAATTCAGTTCAAGAGCACATGATGATTCCAGTGAAATGATTATATCTACTCGGAAATCAGTCCATCATACAGGATAAATTTTGTTTCACCATCTTAGTACAATTTACTTCATGAGGTGTGTGCTCTACATTATCTGACACATTGACACTGACCTGCCATCACTCTAGATTTTGAATCAAAGCTACCTATGCATCCTACTCACTCCTGGGCGAAAACATGAAGAAGGGATCCAAATACTACCTGAAAAAACAAAACACCTACACCCCTACATCCACCTAAGCTTTACGAAAGAAACCTCTACATACTCGGTACGCAACAGGGCACTGGTCTAGCTCAAAAACTAATAAAATCTAGATTGAATACATCATACGAAAAATATGAAATTAGTAGCTTCACAAAACCATTTGCGCAAGCTGAAGTAGTTCTTCAGAGTGGTGGGAATCTAGATGTGAAAAAAAATGATAAAATTGTGCTGTTTGTCGGGGAAAATGATCGCAATCCAATAAAGATGCTTATAGAGTTAGGCGCCTTTCTGAAGAGGTTTGAAAATACCACGGTCATTGCTTGCAGTGTTATAAATAATATCTACATCAATACGGTAATGTTGAATAAAATAATAAAAACCATTTGTAATAATTTCATAAACTGCAGCTACATAAACCTTGAACTTGAACCTCATAATAATTGTTATTCGGACTATGTGTGTAATAGGCTTAATTTTATAATTGACTCTACTGACTATGATTGTAAATACCTTAACTTTATAAAAAATAAGCTAGATAAAAAAAGTATTCCTATTGTTAAACATAAAAAAAGGTTAACAGAGATAAAATCTTACAGACAAAGAACATTGCTAGACTATTATCCATCTAGTAAAATCACACGAGCGCCAAAATCGAATGCCTCTGAAAATATAGTTCTTCCCACCAAAAAAACCTCGGATACAGGACAAAATTGTTCCTTTCGAGAATAGGGTAACTATATTCCACCAAAATATTAGCGGCCTTCTATCAAAGAAGGAATTATTAGAAGTATGTTTCGAACAATTTATAGATAGAGGTACTTATTTGGACTTTATATGTTTTTGTGAAACATTTATTAAATCTGGTGATGAACGCAATATTCATTTGAAACATTTTCAGTTGGCATCCTATCTATCTAGAAAAACACAGAGACGTGGAGGCGTGTGCATCCTATGTTGAGACTATCTCCAATTTGTAGATTTAACGTACATAAAGGATATGGCTCTAGAGTTTGTGTTTGAATGCTGCGGTATAGAAATTCCAAGATATAAACTAATAATAATCTGCATATATCGTACGCCTACTTCTAATGTTAATATTTTTTTGTCAAAACTTGACAACTTGTTATACATGCTGCGTAACAAAAGAAATAAAAAGATAGTTATACTGGGCGATTTTAATATAAACATAATCAAAAAAAGCTCTGCTACTGACAGACTAAAAGAAATATTTCAAAACTACGATTATTTAATGCATATATACGAACCTACTAGACTAAATTCATGTTTGGACCTTATAGCTAGTAATGTAAAATCTGCAGTAGGTTCAGTCCATAAGCTAGGTCTTTCAGACCACGATACTGGTCAGATGCTTTATTTGAATATTGACGACAAAAAAAATCCAATACAAAGTTGGTACGTATGGAAGCGTGACTATAATATGGATAATATAAGAAAATTTAGGGAATGTCTACGTAATTTATCGTGGGCTGTATACGAAGAGGCAGAATTCAATTATGCATTCAATAGCTTTTATGATATCTTTGTACTTCTATATGAATTATGCTTTCCCCGTAATAAAATAAAAGTGAATAACAAGCCAAGTAAATATAAATGGATAACCAATGGAATAAAAAGATCATGTGTGACAAAAAGACTACTGAGATTCTCATATTATAAAAAAAGAAATGACCTACTAAAATCTAAATATTCAAATTACAGTAAGTTGCTTAAAAAAGTTATTTCGCAATCACAGAAATTCGTTAATTCAAAGTATATAGCGAACTCCAAAAACAAATGTAAGGCTTCGTGGAATATAATCAAAAATAATAAAAATCAATTTAATCCTATTAACTCTGACATTAAAATTAAATATAACGGTAGCTTGATTGATAAGCCCAATCGTATAGCTGACATTTTCAATAAATTCTACACAAATTTGACATCTAATAATCAGAATAATAATGACATTAATATATCTTCACAAGTGACATCGATGTACCTTAACCCCTGTGACCATATTGAAATACAAAAAATTATAAAATCTTTAAAAAATACTGAATCTGTAGGATATGGTGGTATATCCACCAAAATCATTAAAAATTGCTCAGCAGAAATTGTAGAAGTTTTAACTTTTTTGGTAAATTCATCTTTTCAAGTAGGACAATTCCCAGTAAAACTTAAAAAATCTATTGTAAAGCCTATTTTCAAAAAAAATGACCCAACAGACATGAATAACTACCGTCCTATAACACTTATACCGATATTTTCTAAAATTTTTGAAAGAGCTATGCACTACAGGGTTACGAATTATCTAAATAAATATAAGATTATAAAAATTAATCAAAACGGTTTTCAGAAAGGTAAATCGACTACATTGGCAGCCTTTAATCTAATTAATGCTATACTTGAGAATGTTGACCGTAGCAGGTTTGTCTCTGCAGTGTTCTTTGATATGAGCAAAGCGTTCGATTATGTTTGTCATAAAAGACTCGATAAAATGATAAAATGTGAGCTGTGTGTGGTATTCGTGGAGTTGCTTATGATTGGATCAAAAGCTACCTAGAAAAACGGACTCAATGCGTAGAAGTAAGAAAATTGAATGAAAAAAATGAGCTTACTGAATTCAGATCAGCTATTAGACATAATGCACTCGGTGTGCCCCAAGGTAGTGTTCTGGGGCCACTTTTGTTTTTATTGTACATTAATGATTTACCTGACATCACAGAAAACCATTGTACGCTGTTTGCTGACGATGTTTCTATAGTAGTTACAAATGACAAAGAACCTGAACACATACATGACTTAAATAACACAGTCGGAGTTTGTATTGACTGGTTAAGTAAAAAAAACCTAAAAGTAAATATATCAAAGACTAAATTCATTAAATTTTATAATCGGAAACCAAAAGGAAATGCATTTAAGTTAACTTATCAAAATGAAGAAATGCAAGAAAGTGATACGGTTTCATTCCTTGGTCTAAAGCTAGACAATGTATGCTCATGGGTACCACACATCGAGCATATTAAATCTAAAATAAATAGTTTCATTTATGCTCTATGGAATATTGCAAATATAACCGATCACAAAACTGCTCTACTCGCGTATCACGGCTATGTAGCATCCCTTCTTAGATATAATGTTATTATATGGGGTAATGCAGGTAATAACAAGGACTTATTTATAGCGCAAAAAAAATGTCTACGTGCAATATTCAACAAGCCTCCGTGGGAATCTTGTACCCCAATATTTAAAAAACATAAGATCCTGACATTACCATGCTTGTATATTTTAGAAAATTTGTCAAATCACATAAGGAATTGTTTAAAACTTTTGAACAAGTATATACATTTAACTGTAGACATAAAGACCGATTAGCAATTCCTGCAAAGAAAACGCAATTGTATAGTCGAAACTGTTATAATATGGCTATCAAAGTTCACAACAAATTGCCAAACGATGTAAAAGAACTAAAGGGTCCCTTATTCAACAGAAAGTTATTTAATTTATTAATAGAGCATTGTTTTTATTCGGTTAAAGATTACCTTAATTTTAAGTGTTGACCTAGAGAGTTCTATTTTAATTGACAATTTATTTGCGTTTATTTTATGTAATTGCTGACATTTAATTTTATTTTATTGATTTTTATATTCACGTGCCTGCATTCGGGCGAGATATGCAGCTCTACTGTGTTATTCCACCAATGTATTATGTACCATGTCTTATATGAATAAATATTACTGATTACTGATTACATCATTATTAAAATATGATGAAACCCGACTTCAAATCCCAGTCTATACTGCTGTATACAATGTATTTTTTTTTGAAACTTTATTGAATGAAATGTGCGGATATTAGCGATTAACGATAATTTAATTTGATTTAAAAAAATAGATTTTTTGGTTCGATCAAATTTTGAAAAACCCATTTTATATAAAATGGGTTTTTACTTAAACCACGGGGTACGAAATGCGGAAAATTTGACATTTTTGGCATCATCCTCATACAGCAAATGAATAATCAAAATAAACCCACAATTGATAGAGAAATCACCGAAGAAAATAAACCTATGTTTTATTTTATAATTTAAGTAATAATAAAATAAAACATAGGTTTATTTTCTTCTTTATACCGCCTAACATTGAACCATCTCTTTTTTCGATGTCGGGTAAAAATACCTAACATTTCCTATTTGAATTGTGTGAAAGTTAAAATACTATTATTTATAATTATCTACCTTTACAAACAAAATTCCAGTAGATAATGATCAATATTCCCAGTACCTAATAAAATTCTTGTCACATTATGTGACTCAATGTAAAACAAATTAACTCTATATTTGGAGGCCTGTAATTGACATTGACAGATTTATTTGAGGGAAATCTATGCGTAAGCGCACAACGCATAAAATAACTATTTGCCGTCGTCGCCTTCGTGCATATCCGCCTAAAGTTGGTCATTCTTGAAGACAAATAAATCTACACTAACATTATAAAGAGGAAAGATTTGTATTTTTATAACAAATAAAATCAAAAGCTGGTGTACCGATTTCAAAACTCAAGGTTGAAACCATTATGTTAATCTCTCCACGCAAATATCCCACGCACGCTCTATCTAGAGTCATTTTCATCATTCTATTGACGATTCTACGACGATGCCATTGTCATACTCATTGTAAATTCATAGGGTTAGCAAAATTACCTACCCCTCAGCCGATGTACGATCGCACTGAGCGAAACTGCACTGCAGCGGAACTGCACGGCACGACGACGCGGCCAAGTACTCTTTGTATGTAATCACTAATCGTATGAGGTAGAACGTACTACGCGTCATGGTAACCAAAGAGAATACTATAGTATTATAACAGTCGCGCAGTTCCCATTAGTTATTAACTAATGGGAATTTAGGTGAGTTGGTAAAACTTTACGCGCAATGCCGCGCCGCGCTATTCTACTGACGGATACTGCATAATGCACCTTTTTGAAGGTAGAGTAGGCACCAAAATCCTATTCCATATCCGGGCCAAACCAATGATCTGATAATTCATTGAAGTAACAAACTTCGTCATTGAAAATGAGACATTTTCCCTATTACTAGGTACAAATCGGTATTTCTCTACTAAAATTCTTAGTACCATATATATATCCGGTGTTTCCAGCTTCCGTAGCCGGACGCGACGAAGGAAGTTGATTATTCATTCGTCTAGTTATCGAGAACTATCGATATACCTAATACGATTGACATCGACACTATTGTGGTGTCGACAAGGCCGCAGACTTGCGCGGGCTTGCGTTTTGAGACTGGCAAAGATTAGGAAATAGACGAGTCGTCTAAATTATTATAAATGTACGTACATAGTAGCTACCTTATAGGTAAACCTTGCCTGGAGAAAATCGCTCTCAGCGCCTAAAGTATAAGCCCGCCTATTGTACTATTTTTATTTTTTTATTTAGATAGATATAAGACTTTTATTAATGTTAATTTAGTACACTAAAAAGTTCATTCATTCATTCCTTCAATAGGTTCATGGGCCATTATGGCTAACTTTTTGATATTCTCATGACAATATCGACACTGTAGAACCCAAGCCTGGAGGCATTTATTGGCCCCGGATACAAAACGGCTCATGATGACAATCATGAAGGATACACGTCATGGCTTTGCCAAGTTCACAGACACAAGAAAAAAAAGGTAAAATAAAACCAGCCAGGTGCAGGTCAGATTCGTACTCAAAGGATTTCGTTGTACAATATATTAATAAAAGCAAAATACGTAAAAAAAACACGTTTTTCGATCTTCTAGGTGCCTAGTTAAGCAAGTTCTCAGAAGACCTATCTGCACACACATATTCTTTGCATCGGTTTTTACATAACGTTTTATGTCCGGCTATTATTATTATGATTAACTTGCGAATGTCCGAGTTAGTTAGAATTAATTAATAATACCAGGTAGAGGTAGTGCGAAACTGGCGACAAATCAGTGCTTTGACAGATGATTGACAGGCGCTGACTACTGAGCTAATCAAGGGATAATTGCAACAAGCGTTGAGTGACTTGTTCCAATAACCCTCTGTCTATCTGGCAGAAATTGGTAGGGTACATACCTACAGGTGGTCCTAGGCCTGGAATAAAACATAGGCTACTTTTTATCCCATAAATCAATTGCCATGGGATGTAAAAAACCTTAGACCGTTCCCAAAGAAACAGCGCGCGCGGAGCTGCGGGCAGAAACTAGTTTTTAATAAACCGGTCAAAATAGTTCGAGCTAAATAAGTAGGATCATAAAGGCTGCATGCGTTTATAATGATTTAGATTATAGACAAAAAAATATTAATGCAAACAAAGATATTAAATACAGGTTATTTATTATTCCTATTGCATAATGAAATTATGTATATAAAATAAAATACCTTCGATATGGCTGACAACGTATCTACCTACTTTTTATAATAATATTTGATCATAACTTCTTTTTCATGGAACCCTTTGTGCTACTTGCCCGGTTTAATTTTACTTCGTTTTCTTGTGTCTGTAAACTTTGCAAAGCCATAATGTGCATCCTTAAAGGTCTTCATCATGAGCTGTCTCGTAACTTAGACTAAATCACTACATAGTGTAAAACAAAGTCGCTTCCCGCTAATACATACATAGGGACCATCCGCTGCGTAGTTTTAAATCATTAAAACTACGCAGCGGATTTTGATGCAGTTTTTTTAATAGATAAAGTGATTCAAGAGGAAGGTTTAATTAAGGCATTGCACCCGTGCGAAGCCGGGGCGGATCGGTAGTAAAATTATGAAATAAAAATAAGATTTATACATCATGAGCTTATTTAATCACAATATTTATACATATTTACAATTGCTTAATAATTTTACAATAACGTTTAAATAATTTTATAAATCAAATTACTTAGTCTTATTGTAGGTACCGACATATATCCATTAATATGATACATATTTACACTAGATTTACATTATCATCTAAAAGGCAAATTATGGCTTTAATTTCTACATTTAGTACACATTTAAAATACCTACCTAAATATTTTGGTTGGAATGTATAATAGATATAATAAATTATATTAATTTAAAAGCTGGACCTATTTTCAACCAAGCAAGGCTATGGCTACCTTTCAAAATTATAATTTGATTTTATACAGTTTTTTTAAGCTAATTGTTGAGAATTTTGCTTTAATCGGAAATTCGCCCAAAAAGTATTTCTTATCGCGCGGATTTGCGGCGTTCGGATCTTTTTTCTTGTGTTTTATCATAATATACATTTTTCCTATCATAGGCCACGCGCACCTGGAACGCGGATTGGCTGCAGCAATTATAGGTTTCATGTGCGGGCGCACGCGGACCAAATCCGCACGCGATCGCAAATCCGCGTGACAGAAAAATAGCCCTCAGACAGACTCAATTTGCTTGTTATATACTCGTATATATTCCAGATTTCGGTATCGTTTTTATTTAAATGTTTTTTTACATACTAGCTGTATGAGTAGTCAGTTGATGATAGTTGGTAGTCAGTTGGACCTGTTGTTGGAAGAATTGAGGTGGTTTTCGGACAGGATGGTAATCAGTTAGAGTGGTTCCTGGCTGGATGGTGTAGAGGCAGGTGTGCTGGTATTGGGTGATGGGGCGGTTGTAGCGCGGGGTTGGCAACCGCAATGATACTGTCCCCCCGAGCGGCTACCACTTGAGGACGGGATTCTTCTGTCTCCTGAAAAATATATAATAAATAATTCTGGACAATCCACAGTATCATCTAGCCCGAAGCTAAGCAGTATGTTATGGACACTAGATGACTGATATACTTAGTACTATATATTTTTTTATTATACATAGATAACGACCTGAACACACGGAATAAATATCTGCGGATCGTACACACAATTGTCCCGAGGCGGGAATCGACCGCGCAACCTCCTGCCTTGCAGGCGGACCTTCGCGCAATGCGCTACATTGGTCGTCTAATATTGCCTAATAATACCGAACAATTGACACAGCACCATCTAGCCCCAAGCTAAGCAGAGCTTGTGTACTACAAGTTAGTTATTTTTTAATACATACATATACAAGTAACAAATATTGCAGGAACAATATATGCAGATTGTACAGACTCGAGGTGGGAATCGAATCCACAAGCTCCTTCGTAACAGGCGGACCTTCGCCCACCGCGTTAAACAGACAACCTCTGTGGCGCGGTGGGCAAAGGTCCGCCTGCTACGCAGGAGGTTCGATTCCCGGCTCGGGGGGGACAATTGTGTTTACGATCTGCAGATATTTTTACCGGGTGTTCTGGTCGTTATCTATGTATAACAAAAAATATATTTCTATGAAATATATTGTATTATGTATGTATGACATCTAGTACCCATAAGACAAGCTCTGCTTAACTTGGGGCAAGATAATGCTGGGTGGATTGTCCAGCATTATTTATTAAATGTCGTCGAGTAGAGGTAGGTATTCTACTCACAGGCGGTGGAGTGCTGGTGCTGGAGTAGGAGCATCGGGAGTCAGCGTCGTCGCTCTCTGTCTTCACGCCCCACCACCTGCAACAACATTATGATGATGATGAATTGAATTTCTTTATACATAGCTAAGAACAGCTCGGCGGGAGCCAAAGGAATAGCAAATTTTACCTCGAATCATCATTTTTAAAACCTTACGATCTTCAATATAGGTATAGGTCTTGCGGTAGTGAGGAATCAGTCCGTAACGCCAACAAGTTGCTTTGCCGGAAGACCAGCATTGGTTGCTAGCATGCTAGTCATCCAACTCATGCTGAGGCAAAGCCATTTTGTTACTGAACTTACATGATTACCAACACGTTTAGTTTACCTTTAAGTTTAAGTTTATTATGTTCTGTGTAAGTCTTTTAACAAATAAATTCATTTCATTTTCATTTCAAAACTCAATGTTTTGTTGCTTACATGTGTACAAATAAAAATCTTCTTAACCGCGCCGGGTCGAATGAATGGTCAGAATTTTACTATTAGATTCCATTCGAAATAAATTAACATGACCAGTGGCTTCTTACCCGTGGTTGGAGTTGCCTCGGGCTGCGTCAGGACTGGCTCGGACTCCGATGTCGTCCCCTTCCTGTTCAAACACAGCTGTTATAGGTATTTTCAGGTTCAAATAGGAAACGCTCAAGATCAACATTAAGTATGGGATATCGTTATAAATTTTCGGATGCGATATCCGTGCAGCCGGAAAAGATTGTTGACAGCCAATAGAAAGACAAAAGTTATTTATAGAGATATGCTTTTAAATCTGTCAAGAACTTAATATCTATGGCGTCTGAATTTCAAAATAGCTAGACGTTTCCATGATTTTCTCTCCGGTTTTCGTATCCTTGACTATACAGTATATTTTTTGGGTGTTAAGGTTTGATTGAGGGCACAGCTAAAATGCGTTACCCTAATAGAGTGACGTCACGGCCACGGACGAGAGAGTGTCTTCCGCCACATCTTCAATTTCGAGTGAGATTGTGGTCAACGGAGGGTATATCGACTTTAAATAAAAATAAGAAACAATAGGGCGCTCCTTAGAGCAAGCCTAAAGCTTGTCGCACACCTGGCAAGTACAGCACGTAAACGTGCATTTAAATAGGGACTTTAACTTGTAACATTTATATGTATTTTATATTGACGAAGTCAGATGACAAACAGCTCACGGATCAATCGTTTGAAGCTCGTGGGAAGCCATTTTGTCACTGTAAAATGTATCCAAAGCTAACGAGTTTAAGCCCATATTGTAATGTACAGTTTTGTGCTGGGTGGTAGCGGTATTGAATTAATGTGCGCTGAGCCACAGCCAGCAGTAGACTGGTTTATGCTGGTGTTGTTGTTGAGGCATGAAGCACAAAATACATTAAGTAAAAGAAAATATAATAGACAAATAAATGAAATATTAATTCTTACTTAATCAATTTAGAGTCACAAAACTTTGGAACTTGGTACAGTTAATTATACAACAGATGTTTCGTTCATTTTCAAGTGACTCCAAATTAAGTTAATAAGAACGCAAACCATGCAAAGAAAAGAATAAAATAAAATGTAGACCACTTACCAAGAGAACTGTCCGTGAATCTAAAGCAAAATAAACTGCAGTGCATAAATTAGATCGTATTCGCATATTTTTGGTTGTGTACTGCATGCTTACCTTGTTAAGAAGCTAGGATACATGGTAGTGAAAAGCATTCGGAAAGTAATAGTTTCTAATATAAAAAGAGAAACTACCGGATATGTTTGTATTGGAGAATTTAGAGAAAAAAGGGATTCCATCAAGAATCTTTTTTGCTTTCCAAGTGGAGTTTTACTAGTATATTGGAACCTATAAGATTTAAATAAGACCAAAGTCAGTGGGAATCCTACTGGAATACAAAGAGAACTTAATATAAAATGGAAATTTAAATAGTAATTTTCCAATACGAAACCTACAAGTTAAATATATTTACGGTTACTTAATGGACGGAGGTCTTAATTGTTGCCAGGGTTTTTGTATTAAGTTCAAGTTCCTATAGAGCTACTTGCAACTTTTGATTTAACTTAGCAGGGTAGTGTTATTTCCTTTCATAAGTTGTTGCTGCGTACATAGCAGCATGTATCGAACACAATGCTGTACGATTCTGTTAGTTAGTTCTAGCTAGGGCTAAGCGTCCCTTATCTCAATATGAATCAGCTATTTTACTATTAGAACGAAGACCCTAGGCTCTACGAGAAGGTTCAGTCGCACAACTATCATTGTTTCTAATAATATTTATGTTTTCTCTAGGTTTAGGATCGCGTTAGTCCTTCCCAAGCTACGCTACACTCATGAGATCTACATGAAGGTCAAGTATTTCTTCACATATGTAATTTCTAGGTGAAAAAGGCCCCCTCGTGTATGTTATATCTGGGTTAAGGATTGCGTTAGTCCTTCCCAAACTACGCTACACCGCCGTGAGGTCTACGTGAGATTTGTCCATTTCTTCTCATTTATGTTATTTTTCAGGTTATAAATATATAATATCCCTTGTCCCAAGCTATAGCTTAGATGCTTTTCGTATGTTTTATAGTAGGTTAAGGATTGTGTTAGTCCTTCCCAAACTACGCTACGCCCCCGTGAGGTCTACGTGAGTGACCTGTCGCGGCCGCTTCGCTGGCGACTCGTCTTCGTCACGGTCCCGGTCTTCGCCAGTTGCTGACGTTGGTGGTAGGCTGGAAAAGAAATGTCGGGAGTGAATTCTTCATTCAAAATCAAAAAAGTTTTTATTTCTTTTACTTAATCTAATAAATTTCAGTGGTATGGGTCTCGCTCTGCAGTGCGACTATCTTAAAGATAATTAATTATTACTTATTACCAATTTAATGGTTACTTATTTAAATTGAAATAATTGAAGGAAAGTATACTTAATCTGTTCGACATTTTACAAATATCGAAATATTTTTTTTATGCCTGACTCCTACCTGCTCGGGGATGGAACCACAAAACTGTAGCCCCGGAGACCTTCCTCTTGAATCACTCTATGTATTAAAAACCGCATTCAAATATATTAAAATCCGTGGCACAGTCTTAAAGATCTAAGGATACATAGGAACAGACAGACAGTGGGAAGCGACTTTGTTTTAATGATGTAGATTCAGGATCAGTTGTTACCTGTGCTTGGTGTAGTGCAGCCCCGCTCTCCTCACCAGCTGTCTCGCGAGTGGGAACAGCTCGTCCCTTCGCGTCAATAATGCGGGAACGCAGCGGCAGATCTGCGCTGCTGCTTCGTTTACCATCACCTGGAAGGTTTACACAATTTATAATTAGTATTTTGTGTGACGGATAAGGTGACTTTCATTTACTATGAGATAACTTCTTAAAAGGGCTTGACCATATTTCATCGCGGCAATAATTTCGAATCATTTTATTAGGTGCCTACATTACTTATTGTATTAAAGTTTAGTTCTAAAATTCTTATCTCTTTTAATTTTTGCGTAGTCTTCAATGATTTTTGATATGATTTGATTGAGTATTTCGGGACTTTGTTCCTATTCGGATGCATCCACATAGCAAAGTAATAATTTGGAGGACACATCATCAACTTAACTTTCCATTTTAACTAAATTAAATTCAGATTAGGAGGCTTATGATTTTTGAACATGTTAGCCGTAAATAATGTCAATTGTAGCGTCAAAAAGTAGCTTTAGTATAATGTTTAATACACATTTTGGGATTTTTGTTGCCACATTGTCATTAACCTCTATGACAACTATTAATCACTAGTTTTTGCTGTTCTGAAACATTCAGAGGTGATATAAATCCCATGGAAACTGATTTGAAGGATAAAAAGTAGACAATGTTTGATTCCTATAATAACGTAAATAAGACGACCGATGTGGCGCGGTGGGCGAAGGTCCGCCTGCGACGCAGGAGGTTGCGGGTTCGATTCCCGCCTCGCAACAATTGTGTGTACGATCTGCAGATAATTGTTCCGGGTGTTCTGGTCGTTTTCTATGTATAATAAAAAGATATCTATCTATGTAGTGAATTGTATTATGTATATAACTTATCTAGTACCCATAACTTGTGTCACACAGCATTATTTATTTATTTACGTTATGGAAAAGCCCGATCCGATTAGTATTTTGAGCGTGAAGAAGTAACAACATCCATCCATCTATATAAACAGGGTTGGCATGATTAAAACAAGTTGTTTTAAAACACGTGTTTAAAACAGTGTTTAAAACAGTTTGAAATAAAACTATGTTTTATATTAAGAAAAAAACAGGGTTTAAAACTACCTTAATTGCAAATGAATGTGTATAAATACCACAGACAGGCTGTGGTATTTATACACTGCATAGGTAACTCCCCGCCAGTAAAGTCCCGCAGGGAAAGTCCCTCAGGGAAAGTCCCTCAGGGAAAGTCCCGCAGGGAAAGTCCCGCAGGGAAATTCCCTATGTCGGCCGTCGAAAGAAAGTAATTCACTGGATTAGTGGGCCTATTCCCCGCTCTCTCTCTAGTTCTCTACCTACCTACACTACATACAAGGTGTATATAAAGTGTTTTGTATTGATTAATTATAATAATAATTTTTAATAATTAGATTAGAGGTACCTACTGAGATATGCAACAAAAGGTAAATATTTATCGTTTTGTTAATTTTTACTAAAGTGAATTAGGAAATAGTTTAGAAATGGATTATTTTATTATTCGCTATAATTGATGAAAAAAAACACTTGTTTTAAACATTTTGAAATTGATAAGTAAAAAAAAACAAAAAAAACACTTGTTTTAAACATTTTGAACTGTTTGTTTTATAAAATATATAAAAAACTGGTTTTTTTCCAACCCTGTATATAAACATCCAAACTTTCGCTTTTGTTATAAAAGCGAAAGTTTGTTTTAGTAAAAGTGTGATTTAGTAAATCCCATGTCATAAAACATCCAAAGCTGTGGAAATACAATAGTTAATGACATAATCACCACATCAAGTTTACCTATAGATATAGTAGATACACGGATAGAGATTATTTGTCCGGTTTTACCTGTTTTACGAGTTTTTCATGAAGTCATCTTAACAATGAAATAAATAATACAAAGCACTGGATGCCTCATGATGATGATGTCTTTTAATGACGAGATGGGTCGTAAACACGAATTTAGTTTTGATCTTTAAATGCTAAAACCATTAACATTTACGTTAACTCTCAATCTCATCATCATCATTATAAGTATATATTTATATCTTTTATTTTTTTTGACTATTCACACAGCATTATCTAGCCCCATGGTAAGCAGAGCCTGTGTTATGGGTACTAGATAACTGATATACATAATATACAATACATTACATAGATAGATATTTTTTATTATACATAGAAAATGACCAGAACACCCGAAACAAATATCTGCAGATCGTACACACATTTGTTCCGAGGCGGGAATCGAACCCGCAACCTCTTGCGTCGCAGGCGGGCCTTCGCCCACCGCGCCACATCGGTCGTCAAATTCAATCATTAGCCTATATTAGTTCAGTGCTGGACATAGACCTACCCTAATGAGCGTAGATGTATTTTAGCAGTGGATCCGACTGGCACAAAACCGCCAGCGGTGACGAAATAAGGAAGAGGCCTATATTTTGTGTACCAGGAGATTATATCGATGTATTTTAAGTAGGTATTTCTGTTTTTTATTTAACTATTGTATTGTATTATATTGTACCAACCTCATGTAGCGTCAGCGGTTTCTCCGGTTTCCGCTTACAGTCGAACCGTCCGTATATCGCCGCATATTTCCTCAGCTCGTCCATCCGCCGAGGGTCTGTCTCCGGCATACCCATCACCAGTTCCAACTCCTTGCACATCTTCTTCTTCGTGTTCTGAGGCTTTGGTTCTAGTTGCGGGAGGTTTTTGCTGAGCTTCTCTGCTGCTGTTGATAGCTTCTGGAATTATGTTTTATTTTATTTATTTACAACCTGACTTTACCTACTAAACTTTATTTTTTTTATTCGTTTTTTTAGTCTCTTTTATGTTAATCCAGATCTATAAAAATCTCAAAATATAGGTCTATCAAGCACTGCTTCTAGGGGACTATACGCTTCGTGATTATTTAAAACCTATAACCAACAACTTTTAACCCTACAGTATGCTCTAGCCTCTCATAATTCTAAAACCCTTATTTATATATTCACAGCCAGAACCGTTGATTTTTTACTTCAGGCGTTTTCATCCTGTCCTTTGTGGCTTTCAATGAAAATATAAATATCTTCTTTCTAATGTATCACATAGTATACGAATAGTAATCAAGAAAGTAAAACAAGAAAACACACAAACCTGTACATGAACATCCAACAGCACAGGCGTAAGCTGAACCGGTGACGTCACAGAACTAGGACTAGATCCAGCCGAGGCCGGCGCACACGCAGACTGGGGGGAAAAAGACCGAGCTGTTGACGTCACAGGAGCGGCGGGAGACGGGGGAAGGACTATCTTGGAGAACGTGGTGGTATGCACAGGACTAACGTTAGCAGCAGAGGTGGTAGACCCACAACTGTTCTCTGGAGCGCCCGGCGATGGACTATACATAGGCCGGTTCTCAGGCGACGCAACAGATCGAGGCAAAGACGGTATCGTAGGCATGTTCAACATCCTCTGGTTGCATTGGATAAAAGGATCGGTGCAAAGGTTGGGGACGATAGGAATTTGGAAGAGGGAGGGGTTGTTGACCCATTCTTGGAGGGCTTTTTGGAGACGTCTGACGTGGAGGGGCTTGGAGGCCATGCCGACGAGCGCCATGATCTCGAGGAACTCTTCTTCGCCGGCGTCACAGAGCTGTTGAACATCGTCGCCGCCTGGAAAGAGTTTGTCGTCAAATAGGTTATATAGTTTAAGATGGTGGCACAACTAAACGTGCGTCCAGAGCAGTTTTTTTTAAACACTAGTTTTCAAACAATTTAAGTGAAGAGCCGAAAATTTAGTAATATTACCTATCTCATTTCATTGTATATATTTAGAGTACTAATTATTATCTTATTTGGTAATAATTAGTACTATAAATTGTAAAGCTGTTTAAAATATCAAAAATGACTATGTGCTTCTTTAAGTGCGTATGCTTAAAGAAATTAAATTATTGAAATCAGATATCATAAGTTTATAGATATAACATGTACCACCCTAATAAAAATTCTGAAGATGAATCACATTAATATATACTATACATGCCAAAGTTTGGATGTTTGTTTTGAACCTACGTCTTCACGCCAAAAACTACTGAATGGATCTGGCTATAATTTCACCTCAAGGTAGGTCAGATATGGGCTACTTTTTAATATTCATAAATCAGTTCAAATATAATAGAAATAACATTTACACGTTTCCATAGAAACGAATACGAAACCGCGGTCATAAATTAGTAAATTATAATTTCAAAAGGTATCTAGGTGAAAAAAAAATACAGCAGGTAATATGAAATATTTTCCTATCTGTCATTGTTTTTTGTTGGAATACCAAGCGTGTACTCAAACGTATAATAATTTACAAACAACTCGTTGATAAAAAAATCTAGACTCATTTCTAAAGCATCATTTGCATTAATTAAAACTCATCCCTAGTCCAGGATTCTCAAAGAAAAAACTGCAATTGTCTTCAATCGAGTCTAATCCGCATTAATATTCACTTTCTTGCGCGGCGAGTTCATTCCGAGACATTGTTCTGACAAAAACGTGTGAGAGCTCAAAAAAACTAACTCACACTTTTAATTTAGACAAATATGCAAATATGTTACGTGACCATTTTGCGAAGGGGCAAAAGAAAAAAAAACAATGCGCCTGGCGGACAACAAACCCTTCCTTAGCCAGTAATCGGCGGAATTAAAAAAATAATTTGCATGTCTGGGCGCTTCGTTTTTTACGCGGTATGGAGATTGCGTTTTTTCGCTGAGAATACGTTTTTTCTTGTGTTCCTTTGATTATGATTTTAAGATGATCGGGTTAAAGATATTATTATATTATATTCATTAAATAAGAAGGTAGATTGCCTGCGAATCAAAAGTACCTACCTATCTATCTGTAACAAAATAAATTTTAGCAACGTTGCAAAATAAGCAGTCCGTATAGTAGTTTTGACATGAAGAAGTAACAAACATCCATCCATCCTTCTAAACATCCAAACTTTCCCATTTATAATATAACTAACCGCTCCCCGCGGCTTCGTCCGCGTGCAAATCTATGTGTCAAATGGTTTATACCGTCTTCTCACTCTATCTATTTAAAAAACCGCATCGAAATCAGTTTCGTAGTTTTAAAAGTCTAAGCATACATAGGGACAGACAGACAGCGGGAAGCAACTTGGTTTTATACTATGCAGTGATAATAATAAGTAACATACCCATTTCTAGCAGCGTGTCGTAATAAGCGAGTAGACTGGCTCTCTGCATCACCCTGTAGAGTTGTAGCTCTGCTTCGTTCGCCGGTGCTGATGTTACCACCACTGAAAAACAATTATAAATTAGTATTAATTATCAGCTTCTCAGTTCAGATCTTAAATCAAAACATTCGCACGCGTCTACCTAATAAAAATGAGCATCACATAATAAAAACAATACCTCTAAACCGGGATATTTACCATGATTTAATTTTTGACCCATTTTAAATGACTTTTGTGATAACCATGATAGTTTCAAAAGTTTTACTTAAGCTAGTTGTTTGTACAAAGAAAGCATATAGTAAGAAATCGTTTCTTCAATGTTGTACATTAAAAAAAAATCACATTGTGTTGTAAATTATGACATTGTTTCGAGAGGTATTTTGTCTAGAGGTACGAAGAACATTTACGTAACATTTTGATGATCGGACTCTAGCCACATGGTTCCGCCGTACCTACATCCAATAAAACATGACCTAAACCAACTAGGCAGATGTTCATATTATCTAAAGAAAAAACTAAACTCTTTCTCGAAATCCAATAAAAGCTGATGATTTGCGTGCGTCCAACAATTTAGTTTAGTAGCATATAAATTGCGTGCAGAGAAGCGCGCACAAAAAACTAACCCCTTTTAATAACAACCCCAGTTATTACCGAAAAGAATCGTTCCGACCGTTACCGGACGAAAAAATAGATGAATAAGGTTTTACATAAAGGGTCGACCTCCTTTGTTCGAGAACTCCTTTTGAAATTAGAACGGGTTGATTCGCGCCAATGCGACCCGACGCGCGGGAAAAATATTGATCAGGGTTGTCATTAGAAAAAAATGTTGCCACCCCACAGTGCACTATTGGGTTTTGTAGGATTAAAAAAATGTGGGGTGGTTTAAACTCCACCCCTAGAGCAGGTAGAAAAAGTATAACATGCAACAAAAAAAAATTACGATGAAAAAATGGGCCTATGTATTGTTCAAAGTAGGAAATAGGACTATTGCAATAATGTTTACATTGCATATTGTTGTATAGGATATTATATGTATCGGATAGGATATTATTTATTACTAAGAATTTCTGTCTACTGTAGGTTTCTTTATAGGTTATTAATTTCGTAATCTAAAACGAACGAGCTAACGAAGCTTAAAATTAACACATATCTAAGTTAAAGCACCTAGAATCCCTAAGTAGGTATAGTACCTAGCAAATTAACTAACCCTTAAATACTTAAAGGCAACTCTCATTTAGGGCACGTCTGAAGTCGCGATTAACAGATTTCAAAGAAAATCTGTCAAATAGGTAATCGTCATGTAAAGTCAATAACAAAATTTGAAAACAGTAAGGAAATTAAGGAATAATTTACTTTGGTGCCATAGGTATGCAATAAATATCAATGTCAAAATGTCAAAATAAAAAATAAAACTATTGCAAACAAAAAATTGAGCATGAAAGAAAGACCATGAGAACTTCTATTTTACAGTATTTTTTTACTTAACCCTACACTGTCTTCCAAACTTTTGCCAAAAAAAATCTCTCTCACTCATCGCAATGTCCAAAAAACACATTAGCATAATCTTTCTGGGCATAAAAAATCGCCACAGATGTATGCAAATTCACTTTTTAATTCTATGCGCTATTGAAGGGGTGGCCACGGACAAACAGAACCGCTTTGTCTTTTTTTTAATTTTTACTTTTTCTATTTTAAAAAAGTGGTCACGTAACATTTGCATACATGTGTTTATTGTAAGTAAATTTTATGCGTCTCTCACGATATCTTGGAGGCTTTTTTACTGTCTAGAAAAAAATAGGTCTTGAGAACTTCGTCCCGTGTTTTCATTAATTCTTTGAAGATTAATTATTAATTTATGCAGGGTGTTGCAAGTTCTTTTTGTACAAGTAAAGTTTTTTACCAGTAAAATTATAAATTAAAATAGTGAAGTTACATAAAATATTTGGTGTGTTGGATTGAAAACAGTTTATAATAAAAAGGTTTAACCTAGCTCTATAGATAGCTCTATACCTAGCTCTATATCGCTAGCTCAAAAACAATAGATGGAGATTAATGACAACTACTAACAACAATTTTAAAATAAAATGTCAAAACCATTAGGTAGTTATTAATCACACATCGAAATACTTTTTACAAATTAAGAAAATCAAAATAACGAATTCCAAAGTTGCTTGTCGAGCCAACTAGAGTTTTTTACATTAGTTTTGTAAAATGTTAATAACGTTGCATGCCATACACACTAGCTGCAAATAAACATGCAATTCTTACAAGATCACGTGTGGTTTTTAACAGGCACTTGATAAATCAATCAAGTGAACTAGAAAAACTTAGATTTTGCAATATGGCAACCTCGGTGGCACCGTAAGGCGGTAAGACGAGAAAAGTGGAAAGACTTCGATTTCTTTGACAGAAATATAGTTAGTAGGTATTCGTTCTCTACTAATTGTATTCTGTTTAGTGTAACCATAGATCGTACCGTAGTTAGGTACCTACTTACTAAGGTCTGTGTTCACCAAAAGATAATTGGACGAATAAGGCACCTTTGTCGGTTAAGTTTGACGTTTGAAATATTGTGTTTAAATTTCATTCCTTCGTGAACTCGGTTCCTAAGTTTATAGGTAGAATCTAAAACTAGAGTTCCTACTGTTACATAAACCTAATTGTGACATAAATGGATCGACAAGTAACTCTTATTTTATCATAATTATGGTATTTCAAACCTAATAAGGAAAGCCAGTTTTTCACTACCTTTAGATGAAGATAATTACGTAAATAGTTAATTAGAGTAGACCTTCCTAATTAACTATTTACGTACGCTATCAGATTCGGATTACGCTATTAGGTTTATGTATTTTTATCAATATAACTTCAGTCTTTAGCCTACATACAATGAATAGGTTTTTAATCTGAAATAAGTTCATTGTTTCATAAAAATTGGTACATAAAACGTTTTTATCCATGTGTTTATCCATTAGCAAGAATATCGAATGCGTAGTCGGTGTATAGTGAATTTATAACTGGGTTCACATTCACATGCAGACTTTTTTGTCTCATCAAGACGTGTGAAGAATACGTGCGGATATATTCGTAAAAAACAATTCTTACTGCATCGTTACCAACCTGCACAAAAGACGACATTAATATTCATAAAACGATTACGCATATCAATCACAAGTGCTAAAAAGCGTCTAATATCATGCAGGGACACATCCCGAATTCCCGAAGCTTCAAACTTCCACTGTCATTAGCGCCTTTTTGTATTATTCAAATTTTGAACGCACAAAGGGATGTTTTTGTTTATCCGCTAAGAAAACCGAGATTACGATGAATGCAAACCATAGACAATCACAATATGCAAGGCGTGTTTCTTAAACAGGTTTGATGAAGCTAATTATGATCGAATTCGAATTTGGAATTAGGCGCGATATTCGCACGGTGTCAAATACGGTTAGGGGGTAATTTAAAATATATAGCTTGATTGAAATCAGATCCAGTGACACCCATTTATATTAGTTACTACCCAAAATAATTTACTTAGGTACTTACCATACTAAGTTACTAGAACAAATCAAAACCAAACTAAATGAACAAATATATTCTAACAAAGGCTACCGATCACAAAAAAGTAACCCCTTTGTCTCAACAAATGACAGGCAGGTCAATCAAAATCATAAAAAAAAAACTGATGATAGAGTCTAACCCACATGTCTTCCGCTTTCCAACGCCAGAAGACAGTGACTGGGCGATTTACATACGAGATTACGGTAGAAAAAAGCTATGATTATCTGTGGATCGAAAGCTAGAAGCGAATTTAAATTTCTTGACTAGGAATGGTACCCACTTTCGCTGTTTTTAAATTAGTTTTTTTTAGGGTTTCCACTACTGGATAAAAGCTTCCCCCATTGCCGCCATTTTTATTATTACAGAAATACACTTTTTCTAAAAATATTGCACAATGCTATCCAAGTATTTTAACTTTTTTCATTTGTATTTTCGGTGTCCCCTACATTCGTTGCAATAATTTTTTGACCATATCCTTTTTCAAGGTTCACGCCGCCACATTAAGTACATAAATAAATATCTAATAGTAATTAATAGATAAATAGAAAATCCATAATACCCAGAACAAATATCTGCAGATCGTACAAACATTTGTCTCGAGGCGGGAATTAAACCTGCAACCTCCTGCGTCGCAGGCGGACCTCCGCCCACCACGCTACAGATGTCATCTGATTAAGTTACAATATGTACTATTCACCGCTCTTCAACTATAGTCTTCGTCTTTTTCCAATCGAAAGTGAAGAGCAGGTGCCTGACCCAAACACTTTTTCTGTTAATTAATCAGATCTGCATCTGTTCGGTGTAATTACCAGCATTTGAAGGGTTAATCAAATATAATAAAGAAATTAGTCGACCGGTGCAGAGTTTTTACAGATTTCTATCTACTTTTAATAAAATTGTAATTATGAGATTGTAAAAAGCTAATCAAGACTAAACCTGATGAGATTTTAGAAAAATAAAATGAGAATTATCGAGTTTTCAAAGGTCAGGTAATAGAAGAGTTCCTAAGTTCATATAATATAGGTAATTTTATATAAAAGACACGTGCAGGCATGTTTATTATAAAAATGAAAAATACCTTCTTAGGTTGTGATCTAAGAAGGTATTTTTCATTTTTGTCACCTTTTCTAGTGAGATGTTAGCGAAACGCATTAACATTTTCCTAGAATAAAAAATTAATTGGATAATTATAAAATACAAGCCCCTGGACATCTGAAATTAGATAAAGTTTTTCCATTATCGATCGAAATAATTCAAAGCAATTAGTTTTCAATAACCCTAAAACAAAAAGCTGTAAGAATATTGAAACAGCACCTTTTAACATTTGCCTCGAAGCGCCACTTATACCTTTTACACATGTCATGTCTAATTGCCCGAGGGTTCCGTAGTTAGCACCTAGCCTTTTCATTTTATGAAAAAACGGTTTTGAAAAAATGTGGGTCGATTGTTAACGCCATTTTTTAATGGCTGCGGTAGGGTTAAATAGGGTTGCCAGATGAAGTCTAATAAAAATGTTGGATAAGAAAAACATAAATATGAAGATAGATCAGAATTTTAGATATACATTAAAATAATTTAGACCCCTAACAAATAACAAGAAGTAAATATTGAGTAACTAGCAGTAGGCGTTTTTATAAACCTAGGTAAATAATAACAAATTTTCCAATAGCCTACTTACTATGTATATAGGTACTGACTAGTTTGTATAAATAACTCAGAAGAGAAGGTGCAAATAAACTATGACCCTATATTGTGTGTCAAGTTGCCAACCCTAACGTGCCGTGTGGGTCGTTCGGACCCCACCGCCATCTGTCAGTCAGCGAGTCAACCCACCATTGTTTACATTGTTCATAGATTGGCAAATGTTTTATTGATTTTACGGCCTCGGTGAGTAATGAAAGAAAAATCATAGTAATCGGAAGTAATAATTCTCAATTAAAAATACATAAATAAGATGATTTCTGTCTATCTAATTTATTAAGAGCTAGTAGCAGATAAAGCTGATGACTCTACAATTTTACTAAGGTCAGGTACAGATAAAAGAGGTCTAGGATCAGCATTAGGTCAAACAAGGGCCGAAGATGAGCATTTGTTCATCAAAAACCTCTAAAGGGTTAAAAAACTCCAACGACCCAAACATATTTTATCTAACGATAACTTTAACACAAACTACAGCTTTAAAACATCATTCAACACGCTATTTCAAAACCGTCTTTTACGATCTGAATGAGATAATCCACAATCAAGGCCCATTTATTATTCAATCCAGAGCAATAACTTTTTCTAAGACAAATGTCCACTCGCGACCCTAATTTTATTTTTTATCGGACCTCCTCCTCACTTTTTCAATATGACTTTGTTTAACGTTCTCACGGATGAGGCTCAGGCTGAATGGACTGCCTGTGCGTTGCCTTTATATTAAAAAAAACACGGAAGGGTTGCCAGTATTAAAATTATTAGTTTGTTTTCGCTGGCCGTAAGGTGCACGTTGTGGGAACGAGTGACCCCACGTTCTATTTTTTGAACTTCCGGGAAGATGGTTTGGTAATGAGAGGATGTGATGGACAAAAAGTATTCAAATCATTGTGCTGGACCACGGGTGTAGGGTTACTTTGTAAGATAATAATAAATTAACGTACAGAGATGGGGTTCAAAAGGGTGCTATTGTTGTTTCGTTACAATCAAACGGTCAAAGATGCGTTGGTTCTAGATATGGACATACTTTCACATGATTATGTTAATTTTAATTCATTTGATGGTTTTTCCCTTCACATGTTCCATAAGGTTGGATATTGGAATGGAAAGTCATCAATATTTGTGGTCCTGTTACTTCTAAAAACACAACCAATTTATTTTTCATTTCATTTTAGCATTTGAATGTTGATTTCGTAAAAAGTTAAAATAAAAATAAAATAAAATAAAATTTATTTTTGTAACAGTTTTACAATAATTGTTTAAAGATTTGTTAGACATATAAAGTGGATGTTGAATTTGCAAGAAGTTGAATTAGAAGCATGTTGTTGAATCATCTGTTCTCTGAAGACTAGACGTTATTTTTTACAGTGTTACCTTTCAAACAGTCATACAATAGGTACAGTATGTATTACAAAGTGATTTCTGTTTTTGCGTAAATTAAGAACTTGATACATCTTTATAAAGTCATTACATCTTATGTTCGATTATCGTTGATATAACAGTTTATCCAGTTGTCCTAAATGTAGGTACATTTACTGCGAAATTAAAGTGTTTAAACTACTTTACTGTAGATAGGTATTAGATAGATAGTAAAGTACGACCTATCTAAATCTGTATGCTGCAATAGGAATGTTTGAAAAAAGTTGACGTTGAATTCCATTCCGTAGACATAGGTCCAATTTGTTATTTCCAAGAAGTTTTGTTTCGATGATTTACACAGAAAAAATTATGTTGCCAGTATCTTATCTACGGTACATTTTATGATCATAATATTTTTATATATTTTTCTTAAGCCAGTGCGGCGATGGGGTAATAGAAAAGATATCAAGTAATTACGATAAATTTAAATCAAAGTCTCGCCAGCCTGCTTTGTATTCAAAAATGTAAGGCAACATTTTTGATTAGTATTTTTTCAATTTAATTCCTCTCCCAAGGCTACAGGTGTCTGCCAGTAAAAAACGTAATAAACCATAGACTGTGGAGCAATGTGGGTTCCCGCGTTTTTGCGTTTGTTTTTGTGAGGGAATGTGGGAAGGGAGGGATCGATTTGTGTCATTAGAAGTGAATTAAAATCAGTAGGTAAAAAGTGTTATTTGTTTTCAATGTTTTTAGAATAAATATCATCACTATCAAGGCACATTTATTATTCATTCCACTTTAATAACTTTATAACCATTCACTAGATAGGTGTGTCTTATTGTTTAATTAATAAAAAAGGTGAACCCTTACATTTTATTTATGTACCCGTAGGTGATAGGTATAAAAGATGTTGCAATGAAAAAACCTTAGATATAGTAATAAAAACCAATAATTCAGCAATCCCATTTTTGTCAAAGTATAAATTAGCTCAAAAGTTTAAAAAGAATTAATGCTACCACATACATTAACAAGAAAAAGGTACAGGGCTTTCGCCTTCTAGATACGGAAGTAATATTTTAACCTTTTGAATATCAATTTCTCACCCCGAAGGAAGGGTTAACTTTCAATTTCTCAACTAATTAATAAACGACCACAACATATGTTTGGACTAGTATTTGACACGCTTTCTCTAACCTGAGCATTAGGTAGTCTCACCTGTTAGGAACGAGAGAAAGAAAAGAAAGAAAAGTAAAAATATGTATAAGTCATCCACAAAAGTTTTGGGTTCATTAAAAAATGACTTGACTGACGATGCTAAAACGCCCATACAAACTTTTTTTATAAAGTTTAGTCGTTTAATTATGTTATATAATGATAACTTTTACACAGGTGGTCGCAAATGTATGTTTTGAATATATAGAAAAAAACAAAATATTTTTATTTACCCTAAAACTACTTAAATCTACTCTAATTAATACTACTCATATTACAATTAATGTATTTTTGTGATGATTAATTTGATTATGGTGTACACTAAAGATTTTTTTTATTTGTATTTGTACAAATTTTTGTGCCTTATACTTAATAATTATTATCAGACTATGAAACTACCGACCAAACAAGCCCTCTTAACTCGAAAATGAAGAATCAAACCATAAGAATAGACAAAAACGTATGTTATTGTCTATTCTTATTATCAAACCCACGATACCTACAGCAGTATAACAGCCAGCAGAACTTCCACTGCCTCCCTACGGCTACGAAACCCTGTAAAAAACTTCGACAGTTGCGGCCACAGGAAGGACCACAGCTCCAAGATTTGTTTTATTTCTTTTTAATTGTCAATTTGACGTCTCGCCCGCGTTATAAAGGGTTAACTGATTTTACATCGGAAGTGACATGTGCTGTCATTATTTTTAATTTTATTGTAATTTTGTGTTGTTAATGGCATTTTTAAGTTTGTTTTTTATTGATCTTAGACGGATATCCTGCTGTGTAACAATCCATTTGTAAAAATAATAAGTGATTGGTCAAAAGCTTCTTGATTAAATATTTTATAGGACGACCGATGATGAGGCGCGTCGGGCGAAGGGACAAATATTGGTGCGATCTGCAATTATTTGTATCGGATATTCTAGGTATTATCTATGTATAATAAAAATATCTATCTACGTACATGTTGAACCTATGTATAATAAATACAAGGTCTGCTTAGTTTGGGGCTAGATGATGCTGTGTGGATTGTCCAGCATTATTTATTTATATGACCACCCAACAATGATGAAACAAGAAAATGCTTAGGTGCCCATTGATAATGAGAAGTAAGCAAAAAACATTTAAAATTATTCCATAAAAGTAACTAGTCTGGCTAAAGTCTCGTCTAGGAATACAACATGCCCTATTTGGCAAGTTTATGCTAAAAAAGATTCTGATTGAAGTTCTTAAGTATGCGAGTAAATTATAAAAGAATTTGCAATTAGCATTACCAAATAGCTTAAATAATCGCAGTCTTAAATAGGACTGTTTGTAATTTGCAAATATTTCACACTGAGGAGACCGATAATTACCTAGTAAGTGTGCAGACCTTCTCTGTCATTGTCAGGCAAAAACTTTAAACACAGGTAGGTGTCTAAGGTACCCGTAGGCACAAGCCCTGACTCTGGCACTGAAATAAAACATAGGGTAGTAGGTATTTGGCAAACTGTAGAAATTTCACAAGATTATTTTTGTTTTAAAGCAGAATATTAAAAAGAGATGCGTAGGTACAACATTCAAGTAACGTATAACGAGATATTTACCATGATTAGATTTTCGAGTTATCAAATATTTTAGCATATTTTCATGCGCCATGGGCGAGTAAATCGGCTACATACCGATCTACCCTCAATTTTTGTATTTTACAAACGTTACCACTACCGCGCGCTTCATTTATCGAACGCAGCTTGATCACGACCACAGAACAATAATATCCTAACGGAAAGAAGTAAGACTCCATAGAGTAAAAATGCCAACACTAGAGCACACTAGCGCCTCTAACTTAAGCCCACGGTAACTGGCGTTTGGCGGGAGCTTCAAATTAAATAGGCACTCAATTCAAAAGGTGCCTTTTTAATTTCTCTGCGACTATAATAATTTATCAGACGAATGGTAATTATTCAACATTTTGTTGAATATTCACCATTCACCTGACACAATATAAAATATAGAATTGCACCAATACTTAAGGAAGGATTTTGGTTAAGTAATTAAAATGCCAATTTGGTCAAAACAGTGAAAAAATATATAATTTAGTAGGTAAATATAATATTTTTTTGTTTTACACGTAATTCACCTTGTTTTCACACAAGCACTTTAAATGTTTTGTAGTATGTTTATTTTCCTTTTCATTGCTTCGATGCTTCGTCCGTAAATTGTCTATTTTTTAACAATTATGTAGTACCGTTTAATGCATAATGCATATTGTCGACACAATTATATGCAATTTTTTTTTCCTTGCAACCACTCAAAATCTACTTCATTATCTAATTTTTCTTTTAATGTTTTTTTAATAATGCGTCAAACATGTAAAATGAAGTTAGTTCTTTTTTAGATCTACAGCCCGACACGGTTGTCATTCTCATTTTTGACAGTGTTCCAGGGACATTTGAGTGTCATGCCGAGACTTTGAGCATAAATGTTGTTGCTCTGTCTTACATATAGCGTCCTCTCATACATTTTATTTGTCCCATGGTACTTGTGCTGTTGGCATTTCATGCTTAGCTAGTTGATACCCACTGATCACGACACACAACACTGACGGTATCAGAACGCGACTCGGTTGCTACATCACTTTTTCGGTTTTTGCATTTTCTCACATGACACTCCGTTATAAATTACTTTAGTGTTAATAACCAAAATAGTTTCAAACTTTTAGCTAGGGTTTGTAGACAATAAAAAACTAAAAATACTCTAACCAACTGTCACATGGCCTCATCGACAACAATGTTGCAAACATAAATAAATGTTCAATTCAATTTTAACCCCATAGAGGAAAACTTTTGAGAGTTTTTGTGATCATTTATTTTATTTGTATTGAATGTGTAAAGTGGGTAATGACAGGATACTAACTAAACTGGTGACACTGACAAGATAATAATCATGTTTTTTACTCTGTTGACCCAGAAATAAGAAATAAATTAAGTACCTACCACTAGGTGGATAACTTAATAAATAATAATGAATAAGTAGGTAATTAAGAAACCCAACTTAGGTATAAGTAGGTATAGGTAATTAATTAGGCACAATATCTTGACATTGCTAAATATAATTAATTTTACAATGATGTTAACTAAGGTTTTCAATTACATGTGTCTAAAATAAATTACGCTTATGTCTGATAGATTTTTTAAATAAAGTAGTAGCCGGGGAAAAATGTCAATCTCGTAAATACCAATCTAAATCTGTATAAAAGTCATGGCTTTCTTCAATTTATTCGGCATATTAGAACTAAAATTTCTCGCCTCTTCTAAAAAGTGATTATAATGATGACAACTGGTCAACTACCATAAAACATTCTGCTCCAAATTGATCGACAAACGAATATCAATATCAAAACATCACCTGTCCCAAAAGCAAACAAAATCAATCCAAATCACTAGGTCACTGACCCTTACGAATTACATTTGATACCAACACTATCAATCTAATTTCAACTCTATTACTTTGAAATTTAGAACCGAGACGTTGGACGCTCAAAAAGGACACAGTCATTTGTTTATCAATAAAATCAATTGAAATTGATTCCTAAACCTAAGATTTTACGTCTTTAAATTCAATGGTTAAAAAATTTCAGACAGCAGGTCAATACAAATCTATCGTCAGTAGAATTTGAATCCTATCACGTGGAAAGTAAGTTAGTAATCAAATGGTAGTATGTCAGACCATCTGCCGGGCAGATGTAGAGATCACAATCACACGTCATACCTGTGTGGTTCAAATCTGTGGCGCGAAAGGGTTAAACAATGGAACACGGATTCTTGGTGAAAAAGTTGCCATTTAAAACCGAGAGTTTGAATTTGAATAAAGAAGGTTTTATGACGTCAGCTACTTAATTGGCCCGTAATAATAATCTCAGAGTAAAAAGTAATTAAACGTAATATTAACTATAATAATTATTATATAATATTTTTTATTTATTTTATAGTTCTATGAGGTGAGTCCTAGGCCCGGGGGCACAAAAAAGGTCCCGTTGGCCCCAAAGGTTTCGTTTTTGCATTGATCTCGTAAACGATGCGCAATAGGACATTGTTAGACTGAATAATTAAACCTGATACATTTTTCTATAACTTTGATGATTACCTTTCCGAATCGTTGTCTAAATATGGGTTCCGAAAAACAAATTTTCCTAGGACTCACAGGGACTTTTAGCATGTTTGTCTACTGACTAGTCCAAGCAAAGTTCCAAAGTCAAACTTTCTGCTTTTGACCTTTCCATCTGCAATCATTGACTGCCTGGACTAGTCTTGTCAAAGTTGACCGCATCACCATTTTACAAGTTTGGTAGTTGTGTATCTTCTTCGACAATTAAAAAGTATGTAAGAAGTTCAATGTTGTGCTTAGCTTTATATAAATGTTGAAATGTATCATATACTCGTATTTATATTAAGATAATCATGTTTCGGACACACATATGTGATATAGGATAAATTTATTAGTTGTTTCTTTTTAGTTTCCACTAATAACTCCTTATTTCTTTTTTTATATAGTTTGACCGAAACCGCTGTACCGCTCCTTAGGAAAGTGCGGCGAGGTGGGGGGCGAGGAAAAAGAGAAAGAGTACGCGTTGACGGCAGACTGATGGATCGGAGCGGCCGATTTTTCCCACCGTCTCGCCGCTCGCATACCTGAGGCGCGGTACAGCGGTTTCGGTCAAACTATAATACCTAAGTTACTATTAACACTTTGACCGCGGTTTTTTTCGACGACTGCGATCTTTTTTTTTACCTAAAAACTTCGTGCTGCCACTCTACACAGCGGTTGTGTTGCGCCGCACATGCGTTTCGTTCGAAAAATATTACAGCTCTGCTGAGTCAAAGAGCTGTATTTTCTCAGCCGCTGCGCTAGTGTGGATTTACGCATATTAGTCACTTGTAGAAAACTCATACCATGCGTTTTCAGCACTCAAAGTGTTAAGAAATAAACAATATTTAAAAAACATTTTTGAGAGTTTACCCCGAGTGCGATGCCTTACGTACTATAATAACAAAAACCTTACAATACTTACTATTATTTATAGCTGTTTAGAGTATAACATTTGAAATGTCTGAGTGCTTATTTTGTAAGCCCAAAGAAATAAAGTTATTGATTCTGATTCTATACGCGCAAAAACTATCAGACTAAGCTTTGCTCATACCTAGGGCACTTAATTGGCCCGTCCATAAAAATGTAATACAGCATCACACAGCCTGTGATAAACGAATGTGCATTTATAAATAGTATTTTACACAAAAACACGATTGACACACCTGTAATGATCGTACTGAACTCATGACCTACTTTCGCCCGCAAAAAGGTTAACAATCGAGAATTCATTTTGTATCTGTGGATAAAAAATGTAAGGCTTCGTGCATATGGAGTGTGGGCAAGAAGTTGTATTGTAAATGAGTTATAAAATTTATAATTTAGCTACTAGAGTACCTATACACTGGCACTATGACTACTAGATAGTTATAAACTTGTGAGTAAGTACCTTTTCTTAATCATAATTATTTTTAACAATTGGAACAATTGTGTGTACGATCTGCATATACATACATAATTGTTCCGGGTGTTCTGGTCGTTTTCTATATATAATAAAAAAATATCTATCTATGTAATGTATTGTATTATATATATCAGTTATCTAGTACCCATAACACAAGCTCTGCTTACCATGGGGCTAGATAATGCTGTGTGAATTGTCCAGCATTATTTATTTATTTATTTTTATCTTCTCTACAAGAGCAAAATAAATTTTAAGAACACTTTATTGTACAAATTTTAAAAATCTTATATCGAAATTAAAACTAAACACGGTACAAAAGTCGGTCTTATCAATGAGAGCGATTTCTTCCACGCAACCTTGTGATGGAGAAAAAGATGTAAGAGAGAAAGGGTTGATTGTGCACAGACAGTAAATAACAGAATATGTATGATTAATATAGCAAATAGAATAGATTCGGTATCTGTCGGATGTATTCGTTAAGAATTATATACTTCAGAGAAACTCTGAGCATAGGTACTATAGCTCGCTGAGCGACTTCGAACTAGTGGACCAATCCTACCGTGCGTCTCAGCTTCGTGGATCAAGACGGGTAGGACGCACTGATTGAAAACTTTCGTTTTCAATCATTGCGAGTTTAACTCTATCACTGCTACGCGCCGTAGAGGCTGCGTAGCACCCATCGATCCGATTGTTGTATATTGGAAAATTAGAATCATTATTCAGAATTATTATTAAACTAGCTGCGCCCCGCGGTTTCATTTGCGTGGTGAAAGATATTTTTGGATAATATACAATATATCTTTATAAATTGTAGCCAATGTGTTATTCTGATGTATGTACCTATAAGTTATATTATTTTAAAGTTTCATTAAATATCCATTCAGTAGTTTTTACGTGAAAGAGTAACAAACATCCATTCATACATACAAACTTTCGCATTTATAATATTAGTAGGATGAATTATTTAATTTATGTTTCGCTGTCTCACTACAGTAGGTTAAAAAAAAAATGCTGGACAATTCACACAGCATTATCTAGCCCCATGGTAAGCAGAGCTTGTGTTATGGGTACTAGATAACTGATATACATAATACAATACATTACATAGATAGATATTTTTTATTATACATAGAAAACGACCAGAACACCCGGAACAATTATCTGCAGATCGTACACACAATTGTTCCGAGGCGGGCATCGAACCCGCGACCTCCTGCGTCGCAGGCGGGCCTTCGCCCACCGCGCCACAGAGGTCGTCAAAGCTAAAAAAATAAAAAAAGCCTAAGCTTTCTTATTAATATTATTTTTGTCTCATATACAGTAAAATGCCCTATAGTGGCACAAATACCTACCAGCCACCTAAATTGACGGCTGCTGTTAAAATTAAGTAGGCAACCTATACCTGTTTGTTTAAAAAAACGTACGTATGTACAAATACAGGGTGTTGAAAAGTGTAATTACTAAGTATAAAAACGTTGACTCGTTAAAACGCCTAATTAAAAGCTTTCATTAAAGCTTCACTGACATTTAAAAGTTTTGGAGGGAAAGTGTTTTAAAATAGTGTCTGCAAGTCGACTGCTTTTTATGATTTTTGTTGGTAATTTAAATCATTCCAAAACATGGTTCAATGACCTTTAAATTAAGTATTTCGTATTTTTGTCTGATATAAACATTCTCGGGGTAAGGTGATCTTTTGATATTCTTTTGATTATTGGTGAGCTTTTGATTATTCTTTTTGTCCGGCCATTTATTAAGATAGCAAATATTTATGTAGTTCTGAATAAACATAATATTTACTAGCATTATTTATTTATTATTTAACTAGGTGTATCTATCAGCTTTCTTTCGCCCACTACTGAACGACCATCACCCAAATTGTTCTGCACTAATCACCACGCTTGGCAAGAGGATTGGCAGCGGAGGTTTTAAAATACACAGAAGGGAGCCGCCCTCTGGTAACTTCCATAGTCACCTCTTACGACATCCAAGCGCTGAGTTAGGGGCTTCAATTCTTACGCCGCGACAGCCATGGCGGCTGTTGGTATAATGAATGCAATATTTTTTTAACTACTTAGACAAGGACTTTGTATTCGTGTAGCAACGAAGCTGCGTCGGGCGGCGTAGTAACTACCTACCTTCTTAAAACGTATCATAATTACACGTCATCTTTTTACACGCGACAGGGTCGCGCGGGCTAAGAGCGCTCTCCGCCGCCGCGCGCCAAAAAACTCCCAAACTTTCGGCAAATAAACAAACTCGCGCGCTCGGCGCTAGCCGCTTATTATAAATAATTAATGATTCCGTCCACTCTTATGCACGATAAAATGCCATTACGGTTTTCATCGGGGAGGTGCAAAAAATGTCGAAAACCGCCGCCGCCCGAACCCGTCCCCGCAAAAAAATACGCTTAAAAGAGTGCGCTGGCATCGCTGAAATTCTCGCGTTTCTTACCGCGCCGTCATTTGACTCCAGCCATTATCTGCGGAATTAACGGATAATAAAAAATACTGATTCGATAAAGGTATATTCGCGTTGTCGCCGTCAGTTTTTGCCGGACACCTGTATGTGCGAGGTCGCTGCCCACGATAAACGCAGCCTCATGAAAATTCAGCCGGACATTAACTGAAAAACCCGGCCCATTCCTCTCCCGATATTTCACAACTTAGACACTCCGTAAAAAATATTATGGCCGTTTCATTTAAGTTGTCCTATAAAAAAGAACATTTAACCGTATTCCGTCGTCGAATGTGCCAACCGGCGCGTTAATATCAGAAATGACAGATGCATCATTCCAAGTTAAGCCAAATGGTCCTATTTGGACGACGCGATGCACGATGTCTAGACGAATTGAAAAATTCAAACAATTAAATGTTATTTGCATATTCACAGAATAAGCGGACTCGAGAATGGTATGAAAGGAGACGGAAAAAATTAAGAAAAAACTGCGTGTTTTGGAACGCATCTTTGCGTAACGTGTTCTTTATTCGAATTCAATGCAGTTATGCTTTGTTTGTGCGGGAGGGTTGAGTTGAGATAAAAGCGAGATATATGCGATTGTTTGATTATCAAAGTACGTATAAACTCAATTTTAATAAATTTAATGTATCTGCAATTTATATTTTAAAGAAGTCAAACAGGTAATTTTCGTCAATGTGAACTGATGACATGACTTGACTGAAAATAATTCCTTATATTGGGCTACCTGTAGATTATTTGCAACAGTCGGTAGCTAGCTCAATTTTCAATTGTAAATACAAGGTCAATCTAATTTGTTTCTCTTCTTTGCTTGTAATTTCCCTTATAATTGAAGTAGATAGGTTTCTCATTTCATTCAATGAGGTGGAAATCCGTATCTATGACATTAGGAACCTTAAAGGTAGGTTGTGTTTTTCTCTCCATGGTAAGTGGTATCTACCTAACTCCAGTAGGTTGTTAGGATAGGTACCTAAAAAGGATGGATATGAACATAAAATGTTTTAAATGTATGCTAAACACGACATTCCCTCATATTTTATTTAACTTGCAACACTGTAAAATATTACACAGGAAGAAAGTACATTATGCATCACCTAGACAAGACTTTAAAAAGTTTTCTGACGTAAGTAGAGCATACAAAAATTGCGCGAATCTACATAAATAATGCAGATTTCATACACATGGTAAGGAATAAACATTATTTATGAGAAGTGCCGTGAAGTGTTCAATTCTTATCTCATTTTAAGTTATGTACATTTAACACTACCACAGATCAAAAATAAGCACATTACCTACCTAACACTAGCGGAGCAGGATGTTGACCGGTGTTACGGGGCGTAATGTAACGTGTTACACAGTGCGCGTTCGTGCAGTCAGTATGGGAAGAGAAGGCGCTCGCAACGAACAACGAGACGAACGTGTACTAAATACACGCCGAACGTATCATGCTCGCTGCGAATGGTACATTACGCCGCGTAACACCGGTCATTACCAGGCTTATACCTAAGTTTGCAAGATGGCGATTGACATGGCGGCAAAAGAAAGAATCTCTTAGGAGCCTATGAGGTTAATGCCCAAAAAAATTCTAATTAGTCCGTCAGTTAGATTTTCGTCTTGCGACACTTTTTAGCGCCGCCGCCGCCGGCCGTAGCGTCACGAACCTCCACTCCGGACATTGACGTGCATTATTTTTGTTTAAACAAATGAAATAATACATGTCCAATAACTTCTGATATATATTTTGTTCTACTCAGGACACTACCGTGTCGGTTATTTTAAATCCCGTTGTTGTAGGAAGGTATATAAGATAGGTGCTTAACTTACTTAATTACACATAAAGTGGTAGCACATGATGCCATAAGTAAGAACTTACATAGCAAAAATAATAGGTAGGTCTACGGTACCTAGGCCTTGCAATAAATTACATCTGTGACAGGACACAGTTAAGTCTGTAGGTAACTAATTGCTTTTTACTTAAAATTCCTCGTTATTTCTTAACGCAAAAACCTTCATTAAAATTAATTACATCCCACCTGCTAAAAACTTTGCAAAAACTAAAAAATACAATATCTCAAATTCCATGCCTATTTCGGCTGCGGGAAAAAGGACATTATGTAAAACAGCTCTGTAAAAATGCAAGGACAAAAACAAATCTCGTATTGTACCTATATTTTATATTATAAAGTATAACTGCGGAGAAATGAAGGATTAAAAAACTGGCAAGAGAGAGCGGGATAATAGCCTGGGTTCCGTGGATTTTACGAAAAGAATGTGTGGTACTAGCCTACCTAAGTAGGTACTTTGTTACCTCTTTATGCAACAAAGGTTCGTTGTTAATGATACGTTGTTTTTTACTCCTCTGTAAGCAAAATAAACCTTAAAATCAAACACTTAAGTGCTTTATTTTCTTCAAACCTTCCAGGAATCTTGGACACGTCACAAAATTCAAATTACATAAGTAAAACTAGAAATTTTTGCCGACCGATGTGGCGCGGTGGACGAAGGTCCGCCTGCGACGCAGGAGGTTGCGGGTTCGATTCCCGCCTCGGAACAATTGTGTGTACGATCTGCAGATATTTGTTCCGGGTGTTCTGGTCGTTTTGTATGTATAATAAAATATCTATCTATGTACCTTATGTATTGTATTATGTATATCAGTTATCTAGTACCCATTACACATGCTCTGCTTACCAAGGGGCTAGATAATGCTGTGTGAATTTTCCAGCATTATTTATTTATTATTTAATTAAAGGGATCGCTTTGATTTTTTGTCCATTTCGGTCTTTTTTAGGTAAAGTAAAGAAGCGAACAAGAAATCTTTACCTTGTTAGTGTTCGTTTTCGAGTTGGAACCAAACTCATCCCAAGTTTTTTCATCATCTAGTTAGATAATCTGATATTTTGTAGTAAGCCTTTTTACATAGGATAAGTTTGACAATAAGTTCAGTAACAGCTTTCTACTTGCATACTATCCAGGTGTAAATTATTCGTGATATTAATATTATTGTGCTGGAAAAAATTAATATATTTACCTAATACATACATACACTCATCGATCTACATCACATACAACATTTACCTACCTACTTAAACTGACAGAAATAACCTATTGAGTTAATTTACTCTCACACATACAACTATCTCATTAACACTCCTTTATAGAACATTATAGGCCTTAATTATAAGTATTAATACAACACGGGGATGACATCATCTTCTTCCCGTGACCACGACAGTGTGTAAGCCTTTTGAAACGTTTAGAAAAAAGGTACATAAACGCGATAAATACCCGTTGTATTAATACTTATAGATCACGTAAGTTTAAAAATATTTATTATAAGCCTTTAGAGATGCAAAGGGTTTCCATCGTTCACGGAACCCTATTAAGGCTCCACACATTTATTTCTGCAATGTTTTTACGCAGACGGAGTGGGGCCAGCTCGTTTGCACAAAAATGCATGCTGCCATTTAAATACTCTAAGATGCAAGGTGCGCAAAAAATCATGGTGGGATGTTTATTTGCCATTGTTTTGTGAGTTTGTATGCTTGCTGTATTGCGTTTAATATTATGTAAATTACCAGATGGTTTAAGCATATGCAATATTTTTACTTAAAACCTAAATAAGAAACTTAACCGATAGGATTTTAACCGATATACCATAAATAATAAAACGGCCTATATACCTACAATCACATGCATATAGGAAATTGTCTGCATATTTGCTGTGTGTATTTGTTTTTATTTTTTTATTTAGAATCCTATTATAAAAGTACAAAAAAAATATTGTTACGAGCCTCTGTGATTTGTTTCAATGATACCAATAATGTCGTTAAATAATATCCAATATCATCGGAGTATAGAATCATTGAAACCAGTTAAATACCTCAGAACTTTTTACCATAATGTAACGACGTTCTTACATAACAGCTGATAAATGGAACAAATTAGTATTTTTATGTGAAAAACGGTAGGTACATTTTATGCAAAAAAATATTCACGCGTTCCCCTAACATTGAAATAAAAATATTTTCTTGAAAAAACAAGAAGTTACGCTTCACAACGAAATTAAATAAAAACAAGAATCTTGCAGTTACGTATTCCATAGAAATAGTTTTTGCGGCTGACAATGTTCGCTTTTTCCGAGTTTCCACGGTTTTTCCGAGGCTCTACACACTCGGGTGTTTTTGTACAGTTCTATCCGAGGTACAGCGGTGAGGTGTCTTGATACTTTACCTTGGGAATAACGAACCGAATATCCAAGATATTCGGTTCGTTATTTTTAAAATACCTTTTACAACATTCATGCCTTCATTATAAACGAACTGACGATTTTGTGTCTAAATAAAATATGACATGACAATTAGTAAAATATTAAATTAGCATCATACCTATCGATATGCCTATGAATATTTTCTAAAGAAGGTACCTATAGTACGTTTTTCTGAAAACAATAATTATATCCTCTAGGCACATATCATTCCTAGAGCTACGTCGTAGAGCATTGCTCACGTTGATATCTTTTGTATGTGAAATGTGCCACCACCGTAGCGCATGGCGTAGCACTAGCAACAAACTATTGTCGTAGCTGTAACACAATTATTTGCAGCTTGATTAAACTACGAGTAGGTATTTAGGAAATTTATTTTGAGATTTGCATAGATACAAATCTAAGGAACCAACAAACGACAAAAACTCAAATAAACATTGAGTTTGAGATAATGAAGAATTAATTGAAGTGAAAAGAAAATTATTAAGACTTTATTTCTTACCGAATAAGATAATTTATGGTTTAAAAGGGGGACTTGTCTATGAGCTTTGCTGTAAGCATGTCCAGCAGTGGACTAACATAGGCTGACGATACTGTTTTTTGATTTCTGATATATAAGTCATTTTTTTTACCATGACGTACGATATTTTGGATGCGATAATTTGTTTTAAAATTAATGTTACACCTGACAGATAAGTAAGTTAGCGACAGATCCGATTATCCCGAATCCTCCTTGCTTCGATATACAAAAATCCTTTTAGATTGACCTACCACATCTATTAATCATTAGTGGATCAAGACAGTTCCGCTGCGCTACACACATCAAGAAACGTAGCAGAGGCAATAAGCAAAAACCCTATCCCAAGACAAAGCGAGCCCCGGTGCTGCAGAAAAACGCAAATTACTCTAGTAACGGGTTCGATTCTCATCGCATACGACTTTTCTTTCAATCTCACTTTTTGTGATTCGTCATTGGAATGGCAGAAAAAGTTATTATTCTCAGTGTTGTTGATGGCAGCGATTGCAATTAAATGGGTTTATTATAAAACAGTGGCAGTTTTTGATATTATAATGGCTTATGTTTTATTGAAGCAATAAATATTTTACGTTTATAGATTTAGGTGGTTTCTACTAAGGTTGAGTAGGTTTATGTGTTTGAAAGGTTTTGAGGAATTAATTAACATAATGATATAATAATTAACAATTAGAAGGTAGGTAACATTCTGTATATATTTACTTACTTCTACTTCAAGGAGAGGTAGGTTAGAGCTAGTTAGGTACCCAATGAAAACCTTTTTTTTTTTAAGGTTTACCTTTTATCGGGCATGGAATCAAAACAATGCAACTAAGTAATATTTACTTAGTTGCATATATTTACATATTTGATGTTTCAGAAAATTCAGGGAATCAAATCGCGGACTCCAAAATAAAATAGCATGGAGTGACTTACTGGTTCCATTCACATTTCTTCCGATGATCTTATTGGATCCATTCGGCTGCAGGGCAGGGGTGTGCGGCGTGGGGGGCACGCGACCCGCTTCCTCTCCCGAACTCTCCATATCACCCCTCTCGCTCGCGCACATCAACACCCGCCAAAATGTCCAAACTTCACCAACGTCAAAAGTTCAAAATGTCAAAAAGGTAGAATAGATACCTATCCTGACCTCAGTCACTAAAGACGCGAGGAAAATTGAGTTCCGTTTCACGTAGTTTTTTCGCGGGTTTGTGGGTTTCGGTAGCCGTGACGTGCGCGTAAGACGCTCGCGGCACGACTGCCGGCCGTCGGAGCCCTAAGCATGCAGCTGCAAGCCCTAGCCCCGCCCAGCACCCCACGAGAGTGGGGCAGGGCACCCCCACGGTACGCTGTACATAAAAAAGTCTATCAACGAATTTTTATTAATGTACGGGTGGAAAAGGGTTAATCGCAGAATATTGCATAGTTGTCACGTAATGCCAGGGGTACGCTATGACTAAGTAAGATTTTTGGAGGGTTAAGTTTTTATTTGAATTCGCTCTTGTTTAGTTTGGCTGATAATTATTTTTAGAAGTTAGATGTTTTGGTTTGCTATCGAATAAAAATGTAAGGCAAGGTACTCATATATATGAGCCATATAACTTCCGTATATTATATATTTTAATTATGTTACTAATATGTAACACAATATGTTCTTATCGAAAATTATATGGCTTTTTATTTTTCCATTATTATACACAGACTGCAATAATCATAATGCTGTGGTGTCTCGAATATTTGCCATTTGCCACAAGTCCATTTAATTTTAGTTATAGTAAAAGCTTCTTCTGGAAGCTCAATTTACGTTCCGATATACCCAATTTATGAAAAATGCCTCTTTAATATCAAAATTTAACCACTTATAGGTTTTTGTAATTTACCGTTGTAGTTTTTTCCGTTTCCTCGAACATCTTTTAGGCCAGATCGCCCGAATCGAGCTTGAATGATAATCATCTTTAATTTGATTTCGGCACGAAAGCGCGCGTTTTAGTTTTTGCGGGCTGAGGGTCAGTCTATAAACGAGCCGCTTTGATCCCGTGGTTGTGAGCTAGGCTAGCTGTGTAAGCTAGGAAATTTATATTGATCTAGATACATTACATATACCTAGGTACCTGGAAATGCGAAATATCAAATTTCTGAATTTTGTATTTTTGGCAGTTTGCGTATTTGATCACAGCATCATCATTAGTTATAAATAATGGATCCGAATTCTAAGACACTTTCCAATTTCGTGTGATTTAAATCATCATCATCATCAGTAGCCTGTGTTAGTCCACGGCTGGGCATAGGCCTCCACTAATGTGCACCATTGCGCTCTGTCTTCAGCGCGTCCTACGCTACTTTTGCCGAGTCGTGGTCTCCACGTGGCACAAGTTTACCACAGCGGTTGTCGGTTCTTCGCGAGATATGGCCGACCCACTGCCACTTCAGCTTGCATATTCTTATAGTGAATTAAATATTAAGTAGGTCATACAAGAAAGTTTTGGTGACCGTACCTTTAAGTTTAGGGAACTAATCCTTGCTATTAGTTAGTTGGGGCATAAGTTCAGAATTAGGCACTAGGTTACCTACCATGATAATTTTGATGATGATTTCTCCATAGTCGAATTTCGGCCCGGCTGCCACTCAACGGAAAAAGCCATATGTGTGCGCGGCATATTATACCTACTAAGGTGCACAAGTGTGTGCTCAATACTAACAGGTGCGCCCTCGTAGCCAAAGATCGGTCCGGCAGGGGTCAGTCAGTCAAGGTCAGGTCATTTAGATGATGATTATGACTATGAAGGACGATACAAGTACCAAGGTAGTAGGTACATATTTCTTAAATAACAATAGTTTATATCAAAGGCAAACCTAATAAATTTATTTTCTGATTTGTTTCTATTCTTTGATTATAACTTTCTTCATTCATCATCATCATCAGCCTATGATAGTCATACATAGGCCTCCCCTAGCGCCATAGCGCCCTGTCTTCAGCTTGACGCATCCAGCATCTACCTGCAGTCTTTCGAAGGTCGTCATCCCACCTGGTCGTAAAGCGTCCTACACTACTTTTACCGTGTCGTGGTCTCCACTCAAGAACACGTTTGCCCCAGCGGCCGTCGGTTTTTCGCGAGATATGGCCGGCCCACCGCCACTTCAGCTTGCTAATTCTTAGAGCTATGTCGATAGCTTTGGTTCTCTGTCAGATGTATTCGTTACGAATCCTATCCTCCAGAGAAACTCCGAGCATAGCTCTTTCCATAGCTCGCTGAGCGACCTTGAACTGGTAGACCATCAGCCCTATCGTGAGTGTCCACGTTCACTTACTCACTCCACTTTCTTCATTATTGGTTCACAATTATAGACAAAAATAATTATTAATTTGTACGAGTACTTCGTCTAATTTTAGCATTTATTTCTGTATAGGTATATATACCTACCGTTTTTGGTATTCATGTGATTCAATGGGTACAACAAATTATTAACTATCTATCTATCAAGTAGAGCCTGGTTATAGTCCTATTTCGAATATAAAACTTATAATATTCTAAATACCACACAAAAATGTTATCATCTCTACCGCGCCATATAAAAACCATGCGAACTTGCACTAAAATATTTCTCACTGAAGAAAGTTAAATAGCTGTCATAACATACACTGGCGGTACACCTGACTTCACTTAGATCAGATTAATGCTATAAAAGAAAATTATGTCCAGCTCTAGACTAATACCTATAGCTTGATGACGAAAGGTAATTATTTTTTTATTAATTAAGTCTTTTTTATATTTTATGTATGCTAGTTTTAAGCTATAAGTATATTACTATGGACCGTAGAATAAGTCAAATAAGATTTGATACTTTTCTATGGTCTGAAATGATTTATTATTATTATTTAATAAAATGGAAAAAATTAACTGTTGGAACTTGGAATTAACAAAATGACATTAGTTAGGTCACAGATAACATACTGTAGTTAGGTCAACCTAGACACTATATGTATCTTGGTCACATGTATGGCATTGTGACCAAGATACATATATAAAGGGGATTGAGAATGTTTGTATGGAGGGTGGCCCTTATTTCAGGCGAAAGAGATTACAGCTGGCGGTACAGCTTTGTATAGCTATATCTCGCAATTTTATTAAGTATTTGAAACAACTTTCAATGAATAATCGACGCGAGCGACGACGGTACAAAAGATGACCATGCCATTTTTCCTTAAAATTGCGTTCTGCGCATCTTCCCAGAAGATAAGAAGAATGAAGGCTATAATAACTTATCATAATTTGTGGAGTTAGTAATTTTCGAATTTATTAGTTACCTGGCTAATTGGTCTTTTACTACAAAATAGTCTTTATGCATAAGGTGCATAAGGTGCATATGGTACTAATGTACTATAGTTATTATGATAGTTGTAAAAGTTTTTCAAGCTTATTTTGTCTGTTAGTCCTTTTGATAATATTGAGATGATATTTTTATGTATCTAAGTATGTAGATGTAGTAATACTAGGTAGTTAATATTGATAAACAAGAATAATTATCTGAGTATGCGTTGTGGAATGAGACAGGGCAGACCGAGGTGATCGTGAGAAAAGTCGAGAGACTTAGCGGCCAAGAGGCTGCGAAACACGCGCCTAACCCGCTCATAAAGTTTTATGTACCTACCTTCAATGTTAGGGTCGGTACATATTTGTACAGGCCGTTAGAACTCACTAGACGCGTAAAGTGGCCGGGCTAATTTGACCGAATAGACGCGACCGATGATACGCTTGACGCATCTTCCATCAGATATGTACCGTCCCTTAGTCGTCTACTTTTATTGTGCGTCATTTGTTATTCTGTAGGCTACTCGGAACTTTGGTTATATTCTACTGTAGGTATTCTATTAATGAATATCTGCGGAAAATTTTGATTGTCCCTCTCAGCATACAAGTCCCCCCGCTTGGCGACACCGATGCTTCCTTTTATAATGTTACTTATGTAGCTGTCATGTCGTATTAGATGTCCAATCATTCTTTCATTTATTTTAAATGGTGTTCATCAAAAATCTTTTCAGCAACTCCTTATTAGTAGGTACCTAACCTTCTCCGTCCAACTAACCCATCCTCCAGGTACCGATAATTAGGATAAAAAAAAAACCCTTGTTGAAACTGACCAGTGTTGCGAATTCTATCCGCCAATTTCCCAGCCTCAGTTTTTCTACAGATAATATCCGACATACGGTTAAGGCAGAGTCGGTTTTTCCTCTCGCGGTGAAAGGTTGAACTACCGGATAGCTGGAAATATGTCGATATGATAAACTAACGGCAGTGTGGGAACCGTGATCTATGCTTTTTGCGCGCGACTGTAAAAAAGACAGCTTTCTCACTGAACGGGAGAGATTTTCCTTGAGGTGATTTGTCTAACTGTACTTTTCTACACACCTACACTTAAAGAACGGATTAGCCGATGTGATTAACCTTGGTAGTTATAGGTATCTACACGTATATAGTCTAACTAAGTTATATATATATTTTCTACGTTAGGCATTAGGTACCATGAATGCTGTAGCGCCGCCGCTAGCGTGATAGGTGTTATGTTACATGGAAAAAGGAAGTTTCTAAAAAGTATTTAGAGAAATTGAAAAACGGAAACTCGTAGGAAAATAAGTAAGTAGGTACTACCTACTCAGTATTTTGACTTACCCTATATTTACTTAATAAAGATTTAATGGCGGAAAATCATACTGGTTTTTTTCAAAAACAGGTACCTAAACCTATAAGAATCTTAAGGACCAACTCCAATAAGATTGGAATTTGATACAGAATATAAAATAACGTAGGATGACCATTTAATAAAATTGTGAAAACTGGGTAAGCTAATAAATTTTATTGCGCTACTTGTAATGGTAGCAACCTTACAAATGTATAATATTAAGGTGTGGTAAAAACATTATTATACATAAACGTCCATTCTCCAACCAAGAATTTCATCGGCCAATTTTTTACAGAACGCAATTTTTGGAACGCGACCATCATTTCGCATCGCGCGGGAAAAACTACAAAATGGCGGCCGTTCCTTGCTAATGCAAATAGCCCGCGGGAAAAAGCCCGTGATGAGTAAAAAGCCGGAGGAACTCATAGTATTTCATCGTCGTCGGCAGTTATTGAGCGCGGCGGGTGTTTTTGCGCAGATTCCCGTGATCGAGTAAGTTTTTGCTCTGAGTTGGAGTCTGGGAAGAGAGCGGCGGCGGTGGCAGCAAAAACTTAGCCGCCCGCCATGCCATAACGCTAACCGAGGCAAAAACGCAGCGACATACGGGTAGAATTAATGCGGAGACTTTAATTTTCTTCAAGAAAGCGCGGGAGGAAATGGCGGGTAATGAGTGTTGCCCGACGCAAAAACTATCTGTATAATGACGTCGCTCATTTAACCAGTTTATTTTTCTGTTCTTGGGAGATGGTAAAAAGTTATGTTGGAATCTTGAGTGCAGTTCTTGCAACAGGCTACGAGGCTACATCATGTCTGATTTGCCTATTATGCAGGAATAATTGAGTTTAATTGCATCTAGAAATTCATTGAGAAATAAAATTACCTATGTATGTTGGTAAAAGGTAGGTACTTAAGAAGTTAGGTACCCTTAACAGTATATTAGACCACAGCTAGACGCAGGCCTCATCCTGATGAGCGCTTTTATCTCATGTGGGATAATTAATGCCCATAATCTTCATGCTGGACATGCAGATTTCAGATCAGTTCAGTGGTAAATTATTCTGCAGGGGGGGCTGTTGCCTGCCCCCCGGTGGATATCCCTTAGTCTCTCTTACTTACGACACCCGCGGGAAGAGTTGGTCTAAGCCGGCACCACACAGCAGTGTGTGGCTTTAGGTATTTATATGTACCTATCCGACATTCCAAAACTAAAAAAGACAAAGAAAACTTAAAATAGGGAGATAGGTCTTTGCCTTACAGGAAACTGTGGGTGATATAAATACCTATAATAGGCAATTAAGGGCGAAGGTGCCTAGCAATCGTAAGCGAGCGAAGGTGTAGTTAGAATGGTTTGAATTGTAATATTACTAGCTGCGCCCCGCGGCTTCGCCGCATGGAAATCTATGTTTCAGATGGTTTATAAACCTTCCTTGAACTACTATATCTATTAAAAAAATTCTGCATCAGAATCCGTTGCGTAGTTTTAAAGATCTAAGCATACACAGGGACAGACAGACAGGGGGATGCGACTTTGTTTTATATTATGTAGTGAAGATAAATAATACTTACACTCAAATATTTTCATTATTTTTATTACGACAAAATAATACTTAATCATGTAGTTGGCACAGTATTGACTAGTCTATAACTACACTAGCCAAACTCGATGTGACTTGTTTGGAAACAAACTATGACAATAAAAAGTAAAACACTAATAGCGTAGATTTTCAGATATTTAAGCTAATTCATGTATGTAGGTAAGCAATATTCATCGAAGGATCTCAAATCATATAAATTGCGTATAAAAAGACGCGGCAACAAAAAAAAATTATGTTAAGTCTGAGCTGTTTCTATACTGTTGTACTCCACATCGATTTTGGCAGTGTATTTAAGTACCTACCCATGTTAAGTAGGTACTACGTATTGGGTGAGGTAGGTACATTGTATTTAGTCTCAATTGGTATGTAATGTAGTACAACAAGCAAATGCTAGTGTGGTCCACCACACATCTTTAAAACATAAAAATAAACCAGGGCCACACCTGGGCCCTGGAGCTCAGGGGGCCCTCTAATCTAAGCTTTGAAAAGATAGGGTCAGCCAGCTTCAGAAGCTAGAAAACTCAAGCCTGCTCACAAGTTTTTTTTAATTATTTTAAATGAACATCAACAATCACATAATTCTCTTTTTTTTATTATTATTATTTTATGTTGTGTGGTAGTTTGGTTGAGTACGTCCGTAGCACATTGTATCAGCGATAGGCTCACGTGCTTGACGCCCTTGACGGTCGTGAGATCAATTCGACTATTCCACCCGTCAACTTTTTAGTTCATTTTTCATTCGCTCTTTCTCTGCATCTATTCTCATCAGGCACGGGGGTCATGACCCCCCCCCCCCCCCCCCCCCCAATATCTTAGTTTGGGTATAAAAAATCACTAGAAATGCCCGAAACATGAAATAAATTTAAATGTCAGACTCTATTCTACCTAACATGTAACTAAACAATATGAACCAGTAACCACTGCGGTAAAAAAAAATCCAAGGAGAGAACAAATTTTCGCGATTAGTTCCACAAGCCAATAACAATTGTTCCTTCTGGCTATAGAAAAAAAGCGAACCCCCGCTTTAAAAAATAACAAAATTATAACGAAACCACAAAAAATTTGCAGAGGCCCGATTCCTTCTCTATGCACCGGGGCCCTTGTCCACCTAGCTACGCCACTGTATACAACAATGAATGATTAATTGATTACCGATTGATTAGACAATTATTATTATTATGATGCTTATATCATGACGACCTCGCTGGCACAGTGGGCTAAGGTCCGCATGCGACGGAGAAGATTGCGGGTTCGATATAATATGTTTGTATGAGCTGTTCCGTCTAGACGTAACCTCTCAGTCAGAAAACTGATCGCAATGAGAATATAACACAAAAACCTACATGTAACTCCGTACTGTATCTGTTAAACGTTAATGGAAAGGTTGACTGTTAGGAGCTTCTTGAGCAAATAGGACTGCGAACTAATATTGGAACTCTCAGGAAACAATAACTTGTTAAATATTCCCTTTACAAAAACATTAGGGCTAGCAGATGTTTTAACACTTTAGTAAAAGATCACGATTTTGATATATTTTTCAATACTTCTGTTCAGCTTAAGCGCCTACTAGGTAATAATTTCTTTGCTATTTGAAGTCAGTTTTCATTTATTTTTATTTTTAATCTTTATCTAGCTGTAAGTTTTCCTAAGATTGTAAAAATAAAATAGTACTTACTAATTCCAGGATTGTTGTTATGTGTTATGTATGTTATGTGTGTATGTTTGTACCTCACAGTTAATTTCAACAAGATTCAAGCTTTGATTGTGGCTCTAAAAAACTGCGGAGGGTGTAGTCGCACAATTATGGTTCTGTCGCTTTTGACTCTTTCTGTTGCAGCAGATAAGATGACATTAGTAACAATTTTTATGGCAACTCTTTGAGAGTTGAACTCTAGAATTTGTTTTTTCGAAACTTGATTTAACGAAATGTATTAGATAAATAGTTATTTATTCATATGATACATTCATTTGATCAAGTTTCGAAATAAAATTGTATAAGTAAAACTAAACTTTATAATTTGATAGCACTATATGTACCTATATGCTTTCCTTTTCATTTTAAAAGGACACCATCAATTTTAGTGCAGTTTAGTTATTACAGTTTCTGTGCCATATTTCGAGACCATTGTGCCATGTATTCAGGTATATACCACAGAACATGGAAATTATATACAAGTGTTAAAATACAGACGTGACGTCTGTACTACATACATAGTTATACACTAAAGTACCAAATTTAAAATAATTTGACAGGTCTAAAAATTTTGACGCTGATGTTGACTCTTTTGTAACGATCAGAGTAAAAATTATGGCATCATCTATAGTGCTGTCAAATTAAAAAATATACAAATTAAGAAAAGTTTAATTTAGTTTTGGCGATATGTATTTGTTTTTACACCACAATAACTAAATCATGGCAAATCCGTTCGTTTCGGTGACTTCAAGGCGGATGGGGATAAGCTATGAACCTTTTTAAGATGACAATTCAAGTGTGTTTTCTGATTAAACCCTCTAGCACAAATATCACACGTAAATGGCTTCACAATGTTATGAGTCCTTCGATGTTGCAACAAGCCACTCTTCTGGGAAAACTTCTGCCCACAAACACAGCTGTATGGCTTCTCCCCACTATGAAATCTATTGTGTTGTAATAAGTGACTTAATTGGATGAATCGTTTATTACATAGTTTGCATGGATATGGTCTTTCGCCTGTGTGAGACCTTTTATGTTGATTTAAGTTGCTCCTCTGGTTAAAACCTTTGTTGCATAGTTTACAAATAAATGACTTTTTGGGTAAATGACATAGTTTATGCCTGTTTAAATAATGCAGACGTGTATATGTTTTGGAGCATTTGTCACATTCGAACGGCCTGTCGCCATTGTGCATCTTCATGTGAAGATTTAAAAAGAATTTCATATTGAAGGATCTCATACAAATATTGCAAGTAAATTTATTTTCTTCAGTCTTATATTCCATATACTTCTCCAGAAACTGTCCTTTTTTTGTAAATAATTTATTGCAATCCATGACAGATAGTCCTTCAATTATTTTATTCCTTTTAGAGGATTCTTGAGTGGCTTTTGTTTGTTTAGAATTTTTGCCTAAACTCTTTATTGGGGTGATGATATCATTTAGTTTAAAAGTTAGTCTTAAGCCTTTCCTTACGGTATTTTTTTGTGGGGTGGAAGATGACACATTGCATTCATTAGTAAGTATTATAGCTTCATTTTTTAGTGTTTTGTTGTTAGTTTTGTGCATTTGATTTAATTCACACTTTTCATTCAAACCAAAATCTGTAATAACTGGAGTGGGTATATATAAAAATGCATTTTTGTTTAAAGGACTTTTGAAAAAATCATTTTTGTATGGATTTTTTTTCTGAAAATCTGTTGTAAGGTCTTCCTTTCTAGAATTGAATATTTGTTCTGGACATTCTGAAAAAGAAATTTATAAGAAATAAATTATAATGGAGGTACATATTATGGCATCACAATATGAAATTGATTAGGTATGAATTATTGATTTCACATGCACATTAGATCATGCAATCAAACTAATATTTTAAATGCGAAAGTTTAAATTGATTGTATGGATGTTTGTCATCTCTTCCAAAACTACTCAATGGATCGGGTTGAAATTATAATACATAGATGTTGAAACCTATGTTTGATTAAATTAGAGCTGCCTTAAATCAAACATAGGCTTCTTTTGATTCCATTAAGTAGTTCCCATGGGGAGAAATAACCTTTACACATAAACAACGCGTGCAAAGCCGCGGGCAGAAACTAGCTAATAATAATAAATACCTTCTGTTTTAGAAATTTCCTCAACATTTTTGATTTCTTCTTTGATTTCATCAGCATCATAATTAAGATCTCCGTCATAAACATAGAAGAATGTATTATTTTTCACTGGACCAAGATTTTGTAGTTTAATACAAGAACTTTCCCTGTTTCCAACACAAACTATACTTATTGGGCTTATAAAAAATGTTTTGACACTTGTTTCTCGAGTGCCAGTTTCCTTTATTTGTGTTATTTCTTCTTTTATTTTAATCTCCTTTGTTGGTTCAATTATCACTGTAGAAACAGGTGCTATTTCAACTGTTTGAAGTCTTCTTTTGTAAAGAATTGGAAGAATCTCTTCTGTGAACTGAAAATTATTGTTAGAATATAAATATTTGTATAAAAAAATTGGAAAGTTTTGATGTGTCACATTAGAAATAATAATAATTGATTTCATGGCAGCATAAGACAAAGTAACTTAACTAGGCCCAATATTAAATACCTTAGTATATATAAATTTAAAAGAAGTGTCATTAGCAATGAAAAAAAAAATTAAATAGAAAGTAAACATCACACATATATTAAATATGCAAAAGTTGAGATGTTTGGATGGATGTATGTTAACCTCTTCACACCAGAACTACTGAATGGATCAGACTGAAATTTTGCATTCAGGTAGTTCCAGACCTGGAATAAAACATAGGCTAATAGGCTTTTAATCCCATAAATCAGTTCCCAAGGGATAGAAATAACCTTAAAACATTTCCGTAGAAAAAAAAGGGTGTGAACCGCAGGCAAAAACTAGTAAATAAACAAAACTGTGAATGAAATGGGCTAAAAACTGAAGGACACACTGTAAATGATAGAATTGCTATACATGAGTTTGATGTAGATACCTCAAAACCAACAGCCAGGATCTGGGCAAAGGTTTCTTCTGACGATTTAGACATCAGCTGGAACTTGAGGCTCCTCTGCAGCTGGGATTTGCAGATGTAGCATATCTTCATAGGCCTATCATCTCTAGCCCACTGAAATTAGAAAACAAACACTGCAAACTGAGATTTTATTATGATCAATTAAATAAATAAAAACATTTATTCTTATAAAAGGTTTAACAAGTATTTAAAACAATTGTACATTTAAAATATTAAAACCTTAAGTATTTATACATATTTTATACAAGTAATGTTGATACATAAACAAAAAAGTATTTGCATTAGACTGATGTTTTAAATTTTCTTTACCAATGATCACTTCAACTGCAATTATCAATCTGCCTGCTAAGTGGGGGTGGCATTTTGAGCAATGGATGTATGTGAGCTGATAAGAAGGATCACTTCTTGTTTGCTTGTTTATGATTATCTGGTTTTTCTGATGAAAACTGTGGTATTTTTAAACGTCTCTTCGACAATGGATAGAAAGGGCGCAGATTATAGTGGTTATACATCAGCCTATATTAGTCCACAGCTGGACATAGGCCTCCCCCAATAGTAGTTATGCATTTATGGGTTATATATCTACAAGGGAAACTACAAAATCACAAAAATAACAGATGAGACGAAAACATACCTTGTAGCCGGTTATTTTTTCGTAGATATCTTGGAACTTGGTGTCGGCAACGGTATACGTTTTGATATCGTCGGCTAAACAAATTCGACAGACATGCCATGACATCTTTGTTGGGATTGATTGTGTACCTACGCAACGTCGTTTGGTCACTTGATTTGGTTTTGTTACAAACAAAAACAAAACAAGTGACCAAAGAGAATAAAAATGCTATGGTATGGATGGATAGAGAAGGAATTAATGATGTTCGTCTATTAATTATCTGACTGAACGTCCGTCAGTTATTTGACGATATTGCTCGGACGGAATCTCAGTCAAACGAAGAACGAAGCACTCAATCTGTGACTCAATGTTGCTCCGATCCTCTATTCGTACGCGTGCACACAAACAAACATTGACAATCAATCCACCTATCGTCCACCATTACCGCTTTACACCCACAGAGTGACTCTATCTTAGATCGAAATATTAAAAATGCCTTCTTGTGTGGTCTAAATGTTGTCGAAACCACAAGGCCAGGTAAATCATTTGAAATAATTTTCAATTTGAACATTATTATAAAATTACCAATTTTAAATTGTCGTTTCAATTTATAAATAACACCCCAACCACCTGAACCACCCTATAATACACTGCCACAGATTTCCGAAATAAATTTCCTATTTTATAACATTTTCTGTTATAAGAAAAATACGGGTAGAGAAGGATAGATATTTATGAATATTTAAGAAAAAATCCGGTGCAGTTAGATAAAATTTGTAATGCGCGATGGCAGGTCCAATTATACGCGGTTGTTCCCAGAGAAAATAAACTCGTTATCATTGAATTTGTAGCCGTAGTGCCCAATGACGTGAACAAAGGTATCAAATTTTGTACTTATCAAAATATTCATTAAAGTGAAACTTGCTTATTTGAGGTAGTATTTAGGTATATTTTGCTACCACTATATCGCTAATAATATTATTATTATTATAAAGTTTAAAAAAATATACCTATGAATGTATATTTTTTTATAATAAACTGTTTAGGTAGGTATTATATTAAAATGTAATACCCTTCTATTTTGAGATACATTTCTTTTACATCGGAACTGAACCTTTACTTGTCGTTATCTCTGTAATTTAAAATTATGTGCTGAAATATAATTTAAAAACACATAATTACGTTTTTTTATTCTAAAAAACTATTTATACAGTAAAATTACGTTTCTAAATATCTAATTGGAAACAATAAGATCACTACACGAAACAGAAAAATATATCACAAAAATATTTCTATATATTTATATCTGTAAATATATCGATATACATTACGGCAGCACTACGGAAAGGTGCCAATTTAGGTATATAAGTAGGTTTAGAAACTTGTTTTATTCATAGGTATGCCATATCCATCCATACGTTTCAGTACTCAGAGGTTAGGAATTTAGGATATATATCTACGATTATGAAGGTGTATCTCTTTCTAACAGAACGAAACAAAACCGCCCAATTCGAATAAGGTAATAGGGATTTTCATGAAAAAAAATGGTTTAAAATCTATTCTATTTTTTTATCCATAAGGTGAATACGAAGTGGCACGCTACCCATCGAGGGTATAATAAATAATTTTAATTTTGTATGTTTTTATTTTTAAGTTTGTATATGGATTGAGAATCTGATAATAAATGAGTTAATAATAATAATCTATCTCCGGCGGCGGCCGGCGCGGCGGCGCGGGGCGGCGGCGTAGATTGATGAGTTCTCTTTCTACGATCTACGGTTTTATAAAGTTTCTTTCTATGACATTTTTGCGTTTCATAATATTGGTTGATTTATAGCTTAATTTCAATTAATGGTGATCTCATTCGGAGGGCAAAATGATTTGCATTGATAAATGTTATTCGATTATATGAATTATATAATTTATATATTTCGGATCGAAGCAGTTCTTGCTGGTTCTTGCTGCTTTTTCATTTCATTCCTAATTTTTTAGCGTTTTGGGTGTTTTCTGATTATTGAAATTATTATCATTGATTGCGTTCCGGAGCAGCAAGGCTGGAGTCTTTAATCTGTGGTCATGAGACATGCGACAAAGCGACATCTGTCTGTGGTTCCATTTTCATTTCTGTTTCTGTGACGTCATTATGGCCTGGTTGGGTTAGGTTTGCTTGGGAAATTTTTGTTAATTATTTGTATTTTAGTGTAATTTATGTTGTGCTACTTAGTTTCGAATAGTGATATAAATACCTCATAAAGTGCCGGCAACCCTGGTGCCAAAAGTGATCGTTTCTTGGACTTTTTCTGGCGAAAATGAATCGCCATGAAGGTGGGTAATGATAATCAAAATTTGTTCGATGCTATTGTCACTGCGAATTTCATCGCAAAAATTTACTGAAACCGTGACATCACATCATAATATTGGCGTTGTCTCAAAAAAATAATGCCTATTTACATATGGGACAAAGAAATCGATAATCAAAATGAAAATATGTTTTGTATTTATTGACATATTTTCAGGGGTCAGCTGTGATTCTTGTTTGAAAAATAATTTTCGAGGACGACGATACAAATGTTTGATTTGCATTGACTACGACTTGTGCGCAGCCTGCTATGAGTCCGGCGCCACCACGAACCAGCACACAACAGAGCACCCAATGCAATGCATCCTTTCTAGAAGTGACTTTGGTAAGCTATCACCATCTTCTGATGAACACAGATTCAGAAGTATGTTCTTTGCCACTTGCCTCTAAGCCTCAGGATCAGATATGTACAATAATACTCAATGTTTACATATGACTAAGTACTAACTCAAAGTGATGGGAAGGCAATTATCAATAGTAAGAACAGCTACCTACACTCATAAACTTTCCACATGATTATTGCATCTTCTATCAATGTCATGTTCTGTGATCTATGTTAGTATAACAGGCTTGCCTTTGAAATAGCTGAACAGGACCGAACTTCCCAAGGTTTTCTATTCAGGTTTTGTTAAAGTTTATTATATTTTTGTGTCAAGGAACGCTCAAGACTTATTCAATAGGTTGTGGTATTAGTTGACTATGAAACCATAAAATTGCACCCTTAGGTGTTAAGTCTGCTCTATAAGTGAACAATCATTCTCAAAATTTGTAAATGCATAGAACGGGTAATAAAATAATTTTCATAATATTTTAATTCCTAAAAATATATGATTCTCTTAATGTATTCATGATTCCTGTTTATGTATTTATAATTTAGATTTATTTTCGAATTTTTGTTGATCACAGTGACTCAGCTACTTAAATAACTTCATTCCAAAATTTATTTCTTAAAATGTAAAATAGTATAACAAGTATCCTTATAATTTAATAACATGCCCCACTCTTCCAATGTCAAAAGTCGTTATTGTTGGTCCATTATGTGGTCAGGTAATTTAATTCACTTATCTGAACAAAATCATATAACAGAAAACAATAGAACACTGGAATGACCATAATAATTTATAAAATATTAACGAGTATTCCACTAATCAAAGACATTTAGTTATAATAGTATGAAAATTCTTATATTATATAGTATTATATTTTTATTAATTTTATTCCTAACTAGAGTTAAACCGATAACACATTATATATAATGTATTATAAAAGTTATCTACCAAATACATTTGACAGAGAACCAAAGTTATCAACATAGCTCTAAGAATTAGCAAGCTGAAGTGGCAGTGGGCCAGCCATATCTCGCGATGAACCGACGGCCGCTGGGGAAAACATGTTCTTGAGTGGAGACCTCGATTCGGTAAACGTAGTGTAGGACGCCCTCTGACTAGGTGGGATGACGACCTGCGAAAGACTGTAGGTAGATGCTGGATGCGGCATGCTGAAGACAGGGTGGGCGCTCATTGGGGGAGGCCTATGTCCAGCTGTGGACTGCTATAGGCAGATGATGATGACGAAAGTTATCTAGTTAGTATCCATAATACAAGCTCTGTTTAATTTTGGGCTAGATAATGTTGTGTGGATTGTCCAGCATTATTTATTGACTGCAACTTCACACTTACCGTTTTCAGAATAAATGGGAACTAATTAATGAGATTAAAAGTATGCGAAATTTCAGCTTAATCCCTTAGTAGGAAACATACATCCAAAGTTTCATATTTATAATAATTATGATTAGATTCCAGTGATTTCATTTGCTCATTAAGTAGCTTATGTATAGACTTAAGAATGAATGAATGAACAGTTTATTGTACTTAAAATAACACCTTATATCTAAATATTACATAGTAACAGTACAATAGGCGGCCTTATCGCTTAAAGCGATTTCTTCCAGGCAACCAAGCTACTTAATGAGTAACTACATAATGGTATCCTGGTTCTATCCACAGGATGCCATTAACCACTTGGTTAAATTTCATTAATTCCGTTCAGCTGTTAAAAAAGACAGACATAACTACTTTTGCCTGTTATAACATCAGTAAGTATTCATCATCAGCCTATAGCAGTCCACTGCTGGACATAGGCCTCCCCCAATGAGCGCCATAGCGCCCTGTCTTCACCTTGCCGCATCCAGCAAGTATTAGTGTGATTTATTTATTCGGTTGTCTCGTTTTCCAGATTTATATTACGGAGGTGAAGCTCTGACTTTGGAACAGCCACAGGCATACACTTGTCCATTCTGCAACAGGATGGGGTTCACAGACACCGCTCTCATGGAGCATGTCACCGCTGAGCATGCAGATACCACATTAGCTGTGAGTTGGCCTCCTCACTGAAACAAATAAAAAAATGAAAAAGTATTTATTTCAAGCATATTATACTCATATCAGAAAATATACAAAAGAATCTTAAAAACTAAAAGGATTGCTGGGAAGGTGGCGTTCACAACAGTGCCTGGTGTACGGGCAGTCCACCCTCCCAGCTATCATTGCCAGAACTGTATTGACCTGCATATATTATCCCATCATTGGATAAAGACCTAATAATCCAAAAAAATTAATTCTAAAAGGGGTTGCGGGTTCGATTCCTGCCTTGGGACAAATATTATTATATCTGCAGATATTTGTTCAGGGTGTTCTGGCTGTTTTCTATGTATTGTATTATGTATATCAGTCATCTATTACCTATAACACAAACTCTGCTTAGTTGTGGGAACTGTCTGGCATCATCATCATCATCATCAGCCTGTGAGAGTGCTGCTGGACATAGGCCTCCCCCAATGAGCGTCTTCAGCTGTCTTGTCTGATATATTTATTTATAATTTGAGAAGTTTACTTAAATAACTTACTTATTTAACTTAATTACTTATTTAACGAAGTTTACTTATTTAACTACGTTTACTATACTAAATATAATTCCACCAGGCTTAAAAGATGGCACCATTTTTCAGTTTGTGAACTTATTTATAAGGCCTCATCATAGCGCTATGATGAGGCCTGTGCCAGCACTAGAATCTGAAAGTTGCATTAAAAAATAAATATAACGCTGGACAATCCACGCAGCATCATCTAGCCCCAAGCTAATCAAAGCTTTTGTTACTAGATGACTGATATACTTAATTAATCATTAATAAATCGAACCGCAATCTCTTGCGTCGCTAGGTATAGCTAGTACTCCCAAAAAAGAACAAAACTGGCTTATACCCATCTATTTTAGTGATTATGAACAAAAGTTTTTTTACTTTTGATATCACAGAACTTGATATCATAGCTATGTTTTATCACGGTATATGGGCTTGATAGTAACTGAAAGAATGTTGATCTACACTGATGATGAATGTTGCCTATCCCATTGAGAGCTATCAAAGTTTTGTCATATTTGCATATTTGCTTCAACCCTTGGTAATCAATAGTCACAAGGTCTTAATACCGTACCTAATACCGATATTGATTTTTCTTGGGAGCCTTGTGATTTCTTACTTTCCGGCAAACAAATTGAATGAAAATGAAATTAATTTTATTTTGATACCTTGCCAAAACTACTGGAAATGGATCAAGATGAAATTTGGCGTATATTTAGAACATAGCCTAACTTAGGTAATAGGCTACGCGGGCAGAAGCTTGTCAATTACTTTTTTGACGACCTCTGTGACGCAGTGGGCGAAGTTCCGTCGGTGACGAATGTTGCGGGTTCGATCCCCGTCTCGGGACAAAACAAACCAGACCGACGCGGACGGTCTGATAATTTTTATTTTTTAAAGTACGAGGGTGTTACCACACCAATCTATTAATCGTCGATCGATGATGTATTGGCACAGCCAGATATTCATGGATTTCACGTCCGTTGATTGATCATTTGGTGGATTAGACCTATAGATCATGTGTAATTTTTTCCATACAAAGGTTACCTGAAAGAGATCGTCTCTAAGCGATAAGGCCGCCCATTGTACTTGTCGCATGTAATGTCTTTTCTATTTGTATTAAGTATATCAGTTATCTAGTACCCCTAACACAAGTTAGGGGTACTAGATAGTATTGTATTGTATGTGTTGGTGTGATACATTGCCCTCCCAGCAGGTGGTTTGTCCGGTATGCGCGTCGATGCCGGGCGGGGAACCGAACTTCGTGACGGATGACTTCGCGGGCCATCTCACCCTGGAGCACCGGACCGGGCCCAGAGATCTCATCTCATTTCTGATATCCTTTTTAAATATTTATAATTCATCATCATTAACTCAGTAGACGTAGTGTAGGACGCCTTCCTCCAGGTGGGATGACAACCTGCGAAAGACTGCAGGTTGATGCTGGATGCGTCATGACGAAAAAAGCGCGTGCGAAGCTACGGGCAGAAGCTAGTTTAGATATATGCGACTATCAGTCATACTAAATAGTTTGACTGATACACGCATACATACATATATCTGAATTAAAAAAAAAATTAACCAATAAGCGGAAAATAGTATTAACTATACTATATAGTTTTGTTACTGTATATGTATAAGTGTATTAAATACACTAACAAAATTATTTGAATAACCCAGCAGCTTACCTATTGTAAAACTTATAAAAGTCAACTTACTTAAACCTTATTAATTATTATTGAAATCTTGTGTACGAGCCCAGAGCTGTAGTTAGGTAGTTTGAATTAAACCACTAAGTAAATTAATCGTTGTTATATTGTGTAAAGTATACAAATTTAAGAAAAATACTCATCCGCTCTAGTCCGCGCTAAAGGATTAACTAAAAATGTAGGTCGTGAATGCGGAGTCAGCCGAAATAGTTTTATAAAAGGCTGCCTTCACATTAGGTCGAAAGCAGAGCGGCAGCCGCGCGACTTGTTTGGATTAACGGCAGCGCGACAGCCGCGTGCGATCACCTAACGATCGATACAAGTCGCGTGGCGGCCGCTCTGCTTGCAACATAATGTGAAGGTAGCTTTAAATGTTTGTTGTACGTGAACCGTACATATTGCAAAGGTTTAAGCTTAAAACTTTGATAATATCCTTAATTCCATTGCACGATGAGCCGAGCGGCATCAGACATGGCGGCGTGCGTAGAATGCCGCACTCTGGCCGCGGCGTCAGTCGCGCGCGCCGGACCAACATGCAGTTTAGGTAATTATTTCACATACACACATTACTCTAAACATCAGTGGCGTAACTAAAGGGTGGCAAAAGTTGGCAGGTGGGATGACGACCTGCGAAAATCTGTAGGTAGATACTGAAGACAGGGCGCTCATTAGGGGAGGCCTATGTCCAGCAGTGGACTGCTTTAGGCATCAGCCTAAAGCAGTCCACTGCTGCCTTTTCATTTGCCAACTTCATCGTTGGCAACTTCATTTGCCAACTTCATTTGCCAACTTCATCGTTGGCAACTTCATTTGCCAACTTCATCATCATCAAATGATGATGAAGTTGGCAAATGGCCCCTAGCCGGAAGGAGCATCCGTTCGAAGAATCCCAACTCCCAACATTTAGTTAAAATAATGTGTGCATCCGATGAATTTATTAACAAATTAGTGAAATACCCATCTTCCTTATTAATGAAATTAATTTGATAATTTTGAATAATATTGTATAAATTCTCGGATTACTATGTTACCTACCTATAAATACCAACTACTATTGTTATTGTTTATTAATAAATTGCTCGCCCTTACAGGGTACATGTACCTCTAGTAAGCTAATAAGACCTTAGCTAATAATGTTATTGACAATGTATGTGTATGCAATAAATAAATATGAATTTGCCACGGGCCTCCAACAGATAGTTACGTCACTGCTAATCACAATAGTTCCGTATCTACCTGTACATATATCACGATAGTTTCGTATCCGCCAAAAGACGCGTGTGAAACTGAGTTTCGAACCAGTATTAATAGAACAATCCCGTATAAGGGCGGATAAGATCGAAACATGAATCTGTAAACTGAGCCGAGAGTTAGGTTACTCCATAGATCGATCCGTTACGTTACTCTTTTGTGTGTGATTCGTGCAGCACCTCTGATGAAAATGGAACGCACATTCCATAAAGAATATATATACTCGGAGACTCGCGACTATTCGATAATATAGAGTAACCAAATTCATGTCTCTGGCAGATGTAATAAATCATTTAGATCACTAACCACCCTGGTGGATCATGGTACTAATTTTATTCTCCACATGAAGTTAAACATTCCATGCAAAAACGTCACCGCTTTTTCCTTCATTCCATTATCTCTTACTCAACCCACTGATCCTACAATCAACAACAAAAATATTCAACAAAATCTGATGACTAATACTGTCAAAAATCAACAGATTTTATCAATAAATTCATCCAATCAAAAAGACATACTATTCTAATTATATTAGTGTAGGTTTCACTTATTGAATTCCAGCACCGGCGGTGGTATATCTTCGTTGTCGCCATCGTCACGTGACGCGGTTGTTGACCCTATAGCGGAGTTGCTATCACAACTATCCGGAGTGCGGCGCGCCGGTCAGCCCGGGACGCCGAGTCAACTGCAGCAGTTGCAGATGCAATTGCAGTTAGAACGCCAGCAAGCCACCGTAAGTATACTTTCGATGTTATGCTTTATTTTATGTCATTAATGAAAAGAAGGAAGAAGAGTGGGCTACAATGCGAGCCCTAAGGCACACTACATATTTTTCGCAGCTGATTTAGAAAACGAATCATAACTAGTTAAATCGATTCCTCGATTTATTTGATTCGAAAGTACAAAGAGTTAAACCCTCCTGACAAAGCGCTGGTTTGATGCGTTATCATCTTAACCATAAGTTATTAGGATTCTGTATAATTTTTCTTATGTAAATTCTGCTTTTTTTGTTTTTTACTATATATTATTATAGTTTCTGTGTCGTATTATACATAGTATAATTTAGGTTAGTAAGTACTTGCATATACATATATTATAATATTTATATTATTATTATATATATTATATGTTCTATAATATTATTCTATTTATTTATTAAGCTATTTCTTCATTTTCATTTATCCTCTGCAAGCAAGCAATCCCTTAGCTACTATATGCGAGGACACATAAATGGTTATAAGTTATTATTTAAGTTATCTGTTAAGTGTGTAAAACTGTTTGTCTTCCGAATAAAGCAAAATAAAATAAAACTAGATCGTGGTATACACGATCACGTGAAGCAACAATAATTAGACGGATTACATCCGATCAGCCAAGAGGAAAGTAAGCAATAGCTAACTCTAGATCGCTCTTCACGCAACAAAATGACTCAAGGGCCCATTCGGAAAACGAAAATCGAAGTTTCTGATTCGTGTTCAAGCAACACTTTGTCACTTGTATAGTCGTTAGCATAAAACTAATCTAAAACTTCGGTTTTCGTTTTTACGAGTACGGGCCTTTGGATAAGCATTAGCCTATAGCACTCACTCAACTCAGTGATATATATATGTACAGCTACCCATAATAATTTATTTGATCTGAAATTAGAAGGCGATTTTTGGCTATGTCTGGCTTGTGAGATGGGTGGACCATATCGCAAACGTCGCCGGGTGAACCCAATGAGTGAACCTTAGGGTAAAATAATAAAACTAGCGCCGTATAGAATAAAAATAACATTTATTCATGAAAACTAGTAGCTAGACAAAAAAAAGGTGCACTTAATAAATAAATATAGCTAAGTAATCACAATTTAGCCTGAACTAGGTGATCCTGTGTTTCCGGCGACAAGAGTGCTAAAATTATTAAATAAGATAATCACATACACAATCACACACATCATGTGTGTGATTGTGTATGTGTTTATCTTATTTTTAAAAGCATTAAGTTAACTAATGTTGTTTATGTAATACTAAGGTACTTCATTAACATTGAGTAAGGCTAAATTAATCACTATTCTAACTAGCTTAACATTATGTATACAAATATAATTTACTTGATAGTACCTATAGCTTCTCTGACAAATGACAGGCAAGACCCGATTAACATAAACAATAGCATTATCGAGTGTGTAAACGAGTATACTTACCTAGGCCAAATAATTTCACCAACTGACTAAATGTCAAAAGAACTGGAAGTAAGGACGGCCAACTCGTAGAAACGTTACTGATCCTTCAGGGAAATCATGAAAAACAAGGAAACAAACATGTATTTCAAAAGGAAACTCTACAATACCTTTATCCTCCCGGTCCTGACGTACGGGTGCCAGACCTGGGCCCTAACAAAAGCTCATATCAAAAAGTTAGAAGTGTGCCAATCGGCTATGGAGCGAAGCATGCTAGGAAAAAGGAAACTAGATAAAGTCAGAAACCAATCCCTCGGGAAAAGAACTAAAATAGAAGATGTTACAGTAAAAATAAGGAAACTGAAATGGAGTTGGACTGGACATACAGCAAGAGGAAGAGACAAATGGAGCAAAACGCTGATGGATTGGTTTCCAAGATACAAGAAGCGAAATAGAGGGAGACAATTCAAAAGATATGGGAGGACGAGCTAAGAGACTTAGCAGGGAACACGTGGTTAAGGTTGGCGAGAGATAGAGTAAAGTGGAAGGGGTTGGAGGAGGCCTTTGTCAAAAGAGGGCAAACAGATAATATAGATGTACCTAGTTTAAGCAATAGTAGTTAAGTAAAACCATAAACTGTAAATATTTTCTGAAGAAAAGGTTTTAAAATGAAAAAATGAAAATAGCTTCTCTGCATCATCGTAGGGTAGACTTTGAAGTGAAAATTTAATAGATTTTTTACTGTCTAACGGCTAAATGTGGAACTTATACCAATCAAGTTTAACAAAAGCTTAACTAGATGTCGCTAGTAAAAGTGGACGAGCGCTAGATCGAATTACTGTGCGCGAAAATTAAATATTGAATTTAGTCTGTTGTTTAGGAACGGACCAATAGAGACAGAGACTAGAGAGTGGTGCAATAGTTTGAAAGAAAGGCCTCACCCTTCAGTGGGTGAAGCCAATGTTGCAAATGATGATATTCAGTAATCCAATATTTCGGCACAGTTTCATGCGCCATGATCACGGAAAATAAGGTTGGTATGTCTGCCCATAAAAACTTACTCGCAGTGCCTTCATTTGTTGCGTGATCATGGCGCATGATATTTCTTTATTATATTTATACTTTTTGCACGATAAACTATATACAAAACTTATTCTAGAAAATTAATACAAACCTTATAGGTTGTTGGGGTTTTCTCTCCCTATCTTCAAAAAACTGCTGCATCAGCATTATTTATCCATATAAAATATTGATAGCCTTATGTCTATGTAAGTTTATTATAATGTTTGTAATGTAGGTATTTAGTGTATTTGTTATCAATTATTTATTAAAGTGCCACCGTCTATATTGTTCGTTCATGTCCAGTCCATCCCAAGGTTGCCTGGAAGAGATCGCTCTCAGCGATAAGGCCGCCCTTTATAACTTATTCAAAGTTTTTATCTCTGTATTATTTTCTGTTTTGTGTGGTGTAATAAAGTGTTATCTATCTATCTCCTCGTCGAGGGCACTCCAGTTAGAGTTAAGTTTGTAGGTAAAATAGTAACAGCAAACCACTATCTATAGTAATTAGATTTATTCACAAATTAACAAATTAGGTAATCTGAGCCGCACGTAAAGTTAAAAAGATGCACACACCGGCGCGTGGCAAAGGTTTACGACTCTTTTTATAGTTTACTTAATCAATAATGTAAATCTGCTGTATGAGCTATTTTGGCTCGTACATTGGTAATGTAGTAATGTTGTATGTTGATAGGCGGCGCGACAACAACTGGAGCGGTTGCCGCGGCGAGGCGGCGCGGGCGGAACGGCCGCGGCCCCGGCGCCCGCGCCGCAGCCCGCCGTCGTGCAGCCGCCACCGGCGCAGGACCACACAGACTCACAGTTCCTGCTCGCCTCCTTCCTAGGTAACACTTACCAACTGCCTGCCGAACATTACAACTATTGAGGTAGTCTTACCTCACGACGTTGACAATTAGCTAGCGAGAAACAATTTGAAGAGAAGCGAGTGCTTAAAATCACGATAGGGCTGGTACACCAGTTCAAAGTCGCTCAGCGAGCTATGGAAAGAGCTATGCTCGGAGTTTCTCTGAATGATAGGATTCGTAACGAATACATCCAACTGAGAACCAAAGTTATCGACATAGCTTGAGAATTAGCAAGCTGAAGTGGCAGTGGGCCGGTCATATCCCACGAAGAACCGACGGCCGCTGGGGCAAACGTGTTCTTGAGTGGAGACCACGACTCGGTAAACGTAGTTTAGGACGCCCTCAGACTATAAAAAAACTATACATATAGGTGGGATGACGACCTGCGAAAGACTGCAGGTAAGATGCCTGGATGCGGCAAGCTGAAGACAGGGCGCCATGGCGCTCATTGGGGGACGCCTATGACCAGTTGTGAACTACTATAGGCTGATGATGATGAGTGCTTAAAATGTCGATAGCTAGCCGCTTACTTGTTAGCGGGCGATTTCGCGTTTATAAAAGCGCATCTAAGGGTGGCCGCATACACACGTTTTTCGTATTCGATTTCCGAATTCGTTTTCCGTATTCGGACATCCGAATGCATAAAATCAATATAAAATATATTAACAACAATTCTTTTCCGAACGGAACAAATCCGTACGTACGTTTCGAATGCAAACCAGCGTGTATGCGGCCACTCTAAAACTAGTTAATTTCCCCCAGGAGGCGCAGAAGAACAATCTAGCGACGAGAACGAATCCCGCGCCGCGTTACTGCGCGGCTTGATGCTGGCGTCTCTCGGGCGGACGCGAGTGCAGCGCACAGCTCCGCGGGCGCGCGACGAGCCGCCGCCCGCGCCGCTTGCCGCGCCGCCGCCCGTCGCCGCGCCCCCGGCGCCCGCCGCCCTGCGCGTCAAGCCGCAGCCGAGAACCAAGGTATACTCATCTATTATATGTCCGTCTCCTGTTTCTAAGCTACCTCCCCACCAATTTTCAGCCAAATCGGTAAGTAATAATAATAATGTAACTTACACGACAAACATATATTTAAAGTGTGTATTTGTATTCCAGGAAGGAGGCGGAGTAGCGCGCGGAGCGGCGCGTGGTGTGCCCGAGGGCAGGTAGGGCCGCGAACCGGCGCACCCCCGCGCACCCCCGCCGCCCCCGCGACACTAGCGCCGCACCCGTGGCTGCACCACACACTACTCCACACACGAACCAAGCGTTACATAGACATAATAATATAGCTCTTAATGTAACTAGGCCGATTGCAAAACGGCCGATTGTTGCAAGATCAACTTTCAACAAAACCCCGAATACTCAAACGCATCTCATATTTAAGCACGTCTCAAGTGACGATTTTCTGACAGATTTTCATTTAAAACTGTAAAAAATTTATACTTGAGACTTGCTTAAATCTGAGATGCGTTTGAATAAAAGGGTGTTAGCCATCTTGTCAAATGAAATTAATTAGTTGTTCCCTACAAATCAGCGTTCGTTTTGCAATCGGTTTATCCATTCTACAAACGGGCTGATTCTACGATCCGGTGGCGACATACCATGATAATCTGGCTAGGTTGATACTTGGTTTGGTCGCCGAAGTCTTCCGAAACTAACTAACCACATACATTTTAATATAGTCTGGCTAGGTCATATGACATAGTACGGTAAATTATCTATCAAGGTTTTAATACGGTTTGATAAATTAATCTAGTTATATAGGTCTTCATACTAGCTATGCTGAGTGCAGGCCTCAGCCAGCGACACTAGCGCCACATGCGCATCTGTGCCCGCTTCACACACTACATAGGACACAGGAACCAAGCCCTATACACAAACACTGATAATCTAGCAAGCTTCCAAGAAGATAGCTATTTAGACCCAAGAAACAATTGGCAATATACATAATTTAATGAAACATAATAATTTAACAAAGGTTTTACATTACGTGTAGTTTCGTCAATTTATTTAGATAGATTTTAATACTTGATAACTACGAGACCTAAGAAGCAAGCCCTACATACACTTGATTAAATCTGGCTATATTAATACTTGTTTGGTCGCAAAACCCTTCCGACATTAACCTAACACACATTTTTGTTAAGTCTGCCTAAATCGTATTTATTGCTTGGTTTGATTTATCTGCATCTAGCATCGGTTAAAATAAATACAGGTGGCTACATTAGACCCAGAAAGCAAACCCAACCTACACATACATCACTGTCAAAAGCGATCTATACTATTTAGAATCCAAGATGAAGAAGTAGTGAAGAAGTAGCGTTAACGTTAAATAATAACGTTAACGTTACTTGATTCAACATCTGTAGAGTTAAACAGGAGTGTCTGTTTGTCACATTGAATCTATTTTGTTCCCACACAACATTGATTCAAAGTAACTGACAGCGGTGACCAAACACAATCAAACATACAATAGTGTGCCAGATACTCATGTAATGATGATACTTATGGCTGCCTACGAAACTTAAGTATAGGACTGTTGTATATCTCAAACTGGGCTGAAGATTTTCCACCTCATTGATGACTGCAATAAAGTGCTGAGCCGTTGGTGTGCGAAGTGTGGCTGGGTGTATTAGACTGTTTTTGTTATCCTAACCTTTGTTTGCATCTCTAATTCTACTGTAGCATAAGTTTATATTATTCGTTATTTTATGTTTTTCCTAAATATTTTATTACTAATCCGACGTAAGATGTTTGCAGATCAAATGACTTGCTCTATGTCTTGGGGTCATGCGAATGGGGTGTAATTAGGTGTGCAGTTGCAATATTCTAATTCAACTTGACTATGCATTGTAGAGGAGTAAGCGACGTCGCAGGTCTACGTCGCAGGGTCTCCTCACGAGAGACTGTATTCTGATAAAGTTGGATGTTAAGAGAAGCTTGCTTCGTCCGCGTTGTCTCATTGGGGCCGGTTAATAGTAGGCCTTATGCTAACATAACATAGTGGGCGCTTAGTTTGTTTTGTTGCCTTTCCAAATATCAGTGTGATTTCATTTATTGTAGAAAACTTAGTGATGGAATGTTTTAATCGTTTTAAATATGTACACTTAAATTTAAAAATATATTATTGTGATGGCAATATGTGTCACGATTGTTTAATTTATTGTTGATGGAGAGGAGTCGATTTGTAAGTTTCGCACTGATGTTCACCGGCCGGTTTGGTTTAGTTTCGATGGTGTCGACTACCCCGCACATTGATTGTTATCGAAGCATTGGTAAAGATATATTTTTGTTACTATAGGGACCTAGAAAACTGTATATACTTCGAGTTCTCCTCTCTAACATGTTTTATTTTAATACGGCTCTTACCACGAATTTTCACTAGCTACTCAATGAAGTGCTTATTAGTTTGATTACTATACTCCAGCAACATTACAAAATGTTTGTATGTACCCTAATTAAATTCTATAATAATAAAATGCATTTTTATTCTAACATAATTTCAAATGTATGTAATAAATATTTCATATCTCACTCAATTCGTATGGGCCTAAGGCCGTGCTCACTTTGGATACGTGCGTAAACGTACGACTACGCACGAATGATCCCGACCTTCCAAGGACTATGGGAGCGCTCACACTGCATGCGATCAGTCGTACGTATACGTACGTTTACTTACGACGTCCGAATATATTCCGAACATGTTGGGATTTATCACGCAGTCGTACGTTCAGTTTTACAAAATGAGAACACAATGGATGTAGATGTATTTGACGGAGAAAAACGTAGGTATTCAGTGTGAGCACTCAATTCGTACGAACAGTACTCGTACGTTTACGTACGAAAAAATTCGTATCCAAAGTGAGCGGGGCCTAAGTCGTAGGTAAGTAAGGTATTGTATGTAAGTAAAACCACACCACGACGAATCACCTCTGTCTAACACCCGCGGCCGGGAGCAGCTTTTCCGGCTTAGGAGTTGAGGGAGACCTATTAGCTATAGTTTTTTATTTCTAGAGGTGGCTAGAGCAGTGTGACCAGATTACGTAATTTTTTATACGTTTTTTAGAGGCTGTATTTTTTTGTATCTATGATTCATCATTGGTTGTGGCCGTAAAGCGGCCAAGTCCTTATTAGTATCGATATAAATTTTACCAATACTTTTTTAGAACCGATACCTACTTGTAAGTATCGATATAATTACCGATATTATGCGCGTAAAATATCGATACCAACAAAGTTGGCAAGCACGCGCGCTCGCCCGCCGCCGGTCGGTACGCTAAGACTGGAGAACTGTCAACTTCGCGATTCGCGAGAACCGCTTTGAGTACCGGTATTTTTAAGTATCGAACGAAATGAATATAGCATAATTACCAATGAGATTTTCCAATAGAGACGTCATACTCATTGTAAAGAAATAGAAACATTGCGATATTTTATTAAAGCTACATACCTACCTAGCGTCGTCGTTCGAACATATGTACAACGCCGCCGTATGGCATTATCTCTGTCACTCATTAACGTAACGCATTGCTTGTCTTGTCTCGTTCGTGTTGGTGGAAAAGCGGCAACAGCGCGGCAGTGATTTTAGTTCGAACAGACGAGACGTCGCACAGCATATGTCCTTATCTCTGTTACTCATAAACGCAACGCATACATTACTTGTCTCGTTCGTGTAGGTAGCAAAGCGGCAACCGCGCGGCACTGATTTTTGAGTAAAATTAAATTGATTTTATGATTTTCCATTTTAAACAGTACAAAACAAATAGAAGAAATAAAAAGACACATCCTTCTTGCTTTTATCAACCGTCCCATAGTAAGTATTGCACTTTCTAAACACACAACATGGCCTTTTTAATATTTTTCATTCTCCAAAATCCCGCTTCAACGTACGTCTGCGTCGCGGCCAGGAGCAAGACGGACTGAGTTCAATTCAGGCACGTACCTAATTTTCGTCTGGTTAGGCAGACCTCGGTACAACGTATCTACGTATATATAGCATCATTGATAATTACCGATATTATTGGTACCGGTAGCAAGCCCTGGTAGGCTCGAATGCTACTGATATAAAGAAAGATCACAAATTCCAGCTAGGGCCAAAATATTATTATTGTGTTTTTTCTACCAAGTAAGTAAAATAAATAATTCGTACTATTTCAGTATTTTTGCGAAATTTGATCTGGTCACACTGCCATTGCTTTGCTTTGCTTTGCTATGCAAGACAAGATTGATTATTATTATCATATCTACCGGGCGGGCGTGCATTCATTTTTCTTTTCAAAATAGAAGAAATCTTTATTCATTCGCAATGGCTGATTCGACAGTATCAGAAATAAGTAAAATGAAGGTCGTTGATTTGCGCAAGGAGCTAAAGCTTCGCGGAATATCGACCACGGGTGATAAGTCGGAACTGGTAGCAAGACTACAAGCAGCTATGACTCAAGCAAACGATAGCAACGACGAACATGGTGATATAAATTTGGATTCAGACATCGATTCTGATGGCGTTTTGGAAGACGAAGATGATAAAAGTCAAGGAGATATTCTGGACGACACCGCTGTTGACACATTGACTGAAGAGTTGGCCTTGGCAGAGCAACCAGCAAAAACCGAAACAAAACCACACAGAACTCTCAAAAGAAAGATCACAGCTCCTGACACAACTACAGACAAAGCTGATGGAAAAAATGGTGAAAAAGAGCCCACTACTAAGAAAATTGTCCTGAATAGACCAATTTCAGTGACATCAACCAAACCAGCTGAGGAAAAAGCTGAAGAAGAAAAGCCACCTGAAACTGCAGTAGTAAGTAATAAAGTAAAGATAACTGCTGACGTAGATTCACAATCTAAACTAGAATCACGAGCTAAAAGGTTTGGGCTGCCTGTACAGATGTCTGAATCTGAGCGGAAAGAGGCTAGAATGAAAAGGTTTGGCCAAAGTGCTGCAGATTCCACCTCCAAAAGTAGCATCTCGGTTGCTCCAACAGGAACTCTTACTGAGAATTTGGATAAACTTAAGAAGCGTGCAGAGAGATTTGGTCAATCAGTTTCTAAAATTATGACCGATATTGAAAAGAAAGAGAAACTGGAGAAACGTAAGGCTAAATTTTCAGCTGCCTAAAGTGTCCTTGTTGTAGGATCATATTCTTATTCCAAACTTTCAACTATGTTATAGAGTGAAAATCGTATCATTGATAAGTGAAAATAAATGGACTAACAAGAATTCTTATAATTAATTTTTATTCTTAGTTCACCGATTCTACGTAATCACTAAAAGGCAGATCTGTAAAATCCAGAACACTTTGTAAACATGGCTCTTGAAAATCTTCATGTTTATTATTATAATCTTGGAAGTCCTGCGGTATATGTATTGCAAACTTCATAAAAGGCTCTTCATGTAACTTTGCCCATCGGGCAGCTATTTCTTTATGCAGTGACTTTCTAAATGCCATACAATGCATATGTCTGAACTTTTCATATTTGATTCTGTTGAATCCCATCTGAGCTAGAGTATAACGCCAGCACTTCATGAGCTTAGAATTAGCTCCAACATGTTTTGAATCAGGAGTGTTAATTATCAGTATTCCTCCTGGTTTAAGCAGCAAGTAAGCCTTATGACATGCTGAAATACGAAGATCTGAACTGGGTATGTATTCCAAGAGAAAGCAAAATGTGACAACATCGTAAGATTCTTGCTGTAGTTGCATCACCTTTGAATCCTCAACTAGTTTTTGATGCCCAACTGGCACAGACAAGAAGTCACAATGTAATACCAAATTATTGGCAGGGCACAGATCTATAGCTAAAACATTATAATTTTTATATCTATGAAATGGATTGTAGCAACTGCCCACATCAATTAATTTGAATGGTTCTGAAAATGTTTCCTCAATGTTCAAATCTATTTGAATTTTGCTGGCAATAGACAATTCCTTTTCCCTGTACAATTCATACTTTTTGTTATAAAAGTAATTATTACAGTAATTTATTGCCCATTCAATTCTGCTAATTGCTTCACTACTTTCATTGGCAAAGTTACTTTCCCAGTGGGTTGTTGCCAGGGTTTGCATATATTCTGCATATTTCTCTAAAGTATCCTGGTTCTTGCAGTGTTCCTGCCAAGCTTTTTCAGTTCCTAATTCAGACGATGTTTTTCTCAGGGAGGAATGTACATTTTTTATGAACTGTGCCATTGATTGATGATTCTGATTTGCCATTGCAGAACAATTTCTTAATGCAAAAGCTTGAGGTATTCAAAGACAAGATCAAATAGGGACCTTGATGTGAATTCATTCAATGTTATTATGTTAGTGATCTACGAGGCTGCTATCGTTGCGCTGGGATCGTAAATTTCTTCTGGATCTCACATATAGTACTCAATGTACTAGTGAGATGCTAGTGAGTAAGTGATTTTTCTCATCAACAAAATAGGATCAATTTTCAGTTTTTGTAGGTTGTTTGCAAAGAGAATATAAAGTAGGTATTATTAATTAAATTACGCAGTACAGTTGTTTGTTTACTTTAAACGTCCTCCTTCCTTGTACACACACGTGCCACCTTAATAATTCCTATTATTATTTTAATCTCTGATTATAATCCCTGCCATTAGGAAAGAAGTTGAAGTTAGTTATCCCTCCGCCTCTGGCCGGTGTCGCCGGTGAGTGAATGAATTATATGCCCTCCCCTCGTCTCGTCCCCTTTAATCTTCTCTTTCTAGTAGAAAGAGAAGTCCATTTGTAATTTTGTTTATGGTGTAAAGTTTCTACCATAAACCATAGACTAAGATAAACTGTAAAGGTTTTACACGCTTAGCACGTTAGTGCACTTACAACAACAACGGGTCGAAGTCTCGCTCACTGTACTGTGTCCTGTACACGTTCGGCCAATGCGTTGGGCCAATGCGCCAACGTGTGAACACTGTTTGCGGAGCGCGCAAAGATCCTTTGATGTGTGCACAAATAACCGACACTACTCGGTTTACGAGCCAACGTTGGCCGCCAACTTTCAATATGCGCCAAGTAGGTCTACACGATGGCCCAACGTGTACAGGACGCATAAAGTGTTTTATTTTTCTATTTTATTTGCTTAAAACCTAATTTACAAGTTTGTTTATTCCTCGTTCCTGTCCTTCCATTCCTGTTTATGGCACGTACACAACATACTATCATATCATTTTCTGCTAGTTCTGTTCTAAAATAGGTTATATACCTATCTTAGAACTCAATTTAAATAAGCAAAATGGTGCATTCCTGTATTATGTAGAAAAGTACTTTGTGATTAATATTATACACAAGGACGGCGTGCGACAGCCCGTAGATACAGTGCTTTCATCTACATGATTATGGTATTAAATAATATTTTACACTGTGCCTACCTATAATACTCATATACTTTGTTCATTTTATAATTTAGCTATACTCACTCATACGGCATACCTACATAATTAAATTATACAATTTACTAGGATAAAGTGCGCGCTCCTTGTTTATACTTCGCGCTCCCCAGGCAACTTTGTTTTGGTTTAGGTAACCATTTAACACTCACCTAGGTTGATTTCTTTCGTCCGAGTTACCACAAATGTCAAAACTTGCAGCAAGCAAAATCAAAACAAATTGCTAATGCTAGCTAGCACATTTGCCTTATTTATTTTTCGCCTCTCCTTTTTCTTGCATTCATTTGTTTGAGCTTGAATTTGAATAAATAGGTTTTTAACCTATTTATCAACATGTTTATTTATAGGTTGCTGATACAGTGACAATATAAATAAACCACCATCGGGACCTCACTCATCCAAATTTTCGAAGACTCGCTCTCACAACACCGCCCTAAGAACTCGCCGGTAAACGCATCAACATGAACAGAAATATGTGTACAAAGTACAATCTTTCCGACTGGGACTCCGAACGCTACGTGGATCAGCTTATTTTAGAATGCGATGACACCTATATTGCATGCCCAACTATAGAATCAGAACCTGATCTTCTAATTTCCAAAGTAAGTACTCTAACTAACTTTACCAATTTTCGTGCTACGATAAAAACAAGAGTAGCTTCATGCTGAAATTCGCAACAAACCCACACATTAAAGACTAGTTTCTGCACGCACGTTCGCACGCGTTGTTAAAGAAACGTTTTAAAGTTATTTTTATCCCATGGAAACTGATTTACGAGTTAGAAAAAGCGTATTATTCCAGGCCCAGAATTACCTGAATGCAAAATTTAACTCCAATCCATTCAGTATTTTTGGCGTAAAGATCAAAACTTTCGCATTTAGGTATAATATTTATGTGATTTTGTTTTGTTATCTAGGTGCGCCAATATTACATGAAGCATATGGTTAAACTACTCTCAGTGAACTATGAAAGCCACCAAAAACTCTTGAATAAGAACATATACTTGCCAAGTGGTATTTGGAGGTGTGCTCAACTTATTGAAATGAAGGCAGCTCAAAAGAGCATGGTGATACAACTATACAGGGCCAATATTGTTTCTGTGGTAAGTTATGAGTAATGTAAGTGTACTTCAAATAGATAAATGATTTACTTACTTAATAAAAAAACTATTATCATCTTGTCCTAATTGTAAAAGTAGGTATTTCTCCACAAGTCATTAGAATCTTTTCCAGTGTCCAATATTTTTCGCAGAAACCCTTAAGATTCAAAATAGGTAAAATATGTAAGTGCCTCTTTCTTTTACAGATAAAAACAGTGAAAAGTGATACAGACAAAGGTAGATTACACCGCTTTTTGTTGGATATACTGAGGACCCCTCCCAATGATAAGAAAACCCAAACATCTACCAGCACAGATAGTGAGTGCTGCTGCAAATGCCATACCAATAATAGCAAAAGAAGAAGAAAGAGCTCGCAGAGTATCACAGATTATTCAACACTACTACAACAAAGTGCAATGGTTACCACCCCACAAGTCAGCCAATACAAGATACCAGTTGCAATAAATATGCAGACCCATACACCAGAACCAATAGCTAGAGAAAGCATAACTAGTTTATTAACCGAGCTAGAACCCAAGGGTGTCTCCAATGTAATACCAAACTATAACAACAAAATGGAAGAATCTATGCCCATTCAACAGCAAGTCCCAATAAACAAACTGATGACCCCAATGCATGCTGACAATGATGGAGATGACATAATGATGCAACTAGAAAAGCTCTTCCACACTGAACAAACTGACGAAGACTTGTTTGATGCCACATTTAACATAGAAGCCAACCTAGTGCAAAATGAATCTGCATATGAAGAAAGCATAAGCAAAATCAATGATTCTGGATTAGACAACCCACCAAATACAGTCATTCAAACACTAAAAACCAATGATTTAGTCATTGAAAACCATGCAGCACAAATAAGATCTTTAGATGAAAGATTGGCAACTCTGACTGACATTCTAATAAATAATGACACTAGTGCACCTGAAAAGAAAGAGGAGAGAAAATTCAAGAATGCTCCAAGAGAGAAGAACGTAAAGAAAAAGAAAATTGTTAGTAAATGGCATTGTGAAGAGTACTTCTTGAAGAAAGATCTGCTTGAGACTTTGTATCAAATTGGTGACAATAACAGATCTAAACTTGCAAGGGTAAGATTAACGGACACTATTTTCTATACCTGACACTGGCTTTACACACATTGTTAGCCAATTATAATCAATCCTTCTCATACTTCATATTCAGTTACTTTGAATTATAATATTGATCCATGCTAAAAGTTTATAATCATCCCATTGTGGTAAAGGTTATCCCCACTCAGGTCACTTTTCTTTCACTGACTTATTTATTCAATGTCACTTCACTTTTACGCCCATTGTTAGCCTACTAGTTAATACAGGCTACCACAACACACTCACACATTGCAGACTGTGCAATAAAGACATGATAGATAGTATGGAATTGAAAATGCTTTATTTCCTAATTTTAGATAAAAACTCTTTACTTGCAACTGTTTGGTGAAGACGACGATGATGATGAATGCATTCTGTCACCAATAGAAGACAGCCCACGTCTCATCTTAAGTTGCAAGACTAGGATCTCACTATGGGTCCTGACCACCCTAACTCCTTATTACGGGATGGGCCGAATCAGAGGCAAGAACCTCTTCAAATCAGTGGTCAAATACTTGATAGACCTAATTTTCAAGTGCAAGCAATATCCAGGTAATGATTTATTGTTCATTCTTTTCATATTTACATATTATAATTAGTCATTAACATAACACAAGTTCTGCTTAGCTTGGGGCTAGATAATGCTGTGTGAAATGTCCAGATATAATTATTATTCAATTTATTTATTTATAAAGACCTAGTGTAGGGTCTGCGAAGTGTGCTTATTAAAGTTAACAAAAAATTATTATGATTAAGTATGTACATACATTTAATTCAGCACAGTTAAGTAAATAGTTTTAAAACAATAAGTAATGCTGAACAATTCACACAGCATCATCTAGCCCCAAGCTAAGCAGAGTTTTGTACTAGAATTGATTGAATTTGACTGGTAATTGGTACTAGATAACTGATATACCTAATACTTCTTTATACTTCACTAGATGCGCCCCGTGGTTTCGCCCGCGTGGAAATCTATAAGTCAAGGTTTAGAAACATTCTTGAATCTCTCTATCAATTAAAAAAAACCACATCAAAATTCGTTGCGTAGTTTTAAAGATCTAAACATACATATTATAGGTACAGACAGACACATCCTTGACCTTCGCCCGCTGCGCCACTGGGGCCTCAAATGAATCTTATTTCTTAGAACCTGTTTCTTTTCAATGTTTTCTTTTGTGCATGTATCACTGGTGTACCATCTGTTGATTCCATTAAACTAAAAACCCTTGAATTTGCGCACTAAGGTGTTTTCATAAACGTTGCTTGTTGCCAAGGCGGTTTTTTGTATAGACTTGTATTTTTTTTTTTTCAGATAAAAAAGAAGTTATTAACTTTGTCCAAGACTTCATACAGAACCATGCTATTATAACATGTGAAGCTGACTTCAGAGACATCATAGATAATGTGAGGCAGGAGCCCTATATTTTTGCATAGAAGCATTAAGTTACTTGGTAATTTTTTTTTATAAGCTAAGAGATTTTCTGCCAAATGAGGTAAAAAATTTTTGATTTAATATAAAACGAGCTTCAAATTGAGATTAGTAGATATCACTTCTACAGAAGGGAATACCTATTTTATGTAGAAGTGAAATCTATTTATGTTTTTTTAACTATGATATGTTTACGTGTTAATTCATTTAAAAACAGAAACCTTGCTGGCTACACTTACTACACATTAGATCAGTCATTATAAACACAAAAATCGCGTTAGATCGCAACAAATTACACGGTTCGTTTTTTCGGGATGTTTTGATGATAGATACCAATAGTGTAAAACCAAGACTAACTTACAAATTACTAACTATAAGGAAATAATGGCTCCCTTCCGACGCACAGTACCAGAAACGCAAAATATCTTATACGCGGATGAACAGATGCACATTTCGCGAATTACCAAACACGCAGAAGACCTGATACGCATATTACCAGATTTAGTTTTGCAAAGTACCAGATACGCATATTACCAGATTTAGTTTCGCAAATTACCACATATTAGGTAGGTAAGTACATTACATACTGGAATTAGTACATTCTAGTTAATATTTTTAATTTGTTTTAAATTATGTTACGATGTTCAACAATTTTTCAAACGAATTAAAACATTTGATATCTTCACAAAGTTTTTTTTTAAATTAATCGTTTACATTAAAAAAACACACAAAAACAAAGACTACTTAAAAATTCTATTGAAATTAATTATATTTACTCGCACATTCTTCATGCTTAAACTTAACGTAAAACAAATTTTTTCTGCTTCTTTACTTCTTTGTCTTACTTTAAGAGCTTTAAAATTATTAGTTTTTTAAGAAAATTCAAGGCAGTTATTTTTTTGGCCCTTAATTTCTTTAACATTTTAATGTATGCCCGATCAAATCCTATATCTGCATTTCTTCGGTTACTTTTTTTTGAAATTTTCCATATAAAGTCTTTAACCGTCGTGTCCCATTTCTTGCTTTCTCTTTTTATTTTGTGAACAAAGTCACAAAGTGCCGGATTTTTAATTATTCTTGTATTTATTCTGTGATTCCATCCCTCTAATCTAATGCATTATTTGTTCGGTGGCGTATTTCTGATACACTTATCACGTTTAAAAAATCTTGTGTAAGCCATTCTCTTTCGAAATATTTTTTGAATGTTTGACAACTCACCGTAGTTGGGGATATATCTAATATATTTTGCCAGCAGGGTATAATAAATTTTGCTGGTAATAACGGCAAGTTTGCCGCTAGTCTAACCATTCTTCGGTCATCTTTTGTCTCAATACAATTCAATCTCTTTGCGTTTCTCCACACAGCTTTGCTCATGTGGTAATAGCAGCCGGATACAGTAATTTGTGGGTATACTGTCTTTATGGCTTTGATAGCTGCTGCTTCATAGTCTGTTTTAAATACATTCATGGTCAGGCTTAATTTATTTTTTAAAAGATCAAACATCCGCATATAAGTTTCATATTTTTTGTTAGGCAGTAATGCGAAGATCACTGGAATCACGTGAGTGACAGTGTCGGTAGAATTCAGATCCATGTTTATAGTATATAACTGTGCGAAAGGGGGTGGAGCACTTTTGAACGTACCGTCACCGAAATACATGTCTGATCCAAAAATTTTTATAAATTTTCTGGCTGTCGGGGAACAAAATATTAAATTTTTTTCCGTGTCTCCATCGCTGCAAAACAAAAATTTATTCGCTAATACATCAGGAACCTCAACGTCTTCTAACCGTCGATAAGTCAGCTTGTCACTGTTCAGAAATTTCTTTCTGGCTCTATACATGGAATCCTGTACTTCTTTTACGGTAGGCAAACCACGGACTCCATCATTACCAAGAGCTTCTAATTTTTTCTCTACGATTATTGATACAGAGCCTAGATCATCACACACTTCTTGTTTGCATTGATTCATGGCAATAATTACCTTGCACTTATCAACGTTTCTTTGGCAGAAATGCTGACTACATCGTAAGATGGTTTTATTTGTCAAATCGAGTGTTATGGATGCATTACAGTTCTCTGATCTTTTATTTACACATCGCCAATTATTGGAATTCTTATTTCGCACGTTAAAATTGTAACGAAAACCATCGTGAATTAATAAATTATTCCCAAATTGGTTTTTAGTAATTGTTAATGCCTCCGACATGTTTTCGTGTGAAAGCTTACGTCAATAATACATCAGTCCATAAATGGAATAATTACTGGCCAGTACCACCTAGTTTTACTGAGGAGTGTTTAATCTCTCACTTAGCATCAAGTGTTTCCTGTGTATGAACAGTCAGCGTCATATATAAGGAAACATCCAAAGTGCTCAAATGTAAATCGTCGGAAGGATTGATTTGGCATGTAGATTTGTCAAAAAGTAATTTTCTTTTTTATTTTGTGACTCAAGTATAAATGTTTGTAATCATCATACAAACAAATGCCCCAAGCAGGATTCGAACCTGCAACCTCCGGTTTGACATTCCGGTTGCTATACCATTCTGCCACGGAGGTCGTCAAATAAAAACACTTTCATTATTGAAAAAAAATATATAGTGTGCCACTTAGTCCCCAACTTACTTTTTCATGACGTCAGTACATCGAGGATAACAACGGGGTCTAGTTATAACCATAAATGTAATTAGGAATATTAACTGTATGAGTTATAACACCCCTTTTACACCACATCCAAAACAGCAGTTTTCATGGAATTCAGGTCATCCGCGTATAAGGTATTTTGCGTGTCTGGTACTATGCGTAATTTTTAAATCCTGGTAATTTGCGTAATGAAATTCAGGTCATCCACGTATCAGGTATTTTACGTATGAAATTATGGCATCCGCGTAAAAGATATTTTGCGTTTCTGGTACTGTGCGTCGAAACGAATGGCTCATAGTTGAAATGTCTCGAGATCTTCATTATAAGACATACAGAGCTGGGGTTGTGATCTAACTGTCGCTAATTTTGTCTTCATTAAGTGGTCATGGATAACCAAAAACTGAGAAAGGTCTGAAATATCGAGCAACATCCAAAAAATAAGAACCTTGCAATTTTTTGCGACCTAGAATGTTTTAGATGAGTGGCCTTTATTGCGTTTCCCTTTTTCTATCATTATGACACTATTTGCTTATGCTGGCGTTTAGACATTTAAAACAAGCACTTTCGACTGTCTAAAGTTAAACCATGTTTATGGTGTGTTTAACTGTTGACCGTCGTAAAAAGCAGTTTTGTACTAAAACGCTTTTGTTAAACACGCGTTCAACAGATGTCTAACTTTTTTGTATTACAACTGTAATTCTGAAAATAGCGCGATATATTTTTAATAGATCTGATCTAAGCATTTGTAGATGTTGAGTTTTAATATCAACCCATATCAAAAGTTTGCTTATGCCGCCTAAATAGTTTTATAAGCTGAAAATACTACTTTGGATATTGTACCAATTGTTTGTATCAATATCAATTGTGGTCTTGTGGTAGATATTTTTAATTTTAAAGTAACCACCTATAATTAAGCAAATTTGTTTGGTGTAAAAATTATGGTTATAGCTTTGTAATGCCTACTAAAGTACTGTAGGTATGCAAAGTACCTACCTAAAATTTATAGTTTTGTTAATATAATGCGTTTGCTTAAAGAAATTTAATAATATCCCTGAAATTGACAGTGCTTCCCGTTCTAAAGGAAGGTTGGGTTACGTTTTTTGGGATATTATTAATTTACCTAAAATTTGTTGAAAACTTGTACCTATTTTGATAAAGATTTGTGATATTGGCAGCTGAAAGCTCGTTATTCATTGTTTTTAAAAGATTGTGTATTTCTATATATAACAAAAATAAGTTATGTATTTACATAAATCAGTCTAATAAATTGATTGGGAACCACAGGCGACGCGGTCTAATGACCGAGCCGGCGACGGCGGCACCGCTTCATTATAAAGATGACTAAGGTGCAATACTAAGATGGACCGTGTTGTGTATTAGATACCATGAATTGCGGGTAGATTCCGTTTGTCGCTCGCTACGCTAAGTAATAAAATGTCTACCAGCAGTTGGCTCTGGATCTTCGTTTTATTGCTACACCTCACTGGCGACGAGGATGACAGGCCGCAAACTGATGCTGCAGGCTGCAAGCGACACAACTTCTTTCTATGTATCTATCTCTATGAAAATGATTCCAAGCGCGGCAAAACTGCGGCCAACCGCAGCCTCTAGCCGCAATTTTGCCTGCGGTTGCAGTCTGCAGTCCATCTTGGACTAATCCTTTTAGTCAGTTATTTTCTAGCTTTGTTTGCAAGAACTTCCAGTATTTTTTTGCTACAATCAAAGATAGGGTAAGGATTGTTTGCTAGTTCAAACCAAAGAAAAGCCAGTTTTATGTCGCAACTTTTAAAGGTTGGACATTTATTGAATTATTTCATGTTGGATTCAGATAGTATTTTTAAAATTGTATTCAGTCCAAAATGGAACCCCCCCCCCCCCATCGCTCTTGGGGTGCTATTATTAGACTAGGAACTTATGAATAATAAAACCATGTGAAATGACCTTGCTTTTTATTTGACCTTATCTTTTTACCCTTTTTGGATTAGGGCTCTTGTCAGAATTGTCTTTTGTAAACCATGAGTTTAAAGTCATTTGAACAGCTTTCTTCTTATCAATTTCGACTCTTTTGTTGCAGTCTTTAGACTTATTTCTAGAATTGTTTACTGCTGTTGAAACTGGGTGCCAGGATAAAGCCTCTACTGGTTTCAAATAAGAAAGTGCTTTGTCTGGCTTCACATGATCTATGTCCAACCAAGCCTGAAACCAAGAGAGTAACTGAAGGAAATAATTACATTATTTCTTATTCTATAAAATGAGGTTCTATGTTGGGCTGTATGTTCGTAGTTTCTTCAATCATATTATATAGGGACCAATTTTAATGATTATATTGCAGTTGTATAAAGGATTATCCTGGGATGGTCCAAGAGTCATTCTATTAACCAGGGGTTAGTAATTAATATCTCAAACAGTTTAAAGATGAGGGATAGGAAGTTGGTTTTTAGTTTTTTTTAAAGGTTTTGTTATTATAAATTAAGCATTTGTAACAATAGGAAATCTGAAGGATAAATCTTTAGATTTCCCCTGACTGACTATCCTGCTTGTTTTGCATTTGTATGAATATTTATAGACAGATAATCTTAAAAGAAACTTAGGTACTTAACATACATGGTGCCACATAACATGTGTACTAATACATAATGGGGGACCCTCCCTGAGGTCATCAACCTATGATTTTTTTATTTATTTTGAATATACCTATATATATATTATTATGTGTTCTTTTACACCAACAATTGCAATATTTAACATAAAATATTTCACTTAAGCTAGATGGTACTGTGCAATCTTGAAACGGGCTAACCTGTATTTTCTCATCCGAATCGAGTACTGCAGGCATTCTGTGATGAAGCCAGGCCATGGTACTGTTGGAATCCATGGTGATAACTGAGTAGGCATAAATTATTGTGTCATTGTCTTGCCATATATTGTATAGCCCTGCCATGTGGAGGAGGTGGATACCAGACCAGCCGCTGTCTTCATTGAAGGTATTGTCCCATGACTGGGGATCATCCATCTGAAAAATAAAATAAAAATTACAATATTGTAAAACCCTAAATCGACTAACAAACAACAAAATTTCCTTTAAGTAGATTCTTACCTTTAATTTTTCTTTCTGAGGAGCATAGATATAATGGGGCTGTTTTAGTTTCGAAGTTGTGTTTGTAGTCTGCCATTCATAAAATCCTTCAGCCACTATAACACATCTGCCTCCATTATTAAGTATGGGAGTGTACAGTTTGGAGCGCTTAATGTTTTCAAGGCGACAGTTATTTGTGCTTAAGTTGTGCGATTTGTAGTCTCCCTAAATATATAAGAGGTAACTTTTCAAAACTGTAAAGGAGATTCTATAGGTTGGCAGTATGTTAAAATTACAATTTTGTGATTTTTTTTTTCAAATTTTAAGTGGCAAGTTTGTAGGTACCTTGTGCCATGGCGGAATTATTCCCCACATCATGGGTTTCAGTACTCTATCCATAGTTGCTGCATTTTTATATTTTGCAGAGGATACTAGTACCGGAGTGACATCTGTTGGAGTTATGTTGTATGAGGGTTTGTATTCATTGTCTGCATTATGCTCAGGTAACCATTCTGGAGTTACAAACTTATCTGCTCCTGTCGGTTTATAACTGCAGGCACACTGTATTTGATCCCTATGAAGTGATCTGCAAATAAAGCCGTGTTTTTTTTAAAGTAAGACAATTATTAGTTTCAAAACGGGATTGGTCATTCCGATACTCACAATACAGTTCTCCCGCACATTATTTTCTGATCATCTGTCGAAGAGAAGAGCCACAATAACAACAAATAAACTTAAATCTTAAACTTCAACAAAGTTCATTCAAACAAAAACGTCGTTGTCGTCACTCGTCAGCATGCATAGAGAGAGAGAGAGAGAGATGAATAGAAAATGGTCGTCGTTCATTCGTTTTCGTTTCGTTGTAGCAAACCATAGAATCTTATGCGTCCTGTACACGTTGGACCAATGCGTTGGGCCAACAACGTGTAGACCTTACTGGCACATGTTGGAAGTTGGCGGTCAACGTTGGCTCGCAAACCGACTAGTATCGGTTTTTCGTGCACACATCAAATAATCTTGGCGCGCTCCGCAACAGTGTTCACACGTTGTTGGTGTATTGGCCGAACGTGTACACTTGTACAAGACGCATTAAAAATATGGAACAGCGAGCTTGCTCCTCCAAACGTCATTCTTGAATTGTCAATCATGTCAATGTCACGAACAGAAAACAAACAGCTGTTTTATAAAGCGAAGCACCACCACCAAAATAAAATTAATATTCTATTCTATTTGCCAAAATGGGCTTCCTCTAGTGCTGTACGTGATTTGTGAATAAACTTTGTAAACATGTGGAAGTATGTTTCACGTCGCGTCCGGGACACGTTCGAGAGAAGCGCTAATCACTTCGATAGGCGAAGTACAACAAATGTTGTTAACTCGCCTGTTCCCGAAGAGAAGAACAAACGTTCTGGCCCGCCTTGCCACTGGTTTCTTTCCCGGAAGTGCTGGAACTCGTTCCGTGGGGAAAACGACACCAAAAAAGAAAAATGGAACTTCGAACATCTAAATCGTTCTTGGCTCGGTGCCATCACTTGGGTACGCACATCTTCAATACAATTTTACCGACGTTCCATAATCTTAGGTTTTAATAGTTTACTTTCATTTACAGAGCAGTGCACTTGTGCTAGGATGGTACACAAGTCAAATGCTACACATGAGGTTGAAGCACTGCGTAAGAGATGCTTCTAAATGTGGCAAAATAAACAACCTTGTAGACATATTACAGCCATATATCAATCTTGCTAATAAGCGAGCGCTATGCAACAATGATAAAAAACTTGATAAAATCCTTGAGCAGTTCACTCCAACAGTTCATTTGGTGTCAAATGATCATAGTGGAGGCAAGAAGCATGCATCCCATGTGAACACGAGTGGCAGTGGAAGTCATTCAAGTACAGACTCTTCTGAGAATGATTTAGGAGAAGTACTGAACTCTATAGAAAACAAACTTGGGTTAGCAGCAATTGAAAATGGACAGCATCAAGTTGGAATAAATATGCTGAAGTATGTATTTTATATTACATTTGCATAAAATTATAGTTATTGTTTTATCTATAGAAACTGGCTGTGATATTTAATTATTCATTGTAGGTCAGCTGCAAATCGCCATCATGCTCCCGCACTCTACAACTTGGGTCTGTGCTATGAAAGAGGCCTTGGAGTTAACATTGATGAAAAAATGGTAAAAACATCTATTATTTACACCACAAATGCTAAATATTCAACAGTGAATAAAGTTTTATAGACTTAGCAAATTTGTTTGTATTGTAGTTACAGAAATGATTCATGTCCTTGCTCCACCAAATAGTAGTAATATACTTATTTTGTCACCTTAATATCTGTGTGATGTGATGTATATTTTTATTTAGTAGATGTGAATGTATATTAAGTAGCGTTATTCTTACAGGCCATGGAGTTTTTCAAATCAGCAGCCGCCATGGAGCATCCTGGGGCCCTTTATAATCTTGGTATTTACTATGGGCAAGGAAGAGGTGGTCTGCAGCGCGATCTCGACATGGCCACTAGGCTGCTCCGCCTAGCTGCAGTCCAAGGCCAGCAGGATGCTGTAGATGCCCTCAAATTTTTAAACATAGACATAGATCCTCCTCAAATAGAAATGGATCCATGGCCAAGGCACCAACCATACTTACATAATGAAAACCTCTTACCCTCACACTCTTCCCTTTTTGTTGAAAATATTAATTTCTTGTTGCCTCACTCTCCTGAAACTACTATTTATTAATAGGTATTTCACCTACAATGTGGTGGCGGGTGCTTGTGTTTGTCAATGCTGATTTATTATGTTAGTAATTCCTATTATTTTATGTAAGAAAAATCATAACAAACAGCCGAACAATGCAATGTCTCCTTTTATAATGATTATGTTAGATCTGATAAGATGAATTACCTTATCGCAAATTAAGTTTCATTTACATATTATGATATTTTGTTTCAAAGCATTTGCAGTGGCATTCAGATAAGTTCTTTTGCGTGGTGAGTAATTCCTATTAAACCTATAGATAACCCTTGACCACATGACATCATGACACAACATGATTTTACCTGTTATGAAACTTTTAGCATAAACCCTTAAGCTTTCACTACATTAAAATGTATCTGCAAAACATTTTAATTTAAATCTGCAAAAATTCTAGTGCATATTCTAGTAATAGTCATGGAAAGACCAAAATTTGATTTTGGCATAGTATGTAGTTAAGTCATTTACATTACGAATGATAAGTCATTCTTTACTTTTCGTATGTTTTTGTTATATTCAAGTTTACTTGAAAACAAGTTTTTAATGTGTTTGATACTAGTATATTTTTTTTTACAAGACAGCTTAAGATATTTTGCTATCTTTATTTCTTAACTACACATTGAGTGATCAGTTGTGTAGTTCATAATCAATGACCTGTCGAAAAATAAACTTATTAGAAGTACATAATCTCCTCTTTTATTTCAAGTAGATAAATCAAAATCTAATATCTTAAATTTATTTATTGATACATACATAACTCATATACTTATGTTTATCCTATATTTTACAAAATATGTCTTTATCATGAAATATTTTAACAACAAAATATAATGGTAATGACAAAATGCAGAACAAAAAAATCTTCAATAATAAATGATCCTAATGATTTATACACAAATAATAGATGAAAAAGGACCTCCCAGACCATAAGGGAATGTAATAAGTGTTGATGACATCTATACATCACTAATTGTGAATGTGTCAACATCTAAAGGAAAGACCCTGCGAAAATTGAATTATGTCCTTGAAAAAGAAAGAATACCAACAGAGGTACCTCTAATAGAGTTGATTGAACTTAGCTGTTTTAAAGTTATTTGATATAGCTTGCTGTCTTGCACATGCATTTTTGAGACCTGTAACAAGTAAATAAGAATTTTCATGAATATTGCATACCTACTTACATAATCAAACACATTATCCTAATTGGCGGAAAAAATAGACATGGAAGTATTTCTTACAATCCTGGTAATTCTACTCGGATGTAAAGTAGGTCTCCGCACCGCGTAAAATTTGTCGTATGTTTTATCTCGCTTTTTGTATTAAATAGTGAGTGTTACACAACAAAAATAAAGATATTATTGTAGCGTGCTAAAACAGTTTAAACTTGTTCAATCGAAACAACGTCGACAAGCAAAAAACACTGTTGGCTGCCTAAAAATTAACGCACTAATCCTTTGCGTTGTCATGCTATATCGCAGACTTATAGGTACTCCGATTTTTTTATGAATGAAAACTTATCAAAAACTGATATTAATAACAGAAAACAGCAAAATTATCAAAAAACTAAAACACAAGATTAAATGTGAAAACATTGCTATCTTGCATTTGTAGAGAAAATGTTTTAATTTGTATGCAAAATGCTGTCAAAAAACGTCGAACCAACCTGCCGGGCTGTGTCGCCGACTTTGTTGTGTTGTCAGTGTGTCCAAATAAAATATTCTATTCTATTCTAGTCTCCAGACAATAAGGATACTGTTTTGAAGTAGCGGGCATAGGATATAGCCGGCTCGCTAGCCCTCGTGACAGTTGAGTTGATAAATTTTGTCTCACTCGATCTCGCGAATGACAAAATTGTTCAAATTTCTAATTATCGCGGAACGTAAATCTATACCATATTAGGCTACATTTTACGAGGTATGGACAGCTAGTAAATAACGCAGTACAATCCACACAGCATCCTCTAGCCCCAAAGTAAGCAGGGCCTATGTTATGGTTAATTGTGTAACTGGTATAAATTTACCAAAATAACTAATATTTCCTGGCGTAAGATTCTCTGGCGGGCTGCGCATAGCGGTCGGGGTAGGTGGCCCCGGGCGGCGGCGGCTGATACTGCGGCGGGTAGCGGGTGTCGTAGCCGGTGTAGCGCGTGTCGCTGCTGCCGCCTCCGCCGCCACCGCTGCTTGTCCAGGTCTCGCCGGGGGCGTTACTGCTGCTACCTGTGATTATCATATCAGAATGAGATCAGCAATTGCTAGTTATAAGCCTCCTATAGCTTCGATTAGCCTTCTACACAGAAGACCTAGGTTTTCGTATCAAATTGCATTATTAAAAACTTTCTACATTTTTAGCAATAATGATTTTGAACGAGTTTAGGACTATTCCGTATTTTATTAGCAAAGCAAGCTTACTATCCCTCTCTCTCTATCTCTTTATCCATCGATACTAATAGTCTATATGTGAAAGAAACTCCTGTTACCTTTTCACGTCTAAAAGGCTGATATGATCGATATTTCGCAAGGAGATCAACATCATCGAAGTATTTTTAACCAGGATTATTGCGCTAGAAGCAAGTAATAACAAAAAAATATACCCTTAGAAGGAGCGGAGGAGTCAGGATATCGGCTAGAAGTGTTCCAGCTGCGTGGTTCTGGTTTGGTAGGCGGCGACGGGCGATACGAGCGCGTGTCGCGGGAGTCGTACGTTCGCCTGAAATTAGAATGGTACAATTACTTACATTGTTGAAACACCTCTTTCTTCCCTTTGGTAAAGTTTCAAATCATTTTGAAATACTAATGTAAAGTGGATGTTTACGTAGGTTCTTTGGGTCTGGTCCCAGGAGGCATCGGCTGCCTGGCGTCATCAGTGGCACCATTGCTACTGTACTTGATGTTTGCAGCTGGAACAGAATACAGAACTTATGTTATGAAGATAACATATATAAAAAGGTGGTTCACCCTTACATGGCACTTGTGTGCGACTGCCACATCTGTGTGGATTGATCCAGCAATATTTTAAAACGAGCTGTGTATACAAATTGTCTGAGAATAGATTGATAATATGTTGCACACTTAGTATATTTATTTAAAAGAACAATAACAACTTAAAACCAGTTACAATTGGCAATCTTATGGCGCAAGATCTCTACCAGACAACCATGGATATAATAATATGTACTCACAGGACACATGTCTGGGATACTCGCTGCGCTTGTAATCGCGCTCCGTGCCGCGGTCGCGCTTGTCTGTGCTGCGGTCATAGTTGGAACTCATCTCGAAACGTGGTGGTGGCGGCGCCTCGAATTGACGAGTTGAAGCCTGAAACAAAGGATTGATTAATGCAGTTGGTTGTTCTTGCTTTTAAAGTACATGTGAAGAAACATCTGACACAAAAAAATCTAATTTCATCTGCACAATAATATTAATAGAGAAAGGAATTCAGTCTGTTCAGTAATTTTTACGCGTAACGGTTGAACGCATTTTAATTTGGCAGGGAGATAAATAGGTCTCAAGGAAGCACATAAGCTAAATTTTATCTCTAAAGAGCGCATGCGAAGCAGCGTTTCAAGGGGTAGTCACAGGTAGGCTAAGAAGAAATAGTTCTAGATATGGAACAACATATAGGCTACTGTTTTTCCTGAAAACCGAGCGTGGAGACGAGCCGCAGTTTATACTTACAATGGGCGAAGGCAGCAGACGCTGCTGGTGTCAGTCGGCCAAGGTTGAAAAAAGAAACAGTTTTTTAAAATTTTATAAAACAAACAATTCAAAATGTATTTTTAGTTTATTTTTTCTATTTTCAGTAATTTTTCATGAATTTTTGTCTAATTGGTTCTGTTTAAATCATTTTTGAGCTGTTTTGATATTTTCATGTCGTATACTAAATAAAATGTTACAGTTAGTGTCTTTCTGAGTTACATATAATGATGATTGATCTCTTACTTACTCCCTGTAAAAAAAAAAAAAAATACTCCCTGTACGTTAAGATATTAAGTTTTTAGCAGAGGTAACTGCTGTATGCCCGTGGTGATTGCAGGTATATTACTTTTTGCTTGCGTTTGAGCGTGATAGAAAAGGGGAAAATACCGAAAATTCATGTAGGTAACTATTAATACCGTGTTAACATTAGTGGAATTCCCGCAATTGCAGAGAGGAGAATTAGACTCTCCCTTACCGCGTTTCGACGGGCGGTGAAAAGGGAACTTCACCAGCGCGGTATTTTACCGACAGAGAGTGTAACTATAAGTGAGATCTTTTTCAATTTTCGGTATTTATGATGATACGCTTTTAATTAATTGAAATTATAAGCCTGATATATTAATTAAATACCATATAACCAATAAAATAGATTTAAAACTCTGTTTTATTGAACTCCGTTTTAAATAAGTTTAAAACATTGTTCTAAACACTTCATAAAAAACGTTGTTTGTTTTTGCAAAGCCCGCAGGCAGAATAATGTAGCTTTACACTTACGATAGGCGGAGGCGGCGGACGCTTGTGCCGCGCGTCACGCTCGTAAGCCGGGTCGGGCGGCGGACTGGCTGCCTTGCGGTAGCTGCTGCTCTCATAGCCACGCTTACGACGCTCTTCTTCCAACCTACAAACATTGATTAGTTAGAAAATGTATTAGGTAGTATGCGCGCCACGACAAAATTTGTCGACTGTTTTATCAATATAATGGAGTCTTTATACCCAAGTTGGCAGCCACACCGTCGGCGGCGGGGTGAAGCGACATTAAGGTGTATGAATATTAAGGCAGCCCACATTGTTGTTATTGCTGGGTTGCATGTGTGTGTCGTCATGGTTTTATTGCGCTACGTATGCTAGCTTACTGCCTGGCTTAAGCCTGGCGACACGATTCTAAGATCGTGTCGTGACGCGTGGAGAAAAGTGTAGAAAGTCATATTTAGCGCAAGTAGGACACTTAGAAATAAATCAATCTATAAGGATACCATGAACGCTATTTGGATGATGCAAGTGAAAGTCATTTAAAAACTGCTACTAATTTGCATCTTCTAAGGCTTAGGACTTTATAAATGAAGTTGTCAAGTTACATATGAAAAGCTCAAATGGCTTACCTAAGCTGTGCACGTTTTAGCTCCATTCTTTCCAGTTCCAACTTTTCTCGCTCCAGACGATGTCTCTCGCGCTCTAAACGAAGAAGCTCATTCTTCTCGCGTTCGATTTTCTCCCTGAAAACACAATATTTTTTAGTACCTATGATGGCAATGTTAATGCTTGGCCAGATGTCGCTCAGTTTCGCACCGACAATAGTATGTTAGTAATTTAATGTTGTGTGTAGTTTTATCAATCAAAAATATATGGTATAAAATTTGACTTGTCCAAGTGTTTATTTTGTAAGCCTATGGAAATAAATGATTGAGAATTAAAAGAATAAATAAAAAAAAGTTACATTGCACCAATGAGTCTAGTCCCAATGATATTTGCAGACGTACCTCTCAGCCCTCAGTTTCTCTCTTTCCAGCGCGAGGCGATGTTTCTCCTGCCGCTGTCGTCTCTCCCTCTCTCTCAAAGCCTCTTCGGCGGCACGGCGGCGGCGTTCTTCTTCTCGCGCGGCGCGGGAACGCTCTCGGGCTCGAGCCACATCGCGCTCCTTCTATAAATTTATGAATTTTTTAATTATTATATTTCTAATTTATTTATTCGATTTGAGATTTCTTTTGGTAGTTGATATACCTGCTTTAGTTATGTGAGATATACTTATATGACCATAAAGGCAGGAAAACTTACCCAAATCTTATTGAAAGAAAGCACGTCTCTCGGCGGCGACCTTCTACGTTCCCGGCTGCGAGTGCTGCGTTTTGCGCGGTCCTAAAAACCAGAACTATATTATTACACTGGCTGATACATTACATAGATAGATATTTTTTATTATACATAGAAAACGACCAGAACACTCGGAACAAATATTTGCAGATCGTACACACAATTGTCCCGAGGCGGGAACAATCTCCTGCGTCGCAGGCAGACCTTCACCCACCGCACTACAGAGGTCCACAAATACAATAAATGACTATAGTTTTATCGCGTTTAGGGATTGCAGTTACTCGGCAGACCCTGTATATTAACAAATGAGCAGTAGTAACTAACCTTATCAGATCGGTCTGACTTCTCGCGAGTTCGCGATGTGGATCTTGTGCCTTCGCCTCCCGATTCGGACGGCTTTCCATCGCCGGTTTTCTCAGCGCCATCTTTATTCTCCTAAACACATACAGTTTGTTTTAGCAAGCTCATTTACACAAAGTAATAATATTTTTTTACTATATTTAGATTAAGGTAGAACACACATTAAAGTGTGACTAGTTCACAACACGACACACGTGTTGTGAACTTGTGACGCGTCGGAAGTATATCAGTAATCAGTTTCTATATTAACGCCGAATAACGTAACTCAGATTGAAATGTTAGATTGACGACCCGAACATTCAGATTTTGAGCACGTGTCGAATTTCGTCGCTGCCGGCCGCTACCATTCCGGTGTGAATCGGTCCTAAGTTTGTTTGCAACTTTATTTATTTTCAGCGCAAACGATAAATTTTGAACGAAATATACCTCTTTGGTTTCCTCTTTACAATCTTTGACGTGTTCCGAGCGGGACGGCTGGCGACGTGAAGAGGATTCCGATTCGGACTTAGCCTTCTCCACCGAAATCATTCGTCCATGGAGTTCTAGAAATAATATAATTAGGTGACATACTATGTATAATGTATTCTCTTATTTCCGCATTTAGAGTCTGTTAATTATTCATATTAATAATTTTGCGTGGTGGTTAAGATTTTAATTGTGTTTGTGTGTAACACCAATTACACACAAAAACAATTAAAATCTTAATTTTTATTCTTTACTAAATAAATAAATAATGCTGGCTAAATGATACTGTGTGGCTGGATATCCACCCAGTATCATTTAACCGCACCCCAAGCTAATCAGAGCTTGTGTTATGGGTACAAGATGACTGATATACATAATACAATGCATTACATATATTTGTCCCAAGGCGGGAATAGAACCCGCAACCTCCTGCGTCGCAGGCGAACCTTCGCCTACCGCACCACAGAGGTTGTCGTCAATTAGATTCTGTTGTAATTGAGCGTGAGGTGTTGGCGATACAAAAAACAAATAAAATCTTACATTTTTTTTTACTACCACTCTTGCTTGCCAAAAAGATAAGAGATAGTGAAGCCATGTTAGAATTACTTTTGTATTGTTAAGATTAGTATGGATTGGGTGATGTTATTTATTTATTTAAAACTTTATAGCACTACAAAGGGTAGAAAGGGTGGACTTAATGCAGAGGAATTTTCTACCTGCCGACAATTCTTACAGATGGTTGGCATGCTACCATTATATAGTTTCACAAATATATCACAAATGTATATAAGTTATTTTTGTGTTAAAGCAACACAAAAATGATTAATAACTTTGTTAATCTTGCACAAATAACCTCACCTGTTCTGTGGAGATTTTTGATGCAGTTCTCAGCATCTTGGGGGCTAGCCATAGTCACATAGCCGTAGCAGCGTGACCCAGGGGTTTTGGCATTAGTCACTACTTTCGCGCCAATAACCTGCACAAAATTATATAATTTTGAAACAGAACTTATTGTATAGATAGGGTACAAATTGTGGGCTGACTACCGCAAAAGTTAGAAAAATTAAATCAATCAAATCATAACTTTAGCAGTGAAAGTGCATTTGTATTATGAGATACAAAATTTTGCTTTGAGGTAATTTTCTTAAAATCTGGAAGTCTGTTGATCTAAGTATAGTCCATAATTATGGAAATGTTTTTATAACAAGCAAATGGTGTATTCTGATAAAATTGCTAAGTGCAAGCTGTCAATAATTTTCAATCACAGTAGAATTTTTTAGTTGAGAGGAAATCAAACATTATATTTTTTCATGCAGCCAGCTAGCGTATAATCCTGCACCATGTTATGGGCAGCTGACTTTATTTTTCTTTCAAGATATTAGGTCAACTTTTGTTCTCACACATGGAGAAAAAAACTTTACCTAATGAGGCTGCCACTGCCCGCCACACCCACGGAGTCGCACCTGACGGTAGCGAGTATTCATATACGCTTGAGAAGAAATGACTGACCTAATTTGTACCTGGTTCCTGGACTAACTAAAAACATTTGTGTACCTTTCCATGTTTGCTGCAAAGCTGCTTCAAATCCTTAGCACGAGTGTCGCCCGATAGACCACTGACCCACAAGTTGCGGGCGCCACCTTCCTTGCTCTCATCTTTCCTATCTTTTTTGTCACCTTCAGCTTCCTTGTCTTTATCGTCTACAAATAATAATTATTTTAATTGTTTTTTTAAATGTGAGATACAATAATAAGAAAAATAAGAACAAACTGTGTAGACCTTACCTTTTTGTTCATGGTCATTCTCATCTGCGTCATTGCTGTAAACATTAAACATAATTAGTAACATCATCAACCATTGTTTACTCAGTTTAGGCAAAACGCGTGTATTTTCGCATAACGTGGATTAATTTATTTGTCACAATAACTTTCCCGTGTGATAAGTATCAGCTTATTTGCCGTTAGAACACTAATCGTCTACAAAGTTTTGCACCGTTACTCCACCAGGGTTCATCCGGGAAGACACACTCGCAGTCACGACGGCAGAGACGAGGCGCCGAGTCGACAAGAGGCACGCAGGCGACGGGTCTTCATGTAGTGATGCACGATGTATCTTCTCAATCTTGTAACACGGAGACCGGAGCAAAGCACGCAGCGGCGCAGTCACGACGACTCCGCAGCAGCAACGGCGAAGTGGCGAACTCGTCGCATCAACGCATTGGTGCAAAACTTTGTAGCGAAAACTTAAGATATCGTAGAATGAATTGGAGAGGACAGACGTGGGCAGGCGGCGGTGTCAACGCGACGGCCGTGCGGCGTTCACCAACCTAGTGGCGGGCTGGTCTGCGCTTGCGTGCGACGCGGCGGGCGGCGCGGCGTCCCCGTCCGGCGCGGCGTCCTCCCCGGCGGCTGCGTCCGATTGAGCCTCCGCGTCCCCGTTAGCCGCCTCATCTACGCCGGTAGAGCACGATCATCATTGAGTCAGCGCAGGTCGCTCAGAGAGCGGCCCGAACTGCCTCGTACGCAATCCGCACAATGTCGTCGCTTGTTTTCTTGTGATTTCACACTTGCATGATGTAAATACAATATCCTGACCTGTGAAAACTTGATTCGACATTAACACCTCGTCTGGGAAGCGCAGTAGCTTTGGGCCGTGTAGGTATGTTCTACATACATGTAAATTAGGTCTGGGAAGGCTGGAGTTTGCTCGCTTATTTTAAAATGAACACTGGGTATGCATGGATGTAGCCCGTTATTGTGATTAGGTGCGTAGTTTCATCCAATGAACTTTCACAAGGTTCCATGTACTTGGTAGATTCAAGATTTGCTCGGAAGATGTACTGTCATAGTTTTCTTCTTTGTCTAGTTTCTCATCACCAGCATTCTTCTTCAACATTGGAGCCTTTGGTTCATCCTCCATTGATTACCAGATAATGCCATGATACAACATTATGACATTGCTTTACTATTATTTTTGGCTGATCCAATTCTAATCATTACATTAAAATAGGATATTAACCATGTTCTTTTTTTTTTACAGAACTAAGTCACCCCACATATTTATAATTATGATATCATGGTTACAAACAGACTGAATAAATTCCAGTTCAAAATCATAAATCATGGTAAATATTCTATTTAGTGTACAAAACCCACACATAAATGTTATCTTTAGATTACTTTGATCTATCATGACAAAGTTTAGAAATATGATTCAAAAGTTGGTTACAATGCTGTTTTCTCCAGTGAATTGTGTGTTACCAATTTCTTTGTCTTATAAATTCAATATACAACAGTAAGACCAATCTTTTGGAAATTTTTGTTTTTGAAACTTACCTTTTTTGATGGGTTTAGTAGTATTGTCCGTCTGGAAAGAGAAAATATATATATGAGGAACTATATAACACTTGGCTATGATCCAGAATCTCAAGTCTTAACTACAAACATTGAGTATTTATAGACTGTGCACATATTTAGAATTTCAGTTGGTGCATTCAAGAAATATTGATCAGCCTTGCAGATAGAATTCATGTAACATGTTAGAAAGTTAAGACTATTAGCCAAAAAAAATATTTCCACCACTAAAAATATATTTTATCCAAATTCTAGATACAATGATACAGCATGTCAACAGTTATACCATAACTCTTGATTTTAATCAATTTCCATCATAAAACCATTGGTATCTCCATTAGAAATACATTTAGCGGATGGCAACTGCACCGTCACACTGAAGAAATAGAAACATACCTCTTCATTTAGAAGTTCATCTTCACCAAGATCCAAGTTGATGCTATCCTCAGCATCATTATTATCAGTTTTTTGATCTTCTTCCTTTGCTTCGTTGTCGAGACAAGCTTTTTTAGGCTCAGAAGCCTCAGAATCATCGTGCAGCTCACGTTTTCTAGCGGTCTTTTCAGTCTCGTCAACTTCCATCCTTGCTTCAGTGGATTCAACGTTATTTTCCTTCTGTTCAGATTCCTCGTCATCGCCTGCGTCGTCCTGGACTATCATGTCTTCCATAGCCGGGGTGTCGTCAGCTTCCTGTTCGACGGTGCTTTCGGAGCGTCTCGTCTTTTTGGATGGAGTTTTGGCGTCAGAGTTGGCAAACTCAAACTTGTACGTGGCCGGATCTAGACCTTCCTCTTCCAAGTGCTAAAATATAAAACTTGTCAGAAACATGTCTAATCTACGATACTAAGAATACAGAGTAAGTGAACCACGTATTTTTTTTACCTTTGATAAACGCTGGATGAGCACACCGCGGACGCCGCTTTTATCTAGGTTACGTTTCTCTAATTCTGCTCGTAAATCTATAACTCTGAGATCATTCAGCAAACGTTTTTTGTCTGACATCGCTTAATTAATGGATTGCTTTTTTATTCGGAACAGAATTTCTTCCTGAGTTCCTGTTGATCGATCAGGAAAATCAACACGAATTTGCACACTCGGTTTAGTTTCAATCAAAATGGCGGATAATAAGGAAAATGAATGATGAACAATCGATAAAAAAAACAACGTCTTACGAACGATATCGAGAAACAATCGAGTCAAGTACTTTCGAGCAGTCGCTGTCTAGAAAAGTATAAATTTTGAAGAAAGTCGTAGTGGAATGAATTATATATAATTTAAAACTATGTTACATTTTCATAGGTTTAAGTTTATATCAGAGAAAAATGTAATATCTAGGTGGTTTCTGGGTGGTGGATACGCGTAATGAAATGAAACATTCAAATACTGCGATTCTTAGTAACTATAGTAAGTATACTATAATAAAATTGTCTGTGTTTTTTAGTTAATCATAATATTAGCTTGATGTTGGCCAGAATAACCTTTGTGTATGATCGTAATGTAGGTATGTACGTACGATACGAATGATCTTCGAATACGATTGAAGGACGGAACAGACCACGACGACGACGACGACGACGACGACGCGGCGACGTTCAGTCAGTCGCATCGATCGTCATCTTCGTCGTTCGTTTCGTGCTGCAAGTAGGTATTCGATTCGATGCGACGACTCTATCATTAATTTCTTACCATAGACAAAACAAATTTGTTGTCAACGAAATCTCATGGTTTTATGATGGCCATAGAGTCAACATTCACTGCGTACCTATGTCATTGTCAAAGTCAGTCGATCGACCAATAAAAATGGAATCTATGAAAAATTGTCAATAATTGGTCAACAATTCAACATCACAGAACAATAATATCCTAACTTCAACATTAACATTCAAGTCATGTGATTTTGCCACAGGATTGTGTTCTCTAATCTGTTTGATTTAAAGTATTTTCTTTTTGGAGGGGTCCAATAACTTAACATTTTCTTTCAGTGTTTTATTTTCTTCTCAAAGAATTTACTATAATTTTGTTGTGCGTGGTGTGTTGATTCAATCATATATCCATTCGTGGAAGTTAAAGTTACTAAGAAACACATAGTTCAAAGAGAATACAATAACCACAAACAGTTTAATTTGCTAAATTGGAATCATGTCGGACAAAGGTACAGGTCAGTCAATAACATTGATATTCTTAGATTCTTGGGTCTTCTAACAAAACAATCCATTATCCCTTAATATTACAGATCGCGTCGACCTAGATACAACCTGCAACTTACTAGACAAGCTTATTCTGAAACAGTTGCATTTAATGGAAGAGAAAATGCAATGTGAGTTGAACATCCAATCAAGTATCAACAACGGCAGCATACACTTGGCGAAGTCGCGATACATCATGGGTCAGAGTTCTGTAAGTATTACCAGATTACCTACAGAGAGTTCTCCTGACTTTGAGGCATCAACACTGTGTGAAACTACTGAAGAAGATCATGTAAAGCAACTGAAGGTGATTGAAAATACTGGTCAGAACACAGTGAACCCGCTGCGCTGGTTTGGGGTACTGGTTCCACAGAATTTGCATAAAGCACAAGGTATTTTCCAGAATACAATTAATTTTATTGTTGAATGTGCCAATGTACAGTTGCAAATAGTGAACAACATAAGGAATATTGAGTGCTTGAAGATGTACAAAAGACTTCTACAGTCTTAAGTCTGCCATTTACATAATTAAAAATCAAAGGATTAAGAAGCTGAGGGAGTGTTATGGATTTGAATAATATTGGTTAGTGAGTGTCACACAACCAATTTAAGTGAAATGAATGACTTGGTTCTTATAAATAAAACCATTGAGTTATCATTTATATATATTTATTTTAACTTTATGAGGTGAAATGACCAGTTTTCAGTTGTCCTGTAGCAGAACTTTATAAACTTTTCGTCTGAATATAGATAGATAACTAATAACACTACTTTTATTTATTTAAAGTATATTTAATTTAACCTGCAGATGTATAAAGACAAGGTGTCTAAACAAAAAATGGTGCTTCTTTCTGCAGGACCCACTGACTTGCTTGAGGGCCGATCAGCCCACATGATGTATACAAAAAATAATATTCACTGGGTTAATGGTTTAAATAAAATGTTATAAACATAGTCAATACATGCAGTACTTTATGCTCTGCTTCACTACCTTTATAAATGCAAATTGTGTAAATGCAGAAAATAACAGATCACAAATATTGGTACCTAAGTAAGTACTAAAAATTTGAACACATTCACTGAGGGAGATATAATAATATAGATAATTTTTTAAAAGCCCTAGTCCTTTCATACACATTGATTTCTCAAATCCAGGCCTACAGTGTATGAAAAAAGTAAATTCACGAGCTGTTAAAAAATTTTCTGTACAGTCAGCGTCAAATTGATATAAGCGTCTAGTCTAGAGTAGTCATAATGATCTGAAAAACATAAAAGCATTTTAATATGCGCAGTTTGAATAATCATATTGTTGTAAGCACCTAAGGTGTTTAAAATATCTTACTACTCATTGTTTCATATTTATATGAGCAGTCAGGGTGTTCAAAATAATCTCAAACCAAGCTCTCAAAGTTTGTATGCAATCTCATAATTGCTAAGATGATTTTGAAAACCCTGACTGCTCACATAAATATGAAACAATAAGTAGTTAGATATTTTGAACACCTTGGGTGCTTACTACAATATGATGATTCAAACTTCTTGTATCAAATTGCTTCCATGTTTTTCAGATCATTTTGACTAATCTAGACGCTCATATCAATTTGACGCTGACTGAACATGTTGTGGTCCACTTAAACAGTACCTATACTCCGATTCAAAAACCTTGATAATTTTTGTGTACAAAGGTACAAAAACCAAGGAATATTGGTGGAAAATATTTAACATTGGTATCATTGGAACAAAGCACAGAACCCAGAAACAATTTACGAAAGCTTTTATTTATTTTAATTGATCTCTTGTTCGTTTTCAAATACAAATTTTAACATTTATCTTTGCACTTTTGAGATTAAGCATTGTGTTATGCAGTTTGTGTTTAAATTTTTGCTGTTACCTTCTTGTTTTCTGTTACTGTTATCAGATTTTGTAAAATTTTCATTCATAAATGCCTTTGTTAAATTCATACATAAAATATCTTTGACCCTTTATCGGAGTATTGTTATATTAAACATTGTTATATTCTTCCACACACAAAGAAAGATAACATTGTTAATTAATCTAAGGGTAACTATGTTATTGTATTACATTATAACTGTATAATAGACGAAACTATGTTTTGGTTTAAGTACACTGGAACTTAACCTAATTAACAACATTGATTGAACATATTTACAATTTTATTAAACTTAAACTTCACAACTAACATTAATTTACTTACAACAAAAATTTAAATAAATTTATAAAACGTAACATAAATAGTAACTCCATTATTGATCTCTTAATCATAAATATTTGTCTTTTTGGTGAGATTTCAGTCGTATGATTCTAGTCTCACTAACAATGGTTTAATCTAAGAAATCTCCAAGCAAGGCAATCTTACAAAATAACAACATTCTCTTAAATACCCTGATATAAAACAATGGAAAAGATAAAATTAAAACAACAAATACCAATGAAAGGTAAATAAATCTAACTTATGTAAAAACATGAAAAGTGTTAATGAAACTTACTTTGCAGTTTAATACATTAAAACATTTATAAAAAGATTGAATAGTAAATAACAAAATTTTAATATGTTTCTTATAAATAATAAAATTACATATTTGTGCGTACATTGACAAAATAATTGTGCTTAATGTGCAAATTATTAACGCCTTGACTAGACTCATTTTGAGCTGTTAGGTGTTAGTGTTTTCGAAATATGACATCCTACCCTACATAGAACCTACGATAAATACTGATGTTGTTACTCACTTTTGTGCATCAATCAACAACATGAAGCAAATCCACCAAATTTAAAAAAATACTAATAGCAAACCCAGGTATAATATTATAAAAATTGCTTAAAAACTGGTGGTACCCATAGCTACGTAATATGGTGTAAAACCCACTGTGCAACCATCTCGACCTAAAATAAACCTGGTAGGTGGTATTTTCATACTTCGAGGTTTCAAAATCCTAGTTAATGACATTATTGCGATAATAATAGGCATGTTCAAAAATGGAATGTAATATATTTTTCGCTTTCGAAATTTAAAGTGTTGTCTCTGCAAAATGTAGCATTAAATCTTACCTATTATTCAGTAATATGCAGTTATACTAAGCCACCGTACTAAACAGACAAGTTCTTCAACAATTTGTTGATCTATACTCGCTAATATGCCACTTGTATATTATCATTCAAAACAGCATTGATTAAAGTTCGTAATAGACCAATAGGTCTTGATTATAGGTATATTGACTGATTTATATTGGTTTTTTGGTTAAACTTGCCACCTCAATCATCTTTCGTAGGTGTTAACAGGCTCATATAATGATGAAAGATCGTAAAGGTACCTTTTATTTTGTAGGTACCTTTTTATAAGGCCAACTGAAGCACAAGTTTAGTAGATACAGAGACAGCTACGTGTCTAAATACCAATCTAAACGAACAAAATGATGCTTAAAAACTGGTGAAAGCAATGTAATTTGCGTAAGACCCCATAACGTGCAGTGCTAACCATCACTACCTTCATTATTGCTGTGTGTCACCTCGAGCGTATTTATTTTTAGCGTTGCGTTCAGGTTTATACCTGAAATTATTGCGAAAATAATAGGCATGTTGAAAAAGAGAATGTGATACAAACCTACCTCTCTTAATTTTTAAGTGTAGAGTCTGTATGTATGTGTTAAGTCGCTGCAAAATGTAGTTCATCAATCTTAATAAGTACTAAATGTAATGCAGTCATAGGGTTATACAAGCTTGCAAACAAAATCGATGCTAAGACTATTGCTAAAGACAAGGTTTTCACCAATTTAAAATCCACGTAACCCCGACTAAGTAATTTAATATCTACAAATAGCACCGATTGAAGTTCCGAATAAAAAATGCAATAATGTGACCCTTTATTTTGTTAAATAAGCATGTAAAAAAAATGTAGGGGTAACTGGCACGATCTTAGTAGAGGCAAAGTAGTCCTGACAATTTGGTGCCAATGTTACTGTTTAATTCAGTTTAGTAATGAACAAGCGGTGACTTTCGGGGGCTACAAAATGATGTAGGTCCCAAATAGGTACCTTGCCTATGTCAATGATGTCATCACGTACAAAATATTTCACATCTAAAAACCAACGCTCTATTCTACCCATTCTGATTTTAATACTATCAGTTGTTGGCGCCTAAACTGCGATCACAAATACTATCTAGATTTCGGGGCTCACATTACAAGTGCGCTCTTATTTACGAAGACGGATTTTTTGCACCGACCCGACATCTAGATGAAGAAGCTTGCTTCAAAAACAGCTCGTGCATTTTGCCAGTTGCTAAAAATCGGGCTTGTTAGACAATGCAAGGCCAGGTTATCAGGCCAAAGTCATCAGGACGGGTAAACCTCAGGAGTAAGAACTCACGGGATGAGTTCCATCCCTCTCCAATCAGTCCTGGTGCAGGTGGATTCGCGCCACCAAGCTTGTACGTCGCTGTAGTGCGTAGCCCTGTCTCTGCGTTCATTCGCGTGCACCATAGCACACACGCGGCAGAAGAAGTATGTGTTTATGAATTCTCCCGTGCCCTGTGACAAACAAACAACATTTACTAATTGGATCACTTGCATTCCTTTAGAGAGATGAAAACAATGAACCATGGTAACCAGAAATCTATGTACCTATATTGTCAAATACTTCGATAGGAATTTAGTATGTTGTCTGGAGTTGTCCTTCAATACAATAATGTTCACTTGAATCAAATGAATAAATGATTATGATTGGGATGTTGCGAGGATGTATGTAAGACAAAAAACATACCTACGCGGTACAATAAAGGCATAGGTATAATTTGCATGCAGTAAGTTTATACTGTATACATATAATTTTATTCTAAAAAACGACTTCAAATTCCCCAAAATTTTGACAAATAGTAATCCCTAGGGAATGTGTTTAATTTTTTTTGTCCATATCGGTGCCATTCGCTATGCAATAGCAAAATCATTCTAGAAATCTGTAGAAAATTGAAGGAGAAATCGGTTAACATACATAAAAACATAAATACTAGTTACAGCCTACATAGAAGACCTTATTTGATAATAAATGTATAATGCTTGTCTAAGTGCTTTTTTTGTAAGCCTATAGTAATAAAGGAATTTGAATTTGGACTTCAATAAACAGTGGTAGGTACCTACAGCCGAACATAGAACCTTTTTTGAAATCATTTAAAAACGGAAAACACTCACCTTCCACTTGAAGTAAGAGTTGTAAAGCGTGTCGTCTTCATCCAGCCGTCGAAGATACGCAGCCAGCTCTTCGACGCCCGCGAACTCTTCCACGTGAATGTAAGAGTTGTGTGGCGCTATAGCCGCGTACTCCTCCGCCCGCGCGCCCATCACTATTGGCAGGACATTGTGTCTGAAATAAACGAACATGAGGGGCTAAAAAGGTTTAAGATATTTATTTACTTATCAAAATATTAATAATAACTGGTGAGAAACAAAATAAGCTTATTTTCTATTGTTACTAGTTCGCTTCAGTACAAGCAAATAATCAAAATTATGTGGATAATTAACAAAATACCGTACAGAGTAAAATAAAGGCAAGCACATACTAATACAAATTCTGAATTATTAAATAACATGTAATAATTATAAAAACGAAACCCAGGAGGAGGGATTCGATTCGCCTATTAATCTAATCACCACGCTTGTTTGGGGCACATCCAGCAATTAACGAACAAGTGCTGATACATGGAAGATCTGGTGAAAGAATACTAACTGAAGTCCATTCACGAAGAACTTCTCAGTGACGTAATCCCTGCAATTAGAGTTCTCGAATGCTAAATAGAACTTGTAGTCCTTGTTCAGCATATCCAAGCAGTTGGGATCGGTCCGGGGGCAGTGGTAGGACCCGCAGGCTCCGTAGATATCCACTGAGATGTACTTGCTGAGCTGCCTCGCGAACTGAAGGCGACGGTTCCGCGCGTGGCAGTTTGAGACGAACCACGCCACCTGAAAATGACCATATACCATTTACGAGATTGTGTTTATTTATTTATTTTATACTTCTTGCAAGATAAAAAATAAAGATGCACAAAACACGAGTGTCAATATTAAGATTATCTACCTACATTTTTAAGCTAAGCTTTCTTCCTTCACACCATCACCCACTGCTGGACATGTCTCCCCCAAACAAGGCGGGTTTTGCCATAACATAACCCAATTGGCAGACGGAGTGTAAATGAAGACTAAATCAATAACACTTTATTTCTTACTCGCTGCGCCCCGCGGTTTCACCCGCGTGGTGATAGATATTTTGGATAATATACAATATATCTTTATAAATTGTAGCCTATGTGTTATTCTGATGTATAAGCTATATTATTGTAAAGTTTCATTAAAATCCAATAAGTAGTTTTTCGTGAAAGAGTAACAAACATCCATACATCCATTACTTACAAACTTTCGCGTTTATAATAGGATTTGACTAATAATTTACAGTCATACAATTTGACTTGTATAAGTGCTTACTTTGTAAGCAAGTTATTGATATCTGATGGATACCAGGCACCCCTTAATGGTAATAATATACAAAAAGATGCTGCTGCCCTTGATGCTCTAACATTTGGTATATTATTGAATTGTCCGAAGGCCCGTAGGTATTATGAAAGCTTGTTCAATAAAGGATCTATGCTTAACACTTTGACTGCGGTTTTTTTTCGACGACTGCGATCTTTTTTTTTACCTAAAAAATTCGTGCTGCCGCTCTACACAGCAGCGGTTGTGTTGCGCCGCACATGCGTTTCGTTCGAAAAATATTACAGCTCTGCTGAGTCACAAAGATCTGTATTTTCTTAGCCGCTGCGCTAGTGTGGATTTTCGCAGATTAGTCACTTGTAGAAAACTCATACCGTGCGTTTTCAGCACTCAAAGTGTTAAGTAATTTGAAAAAAGTTTATGTCATAAACGTTACTAATATAGGTATTACTCGCATATTTGTATTATATGTTTGAAATGTACACTTTTTACGGGTTTGAGTGTATACAAACATTCTCTCTCGACGACCGATATGGCGCGGTGGGCGAAGGTCCGCCTGCGACGCAGGAGGTTGCGGGTTCGATTCCTGCCTCGGAACAATTGTGTGTACGATCTGCAGATATTTGTTCCGGGTATTCTGGTCGTTTTCTATGTATAATAAAAAAATCTATCCATGTAATGTATTGTATTATGTATATCAGTTATCTAGTACCTATAACACAAGCTTTGCTTACCATGGGGCTAGATAATGCTGTGTGGATTGTCCAGCATTATTTATTATTATTTATTTATTGATAATGACAAGATAAATTGATATTATCCTTAGTTTTGGATGTTTGTATGGAAATATGAGCGACTCGTTTAACCAAAAACTAAAACTATTGTAGTTTGATAAGTGTACAGATTAAAACTGTGACTAAGGACAATAAGAGGACCATTTGTTCGCTTGTTTATAATGTTATCTTCAAACGAACAGTGTAACTAATTAATAAATACGTTCCGTAGGTACCTATACAGTTTTATAGCTTTTTTATCGATCTAATATCGCAGAACCTGTGTTAGCAGGCACCTAACTAGGTAACAGTGGTGCGTAGTAGGTAAGTTTCACGAGTCCCACTTATTGATAGGCGTCGATGCGTTGATTTTATAGCAAATTTTAATTAAATACCTACTGAATTTTAATTATCTGTTGGTACTTAGGAACGCAGTAAAGCAATAAGCGTTTTGTGTTGTGGTATAGCCCTTACTCAGTAGGCACCACCTACCACGTACAACGACAACGAATTATCTACGTGCGAAAATTTAAATTTTCCGATTGCAATGCACTGTTTCAACGTTGGTTGTCTAGAAGTATACAATTTTACAGAAGACACAAAAACTAAGAAATTTTCTCCTCAATACACCTCATACTTTATATCTTATAACCTCATATTTTATTCCCGTGAAACATACGTTTCACGGGAATTAAATATGAGGTTTATGTGACATTATAAAAAATGCCACAAAAAAAATTCAAGGGAAAGACGCCGGTTTAAATCCCGCCGAATTCGATATTTTGGGACATAATTTAATTCCTTATACGTTCACAAATTAAACCTACCGTGAACGTCTTTAATGTATTTTTTGTATTAATTTCATACGCTGAAAATAGAATACCTATGGGACGAGGTTTTCTATCCGGCTTAGGTACGTCAAGCTGAAGGGCGCTATGGCGATCATTAGTGTCCACTGTGTCCAGCTGTGGACTAACATAGGCTGAATATGTGAACCTATCATAATCAGATGATAGGTACTTACGTTCACATATCCAACCTTCGTGTGAATGTGTTTAAAGGGGTAAAACACTTCACACGAAGGTTTATTGGTAATTATCATGGGCATCAATACTGATGCTTGTAACCATCTGCAGCACAGAGGGACGACGACGGGGCGCGGGGCGGCCACAGTGGGACGAAATTAGGATTTGGGGACTTAGGGATTTTTCTTTGTGCCAACGGATAGAGCTAATAAATCTTCACAAAATTTGTTCTGTACAATTTTTTTTAATCCGTATAATTAAGGTAGATTTTTTTTTTTGTATGGAACAAATTGATGCAAAATTTTTGCCAAGTCATGAAAGATCCCGCGTTGGAACGTTTTTTTCTTATATTTTGGTTGTACTGCTATCATTATTTTTATAATTTTTGCTATCGTTTGCCTTCTCTGCCAGAAAAATAGGTTAGAATAATGACAATAAATGTAATTATTACCTTCTGACTTTTCTAATACATAAAGTAATTGTAAGCATATTTCATGCAATATAATTAGAACTTTGATTTAATAAGACCAGTAATTACTTAAAATTCAACATAACTTCATCCAAATTTAACATGATCCTGGTTCCATGAAGATATAATCAATAATAACCTTAATTTACTAATATCCGCCTTACAATAATAAATGTTCCTTTTTATTTATTAGTGTTCGTTTTTGTTCCAATATAATTATGTAATAGTTTAAGCGGATAACTGTTCAGACGCTCTTCCTTGAAATGAGTTGAGACATAATATAAATACTTATCTTACATGAACTCAAGACTCCCACGGCAAAAATATTGTACTAACTTTTAAACTCGCATTCATGTTTTGTATCTAATTATTGGCAAGGTCACTGCACAGGTAGTAATATCCACACCACCCTTATGACGTCACTTGTTTTGGTAAAACATAAATACGATAACAATGGGAGCTTATCACAATAAGTGTTTACGTGGTTTCATTGACGGCAGGTAATCATAATTAAGTCAGTTGGTCCCTTGGTCCTATTTCGAGTTAACTACTGTCAGTACGTGGTTACATTCCGTAAGGCACGCACACGCTACTTGTTCTCATCAGAATTGTTAAAATATTTCTTTTTATTTCGGTCATAATGGTTCGTGAATTGGTGACGAACTTAGATTTGTTTGTTAAATTGAAACAGACTGGCACTGGAAATATAAATAATGCCGCAGGTCTATATGAAATAATAAAATCTAGTCTAAACAAAGATCTAAACAAAGAAAATACCAAAAAGTTAAAACTGTTTTGCGCTAACTTTTGCTCTAACTTGCATAGGCGATGGGTAAATGCTAATAGTAAAGCCGAAGTATTCAGAAATAAAAGTAGTGAATGGTTGAGTACAGAGGTTTCGTGGCCTGATTATATCAAAAGCACAACAGAAGAAAGTACTTCTGAAGCTAATATAACCGAGCATGAAGCATGCATACCTAGCACATCATTTCAAGCGGTAACACCATGTAAGAAAAGCGTAGGAACGTACACTGATGTGAGTCCGAGAAAACCTTTCTGTGAATTAGGGCCTAAACAGAACAAAAGACGCACTGAAAATACCGAAAATACTATGTCTCTTGATGAAATATCATATATATATTCTATGAAATTAAAAGATCAGGGTCTTGGTGATCTCGCGGAAATTAATGATCACTTGTACAAAAATCAACAAGATGTCAAAAAAGTAAAAAGTTGTCTTGATATGTTAACTAATACACCTGATAAAACATTGTTTAGTGCAGATGAGGCATTAGGTATACTTTTATCGTTAAAATTATCAAAGTGGCAGTACAGTACTTTAAGAGAAAAAGTGGAAGAAAAAAACGCACATGTTTTTCCTTCCTACTTTCAGATCCAAAAAGCAAAACAGTTGTGCTATCCATCAGAAGAAGACATAATACTAACAGACACTAAAGTTCAAATAAAACTTCAAGCGCTGTTAGATTTAACAGCAACTAGGTTAATAAAATCAATAACAGTAAATGAAGAATATACGGAAATGAAATTAATAAGTAATTGGGGTTTTGATGGTGCTTCCAATCAATCTACATACAAACAAAAATTAGAATCAGAAACAGATGAAAACGCAGATGATTCTGGCATATTTATGGGAAGTTTAGTACCTATTAAGTTAGTTTCTGGGGACAACATCATTTGGGAAAATGATTCACCAAACTCTCCTTACATGTGTCGACCGCTATTTTTTAAATTCATAAAAGAAAATAAGTCCACTATAACGCAAGAAATGAATGCAATTGAGTCTGAAATCAGTAAATTGCTGGAGACAAAAGTAGGCGACACCAAAATTTCACACTCATTATTGCTTACCATGATAGATGGTAAAGCAACAGCTATTTTGAGTGAAACTTCAACGCAACGATGCGATATATGTAAAGCATCTCCCAAAGAAATGAATGAATTTGATATATTATCAAAAAAAACAATCGAGACGGATTTTTATAAATATGGCCTATCGTCATTACATATGTGGATACGTATGATGGAGTGCATTCTGCACATTGCGTATAGGTTGGATTTGAAAACATGGGTTGTAAAGGGAGAAGACAAAATGATTATGGAAAGTAAGAAGAAAATTATTCAGGATGCTTTCAAAGCGGAGATGGGATTGTTGGTTGATATAGTCAAACAAGGTCACGGTACTACCAATGATGGTAACACGGCTAGGAGATTTTTTGCAGATCCCAAAAAAACAGCTTCGATAACCGGTGTTAATGAAGATTTAATACAACGATTTGCAACCATATTGCAAGCTGTTTCCTCTGGGCAAAATATAAATACGGATAAGTTCAGAAAACATTGTGAGGTCACTATGAAGTTGTACATAGATTTGTATAAATGGTACTATATGCCATCAAGCGTGCATAAAGTTCTGGCTCATGGAGCAGATATAATTGCCAATTTCGGACTGATTCCAATTGGGAAGCTATCCGAAGAAGCTTCTGAATCTAGAAATAAAGATTTCAGACGATTTCGCTTAGATCATTCAAGAAAATTTAGTAGAAAAGCCACTAACCAAGACATTCTAAATAACTTATTAATTAGTTCAGACCCTTGCATTTCAATGAAACGTCCCAAATTCCAGCGAAAACATAAGGAGCTTTCAGATGGAGCAAAGAATTTGCTATTAACATCTGAAAGTTTAGATGATCTAGAAAAAGAGAATTTTGAATTTGTAAGTGTAGACTTACAGCAAAACATAGAGGATGAACAAGGTTGTGATTAATTTACCATACGAATGTACGTTTGTCACCTTTTCAAATTATTTGAACCGAATTATTGCCATTACTTAAGCAATAATATCGATAAACCTATTTTAATTATCTGGTTAGTTGTGATAAGTATTATTAATGTATATTTATATTTTAGTGGATTAGGCCTACTGGGGAAACCACTTAACAAAAACGCTCCTAGATCTCTACCTCATGGGTGGTGTGGAAAAGAGAAATCCAGTGAGTGCATACCATAATTATCGTCAATGTAATGAAAATAGAGAAAAAACATAATTATAAAAAAATCGGGGCAAATCGAGCATCACGTATATGCATTTTTAGTAGTTCATGGCTACAGCCATATGAATCAATACATGACTTGGTAAAGGCTCGTCAATAAAGTGAGATATAAGCCAAATAAACTTTATCTCCATACAAAAAAAAATTAAAACCGTCGTATCTCCGAAAATACTGCTCCAATCGAAATTATTTACTTAACAGTTTATGATTATTACATTGAGTAGAATCAGATGCCATCTTTATAATTTCGTTAAAAGGTATTTGATTTTCAAGTACCCCTAAGTCCACTACAGGCCATTTTCAGCCCACTGGCGGCGCGGAGGCGGCGCGGCGCCACCGCCCCCCGAGGCTAGACAGGGAATGCATTAGGATATTCTCTTACCTTTTTAGTTTTATTAGCAGCGTAGTTCCTATCTTGTTCCCTCTCTGTAATAAGATCATCGTGGTACACCCATTTCTCGTAAGGCGTCACAATATCCGAGTCCCGCCGGTAGGTGGCAGTCCAGTTGAACACATCTACTGATGATGGGCGGAGATTTGCCGTGTGGAATGGACACTCGAGGTAGTAAAGGATCCAGATCTGAAAGATGAAAATACTAATATTATAAATGCGAAAGTTCCGATTGATTGTTTCGATGTTCGTTACCCCGACACGACACATTAGGTAGGTAGGTACTGAATAATGACCAGGCTACTTTTCACTACATAGTATAAAAAAGTCGCTTCCCGCTTTCTGTCTGTCCCTATGTATGCTTAGATCTTTAAAACAACACAACGGATTTAGATGCGAGTTTTTTAAATAGATAGTAGAGTGATTCAAGCGGAAGGTTTATAAACTATTAGACACATAGATTTCCACGAGGACGAAGCCGCAAGGCGCAGCTAGTATTATAAATGCGAAAGCTTGGATTTTTTAAAGAACACATGAACAAAGTAGACAATAAGAAAAGTGCCAATGGACACGTTCTGAGTAATATGTTGTTATAAAAATAAGTTAGAACTAAATTACCCATTAGCCAATTCTATGGCTAGATTGTAATTATACTCTAGCGTATTTAACATTTATATAAGTATACTAGACAATATAAAAAAAAATTACCTCTTTACGCCAGACTAGGTATATGTTATGAACGGATCGGGCTGAAATTTTGCATAGATGTAGCTTTTAGCCTGGAATCATACATAGGCTACTTATATCCGATAAATCAATTCCCATGAGAAAGAAATAACCTTTAGACGTATCCATTGAAACAATCCGTGCATAGCATACACTAAAAAATATAGACTACTAGTTAGTAAGTAGTCTATATTATTATTCAAGGTTCAGATATTTATATAAATTCACACAGCATTATCTAGCCCCATGGCACAGATAATATAATCCCATGGTAAGCAGAGCTTGTGTTATGGGTACTAGATAACTGATATACATAATACAATATATTACATAGATAGATATTATTTATTATACATAGAAAACGACCAGAACACCCGGAACAAATATCTGCAGATCGTACTCACAATTGTTCCGAGGCGGGAATCGAACCCGCAACCTGCTGCGTCGCAGGCGGACCTTCGCCCACCGCGCCACATCGGTCGTCAAAAATATATGTAAATAGTATTCTTATATTAATAATTATACCTAATCCTCAGTTTGTATTAATTTGGCTTTGCCTACCGACCAGTTCGCGCCGTTGACTCGTTTAAACTTAACTAATTTTAGTTGCAGGCGCGATAAACTGTATCGCGTGTTCGTTCCGAACTAGGCTGCCACTATCAGATGGATAAGAGTGCGAGTTAAGTCAGCCAAATACGGAAAGGAACGGGTGACGCAATATTAGCAGTTTATATATTTACAGGAACCAGTGGGCATGTATTTGATTAGGAGTATGAAACTGTAATTTGCATGTCTTTTCTATATACTCGTACTTTGATTGATATTATTCAACGTTGTTTAATAAATTTTGTAATCCAATAAATTCATTGCCTTTTATTTCATGAAGAAACTAATATTTATCCTATCTTATCGAAGTTTTCTTGCTAACTGTACCAAAAAATTCAAACTAGTATTTCCTTTCCCAACGGGTCGTTAGGAATGGAAATACTAGTTATTTGAAAAGTCGTGGACCCGCCTGGTAAACGACCTCTGGGAATAAGCCTACAAAAGTATGGTTAAATATTTTGCTCAAGGTTTAAAGGGTATCATAAACTTGTGGTTGCATTTTATTATCTTTCTCAACCGCGAATTATGAAAAAAAAGCCTTTAATGCATCGGTTATATTGATTCGTTACACATTGCAACACTTGTATCTCGTAGTCACAATCAAGATTAGTTAGGTACAATCACCGTCATTCTTCTTGTCCTCTGGCGAACCACGTGACAAAGATGCGCACACAGAACGCAATTCTGCACATTTATGTTTGTTAAAGATGTAAAAGATTAACTGTTCTTTTGTCACACAAAATATGGCATTTTATTATTTGATAGCACAGTTATGCTTACAGGATAGGAGTTGATGATGATGCCAGTTATGTTATGATGCCCCGTATGCATCCGTAGGTAAAGGATTAACCACTCTTTACGACTGTACTGTGTAGTGTATACGTACGAGTACCTAATAAAATAATCCTTCTTTCCATCCATCATGATATCATCGCTAAACATTGTTAAAACCTAATAGAGAGTAGGTACTTATAAAAAAATATCTGAGAATTATGAATTCTCCTAATACAATTTTCCTGTAGCTACACCCCCACTCTACTCTCTCCTCTCTCTCCTTACTGCCCCGTCCAAAAAATCCACCATGTAAACCTTTAGACTAGACAAGACATAAATACCACACTTGGTACCAAATGTGATAAATTTAGGGCGTCGTCGTTGTCGCAGCTTGACCGGTGTTTCCTTTCCATAGCGATAAAGTTTTTATCGATAAGTAAGGTATTTTTTATGAGTCAGATAATCGAATATACAAACACTAGAAAGATAACATAATGTAGGTAACTATGTGGGCAGCCGTTAACGGATTGGACACTGATTATTTCCATCACTTATTTCGATTCGGTATCAAATATTTACCTACCTATAGTCTGATTCAAAAACCTGGCCATTTTTGTATACACGGTATAAAGTTAAATATATTCCACCAATATTCTGTGAAAGAAATATTTAACGACATTGGTATCATCGAAGCAAAGCAAAGAAGCTCGAAACAATTTTTGGTTTTGAAAGCTTTCATTCATCATTTAATTGATCTCTCGTTTGTTTTCGAATTCAAACACAAAAATTGAGATTATGCGTTTTTGAAGTCTGTTGTTTAGATTTTAGTGAAAACCTTACCTACTACCTTGTTGTATTCTGTTATTGTTAACAGTTTTTGTAAATTTTCATTCATCTCAGTCATTGTTGAATTAAAATATCTTGGATTCTAAATCGGACTATAATAACTGAGACATCAGTGTTTGTATTCACATTAAATAAATTCATAGATAAGTACATTATTTATAAGTACTTCTACAATAATTATCACATGTTTATCATTAGCATTGCAATGTGTTATCATTACCACAGTTATCACCTATATAATAAACAGATAAACCTAAGCACCTGCTATAAAATATTGATTTATGTGTGCGAATTGATTATATTAATCATATCACATCACACATTGATAAAAAACCTACTGAATACAATTATGTAGAAAAAAAAATCGGTCTACAAAAACCTTTTGGAGTTTTGAAAGGTTTTTTTTTTTTTTTTTTTTTTTTTTTTTTTTTTTTTTTTTTTTTTTTTTTTTTTTGCTGGACACTGCTTAAATTTTGGAAAATAAAGCATCGTGATAACAATGTTCAGACAGACAATGAGGTTGCAGATTGATTTAGACAAAAAAATAAATATGCTAAATAAATAATCACACGTAAAATCTCATTATATCCCCTCTCTCCTTGTGATATTTCGTATTTTTTTCCAAATCCCTCCTTCCCCCTTTTAAGCCAGCTTGATAAATAGACGATCTCTAAGGAGGTCGTCTCATTTGCTTTGAATGTCGTCTTATACCAACTAAAGAGGTCGTCTTACTTGTTTAGGACGTTGTCTTACCAACTAAATAGGTCGACTACTTGCTTATGACGTTGTATTACCTGCTTAGCAGATCGTTTCACGTTGAAAGGGGTGTAGTGATCCTTGAAGAGTATAGCGTCAGCTGTCGCTGCGTCTCTCGAATCTGCAGTGAGGTAACACTGGTCCACGGGACATTTGTTCCTTAGGAACTCAGTCCTGCCCTGTGCGACGTTCCAAGCGCTGAACCCATTCGCTAGGAGAATCTTCTTAACTGGTATGTCTTCATCAGTGGGCAGTGCGTACATTAGTTGTTGGGCTATCCTGGGAAGTAACACGAGTCAGTTGAATTACAATAATATTTGGAAAACATTGATAGAGTTAGAATAGAACACGCCTGTTTTACACCCAGGCCGTAAACACTTAGCACGTTGATTGTTCGATAGGTAGCATAGTTAAGGGCCCGGCGACCCTCGCTTGCAAAAATCGCTCAGAATATCGCTGTCCCTGTTTAACCCTTTCGTCGCGCCCCATGCGTGCGCGATAGCAATATTAGCCGTTCAAAATTTGGTTTTTTCCGTATTACCATAAATTATGACTGAAAACTTTTTGTATTCTTCACAAAGTATTGTTATTCTGTAACTAGACAATATTAGCTGTGTTCCTTAATTAATAACACGTAAGATATTGAAGTTTTTAATACGAAACAAATAGCAAGAAAACTTGTCCATTTTCGCATAAAAATGTGCAAAGTGCGATTGGCTTTCATTTAATTTTAGGTAAGTATTTTGGAAAAAAAAAACTATTTAGGAACCTAGATAAATCCTATTAAAATACAAATACAAATAATACAATATTACAGTGGAAATATGCTTGAATTGGAAATCATTTTGGTATTACGTTTGTATGAAGAATTCGTCCCTCCGGAGGCCTCTTAACTAGTGAGATCGTATCTATATTTTTAACCGATTTCGAAAAAAGGAGGAGATTCTATGTTCGGCTGAATGTATGTATGTTTTTATTATGTATGTTCGTCGATTTCTCTATCAATAATGGACCGATTTTACAAAGTTCTTTCGCTATTGTTTAAAGAAAGATTTCGAGGTGGACCCATTAAATTATATTCCCAGGGGATTAGTATTTGTCCCGCACTACTTAAAAAGTAGACCTACATCAGTCTAGACTACGTTAATAAACCTAGGTACATCAATGTAGAATTTCAGCCCGATCATTTAATTCGATTTATCGTGAAAATTAAAATAACAACGTAGGTACTTACATAAATCTATCCATCCTAACTTTTGTATTTTTCGTAATATTTTGTAATATTAGTGTGATTTTTTTATTATCAGGCGACCCACCCCCCACAACTTGATTAAAAAAGTTCTTCATAACTATTTTTTTAATAACTCAGTGCTTCTGAAAGATTTGTCTTCGATATTCCCCAAACTCATTCATTATCTACATTGAAGCAACGCCAAAAAATATACCGTTGGCGTCTTTTAGCTTCATTTGGAAGGTGCTAATTGAAACGTTCCGTGTTGTGTCTGTCACTAAAGAGTTCAATAACTTGAGTTATCAGTATGCCACTTTGTAAAAAAACTCGTTCGACTCCTAACTAGACATTTTCTATGAAATTGTTTTACCTACGAACGGAATGCTGGCTGATAAAATACCTACTATTTCCATCAATGCTAACATAATTAACGATTATTATTCCACAGAATGTCATCACCAACATCCGATAGCCAATAATGGAAGCGGGTCCATCCCATCGGGAGGGAGGCAGGCAGCGGCACGGGAGGGTAACTCCGGGTTCAGTGCAATATGCGGATGCGGGCAGCCCATGTTGTTCAACATTGCCATTTTCTGGGCACTCTACCTTCTGGTGACGGTTTAGATTTTTAGGAAATTGATATATAAATTAAAGTCAAAGTATATTTATTGCTTAATTACATGTTAAAAGATGGCTCACGTATATATGTATGTACCTACTATAATATATCTAAGCTATAAGTGTTAATACTCTAGTTGTAATTTGTCCGTTTGTTGTTTTTGTGTCATACACACTAATATAATACATGCGAAATTTGGATGTCTGTTACCACTTCACGCCAAAATTATTGAAAAGATCGGACTGAAATTTTGCATACAGGTAGTTCTATGCCTGTAATAATTAGTAATAAAACATAGACTTGTAGACTTTTTATCCCACCGGCTATTTCTATACCGTTCCCATGGAATAGGAAAATAACCTTAAACAATGAGTGCGAAGTGGCGGAACCTATTTGTTAAATAAATATATTTTCTTAAGAAGAGTCGTAAGATTCTCTCAAAACAAATGTGAGCGTGAGTAACCTCCTTCCCACGGGTAAATTGCCACAGTTGAAATGAGAGGGGGTCAAGTTTCAGTAGATCTATCCCTGCTCTATTGATAATACATGATACTGCATGAGAGTGTATAGGTACTGTGCGTGCAGGTTTTTTTTATAAGTACAGACAACAGCATTAATTGGTAACCGGTAACCACCCCACAGAATATGTAATAGTGTCATTCAGTAGCATGCAGGTTCAAATCCGTGAATATAAAAATATTGATTTTAGTTTACATTATTCTCGTTAATTTAGCTGTTAAACTTGCTTTATTTTATTATAAAGTTTATTCAATTATTTAAATAAAGAACTAATGTTTTTCTTTCAATACTGACATTTTTATTATCACGAATAACGATACTAAAATTTCAAGACTTTATAACATGTAACTATGGTTTAGTGGTTAGTGTAACCGAGTTTCTCTCACTGCACATCGAACCCATCATCGAATCCTTACAGTGGATATCTTTTATTTTTCATAGGGTGGATTATGGATACCGTTGCGCGTTGTCCGCTCTCAATACCGCGCTGAAAAGATGTTACAATAACACTGGTGTCTACTGGACCTATACTATGGTATAAGTAGGTACCTACTACACTATTGCCGTCATCTAATACCACTGTTCCATTGCTGAACGCAGGCCTCCCCTGACTATTGTATGCAAATTATAAAAAATGTTGAGCAAAAATCGATCGAACAAACTTCTTAGTAAAAAAATCGATTGTCATAAATAAACGAATCGTGACCAGAGTATATTATCTGTGCCAGAGTTTAGCGTAAATCTGCACAGGACCGACCAAAATGGTTACTTGACATATTTTATTGAAGGCGTACAGTAGCAGTAGGTAAGTGTTCAAGTAGAGAAGAGTTTGACCCTTTTTGACCTGCAGGTTAGCACGGTAGCCATGTATTATTATTATTGTTTCTCTGTAGGTTTATTTAATTTAATTTTATGTGTGCTGTGTTTTAGTGTGTTAACTTATTCTTATTCTCATAAGTACCTGTCGCCTCCGGGATTATCTTCAGGGAACAAGCCTTGGGGATCGTGCGTGAGGGGCCGCAGCTCGCCGCCGCGCATGAACCACGGCCGTAATGATACCTCCTTCACATGGTCTTTGGTGTCATCTGTCTCCACTTCTTCCGTTATTAAGTTCTATGAACAATAGGTAATGGTTAATACATCTTCGAACGGAAGAAGTTATAAATAAACAGCTAGCTGTTAATATTTTTAAACTTACGCGATCTGAACACATAATTATAAGTATTAATACAACGGGTATTTATCGCGTTTATTTACCTATTTTCCCGACGTTTCAACAGGTTTACACTCTGTCGTGGTCACGGGATGACTCAGATGAGCTAGCTGTTCCCGCGGATTCACCCGCGTTAAATTCGAATTTCACATTTCTTAAATATGTAATATAGCCTATGTTCATCAGGGATAGCTTCCCAATGGTGAAAGAATTTCACAAATCGGTCCAGTAGCTTCGGATCCTATTCAATACAAACAAACAAAAAAATCAAACCTTTCCTTTTTATAATATTAGTATAGATTTACTGCTGCTTACGTACGTAGAACATTGTGAACACAGGTGTGAAAATCGTTTGCTCTAGGTACCTGGATCTGGTCGTAATTTACACTAAATGATCTACTGATATCTTACCCTACTCAATGTAGAGACAGTTATAACAAGCCTGTGTTTTGAGAAACAAAAATTCGATCTGCCTGTTTAGAGAAATTATAGAGATTACTGTATAAACTCTGATAAACAATGAGATGAGATCACGCAGTGAGAGAGTTTTACGGTGAAAGCGTTTTGTGTTTTTTAATTTTAAGTACCTAAGTTTAGATCGGAAACCTCGATGGCGATGAGACGACTACGCCTAAGTCAATTTTGAGAGTCCATTATGTTGGTATCTTATAAGCATCGATCATAAGATGATGCTAAAAGAGGCGGTCGTAGGTAGCCGCAACGCCACCTACCGAAGCCATCTCAGTAAAAAGAGGTAGCAGAGCTAAAAGAGGGAGGTGCTGGATGCTTTTAACAGAGCGCTATGGCGCTCTGTTAAAAGCTTGACGCGGGTGGACTAACATAGGCTGATAATGATAATGAAAAAAGAGATAAGTAAGTACCTGAAGATGATTCTCACTGTGCGGTAAAGCCGGCGGCGGAGGCGGCGCGGTCGGCGAGGGCGGCCTGGACGGCGCCAGCACCGGCGGCGGCCGCGGCAGTAGCAGCAGCGCTAGAGCAGTCAACGCCAGCGGCAGCAGCAAGGCCACCCGCCGCAGCGCCCGCAGCACATGGGCTGCCCGCATCCGCATGTTGCACTGAACCCGGAGTTACCCTCCCGTGCCGCTGCCTGCCTCCCGATGGGATGGACCCGCTTCCATTATTGGCTATCGGATTGGTGGTGATGGCATTCTGTGGAATAATAACCATCATCGTTATGTTACGTTAATGATACTTCTCCATCTGTTTGTTTGTGATCTACCAACTCTTAGTTTACTTATATCTTTTTCTCCATCCCTTGGTTGTCTGGGAGAAATCGCTGTCAGCGATAAGGCCGTCTATTGTACTTTTAATGTGTAATATTTAGATATAAGGTGCTATTTGGTGATCATTCATTCGTTTTTTATGCTAGCTCAAATAATTATTTAATGATGTCTGAAATAAACAATATTTATTTTTCAACAAAACTACGTAACTTATGAAGAAACTGGTTCAAGGAAACCAAACAATCAATAAGCTACGAATCAAAATATAAGTCATTTCAATAGATCGCAGGGTTCCTGAGATCTAGACCTAATAATGTCCAAAAAAAAGTACTTTCATGATTTTTTTTCGTATTTTGATTCTCAATCGTGTTTTCACATTCGAGGAACCAAAGAAAAAATGTAGAATTTTATGTCATTCGAGTGTTTTTCCACGGGGATCCCTTGAGTACTGAGATCTAGCTTAGTTTGGCATCCAAACCCGCTCGGTTCGTCCCTTGAATGGCTTGTGTACCTACAGGCACATATCTGCTAAGTTGTGTCCCACTTCGCACGCCCGTTATCAAGGCATGCGAAGTAAGGTAATAACCCTGGCATTGATTAGTAGTTAAGCAGGTACGTACTTAGTTACTTACCTACTAGTTAGGTACTTACCTACTAGTAAAGTACGTACCTACTATTTAGGTTAGGTTAGGTTAGCAGTATGCACCTATGCAGTTAATCAAAACAGTGGTAGCTAGTAGGTTAGGAAGTACCCGATTGCATTCGTAACAAATAACATTTAGTCATACGTTAACTAACGATCTGAATATACCTACAACAAAACTACCTGTTCCTAACACAGAATACGAAGAGAGTAAGTAGTACTCGTACTTCTGCAAGGCTATCACGCTATATAACACAATTATTTATTTATTTAATCATATACATGTACACTGTTTTCACGGGCACCCAATACAACATAGTACTTACCTTTTAAATTTTACATTACAATTAGAAATCATTATAAATGTATATATATTTTACAGAAAAGCAAAACAAAAAATCGTGAAGTCAGCCGAGTCAGCCTTAGTTAAATGTGAAAGTTTGTAAGTATGGATGCATGGATGTTTGTTACTCTCACGTAAAAACTACTGGAAACTTTACAATAATATAGCTTATACATCAGAATAACACATAGGCTACAATTCATAAAGATAATTATCCAAAATATCTATCACTACGCGGGTGAAACCGCGGGGCGCAGCTAGTAAATATATTCAGATTTTTTTTATGTATGTCAGTTATCTAGTACCCATAACACAAGCTCTGCTTACCATGGGGCTAGATAATGATGTGTGAATTGTCCAGCATTATTAATTAATTTAGCCGGATCCACAATAACCACATCCGACGATCCAAAATGGATAGACGATCCCGCCATCTTAATATTGCCGTGCCCTAGTTGTGTAGTGGTGCATGTTTGAAACAACTTTGTTACTTATAAGATCCCAGTCAGATCCAAATGTACAATATGCTTGCAATAAGAAAATTGACTTTGACTTCGATCCGTGATTCAGGATCGTTCGTGGTGCGTGAATTCAGACGCGTTAATCGCGCTTTTGCCGCGCGCGATTTGAGCGCGATGGATCATAGCGTCATCAACTGCGGACCCGGCTATGCTGTTGATAACACCTACTGGTTCATCGAACGGAATACAGCCTATGTGATGATAAGCCTGTGTAAAAACCATAGATTTTTCAATATCTGAATACCTGATATGCGGTAAAAACCCTTACAGAAACAAGCAGAAATGGGTTGGGTTCGGTCCTATCAAATGGCTTCATATAGGTAGGATACTTATGGTCCGGGAACTAGGTACAAATTAGGTCAATTATTTCCTCCCGAGCGAAAATTCGTAAAATGCATTAGGGATTAATATTATGAATACTCGTTGCCGTCTTCAGTTGCGATTCCGTGGGTGGGTTGGGCAGTGGAAGCGATTATTGGGACTTGGTCATGAAAATCTGTCACTGGCTACCGGACCATTATGAGAAACTCACCCCGGTAGATTTCTTTTGATTCACACCGGAAAACCGGATAGAAACTTAATTCTGTGTGAGGTAGGTAGGTACTCCTTATTCGGGCAGAAGCTTATCCGATACTGTAGCATTCACCATGCCAGAAAAGTCACTGTTATAAATACAAGCAATTTACTTTATTTGCCCTAATTTTGCCCATATTCATATTATACCCCGCCAATATTACAACTTATTGCATTTACTAATAATTTACTACATTCACGGGTTGAAACATTTAAATGCGTCAAAGCACAGTTAATTTGGGTATGAAACGATGTTACGATACATTACAACCATACATTTATAGAAATTTAGCAATAATTAGGTAAAACTAGAAAAGGAGTAAACAAATAAAACATCGTGAAAAAACGTAGTTGAAGTTGAAGTTGTTGGCTGGTAGAAGAGTGCATAGACTCTCGTCGTAGAAATAGAGCATAGAGTTTTTGCTACGTAAGAGCAACTCATTTGAAGCTAGATCTTGGAAATGGGTAGTAGGATAGGGTAGGTAGGTACGCAACCCAGCAAGTACTATCTACTACTAATTTTATAACTCGAAGAGGAAGCTAAATATAATTAGTCCTGGGTTAGCACAGAAGTCGTATCAGAATTTCATTCACATTAAATTTAATTAAGATTTGATGAAAAGCACCTTAACACTTCATGGCTCTTAGAAATTCGTCGAAAATCCCTATTATATGGAGGTAGTGCCATCATCATCATCAGCCTGTGTTAGTCCACTGATGGACATAGGCCCTCTAATGAGCGCCTAGCGCCCTGTCTTCAGCTTGATGCGTCCAGCATCTGTCTACAGTCTTTCGGAGGTCGTCCTCCCACCTAGCTGAAGGGCGTCCGACACTAGGTTTACCGAAACGTGGTCTCCAGTCGAGAAGACGTTTAGCCTAGCGGTAGTCGGTTCTTCGCGAAATATGGCCGGCCCGGTCGGTAAAGCTATGACAGTGTGAAATAGAGTGCGGGCGGTCACAGTTCGGTGTAGTGTGTTAAACTTTGCTTAAAGTGTTATCTCACTTTGTGCCATATAACAGCTTTACCGCTATGTCAAATAACGTCTGACCACAAACTGTTTGATGTTTTAGAGCGGTTAAAACTCCGGTTAAATTACCCAGTCTTAGAACATTTCACAGTAGGTACAATATAATTTGACTCATAGTTTGTACGCTTGTACCCAATTAAGTATTAAAGTAACCTACTTTACTATTGTCTGACTATAAGGGAAGTTAGGCAGACCTAACTCCCCATACAGTTAGACAAAACGTAACAGAGTCAGGTAGGTACTTTCGGATATTGGAGTTATAGGTAATATCTATTAAAACTTAAACTTTCGCGATTTGTAACACACCGCGCACCTTTTGTTTAATTTTCCCCGTACGTTTCTATCGTTACAACGATCGTGCTCACGGGTCGACTGGTTGTACTCGGAGTTACAATGACCGGACCGTGTCCGACAGCAGTAGGCACAGTCGGATTTTCCTAAAGGAAGAAAACCCTACAGGATTTCACGAGGAAAATCCGACTGTGAAAAGAGACGAAAACCATATTTAGGATTTAAAAAAAAGTGATAAGTAAGTAAGTCGAAAGTTTTATAACATTTTAAATATGTATTATATCCGAAAGTATCTGTCTTCGATCTCGTTTCTAATATTTAATTTATATTAGAATGAAATAAGTATTATAGTTACTAAACATATTTATTAATCTCATTGATTAGAGAGTGCGAATAGCTTGATGTCTTCTTTAGCATACTGTATCATCTTTTTTTAAGTCCTTATGCTTGACTACCTTGTACCTAATGTTAGTTTTAGTGTTTAGTGCACATAAGCTAACCTAACTACCTATAAAAACCTATAAATAAAGTGTAAAAAAACATGCGGGTCTTTGGGGACTGCCGATAGAAGTGAAAACTAAGTAAGTTTATATTTTATTTATACTGGGCAACGTGCGGTGACGATGATGACGCGAGTTTCACGCTCTTTGTTCACCCAAACAGTACACATACATATATGTATGTATACATACACAGTTAGTTAGGAAAGCGTTCGGTGACAATGACGCGACTCCCTGATTTTTGTTCACCCAAACATTGCTCAACGCGCCTAAATAAGTTTTCACTCTATAAAATACGTATTTGATGATCTCATAAACAGTGAGTTGCCCAATGAAAATGCTAAATGCAAAGATTTGAATGCTAAATAGTAGGTACTCGTATTGTCGTGTGTGCGATGAGGTGATAATGATAACTGATGGGCATGTGGTCAGTGTGCCTGATATGGACCGCTATGTCAGCTGCAGCTTATGGGTCAGTACGTGACCAGGCAGCATCATGCTATAATAGAACAAGCCAACCAGTTATTTCATTGTTTAGATAATTTGAAGTGTTTTAAAAAACTATAAACCGACTTCAAATCCCTAAATAATGAAAATGTGTTTAAAACTTAGTTTTAAAAATAATCACAATACGAGATTATCGTGAGTGCGATGAGGTGATAATGATAACTGATGGGCATGTGGTCAGTTTTGTAACTAATTTGGCAGTTTTATCGCCCAAGAGCATTCATTAGAGATTTTATGGTTTAATAGAGTTGTCAATGGTTGTTGTTATAAAGTTTGTAAACGAATTGTTTGACCAACGTTATTTTGCAAACATATGATTTATTTTGTATTCAGTACATGTCTAAAAACATCTTGTAGATGTTTCTCAAAATCAGTCATCATCATCATCACGCCTATCAAACAGCTTATACGAATGACTGTATGAGGTACTTTTTCATAAGACCTTCGTATTTAATCTACATTTCTATGTACTCAGATAATCTACAATCTTGTATATATGTACCTACGTTTATTGTTCACGGCAATCTTCACGACGGATTTACTTGAACAGTTCGACGTATAATAAAAGGCTTGGAGAAAACGAACCTTGGGGACGAAATGCATTTGTTCACAGCTGAAGAGACGTAGAGAAAATCCGAAACCGTTTCTGCGGGTCTGATCTTGAACTAGCTAGAGCAACCTCCATTTATATCGAAAGCCTTCGCAATATAACGTTGTCAGATTAGTAGGTAATTTAGTTAGATGTTAGGCAAAGGAAAAAAACAAAAAAAGAGAAGTGAAACTACTATTAGGTAGGTACTTTACTTACCTACTGGTAAAAATTGCCTTTTTTGTTTTTTAGTTCAAATGAAAATGTTTTCGAAAATATTTCAAAGGAAAAATTCCTAAAAAGTGATTTTATATAAACCGATACTAAAATTATCTAGGTAGGTTAAATATATTTAGAAATATGTATACAATTTTAAATAAACCCCTGTAAATATTGAACATTAGTTATGTTTATGATGTAAAAAATAGTTCTACCTAGGAAATAGTGTCCGACTGAACCTGGTTTTTCAGCCGAAATCCGGTTTCGGCTTTTTTAAACATAGATATTTTATTTGATGGTGGAAATTCGTTAAACTCAGACATTTTACCCAAGCACAAAACTGTTTTTGCATGATGTAGTTTTAACGTGTTAATCTGTAAACATCATAGCTGTCGAAATTACGAATCAAAATAATCATATGATAATGATGATGTGTGTTTGTTATAAATATTATTATAACAAACATATATCATCATTATATATATATATATAGTAGTATATTGAATAAGTAAGTTAAAATTTAATCTTCTGTCTATTTATAATTTTATTTATGCACATATACCCACTTCTCTCTTCACTTTATCTCTCTCTCCCAATAAGGTTTGCTGGAAGAGAACTCTTTTTAGGGTTAAGTTCACCTTTGCATTAATTTTCTAGAATAGGTTTTGTATATAGTTTATCGTGCAAAAAGTATAAATAAATAAATAAATTATTATCAGTCCTATCAGTCTATGTTAAAATCATGGTTGGTTAGTATTAACCATCCCGTTATAAGTGTGCTTTTAGTGCTAACTATTGTTAGTTGTTATGCTGTTACCCAACATCCGGGCCCGTTATTTATTTATGTACTTTTTAAAATGTTAATTTAACGTGAATCATTATCACACAAAAGCATAGTTTAGCGAATCCAGCGAGCAAATCGCTATGATTGTTGTAAATTGCATGAATAATGGCACTAAACCTCTCGCAAATCAGCGGTAGGTATAATATACATTAGATTTTATATAAATACTTCATCTACTATAGTTATGATAAAAATGAAAACACTTTTATTACTAAACCGGTTTTAAAAGTTTTAAAGATTACCATTTGATCCGTCAGTGATTTTTGACGTGTTGGCTGACTGTACTGTTGTGTGGAGTATATTCCATATTTAACTTTTCAATCTTCATCCATTGAGCTAAAGTATAAGCATTAACACTTTGACTGCGGTTTTTTTTCGACGACTGCGATCTTTTTTTTTACCTAAAAAATTCGTGCTGACGCTCTACACAGCGGTTGTGTTGCGCCGCACATGCGTTTCGTTCGAAAAATATTACAGCTCTGCTGAGTCACAAAGATCTGTATTTTCTCAGCCGCTGCACTAGTGTGGATTTTCGCAGATTAGTCACTTGTAGAAAACTCATACCGTGCGTTTTGAGCACTCAAAGTGCTTTAAGTTGTTAGGTACCACTTTAGAAATTTAAATAACTTTGTGTGATGATGATATCTTCTGAGCTTCGACCACGGAGGAGGCCAGTACATAATACAGTGCAGACTGACTCGACCGGGGAGAGGTCAGGAGCAGGATCAACCAATGCATGGCTTAAAAAGGTTTTCGAGGAGTTATACCGCCAACATCCTGACTCCGGGCCAAATAGTGCTACTGTGAATTTGACTGCCTCGTTGGTCTAGCGTTCAGCTTGTAGAAAACCGCTGATAATGAGGTCCAGGGTTCATCCCGGGTTGGGCCAAGTTGAGTAGAGTAAGAAAATTCACTTTTGTGTGGCAAACCAACGAACGATCAATACTTGGCCGTTGGGCATCTTAGCTGGACTTACTCCGTCGCATTCAGTGGAGAGTCAACATTAGGTGTAAAAATATCGCAGCATCGTAAATAAACTGAAATATAATTAATTATAGGATTTCGAGAAATCTCGGAAACACGCATAATTGACACGTTTTTAATTAGCGCGTGTTACTACAAATATAGTTTGTGGTGTTTTCAAAGGGGCCAACTAAATTTTAATAAAGTTTCTGATTACAATAGATAATTTTTTGTGCTTTGGGATGGGATAGAATATTAACGAGTTATCCCAATAGCTGATCGATTGGGATCTCTATAAACTTATACTACTAATATATTTATATAATTACTAGCTACGCCCCGCGGTTTCACCCGCGTGGTGATAGATATTTTGGATAATATATAATATATCTATATAAATTGTATCCTATGTGTTATTCTGATGTATAAGCTATATTATTGTAAAGTTTCATTAAAATCCATTCAGTAGTTTTTACGTGAAAGTGTAAGTAACAAACATCCATCCATCCATCCGTACTTACAAACTTTCGCGTTTATAATATTATATATAATACAATACAATACAAAAATTCTTTATTGTACGCCATAATCAAATCAATCATTACAAAAATACATTATATGCGACAAGTACAATGGGCGGCCATATCGCTTAGAAGCGATCTCTTCCAGGCAACCTTTGGATGGAAAGAATTATATGAATTTAAGAAAAGGCAGGGGGTGTACCACAGTTTATCTAAATAAGAACATAACAAGAATACTAAAAAACAAATCATAAATATTACAAATTCCAAAATAAATAATAGGTACACTACTTAAATACATAGTAAGTTCCAATATTCATTCTTTTGGCAGGAAAAACTCCTTGACGTGAGCTTTAAAAAGGCAAGGATATAGTTTTTCTAATGGACTCTGGTAGTGCATATATAGTAGGATTATACTTATAGCTAGTCCAAAACAAAATATTGCGGTTGTTCCTCAAGGTTCTATGCTTGGTACTATTATTTTTATAATGGACAGTGCGAATAATAAAGTCTCCATTAGATTTAGGTAGAAATACCTCGTTATAAGGAATTTATATTTCATAAATAATAAATTGTCTCGAATGAGTAAAGAAACTTCTTTAAATAAAACTCTTAATTTTTTTTATCGCGAAATGCTGTTCTTCAAATTCAAGTACTTTAGTAAGTAACTATGTTTCACAGTTCATCAAGTTATCGATTCGTTTCAAACAACTAGCTATTTAAAAAGTAACACATGTGTTTTATTACTCAACTTACAGTCAGTACCTATTTTCCCTATTTAAAAATAACATTTCTGTTTCCAAAACATTCCGAAGCTCTTTAGGTATTTGCTCGATATCTGAAGTATGCAAACAAAGCTGTCCAAAGCGTGCTTTATTGTATCAAATTTGTGCTCTACCGTGTCTAAATTCTCGTGAAATTAGGTATATTAGTCCATCTTACATTGTTTCTTCAACGGTTTAAAATCTACTTTGATAGCCAATAAAACGGTTGTTTGACCTGGTATTTGCATGCTTAACTTTTGTTAGTTACAGATATCTCGTAAATCAAAATGCTCTGGCCAAGCATGTGTTGATTTTAGTACTCAATAGAAGACTACCTAAGTCTTTATTATGTAGGTTCTAGCGAACCTCCCCGGCTTCGCACGGTTTTAGTACGGATCCCTAACTTTTTTGAAAATATAATATAGCCTATGTTCACCGGGGATAGTGTAGCTAGCTTCCCAACGGTGAAAGAATTTTTCAAATCGGTTCAGTAGTTTCGGAGCCTCTTCATTACAAAGAAACAAAAATCAAACATTTCCTCTTTATAATATTAGTATAGATATAAAGTGTTTAGAATAGGGTAGTTTATTTCATATGATAAAAAAATATTAATAATATTGAGATATCTTAGGCAAAAAGCTGTCGGAAAATGTTAGTTTGAGTTCATAAACAAACAAAATAAATTGTTTATTTAAAATCCAAAGTTTTCAGTATTTTTTATCTGTTTTTAACACTATGAAATGGTAGGCGCAATGTTAATACGTCATACGGCTGTGTTAACTGTCATCAATTACAATATTATTGTTCTGGACACGACGAGGCTGTTTAAAAATCTATGGCTTATTGGTAGTGCTAGCGATATTACTATATCTAATTGTCTATTGAATAAGGCTTAGAGAAATACAGTATACAGTCCACTGTGTCCAATTCAATTATTTTTTGGTGACTTAGTACCAATACCTACTGGCTACTGCCTAAATAGCCCACTGACGTCATGACCACAGAGCATTATCATCAAATTACGTGCGATACTACAATTATGGAAATTTTAATGCATTTATATGGCACTTATGCTCTTATCGAATAATTAAAAACTTTGTACTTTTAGTGGTTTATTAGCACTATACAATCTTATCGAGACATTTTCAAAAATGGTTCGAAAATAGCTGATAAATAGTTTTTTTTGTTTATTAGTCCTACCGAACGCGAACCAATAGAATTCCATAAAGACACTTTTGAAAAAAATAGTTGTAATACCCTATGTGTATTGCATTCCCTGAATGTAGGTATATTTTGCATTCAAACATTAATTTACTTCAATTATTGGCTGATATGAATATTTTAAATTGAATAAGAATAAGAATAAGAATAAGAATAGTTTTATTTGGCCAAAAAAACAGGCTACACAATTAAAGCAATAAACACACATAAAAAAACACAGTACACAGTATAAAAAAACATAAATAAAAAAACCAACAGAAAAACAAAAACTATAATAATACATGGCTACTACCTAATACCTATCTAATACCTATGCTTAGGTGGAGACTTACAATTTGCAAAAGTCTTATCTGCTATGTTAATTACTTGTAAGTATAAACGGGAAAATAGTAAAATACCCGTTTTTTTTCAAATGATATCATACACCTTTAGTTGACGGATGTAAGTGGGTAGGTACTCTAGTTACTTATCGGCATCGTAGGTAGGTAAGGTAAGGCCTGTAACCATCGTCAAATTTTGATAAGTAACCATGCAATATACAAGTTTAACACTTTATCTGAATTCGACAAAAAAACGATAGTAAAGTAAATTGCGTATAAAATAACGAGCCAACAGAGTGAATTATAGAAAATTCAATGGTACCTACATCGAGTTTGACTAGTGTATAGTTCTTCTTTGTTTCAGCTTCTTAACACTTTGAGTGCTGAAATCACACGGTATGTGTTTTCTACAAGTGACTAATATGCGTAAATCCACACTAGCGCAGCGGCTGAGAAAATACAGATCTTTGTGACTCAGCACAGCCGTAATATTTTTCGAACGAAATGCATGTGCGGCGCAACACAACCGCTGTGTAGAGTGGCAGCACGAATTTTTTAGGTTAAAAAAAAGATTGCAGTCGTCGAAAAAAAATCGCAGTCAGTGTTAACATTTACTTAGATACCTACCTATTTCATTTACATAAGTACCTAACGTAAATAAGTACGTAACCTACCTAGTTCATTGGAAAAATTATATTTTGTACCTATATCATCATCACTCACCTAAGGACATGATTCTGTCATATAAATATTCGTAGGTAGTTTGCGAATAAGCCGATAGAATTCTTCTACCACGTTACTAACATGTACTTAGTTGTATATTGATTTCTTATCGTTTGTGTTCACGGTCCGTACAGAATTTAAAGTAGGCAGCCAAACTGTTATAAAACTGCATGTCTAAATAAAGACTGAAACAATAGCAATGTTTTTTGCTTATTATGAAGGTAGCTCAGAAAATCAAAACTTCATTGCGTCTTCAAAATATTAGTCGTACTATCTACCTGATCTACTGTCTAAATAGAAATATTATAAATAAATATGGTGGACGATTCACACAGCATCATCGAGCTTGAGCTTGAGGCGGAAATCGAACCCAAGATTGCGGGTCTGCGTCGCGGGCGGATACCGCGCCACGGAGGTCGTCGTCATTATTAATTAGAGAATTGTAATGTTTATGTTTATGAAAAGTACATATAATAAATAATAGCGACAGTAAACCGCTATTTGAGCTTTTTCTGGCGGCAAATCGACATGTAGGAAGGACTGAGATATTATGTATTATTAAATTTAACTTATTCGGAAGATTGACCTTTCGTTCGGCCGATTATTTCACCCACGATGGGCGATAAAGTTTCCTTTTGATAGCTATCAGCCTAGCCACTTAATAAGAAAATATAAGTTTATCAGATTATGTACCTACATGTTTAAATTTAATTACAAAAAACAAAATAAAAAAATATATTGTTTCGTAAAAACTAAAAACCGACTTTAAATCCCTTTGTTTTGAACTGTTTTATTTGGTTTTGTGCTATTAATACAGGAACTCGGGAATACATTTTTTTAGATTACAAAAAAAAAACATCTAAATTGGTCCATACAATACCTAAGTGTCAGAGAAATCCACGAACATACATAAACAATACATACTCGCTTCCTCCCTTTTTTAAAATAACTTCCCAAACAGCTTCCTCCTCCCTTTTTTAAAGTACTATTGGATTTTACGCACAATTTCGTCAACATTGTAGAAAGCCTTTTCGACGAGCCACAATTTAAGGCTGAGCTTCACAAAATATCAAATTGCTTTATTTCCTTTAAACATTACAGTAGTACTCTTGTATACGTCACAAAACTCAAATTACGAGGACATACCTACTTTCTTTAATTTAAAAAAGTACCTACGTATCTTAATCCCGTAACTACAGCTAGATTTGTCTACAGCTGGCTAGGGGCGTCCTATCCAGGGCGTTCGTCTACGAGAGGTTTACATAACAATAAAGACACTCTATAGGCATTTAGGCAGAGTCGATAGAGACCTCTACAGTCTATGTATTTAAAATAGGAGTAGGACTAGGCTACAAAACGATTTTTTTAATGAATGAATTTCCTGATATCAAACACAGCTCGTAGGTATACTATACGAGTAAATATTAAAAACGAATAAATTCACTACTTGCAATATTTTACCGCGGGATAACTATTAAAATTGGAAAGAAACCTACCTTTCAAATGCAACGTTGTTTTCTAGCTATTGTCCTCGAAGATTCCAGGTGTAAACACTTTTTCAAAATATTCACAAGGGCAGTTTTGTGCGATAGGTAGGCACCGGTGTGCGTTTCGCGTCGATAATCCGCGAAGGACGGACTTCAATGGCGCGTGGCGTATTGGCGTGGAGAGATTGCGCGCGCAACTGCCGCCCGCCTGCCGCATTCGACGTACACTGGCCCGCATTGATGGAGAAGGCTCCTGATAACCAGACGTATGACCAGACATCGACGGGCCTTCAAAACTGAAAAATAACATTGAAATTAATCTTCCAATTTAAACATCAGGCGAAATCCAGCTCATGAGAGGCAGTAGGAGCTGTGAAACTCCCTATTTTTAATCACTTTTTAGTTTTTTTTAAACAAATCATACTAACTCAATAGGTACCTACCAAAGAGTATACAATAATGGTAGGTACAGTTGCTACGAGTTTCAGAGTGACAAATTGCTTCAGGGCTAGGTATAAACTTTATAATTTTAACGCGTCAGCTGTTAGAACAAGTCTGAAAACAGACGGATTTCCGTAGAGCCACTGCTTAATCGACGAGTGGATCATCATCAGCCTATGTTAGTCCACAGCTGGACATAGACCTCCCGCAATGAGCGCCACAGCGCTCTGTCTTCAACTTGCCGCATCCAGGATCTGGCTGCAGTCCTTCGCAGGTTGTCGGCCTGGCCGGAGGGCGTCCTACACTACGTTTGCCCAGTCGCGGTCTCCACTCAAGAACACGTTTACCTCAGCGGTTGTCGGTTCTTTGTGATGTATGGCGGGCCTACTGCAATAAGCACATGATTAACTTTCTAATTTCGTCTGATAGTTTTTTCTTATGCATGATTAGCCAGATTTGTCAATAATTTGTGCTCTGAAGTGTTGAAAGGTTGGAACACACACGAGTAGATGTATTGTTGCACAACTCTGTTCAACACGTGCCATGTCAGAGATGTCTGTGCGGCGGACAGTTTCCTGTATGTTTATATTTTTAACATCGACACCGATATCTGTCAATTAAAATAAAGAAAGCGACAGCTGTTAACTTTCCGTGAAACATAAAAGGGTCCCTTGAAATGCGGAAGTCCCGAAATAAGTGTTAAATATTTAATTTGCATCATTAAAAAGGTTTCCTAGCAACAACGATTAACCCAGATAATGTTAGTTGAATGAAACTAGTAAATACATACAGTCGTTTTTATTGAAATCCCCAAAAATGCAAGAAAATACAGTCATACAATAATCTTACCTCAGTATAATTCTAATAGAGACCAGCATAGATAATTCGTAAGTAATTTGTTCTCGATTTCAACTAGCATAAGTTCGAAGTTAATTAGATTTAGGAAGTACCCAATGCGAGATAAACACAGGCGGTAAGTAAACTACAAATAATTACGACATAGCAGCTACATAAAAGAGAAATATCGTGAAATTAAATTGTAGGAATAAAATGGTATTTACATAATTTTTGGCTTTCACTGAATTTAAAATGAAATCCACTCACTTATTCTAATTCTAAATCATGAATTGAAAAACGTTTGGGTTTCTACATTATCTATAATTAGATAATTGTACATTATCTATAATAAGATAATAGTAGAAATACCCAAAAATTATTTTTGTAAATACAGATCTACCTTTTTGAGTTAATAATTACAATGTTGAAAATTATCAAACAAAATTTGATTGTGTGTGCAGTTCCATAAATACAAATTATCCATTTATGTAATGAAAATTACCAACAAACTATTATGAATTATGATACTTAGCTTCAAAAATGTTTAAGTTCTATTATTAAATAAGGTACATTAGAGAACTAAATTAAAGTGTACCCATAAATACCAAAAACTTCCACATAGACATTTTAATTAGACCATATCAGTACACCATTAAATTATAAGCATATTGAACTAACTTGCCCAAATGCAGAAAAAGGAGTCCTTAAAAATTAAACATTAAATTTACAGACAAATCAAGTAATCAGTACTGTTTTGCAATTAGACTGATCGGAGCTTGTTCTTATTTAATTAAATAGGTTATTACAATGTCATTTTATGACACTTTAATAATGTGTTGTTTGACTTGAATTCTTTTACTTGGCAATCATGTGTAGTTTGTTTACTTTGAATTATTATAGTTAATAAAAATGACATTAAGATCTTCAAAAAAAAATTTGCAAAAAAATACTATTTTCATTAAACATATTTAGCATAAAATAGTTGATGAGAGTGCTGTGCAATTATCTTCTTTCAAAGAATCCTTGGAGAGTCTCCGGAGTCATAATACATTCTATATTTGCATTAAACACTGCTAAACACCTCATAAATATTTGCACCAAGCAATTTCAATTTATCAGATAGAGTGAGCTGCTGGGTTAGCAGATCTGGAATGTTTGTATTGCTTTTGCAAGTGTTCTTTGTGATCAATTCATTAATTACAGGCAGAAGTTTCACAAAGTGAATATCAACCTTGTTTACATCCACAAAAGCTGCAGTATTCATTGCACCATTAGTCACAATGTGGTCACTGACTTCCAAATCATTTTTGGTAACTGGTGGAGATTTGGTGGCAAATAAATTGGCCACTTCGTCAATCACTGCAGAGAAGCTACGGCTCACTGAAAGTACTGCAATGGATGTAACTTCATCACTCTCTAAAATATCCATTGTTTCTTTGACCATAGTGTCCAATTTAGCTTCATTAATAACAGTGTGTCCAACTAAATAGTGAACCATTTTCTTTACTGGGTCCCCTTCTGTAGTGTCTGTGCAAAGAATTGTTTGAATAGACCAGAACATCTGCTCTACATCTTGTAGTGTGACTTTTGATTTTAGTGATACTCCTTCAACTACTTTCTTGACAGCCTTATTTATTTGTTTGACGAGGTCCTCAATGCCATTTCCAACGAAATGGTGACACAGAGACAAATATTTGGTTTGCAGGTTGCTGTCCACCAGAGGATCATCTTCATGAACTGAGTCCCGGTACAAGTATCCTCCAATCACATTGAGCTGTACCCTCAGCGTCACTTGTAGTATGCACAAAGCATACACAAGTACACAGATGCGTGTGAAAATCATGACTTTCAGTTGCTCCCATAGCGATAGCTTGTCTTCAGGATTCTCCTGCAGCTTTTGAACAATCTCTTCTGTATTTATATGCGACAAAATACTTTCAGAAACTATTTTTGAGAGGGAAAGTATTGTTTGATTGCAAGTCCTTTCAGTACTTTCAAAGTGTTGCTTCTTTCTGGTCATTTCAAAGAATTTCTTTGCTTCTTTTTCTTGCCATTCTCGCAACTTCTTCTGTGCATAGCTGCTTAGTAAGTATAACCCCCCAACTACAGCTCCAGTGACAACAAATTTCCTTCTGTGGCGATGCAAAAAGTTTTTGATACTAGAGAACATTTTGGAATCTTTTATTTCTTGAACAGAGTTTTTGAAAACAGTTTACTGGAATTCTAAAGGTGACTCTGAGCGGTACTTGGTTGTGTTCATTAGCCGCCGGGTGATGAAAGTGGTAGCGTCGATGAATCGCTCAACACAGTTCATCATGCAGACTTCAGTCTTGGAGTCCAGTCGGTTGGAAGGCCACCCCATGCATGTTTCCCAACAAGTGTCTGTTAGTCCATGAACAAACACCTGAAAAAGGATAAATTACTATTGTTATAATGCTTTTATCTAGTTCAGCTCAAAGGTCAATGTTACTGGTAGGCATTTTCCAACTATTAGCAGGCTAGGGGAAGCGAGAACCGTTTGACAAGTAAGATATTCCATCTTGTCTATTACTATCGATTTTGTGATACGTTATTGCAGTAAATATTGGGGATATACCTCTATTAGCGAAACTAACCTGGAATCGTTGTTTTTGCGTTTCAGCTAATATGAAGTTTTCTAACTGCGGATCACTTTGTTGTTCCTCAGTCATAATCTAACTAAATAATGGAGATATACTCCCTAGCGCTACTTGAGTTGCGCTACAATACTCTGAATATTAATTCTTTTTTTATGTTCTGATTCGGAAGAAATAAGTCAGCGCAGGCAGTCGTCCGTCAGCCAGCCATAAAGTTTTTGTTGGATGACACTTGCTTGATTGATTGGAAATCTGACATTATAATTAAATTTGAAGATGACTTTGACGCGAAAATCCGTAAAAGCTCTTCACTGCAAATCGTTAAAACACGAATTTTCCCAACAATAAGGTAATTTAATGAAAACCCATTTGTATTTAAATAACTATTTACATAAGATCATTACACTACAGATACCTCCAAATCGTTATAAAATCTTGTCATATAAAACGTAAATCAGTTATTGAAACGAAATGTTCATGAAGAAAATAATGGCTTGTCTCATAAACAGAATAATGATGAAACCGAGCAGCTACTTGTACTTACGGTTTAAGTAAATTCATGTTAAGGCGCATTTTAACGCGAATAACTCGTAAATCGCGCGAAAACTACCGTAATAACGCTGATAACGCGAGTTACGTTATGAGTTAAATAGCGTGGTAGGCTCGGATTACGGTGAACCCTCCCTGGTCAACTAAGGGGCCCATGTCAATCGTTTCAGTCGTTCACGTTCAGTCTGTCCTAGAAGAAGTCTCATTTCCCTAATATCATGGATGTCAAAGTCGATGTCAATAGCAAAGCAATATGAGCCCGAACGAAATTCAAAAATGTTCAAGTCATTTTCATTTTGAAGAAGTTTTGCATTTGGAATAATCAGAACAAAAATAAATCTCTGGAAATAAAACTATCAAACAAAATGTCTGGTAAAAGTCAGTGGAACTTTATAGAGGATGCTAACCTTACCGGCTATACTCTTGTTTTACCAAGTATTGCTGTTGGCAACGTTGGACAACTCTCATGCGACCTACTCATTTCTTCGTTGGGCATGCAAAAAATAGCGACTGTTTATACCCCGGCGTTTATACCAGTCCTAGGATACGACCCTTACGACCTGAGGTCTTCCTCCCTCTCCGGTAGCTGTGAACTGTACAAATGTGCTACTAAGAACTTGATAGTGTTGCAGATGCGAGCACCCTTGGTATTCAAATATGCAAGAGCCTTTTTGGTTGAAATTGTGGAAAAGTTTAAGGAACAGAACATAAGCGACATTGTTGTACTGGCAAGCAGTTTTGCTCATGAAAAGAAGCATATATTGACCTCACCATTTAGGTATGTGGCTAGCGAAATAAGTCCATATAAAAATGCTGTCAAGGAGCTGAAGTGGGCAGAACATGAGTCAGATGGTCAAAGAATACAGATTCACGGAGGAGGTTTTGCATCAATACTTTTTGAAATATGTAAGGAGAAAGCATTGCCTTGTCTGGTTTTGTACAAGTATTGCTCAGAAGGTGACAATATTCCTGATGCATATGATATGATTCTGCAACTGAAAAGCATTTTGGCATTATTCGGTGAGAAGACTGACTTACGATCGCAGCTGATCCAGCCGGTATCATGGAAGCTCTTGTTTGGCAGGCCACCACCTCAAGATATTTACTAATAAATATTTTTATACATTTTACACATGATTTTTGTTTAAAATTTCTGCACTTAATTTTTTTTTAATTTAGATAGTAACTAGAATAATTTCATAATGTAGCAGAGAATAATAATTAAATCATTCTATTAATATGTAACTATTAAAAATCCAAAAGTTTGTGAAATGACAATTTTATCTTGATAACTAGGACTCCAATACTAATGAAAAGAGATGAAATTTGGCATAAATTTAGAACATAGCCTAACTTAGGAAATAGGCTACATAGAAGCTAGTAGCCTATTTTCAAGTTTCGTTTTTTATATCATACAATATACAGTAGGTATGTAATGGCACAGAATAACCATACCATACTATATTTTGCCACTGATAGAAATGCAAAAAAACTCAATAGATGGCACTACTTGTATGTACATGAGGCATTTTCCACAAATAAAGAAACCCGTAGAACTCAATAGATGGCGCGGGCATCTTTTGTGCAGGGCTTTTTACGATTTGAAAAAAGAATATAATTAGCGTTCCAGAAACCCATTTTGATGTTTGACAAGAGATCAGACTGGTCACTAATCTATTTTCAAAATCAAAGTAGGTAGGTAAGTACCTAGTAATCATAATCAAGGTTCAGGTTCAGGCAACCCTAACAAATGACACTTGATTAGACATTTGTTGGTGACTAGCTGCTCCCCGCGACTTCGACCGCGTGGAAATCTGTGTCAAATGGTTTATAAACCTTCCTCTTGAATAATTGCGTATTTTTAAAGATATAATCTAAGCAGGGACAGGCAGACAGCGGGAAGCGACTTTGTTTTATACTATGTAGTCTTAGGTGTATGTAGTGATGTCTGCGTTTGAAAAACGAAACCGTTAGGATTACCGCGGCTGTTACCGCGGTAATCCTCCTGCCTGCTCTCAGAAAATGAGAAGTAGGTAGTACCTAGGTAGTTTCTATTAAAAAATACCTATACCTACTATACAATTTAGCTATATTTAAAACCTGGGCAGTGGATGCGTTATCGTGAGTTTTTGGCTAGGAACCTATGTATATTGTATAATTACTAATTTCATGATGCAGCTACGAAAAAACGAACGCTGATTTGTTGAGAACCCTATTTCATTTCATTCGACGAGATGGCTGAGAGACGTTTCGCCAATCGTTGAACGCAGGTAGAATGTTGATAACTAAAAGATCCCCATAGGCTGATCTGAAATATGCTGATCATTCATAGCGCGACGACTTGGCGGCGACACACATACCCGGTAAGGTACCTACACACCCTACACATAAGTATAGTTCGTCCATAAATTGATACCTACCCCTACCTAGGTTAGGGGTCCCCAACCTACTAACCCGACCAAATTGTTTCGTGATTCTGGAAGCACCAAACAGCCTAACTACAACACCACTGGCAGTAAGTTCTAACTATTCTAAGAAACTTTGTAAGGCTCAGTTCGCAAATGGCCCTCTACATGGTTTGGCAAAGGACACAAGTTTGCGTTGTTATAGGGACCTACGTTATCTAGTAGGCATGTGCTTTTGTGTGTTTTTGATTGACGATATGGCCGGTGGCAAACCGCAGAGTGAAATTGTGAATTTATGTCGCTTTCGAAGGTTGTTTGTGTCTGGCTGGCTTATTGGTTAGTAAAGGCAGCTCAAACATCAAATTGCTTTATTTCATTTGGAACCTACAGAACTCTTTGACACGTCACAAATATAAAAAATTTTAAATTGCATAAGTAGGTAAAACTAGGAAATAAAGTGATTAACTACTTTGATTTTTTTCTTTACGCGGTGTATACCTATTACGCAGTACAACTAACTCGCGTTATGCTTAAACGTCATTTACAGTTCTCTTTCGGCCTCACCATCAGTTTGCCTGAGTTGCTATAGGACTGCTTAGCTTAAGGACAACTTCGCTATAAGCCTAGGTCTTACATAGCCTACATCGCGTTATGCCTAAAATATGTTTACGTTTGTATACAAACTTTTTCGTACTATCTACCTAGCCATTTATGATGCGAGTGGTTTACTTATTCACTTCAATCTTTTTGGGGCAATGTTTCATCTTACGAAGTGTTGGTCGTTTGATCAACTTATCGAAAGAAAGATAACAAGAATCCATTACCTTGTTAGATGTAAGTTGTCGAGTTGGAGCAATACGTCCCAAGCTAAGTAAGTAGGTGCTGGACTAGATTACTGATATTTACCTATATGCCTGAATCAGAAAGATTTTATGAGGGTCATGTACATTGTACAGTGCAGCATCCTTATTTACCTTACTGCGTCTATTTCTATGCGAAACGCCAGTGTCTATATTTGGAGTTAGAAGTAGATAGTATTTAGTTGAGGTAAGTAGTTTCGAATAAACATTTTTTGGTGTAGGAAGCCCGGTTGGATGACGATCTGCAAAGGACTGCAGGCAGATACTGGATGCGGCAAGATAAAGACAGGGCGCTATGGCGTTTATTAGAGAAGGCCTATTATGTCCAGCTATGGACAAGATTATAATTAAACTACAGACACAAATAAATGACAAAGAAATTAGTTACCTATCTACTTCGTTATTCATAATACAAGTGTACCTAGGAGATAACACTATATACAGTACTTACTTAACTATATAGGTTTAGGTTTAAAGATATTTATTCTCAAAAAAGACACAGTCACTTACATGAGAATAGTTATTTAGCTTAGTGTAAACAATTTGTATAATGTAAATATAAGTGGTTCGATCTATAGGTAAGTTATTAATTACATATTGCACAAATTAATTCAAAAGATAAGTTACAACAAAATAGGAAAAAGATTACACATTACAAATTAGATTAGATTATAGTACACTTCTAGGAATTAACAATATTACAGAATTGGCCAATTTTCTAGAACAAAAGTAGCAAGTTCAGTTTTGAAGGTATCAATTGAGCTAACATTTTTCAAAATTTCAGGTAATTTATTATAAAGTTGTGCTCCTTCATAAGTAAACATTTTTTTCCATAATTTGTTCTGACTTTAGGGAAAACAAGATAACTAGCTCGCCGAGTGTTACGTTTTGTTAATTGCTTTGATTTTAAGAACGATATGTTAGTATGAATGGAATTTTTGGTGATTTTACGGATTAGAATGCATGAATTATAGATGTACATTTGATTAATACTTATTAGATTTGTTTCTTCATAAATAGTTTTAGTGGGTGTAAGGTAATGATAGTTAAAAGATAAATACCTAGGACCTACTTCATACTCAGTTACAATCATTATACGCTCGGGCAAAATATTATTTCAGTAATTATAATTATACACAGATAATAAATACTATCCTTTTTCTGATTTCATAGTTGCATATAACATTAATAAGATATATCTGCAATTAGGTTGATTGCAACAGTTCAACAGTTGCTGTAGCGGACCATGAAACAGCTTTTGCATATCACAACAGGTTAATTAATTATAACACTCCATATAATATGTAGTGAAGTTAGTATTTACTTGCATTTATTTACGGGCACCCCGCCACCTGTAGTACCTACACGAAGACATCGCAAAACATTTGCGTAAATAAACCTACCACTTCTACAGAATTTAAGGAATGGACTGCCCATACCTGCAACCTACATTTCGAGGTTACACATACCTACCTGCTAAATGAATCCTAAGTGGATACCTCATCCTTTGCTCTCAGCTTTAATTATGTTGCCAATTAATTATGTTCCGTATTGTTGTGTTTCCCTATTCATAATTTGGTCTGTTCGTTTAGTCCTACGGGTGTAGGTATGTACCTATACTTTTCTAAGTATTTTGTCTCTAATCTATTTAATTATGCACAATAATATGTCTGTATGATTATTACTCTGCAACTGATTTTTATAAATGTTTACTTATCTATTTTATTATAATTTTATAATTATTTATTTTATCTTTCACTTAAGTACGTTTTATTTATACTACTGTATTATTTATAACTATTTATTGTTGTTTTGAATTTGAACGTAAATTGAATTGATTGAATACGATTACTACGTCGCGTCGTAGCGCTCAAAGCTTGAGGAGTCTACGCAAGCTGCTACGCCGTAGCTCTCGCAGTTATGGCCTACGAGTGCTACGTCGTAGCAAGATGCGCGTAGCAACTATAGCAGCAAAGCAAACACGCTTTAGCAAATAACGTAATGCACGTGAATAACGCCTTTATAACGTTATTCACACGAAAATTAGCGTAATAACGTTGTTAACGTGCGTTACGTTATGTGCTAAATAGCGTGGTAGCCTTGCTGCAAAAATTGTAAGTTGTGGCTTAAATTCATTTTGCAACTTTACCAGAGATATGTAGACAACATTTGAGGAACAGCAGACGAAGGTCCTTACTTTAGAACTTTGTTTCTAATATGTCGGCGAGTGAACCAGCGGTTCATCTCTCTCAGCTTCGGCTAGTCGTTCCGTATAATTGCGTTTGTCCGCACAAGTTGTCAGCAAATTGTTCCGTGTCGGGATGATTGCAGTTGTAGCATTCACGCGCACGCGGTGTCGACGTTACTCGGAACTTTGTTTCTGATGCAGAGTTCGGATGCTTGCAGTATTTGCTTGGTGCATAAAGGGCATAATTAATACAAAGCAGAAATGTGAATAAAAACTCGATAGGCGTTAAAATTGTGTCAATTGACCCATTATGTCACAAAATCTAAACGAATTTGATATTGCTAAAAATGTAGAAACATTTCTTATTGATTGAAATAAAAAGGACGGTATAATTTTTAGTTTAGTTTATTTTGTATATATATATTATATTGATAGTTGTTTTTGCCATCTGTTTTGGTGTTGTAGATTATTTGCGTAGATTCGTTGAGCAGGTAATATTTGCCATGCTTTGACTTGTAACCCCCTTTAACAGAGAGGACAAATTCTTGGTGGAAAAATGTTCTGTGATCCTTAACAGTACATGGGAGTCCTATATTACGACCGGTGTGGCGCGGTGGGCGAAGGTCCGCTTGCGACGCAGGAGGTTGCGGGTTCGATTCCCGCCTCGGAACAATTGTGTGTATGATCTGCAGATATTTGTTTCGGGTGTTCTGGTCGTTTTCTATGTATAATAAAAAATATCTATCTATGTAATGTATTGTATTATGTATATCAGTCATCTAGTGCCCATAACACAAGCTCTGCTTAGCTTGGGGCTAGATGATGCTGTGTGAATTGTCCAGCATTATTATTATTTTTTATTTTATTATTATATTGAATAAATAAATAGATGGTCTACTTTGACGGAATACGGCCTTTATCCTAAGCTTGAGCTATAGTTGCCTATAGATTTATCTCTCCTTTTACTGAATATGGCCTTTATTCCAAACTTGAACTATATTTGCCTACAGATTTATTTATCGACAGAAGTGTACCTACGGGGTGTTATATTCTAAAGGGATCAAAGTGGTTAGTGGGGTGTTCTGTTAATTTGGGTTTCTTGTAGAGAAACACCTTTATGCACAGAGATAGTTAATATAGGCATAACAAGCTCCTTCACTGTCGCTTCCCGCTGTCTGTCTATCTCTAAGTATGCTAATTATGTAATTATATGCTAAGTATATAATTATATTAGATCTATAAAACTACGCAACGGATTTTGATGTGTTTTTTTAATAGCCTGATACCAAATAACCCTAATACCAAATGATGAGTTGAATAATGAATAAAAATCCCGTCCAATCTTTTTTCTAGAAAATTCGCGCGACTTTAAACAGGGCGGATTAACAATGTACCTAATTTAAACGTCATTCCCAAACCCGCTCATTGTTATCTTTGGCGGTATTTCACAGCACGCGGACTCATTGGAAAATTAATTGAAACAAACTATGATTATGTATACCTATGTATGTATGTATATGTATATAGATAACCGGACATCGCCATCGATGCCAAAATATATGTGTTGTGATAAAAACAAAAGGAAAATTAGTTAGAGCTAATGTAACTGTGCTGTGAAAATCATAAAGCAAATTGAATATTATTGATACGGACGAAAGTTGCCTTTTAACTGAATAAAAACTAAAGAGGAGATTTTATGTTCAGCTGTAGATAGTATGTTCGTCGATTTGTCCGTCAATTATGAACTGTTTTGAAAAAATTTTTTAGATTCTTATGGAAAATATGCCCCATAAACATTTTATTTCCGAGAGATAAGTATTTGTCCCGAAAAACTAAAAAAAAACTAAAACAGTTAAAATACTATTTACTACTTACTTGCGTAACAGTGTAGGTAATGATGAAATCTGAAATCTTTTTTTAGTTATTATAAACAATCAAATTTTTCACTATTTTATTCAGGTCCTGTAGTTGTAACTGTCTCTAATAAAACCTTGAAATCAACTTAGTGGCTCACACCTAAAATTCGTAGGCCAAGCAATTCAATTCTATAATCAAGTAAATTATTCAACTTGATAATCAAAGATTTATGCTGGAAATTCGGGAATTCGCATTAGAAGTAAGTAAAATAAAATTAAGACAGGTCCTTCGCTGTAAAGTAATTGAATTTTATTCATTTCGACCTTGATTTCGGTCTTAAATTTCCGTCTAATTTGGCGCCTCCGCCTCTGACGGGGGTTGGCAACCCTCGCTTTAAATACACTTACCCTACCTTCCTATCCTATTATTATTCGTTGGTGTTATGTAGCTATTATGGATGCGAATCTGACCTACTTTCAGTCAAATTACTTATTTAAACATTGGATTCGGTTACATTATAAGCGCATAGGTACTTATTTCTCGCAAGTAATCTTCTAGAGCAAGATACAGCGCATATCCCGGAATTAAGCTCCTGGGGACACGTTTGTGGTTACTTTATGTTCCACCTGCCTAATCTTCCCGTAAAAGTGTGCTCAATATTTGATTACACAGAATACCCTAGGGGCAGAAGATACTCCAAGAAATTTCTCGAAGAAAATAGTTTTGAAATATATGACGCGGAAACTTAGATAAGCAAGTGGAAGCATTATTCGAGTGGTAAAATAAAGTGCATGTCAGTATTTAAGGGGCCCTTAAGCCCCCCAGCGTGAGCGAAAGTGTTATAAATCGCGTGTTATCGTCTCTCGGCAATAACTATTTTATGATGCTATAAAGACAACGTAACGCCACGTTATCTATCAGGGAATAGAGCAAACGAGTGCGGGCTGAGATATCGGGCCACATGTTGTGGTGGAAAGTACTATAATAAGCTTTATAAAGTCTACTTCCGTCCGTCCATTGTTGTTTTGGAGCTCGTTCGTCAACTGATAATAAAACGAAGCCTTTGTAAGGAGCTTAAAGAATCTTGAAAAAAGGCACATAATTCCAAACACTAAGCGCAGCTAGGTACTTCTTTAACACTAACATTTATCATAAAGAATGTTCTTTATTACATACTAGCTTATGCCCTCGGCTTCGCACGCACTTCCGGGATCCACTTTCGGGATCAAAATAGCCTATGTGCTTCTCAGTGATACCATCTACTCCCCTGCCAAATTTATTTGAGATTCGTTTAGCTGTTTAGGCGTGAAAAGGCAATATAGGCAGACAGACAGAGTTACATTCGAATGTATAATATTTCTAGTTTATGCCCGCGGCTTCGCACGCGTGGTTTCCATGGAAGCGTTTAATTGGTTATTTTGTCCCATGGGATATATTTTATGGAATAAAAAGTAGCCTATCTTTGATTCCAGGCTATACAAACATATATTTAATTCAATTGTGAAGAAGTAACAATCAACCATCCATACATTCATCCATTTAAACATACATTCTTTCGCTTTTATAAAATTAATATGATGAATTTCATTGTAGGCCTTCATCTACATAAAATATTATCTGCAGCATTGAGACGAATCTTGCATTTGTGGTTAAAATAATTAGAGATAGTAAACTAATAACTCTACTAAGATTCTATCAATGCGTAATCACGGCAAAGCCAGCCGTGGATTATATGAAATCTGGCTTGCACCCCGAACCCATTTCCCAATACCTACCGACCCATTAGTATTCATCTGACTTGCCTCGGTGGGGAATTTCAGATCAAATCTGTTCTCTACCCGCCCACTTGAGCGAAACTTAATATGGGCGATAAGGGTGCTGATCTGATTTCCTAAGTTTGCTCATTTATTTTACCTGCTGCTTGATTGGGATGATAGTGGTGTGAAATGTTTATTAAGCAACTCACGTGTAAGTAAATATATTTGGAGATATACAATACAATACAATACAAAAATACTTTAGTGTACACCAGTTACAGATTATTATAAAAGACATCACATGATATTGCCTTATAGCTTAGAAGCGATCTCTTCCAGGCAACATTTGGAGATATCTACACTACATAGATTTCAATTTAAAGTCGTTACATTATGCACATAATAAAAAACTTAAAAAAGAAAACGAAAATACCTACTATACGCTGCAGGGGTGTAAGGGGGACTCTAACATCTCGTCTCCCAAGCCAACCTAACCTGCACGTGGTACACCCTGCTAGATAACGAATTAGGCTCTGGTGAAAATATCAAACAATCTTTATAATTTGATAACTAAAATAACTTAACAATTGTTGTCCATTACTTGACACTGGCAAATGACCAACCAGACACGTATTGTCATTAACAAAGAATCATCATCCTTCCAAATTCGTATCCATTTCAAACAACTCAAGAAAAGTTTTATGTTTCATATATGTCCTTGCGTTTATATAAACTTTTCAATTAATAAAATATTCGAGTACAGTCACAAACAAATAATGAATAACTATTCTAGTATAATTAAAGCCGAAAGTGTTTACAGATCTAAAAGTTTGCAAGCGGGGCTAAATGTTATACATATGTATGTATATCAGTAATTCGGTACCCATCGATCTATAAAACAAAGGTTTGATGTTTTACTTTATTTTATATTTATCAATGCTCGGTCCTACCATTGGCCATATACAGCTACTATATCTATACCCAGAAATAATAATTTGTATTGAATGGGAGCAAAACAAACCTCCAGCTATTTATTCACGCGTCCGGCGAACATTCACAACATAACCGAAGGGTTTATTGCCGTAAAAGGGTCGCTTGTTTACGGGTTTAGCTTTAAAGGGAAAGTCTTCATTTTAAAACAAAGGGTTAAAAATGCAAGCGTATATCAGGCGATCCGTGGAATCAATTATAGGCCTTCCATTTAGCATTCACCCCCGTCGGGCCTGGATTACAATTAAATGTATCACGTCGACGCTACCTACTTCACCTAGGTATGTTTAAACGAGGTTTTGAAGCCTTACGGAACGGGGTCGACCCGGGTGCGCAGATATCTTTCTAGCTCATTCCGAAGTAAGTGTTTTAAGCGTTGTAGTTAAGTGTACATGCGACAGAGAACCAAAGGTATTTTCATAGCTCTAAGAATTAGCAAGCTGAAGTGGCAGTGGGCAGGCCATATCTCACGTGTGTAGGACGCCCTCCGACCAGGTGGGATGACGACGTGCGAAAGATTGCAGGTAGATGCTGGATGCGTCAAGCTGAAGACAGGGCACTGTGGCGCTCATTGGAGGAGGCCTATGTCCAGCAGTGGACTAAGATAGGCTGATGATGATGAGTTAAGTGTGCCGCTTGTATAGTGTTTACCACGTGCATAGCGTTGACAGTGTTGATCTGCATGGGTAGCATATGCGGCAAGCCACGCGTGTAGCAATGACGTTATTAATGTCGTATTCGTGCGTAGCGACATACATTTTCCTGCAGACACACGTGCTTAGCAAATATCAAATATCAAAGTGCTTTATTTTTAGACCTTGGATAGCCTTAACGTGCATGGCGCGGTGGTGGGACAGCGGCTTTACAAGACTTTGTTAAGACTTTCTGTGAGACTTCTTTCTTGAACATTTTTTTTTTGTAGACGTCTTTCTTTAACATTATTTTTCTTTAAGACTTCTTTTAGACTTTCTTTCCAAGACTTAAGTCATTTACTTTAAAACCATGATTTGAACTCAATAACCATGATAGTTTCAAAAGTATATTTCCAAGGCTTTGCTATCACATGTTTTTTTTTCTTTTGTTTTTGTACGTTCCGTATCGATGTGAGCAAATTTTACGGTCGTTACATAAAGAGGAATGGGCGTCATAATCATAATGAACCGACAGCGGATTATTATTACCACCATGAATACAAAAGAGGGTCTGTAATTTATATTTCGTGTAAATTAATTTAAAGGGCTCTAGTTTGTTACCTACCAGTTAACGCTTTACGATTATTGCGACGCCGCGCCGTGGTCATTGCAGGTGTAAATCTAGGTAAACTAGGTACCTATACATAATAGATGTATGTTTTTTTAAATTGGTAATATCTCAGAAACCTGACGCCTAAGGAAATTATTCTTATTTATTTGTATAAGTGTTCTCTATTCAAATACTTACATAAGTCCATTGTAAGCGTGATTAAAAAAAAGGGAAATGAGAAAACAATGGTCGTGGAAGCCAAAACAAGCAAACAAACGGCGAGCAAAGTGAGCCGCGAAGTTTTTTGGGACTTTGTGGTCATCGGTTTTTTAGGCACCGTCGCCTCCCATGCCTAGTTGCGCACCATCTCTCTCTCAAAGGGCTCATCCAACTATTACTTTTTGTTCTAAAAGATTGTGTGTTGATCAGTTAACTGCGTTATGACGCTCTTTGCCATCTGGCTGGGGACTGGATCTCCTCACTCTGTATCAGCGTTAAACTGATACAGTAAAGCGAACTGACACAAGATGCGGCGACACGTGTCTTTGAAAATCACGCGACCCTGCCAATGTGAATTTTAAAACATTGCCATACGGCAAAATGCACATTCATTATTGGCGTCATTTTAACAAATAAAACTGATAAAAAAAAAAAAAAACAAATAAACTGACTGTCAAACAGGCGCCTAAGTAGTCTATGAGAACGTCGTAGGCTCTAGGAAGGCACCGGCGCCGGATCATCGGACTGTTCGCGTCGTCGCCGCCAACGGGACATAGCGTCCCCAAGGGCAAGGTGCCCGTTTGCACCGCACATCCTGCACACCCACTAAAACCGCCCCTGTAAGTAAGAACCCGCACCATATTCCACATCTCTTGACAAACAACACTATAAATTGCTGAAACTTCTCAAACTTGGACCATATTTCTTCGCACTCTACAAAGCTCTATGAAAAGTCGTGGTTTATTTAACAATGGAGTCGACCGTCGTAAATTCTTAATTAAATGCTTTATTTTACTTGCTCTTTCATAGTTCATGGATTTAAAGTTGGATCGTTCGAGTAATCATATTAAAAAATCCTTCCAACACTATTTCTAAACTTTTAGGTAAAACGACTGTTCGCTTTATACAGAGTAGATAGGTCGATATTCGACCGAGCGACAGAGTGCGAATTTAGCGTTCAATCGAGTGATAAATTTGGGCAATTTATCCCGAAATTGCTCGATATGGCAATGCTTACTTTTAATATCGACCGCTCGCTCCCGATATGTCGAACTTTTTCTAGAAAAACGTACAAGTTTTTGCTGCAGCTGAAATATAGGAGAAACTATTCGTAACAGAAATTAACGAAGTACCTACCTACCTAACGATTTAATATATTAATGCCACTCCGACCAACCAGACAACGACTTACAGAGCGAATTCCTTCATCATCATCATCATCAGCCTTTAGCAGTCCACTGCTGGACATAGGCCTCCCCAATGAGCGCCATAGCGCCCTGTCTTCAGCTTGCCGCATCCAGTATCTACCTGCAGTCTTTCGCAGGTCGTCATCCCACCTGGTCGGAGGGCGTCCTACACTACGTTTACCGAGTCGTGGTCTTCACTCAAGAACACGTTTGCCCCAGCGGCCGTCGGTTCTTCGCGAGATATGGCCGGCCCACTACCACTAAATTTAAATCTAGATTGTCTGATTTTAAAATAGTAGGTACCTACTTGTGTGTGCTGGTTGTGGCTTAGACATTTATAACGATGGAGCCTCTGTAGTCCAAAAACCTAGGTACACAGGTACTAACACTAATAAATTATATCGACTAGAAAATTTTGCCGAGCGAAGTAATAATAGTACTAGAATTCCGAACTAGTACTTCAGTACGATTGTGCTAGTACGGCGTAATCCCTTTACTGACTCAGAATTAACTAGCCTTCTATGGCACGGCTGAAGTCGAAAGCGAAGGCCGAAGCTTTTCCCCCAGCTACCAATCTCCCTGTATTTAACTCATCTGCGATTTAATGAAAATAAGACAGGCATTATTCGCATTACGACACAGAACAAAAGAGTTCGCTTACATACTAAATCTGTAAATACAATAAAATATACTGAAGCAGGTTACAGGAAAAAGCTCTTTTGAGTCTGGTCGAAATAATTTTGTCTATTTCAGTTTTCCCCCTTTCTCCCGGGAGATTATAGGGGGAAAACTGGAATAACACATTAAAATAACTTGCATCTTCATCAGTATCTAAGAGTTTAGAGCTGATTTTGATCACGATTTCAACGAGTTTTTAAGTCAATTTTGTGCAGTTTTCTAGTTCCCCACCACCAATTTCGCTTGGTCCTTTAGATTATATATCATCCTGTAGCTAATACAAGTGTAGTCGACCTTATTGCCAGGCGTCGAGCTCTGCTCAGCTGGTCAGCGAATATTGGCTACCATAAACTGGGCAAATGACCAGCTCTTATCATAAAAGTTACTGCAGAGTCACGTCGGCGTCGCTGGACCAGATTCATTGAAAAATAAAGTGGAACTGGATTTCTGAGTAAAACTTCGCAGAATTTATTTTATATACTCGATGTAGCAGTTCTCGCAAAAATACAATAAACCAATATAGGTACCGAGCTAAAATCAGCAAAAAATATTTTGCAGATAAAATCAGATCTAGAAGCAGGATTTTGGCTTTTGAATCATCATCATTCTTTTCAGATTTTTAGATATCAATATACATACATATCTTTAGTCTAATTTTTATATCTTAAGGCTTTTTTAATTTCTGTGTGAAGGATAAGTTCCCATAGGTTATACGAGTATTAACAAACGCCGTTTGGTCTGAAACGTCCGTCCATAAATCTGCTGTTTTTATCCTCCCTCGGTTGAAAGCGCACCATTAATCCTGGAACTGCTGTTAAAATTTCAATTCAACTGAACACAATGTTTTGTCAGCATTTTAATTTTTGCAGCTTATTATACCAATCTATTTAATGTCGAAGGTGAAGAATGTCGGGTATATATCGATTGAGTGGGTTTTATCTTGGAACTAGCTGTCACCCGCAGCTTCACACTCGTTTCTCCGGGATAATAAAGTATATGTATGTGTTTCCAGGTTTAGAACTGAGTCTATGCAAAATTTCAGTTCAATTCGTTCAGGAGTTTTGGCGTGAAGAGTTAACATAACACACACCTAAACATCCAAACTTTAGTGTGACGTTTCTACCACGTTGCAGTGATCGTTGTTACGGGATGACCACACGGAATATAGGCACCAAAAATAAGTGTATTTTGGATATTTCAACATAAGTGGTATACCCTAATAATATAATTGTGAAAGGAAAGATGAATGGATTTTTGTTACCTCTACGTCAACCAAAACGTAAGAACGGATTGGGCAAAAAGCGAGTCACCCGATATTCACCCCCTATAATTTCATATATGTATATGTTTTCCTATCACGCGCGCGGAACGCGGCTCTACTGTGGCTGGTGCAATTATAGATTTCGGGTGGCCCAGACCCGGGCGGAAATCCTCATGACAGGAAAAGAGCCTAACATATACTTGAGACACTTAATAATTAGGCTACTGTTTATCCCAGAAAATCATGCGCGAAACACCGGGCAGAAGTTAGTAATTAGTAAATTACAAACAGAAATTTAAAAAAATCTTTCGTGTTAGTTCAGTATAACACAAGCTCTGCTTAGGTTGGTTAGATAATGCAGCGTGAATTTTCAAGCATTATGTATTTACATATCTATTTAATTTCTATGAGTCTATTATATCCTTCCCCTATGGGATCTATGCTCCTTTTTCCCCACTTCTAATCAGCAGAGCTTCCCTCTATGTATCTCTGTTATAAACTAGAGCAGTGCCAGTAGTGTGGCTAAGTAAGCATTAACCTAAAACCCGCCAGTTGGTTATCTAACGGCGCAGATGAATTCGCCAATAAATTCGGCAGCGAGCCAAGCTGCTGGAACTGGGTTAAATTCAGTGCACTGGACAGGTCTGGGATACCCCTAGCCTATGCCACTTAGAGGCTAAACTAGGTGACCCGCCCAAATTACTTACCTAATCTAACTATAATATAAATAGAGAATATATATAAGTTATATTAGGTAAGTAATTCCACGCGAAAGAAATCTACACATCTGTGAAATATTTTACAATTACAAATGAAGAAATATCTCAAATAATGTTTGTTTCTATCATCGCCAAAGTTGTGTCTTCTTTTTAACTATCTCATCAACCTATGTTAGTCCACTGCTGGACATAGGCCTCCCCCAATGAGCGCCATAGCGCCCTGTCTTCAGCTTGCCGCATCCAGCATCTTCCTGCCGTCTTTCGCAGGTCGTCATCCCACTTGGTCGGAGGGCGTCCTACACTACGTTTACTGAGTCGTGGTCTCCATTCAAGAACACGTTTGCCCCAACGGCCGTCGGTTCTTCGCGAGATATGGCCGGCCCACTGCCACTTTAAGTAAAATTTCCATGAACATTTTGGATGAAGTTTCGATGTTGTGTAATAACGCCTAAAACGTCTTCACTAGGTTCTTCTAATGACCTGAAATAAATGGTTTTATTAGCTTACCTGAATCGTCCCCCCCTCCCCCGTAAACACCTTGATTTTCAATTTTATAAACATTTCCTTGAAGGGTATTAACAGTGGTCATAAATACTGCGAAGCAAATAATTAATACTTATTTCTGGCAGGAGTGAAACTTCAGTTCGTAAGTTGCACATCTTCCGTGGTGCGGGGCTAAGCAGCTAATGCCGCCGTGTGCTGCAGATGTCTCATAGGCGGCTTGGCAGGGCAGAGGTTAATTAATTTGTAACTTTATACGCAATTCTGAGAGTAGGTACCCAACCGTACCTAGTTACTGCTTGTAGGTGCTTTTTAGTACTAGGGCGGTAGCGAAATTAAGCTGAGGCTGGACCTGCTTAGCCGCGCAATTATCAGACTCTACACTTAGAGTTTTCCTTTTTCATTTAGTTTTTAAAAACCGGCCAACTAGCCCCATCCAATCGTACGAGTTTCTTTAGGACAAGTTGATGCATCAGTACTTTAGGAGTGGTTCAGTTCAGACCCTTCTGTCATGGAACCGAAGATAAATATTTTTTATTAAATTATATTTGTCAAAGATACTCTTACATTTTGTTACACACCCGGTATGGTTAGTTATTGTTATGACTTCTTTATTATAGGAATTGCAGTTAAGCACTGCTACCGACCACAGAATAAAATAACAGCAGTCCTATTTAGATTGGAACCGCAGCTCCATTAACTTGAATCCCTCTAAGCAGGTAAAATCGCTTTTAATCGGGGATACCCTTGTTTATTCTGTGGCAGCCTGTAATTGCTCTACTGTGCGGAAAGCAGTTTGTTATGCTGTGGCTACTTCTCGCCTTGTTGTGCCGAATGGCTGACTAGGTTAACTTTATTTACTTCTTAAACTATTGTTTTTATCCAACTTCGAAAGGAGGAGGTTCTATGTTCGTCTGTATGTAATAATGTTTTTTTTTTTATATATAAGCGTGTTCATCGTTTCATCACATTCTCAAAATTGTATTTCCGAGGAATTAGTGTTTGTCTCGCAAAACTTAACGACAGTCTAAGGGGTTCGAAATAGTTTTACAAAACAATAAAATTATATGTTTTAGCATTTTCATTGCAAATATATTATTTATATAGATTCTATATTTTTCGGCTATACAAGCGTTCTTCCGGTATAAAAGTAGCCTATATCCTTCCCAGTGATCACATCACTCTTTTTCGCAATTTTCATAAAAATCCGTCCCGTCGTTTTGGCGAGGAGAGGTAACCAAGACAGAGACAGAATGACTTTTGCATCGTTAAAATATTATGAGTAGTATGGATTAACTCTTTCAGGACTGTAGATAATGTTCACTCCATTAGGTAGGTACTCAAAGGTCAAAATCAAATGAATAGGGTCATTAAGTTGGCAAGGGCAAACAAATATAGTATAGGTTCTTAATACTGCGTAGGATGGACGTAGACGGGAGGGCTAATTGGTTTCACTTCAATGAAATTATCTTCAGCGATCGTATTTTTTTTCCAAAGAAATCGAATGTTCATTTCTCGTTCTCATTTCAAATGATATTTCTTTCACAATCTATTCTAATATTATAAAGAGGAAAGGTTTGATTTTTGTATGTTTGTTTGTATTGAATAGGCTCCGAAACTACTGGGCCGATATGAAAAATTCTTTCACCGTTAGGAAGCTACACTATCCCCGGTGAACATAGTCTATATTATATTTTCAAAAGAGTCTTTACTAAAACTCTAAAAATGTAACGCAAGGCGTAAAAAGATTACCTAATAAAGTGAAATTCGAATTTAACGCGGGTGAAACCGCGGGGAACAGCTAGTATTTCATAAACATATGTCAGGGGCGGATCATTATAAAAGGATTTCTTTTGCCATCTTAAATGGCTATAATGCCTTCTATTACACATATAGAAGCCATTCAGACGTATTATTTTAATAAGGCACGTTTCGACTGCTTCAATGGGTGATATCATTGTGGTTTCACGAGATATATTACTGGGACCCTTATCCCTATCTAGCTTCTGCCTGCGGCATCATCGCACGCATTTATCCGGGATATAATGGACCTTAAAGGGGAGTACTGATCGGTGTTACGAGGCGTAATGTAACCATTCGCAGAGAGCTTTATATACGTTACGCAGTGTGCTACGTCTCGTTGCTTGTTGCGAATGCCTTCTTTCCCTGTACTGACTGCACAAACGCTGTGTAAGGCGTATTATTACGCCCTTTAACGTCAGTCAGTACCTACCTCATGCGTCCTGTACACGTTGGGCCAATGCGTTGGGCCAACGTGTAGAGACCTACTTGGCGCATGTTGGAAGTTGGCGACTATCGTTGGCTCGCAAACCGACTAGTGTCGGTTTTTCATGCACACATCAAAGGATCTTGGCGCGCTCCGCAAACAGTGTTCACACGTTGGCGCATTGGCCCAACGCATTGGCCGAACGTGTACAGGACGCATTAAAGATTGACTTGTGGTCTACTGAGTCAAAGTACAGCCCTATTCTGTCCAACGTTGACGTAACTTTTGCATCATAATTAGTTTGAACAACATGGCATCAAAAATATCTGCCCGCGATTTCTGAAATGGAACAGTTTCATCAGTTCAATTAAAAGTTAGGCTCGGCCGGCGCTCGGGCACCGTCGGCCCGTGTCGGGGGCGAATAATTACCGGTGTCACTCACTCTCCGTCAGCGACCCGCTACGGTCACGCTCCGGTCACGTCGACATTGTGCTGGAGGAATAGAAGTTCAGCTCGAGTGACCTATTTTTATACTGTTGTCATCACTATATACATAGATAAAACAAAGTCGCTTTCCGCTGCTTTTCAATCAAGGAATATCTCCTAACTCCGATCATCAACATTTATGGCACTTGCCTTCCATATCCCATGGCCGTGGCACACCCTGTATATACAGGGTGTGCATACGAGTATATACTCGTATGAGTTATAAAATTACTTTCATATGAAGAAGAATACTCTGTGGTGCTTATCCTTCCGGCTGCGCCAATCAAAAAGATGTAGAGGAGCTCAACATTTTAGTTTGTTTGAATAGCAATTTTTCCACTGCAGATAATGTTCTGCTTCGATGGTTACAATGTTGGAAAGCTGTAGCGGTGCAAGCCGTCTAGTTACAAAACGACCAGCCCTGACGATGATTACGTGTCAAAGTTTATGAGAGCTCTTTTGTTGCAGACTTTCATCGTCGTTGTTTTGACGTGAAACAATCGATGTAAAATTGCTTGGAGCTTTAAGTTTCCCGGGAGCGGAATAATGTTTCGTAGCAAGTTTGTAAACTAGGTTGATGGATATGGATAGAGTTGATTGAGTATGAAGTTGGTCGGTGAGAAATGTTTTTAACCCCTGGAAAAAAACATGAGTGTTGATTCTTGTATCGTTTTACGTGTTTAAAATGAATTTTATCTCTGTTTACTAGTTATACTAGTTGTTGTTGGCTGGAGAAAAGATAGTGTACTGTATACATAGTCACAATACAAGCTACTATGGTATGGTCTTTGGATAAATAAATAATGCTGGAAAACTCACCAAAATTATCTAGCCCCAAGCTAAGCAGAGCTTGTGTTATGGGTACCAGATAACTGATATGCATAATGCAATACTTTACATACATATATATTTTTTACTATACATATTTATATAATAGTAAACGCCCAGAGCACCCGATACAAATATTTGTAGATCGTACACACGTTTTTCCCGAGGCAGGTATCGAACTCGCGACCTTCTGTGTCGATTTGGGTTTAGACTTTTGATTCTTTCGGTAGCTCAGATATGTGTGACGAAAATCGGTGCAGCCGATCAACTATGATGGTTCATGGTTTAAAGTAAAATTTCGTAGGTTTCAAATTTTTGTAAAAAAAAATAGTAACAATTAAAAAATAGTATTCTATAAATACAGTAGTAAGCTTTCAACCAAAGCTAGATTTGGAAAGTTTTCAATTTAAATAAGAACTTCATTTTGAATCTATAAGTTTTCCTATTCTAATGAGTCACAATTCAAGTCACGTCTGGGTCTTGAAGTCGCACAAAGTCGCAATAAATTGGTCCAATTAAATCCGAGCTGCAGTAAACTTTTTAAATTGAATTTGTGTCATACCATTGGATTATACCTAGGTACTGTATTAACGGTTGTATTTTAAAAGTTAGTAACTAATTGAATTCACTTCGATTGTAGTTTCTATTTGTACCTATCAATAAAAGTTATTTCAGCTTGGTTGAGCAAAGAACAAATGCCTTGTTTAGACCATTCCGATCTTATATTAAATTTATTTTCTTCGTGTAATTGGATAACTAAGGATGCGAATGCAGTTTAATAAAATAAAACACTTTTTCTGAATTTACCAGGAAATAATTTAAAAAATTAAAAAGACAAATAATAATAGATCCAGTTTTGTGGTGTTTGACTTAATTTTGTATTTATCTGATGCCTTTATCTCATATTTGAAACTAATATGTGTTTTATGTTCTTGTTTTCCCAATTTTGTGTAATGCATACCTAATTGTTATATTTTGTATAGTGTGTGTCTGAAGTCATATATGATTTATCCATCTATCTAATATGAGAAACATTCTCGATTTTCATCTCTGTTTTAATGGAAATTTAGTTGAACTTGGAAAACTTTCATGTGCTTATTTCAAAGGGAAATTTCAAGTAAAACCACAGCACTGCGCTACCTCCTGTGAGGCTTGTGGTTAGTACCTAGTTTTCTAAATTCTTGGATAAGTCTTTTGTTCTATAGGACTTTCACAAAGGTCTTTACAGCTTTTCGTCGTAATTTAGACTTTATGTCTGGAATTTATGTGGCAAACCAGACACATTGCCAAACCAAAGAAGTCAAGTGAGTCTGGAATGTAGACTTTATTTAATGTTGTTGTTGAACTGATGAATCATGGAGTGCTGATGCGCTGTGCCAGAAAAAGTTCTAAGAATGAATGAAAGGACACTTTATTGTATATAGTACGAAAAAAATCTTATCTAAATAAAAACATGCGGGGCAGTCTTTGGGGACTCAATTCTTTCAAAAATTATTTATTTAAACCTTAAATAACATTGTTCTGGTACAATACTAGTGTAAATTCAATCCTAGAATGCACAAACATACGCAAATAAAAAACGTTTTAGAAGCTAGGGGTGCGCTTATCAAAACTTACGTAGGAAATTTTACACTTCGTGTTACAAATCATAACTACTTACTTAAAAAAAAGTTAATTTTGTTTTTATATAAAAATAGGGATGAGATTAACTCTTAGGAATATGCAAGCTTTAGAAGAGCAATTACACAAAAAACATAACCATTTTTTGTATAAAATTGTAATATTTAGCCCAAATATTGGATAATAAGTTATAATAGAGGGTATTTTTAGCCGTTCTCTAGAAATACCCTATTATACTTTACTAGCTGTTCACCGCGGTTTCACCCGCGTCAAACTCGAATTTCACTTTATTAGGTGATGTTTTACACCTTGGGTTACATTATTGGACTTTTAGTAAGGATCTCTTACTTTTTGAAAATATATTATAGCCTATGTTCACCGGGGATAGTGTAGCGATCCGGTCCAGTATTTTTGAGCCTATTCAATACAAAACAAACAAAAAACCAAACATTTCCTCTTTATGATATTAGTATAGATTTATAGTGGGAAGCGTTCGATGACGATGACGAACAAAAATCATGGAACTCGTTTATGATTTTTGTTCACCCAAAAAGTGCTGAACTAAAGAAGTTTTCACTTCAAAAACTATTAGACATAAAGTACAAAAGGCTGCCTTTAATTACTAAAGCCTAACCCTTTTTATTCTTAGAGTATCTGAGAAACTCCGCATCGTCGCTAGTAAGGAAATAAAATAACCTATCATTTCTAATTTATGTTTATAAAAGCAGCTATAAAGTATGTAATTTGGCGAATATTTGAAAGTTTCCACTTACGTGAGTGAGTAGTCGTGTCGTCGATAAAACGGAATGGTTATCGCCGTGTAAAACGTTCTACCGCCGCCATCACGTGCCATCCAGTTCACGTTTACGTTCCCGGCACTAAACTCGAGTGCCCACTCAAACATAAAAATTAGTCGGTATGGTAGTAACACAGTCAGATCTCGGTAGGTTCTCTACTAAGAACAGATCACTATTTTAGAGAGAATCACTAACATTTGCAAAAACGAACGTATAGAATGCCTTTTTACGTATTTACGCGGTGATAACATCATAAAGGTACAAGTCCGAGATGGGCTGCAGACTGCAACCGCAGACGACATTGCGGCTAGCGGCTGCGGTTGACCGCAGTGCTGCCTGCGGTCGCGGTTGCTACTTCTTCTAAGCACGGTTCGCGACAAAACTGTCGCTGCTGTCTGCGGTCGCTGCGCGCCGCGCTTGGAATCAATTTCATAGAGATGCTTAAAAACAAGTAGTGTCGCTTGTAGCCTGCAGCTGCAGTTTGCGATCTGCGGTCCATCTAGGATTGCACCTTAAGCCGGGTACTGACCAGCGCTACAGGGCGTAATGTGACGTGTCACACAGCGAGAGTCCGTACAGTCAGTGTGTGAAAGAATTCGTTCGCTACGAGCAACGAGATGGATTCATGCTCATTACGTTTTATTGCAAACATGTTGTACAGGAGATCTTAAAGATAAAGTGTTTCAAACATGCACCCTGCTAGGGCACGGGTACTATTTAGCTGAAAAAAATCCAAAAAGTTTCTAAAAAACACCTTTATTACGATTTGAGTGGTTTCTAGTTAAGGTGGATGTAGAATTTACAATGACACTAGGCTAGGCCTATTTCACGGGGAGCTAGGTGACATATGTATGTACTTATAATCGAATCACACAAATAAGTGCTCGTTATTCGTAACGTGCACTTATTTATTTGATTGGCTGGTACATTACGCACAGTTAGGTACGCCTCGCTAGTCAGTCCCGGCTTAAGATGAACAACCGATTTTCATTAGAATTTTCGATTTATTTCTTTAGTAGGTACTATTTACTTTCAGGGAAACACTCTGATTTCCCTCTTGTTCGTCGAAAAAAACAACCAAATTGAAAACGTTCACATTAATTCGGCAATTATTCTATTTCCGTAAATTAGGGGAACAAAAATGGCCCTCATTTCTTTTGATCCGCTCTCTTGGTTCCCCGGGGTGATTTTTACTTATCTACCTTATCAACCAACACGTAAAAAGTGAACGACGATTAAATTTGTTGACCACAGATGATATTTATTTATTTATTTTAAGGAAGGCCTACAGCACACTTTGACTGCGGTTTTTTTTCGACGACTGCGGTCTTTTTTTTTACCTAAAAAATTCGTGCTGCCACTCTACACAGCGGTTGTGTTGCGCCGCAAATGCGTTTCGTTTGAAAAATATTACAGCTCTGCTGAGTCATAAAGATCTGTATTTTCTCAGCCGCTGCGCTAGTGTGGATTTACGCATATTAGTCACTTTTTCAGCACTCAAAGTGTTAAATACATACAAAATAAGTAACATTAACCTAGCAACAGAGAAGCTAATAAATGGCCTTCACGGCTAAATGACAGTATGGAAATTAAATACGCTATGCAATTAGATATATGAAAAAATCATTCTTTTTTGTGTGCGTTCAAAAATATATGTTTATTAATATTTCTTATTATTATAATTTTTTCCTATTTATTATTCCTAGATATTCTCATACAGTATAATCTAGCTAGCTAGTTCCTAAGTAAGCTTGCATTTTGTATATTATCCAATAGGAATTTACAGTTTTATATACTATCTAAAATACTTAAAATAATGCTAATGGTATAAAAATATGGGTGTTAATGATTTCCCGAGTCTGAATTTTTCTTGAATTAAGACGGAGTATAAAAAGTAATTCACCTAACTGTTTCAATCTTTACTGCTCCCCCTCTTAGACTATGCAGATGCCAGCTATCCCGACCTAACTGAAGACCAACTCAACAAGCTTGAGCGTCTTCAAAACTACTCCATAAGATTTATATTTGGCCTGCGTAAATTTGACCACATCTCTGTGTACCGTAACAGGCTCAAGTGGTTACCCATTCGTCTTCGTCGGAATGCTCGTGTTCTTAATCTCCTTTATTCTGTCCTTTTCCTTCCGTCATCACATCACCGTCTTATCTAAAAGACCGTTTTGAGTTTCTCCATATGTCCCACCCACGATCCCTTCGCTCGTCTGATACCCTTCTTTTAAAAATACCATCACACACTTCCCAGTTCTATGGTGATTCCTTCACGTTGCAGGCCGCCAGACTCTGGAACGCCCTTCCCGTTTCTATCCGTCAAGCGAAATCCCTTCCTATCTTCAAAAATATGGTTCATCAACACTATCTGACCACTCTTGATAAGATTTCTTGATTTTTATTTTTAGTTTTATTTTCTATGTTAATTGTTCCGTTTTTTTTTTGTTCTATTATATATATGTACTTAAGATAAATATCAATTATTTTATATATAATTATTTTGATAATTACGCCACCGTCAGCTTTAAAACATAGCGATCCTATCCATCCAAAGGTTGCCTGGAAGAGATCGCTTTTAGCGATAAGGCCGCCGATTGTGCCACTAGTTATAATTAATATTAAGATCCTTTAGTATTTTTTTTTTTTTTTTGTATTGATGGTGCAATAAAGTTATATTGTATTGTATTGTATTGTTTATTGATAAATGTGTTTAGCGAATAAGAATATTTTAATTAGTGAAATAATTTCAAATATAATTTAATATGAATTAATTTAAAACGAAGATTATTGTATTAAATAAGCAAACAAGCTTAATTTAAACGAAGATGATATTAAGAAATTTTAGTGAGTCACTTAATTAGTCATTTAGAATCCTATTTTATTGTCAGTCAGTCAACCAGCGAGTTTTACATGTAGATACAACTAGGGCTGTGGAGATTGCCAATTAATGTGTCCGCTGGTGCCGATATCCCTCGCATCCGTTTGAACGAGGAAACTCGATGCTGTTGCATAAAACGAAGATACGGCTCTAATTGCGAAGACCCTTGTTTCTGCCTCTAATTTATTTTATATTTGTTAGATAGATACATTAGATAGAATATACTTTATTGCACCAAAGTTGTACATAGGCGAGCATAATGCTAGATAGCATTCTCTACCTGCTAACCTTTGGGTGGACAACAGTTTAGTAGGTAGTGCTAGACTATTCGTTCTGTACGCGTAGACACCTAATATCGTAGCATGGCTGAGTGGATGATTAGAATCTGCTTCTAGTTCTGCTTTTCATGTGTCTACAAAAATAAACCGGTAAAGTGCGAGTCGGTCTCTCGCACGGAGGTTCCGTACCATTATCTATAAAAACGGCAAAAGATCACATTTGTTGTGGGAGCCCCCTCAAATATTTATTGTATTCTGTTTTTTATTTGTTGTTGTGCTACGGCGCTCATAGGCATCGGTAATTTTCATCTGTGTTGATAAGATTGAAAAATCCATTTATTCAGGTGCTATTAGATTAATTAAATTAAATAATTTAATTGTATTAATGATGAATTAAAATGTATGCAGATTAATAACGGTACTTTATTTCAAAAGAGGAGGTCAACGTATTTTCAATCCGAAAATCACAAACAGAAGGCCCGATAAAAAAATGAAACGGCCCATGAAATAAAATATAGATTGCCTGGGAGAAATCGCTGTCAGCGATAAGGCTGCCTATTATACTGTTCGTGTGAAATATTTAGAGGAGTTATTTGCTATGTTTTAAGTGCATTAAAGTGTTTATTTATTCATTCATTCAAATAAAACGCTTCAAACAACAATCTTCGAATTTATGACATCGCAATGCGTTTGAATTGTCATATTCAATTCCTTCTGTGTTACTGCGTTAAACAATAAACATTTAGAAATATAATAATTGATATACCCTGTATATCAAGTATTATATTCCTAAATGTTCGGCATAACGTTTGTCATATATTATTTATCAATAAAAAATAAAAATAATTTTATAAATATTATTTATCTTAATTTCATTATTTTCATATTTCAAGCTGGCATATCTTTACTTAAACTTATATTTAACCATCAAGGAGCATCCTGTAGCTGAACTCAGGCGCAGTGGAGTCGCTGCTCGCTCGTGATTGGTGGATCGCCTGTGCGCGGCTGCCAAGCCATGCAGCGGACAGCGAAGTCACTGTGCTTGTTGCGTGACTGCCTACCGCGCTAATTACTTTAATTTTAATTTGTAACCTTATTATTTTTAAGATAACTCTAGTATCTAGATAAACCTATGTTAGGATTTAAGATACTATAAACAAAATGTATCAAATTTGTATCAATAAATAAATATATCTATCTATATGAAAACTGGGGGGAGGTGGGACCATGTCCAAGTTTAAACCTTGAAAAACTTTTAAGTATTTCTGATTCTATCCAAAGTAGAACTCCCAATTAAAAATTATCACACATTTTAACACTTAGCATACCCAGCTGCTTTATTTATCTTAATCAGTAATCACACATAAATATTTTTTTTTCTCCCCAGTTTTCATACGACAAACGCTATGCCGAACTCCCTGTATAAACAGTCTAGACGTTCTCGACTTCTCTCCCGTGGCTAAACTTTGAAACACGTAGTACTGCTGAACTTCAAGATATTGTATCAAAGTTTCGTTTACACCGATTTAATTAATAATATTAATAAATAATGCTAGACAAATCCACACAGCATCGTCTATTGTTATGAAGGGATAATATGTTTCGATTTAAAACCAGGTGAAGTCCCGGACTAAAAACGACTGTTTTTACAGAAAAATCTCAAGCAAGTTTTCTTTGATAGTCCTCTGGTGTTTATTGGTTTTGTCCACACACATAGCCTGAGGCCCAGTTCAGCTAAAAATCAATAGATTCACTATTCATATAAATAAGTACATAATATGTATTATCACATATCGGCGTAAAATTACCGCCATCCAATGACATAGGTATTATGGTTTTCAATTCTTGTTGGTTCCTAAATAATAGTGAGCCGACAACCGCTGGGGTAAACATGTTCTCGAATGGAGACTGTGATTCGACAAACGTAGTGTAGGACGCCCTCCGGCCGGATGACGACTTGCGAAAGACTGTAGGCAGATGCTGGATGGGTCAAGCTGAAGCCTGGGCGCTATGGCGCTCATTAGGGGAGACCTATGTCCAGCAGTGGACTAGGCCTGCTCCTGTGTAGAATTGGACCCCTGGCTGGATACCATTATCATTTATCAAAGTAAATGTGTGATTGAAAAATACATTGAGTGATAAGTAGGTTTGTTCAGAATAGTGTGAATCGCCTTAAGTCCAAATAGTGTCCTCAGCTTAGGGGAAATCTCCGGATGTCGCTGAGATGAGATTTATTCTTTCTCTCTCGTCTGAATACATTATTATTTGTAAATAATTATTTCTCCGTTCCGCCCATCAGAGATAAGGGTCGGCGCTTTATATTGTCAATCTTACGAGAGCGCTTGTGTATCTTTTTCACGATTCCTTTACATTTAATACAGAATTCTGTAAGAGGCTTCTATTTAGGTGCTCATTTGGAAAAAATTCAGAGATTTTTTCGTAATCTGCACATTTTTTTTTATATTAAGCACACTTATGTTGATTTAGGCAACAAATTGTCACTGCAAAAATGGTTTTTAAATGGCTACAACGCAAAAACCATTAAACTTTGTTTCAATATTAACTTAACACTTTGAGTGCTGAAATCACACGGTGTGTGTTTTCTACAAGTGACTAATATGCGTAAATCCACACTAGCGCAGCGGCTGAGAAAATACAGATCTGTGTGACTCTGCACAGCCGTAATATTTTTCGAACGAAACGCATGTGCGGCGCAACACAACCGCTGTGTAGAGCGGCAGCACGAATTTTTTAGGTTAAAAAAAAGATCGCAGTCGTCGAAAAAAAATCGCAGTCAAAGTGTTAACCGAAAGGTCAAATTGTGAAAGGATTTACATTCTTAGTAATTTGTTAGTGTTCATGCTTATACCTTGTATGTAAATCTCGTACGAAAATATCGTACGAGATTTAAGCTGGAAACTACAAAACTACAATCCGACAATACGCGATGCGTGTTGAGGGGCCTTCCTCCGTAAACTACGACGGTCAGATTGCATGTCAGTTTTACCAAAAGTGGTCGACAGACGGCGCTTATTTTTTACATATACTTATGCAAATTTTATCTGTTATAGAATAGGTTAGGTATAGGTTATATAGGAAGGGATATTGTGTCAATAAGATTGAATTTTTTATGGCAAAATATTAACTAGAATCTAGTTTGACAGGCATTCATGAGCGTGGCCTTAAGCGCGGCTTAGCTTGGGGGAGGAAGATGCTGTGTGGATTGTCCAGCATGATTTATTTATTATTTTTTCTATTTGCTTTCTATAACCTGAATCACATTATTAACAACCAACGCTACAAACGATGTTTAAAAAGTGGTTCTAGTCATTGATACGGTTATGCAGTTTTCTGTTTTTTTTGTATACAAATTCCGGTATTACAAATTCCGATATTCTGTAGTACACGTCTATTATCATCCGATAAACCACGTTGTCCACCTAGTTTTCTTAACTGACAATCTTACAGATTGAGATGAGATATTCATTAGATTCAACTCAACACGCATTACGTTGCGTCGAGTCGCGTGTCGTCGTGTCAATAGTGTATGGAACCCTTTAGTCTGTCAGATTGCATGTTTGATAATCGATGTGGCGCGGTGAGCGCAGGTCCGCCTGCGACGCAGGAGGTTGCGGGTTCGATTCCCGCGTTGGAACAATTGTGTGTACGATCTGCAGATATTTGTGCCGGGTGTTCTGGTTGTTTTCAATGTATAATAAAAAATATCTATCTATGTCATATATTGTATTATGTATATCAGTTATCTAGTACCCATAACAAGCTCTGCTTACCATGGGGCTAGATAATGCTGTGTGAATTGTCCAGCATTATTTATTTATATTATTATTTATATATTAGTCGATTGAGTAAAACGCAGGAACGATCACACTGCTTCAGTGGCGAGATCAAAATAAATACATGCTTAAAAACACAGGTTTTTGTGTATTCAATATGATTACACAGTAGTTTTGGAGTAAACAAGTAACAAACATCCATCCATCCAAACTTTCGCATTTATAATATTATTGTGATAGTCTGACGTATATGAATGATAGAAATTCGTATGAAATATCAGCGTGACCTATATACCCATACAATCCCTATTATTATGCCACAATGGCGGATTAAGTGATTCGTGAAGCGTTATCCACAGACCAATGGGACCAAAGCGTTATGCACAGCCCAATGGGACCATTAATCATACAATAGCCAGGTTATCCTGTGACTGGCACTCTCCTACGGAATATATTACCTTCATAATGAATGTGTGCAATATACACGTTTTGGTCCAATGCGGGTTTGTATTGGTATCCGTATCGAATTGCCTAATATAAACGGCAATGTATTCTGCACGTCTCGCATAGATCACCGTAGAACTGTAATTATTGACTACTAGTTTCTGCCTGCGGTTTTGCACGCATTGTTTCTATGGAAACGGTAAAAGGTTATTTCTATCCCATTGGAACTGTTTTATGGAAAGAAGTAGCCTATGTTTTGTTCCAGGTGACCTGGTGACCTACCACTTATGCAAACTTGCAGCCCGATCTGGTGAGAAGTTTTGCCGTGAAGAAATAACAAACATCCATATAAACTTTCGCATTTTTTAATATTAGTGTGATTGATGTGATTTAATTTGACCTATACATCATAACTACTTAGTATAAAACAAAGTTGCTCCCTGCTGTCTGTCTGCCCCTATGTATGCTTAGATCTTTAAAACTATGCAACGGTTGTTTTAATAGATAGTGATTCAAGAGGAACGTTTATAAACCATTTAACACATAGATTTCCACGAGGGCGAAGCCGCGGGACACAAATACAAATACATAAATCTTCGACAAAGATATTGGATGAATGGAATGGATCCCTTAGTAAGGCCGATGAAGAAGGGGTAACTTTTAGTTACTATCTGGTTAAGGGTTTTACTTATCTGGTTAAGGGACTATTTTGAAATCTGAAATCTGAAACCTGCAGGACTTCTCAAATTAAACCTCATCTCGTTTAATCTCTAATATCCATTCCATCCATTCATCAGACATTGCTGTTTTTGATTAAAATCGCCAGCACCCATAACCGTTATCGCCTCTTTAATCGTCAATGTATATCGAATTCATCTTGCCTAAATTGTGGACCAGAGATACACAGGTATCCATTGCTGGCTTAACACTGAATACACAACACTCCCACCCTTACAAAAATGGTAATGAATACAGTTCATCTCGCTTAAATTGCAAACTGGCGATAACTCGACACATCGTTATCCATTGCTGTTTTCACACTGAAATTTAACACTACTGCTACTAAAACCGGCAGTGGGCGTAATTCATCTCGATTAGATTGTATAGACGTGGTACTGTTGAGATCATAGTGAGATGAATCTCTGTACTACGGCGCTACGGCAGTTTGCTACGAGGCGTAGCGCGGCTGCTACGTCGTAGCCGCGAAGGTCTTACCGCTCATTGCACTTTACACTCGCGATCACGGTTCGAGTCTGTTCAAGTTTGTACTTTCTTGTGTTACGGCTTTTTATTTATTTATCTCTTTCATCATTATCATCAGAAAACAGTTTTTTCAAAAAAACCGGCACCAATTAGTGGTCTAATAACCAGGATATATTATTAAAATAGAATATTAAAATACTGGACAATCCACACAGCATCATCTACCCCAAGCCAAAGCTTGGGGCTAGATGATGCTAGCCCCAAGCTATTGCATTACTATTGTATTTTCACGCATATTTCTTTATAATTTGTCACGATTTTTTACAGTTCAACAATTCACATAATTGAGCAGGTAGTAATTTTTTTAAATAATATATTTATCGATTAGTTAATATAATAAATGTTAAATGTATACTTGTAGATAACTTTGTAATTAACAGGAGCGGAATTTCTTTTCCAGTGATATAATTTTGTAATTTAAGTTACGCTTGAATTTAATTACGAATACTTCCACCAAAATATCCTCTAATTAAACTGCTATTGAAAGATATCCCCTGTACCCCCAAAGCAAGAGAGATAATTATGGATAATTTCCTCACAATGATTTCTAACGGAATGAGTCTGCAATTAGTAGTTGTATGAAACATTTAGCATAATATTTGTTAGAAAATGTTTATTGTTTGTATATATTATTCATTTATTATTATTGTTTTTCAAAATATCAAACAATACAAAGTAGGAACTTATATTAACGGCGAGAGCTAAAATAAGCTACCAGTACTAAAACAATCATGTGTTCGAATTCCTACAGTACTTTTAAAATAAACATAAAATATTACTTAGCCATCGAAGTCCAGCTGCAGGGCAAAGTCCCTTATTTCAAAGAATAAATAAATTTACTTTATTGTAGACCAAGGACAGTACATTGAAGAGACATAAAGAAAATAGTACGATAGGCTGCCTTATCGATAAGACTGCCAATTGCAATTAATTTTAAAGTTTTTTTTGTACATCGTTTTCTATTTAAAGTGCAATAAAGAATCTCAATAGAAATCTTTTCTATCTATCGCTTAAAATGATCTCTTCCAAGATATTAAGAAATGTTATAACTACAGCGTCATATTAACAAGATTCTGCCCTTAAACAATACAAGCATTAAATACAAACACTAAGTCACATCTAATTAAAATAGCAATAACAATTATCCCGCCAGCCCGGGAATGTTCCTCACAAATCAAAGCGGCTGCCTTTGTGCTCAGACAAGTTTGTGATGTATGTATGTATGTAAGACAGGTACATAATGTATGTATGTGTATTTGTGAGACAAGTACATGACGTCTGTATGGTTTGACAGACAGATAAATGGAGCGTGAATGGCGTGAATATACTACAGTTTCTAATGGTAAATAGTCCATGACATAACAATTATCTAATAAGGCCAAGCACGGGTATTATAATTCTAATGTGCTAATTGCAACCGACAGAGAACTAAAGTTATCGACATAGCTCTGAGAATTAGCAAGCTGAAGTGGCAGTGGGCCGGCCATATCTCGCGAAGAACCGACGGCCGCTGGGGCAAACGTGTTCTTGAGTGGAGACCACGACTCGGTAAACGTAGTGTAGGACGCCCTCCGACCAGGTGGGATGACGACCTGCGAAAGACTGCAGGTAGATGCTGGATGCGTCAAGCCGAAGACAGGGCGCTATGGCGCTCATTGGGGGAGGCCTATGTCCAGCAGTGGACTAATATAGGCTGATGATGATGATTATGATGAATTGCAACGTCTGTCACAAAGGTAGCTTAGAATTAATACAAATAAAATCATAAATTAAAAGTTATTTTCGAAGAAAGTTAATATTAAAAAATAGAAACAAATTAGAACTATTGAAACAATTGAGCTAACTGCAGACAATCTATTTATTTAAAAACTTTATTGCACTACTAAGGGTACAAAGGGTGGGCTTAATGCCGAGGCGTTTTCTACCTGCCTCTCTAACTGCGAGTTAGCTCAACTGATTTCATCGACCACGTGCTCGATGACTGTTCTATCAATACCAGTCAGAAGCTTAACCAAGATGCTATCTGCTTGCTGCATTGTCCCGCTGGCTGTATGGCAATGCTGATGCGTTGCGCCAGCCCTCGGGTCAAGCGTTGCGGTCGCATCGACCAGATGCTATGGTATTGTTTGTTACCTACATTATTATCTACTAGCTGCACCACGTACCTTCGTCCGCGTGGAAATCTATGTGTCAAATGGTTTATAAACCTTCCTCTTGAATCACTCTACCTTTTTAAAAAAACGGCATCAAAATCCGTTGCGTAATTTTAAAGATGTAGGTACTGTAGGTAGATGCTGGATGCGTCAAGCAGAAGACAGGGCGCTATGGCGCTCATTGGGGGAGGTCTATGTCCAGCAGTGGACTAACATAGGTTGATGATGAAGCATACATAGGGATAGACAGACAGCGGGAAGCGATTTTGTTTCATATGTAGTGACGTAACATTGTATAACAAAAGTGATATTATAACAAACGTGCGCCGCGAACATCAAGTGCCTCCATAAAGTACTTGCCATTGTTGGGCATAATGGAAGTTCGTACGATAACGTTTTTATGACAATCTTCACTATAAAGGAGGTCGTTTGTCTGTTCCACTTTTTTGATGATTCTTTGCTTCTTATAGCCTTTTGTGCCTTTATCGTTCTACAATTGTATGGTAATTCTTTCTTCTGTTATGGCGCTATTTCTTTCAATAAAATAATTGTTTATTGTAAAGTCTGATAGGTTGTTACAATGATACTTATTTGAGCACCACCAATAAAAATATTATAAAAAAAGGCTAGGAAATAAATGTGTGCCCGTAAACGCGGAATTTAAAGGCGACCCTGTCGCTGTGAACGATCTCTTCCAGGCATCAGAGACATCTCTTATAGTTTGTATAAATGAAAAAAATGAAAATGAAATGAAAATATATTTATTCTGATAGCTAAGACTTAATTATCTAACAATAGTAACAAGCACACGACTTAAAAAGAATTAAAAGTAAATAATTAATAATATACATTGATTTAACACAAAAGAAACATTTCTAAATTAATTTAGTGTAGATCAAGCCGTGTGTGATGGTCAGTGCCGTGTTGCTGCGCTATCAGAACAGGTTCATGCTCAGCTGAATGTTGCGAGTAACCCCACAACGCTGATTTTCAGCATGTACCATTGTGATGATGACGTACGAGACTTTAAAAGCTAAAATTTAAGAGTGAGTTGTATAATTGCTATGCCTTTGTAAAGTAAAGTAAAAAATCATTTATTTCTTTAGGCTTACAAAATAAGCACTTAGACAAGTCATACGTATATATAAATTATTATCAAATAAAATATTTTTACTGTTCACTTCAATTTTTTGTCCACTAGTGGAAGAAGTGAATAGAAACCACTAAACACAGGATTTGTCCCCTCCGCTTACAAAGTTTTTATTTGTATTAATTTTGTATATGCACCTAAATTATTATGAGGTTGAAATAAACGAATTAAATTTGATATAAAATAAAATATGATATAATATTTCATATTCATTTAGATAATCTATACTAATATTATAAAGAGGAAAGATTTGATTTTTTGTTTGTTTGTATTGAATAGGCTCCGAAACTACTGGACCGATTTGAAAAATTATTTCACAGTTGGGAAGCTACACTATCCGCGGTGAACATAGGCTATATTAATTTAGGCTATTTTAAATTTAGAAATATAAAATTTGAATTTAACGCGGGTGAAACCGCGGCAAACATCTAGTTCAATATATGTTATTATTATTAACTCATTTATTATCAGATTCTCAATCCATATACAAACTTAAAAATAAAAACTTACAAAATTAAAAATAAATGTCACAAAATAAATCAGTCATAAAATCAAATAAAATTAAATAAAAATGGAACAAAAAAATAAATAACTAAGGGAAAATTTAAAAAATAATAATAATAAAACACAAAATGAAAACTTACTAACCTAATAGACATTTATATGGATATCGACCCCATCAATATTTTCATCCATTTGTATTGGATTTGTTATAGTATGGTTCATATTTCAGATTATTTACACTAAACCTTCCTCATGCACCCTCCGTCCATCGGTCAAAACTAAGTGAAAACCCGTTCGGTAGTTTTAGATTTTATCGCGTTTAGTTAGACAAACGCGGCGGCGGCGGCGGCGCGGCGAGACTGTCCTTTATATCACTATCAGACATAGTATAAAACGAAGTCGCTTCCCGCTGTCGGTCTGGCCCTTTGTATGCTTAGATCTTTAAAACTAAGCAACGGATTGATGCGGTTTTTTTAAGATAAAGTGATTCAAGGGGAAGGTTTATAAACCATTTGACACATAGATTTACACGCGGGTGAAGCAGCGGGGCAGCTATATAGTTCTATACAGATTTTTATGAAGTGCCTTCTAGAGCCGGAAAACCGATTTAGCTCGTATTTTTTCAGCGCGCTTACAAAACGGTCGGGAGGCGGTGTTTTCGGGAACCTATTCCCCGTACTCATTAATAACAACAATAAATAAAGTGAGAGCATTTTTATCGCATGAAAACACAAAGAAGTTACGATCTTGAGCAAATGTAAGTCATGTCAGGACTGTTTGTATACGTATTGTATTTTCCTTTTGTATTCATGAATTACTGTTGAAATGTTAGAATAAAATGTTTTTTTTTTGTGTTATGATACTGTTATTTGAAATATGTGCACGTGAAACTGGAATTTAATTTCAATAAATGATATGTAAACATAATACAAAAAAAAATACTAAAATCATTATTTGAAACAAAAAACTTATTGCATAGGGCACAATTGAGGGCATATTACCGCAAAAGTTAAAATAATTGTATTATGTTTACATATCATTGAAACTGAAAATGAAAAGTTTTTATTTCTCGAAGCTTACAAATAAGCACTTAGACAGGTCATATTTTATACTATTCATTATTATAAATTAAATTATTATAGAGTTCACTTCAATTTTTTGTCCACCAGTGGAAGAAGTGAGAAGAAACCACTAGTATGTTCATAACTTATGCGTCTAGTACATTTGATTTGCTTATCTGTAAGTTGGTAGATTTTGAGTTGGAGCAAAACTCGTTCCAAGCTTTTTTATCTTCTAGGTAATCTGATATTGTAGCATAAACTTTTTTACAAAGAATATGTTTCACAATTTCTTTAAATTTATTTATTGATAATTTTTGCAACTCACTTGGAGTTTTGTTGTAGAAGCGTATACATTGCCCTTTAAAATATACATTTATCTTGTGTAGCCTAGTTGTGGGCACAGCAAGTTTATTCTTATTTCTAGTATTTACATTATGTATATCACTTTTTTAGTGAACCGATTGATATTTTTACCGAAATATATATATTGACACGGTATTTATTCATATATTAATTGATTAAGTTCTTATTTTCGTGTTATCCTGTATTTAGTTCATACAGTTGATGTACAGACCTGAACAGGCTCAGTAATAATGTCGTCCATGTGGTTCGTGAGCGTGGTGGCGCTTCTGGTGGTGGACGTCAGGACAGGAGCCTTGGAGCAAGGTAAGGCATTTCCAATTTACTTACGACTGACGAAAAACTACGAATTTAAGGTTTCATGTTCGGCTGTATGTTTCTTTATGTATGTTTGTCGAATTCTCCGTCAGTTATTATAATTTAATTAAAAATTAATCAACGAGGCCTTTTATCAATTCCATGTTAATTTATCACGAAAAACATTAAAATCCGTGTATATACTAGGGAATTTGAAATCAGTTTTTTGTTTTTTCTCTTCAATTTATGTTATAGAGAGAGCGCTGTTTGAGAGTTTTCGCAAAAAAAAAAACCGGCCTTTCCGTAGGTACTTCGACGAACTGTGCCGAAATATTGGAAAAATCAAATCATGGTAAGTATCCCGTGATACTAAATTATAGTATTAAAATAAGGCCAATAAGAAATGGAATAACAAAGGCTAATAAAACCACTCTGTTGACTTGTTTGCATCCGCTATGGGAATACGGAACCGGGATCTTTCCCTGGTCAAATACGAACTCCTATCTAATTTAACAATTCACAATGCAGTGCATATTGCATCAGAGCTGTTATTGGTGGACAGTGAGATAAGATCCAGATTTTGAATTTAATGGAATGAAATGAATGAAACAAACAAATGAAATGAATGAAACAAACAAATGAAATGAATGAAACAAACAAATGAAATGAATAAAACAAACAAATGAAATGAATGAAACAAATAAATGAAACGAATGAAATGAATTCTTCCGTGGGTTAGGCATGGTTAGAAGTCGACGAATGCTGATGAGGATTGTTTGATCTATGATGGAAAATATCTTCTACGTGTGAAATTATTAATCAAAACAATCCATTTATTCGTTCTAGCTGTCTATATAAAATACAGTCTTTGTCAAATGCCAAAGAATGTATTTTTGCTTGATGTATTTTTTTATAAAACTGTATCAATTGCCCTGCTAGTCGAATTTCGGCCACAGCGGCCGGTCTCAACAAAGACTACGTGCGGTCGTGGTCACCCAAACAAGCGGAAAGCAATTTGTAGCCGTTAATAGGATAACCATCAATTGCAACTGAAATGGGAATGGCGGGCCCGAATAGCGTGAACCAAGTACTATAGTATAGCACTATAGGATATACTAGTAGGTAATATAAATAATTCGTTCGCAAAACAAGTCATTGACGGTAAAAATGTTTTTTTTTCTGATGTTGTATATTCAGTGAATATCTTCTTCTACAATCAATATATTTTACATAATAGAGCTATCGATACATCTAGTATTGAGGACGTACAAGGATACCGCTTAGGTTATCATTAAAAGACAATAATCAGATAAGCTCGGTGAACAAAGTAACTAAATCACACAACTTTGAACTCCAGTGGGGACGGCTACAACCTCGATTGAAAACTATTTTGAAAGTGTATGAAATTGATGTTACCCTACCGACTATACTACAAACGCCATACATAACGCGGCTGCTATGGACCGTCGAAATTTATTTATTTTTTTAGAAACATAATTAAACCTACAAGTTTTTTTGGTGAATGGTGAATGGTTGATAACATTTATTTTATTGAAGTTGGTCCCCATTCTAACTAACTCATGCTGAGATAGAGTCCGTTTTGTGACTCAACAAACTGTTTTCACAAAAATCTGTTTTGTCCTTTATTTTTTATAATCATGTTTGTTTTATATTTTTGTGTATTGAGTTACAAATAAACTTCTATATTAAATTATATTCTATTCTGTAAACAACATTTCGGCTTACATGACAAGCTTTTTCAGCTTGTTCAATAAACTGAATAAGTAAATATTTTTAAACAAACATAAAACTCAGGAGAGTGCGGTGTGCGGCGGCATCGGCGACCCACATCAAAGGACCTTAACCGCGGGAAATTTATTAAAGTTACGTTTGTGATTTCAAAAAGAAAATTACTGTAAAAAAGCTTTTCCCAAGTTACCGAGGTTTTCATTACACGACGTAGTTGGAACCGAACTTGATAAATGGATTATGGACGACTTTTGAATTCTAAATCGCCGTTTTCTCTCGGGATTATATTTTTACAGATATTTATTTTTGAATACGAATATTTCATACAATATTTCAAGAATTCCTAAAATAAACTAGTAAAGCAAATAATAAATACATCGCAAACAGACAAAATAATTGCCTAACTTTATGGAGATGTTTAGAGGAGTCGTAAAAGCCGTCAAATAATTATAAAACCGAGCATTATCCGGAAAGTTATAAACGTTCTTGGACATAGTCCATTACGATATTATCTAATAATTTGTCGCACAAGTGACCAACACAAATGAGGTCCGCCTTAAGTGCTGGCCTTTGCCAAGACATAATATATATGTCATATACCTACCTAAGTGTCGTATAAGCGTATGTACTTGGCACGGGCCTCGTTTTCTGAAGTTACTGAAGAGCTCTCACTGAAAATTATTACTTTTAAAATAAAACTCGAGTATTTTAAGCCTCGTTTAGCCTGAATCAGAGTCTTTATCGCATTCGATTTTTACGAACTTTTTGATTTATCATAAGACTGATAATAATTACTTTTCACGGGTCATTAGGGTTTACATTATCTAAGGCATAAATACCCGAAGTATTTTATGTAAGACCGTTTTTTATAAACCAAACAATCTCGCTTTATAGGGAGTTTTTTTACAAAGGAAGACGAGGTGGCTATTTTGATCTCTTTTCTTATTATTAGTAAGAAATTTATGTGTGTTGCTATTAAAATATAATTAGTGAGACACACACACAAACAAAACCACTTCATTGCATTATGCCGAATAAGGGCCTTTTTATAAGAACTCTACACATAAGTGAGTCTATATTTTATTTGTGTGTTTTCCTACGTTGTTACCATAAATAACATAAATAATACCACACAGCATCATTTAGCCCCAAGCTAAGCAGAGCTTGTGTTATGGGAACTAGATGAAATAAATGTCTTTCTATTTCTATTTCTTCTATGTTGAACAATTACAGTTCTCTCTACAATACTCCACGATTCTAAATAAATCCTAAAACTACAAGCAATTGACCTAGTTATATCACATCTATTAAAGTTTGTTAATCGTTACAGCCAGTTGGCAAATGCCGGAGTTAGGTCACAGTTAGAAATGGGTCGAGTTCCCACAACTGTTTGTTTGGCCGCCGCCCGATTGAAATTCTGAATTCTGGACCCGCGATTATGCGTTGTAAACAACTTAATACTGTGATTTGCATGATTACAGGCTATTAGAAGTTTAGATGGCAAAAGGTCAAATCCCACCTTACTATCATATGACTGGATTTAGTAAAACGCGCGCAATCAGAATGGGGTGGGAAGGTCGTGAAAGACTCAGTTTATGTGGGATAAATGCTCCTTAACACCCGGCGGCAAACGTAGGACGATCTCCGTCCAGGTGGGATGACGACCTGCGAAGGATTGCATGTAGATGCTGGATGCGGCAAGCTGGTGACAGGGCGCTATGGCGCTCATTAGGGGAGGCAAATGTCCAGCAGTGGACTACTATAGGCTGAATACGATGATGAACACAGTAGTCGGGTTACTGTGACCACAGCCTAATAAGCACACTACAGCCAGTGGCCGGAGATGTTAAACATCTAAACTATTGATCATTGTTTTGACCAGAATCAAGTAATTATACATGCTGAATAACATTCAATAGGTATAAATATAACACAATAAACATAAACATGATATACGACTGCTTCTTGTCTATCTATACCTTATAAGACTTATTTCAAACAGAAACAAAAGGTGATCGGATATTTTCATACCTTTTTGACAACAAGCGTATTGTATGATTGACGTGGTGCTATATAAATAATAAATATAAATAAATAATGCTGGACAATCCACACAGCATTATCTAGCCCCATGGTAAGCAAAGCTTGTGTTATGGGTACTAGATAACTGATATACATAATACAATACATTATATAGATAGATATTTTTTATTTTACATAGAAAACGACCAGAACACCCGGAAGAAATATCTGCAGATCATACAAGCAATTGTTCCGAGGCGGGAATCGAAACCGCAACCTCCTGTGTCGCAGGCGGACCTTCGCCCACAGCGCCACATCGGTCGTCACGTGCTATGAGCTCATTAATCCAATATCGTTACGATACATCTTTTTTATTATTGTTATTTGATAATAATAATAATACAACCCTGTAATTTCTTGTGTAATATAATTTTAATTTTGTATTTTTAAGTATTATTTTTCAATTTGCATTTTACTTTTTGTGTGAATTCTTTTTTGTGCCAGTTTATTTTAATTATGTGATTTTATTTGATTCCCTTTGTTTGTGTTAATTCTGTTCAATTTTAATTTTATTATATAGTATTTTCTTTGTCGGTCTTTTTGTGATTTATGTTTTCATTATTTTTATAATTTGCATAATGTAACGACAATAGTTTTAAATGGCTGTAATGTTACATATTATATGATTTATAATAAACAATAAACAAAAATGTACATGCAAATATGGGCTTAAACTCGTTATAGTTAGATACATTTTACAGTGACAAAATGGCTTCTATGCATCTAAATGTTACGAGTAGTGGTGTGGTGATGTGAGTGAAAATATACAGAAGAAAGCTGCTACCCTTCCTATGTTGGGATTCCTTCGACTCTTACGTCTACGGTCTATATCTATAACATTTGTTCTGAACAGGTCATAAGTATAAGCGGGGCTAGATGATGCTGTGTGAATTGGCCAGAATTATTAATTTATGTATTTGTTCGCAGAGATCCAACCACACCGATGTCACCAGTGCTTCCCGACCAACACCACTTCGTGCCAGCACTCGGAGGCAGGCTGGCTCTCTGCGACTTGCCCCAGCGCTAGACCCTATTGTGCTACTGTCGCCATCGGTCCAGGTAATATTTAACTAGTCAGTCATCCCGTGACAGTGTAAATCTGTTGAAACGTTGGGGAAAATAGGTATATAAACGCAATAAATACCCGTTGTATTAGTGCATATAATTAAATCTTCTACTAGTATTGCTAGTTACTTGTTTTTAGACTGGTTTCCGTAACTAAGTCACAGGCAGGCCCTAGCCCTAGGTGCCTGGTGGTGCCTAGGTTCTTGGTGTCCTGAGGTAGTGTAGTCGTAGAAATACATGCACGACCGTTTCCTTTGCGTCCACGCACCCTCTGATTAAGAGGCTCTCCATAATCCCCAAAAAAGTATCCAGTGTCCTTTGACATGATCTTCTATTAAGCTTACGCTTCTATTAAGACAACGTCTTTGGCACGGTGGGCGAAGGCCCGCCTGCGACGCAGGTGGTTGTGGGTTCAATTCCCGCCTCGGAACAAATGTTTGATAGTCATTTAGTAGTCGCACGTGTATGCTTACGGCGAATATGAACATTTTCTTTATACCTATAAACACGAAACACAAGATGTTGAGAACTAGATTTATAACTAAAACAAATCTCTTGTGTGTACGGAACTAATTACGGACATTCATTAGGTGGATTCGCGCTCTAATATAAAAGAGGCAATAATTTTAGGAATCCTATCTACGGAAGAAATGCTCGCTTTCGGGGATTGTAGCCCAACAACTGTCGAAATAAAACGTTACAAGGTAGCTTTTCCTGTAGAATGATTCCGAAGTTATTTATTTCATTTCGATTACACAGATTTTCGAAGCGGAAATAGATTTTCCGAACTAATTTTCATTTCCAAACGCTTTCACGCCGATATAAAACGGTTTCCAAGCTGGCTGCGAGTTCCCAATAGGTTTTGGAGTATGTTTATGTAGTTTGTAGGTGTGTGTTTTCGTTTGTGAGGGATAGCTCTCTCATTAAGACTTTAACCAAATAACGTAATGAAAACCCTCGCTAATGATCACGTCTACAAACAAACAGCTTAAGCAGTTGAGAAAGTTTAAACAATGGTATTTGCTTTCAGATTTCGGTACGTCACTGGGGTGCGCGGCGGCGGCCACTACGCCGTGTTCATTAGCGAACTCGCCAAGACAAATACTCGAGCTGACCTGTATTTGCGCCGGCAACCTCTGCAATGCACCCTTCTCCCTCGAACTACGAAACGAATTGCTCAATTTCTCATCTGCCGACAACAGTAGCGCGCTCGCTGAGTTTTTCAAGCTGTCCAAGTTCGCGAACGTGTCTGACGCCGCTCTGTATAAAGCGATCACTGTCGAAAATGACGTGAACTCTTCGGTGACCACTGAAGGCGGGAGTCTGAGTGCGATGCCGAAGGCTGAGGCGCTGAAGCAGCAGACTGCTCCTTCTGATGATGATGAAGACGAGAGTGAGGGCAGTGGCGCCTACGAAGACTCCAAGCTGCATATACAGGGCCAGTCGGCCTCCGCCCCCGCCGCCCCTAGCTCCTATCTACCAGCTGAAAACACCGCTAGCTCCCTCACTATAATACTAGCCCCATTGGCATTCATACATGTAGTCTTTTAATATCATTATAGATTATATCTTAGGCAAAAGTCCCAATTTATCGTAAGATATTAAAGTACCCTGAGAATTTAATTAGCGTGGACCTATTGGGAACAAATAATTGCGTACTTTTATTATCATAAGAGAGTTCCAGTCTTATGAAATAACTTTGTAATTGGGTTCTTTTAATGGAAATTTCGCTAAGCCTCGAGCTGGAAACTTTTTGTCTCGTTTCAGTATTGCCAACCTACTTGTATTCTCCCCAAGTGTTCGTATTTTTACGTAAATATTTGTGATACCTTGTAGGACCTACGTGCCAAATCATATTGTAAATACTATAGTAATATTTATTCGACACGAGTAGATATTGATTTGAAGTTAAAATAGAGAACGTTAGGATCCCTAGATCAGAAATACTTTATTCAATAGGATAAATAAAGAACGGCGTCTCTGTTTACATAGTTGAGACGCGATCTGAAAGATTTATGTATATGATGATAACATATAGAATCACATCAAAAACTCTCGTTATCAATCATAATTCTTTCAATGCACACTTAGGCTAAATCAGATTTCATGATAATTCTTTTCCTAAAGTTATTTGTAAATATTAAAAACTAGTTTTTCTTAAAAGGAAAACAATACATTATAATTCGATAGTTTTTTTTAATTTGGATACATACATTCAACGATCCATAAATAAATGACCTGACACATAGTGTTCAATTTGATAACAGTTCTTCAGTCTTTCAATGTTTTTTTAGATATAGAGTCAATTAATTCATCTATATATAATTTAAACAGAATGTTGTTGTGATTTATAAATAAAGAATTTGAAAATTTAATAGCTTTTTTATTCTACCCGCAACAGCCAAAATCTGAACAAGCGATAGCTTACCAAAGACAAAGAAAATAATATAGAAAGAGATTTCGTTCTATTATTTTGAACGAACGACAGCGGTAAAAGTTAACGACCTATATAACCTGTGACGCAGGAGGTTGCGGGTTCGATTCCCGTCTCGGGAACGTACGATCTGCTGATATTTGTTCCGGGTGTTTTCTATGTACCTATATGACATACACATAAAGATAGTTTAAGTGTTACGCCACCTTGCACATAATTTTCCTAATAAACTTAAATAATTTATGAGTACATACGCATCATACATACATCTGTGTGTGTATTTGTGTGATATGTATTACACCAATATTATACATTTTTGCAAAAGTTTTGAGATTTGGATGTATTTGTTACCTATTCATGCCAAAAATGATACATAAGCAAAAAACATAGGCTCCTTTTATCGCATAAATCAATTCCCACGGTATAGAAAAAACCTTAAAACGTTACCATAGAAAGAACGCATGCAAAGCCGCGGGCAGAAACTTGGGTTAGCAAACTTCTAGAAATAACATATCTCAGAACTCATGTCACAGCAATTGGTTTTAATGATGCTGCATGAATTGTTTAGCATTATTAAAAAAGGTTTAAAGATATTATTATAATGGCTTCTATACCTATAATACATATATTGATCCATACTTTGTCTGTCAAGAAAAAATGCACACAGAAACATCCAAAGGTAACCCAAAGATGACCCAGAAATGAAAAACTTCACAGATTAAAGGGAAAACCGAGCCCAAACTTTCGTAAATAGACGAGTATTACAAAATCTACTTTTGTAGCAAACAGCCAATAAAGGCCAGATTATTTTTCAAATTAATTTCAGTCGAATAATTTCCATCAGTATCAAAAAGTGGTTTAAACTTGGTTATTGTTCGTTGTAAGAAACAATTGTCACAGGTTTTTTGCGCCCTTTACGAAGTGGCCATGGCAGAGTTTCAAAAGGAACTCATTTAAAGTCCATGATTAAAAACGTTCATTTTGTTTTTGACCGCTCATCCGTACACGCTGGTACAGCATTCGTAGGAACAGCTGGTTTACTACTGCGTGGATTGTCCAGCATTATCCTGCTTATAATAATAATAAAATCATTTATTTCAGACCATAGAAAAGTAACAGATCTTATTTAACTTATTCTACGTTCCATAGTAATATATACCTTAAAACTTGTAACGTAACAGGTTACATACCTACCTACTTTAATATCTAACGTCAACTCGATTCCTTTTGATCGATTAAACTCGTGGCTAGTCTAGTTAGTCATTCGTCAGCGCACTAACTAGACGCAAGTAAACTCGCCAACACGCTTGATCACATCACTACGGGCGGAGATTGTTTATGGTCTCGCAAGGCTGACGTTTGCTGTTCCGGTTGCGCGTAAGACGTCAGACACGCCATTTTCACGTTGCTGGTCGTTTGATCAAGACACCACGTAAAATCCTAATCGATCTTCGATTGAGTAAATTTAATTTAAATTGTATAAATTAGTGTGTGTAGTTTAAACCCCTGTTGGGGTTCAAAGTCCACCCTAAGGGCAGTCTCGTCTCCGGCCGGAAAGTAACTCAGCGGACTTTCCGATCCGAGAAGTAACTCAGCGGACATATTCTAAGTCGGGACACTGGCGCCCAACGTGGGGCACGAATGTCCCGACTTAGAATATGTCCGCTGAGTTACTTCTCGGATCGGAAAGTCCGCTGAGTTACTTTCCGGTTTTCGAGCAGCAACTCAGGGTTAAATTAAGGTTCTAAGTGAAACTATTAAAAATGGATTAAAAATTTATTACAATTAAAGATAACAATAGGGAGCCTGAAGGGCTATGTTATATATATGATTTTAAGTTATGTAGCTCTGCCAGAGGGGCTTAAAAGGGGGTCCGTTAAATCCTACACATGGCTGATTCTACTTGATTAAAAAAGGTCTGCACTTTATTTTCCTTCTTCCTCAGTACTTCCTTTATTGCGCCGCGGGTGTAGCAGAGACCCTCGACGAAAGGTGTGAGTGCTGGCTGGAGTTACAGGTCCAAAAGGGTAACGCAGCTCGTGGAAAGTCCGGCCGGAGACGAGACTGCCCTTAGGGTGGACTTTGAACCCCAACAGGGGTTTAAACTACACACACTAATTTATACAATTTAAAATAAATTTACTCAATCGAAGATCGATTAGGATTTTACGTGGTGTCTTGATCAAACGACCAGCAACGTGAAAATGGCGTGTCTGACGTCTTACGCGCAACCGGAACAGCAAACGTCAGCCTTGCGAGACCATAAACAATCTCCGCCCGTAGTGATGTGATCAAGCGTGTTGGCGAGTTTACTTGCGTCTAGTTAGTGCGCTGACGAATGACTAACTAGACTAGCCACGAGTTTAATCGATCAAAAGGAATCGAGTTGACGTTAGATATTAAAGTAGGTAGGTATGTAACCTGTTACGTTACAAACTAGCATACATAAAATATACAGAAAATACTAAATTAATAACACGCTTATTATGATAATGCCGACGACAGCGTGTAAATGTCGAAATCAGGGTGTCAGCTGACGTCGGTGCAAGGCGCGGGCGCGAGCGGTGCAGCGGTGTCCCGTTGCAGGCGGCATGTCGTCGGCGACACTCTTATGCTGAGGCCTGAGGCCGCTGAGGTCTACACTCGTAGATGGTCTATCTATATCCTCCTCGTTGGTAGCTCAAAGCCTTTTTTAATTTATATAATAGTATACATAAATAATGCTGGACAATCCACACAGCATCATCTAGCTCTATAGTAAGAGCTGTATTCTGGGTATCCTATTATACATTCGTTTTTTTAATGTATACATAGATATGTATTTCCATAATGGTCTAATGAGCTTCTTAAAGCCGGAGGAGCCCCTGTAATACAGGAGCTACGGAACCTCTTTAATACCGTCCTTGACAGTGGGAGAACTCCAAAGGCGTGGAGCGGGAGTTTGGTGGTGCTCTTTTTTAAGAAGGGAGATAAAACCCTTCTTAAGAATTACAGACCCATCTCACTCTTGAGCCACGTCTATAAGCTGTTCTCACGAATTGTCACGAACCGTCTCGCCAGGAGACTCGACGAGTTCCAGCCACCGGAACAGGCTGGGTTCCGCGGAGGATATGGCACCATAGACCACATACACACAGTGAGGCAGATTATACAGAAGTCCGAAGAGTATAATCAGCCCCTGTGTCTGGCTTTTGTGGACTATGAGAAGGCATTTGACTCCGTCGAAACCTGGGCTGTTCTGGATTCCTTACAGCGATGCCAAGTAGACTATCGTTATATCCAGGTGCTGAGTTGTCTCTACGAGGCCGCCACCATGAGTGTCCAAGTACAGGGTCAGCAGTCTAAACCCATCCAATTGCGCAGAGGAGTGAGGCAGGGGGATGTCATATCCCCGAAACTGTTCACGTGCGCATTGGAAGATATGTTTAGGTTGCTGGACTGGAAAGGAAAGGGCATTAATATAAACGGCGAGTACATCTCACACCTGCGATTCGCTGATGACATAGTCTTACTGGCGGAGTCGCTTGAGGAACTGAACCAGATGCTGGACGGCCTAGCTTCAGCCTCCCGATGTATCGGTCTTGGCATGAATTTGGATAAAACCAAAGTCATGATCAATGGTCACATTGATCCAAGGCCGGTGGTCGTACATTGTCACCTTCTCGAAACTGTTTCCGAGTACACTTACCTTGGGCAGATTCTGCAGTTGGGTAAAAACAGTTTCGAGAAGGAGGCCAAAAGGAGGATCCAGCTGGGCTGGGCAGCATTTGGGAAACTACGTCAAGTCTTCACGTCATCCATACCGCAATGCTTGAAAACGAAAGTTTTCAATCAGTGCGTCCTACCCGTTATGACCTACGGAGCTGAGACGTGGACACTCACGATAGGGCTGGTCCACCAGTTCAAAGTCGCTCAGCGAGCTATGGAAAGAGCTATGCTCGGAGTTTCTCTGAAGGATAGGATTCGTAACGAATACATCCGACAGAGAACCAAGGTTATCGACATAGCTCAAAGAATTAGCAAGCTGAAGTGGCAGTGGGCCGGCCATATCTCGCGAAGAACCGACGGCCGATGGGGCAAACGTGTTCTTGAGTGGAGACCACGACTCGGTAAACGTAGTGTAGGACGCCCTCCGACCGGGTGGGATGACGACCTGCGAAAGACTGCAGGTAGATGCTGGATGCGGCAAGCTGAAGACAGGGCGCTATGGCGCTCATTGGGGGAGGCCTATGTCCAGCAGTGGACTGCTATAGGCTGATGATGATGATGATGATGATGAATGGTCTACAGCCAGACGCAGGTCTCGCCCTGATAAGCGCCTTAATTTCTTTTATCATAAAGGGGGTAAACGCTGGTCATACGGGTTGGGTATCGCTGTTAGGTAGTAATTGTTGCTGTTGCCTGCAGGATACTTGTGTTGAGTATGGATGGAAGAAATAATAGGTATATCGGAATGCATAGCCATACTCAACACAGGTAAAATATTATATTACACGTCAAATAGGTTCCCTTAATTATACTGAAGTATAAGTTAGTTTGTATATAATAGTTAATTATAACAGTATTACGCATAATAATAAAATTAGATTCAAAATACATTTTTTCTAATAATCAATTCATACAATATATAATAAATATCATTCATAGAATAATTTAAAAAGTTAAATTTCTAATCCAGCACCTAGCCAATGACTACTGATTGGTATAATTCTATGTTGTATGTGTAGTGTATCTGCTATTTGCTCTAAGCTGCGAAAGCTCTTTAGCAGTCCCAGCGTAATTTCAAACAGGATCATTTTACAAACGTCCATTGTAGGGTTACATTCGAAGCTCGGAACAGATATTGTCTGCTATAACAAAGCTTTCAAGTGCTTGTATACAATACGAGCTGCTTGCAGCTTGCAATATTAATTCCAGATAAACTTCTGTTTCCTCTTTCACTCCAACATGAATATGTTAGGAGAAAAAAGTTTGGACTACCTACGGTATTGTTAACTTATGAGATAAAAGTCAGCTTCTGTCCTTCACCACCACCACCGAATATAGTCCATTGCTGAATATAAGCCTCCCCTGTACGGTCACATATGTTCGATCGTGTGTACGTGTAAACATTTCGGTTACAGTTCACACTAAGTAAAGTAACTCTTTTAACTGTAGTCGTAACTACAGCTAAAAGAGTTACTTTTTTAAAAACCTTTTAGCTGTAGTTACGACGACAGCTAAAAGGTTTTTAAAAAAGTACATACTGTATTAATTCATATAATATGTGCTTTACAGATACAGTTATTCTATGGCGCAGCCTCACGTTCTACATTATTTACAGTTGGTTTAAGCTTAACTTAATCAAACACCAACATTGTTTCATCGCAGCAGTTGATTATATCCTCAGCTCATTTGAGGGATTATCCACAATTCAGTTTGCAGAACTGAGCCTTCACTCTGAAGACAAATTTTGGGTCTTTTGGAACCATATAATTTAGGATTCCTATCCTAGATATCGTAAAACCAGTCATCGAGGACTTATAAATTGCATAAAAAACGGACCGCGCGGGACGTACGCGTATGTTATTGGATGCCATAGGTGTTAACACCGGTGATAACTTAACTAGGTTACACATAAACCATAGACCATGGACTCTCCTCTGTGTTTTTTTGTCTATGGTAAAACCAATGCTTCAAATTACATCTTTGTTTCTAAATTCTCTATGGAATAGAGTTTACGAATTCCATAGACTCGATTTGAAATGGATTCGAAGCACTGATTTTGGCATCCAAACTTGCAAACTTCGCCTTATTTTAAAAGTTACAAATATCTACTGATTGAATGAAGGTAAACCTCATTAGTAGTACATAGCACCTCTTACTTCTTTGTTGCGTTATATTTGTAGCCTTTTTGTATATAGTATTATATCCCTTTTGTATATATCTTGTGTAGTGTTCAGAGTCGGCGCCCTGGATGCTCCAGCCTCTCTCCGCAGCTTAATGCGAACAACAATGGAAACAATGCGTGGATTATAGCATCAACGGCAGCCTCTCTAAGTAGCTTTCTAATTATACCAGTACCACTGGTTCTCGACTTCGATTATAAAGGAATTGAAATAAAAAACATATTTTTTAATAAAATGACACCTTTGGCAAACAAAGCACTGATGCTCTGGCATGACTTGATGGAAACGGGTTGAAATACACCTGCGTACGACTTCGGTCGGTTGGAACCATAGGCCTTCGGTCTAATGGTACATAACGAGGCAGCTTGTGCCTCTAAATCCACTGCTTTAGATTCCCTTAATCAGCCTTCAATAGTCCACTGCTGGACATAGGTCTTCCCTACTGAGCGAGTAGAGCTCTGTCAGCTTGCCGTTTTGGGTTGAGGGCGTCTTAAAACTATGAAGGAAGTATTAAGAGACCCGTTTGTAACGTATGAAAGGTACATAATATTTATTATTTTACGAAGGTAAACTAATACAATAAACAGAAATTAAAATCGATGGCATATTCATCTTTTAACACCCCCAAAGTTCATGGGTTAACTGAAGAACTTAGAAACAATACAATTTATAAGCCAAGCAAACAATTTAAATATGTACAGATAGCAGCAACGAACACACGACATGATGCATTCACATATTGATAAGTCTCTGACTCGCTTGTTGAGAAGTTTTCTCAGAGAGGCGAAACTAAATATGTAAGTACCTACACCACTTGAATGTAAGGTTACCTCTTCAACAATGAACCTGCTCGAGAGACATCTGGAAATAAAGAAAGTTTCGAGCGCTCTCATCCATAACCCAGGAGTAGCTTCTTAAGCTATGAAATGACGTAGACGTATTTTTACGGACTTCAGGAGGAGGTTCTTTGTTCGGTTGTCTGTATTTTTTTTATCTATGTTCGTAGATTTCTCCATCATTTATGAAGCGAAATTTCTCCCGATAAAAGAAACAAAATTGAACCCATAAATAAAATATTACCGAGGGATTATATATCCCGTCAAGCTGATTATACTTCATAATCACTTGAACTTTCCGACTAGCTACAACAAAACTAAAAATGAATAAAACTCTTTAAAGATTTATGGAACATGTTGTATGCGCCAATGGTTCTGTCAGAAAACCAGCATTGCTCTAACTACTTCTTGTGGAGAAGAAGAGCCATTATGCTGAGACAGGACCTATTGGTTCACTTTGTAGAGTCGCTTGTTGCTGTTTTTATAGATACAATACCTACGTAGTTCATTTTTATAGTTTTATGTTCTTATTTATTTTATAATATGTAGTAATAGTAACAAGTTAGTTAAATATATTAATCCAGTTCTACTTAGACCATAATGAAATGTGAATCATTGGAGAAAAAATGGCTGTGAATTAAATATCTAACTATGCAATAAAAATTGTTTATTTCGAGCACAGGACTCATACAAAAAGTTACATTAAAATTTACATACTCAATCACAAAACAATGATATAAATACAATTAAAGGGTTTTAAAATTACATCAATGTACGTGTAAGGAAAGGTAATTTTAAGGTTAAGAATGAAATGACGGTTCGAAAGATTTTCAATAATAAATTTTCGGGTAATTTTCGATGATAGTAGCCACATATTTGCACGAAAAAAGAATCATCCGAGAAAAGTTCTGTGATTCATACCCAGACTGTGATCACTGATCACACAACACGAAACCAACCCGGGTTGTTTTCGTCGTTATAATATGTAGATATACTCGAGTTTCGATAGTTATGGTTCAGAACATTAACCGCGGTTGGAAGAAAAGAGTTCGCTCTCTTCTTTCATCGCATCGCTGAACACTTTATGTCATGTCTATGCCGATGTTCTTTATTTTTGAAAACTTATTGAAATTCCCTGTTATTCTCAGAAGTCCGGTTGAACTTTGAAAGACATTTTTCATATTTGCAATTCATTTTACTGATTTAAATAAGTCTTTAGAGATTCCAGACTTGGCATAAGCGAACTTTGTTTTTGTCTTCGTTGTTTTTAACAAAAAAGCTTTAAAAACTGGTAGTATAAGTTACTTGAAGATTGGAATTGAACATGATAGCTTTTCTCTTATTGCAGTCCTACGTAGATTATATTTGATCAAATTTCATCAATAAATTTGTATCTATGGACTTATATCTACTGTATATAAATTCAGCTATAATACATATAGGTACCTACCTATTGCAGCTTACATACCTAGTCATTCCTCTATCCCTTTTCTGTGTATCCTCCCACTTACCGAATAAATTCACATTGAATTATTAAACATTTCAAGTTTGTTATGTAGGCTAAGATGTCAGTTCAAAGCTACGAGCCAGAACTTTATGTACCGTCCAATTTATCTGCTGGACCACTTTCAAAAACCAAGATCCACAATGATCTCTATTATGCTTTTCTTTGCGATTATAAACATATGTATAAATACCGTCCTCTATCAAATGAGACAGAGGTAGACCTCGCATATTTCTCCCACGTCGAGTCAGAATTTCCGAAAGCCCAACGTACAGAACAAAACCCAGAGTGGATTTGTAAAATTACAATGCAGCAGCGTGTTCTCTCCGGTATAGGAATGCAAATGTAAATTTTCGTTTGTTCATTTTTTCTATTTCATTTTGCACAGAGATACATACCCAAGGCACACGGCTCGATTATTTCTCCCGGCACTGTAGTTCACAGCTCATATACTTGGCTTATTCTGTGTGGATTCAATTTGCAAGCCTGTTAGTCTGTATACGACAGACAGACTAACTAAACGATTCCTAGGAAAACACGGAACGAGCTCTTTGTGACGACATAATTGTTCTGTGTTGCAAGCATTGTGTAATAAGGACAAAGATATTGAAACAGCTTGTAATTGATGATGAATATGGAAACTAGAAGGCGCCTTTATAAAATTCTCTCATATTTGACTTGAAAAACAGCTGAGCTGCTTTAATTTTTTTCTGTTGGCGCAGCAAATCATTGTATGATAAGTAGGGACAATGATGGCATTTTCTGCCTGCCACATAGGGAAAACAACAACAAAAAGGCATGCTTTATACATATCGAAGTATGACAAAAAAAAACTACATTACAGAATAAAACTATAGCGTTACTTATAATAATATATGTATAATATACTTGACACTAAACATATAAGTATATGAAACTTACTTTGTTATAATGAACTAATAAATAGCTTTGTCTTCATCAAATCGTCTTTTGTAAAATTAAGAAGTGTTTTGTTTCGAACTCCGTTTCGAATGCAACCAGAAGTGTATACAATACATGCATTTTTAACACTTTGACTGCGGTTTTTTTTCGACGACTGCGATCTTTTTTTTTACCTAAAAAATTCGTGCTGCCGCTCTACACAGCGGTTGTGTTGCGCCGCACATGCGTTTCGTTCGAAAAATATTACAGCTCTGCTGAGTCACAAAGATCTGTATTTTCTCAGCCGCTGCGCTAGTGTGGATTTACGCATATTAGTCACTTGTAGAAAACTCATACCGTGCGTTTTCAGCACTCAAAGTGTTAAAACACGGCGTCGATCTCCTTTTGTTTATAACTGGAGACCAAACTAGATAGTCTGTTGTTTGACTAAACAAAAGACTAACGCTTTACCTTTAAAAAAAACGGAGGGCAAGTTATTATGCTCTTTTCTGACCAAAACTGTAAGACTAATTAAATAAATAATTTCGAATATTAGATATAAGTGTAGTGTACTAACCAGGTTCGCTGTTCACAGACTGTGCGTGATTCCGCTAAGTGATTTGTATATCCACCTGTGCTAAGTGTTCTCATAAAAAACATCCATCCATCACGTTTGAATGAAAATGTCATATTTTCGCTGAAACTTTTGGAAATTGAGTTGCGAACTCTTGCAATGAGATTAACCGTGGTTTTAGTATGTATGAGTTGGAAAACTACGACATGGCATGGCAGAAGTTGGACAAATTGCCGGATATATGATCGCAAGTTGTAGGCAACAAAATGATAATTGATATAAATGGTTTATTACTTTTTAAATTTTCGTGATTTGTTAACATATTAAAGATTATATATCATATTTATCGGGGTACCTTTTGTTATATTTTTCCCTACGTTTCGATGGCCTTTGGTGGTTTCTAGCAATGGAAGAATGTAGGCTGCTGATGATGATGACCTATGCCTTCCATAGAAGATTCCATAGAATTCACCGAAAATGGCTACCATTCTATTAAACCCTCAGGTTGTTGAGCTTCCTAGAGAAAACAAAACAATTTTGTTACTTCTCGAAAAGAAAACTGAGTCTGTTATAAAATACATATTTTATTATTTGAACCCAAGTAAAACATATACACATAGTATTTTGTTATAAAATAAACTTCGGAGCAAACTTCAAAGCTCTTACTTTAATCCCTTGACACCGCCGTTAAGTTCTGCGCACATTTATCTAATATCGCTATCACCTAGCTCAAAAATTTACATTCAAATATGCTTAAATTATTATTTTTAGATACATTTTACGAGTACAGTAAAAAAATGGCTTCCTTCAAACGAGTGGTCCGCGAGCTGCCGTTATCTGATGGCGTCAATATAAAATAAATCAAAATTGCCATGGACTAAGGCACTAAATATAGAGAGATATAATATTTCGTGTAATTTTGATATATTTTTTATATATGCATTATTTATATATTATTACTAGCTACATCCGCTGCTTCGTCCACGTCGAAATTAGAAAAATACATATGAAAAATAGCAATTTTCTTAATTTTTTGAATTTAAGAACGTATTCTTAGAAAACATTCAAAAAAAGATTAATGAAATCGGTAAAGCCATTCTCATGTTATATCGTGACCAGGAGAAATAGGGGTTCATATATACATATATATTATTACTAGCTGCTCCCCGCGGCTTCGCCCCCGTGGAAATCTATGTGTCAAATTGTTTAAATGATAAAAAGTATCCTATGTTCTGGTTCTAAGCTACCTCTCCACCAATTTTCAGCTAAATCGGTCCAGCCGTTCTCGAGTTATAAGTGTTGTAACAAACACGACTTTCTTTTATATATATAGATTCTTTATATTTGAATACACACTTTTGTGCTACGCTGCAGCGGTGCATTCCAAGTGTGCGATAAGCTTTAGTCCACTACAGGGTGTTGTCGCCCCGGGGTAAAATTAGCATTGCTTTTCGTCGCAGTCTTTTGAGTGAGGTGCTCAGTTTGCAAATGGACCTGAACAGGTCTTTTACATGTAAAACTCACCTACAGACTTACTTCGAGGAAATGGAGCGTGTATTTTTACTCGTATTATTTCTCTTTTTAAACGTTGAATAAAAATGTAGTTACTGTTAAATTGTGTAAGCCATTCTGGTTGAGAAGATACTGGAGCTCTTGTTATTATGAGCGGGTTGTATTTGAATTTTGTCTGCATAGGGACACAGAGCACAGAGTGGTAAGGTTTTGATATATGAATTCTTTAATTTATTTTTTCTTTGCTCAGAATGGGGCTTTCGTTGTGTGAATTATATCCACCTTCCGCTACTACGAGTATGTCACAATCCACAATCTATGAAAATGTACAATACTCTATATTTAACTGGCTCTGGTAATAAAATCTAACCAGCCAAGTGTTAAGGGCGGGTCTTGAAGCGGCTGTAATTAGTTGGGATCTAGAGCTTCTGGCAGAATCTACCTGGCGCACTGCAGTGACCCAGATACTAGGTGTGTTATTTCAGAGGTTCTAGCAATTGTATCATGGTGAAAATGTAGTCTGTAATGCTACCAAATAAGATACAATCTTATTGGTGTCTACATACCTACTATTACAAAAAATCATACATAGTATAAAACAAAGTCGCTTCTCGCCGTCTGTCTGCCTAGATCTTTAAAACTACGCAACAGATTTTGATGCGGTTTTTTTAGTAGGGTGTTTCAAGAGGAAGGGAACCATTTGACACATAGATTTCTATGCGGGCGAAGCCGCGAGGCAGTTAATAATATTCTAGTAAAATGATTTCGGCGGTAAAACACCTCGTCAAACGAACAAAATGTAACTTTAGTCTTCGAGCATGATTGGATAAACCTCAATGTTTTCCCTGTAGGTGAAGCTAACGGCGTTAGAGTTTGTAGGAAGTCCCAAAGATTTTCGACTCGTCAGTTACCTGATTTCGTGGCTTAGTTGGTTAGAGCGTTCCCGTACTGAGAGAAGGTCGCGAGTTCAATTCCGCTTATCTTTTTTGGGCTATATTTAATTTCTTAGAGATTACTATAGTGCGAGGGCTTACGCATAACAAAAATCTTAACCTAATACTTATACCTTTAGAGTCTGTGCCAAAAGAGTAGTCTCTTAGTAATATAGGGCGCTCGTGTGCCAATGTACTACTTTTGTTGCGTTTATATGTTAGTTCACCGTTTCGCCACGAGACTTCTCTTTTTGCACAGACTCTACTGCGATGTTTTTGTCCTTTGAATAACACACAAAAAAATCTTCAGGTTACCCAAATATTTATCCCTGAAAGGGAGTCAAACCGGCACTCATTGCCACGATGACCTGTAAAATAAGGCTTTTATTCACACACTACACGGTAATTATATTTTATACGGCAATTTTACGATCATACGCTCTGCAACGAGCTATTTACTGAATTTATACCCCTTTTAGAGGCTATTAATGTATGCATGGTTCATGATGGTTCTCGTATATCCCTACAAGTCTGTACCAACAATACGTCTTATTACAACCCTGTGGTCAGAATGTGTCGTCAGTACAACGATCTTTTAGTTAATAATAGTGATAATATTGACATTTTCAATAGAAAACTATTTAAATTTAAAAAAGACGTTGAAAGTGGTCTTAATTTTCTGTAATTTTCCCTTTATTATTAATATATATATATTTCCTAGCCCTAAACAAATGTATTGTTTAAAAATTAATAAAAAAAAGAAATTAAATACTGTAATTAAAAAATAATGCATGCTTACATATTTTTATCTGATTTTTTTTCTCTTTAATTATTATTTACTTTTAAATTCACTTTGTATTTACTTCACAAAAAACTAAACTGCTCTTTGATCATGCTGTGTACACATATTTAGGGATACAGTCTAGTTTTAATTATTGTGTGTTTCTAGTTGTATAATATTTGATTGTATTCTGTTTTGTATGCCAAATAAATAAAATATAAATATATCATCATAGCATGGTATTTAGGTCAATCATTATATATAAATTCATTTATTTCAGATAATAAAAATGATATTTGTATGTTATATGTATATAGTCGCGAGTTGAGAGCGCCTTTACGGATTTCATATATTTTTTTAATGTTTTCTAATACTACGTAGAGGGTTAAAAAATAAGAAAATTGCGTACGAATTCCCACGCGGGTGATGCCGCGGGGCGCAGCTGGTAACTAATAATAATAAATAAATAATAATAAATAAATGCTGGACAATTCACACAGCATCATCTAGCCCCATGGTAAGCAGAGCTTGTGTTATGGGTACTAGACTAGAACACCCGAAACAAATATCTGCAGATCGTACACACATTTGTTCCGAGGCGGGAATCGAACCCGCAACCTTCTGCGTTCGCAGGCGGACCTTCGCCCACCGCGCCACGTCGGTCGTCAATGTATGGTATTTTAGTATTGTATATGTTGTTATATGTATACCTAATGATAATATATACATATATAGATAATAATATCAGTCATCTAGTACTCATAACAGCAATGTTTATTTTTTTTTCAATTATATTTGAACACGCTTTTCTTTTTTTTATTCTTGTAAAATTCTTTGTGTATTTATTTATATTTTAGAAATGTGAAATTCGCATTTAACGCGTGTTAACCGCGGGAAACAGCAAGTTAAAAATAAAATTATTTCTTTCTCTGCTTAGCTTGGGACTAGATGATGCTGTGAGCATTCTGCATCATTAACTTTTTTTTGATATGCTAGGTTTCGCCGATATACACACTATTTACAGAAATAAACACAATCTTGACGCATATAGTTCTGATATCAACAGCCAAGTACCTATAGGTAATATCATTAGATGTCGCCCCCATTCCCTCGGGGCAATTCTGCCTTGATTGCTATTTTTATTGGCCCTCCTTCGCAGTAATATTTCATCCCACCTCGCTACGGGTTCTAATTTGCCAATCGGATTAGCCACCCGAACACCTTTCACTTTTTACGACACGACGTTTGGGGACGACGACGTTGTGAAAAAATTTAATGAATTAATATGCTCTATATCACTACATAGTATAAAACAAAGTCGCTTCCCGGTGTCTGTCTATCCCTATGTAGGTATGTATATCTTTACAATACATTACAATACAATACAATACAAAAATTCTTTATTGAACACCATAATCAAATTAATCATTACAAAAATACATTATATGCGACAGGTACAATCGGTGGCCTTATCGCTTAGAAGCTTCTTCACACTTCATCTTTAACACTTTGACTGCGATTATTTTTCGACGACTGCGATCTTTTTTTTCACCTAAAAAATTCGTGCTGCCGCTCTACAGAGCGGTTGTGTTGCGCCGCACATGCGTTTCGTTCGAAAAACATTACAGCTGTGCTGAGTCACATAGATCTGTATTTTCTCAGCCGCTGCGCTAGTGTGGATTTACGCATATTAGTCACTTGTAGAAAACACATACCGTGTGATTTCAGCACTCAAAGTGTTAAAGCTATGCAACGGATTTTGATGTGGTTTTTTAAATGGATAGAGTGATTGAAGAGGAGAGTTTGACACCTAGATTTCCACGCGGGCGAAGCCGCGGAGCGCAGCTAGTAAATCATTTATTTGCAGGAATGTAGATACAATAGATATTCTTAATAATAAAGCTCCAATACATTCTGCCTCGATCGTGTAACAGCTGGCTTAGGAACTTTCAGCACAGAATTTGCATTCACACTCACACTACATAATATTATAAATGCGAAAGTATGGATGGATGGATGGATGGATGTGTGTTACTGTTACCTTGTCACGCCAAAAGTACTGAACGCATTGGGCTGTAAATTAAAATAGGTACCTAAAGCTCGAAGCCTTAGTTAAACATATGCTACTTTTGATCCCATAAATCAGTTCCCATGGGATATAAAAACTTCTTTATAAGATAGCACAATAAATTATTTCTAAATTTCTAAAAATTTAAATATTTCCTAAGAAACAACGTGTGCGAAGCCTCTGGCAGAAACTAGTATTAAATAAATAGTGCTGGACTATCCACATAGTAACAACATCTAGCCCCGAAATAAGCAGAGCAATTGATATACTCGTACATTGACATATGTACATACATAGATAGATATTTCATATTCATAGTAAATACCCGGAACAGTAAAAAATCGTCACGGAAATGATATAATCACATAAAAAGAATGCATAAATAATGCTTGACAATTAAAACAAAATATAAGGAGATCGTAGGAACATTTGTCGCGAGACAGGAGTCGAACCCGCAACTAACTGCGTCACAAACCTCCACCAGCTGCGCCATGGACGTCGTTTGTCGTATTAACATTAACTCACCGATACGGCTAGGGCTCCACCGTGAGCTAAAACACATTTTATTTACTAGAAATGTGAAAAATCAATCTGGCTAATTTTCATCGTAGACCACCCGGTGTGACTCCCACTTGGCCGACTTATTCGGGACGCTTTCACGCTATATTTCATTTTACCTTATTCTGCGGCATTTTTTAATTTGCCGCCCCGTTCGGATACCTTAGGCTGAGTGGAAGAGCTCCAGATTAAAGTTAACAGAGCGTGTATTGCATTCCAAGTAGTTAGCTTGTTAACGGTCTACGGACACCGTTCCTATGGGTAGATTAAGACTTCTTCCACAGTATTAGGGAGGTAAACTTTCACGTACCCAGATAAGCTATGGCAGTTTTAAGGTAGTCTAAAGCCAGTTGGATAATGGTCGGGAATGGTACCTACTGGAGTAGTATGCGGCCTATGTGTGCGATGACCTTAATGCTCGTGTGTTATGGATACTAGATGACTGATATACATAATAAAATAGATAACATTGTCCCTAGGCGGGAATTAAACCCACAACTTTCTGCGTCGCAGGCTGACTTTTGGCCACCGTCACAGACGTCATCAAAAACAAATTAAGAGTACATTCTAAGAGACTTATAAATAGAAGGTGTCATTAAATAGGTCAACATTTTAAAACTCCAGTAAAGATTTAATATTAGATGTATTATTATTTTAGATATATATTAACTTCAGCTTATTTTACCACAGCTTATTTTATAGATACCGTTGTAAAATTACAGAAAACAACGAAGTTTATCTATACAGAGCAATCAAAATGAAATATTTTTTAACCTTTCAAATGAACAAATTTGTCGGTTGATGTTGATATTTTTTCACAAAAACCTCTTTGACATAATAATTTGCCCGGAAAAGGAACTAGGCCGGACAAAAAGGCAATTCCGGTGGATAAAGCCATCTCACCTATTATCTTTGGGAGCCACTAATTAGAGTTGCAGCGAACGAAACAACGAGCTACCCCAAACAAAGATTAATTGGAGTTTCTTCTCGAATGTTCTTTGTAATTATGTGGATTTTATCGCAAATCTAACTGAAGGGTTGTTAAGGTCAATCAAGTCGATCATCTTGCCATACAAACGTGGAACTACTAACTAACTACTTCACTGTTTAATAATAATAATAATGCTGGACAATTCACACAGCATTATCTAGCCCCATGGTAAGCAAAGCTTGTGTTATGGGTACTAGATAACTGATATACATAATACAATACATTACATTTATAGTTTTTTTTTTATTATACATAGAAAACGACCAGAACACCCGAAACAAATATCTGCAGATCGTACACGCATTTGTTCCGAGGCGGGAATCGAACCCGCAACCTCCTGCGTCGCAGGCGGACCTTCGCCCACCGCGCCACATCGGTCGTCGTTTATTTGATGTTGACAGACGAAAGCTAAGGATAATATCAATTAACCTCGTCATTATCTATGTTTGTATTATATACACCCAAAAACGAGTATTCCCCGTGAAAGGTAAAATTCTAGATACCTTAAGGTAGCAGTAATCGCGTCAAGCAACCTTACTCATCAAAAACCAAAATTCCATACATCATACATTCGAAAAATACTGTCTCTTTGTCTACACAGTACTATACATATGTATTCCATATTGACGAGGGCATCACATGACAGAGACAGCTCGCGAGCCATTTAAAGCATGTGGAAAGCCATTTTATCGATGTAAAATGTATTCAAAGATGTAGCGTTTAATCCCATATTTAAAAAAAAACAATCAAAATACAAACGTGGAAGAGCTAACTACTACACTGTTTGATGTTTACTATCCAAAACTTAGGATAATATCAATTTTATCTCGACATTATTTATGTTTGAATGAATGAATGAACACTCTATTGTACTTAAAATAAGAAAATAACGTGTTTGTATTGTATTCAAAACTGTTTCTTATGTGAATGCACATTTTTGTGCTGTGCTGTATTTTAGTGTCTTTGGATTAATATGCTTTTTGTTCTACAGATTCCTGCTACCCATCCGTCATCATCACTTGGTCACTAAAGAGCTCAATCAGCGGACATTTTCACAGAATATTAAAGACACACCGTGTATTCGTCTAAATAGGATATCCAACTTGGAACATTATAGAGAGTTGAGCTCGTTCTCGTTGTTAAGTGTAGGTAATGAAGTTATTTTAGTTTTGGCACTTTGCGGTGGAGATGTCGTTTTACCATTAAGAGGAAGTTTCACTTTCAAGTCGAACTAATCTAAATAATGCGCTCCTCTATCTGAAGCTGATGCGTTTAGCTGAAGGTATCCTACAAGATGATCGTACAAGCGATCTAGATACGAGAAGATCTTTATCATCATCATCAGCCTATAGCAGTTCGCTGCTGGACATAGGTCTCCCCCAATGAGCGCCATAGCGCCCTGTCTTCAGCTTGCCGCATCCAGCATCTACCTGCAGTCTTTCGTAGGAGATGAAGAGTAGATCTTGTACGGTTAGATTTAGTGCAAAAAACATGTTATTATACTCTAGATGCATTTATTGACCATTAAACTTTGTAATGTGGAAGTAAGTTTACTGTCTATTATAAATACCCGGGTAGGTTTCTTTAGAACCCAACCTACTTATTGCTACTTTGCTTCACCCTAACTGGGTCCATAAATTCTGATTCACGTGTTAGAATAAGGATTTTAATATAAATAATAAATATCTCAAAAAAATCGTCTTGGATGCAACGCAAATACGGTATGGTTCTTTATCCATGTACCTAGTTCCGGAAATCCATAAGCACTCACAGCTGGGTTTATGCCCAGCAGTGGGCACCATTATCTCCGGTCCCTTTTCATAGTATAAAATGTCACTTCCGGCTGTCTGTTCGCTTAGATCTTTTAAACTACTCAACGGATTTCAATGCAGTTTTCAGCAATAGATAGAGTGATTCAAAAAAAAGGTTCTTATGATTTATCAATGACTACCCCACACGCACGGATGTATCTACATTACACCCGTGCGAAGCCAGGAAGGTCGCTCGTTTAATAATTAAAAAAAATAGGACAATGCATTTTCGCAGTGCAAATATAAATCAGAAGTTTCCGTGCTCACGAATGAACATACAAAATACGGAGAGTTGAAACCTGAGATTGTGTGATTTTATTGCGAAACTTTGTTACCCACTCTATTATTTCAAATTACCTTCCCGCTCGCGGCGCCGCGCTGCCGCCTGCTGGCTGCTAATTTTGTTCTGACTGAGCAATCATTTAAAGGTACACCTACGTATTTTATATACGTGCACATAAGGGAGGTTATGTCTAGCGTTTGTCAAATTTAAATTCAAAATGTTTTATTTCTTTAGGCTTACAAAATAAGCACTTAGAAAAGTCAAATTTTATACCATATATTATTATCAAATAGGATTATTAAAAAGAAACCACAAGTACATTCATATATCACTTAAGTGTGTAATACACTTAATTTGCTTATCTAAATATATATAATAAAAGATTGAAAATAAAATTAAATGTGCAGTTTTGCGTTCTTATAAATCGAGATCATGATATTTTTTAAATCTACCAACCTAAAATAATATTACAAAGTAAGATTGAACGAAGGTTTATAAAGGAGTCCAGAGCCCAGAGCCAGCCGGGTAACTATCATAGTTACCCACAATAGGTCTGACAATATTATGATTAGCTTATCTTCTAAGTGTTAGTGTTATTACTTACTAGCGGGTATAAAAGAAGGCATTATGAATTAGACACGATTTACAATTTTCTCTAACTCACATACTTTCTGATTTGGCCACCCACTTCCATCTCAAAAAGGCAACCTATATACCTTCCTAACGACCTTTGTGGGAAAAAGTTTGAAAAAAGCAAAGATATAATCCAACTCCTCCAAGTATTAGAACTTTTATCAAAACCCTTGTTTCCCGCTGGCTGTTTGATGGTAGACTATCTTATCTCTATTTTATTGATCTTAAAGCCAAGTAAACAAACCCAAACTACTCTACATAACTTATTATAACCCCTTGAGAACAGACCATTAGAGAAATATTGGCGAGCATAAAGATTCAAGAACAAAGCTTGGAGCGCAGGTGCGTTGGTTTCATATACTGAAGGAAGGCTGTGTCTCTACGGACATTTATCGATGAAAAGTAAGCCTTATCTTATGAAAGCAAAGTTCAAAATACAGTATATTGTATAATTTTAGTTTATTGTATAATTTCTAATAGTGTGAAATCGTGGCTAGTTGGCGACTTCGGTTTTTATAGTATCATTGCTCAAGTAGTTATCGCCATTCGAATCCGCTATGTCATCTGAAGGGTTAAGAAAACTCGGACCAAATTCTGTCTCTGATTTAAATTCAAGCACTTCAGGCTATATCCGTATTGGAAATGCGCGGATGATGGAAATCTGATAGATTGCATAGCTACAAAAAGTTTTATATGAAAATACGTTTCGAGTACCTACCTACCGTACTCGAAACATATTTTCACGGATTTCGGTATCAAAATATTTTGTCAATATAATCTCTTGCCGAATCGACGACGCAGTTGATATTATATAGATAGATATTGACAACTTAATATTTTTAACTTTAATAAAACAATTAGTTTTTTAATGAATTTATTCAAACTAATTGTTTTATTTAAAGTTAAAAATATGTATTACGTAAAAAATTTAAAAGGAATGATTGGGTCGAAAATCTAAATACAAGTTTTTATTGGAGAAGCAAAAATAGCAAAAAAACAAGATGTTTGCGAATATCGGTTTTCACTCTTGCTGTATTTGCTTCGTACTGTGATAATTGATACCTAATACATTTTATAAACTGATTATTATTAAATATACATATATGCATAAATTTTATAATCGATTTGATAATTATTATAAATAATGTCTACGAACAACCACCGGTTTTCATAGGACAGCAATAATAAAACAAAATAGTTTTTATTAATCTGATAAACTTCAAAAGTGTTCGTCTCCACGAGTGAAACTCACAGCTTCATTCAACTATTGTAGGTTTCCGAGATGCTGGTAGAACAAGCTTACATTCCACTCGCAGCATATCCACTCGTATTTCATACCAAAGTTCAGATTATCTGTATATCCATGTACTATCTGGAGTCTATAGAATACAACGCTATTTGTCTACGGTCTCGCAAGACAATCACACTAACACAATAATAATATTATTAATGCGAAAGTTTGGATGTTTGTAACCTCTTCCCGCTAAAACTACTGAATGGGTGGGTGGGGCTAATATTTTACATAAATGTAGCCCTAAGCCTGAAATCACACATAGGCCCGGCCTATATGTAGATCAGTTTCCATGGGAAATAAATAACCTTAAAACATTTTCATAGAAAACTAGTATCAAAATATTTAGGTACATACCTCAACATATATTCTCTGCAACCAATCTATGGTACCTACCTACCTACCTATTGCTAGATACTGACATATTATGTGTGACGTAGATATGACAAGATGCTTATTAACAAATAATCAAACTCAGTATCTTGTGTAAATACCGTTGTTATAAGGACATATTATAACCCCTTGAGAACAGATGCGGCCGGTGGGCGAACGTCCGCCTGCGACGCCAGAGGTTGCGGGTTCGATTCCCGCCTCGGAACAATTGTGTGTACGATCTGCAGATATTTGTTCCGGGTGTTCTGGTCGTTTTCTATGTATAATAAAAATATCTATCTATGTAACGTATTGTATTATGTATATCAGTTATCTAGTACCCATAACACAAGCTCTGCTTACTATGGGGCTCGATAATGCTGTGTGGATTGTCCAGCATTATTTATTTATTTTTTAAATTAATAGAATACTTACTGGAGGTTCACATAAACAAGAGCAGAACAGAACAGTCGCGAAACCAAACGCAATTTTCGACAGCTGTCATGTCCACATAATTTAATCACCCCCCCCCCCCCCCCCCCCCCCCCCCCCCACCCCTCTTCCAGGTAGAAATGATTTCGATTTCCAGCCTGAGTGGTGACAAATGGAGGAATTCCATCCGTTAACGCTGCGGCGGCTTCAATACCAATTCATATTGAAAACCGATATTCGCCGTAAACGAATTACGGTGTCCCTTTGATGATTCTGTCGGTAAAATAAATATCTGTACAATGGTTTCGAAGTAATGAAAACATCATCATCATTAGCCTATGATAGTTCACTGCTGGATATAGGCCTCCCCTAATGAGCGCCATGGCGCCCTGTCTTCAGCTTGACGCATCCAGCATCTACCTGCAGTCTTTCGCAGGTCGTCATCCCACCTGGTCGGAGGGCGTCCTACACTACGTTTACCGAGTCGTGGTCTCTACTCAAGAACACGTTTACCCTAACGGTTGTCGGTTCTTCGCGAGATATGGCCGGAACACCGCCACTTTAGCTTGCTAAATCTTAGAGCTATGTCGATAATAATGAAGACAAACGACGTTAAATAAAAACCATTCGATAAAAAAAATCGCGCAGATCGAACCTCCTGCATCGCAGGCGGACCTTTGCCCACCGCGCCACAGAAGTCGTCATATCAACAATCGCTTACAACCGTCTGCAGTTAGCTCAATTGTTTAAATTGTAAATACTAGATCTAAATAAATATTTATAAGGAAATCCTTATACTAACATACAACATTATTTCTAAATTAGCTTATTATATAATATACCTAGCTAGTATTGATAGGTAATACAACTCATAAGATATCAATCACAATTTGCGTGAGTATTTCAAACCTATAACATGGAAAGGTTAAATGAAAATCAAATAGTTAATCACTCAAGCGGAATGAAATTAAATCTGTGATGGGAAGTGTAATTTTATCTGCATCAATCACCTCGAGGAGACTCTTGCTCCGAATATTAAATTAGATTATATTACTCACTCACGATATTTTATAACGTTAAATGATTACCCCTACCTCTTCTAGACCTAGACTAAAAGAGAGTTCAAGCACCATTTAAAACATCGTTCCTTCTGTAAGTCTTTATCGTACACAATCACATACATTCATCAGCGGGAAGCGACTTTGCTTTATACTATGTAGCGCAATCGCTTCATAGTATAAAACAAAGTCGCTTCCCGCTGTCTGTCTGTCCCTATGTATGCTTAGAACTTTAAAACTACGCAACGGATTTTGTTGCAGTTTTTATAGAGTGATTCAAGAGTAAGGTTTATAAACCATTTGACACATAGATTTCCACGCAGACGAAGCTGCGAGGCGCAGCTAGGAATACATAAAATTAACATAGCTAAAAAGGATATGCACATAGGCGTGCTTAACCCTGACAAATAGTTTTCTATCTCTTTGAAAGAAAGAAAATTATTTATTAAACACTACAACACACAAACAAGGTTAATTACACAATTATATTAGACTACAAAGTACCTACTTCGGTACCTATTATAAAACACGTAACATCGACAAAATATTTAAAAAAAGTGAAAAGGTACAAAATGTAAGTAGTATTGTATGGTACTAAGTAGCCCTCACAGAAAGTGGATAAGCGCGCGTGTGTAGGTCTAATAGGTCCTGACTCAGCTTGTTGCTCTATCACAATAACCCAGGTCATTTGTGAAAGAGTTTGGTTTTCAGTCAGAACCCGGTGTCTCGGCCACGGTGATCAGTCTTGACGGAGACCAACCATGCACGTGGCATAATATTACCTACATACATGTAGTTCACATGATCGAGACTGAGGGCAAACACAGGTGGACTCTATTCCCTCACACTCGCAATCTTCTATTCTACCTGCTATGGTTTTTATGCACAATCTATTCTAATATTATAAAGAGGAAAGGTTTAATTTTTTGTTTGTTTGTTTGTATTGAATAGGCTCCAAAACTACTGGACCGATTTGAAAAATTCTTTCACCGTTGGGAAGCTACACTATCTCCGGTGAACATAGGCACATTGAACATATTTTCAAAAAAAGTAGGGATCCTTACTAAAACTCCAATAATGTAACCCAAGGTGTAATAAGATCACCTACATAATAAAGTGAAATTCGAGTTTAACGCGGGTAAAACCGCGGGGAACAGCTAGTGCATAATAAATATATATCTATGTTATGTATTTATTAAGTATATCAGTCATCTAGTACCCATAACACAAGCTCTGCTTAGCTTGGAACTAGATGATGCTATGTGGATTGTCCAGTACTATTTATTTATTGAAAAAAAGGCATGAAAACAAGGCCCACTTACCTTCTCTGAAGTTTCCTTTCCATCTAATTAGATGAATTCGGTGAAATAAATAAGCAGGATAAAGGTTACAAAAAAGCCGTTCGACATTTATCGGTTTTCCTAGGAAATGAACAAATGGATCAAAACAAGAAATACTGAAAAGCTGAATATAAATGGTTTCATTAAAACACACAAAGTAAAAGCTAAAGTGGGACATTAAAAGGCAAATTTCGATTCTTGTCGCGATTGATCGTACGTCGCGGAGTGTGCTTCGACTTGTCCGAGTCTAGAGTTGTTCTTATAATAGAGATAAATAAATAAATAATTTATAATCCACACAACATCATCTAGCCCCAAGCTAAGCAGAACATGTGTTATGGGTATTATATGACTGATATACATAATACAATACACAACATAGATAGATATTTTTATTATACGTAGAAAATACCCAGAAAACCCTGAGCAAATAATAATGATAATAAATACTGGACAATTCACTGTCTGCAGATCGTACAAGCATTTGTCCGAGGCGGGAATCGAATCCGCAACCTCTTGCGTCACTGGCGGGCCTTCGCCCACTGCGCCACAGAGGTCGTCCGGTGGCGACTCCGGTGTATCTACACCAAATGCACCGGAGACTCCGGTGTATCTACACCAAATGCACCGGAGATTCCGGTGTATCTACACCGGAGTCACACACTCACGGGTACAGCTAGTATTTACATATATGTATATAATTAAATTACCTTTAACATTATCGATCAGCACCAACAGCCTACATTATGTGACAAACTTCCGTTTCTACGAAAACTCAGTCCTTCTCATTACTCCTTGATCCTGATATATTGCGAGCTTTTTCCAATGGCTACCCCTTTCAACCCTTGCTCCCTTCACGGTGACAGGCGGGAACCATTCTCCGGTTGAACTGGCCATTACTGTGATAACGCTATCGATACTTACCCAAGTGCTTAAATCTACCCGCAAAATCGTTTATGAAATCAAGTCTCGTAAGGGATGGTTATGTATGTCGTATCACGTAATAGATCAAGGGACAATATTTTCTTGTATTTTCTTTCTAATCAAAAACGTACTATTCCTTTTTTTAAGACAATAAAAACTAGAGGTTTGTCTAGTGTCTGCGTTACAGCGTGTTGCCACACATTTGGCATGAAGATATAGAAAAACATAATTAGTATCTTAAACGAACTAAATCGAAGTAGATAAGACTGTACGGCTTTATAATAAACTACCAAACGACATGAGAAATATGACAAATAATGAATTTAATCGTAAATTATATAATTGGCTCACTCAAAACAATTTTTATTGTATAAATGAATATTTGAATTTTAAATTTTGACATGTACCTAATAACTAATAATTTCAATATAATTTAAATGATCTAAAAACGTAGGTACTGTATACTAACTGTCTAAACTAAAACTAAATATTTGCACGACTACCAAGTCAAATATAGTGATACTTACTCTACTTTAATACCTTTACTAACCTATATTTAAGCAAATAAATACTATTTCATTTCATTTCATTTCATTTCATTTCATTTCATTTCTGTAAGCTGTTGAAACAAATTTTATTGCTGATCAAATAATGCTGTGTGAATTATCCAGCATTTTTTATTTATATAAATAATCAAAAACCGTCAATTATAAAAGCAGAACAGAGATGCATTTACACAGCAGTGGGACGACGCAGTTTAAAAATGTAAAATTAATGTAAATTAATTAATGTAAATTAATTAATTAATGTAAATTTAATAATGTAAAATTGTCCATCAAAGATTTTGATTGAATTACTGATTCTAAGTAATGAAATAAGTTCACGACGTGCACGAGGCGGAATGTGTTGCTTCACGTTAAACAACCTAACGACATAAAAGTATTTTAATATCTTCCTGCCTTTGAAATAGGATTCGCCATTTTTGTTTGTCCGCCGAGGCCTAACTTCGCTTTTTCCTTTTGGCAATTTGAGCCATCCTCCTCCGCAAGAAAAAGAAAAAATAAACGCAATTTGGCGGGAAAACAATCATTTTGGAGTTTGTCTGTTTACGCACAAATTTGAATAACGAACAGAGTTCGAGAAATTCGGGGAATTATTAAAATCAAATCTTTCCAAATTTAAGTTCGAATTTGGAAGGTAACTACCTAATGAACAAAGAGGGTGCAACTGTTTGCAACCTCTAATTGATTTTAATTGATTTTACAAAGGTTAGGAAGTTACCTATTTATCGTTGCTATTTTGCGAAGTTCCTCTAGAAAGTTATTTTTATTAGGTATGAAGAGATTATGTAAGAGGTATCGGTTGTAAAAACGCCAATAAACTCCAATATAAGTTATATTATACACTACTCAACAAAGTCTAGGGAACAAGCAATAATACTTCAACTTTTTTGTGAAAACTCGTAAAAAAGTACTGGTCACTAAAATTTATAAATTAAGGCTGGAAGAGGAATAAATCATTTGTTCGAAATTCAAAAAAAATTAAAACAAAAGTGCGAAAGCTTTTCAAAATAAGAAGGAAAAACCGAACTTGGTCGCAGAGTAAGGGGTCTGCTAGCATAAAGTTGTTGTGATTTTTGTCATGTATCGATTTTTTTCTTGTGAAAAACCATTACTGCTAACTTTTTCGATATTTTTGAAACTCTAAGCGTTATGTCACGTCGTCATTTAACGCGGGAAGAGATGCTTAGGGCTGTGGGTATGTTGGAAGCTAGACGCAGTCAACGCGATATCGCGGCCGCTGTTCACACACATCCAAGCGTAATTTGCCGATTATGGGCACGCTACAGGGCTACAGGAGATGTAGCCGAACGTCACCGAGGAAGATACAGGGTCACTACCCAGAGACAAGATCGATTTCTGCAAAATGCTGCAAGAAGGCAGCCCCAGATTACAGCTCGCCAGTTGGTAGGAAGACTCCAGTCCCAGCACCAAGTGGTTATCAGTGACCAAACTGCCAGGAGAAGATTACATGAAGTCAATCTCCGCGCTCGCAGACCATTAAGAGTTCCAGCTTTGCGACGTGGAAATCGAGGGCGTCGTTTATTGTGGACATTTGCGATGGACCGACAATCAGTGGGCACGTGTTCTCTTTTCCGATGAGTCTCGCTTCGGATTTCATCCTGATTCAAGGAGAGTGCGTGTTTGGCGTGTTCCTGGTCGCCAAAGTAGACTCCGAAATCCTCAGGAAGTTCATCCTTATCAAGGCGGAACGATCATGGTGTGGGCTGGAATTCGCCTGGATGGGAGAACTGATCTCGTTCGCATACGAGGCAATTTGAACGCAGAGCAATACATTGAACAGGTAGTGCATCCTATGGTCATCCCCCACCACCAGCAGTTTGGCCAAGATTTCGTGTTCATGCAGGATAATGCACGCCCACACACCGCAAGACAGGTGATGAATGTGTTCAGCGAGCACAATATCACGGTATTAGAGTGGCCTGCTCAGTCCGCCGATCTCAATCCAATTGAGCATGCATGGGATTTACTCGGAAGAAGAGCTTTCAGTGATTTTCCTCAAAATTTGAACACGGGAGAAGAACTTTTTTCGCATCTCTCCAGAATATGGAGCCTTATTCCACAGGCGACAATTGATAGCTTGATACTCAGCATGCCACGCCGATGTAGAGCCGTGGCTAATGCCCTGGGAGGTCCAACGGATTATTAAACAGCTGCAAATAATGTTTTTTCAATTAATTTCCACGTAAGCGTCATATGTTTTTGTAATTTGAAGAATTTTTTTTTTTTGGTTTAGGCACTATTTCAGTTTTTTTTATTAAACCTTAATTTTTTACATGAACGCTTTTTATTTAATTGCATAACTGAAATCAAAAATAAATTTCGCTTCTTTTGATGTATAACATCTGGGACAAAAAAAAGTTTAATTAAAAGTATACACTAAAATATCCTTGTTCCCTAGACTTTGTTGAGTAGTGTATTTATTCGATCACAAGATGTTTATTTTTTTCACACGTTTCCCAATATTCAATTTAATTCTTTTATTTTTAAAAACATTGAAATCATGACATAATCCATTTGCCAAACAGAACACTAGGTTCGAACAGATCCTGTTTACACCTCGGTGAAATGTAATAGTGTTCCGTGGTGCCACTGGCTTCAATTCCGTGGACCGAAGGCGATGTGTTGACTAGACAAAACAAACATGGACGCCACATAATTCCCAGCTCGGTTCCAAAGTCATGAGCTAGGTGCGCGTGCACGTACGCAAATATTAACTGAGTGCTTAAACAATTTTAGAGAATATATATTACGAACAACCAATGTTTAAATTAATATTGGGGGTAGGAAAAGAGATATAACTTAGGGCCACTAAGGACTGATTCTAGAATACAATTTAGAGCTTAGAGACTTGTGCCCATTTTGTGAGTAATTTGTTGAGACTCAGTTTAAGTACGAATTGAAAAATTAATCGTTTTTTTAGTCTTTAATGATCCTTTGGCGGTCTCTGGTAAATACATCTGTCAGCGCTTAACACTTCGATTGCTGAAATCACACAGTATGTGTTTTCTACAAGTGACTAATATGCGTAAATCCACACTAGCGCAGCGGCTGAGAAAATACAGATCTGTGTGACTCAGCACAGCCGTAATATTTTTCGAACGAAACGCATGTGCGGCGCAACACAACCGCTGTGTAGAGCGGCAGCACGAATTTTTTAGGTTAAAAAAAAGATCGCAGTCGTCGAAAAAAAATCGCAGTCAAAGTGTTAAAACACGTGACCTAAAGCGCTGCAAAATATTGTACCTAAGTATCAAGCTATTCAGTACCTTCTGCATCTTCTAGGTGCCTTTTACATTGTTCATAATCCCCAGGTGTCAAAACAAAGCAACATGCAAGCCCAGCTTCCCTTTCAGCCAGGCGTGGAAAGTGGCACACGGTGCAGGGAGGCAATCCCACAAAAAGCTTGACTGAATAAGTGAAGGGTGAACAACGGCTCTCTGCGGAGCGTGAGTTATGTCCCCACACTTTTCAGGATAAACTTAGCTCTAGGTATACTTAGACTAAGTATATGCAGTACACTGCAGGAGTTCTTTGGTACCTAGCTGAAATATTAATTGTAAGTGATTTTTGCCCTTTTAACCGACTTCAAAAAGGAAGGAGGTTATCAATTTTTTTTAAAATAAATGCTGGACAATTTACACAGCATTATCTAGTCCCATGGTAAGCAGAACTTGTGTTATGGGTACTAGATAACTGATATACATAATACTATAATATTACATAGATAGATATTTTGTATTATATATAGAAAACGACCAGAACACCCGAAACAAATATCTGCAGATCGTACACACAATTGTTCCGAGGCGGGAATCGAACCCGCAATCTCCTGCGTCGCAAGCGGACCTTCCCCCACCGCGCCACATCGGTCGTCAAATTCGACTATATATATTTTTTTAAAATAATATGCAGATTACAAAAGATGGTTTCGAGTAGCCGGGAATTGGTTAGATGGTTATTTTGTATGCCTAAAGGAATAAAGATTTTGAAATTTGAAATCTGATTGAAAGTGTTCGTGGTGGTTTTTTTCTGCGTTCTAAATTAGAGGAAAAGTAATTTACCGCAAATTGTTTGAGTTAAGCCCCGTTACTTTTCATGACAAACTTAGGTAGGGATACTTAGACTAAGTATGCAGTTCAGTTCTTAGGTAGCTGACATAATTGTAAGTGATTTTTGCCTTTTTGACTACAAAAGTTCTTCAGGCAATCTCAATTAGATACAAATATAAATTAGATAAACAATCAATCGCGGAACGAATTCTACGATTGATTGTTTATCTAATTGATATTCATCAAAGAAAGACTTATTGAGCTTGGTTTTTAAACTAGGGATGCTGTTATTTAAGATATTGATGTTGATGATGCTGCTGCTGTAGACAGATAGTAAGAATACATGTTATTACTGCCAAAGCCATATTACCTAGCATTCACTTACAAATCCGAGACATCAATGCCATAAATTCAATTACTTTATCGAAAATAGGTGAAAGGCTCAAAGTGAATGAGGGACGTTCCCTGGAAGCCACAGGGTCGGTACCAGCAGCTTTTTATGGAATTGCATGGGCATGCGACGCTGTAGCCTGCAATGTACACAGATATTTGCGGAATAGCAGAAACTTCGTTATCATTTGGTTGGATACACAATTTAAAATATTTATAAATCGGAAACAAGCATGCACATCCGCGGTCAGAACATGGTATGGTATGAAGAACTATGTTTTTGAAGATAGATCGAAATTGCGGTTGAAATTATTATGTATTTTATATGGTAGGTACACAATTTGGTTTCTGCTATGTGGCTCATTAGGCTATGTCTAGCAGTGGACTAACATAGGCTGATGATGATGATGTCGCTTTATAGGCGTCTTTATGGACGACCGCGATTAATCTGTAAATTACATACAGTCTTCTTGAGTGAAATTGACTTACGAATCGTAGATTTGTTTTTGTATGTATACCCTAATGCAACCGACTGTACTTTACATTTTATTTAGCACCGAGTGTCCCCAAACTAAGCAGAGCTTGTGTTATGGGTATTAGATAACTGATGTATTGCCAGACCTGAGCCCTAACAAAATCTCATACCTAAAAGTTAGAAGTGTGCCAATCGGCTATGGAGCGAAGCATGCTAGGAAAAAGGAAAGTAGATAAAGTCAGAAACCAATCCCTCAGAAAAAGAACTAAAATAGAATATGTTACAGTAAAAATAAGGAAACTGAAATGGAGTTGGACTGGACATACAGCAAGAGGAAGAGACAAATGGAGCAAAACGCTGATGGATTGGTTTCCAAGATACAAGAAGCGAAATAGAGGGAGACAGTTCAAAAGATGGGTGGACGAGCTAAGAGACGTAGAGATAGAGTAAAGTGGAAGGGGAGGCCTTTGCCAAAAGAGGGCAAACAGAAAATATAGATGTAGTTTAAGCATTAGTATCTAACTAAAACCATATATGTACATATGTTCTGAATAAAATGTTTAAAATGAAATGAATACATATTACATTAAACAGATAGTGATTTTTTATATTTTTTAGTGATACAATGTATTCAAAAAATCAAACACACAGAAATAACAACTGTATTATTTTTATTGTTTCGGTACTTTTCTTTAGCCATTTCTATAAACACCACAACCTCGACAAATCCCTTCTCCCGTTACGGATTAGCGAGGGAGCGGGGAGCCGAGCCGTTAAATCAACGGTATTTACGTCTACGCGGTTCATTTATAACGGGGGTCAATGTTAATAAGGGCGATGAGCAGCTGCCGCCTGAGTAACAGTCTCTATTCGGCCGCAGTAGACACGCCTATATTACAGTTTAGTTATTAGATGTTATTGATGTTATAAGAGAACCAAAGTTAATAACATAAGCTCTAAGAATTAGCAAGCTGAAGTGACCATCGTAGAGCTTCTACGACGGTGCTACGACACCAACGTCGTAGCACCATCGTCGAGCTTTTACGACAGTGCTATGACACCGACGTCGGAGCACCATCGTAGAGCTTCTACGACGGTGCTACGACACCGACGTCGTAGCATCATCGTAGAGCTTCTACGACGGTGCTACCACACCGACGTCGTAACACCATCGTAGAGCTTCTACGACAGTGCTATGACACCAAAGTCGTAGCATCATCGTAGAGCTTCTACGACAGTGCTATGACACCGACTTCGTAGCACCATCGTAGAGCTTCTACGACACCGACGTCGTAGCACCATCGTAGAGCTTCTACGACAGTGCTATGACACCAACGTCGTAGCATCATCGTAGAGCTTCTACGACAGTGCTACCACACCGACGTCGTAACACCATCGTAGAGCTTCTACGACATTGCTATGATACCAACGTCGTAGCACCATCGCCGGTGCCTAAATCACAACATCAAAAAAATCTAGTTTACTTCTTTTCTCTATAATAATTTATTCTACTCGTTAAGAACCTTCGAGAGCTGTACAAAGAAAAAACAGGCTGTGGCAAGTGCGTGTTGGACTCGCGCACGAAGGGTTCCGTACTATCCATATTTTCCGTAAAATCGGCAAAAATACACGTTTGTTGTATGGGAGCCCCCTTTAAAATGTATGTTATTCTGTTGAAAATTTCAACTATCTAACTATCACGGTTCATGAGATACAGCCTGGCGCCATACGGACAGACAGACGGACGGCAGCGGAGTCTAAGTAATAGGGTACCGTTTTACCCTTTGGACACGGAACCCTAAAAACGGTACCCAGTTATATAGTAAAGTCTGCAAAATGTATGCCTGTGTCTAGTATGATAGTACAAAAGCTTGTGATTCATGTCCGGCTACGTACATAATGTCTGGCTACGTACCTAACGGTTCGTCGACAAATTTGCGCGGACACCTGGCTCGCATCGAATGCAGCTATAACTCACCTAACTCGCTTTACGAAGCACCTTTGGATATTCCGACGGGCCTCGGCCGCACTGTAAAAAGGTAGATGGTAGACGATTAAACTGATAGTGCAAGTCTAGCTTAGCTAGTCATTGATGTGTGACTGATTAAGAGCGCCCCAGGCCTTATTCCACCAAATTAATCGCATCACCATAACATGCTATCGTCTCAAAATTACACATAATTATTGTATTTACATTTTACCTTTGATAAAAAGTACAGATGCAGGGACTCGTATCAAAGATTTCAATATTGAAACCATTATATCAATCTCTCCGTATAAACGGTTTTTAGAGTTTCTTTCACCAATGGGCTTCCCCGTCCCATATCGCATTTTTGGCTAAGTCCTGACCATGCGTGACCCCCCAAAGACTTTGACTACGACAGCGCTTGGAGTAGATTAATAAAACGAACGTTTAAGAATGATCGCAACCAGCCTCACTGCGTGCTTGGCGCCTTTGGTAGTCGCCAAACGGTCGTAACCAGATATTAGGTCACGTGTGGACATAGTCTGAGTCACCTAGTTAGTAGGGTTGCGTTAATGGTAGATTAAGGCGACCCGCTAAGCTACCATTGTAGAAACCAGCCAATCTAAAATCGCTGCCCACCATCCTACAGTGCGGCCGTAGCCTCAGGCTTTTTGTGGAATTGCAATGCCCCAAAGCAACATTCACGTAAGTTCACATTGAAAAGCACAGACCTCGATGTAGAAAAGGCTTGTTCATAGATAGTATAAAGTCTGCAAACAACGACTTGTTTGAAAGAAGAAAATAGAATTCTATTTTCAAACATTCAAACCAAATAACTCGCCAACTTTGAATAAAACGAGTTGAAATCAAATTAAAAATTCAAGTTTGAAAATAGACTATAATACAAACTACAAAATACTTCTCGTACCAAAAAGTTCTCAGTCAATTGTTTATAAAAAGAAGTTTTAGATGTTGAATAGTTTTCACTCGTGTTTAACACATTTACCGCCGAGCCTCAACGGTGCCTTATTACATATATGGGGCGTGGAAGTAGTGCATGCAGACATGTACGTCAGGGCAATAGAAGCGTTACCTCCTTAATCAAATAATCCATACAGGTATATTCCCAATATTACAGTCATTTAAAACGGGATATTTACCATGATTAGATTTTTGAGTTATCCAATATTTCGGCACAGTTGCATACGCCATGCTGACGGAATAACCGTTTTAAATGACTTTAGTGTTAATAACCATGATAGTTTCAAAAGTTTTATATTCCCAATATGTACGATAAACGTTCTGCATTTTCAGTTGGCTGGTGATCGAAGCGCCACGAACCATTTCGATTGACGGCACACAGTAACAATAATTTATGCTTTTCCTTTGCGATAATATACGACTTATTTTGTAGACCTTTTAGAATAGGCAATGTTGCGTATAAATTCCAGGGCCCTTGAGGGCCGGTCGGGTGTCTCCTAAGAGGTACCTACGAATTAATTTTACCTGACATCAAGGGGGGAGAATACGTCGGCTCATAATGAGATGGCTTCGTAAACATGTTTTGCGCCAAGCAACCTTTTTAATTATGCATATTGTCGTCTAAAAGGAAGAAACTCGAGTATCTCTGGGTAGCGCGTTTTGTTTCTGAAGAAGAATATTATTCTTATATAATGAGAAATAATTTATCCAATTATGTGGTTTGAAAAATTGTGTAGTAGTTTTGGCGTGTAGGACAAAAATCGAAACTTACGGCTTTATGATATTAGTGTGATAATTGTGATAGATATTACGAGTATATCAAAGTTTGAATGTATTTATTAGTTAACTTTTTTTTTTGCTTTTTATAGGTTTACACGAAATTCCTAGCTTAGGTTTTTTAAATTAAATAACCAACCTACGTTTTGTGTTGTTAATGTCTCTTGCTAAACAAACTTTTTAATTTCATTTATTTCATTTCAGTGATTTAAGTTAGAAACCCGTAGGTTATCGTTCTCCAAGGCGGTTAGATGCTCTACAAAAACGCTATTGGCCAACCCTCAAAAGTACAAAATATAGATTTGTACTCAAAATCAAATTTATAATTAGGTAGTTGAGAACGATAAAGTTCCGTGGACATCGAGTTTTTTTTCATAAAAAGGTCCTATGTATTGCGAGCCTTTTTGCAATGAAAGGAACTCGATTCGAGTTGCACAAACAAAGCGCGATTACAAAGCAGATTGCTTCTAAAATTGGTACAGCAGTTCTGCAGATACCTGCTTCAGAAATAGCCATGGCATTGTAGAGTTAAACTAGTAACGCAAAGATGTTACTTTCACATTAGAATAAAGACATCACACTAATTATTATGAATGTAAAAGTTAGAATTGATGGGTTTTTGTTACTACTTCGACCGAAGTGACCCGAATGAATTATGTATTGAATGGAAATGTAGTTTTTAAGGAGATTGTACATCATCATCATTTTTTCCACACATTAATTTTCTGTTTACTTATACTTATTGTTTTAGTTTTAGTTAAGGTAACTGACTTTTGTTTAACCTCGACTTTCGATTCACTTTCGTTTCGATTTGATGTTTTAGTTATACTTAGTTAATTGCTTTTCTTTCAATTGTTCAACATAATCTATGTACCAAATACTTTAGTCGCACTCCCGGTGTCTGTGAGGCAGAGTAGCCCTCGCGTCTAAACACAAGTTTTACTTAGTTAGAGCGAGGAGTCGATGCATTTTCAGCACTAAGGTTTTAGGGTATACTTAAAGGTAAACTTAAATGTTTTAGAGATAACGTAATTAGTTTTAGATAAGTACTCTTTTAACCTTTAGAAAACATTTTTGAAAATAAATACTTTTTATTATTATTATGTATCTCATTTACCATGATCTCGGGCCATAAAGTGACCCGGTCCTTTGGAAGGCTTGCGTGGGGCCGAAGCCAACAGCACAGAGGCCCTTTGAGAAGTTAATCTAAAGGCGATGGCTACACATAGCGGTTATCATCCTCGGGTGCACAATATGATACACCCAAAGATGGTATCCGCCAGGTGAAGAGACCATTGCAAAGAAAAATGAAAGAAATAAAACCAGGCTATTGTGATGGATGGATGGACTGGGTAATCGGGCTATAGGGGGAGATTGCGGACGTCAGCCATAAACAAGTCAATCGTTATGTTAAGAAGAGTGGCAGACGGTAGCTGGCCGAATACTGGATGGGTTCCTTAAAAAGCCGGAGTAAATTACCGGAGAGGAACAACATCAGCGCAAACGACTGAGGGGTGTCGAGAGGTGCGGCCCCGATTTCACCATCACGATGACTGCTCGTGAGCGGGTTTCCTCGCTATTACGCCATTAGACACTTCCACCCCCGAGTCTACATCCTAAGATGCATCTCTCGCGACTCCACTCAGACCGGCCAATGAAGGCAAGCAAGAGGTGGGGATCTGGTTCTCTTGGGATGCCACTCCGCAAGCGGAGACGAGAACCAGGAACTTCCCCGGGAGCACTCGGTACCCGTGGTGTCGCTACTCACCAACAGCTCGCCACAAGCTGCCCTGCGGGTATTATATTAATAATTAGCCCAATTATAAGTATTAACACATTTTCTCCGACGCTTCAACAGGTTTACACACTGTCGTGGTCACAGAATGATGTGTTGATCGCGTAAGTTTAATAATATTTATTTTCACCCTATATTCGTTCATTGGTGGACATAGGCCTCCCCTAATGAGCGCCATACTGCCCGTACGTACGTAGTCGTACTTATAGATTTATACGTATATATACTTTTATCTAAGCTTATAGGTTACGGTTTACGCCTATCGTATACTCAGGCGGCAGTATTTGAACAAAACCAGGTTCAGTGGGATAGTGGGAATCGGACCCGCGACCTCTGGTTGCGGGTCCGATTCCCGCCTCGGTACAAATGTTTGTACGATCTACAGGGTGTTTTGGTCGTTTTCTATGTTTAATAAAAAATATATATCTATGTAATGTATTGTATTATGTACTATCAGTTATTTAGTACCCATAAATTATGATTGTCTTGTCATAGGATTCTCCAGAACTTTTTATAATTTTTTTATATTTGTGTTGAATTTCATCCCTTAACGAGGGACTGTTCATCATCAACAGCCTATATCAGTCCACTGCTGGACCTAGGCCTCCCCTAATGAGCGCCATAGCGCCCTGTCTTCAGCTTGTCTCATCCAGCATCTACCTGCAGTCTTTCGCAGCGAACAAATAACGAGGGACTGCTGGGTAACAATTTTAATAGAAGACCCAATAATACCTCTCCTACTATCCTAATATCTCGAACCTGATACGTTGCACTACTGTGGTATCTATACGAGCGATGACCAAGCGATTCATGTTGAACATGAATGAGGTTCCAACATAACATGTGCCCAATTGATTGCACAGAGCTTCAGCTAAACTGCAATCAAAGTTATTCAATCAGCTTGCTTGTAGAAATGGAGCTGGATTAATTCCGTTTCGCATGGTTTCACACAAATTAAGTATGTTCCTATGGAAAACGGTTTCTAGTCCGAGGTATTAGGAAAAACCTTAAGTGATGAAATTGTCTTCTTGAAGTCGGCGGTAAATGTCTTCGATAGAAAGATAAATATAATAGTAATAGACGATGTATTATTATGATTTAAATGAGTTTTTAACGACAAATGATATTATTAAAAAAAACTACTAATTACCACACTAACAATACCTACATGCTACGCCTACACAATATTTTATTATAGACCTCAATTTAACTAAAATTATGTTCTTAAATTATAGTTTTCTACCAAATGTATATTTGCCATAAATTGTTTGCCTACAATAGTAATGCTAAGAATATTATTTATTTTAAGCCGTTATTGTCCCACTGCTGAGCAAAGGCCTCCCTTTTCTCCTTCCACTCCTCGCGATCCAACGCTGCAACAGGCCATGATGGAAGATGTACGTCGCTCCATCTCATCCTGGGCCTTCCACGTCGCCTCTTAGCGTTGGGTGGGCTCTACTCTCTACTATGTAGTTAAAAGGAGAAATCCGTACGTAAAGCTACAATTAAATATTGCCGTAACGACGTAAAAAAAAACACAAACTTTTTCATAGCGCGACAGAATGTTGCCCTGAGGTAAGTAGTTACTAAAATATCCAACAGTCGAAGGTGAAGCCGAAGTTTAGACCTAACTAGATTCTAGTCCGTGATTGAAGCCCTAACTTTAAAGCCGGTAAGGCTAACTCAGTGGAGTAACTAGCCCGAGTCAATACCAATCAGCTGTGTATACGTGCATACGAACTCTGAGGTACTAGTAGCAGGCCACTCGCGTGAGGAACACCTTCCTCTAGGAACTTGATTGGTCGATATTGCATCTCATTGCAGCGTGTTCGAAGGGGCTCTTTGATGGGATTAGTTTACTGGACCAGATTATTACCATTTAGATTCTGCTAGCTGTTTCCCATGGCTTTGCCTTAACAGTACTAATTTAGTACGAGGTATAGGGCAATCTTCGAAGGTGCATTCATTTCATTCAAATAGGCAGCTATGTAATGTACCTATGCAAAATTAATATATATTTATTTTTCTATATAAAGGTATATGTTTATATTTAAAAATATTTAAATATATTTTTTTATTTATATTATATAAATATAATTATACATTCAATAAAATATTCGAATAAAGTTTTAAATATTTTATTTCAGTTTATCTAGTTTCAAAACCAGAGACAGCAACAAAAAGGTCGTATATACTATTACAAAAACCACAATAGTCGTACCATGTTGTTCACGTTATTTCTTTGTCCTAGTTGTGCTTAGATCAGGGAGGGAATAAGGGACATCAAACACCATCGTGTCATCAATGAAATAATAGCGTCAGTTCCAATAAGTAGAAAAACGTCTCATATAATTCCATTTATTTTTGCTTTCACTTGGTAATTCCGGTCTAGGGTGGGCGGTCTATTTCCGCGGCGGTCATTTTTCGATTCGTCTGATTTTCCCTTGGCTTAGGCTATTCATATTGATACACGTGTTTGCCGAAGGAATGTATGTTTCTACATACATTCCTTCTCATAAAATGATTGTTATGGGTGCATTCAGCTTTCACCTCCATGACCTGTGGTCTTCCAGTCGACATTGGCCCTGGTCTCTGGCCGAGTCTAATTCCCAATATAAATAATAAATAAATAAATATAAATAATACGGGATTATCACAAATTTACACAGCATTATCTAGCCCCATGCTTGTGTTATATAGCAATATGTAGCAGTGATTATCCTGGTGGGTGCCATTCGTCGTAACAATCACAAACTGTGTTCTACTGGACAGTCCTTAGTCTATCCCCTCTGGTTGAGTGTAATTCTCAACATGTAGCAGCAATTATCCTGGTGGCTGCCATTCGTCGTAACCACCAAAAACTGTATTCTCCTTGACAGTCCTTAGTCTGGCCCCTCTGGAGTATAATTCTCAACATGTAGCAGCTATTGGCCCGGTGGCCGCCACTCGTCGTAACCACCATAAACTGTGGTCTGCTCGACAGTCCTTAGTCCAGCCCCTCTGGTTGAGTATAATTCTCAACATGTAGCAGCTATTGGCCCGGTGGCCGCCACTCGTCGTAACCACCATAAACTGTGGTCGGCTCGACAGTCCTTAGTCCAGCCCCTCTGGTTGAGTGTAATTCTCAACATGTAGCAGCGATTGGCCCGGTGGCCGCCACTCGTCCGATGTCGTTGGCTCTGCGCCAAAACTTATAGCAGCGCAATTTGTAATCTTAACCGTTGAACCTACCTATATGAGATGATAGATAAAACGTTTTTTAGTACCTTTTAGTATATTAAATATGAATTTATCGGGTATTGATCGCGTACTTTTAGTTTATGTCGCCCCGTGACCACGATCGCCGTAACACGATGGAAACGTAGGGAAAAAAAACAAAAAGTACGCTATAAATTAATCTACAATATGTTAACATATGCCCTCCGACCTGGTGGGATGACGACCTGCGAAATACTGCAGGTAGATGCTGGATGCGGCAAGCTGAAGACAGGGCGCTATGGCGCTCATTGGGGGAGGCATATTTCCAGTAGTGGACTAACATAGGTTGATGATAATGATGATGTTAACACATTAAAGATGACAAATCTCGAGATATCAATATTCTTTGGATTTCCTAAAATTCTTATCTAAATTCTATGTTGGCTATTCTTGCTGTTTTCTGACCTCTGCACTAAAAACAAGCTAGTTACCCAAGCTTATTATTATATTATTATTAGAGAATATTATATTATTATTATTAATATTATTGTATTGTAAAAACCATAAACTGATAAAAATGCAGCACGCTTACCACAAGTTTTAATAACAGAATGGCAAAGCGAATACCCAGCGGCAAGCCATCCCATTAATAACTTAGCATTCATCATACTCACTTTAACTCAATACAAAGTTGTTCAGCTATTTCGCTTCACGTAGAGGGCAGACTGTCAGCGCTTATTTACTAAAAAGTTGTTCATCTACATCAGGCACAATGTACCAGAGCCCTTGTTAAAAGTTGGGGATAACAAAGGGTTATTATCACAAATACTGAAACGCGCAAAAAAATAAGAAATAAAGAATTATTAAGTATATTTTTTCATATTTGTTTGATTCGTGTTTGTGAGCTGGCAACTCTGTTCTACGATTTTTTTTCGATAGTGTGATGTAGCGTAGGATGTTTAATTAATGGAAATATCCAGACGCAGAGCCATCTAGGAAGAAGTATGAGTTGAAGATCAAGTGGAACGAATGACTGACATAACACGTTTGAACTTGGAATGACAATTTAATCGAGTTACGAAACCTAAAAACCTTCTTGGAGTGAAGTGTCGGTTGCCTGCTTTTATGAAACATGTACCCTTAGCTCAACTGAATTATTTAAAATCCAGCTACTCTGAACACTTCCCGGGTTGAATAATTCAATAAGCGTTATCCCGCACAAGATGTAATCAAAACTTCCGCGCCGCTTTACCTGAACCCACTTTGTTCGGTTGCCTTAGATAGTTAGCTCTATTATGAGGTTTTAATAGAGGAGGAAGTATTAGCATAGTCCCAAAACTTGGCACGAAATATGTGAACCTAGAGTCAACAAGAACGTGTCTCGTAAATTGCATAATACACGTTCAGTCCTTGTAACAAAGTTGAAATTCCTTTCGTTCCTCACTTTTTCCGATCAATTACGGCCTAAACTTGAACATGAATTTTGAACGAGTTCTGCAGACATTCGTCACATCGCCTGGGAGTTGTCCCTCTCGGTTTTTAATAAAAACTTCCCGAATGTATCCATATTTTATGCATGTCTGAATTTCGTAGGTCCGTCGGTGTAAGTTCTGGGTTTTATCGCGTAAGACTGAAAAAATAGCATTCAAGTGGTTTCATAAAAAATATGTAGATCCTACATTCTTGTATTAAATTAAGCCAGGTTCAAGATTGAGATTTTTTATCCTCTAGGACGGTTCTATAGGGAACTGTAGGGAAAATAGTAGTACCTACCTAACATGTTATCAGATTTTAAAAATGTGTTTAAATCATGATCCGCATCTAACCGCAAATAAAAATAAAGAATCTATGCATTGTTTTCCTTGACAAGTAGTTTTTGTATAGGGCCTATCAGAGGTACTGAATTGTGTCAATTCAAATGTCGCCAAAATGAAACTAAACTAATTTGACAGAACTACGAGGAAAATTATCGTTATGAAAGGTACGGCAACATTAATTAGTGCTGTAAAATATACTTTAGTATCGTTATGGCGATATTTGAATTGACACAATTATAACAATACTAAATTGTTATTCTGTGTGTCAGATGACAGAATTATATGAAAACTGTGGCCATAACATAGCTAGTTACAATAAAAATTCATCTATGTATGATCTAATCTATGACGGGATATTTACCATGATTTGAGTATAAAAATAAAATAATATATATTTTAGCATCACTAGTACCAAAACGTATAAATAATTATTAAAATATTTAAGAAAATTTAGTTTTTTTTTCGACACAGTTTCATGTGAACGCGGAAAAATTACTTTTGACTGAAATTGTGGTTACAATCTTGGTTGTCGATATGGCTGACACCTGCCAACGTGCCCGATAAAATAAAAATAGAAAACAACCTTCACCGCTGCGACATTATCTTGTCTTTTATGTTTACACTTTCAATGGACTTGGAAATAATGGTTTCGTTTCGGCGCATCATAATTGAATTTACTGATAACGAGCTCATTCAAAAATTCTATGGCGGTTTTTATCAGCCAGCTTTTTCTGAAAGCAGTTCCCAGCTATAAATTGAAGGTTGCACGGACAAAATTCATCAGAGAGTTCTAGCAAATATAGATAGATAGATAGAATATACTTTTTTACACAAAATTTGTACATAGGCGAGCATAATGCTAGATAGCATTATCTTCCTGCTAACCTTTGGGTAGTGTGGGCAACAATGTAAACCCCCAGTGATAATTCTAAAGTACCTACCTACCTAAAGGCATTCACTGCCCAGCCCCGCACTGAGAGTGTTAATAGACTTTTCTCTCTATTTTACAAACACTATGCTAAGTTCTGAAATCTGCGAACTACGGGTAAGGACGACGTCACAGACTAAAGTCCATGACGTCAGCGAGCGGATATTAGGGCTTAACTGGAGTTGGACTGTCATGTCGGCTGGAATACCTACAGGTGAACCAAAACGTTGATTGACTAGGAAGACTGGAGCTTAGAAACAGAGGACAACATATGCCAGTAAAGCGGAACAGTAGCGTGCATATCAGTAACGGCATGAGCATGTAACTGCCACAGTAAATAAATTTGTGAGTTCAACTAGCATGCAATTTGCGATCTTGCACGCCTGTATTAAGACACATGACTGTAGCTGGCACGTTTTTATTCTAGTTCAAGTGTAAGCCGACACTTGTCAGAAAAAACTCTTCACCAACGACTCATCAGCTACTGTCTTGCCTGTAGCTATCGCGTGTGTTCACACGTCGAAAATCCTCCTGCCAAGGTTGCCAAGAATGGTGACCGTATTCTAATTTATAGGTAGGTAATATATAAAATTCGAACATACATTATTTTTAATCCCTTCTTTATTTGGTTCTTGCTTACGAGTTCTTTAATTTCACCAAATCATTCGTAAAAAAGCACAGCAATTCCGTTTTTATGGCGCCACAAAGGCGTTTTACAACTGCAGAAATGGCTTGAGCAAAGGATTGCAAAAAATAACCAGAAACAAAAGGGGCCTTTCAGCAAGGGTTCAGAAGAAAAACGAAAAGAGCCGAGTCATTTGGCTAGTTATTGAAAAGTTCGCGTGTTTTGACTGAATCCAGGAAAAGCTTATCCATTTTTCCATTACAAACAAAAAAGAATGAGTGGTATAAACTTTGCCAGAAGCACGTACGTAATAGGTCTGCCGATCCATGTAAACGTGAATTTCACAGTTCAACGGTTGCATTCGCATTTTATTGACAGAAAAGTGCTTTGCTCCCTTATTGATTTACAAAATGTAAGTGACTGACTGACAGTCACACACGAAGAACATTTAGTTCAAAGTGAACTAAAATTATTACTCACGTCTTTCTTATCGAAAGTACTAAAGAGAAACGTAAAATAAAACAAACAAACAGTGAATCACTAATTAGTATATTGAATTAGTGGTGTACCTACCTTTCAGATTTGTATAGTAAATAGGTACTTCTAAACTGCTGAATAGAGTAACGATAGTGTATCGATAAGGATAGAACTAATAGTGTATCGATTAGGTATACGGAATGCCAAGGTCTCTCTTACCATCGGATAGGAATACCAAGGAGAATAGCCAGAGAGAGTAGAGATCCAAAACCTAATAAAATCCTTTGCAATTATACCTTAATACTTAGCAAATCTTAACAATATCTACTTACCTTACCAAAATACCTTGAATCTAACTACTCCCCTTTGGATATCTAATCCTATTACCAGGTTATTTTTGTAAGAACAATGGGCAATTTTCGTCTCTAATCCCTTTGCTTCCGAACCTTACAACTTATAACTATATGAATCATCATAATTAATCATAGGTTAGTACATAATACTTAATTTAGATCGCTGGATTCTGACGCTTAGGCGTACAAACATTGTAATAATATTATAGCTAACAATCATAATTATATAATTTTCAAATGGTACTACTATTAATAAATTTATTTATTTATTTCGATCGCTGAGAGAATGACTTCGATGACTGTTACAGGTAGGTATATAGTATAAACAGTATAAGCATCGAAATTATTGATTTTATATGTAGGTGTAGTACCTTAACTTAATAGCAACCAAAATCCCAGGCTCTCACTAGTGTTTCAATATAAAATCAGGGAATGTAAGAGCCCAGGGGTTCAGACAGGGTGCAAACAGTCGCCTCGTGCTGCCCGCGGCGCGGCGGGAATTATCAGACGGGGTTGCCAGCTTTATTTGATAAACGAATGAGATTGGTAATGCTAGCAAGGAACTGCTTGGTGTGCTTCACTACATAGTATAGAACAAAGTCGCTTCCCGCTGTCTGTCTGTCTCTATATGCTTAGATCTTTAAAACTACGCAACGGATTTTGTTGCGGTTTTTTTAATAGATAGTGTTTCAAGATGAAGGTATATAAACCATGTGACACATATATTTTTACGCGGGCGAAGTCTCGGGGCGCAGCCAGTGATGAATAAAAATTTAAAAGATTTACTAAGGTATATTTTTTTTTGATTCGTCACCAATGTTTTCATCGCGGAATTGTATTGTATCCCAAAGATTATTAAGTTTTCATCGGGACTTTCAGTCAATCAGAGCTTAAAATAAAATAAATAGATATTGAAATGTTTATACTCTATGCACTTATTGTAAATAGCTACGAGTAGGTAACTCTTCCATCATGGCCTGTTGCAGCGTTGGATCGCGAGGAGTGGAAGGAGAAAAGGGAGGCCTTTGCCCAGCAGTGAGACAATAATGGCTCAAAATAAATAAAATATAAACGAGTAGATAACAATATCAGTCTGCAAAGGACATAATTAGTTGCTGCTATCTTTGTATTTGTATGTAAATTGTGATCCTTCCTATAAAACAAACCTATTTAGTTAAGAATGTGCATCTAATGTTATCCTACCTTTTTTATGTCTTTTGCTGCAATAAATACTTTTTACTTAATATGCATTTCAATAGGAAGACCTACAATCTAATTCAACCAATAAGCTCCTTCCCGATAAATAAAACCACTTTACACCAGTATTTGGGACTTTCAGCCAGAGCTCGAATAAACTTACCTAGTAGGCTGAATTTTACAATAATTTTGCACAAATGTAACCACTAAAAATTTCAATATGTTCAACATAACATAAACCAAAGTGTTTCCAGCTTCAACCGGTTAAATTCGCCATTAAATTCCAACTTGTCTTGCTTCCAATCTGCCACGGTAACGTAATCCATCTTAGATAGGGGATTACCTCGATAACTACCAACAGTTTGCACAGAACAGACGGATAAGCAGGTCTCAACTATCCGATACCTTTGTGCAGAGATAAGCAAACTATTATAGTTCCTGAGAGAACTGATCCAAATTAAAAGGCAAGATAAGCCTTGAGCTTTGGCCGGCTTTGGTTTGGCCGGAATCAGAAAAAATATTATGAGGTAGTAACATTTTATTATTATACTAGCGACCCGCCCCGCCTTCGCACGATTTTCGATATGCATATAAGCTTCCTCTTGAATCACTCTATCTATTACTGAAAACTGCATTAAAATCCGTTGAGTAGTTTAAAAGATCTAAGCGAACGGACAGCGGCAGCGACTTCATTTTATACGATGTAAAGATTAAATGTATTTATTAGTTATACATATTATTTAGCGAGTACAGAAATTAATTTCCAATAACACTAGACATAAGAATGAAATTATACAATTGATAGTTACTATATTACTATAACTAGTTAGTAGTTTCATTTCAAAAGAGTAAATAAATCTTACCAAGTCAAACAATATTAAATAATGTCACGACATATATAAATTTGATAAAGCGTGCTATAAAATAATAAATAATGATAAAAACAATATGTATACCTATTTATATTATTATTTCTTTAATTATTTATGCCAAAGTCGATGGATGTTTGTTACCTTAGTAGTTCTTCGCGCTATAACTTTTGAATGGAAATTGCGACGTGATTGGATATGGGATTTGTTACATCGACTCTATCGATCAAGCGGACATCTTCAAATCACTATCGTTCGGAATGTCTTGAAACTATCGTCAAACCATACTCAGGAGGTCCCTGGAGGCTGGAATAACTTAGGGTTAAGTATTTACCTACGAGTATGTCCTATTTGTATCACGGTTAAGCGCGTGCAAAGTTGCGGACTATATATATTTATTTTGACAAAGACCTGAAGTTTTTGTGGATAAAAAAAATGTCAGCAAGGCTAACACACTATGTAGCACATAACGTAACGCACGTTATCAGCGTTATTACTCTAATTTTAGCGAAAATAACGCGTAACAAGACTCATTTTAGCGTAAATTACGCCTTTCGACGCGTTATTCAGTCTAAAATTAGCTTGTAGCATTGTTGGTACTTCGTAAAAAAGGCTAGGGTTACCGATATCAGTTGGCTTATGTTTAGAATTTCCAGCCCCAGGTGCCAAAGAAACTTTTACGGCGGCTTAGGAATGAGGGAGGCAGTATGTAATCCATCAGGCCGGATGATCTTGCCAGGAGTTTTATATCACACGATTTGTTTCACTTCAAGGTTATTAGGGATACCAGCTTCGGCCTATGACTATGCACCTTTTTTTAGGGATTAAAAGTGCCCTAAGGCCTTCCCCCGGTAGTATACAATTATTTTATGTATAAAAAACACAATCGTAATCTGTAGGTATATATAAAAACTCAATTGTTCTTCTTTATTCTAGCTGAAACTTAAAACCGGAAAGACCGATTTGAAAAGGAAAGGGGGAGGGGACTAGGTGATGATACGAAGTTCATGGGGAGATGTAATCTTCAGCAAAATATGTTCAGCCGTTTGTTTGTACAAAGGTGATAGTTACTTTCGAGTTTATCATTATTAAATGGGTGCATTTGGGTTATCTGCTTTGAATCAGCCCACTGGACAATCTAATTATAAAACTACAATATTTAGCTATCTATATAACTATTCATTTCATGAAAAAAATGTTTAAAATTTCTACACAATCACAATTACAAAATTTATTCTTTCTCACTCCCTAATCTCCTGTTAATTCAGGACAGAGCCGTTTAGTTTCAAATAAAGCTTTTCTAAATTACGATTTTTAATAGAGCAGAGTTAATACCAAAACCGAATTTAAGAACTAAGACCTTCTCAATAGTGTTCCCTATTATGGGCAGAAAATGCAGTTCACGCAGTGTCAGTGATTTACAAATAACCCTGTATAGTGCTCTGTCGGAAGCCAAGACCCACTTCATGGTTTATGCGCCAGATAGTGTGTGTGTTTGAGGGTGTGTGTGTGTATAGGATACGCTTCGTTTGACTGACCCAAAAAACAATATATTAGCAGCAGAACACAAAAAACAGGAATCACAGATCAAAGAATAAATATAAGGAAAAGTATTCCAGTGCCCGGTCTTTTGAATCAAATATATTTTTCCTTATGAGTATGATTGAGAGACACATTCATTTTTCTTTGGTGTGAAATAAGATCTGCCATTATTCATTACATACCTAAGTACCCCAAGTGTAACAAATCACTTATTGACCACAAGAAAGGATACAAACACCATACAAATAAATTCAAACGAATTGTCAAACATATCCTTTGTAAAAAGGATTATTACAAAATATCGGATTATGTAGACGATAAAAAAGCTAGGGACGAGCCTTGCTCCAACTCGAAAATGAACAACCTATACCAGTATAACAAAGTAAAGGTTTTTTATTCGCTTATTTACTTTACCTGTAGGTGTAGTAAGTTGAAGTGAACAAAAAAACCATAGATCACTTTATTTCTTACTTTTACTTATGTTATTTAAATTTTGTGACGTGTTCCACAGTCCTGTAAGGTCTACAGAAATAAATAATAGTTTATTATTAACTCATTTATTTTCAGATTCACAATCCATATACAAACTTAAAAAAAAACATACAAAATTAAAAATAAATCACACATAAAATCAAATAAAAATAGACAATATAACTTAGGGAAATTAAATAAAAAAAAAAAACACAGCATTATCTAGCCACATGGTAAGCAGAGCTTGTGTTACGGGTACTGATATACATAATACAATACATTAAATAGATAGATATTTTTTATTATACATATAAAACGACCAGAACACCCGGAACAAATATCTGCAGATCGTATACACAATTGTTCCGAGGCGGAAATCCCGCAACTTCCTGCGTCGCAGGCGGACCTTCGCCCACCGCGCCACATCGGTCTTCAAATAAAAAGTTAGTTGTTTCACTAGATAGACAGTGGGAATCTCGTTAATCCATTCATGCGCGTCACTAATTAGATGGCTATTATTTATTTTCTATTTTTTACTTTAATCTTATCAAATTATTGTATTGTCATCGGTTAATAATAAGTTTACTAAGTTTAAATGAAATCTGACCGTTCAAAGTGGGTCAAAACCGAGTCCAAAGGAGTCGGTTACAAACAAACAAACATACAGGTGAAGCTAATAAAAGCATGGTAAAAAGCATTATGATTTTTGATATTCTTTGGCGAGTTAATAGAACACACAAAACACTCGAAAAGATAAAAATCGACTACGAATCGGAAAGTGTAAGCTGCCTTCAAGGCACCAACAAAGCGTGTGAAAGCGAAAGAGGTCATTCACAAAAAGATTTCAGTGGAAAAGTCTTCCAAACGCGTGCTTTGAGTAATGTATAACATTCTGTAAGAAGGTCGGGCAAAGATTTCTAGGTAGGCGCAAATAAAAACAGAACATTTGTTAAAAACTGTCATGGTAGATGGATCTCGAGAAATAATAAAATAAATAAATAATGCTGACATGATGCCAATTCACACAGCATTATCTAACCCCAAGTTAAGCAGAGCTTGTGTTAGGGGTGCTAAATAACTGATATACATACATAATACTAATAATGTCCCGAAGCGGGAATCGAACCCGTGTAACAGGCGGACATTCGCTCACCGCTCCACAGAGGTCTTTAAATTGATTTCTCAGTAGATCCATGATGAATTTTTTGAGATTTATATTTCTTATTAGATCCAGTTCTAATGGTCTGGATCTATGGATACCTTAACTTAATATCACTACATAGTATAAAACAAAGTTGCTTCCCGCTGTCTGTCTGTCCCTATGTATGCTTAGATCTACACTTTGATTGCTGAAATCACACGGTATGTGTTTTCTACAAGTGACTAATATGCGTAAATCCACACTAGCGCAGCGGCTGAGAAAATACAGATCTGTGTGACTCAGCACAGCCGTAATATTTTTCGTACGAAACGCATGTGCGGCGCAAAAATCGCAGTCAAAGTGTTAAAACTACGCAGCCAATTTTGATACCATTTCATTTCATAGATAGAGTCATTCAAGAGGAAGGTTTATAAAGCCGCGGGGTGCCGCTAGTCATCGAACATAAAGGCAATTGTCTAACAGCAAATGTCAAAAATGACAGCATTCTTAATAGCGCCTGCGCGGCATTGCCTCCGTTTTATTGCTACAAAGGACTCTGATGATAATGATGGTCCACTGCAACAAATATGTGGCAAGGTCGCTGGGGCGGCCGTCGGACGTCCCGCTGCAGGCGTGCGGATGAACAGACTATTCATCATTGTCGTGGCATTGAGACGGTTATAACCCGTGATATAATAGCTGCCTTGGAAGTCGCGGCCATTCAACGATCTGACAAGGAAGAGAGATAAGAATCTGAAGCTTCTGTATCTCGGTTCATAATTTCACTTTCAAGTGTGATTTCACACACTCTTTAATTCAACTCACACCCACTCTTAATTAGTTTCTCACCATGGATGACTGGCTTTAGAATAACTTTATTAGAGTAGGTTAGACTTTAAGTATTAAAATGTATTCATTAGTGCTAATCGTACTGGTTTGTGAGGAGGGCGTTGTCATTCTGCGACACACTGTTAAACTACTGCAGATGTTTAATTGAAATATGTAGTATGTGTCCAAAACACCCATTAGTACTGGTAAATTATAACTAGATGTCGCTGTTAAAAGTGGACGAGCTCTAGATCGCGCTATCGTTTGGTTCACGACATTTACCTACATCAGAACCATAATTTTTAATAAACAAGTTCTCATTGGAAATCAAATAGTTGTGTTATTTACCTAGTACGCGAATTAACATGGTGCCGAAACCCGGGATTGAAGTGAAAAAAGTGCAAAAAATACAGTGAAGTGAAAAATACAGTGAAGTGAAAAAATACAGTGCAAAGTGACAGTGAACAGTGAACCCAAATTGGATTGCATTGGATTTGGATTGTAAAACCGTGAGTAAAGTGAACTTTTGTGTGTGTAAATTCGAAAGTGAAAATACGAAAGACTTTGAAAATTTACTCTATACGGGACTTGTAAAATTTTAAAAAGTATACAATATGGAATGGACTTAGAAATTTTTCGTGATTAAAAACTTTGAAGAAAAATAATATTGAAAAACACTTAGAACATTTTTGTGAAATTAAAAACTTTGAAGAAAAATAATATTGAAAAACACTTAGAAAATTTTGTGAAAATAAAAAACTTTGAAGAAAAATAAAATTAAAAAATAAACACGCAGAAAAATTAGTAAAAATAAAGACTGAAGATAAATAAGATTGACAAACACTGAAATTTTTTGTGAAAATAAAGACTTAGAAAAATTTGGAAATTTGGACATAGAAAAATAGAAATTGAAATCAAACAGAAAAAAGATTTAGAAAAATTTAGAAATTTTGGAGTTTGAAAAATTGAGATTGAAATAAAACAGAAAAATCTTAGACTTTGAAAATACTGTGATTGAAGTAACTTACATACAAAATGGAAAAACTTGATATTGAAATTAGAAAACAAGATGATTATTCAGAAAATATAGAAAAGGCGTTTGTGAATTATAAAAAATCACCAAAAACTAGAATAACACGTACGTATGTCGAATCAAAGTTAGAAAGTTTGGATAAATTGTGGCGTGAGTTCAATGCTGTACATAGCTCCATCGTTAAGATTGTACCAAAAGAGAAGAAGCAAACGATAGAATATTTTAAAGATGACTTCTATAATAAATGTGAAGAAACATATCATGAATACAAGGCGAAGTTAAAAGATGACCATTGGGCGTTAACCGCTACTTCTTCGAATGAAACTTCAACAAAGCCAACAGATACCACTACAGGGTGTAAGGTAAAACTACCTCAAATTCAACTACCCGCATTTAAAGGAAACTACGAAGAATGGCAAACCTTTTATGACATGTTTGTGTCCCTGATACACAAAAATTCGAATTTAAATTCTGTACAAAAGCTTCATTATCTAAAGAGCTGTCTCTCAGGTGAACCAGAAAGACTGTTATCAAACCTGGCCACTACAGAGAACAACTACACTGAAGCTTGGAGTCAACTGATGGGAAGATACAGCAACAAGAGATATAACGTTAATGAAATAATGAAACGCCTATTCAATCAAAAGGTTATATCAGAATCTTCAACACAAATGAAAGAGTTATTGGACAATACAAATTCTTACATAAAGGCATTGAACAACCTCGAAATAGATACCTCAACTTGGCACCCAATAATTAATTATATGGTCCAATCAAAATTAGATTCAGAAACGAGGAAAGCCTGGGAGATGTCCTCAAATACGAATTATTCTGATGATATACCAACATGGTACGAGCTAGCCAACTTTCTTACCACTAGATTTCGTACACTTGAATTGATAGAAAAAAACAAACCAAACGTCATCAAACAAAGAAAGAATACCTACCATTGTAAGGTAGAAGAAGAAAACAAAGAGAAAGATAACAACAAAAAATTAACTTGCGTACTGTGCACCAGTGAACACTTACTATTTCAATGCGAACAGTTTAAGAAACAGCCTATCGAAATGAGAAATGAGTTTATAAACTCCAATAGGCTATGTTTTAACTGTTTCGCTTCCAACCACAGTGTGAAGAGCTGTCGTCAATCAACCTATTGTCAAAAATGTGGAAGACGACATCACACACTGTTACACAGAGAGAGAACTCCAAATTCAGAGGCGACACACACAGAGAGTACCATGAAGGGCGATCCTGCTACTACCACGACTACGAACGAGAATGAAAAGAGAATTGTATCTCATTTTGCAAAAGAGGACCGTAGCGGAGTACTGCTTGCTACAGCTTTAGTTAAAATCAAGTCTAGTAACGGTCATATTAGAGTAGTTAGAGCATTAATTGATCAGGGTTCCGAAGCTTCTTTTGTAAATGAAGATACAGCCCAAGCGTTAGGTTTAGAGCAAACCCCCGTGAAAGGTCTTGTGTCCGGTGTAGGTGACGGTGAGATGAATATTAAAAACATGGTTTCGTTTAACATAGAGTCAATTCAAAATCCTTCCTTTTCTGTGCAGGTTAAAGCATACGTTTTGAACAAACTGACATCCTTTTTGCCCACTAGTAGAGTTTTAATAAAGGGATGGTCAGAGATTAATACAGTGCCGCTAGCGGATCCAAAATACGATGCACCTGGTCGAATTGACTTAATTCTGGGAGTAGAGATATACAGCGAAATCATACTAGAAGGACTTTTAAAACACCCTAATAATTGTGGTCCAATTGCGCAGAATACGCAACTTGGATGGGTTTTATCAGGTCCAAATATAGAGAATCCGAGTAAATCATCACACCGTAGAGTTGTTAACCTACACATACGAGCGAGAGAAGATAACATCTTGCGAACAGAAAGAGAACGAGATGAAATAAAGAAGAAAATCACAAAAGAAGAAATAAAAAGCGAAGAGATATACGAGAAAACAAAATATATTAGAGAAGTAAATGGACGATACGAAGTCAGGTCGTCGTGTAAAGAATCCAAACCAAATCGCTTTAACAATCAGAGAGAAAGAATAGCCTTAAATGAGTTTAACCTACTAGAAAAGAAAATTATAGAAATGAAAGAAGCTAATGAAATCATAAAAGAAATACAAAAGCTATATTTTAAAGAAGAAATTAAAACAATTAAAGCGAAAGACAAAATAGCAAAGAAGAGTTTATTATACAACTTGAATCCATTTCTGGATAAGAACGCAATATTGAGAGTAGGAGGTAGATTCAATCAGTCCAAGGCAAACTTTGAAAAGAAGAATCCAATAATACTACCAAAAGAAAGTCATTATACAAAGCTACTTATTCAAGACGCACATCAAAGAACATTACATGGAGGACCACAAGTCATGTTGAAACTTTTGAGATCAAAATATTGGATAATCAGGGGAAGAGAGATGGTAAAAAAGTGTTTCAGAAATTGCATAACCTGTGTCCGATATTCGAAACAGAGAAACAATCAAAGGTTAGGAAGTGGACAAGGTCGTCCGGAAGGAAGAAGAGGTAATTGTCAAGAGTTATATCGTGATAAAGAGACCAATTTTGTGGGTGCTAATAGAGAATTGAATAATAAGTTTGGTAGAGCTGTATCTCAATTACCCAGAGAAATCGATCAGTGGCTGGGGAATGAAGGGCACTTGGGCAATTGGCACTTCATACAACCTCATGCGCCTAAATTTGGAGGACTTGGGGTAGCCGGAGTTTAATCCACTAAGTCGTTTAAAAACTGTGATAGGAGATTCTACCCTACCATTTGAAGAAATCACTAAAGTATTAACAAATAGAAGCGTATCTTAATTAGCGTCCAATTTATTTGAATGATAATCCTAATGATCCGTTACTGTTAACACCTGGACACCTTTAGTCGGTGACGCACTTATCACCTTACCTGACGAAGACTATTCACAAGATCATAGCACTGGTATAGGTAGATGGAAATTATGTATGTTAAAAAATAGTACATAGATTTGGAGAAGATGGTCTTAGAAATATCTTGTAACTTTAAATAATAGGTATAAATGGGTAGCTAAAACTAATGACTAGAAATCGTGTGTGACAATTGGTGAAGATAACTTACTTAACTCCTGCTAAATGGTTGTTAGGCAAAGTTGTACAAAAAAAAACCAACACCCAGGGAATAACAATATTACAAGTGTTTAAATCAAATGTGTATTACAGTGTTACTTTAAAAAACTAAGTTAGGATTGTGTAAACGACCTTTTAATAAATTAAATTTGCCCTCGAATGTAACTGAAAATGAAATTTAATTGTTATTTCATATAAATAAAAACTTGAAGTACGTGTCCTATAGGTTTGTTTATATTTACAGTGTTAGTTTGGTTTATGTAAAATGTGTTAAACCGAAAATGTATATTCATGTAAAGAATCATGTTTCAGTTTTACTCTTACTGTTTCTACTTCGTATAATGTGTATCTCATTGTAAGTTCATATTAAAGGTTGTAGATTTAAGTTTTCAACTCATAGTGTATGTTCTGTGTTTGAAATGTAAAATTCATGTTAAAGTTCATTGTGTTTCAACTTATAATGTGTCTAATTGTAAGTTAATATAAAAGGGTTTAGAATTATGTTTTGAGTTTACTATTGTATGTTTTTGTTTTTGAAAGTTAAAAATTCATTGATATTGTGTTAGTTTGCATGCTTAGATAAAAGTTATAAAACTTTTAAATTTTAGTACTCGTGTTAAATTTGGTTCTAGATTTATATAAAAGAAACATAGATGTTGGTGGGCGAAATGTTAATTGAATTAAAGAATTGTTAATTTGGTTCAAAGGTTAAAGTAAAGAACAGAGTTCTTGGTGGGCGATATGTTTAATTGAAATATGTAGTATGTGTCCAAAACACCCATTAGTACTGGTAAATTATAACTAGATGTCGCTGTTAAAAGTGGACGAGCTCTAGATCGCGCTATCGTTTGGTTCACGACATTTACCTACATCAGAACCATAATTTTTAATAAACAAGTTCTCATTGGAAATCAAATAGTTGTGTTATTTACCTAGTACGCGAATTAACAGCAGATGACATCGTTTTTCAAAACTGTTTTTTGTTCGATGTCATGTACCAATAAACGATTATTATTATATTATTATTATTATTTCAAATTAAACCTAGAAAACATTGCATTGATTATGATGGTGCATCTGAAGTGGCAGTGGGCCAACTACCGCTGAGGTAAACGTGTTCTTGAATGGAGATGGCGACTCGGCAAAAGTAGTGTAGGGTGCCGGTGTCTAGCCAGGTGGAATGGCGACCACAGGTAGATGCTGTATGCAGCAAGCTGAAGGCTTTGGCGCTCATTAGGCTCCCCTAATATGTCCACTACACGACTATTATCGGTTATTGATGATGCTTATGAAAAGGACCCTCAAATAATTACGCTCGTTTGGATTCCGCCCTGGACTCTAGCTAGAGCAATGAAACGAACAAAGGGGGAAAAACAAAAAAAAATGCTTTGCTCCCGCTCTTCACCGAAAATGCAATTGAAAATGCGCTGTTAGTCTATCCCTATGTATGCTTAAATCTACGCATCAGATTTTGATGAGGCTTTTTTTAATAGATAGAGTGATTCAAGTGGAAGGTTTTTAAACCATTTGACAAATAGATTTCCACACGGGTGAAGCCGCGGGGTGCAGTTAGTGTAACATAAAAGAAAACATCCTGCCACTCTCACGTGATCATTATTCCAGTAACTAATGTGTAGCTTAGGTCCTCTTGCGCCGGAAGCGCGCCATTACTCACTGCTTCGTGCAGTTCAGACATATCCCTTATTTCCTTTCTTTGAACATCTGTATTTAATGTTACAAGAATGTTTACGTCAGCCATTTTAACTGGTACCATTTTATCATTATGCGCTTTCCCACAAATACATACGTCTGTACTTATTGTGTCTATATATTTTTTTTTGTTTCGTATTTTAGTTATAACTATTTTAAGTAGAATAATATTGAACCTACATATATGGATCTCGTGTCTGGAAATATAGAATTTATTATAATCTCTCATTTACCATGATCTCGGGCCATAAAGTGACCCGGTCCTTTGGAAGCGCGTCCTTGCGTGGGGCCAAAGCCAACAGCACAGAGGCCCTTTGAGAAGTTAATCTAAAGGCGATGGCGACACATAGCGGGTATTAGCCTCGGGTGCACAATATGATACATCCAAAGATGGTATCCACCAAGTGTAGAGACTATTGCAAAGAAAAATGAAAGAAATAAAACCAGGTTATTGTGATGGATGGATGGACTGGGTAATTGGGCTATAGGGGAGATTGCGGATTATTAATTATTATTATTTTAACCGACTTCATAAAAGGAGGTTCTCAATTGGACTGTATATTTTTTTTATCTTTCGGCGATTAATTTTTTATTTAAAATCTGGTTTTTCCCCTTTTCAATTTGGTGTAGTTCTGACAGTACAATCCATGAAAAAAATTATTTGCAATAAGTATGAGCGCGACAAATGGACGAAAAACTCAATATCAGACGCAAACTCAAAGGAATTTGAAGTCGATTTATAGTTTTTTAAAACCGCCAAATTATGCACTTATTACTTTAACACTTTCATCGTCCATAACGCACATGCCTGTGTTTATTTTCTCTGACCAGCGCGTGCTCTTTCTTCGGGTGGCACACCGTGGCTAGAAGCTAGGCAGTGAAACGGTTTAGTAACTGAAAAAAAAATCTGTCTAACATGTTGAATGGAGTTGACTGTAGCGAAGATTCTTCCGTGTAGTATGTACCTTACCTTCCTAGGTATTCGTTGTTCCCACATTTTAAACATTTTACAATACAATACGAAAATTCTTTATTGTACACCTAATCTAGATCATTATAAAAGACATTACATGCGACAAGTACAATGGGCGGCCTTATCGCTTAGAAGCGATCTCTTCCAGGCAACCTTTGGATGGAAATAATTATGTGAATTTAAGAAAGGCAGGGGGTGTACTAAGATTAAAGCTAGAATAAATATGAAGGAATTCACGAATGAATCAGTAATAATCAGTTAGCTTACTAGCTAACTGATTATTACTGATTCATTCAATCATTCATTCAATCATTATAACCTACTGGTTATAATCAGTTTTTAGGTTGCAAAATTGATTTACCTACGAGCGAAATTGTACCATGCGGTTCTTAAAATAGAGTGTAAAATTGGAAAGTAGTTTCATTGCCCACTGAGATGTGAAAGCCACAGCGACGCCTGAAGCTCGCTGATTCCTTTCAGTGACAAAACTGGATTACTCCTTTCAAAACTTCAAAAACACTCTTTCCGTCAAATAAACTAGATATTGGACCTTTGAAACGTAGACTTATTATTAATCCACGTGTGATCATAACGAGAACTTGTCAAAGTAAATATTGAGATCACATTTCGCCATTGGGTAAAAACTCTAGTTTCAATGAAGACTTGATGTCATACAGAAATTACAAAATGTAACTTTTTACTTGACATTGTGTAGTGTTAACGTAAATTTGTATTAGAATTGGATTTTAGTTTTATTATTTTAATAAGAAAAAGATCTTCGTAACAACTTACTATCTAATGGACCCTGCGGTCATAGCCGCGCGCATTCATCTAGCTAGTATAATAAGTATTTTCACAATGATTACTATCGCTTTTGTGTTTTGATCTAAAACAATATTTTTCTCTTAACAAATAACATCGAATGCGATGAAAAATGTTGTTCAACACCAATTATAACTGTTTATAAAATTACGCAAAATAAATCCTAATAGCTTATCCATAATTATACTCCCCGATTTCTTACACAATCCGAACGGAGTCAATATGTGGAGAAGCCTTGTCACCATCTTGTCACAGTAAATGTCCGACCAATTTTATTCAGTACGAAATAGTTCTATCCCATTCCGATTGTTTATTAAATTACGCGAAATAATTCCTTATCGCTTATCCATAATTATACTCCCCGATTTCTTACACAATCCGAACTGAGTCAATATGTGAAGAAGCCTTGTCACCATCTTGTCACAGTAAATGTCCGACCAATTTTATTCAGTTCGAAATAGTTCAATCCTCTTCTGATCGTTTATAAAATTACGCAAAATAAATCCTTATCGCTTATCCATAATTATACTCCTCGATTTAACACACAATCCAAGAGTTAATAAGTGAAGAAGCCTGGTCACAGTAAACTTCTATTCAGTTCGAAATAGTTCTATCCATTTCTGATCGTCGATCGCGACCAACAAAGGCAACAAAACTATAGAGCATAGCATAGAGAAAACATTTTTAAATTGCTACCTACTTTTGTATTGAAATGGGCAGACGGAAAAGGAAATAGAGTGGAATACGAAACTTAATTCAATTTGCCGGATGACTTCCCTTCAATTCGGGAGATTCGCGTTTGCACTTGCAATAATAAAACTCTCGGAAATAAGATAGTCGCTCGGCGTTTATTATTTCGAGTACTGTTATAATGGGGCTGTATGACTTTGCAAAGGAAATCATGTTGACTGTATAATCTTTAGGTGAAATGAGGTGCAATAGTGTTTTGAATCGACATCAATAACAAAACACATCAATTGCAAAGCTCCTTTAAACTGGGTAAAGCTGTTACCTACTCTTCCCTATAAAAAACCTACTAGCTATAGGTATCTACCTACCTAAATAAGTAGGTACCTATACCGCCACTGTACCTACGTAAGTTAGACAAACAAACATTACGTACCTACTTGTAAATACATATTTTAAACAAATACACATTGGACAAGATATTTGACTGCGAATGGAATATCAACCTTATCACTAAATATAGTATAAAACAAAGTCACTTCCCGTTGTCTGTCTGTCCCTATGTAGGTACATACCTATGCTTAGATCTTTAAAACTACGCAACGGATTTTGATGCGGTTTTTTTTACAGATAGTATTCAAGGGGAAGGTTTATAAACCATTTGACAAACCGATTTCCACTCGGGCGAAATCACGGGGCTCAGCTAGCAATATATAGAAAATACATTTATTGATGCACAAGTAGGTACAGCTTGTTACTACATATTATAATGCGATTTTCCTCAAACGCTTTGACTCTGTTGTAAATAGTAGATCGCCAAGATGATATATATATATATATATCGAGGCAATGGACGCAAGACGCCAGATACGTAAACAGAGACCTAAGCCCTCCTACACGTATACATATAACTCATCGGGCCAACTCTACTGCCATGCGTGCCGTAGGATATTCAAGACCAAGTTCGGTCTAGCGAGCCATATTAGAGCTCATAATAGAAAAAATCCGTGATTACTTAGGGTCGCCGTCATCGAAATCGATGAGGAGGCCTATACATATTATAATATAGGTAAATAAGAACACAAAGAAATTAAAAAAATAACTACGTATCCATATAAAAGCAACAAACGACTCTACAAAGCGAACCAATAGGTCCTCTATATGTGTAATATGTATAATCTTGAGTTCTGATTGTGACCGCACCTTACTGTCCACCTTCCCACTACGCAGTTACGCACCAATAAACAACCAATTATTGCCATGTGAGACGACTCGCACTTGACCATCCATTATGGATGTTGGGGGACTGTAAATGGGGCACTGCAATCTGCGCGCACGCACCGGTCGGGTTCACGGCCGCCGCCTGCGTTATACTGTGCGAAGAATTTAGGGCTGGCAGGAAGGCACTTTGAGGTCAAACCGTTAGGGTTAAAAAACAACAGGCAGATCTGACTTTCAAAGTTGGCAAGCAGGGCATTTTCAGCTTTGGATGAGCAAGAGCCGAGCGTTTACACTCTATTTTATGATAGTTTCTTAGATTGCATTGTTTTGAAAAAACTAAAAACCGACTTCGAATCCTAATCGAAGTTTTTTTTTTTTTTTTTAAGTTTTGCGGGATAAGTACGAATTCCTAACATAATATTAATATGGGACCACCTCGGGACCAAACTCTATATTATACTAATATATTTGCAAAACGACGACCTCTGTGGCGCGGTGGGCGAAGGCCCGCTTGCGACGCAGGAGGTTGCGGGTTCGATTCCCGCCTCGGAACAATTGTGTGTACGATCTGCAGATATTTGTTCCGGGTGTTCTGGTCGTTTTCTATGTATAATAAAAAAAATATCTATTTGTGTAATGTATTGTATTATGTATATCAGTCACCTAGTACCCATAACACAAGCTCTGCTTAGCTTGGGGCTAGATGATGCTGTGTGAATTGTCCAGCATTATTTATTTATTTATTTATTTAAAAGGAGGACTTACATAAAGAAAATAGAATTTCTTCCTTTTGTCGAAGTCGGTTAAAAATATCGGGTAAGGCTTGATAAAGGTTCTCAAAAAATACGCTTGTGCTCCGCGTCGATAATAACGAACCCCTGATCTTTTTGTTAAAGCTCATTGATAAAAAACCTACTTGCTAATTTTCAACCCAATACATACTATTATTAACCGACGACGTCCACGGGAGCTAAATGGGAATTACGGATTAACTGACTAATTTATTGACGAAGTCCTATATAAAACATCATCAATTAAAATATTTTTCTCAAATATTTTTGGCAATTCTGCGATAACCCTACACCACACCCACACACCAGAACCCTGATACAGTCCACGGAACTCAATTCGGCCTTAACCAGATTATAAATCAATCAAGACCAAGACTACTCTACTCCAGTCAAGACGTTCCCCAACCAGAGACGTTTCCAACTAAAATGTCCCCACACTGGGACTAGACGTCTTACTACTTACAGAGAGCGTCTTTGTGAATCTTTAGTCATATTCCTCCATAAGTCCATAGGTTTATTTGTTCCGGGTGTTCTGGTCGTTTGCTACGTATATAAAAATATCTTATGTAATGTATTTTATTATGTACTAGATGCGCCCCGCGGTTTCGCCCGCGTCTTAATCTACATTTACAAATGAGAGTTATACATTCTTCAGTTTTTTTTTCCATATTTCTTGTCTTATATTTGTCCTAAACAATATTATTTTGTATACCTAACCGTCAGATCTCCTAGAACCCGATTTCGCCAAACAAAGTGCCATAAGTATTAGCTAATTGATATCAGTGATCTAGTACCCATAACACAAGCTCTGCTTATCTTGGGGCTAGATGATGCTGTGTGGATTGTCGAGCAATATTTATATCTATTCCTCCATAGGTGCTTATAAAAATATATCTACTTTTAGCAAACGCTATGCAGTTATTTTGAACCGACGAAATACAAAAGAGGAGGTTCTATGTCCAAATGTTTGTATGTTTTATGTACATATGTTCTTCGATTTCTCCGTCAATTATAGACCAATTTGGTTTTTTTTTTATTTCGCTATTCTATGGAGTATGATACCCGAAGTGGTCCCATTAAAATTTTACTCCCGAATAGGAATAACTATTTGTCCCAAAAACCAGTGTAAATAGGAACTGGGGAATTCGAAGTCGGTAGGTACTAATTTAGTTTTTTCAGAACAGCGAAGCGATTCTTCGCAGTGTTTTCGTCATTCTGACTTTTTTCAACAGAAATAGGAAAACAAACGCCTCCCAGTTAGATACCCGCAACACACATCGACGGCCGCTGGGACAAACGTGTTCTTGAGTGGAGACCACGACTCGGTAAACGTAGTGTAGGACGCCCTCCGACCAGGTGGGATGACGACCTGCAAAAGACTGCAGGGAGATGCTGGATGCGGCAAGCTGAAGGCGCTATGGCGCTCATTGGGAGAGGCCTATCCAGCAGTGGACTGCTATAGGCTGATGATGATGAACAAACATCGATCTTCCCTCCTCTGTAGAGGCGGTGTGTCCAGAAGGGGCAGTGAATGAGTTAAAGTTATGTGAGGTTTATAACCAAAAAACTATTTTGCTTTATGAAACCCTGCCTGAATATGGGCTCAAACCTTATTACCGTAAAAGTCCATGGAACGGAACATCAGGGACCAATATCAATGCCAATACCCACGTAGAACTAATTAACAAAAGCTCTGAAAGCGGCGCGTATGCTGCGCTCCGTATAGTTTCCTAATTTACGAGGTCGCTCGTATTGTTGAGAATAAACTTGATTATTTTGTGCATATTTTATGCACTTTAGTTACACAATACGTTCTGCTTTACAAACAATACAAATTATAGTTTACTAGCAGCGGCCCGCGGCTTCACTCTTCAGATCCGTTCATCTGTGGCGAATCAATTGATTGATCGACACAACACTACGAGAGTGTCCCCTCCCTACACACAGCTTTTGATAGTGAATTGGGATTGTCTAATTATTATTCTACTTATAATAGAAGATTACAACCATCCGCTGTTTTATTTAAATGGGAAGAGTATTCCCCCCCATACATCTGCTAAGGCGAGAAACGGTATCAGATAGACAGATAGATAGATATACATATTTCATTCACTTAGACGTCTACAAAACTTCCTACCATTTGAGACTAAAATCATCCTTGCCCAGAGTCTTCTACTCCCTCTCCTCGATTACGCTGATGAATAAGCTCGAGCGATAAAAGGCATGTTAGATTAGGTTAGGTCTTTTTTTATAATTAATTTCGCTTTTTTAGTAGATGGTATGGAGTCGTAGATACTCATTTTAAGAATTTAATAGATTTTACCGCGAGTATAAAAATAACCGAATTCTAAATATTTAACAAACAAAGTAATTATTGGATAGGTCAGTAAGATGAAATTCTAAAACATACAAACCTCTTCTATCGCAATGGTAGGTTCCCTGAATTTCCTCGCGATTTCCAAAACTTTCGAAGATCTAAATCCAAGTTTTAAATCAGAGATAATTGCACATTCCACTATCTCCAGAACATTAGTCCAAAAGTAATTCACAATGAGAATTCAAAACTGTCCGTGGAGATTTATTAGAAAGGCTTGAAGTCGACGTTCAATCTTCATTGGCGGTGGAGGCGACGACGGCAGAAGATCGCGATGAATGGCTCTATTTGTATGGATTTGTGACCTGGCTCGAAAGGTAACCTACCCCCCTTTCGCCCTTTCTTTTAGGCCACGGCCGCTCTGTCGGCGATTATGCTCTAGGCAAATTCGATGTGAAGTATTCGTAAACAAACCGCCCATACTTTAGCCAGTTCACTCTATTGCTTAACTCGAATGTATCATCGCCTACATCCAAGTTCCAACTATCTAAGTGTAGACACTTGCAGTGCTTGCTGTGTGATATGTCAGAAGTATAGATAGGTATTTTCGGGTTTAAACTCTTGTGTTACGCGCCTAAAAAAATATAAATACTCCTAAAAAAATTCGCACAGCATCTACTGATATAGGTTCTTACAAAATATAGTATGTTTTTATCATACGAAGAAAACGTCCAGAACAAACATCTGCAAATCGTACAAATAATTGTCCCGAGGCGGGAATCTAATCCGCAACCACCTACGTCGCAGGCGGATCTTCACCCGCTGCGCCACAGAGTACGTATATCTATCAAATTAACATACTTTCTTTGAAAACAAGCAAAAATCAATTTTGCTCCCGCTTTGCCATCCACAGAAAGCGCTCTCTTAGTAGGTAGGTACCCCATAGATTTACCTACATGTACCCCCATGCACCCCCCTGTAGGTACCTACCTACCCCTTCAGGATTAAATGGTTTTCGTAGGAAGGAAGGAAGGTATATGTTAGATGTTACGCTAAGTAAGCATGCAAAATGTTACAGCGAGTAAGTAATGTGAAGGCCAGGAAAGTGGCTTTCAGTGGCGGGAAATTTACTCTACTGCAAAAATGTATATGTAGGTTATTCTACTGCGAACTGAAAACGGGAAGTTCGTTGGTAAATCTAAATATATTCAATGATAAAAACAACAAGCTCCAAATAATCACGTAACCCGACGGAGATTTTAGCTTAAAAGTTGAACTAAGAAAACCTAAAGAAGAGAATGGCTTCGCTGATTTTCATCAAGCAACACCCTAGATAAAAAAGTCAGTTAGTCACAAATCTATTCATTTTTATTTTATGCCCAAATAAGTCGATTCATACCAAAATTCTCGTCAACAATCATATTATTGCCCAAACAACGTACAAAACACCTAGAGAACACCAGTAATTCCAGCGACTCCACTTGAGATGAGTGACACATATTCCTAACGACTCATACTCGTAAGCAAAACGATTTATTTCTCATATCTTCAATTTAACATAATCATGGTGTCCCTACTACCTATGTACCCCGTTCGCTTCATCAAGGAGACATGTTCCCAAAACTCCTATTATTTCCACGCACGTATCATATTTTTTACGGAAGAATGAGTTTACTTTTGATTGCCTTTTTGATGGAAAATAGGGATCAAATACTTTTGATCCCTCTTTCAGTCCCATCTTTCAGTAAGATTTTAACCTATTTCTAATAATCTTTTATTGAGTAGAGTTGAATAGAATAGAATAGAAAAACATGTATTTATAACATCAAAAGACATACTTATACAATAGGTATACATGTTCATATAGAGTTGTTATAAAAAGGCTCTGACTCAGCATAATGCTGGCTAAGCTCCGATATTATTGATATTATTTGCTAACCACTTCAGATAATACCTACGTATTGTGTATTCGTGCGTATATCACGCATAGTAGGAAGGTACAAATTTCGCACTCATTGGCTATTTTGGTTACTGATAAAAAACAAAAGAAAATGATCTAATATGCCGCGAAAATAGCATGAGTGAAAAACTTACTTACGAAGTTAGGATGCATCTAAATTGACCTTAGATTGAGCTGTTACAAATTGTCCTAATCATAATTTTAGTCTGAATATCATTTCAAACATGTTTAACATAATAAAGAATTAATTAGCGTTATTTTAATGCTATAAACATATTCTTTATAGAATATATATATATAAAAAAATCTGGAAAACAAACGTCTGATCTTTTTGTTAAAGCGCATTGATAAGAAACCTTCTATGCTTGCTTATTTTCCACCCAACATTTTTAATTATATTATTTGACTCCCGCGAGAGCTGAATGGAAACTACGGATTATCGATGATTGACGAAGACCCAGAGCGTTTTATAAAAAAAAAATATCAATCAAAGTGTTTTTCTTAAATATTTTTAGCAATTCTGCGATAACCTATCATTTTCACCGACATATATATCAAAATACCAAAGTAGGTACTTTATTTCTTTTATACCTAGATCCTCTTGGCAAATGCATCGTCCATCAAGGATGCTAAGCCATCATCTGCAATAACATTCGCATAGCACATCAATATTGCAGCTAGCACTGCTATCCCTATGAAAAATTCAACCGGGATCCGTTATGACAGGCAGCCGCATTGCAGCGTTGATGCGATGACCTAAATCCAGACAAAGCTTCTTTCGACCACTGCCTTGCTCTAACCTATGTGAAGACTCTTGCCACTTTCCATCACTGGGTCAATATGCCTCCCTAACTTTTCGTGAGTTTGATCAGAAATTAAAATAATTTGATTGCTTGAAAAAACTTAAAACCGCCTTGAAATTCTTTATCTTCCTTTAGATTTTTTGGCGGCAATAAGAGCATAAAAGTCAAGACGCAAAGAATTTGAATAGAGGTAAAATACTTATTGAACGCGAATTAAATTAACTGAAAAAAGGAGGTTGAAAGGGTTTAGGGACTTCTTTCCAGCAGTGGGGTAACATCTGAGGGATATAAACTTAATCATTATTTTATTGTAACGTATTAGCTATATTGTCAACCAATAACATTCATTCATCAATAACGATTGATTACAAAGTGTCGGCCCCAATTTCAGGCAGAAGTATAATTCGGGTTGTTCCCCTCGGATTCGAAGCTAATGTTCAGCGATATGGACCATAAATAATAAATAGGCATTGAAATAAAGTGAGTGTTGAAACTCTACGAAGCTATGAAAATACCTAAGCTTTAAAATGCGTTACTTTCCTCTAATTTTTTTTATATGCTAAAGAAAGACTTAAGACTTAAGTTTGACTATGGACATATGTAAATAGTTGGCATAATTTTAATCACCAATACGATTTTCGAACAATAATTTAACATCATCATCAGCCGCTTAGCCCCTACTTCTGGGCATAGGCATATGCCTCCATGCTAGTCATCCGTCACTGTTTTGTCCACATTTGGGTTTGCACTTGCACCCAAAAAAGACTTTCATCTTTAGAAAGTATTTTTGGGTGGGCACCAGAAATCGCACATTTTTCGCGGGCGGACATGCGAATTCTTTTCTCTTTTACAATATTTTCCAAGTCGCTAGATAGAAAGATAGACGAATTGTTTGATTAACAAATCTAAACATTAACAATATGAATTTAAAAATATTACCTTAATTAATCATGTATCTTTGTATCGTGTTTAGCTGAAATAACGAATTGAATTGAAACAATATCAACCATAGACTTAAAGTAGGTAGTTATCGGTGAATACAGTAACATTATATCTCAGCAACACAAAATAAAAAAACGTATAAACATAAAACTATCCACAAAATTAAACGAACTGCAAATCCACTAACTGGATGCTATCTCAACATAACTCAGGCGTTATTTAACACCGTAGGTATTCTTCGGAAGTAGATACACATTCTCCGATTTATTGTGCCGCTACAACCGTATTATCCAGGAACGACCTTATTTTCTTAGAAGCTTTATGTGAGAACGGAGAGGATAGCTTCTTAGTGTAATAATATACGGAGTTCTCTGCAAGTAAATTATTGTTTTTCTCGGTGGAACGAGTGATCGAAGACCAATTCGCTAGAATAAAGAAGAATAAATAATATTTATTTCAAAATTTACAAGATAGCCTTTTTTATTAATAGTTACTTATACCACAACTATAAATAAATCTTATTACTATGCAATTAGGTAGGTAGGTATACGAACTTGCTAAGGCTTCCATTTGTTGCATGAATCATAAGTTCCGTGTTAGTAATAATACTGTGTTACGGCAAGTTAGAGCTCAGTACCTCGCATGGGGCTTTTATTATAAATATTTGGTTACAATAAAAGAGGGTGAACGTATTATTAATGTATAGTAAAAAAAGGTTAAGGAAAGAAATAAACAGTATTAAAATTATGGCTTATTCTAAGGTGGACTGTTACCTAAAAATATACAAATTAAAATTATTTAGTTATTTAAACATAAGTAAGTACATTATTAGGATTACTTAGTTATCTAACATACAACTTCATACATAAAATTGAACTTAAATAAATAATAAATAAATAATGCTGGACAATTCACACAGCATTATCTAGCCCCATGGTAAGCAGAGCTTGTGTTATGGGTACTAGATAACTGATATACATAATACAATATATTACATAGATAGACATTTTTTATTATACATAGAAAACGACCAGAACACCCGAAACAAATATCTGCAGATCGTACACACATTTGTTCCGAGGCGGGAATCGAACCCGCAACCCCCTGCGTCGCAGGCGGACCTTCGCCCACCGCGCCACATCGGTCGTCTAACTTAAAACGTAGAGTTTGGTTATGCTTCAATTTTTAACATTCCTGCACTGAGGGTATAAAGTATGCGACTTTTGAAGCGAAAATAACTTAATTAACGAGAAACAGTAAGAAGATATTTAGTGTCTTCATAGCTTAGTGGCTGAATACATTCTAGAGATTAAAAAACTTTTGAATTAAAAAAAGTTTTGGTACTACCAAAGCCACTAAAGAGTTATAGTGAAGATTAGAGCTAGGTGCAAATTATCTCAACAAATCCGAAAAAATTACATGTCATCACAGAGAACCATTTTTAGATTGTTAAGAATATTTATTGGGGAAAGGGTCCCAAACCGACACGTACTCTAAACTGTAATCAAAAAGTAGAGATCAACAAGAAAGTTTTAACTTGTATGTTAAGTACTGGGGTGTAGGGGAGACCTATATCCAGCGGTGGGACTATTACAGGCTGATGATGTTGACTGTGGGGTTGTTCTTCTTTAGTGCAGATAATAACAATCGAGTACTGATAAGACGACCTGCGAAAGACTGCAGGTAGATGCTGGATGCGTCAAGCCGAAGACAGAGCGCTATGGCGCTCATTGGGGGAGGCCTATGTCCAGCAGTGGACTAATATAGGCTGATGATGATGATGATGATGATGACTGATAAGTTCTATCTGAATACAAACCAAGCGGAACGGACTGAACCGAACATACGCATCTGAGTAAGTTTTCGTAAGATACGAAAACCTAAAGAAAAATTCAGACAATTCTATGAGGTTTCATACAAATTCATACAAACAATTCGATTCCTTCAGCTTCCTAAACGCGTTATTGAACATTCGGCTTAATCAGTCGGAATAAAACATAAATCCCGTACAGCCTAACTCTTTTATCTGCCAATAATACTATGCATAGAAGGGTGGATTTATCAAAACCCTCTGACAGGTGGAATTGTATTGAGCTATCACTGGGGATTAACCGGGCCAGCTTGCCTACGGAGGCCCGAGGCTAGATGTGCGGTTACCAACCGTGACTGGCATGAATTGGAAATTTGAAACATGAAGAATAGAGAGAAGTAGAAAGCTTTATTGTGTTACACAAAATAGTAAAACGATATTTCGTTAGTAAAGAAAATTACAATCAACCAAAGTATAGACAAATTTGAACTAATATTTGCAATAGAAGCAATAAGGTATTTTACTCTATTAAAGAAAATATCTAAAAATATTAGAGCTTAGGCAAAAAGCAGTCGGAAAATCTTAGTTTCAGTCCATAAAATAACATAATAAATTTTTAAATCAATTTAAATATTTTCAGTTTTTTATGTTTTTAACACCATGAATGAATAGTAGCCGCCATACATCATCGATATTATTTTGTTTAGTTATCAAATCAGTCACCTGAAGTCATAACCACAGAGCAATATGGCGTCCACTGCGTCCATCGTTTTCGTCAAATTACGTGACAAACATGAAAAAGTAAATTTTAAATGCATTTTTGGCACATAACGAGTGATTTTTTAAATATTTTTTGAGTGGTTTATCTGATAGGTACTATTACTGTAGAATCTGATTGAGACACTTTTCAATAATAGGTGTAATACCTACTCTAGCTTGCGGGCTTGAGCTAATGGCAGACTATTCCAATCAATCTAATATCAAATAATCTGTAAACTGATCCATATTAATATACGATACCAGTTGGAAGCATTCCTAGAGGCTGCTGGCTGCATTGCGACAAGTAAAAATACATAATTTGCTACCTCGGAATATATTTTTATGTTTAAGTAAGTACCTACACTTGATTTTAAAAAAAATGTTCTCTCTAGATTCATTATATGAAATAATATAGAAACAGATCTAATGTGATTTAAAAAACTCGATAGATCGCTCATGGATCTAGTGATCTATCGAGATCCTCCCAAACAAAAAGTACGAAATAAGGTGATAAGATATAAAAATATATTATATATATATATGTATATCTCTTATCACTAAGATTCAAATATGGATCATATATAAATCTTATCACTGCATAGTGACGCAGGAGGTTGCGGGTTCGATTCCCGCCTCGGAACAATTGTGTGTACGATCTGCAGATATTTGTTCCGGGTGATCTGGTCGTTTTCTATGTATAATAAAAAATATCTATCTATGTAATATATTGTATTATGTATATCAGTTATCTAGTACCCAAACACAAGCTCTGCTTACCATGGGGCTAGATAATGCTGTATGAATTGTCCAGCATTATTTATTTATTTATTATAGTATAAAACAAAGTCGCTTCCCTCTGTCTGTCTGTCCCTTTTTATGCTTAGATCTTTAAAACTACGCAACGGATGTTGCGATTTAAGAGATTGATATAGTGATTTAAGAGGAAGGTTTATAAATCATTGGACACATCGATTTCCTAGCGGACGAAACCGCGAGGCACATTTAAATTCCTGCATTGACCTCCCGTTGTCGTAGTAGGTAAAGGCGACATTGGTGACGTGGCGGGTAATGAATGTAAGGCTGCTGCATCATTCATACTGCGTGCTTTTTTTCTAAAACTGGCTAATAAAGTCAAGGTTTAGCAAAGAAGGTTTTAAAGGAATTCTAATGCAGTTTAAAATTAATTTTATAACAGTCTTCAAAAACAGAAAGAGAGTCTATGCAGTCTAACAGAAGCGGACTCAGCCGAATGAGTCCGCCAATTCTGGACTGAGTTTAAGCTTTTTAGAACTATTGTATAGAGAACTAGCTGCGCCTTGCGGTTTCACCCGCGTGGTGATAGATATTTTGGATAATATACAATATATCTTTACGAATTGTAGCCTATGTATTATTCTGATATGTAAGCTATATTATTGTGAAGCTTCATTAAAATCCATTCAGTAGTTTTTACGTGAAAGAGTAACAAACTTCCATCCATACTTACAAACTTTCGCGTTTATAATATTAGTAGTATGATCCCGAGATGGTCCCATAAAATGTTTATTCCCGGGGGATTTTTTTTTTCGCAAAACATTAAAAATCGTGTAAATATTAAGGAATTTGGAGTCGTATTTAAGTTTTTTCAATACATGTCTGTTTGCCATCGAACTAATAAAAATATATACATTTCTAGTAGTTTACATACAAACTAATTATTTTCCTGAATTTACGTTTTCATAATTACCTTTTGTAGGTAATAGTTGAGTCAAACGAAACAAAACATATCGCACCATAATGCATAGCCCCCATAACTAATGGGTAGGTTCACGTTGTGGTATTGTATCGTATCAAAACCCCATTATATTGCGAAAGGAGGCCAAGCTATGGGTTAACAAGGTTTACATCCCTGACAAAACGGGCGCATTTCAATATAATTAATGGTTGTACAGTGTTCCCAACTTGTTTGTTTGGGTGGACAAACAGCCTTTAGCTTAGGTACTGCAAAACTACAAAACTACTGCAAACTGTTCTTAGGTGAACACTGCGACTCGGCGAACGTAGTGTAGGACGCCCTCCGACCAGGTGAGATGACGACCTCCGAAAGACTGCAGGCAGATGCTTGATGCGAGTTTTTCTTTTATAAACCTTGTGCCCTTGTGGTCTGTATACTTATTTTTCGCGGTCGTTTTAGGAATTAATTATTGTGCATTTAACCTAGCATGCCCTTTCGCACATTATGTCAGGTGAGAGCATACAATAATGCCTCGCCCACCGACGAGTTCACGCCGTCGACTTGTGTAGGTACTACCCAAGTAACATTTTGGACCTATAACTTAGGTTTATATCACTAAAAGATTGAGTAAACGTCGTATAAAGGTTTTTAGCGTACCTACGGGTTCTATAGAAGCGTTTGGTGAAACGTTTTTGCTCTGTAAGCTATAGAGCCAAATTATCCTATTACCTGTCGATGTAAAGGATGTTTGATTTACCTTTACGTATCTAATTTGCTCTATAAGGTTTCCCTGATTACCGTTTTATATATTGCGTTATAGCAGTGATGAATATCCAACAATAGAACCATTTAGTGACATAGTGGTTCCACAAATCACTGCAATAGTCCATGGTCTTTAGTAGTGTTAACGTGTTTTGCTCTATAGCGGATATTTCATCACCTTTATAGGATAATTTTACTCATGATGGCGCCGGAAACTTTTTCATGAGTACTATATTTGGCCAATAAGGGTAACGGAGTTACCATTTTGCTCTATAGTACAAAACTGCGGTACCTTTAATATTATATTAATATTTTATTTTATTCAAAACCCAATAAACCGGAGGCGCGTTAAAAATACTAAATAAAAATAGTACTAATCTATGTAAAACTTTTGTCGCACGAAAATTTTGCAGTATTGAACGAGTTATTCAATGTCAAAATAAGATAATATAAACGAATCACGTTACAATCCTTGAATTGAAATCACTTTACACAGATAATTTATTGACTTAAGACAGATATTTGTGATGTATTGGAATTACGGACTCTACTATAGAACAAATTGGCACTTTAATGGTAACACGAACGCTACTACGGTATAAAATGACACTAAAGTAGCGTTACTGTACCCACTATGTCAATAGATTGTCATACGATTACCACTATATCAACTTTATAGAACAAAAATGGCACCGCTAACACTTCTACAGGTCTACTATGTCACTTTTTGGTGATATAATTGCGCCAAATCGGCTTTACTCGACCTTCTTTGGGCCTCTATAGTACCAAAAGTGGTGTTTGAGATACGTTATATGGACTGCTATAGAACCAGAAATTGTTACTTGGGTAGGTACACTACACGTAAATTACCGTTGCTAGGAAATTTCGTGTACAGTACTCCGTCTATAAGTGGAAAACTGAGCCCATGAGTTGGTCAACTAACGAACAGCTACGTTGGCAACACAACGCCGAGTCTCTAATTGTAACTCAATTGACCTAAATACATGATGCAAACAGGTGAGTACCGAGTTTCTAAATTATTTCGAAGATAAACACACCGTGGAAATGAATTTAGGACAATCGATAGACATTACGGAGTCTGTCAATCAACAAAATAGCAGAGGGTGATTGTGTTACATTCAATTTTATAAATGTACGTCATTTAGAGACTACCTGGCAATATTTACGGGAATATATCGTACTAGCGACCCGTCCCGGCTTCGCCCGGGCAGACTTTTGTTTCATAAACATTTTATTTATTTTATTTTATTTTGCTTTATTCGGAAGACAAACAGTTTTACACACTTAACAGATAACTTAAATAATAACTTATAATATAACCATTTATGTGTATTTTGCGATGAACGTAGAGTAAACGATATAGGATTGTTTATTTATTATTTTATTTTGATTGTTTATTTATTATATATTTGAAAAAGTCTCTTAACGCCCTTCGTATTCAATATAATAACATTTTCAGGATGTTGTTGGGCCTCGTTACTGCAGTGCATCTGAGATGTTCACTAATACATTCACAGATGGCTTCGCGGCAATTATGCGAAAGCGAGTGGCATCTCTGATGAGTAGAGTGACAGGTAGTAACAACAGCATCCTGAGAGTAATATCTAGTAAATATGACTGTCCAATACGACACCACTGGGTGAAATTACTTATACTCTAGATTTAGTTATTTTGGTTTTATTTTCTTCGTTGTAATTGTATTTTCCTTTTTGTAATTTTGTGTATGTGTTTTTTATGGACCTTTCTTGTCTGATAATAAAGAATTTGAATTGAATTTATGATAGGAGCTTAGGGACTGTGTTCTCAAGTTGTTACCTACTAAATGTTAAATAAACCTTAACCTACCTAATCAAACAGCAAAAAACCATAGTCGATTAACTCTTTTAGAGTCCAGTCTCAGCCTCCCATAGAAGAAGAAGGCTTACACAATATTCTTATAGTAGATACTAACGAGGTGCTGCCAAAAAAATTCGACAAATTAGTCTCAACATTCTATTCATATACATACATAGATGCACTTGTGTGTGTCAAAGCACTGAAGTTATATGCTCGTCAACTTACACATATGTAGATTAGTTTTTAGTTACAAAATCAAAATTTAAATCAAGAGTGGAATGACACTATCCCTGGAGGTAACAGCAGCACGGTATTATTTCAATAAAATTAAAACAATTGCCTGCGTAAAAACTCCTTTGTGTAGAGAACTCAGATGATAACGAGCAATGAAGGTAACAAAAGATTTCTATGTAAAAATGTTGTAACATCTACATCTTCTTTCTAATAACAAGGTTGAATTGACTTCCGAGCAACTGATATTATTACAAAGAGAATTTGTTATTTGCATTGCAAGCTACTAAGAAATCCTTGAGTTTTATAGTTTTCACAAGGAATTTACTTTAGCATAGACTGCATGTTGGTTTTAATCAAAAAGCTGACTTATCTAATGCCCCTGACTTCGTGTTAGTATAATTTGTTTCACATGATTTTCTGTAGTACGGTTGACAGTACAGTAAAAAATATTTTTCTATACCACGGAATGAAAAAGACTGAAGTGGTTGGTGTACAGCAGGTTTTTTTCGGGTGTTAAGTCAACTGAACCAGCTAAAGAGTCCCGTTTTACCCTTTGGGTAGATTCGAACGCAAAGGGTAAAACGGAACCCTGTTACTAAGACTCCGCTGTCCGTCCGTCTGTCTGTCTGTCCATCTATCACCAGGCTGTGTCTCATGAACCGTGATAGTTAGACAGTTGAAATTTTCACAGATGATGTATTTCTGATGCCGCTATAACAACAAATACTAAAAAATATAATTAAATAAATATTTAAGGCAATAAATAAATAAACAACAAATGTATTTTTTTTCTCGTTTTTGCTCGATATTGACGGCAACAGGTAAACGCAAGAATATTACAAGAATATTTGGTTATAATGTTCACTATAAAAATAAATAATTAAAATAAAATAAAACACATTTTCAAGGGATTTCACATTTTCCCATACAACAGACATGATTTTTTTGCCGTTTTTATAGTACGGAACCCTTCGTGCGCGAGTCTGATTCGCACTTGGCCGGTTCTTTTTTTCATACACGCCTCTTCCTATCTAACCATTACTAAAATGTAACCAATAAAACGCCCGATGAATAATTTCCTGTGTTAAAACGCAATAAGGAAACAGGTTTGCTTTCGTGGAAATTATTAAATTATATGTAGTACGTACCTATGCTCGCAGCTTTGTTCATGTGCTGAAAAAATGGGATTGAGAATATATCATTTTGTAAGCACGCAGGTTTAGGTATGAGTGATACATTCATGTCATTTATTCATTTATATGTAGATCTTTTTTGCTATTGTATAGAGAATCCTGAGGTGGAGGACTAAAAACTTGAATTCAGAAAAATAAGTATGTTTGCCCCAAAAAACTTAAAAAATACTTGTAAATTAAACACCAAGGAATTAGAAATCATGTTTCGATTTTTTTCATATCAATCTATTTATTAGTAGTAAGGAAAAATAACTGAAAAGTACACTACTCAACGGGTCACCACTCAAGACAATTTCCCATACATATTATAGTATATTTGAGGCGACCAGTCCAGCGTAGAAAGAGCTTTACCTTCAGCGCGTAATTACTGACCGTCCGCCACATGGCCAGGGGGGACAGTCAGTTCCTAAACGCGACCCGTTGTGTACCTTATGATAACCACAGTTATATAAAAACCTTTTTTGTATTGTGCCTATTCCTTTTTCAAATTAAAACGAACGAATTATCGAAAAGTCAGTTTAAATAAATTCTTTTTAAATAGACTCTACCTCTATAGCTCTACCAAAGTTCTTAATCTATGTTCAGCAGTTTTGCAAAGGAAATATCTGTGGGGAAGTAAACTTCCTGACTAGGATGCTGCTCCCGACTTCGCTCCTCATTCTGCTAAGTGGTGAGAGAAAGATTAGTTTCCTAACTTTGTTTGACGTTGTGTCTACAAGTTTTGTGATAAATGTGACGTTATTTGATAAGTTTTTTTACAATATCATGTATATATCTAGCATAGGTATTTTTGTATGATATGATGGTGAAAATATTTCATCCAGGGAATTCTATTTTAATGACGATTGATGTATGTTTAATTTTAATGATGATTATAACTGAAGGAAGGGTTGATATCGTAAATGGATAAAATGATACCAAAATGGATTAAAACGAATATAAAATTTAAATATCTGAAATCTACGAGGCTTTATTGTACTATTGACGACCGATGTGGTGGGCGATGGTCCGCCTGCGACGCAGGAGGTTGCGGGTTCAATTCCCGCCTCGAAACAATTGTGTGTACGATCTGCAGATATTTTTTCCGGGTGTTCTGGTCGTTTTCTATGTATAATAAAAAATATGTGTAATGTATTGTATTATGTATATCAGTTATCTAGTACCCATAACACAAGCTTAGCTTACCATGGGGCTAGATGATGCTGCGTGGATTGTCCAGCATTATTTATTTATTTATTTATTTACTATACCTACAGATGTTATTTATTTATTTTATTTATTTATTGAGATAATAACATCATAACAGGTTTTTTTATTAAGCCTTAAGGCGATGTTATAACTACTTATACTAAAAATCACATATTTTTGTACATACACACAATACTAAATAATTTATAATTTTGTTTAAATAACATTTTGTGCCTTTTTCATGGCTTTCGGCAGGTTTTCGTAAAATATGTCTACGCTGTTTTTGGACAGAAAATTGAGTTAATATATAGCGACATAGGGTATGTTATTTACATATATAAAGAGATTTCAGTGATTCTGTGATAAATAATGTACGAATAATTCAAATCGGTGCGTTTCATGTACCTACTCGCTTCTGCCCCCGGCTTTGCACGCGTTTTTTCGGGATAAAAATAAGCCTATTGGGGGGTATAGTAGTAAACCCAATTAATATTAGCGGAAAATATTTAACGACATTGGTATCATCGAAGCAAAGCACAGAAGCTTGAAACAATATTTGGGTTTGGAAACCTTTCATTCACCATTCAATTAATCTCTCGTTCGTTTTCGAATCCATAATTAAAAATGTTTAACTCCACATGTGAGATTATACCTTGTGGTTTTCTTTTATTATTCAGTTTTTCAAATGTATATTTATAAAATGTCCTTGTTGACATAAAATATCTTGGATTATTAAGTATTGACGACCTCTGTGGCGCGGTGGTCGAAGGTCCGCCAGCGACGCAAGAAGTTGCGGGTTCGATTCCCGCCTCGGAATAATTGTGTGTACGATCTGCAGATATTTGTTCCGGGTGTTCTGGTCGTTTTCTATGTGTAATAAAAAATATCTATCTATGTAATGTATTGTATATATATATCAGTTATCTAGTACCCATAACACAAGCTTTGCTTACCATGGGGGTAGATAATGCTGTGGGGATTGTCCAGCATTATTTATTTATTTATTATTATTATTAATCTATATTATAAGTATAGTTCGACTAATTTAAATCATCACCTTTATTAAATCAACGTTTCAAAGCCACCTTAGAAAGGCCAAAATGTAGAGTTGTCTTAGGACTCGCTAAGTTATTATAACCCACGGTGGGTGTGGGTAATTTACCCAATAAATGTTGCTATTTTACCCACCAGTGTATTTCAAACTTTCCAGCACCTACTATAAATAGAGTCCTATCGTGAAATTTAAGCATAATATTTCAATTTAAATGAAAAAAAAATTAAAAATCACTAATGCTGTGGGTGTTCTGTGTTCTATGTATAATAAAATATGTAATGTATTGTATTATATATATGAGTCATCTAGTACCCATAACACAAGCTCTACTTAGCTTGGGGCTAGATGATGCTGTGTGGGTTGTCCAGCATTATTTATTATTTAATGCGTTTGTTTCAGAACACATTAAATTGCCTGGAAGAGATTAATCTAAGCGATCAGGCTGCCCTTTAAACGTCCTCTGTTTTAAGTGTTTCTGTTTTTGTTGCATAAATTGTTTTTAAATACAAAAAATAAGTTAGTGGTCATATTCGAGTAGTTATATGAACTTTAACTTGTGTATCAATACAAAATAAAAGTTCAAACTCGAAGAAAATATCGGCCTAAAATTTTACATAAGGTAAAACTAAACCTCGAATAACATAAGGGTTAGTTTTTATCCGGGAAAAACGCATGCGAAGCCGCTGGTTGAAGCTAGTGTTATCCGTTATTTTTTCCTACTAATATACTTAATAAACGCGAATGTTTGTGAGGATGTCTGTTGCTCTTTCACGCAAAAATTACTGAATGGATTTAGATTAAACTTCACAATAATATAGCTTACATATCAGAATAACACATAGGCTACAATGCATAATGATATATCGTATATTATCCAAAATTTCTATCACCACGCGGGTGAAAGCGCAGGGCGCAGCTAGTCTGAAATAATCTAAATCAATTCCATAAGTGATCAAATTAAAAGCTCCTACGTATATAATAGATATTTTTAGACCATAGCGTGACGCAAACACAAGAAATAGATTAGGCATTTGATTATTTCGTTTGATAAAGTCCAAGTATTGTTATGAAACCTAATAGAACATTCTAAATGTCGTTTTAAGGTTAAATGAGTCGCTCATCTTTCCATACAAACGAAAAAAGGGTAACTATATGTGTATAGTTACCCTTTTTTCGTACTGTGGTATACACGTGTGTGTAAGCAGTGTTGCTTGATGTTCACCATCCAAAACTAAGGATCATATCAATTTATCTCGTCATTATCTGTTTGTACGCAAATCCGTAAAAAGGTATTCCTTTTTCATATGTATATATTTTTCAAATGTATAAACTTCTAAACTTTCGTTACATTTAATTTTAGCTCAACTTTTGGCGAAAATAAATAATATACCTAGGTACTAAGAAAGAAAACTTTAAAATAAAGCCCATTGCGACATAGTTTATTTATTGAAGACCGATGTGGCGCGGTGGGCGAAGGTCGCAGGAGGTTGCGGGTTCGATTCCCGTCTCGGAACAATTGTGTGTATGATCTGCAGATATTTGTTCCGGGTGTTCTGGTCGTTTTCTATGTATAATAAAAAATATCTATCTATGTAATATATAGTATTATGTATATCAGTTATCTAGTACAGATAACACAAGCTCTGCTTACCATGGGGCTAGATAATGCTGTGTGAATTGTCCAGCATTATTTATTTATTTTATTTATTGAAAAGTTGAAATAAATTTATTTTGAAAAGATAAGAGTCTGTTCACACATATCATGCAACACTGAGCATCTCATCCTAGCGCGCGTGTAGTGTATGTGAGTTGGCATACGTTTGCGGAAAAGGGCTGTTTGTTCGTGCGATCTATAATATGGCTCCCAGAGAATCCCTACGTGAAAAATTCAAAGAAATAAACATAATGACAGTACCGTGTCAATAATAATTTGAATGGGGTTGAATTGAACCATAGACAGTAGACTGTCAACTTCAACTTCTTTCTAAATGGCTCTGCATCTGCATTGACGTAATTCTACCAGTGTCCGTCTCATGATAGCATCGCTAGCTTTGTTTAAGGGTAACTCTCTTGTATAGTTAAAAATATAGAAATCATATTAACAATAAAGAAAAGCATTAACTGTGAATCAACAAAATGTACCACAGAACTAAAAACAAAAAATTAAGAAAAAACAGTGCTAGGACGACTGTCAATGTCTGTCTATTGTTAACCACAGACTTGTAATGTGACGTCATCCATAGGTTCAGCCTGAAAACCAGCGTCGTTACAGTCTTCGGGCAGTAGCGACATTAAGCTGAGGCTGGACCTAATTACTGCACTGAGGACAGGCTACATTATTTTTACTTATTTTATATTGTTTATCTTTTAGTTTTAGTATTAGTTTTATACTTATTTTCTATTGTTATATTTTAGTTTTTAGATTTAGTGTTAGGTATATCTTATTTAGCTTAATGTGTTTTTTTTTGTACGTTTGTCTTTTTTGTGTGTGCTAATAAAAGTTTTCTATTCTATTCTATTCTATTCAATATATGTATTTATGAAAACTTGTTGTACACTCATAAAAATATCAATCGGTTCACTAAAAAAAGTGATATACATATTGTAAATACTAGAAATAAGAATAAACTCACTGTGCCCACAACTAGGCTACACAAGATGAATGTATCTTTTAAAGGGCAATGACGCTTCTACAACAAAACTCCAAGTGAGTTGCAAAAATTATCAATAAGTAAATTTAAAAAAATTGTTAAACTTTTTCTTTGTAAAAAAGCTTATTAAAAAATATCAGATTACTTAGAAGATAAAAAAGCTTGGAACGAGTTTTGCTCCAACTCAAAATCTAACAACTTACAGATAAGCAAATCAAATGTACTAGACACATAAGTTATGAACATACTAGTGGTTTCTTCTCATTTCTTCCACTGGTGGACAAAAAATTGAAGTGAACTATAAAATATGACCTGTCTAAGTGCTTATTTGTAAGCTTAAAGAAATAAAAACTTTTCATTTTCATTTTCATTTAGGCCTCGCCTATCGACGAGTTCGCGCCGTTGACTCGTTTAACCTTAGTGCGATCTAGCACGAAAAATTATCCTACTAATATTATAAACGTGAAAGTTTGTGAGGATGTTTGTTGCTCTTTCACGCAAAAACTACTGAATGGATTTTGATGAAACTTCACAATAATATAGCTTACATACAGAATAACACATAGGCTACAGTTCATAAAGATATGTTTTATATGTTAAACTATTATTTATTTATTTATTTATTGAGGTAATAACATAATTACAGGTTTTTTTATTAAGCCCTAAGGCGATTTTATAACTACTTATACTAAAAATCACATATTTTTGTACATACACACAATACTAATTAAATTATAATTTTGTTATTATATTTCTGTGCTATACCAAAAGTTTTTCAGGCCATCTAGATTTCAATTCACAGGATGTCACAGAAATGCCTTACTGTAAATAAAAATACCCGTAAATCGAAGTACCTATCTTATTCTTATATTAATAGAAAATGGTTTACGATTTATATAATACATAATAATAAATTCTCTATTTCCAGACACGAGATCCATATTAGGTACAATATTATTTTACTTAAAATAGTTATAGCTAAAACACCAAACAAAAAAATATAGACAGAAAGAGGGAGGTAGGTACATAGGGTACCTTAGTCAGAATAGAAAATAAAATTAATAAATATTCTATGTGACAATAGCCACCCACCGTTTATGCATATCAGACAAGATCAAACGATCTGCCATACTCCTTATGATTAAGTTTTTACACATGTCAAGTATACAAATAACAATAATTCGCAGCAACTCAAAACGACCAACCTTAGGTTCCTATCCTACATTATTTCCTAGGGAAACTTACCTATGTATGCTGACGAATCGAACGCAGTTATTAGGTAGTTAAAGTTATTTTCAAGGTCCAAATCAAACGTATTGACTGTTTGAAACTGAATCATTTTCTGATCAAGTATTCAGGGGAAATGCTAGGCCTTAAAGACATCTGTGTGGTTCCCATGAACGTTGTCAAGTTGAATAAATAGCTACGTTACTAGCTTCTATCGTATGTACTTAGATCTTGTCTGATGGTCTTTCATAATAAATAAAGTATAAATATAGTTACTATATATCGTCGCTATACATGGAAAATTACATAATTGACGAAACGCGAAAAAAACGCGGTTAACTGTATTTTTGCGACAAAAATGGCGGTAATTTTTCAATAACTAACACATTTCAAGTGTGAAAAAAAATGTTAATTATGTAATTTTTTGTCTACAGCGACGATATAGGTACATACTTTCCACCTGCTCACCTCAACAACCTATATTGGTCCACTGCTGGACGCAGGTGTATGAGTTGGTTTTAATTTTTTTTATGGATTGGATGGAGTTGGATGAAAGAAACCTTTTAATTTCACACACTTGTTTTATTATTCGACTCATAGATTGGATCACAGATGGAAAAGGTAAGTAAGAGCTGGTCACAGACAACGTAACTAATGTTGCCCGCCCAATCAGTCAGGTATGTCATAGACAGCAGGCCTCCTCGCGCCTTATTGGCTTTTATCTCATGGCCCTCTTTGAGATAAAAGCCAATAAGGAAGTTATGCCCATAGTCCCACGGAGTGTGGTTTCTTTTTCACTTCTTCCACTAGTGGACAAAAAATTTAAGTGAACAGTAAAATAATTTTATTTTGGATAATAATTTAATGTATAAAATATGACTTGTCTAAGTGCTTATTTTGTAAGCCTAAAGAAATAAATGATTTTTTACTTTTACTTTTTACTTTACTTTTACCACGCTGGGCATATCCTAGCTGTCTTCAAAATATTATTTTCGGTTTGACGAGATGGTAATGTGGCCCTCAGTTTGTTTTAAGTCCGAGTCTGGTTATTACTTGGGCTATGAATTAATATTATATCATAACATATTCAGCAATTGTCTATATAATAACTCGTGTCTCAGATAAATATAAATAAATAAATAAAATCGATATAATTGTTTAATATCCCAGATAAACGCATTCGAAGCCGCGGTCTATTGAAGTCAGTTTGAAGTTCAAAATTCGAACAATATATATATCTACCCAGAAAAAAAGCGAAGCTACTAGCATTCCCATACTGAGGGAAGGTCGCGGATTCAAGTCCCGCAGAATATTTTTTTTGTGGGATATTATTTCATTTCTTAGAGATTACCCCGAGTGCGAGGGCTTACGCACTATATATGATACACTATATAAAAGATACAAATATCTTTCAATACACACAGACTTAACCATATTTAAAAATTCTGACGCTTGTTAATGTCTTCACAAGAACACAAATGCAAAATACCTAGACCTATTAAAGAAATTTTAAAGTCAATAGTCGTAAATATTTAATGAGACATCGATCTCACAACTCACCTTGTAGATTCTAGTGCCACGTCAAGACAATAACAGATACCTACATTATAGTGAAACAAAGAGAAAATGTCAAAAAAAATTATGAAATGCAGCCGCTGGGGCAAACGTGTTCTTAAGTGGAGACCACGACTAGGTAAACGTAGTGTAGGACGCCCTTCGACCAGGGTGGGATGACGACCTGCGAAAGACTGCAGGTAGATACGGAATGCGTCAAGCTGAAGACAGGGCGCTGCGGCGCTCATTGGGGGAGTCCTATTGCTGATGATGATAGAAAATGTTAGAATGAATAAAGCCGTAATCCCACCGCCACGCACGCTGTGCACGGTCGCGGCGCATGTTAGCTGCGTGTATGTAGGTTACTTTGATTATAAAAATTCGTATTCGTGGGTAGCTTGTGCGTGGGTTTCAGTGGACGTTATTGCACACATGTTCTTGCAAAGCTTAACTAGACACGTGCGTAGCCTTTCCATGCGTAGCGGTGGTACAGCGACGCTTTGATTATTTATTAAAACGTTAAGAAGTAGTTTCTTCTACTAATGGAAGTTTGTAGGCAATTTGAGGATTGACATTGATAGGACAAATACTTATCCAAGGTGGTCCAATAAAAACGTTAGTCTAGACTAGAGCTAGGGTAACATTTTATAGGGCCAACTCGTGATCATTCTCCATACAATAGCGAAAGTATTTTCCACTAGCTGCGCCCCGCGGTTTCACCCACGTGGTGATAGATATTTTGGATAATATACAATATATCTTTATGAATTCTATTACATCTTTTCAATTACATGGTTGTAATAAATATTGAAATTCGATGAAAGCACTATATATTCCCCTAATTACCGACCCCGAAACTCAGATTGATTGAAAGAAAATTATTTATTAGACACATCGCACAAACCAACCATAGACCTTACATTTTACCAAACCAATAACCGAAGCTTCGCACCGATTACAACCCCGCAACATCTAACACGAATACGGACGAGGCCGCCGGTATTATTTACGTGGAAAACGTTCTAGGTCTGCGATCGCTACGATGCAGATGGTCGGAGTAATCAACGCCCGGCGCAATACGTGAATAAATGATCGCCGACCGCAATGCTCAACGCTCTGAATTTCATGTGGATTCCAAACCGAGTATAAATGTACGCTCGGAAAAATTAAAAGCGGTTTTGGTTTCCCCTTCGATATACCTACCTATATCTACCCGCGGAAATCGATACCTACTGGAAAAATTGAACTGACTCAACAAAATATAATAAAAATACATTACAATACAAAAATGCTTTATTGTATGTACACCATAATGCAGATCATTAACTTCAAAATTAACGATTGAATTGAAGTGACGATCGCTGTGGCGCGTTGGGCGAATGTCCGCCTGCGACACAGGAGGTTGCGGGTGCGATACCCGCATCGGAACAAATGTCTGTACCTACGATCTGCAGATATTCTCTTCGTTCTGGCCGGGACTTAGAGTTTGGTAAGGTTGGAGTTTTGATTTTAGAAACCCGGCCCACTCCCACTCAGTGCCTATTGCCACGCCCTGCTTGGGTAGATACAATTATGTCTCTTAGACATTACCTAGATACTAGGAGCTAGGACACAATGATGCAATAAAATAAATATGAGTCAGGTTGACTATAGTATCGAAAAGTCCTGGTGACGTCTTTTCTTCTATGGGATTTGGTACAGTATACTTCTTTCGTTCGGACGAGGAACTAAGCAAATCCCATATCTACAGAAATGAGACGTCATGATCACGATTCGATATTATCATCAATCGGACTCACCCCTTTGTTTAGCGTCCCTCTCTCTTGACCTAATTCATCACTATAATCGTCTTCATAATTAACACCTAGTTATAGATAGATAGATAGATAGAATATACTTTATTGCACAAAAAGTTGTACATAGGCGAGCATAATGCTAGATAGCATTCTCTACCTGCTAACCTTTGGGTAGTGTGGACAACAGTTTGGTAGGTAGTGCCATATAATAGAGATAATAAAATATACTACTCATAATGATACTAAGCTACTTATATTATACTTAAACATTAATATATATACCTATATAAATAATTAATATATAATTATAATTACGTACCGAATTATTCTTGCGAAAGAAAATAGTTATAGACTCTAGATCTGAAGACATTTATCGAGGATGCCTCGCGATATTCAATGGGAAGACTGTTCCATAGCCGAGTGGCCTTTACAGCGAAGGTTCTATGATAACCTACTGTACAGGCGTCAGGAGTTCCAAGCTGCAGTCGTTTCGAGTCCCTCGCAGGTCGCTGGGGTCCGTAGAGTGGGCTGAAGGATTCGGAGAGGTAGTTAGGGGATAGTGGGTTACAGAGGGTTTTATAGAGAAGGCATAATGTGTGCAAATCTCGGCGCTTTCTAATTTTCAGCCACTTCAGTTGGGTGCGAAAGACTGATACATGATCGTATTTTCGCAACCCAAAGACGAAGCGGATGCAGAGGTTTTGTAGTTATACGTCTTACGTCCTATACGTCCAGTCCTCTGCTAAAGATAGGCCCCCAAGCAACGACACAAATAGCGCTCCTGCGTGACTGCTACAATCTTGTCTGTTCTCTATTCACCAAGGAATTAGGTACTTACATGTACCTACTACTATCTACATACTTTCATGCGAACCTACATAAATTTTAATCCACAATCCGTTCAATAGTTTGAAGCGTAGATAAAAATATAGTAGGTATTTTAAAGCACTGCTTATGCATCGTCAGCTATTTTTATTCATGCTTTATGGGATGTTGGTTCGGTGAACAAACACTGGGCTAAGCGAATGCAGTGTAAGCAACTTTTTACTCTTGATTTACGGTACACTGTGCAGGACAAGCCTGTAAAATGCATAAATACTCGTAATTAAACCGAGTTCGCTCTACATTTTGTACCGGTGATTTTATCCCGCTATTTTAACCGCACAATTTTCCCATTTTCCATATCTAGTCTCGGATAAAGCGTATTTAAATGCCGGAAAAATTAGAGCTGATGTTTTGGTCCTTTGAGCCGGATACAAATTAAGGATTAATGATTTCAGTAGCCTCATTAGTATGGGACATCCTTCCAACCCTTTTATAACAGAGACCGTTTTCATCCGACCTATATTTAACTGGAACAGAAAATATTTAAAAGTTCAAAAAGTCAGACCTTTACCCGTTGAATTCTTCTTTACTTAAATGCAATTAAGTACCTATATAATAAAAAAACAAAATCTAAATTATTTTTGAGATAGAAAAGAACCAGCCTAATCAATTATAGACAATCTAGATTCGTAAGATACTACGATCTATAGACACAATACATAAATTCTATGTATGTAGTACCTATAGGTAAAAATCAAGACAAATTAAAAACTTATTTAATATTTTTGTTACAGTGGCGGCATCCGCTGAAGAAGCGCGGACGTGTTTCTGGTGCGGTCCGCTGGCTGAACAAGTGCACAGGAGTCAGCGAGCGCCGGCCTGTAGCCAGGAGCTTGTACAAACCACCTGTGATGCCGGCTACTCGCACTGCGCTACCGTAGCCACTTATCCGCGTAAGTGTACAAACATTTCGTGTTTATTATATAAACCATTGAAATGTACTTTGAGGACCTTCCCTATACTTCCTACCCATAGACGTAGAGCAAGCGATGTTTCGTGTATTTTAACATTGACAATCGTGTTTTGTTTCAGCTTACGCGGAGTCAAGACTGTGTGTGAAATTCTATCAAGACGAATGCTACTCTCTCTACTGCAACTCCTCAAAAACCTGGCGAATAATTTGCCCGTGCCAGGGACACCTTTGCAATGGACAAAACACAGATAGAGAATCTTCCGCCTTCGCAACACTCGCTAAAATTGAAGACAAACGTAGCAAGCGATCCCTAACTACCAAAGGATTCCTATCACAAAGAAGGAAGGTAACACTTGGCTTGCCCGAAGAACAGACCACGGAGAGTGCCATAACAGATCAAACAATAACAGATTTCAATGTAGTAGAAACCACTACGACTATGTCCAATGATATCATGGAAGATGATGCCAAAAATATTGAGGATAACATTGTTCCACAGGGGGATAATGAAATGCAGGGTGATCAACCGATAGAAGAACAAATAGAAAGTAACAAAGCAGCATCCACCGTTGATGGTGAAATCGTCGTTGATACGGAAGTCAATAAGAGTGAAACCACGAAAATTATAAATATGGTTAGTAAGGTGGATACGACTATGTCAGAGGAAACTAGTTTCGAACGTGAGAAAATTTTGATTTCAACTTCACAAGCAGAATTCGTGAAAGAAACTGAGTCACTAACCGAAGATACACCCATACTGACTTCGTTGCCGACAACTATTGAACTAGAGCTCTCTGTAGTGCACGTCAACAAGCCTGACAATATGCCACCACCAGAAGCTCTACAGCAAACTGTCACCCCATCCAAAGTCGAGACTACAACTACACATACTACAATGGGAACCATTGAGACAAGCACTAACGATAACCACATGGAAAGTATGGAAACCACAACACATTCCCTAAAAGAACCATTACATATTAATGAAATAGCCAAAAATAGGGATGAAAAACAAAATCAAACCAAAAAGAACGGAACAGGAAAAATCAACGTTTCTGTATGGGGAATTTTAGTAGTGCATTTAGTTTATATTACTTTGTAGATTTAGATATTGGTCTTGTTGTAGCTACGAATTGGCTTTGATCTCTAAAATATAGCTTTAAATATTTTATATGTTTAGTTGAATGTCCTAGGCTGAACGTGATAATAGTCAAAAGTGTAACTGTCACGAAAATAAAAGACACACGAAAACTTTTGTAGTTTTATTATCAACCAAATGTAAAATCGTAATCTTTAGATATTTGCCTATTACTTGACTTAGCTTCAAGACTCTTCTTCCCTTGGTCAAAAGCTTCATGGATATCAGAATCAAATGGATTTCGTTGTTTTACTCTTTTAGGTATAGGGCCGTAGTAATCATATGTCGGGGGTGGCGCTATTTCTGTTCCATCTCTGGACCTTTTATCAATTACTCTTACTGCATTATCATTATTATCATCTTCATCACTCAGTTCGTTAACTATAGGCGTCGGTTCATCAGCTTTAACGAAATTCCTATATTTAACATCTCTTTTAGTAACCACATCACTTATGATTGGCGGTGGAGGTGGTCTAGGTATATTTTTGACAAATGGCGATGAACTAGGAGCTTTATTATCGTGATATTGTTTCTTAGAAGAGAAATATAGACCTTTCTGAGGATCAATTTCAGACGTATCCGGAAATTGGTGAACTGGATATGTAGCCTTAGGCCTAACATCAGACCAAGTTTTAGCCAGTCCATCATTTATGCCTACCATAGAACCGCTATCATCAAATGTGTAATTTGACTTACTTGATGACGCAGTCTGGACCGGCGCGAATTCATCTAGCCTTTTACTTCTTTGTTGTTCAACATACTCTTCTTGTGTCATCTCTCGGAATTTCTTTGCTTTATCTTCAATGCCTTGTTTGCCAAGATCCCATTCTCTGACGTAAGCTTCTCGTTGCTTTTGCTTCTCTTTCTCTTCTTCTTCTTTCCTCTTAATTTCTTCTGCTTTGACTCTCGCCTCTGATTCGTCGCGCTGTTTGTTCAGGAACTGTAGTAGATGCGTGGTAAAGGTCTCACGATCTTCTTCTGTAACAAATTTATTATTATTAGTTAGATTGAGATATTACTGTTGATGATGATGAATAGCATTAAAGAACAAACATTATTTTTGTCATTACATTAACCTTCAGATCTTTACACAAAAGGGGGTTCTTGGGGTCCTATTCTTCTAAACTAATCGCTTCACTACGAAAGTGGTATTGTCACAGAATGTCAAGTTTAGGTATTCAACCTTAGAGGAAAAAACTACAGATAGAGGGACGTATGGCAAAAGTGTCAAGTTTGAAAGAATTATATTTATCTGTCCGTTCAAATAGCACCGATCACCGAACGCAAAATCTAGAGTTTCATTTCATCTATTGATTCTACGTGACAATTTTTGGACGATGATACTATTGTCGATGGTCGATGGAGGTGATTGTGTAGCAAACTTAGGCTACTGAAGACAGTTAAGGTACGACTGCACTGAGCGGAACAGCACTGCAGAAGAACTGCGCGGCACAATGCGGCCAAATTTTCTACTACAACCCAGTACGTCAGTGGAATTGCGCGGCTTGTTTAGTGATTTGGTCAATATTTTAGCAGTGCCGCGCCGCGCAGTTTGACGCGAAGTGACTGACGCGTAGTGAGTTTGCACCTTTAAATAAACAAAATTAGTCGGTAAACTAATTCGTTATCGCAATATATTAAAAACTCGTACAGAAACTATAGACTTTGACAAGTTCGTATATATCGATTAATCACTACATAGTATAAAACAAAGTCATTTCCCACTGTCTCTCTATCCCTATGTATGCTTAGATCTTTAAAACTACGCAACGGATTTTGATGCGGTTTTTTAATAGATAGTGATCCAGGAGGAAGGTTTATATGTGTATAATACATGCATTTGCACCCGTGCGAAGCCGGAACGGGTCGCTAGTATAATACCTTCAGGGTCCTCCGGCGGTAGACCAGCTCTCGCCCGCTGCCTCGCCCGCGCAGCCTTAACCCTCGCCGCGATGACTCCTTCTCTCTTCTTCCTAACTTCTTCAGTTTCCTTCTGAGCATGCAACGTCTCCTGGCGAAGTCTTAGAAGCTCGTCCATTTGCTGGCGACGCTCTTTGTCGTCGGTACTGAATGCGTAGTAGCCGACACCGTGCATTCGGGCCTCTGTTACAGAATAAATTAATTAAGTTAGAGATATGATTAAGATTATAGACATTAAGAAAAAAACACTCTGGATAGTTTAAATAAGTTAAACAAAATAAAATAATATCTCACGAAGAACCAACAGCCGCTGGGGTAAGCGTGTGAGAGTGGAGACCACTGCTCAGTAAACGTAGTGTAGGACGCCCTCCGATCAGGTGGGATAACGACCTGCGAAAGGCTGCGCAGGGAGATGCTGGATGCGCAAGCTAAAGACAGAACGCTATTGCGCTGATTAGGGGAGGCCTATGTCCAACAGTGGACTACTACAGGTGATGATTATAATTATAGATAAATAAATTATTAAAAGCTGGCACAACAGTCTTCTATTTTTTTACACATTTATCCACGCTGACAATAATCTAGACCTTCTGTATACGAAAAAAACAAAAGGGTATCGCGCCATCTTTTAAAAACTTACCTATAGCCTATAAGTACTCAGTTAATGTCGCTGCTTACTTACCGTCAAAGAGTAAATCTTGATAATGAATATCCCTGTCTTTGCCAACCAGCTCTCTTTCTTTCTCCTCCCATTTCTCGCGCAGAGACCTTAGATAGTCATTTGTTTTTTGTACTAAAAGAGGCGTTTCCTTTTTCTCTTCCTGGAATAAAAATAATAATGATTTCGAATGGGTTTTTTATGCCAAATAACAAAGAAAGAAAATTAAAGGAAAATTTTCCATACACGTCATTCCAGGGCCAGAATAAAACATAGGCTGATTTTTATCCCATAAATCAGTTCCCATGGGATAGAAATAACATGAAAATGTTTCCATAGAAATAACATATGCAAAGCCTCGGACAGAAACTAGTACATCCTACTAATATTATGAAACTTTACAATAGCTTATAGTTAGCTTATACATCAGAAAAACATATAGGCTACAATTGATAAAGATATACTGTATATTATCCAATATATCTATCAACACACGGAAACCGCGGGGCGCAGCTAGTATAATATAAAGTTGTACCAGCTGTATTTGAGGCTCGATTGTTTCAGCATCTTGAATGTTCAATGTAGCTCTTTTTAGCTCCAAATCTCTCTTACGGAACAATTCAATGTCAGTTTTGTGACATTTCCGTGTCCTACCGAGGCAGTCAGTGAACTCCGTCCTGGAAACAATACCATAGTAAGTTAAATTTGGAAAACGAAAAAAAAAAGTGTTTTATATAATACTAGCGGACCTTCCCTGCTTCGTATGTATTAGTAAGGATCCTGAAATTTTTTTAAAATATAATATAGCCTATGTTCACTGGGGATAGTGTAGCTTCCCAACAGTGAAAGAATTTTTCAAATCGATCCAGTACTTTCGGAGCCTATTCATTACATACAAACAAACAAAAAATCAAACCTTTCCTCTTTATAATATTAATATAAATTTGAGCTTATGCTGCAGATTTATTTATCTTATATTTAAAATAATGGTTATCTATGTGGTTTATCTGGTTTTTTGACAAAATAAAACATTTATGTGCTGATACCACTTCAAGAACAGGTAGAAATCAAAATTCATTGCCAATAGTATATAGGGACTGTTTAAATTAATAAATACATAAATAATTAAATAATGCTGGACAATCCATACAGCATTATCTAGCCCCATGGTAAGCAAAGCTTCTGTTATGAGTACTAGATAACTGATATACATAATACAATACTTCATCCCTCATAGATAGATAATTTTTATTATACATAGAAAACAACCAGAACACCCGGAACAAATATCTGCAGATCAGAGATGTTTAAAAAAGATATTTTAAAAATATACTTATCAAATTTTATCTTCTTTCTGTGCTTATGCAATTTAAAGAATAGGGTACTTTAGTTTTACCATTCATCATCATCAGCATTGACTGTATTTATGTCATCATCTTCTCTGGCCGCTAACACAGCTTCCCGCACCTCATCTTGCTTCTTCGTCTGAAAGTCTACCAGGAACCTGCCAGCCAATTCTGATGACCCCACTCCATCAGCCAAGTGGTTGTATAGATCTGCTTTTTTCTCAAGTATAGCCCTTGAAATGAAATACAGACAATTTAAATAAAGAATTGTTAAAGTGTTATGAAGATCCAGCTATGAGATTCTAGTTTCTGATACCATATATCTCCCTGGAAATGTAATAAAATGTAGTCTAGAAAGTCTCCTTATCAAAGATGGATCATGAATACTTTTATTTGTATTATAGAGAACAGGACAAAGGGAAAGGTATATGCTAGATTTATGCTAGGTAGGGGTAAGAAAGGTTGTTATAAAGTGATGATTTATGCCTCACTTGGATTTTCTACAGGCTTCTAATTCCTCCACATCAACTTGCTTCAATCTATCTTTAAAACTTTTTTTTGGGAACTTTTCAGTTTTGTCATTATGCGGGTTTTGAGCAGGAAGTGGCTTAAAATTTTCTACTTTATTCTGAGGAAGATGTTTCTTCTCAAATACTTCCTCTTGCTTTTTCAAAAGCTCTGCTTTGAGATTGAATAGCTGAAAAGGAATAACATTGAAATATCATGAATAAATAGGTACCTAAACTTATTAACTCAAATTGGTGGGTCAAGAACTTACCGTGGACTTATTGAATTGTATCTTTTTAGAAGGCTGATCGTTCATGACTTATAGTAACGAATCACTTTCCTTCCTTTTACCAGTCAGTACCAGTATATCTGTAGACAACCAAAAAATGATATAAACCCTACAACAAAACAAATTAATTAAATGAACCTATTTTCGAACAGGTATAAAAAAATAGTAACTTCAACTTCTTCCTACATGGCTTATTAGTAATTTAATACAATTTCGATTTGTTGATGCAATTTTTACCTATCATTGATGATCTCAAAACTGTCAAATTCAAATTTTGACATTGGCTGTTTTGTATTGAATCCAAGGACAGAACAATAGTGCAAACTGTGCAAAGGAAAAGCCGGCCGACTCTCTTGTACACAAAAGTCTGCTGTGTGCTAGAAAGAGAAGTGTGCCTGCCTCATACTCATAGGGCCTGCCTACTGCCTGGGTAGTCAGAACAGAACAAATACACATACACAAACTAGGTACGTGAAGTACACCCGTAAAAACAAGTAGACCAACATAAAAAAATTAAATGAAATAAGATTAGTTCGTGATTGGTTCTCTAGGTCGCCATTTTTACACGGGACGAAGCAAGCACCAAGCAAACAGCTCTATTCACTTTTGCCTAATTTCATGGTGTATCTATCTGGCAGACCACCATCTCAACTCAATCAAACTCTCAAAGGCCGTGACGACAGAAAATTACGACAAAGGCAGAATCTTTTGTGTACAAGAAATTTGGGTTTTATTCATTACACAATAAAAGAAGCAAGATCGGTTTCTAGAACATTACTCGACCAAACGTGAGATAGTTTTGTGAAATCAAAATGTCAACTCCAGCCAGAAGACGCCTGATGAGAGATTTCAAACGGTATGTGTCGCGAATCATCGTAGAATTCGCTTACTCAGCGCTATAAATTATGCGCACAATTTCAATGAGTGTCTCTAAAAAGCCTCGGACACCATTATTTGAAAGGATCGTGCTGATTCATCTAATTACATCATACCGTTGCGTTTGTCGTAAATCGATTTCTATTTTGTTCTAAATTTGCATTTCCAGCCTATAAACCAATTCTTTTAGGAATGTTGCTAAGCTATATCCCGTTGTTAAACCAAAAAACCGTTCTCAGTAGTATTACTTTCATACTTATTACTGCTTCAATATGCCCTGTCCAATAAGCTTTTTGTTGCTAATCAAAAGTAGGGTAACCAAATAATGATCACCATACAACAAAAGATGATGATTCTAATATCTACTTCATGGAAATTCCATTCACCGAGACTTTAGACCTTTGTTTCTGCACTGATAATAAGTTTTAATGCCTATGCCAATGCCTGTCCTTGATAAGTTACATGGTTGGGTCCTTTGTATGATAAAGTGTTCATTAGCATGCCTACCTACACCTGTTTTTATACAAGCTAAGCTCATGTTTTTTTTACAGCTTACAAGAAGACCCACCTACTGGTGTGTCTGGTGCTCCTACAGATAACAATATTATGATCTGGAATGCTGTGATATTTGGACCTCATGACACCCCCTTTGAGGATGGTACATTCAAACTGACGATAGAGTTCACAGAGGAATACCCCAACAAACCTCCTACTGTGAGATTTGTTTCCAAAATGTTCCATCCTAATGTCTATGCGGACGGTGGCATATGTTTAGACATTCTGCAAAATAGGTGGAGTCCCACATATGATGTGTCTGCTATTTTAACCTCAATTCAGGTAAATACTGATTATGTAGAAATCAAAACAATAATATTATAAAGTGATGTAGAGATTTATGGACCTCAATTCTCACCTCAATCCTCAACTTAATTTTCTTGCAATCAATCTCACTATTCATATAAATGTGAAAGTTTGGATGTTTTACTGGATGAATATTTGTTACTTCTTCACCACAAAACGACTGAATCGGTCTGTCTGAAATGTTGCATACAGGTAGTTCTAAGCCTGGAATAAACCATAGGCTACTTTTTATTCCATCTAGCAGTTTCCATGGGATAGAATTATTCTTTTGTTTATTTATATGTTCAGGCAGAAACAGGTAATTTAGAAAAAAATTGCAGAGGACTGTATCAGCAACTACATGACCATAATCATATATATTATTTTTTTTCTTACTACTGTCCCATGCACTGATGGGCAAAGGCCATAATCATAACAAAGAAAAAATATTATGATATCCTCCACTTTGAAGAAGACTTACACATTCATCTAATATATACTTTTTAATTTCAGTCTTTACTAAGTGATCCCAACCCGAATTCTCCTGCGAACTCAATGGCAGCACAACTTTATAAAGAAAATCGGCGGGAGTACGAAAAACGGGTGAAAGCTTGTGTAGAACAGTCATTTATTGATTAACACGAGATCGGCAGGACCTCACACATTAGTGAAGTTATGCCGAACCACGGAAAGTGCAACCAACACCTCCATAGTTCATTGGGACAAATGTGTAAATTATTATTGTAACAGATGTTATACATAAATGGAGCAACTGTGTGAGTTTCTGTAATATTACTAACAAGCCAACGAAAATTGAACCTGTTTGGGAGCTCAGATAAATTAGCAATACCAAAACCATGCCTTTTTACTGATAATAATGTTATTAGAAAATAGTATCATGTATTCACATTCATCAATAAGTGAAGGATCCAGAACTAAATGAATGTGAATAATTGCTTGAGATCACTATAGTTATTGGTAATTAATTTTAATCCAATTTTTTTACATTTTCACAATTGAATTTAGTGTAATGTTCAACAGTGTGTTGTGAAAAGTGAATTAAGTTTTTGTATTCATGCACATAGATGTATTTGTGCTTCTAGTTGCTAAATATCTTGTAACCAGTTAGTTTCTCTTTTGAATTTATATTTTGTTGTGAACCAGTCTTTTTTCTACTTCACTTAACCAACTTATTTTTTGTAAAGTTAAATCATTCACAGTGCTTAGAATTTTGTTTCTTAACCCTGTCATAAATTAACATCCCATGTTGCACACAATTTATCATTCAATCTCCAAAACTATTTGTCATATCTCCCTATGAATCAATTTGAAATCTTACTTGTAATGCCTACCTATATCGCAGTTTTCTCTTAACCCTTATTTAATATTTAAAGCTGTCTTTAAGTGCTCCTGGGATATTTTACATACCTATTCGTATGTGTAATATTTTGTCTTCTAGTAAAATATTATTTTGGTTTTAGTCTTGTATTTTTATTGTACACCTTCCCTTATCTAAGAATGTTGCGTAGTGTGAAATAAAATAGTTTTATTTATGAAAATAATTTTATTTAAATTATAAATTAGGTACAATTACAATAATAGATCTTCACTCCACAAATGATTGCTAACATAGAACCATCAAAGTAGAAAATGTATTTACACTTATATGTAAGTAGCACATATAAAGGCAATTAGAGGTACAAACTATGAGGTACATACCTGTCTACTTATAATCCTGTACCAAAGACTAAAGCTACCTAAAAGTTTTAACACTATAAAAATCATTCCTCTGGTACATTCTTGGTCAGTAGTCTTATACCAGTCTATAGGTAGTATACATTAAATAATAAATATCCACATTGATCACCTTGTTTTCAAGTCCTCCTTTAACTTGTAATGCAAAAGCTCCATACAAACCAGAGCATCTTCAGCACTGTCATGGCCTTCAACAGAGTTTTGAATAATCTTCTTCAAATACTCAGAAGACAAATTTCTAAGTGCTCTTTTAAACGGAGGTCCCATCTTGTGAGGAAACAAAACACTTGTATCTATCACAGTATCATGGATAAGCTTCAAAGCTTTGAAGTCAGATTCTAAGCTGTGTCCTACCAGTATGGTTTTACTGTTGAACATAGTTAGCAATGTTGCTTGGACTTCAATAAGAGTTGTCCTTACATTAACCATTTGTTCTTCTGTTATCCCAGAGTACCTTGTGTTGTAATCAAGTATAGGATGAAGAGGCCTTATAAGAGTTTCATAAACAACTTTAGATGCTGAATTTATAACTGTTACCCTGGTGAGATCTAGGCCATTTGTGGTGTAACACATTTCACAATCTAGTGAATATACTCCATAGTCATCCATTTGTCTTTCAGGGGGCAGTGTTTTGACATATCCTTTTAAATTTTCGAAATCCACATACTCGTACACATGGGTGGGAGCTACGCAGCAGCCATCTGATGTTCCATCTTGACTGCAGCACTGGTACCGGGCTTCTCCTCTTACTCTGTACTTTCTGTTGGGATGATAGATACATTCTTCTTTAACTACTGGGAAACCCTTTTTGTTAACTGAATACTCTTTCTTGCATCTGCAGCAAGTTCTTATAAAGCCTTTCGGTGGAAACTGTTTGTTCTGTCCATATATGATAGCTCTTCCCCCCTGACCAGACTCATGAGACCTTGGGAAACAGTTTTCCTGGAGCTGTTCTTCAGTTAGAACCCATTTTTTTATGTTCTCATAAAATTTTGCTCCACTGAATTCCTGAGTATTAATATTGGCTTTTCTATGTTTGCTTTCAATACTCCATGAACCAGAATTGATTGCCTTCTGTGCAGTATCTTGATGTAATGTGGAAGAATCATCGGCTGATTTTTTTACTCCATTACATTCCAATATTTCTTTTCGAAGCCTGCTCACTGTCATGACAGCTGAGTTTTTATAAATTGGAACAGTGGAACACTTCTTACTTGTATTCAACTCTTCATGTTGAGCCCTGGCATAGGCATCATGAGTAGAAATGTATAGTTTTAGACATTCATCAATCATCTTGTTCAAGTATACAGATCTTATGTTGGCAGGTATTTTTGATGCTAAGGGCTCTAAAACTCCAGGGCGATCAATAAACTTTTCACTGGGCATGTGCGCTACTCGTTGAGCTCCTTTTTTTATTGTTTGACTTATAGTGGAGGCAGGAGGTGCAGTTTTTGCTGGGCTTGAGCTAGGTGCTATGGTTTTTTTAGTATTCATCATAGTTGATACATAAGGCACATGTGCTATACGAATCTTAGAGGGAGCAGGAGCTGGTGTACTCATTGTAGGCCTCTGCAATTCTATTTTAGATTGATCTCTTATCTCATTATGCATGACAGGATTTGTGTTCATTGATGATTGAGTATTTCGTGAACTATGATATTCTCTCACTTTAGCTAATCTCTCTGCCATGGCATTTGCAGCATTTACTTTAAAATCTGGTTTTATTGGAGCTTTAGGTATCATCTTTATATTTTTATCAACTGTCCTTGAAACCCTTTTTTTTGTTGGAATATATTCTTCTTTAACTACATTATCTGTCAGGTTTTCATCGGGACTTTTGGGTTTGACTGTTGGTACATACTCTTCAAAAATTCTTTTACATTCCAATGCTATTGCATCTTCATCCGCATCTGATATATCATAATCTTCAGACTCCAGTCCATCATCAGCATCAAAAGTTTCATGTTCAGATAAATCTACTGCCTTGTCCTCACTTTTGTGTCTATTTTTATCTTTCGATTTCTTGTGTCGTTTTTCTTTACTATTTTTTTCTTTTGAGCTACTTGAACTTGATTTGGAGTGTTTATCAGATTTCTTAGAAGAACTGTGTTTAGAATGCTTAGGGCTACGCTCTGAACTTCGAGAGCTACTATGTTTCTCTTTGCTACTAGTTTTCTCTCTGTCTCTACTGGAACTTTTATGACTGGACCTCTTAGGTTCATGTTTGTTTTCTCTTTTGTCATCTTTTTGCTTTTTATCAGATTTACTCTTGTGGTTTTCATCCACTTTTTTGATAGACTTACTGCTAGAGTTTTCATCAGATTTTTTATCTGACTTGCTTCTATGGTTTTCATCTGAAGACTTTCTATCAGATTTGCTTTTATGACTTTCATCAGATTTTTTTGAGCTTTCATTAGACAATTTTTTAGGAGATTTACTTTTATAGTTGTCTTCAGATTTTTTATCTGATTTACTTTTTTTATCTTGTTCTGATGATTTTTTCTCTCTACTCTTGTCTGAGGATTTTTTGTCTGTTTTGCTTGAGGGGGTTTTATTACTCTTTTCACTTTTAGACAGGTCACCATTACTTTTTTTACTGTCTTTACTTGAGTGCTTAGATTTTTCAGATTTTTCTTTGTCAGTGCTTATATCATTTTCTTCATCCAAGATTTGATCTAAAATGTCAAACTCTGCTCCAAGATCATCTAAACCATTAAGATCACTTGACAGTTTTCGTTTCTTAGTTTCTGGTTCGTCTTCATCACTTGAAAAGCATGGAGCAAGTGCTCTTGGTGTAGGCTGATAACTAACTGAAGGTTTCTCTGTCTTAGCTGTAACTTTAGCAGGCTTATATTCTAATAATTTCTTTTTATTGACAATTTTATCATTAGATGGAACATAGTTCAATTTATTGATGGAGTCTTGTACATTTGTGTCAGGTGTATACTCTTGCAATTCCTTTTCTGTACCTGGTAGGTACTGCTCCTTTGACTCCACTGCCCCCGCAGGTGTATATTTGTCATTTGGGACATTATCAGCACTACCTGGTTTATATTTCACAGGGGGGCCTGGTGGATTGTAGATAAAGGGTTTTGGATCATTTAGGTCAGCAGGTCTCTTTATGGGTAATCCCGCTGGCTTTCTTGGGGTGTAAGGCACAGGAATATGTCTCTTTCTTATTTCGTTGGGGTCTCCTACATGCTCTGTGTCGGTGCTGTTTATTTTATTGAGCTCTGAAATTGGCGTTGGGTTGTAAGTAGCCTTCGATGTTGTTGAGGGACCTGAAGAAGTTGAGGGAGCTGTGGCCGTGATTCCATGTGAAGGCTGAACTGGAGGCTTCGCTCCTGATGTGTCATTTTGTTGTAAAGCTTTCAGTACGGCAGCCGACACAATTTTCTGTAGGATTGCTCCACTTTCATCAAAGTCCAAGTGGCGATAATGACAATAAGGTCTTTCACAAAGCCCATTTTCATTGAAAGGGCATAATATTCCTTTGAAGTAACCAGTCGAAGGAAGCATTCCGCTATAGATTTGATGAAAAATATCTAAAGTTCAATTTTACAAAACATCAAAATAGTTCCGAACATTAGAGATATGATGATCGAATGAAATGAATGGAAATTGGAAAAAAAAGACATTCTATAAAAAATAAATCATAGACAAAACGAGCTGAATCCCACAGATAAATAAAATTTGACTTGACTTCTTCATTATTGGCACTATGTGTCTGGCTGGTTGTTTGCCAGTGTCCACGTCCAGAGTCATAGAATGGACGTGGTGGACCATAGATTAATTATAAAGTACAAATTGTCTGGGTAGCGTGGTTCGTGTGAGGGACAGATAATACGAAATAGTGTTGCCATCAAAAGTTTTTACCCCGATTTTAGATTTCTTATGTCAGGTTTTTTGGTGATATTTTATATAGCTAATAACCCCAATATTATAAAAAATAAAGATCCTATCAAACCTACTATCGCGAAGTTACCTGATGCATGCGAATGTTATTTCGGTACTTGGTTTATGCCGAATGTCCCAAAATTCCTGGGTATGATGATATGATTTGGTATTTTCCAGTTCATAAATATTTCGGGCTTTTTCAAGAAATTCAGAACCTAGAATTTCACCGAACCTTTGTAGGTCTTTCCTATACTGGAAGGTTAATGTGGTGGTTTTTGGTCCTTACTTTTTGTTACAGCCTGAAGGTATAATTCGTCAACCCGATAGGTCCTATTTTTTACTTGCGTTTTTCTTAGGAAATAAGAAAGTATGCGGAAATGGGTAAACAATTAATAAATAAAACAACGTTTAGCTACCTATTTTTTATATTTAATTGGTATGTAAGCTCTTTTAAGTATAACAAAAATAAAAAAAATCTATCATTTTCAGGCATAGGCGACAGAATATTCTTATTAAACCTTAATAATATAGAACCATAATACGTAAATTTTAAAATATTATTTATGGTAGGGAATCTATTGCTACGTGGTAATTCTAATTATTTAAAAAACATACTTTGTGTTTTATAAATTTGGTATTCCTCTGTTATGAAATAGAAATTGCAGCAATGTTATTACTTTATTGTCTACATTATTGGCTATCAAATAAGTCCTCTATCGTCTTCCTAGGAGGTCCTAGGAATACGATATACGTGGGTAGATATGACTTAATCCGTGCTTAGAGGTAAAAGAAAAACAAAATGGCTGCCTCATCATGGAGACAGAAAAAAAATGGAAAAGTGATTTGTCAATAAAATTTACCGTATTTGATAAGTTTTGATCACTTTCCATGCGATCCTTTTCTATAGTTTTTATCTTACATGTCTGAAATAAAATATTGAAGCATATGGATATCAAGTATAGGTACATATAAAAGTAATATTAGTAATACTACCCAATAGAATTAAAATATTTTGGTTGGTTATTATAGTGGGTAGGTAGAAGGAACACTAAAAGATAGTATCACAAACTTTTCTGAGTCTCAAACAGAGTTTCACCCACCGTGGCACGGAGGCATTATTTTAAAGTATTTTTCTTACCAGCCTTGGAACAGCTTGAGGGCACAGATAAGTACGCTGTTTCTTTTTTATCAATAAATTTTCATCAAAATGTTTCATACATATTTTTAAATATTTATTGGGTTCCTAATCTTTGCGACCCGTGGGTTCTAGTCAAAGAAGACGTAAAATCGTTACATAATTATATTTTATATCATCATCATCATCATCAGCCTATATTAGTCCACTGCTGGACATAGGCCTCCCCCAATGAGCGCCATAGCGCCCTGTCTTCAGCTTGACGCATCCAGCATCTACCTGCAGTCTTTCGCAGGTCGTCATCCCACCTGGTTGGAGGGCGTCCTACACTACGTTTACCGAGTTGTGGTCTTCACTCATTTTATATATGAATGCATTATTAAACAATGAAGGAATTTAAAATGTTTCAATGCGACATGTGGGTACTTTTATTTTCTAGTGCAGGCAACCCTAACTTTTCATGATTTTTTGAAAATTAACTTTAAACACAATTTTTGAGCCTTGTCTCGATGGGAATCTAAGAAACGGTACATTTTGAATCGTTTTGTAGTCAAAATAAATTGTTCTTACCAGTGGAATGATGAATCCGGCACTTTCACTTCACTGTAACTTTTACACTGAAAAACACTGCTCTGAACCATCTTCACTTCGGTTCTTTATTGATTGGAGGTGTAGTAATGTTCACGGAATCACTCTACCACATTTAAATTTGAAGAAAACTTATTGTAAGGTTGAAGACAACAATATTGCGTCGAAACCCACCGATGTCCAGGCACATTTGTTGATCACTAGACTGATTGACCTTGACACGCTGAGCAAGACAGAAATACAGTCAACCTATCTCATTTCTTCTCAGGCTTTGAGGATATATTGTTCTCTTTCTTGTGTGAAAGAGATGGCATTTGCTATCCTTCTATGGACTTCTCTTTCTAGGTGGTGGACGGTCGCATACATTAATTTACTGCTTTTGTAGACAAAAAATTTGGCCTATCTTTTTAGGCCTGGAAAGGACACAATTTAAATTCGAGAGACAAGACAATAAAGTTCATTTCAGCTTACCTACTTCTCCGTTTTAACATAACGCTAAATGTTTTTCTGTGTAGAAATTGAGGGCATCAATAGGCATCATCTAGATTCTAGTGAATGCAAACTCAGCTGAGACTTCATCTCCAGTTAGTTCATTACATACCTTCAGCGTGTTATGGGTTGTTGTAGTTTCTTACGTTTTCTTCTAGGATATTTTATGACAGCAATTTTAAGATTGTCAATTCCACATTGACAATGACATTTTTATTCTTGCTCCAATCCAAGTTTTCAATGTTTACGTTTAAGTTACAAAAATCTTTACTCGCAGGCTGCTGGAAGGAGAAAATCAAAATGATGTCACGGCCTTGTTGAAGCCTTGCCTTCTAGGTGCAGCAATACATGTTTGTATCGCTTAACCCAACGCAACGTAGCTGTTTCACAATAATCTGAAGGTAATGGAGGTACAAAATTCTTATAGGCACATTTCGCTAAAGAATCTCAGTTTGAGATAGAATTATGGAGTTTTTTGTAAAACTTTTACGCCTCATTCCCTCATCGATGAGAGAGCTTACAAAACTAGTGACTGATGCGTTTGATAGATTGATAAGTGTGTTTCAATATTTGTACCCAGATTTTGGAGCAGAATAATCCAAGATGTTGGAGCAAATGGCAGAAGAATATGCAGCATATTTCAAAGTGGATGTACTTACTGGATTCCGAACTGTTCAAGATGTAGTAGACAATATGCTGACCAGACTTGAAGAACTCACAAGTGTCTTACAAATGATAAAACTGAAGGATAATGATTGTAGTTTAGCTCTATCAGAAGATATTATAAAATACCGGAGCGAAATAACTGTATTGTCCAAAAAAATAACTACATTAGTTAATGTTATAGCAAAACTACAGACAAATGTCGATATACTTGAGAAGCAAGTGGAGAAAGCAGAAACTAACTTTGGTATTACCAATGAAAACAAATTGAAAAGCTTGTTCAAGCCTTTCTTAAGAAAAAAAGATAGCATTCCACCTATTCAGCCAGGACAATATGAAAAACCCCATTTTGAAAGTGTCTTGGTCAGTTTTGAAAATAGTAGTGATATGTGACAAAGTTTTTGCTGGGATTTGGTTTACTGGTTGTAAACTGAATAGTAAAGTAATAATGATAAATCTAGATTATTTACATTCCTAATGTGATACCTATGTATGTTCATAATATCAAGTGCCTTGCTGGGTTTGGTTTATTAAATATTGTATGACAAAATTATGTTTTATTTACCATAACACAATTTCCACAGTACAAATCTTAAATACATAGCACATACATTGATCACTGTGTGCTTTATCTAAGTTTTGTAGGTAATACTAAAGACATAAACTTACTTAAAAATTATTAAACAAATGCCAGTCAAATTGTGTCCACAGTGAAATTTTTAAGTATTGAGAAAAATCAAAACAACACTTAAACATGACAGTAAGCAAACAATAGAAGTTACTGTTATTATACATACAGCTTAATGTACATTACAGTAAAATGAACAGCATAGAGCTTATCACAATAGAATGCACAGTTTTAAAGATAACTAACGTAAATCACAAATAATTCCTTATCAAACTAATTTGTTCCTGTTGAACCAAATCCTTTTTCACCTCTATTGGTCTCCGACAAATTGGTCACTTCTTGCAGTACAGGATAGTAGATCTTCTCACAAATGAGTTGTGCGATTCTATCACCTTTTTTTACATCAAAATCTGTCTCGGAATGATTGAATAGCACAACACCGACATTTCCTCTGTAATCTTCGTCTATTACTCCAGCTGAAATAGAATTGAGCAATTTGTATTAATCTATAATCTCTGCAGCTTTAATTCAGTGTAGGAGTAATTATGAATCTTATGGACCACCTAATTGTACTGGTGTAGACAACAGCAGATAACAATGGAACATTAAGACCACCAATCCTTTTGGAACCTTGTCCGCAAGGTAATATAATTAATGAACTATACCAGTACATAGTGAGACTGAAACAACATTCAGAATCATGTTATAGTATATACTCTCTTTAAGCTAGACATTATCTGGTCAAAACCCACAAAACTATCTTTCGTACAGGCTTTATATAAAGCCTGAATTGAAAAAGACAGATTGCTGGAATCTAAAAAGTCTAATCAGATATCTGTTTTCAGTCATGATTTTAATCCATTTTTTTAACAAAATTTCATTAAAAGATTCTCAATAATAATTACAAGTGCACTGTGTCTTGTATGTATTGTAAACAGTAGAGGTTAGATAAGATAATGCATATAATAAATGAAATTGTGTGATCAGTTTATTATTCAATAGAAAAAAATATACCATGAACATACCTCCAACATCAATAAAATTCTTGACAGCTAAGCCAGACCTTGGTGCCACTCTTCCGTAGCAACCATGAGGCAGTTCAATTTGCAGGTCAGTCTTCACAAGGGCTTTGCCTCGAGCAGGTACTACAATATCGTAGGCGCTGTGAATTTAATTGAACAGTTAATATTGGTTCCACAATAGATAACCATAGGTAATGCTTGCGTAGTGGGGTAAAAATAATAATAATAATACGAGAATTTTAAATAAATGAGTGATTAATAATAATAGATCTATGAATATCAAATCATTTGTAATTATGTTACATAGTGCCTACCTCTTGAGATCGAATCCAGCTGCTTTCTCGGAGCCTTTCAACGGAGGAAACGCATGGTCAGTCAGTTTGGTAAATTTGAGAACAAAGGGAGCTTGTGAAGACATTTTGAACAGTTTTTTGCAAAAACTCTTCGAGAAGTTTAGAATGTTGAAAAGCTTTTCGTCTTTGATTCAGGAAATAACAAAGGTAATAACTTCAAATTCAACAAAACAGAGATCAAGAGCTAGTAAAAAAAAATATCCGTCAGAGATCTGAATTTACTCAGAAAATTGGCGCGAAAAGTAATGTCACGTCACTTTTATGTCTAAAATCTAAAATGTATAATGTCTGATGTGGAAATGTCTATGGACTCACGTCTCGGGCGAACGAAAAAAGCTGTTTATGGTTTTCACGGCCCAGTAACTGCCGCAATCACTTGTTCGCACGTAAACTTATGGTAGAATACCTACTGTTCGTACGAATTGAGTGCGCACACTGAAAACATTTTTCTTGGGCAGTCCCGGCAATGTCGCGTTCGTGAAGTCATCTTTGTTGCTGTATTTCCATGATAATCATCTACACTGAAGATTGCAGCGCGGCGGCGCGGCGGCGCGGCGGCGGCGGCGGCGTCGCTCGTCCTCATGATCGTTATCGTAGAACCGATTGGGGCGCGAAATATTAAAAAGAAAGATGAGTTTGGTGAATTTTGTCATTATTATGGCAGATTTCATATAAACATCACTTTGATTTCACAAACATATCCGATAAAGCAAGTTAATATTTTTTTCTACATGTATCCTATCAAGTTTGGATTGATATAGAACGTCGTAATTCAATACACGTATAAGTACGAATATTCACACGCAGTCTGCATCCTCCCTGCTAATTGAATGGTCGTCGGGTTCGTGCGTTTCCGCGCGAATCAAATTCGGCGGCGGAAACTTAATCAATGTGAGCGCGACCTTATAATATTGGGGTAGGCGAAAACAAAATGTTATAGGCTTTTTTTACCCAAAAAAGACTCTTGGCTTTTTTAAGAATTTTGTACTTTATTTGAACGAAATATCATGATATATAAATTATTTGATTATGTTAGTCCTTACCAATAAAATCCATATTTACGTGAGATCTAGGTAAATAGAGCATCTATGGGCACGTAAAGTAATGAAAAGAGAAACAATAAATCTGAGTACACCTTTGGATTAACAAAGTGTCTCTGATCTTCCATGTCACTGAAAACTTTTCTTATTTATGACCATTTCAACGGCCACAACCCAATAAATACTTTTAAACTTACGCGATCTGAACACATATTTATAAGTATTAATACAACGGGTATTTATCGCGTTTATTTACCTATTTTTCCCGACGTTTCAACAGGTTTAGACACTGTCGTGGTCACGGGATGACTGGAGTACTGGAGCTATGTAGAAAAGTACTTTGTGTACTGGAGTTACCGCCTTAGCGAAGCGGGGGCTAGTTTATAAACTATATAAAATACCCGTTGTATTAATACTTATAAATATGTGGCCACAACCCACATGTGTTAAAACCACATAACAAAACAAGTGTTTATTCTTAAAAACTGCTATTTTGAATACCCTGAAAATTTTTATTTTTTTATTTATTGAAAGTGAAAAAAATTATACACAATAACAATGGTTAACTCTAGTTAAGCCTAAGTAAGGTTTGTTAAGCCTAAGGGAGTTTCTCGTCAATTAAAGTACAAATTATAGTTCGTTTGCATTTAGGCATGTAGAAATCAGGAAAGGTTCGTCTTTTGAGGAATTGAACTTTTTTTACAGTCAGTGTCAAAGAATGAAAAAAGAAAAATGCTTACAGAGTAATATATGGTTTTATATAACAAACTAGCAACCCGCCCCGGCGGCTTCGCACGGGTGCCAATGCTTATACCTTTAATATACAAATAAACCTTCCTCTTGAATCACTATGTCTATTAAAAAATCCGCATCAAAATCCGTTGCTTAGTTCTTTTATATTTTTTTATTTTATTTAGAGATCTAAGCATACATAGGGACATACAGACAGCGGGAAGCGACTTTTTGTTATAAACTATGTACCTAGTGAAGAAGTTTCACGTTATTTAAAAATAATTTTTCACATATCAATGAGTCTAATACACAAAGGAAGTTTGTTATAAAGTTTAGGGCCAATTACTTCTGGTTGCTTTTTAGACATGTAACTATCTGACTGAGTCTAAATACATTTAATGCCTATTACTGTATTTGCTTTGACTTCCTCTTACCTATACCTACTTACATAAATTAAATACTCGCAAAAAATATAACGCTCCTAGCGCAGTCGGGTAAAGAATGGAATGATATTTATAATCATTATACCTACAATTAACTTATTTATTTAATTTACGAATATTAAGAAAACTTACCACTATGATTTAACAATTGCATGATATGCTACTGAGAGCTACTTAAAAGTTTAAAAGTAAAAGTAAAGTAAAAGTAAAAATCATTTATTTCTTTAGGCTTACAAAATAAGCACTTAGACAAGTCATATTTTATACATTAAATTCTTATCAAATAAAATTATTTTACTATTCACTTCAATTTTTTGTCCACTAGTGGAAGAAGTGAAAAAGAAACCACTAGCATGTTCATCTCTTATATGTCTAATACATGGTTATTTGCCTATTTAAGTCTAAATATAATGTGATTCGATACATGTCAATATTTAAGTAAAGCTATGCACAATAACAAATTACTTACATACTATTGTCTGTGCGAAACTGAGCGATTTACATATACCTACATTTACTAAAAAACTTAGGTAACAATCAAAGACGACGACGATATGGAAATGCACACAAGCAGATAAATGCACAAAAAGTTAAATTAAATATGCGATAGGTATATAACATTAGTGATAGTGCCTAACTAAACGTTACCTTGGTCAGTACCACAAAACCGGACCAAGCGAAAATTTAAGGTCCCATTAGTCTCAATTCTCATTAATGCGTCATTTTTACCTACACACGGTTTCCGAATTCCAGTCTTGATCAAATGCAGAAAAAAAATCTCTACCTGCTACAAAAAGGTCTTGGGGTATTAGTGGTCACATTTCAATACAGATTGCGAACGGTTAATCCATGAAGTTTATCCTGTGATTATCAAGTTGAAGAAAATGTCACTAGACCATCGTCCGCTGCCGATCAATATTTTGAAAGCAACACGGAAGATAACAAGATTCTATGAACTTGGTAGCAACATGTTCGAACATCATACACATGTGGCAAAGGTCCTTGCCCAGCATTAACAAAAAACTTCCAAATGCGAGAACGTATCGTGCATACTGTGATTCATTCGGGTGAGCCCCCAAGAAGGGGAGTTTGTTCATTTTTATATTTACATCGGTCCCCGACGACATGCGCGGCGTCTCTCCGCCAGTCTGGTACTATAGTATCACGCACGTACACCAGCGCAACGATACTCCTGTAAATATTACTACTACCGCGATATTTACGCGCGAATAGTTATTTTTAAACACATAATATCAAGTGCAAGTGAATTGATATGAAAATAAGTGAAAATTATGAAGTTTTAAGTTAGAATTTGTGAAAAAAGTGATTTAATTGTCTCGCTTCGATCCAAGACTGAGGAAATGCCGCCCGTTCTCAATGTGCCTATTTCAGGAAGCATTTCAGCAAGAAAATTCTTGTTCTTGTAACATACGCTAGAGGTCAGTGCGGTAACAAAGTTAACTTTTTAGTATTAGTTTTAAACACTTCCGTTTTTTAATAATATCAGTTCGTTTTCAAAGTTCAATCACCGTAGGCCGAGCGCTTCCCTATTTTATCATCCCTTCTCCCTTTACGCATGATCGACCGGAGTTTTGGGGTTCCCTTTGTAGAGAAGGGTGCGCTTAGTACACATACATAAGTATAGATAGGAGTTTCGATGTAGATGTGATTCTATAGATATACTGGCTGGCTGCGTGCCGTGGTGTAAGCTCCGCTTATACATTTATTTAGTAGGCAAGGATAGAATGATGAGGGTGGCATGTCGGGGCCCCAGCTACGCGTGTAGCGTAGTTTAGTGGGTAATTTACCTGAGGTAGCCTGCCTATATCTACTTATACATTTTGTAGGTAGCGTAGCAACAATATCTATCAACACAGTTAATTGTGGTTTTTCGGTAAAATCTACCAATGCACTTAATGGAATTGATTATTTTAACTAGAGTTTTAAAATATTTTTTTTTGTTTAACGTGGGCTTTACTATAAATATAAACATTAAGTACCTACCAAATTAAATATTAATATAATAATACTACTTCACAGAACATACGTAGGTACTTAAAAAAACTACTTATTAACTAATTTGCTATTAAGCATGTTAGTTTATTCTAATTATTATTTTGAATCTGAAATCACAATAATTCTAATAAATTTCTGGCTTATAAGTTATAATATAAAATTTCCGTTCGTATTATTCGGAGATTTAAACTTGTTACATAATGTAGATATATGTATAGCGTTGTTATTATTAAGTCGCTAAATATTACAGAGTGAAATACAAAATGAAATCCAAACCATTTTTTGACGACCTCTGTGGCGCGGTGGGTGAAGGTCAGCCTGCGACGCTGAAGGTTGCGGGTTCGATTCCCGCCTCGGAACAATTGTGTGTACGATCTGCAGATATTTGTTTCAGGTGCTCTGGTCGTTTTCTATGTATAATAAAAAATATCTATCTATGTAATGTATTGTATTATGTATATCAGTTATCTAGTACCCATAACACAAGCTCTGCTTACCATGGGGCTAGATAATGCTGTGTGAATTGTCCAGCATTATTTATTATTTTATTTTCTTAACTACATAACTACGTAGTTAAGAAAATTATTTGATAATTAAGTCCTACATATCCTAAAAATAATTCCATTCCGCTAGTACGGTAAGTAGTGTACTAGGTAGCTAACAAAATGAAACGAGGTTCACTCTCATTTGGGTAGACATCAAGGGAAACAATTAAGCAATAATAAACATCTCTCCATCTTTGATTCAAGGGTCAGATGGTTCTTAAGTAGAAGCTTGCAATGCGGCCAATTAATAATAAAATAATATGTTGTGTATAATAATTAATAACTCAATTTGGGGATTTCATATTTTTTTAAATATATTTATTGTTTTAATAATACATAAATAAATATAGACTAAATCAAAAATCTGAGAACGAAGCTGAGGCATCTACATTGTTTTACGCAAGTAACAAGTAGGTAGGTAAATTACGATCAATTCAAAAATTATTTAATTCCTCAAGATTCACATTTGATAAACGTAAAACAGGTACAAACCTTTTAACAAATTATATTTTTATAAAAAAGGGGTATATAAAGGGCTATACTTATTTTGATGTAACATTTTAAGATTTAACATTTTCGACGAACATAATTGAATATAGGTAACCAACCAACGACCTACTGCCTGAGATAATGTTAAAGACATGATCAAATTACGATCGTTGTGTTGTGTGATTCACCCTCTTACCCCGCACACCCCTATGATCGCGCAGTTTTTATTCAACGGCTATTAAATCAAAACCTTATTGATGGAGTAGTCGGCTAAACGTCTCTAAATATAGAATTAACTCGTAGTCACATCGTAGTTCTATTCCGTAGCTCAAGAGACGTTTGTTTTCTGAGCAGAGTTGTTTTCATAACTACGGACGACTGCCAACCGGTCCGAATTATTCGTCGCGATTGGTTTAAAATCCATAACTGGCCCCGAGAGCCAGGTGTCGTTCACACCGCGGCCTCGCGCCTCGTCTCGGTTCTCGTTAATCACTCGTGTTCGCTATTGTTATAGCGCGGCGAACAGCCATCTTTGTCAAATTACGACTCAATCAATGTTTCGTTATTTTTTGGTGGTGAAAGATAATCGTACAAAAAATTGTGTTAACCCGAAAGACGCATATGAAGGGCGATAAGGGTTAATTGTGCCGTGCATCAAACATTCTCTTTTGTTTAGCTGGCTGACGCTAGACGATCGGCCGTTGAATGGAAGCGTAGCGTAGCGAGCCGAGTGCTGCTATTACGGCCCAGCCAGCCAGTTACAATCAGTCGACCATTAAAAATGATGGATGATGTTTTCTTTTACGAAAACAGTGCAGTGTTAAGTTTCAGTGTTTTACAAAATCTGTGTTGATAAGTGTGTACGTTCTGGCGTGAATACGATGAAAACTACGCCGTAATTTTGTAATACTCATTGCATAAATGCGTGAAATGGCGTTTCGGAGCGCGCGGGCTCGAGCATGCGCGCCAGTTTCCATAAACTCGCTCGGAACGCACTGAGTTTTCTACGTTTACGTGCCTAACAAAATGGGAAGGTCGAGATTCCCAGGAAAACCACTCAAGTTTCAAAACAGAAAGCGAATTAGTGTTTTATCGGGAACTGTTTATCATGAGACCGCTCCGGAGAACCAGCCGCCCGTCCGCGGCCCTACTACTCATGATTTTGCTGGGGAACAAGAGGTATTTAGCTTGTTTGGAGCATTATTATTGTGTCTTGTGTAGACTACATAACAATGGAAGCCCTAAAATTTAAAATGTTTTATTTACGTAATGACGAGAACGATTTACGACGCAGCCTTCGTTAGCATCTTGTCTTTGACATTTCACGATCCATTTTCATGTCAACAAAATCTTTGTAAGAACACAAACGAAGGAATGATGTACCTAGTTAGGTGCAATCTATTTCTAATTTGTTGGTGATATGAGTGCCAATACTTATCACCTTGTGAATGTCTATTGCAAGCAACAAATCAAAATTATTATATCATAACCTCATTTTCCCTTACCAAACACTATTCTTTTGTTTGTAATGATGATTCTTTTTCAGACTAATTTAAACATCTGACTATCATAAATTATCACAATTGTTTATAACATGCAAGTTTAAAGTCCTAAACTAAGTAGTGAGATCCACAATATACAAAGATAATTTGACAACAACTAATGATTTTGATGTATACGCTGACTTATTTGCACTTTGGTTTCATTTTGATTACCTACCTTCCATGCAGTGTGTTGAATACTTATTTGTTGATCGTTTTCAGGTGCGTTAAATAATGGAATCTTGAATTTTGATAATATTCATTGTAAATCAAATGTCATAATGCTATTCATAGGCTCATCATCAATGACTTACCTTCTTACCTCATTGTGTTTTAGGTCTATGTAGTTTTAGAAGAATAACAAAAATAATTTGTGCATTCAAGTTATATTTATAAAACATTGTTTTTCAGGAAGAAGAAAAGAAAGAAAACAATAATGAGAATGAAACTAAGGATGATAAAGGGTCAGACAAATTAGAAAGCCAAGAAACACATGATAAAACCACCAGTGATAAATCCCCAGTACGAACAAGATCACAGAACAAAATGGAACCTGCAAAGGGCGATAAACCCAAATCAGTGAAGAAAACAGTAACATTTGGCACAGTGGAAAGTTGCGAAGATCTTGTCTATCCACTCAAAAAACTACCTAAACACCATGCACCTCTCATACCTATTATTAAAAAGAAGTCAGCATTAAAACAATCAGAGTACTCCACATTCAATAGTATCTTAAAACCGGCAAAACTGACTGACCTTAGTTCCAAATCTACATCGGAGCATTATGAGGGATATCAAAGGAAGAATTTGAATCCACTTTCAAAGCCTATGAACAAATTCTCTCAGTTCAGTGAGGGACGATGCATGTCTCCACCTCCTAGAAACCTTTCCCCAGTTGAAAAAGAAAGCACAAGCACTAAGTTTGTATTACCTGTGCGAAGTGCACATTCCTCACGAGTAATTAAACCTAACAAGAAATTCATTGACGGTGAGGAGCCAACCAGCAATACAGCATCTAGTAAAGTTCTCAAGAAACCTAAACTAAAGAGACTTGTATTCAACAACTTGCACAATGACACAAATGTAGAAGAAGACACTGAGAAAACGAATGACAGTGAAAAGAACAAAGAGAAGCAGGTACTCAAATCCTCAAACTTATTCAAGGATAAAACTATACCATCTTTCACTGGCCTAGGAATAAAAAAGCCAGACTTGTTCAAGTTTGAAAAAGAGCCAGAATATCATATAGAAGAGAGCAATGCAGAAAACCTGGAAAATGGTAAAATCGAACCAAGTAAAGATGATCGTACCGGACATGCTATGCGCAAACTAATGGACATATCTGATGCAAGTAGTTCAACAAGCACAAGTAGTGGTTCTGAGTCCGAGGAGAGTTGGGACAGTGAGAGTCCACCGGCCAGTGATGATGAGCAAGAGGAGAAAGAGAAACCGGCATCTCCAAGTCCTGAGAAAGAGAAGACTGTGACTGTAGCGACTGCAGCATCTCAGCTGCTAAGAGGGAAAGTCATCATCAGGGAGGCTAGATTGCAGCTGGCGGCACCTGCTGCCCCAACTGGTCTAGATGGCCCATTTTCTACAGCTCAATCAGGATCGCGTAAGTCTCAATTTACTATTGTTATCCTGTTTTTCCTTTAGATTTGTAGTAGTTTGTATTTGTAGAGTTTGAGTTAGCTTAGACAATTTTATTATTATTGTACATATTACTATATTCACATATTCAAAAGGTTTATAAAGATTTTTTATTCTGTTAAAGCTACCACTAAAAAGGACCGTAAGATCAAAGGTACTAAAAAGGTTTTCTACACACAATCTTTAATTTTGCATGCTTTTATCCCTGACCCTTTCATTTTTAGCTACTAATATACCGCCGACTACAGTTACATGTGGCGTTTGCGGAGCAGTAAGGTTCTACAGATTTGTGAAGCAAGCTCGCAAATTCGGGATATACTCCTGCGAGTCCTGTCGAAAGTTCATCTCAAAAATGCTGAAGAAAGAGAAGATGTCAACAAAAGTTGGCATGTATCAGATGGCGTGCTTAGGAGGAGATGGTAACTACAATTTAATATTTTTATTAAGCTTGAATTACACTAGTTTGTATCTGTAGAGTTTGAGAGACCTTAAATGTTCCTGAAGTGGGATTGGGCTGGACAAGTGTGCCGTATGTCAGACCAGCAGTGGGCGAAGATCGTTATGGATTGGTTCCCAGAGGGATAACGGGCCTAGGCGAGATGGCAGAATGAGCTCAACCTGTTTAATACAGAAAGGGCCCTCCTTGCTGAGGACTGAGATGAGTGGAAATAGGGGAAGGAGGCCCATGCCCTGCAGTGGGACTGGACTCTATATAATAATTGAATCACACTATTGTGCTGTGTCGTGTGTGCGTGCTTGACGCGTCAGAAGCATATCGAATGTATGAAACCATAGTATTTTTTCAAACTAATTTTTTGTGCATGTCACAATAGTGTGTATCTACCCTTAGCCACTGATATAAAATTGACAAGTCTGAAATTTTATATATAGTTGCCACCTTCCATCATTGTGAGACCAACAACAGTTGGTGGTTAATAATTCTACAGCTTTTAATAGACATTTCAATAGGTATGTTCCAATACCAGGGGGGTTACCACCCCACCCACTGCAGTAGGTGGGTTATTGTGCAGTGTCCTCCTACTAACCTCACCCCACTTAGTCAAGGTCAATTGAAGAACCAGACCTTGAATTTGTACAGCTGCTCTAGTTCTCGTGTTTAGCTCGAACATTTAAGAAATATCATTCTCAATTTACGAAAACAATTGTATACTTATAACTTATTCTAGTACTTATCTTAATTTAAGTTTTTTTTTCTTATAGTGCGTAAGCCCTCGCACTCGCGGTAATGTCTAAGAAATTAAATAATATCCCAAATATTATAGGTTTCGGCGGAACTTAATAATAATAAAAAGTTGTAATGCAAATTTGTTTCTCTTCTTTGATTGTAATTTTCTTTGTTAATAAAGAGATATGCCTTAGCTTATGAAACTTGCGCTAATAAAGTGTGATCATCAATTATCTTTAACCATTTTTTACAGGCAACTGCAACGTACCACCTATAGTTAGATCGCAACAATGGAAACTGCTAAAATGCACAAACACAGCCCGCTGCCCCGCTTGCTGGCTAAAAATGTGCCTCAAAGCTTTCCAAGTCCCGCCACATATCCGCGCGGGCCTCACAGCCATGCTACCTCCAAACATGAGAGCGGGACTCAAACCTGGGACGTTACCTGCCAATCCTTTACGACTTCCAACCACGACGCCATCAGGGGTGTTTGCTTTACCAGAGAGCGAGAACAAGATCTTTGGTGCGTTGAAGTCTGCTAAGAAACCCGCTGAAGATGTCGCTGACAAAATTGAGGTAATTTTTATAATTTATCAAGAATCACAGTCGTGCCTCAGAATAGTTAACTAACTATTCTGAGACACGAGTCTGCCTCGTTTTAGTAAAACAATTCACTATAACAAACATAAATAATAACGAGATAAATTGATATTATCCTTGGTTTAGGATGATCGACATCAAACAGAGTAGTTGTTACCCTTTTCCATGCTTGTAAGGGAAGAGCGGCTTGTTTGACCTTATGGGGCGAAAAGACATTGATCAAAGTAAATTTAACGAACTAAATAATTTCCTATTTTCAGGATAAATTGGCAAAGGATACGACAACGGCCGAAGACGCTAAAGACGACATAAACTTAAGTCGGAAACGGCAACTGACAAGGGTCAAAGTGCGCAAAAAAGATATAACCGAGCCTGTACCGACTGAAGACCCCAAACGCCAGAAAGTGGAACTCAAAGGGCCGAGAGTCAAGCACGTTTGCCGAAGCGCCTCCATCGTGTTGGGTCAACCAATCGCAACATTCCCGACTCAGGAAGAGAAAGATAAAGATAAAGTTGAAGAAGTCACTCCAGACAAAGATGAAGCTATTGTGCCTGAAATTGACACTGAGAACAAGGTTCCGGTTGTTCCTGAGCCAGTTATAAAGGATGTTGAAGTAGAGGCGCCTGTTGAACCTAAGAAAAGGAAGGTGGAACCAACAGCGCCGAAGCCTAAACCGGAGTCTAGTGAAGATGAGACGCTCATGGAACTTATACCAAGACCTAAAACTGTTTACAAGCCTCTTTCAAACATCACGAATGTAAGTTTCTTGAGATTTTGAATAGATTAATAGATTGTTGCTTTTTTATGTCTCAATAGTTTATGAACGAGACTTCACACGCGTTATTACCTGAAAAAACATTGCCCTATATTTATTCCAAGTCAATGAAGATCTTATGGAAGTTTTGGGTAATTTCTATCTTATGGGGTTTATGGGAAAATCAGTACTTATGTGATAAAAAGCATTCTATAAATATTATTCTCATGTCTATGCAATATTTAGGCGCGATCCGTTCTAGTAGTAAATTTTGCGTGGAAAAGTAACAAACTACCATCCTTCCAAATTATCGTTTGTATAATATTAGTGCAATTCAGTCCAGCTTTTGATAGATAGTAAAATTGGTACCTAATCCTACTTATTTTAAAATCTTAGATAATCGTGTAAAATAAAAGATAACAATTTATTATGTAACTAGCTGCGCCACGCGGCTTCTTCCGCATGGTAATCTATGTATCAAATAGTTTATAAACCTTCCTCTTGAATCGCTCTCTATCTATTAAAAAAAACGCATCTAAATCCCTTCCGTAGTTTGAAAGATTTAAGCATACTTAGGGACAGACAGAGAGCAGGAAGCGACATGCCAGCGATTGTTTTATACCATGTAATGAAAGTTAACAAATAATTGGTTAAATGTTACAGGTGCGCGGTCGCTCTCAAAAATGCGGCCAGAATCGTCCAGAACTGATATGCGTCGATTTCTGGGAGAGTTACGATCCCGATGAAGTCTGCAGTTCTGGATTTGGACTGATTGGAACTGGGTCTTTCACCGTCGCCAAGCTTTGTTTCCTTTGTGGCAGTGCAGGGAAAGAAAAGGTAATGTACAATAGATTTAAATCAAGTATTTTATCGTGTGTTTGCACATACTCATTATTTTCTAAACTTGTAAATTGCACACCAAGAAACAGTTTCCAATTGGCGGCCTTATGGCTTAGAGCGAACTCTTCATGGCCATTACACTATTTATTATACTTTTAGATGGGCAAGTGCGTAGTCTACGTGCTCATATAAAAGTAGACGTAATATGTAGACTGTCCTTTTCTTCTTAGGGCTCAATTTGGGTCTAGCGTTTATATATTAGCAACCCAAGTTGTTGATAAATAATTTATTGTACACCAACAAAAATACAATTGAAAAGAAGTTTGGTTACGGTAATCATCATCTGCACCTGCTTTTAGGATATCAAATATATAGTAACCATAACACAAGTTCTGATGATGCTGTGTGGATTGACCAGCAGTTTTTTTTTTAAATTTAACATAATTCTTTACAGATGGTGGTATGCTCAAGCTGCTGCGAATGGTACCACAGCTGGTGCGCTGAGGAATACTCCGGCGGCGGTGGCAACTGGATATGCGCGCGCTGTGTGTCTTGTGCTGCTTGCTCGAGGTCTGCCGCCAGGCTACGTTGTCGCGCGTGCGCGAGGCATTACCACGCAGCTTGTCTGCCGACTGCGCCGCCTGATCATAGGAGCGACTGGCCACAGGTAAGACTCGTATATTTGTACACTCTCGAGGTGTCGCTGTGAGTAGAGGAGAGCGATAGAGTGGGGCTCAGGATCGCTGTTTGTTACCGCCAGGCTGCGTTTTCGCGCGTGCGCGAGGTATTATTAAGCAGCCTGTCTGCCGAATGCGCCGCCTGATCATAGGAGCGACTGGTCACAGGTAAGACGTATATTTTGTACACTTCATGTACCGAGGGAATTGTCGCTGTAAGGAATGGAGAGGGGTCGCGTAGGAGTGAACGGCGATAGGTCTCATAAGTTAACAAGGCAGGAAGCGGTTTGTTTGATGTGGTTATCTAAACGGTATACGACCTCTGGCGGGCGTTGGTTGGGCGAAGGTCCGCCTGCGCGGCAGGGGGTTGCGGGTTCTATTTTTGCCTCTGATAAAATGTTTGTACGATTTGCAGATAATATTATAAGTTCTGGATGTTCTAGTTGTTTTCTATGTATAATAAAAATATTTATCTAAGTAATTTATTCTATTATGTTATATGTTATCTAGTAACCATAACACAAGCTCTGCTTAGCATGAGGCTTAATGATGATGTGTGGATTGTTGAGCATTTATTTATTTATTATATGTATAATAGGTTAAGACATATCTATCCACTTCGTTATCGAAGAGGTGAATATCTCAACAAAGTATGGGAACACCATCCAGTACAAATAAAACATTTATTGGTTATTCATAAAGGTTACTGTGATTATGTAACAAATCTTTGTTTGGTACCCCAGTTACGCAGCTTACTTTCTCCTTATGATATTGGTGTACAAAACTGGATTTGAGCAATTACCTTGTCTGCAGGATCTCAAGAGATTGTGTGAAATCGTTCGTAAATTGATAATAACCTTGAACTTGACCGTAGTCATGGTAACGCTTACGTGCAATGGATCAATGACTCCGCATTTTTACGCTTACTTAAAGAGTTTTTTATTTGTTTACAGATTTGCAGATCGTGCTTGAAGTGTAAGAGCTGTGATAGCAGTCGAGTCAGCAAATTCGTCGGTAGTTTGCCATTCTGTGGCCCTTGCTTCAAGTTACGGCAGAAAGGCAACTACTGCCCTCTTTGCCAAGCGTGCTATCGAGATAACGACTTTGACAGCAAGGTGAATTATTATTTGCATCACACTAAATAATGTAAATGCGAGAGCTTAGTTGGGTGGATCTTTGTTAATTCTCTACAACAAAACGACTGATGGGAATCAGGCTTGAAATTGTATCCCATAGATCAGATCTCATGGGATAAGTAACCTCAAAACATTTGCAAACAACAATAATACGATCTTTATTTACTGAGAATAACGTATCTAAATGCTACTTTTTATCTCTGAAACCAATCGTGCGTAGCCGCGGGCAGAAACTAGTCTTCATAAAAAGCTATTAATACCTCTGAGAATAATAATAATAGTCTCTCCTCTCAATACGATTTGTTTAGTTGTTTTGTTGACTAATGTATAAATATCGTTGTTACAGATGATGGAGTGTGGCTGGTGCGCTCGATGGGTTCATGCGAGCTGCGAAGGTTTGTCTGGCGAGGGGTATCAACTGCTCTCAGCATTACCTCCTTCCATCGAATACATTTGCTGTAAATGCATGCCAAACGACCCACCATGGAGAAAAATGCTCACAGAACACCTCAAAGGAACACTACTGCATCTACTCAAGCTACTAGCTAAAAACAAAAAGGCTTGCGCCTTACTGAAACTGACTCCACACAAAAATACTCCAGTGCCTAACAAGCCTTATAGGCTTATGTCACCTCAAGCAATAAGAAAATTGCACTTCGACTCAACAGATGACACCATGAAGTCAACTGAGACTAAAGTCTATAGAAACACGTCTAGGGGACGTCGTAATAATCTCGCAAATAAAATAGACGAACCGAGTACGTCGAATGATTGGCAATGTTCTTCCCTACTGAACGATGTTGAAATGAAAGAAGAGATGCCATCTCACAAAGTGGTAAACCTCCAGGTGCCATTGATGCAAAACAAGGAGATTTGCTTTTCTGCAGGGCTCTTCGACACGAAAACAGAGTTCGACACGCCGTGTGTCGAAGTACATGAGAATAACCCTCCTAAAAACGAGAAAGCCACTACAATGTTGCCGACAACAGTGCATGTCGACAAATACGAACCGATATCGGATGATGATGAACCAATAATAACCTTCCCTCCTGCGAGAAGTGAACAAGAACTTAGCCCAGCTATAGTAAAGCAACCATGCACATTGGATGAAGAGATGAATCGAATAATCTCCCCTTCATTACTTGACATCAAGAAAAGAGTCAACAGCGACGAATACGTGTCTCTGAAAGACTTCAATCATGACATGAAAGAAGTCATTGAAAGGACCTCTAACATAGATCTAAAGTCAATTTACAAGAGCTTGTTCTCTGAAACTTTCCCATGGTTTGACTGTGAGAATAACTGTCTCCAACCGAACTTAGAAGTTGAAGGTGAAAATGAGGATGCTGAATCTCTGAAAGACGTCGAAATGTCTGTAAGCAAAGTAAAAAGCGACATCGAATCTATTGAAAGACCTTTCGATCAGATCGTACCGAAATTGGAAGTTGATGGGGAGAAATTCGACGAAGAACTACTTGAATTCTTCCCAGTCATAGACACTCGTATCTGCGTCCTTTGCAAAACTAATGGCGACGGATCTCCGCCTAAGGAAGGCAGGTTACTGTACTGTGGACAAAATGATTGGATACACGCAAACTGCGCTTTGTGGTCGGCGGAGGTGTTTGAAGAAATTGATGGGTCCCTGCAGAATGTCCATTCTGCAATATCGCGAGGCAAAATGATCAAATGCGCGACCTGTGAAGTGAAAGGCGCTAGCGTTGGTTGCTGCGCTAAAAACTGCAGCGAAACCTACCATTACTCATGCGCTAGAAACGCTGGCTGCGCCTTCATGGATGATAAAAGAGTCTTCTGTCCACTACATGGAAAAGATGTACCAAAGAAAAGTCTACAAAAAGACGCAGACTTCGAACTAACACGACCTGTGTATGTAGAACTTGATAAGAAGAAGAAAAGATACAGTGAAATAACAAAAGTGCAATTCATAATGGGTTCGTTAACCGTTCACAGTCTAGGAAAGATAGTGCCATCAGTGTCTGATTATGAAGAGTTCCTAATGCCTGTGGATTTCTCTTGTACGCGCCTATTCTGGTCTTGTAAGAAACCGTCGAAAATTGTGCGGTATACTATCAAGACGAAGTTGATATTGGCTGAACCAATGCCTGGTTTTGATTTTGGCGTGAATATAACAGTGGACCATAGCAAGGGAGTTCAAGTGGTTGACAGAGTTATGGCTGAAATAGGCGCTTGGCACGAAAGCATAGTTTCTGGATCAGGAAAAAGCGCCCTAAATTTCTTCAAGAGCACTAAAAAGTCACCAATAAAATTCGGCAATACTGTTACTTTAGAAGAGATTGCCGTAAAACAAGTCGTTGAGTATCTACTTGATAATATTTGCAAGCAAGAGCAGCAAGATGAGGAAGAACCGCAAAACACAGCAGATGAAATTCTACCAGAGGAAGTAAAAGATGCGATATTCGAAGATCTAAACCACGATCTTTTGGATGGCATATCTATGCAAGACATTTTTCAAGACTTGAAAAACGTCCTTGAAGACGGAGAACGAAGCAACGATAAGGACTACCGACAAAATGACTACATCGACGAGCTACTCAATGCAAGATTCGAATCTGGTAGCAAAGAGTTGAAGAGAAGCAAATCTGAGATGCTTCTACAAAGCCATGGACTCAAGACATTGACAACTGGTAGAGGGCAGCAAAGATCTAGCAGCTGGAACAACAAGTTAGATACGAGCCTGCTTTCTTCAACTATAAAGAGATGCAAAATTAATAAGTCATCTTCCGTCGCAGGCTCCTTACAAAAGTTACAGTCTGCTGAAAACTCGCTAGAGCTCATCAAAGAGGAACCAATCAACGCAGACAAGAAAATCAAAGACGAGTCCGGAAACAGCAGTGCAATCTGCGAAGAAGCAGCACACTCGTCAGGTATTACCTACCGCACAACGTCCCCCAAACAAAAAGAAGACGAACCAATTGATGAAAAGTCGGATAAAACCGAGGGCTACTACACTGACGTCATAGATTTCTACACAAAGATCACGTGTAGTCCCATCGCCCAGTTAGACGGTACTGTCGACTGGTCCGATTCTGATAGCACTTGTAGCTCGCGCCCAAACAGCCCCCGTGATGACTTTACTCCCATACTACAATTAGATGGCGCTGGAGACGACCATCCGAACGGAAACGCACCAAGACAAAACCAGTTCATGTACAGAGGCGGCGGCACAGAAAGCTATACCGTCACTTTTGCTGGAAACTCTATCAACGGACAACCAGAACTAGTGATGAGACCTATCGATGACAGTGGAACATCGCCTATTGAACAACCGGTGCGATGCGACAGATGCCAATGCACTTATAGAAACAAAGACTCGTATGATAGACACATGCCATCCTGTGATATGATGTCCACGAGCGAAAGTGAAAGTGAAAACCCAAAATCTCCGGAAAACAGAACACTGACAACATTGCAGAATGCTTTCCAAGGAGCTTTCGCTCAGCCAATGCTAATCCATGCCGTCAGTGGTAGTGAAAGTACGGTGAAAGCAGAAGGTATCTCTGCTAGACGAACGTCTATAAATACGAGACAAATTACTATCAATGGGACAATAGTTGAGACACCTTCTCCTGGCCCTTCTAATGAAATGACGATGACTATAACGGAGCAGATGAAATCTGGCACCGTCATATTCGATCAGAGTAAAACAACGAACATTCAGGTGTCCTCTAACCAGCAGGTGATGTCGTCACCGCAAATCGTTGTGACACCACAAATGTTCATACCGCCGAAAACAAGCACAGCTGGAGGGCAAAAGATTATGACACCACAGATTATAACACAACCCGGATTACTGCCATACAATATCTGTGTTAAACAAGGGAATAATGGAAATCTTCAACAAATCCAAGGTGGCGATATGGCGCAGTTGCTATCAGGCCACGGGGGTATTCAAGTCATTTCATCGAACTCCAATCAAGTGCTGACATTGCCTAACAATCAAGGCAACTTATCAATGATTCACGGTAAAAATCAGTTTCCAAACATGAGCGCCTCTTCAATCTCTCTTCCAGTCAACTCCATTCAAGGAATGCCCAACAATACCATCATACAAAATATTCAACCAATGATAAGACCACAATTACAAGGTAACACCATTGTCGTCCCAGCTATGACCACTCAGAGGCTGACATCTCCAAATCAACATAAACAGCACATATTACTCCCTGGTCACCATCAGAAGTCACCCAAAAAGCAACCGCCGCTGGTCCAACCTAAACCAATTTTCCAAGCTGCAAATCGAGTCAGAGCACGCCCTATGCCTAAACCCACCACCATAAAGAGACACACTAAAATGGAAAAGACATTCGCTATCAATCAACCGATTGGACCAGGAAATACTGTCATCCAGTTACAGACCAATAACAATACTGGTCAGCCCTCAATCATTGTCCAACCAATGGCGAATCAAAACATCATGTCGTATGTAGAAGCGTTGCAACAACAGAATCAGAATATGCAATACATCGCGACAATAGCGCCCCAAGGAGACTTCAAAAGTCCAACTCAATTTATCTCGACACAAGGAGGCCTAATGCCTCAGACATTCCAAATTCAGCAGACTGAAAATGGAGGATTAGTAGCGGTACCTAGCGGCGGAATTCCTGTGTTACTACCCCAGGGAAATGTCGGCATTCTGCCCCAAACATTGCAACAAGGAACTACAATCCTTCCTCAAGGCACTATTCAACAAGGCATAATCTCGCAGGGGCCAAACGGGCCCACTATTCTGCCACAGATGCAACAGATGCAAAATGGGACAACTATCATCCCCCAGGGCACTATTCAAGGATTGAACGGCAATATGACGTCACAAACTGCCACTATCCTAACGCCCAACAACATGCAAAATACAGGAGCGACAGTTGTATCACAGAGTGGAATTGGAAATGGTCAAACTATCATCCCAAATACGTTGCAATCTCAAGGCAATACGTTGATTACATCGGGACCGAACGGCGCAACACTTCTTCCAAATGGGACTCTGTTGCCGCAATTTTGCAATGACCAAGTGCTTCTGGGATCTGCTCCAACTTTAGAAATGGTAACTGATCCTAACGGTTGCATGTATCTGACAACCACTCAACCGGTCTACTACGGATTGGAAACGATCGTACAGAATACAGTGATGTCATCACAACAGTTCGTTTCGACAGCGATGCAAGGAGTCCTTGCTCAAAACAGCAGCTTTTCTGCTACAACTACACAAGTTTTCCAAGCTAGCAAGATCGAGCCTATTGTGGAAGTTCCAACTGGTTACGTGGTTGTTAACAATGTAGGAGAAACTGTATCAACCTCGACACCTAACGTCGCTCAAAATGTACAGTCATCACCACCTTCTCTAAAGACCATCAAGGCTAATGTACCGAATCTAACGCTACAGCCAATTCCAGATAAACCAGGAAATAGCAGACAGACGCCTAAAGTTATCCAAATGAGTCCTAATCAGATCATCATGGGAACACAATCAGGTCCGACGATAATCACTGGTAGACAGAGTGTCAATCCTATAACGTCACAGATTCACGGCATGACGCTATCGAGTACTTCGCAAAATATGCTTAGAGGCAACATGTCCAAGCCCACTATTGTAACCATGTCTCCAAGCGTGACACTTGTATCTTCCACTGGACAACCAATAATGGCAATCTCCCAATCGATCCCTAACTCGGTAAACTCATTCTCTATGCAATCGATACCGTTTTCGCAACCGATTGTCTCTAGCTCAATCGCTCCATCCGGAAACAAGAATAATATAAAGATGGAAAATTCCCACATGATTGAAATCAGTGGCAATTTGCAAGATACCTCTAGTTCCCCAAGCGTACCCACGATAAGTGTTACTGCTACAAAATCGCCTACTCCTTGGAGGCAGGTTCCGACACCAATCAGTGCTATTAATTGCGAAAATAAACTTGAATTGCAAAATATGACCGTTAAAACGAGTAACATGAACACTAGTTCCATGAACATCCAGAACAATACAATGGCGGGTAGATCTCTGTCACATGACTCCGATAAGAATAACCAGTGCTTGATGTCTATTTCCAACAATGGAAATACAATCTCTGGTATGAACATGCATTCGCATCAGTTCGAATCAAACATGAACGTAAGCCATCATTCGTCTTCTCACACAACGACAAACAATGTTATCCAAATTCAATCAGGAAACATATTTCAACCCAATACAGTAATGAGCAGTAATTTTGATGCGGATACAACTATGAAACTGAGCAAGATCAACGCTCTTTCGAAAACGGAAGGTGGTCATATGAACTTCTCACAAGAAATCATGGCATCGCATTCCCAGCAACACAATGTCAATAACGATAAAACATTCCAAAACATGGGAAATAATGATAAACATCAGGATAGTTTAAACCAGATGAACATTCACAAAATGAACAGCTGTCAAATGTCTTCTAACATCGGAAGTTCACCCTCTATGAGTATCGGACCGCATAACATGAGGCCGGTAATGCAAAACAGCCAAAATAATATCCCGGTCCCAAATAATCAAATTCAAATGTGTTCGGTACCGAATACTTCATCTCATGGACAAGTTCAAATAATGAACTCTGGAAACAATTCCATGCAAAACATGAATATGTCATGTCACGAGTCGACTACTAACAGAATGAATATCACTGTATCGTCCGACAATAACATGCAACATACTCAGCAGCATGATATGTCAAATACGTCCCTGAGTTCCACGAATCTGCCACACGGAAATATGCAAATTGTATCGCATGACAGCCAGCCATCCACTACAAATCAGATCCAAATTATGAATGGGCAAATTCAGCATAACAATCGCCTAGTTGAAACCAACCAAATGCAAATGAATCAAGGAACGCCTGCGAGACCGTTTCATGACAACATGTTAAACCAGCAGCAAAATCTTAATCAGAATATGCTCTCCAATAGAAGCACCCCCGACAATACGAACCTGATGAATCAATCAATGAACATGCATAACATACAGAGCAACAACCATAACATGAACCGACCTGATATGAGCGATTTGAATCACATGCATATGCAACAGAGCAATATGCCAAACAATCGTATGATGATGGAGAACATGCAGCCACAGCATGGCATGAACAATATCAGCCATTCTATGCACTCCAACAGACAATCTATCGATAATATGCATGGCACGCAACTGCACAATATGCAGCAAATGAATCACCATATCAACAACAGAAGCTCCTTGGATAGCAACATGCATATGAATCAACAAATGTCAATGCAGCAGAATAGACCACTTGAAAATCTCAGTTTACACCACCAGCATCAAATGCCCAACGTAATGATGCAAAATAATCGACAGCATATTGATAACAGCGTAATGAGCATGCATCAGCAAAATCAACATCATAATGTTCCAAACCAAATGCACACACGACAGATCGATAATAGTATGCACATGCATCACATGCCGGGCAACTCGCCAACCATGAGCCTCGGCAATCAAATGGATAATTCGGGAACGTTGCCAAATATGCACAGTAATAGATACGACAATAACTCATTGTCCATGCAAAATATGAACTCGATAAATCAAATTCAGAATAATCGGAATTCAATGGAGCACAACTCTATGATGCAACACCAGATGAGTAATATGACTACGATGAATAATATGAACATGCACTCGAACTTGAACAGTTCAATGCCAATGGGAACCTCCAACCACCAGTCTATGAATAACACTTTGATGCATAATATTCCAGACATCAAAAACGAAATTCAGAACTCTTGCAGCGGCAGCTGTTCAAACAATAGCCCTCAATTTTCGAACTCCCCAAGCACGATGGATATTTGTTCAAATATGAACTCTAACAACATGAACATGAGTGTCGGAAATATGATACACGGAATGAGTGTAAATAATACCAGCATGTCGAATAACATGATGATGAATCCAGTAAATAACGGGACCATGTACGGAAACAACAATCAAACCAATATGAACGATATGCTAATGGGTTGTAACAACTCAACAGATCTCAATGTCAATAACCTGATACCTGGTACTTCAAATCATATGATGATGAACAATTCACAGACTCATGGTAACTCTCAAAACCAAATTGTAAACAATCAAGTTTCAAATACTCAAATTAGCATAAGCAATTGTAGTATGAGCGCAAATAACTCTACGCCAAGTCATAGCTTACCGAATCTGGATAGCTCTATGAACAGAAGCAGCATGTCTGTAAATGAGTCACCTAAATTCCCTCAAGAACCAATCAGAGGTAAAAACATTATGGGGCCTCCATCAACCCCCAACATCCCCATGTCTAATGTACCAAGCAATGACTGCGCCAAAGTCAGCATAGGCGGCAACGACAAGCAAAGCCACTCAATTACAGTAAACAACCAGATGGGATTCATGTCAAATATGCCAATGAACGCTCAGAACAACCAACGAATTATAAATCTACCAGAACGAGGCAGACTAAACGCCACCAACATTGAGAATAACATCCCGCAACATGTACCCCAGCAGCACAACATTCGCGTCGTAACCAATAATAGTAACAGTAATGTAACTGGAATAAGCGCAGACCCATTATCATTCCAACAAAAGGGAGAAAACAGCGGTACAATGATAAATGTGCCGTTCCAAGCAATCCCTAACAGCGCACCAATGAACATCAATGTCAACTCCAGCAACAACACTGTAAACATCACGGTTCAGAATAATCTGGTTGATCCGAAAATCGCTTCAAAAGCAGCTGCTGACATCACTTTCCCTATACAAACAAATGCAGTACAATTACAACCCCAAACTAGTGCTAACTTGATTCAAACTCAAAATCAAAACGCCAATCTACTTCAGAGTCAGCCTAGCAATAGCAATATGATGTGCATTCCCGTCCAGAACAACACAATCAACTTGCCAACGCAAAACAGCTCTAGTATCTCACTGCCAATAAAGGCACCTCAGCCGCAGCAATCAGGGATTCCGACCAACGTTGTCAACCCTATGACGATGAGGCCAATGAACAGAGTATTACCCCTGCATAGAGATGGAAGCAAAGCCAAAGCCTCTGGAACAAAAACAACTGCTGCGCCAAGACCAAGACCTGTCAGTCACGATATGCCTGATCTGAACATAAAAGACGAAACCATCGACAGCGATCTTGAAAAGGCCATCGAAGAATCTAAGAGAATGATGGAACTGGAGAGAATAAAGAGAGAAAAAGAAGAAAGAGACGCAGCGCAAGCGTTGCAACTGTCAACTGAGATCCAACGAGCGAATACGAGCACCGCTTCCTCAAGTACAGAGGCAAGTCGGAGCGAACCAGTTCCAGTTGTTAAGATGACGTCATTGCCGAGCTTGGACGCAGAAATGATCGATATAGAGCCGCCTAAAGTTTTAGTCGAGAAGGATACGAACAGAGCTCAAGTAAAATCAGCTGCCCAACCCAAGACAGTAAAAAGACCTCTTACAGACAAAAAAGATGTTGAAGCGGTTGTTACGAAGAAACAAAGTAAAGTAACTAAAGGCCAAGAAAATAAACCAGTCGGTCCCAAACAGGCGCCTGATCCACCGAAGGACGATGGGCCGAAGCTGATTTACGAAGTGACTTCCGAAGATGGTTTCAACTACACTTCACCGTCGTTGACAGATTTATGGGCAAAGGTAATAGAGGCGGTTCAGAATGCTAGAAAAGCGTCGGGGATGCCACTAATCCAATACAATCTGCCTTCTACTCTGTCTGGAGCACATTTGTTGGGGCTTAACAACAACGCGTTGAGATACCTCATTGAACAACTGCCTGGGGTAAGCATAACAATTAAAAAGCGCATTTATTTACTACTTTCATTTTTAAACATCTGTCAACTGTTGCAGTGTTTTTACCTACACAGTTGAGTGCTTTAAGTTAAAGGGTTGGTTCCTTCATTTTTTACCACGATTTTTTTGTTCGATTATCAACAACATTTGTTTTCGTTTCTAGGCAAGCCGCTGCACAAAATACAAAATCCGCCAAGGCCGCCAATTGAACAGTTGGGATAACGACTTGGACCTAAGCGAAGGGTTCAAAGAAAGTCCTTGGGGAAGCGCGCGAACCGGACCTGTTGCAAGGAAACCGAATCATGATATGTTTAGCTGGATGGCCTCGCCGTTTAGAGAGGAGCCGCCGCCTTGTGGTGGACAGGAGAGTGAGAGTTCGATATCGAGGTTAGTGATATCTCTTTCTATCTCCTTTGAAACCTATATTTTATGTGTCTGTTATCCATCAATATGCCACAACTTGCAATTTTGTTTACAAAAAAACAGACAGTTTTTTCCAGATTCTTTTTTCTTTTATATACATATATTACTTATTCAAAGTGTACAACAATAATGTACAACCTGTAGTTATAGAAGTGCTGCAACGCTAAATTAAATTGACGGCACAATGGCGATGATGAATAGTTTTTTGCTTACGGTACTTTACCTTATCAATTTGTTTTGCAGGCGTCTAGCTACACTACCAGCTGCAATGAGATTCAGGCAGCTGAAAGAGACCTCTAAAGCGTCAGTTGGCGTCTACAGGTCGCATATACACGGACGAGGATTGTTCTGCAAGAGAGAAATTGAAGAAGGTATGTTTTTCCCTTTCTTGATGACTTGAATTCTAGCTGAAATAACCAAAATGTTGTGTTCATTATCATGATGTCACAATAATTAATAATGTCTTAATTCTGCTTGGCGTAAGGTATAACTGGTAAAACCGACGACGACGACATCGACAACCTACTGTGACGCGGTAGGCGAAGTTCCGCCTGCGACGCAGGAGGTTGCGGGTTCGATTGCCACCTCGGGACAAATGTTTGTACAATCTACAGATATTTTTTCCAGGTGTTCTGGTCGTTATCTATGTATAAAAAAATATCTATCTAGAACACCCAAGGCTAGCTCAGCGTCAAGCTGAAGACAGCGCGCTCTATGGCGCTCATAATGGGAGTCCTATGTCCAGTTGTGGACTAACATAGGCTGACCATAATGATGATGAACTATGTGTAAGTATACAGTCTAAAGATCAGACCGTATATTTACACTGCTGAATCACGCATAACAGGCGGATACTGATAGCAGTGGACGTGTTAAATATACAATGTGTCTGGTCTCCGGTGTCCGATATTTTGTTTTCTTTTTGTACTCCAGGATTAAGAAACATATTATTATAGCATGTTTAAATCGTCGTCGAAGCACATATTCTGTACTGTCATTAAAAAACAAAATCAATGTAGCCTTGCTTGACAGTTTCGCTTTTATGAAAAGCTAATAATAAAAAAAAAATTAACAAAAAAACATTTTTTTAAGTCTCTCCTCTATTATAAAATATAAATTGCAACAATGTTATCATTGCTCTATTGTTACATTATTGGCTATCAAATGAGTATATCTTCTCTTTCGTCTTCCTAGGACCTCTACGTGGGTAGCTATAGCTTAATCAGTACAAGCACCCGTGCTTCGAGCCAAAAGAAAACAAAATGGCTGCTATTTTATCATAAAGAGCGAAAAAAAATCCAGTATATCACCCCCCAAAGTCTCCCACACCGATGACCAGACACATTGTATATAGAAGAAAGGTAGATTCCTTTACTCGACGAAATCTCCGCTAACTGAGTAAGAAGTTCTTGCGCCGCGACCTTATGGCGCAGTATAAACCTTTGTAGTCGTCATCATCATCCTATACTGATCCACTGCTGGACTAGTATAGGATGATGCAGCAGCTGCCTGCAGTGTTTCGCAGGTCGTCATCCTATCTGGCCGGAGGGGCCGACGTTTGTCAAGTCATGGTCTCCACACAAGAACACTTTTACCCCAGGGGTTCTCAATTCTTTGCGAGTAGTGACTGGACCACTGCTACTTTAGCTGTACGTTTCCAGCTATGTAGTCCTAAACTAACCCAATCTTTGTTTCTAGGTGACATGGTAATAGAATACGCTGGTGAGGTCATCCGAGCGGTACTGGCAGACCAGCGAGAGAAGAAATACGAAGCTATGAGCGGACGACGCGGCGTCGGCGGTTGTTACATGTTCCGGATAGATGACAACCTTGTGGTCGATGCGACGCTCAAGGGAAACGCTGCCAGGTTCATCAACCATTCATGCGATGTGAGTTGCTGTTTAATGTTTTCATAGTTCTTTCAAATGTTTCAATAAGAAATACGAAGCTATGAGCGGACGACGCGGCGTCGGCGGTTGTTACATGTTCCGGATGACACCAAAATATCCAATCGATGATTGGATTGATTGGTCGATGCGAAGCTGAAGGCAAACGCTGCTGGTTCATCAACCATATAATATTAGTGTAATTTGTATTGCTGTGATAATTCTGTTAATTCTTCCTTACCGAGTAGGCAGACCAATCAGAAACAAATAAGAAAAGGGGTTTATTCATAGTCCTATTAATGGATCACGAGGGAGAACTTTTTCTCTTAGTCCCATTACTATTTATCTACTCCCTGTATATAAAAAAAAGAATGCGTGGTTTGCTAAAAATGTAAATGTAGAAAACAAAAATATCAACTTGAACCTACTTTGTTCGAAGCTTATAACCATTATTGACATTCTTTCTCTCTCTCTCTTCAGCCCAACTGCTACTCTCGCGTCGTGGACATCCACAGCCACAAGCACATTCTGATCTTCGCGCTCCGCCGGATAACGGTAGGCGAAGAGCTGACTTATGACTACAAGTTTCCATTCGAAGACGTCAAGATTCCATGCACTTGCGGCGCTAAGAAATGCCGTAAGTACCTGAACTGAAGAGACAGAAGTGAGTTGTCAATTATGATTGTTGATTCAGGTTTTTGAAAGCCAAGAGGTAAAGAGCGCGCTGGTAACGCAGCCTAACCAATCAAAACAACTAAAACAATATGGCGTTTTAGTTGTCCAATCAGAGATTCTCTGTAAGCTCGTGGTGCAGGCGCCCTCTGTAAATAAGTAAGTGAAAGTTTGCATTCGTATTGAAAATTAACGAATTGACCAGTCAATGAAGGCACTGGAGTTCAAGACGTATTTTAAATGTTTAATCCAACAAAGTTTGTAGTATTTTTAAAATGGTAACTACTACGGGATTATTCATAGCATAATTATAGAAGTACATGATTAGACGTTAGCTTAATTAAGAGCGGCTTTGGATAGCAATGGCGGATGCGCGCTAGCTACGGAAATGATGGATCTCCTTTAATTCTAACTGTCCGTTCACATTGAAAGTTCATTATCTTTCCTCAGAAACTTCTAGATAAGTTGCGAATGTGAATAGAACTGTCCAGTTACTTATTTGATTCCTTTCTTTAGTTAGAATGAGAGGCCTATACAAAATGTCGTCGATGTTCCTATTCACATTTGAAACTAAACATATTCGACTTATAAAAATTAAATAATTAATTAATTTAAATGCATTTATGCGTGAATGAGTTATATTCCACTTCGAAACACATTTAAACATGTTTCATGAACATCTCATTGAGAACGGTCAGTAAAGTCGTTTAGAATTTATTGTGAGGAATGAATGTTTGTAATGGAAATACTGGGTTGAACACAAACATGTACTGTACAATACGTACCACGAAGGCAATAAGTCAAATTCACATATCGACTTCCCACCTGGCAGGGACCGTCCTACGGACGAGTTCAAATGAATCTTGTTATGATCTCTACTCGAATCTACCCAGTGTTAGCGTTGTTGGATTGTATAATAATAATTTTTAATATTATTTTCATAGGTTTATACAATTTTATGTAAATATTTTGTTACGGTTAGTTTGTTCGCGAACGGCTTAAGTGTAAATCCGCACTTAATGTGATATGCTTGACCCAGGTTGGGATTGAGAGGTAGTGCGTAAGAAGTGTATATTTGTTCCTCATTTTTGTTCTTATACTTTCACTTGTGATCATTTAAGTCTCGACTTGCATAGCGCGTACTGTATATAAATAAGAGACTACGTTAAATTAGTACATACATGAACAGTAGCAAAGTTACAAGTACAAGGTTACTTTCTAGTAATTTTAAATGTGTATTGTATAGTGAAATTGTAAATAAGATGAATTATCTGTCATAATAATTTGATTAGTTAGACGTTAAATCTTTTTATTATAGTCGTAGTGGTAGGTTTTACTTTAAATATAATATTTTACTGTACATAAGTTATTAAAAGAGTTCGTGCGATGTATTTGTAACTTATCCCAGATTAATTCAATGTTTTTACTATGAAAATGCACATTGTTAGCTTTAAACGCAGCACGACTTGGGTTTCTACACTTTTAATTAATTGAGTTTTTTAATCTGTAATTAGTTTTAGATTGCGATCCCATTGACTAATTTCTTTAGACTGATTAAAGCATCACAATGCCATCACAGATTTCAGCTGATTTCCTCTTTATTATTAATTATACGTCTTCATAATTTTAGCTATTAGAATAATATTTAGATTCAGATACAATATAATCACGTAGAAGCAGTTTAAATAGTGTTACTGTGTTCTTAATCAGTGCAGTATTAATGTAATTTAATATTTGTCCCAAGTATTTCGTAGATAACTATCCATAGACACAATAATAAATAAATCATATAATACTATTATAGTAATAGATATTTGTATTGACTATGTATAAATATCGACATCTTTGTATTAACATATCAATAAATCGATATTAGTTGCACTTCCACTCAAGCTATCTGTATTAATGTTATCGTTAGCTATATGTTCAGAGCCCCGAGGCCATTTGTCGATAGTTTCGAGACGTGATCGTTACGTTTTATATTTGTATAGGGTTGTACGAGAACCAATGGGAAAAATGAAACGTTACGATCAAGTCTCGATATTATCGTCAAATGGACCAGGGGCTCAGTTAAGTTTTATCTGCTGTCCAATACAATATAATACTTTGATTTAAGATACAAGTGCAACTTAACATAAGAGGAACAAGAATAGAATGTCTAGCTAGACCGTTTGTACCGTTTTGTATTGTACAATTAGTTTAAGGCTGATCGTTACCCATCGCGCGGGATATTTATTTATCTTGTTTTGTATTTTCTGCTTTCCACAAGTAATCTTTACCAGATTGTTTCTTTCAGTTGGTGGTTTTGCGATAGCTGTAAGCAATTGCTCTGGATCCATGCTAGAACAAACTGCGAATCAATTGTTTCCTAGTATCGTTTTGGAGTCTATTGACATGTTACAAAAGATTGTTATTAAAATTAACATAGTGGCAATACATTCTAAAATGCTGATTGAATCCAAGATAGTTTAAGCAGGGCACATCAATTATATTATAATGGTCCCAAAACTACACCGGTCCTAAAACTTTTTCTACCACCACATTGACTTGTAGAACGCAGAAAAGAAGAAAAATAAAAAATAAAATTCCGCTCGATCGGTTACAATCAGTCAGAAGGGGTATTTTCAATTGAATCATAATCAAACGAACAAATCAACTAAATTCCTTAGAAATAATATATAAAATGTGGCAAATTTTACTTGTTTCCTGTAAATAAATTTTACAATACTTGAAATGAGGTAAATTTGATTGATTATGTTTCTATTTGAAAACAATACTATGGGCCCCAGGTTTCATCAATGATGGTGAATAGGCGCAAGGCAAACGGCCTTACTAAATCGATTGTAAGGAGTGATATTTATTTGTATCACATAGTCAACTTTAGGTTTTTTTAACTACATGGCAGACTTAAAAGAACAAACAGCAAAACATTTTTGCTAGGAACTAAACCCACCTCGTTATATACGAGGTATGTACGATACCTGTGGATGACAATACCGAGTTATAATGGGTAGTTTTAGCCCGAGCCGACCGTACTCTGGAATATAACAACCTCGTCTATAATGGGGTGGTTTGGTCCCTTGTTAAAAAATATACTATTATTTGACCATGTACGTAGTAAAAGCCCAAAGTTCACTTATATCATAATGTAATGACTGCGTTCCCATCAAAGATTTACTTTAAAAAGTTAATCACCATTATAGGTGAAAAACCCTAGTCTAATCAGATGTAGCATTACTATTTCTGTATGATATGGAGTTAGCCATAACATGACATGGTTAGCCATTCGTTTTGATACAAGGTTGTAATATTTTGTTAACATTTGATACGATAGTTGAGTATAGCATCGACTTGCGATAATAAATAAACAAAGTACATTTGTAATTTTTAAATCGATTGTAATGAATTAATGATTAACATCTATTTTTAAATGTTAGTTTAATGTCGGAGTAAGATTAACACGAGTTCCGTTATTATCTTTCTTCTCGTTGTTTCTTAAGTCATATGAGCGAAAACAGGTGCGATGTTCTAACGTTCTTTACCCGAAGTTATTTAAAATGTGGAAATTATGAATGAATGATGAAAGTCTTTGAATGGTTTTTTCATCAATATTTGAAAATAGTGATGTTCTCATCTATTCTTGTTTTTTTCGACCACCTTCTTCTGTTAGCCGAGCGTTGCGATATCGAAACATTTTTTTTACCCCTTGCATGGATTACCCAATGTTACGATTTATATCGATCATGAATTCGATTGATGGTTGCGCTCAGGCGCGATGATTATGTTCGGTAAATTATTATGCTTTAAAACAATGTACGTGTGCATTTTGTTAGTCCTTTAAACAAATAAAATTAGAAAAAGTAAAAGACCAAATCACAAAGTGATGAATCAATTTTGCGTTAATTTTAAGTGTATGCATCTGCTCTTGATATTATTTTGTGTTAAAAATAATGCTTTTATTTTTAATTGTACACAATGCCATTTTGCCTAATGTTATTATATATGAAATGCTTTAAAAGCACCAATTTTACAATGCATAGTTCTATGACCTGTCTTATACATTTTATTACTTTATTTATTTCTATCATTATTTTGTATTGTGGTAAAATTTTACCAAAAATAAAAATACTAAAATGTGCTTTATGAATTGTTTCATTTGCTATCTCCTAGATACGACCGATTAATCTTGTCTACATAGGACATCGAAAACCTCCCACTCGATGGACAGACCATAGATGAATACTAACAGGGGACAGACGACATTGTAGCGGTCGCAGGGAGTCGACGGATGGAGGCTTCTGTCTTGGGGAGGCCTATGTTCAGCTGTGGACGTGTACGGGCTGATGATGATGGTGCCATAGGACAGTTAAGACAATAATCTATTGGCGAAAGACAGAAAAAATTATGTAGGTATGTAGTCTTCATTATATCGGGATATGAAAACCCAAACCCTGATTAAATTCATAGAATTCATCTTCGAGAGAGATCAAATTTTGATCTGAGTATTTTGAATTCTACTTCTGACCGCGTGACATGCGGTTCCACTATGCTTCGATAGATTCACCTGTTATATGTTTAGGAAAATTCAATTTGTTGTTGCAAAAAGAAAAACAGCTGATTACGAAACGAAAATATTTATTTAACTATATCTGTAAGGCGAGCCCCCACACGTTGATAATACAATACATGTATTTGTTCTCCCAGCGGACCGTACAAGAGCCGTCCGTGTTGATGTCCCAATAGTACGCAGCGGCTGTGTGAAGCCCTGAACCGTTCTTTTGAGTCACAGTCATACGCACTGAAAGCATTACCAAAATTAAGATTACGCAAGATTATACATAGATAGTTTCATTAGTAAGGTCTGTTGGTACCTACTCTTTGTTTGTTCGCGCTACATCTACTTTGGTAGTAGATACTTTCTAAGTTCGCTTGCAAAGGCAGGGAGGTCTATATGACATCTTCGATGAAGGCAAAGCTTGTATCGCGTGTGAAGTCGCGGGCAGCAACTGACGTGACTTATCTATGCTAATGTCTATGCTAACATCTTTAAAATAGTGGAAACTCTGTAATTTATCCATGAGTGAAAAGACACTGTTATTACGAGGCACACTAGCGCCGCCACATATTTTATCTTAAATATGTGGCGCTGCCTGAACCGGGCAGCGCGGCGCTAGTGTGCTTCAGGGTACCGCCATAAGTGCCTTAGATGTATGGTAGGTAGGTACCAGGTAGTACCATCAGCACTTGAGCACAGCAGTGGGTGCTCAAGTGCTGATGGTACTACCGGCATAGCAAATCATGACCAAGGAATATTTTATGATGTAATAATATATACTAACAGATGTATTTAAACGGTTTGTTGAGTTTGTTCAGCCTAGCCAACGTCTTCTCAGTAATGACAGAAATCCAATGCGGTGTTCTTGAGTGGCTATACGCGTTTCCGCCGAGACACATCTCTATGGTGTCACGACATATCTTCTGGATTTCTTCTATGTTGAATACTAAGTCCTGGAAGATTAAATGCGTCTAGTAGGTAAGTAAGCTGGACAATCCAAACAGCATCATCTAGCCCAAAGCTAAACAGAGCTTATGTTATTGGTACTAGATGTCTGATATACTTAATACAATCTACATGACATTGAAAGATAGAAAATTCTTTATACAACATAAAAACCAAGCTGCAATTGGCGATCTTATCCTATTATTGTCGCGTATTTGTTATTATACATAGAAAATACCCAGAACACCCGGAACAAATATTTGAAGATCGTAGATACAAATATTAGTCCCGTCTCCCGAGGCGTTCGTTGAACAGCGCTGCAGCGTTTGAGTTTCGGGACATTCTGTACCTATATTAAGAGATGAATTGCCATCAACTCAACTACCTAGCCTTCCTTCATGTCCAGTCCATCCAAAGGTTGCCTGAAAGAGATCAGCGCTCTCAGCGATAAGGCCGCCTTTACTTCATTCATTATATTGTTCATTCCTGTATTGTTTTCTGTTTTGTGTGGTATAATAAAGTATTTTCTATCTATCTATGTATCTACCAAGGTACCTAGTAGGTACCTACAAACCTACCTCCTCATCATCGTCCCCCGCGGCCGCCCGCCCGGAGGCCGGTGGAGCCGGCACAACCGCCATTGTTTGAAATTTATTTTACAGAACCTACGAAACAGAATAACTACCTACTTCGCTACGGATCGCTACTTTGCTATGCACAGTAATAAATCCAAAGGGGAAAAAAATACTATAAACAGGGCAAAAATTGTTTGACAAGAGCACAGGCGTTTGATTTGAAACTTGACAAACGGAAGCAATATAAAAGTTACTCTATGAACGGAAGCTACTTGACAGGTAAAGAAACTAGAGACTCTTTCCGGCCACATCTTTGTGGCCGGAAACGGTTGAAGAAGTGCCACTGAATCGTGGACGGAAGAATCAAAATAGATTCACTTAATGGCAATCGCGAATTCACGAATTTGGAAAAACTCGTTATATCCGGGGGAAAAGCGAAACAAAACTTAACGTAGCAATTTTGCATTTCACACTCCAGCATAAAATAAAATGCAATAGGCAACCATACATAAAAAGAAAATACCCACTAAAAAGCAGCATAAGCACGCACAGCGAAGCGTCCCCGGACCTGTTAGCCCTCGAATTTTCATCAATGTTAATTTTTTGCTTTGTCTCAATTTGTTAGATTGTTTCCATTCTTCGAGAAATCACGCGACCGCTCTTTTTTATTTTTAAGATCAAATGTTTCTAAGAGATTTTATCCAGAACATTGATACTATCTATCGTTAGGTATGTAGAACAAAATAGCCAGTTTTTTTAATTTTTAGCTGTTTAAATTCCCGGCCCCATTGTCATTAAGCTACAGCGCTTTTACGGGGAGGTATAAGTTGCTCTGACCTTTTTTGTGTAGGATCTAGAATCTATAGTCTGCGTTTATAGAAAAAAGTGACACTTATTCTACTATTCTACCAATTTTTGTCATATTATCTGTCCAACTTTGTCATGAGTTGTCGATGTCGATGTCATTGGCGGTTATCTGTCAGCGTCAGCCTGACAAATTTCAGAACGAAAGTTTTTTTATAACCCAACTCCAATTCCATTATTTTATTTGTGTTTTTGGTATGTTTGTGTCTGTGTACTACGCTTTTCGTACAAGAATAAAGTTTCAGGCTGATTAATACTCTGAACAATGGTGTCCTAAGTTTTATATTGTGCTGTGATCGTTGAGGATTTTGGCTCAATGGAGCTGAAGGTCTGGGTCGAGGGGATACAAAGGATTGTTTGTGGGGTCACGGAGACCACAACCTGTCAGGTCAGCATAGTTTCCATACGAATTATCTATTTACACCCATAATTCGTTGAGAGGTAGCAAATTTTATTTTTGCTAGCTGATGGTTGTTTTTTTTGGTAGGATGTAGTCTTTGCTTTGGCTCACGCCACGGGAAAAGTGGGCAGATTCACCCTGATTGAGCGATGGAGGAACAACGAACGGCTGCTAGCTCCACAAGAATATCCACTAAAAGTAAGTATAAATCAATCTTGGGACTGCCAAAATATTTACAAACATATGAAAGGAATTTGATTATTTTTTGTATTTTTAGATTCTTATGAAATGGGGTGAATACTCAAACGATATACAGTTTATACTGAGAAGATCAGATCCTGGTAACAATCAGAAAGTCCCACCTGCAAATAACTCCAAATCTCCTATTGGAAATGGGTTTGTAACAAATTATTTAACATAACAATACTATCAAAGTAGTTTTCACCAAACAATGTTTTACTAAACTGGGTCCCTTTCCTGCTTTTGCTCTGAGTGCAGCCAACCATATCAGATAAGGTTCATTGGACACCATAAAATTTTTTTGGTTTCTACATAAACTAATTGAGGTAAAAACTACCATGACTCATTCATTACTAAAAGTAAAGGTGTTTATCACTTCTAAGTATAAAGGAGTTGCAAGACTTTAATATTCTTAGAAGTGACATGTGACTCAGAGTTTCTTAATTTTTTCCTAATAGTTAGCAGCATTTTTTCAGTTAAGTTTTATCAAATACAGAATCATTATTATTTTATCATTATAGTTTGATTATAAATCAAGCTGAATAAGTTTAAAAAATTGTAGGTCCCATAACACATCGAACCCTGCATTTGATAACCAGGGAACACCCTGTGTGAACACCACTCCGCCTTACAATAACAATGTTAATACCTCCCCCGGGAACCCCATTGGAGTGGTAAAAGGGGTGCAGCAAGCTAAAACTCCAGAATCCAACAGTCCTGTGATGAAAGATGTGCCACCTTATAGGTAAGTTGGTAAATTAAGAGTGTACCTACAAGGTTTTTTTATGATATTTCAGTTAAAGTTCAAAAACATAATTTAAAACATCAAAGTTTTATCAGAAATATGAAAAATTTTACACTATTGCATTATTTGTTGCATATAAAATATTTTAACTCATGTCAAAAGATCCTAGACACAACATGTGGAAAGGATGTGTACAATAACAGAAACAGACACTGATATAATAATGAATAACAGTTACTGATATACTAAAAAAATGTACTGTTTACTTGAGAAAGGCTATTAAGGGTTAATACGATTTGAATTATATATCAAATTTTATTATTAGAATTTCCACTATTTTAACACTACTGACATAAATAGCTGAACAAACTAGTAGTTTTGGTAGACTATTCCTGTCTGTATAGCAACTTTTGTTGCTGATGGGTATTTGCATGAATAATAAATTACATAATTCACAGCAATAAAAAAACTACAGAAGTGGAGCATTTTTGTAAGAATCTCAGGCTTGCTAATCACTACGCAAACAAAACCAACAAAACAAAGTAGCTTCCCGCTGTCTGTCTGTCCCTATGTATGCTTAGATCTTTAAAACTACGCAACGTATTTTGATGCGGTATATTTAAATAGGTTAATCAAGAGGAAGGTTTATAAACCATTTGACACATAGATTTCGACGCGGGGCGCAGCTTGTTTAGATAATATTTATTTGAGTCATCAACGGTAATATTACAAGGTGTAATGGAGACTAAACTTTAACAGAGAACCCCCACCGCCTTACCGCTCGCCGCCACCGCCCTCCCAAGCCCTCAGGAAGTCTCCAAACAGATCCCGAGGGAACCGCCCCTCCCACATGTCCCCCGTCAACTTGCCTGAAGAGAATGAAAACAGGAGCCCGGAGGCTGTGAGCTATAACAACCAGTATCGAGAGCTGGTGTCGTTGGTTAATTATCAGAGAGAGAAGCTGTCAAGTCAGTCGGTGGATCTTATAAAGGTGAGATAAAGGCAGAGCATGTCATTGTGTTGTGGTACTTAACAACACTCAAAAATTATACACAGAAAACACCCAGACCCGTCATCAAACATGCGGGAATCGAACCCGCTACCTCTTGCGTCGCGCCACAGAGGTCATCAAACATAATCATAATGCTTGTTGCTTACAAGTGTCTGCTGTTTGCAGTATGATGCTGAGATTGGTTTCTGGGAGAACAAAGGCCGGGAGCAAGAGAGGCAGGTGGAACTGTTGCAGCAGCAGATCAACTCAGCCGATAACCAGCTTCGGATAAGTACTGAACAGGTACTGCATTTAACTTCTATCTTTTTTGTGAAAATAATTAATTTATTACATTTCATAACATGTATTACTCTCCGACCAGGTGGGATGACGATCTGCGAAAGACTACAGGTAGATGTTGGATGCGTCAAGCTGAAAACAGAGTGGCGCTCATTGGGGGAGGACTATGTCCAGCAGTGGATTAACATAGGCTGATGACGATGAAAAAATTAGTAATATCATTTTATGTTTTTTTAAGACTGAGCTTTTATATTGTTATTGGATATTTGGCAATACATTTGTATAATTCTTGATGTTAGTCATGCAAGCAATTAGTCACTCTTTTTTAGCATTCAATGTAACGTAAAACAGACTTTACCGGTACCTACGCTAAGAAGTTAAAAATCTTGAAATTTATGTAATTGCCTAAAATGTTGGTTCAGTGACTCATTTATAATGTTATTTATAACCTTATAGCATAACCCTGTTATTTTTTTGGCTACAGTCCTCTACATTGAATATAAAAATAAAAAACCGAAATTCTGTGTGCATTTGAGACATTCTAGAGTTGTATTATATTATACTATATTACCTACCATTTTTCGGTAAACATATTGTAGGACCCATCCGGCCAGGTGGGATGACGACATGGGAAAGACTGCAGGCAGATGGTGCAACAAGCTGAAGACAGGGCGCTATGGCGCTCATTAAGGGAGGCCTATTTCCAGCAGTATATAGACTAGTATAGTGACGACTTATAACAAAGAACCACGGTCTCCACGGAAGACCAGCGCTATAGTATGATCTGCTCTTCCATAGCACATGCTGAGTGGAGACCGATTTTGTCAGTTTCTCTGTTAATTTATACGAGTTACATACTCGTATAATTAAGTATTCGTCTCTGTTTTAATAATTATTTATAGTATAACATTTGACTTGTCTAAGTGCAAATTTTGTAAGCCTAAAGAAATAAAATATTTTGATTTGATGTGTTCTGGTAAATAAAAATCTATTACTATTTTACAATATTAATATAATAAAGCCAATTTCTACATTAAAGGTCCAAGGTTTGAACTACATAGAAGAAGAGACCGATATCGCCAAACAGAACGAGAAGACAATAAAGTCGGAGATTGTTCTGGTTCGATCTAAATTAGCCAACTGTGAGACCGAGTTACTACAATGCAAAAACAAGATAAGAAAGCTCATGGAGGATATACACAATGAGCAAAGAGGAAACGGAAGGCAGCAGGAGAATAGGTGAGAGAAAATACATTTATTATTATTTATTTTTAGCCATTATTGTCCCACGGCTGGGCAGAGGCCTCCCTTTTCTCCTTCCACTCCTTGCGATTTAGCGACAAAAAAAACAAGCTCTTTAATTAATCCAATGTTGAATGTTTGTACGCCTAAGTGGTGGAATCCAGCATCTAAAATGTGCTGATTGTAAATTAACTGATTCACAAACAATAAATGAATTATTATTATTATATAACTGGGTGGTGTCAATTCAGATATGTTGTCGTGGTCTCTTTCAAAGATCAAAATAAAAAGGATGACAGCATTTTGAGCACTGATGTTTAGATGTCTGTTACCTCGTCACGCCAAAATTACTGGAATCCGTTATCCGGTGCTGAAATTTTATATAGATGTAGTTCTGGGCCTGGATTTACGTATAGGCTACTTTTAATCCCGGAACAACGCGTGCGAAGCCACGGGTAGATAGTAGTATTACTAAAAAGATGTGAAAAATTAAAACTTTTAAAACTATCTATCATGGTTATTAACACTAAAGTCATTTAAACGGGATATTTACCATGATTTGAAATATTAATTAATAAAAGAAACTTAAACTTTGTTTGATGTGAGTAATTTCTTTGGAACTGGTGGTCCGATTTTGTAAATTCTTTTACAAATAGAAAGCTACGTTATTGATGAGTTACGGCTTTTATGCGGGTTTGGAGTATATGCCAAATGGTGAAAATCTAGCTGTATCCAGTTCAAAGTTCGCTCACGATTTTCATTGTAATGTTAACCAAATGATAGCGTGATATGGAGAAAGTACCTACCGGGCAAATACTAGTTACTAATTAAAAGTTAGGAAACACTATCGCTTTTTGTTTCCTCAACTTTCACCCAAAAGTGGTGGGACCATAATATGCCATAAATATCTTCACACTTAACTCTGAACATAGTAATTCCCAAGCAAAACCGACAAGTAATTATGTGGTACATTCAATCGTGAACTACCTGCTTGAGAAGTGTAGTTCATTGTTTACTTTGTTAGAGTGGGAAAATCTCACGCTTTAACCTTAATTAAGTATTTAGTACGGAGTTATCAGATCAAATAGGCGAGGTACGGTGTATGCTTCCGTGGCATCTATTGTTTGTTGTGACGAATTATTGAAGATGTGTTTTCATCATGATCAAGGTCAATTAACTTAGTGTGACCTAGGTACGCCATAACTGCTGAACAGATCGGGCAGAAGCGCATACAGGTAGCTCTAGACCCGGAATAAGTACATATACTACTTTTTATCCCATAAGTACTGACTTATGGGCTAAAAAGTAGTATATGTTGTTTTAATATTATTTCTATCTTATGGTAACTGTACCATAAGATAGAAATAATATTATATTTTAATATTATTTCTATCTTATGGTAACTGTACCATAAGATAGAAATAATATTAAAACAACGCGTACGAGCCATCTATACATACTCCCCGATTCAAAAACTATTATTAACAGACTATCCAGAATAGTTATTTTTTATAAACAAAGATGTTACAAAACCCAAGAAATATTGTTGGAAAATATTTAACGACTTGGTAGGTATCATCGAAGCATAGCACAGAAGCTCGATACGATTTTTGGTTTTGAAGGCTCATCATCTAATTGATCTCGTTCGTTTTCGAATAAAATTTAAACGTTTTTCTCTACACATGTGTGATATGTGTTGAAGTTTGTGTTTTACTTTTTAGTTATTGCTGCTACATTGTTGTTTTCTGTTATTGTTATTTTGTTTAGTTATCATTCAGAAATGTCTTTGTTGACATATAATATCTTGGATTGTTAATTGGAGTTCAGGGAAAAGTCGTCATCTCTTTATCACGTATAGATTCAGTGATAAATCCTGGTTTAGCAGGATTTACCTTTTCGTCGTTGGATCAATAAGGTCTAAGAAAAATTCATAGGCAAAAGGCCCTTAAAGCTGTTGCACACACGTCTTGTGAAATATAATATGTTCTGCGCACAGGGTTGGAAAAAAAACAGTTTTTTTTATATTTTATAAAACAAACAGTTCAAAATGTTTAAAACAAGTGTTTTTTTTGTTTTTTTTTTACTTATCAATTTCAAAATGTTTAAACCAAGTGTTTTTTTTTCATCAATTATAGCGAATAATAAAATAATCCATTTCTAAACTATTTCCTAATTCACATTAGTAAAAATTAACAAAACGATAAATATTTACCTTTTGTTGCATATCTCAGTACCTCTAATCTAATTATTAAAAATTATTATTATAATTAATCAATACAAAACACTTTACATACACCTTGTATGTAGTGTAGGTAGGTAGAGAACTAGAGAGAGAGCGGGGAATAGGTACCCACTAATCCAGTGAATTACTTTCTTTCGACGGCCGACATAGGGAATTTCCATGCGGGACTTTCCCTGCGGGACTTTACTGGCGGGGAGTTACCTATGCAGTGTATAAATACCACAGCCTGTCTGGTATTTATACACATTCATTTGCAATTAAGGTAGTTTTAAACCCTGTTTTTTTCTTAATATAAAACATAGTTTTATTTCAAACTGTTTTAAACACTGTTTTAAACACGTGTTTTAAAACAACTTGTTTTAATCATGCCAACCCTGTCTGCGCATATGGCTCGTCTCGTCTCCGTAGACTGGCCGCCATGGTCAAAATTCAGCTCGCCATTACCGTCAAGGTCCAACATTCACGTATTTCTTATGTACAGCAAGCGTATTCGTAGAACAGGGTGAACCGCCCACAACGCTATGAGGTACAATATACGAGGCGTGTGGCATATAAGCATTTTTGATAATTTTCATTGTTCAGTAATTTAATTTCTCGTTCGGTCGTTAATATAAATAGTGGTATCATATTTATATTATAATTTTCAGGCAAGCTCTAGAGCGGTCTATGCTAGCCGAGATGGAGAACCTTCAAAGTCAGATACAGCAAGCCAAACACGCGACGGAAATCAACCACCTCACTGCGGAGAATCTAAAACGAGAGGTACCTTCACTGACTTACTGACTCTATTCATGATGAAAATATAATATTATATTTATGTACATGTACATTAACCTAACAGGCACACCCAATGCAATAAAGTACCATAAACTTAATCTTAAGTTAAATGAGTGACGAAAATAGCTAGACACGGTAAACTTTTTCAAAGCGTATAATTGTATACGAGTTTTTGAAAAAATCGATGTCTAGCAATTATTGTCGTCTGTAACCGTACATTCATTATCAACACGAGAAAAAATGTTGAATATGTCGTATGGCGTGGCGTAAGATAAGCGTGTACTGCTGAGCTACGCTGCGTTTTCTACCATCATCATCGCGGCCAGCAACCCACACCATTGCTGACCTCGTCAGTATTGTAGTTTGCTAGTCTAGTAAAACTTGAATTTGTTTTATAGGTTGGTGTGTTGGAAAGCGCGATAATGGAAAAGAAGCGTCAAGTGGAGAGGCTGGTCCAAGAGATGAAGGAAGCAAATCTGCAGAGCTTGACGGGAAGTGTCGACGAGCTGCGACATCCGCTTGATGGTATGTTATAAATAATTCGAGCTTAGGTCATCATACTACACATCTTTGATTGATCTTTGACGACCTTTGTGGCGCAGTGGGCGAAGGTCTACCTGCGACGCAGGAGGTTGCGCGTTCGATTCCCATCTCAGGTCAACAATATATAGGATAATCTGCAGATATTTGTGGTGCGAAGCCGCGGGCAGAAACTACTACTAAATGGTATGTATTTAGTAGTAGTTTCTGCCCGCGGCTTATCTTCAGATAAAAATACCTATGTACCATGTATCTGAGTATGTATTTAGTAATAGTTTCTGCTCGCAGCTTCGCACCCGTTGTTGCCATGGAAACGTTTAAAGGTTATTTCTATATCATGGGAACTCTTTTATGGGATAAAAAGCCTATGTTTGATTCCAGGCTTAGAGCTACATCAAAAAATTTCAGCCTTATCCGTTCAGTAAGTGAGTTGAGTTTATTTATCAAAATATATGGTCTATATGCTAGAAAATATTGAAGATGTTGTAACAAATGCAGAGGTTCATCATCATAACACTAGAAATAAGGCAAATGTAGTGGTTCCTCGGACCAGACTAAGTAAAATTTTGAAAAGTTTCAAATGTATATCTAAAAAAATTTACAACAAAATACCAATTATTATAAGACAAAAACCTAACACTGAATTACTAAAATATGTCAAAAACCATTTAATTAAAAAAAGTTACTATACAATTGACGAAGCTAAGCTGACAGATCTTTATTTTGTGAAGAAAAGTCTGTTACTTAATAATAAGTGAGATCTAGGTACATTGTACAAATTTTATGTAATTTTTCGACATGTCTAAGTGCTTTAAAAATAAATGACTTTTATTTATGAATTTTAGTAGTTTTGGCAAAAAATTACGAGTGTCAGATAATTATGAAATATAGAATAATTCCGTTATCATCTGCTATGAAAAATCGTTTCACCTTAGGTATTATGTATTATTATGAAAAACGTGATAACTTTGTGAAACATTTTAATGTTAAAGTTAGTTTTAATGTTAATGTTAGCGACACTTTAGGAAATTACATAACAGTAAAAGTAAAACGCGTTTCGATGGTGATGGACAAGTTACGAAATGCTTTCACTAAGTGTTATATCATTTTCATTTATTTTTAGGCCACACTGTCTGGCTCACTGCAAGTCAATAGCTTCCCTTCGAATAATTATTACCTGTTGTAAGCGGGTTTACTATATGAACCTTTTTTGTGTTGGAAAACCACCAAATTTTACCCTGAAGAAGTAATTTGTTAAGGGATGAAACTTCAGTGTTCTTCCAAGACAAATAAATATACTGGCCAACGATTCTATCCATCCATGGTTGTCTGGTAGTGATCGCTCTTGCTTGAGCGATAAAACCGCCAATTGTTACTTAATTTTTAAGTTTTTATTGTACATAATTTCTAATATAAGTGTGCAATTAAGAATTTTCTATTTTTCTAATAAGGTTTATAAGTAAGTTAATTGAATAAGTAAGTTAAAATTTAATCTTCTGTCTATTTATAATTTTATTTATGCACATATACCCACTTCTCTCTTTACTATCTCTCTCTCCCAATAAGGTTTGCTGGAAGAGAACTCTTTTTAGGGTTAAGTTCCCCTTTGTATTAATTTTCTAGAATAGGTTTTATATATAGTTTATCGTGAAAAAAGTATAAATAAATAAAATAAATAAATTTATAGTTAACCGTACAACCGGAATGAATTAATCAAACTACAGTTATATAGTTTTTATTACTATACTACTAGCTGCGCCCCGCGGCTTCGCCCATTGGAAATTACTATTTTCTCACCGTTTAAACCTTCCTTGGACTACGACAAACACTTCAAAACCAAAATCAGCTAAATTGGCCCAGCAGTTCTAGAGTCTTAGGGAGACAAACGAATAGAAATAGATTTTTATTTAAATAGATATCTATTACCTATTGAACAGTATATACTTTTCTAGGTTTGTGCAAAGCTGGCAGCGCTCGCCGCATCATAGGATCGCCTCGTCAGCTAGAAAACGCAGCTCCCACCAATAAAAACCCTCACGGAGTATGGGTGTAGACCGTCACCCCATAATTCTATGGTATTATAGTATAAGAGATTATAAGGCCTGTTAATAGAACCTATAATCAAATTAACCAATCGGCTAAATATTTATCACCAATGGCCTCATTTTTAAACCAGTAATGGTTCCACCTATCTTTATTAGTTGAATTTGCTGTATCGAATAGTAGGATATTAGATAATTTGCATGTATTTGTGTTCAATTTAGTGTCATATTTAAAGTAATTGTTACAAATTAGGGTGTTTTATTTAATTTATAGATACTGGTAAGGTTAAAGTGTACTTAAAATATTGGCCTAATGTTTTTATTACACCAAGTATTATGTATCTTGCCGTGTAGTTGATTAACGGTGTTTGATGTACTCTTTTAAAGTTTTATGTAGAAATCATATGTAATTTGGAAGATACAAACTACAATGAATTAGGTTAGATAAGTTCCAAAGTATTTATATTTATAACGGGGTTCTTATGACAGCCTATGTTTGGCCTAGATTGATAAATGATGCAATGAAAAAAAGTGTAATACACTTAATTAAGCTGGTGTTTTTTCAAAGTGCTATATTTTAGCTTTAGCGGATAGTTATTTACTGTATCTATTTAGAATCTACTCTTTATATCTCGTTCAATGCATTCGGTGATTTGATTGTCTTAAATCTCACTTTATTGGACTGTCGAATTGTCTTTGGACTACCACTATACCTGTAGTTTTAATTTATAATAATAATTATCTAGTCGAAAATACACGCCATTGCAATATTTTATAAACAATAAATCAAATTCTGGCATTTCAATTAATTTTGGCATTTATGAAATTAAAACAAATTGATTTTGTGTGAAGATTTTTATGATTCGTAGTTACTAATAGTTTTAAGGCAAGTGTGTTTATTTTAAAATCATATCATAATTATATCAATGAAATAAAGCCATATAAATAAAATATGTATAATTTCGTTTCATTTGCACGTCCTCGTAAATAAAACTATTTTTTAGAATAAAATCCTTATATTCATATAACTTATTCAAATAGTACGAAATTATATCTGTTTAAAACAACTATCTTATAGAATATCTCTATACAATAGTTATAAATGCGTAAAACTACGCTGTACTTCTTTCTAGTATATTTTAGTATTGCTATATTTACAATTACATTGATATAATTTGCTGAATTTTTCTGGTATCCTGCTTGAACTTAAGGCTCGGCGCAAACAGGCCACAGACAACGGCCACCGGTGGCTGTCGCGCGCTACCGGCATATTAGTCATATTGGCAGAAGTGCGCGAGAGCCATCAGTGTTCGGAAGCCGCCACATTTTATGAACTCCGACACGGAAAGTTTACTCGCAATATTGTTAATACGTAGACGACGCCGTCGTCGCATCTATTGTCTTCATCCACGAACAGCGCGACAATTGCGGGGCGTCTTGTGGGGCCCGTAGCGAACACAAGAGGCGTGTCGCAGACACTGCTGTAGCGAGGGAACGAGTGCGTTAAGTCGTCTCTGGCAACCGGTGGTTGTGGTCGCTGGCAACCGGTGGTTGTGGTCGGTGGCCTGTTTGCGCCGAGCCTTACAGAAATAGCAGATGTAATGAATTACAGTCAATAAAAATAGTCAGTTAAAAATTGAAATCACATTCTGTACATAGCTGTTACAGCTCAAGTTACTGATGAAATACTAAACAAACAAAACTATCCTACTAATTGAGTTATTAAACAACATGCGTCAACTGCCTTTGTGTTAAATAAAAAACGAAAGGTTTTTAATACCCTTTTACAATACTTTTATTTCATAACCACTCCATCAAAGCCTTTAGTTTGATTCCTCAATTTTAACTGAAATAAATAGCTTGATGTGCATTTGAAGAGTCTGACAACCTAGAATTGATAATCCGGAATTAAACCAAATACTATGCTTTTTCCTCTTTCTCTCTATTATACCGTTCTAGTTCTTTTAAGAACTGTCCTTTAGGCTTCATTACGTTAGGCCTGTCACCTCTGCACTTAGGACAGAACCATTTGCCTTTAGGTTTGGTTGTGAGTGAGACACAGGAGAAGTGGAACCACTCAATGGGACAGAGATCGTTGTCACAGAGGATCATCTCTCCGAATGATATTTGGTCGCAGAGGCAGTAGCGCGGTTCGTCGGGGTCTATTGCATCGGTTTCCTCTGGTGGCGTTTCGGACCGCTGCGCTGCTTGGCGTGCTTTGCGTTTTTTCTTCTTGCCGATACCTTTGAAGACATGAATAATAAATTAACTTGGGAAATAGTCTTTTCTTTTGTAATAAATTTGTAAATTACTTAAAGTCCTATTATTTTTTTATTATTCTCCTATCCTATAATTATGTTAATCCAGAATTTCATGCATGCAAAACTTCAGCCCAATCTGTTCAGTACTTTTGGTGCAGTCTTCACATAATGTAATCAAAAACTTTAGCATTATCTGTAATTTATTTGCCACCACCAAACAAATTCGGATTTCCAATCTGTTTGAGTGCAGTTAGTTACTGTTTTAAGGGGGAAAGTACTGGAACAATGATAGAAAAGTAAATATAAAAGTAAATACCTTTCTTATTAGCGGTGCTGTGTGTAACTCGCTCGCTATCTCGTTCACTCGACTCCGCTCCGTCCGTGGCGATGCCCGCGCCGGTCGTGGTGCGAGCGCGGCGAGCGCGCTTAGACCATCTCTCGCCTGAAATTCAATCACATTTTAGCCCATTAGACTTGACTTCTTTGATCAGAATATAATAATTATTTATTGCCTGAACTTATAACTACTTATTGATACTACATAATATACTAAAAACATAAATTATATCTATAATTAATAAGTAGGTACTTACATAACATACAATTCACGTATTTAAATTAATTAATAACTAAGTACATTCTCAGGCAATGGGAGTAAGCTCAGCATAATGCCGACAAGCTTAAAAAGCATGTTCGGCGCTGCTTTGCTATTGGTGATATATAGTTTGATGTTTTGCTAGCTCATTTCGTATTGTACCTATAGTGTGGTTTGTGGACAACTTGTATGTGAGTTCTTCAATCACTAATGAGAATGACTTTTGACTTTGTCTTCACTTAAATTTTTGTGTCTACTAGCGGCATAAGTTTTTAATTATAATAATAATTGAGTCCCTCAAGAAATGCATAGAGTTTCGTCACATTTGTCTGTCTATTATGAATGAAGATGTGTGTCTTTTGTGTATATCCTATAGAAGTAAGAGAAGTCTTTAAAAAAAACAGAGAAATAGAGATTTGATGCGACAATAAGGATTCATAGGGATACTGACCTCCAGATTTATCTTTATCAACCTTCTCTTTTTCTTTCTCAGTCCGTTCAGAAGGCGCTGGTGCAGTGTGCTGTACTGGTGCTGCTATGGGTATCTCTTTCTCCTTTTCTCTCTCTCTGTCTCTTACTGTCTCAGGAGGTGGAGTAGCCTCTTTCTTACTAACTGTGCCATTTGTGCTTACTTCTAAGCATGTCACTGGAAAATATAATTGGTAACTTAAAATGCTAAAAATGTACTTGTTGAAATCTAAAAGGCAGATCAAATTACATTTCAGCATTTCCTAGTAATAATAACATAAGCCTGGTCAACTGGTTAACAGCTGTAAGGTATATATCTTTGTAAATCAACTAGGTATGTACAGTAGAACCACAATTATCCGAATGCTGACTTAGTTTATACTTTTTTTAAGGTAGAATTGATAAAAAATTCAGTGGAAAATGCTTATTCTGAGAAGTGACTTACTTAATTTCTTATGATCTCCATCGAGTGAGCGTTGCTTGTTGTCTATCAGGTCCTGCAGTACTTGGACCACCTGAAGCTTCTCGTCTCCTATCTCCTGGGCGGTTACGAGCACAGCTTGCAGACGGATAGCAGCTCTGGTGCGACGGCGCTCTTCAGTGTTTGTGCCAAGGGATATGGCAAGATGTTTCTCTGCTTCTCTAAGACAATCTGAAATATTTGAATAAAAATATGACTTGTGTTATGATTTGCATTCAATATTCATATTATAAAATAAGTGTAGATTTGTTGATTGGTTGGTTGTACTTTGTATTCCTTGTAATTGCGAGTGGGGTTTCAACTTTTCATTGTTGAGTATACTGTTTTTTTAAGAAAATTTATAAAAAAAACGAACTAAACTAAAGGTTTCATTAACGTAAAATTGTCGAGAATTACGCGAAGAAGCATCATTTAGTAGGAGAAGCGATGTTATTTTCGTCGTGCTTTGGTTTCGCTGGCTATACCTATGTTTGGCTATGTAGAACAGACGAAAAGTAAACGTCAACACAACAATTTCGAAAGCGTTGCATGAATTACTTCTGGCTCGATAAACAACTGAGCGTTCTTAGCTCGTTGACAAAGTTAAAAATCAGTAGCAAATTATAAATTTACCTCTGTAAGTTACGTCGAGCTCTCGCATACGCGATAAATGACGCTGTAGATCATTGGGAAGGTTTTCGACACAATCCAAGTAGTTATCCACATAAGTTGCTGAAAGCAACGCTTCAGTAGATGTCTGGTTCAACATGGTGTTCAAAGAAGAGCCGTTTTCATATTGAAATTATTAGAAATATTTAGAAAAATATTAAAAACCACTTTGAAAGCAAACAACAACTTTGCAACATTCAACAGCCAGAGTGTATCAATAACAGAATTTCACTTCACGTAACTATGTAATGGGCAACGATAGCCGTTAATAACTACCTATATAACGTTAAAAATGTATAACAATGAGGTCGTTCGTTGAGTATTTCACGACTGATGTAGATATAGCTAAACAAGTGAATGTTAAGGCTCCTACACACAGTGCCGCCAACAATGCACCAAACATTGTTTCAATAGATAGCGGGCGCACCCCGCCCTGCTCGACCGTTGACAATGTGTGTAGGAGCGTTTACGTGTAAGTTGACGTTAAAAACCGCTAAGCAACGAGTTTAAATCAAACGAAAAATTAAATGAAATAACTTTCTGTTTTATTTTTTCCGCGTAATATAAATATTTTTATCGGTAGATAAAAATTTACGATTTATATACAGTCACGATCGGATAAAAAAAACTCACCATTAAACGTAACTTTTATGGAATTCCATAAACCGTTATAGTGAAATAACGTCCACCCCTAGTCAGGCAGCCCGTGTCAAAAGCATCATGGCCGTTCGGAAACTGACTGTGATTTTCTCGATGGCTATGAACATTTTTGAAGGAAAAAGTGCAACAAAAAGCAATAAATTACTTAATATAGTAAACTAATTTAGTTGGTGTTGTTATTTAAATAACGAAAAACATATTTCAGTGAAAAAAGTACTGCAATGAATCAAAATTCTGATCCTTGGTGATAAGAAACCGAATCAGTTTTTGAACGAGACTAGTCGTTCGGATACACCGTTTTTTTATTTGAATCAGCTTTTGGACGAAAGGAAGGACTCGAGACTTCCGACTTCCCTAGATAGAGGGAAGTACTTCGCTTTGCTAATACCGATTATATATTTTGCTTCATTTTATGATGAAATTTTTAATAGCAATATTGTAAAAAGTTGGAAAGAAATATAGGAGGAAATATAGGTACAAACATACGAGAACATCAAAACTTTGGAGAAACGACCAATCCTGTACGTATTTTCTTGACATAAAAATCATCATTTTAAGTCGGTAGGTAGCAGGCGCGGTCCCAGGGGGGGGGGGGGGGGGTATCACTGGGGTCATGAAACAAATATAATAATAAGGCAACCAATATAATCCAAATAATCCAATATTGTCTTTAACTAATATGTATTATGTCATAAAAAGTATAATTGATCAATTGTAATGTGGAAATTAAATTATAATAAATTTACACAATAGGCAAAGCGTAGAACTCGTCTACAGAGTAGAAAGAGCTCTCTAAGAGCCAAAATACCATGGTGGAAGCTGTCTTTCTAATAGTATCCGGCAGCCTGTTGTAGACTGAGGGATCAATTATATATGCGGGAAACACACATGACATGGGACATGGTCGCGGCTCCCTCCACTCGCCGATATTACTCGTGTTTTGGGCATTATGTTGTTTCGTATCAGTTCCGAATAAGCAACGGCACTTTTTTTCAGTCATTTTCTATCAATTCAATCACTACAACAAATATCGCGAAATGTTACAAATACTATATACCCATAAAAAAATTAAAACAAAAACATATTTAAAAAAATAAGCTTTATTTACTAACACAATTAATTACATTTTTATCTATACACTGAATTTTAACAATAGCTCTGTGGCAGTACCACTTAAAGTGGTGAAAGCCTCAAAGTCATAGTCATACATAGGTATAGGTAGGTTCTCGTAATTATTTAGCTTACTCCCCCCCGAAAAATATAATAATTGTTTGTGAAATAAATAAATGAAATGAAAAAAACCCACTCAGTAGGTATGCTGACTGACGTAGGTTTTTTATACGTGGTCTAAACTTAGTAACAGAAATTGGGTATATCATTACCCTGAGCTACTCCTCCAAAATATAATGTTATGTAGGAACCTAGATACCTATTTATCTTAGTTTCGTAACAGGTGGTAGATGATAGATCTCTCTGGAACATGAAGAACAAAGAAACTGGGTAGGTATCAACTTTAATTTAAACCACCTACAAACAAAACCCACGCTTGCTAGAAAACATGATTCAAAACCAGCAGTGTGATATTATAACTCCTTCTGAGTACTGGCAGTTATAATTTTGATCTTTCTTCACTGACATCGATCATTTTGATAGATCAGTTTTGTTAGCATTTGGTTTGGGTAATTTTGGTTTTATCAAAATTTTTGTGCATGTTATCTTAGTGCCCTTAGGTAGGTAAAGTAAGGAAGTGCGTGTTATGTCTTCCACGGTCATCTACGTGGGGTTGCCGGAGGATTCGAGGAGTTCCATAGCCAAGTAAGTATGTACCTTTTTAACAGAACCTATCTATTCCATATTCTATTCAGCCTGTGATCATTCACTGCTGGCTTCATCATACGCCATTCTGACCGGTCCGGTATAGTTTCTTCACCCAATCCTTCTGGATATAATTCAGGTAAGTACCTTCTGCTTGTACCGAATGAAAACCAGATTTTGACCTTTGATTAATTTATAACTACATGCATCATTTTAGTTTGATACTTCCAGTGTCCTTTAGTCAACTTGGATATTTTTTGTATAGGTACAAAGGTGTTACAAAACTCAAGGAAGGTATGTGTGGTTGGTGAAAATTATTTAACGACATTGGTAGGTACTATCATCGAATAAAAACACATACCTACCAAAGCTCGAAACAATTTGTGATTTTGAATTGCTAAAGTTTGGGTTTTAGTTCTTTGTTGTTTTCTGTTATTGTTCAGTTATCTTAAAGTTTTCATTCACGAATGTCCTTGTTGACATAAAATATCTTGGATTCTAAATCGGAGTTAAGTTAGGTCCAAGCAAGGTTGAGGTAGGTAATGTTTAAGTGATCCCTAAAAGTACCTAGCTATTACAGACAGTTTCAGCTTATGTAGCTACCTACCTAATTTATTTATTGTGTGTTTTACTGTAATTGAAGATGTAGGCTGAGCCTGATTTATGCCGGTCTCGAGAGACCTTAGCACGAATGAACAGGCTTAAGCGTTTTACATTTTTTAAATCTTAGCTTTAGCACAATCATAGACAAGCAGCTTGTCTGTGCCGCCGTCTCGACACAACAGACGACAAGCCGACAAAATATAAACACAATTGTTGTGTTATCGTTAGTGCTAGCGCAAAAATTATAATCTCACGCACGAGATAATAATAGAGAATTAGGTGAGCGGACAAATCCGTTAGGTACTTTGTTCTATTATGTCTATTGATTGTTATTTTTTCTTTTTGAGCAGAGAAACAGTATCTAGATCAAGCAAATGTATTATTTTAGACCTAAAGAACATAAGATAATTGACTCATGTAAGTTTATGTTTATAGTTAGTCATATTAAAGGCAATTTTTCGTAGCCTTATTATTTTATTTTAAATAAATGTTGTTGACGCGTTTATTTACATTTCTGTGGTTAGCTACATGGCGCCAGTTTGTTCCTGATAGAGGTACCCAGCAAGCCCAACAGTGGGCGGCAGCGCCTTGAGAATCCCAATTAAGGGCAACGTCAGGCTTGTTTGTGTTTCACTAGTCTAATTGTTCAAATTAGGTAGCGTTTGCAAGGTTTAAGTTAATTTTATTTCATTAGTCACTTCTATGTAGGTAGGTAATAGACATGATGATTGATTTTGAGAAACTCAACCAAGATATTTATAATATCTACTGAATACTAATTAAATCATATTTCTGCAATAAAATGAATATTGAAGGAGAAATTGATCTTTTACTATCTCTAACTAATAACTATTATATCTACAGAATAACCGTAATATTTTTATTAAAAAATAATCTCTTTATTAACAAAGAAAATTACAAAGGGACGGATATATGTAACTTTTAAACACAATTAGAATGCATGAGAAGTCACGGGCTGAAGCTGCTAGTAAAACAAAGTAGACGATATAAATCTCAAATAAATAAAAAAAACTATTACGAAAAACAAAGAGTAAGGACATTCATTGTGTTTATGAGTCCTATTTATTTTGTACTGTCAGCCGCACTACTATCTATCTCAGGAGGCGCAAATAAGCAGGTCTCAATTTCTGTTGAGACCTTGCATTTGCTTCCCTTGGAGTTGCGACCCATCCTACAAAATGTTGTACAGTTTGCCAGAAACTTTTTACCTGTACTTTTTATAAGGAAATAAATAAATACTAATACATCACAAGTCTTGAACTTAGAGCAAGGTGTCGAAAATAAGAAGTGAAATAGGTCTAAGTACACATAAGGTACCTACTTTGTTTTGTTCATGAGACCATTGACACAGTACCTACACATATAGAACCATTGATATATTGCATACATAAATATTATTATTATAACTTACCTATAAAACTAAGTACAAATACATCACAAATCTTGAATATAGGGCAAGGTGACGAAAATAAGAAGTGAAATAATGTATGTAGGTCTCTCTCGGTAGTACACATTAGGTACTTTGTTTTGTTTATAAGACCATACATTGAATAAATAATTAATACCTGTTGGATAGCAAGGAGTGGAAGGAGAAAAGGGAAGCCTTTGCCCAGCAGTGGGACAATAATGGCTAAAAATAAATAAATAATACCTGCAACTTGTGCGGTTGACAGTACTTACTACAGTCACCACTAAAATTATCAACACCCACCCGGAGGTCCTCAACAATAGTCCCCTTTGACGATTCGACTCAGTCGTTTCACTGCATTGTTGACTGCAGTAAAACAATAGAATTATATACTTCACAGCTTGGTTGTTTGGCTTATTGAGGGATTTAGCTTTGAGCTTTCAGGCTAACTGTAAATAAAGCCATCTGCATTTAAACAGACGGCGTGTTTATATGGAAGATCTCACAAGGTCTAAGCTAAGCTGTTGCTGAGCTATTGCCTTTTTGATAAGCTGCATGCAGCACATACACAATTTTTAGAAAGTAGTAGATAGCGAGAAATGACGATTTATGTAAAAAATGGGACGCGCTCGCGGCGCCGTGATTTTTGTCCGCGAAGCTCGGTTATTTAGGGCTATGTAGTCGATTTGGCCGGGCGTGTGAGTGGATAAGACTATTTCTTATTGTTTACTGTTACTTAGCTGTTTACTATTATTTATTGTTCTCAAGCTTTGTTCCATCAAAACTTATAAATTTTCTCCGTGTTATCTTAATATGTGCTTTAGTTATTGTGACCTATGTATGTATCATGTTCAGGTGGTCATCAACATTCGACTCAACGTTGTCTACGTTGTTGAATGCGGGCAGGAATCGAACTAGAGTTCTTTCTTCCGGTTTCTACGTCGAGGAAAACTTTCCTCAAGTCATGTGCTGTCGCTATGAGAGCCTTGCAGGCTTCTCAAGAGCTGTTCATTAGCCTGTTGGCTGTTCTGATCATCCTGGGTGATGGCTTCGGGCGTCTCTAGGAGTTCCCGGGGCAGAGGTCGCCACGGAGTTTTTGCATCCGGGGGTCTCGTGTGTTGAGGAGCGAGTCCGTTGAGGTGTACGTGGCGAGAGTTGTCCGCACGATCGTACATTCTGCGCGCCAGCTGGACCACAAACTCCTTTATGGTGCTTATCTGCAAATCGCGTGCGATGACACTGTTACGTACGTAACGCCCGGCGCCTGTACAGACTCTGAGAGCGATGTTCTGTTGGGCTTCGATTCTTTTTTAGTTAGTAGCAGAGCACAGGAAGTACCATATGGTACTCCCTGTGCTCTGCTACTAACCAATGCAAGAAAATACAAAACAATGCAGCACCTGCTGTGCTGCTGCATTGTGAGCCTCGGGCGAATGTAAGTCTTGTAAACCCCAATCTTGTATGTATCATGTGCTGCAGTGTCGAATAAATCTCTTATATGTCAATGTCAAAATTTTCATTGCAAGCATGTTGTACATTTAAGGGATCTTATAAATAACATGGTTGTTTTAAACATGCACCCTGCTAGTACAGTAAGTAGTAGTAGTAGTAGTATAAGTAGGCACGGCAATATTATGTTATAAAATAATATTATTAGGCTAGGTGGCTAAAACTTGCTAAAGTATAAGGGCTATAAACTATAACCTCAGCTATAACTATCCTTATTAATAACTAGCTGTTCCCCGCGGTTTCACCCGCGATAAACTCGAATTTCACTTTATTAGGTGATTTTTTACACCTTGGGTTACATTATTGGAGTTTTATTAAGGTTCCCTAACTTTTTTTAAAATACTATATAGCCTATGTTCACCGGGGATAGTGTAGGTTCAACGTTGAAAGAAATTTTCAAATCGGTCCAGTAGTTTCGGAGCCTATTCAATACAAACAAACAAAAAATCTAACATTTCCTCTTTATAATATTATTAATTAATTAATAATGAGATCGAAATAGTAATTATTTAAATCATAATATAAATATTAAAATCTACTGTGAAGCAACTGTGACTCTAAAAACTCTAGTAGAGAATAAGTACTACCTAGTAGGTACAAAACAATACAATACAATACAATTATTCTTTATTGCACACCATAAAAACAGATACACTGGACAGGAAAAAGACAAATAAAGAATGTGTTGTACAATGGCCGGCCTTATCGCTTAAAGCGATCTCTGCCAGGCAACCTTTGGATGGACATGAAGAGTTAGAACAAGTATAGACGGTGGCGTGATAGAATAATATTTAATTGGGACATACTAACAAATACATATATAGGTACCTACTATGTAGGTAGCAGGTACCAATACAAAAGAAAATTAGATAGTACGATAAATACCAACATCATCGTGAAAGTGCCCGCAGCATTTTTGCACCGCTCATTATTTGTCAATTACCTTCAAAATATCTCCATAATAGTAGCGAATTCGTGTCAAAGAACAAAGAGTGACACGAATGATGGTCATTTTAATAAAATGATTTGAAATAATTTCGTTTTGAAGAGTTTAAACGAAAGTCAAAAAAACGTTGGGTTTCTCTTTTATCTAAAGATTTTATTTAGGCAAGTATATTTAAGCTTTATTCATCATCTTCATCATCAGCCTATATTAGTCCACTGCTGGACATAGGCCGTAAGTTTCTATAATGAGAAACGAGTCCTATTGTTACTTTGAAGGATTTTTAATATTTTTTAATATTTGTAGATGTGAATCCTGGGTAGGTGTAGGTACCTACATTAATTATTATCTGAGATTTTGTACTGGATGTAAGAAAAAGTCTAACTTGTTGTTTCAAAATGCAAAAATAAGCTCCTATGGCTAGCACAATAAACAGATTTAGATGATTGACAAGTCAAATTTTATACTAAAAATTATTATAAAATAAGAAATAAGGTTTCTTTTTCATTTTCTTTTCACTTCGATTTTTCACTTCAAGTTTTGCAAGTCAAACAATAAAATAGGTACCTGGGTAGGTATCAGGTACTACTGCACGGAACTGTCCACTCCCGGGTTTAATACTTATCTACCTATAAACTAAAGTCTACCTACCTATTAGCTAACTAACGTTAACAAATATCTCCCATTTCTCGCCCTCAAGCAAGCAGTCTCTAACCTTCCATATACGGGGACATATAATGGATATCAGTTATTATTAAAAGTTTATTTGTAAAGTCTGTAAAACTGTTACCAATAAAAAAAGGCTTGTATTCGACCAAAATAAAAAACTACCGCAACCATAACCGTTCTTTTCAATACGGTCTGCGTCTACAAATACGACGCAAGACCAATACCGAAACAAAGGGCCATTTTACCCGCTCGTAAAGGCACTACAATGTATGACTGAACAATTACCGACGGTCTGGGCACCCACTGAAACGATTACCGAGATAGACGGTAAAGGTCGCCGCCCACAGAGAGTAACGCTACGCACGGCTTCACTGCCACGGGTTGATTTGTTCGGCTTGCGGCACGCAATACGCAGTCGTGCGTTGATGTGCTTTTTCCGCATTGTATTGTGGTACCATTGATAATTATCATTATAATCAGATAGCATAAACCTAACAGTAAAAATGGTGTTGCATTTCGTAGCCTTGCAAAGCGTATATAACAATAGTCGTAGACCCAACACCGCGTAGACGTGCGTAGCATCGCGTAGCAAGTAGTGCTACGAATTCATAGAGCCACGTAGCGACACTAAGCACAGGCGTAGGTGTCGTAGCTTGTAGCATCACATTCGCATTGTTGATTGTGTGTGTGCTACGCTGTCATTGTAACGCGCTACATGCATAGCGTAGCGTTTTATGTAGCTCTCTACAAAGAAGCCGTTACGTTGTTGCGTAACCGTGCATAGAAGAGGCATTGTTTGTAGCGTGTAGTGCTACTGAACCGCGTAGCGCTGGTGAATATGTAGTGGTACAATGTGTGGAGTAATTCGCATAAAAGTACCAAGGCGTAGGGCCGCCTAGCCGTGCGCGGCATGTGGCATCGTGTAGCCTATGGCAATAGCGTGCATATGCATAGGTACGTTGCATATAACCACCAATGCTTGCACAAGCACGTTGCAGTTACGTATCTTTACTGCTTAATAGCATTACGGTAGCTGTGGAATCAAGCCTTTACCGAGATGTGAGACACGACAGAACAACACAGCTTGTTAGGAAGTTGCCTACTCAGGAGGAACTTCTGGCTTTCACTTGCTCTCTAATTAATTAATTGCAATGTCTAAGCATCGAACACGCCACGATTACCGTTGATAGCCGTAAAGCAAACAGGCTGAAGGGAAATCTAAATCTGAAAATAAATAGTTGTCTAATGCTTTCTGAATAATCTTGATGCATTTTTTTTTGAGACAGAATGATAGACACATGTTATAACGCCCAAGATGTTAAATTTAGACGAATGTCATAATTGTACGATATTAGAGCGGATTAAATTGGGTAGGTACGACTTAAATGATTACTTAGCCATATACCACTGAGTTCGATGAGTCGATAATTGTACGATATATTTGTACGATCTACAGATACTTGTTTCGGGTGTTCTAGTCGTAGTCTGGGTATAATAAAAAAATTTATCTATGTTTTATCTACCGGGTGCGGCGATTGAACTGTCCGTATGTGAAAATGAAATATTTCTGTTAATTTTCAATATTTGTTTATACACTTTTGCCATGTGAAAATAGAAAGTTCAAAGTTTTATTCAATTTATTCCGAATGAATAAAACCGCCTTTAGCCTTTACTACAAGCTGAAGTCTCTTTCTGAAAGAAGCGCAGGCTGCTCGAATGACATCGTCACTCAAACAATTCCATTCTCGCGTAAGAGTAACTTTGAGCGCTTCCAGCGAAGTGTGTTTTTTAGCACAGGCCCTGACCTGTAAGACACCCCAAATACAAAAGTCCAACGGATTCAAGTCGGGCGATGACGACGGCCACATATCTCGGTTGATCGGCACTGGAACGTTTGCTTTCAACCAATTTTGCGTTCCAATTGCTCTGTGCGAGTGCTGGAAAGTCCAACGCTCAGAACCGAATGTGTTGCGTGCCCACGGTATCAGCCCTGGTCGCAAGACTTTATCTCGATAGATTTGTTGATTTATTTTGACTTGGTTGCCACCCATTGGAAGAAAAACGAGCGGAGAACGGCCTTTTTCAGACACCGCCGCCCAGACCATGATTTGGTCGGCTCCTTGGCGTCGAGTGACTTGCAATTCGTCAGAATGGTCGCTGACACGTCCTTTCAACCAAACACGGTCATTTTGTTTGTTTAAAACCAAGATGGGAAGCTCGCCAGAGTCGAGCAAGCGAATCAGCTCTTTCGATCGATCCAACCGTTTGCTACGCTGTAAAGCAGTTAGTTCCTGAGAAAGGTTTTTTTTAATGGTTTGCGACGATCGCTCACCTTGAGATCCTTCGCGAGCTGGTTTGCTGAGCGCGCTGGATTTCTGTCTAATTGATGACGCACCTTTTCGACAACTGCTGGCGCCGTTGCAGTACAGCGTCGTCGTCCGCCACCGTAGCGTTTCTTAACGCTACCAGTTTTATTATAACGTTGAATAGTGCGATGCACACATTTCTCGTTCAATTGAAGATTTGGCAGCGCTCGACGTATTTCAATATTCGATTTTCCCTCCAAATGAAGAGCAATCACTGAATTTTGTTTTAAATCCATTGTTCTAAATTCGAATGTGTTTCTCTCACAACAAAATCACTTCAAATTATGATATAGAATATGTCAAAGACCAACATTTGAAATTTTGGCGGCGTTCGATTCAGTGGTTCGAATTTTAAAACAGTTAGATAGAGACGGACAGTTCAATCGCCGCACCCGTATATCAGTTATATTATGGTACCCTTAACCCAAGCTTTGCGTAGCTTTGGGCTAGATAGTACAGTGTATAACTGTCCAGCAATATTTATTTATTTATCCTCAAATCAGTTCAAAGACACAGTTGTCATTGTAACTCACATTTGGGATGTCACGACCGACGGGCGGCGTCACGCACGAGCTGGGGCCGCGCCTGCGGAAGCTACTATTACATGCTTGATTTGGTAAACTCCTTAGAACGTCTGCTCGCCTGGTACTCTGATTGATAATGAGACAACTTACCGTTTAGTGATCTGTTTCAGTATTGCATAAACGTCGAGCCACCGTACCTTCCTATACACATCACACATTTTAAAGGTATATTTCGTACACGAATGAGTCAATGCACTTTCAAGTTGGGAAGCCTATTGACTCACATACCTACCTTTACGATATTTGTAAATTAAAACGTAGAATAATGACGTGAACGTAGATAGTGTTCATTAGAGGGCCGAACCTTCGACTAAAGGTCTTTTTGAAACCGTGTCGGATCAATTTGGTTTGTTGAGCTATCAAATAAACTTTATTGCGGGTAAATTGTTTCTCCATGATAGAGAATTAATTGAATTGAAGATTGTACATAATGCTAGACTAAGTTGCCAAGTATACAATATATTTTTTAGAATGTGAACCTAAGTGGATGGCTTGTAGTGGCTAGTTGTGGGCTGGACTGGCTGTAGTGAGAAGTTGAATTGCAACTCGTTCTACTTGCTCTCAATAGGTCTGGCTGAAAATCAGTGCTTATGCTTCTTTAGCAAAATATTACGCTGAGCCAAGGCCTTTTTAACGTACTGCAGACTGCAGCAAACACAGACGTTTTACCTAGATTTCTATTATATCATTGTTTGTTTTTTTTAGTAAATAGAGTTTTATGATTGTTTGTTTTACTAGTGTAGTGTATAATTGTTGTATTTTGTAGGTGAAGCTGAAGTTGAAAATAATTACAAAATACAAAAATCTTTATTAGAAACAAGAGACTTATAGTATAGGGTACAGTTGTGGGCTGACTACCGCAAAAGTTAACACTTTGACTGCGGCTTTTTTTCGACGACTGCGATCTTTTTTTTAACCTTAAAAATTCGTGCTGCCGCTCTACACAGCGGTTGTGTTGCGCCGCACATGTGTTTCGTTCGAAAAATATTACGGCTGTGCTGAGTCACACAGATCTGTATTTTCTCAGCCGCTGCGCTAGTGTGGTTTTACGCATATTAGTCATTTGTAGAAAACACATACCGTGTGATTTCAGCAGTCAAGTGTTAAGAAACTGTGTAGCGGAGTCAGCAAATAAAGACTTTATCTATCATCTATCTACAGAGCTGAATGAGTTGTGATTGTCAGTGCCAACTTTTTTAGACGTCCTGGGTGCCGGGTATGCTATCCGGCGATCTGTATGGGTGTGTTTTCACACGTACCGGAAAAATTGTCATACATTGCGTCGCCGGGCAGGCGGCACCGTCACTTGCAATACGGCATACTACTGGTTGCAAATAATAATGCTGAAAATTAAATTCAAACTCAATTTTTTGTATTTTTTATGCTTACAAAATAATATCATAGATTTCCATGCAGGCGAAGACGCGGTGCGCAGCTAGTAAACTATAAAATAATAAAACTTTATTGTTCCACAGAGTTGCTTCATATAACATTCGTTTGTAGCTTTACTTATTCGTATAGATATTTTACAATGATCTAAATGTATAACTTAAAACAACTCGAAAAATTACAATCTAACGAGGTAAAGGTTTCTTGTTCGATTCTTGTAACGTTTAACACTTCGAGTGCTAAAATCACACCGTATGTGTTTTCTACAAGTGACTAATATGCGTAAATCCACACTAGCGCAGCGGCTGAGAAGATACAGATCTGTGTGACTCAGCACAGCTGTGATGTTTTTCGAACGAAACGCATGTGCGGCGCAACACAACCGCTGTCTAGAGCGGCAGTACGAATGGCTTAGGTTAAAAAAAAGATCGCAGTCGTCAAAAAAAGTTCGCAGTCAAAGTGTAAGAAATAAAACACTTTGATGCTTGAACAATGGTGAAAAGGTGATCTTGCTTGCGTAATTAAAAAGACATAAGCAACGGTGCGTTAGCGTTTTTAGAATAATATAGGTAGGTACATATGCCTTTACCTAAACTACATTTTAATCCCATTAAAGCCCATTAGTCCCTACAGAAACTCACACCGCGCCAACCCTTCGGTTTTCATTGATTCCCCTGTCTGCTAACAGGCTTAAAGGCTGAGACTGTAACGGGATCCAGGAAGGGGCGAAGCCCTAAGCCGGTGCATATGGTGCACTTGTATGTCGGTTATAATTTAATACCGTAAGGTGTCGTATTATAGTTTGACCGAAACCGCTGTACCGCTCCTTAGGAAAGTGCGGCGAGGTGGGGGGCGAAGAAAAAAGAGCAAGAGTACGCGTTGACGGCAGACTGATGGATCGGAGTGGCCTGTATTTCCCCCCCATCTAGCCGCTCGCATACCTCAGGCGCGGTACAGCAGTCAAACTATAGGCAAAGCTGCTTTGTATAGTATTCTGGGAGTAATAAATAAAAATGTGATGTAAGATTTTATTGCTGGGATTATAATCTAAGTTCCTTCTTCTAAGTATGGCTGTAACATGTACCTACCTACATTATTGTGGACCTGAAATAATTGAATTGAATAATTATTATATTAATTCTCTGTGAGGTATAAAATCAGTATTATTTTAAAACATTGCCAATGGAATAGGATTGTATTCGTGGAAGACGACCCGGACTCAGGGCGTTTTCACACAGCGGATCGGACCGTTTTCTACGGATTCTTCGCTACTACGATAAAGCCGTCAATTTCATTGGTGTTAAATTAAGTTAAACCAGTGTTTTTAAGGCGATGAATAAATGAAAGTATTATCTTAGTATAGAAGAAGAATCATACCGATATAATTAAGTATAGAGAGACATATAGAGATCAGATACATTTTTTAAACTGGCCCAATTTTCTTTTGTTTTTCTTACAATTATCCACGCCGACGTCACTAATGCAGACCAGACCAGACATACACACCCGCACATTAATTTCCATTATACGAAAAATCAAAGGGGATCGCACAGGTTTCGCTTATACTCTACACCCACGCATCAAGCATAGACCTAAAGCAGGTTTTGCTCTAGGCAACATAAACGTTCAATCGGACCAGCAAAACGACAAAGTTTCACCGCTAATGAGCAGTAAACACGTGCATCGTCCGCGCCGGCAGCGTTGGTAATGACGTAAAGTAAAGTGCGGCTAAGTGCGGTGCTGTGCTACCGTGGATGCCGCGGGCGGCGCGTGCGCAGCTCTGCTGTTCGCAGCAAATTGAATTCCAGTTATCTATTGCTTGATGATGCTTGAGTTTGTATTGTGCTGTACTTCAGTGGCTTGGCATGACGGACACCTAATGATTCTATGTAGACACAGGCAATAAATAAATAATGCTGGACTATTCACACAGAATCATCAAGCCCCAAGCTAAGCAGAGTGTTATGGGTACTAGATGACTGATACACTCAATACATAGATATTATTATTATACAAAGAAAACGACCAGAACCCCCGGAACAAATATCTACAGATTGTACAATCATTTGTCGGGCGGGATCTAAACCGCAGCCTCCTGCGTCACAGGCGGCGGACCATTGCCCATCGCGCCATAGAGGAAGTCCTATAATGTTACATAGAATAGAACAATGAGACGTCACGTCTCACTATAGGCCATAATTGGTAACGTTATTACCTACTGATTGAATATTCTGAACTTAATTAATCCCTTCGCAGTTTCCCCCTCAAGGTTAGACGTTAATCATTCATTCGGGCGGTTCACGTCTCGACATCTCGTATTGTCAAACCGAACTCAGTGCATGTATTTCGGAATTTTGGATCTAAATTGTTTAATGTCTTAGAATTTTGAATATGTAGAAAAAAATCTCATTATTAGTAGGTATCCTGCACCCTTAACATCCCGGAATCCGATAATATTTTCCCATCTCCCCATATCCTTACCCTATGCCTCCTTGTCCGCAGAACCTTATCAACGACTGCGTCAAGAAGCGTAGGGGAGTACCACTATGTTGACGTCGAAAACTCAGCTGTTAATACATGCGCCGTGTTGTTTAACAGGTGAGTCCTTTTAATCAGCTTCTATTTTGAGTCACATTTCAGTGTTAGGGTCGGTTCATATCTGACGGAAAATGGGTCGCGTATTATCGGTCGCGTAACGCCAGAACAGGCAAATATAATAGGTTGAATGTGAAAGGTTGAATTTTTAACCTTTCACACTCAACCGATGATGCGTTAGTGCGTCGAGCGTACAGCGTCTGTTACGTTTCCGTCAACGCATAGTCGGTCGACGTATTTTGTATGATGCATTCTGACTAGGCGTAACATCAGCGGAGATCGTTTGTATACAGGCCGTTCGAACTGACTAGACGCGTAATGTGGCAGGTCTAATTTGACCGAATGCACGCCACCTATGGATGATATGCTCGACGCATTTCCCGTACCCTTTCTCCGTAAAATATTACCTATACATACGAACCATTAGGGGTTGGTAAATCTCGTAACGATACACTTCCAAAAAATATAGACGTTGATTCTTTAAATCGACACTTCTCCTCTTCTTCCCAATTTGATGGGATGATTAAAACTAACACCCTGCGGGCTCTTTCTCTGTCACCAACCCCTGCCACATCAACCTTTTTTCTAAGTCAGTTCTCCGATTGTGATGTCAAGAGAAGCGTCATGTCAATCTGGAAGAGATCGCTCTCAGCGATAAGGCCGCCCTTTATACCTTTATTCTATGTTTTTATCTCTGTATTATTTTCTATTTTGTGTGGTGTAATAAAGTGTTATCTATCTATCTATCTATCTACCGTTGTCCTTTAAAATTCTTAGACAGCCTGCTAATGTCAAGTTATCGGCGGTCTGTCGACTTCGGTGTGTCCACTCCATTATACTTAGATCCACCTTTCTCGGAGTAACCACGTCAACAAAGACATTATTCTCTTTCCTTACTTATGAAAACCATTACAATCTATTGCCTTTCATTCCCAAATCTGCCCTATTGTTTGGAAAAACCATAGACAAAATAATAGAATAAAGAACATAGACCTCTCGATGTCGCCAACTTATTCTCAGTCCTGCTTGATTCAGATTTTTTCCGGCCACCGCGCATAATTACTTGGATATTATACATATGTATGTACATTATTTCCGAACACTTCCGTCGTCATCTTGTGGCTATTTCATCTGAATATGCATGCGTCACTATAAATAAAGTTAGTAGGTTATTAGTTAATATAATCCAGTAGTTTATTGCAGCTAGTTTTAGTGCATAGAGCCAGGCAGTAAAGAGCCATAGACACTAAAACAGAAAGCTTTTTATGGCAATTTTATAAGCCCTACTACCGTTTTCAGTACTCGATTATAGCACAATGCAAGAAGTAGAGCATTTTATAAACAGATACTATATTAGTATACCGGCCGGGTGATTATGTAACTCGCGACCGGTTTGCGACAGGCGTAACTTTAGCACGTCAATTTTGTATTAGTTTGACACCAGCTACAACGTCAAAATTGGTCAAAATTGACGTTTGACAGCACTGATTGCTTAATTTACGCCTGTCGCAAACCGGTTGCGAGTTACATAATCACCATACGGGTTCAGTTCAGTTAGACAGAAAGCCGATGAAAGAAAGATTTGTAACTGGGATTTAAAACAATATAATTATAAATAGCATTCGAAAATCCACGACTTTTTAACCGACTTCGAAAAAAACGAGGATGTTCTATGTTTGGCTATATTTATGTTTTTCTGTGTTATTAATGTTCGTGGATTTTCATATTAATCCTGCAAAACTTAGACTTACCAAGGGACTCCAAGTAAAGTTTTCAATACAACCTTAGAAGTTAGATTTTTTACTTTGATCCACATTAACATTTGTTTAGGGTATTTCTTCAAACATAGCTAAGAGCCCACACTTGATCAAGTTAAATCTGCTTTCAAACAAGCAAAACTTTATCAAAATCTGTTCAGCCGTTTGGGATCTTCGATGCCACAGATCGAGACAATGATATACAAATTTACTGCGTACTGTCACTTCATTGCATTGAAATGAAGATAAAATCAATAACACGCTTATTATACGAGTACCTATATCGCCCACGTGGAATTCTATGTGTCAAATGGTTTATAAACCGTCCTCTTGAATCACTACTCTGTTAAACGTGGTTAAAAAAACCGCCTGAAAATCCGTTGCTTAATTTTTAAAGATCTCAGCATGGACCGACAGACAACGGGTAGCGACTATGTTTTATATTATGGAGTGATTATTACATAGGTAGGTATCTATAGGCATGTGATAATAAATCAATCGTATAAAATGTTATGCGTCTAAATCCTTATTTTGTAAGCACTTAGACTAGCCATAAATAAAGTTATTGAAATCTGACTCACTCTGACCTCAACTGATAACTCCACTTTTTTGTTGGAGTTAAGAGTATATGGGAAGCGATTGCGAAGTCCCGAGCACATTACTAACTTGCACACCTGGCAACAAAACTAGTGTTGCTAGAGGTGATAATTGCTCATAATAGTAGCTACAATTGCCCTTAATAAAAGGGTTATTAACACTTCCTTTCATAAGTAATTGGTCTAATGGGTAGCATCTTTTGCTTTCTCTCCTATTTAACGGCGCGGGCCGTATAAAATTTAATGAAGAACAATTTCAATAATTCAATGTGGAGGCCATACTTTACAATGCAATTTAGAGCTAGTTTTCTTAGAGTACCTATGTTCTTACCTGCATATTCTTTGGCTGTATATAGACGAGAAGAAGAATTAAATAACTATAAATTCTTAACTAAATGTTAGTACAAAATAGTGTAAGAACTAAGCGCGTATGGCTAAAGGCTTGATGATGATTGAGATATTATTCCAAATTTCATGACTTAGGACCAACACGCAGAACACATATACCTAGGTTGTTGCGTTTTGGTTAGAATCTAAATTAAATAAATATAAATAAAAGTATAATTTAAACATTTTAATTTGGATTACGGAGGGAACTTATTAGCATTAATTCTATTGACTTTGCAAGGTTTATTATCCAATGCGTCTTGCTGTTTTTGGTCGCACTCTGGCCATTGGTCTCGCCCACGCGTGCGAGTGGGAGGAACATGAGCTTCCTGTTTTGGCTATACATACTCTTACGATATGAACTTACTATTAACTTGCACTCAGATGGCCTCTAAATGAAGTGAATGTGCAAAACAATCAGGAACTTTTTGATCTGTGTTTTGGTTTCTTACAATAATTAAGACGGCGACATTACGATCATATAGTTCAATGATTTGATCATTTGATTTTACATCTGCGAGAAATAAACAAAAAATAAATAATGCTGCACAATTCACATATGCATTATCTAGCCCCAAGTTAAGCAGAGCTTGCGTTATGGGTACTAGATAACTGATATACATAATACAGTACATTACATTGATATATATTTTTTATTATACATAGAAAACGACCAGAACACCGTGAATTATCTGCAGATCGTCCAAACATTTGTCCTGGGCAGACCTTCGTCCACCGCACCACAATGGTTATCAAATAGTGTCAGGTATCAAGATATATCCATTAACTGTTGTATACGAAATGAAAGTAGAGTCAGAAATTCACGAAAATACTCAATACTCAATACTCAATGATTTATTGCTTACATGTGTACAAAAGTTCTTAAAAAATAATATAAGTCCAACATGCACCCTGCAAGGGTATTGCAACATATTAAAGTTAAATAAATAAAGTCGTCGGTATTGCAACATATTAAAGTTAAATAAATAAAGTCGTCGGTATTGCAACATATTAAAGTTAAATAAATAAAGTCGTCTACATCAAAATAATACTCGTCCTCGTATGTGACATTGTTATATATCACAAGAGGAGCCTGGCACGGCCTGGCGCTGGCTGAACCGAACTCGATGCGATCGATAAAACAAATAACGTTTGCGTGATTGATGGACTACCAAACTACGCTATTGTTGCGAATGGCCACAATAAAATCCGGCATTTTTAGGCCTTTTTAGTGGAGCGCGACCTTATTAGATTTATTTGGGTTAGTAGTGTGTTTTCATTAATTTTACAAGCTAAAGGGTCATGTCAGAAACGTCTAGGTATTTGCGAAGTCTTGAAATACCAGCATTTATATATTACTAGCTGCTCCCTGCGGTGTCACCCGCGTTCAATAAGAATTTCACATTTCTAGGGGGATATAAAGATTTCTTCCCGTTAAGTAGGTAGTTTTTTTATGAATTGTGAAACTCGTCCTATTTTTAGAGCAAAATTGAGCAAAAATACGAATATTACCGTAAATCTTCCTTGGGAATTTGATGTTTTATCAGGTAAAAAGCCTATGTTTCTCTCCATCTATCCTTTCAACTATATATGCCAAAACGAGTCAAGTCGATTTGTTGCTTTCTTAGGGCGTGAAGGAAGGACAAACGAACACATTTTCGCAATTATAATATTAGTTAGGATAAGGATCTATGAGGGATATATTTTATCGCGTTTTTGCCTATGTCATGGTTAAAGTCAAAATATTTTATTTTCTTTAGGCTTACAAAATAAGCATTATTTATTTATATTTACATCTCTTATGTGTCTAATACGTGGTTATTTGCCTATGTAAGTCTAAATATAATATGATTCGATACATGTTAATGTTTAAGTAAAGCTATGCACAACAACAAATTATTTATATACTATTGTTGGTGCGAAACTGAGCGACATCTGGCCAAGCATTAACATCATTGAGATAATCATTTATGGAGTAGTAAGCTTTCATGATGAGATTTTGTTTTATGTAATTGTCACACATCTTTTAAATGGTGTGAGATATGGTAGTCTTTTATCACTTAAACTATTCACCTTAGATATCTTAAGTATAATTCAAAATGCAATTTATGTAAAGACATATCTTTAGTATATCTTAATGCCATCTTCCTCCATGCATGTATATATATTATTGAATTACCAATAGGATACATTTCTAGATAACTGAGCAAATTGCAATTAAGTAAATAAGAAGCAAGCAGGGCTATCAGCTAGCCAATTGAGTAATAGTTTCCTGTCTCATAGCTAAGTGTCGTTAATTTGCCAAGTAAAAGTCAATTAGGCGACGTGGGTGATATTTTTTGTAAGCTCTACTGCGAGGCTTAGAATCTTTGCTAGCTGTAGCAAAGATTCTAAGCCTCTCTGGGCGTTTCCGCGGGTTCGAATAAGTTTTTTTGGTTTTACTTGCAATGTAATTAACTGATAAGCAATTATTTTAAATTATAATCTACTTACTTAAATAAAGATCACCTATACGATAGATAATAGAGAAACAGAAGATATTACTGTTCGGTAGATGATTTGATTGTAATTTTTATTGTTAATATAAAATTTACAAATTTCGGACATTTGTAAAAATTTCGTTACTGAGTTCGCATTCACACAGCATCAGTTTAGCAGGCTCCGTTTTTATTATTAAGCGAGTTCACACATATAACTGGTACTGATATCCAGTAATGTACCAATTATTATGAAAAAACTAGTTTCTGCCCGCAGCTTCGCAGATGTTTGTATGGAAACATTTTTAAGGTTTTTTGTACCCCATGGGAATTGAATTATGTATATATGTTTTATTCCGGGCTTGGAACTACCTGTACGCAAAAGTTGAGCCCGATCCGGTCAGTAGTTTTTTCGTGAAAGAGTAACAAACATCCATACACAAAAACTTTCGCTTTTATAATATTAGTAGGATAATAAATTGTATGACCGTACCCTTAGTTCGATTACATTATATAAGTCCATAATGAGTGCAGTAAGTAAGGTTTTTGCTTTGGAACTTGGAATGTTTCCTAGTATTAGTGGTGAAGTTATGCAATAGAATGAAGAATGCAGTGTGATTAGAGAGTTTGATCTAAAGGAGTTTCACTTTACCGACTTCAGGAGGAGGTTCTATGTCGGCTGTATGTATATTTTTTTCTTTTTTGTTTATCGGTTTCCCCATCAGTTATGGACTGATTATAAAAATAAAAATGGTATTGAATTGGTCCCATAAAAAAAAATATTGTCAAGGTATTTATCCCGTCAACCTGAAAGAACAACATTCACACAATTAATTAGAAAAATCATCACAGACATTTTTGTCCGTAAGTTTATATCCTCCTATTCGTGTTTGACACTCACACTCACATTCTTGGAATATTTAACATTAGAAAATATTTTAAAAAAAAATTTTTGCATGTTTTTCAGCAAAACCTATGTTATTTTTTTTATAAGAACAACGTAGAACATCATTGTTCCCTTCTTCAGCGCGGCGGCGCGTCCAGAATAACCCTCTTTCGGCTTAGTACACCTGTTTTGTGGCACCCTGTATAGTATAGGCTGATGATGTGAAAGCTTTGAATATACATCATTTGTGTTAATAATATTAAATGCTAAATTATCTACAACCTACCGTGAAATAGGTATTTCATTAAACAAACATGTATTAATGGCATCCATTCTAAATATACGTGTGTATACTGTGCTAATGCTCTGTTCATCAGCAGGTTTAGGTAACCGCTGTATTGAACCCTATATAATAAATAGTTCGAAGTTTGTTCCGGCTAGGCTACGTCAGATGTCGGGAACAAAACTATTATATAGGTAAATGTATACTAGCGGACCGTCCCGCCTTCGCACGGCTATTGGAATATTTAAGGTAATTATTTTACACCTTGTGTTACATTATTGGAGTTTTAGTAAGGAACCTTATTTAAAAAAAATATATAATATAGCCTATGTTCACCGGGGTGATGAGGATAGTGTAGTTTTCCAACGGTGAAAGAAGTTTTTCAAATCGGTCCGGTAGTTTCGGAGACTATTCAATACAAACAAACAAACAAAAAATCAAATCTTTCCTTTTTATTGTTTTTGTTAGTACGTAAGACCTCGCACTCGGAGTAAACGCTAAGAAATCTAAAAATGGCAGTCGCGGGCCAGGTCCAATCGAAATTTGTGGGATATTATCGAATATCTTAAAATTATTGATAGATATTGACGACGGTGACGCGGTGGTCGAAGGTCCGCCTGCGACACAGGCGGTTGCGGGTTCGATTCCCGCCTCGGAACAATTGTGTAGGTATACGATCTACAATTATTTGTTACGGGTGTTCTGGTCGTTACCTATGAATAATAAAAAATATCTATGTAACGTATTGTATTATATATAGCATAGATCCGCAGCGTTCCGTGGTAGCTTCCGATACGCGGCGTCCAAGTGTTGGAATAATATACCATCACCAATCAGTATACTTAAAAATAAATTTAATTTTAGGAAAAAACTAAAAGACCTTTTTAATTGAAGAACAGAGAAAATTTGGCAGCGTAAATATCAATATCTCGATTATATAATCGAGATATTGATGTTTACGTCGTCTACATCTATGTCTATATCTATATAGTTATCTATATAGATATCAATACACCTTCTCTGGGCTCTAAGTCTGTAAATATTTTATAGATAACTATTACTTTATCTTTTAATTTTTGTTTTTACCTTACGTACAAACCTTCTGTAATTGTTGTGAAACCTCATTCTTTATTATTATATAACACGCACCTATTATTGTTATATTACTTTTTAATTATCTCGTTTATTATTATTATTTTATATCATCTGTTTACTAGACATATACATAGTATACTCTCCTATTATTCTACTTTTGTTTATTTGTATCAAATATTTTTCTCTTTGTTGTCACCGAATTGTCGTCCGTGACTTCAACTAGTAATTAAGATCTTTGGCTGAAAAACAGCGCTTAATAAAATAATGTTCAGCACACGCTGAGCCAACCCCTATTTCGGCGCAGGGTCATGGAGGTAGTCTTATTTTAGTCTTAATATCACCTATTTGTGTCGTTTACCCCCATGATAAACTTCTTTGTTTGTTTATTCTATGCCTGTATGTTGTACCTGTGTCTAAATAAATGTTTTTTCTATTCTATTAATTATATCAGTCATCTAGTACCCATAACACAAGCTTTGCTTACCTTGGGCTAGGTGATGCTGTGTGGATTGTCCAGCATTATTTATTTACTACCTGCGCCTCGCGGTTTCACCCGCGTGTTGATAGATATTTTGAATACTATACAATATATCTTTATGAATTTGTAGCCTATGGTTATTCTGATTATGTAGGTTAGCTATATTATTGTGAAGTTTCATCTAAATCCATTGTGAAGTTTTTGCGTGGAAGAGCAACAAACATCCTCACAAACTTTTGCGTTTATAATATTATATTATAGTAGGATTTATTATTCTGCTTTATTTCTTAATTCCTTTTTTAAAATTTGTGATTTAAAAATATTTAGGAAACATTTAAAACTTATAATTACATAACACGAGACGACTTTATTTCCTTGCTCGTTCGACTAAAGCTCTACGATCGCACAGTTCGATTCCCTCATAATAATTTAGCTCATCGTGGCCGGACTGGGCAGTTTATCAAAGATCGATTCAGAAGTCTGTGATGAATGAAACCAGATAATTGCTTTCTCGATTAAACGCCCATTTATCAATCAATAGGGTTGAAACTGGTTATTCGTGAAGAGGATTTTACGATTTGTCTCTTTTTAACAAAACGAAAGAGGAGGAAGTTCTAGGTTCGGCTGTATTATGTACTTTTCTATAATGGTACTAGAGATATAGTTTGACCGAAACTGCTGTACCGCGCCTGAGGTATGCGAGCGGCGAGACGGGGGGGAAATATCGGCCGCTCCGATCCATCAGTCTGCCGTCAACGCGTAACTCTTGCTCCATTTTCGTCGCCCCCCACCTCGCCGCACTTTCCTAAGGAGCGGTACAGCGGTTTCGGTCGAACTATACAAGGTTGTTCACTTCCATAGGTATCACGGGGAAATATCCTCATTTTTCTTTAATGGTACTAAGGATACAAAGTTGTGTCGCTTGTACCATCAATGGTACAAATCAATGGTACTACTGACACAAAGGCATTTTTTTATGTATGTTCGTCGATTTTTCCGTCAAATTGTGGATCGATTTGGAAAATTATTTCGCTATTGTATGGAGAATGATTCCGGGGTGGTCCCGTAAGAATTTTATTCCCGAGGGATAAGTATTTTTATTAGATAATAAATTTTTAAAAATAAACTATGATAGTTACTTATTGGGGAATGTTAGGCAACTATATAAGCTATAATTATCTCTTTTATCTCATTAAGATCTCGTATAGGAACCGTTTATTAAAAAATCTTTGATAGTTGCCATTCCAACAATAACAAAGAAAGTTTATTTTTAAGGTAACGCGATCTGAACACATAATTATAAGTACTAATTAACGGATATCATCCCGTGACCACAACAATGTGCAATGTAAACCTGTTGAAAAAAAAGGTAAAATAAACGCGATACCCGCTAAATTAAAACTATGAACCCAATAAAACATTATACTAGGGTTAAACTTATGGTGTAGAAATTTATATGCATGATGACAGTTTTAGACTTTTAGTCCAGTAATTTTAGAATTACTGGACTATAAGTCTAAACTAGACAGTATCTATTACTGGACTATAAGTCTAAACTAGACAGTTTTAGACTTTTAGTAATTTTAGAATTACTGGACTAAAAGTCTAAACTAGACAGTATCTATTACTGGACTATAAGTCTAAACTAGACAGTTTTAGACTTTTAGTAATTTTAGAATTACTGGACTAAAAGTCTAAACTAGACAGTATCTATTACTGGACTATAAGTCTAAACTAGACAGTTTTAGACTTTTAGTAATTTTAGAATTACTGGACTAAAAGTCTAAACTAGACAGTATCTATTACTGGACTATAAGTCTAAACTAGACAGTTTTAGACTTTTAGTTAATTTTAGAATTACTGGACTAAAAGTCTAAACTAGACAGTATCTATTACTGGACTATAAGTCTAAACTAGACAGTTTTAGACTTTTAGTAATTTTAGAATTACTGGACTATAAGTCTAAACTAGACAGTTTTAGACTTTTAGTAATTTTAGAATTACTGGACTATAAGTCTAAACTAGACAGTATCTATTACTGGGCTATAAGTCTAAACTAGACAGTTTTAGACTTTTAGTAATTTTAGAATTACTGGACTATAAGTCTAAACTAGACAGTTTTAGACTTTTAGTAATTTTAGAATTACTGGACTAAAAGTCTAAACTAGACAGTTTCTATTACTGGACTATAAGTCTAAACTAGACAGTTTTAGACTTTTAGTAATTTTAGAATTACTGGACTAAAAGTCTAAACTAGACAGTATCTATTACTGGACTATAAGTCTAAACTAGACAGTTTTAGACTTTTAGTAATTTTAGAATTACTGGACTAAAAGTCTAAAACTGTCAAGTTTTGCATACAGTGGCATCCCTGCTACGTCGTACAACTTATGACAAGTTGCTTGATTAACAATGATTCTAGTGGCTTCCCAGGGATCGCCCTGAGACATATCAGCATGAGATCTTCTATTAGCCGCGTCTACTTCCTGATACTACTGTGATTTGTAATGGCATCCTGCGATTATTGTTCTCTGTGACTTATGGTCTCGTCTGGTCGCCTTTAAGTAGTGGTTTACACAACTTCCCCCGAATCATCATCATCATCATCATCATCAGCCTATACTAGTCCACTGCTGGACATAGGCCTCCCCCAATGAGCGCCATAGCGCCCTGTCTTCGGCTTGACGCATCCAGCATCTACCTGCAGTCTTTCGCAGGTCGTCATCCCACCTGGTCGGAGGGCGTCCTACACTACGTTTACCGAGTCGTGGTCTCCACTCAAGAACACGTTTGCCCCAGCGGCCGTCGGTTCTTCGCGAGATATGGCCGGCCCACTGCCACTTCAGCTTGCTAATTCTCAGAGCTATGTCGATAACTTTAGTTCTCTGTCGGATGTATTCGTTGCGAATCCTATCCTTCAGAGATACTCCGAGCATAGCTCTTTCCATAGCTCGCTGAGCGACTTTGAACTGGTGGACCAGCCCTATCGTGAGTGTCCACGTCTCAGCTCCGTAGGTCATAACGGGTAGGACGCACTGGTTGAAAACTTTCGTTTTCAAGCATTGCGGTATGGATGAAGAGAAGACTCGACGTAGTTTCCCAAACGCTGCCCAGCCCAGCTGGATCCTCCTTTTGGCCTCCTTCTCGAAATTGTTTTTACCTAACTGCAGAATCTGCCCGAGGTATGTGTATTCGGAAACGATTTCGAGAAGGTGACCATGTACGACCACCGGCCTTGGATCAATGTGTCCATTGATCATGACTTTGGTTTTATCCAAATTCATGCCAAGACCGATGCATCGGGAGGCTGAAGCTAGGCCGTCCAGCATCTGGTTCAGCTCCTCTAGCGACTCCGCCAATAGGACTATGTCATCAGCGAATCGTAGGTGTGAGATGTAGTTGCCGTTTATGTTTATGCCCTTACCTTTCCAGTCCAGCGTCTTAAACAAATCTTCCAACGCGCTTGTGAACAGTTTCGGGGATATGACATCCCCCTGTCTCACTCCTCTGCGCAATTGGATAGGTTTAGACTGCTGGCCCTGTACTTGGACACTCATAGTGGCGGCTTCGTAGAGACATCTCAGAACCTCGATATAACGATAGTCCACTTGGCATCGCTGTAAGGATTCCAGAACAGCCCAGGTCTCGACAGAGTCAAAGGCCTTCTCATAGTCCACAAAAGCCAGACACAGGGGCTGATTATACTCTTCGGACTTCTGTATAATCTGCCTCACTGTGTGTATGTGGTCTATGGTGCCATATCCACCGCGAAATCCGGCCTGTTCTGGTGGCTGAAACTCGTCGAGTCTCCTAGCGAGACGGTTCGTGACTACTCGTGAGAACAGCTTATAGACGTGGCTCAAGAGTGAAATGGGTCTGTAGTTTTTAAGAAGGGTTTTATCGCCCTTCTTAAAAAAGAGCACCACCAAACTCCCGCTCCACGCCTTTGGAGTTCTCCCACTGTTAAGAACGGCGTTGAAGAGGTTCTGTAGCTCCTGTATAACAGGAGCTCCTCCAGCTTTCAAGAGCTCGGATGTTATACCGTCTTCACCGGGGGCTTTTCCATTTTTAAGCTGCCTTAGAGCTAACACGATCTCGTCTTGACTGATGTCAGGTAGTTCGTCGGTGTAGTGGCGTGTCAGGGTGGCTCTGGAATCATGGTTGTCTCGTCGGGAACGAGGGGCATGAGCAGCGTATAGACGGCCATAGAAATCCTCTATCTCGGCTGAGATCTCTGGCTTCGACAATACGGTCCTTCCGTCGTGCGTTTTAAGCTTTGTCAGGTGGCTCCTGCCAAGCTGCTGAGTGAATACTTTGGACCCCCGGTTTCGCTCTATCGCCTCTTCAATGAGGCGCGTGTTGGAGCTCCGGAGATCGTGCCGTACCATCTTCGCAATTCGCTTGTTCAGGTCTGACCTCTCTGACAAAGTCGATTGGGTGGTCTCCCGTCTTTTTGTCATCAGCCCAAGAGTCTCATCCGAGAGTTTGGACTTCTTGCCAGTACGCTGCTTTCGACAGAATTTAATGCCCTCGTCCCTCAACGTTTCAACCAGATTGTGTAGGGTCTCGTCAGCGTCATCAGTTGGTTCCAAGGCAACAAATCGATCCCCGAGAAGCTGCTGAAACTTCTCGGTGCCCGCCATGATTTGGATTAGGTCAGGTCGGAGCGTGGACTTCATCAGACGGTTTCTTTCAAGCTTAATGTTGATATTCAGAGAGCCTCGAAGGAGTCGGTGATCAGATCCGGTATTGAACCTGTTGATCACTGAGACATCTCTGAATATGTGCTTGCTATCCGTCATGATGAAGTCGATCTCATTTTTTGTCACAGTGTCGGGGCTTTGCCATGTCCACTTCCTTTGAGGCTGTTTCTTAAAGAAGGAGTTCATTAAGAACAGCCCCTCCTTCTCAAGGAAGTTGACAAGCATTTGCCCCCTGTGATTCCTAACTCCATAACCATGTGGGCCTATTCGGGATTCGTTGCCAGTCTGGATTCCCACCTTGCCGTTAAAGTCCCCCATAACAACGTTGAAGTGGGCCTTAGTGGTGTTGTGTAAGGCTTTGGATATGTCTTCGTACATATCCTCCACTTCATCATCCGAGTGTGCCGAGGTCGGTGCGTAGACCTGGATGACCTTCATGCTGTACCGTTTGGACAGCCGAAGGATCAGGTACGCTACCCTGGTCGACACACTGGAGATTTCTTGGACGTTGCTAGAGAGGGCCTTATTGACGAGGAAACCTACGCCACCCTGGGATGTTTTATCACCCTCGCGAAAGTAGAGAAGATGGCCCGAGTCTAGGGTTACGGTGTCCTCCCCCTCTCTACGGACTTCACATAACCCCAGAACATGCCATTTGATGTTCTCTAACTCCACTTCCAACTGCGCTAGATGATGGTCAAGCCTAAGAGTGCGTCCGTTAAACGTAGCCAGGGTCAGTTTATGTAGGGTGTGGTAGCCTAATGTAGCCCGGGGATTCCTAGCACCCCCTGCCCCGCCGTTACCGTGGCCGCTACCATGGCCAGGAATAGCGAGGCGGCCGGGAACTGGGGGCCACATTCTACTGGCGTATCGATCCATGGGGGGGTTGATGCCCATAATCCCCACGCTGGGCATGCGGGTTGGGGATCGCAGTATAGGGAGTGTGCTGCAAGGGACGCTGCTGCCCGCCCCCCGGTGTATGTCCCTTAGTCGCCTCCTACGACACCCACGGGAAGAGTTGGGTTGGTGCTATTCTTTCTAGGCCGACACCACACAGCCACCCCCGAATACTCAGACGCAACTCAAATGTATGCAATTTTCTGACAGATTTTCATTGAAAACTGTCAAATAATGGCTAATTTATTTTTAAATCTTTATTATCTAATAATACTTATACCATGGGAATAAAATTCTGATGGACTACGCCGGGATCAATATCCATACAACGGCAAAATAATTTTCCAAATCGATCCATCATTTAATGTAAAAATCGACGAACATATATGTACATATGTATATCAAAATATATTATTAGGTACTCGTATGATGTCAAGTAGAAAGATACTGTTATTAATTGCAATAACACTATTATAATCCGAAAGTTTGGCGGTTTAGATGGATGGATGGATATATGGATGGATGTTTTATACTTCTTCACGGAAAAACTACTGAACGGATCAGGCTGAAACTTTGCATAGCTGTAGCTATAAGCCTGGAATCAAAAATAGGCCACTGGTTATCCCATAAATCAGTTCACGTGGGATAGAAAAAGCCTTGAAACATTCCCATAGAAAAAACGCGAAGGTTGCCGGGAAGAAATCGCTCTTAGTGATAAGGATGCCTATTGTGCATCTGTATCTTTGTTTATTTGTTATTTACTGTTTTTTTTCTGTGTTTGATGTGCAATAAAGCGTATTTGTATTTTATTGAAGTCGCAGGCAGAATATAGTTCGGGTCAGCTAACGATGCGATGGACACGTGTACCTAATTATAGCCTGTTCTTTATCAATGCAATTCACCTCAGTCTTGCACATTCTTGCGTTAGTCTTACATCCACAAATAAATTTTATTAATTTATTATTCATTATCAGCCATTATTGTCCCACTGCTGGGCAAAGGCCTCCCGTTTATCTATAAATAAATAAATACTAGTCAATAATTTTGGTCAATTCACACAGCATCATCTAGCCCCAAGCTTAGCAGAGCTTGTGTTAGGGGTACTATGTGATAACTGATATACATAATACAATGCATTACATAGATAGATATTTTATTATACATAGCAAAACGACCAGAACACCCGCAACAAATATCTGCAGATCGTACAAACATTTCTTCCGAGGCGGGAATCGAACTAGCAACCTCCTGTGCCGCAGGCGTACCTTCGCCCACCGCGCCACAGAGGTCGTCAAATAATAGCCATCGATCCCCGCAAACCTATGTATGTAATGTTAACACCTCTAACCTCCCATTATTTCCTCCATAGACAGTCGCGAGAGTAATACTGGTAATACCGCTTGTTTAGTGCTATCTACGGTGATAACGAGTCATAAATCAACGGATTGAATGACTGGAACCTACATTTGTTTGCAGTTTCTTGGGAGACAGGAGATTAGACAAACAAGTCTAACATATGGAAGGTTGTAAAGCTATGGTTCTACAGGGATTCATCATTATCATCATCAGCCTATGTTAGTTCACGTACATAGGCCAATGAGCGCTATAGACTTCAGCTTGACGGATCCAGCATCGCCCTGCAGTCTTTCGCAGGTCCCGTCTGGTCGGAGGGCGTCCTACTATCGTTTACCGAGTCGTGGTCTCAACTCAAGAACACTTTACCCCAGCGGTCGTCGGTTCTTCGCGAGTTATGATCGGCCCATAGCCACTGCAGCTTGCTTATTCTTAGAGCTATGTCTATGACTGTGCTCGGAGCTGGGTATTTTCTATGTATACCTAAACGTGGAGGTGGCTTCGTAGCTGACTCCTATATGATGATATTGTATCTTGATATTGTATGGAACGCGCATATTCAGTCTGTTGAAGTAGGTATCTGAAATCTAAAATATATAAATATAATAATGAGGTAAAAGTTTGTGAGGTTGTAGAGGGTAATCTCTGTAACTTATCTACAGAACCGATTTTGAAAATGCTTTTACCAATAGAAACAAAACGTTATTTTTGAGTGTCACAGGCTATAAATTAACCCGAAAAATTAAGACATTTTCGTATATATATATACATTTACTCAACTTTCATCGCGAAATGTTTACGAAACAAATGTCCACGCGAGCGGAGCCGGGACGGGCCGCTAGTATCTTATACGACCAGCAAGACAATGGGGTTTCTGGAGGTTCTGGTCCATCAATCAAGACGGTAAACACTTTTGATGGAGAACAAAACTTATCTCTCGGCTATGATTAGCTACCTTCACTGTCAGCTATTCATCTCGAGTCGTGACGTCACGCCCGCTGCCCGAACAAGTGCGCCGGACAACACAATTTGTAAATCATCCCTCGAGGTTAACCTACAAGATTGTTCTCCCATTTCGTCTTCCATTGCGGAGATTAAACCAGACCCTTGAAGTTTTTGATCAGTGAAACCGCAATGTGTTTGTCTAGTTTGTGATCAGTCGCGTGTTTTCTAAAGGTCGCCTGCAATCAGATCGGTTTCGCCTCAGGCGGTGGTTTCTGGCCGGCACGTGTTCGAAGACTGGTCACGACTGAAATAAGCCTCCGACAAATACCTAGATGGATGTTTATGGTGAAGCTTTGTGGATTTCGTGAGGATTTTTTGATGGCATGGCATTAAAAAACCACCATACTCTAAGCTTCACTTCCTTCTTTTCTTTAGGCATGTAGATCTTGTTGCTATACGTAAAGAATCATCGTACATAGATATATAAAGAGGTAAAGTTTGTGAGATTGTAGGGGTAATCTCTGGATCTTCTGAACCGATTTCGGTTACCAATAGAAAGCCACGTTATATGTGAGTATATAAACCCGAAAAATAAGAAGACTTTTTCGTGCATAAAGATTCTTCAAGATATTTCGACATGAAGATTTACTCTACGTTCGTCGCAAAATGTTTATGAAACAAATTCCGCTTGTTTTTATTAAACCTATGTTACATGTTATCTAAGAAATAGAAAGACATTTAATTTATAACAACAATACAAATAGAAAAAACGAGTTATGTCTATATACATCCCTAAATTAATTATTTAGTCCTAATTATTCCGCTGTATGGCATTCTCCCTATCTTACTTTCACTTGTCATGAATAAAGGACCAATCTTCTACATATCCATGCTTTAGAGGAAAAGTTTTATGCTTAATACTTTGACTGCGATTTATTTTCGACGACTGCGATCTTTCTTTTAACCTAAAAAATTCGTGCTGCCGCTCTACACAGCGGTTGTGTTGCGCCGCACATGCGTTTCGTTCGAAAAATATTACGGCTGTGCTGAGTCACAAAGAGCTGTATTTTCTCAGCCGCTGCGCTAGTGTGGATTTACGCATATTAGTCACTTGTAGAAAACATGTGTGATTTCAGCAGTCAAAGTGTTAAGTACATGAAATAAGTTTTATGTCTAAGTACATGGTCGTTTCCCGCAAGTGGAATATGACACCTTCATTAAGTACATATCTAGTCAGGATTGCCGTTTTATAGCAGACAGTAAAGAGTCGTATACTAACCTAACATGCAAATTATTGGAATCTCAATGGGATGCTAAATACATTGATAATTCTAGCTTTATAACGAAGTTATAAATGCATTAACTGTACGACACTTATCTGTTACAGTTCTTGAGCTAGTGCAATTTTTAAATGGCATAGGTAAAACCGCACTCACTGCCCAGCATCGCCGCTAGCGCTGCTGTAGTTGAACATGAGTTTCTTGGGCCATGAAAGTGTTAAATCAGAAAATAAGGCATTATTACGACCGATGTGGCGTGGAAGGCAAAGGTCCGCTTGCGATGCAGATTATTGCGGGGTTCGATTGCCGACTTGAGACAAATGTTTGTGCGGGGCCAGCAAAAACCACCACACGATCTTATATTGACTTTTTTTTTTTTATGCAATTTTATTATTTACTAGCTGCTCCCCGCGGCTTCGCCAAATCTATGTGTCAAATTGTTTAAATCCTATGTTAGACTCCTGGTTCTAAGCTACCTCTCCACCAATTTTCAGCTAAATCGGTCCAGCCGTTCTCGAGTTATAAGTGTTGTAACAAACACGACTTTCTTTTATATATATAGATTTATTTGTAAAATGGTCTTAAAAGACATGCCTAATGACTTTCAAATGTATATTATAGGATGGGTGGTTTTTGCTTAATTCCACAGCAGATGAAATGGGGGATGTGAATTAGTACCAATAAAAAAATTAAAAATTGTAAATCAATCAGGAAGTTGGAACATGAAAGTACCTAGTGCCATGCCAACAAGCGGAATGTATATTATTTATATACTAATATACTATGAGATATATATATCTCATAGTCCTCAGACCCCGGGTAAGTTTTATTCGAGTGAAGGACCAATAATGTAAGGCATTAATCTATTCACTGGAGAGGCGATTAGACGGTAAATTGACGGATTGCAAGATAAGGTGCATATCTGGCTCTATGACAGTTTATGATAATAAAGACGTTTATGAACGAAAACTTAACAAAAACAGAAAATAACAAGTAAGTCTCACATGTGGAGCGAAATTATGTTATGTAGTTTTATGTAAAACTGATCTCGAATTGTTAAATATTGGTAAATCATCATCATCATCAGTCTATAGCAGTCCACGGCTGTACATAGGCCTCCCCCAATGAGCGCCATAGCGCCCTGTCTTCAGCTTGCCGCATCCAGCATCTACCTGCAGTCTTTCGCAGGTCGTCATCCCACCTGGTCGGAGGGCGTCCTACACTACGTTTACCGAGTCATGGTCTCACTCAAGAACACGTTTGCCCCAGCGGCCGTCGGTTCTTTGCGAGATATGGCCGGTTCATTACTATACGTACTTCAGCTTGCTAATTCTTAGAGCTACGTCGATAACTTTGGTTCTCTGTCGGATGTATTCGTTACGAAACCTATAATTCAGAGAAACTCCGAGCATAGCTCTTTCGATAGCTCTCTGAGCGACTATGATTGGTAAATACCTATATTTAATACGTTTTTAACAGTATATACATATATTAGAACAGCTCATGCTAACATTTATTATATAAGCAGTATTATTAGTATAGTGTTGGTGTACCTTAAATAAAGATGTGATTTTGCACGCACGCAATAATGTGCTATGCTGTGCGTCATTGATTCCCGATGAATGAATTTGTCCTTCCGTTATGCAGCACCTACGCACTTCGTAATTCAATCTGCAGTGAAGTATCTTGACCCCAGCTTCGGTCATTTCAATTGACAGTACATTCATCAATAAGGTTCAATTACTTTCTTCTTGATTCTTCGATGCAAACTTGCATTGCTGATTCTCTTATATCATCTACTAACTGCTCCCCGCGTCTTTGTGTATTTTGTGCTTCGTCCGTGCCTCGAACGGGGCACGGCTCTCTCTTATTATAATTCTTGCCTAACTCTATGTAATCCGAGGCGACAACTACCTACGAGTATAATCTTCAATAACCATATAACATTTTTGATCAAAACTGCATTCCATACAGTTTCTTTTCGACTTCATAATTACTCTTCACAAAAGAACACCATGATGTCCAACGTCCATTTAGCGAAACATTGCGGCCTCCTACTTCCGCGTTCACATTCCGATTGATACAAAACTATTTACTATTACATTATTACAAAATGAATCAGTTTGGAAGACAAGAGGTTAGAAAGCAGGCAGCATAGTTTTGTTGAACTTTTTTATTTCAAAAGCAATACAAGTAATATTACCTATCTAAATCAGTTAATCCATAGAATATTTAGATTTGCCAAAGTCCACTTATATCCCTTCACAGAAGGCTGCAATTTTAACACCTGTAGAATAGTAAGAACATTTCTTCAAAATGAACTTCCTAGCGAAATTTGAATTCCTGAAGCACATTTGGCCTAGGTCACGGGCCAATTCAGTTATAATAATAAATAATACTGGACATGGACAACTCACACAGCATTACTTAGGCGCAAGCTAAGCAGGGCTTATGTTATAGGTTCTAGATAATCTGATATACTCAATACAATACACTACATAGATAGATAGTTATTTTTATTATAGTTACCATACGTTTGGGGCAAACGTGTTCTTGAGTGGAGATCACGACTCGGTAAACGTAGTACAGGACGCCCTCCGACCAGGTGGGATGACGACCTGCGAAAGACTGCAGGTAGATGCTGGATGCGGCAAGCTGAAGACAGGAGAATTAAAAAAAAAATCTTATTCTATGATGGTTACATAGAAAATACCCAGAACACACGGAACAAATATGTGTAGATCGTTGCACACATTTGTCCCGCACGGCTGCTGTGGGAATCGAACCCACGACCTGGATCTTCGCCCATCGCGCTACACTCTCCTTCGTAGACCGAGACACGTTCTTGGTGACCCCGTTGACCCACTCACTGACGCTAACCCCGAAGTGACGGCAACAACTCAGCTTCCGCACACTATTCACCCGACTAATAACCGACCCCGCCGGATGCGGGGTCGAAGAATTCCCCGTTTCCGCCCTCAGGTGCACTCGTGCACCTAAGGCGTTACCTCCCTACCCTCTTGTAGCATCTGGCAACAGCCCAAGCCGAGGCTCGCACCTAAGTGGTGGCCCTTGTGCGCGTTGCCCCAACCTAATTTTTACCGGCGAGGCGCCCTCTGCACCCGCCAAAAGTCCGGTAACGCTGTCATGGCCATCTGAGGTCAACAGCATAATAGTCCATTCGAAAAAAAAAAACCACCGCGCTACAGATCGAGGTGAAAACAAACAAACATACATACATCCAGCCAAACTTTAGTATTTATAATATTTGTGTCTGTTTTTCATATAAATGCGTCCATAAGCCCTACGGTCCAGTAATGAAAGCTTGTCATTCAGCACCACAGAATAAATAATAGCCATTCAAATGATAGGGCCATTTAGAAAAGTACTATAACAGGAAACCGGGAATGGGGATAAAAGAGATTGCATACTCGGGTGATTGTTTACGAAATACATATTTACTTATGTACCGTATCGTATTTTTTGGTGTATGCATTTGAATATATTTATAATCATTGTCCGAAAAGTTATTTCGTTAGATGTTTTTATAGACACCATATTATTTAGATTTATGATGATTATTATTATAAGTATTTATGTAATGTATTGTTTTATTTGTATCAGTTATCTTTATCTAGTTCCCATAATATAAGTTCTGCTTAGCTTATGGCTAGATAATTGACGACCGATGTAGCGCGGTGGGCGAAGGTCCGCCTGCGACGCAGAAGGTTGCGGGTTCGATTCCCGCCTCGGAACAATTGTGTGTACGAGCTGCAGATATTTGTTCCGGGTGTTCTGGTCGTTTTCTATGTATAATAAAAAATATCTATCTATGTAATGTATTGTATTATGTATATCAGTCATCTAGTACCCATAATACAAGCTCTGCTTAGCTTGGGCTTGAGGCTAGGTGATGCTGTGTGAATTGTCCAGCATTATTTATTATTCATTATTCATTATTTATTTATAATTGTTAGTGTGTGCAAGAAATTAATGTGTGAATTGTCCAGCATTATTTATTTATTTATTACTAGTGGCCTGCCCAAGCTTCGCCCAGGTGGACAATTTTGTTTCATAAACATTTGCGATGAACGTAGAGTAAATGTATTTTTATGCACGAAAAATTCTTTTAATTTTTCGGGATTACATCTGCGCCCCGCGGCTTCACCCGCGTGGTGATAGATATTTTGGATAATATACAATATATCTTTATAAATGGTAGCCTATGTGTTATTCTGATGTATAAGCTATATTATTGTAAAGTTTCATTAAAATCCATTCAGTAGTTATAAGTATCGATACAACGGGTATTTATCGCGTTCATTTACCTTTTTTCCCGACGTTAAAATCCGTTGTATCGATACTTATAATTATCTGTTCAGATCGCGTAAGTTTAAAAACATTCAGTAGTTTTTACGTGAAAGAGTAACAAACATCCATCCATCCATCCATAATTACTTACAAACTTTCGCGGTTACAATTAGAGAGAATAGATATTGAAATTTCTATTGGTTAAAGAATTTTCAATATCGATTCTGTAAATCCAGAAAAACTTCACCTCTTTATAATATAAGTATAGATTTATTTATTTTAATCATCTCTATTGTGATAGGAACGGATCTTTGGAACTTCTTCCTCATTGTTCTGACTTTTACTTGTCCGTCAATCATTATCATATTTCCCTGGCTTTTATATTTCTTGTCAAACTCTTCATTAGCCTGTTGAGGATTTCCTGATCCATCTGAAAGTGAAATGAGTGCACAATTAGCAGATATTTCCCCAGATATTAATAACACGGTATAAATAGCTGGTCCATCCGTCATCTTCACCTCCCGGCTTCTGACTTGTTGCTCCCTGACTCTGATACTCATTAAACGATTTCAACAAAGGAGGAGGTTCTCAAATCGACTAGATTTTTTTTAATGTTTGTTACCTCGGCAACGGATTTTGATGCGGTTTTAATAGATAGAGTAATTCAAGATAAAGGTTTATAAACCATTTGACACTTAGATTACCCCGCAAGCGAAGCCGCGGTGCGTAGTTAGTAACTTATAATCAAATAACTTTCGAGTGGGTGAACCGATTTTGATGATTCTTTTTTGATTTGAAAGCTGGTGCTTCTCGTGTGATGGTTCCAATTATATGGTCTAGTTCTGACAATGTCATCCATGAGAAAACCATATAAGTCTTAAATTTGCATTAAGTATGTGCGCGACAAATGGACGAGTAACTCAAAAACAATCGAAAAGAACCATAGAAATCGATCATGATACGCCAATCGATTTCGATGGTAAACCCAAATTTTCCATAAATAGGAATTTGAAGTCGGTTATATAGTTTTTTAAAACACGCCAAATTATGATAAATTGAAACGATGCTGTAGACGAATCTATACAAATTTTAAGCGACATTTACTCGAATAATGTAATTAATAACCGATGTCATTGCGCACTAGTCAGGGCCTTGACTAGTTGCAGTCCGCGACTGCCCTTGCGGAACAATGCGCGAGGGCAATGACCCCGCGGACAGCGCGGCCAGATGCTATTATGCGGAGCTGTTGGCAGATAGGTCAGTGCATCGTTTATTCTTCATTTGCTCTTTCGGTACCTTTTTTAACATAATTAATAAAAAAATCAGCAGAGGACTACAAAAAATTACATATAAAGTAAACATATACCTACACAATAAATTGTGTATTTTTGATACCTATATATTTAAATTTATATTTATTTATATTATAATTTTAATATAGATTAAATAGTAGTTTAGGTTCCAAACTTAGAGGGGATCTTTTTTGCACTTTTTTCAAGTGCTTTGTTTATTGTTCGATGTCGATAAAATAAATAAATAATGCTGGGCAATCCAGACATCATCTAGCTCCAAGCTAAGCAGAGCCTATGTTCTGGATACTAGATGACAAATATAGGTAATATCATTTTTCAATTTCAATTCAATTGTAACAGGTACCTTATAGTTTTTTAATATGCTGTATAATTTTTTTATACTATTTTTATTGTTTTATATTTTCGGTTATGTATGACAAAAACTTAATTTTATGATAATTAGGTATAAATCATGTGTGTTTTGACGAAATATTTAATTAAATTTTATGAAAACTTCATTTAGATAAGTACCAAATGAAAGAAGAAAGAAAGCAAATATTTTTATTTACCTTAAAACTACCATACACAACAAACGTAAAACTACGCAAATGAATACTATACAGTGTGTCCCTGGATAAAGTGCAACCCCGAAAGGGGGTGAAACTAGATCAAAAATTATCGACAAAAAAATAGAAATAAAATTTTAAAAAAAATTCGTATATACTTTATTGATGAATAAAAATGTTTATTACTCACTAATGACTCTATTTAATAAAAAAAATATTTCTTCCAAAGTAGTGGGTCTATTTTGTTAAAATAAAAACCATAATCATGTCAGATATGTGACGATGACGATAAAATAACAAACGAGTGGCTATCGTGACTTAAAGTTTAATTTTTGTATTAAAATTAAATTTTTTATGCTGTTTTTTTTCCAATAATCTCCAAAAATCTTAAAATTAAGCCTATAATACTAGATATTTTTATGACTTTTTATTATTGTCTATCATAATAGTTTTTAAATAATAAAAAAACCTACGTTCTAACATAAAAAATGCGCTGGTTAGGAGCTTTTAAAGTTGACCACTGATTACGTCACCACTCCTCTTTTTATTTAAAAGCTATTATGATAGATAATAATAAAAAGTCATAAAAATATCTAGTATTATAGGCTTAATTTTAAGATTTTTGGAGATTATTGGAAAAATACAGCATAAAAAATGTTATTTTAATACAAAAATTAAACTTTAAGTCACGATAGCAACTCGTTTGTGAGTTATTTGTTATTTTATCGTCATCGTCACATATCGGACATGATTATGGTTTTTATTTTAACAAAATAGACCCACTACTTTGGAAGAAATATTTTTTTTATTAAATAGAGTCATTAGTGAGTAATAAAAGTTTTATTCATCAATAAAGTATATACGATTTTTTTTTTCTATTTTTTTGTCGATAATTTTTGATCTAGTTTCACCCCCTTTCGGGGTTGCACTTTATCCAGGGACACACTGTATATCTTACAAATTATTGTGCGTAGCAGTGTTCATGGCAAATATGTTAATGTATAGATTAACGAAAAAATGTATTTTTAATAACAAATTTATAATGTATCTCTATTAAGGTGCATATAAAGGCACATTCTGTAAAAAAGAGGTGCATGTTTTTCAATAAATAAATAAAATAAATCAATGACCTAGCTCAAAATCCGTCCAGCTCCTCTTGAAATCGCTACCGTCAACTGACTGACCAACAGACCGACAATCGCTCATTGTTCGTCACTGAAACACTGCATTTATGTACTCAACTGTAAAGGCTCTTTGTGCACTTGCTCTAAAGAAAACCTTGTTCTAGGCTCTCTTTAGTCTACCTACGTTAAAGTTTCTCCAGTGTTTAGTTGGTTTCTTAGTTTCTTCTCACAAGTAGTACCTCCTACGAAGATGGTGGTAATCTGTGTTGCATCACTATGTTAAAAGCTTTTATTTTATAGCCGATTCTTGGTTTTCCTGTTAGGTATAAAATAGCCTAGCTTAATCCTCGGTACAATCTATCTATGTAATGTATTGGATTATGTACCTGTATCAGTTTACAAGTCCCATCATTACCTACACAAGATCTGCTTAGCTTGGGGCAAGATAATGCTGTGTGATTTGTCCAGCATAATTTATTTATTTAAGTAATCATGATATTATTATACCTACGACCACCACCGACTACCAACATATATCTAGAAGCAAATCTAGCAAAAAAAATTGTGCATCTGTTCATTAGTTTTGGTGTTGCTGGCGCTTAACATCAGTCTTCCTGAAGTTTAGCTTTTCCACCATTTAAGAATACTTATTTAAACAATATGGAAAAGACTGCAGGTAGACTTGATGCTTGATGTGGTTTGACTTGATGCTGGATGCGTCAAGTAGAAGACAGGCCGCTATGCTGCTTATTAGGGGAGGCCTATGTGGACTAACATAGGCTGGTGATGATGACAATAATGATTACAACAATATAGCTGGTGTTATCACGGTTTTTTTCTGTTAAGAGTTTTTATGGTCTTCTATAAGTCAATTGCGTCATCTTCTTTGCCATAATTGTATATTACGTTTCTATTATCGTTCTTAAAAAACATACATAACGTTAACGTTGTTTTTGAAAATTTCGACACCTTTACACTGTTGTCTTTCACCATAAACGTAAAGCCCTTTTCGACAGTTGCCACACCGACTATAATTTCGTTACCTCGTCAGTAATGTGTATTACATGTGATTACAAAAGCGGTAACACGCGTGTCTATTAGTCCATTACTCTTGATTTGATAGCGGAAGGTGTTAGCAGGGCTGTGAGTGACACTACATTCTGCTTAACACTTTGACTGCGGTTTTTTTTCGACGACTGCGGTCTTTTTTTTTTACCTAAAAAATTCGTGCTGCCACTCTACACAGCGGTTGTGTTGCGCCGCACATGCGTTTCGTTCGAAAAATATTACAGGTCTGCTGAGTCACAAAGATCTGTATTTTCTCAGCCGCTGCGCTAGTGTGGATTTACGCATATTAGTCACTTGTAGAAAACTGTGCGTTTTCAGCACTCAAAGTGTTAACGACAGCTTACCTTTGAATACTCAACGAGAATATAAGCTCGTCTAAACAGAAGAATTTTTGACAGGTTTTCATTGAAAACTGTCAAGAAAATAATAAAATAAAAAGCTAAATCTGATATACGTTCCGAGAATTTGGTAAGTCTACTGACTAACTCTTATTTTTGGAGGCAAATGCTGTATTTTGAATTCCACTGCTTTCTTTTGCGCATTTTCCCATTTTACTCCGTCGCAAAAAAAGGGGCATAAAACGACCTGGACTGTCCGGTATTAGGACCTAGCGCATTGGAGATTATACCTGCTTGTTTTTTAGACATTGCATTTTTGAGCCAAAAACTCAACAATTCGAATAAGCTATGTGACTCGTTAATGACATGTTAATTTGATGACATCCAAAAAAGGTTTTGTTACCCCAGAACTTTTGACTGGGTGAACCGATTTCGATGAATCTTTTTGAAACTGAGTTTAAACCAATTTTCATTATTAAGGCATTTGAAGTCGGTTTATAGTTTTTTAAAACACGCTAAATTATTACAAAAATAAATCAGGAATTACTTGTGAGACTTGTAATAACTTGAACTTGATCACATGGCAGCCCTACAGGTGTTGCCGGGTGCAGCGGTGATCAATCTCCAGTTACGTGAGGTTTCGACACGCTGTACTATATCTAATGGCATGCCGTACTATATCTAATGACCACGTGAACGTAGTGCGTGCCATTGGAATGCAACGCTCAGGCAATTATCATACATCCCTTTGGAGATCCATAATAGTAATAATTCTGGACATTACACACAGTATTATCTAGCCCCAAGCTAAGCAGAGCTTGTGTTATGGGTACTAGATGATTAATATTAAGGTTTTTGTTATTAAAGTGCGTTAATAGCAAGCAATAAGCACGAGTGTTTCAATAAGCTCTCTCACTCGAGGAACTCTCAAGGAAATTAATTACTAACCGGGACCTTTCTACAGGGAAGGTCCCGGTTCATGTACCGTTGAAAACGAAAATTGTTGAGATATTATTGTTTAATTTTATAGAGATTCCCAATTTTAATTTCTTAGATGACTGATACTTGGTACAATAACATATATTTTTGACGAAATGCAATAAAATTAGTGGCCTTAGGCTTTTTCAGCTTCTAAATCAGAGGATCTATCATAATTTGATCCTATTAAACAGAAGGCCTACTGTTCACAAATCATAATAATCCACCATCAGCTTAAATCGCCTAGGGCTTACCTTTATGCATAACGAACCCTTCTGATTTATTGCGAAATCGCATTCTCACTCTTTCCTTCTCGGGGTGAAGGAAAAAGACGGACGCTGCTGTGATATAAACCGAGTGTAGCACTTTATGAATTCAATTACGGTTAGATTAAAGCCATCAATACGGTATGATGGCGCACAGACAGATTTTAAATGATAGAGATTTCCTCGAGGCGTTTTATACAGGATTTACCTCTCAATTGAAATTCGATATTTTAGCTAGGAATTTGGAATAATTTAAAAGTACTCCTAGGTAAAGTTATTTATTTATTTTCTTTCGTTCACAGGACCGTTTTTTACGGATCGCGGTTTCGCGGAAGATTACCGGGTCGCAGCACATATTGCGTCAAACACGTCGCCGACATTACGTGCCAGTAAATAGGTTTATTTTATATATGTTAGATTAAGGTATATATTTTATACGGACCGTAGCTTTTAAGTAATTAACATCCTGTACTTAGACTAATGTTGAAATAAATGGATTATTATTATTATTTTATTCATGGAAACAATCGTTTACTCCGGAATACTGTCGGGTGTGTGAACTCGCTCCTACAAATGCATATACTATCAGGAAAAAAACGGATGCTGTGTGAATGCGCCCATAACCTATGTATAAGGATTTACCGACATAAAGTAGATCCGGATCAAGCTAAGTTAAATTTTTATTCATATAAGTTATGTCGGATGTAAACTTGGTTTTCGTATACGGTCGAAATTTACCTGAGTGAAATATCCAAGTAAACTGAATGAAAATCAACATTTGAATTCGATTAACCTGAACTTAGTAATGTTGAAGTTTTGGCAGTGAACGGTGATTGATAATATCACCGTTCATACACTTAGTACCTACATACACTTATATGTATACACTTCAAAATCAAAATCAAATCAAATCGTTTATTTGTAGTTAAACATAAAATAAAACATACAAACAGAAAAAATCGTTACCTACCACTTAAAGAAAATACGACATATAGCGAAAATATAATATTATTAAATTTAGTTTAAACTACAAAATGGTCCCAACTCAGCATATAGGTACAGGTGTTAGTAAAAACACCTGCGCTGGTTTTCTGCTGGGGCCTGTGGGACCGAGGAAAACAAATTAAAATTTATAAAAATCGAAGTGCTACATACAAAACAAATATATACAAGAATTAAGTAATGAAATAAATAAAAAATAAGTAATGAGGAATTTAAAAATCTAAAAGCTATATAAAAAAACAACATCTATGAACTAAAAATGTAAGAGAAGTAATAAAATAAAATAACTGATTCTGTATACATACATATGTATAATGTTAAATAGCACTCGTATCGTGTCTGAGAGGTTCCTGCTCATTTTGCCAGTTAACCACTTAGGACCAATATTATTTGTCCTAAGTGTATATTGCTTTACTGTTTCTCTTTTCGCGATATTCCACAAAATATACTTAGTAAATGTAAAATTTATATCAAATGTTTGAATATTTTTGATATCTTAACAAATTTGGGTCTTTCAATAGTCCCATCAACATGCAATAAATCCCAAATCTCTAATTAGAATAGTAAATGTACCGCCACTGCAGGCGGAAGATAAAGCGGCTGTTACACATCAATGGGTTGATATTTTTAAACATAATACACGTATCTGGGTCGAGTGTGTCTATGCGCAACAATGATTAATTGGAATCGTGTGCATGGTAACTTTGGGGTTTTATATTGCACCTGCATTATTGATATAAGCATTTAAAGGGTTAAGTACAGTACTTAACCCTTTAAATGCTTATATCGCAATATGTTAAACTTAACATTGATACGGCCAGGCAACGCGATAAAATCTTCGCAGTTATAAAATATCAACTTTTGTCCATTTCTTGAGTAACCAAGACTCAAACCACGACGCGACGCGACGCTTTGAGCAATTTGATTCTAAATATAACTTTATCTTCTACGCAATAAGGTCATAATAAACAGGCTTGCAGTCTTTCGCAGGTCGTCATCCCACCTGGCCGGAGGGCACCCTACACTACGTTTACTGAGTCGTAGAACACGTTTACCCACGCGGTTATCGGTTCCTCACGAGATATGATTATAAAGAATGCAGGCAGATGCTGGATGCGTCAAGCTGAAGACAGGGTGCTATGGCGCTCATTAGGGGCCTAAGTCCAGCTGTAGGCTTACATAGGCTGATGATGATGATGGACAGACTGGCTATGCTAATGTTTTCCTTAAATGATAACTTTTCACCTCATTGGCATGGGCCATGGCCATGGTTTTCCTGAGTCTTCCATCCCACGCATGGGCAATGGGATGGAAAACTCTTTAGTACGTAGTTAGCAAACCTTTCAACGCTCTTTTAGAATAGAGTTATCCAATCATACGGATTAGTCTATTCCAAAAGTCATTTCCGTCCATGGAATATGATCGTACCGTTCCAGTCGTCTTTACTTAAAGCCCCTATACATTCACATGCTCATTTACATAAATCAATGTTTATTTATGATAACCCTCTGTTTTACAGGTAAGTGTTCAGCGGAGGATAATCGCGTAAGTGCAGTTTTAAATCAATTTGTTACGACTCAATTATTCGTTTAGCAACCCGCCCCGGCTTCGTATGGGTGGCAGAGCAGTTAAACAGAAAGGTATTTTTAAGAGGAATAATTCTGGTTTAACATTAAAACTTCGAAACTATCATGGTTATTAACACTAAAGTCATTTATATTTTTGATATTTATCATGATTTGCTTTTTGAGTTTTCCAATATTTCGGCACCATTTCATGCGCCATGATCACGGAATAACTGAAGGCACTGCGAGTTCGTTTTTATGGACATAGATATACCGATCTACCCTCATTTTCTGTCTTTTACTGCGAACGTTACCACTTTGGTTACACATTGTTTTCATATCACTCGGGTTGCATTTTTTCTGAAATCTTGAACAATCGTCATTATTTTGGCCTATTTACACAAAACCTGTATGATTTACAGTGTAAATCATTAGGTTTTAGGGTCTAAGGTTTTACACTTTTATTTATACACTTTAACCTTCCCCATAAACCGTATTTCTATTGTCTATTGATGAGAATGGTATGGAAAAAAAGCGGTAAAATCCATTCGGTCGATTTTCAATTTAATCGCGTTCAGACTGACAGACACGACCGGGGACATTGTTTTATAATGATCAAGACCGTACCTAGTGATGGGTATTAGCCTCGGAGTCAAAGCTTTAATATCTGCTGTAATATTTATTGCTCTTATATCAATTACTATTAGATTTGCTCCAATTTCTACATTATTTATGATGCGAATGCAAATTACGAAGATATTGACGTTATTTACGTTGTTTATTTTGAGAACAGCAATAGCTGCAATGAGACTTATTATATTATTGAGTCCTAACCTATAAAAAACATATACATAAAGTGCCATGGAAGACCAGCGCTGTATTTTCACCACGAGTTCAGCACACGCTGCGTGGTAATACAAAAATAAAAAAAATATTTATTTATTTAACTTAATGTACAATAAATATAACAGTATTTGAGATTCCCTTTTAAGTAAAAGAAATACCTGTGTTAGGGAATCTCGCTCTTCCAAAATAAATCAGATAAAAGTAGATTAAGTTACGTAAATTAGTTTTTAGGTGTGTAGCAGCTTTAGTGTCACATTAATTTTATTAGGTATCTTTATCATGCAAGATTATCTCAAATATATTAATATTATAAACAAATATGGTTGTTTGTTACCCTTTCACTATAATATTTTTGCACCAAATCATAGTTTATTTTTTGTTATTTTTATAAAATAGTAAATTTAACTCTCGAGTTACCTTCTACCTTCTATTAGGTAAATTAGAGCAAATCCCTAAAGTGAAGTTATTATAATCAAGTCAATAGTTTATAAGAGCTTCACACGAAGCTTAAGCGTGCTTTCATCATCATCATCAACACCCCGTAATCTTCCATTGACATTAACAAGAGACCTCCAAGCCTGCTGGAAAGTTATGCCATAACCACTGTTAGCTCATCCACCAGCTTCCGCCGCTGCTTTGTTGGTATTGCCCGCAGTAAAACTCACTTTACTATCACCGAGTCCAGTTTTCGCGGTACTATAAAACATAAAGACGCGAAACCCGTAGCGTTGGATATAAAGGCGGTCCCTCATCGCGAGCATTCATCTGTAATATTTGTAACGCTCCAAGATTCGTTTGAGAGCATAGATATATCTATGCTGCTGTAAAATAACTGCTTGACTACAGCATTGTTCTCATAATTTAGTCGTATTGCTCATTTAGTCGTCAATCTGGTAGGCAGGATTGTAACGTTACAATTATATTCTAGATTGTCTAGAAGTTATAACGTAAAAAATATAAGTTATGTCGTTACAATCCTGTCTACCAGATTGACGAGTAATACGATTAAATTATGTGAATAATGCTGTTGTCAAGAAGTTATTTTTAACAAAGTCAAAATACATAAGAGTGGCGTAGATAAAGAATGGAATTTAAAATAATACAGCATGCTGTCTCGCTTAGATCACCTTTGATCTAATTATGATCTAATCACTGTCATCGCTGTAATCTTCTTTCTCATTCTTTTCGCTTCTAATGTCACGTATATCACGTGACATTAGAAGCGAATGCTTGCGCTTATCAACATGACTTATATAAACTGTGACATTAAGGTGTCCCACGAATGCTTGCGGTGAGCGCAAGCATTCGCTTCTAATGTCACGTGATATAGCCGTTTCGTCTCACTTTAATTTGACTGCAAAATGCTCTAAAGTGAATCTTATCTTGTTGGATTGTTTGTTACATTTCAGACTAATGCTCGGTTCTCCTCCTTCACAGGCGAAATGCTTGAATCTGAGTTATTATTATTACATTACAAGCGACTGCTCGAATTTGAGTTGTAACATTTGCTCGCAGTGTGGGACCGCCTTAACGTTGAATGGTTATTTAGAGCTCCCTTCTCGGATCCACTAGGAAGTGCACCGGCCTATTTCTGCATCGCCTATTCCCTCCCTTTGTTGCTCAGTTTATTTCTGTTTACGTCTCATTTCGAAACTTTACGAGCTCGGATGCGTCTGATGCAACAGTTCGGGCACGGTATGGTGTTTGACTTATGGCACAGTAGTGATACATGACAGTACAGATTTTTTTATCACCGTATTTCGTATTTATGCTGCAATTAGCGACCCGCCCTGGCTTCGCACGATTTTCGATATATGTACATAAAAAACCTCCTCAACCTTCTTTTTGAATCACTCTATCTTAGAACCGCATCAAAATCCGTTGGGTAGTTTTAATGATCTAAGCATACATAGGGACAGACAGCGGGAAGCGACTTTGTTTTACACGGGGGGCACCACAACTCAAGACAAAAAAGATATTCTATTACAGCACATTTAGAAAACTAACCTATGAGATTTTATTGACATCAAAAATTTTATAATTCAAGTTCTGTTATTACTTTATAAAATAATATTATCAGCGGCTTATTTATAAGCTACTCGTATAATAAACAGCTTACAAAATAAGCAATTATACAAATCAAATTTTATATTTATAATTATATTTTAATTAGTTAAACTACTGATTCTTGCGAGTCATACTGTGGCACTAATAATTATTATATCATCTGTGGTTCAAGTTATTAACGGACGCCTCAGGGATACAGATTAGCTTCAAGTTACTGGAGGGCTCTAATAAGAAACGGTGCTAGGTTATCTGTTGGAGAGATTTGCGGGGTCGTTATGTCTATTCAATTGCAAGTTGCGAGATTGTGACAGATTATTTAAGATAGGAAGAGAACCTGTATCTTTAAAATAATAAGGATAAAATAGATTTATATGTTTTATCAGAGAGTAATTTCTACAAATAAAGTAAAGCCCGGACTGATACACCAAGAGAGATTCGTGCTCCACAGACGGGTGAAAAACCTACATTAACTAAGAAAATAAACAAAAATTTGAACAAATCAATCTTTGATTGGGATTCGTGCGATTGATTTCTGCAGAATTTAGGATTTTTGGCAGTTTTTGGGGGTATCATCACTGAGGCGACTATCCGGACCGGTCTTAACCTACTTAGTACATAGGTAATGATTAATGAATGAATGAATTATACACTGATTTTATTTGCCTTAAATCTGGGAAACCTGATATTAGGTGCATAGTTTGGGCCTGAATCAAATAGGTATAGTAAACAAATAACTGGGCAAAGCGAATTTCCTAAAAGCTTTTTTAGAAGTTACGAAGCGTTTGCTATAAATATCAAAAATATGTCAATGTTCAGCAGTTATCTGCTATGGTGGGTTCCTATTGTGTTGTCTTATAAAATAAATTTACACACAGAAGAAAGTTTGAATTTCTACAACTGTACGGCAAACCTCAACTCGCTATTACAAGATTATTATTATAGTTAGGTTACCTGGGTAGTTTCCATAGAAAATCCCATTGGAAAACATTTTCTTCGACCACAAGCACGTAGGTTTCCATCGGTTGCGTTTTCTATGAATGGTTACAATAGGCGCGGGGTAAAAGCTCTATGAGGAATGTTGTCGATTAAATGGATATTTATCGACTCGAATTTACGGCCTCATTTGTTTCTAGTGTTATCTTCATTTGTTACTTAATAGGGTTGGCTCTGAATCGATTAAACTGTCAAATAATTTTTTTTTATGATAGTTATATTAAACACAAGTTCTGTGTAGGTTTTTTCTATCGCCCGTCACGAGAATGAAAGGCGAATGAAAGGTCGCTTTTGATTTGTTTCGTAGCCGTTGTTGGTGTGTAGTAGACATGAAGCATGAGGCATATGCCATCTTTGTTATTATTTCTTCACTCTGTGTAAGTTAGAGCAGTATAGAAAGAGTCTATGGTTAGAACCGCAAATATACAAATATCGCGACAGACACGCGCCCGCTCCAGGAGATGACGCCACACGTGAGGCATTTTTGACAAACATCTCCTAGAGCGGGTTCCACATTCGAAGGGATAATAAAAAAGTCAACCAGACTTATAAAGAGCGCATGAAAATATGGTTTCTTCCTTATTGCATGCTTTAATTGATAAGTAGATCATATACGCACGAAGATCGTGTTTGCATATACATCGATTAATTACCATATCGATAGAATTTATCATCGTACCGTCTAACACGCGAGACAAATATGTACAGCATTTTATCGAGCGAAAATTTTTAATCAATCTTACTGTGAAATCGTGATGAAGAAACTGTAACGTGGCATCCTTACTTGTTAATAGCAATACATCAATGAGATTAGGGTTGCCTTTGCTTCGCACGGGAGCGAACAGTCGACCTGTGACCTGTTCCCACATTTTGATATTTGATAGCCTAGAGACGCGTTAGAAAGCACTTATCGATGTTTCGAGCGAAGCTAAATGAAATGTCGTGATTGTTATCGATAATCTCCGAGAATTGATTAATTGATGTCCCGAGTGTTAAGGCAACACTAGCGATTGGTGATGGGAGTTAAATGAAATTGTGATTAATTGTATATACCTGATATCTAAGTATATTTATATTGCACCGAGTTTTTAATTTAACCCTTAGTTACTCGCGCATAAAAACATACTCGCGTAGAAAAAACTACCAAATACATACAAAATCAGACTTTTATTTATGATAAAGATTTAAAAATAAGCGTTGTAAATTCGAAACTCCAATAACTAGAGACGATCAAACAGTCGCTGGGGTGTCAAACACCCCACGCGAGTAATTAAGGGTTAAATCGCAGCACATGCCCCTACATAGGTCGACCTGACACATACATACACCGTTTTTTATGTCTATATCATAAAATTTCAAACGAAAAGCGCCATCTTTTTTGTCTGACTATTTTTTTCATTCAATTCTGTTATTGCTTACGTAGGCACTGCTAATTCGAATAATCATAACATGGAATATGGGCCAGGTACATATCCATTCTTCTTGATAAATAAATGACTTTCATATTGCGAAATTGCGACGGTCTCGTAACGTCTGTGATTATTGCCCGATGAATTGAAACGAACGTAGAATAATGAAAAGTTCGAATCGCAGAGTTAGAAGAAAATACTTGGAGTATACCAAAACCGGACAATCGTTGGGTAAACGTGTTCTTGAGTGGAGACCGCGACTCGGCAAACGTAGTGTATGACGCCCTCCGGCCAGGTGGGATGACGGCCTTCGAAGGACTGCGGGCAGATGCTGGATGCGTCAAGCTGAGGACAGTACGCTATGGCGCTCATTGGGGGAGGCCTATGTCCAGCAGTGGAGTGGACTAACATAGGTTGATGATGATGACTTGGAGTAAAGCATACTGGTGCGAAATATACAGTCTGGATTTAGATTTATTTAATCATCAAGGTTATTATTAAATAGTCTTAAAATTTACAACGAACATTCGTAGGTACTACGGCGGTAGAAATGCTTTAATTCGTATTTCAGAAAAAAACACTGATACTGTGGAACACTTTTTTTGGTTCAGTTATTAAAATTAAATAATATATTTAATTTTAATAACTGACTTTTGAAAAACAACATGGCTTCCTTGGAAGACCATTTCATTTGATTCTATTTGAAGAATTGGGCTTCTTTTTTGTAGTTAAACATACATGTACAATAAGAAAAAAACCGTTAGTACATCATATAACGAAAATATAATATTATTAAACTTAGTTTTAACTACAAAATGGTCCCAACTCAGCTTATGCAGGTGTTAGTAAAAGCTTCTAATAGACTGACAGAAAATTCTTAACCTATAACTTCCATAGCCAGCTCTTGTCACTCCAAGCCCTGGGCAGGTCAGATCTGTTCTCCATCATTCCGCATTATAATTCCGTTGTTGTACCTACCTACCTACCTACTCCTATAGAGCGAGGATTTGATTACCTTTCTATTCTCATGAAATTGGTGCAGATGAAAGGCGGTGTAAATGATGTAAAGCGTTCCTTAGGTGTAGTTATAAATAATCATCATCATAGGCCCCCAATGAGCGCCATAGCGCCCTGTCTCTTCAGCTTGACGTATCCACCATGACACAGATAATATAATACATACTGACCATGATTAAATATAATAAATAATGCTGGATAATTCACAAATCATATATCTAGCCGTAAGTTAAGCAGAGCGTGTGTTTTGGGTACTTGGTAGGTGACTGTAGATCGTACAAACATTTGTCCTGAGGCGGGATTCGAAACCGCAACCTTCTGTCTCGCAGGCAGACCTTCGCCCACCGCGCCACAGAGGTCGCCAAAGATTTCGGAAACAATAAATAGATAAAAAATTCATTAATCTTATATCTAAAACACTTTGTGAAGAACGTACACGAAAGACAGAAATACATATAGTACCTAATACATAACAATAAAAAGCTAGCGGTGACTTTGAGGGTCATTCTAATTACCTAGTCTGACCTAAATAATATTCGTACTTTTCTTTTAAAAGTGTGGCCTTTTTAATATCTACGGGAAGATCGTTCCATAGATAGTCTATGTAAAATAATGTTTATCCAAAGAACAGTAATTCGATCCGAGTCCAGCCGGAGTTGTAATCGCGCTAAAGTTCACTTTAAATCGAATGATTTACGCGCCGACAGCGCTCCAGATTCAAATTAGTTGTTTCCAACAAAACTGTAGCTTCTCTCGCAAATTAATGTTGTCTATGGTTGCTTTATGAAATCGGTCGTTTAAATGCACTTATGGTTTTACTCGTGTTTCTTAATTACATTTTTGATATTTTGGATTTGTCATATAAGAGAAATTCACCTTATTTTTAAACGACTTAAAAAAAGGGAGGAGGTTCTCAATTCGACTGTTTTTTTATATGTTTGTTACCTCATAAATTTCGACTGGGTGAACCGATTTTTTTTTTATTTGGTCCCGTTTCAGTTTGTTTCAGTTCTGACAATGGCATTCATGAGAAAACCATATCTTACATTTGCTTTAAGCATGTGCGCGACAAATGGACGAATAACTCAATATCACGCCAACCGATTTCAAGCGCTGTATAAGAGCTATGTTTAAAATCCAACCTACAGACAGTTGTAAGCCCCTGTTTAAAAAACATAAGATACTGACACTTACAAGCTTGTACATTTTGGAGATTGCGCTATTTGTTAGGAACAATCCCCATCTGTTTCCCCGAATGTGTGACATTGTAATTAGGAATAGAAGGGACAACACTAGATTAGCCAGACACGAATCAAAAACTACTATGTTGAGAAAGAGTGTAGTGTGCATGGCACCTGTAATCTATAATAAAATACCTAAGAGCTACAAAGACTTAAGAGTTGATACTATCTGAAATCGGTTATTTTCAACGATCATATCTTCCACAATTCTGAAGCATTTACTTTGAGATTTTAATATGTTATAGTTCAGGATTGATGCTAGACCACTAGTGTTTCGAAAACACGATTACATGAAATTTTCTCGATAGAAAAAAAATCCAAAGTTCACTCTAAACTGTACTTTAAACCGTCGCTATTCAATAGATACGTTAAAATAAGCCTTGATACTTTATACAGTAAACAATCAGAGTATAAAGCAGACGATGTGTGTTTTAGATTTTCAAAATTACTATTATTTTTACCGTAAAAAAATAATACCTAAACATTCACGCGCTATCTTCCGTCCGGGCCATGATTCAGTCTAGCTTCGGCCTTCGGACGGGGAGCCTGTGTCGCTGCTCCGCACTTCGTGTCATCGGACTTTGTATGTTTGTAAATATGGGAAATCTTTATAATATGTGTAGAAAGCGACGACGGAATCATAAAAAAGATGGAAAACACATGAACGACGTTATAAAGTAAGTACCTACCTACCCTACACGTTGAGGTGAGGATGTGGATTGTGATTTGTGAGTAAGTAAATGTCGCAGCCAAACTAATTATTTTTTATTTTATTTTAGAAAACGTCGATTAGAAAGTACAGCTCCTATTGTAATGATGGCGACAATGATAAAGAAAATAATGTCCCGGTAAATCCGTGTGTACCAAACACCTACCTACCTACCAGTAAGGTAGTAGACCTTACTTGTTTATGGGACTGGATGGCGCTAAGTATGTGAAAATCGTATTTTTTATACTTATAGGTAAATACCTATACCTAGGTCCTACCTAGGTGTAAATACAAGGTATACCCACCTCAATTTGTATCTCCATGTGATAGAAGTAGTATTTTCACAACACATCATTATCTAGGTAGAAATATATATTAGGGTTCCGTTTGACTATCAATACTATAAAATATTTACACCTAGGTATACCCACCTAATTTGTATCTCCATAATATATGAATCGTTACTGATACATGATGGAAGTAACATCGAATGATCTGGACATTTTGGATATCAGAAAAGATCCGTTCGAGATTTTTTTTTACCAATTACAAAACATTGAATTGTAAGTAGTAGGTTAGGTACCTACTATAGTTACTAACTATAGTACCTACTGTCTACACCTAAAATGTATTATAACTTTCCTAACATTTTTACGAGTTTGTAAATTTTAGGGTTCTGCAATAATTAATATAGTCATGGTTCCAACCTTACGAACACAAGCTTTTCTACTTTTAGTTCATGAAAGTGAAGATATATCACATGGTTCAAAATATAAATGGGTAATAATGAACTTATACGGTTTATACCTTGAACGAGAGTCCTTATTAATTATTCATTATAATTCATTCATATTACTAGAGTGGGCATATTATATTTACATGTTAGGTACCTATTTTCTTGACATGTATGACTGTTACAGGATGGAAGTAACGTCGTATGATTCGACAAATGGCATAAATCCGGACAAGACAAATCTTTATCAATTACAGAACATAGAATTGTAAGTAAATACTTACATATCTACTGAAATATAAATATACCTAGTGTATATTCTTTCCTAACGTTTTCACGAGTTTGTAAATTTTAGGGTTCTGCAATAATTTAACCTAGAACTATTCGTACCTGACGAACACAAGCTTTTCTACTTTTAGTTCATGAAAGTGAAAATATATCACATGGTTCAAATTTATAAATTGGGTAATAATGGACTTTTTACGGTTGATAGCTTGAACGAGAGTCCTTATTAATTCTTCATTACGATTCATTCATATTACTAGAGTGGGCACATATATTTACATGTTAGGTACCTTACCTACCTACTTTCTTGGCATGTGTAACTGTTACAGGATGGAAGTAACGTCGAATGATTTGACAAATGGCATAAATTCGAATAAGACAAATCTTTATCAATTACAGAACGTAGAATTGTAAGTAAATACTTACATATCTACTGAAATATGATTTGGTATCTAGATTATAATAAGATTGTGTTTTATTTTTCCTTTTTCAGACAAACACACACCTCTCCAGAGTCAAAGTCACTACCCCACCCTACCCAAACCTACCCTACCCTACGCTTACCTACCCTGCGGGATAAAAAGTATCCTATATCCTTCTGCTGGTTCTAAGCTACCTCTCCACCAATTTTCAGCCAAATCGGTTCAGCCGTTCTTGAGTTATAAATAGTGTAACTAACACGACTTTCTTTTATATATATAATATACACAATAGATATAGATTAGTGTGATAAAATATCATTTCATTTCAGATGAAAGTTGAGATCATCGAAAGGGATGACGAATTTTGGGAACAACTAATGGAACCAAATTTTTTATTTTTTTATTTAACATATATTTTGTCCGAGTTATGCGATCCCTGGCATGTTCGCAATATGAAAATACGAGATATAAGTGAATTGAAATAAATTTAATATAAAGTAATATATATTGTTAATAAAGTTAAACATATTATGTATGTGCAAATATAATCTAGACTATATTTTAATTTATTACAATATTTACCTGCACACTACTTGTCATACACATCCTATTTCCACACAATGTTTTTTTGGCAAAATTCAATTTTACTTAAAAAACTAATATGCGGAACCCTCACTCAATATACTTAGACATAATCTTGTATTCTATTTCATTGCTTATATAGGTTTTGTTGTGTTAGTTTTACCTTATATAGGTAGTAGTACCAATCTTCGTTTATATTAAATGTGTAAACAAGGTGTTATAATAAAAATCCTATTTACTAGTACCAAAGAATAAATAATAGTACTACGTACCTATTTTTAGGTTGGTAGTAGGCATAAGTATAATTTACATTTCGCAGAACACTATCTTACTACAGAAAAGAATGTTCGGAACCCTACAGCGCTATAGCAACTCACACCTGTCTAGTGTTTGGGTAGAAAATAACGTCTCGGGCGCGGTGGTCTAGTAGCAGTAGTAGGTATGTTGGCAACTACATTGAAAAACAATAAAATAAAATAATGTTTTGTGATTGTAAGTAGGTAGGTAGGTACCTACCAATATCCAACTATCATAATATTAGGTAGGTATAGGTACATACTAAGGTATAAAGTTACTAAAAAGCATTACCTACGTATTTGATAATTTCATTTTGTTAGTAGGTACCGTATATATAATTAATTACCTACCTTTTAGACAATAATATAGCACCTACCTAACGTCAATAAGATTGTTTTGAACTAGCGTGCACCCAACCCAGTATAATTTTGCGCGCGAAGTAATAGCGCGGCGAGTAGGTACGTTGCCACCGGCCGTCCGCCCCGTGGCGCCGCCCGTGCGCCGCGGCGCGGCGGGGCGTAACAAGCTGAGGCGAAATTTGATTTTCTGCTGAGGTAATGTAGGCCCTTAAATGTAAACTTATTTAAGACTAAATTTAAAAAACTTTTATGTGAAAAATGCTACTATAAAATTGACGAATTTCTAAATCATGTAACCTAAATTTATGCTATGTATTAATAATCTTGTAAATTTGTTATTGTTATGTACAATTACATTTAGACCTGCATGCCATACTCTCTAATTATGTTTGCACACCAATGTATATTGGTCAAACAAACTGACTCAAAAAAACTATTTGTCATCTTTTTTACACGTGTTTTGCAAATAAATGACTTTTACTTTTTTTTTTTACTTTTACTTTAATGATTCTTTTTTAAAACTCAGTTTTAAACCCATTTGCATAATTTAGGAATTTGAAGTCGGTTTATTAGTTTTTAAAACACGCCAAATTAAACATGAATCTTAGTTAGATATTATTATTTGGTGAACATTTTGGTATTTCAAAGTTATCTACCAGTTTTAGTAACTTTGACCCGTATTAATCTACTTTCGTTTATTTGTATAAAATATTTTTCACTTTGTTGTCACCGAATTGTCGTCCGTAACTTCAATTAGTATTTAAGGTCTTTGGCTGAAAATCAACGCTGAATATAATAATGTTCAGCACACGCTGAGCCAACCCCCATTACGGCGCAGGGTCATGGAGGTAGTCTTATTTTCTTAATATCACTATTTGGGTCACTTACCCCTATGATAAACTTCTTTATTTGCAGTTTGTTATTCTATTCTTGTAATTCTTTATTGTACACAAAACACTTAAAAATAACTTAACTAAAAAAAAAAAGATATGTACATAGGCGAGCTTAACCCTAACAAAGAGTTTTCTTACAGCAAAACCTTAGGTTTAAAGGAGAAGCGATTCTATGCCTGTATTTTGTACCTGTGTCCAAATAAATGTTTTTCTATCAGTTTTGAGCTATTGTGCTCTATTGGTTTTTATCGACAGCAAATCGTGTCGATACTAATTTGTTGTGTAACCGTGGCGTTGTTTTATTTTGTTGTTGAATAATTCTGTGCCGTAACGTCGATTGTAATCGCTGAGCTGAGTATTTTTATTTATTTGAAAGTCTGTCACATTATTTTCTTCACAATAAAACAATAGCTTCCGAGCTCTTTAGATATTATCACTGAGTTATTTTGAGTTACCTACTAATAGAAAGTTACTTAAGACTCTCAAATCAATTAGGCATCATCATCATTGGGATATATACCTACCTATAGGGTGAAATCGAATTCGTTGGCATTCTTTTAAACCAAGACACCACTGTTAGTATTGTGTGTCGTCCGAGTGTGCAGGTGGACACGCGTAGTATCGATGACTAAGTGAGGGTAATTGGAAATAAACTAGCCCCCACTTCACAGAGGCGGTAACTCCAGTACTCCATCCAGTCATCCCGTGAACACGATAGTGTGTAAACCTGTTGAAACGTCGAGAAAAATAGTTAAATAAACGCTACGCTATAAATACCCGTTAAAATAGTACTTGCTATTAGGACACCACTAATGATACCAAACGCATTGGAATTGATATAACGCAAATCCAAAGTATTTATTTATGATCTCAGAGCGCGCGCCGCTCGCAAATGCAAAAAACCTATAGTCTATCCATCCAGAATGTAGAATGTTTGTAAACATAAGAAATCAGCTGATTTTTAGGGTAACACCACGAAATTATGCAGGCCTAATATAATTCTAATGATTTCACATATACATTCTATTAGATTTATTACTTTTTATAATCCTGACGTCAATTCTATGCAAAATCTAATTATTTCAATTTACAAATCGACATTATGTGGTCAAAAACAAAGACTAAAATCACTAGATATTTTTCGTCTTTGTAACAGTGCCATCCCTAACGAATCTCAGTTTTGACGTCCCGTGTTGCAAAGAGTTGGTTACTTTTTAACTACGATTTCGAATCAAGCATAGCACTATGACCATACATATTTCTGACAGAGAGTATTATTTTTATTTGGCCGGATTATTTAACGTTTAATTTCACGCTGCATATTTGCTTAGCGAAAATCAGTCCAAAAGTTATGAATTCTTCAAATTTCATCAATAATGGTTAGTGATTCAAGGAAAATACTTTAAACAGGCACATTTACACTTAATTGAGTTGGCACAGGTGAAAAATCGTTTGAGAGCACAGAAAGTCTTAAGATTTTTTGTCTTATTTCATAATCCTTTAGCTTTTATTCCATTCTATAAGGATAGGTAATGATAAAAGTAGGCTGATTTCACAGGGGTGCTTTGTTTATGCAATTTAATTATTTACATCAAATATCACCAGCCCAGTAAGGCACCCCCATCAAAGCTCAAGATGTGACCTAAATAAAAAATGTTTTTCACCCCTACATCAGCTGATTGAACTGTCAGTGGCTCTGTTTACAAACATTCTACATTCTGGATGGATAGACTATAGTAAACTATACACATACATTTCCGCATGGGCGAAGCCGCGGGTTACAGCTAGTTTATAGTATAAGTAGTAAAAACTAAATTGTTAAATGATAAAAAATCATCAAATCCTTATTGTAATCCTATAGAAATATGTAAGTTATGGAAATCTGAACACTGTATGTACCTGTGGAGTCGATAGACAGAGGACTGACAAGTCATCGAAGCTTTTACGAACGATTTATTATTTAATTTATTTGTTTGTTCTTTGACACTAGCATCAGTCAAACTGGTGTCTGGGTTGCGGAGGGTTTCACACGAGTTTCGTGCAATTGAGACGGTTCTGCACGTCGCAAAAAAACTGTATCATTATATGTACCTGACGATATGCTACGTGATGCCTCGTTTTACTGCTACGGGTTTATATAAAAACATCTGAGCTTATTAACCGACTTCAAATAACAAGGGGGTTCTCAACTCGACTGTATTTTTTTAATGTTTGAGCATGAACCGATTTTGATAATTCTTTTTTTATTTGAAAGCTGGTGCTTCCCGTGTGGTCCCATTTTAATTTGGTCCAGTTCTGACAATGGCATCCATGAGAAAATCATATAAGATCTTTGAATTTTTGCAAAAAAAAATTTGCATTAAGAATGTGCGCGACATATGGACGAGTACCTCAATATCACGCCAACCATTTCGATGATTCTTTTTTTAAAACTAAGTATTAAACCCAATTTTATTGTTTAGGAATTTGAAGTCGGTTTATAGTTTTTTAAAACACGCCAAATTATTTAACGGCTAACTTCACCAGTACAGTAACCGCGATATCTCTGTTAGTATCAATAGAGGTATCTTAAATCTACGCCGTGACAAAAGCTAAGCAATTAATCACTTGGATCAGAAGCCAGACTGACCTGAATAATTTTTCATCGATCGTCGTTACAGTATGAACAACTTAGCTGTTGCATTACTAGAGCCAGGGATCGAATTCTGTTAACCAATCTATTTAATGTCACAACGGTCACTGAATCGTCAATACATGAAAAAAACTCTAGATAGCGCAAGCGGTGCTATTTGCACGGAGATATTAACAAAATGTTTTCAATCTTGACCCTTTTGACACGCGTCCCTCCGTCTGTAGTTTCTTTCAAAGGTAAATGTGTTATTCTGTGATGAATTTGATGATACCATCGTTATGGTGAAGCATTAGTTTAGTAGAATACCTGCCCAGGACGACAGAGGGAGCTCTACTTCACCATGTGCGTCGCGGGCACTCAAAGTACTATTTACGAGTCTAGTACCCACTATACTGTCGTTCCCGAAGCACCTTACATGCCATCTACGTAAGTGCTTAAAAACTAACATTACATAACCACTCCTCCGTGGATGTACCTAAAGCCCAGGATGATGGTACGCACAACAAAGACTTTTCGCGCGACGTATCGTTGTGTACCAAAAAAAACGACAGTTGCAAGCGCAATGCTTTGAAAACTTTGCGTTGTAAATCTGGCGCTTAGGTACCTACTTATCAACAATCTATAGGTTCCTATAGGCTGTATGCTTTGAAATTTATAGAAAGACATATAACAACTTAAATTAACATAAAAAAAGACACACTTATAGAATAGGTACATGTAGAGAGTTGTTACAAAAAGGCTCTAACTCAGCATAATGCTGGCTAACCTCCGTGAGAGACTTAGCCAGCGCTGGTCTTCCGTTCCGTTTTGAAGTGCCTTATTGGCTTTTATCGTTACTTAGTTAAAGTAGTAGTAATTAGGAATGCCATAATCTCCATGGTTTCCGGGGTTATCCCTTTCACCCGCTGGAAGAGTTGGGGTGGTGCAAATCGAAAGCTCAACACAACACCATAGTAAAAATTATGACTACACGGTAAAGCTATCGTGAAATAAGAAAGTGTTATATCCTAATAATATTATAAACGCGAAAGTTTGTAAGTATGGATGGATGGATGGATGTTTGTTACTCTTTCACACGTAAAAACTACTGAATGGATTTTGTTGAAACTTTACATATACAATAATATAGTTTACATATCGGAATAACACATATCACCACCCGGGTGAAACCGCGGGGCGCAGCTAGTTTTAAATATATATAAAGTGTTAGATAAAGGTTGTATACCCATTTTATCTTCATTGGATAACCCACTGCCATGAAACACATTTTCTTTTTATTTCTTGTCTTTCCGGATATGGAAATTGGTGGCACTATGCGCTATCTTCAATCGATTGATTGCGGCCAATCGCCTCTTATCGATGCTATCTGAGCGCGTAAACATTTCGACGTACAACCGCACAAGCTTCAATCTGTGGTACTACATCGTGCATTCTGTAGGGCTGTAAAATTTTTTTTGACTATTGACGGATAAGAAAGTGCTCCTGAGTTAGAAACCTGTGTTTGCGTACACACTTGTACACTATAAAATCAATAATAAGTACAGAATTATATCGAAAAATTCGGCTAGGAAGCCATCATCATGGTCAAAAATGTTTATACTTCCGCGGGCTTTCTCACATAAATTTAGGCTGTACCTAATGTTAAAGGTATTGATCGCAATGAAAACTAACTACTAATATAACTAATCGACTATTTTTATATTATTTAAACGACGGAACTAAAAGGGAAGCTAATCCCTGAATTGTCCATAGGTCTTAGGTCTGCTTTTGGAGATTTCGTTTTTATTTACTTAAAAAGCATTCTGACTAGTTTACATACATATTATATTAAGTAAACTAGTCAGAATGCTTGAAACTAAAGCGATCTCGGCGTTTTTTGAGAATTATTTTTCATTTTATTAGGTAAAGTAAAAGTAAAAAAAGTAAAAAATCATTTATTTCTTTAGGCTTACAAAATAAGCACTTAGACAAGTCATATTTTATGTATAAATTATTATCAAATAAAATTATTTAACTGTTCACTTCAATTTTTTGTCCACTAGTGGAAGAAGTGAGAAGAATGAAGGTATCTCACAATACCGTCTGTACGCAATAAAATAATTAAAAACCATAATTGATTTAGCGATTACCTCTAGGATTACGTGACAGCCCTATTCCCCGTGGAATCCCATTGTGTTGCATTTCACGCGTAGCGCCCCGAGACTGCGCGCGCGCAATGGAAAGTGCCGGCCCTAGAGAATGCGATCAAAAAACTGTATCGAACATGATTGCGCTTTTGAAATACCTCTCACATTCCGCTTAGTGAGGACCGCATTCCAAAATGTAGTTTAAACGAATAAAGAGAATATATCACAGCAATCAAAATATTACTTAGTCAATTTGGTATAAAATGTCCACGTATGAATGCTCGTAAAACAAATAATCTATTTATGTTAAATAGTCATAAAACTAATTATGCAGGCAATTCTTTTATTCCTAGAGTAAGTAGGTTGCACAACGAACAATTTTCTGAATGTGACATATTTTTGCTCTCCATGAATAACTTTAAAAAACAAGTTTCTCTCTTAGGTTAATTTGCTTTATATAATATGTATATGTATATATTTGTATCATTGCATGCGTGATTTGTCTATTTTGATTTGTTGTTTTATTAGTTTTCCAAATTAACGTCTGTAACGTTGTTGTGTTTTTTTTAATATAATGTTTCTATTAGTGGCATCTTGATTGGTTTATACAAAAATATATTACTGTTAATTTTAAGAATATTGTAAACTGTTTGTGCCTTAATAAATGAAAAATAAAAAAAATAAAAATAAATTACAAGGCTTGATCCATCGATGCACGCAATGATATCCTTCCCTTTCTAGTAATTAGACGAATAACAATATTTTATTGTAAAATTGTGTAGGTACATGATACATAAGTAAATGTCTTAAATCGAATTAAAGTAGGTATCAACGATTTTATCCATTTCGGACATACAATAGTATGCTCAATACTCAATACTCAATATATTTATTGTTGTCATCACATTGGCTTAATTAGTAGGTTCTTATGTATAGATTAGTATCACAATGTGAACCCTATGGGGCGTGAACAACAAGTGGAAGGCAGACCGAGGTTGTTTTTAGTAAAATATAAATATGTAGGTAGGTACTAAGGTAAGTAGTACCTACTTGTCTAGTAATTTTAGTAATTATTATATTTTTTTTACCTTATCATAATGTCAGTTTTATTTATTTATTCTTATCATAATGTCAATTTGTCATTTAATGCAAAAATTTAATGCAATTGGTCATTTCATTCTGTTTTTAATAATGTTAAATTCGTAGTAAGTGGGTATTCCTAGTTTGGTAGGTATAAGATCTACAGATGGCACCACTGATTATGTCAAATGAATTTCAAACAAATAAATTATTTGTGTAAAACAACGACCTCAGTTCAGAAGGAGCTCTCGGGACAAATATTGTTTGTTGATGTTTTCTATGTAAGATCTTCATGATTCTGTTGTATTTTATGTATTTAATATATGAATCTATTAAGTATATGTATTATATGTAAGTATAGAATTTAGGTTACATAGTATTTTTGTTTAGTATTCTATTATAGTATTTAGTAGTATATTGAATAAGTTAAAATTTAATCTTCTGTCTATTTACAATTTTATTTATGCACATATACCTACCCACTTCTCTCTTCACTTTATCTCTCTCTCCCAATAAGATTTGCTGGAAGAGAACTCTTTTTAGGGTTAATTTCACCTTTGTATTAATTTTCTAGAATAAGTTTTGTATATAGTTTACCGTGCAAAAAGTATAAATAAATAAATATGTAATATCGATCTAAGTGTGTTTAGTATTATATAAGTTTTCTTGTACTCATAATAAGTTCATAACACAGGCTCGGCATACTTTGTAGATAAAGCAAATAATTTTTTTTTTTTAAATCTGCAAGTACGTGCAATTTAACCCCATTTCAAAAATTTTAATGTGCACATTTAAATTTTACATTATCAGTCAACGAAAATGCTTTAAATCCTGTTTCGAATGTGAATACCCTCTTTTTTCAATTATTGTTTTCTACTTTGTAACTTATGGCATCCAACCAATACTTATTTTTAAATTTATCTTAATTAAATCCTACCGTATTTGACAATCGAAAGTAAATTTTTATCAATTACTTTGATCGCAATGTTTGGGTTAGTTGCAAAAATGTGTTATTATCTAAAATTATTATTTATTATCCGATTTATTGTTATTACCTCAGGCGATTCGAAATGATTGACGCATATGCCGGTCAAGCGATTCGTTTTTATTGATATTTGGTGCGTTTAAAAACATACGAGCTTTAGGTTTAGGCAGTACAATTGATATTTTAACTTCGTTATGTAAGACTAGTTGTGAAGTACTATCTAAATTTTAAGCAAATAAAAGGTCAAGTGCGTGTTGTACTTGCGCACATACGAGCTTTGTTTCTTGCCAAATGTCATGATGACACCAAACCCTATAGGGTACTACTTCCTAACTACCTACCTAAGTACCTTATAGGTTTTGTTCCAGGGTGTTTTTTTTCTTGTGTATATTATATACTAGAAATAGAATAATGACTAAATAAAAAAAACATACCTACCTACCATTTACCGACGAAACGAAATAAAGAGGACCAGTTCTATGTTCAGCGGTGTGTGTATTTTTTATATGTTCTTCGATTTCTCTGTCAGTTAAAGACCGATTAGGAAAATTATTTTCCCGAGAGTTATGTATTTGTCTCAAAAACTTAAAAACTGCGTAAATACTTTTTTCTATTTCGCCTGATTCGTCCCACTGCGGGGCAAAGGCCTCCCCCAAATCGTTTCACTCAGTGTAAATACAAAGAAAATTAACAATAGCTTTATAAATAAATAATGCCGGACAATTCACACAGCATTATCTAGCCCCAAGCTAAGCAGAGCTTGTGTTATGGGTACTAGATAGCTGATATACATAATACAACACATACAATGGTTTGAAGTCAGTTTTATTTTTCAAAACAATCAAATGAAATTTATGAACGTTTACTTATGTAATTATTAGCTCCTCTGAAGGATAGGATTCGCAAAGAATACATCCGACAGAGAACCAAAGTTATCGACATAGCTCTGAGAATTAGCAAGCTGAAGTGGCAGTGGGCCGGCCATATCTCCGAAGAACCGACGGCCGCTGGGGCAAACGTGTTCTTGAGTGGAGACCAAGACTCGATAAACGTAGTGTAGGACGCCCTCCGACCAAGTGGGATGACGACCTGCGAAAAACTGCAGGTAGATTCTGGATGCGTCAAGCTGAAGACAGGGCGCTATGGCGTTCATTGGGGGAGGCCTATGACCAGCAGTGGACTAATATAGGCTGATGATGATAATTTTTTATTTTATTTATTAAACACACAAAACACATTACAATGTTATCTAAAATAATCATAAAAAAGTAATTTTAATCTACATTGTACCGTAAAGATATGTGTGTACAGCTATACTTAGTAAATTATATTATAATAATTCGTACTAAAGGACTAATATTAACAAAAACAAAAACAATATGATAATGACGTATATTAAACTAAGAGTTAACTTTTCGTACCGATAATTCTAGTTTCTCAGTAAATAAGATCTCTAAACGTAAATTGCCAACTTATAAAACTAATCTAAAGTAAAACCCAGCTTAAACTTTAATGGTGATTTTCTTTACTATCATAATTGGAATCGATCTATTAACTTAAGTGTAAGTATAAAACATATTATTTTCTAAGTTATTACAAAGTGCGTGTCTTATCTACAGTTTTTAATAAGAAAGAGCTCTACTGCCATTACTTTTCGCTATCTGTACAAGCTCTGTGTTTTAAGAAAAGAACTAGTTAAGCTAAGTAATTTCTTGTTAAAACGTAGCAATTTTATACTACGACTAGCGGACCTTCCCGACTTCGCACGGTTTTAGAACGGATCCCTAACTTTTTATAGCCTATGTTTACCGGGGATAGTGTAGCTTCCCAACTGTGAAAGAATTTTTTGAATCGGTCCAGTAGTTTCAGACAAACAAACAAAAAATCAAACTTTTCCTCTTTATAATATTGGTATATGTAGAACAGCTAAGCAGCTTCCCACTTATGTATGTAAATATGTATGTTAGGGAAAATTTAAGTACCTATAGCAAAAATTCGATACAAATGGCAACGGCCAATCCGAAAGCTAACGACTTTCCAAAATGCGATCGGATTTATGCCAGTTTTCAAATAAAATATCCCATCAAGGGCCTTCCTACGAAGATTGTCAAAAATCCGCATCCTTTGCACTTAAATTATTCTTAAAAGGTATTTTCACAATGTACCCTATTATCCCCGCAGAAGTCATATTTGGGGGGTGTCCATTTCATCTAAATGATTTTTTTACTTTACTTTACTTTACATCCTAATAAGTATCAAAATGACGTAAGAATCTACCAACACTACTTCCGAAAGTTTTATATTAAGGTGTCTTGCAATTTCCCAGATTAGTTACTTTAAAGTTGCTACAAAACTGTCCTCGACGTTCTCCGGAACACGTAAATAGAGCAGAATTTATATAACTTCGCGTAATAAGTTATTACAATGTGCACAGCTAATTCGCCCGTAATAAGAAGGATGTCGGCATCTTTCCGGCAAAGTTTCATATCTCAATAATTACAGGAAACTGGAAAATTGCTTTTAGCGTCCGTATCTATCTTGCTGAGCTTGGTATGTCATGATGACCAGGAATTTTTGTCCGTGTCTTGTTTAACACATTCAGTAAGAGGCTTCATTAGAAATCTCGGTATTTTTCCTGACCATCGTTTATTGTAGTGTTAGTGTACCTAATAGACCTAAGAAATAAGGTTTGCATTTATTTAGACATAGTAGTCCACAGAAAAACGACAAATGACAACGATGATGATGATGATGAAAGTGAACCACAGAACCTGGTGGTATCAAATACTATTATCTACCGTTTTTCACCCTGTAGTGTAAGTCTAGTTATTATGAATAAAATATATAATTAAAATAAATAACATTTCACACAACAAAAAGTACCCTATGTTGGATTCCCAGCTTAGAGCTACATTTTTACTAAATTCTACCTGACCTGTTCAGTAGCTTTAGCATGAAGAAGTTACAAATATCCATCTATAAAAATACAGAAGGATTTATTTGCCATTTCACTTAAGTTATGACACATTCATCCATCCAACAACATTCAAACTTTCGCATTTAAATATTATGTGATTATCTATCAGTGTAAGTTTGTCGCAGTTATACGGGCATCATTCAGTTTCTTTGCTTCGATATTTAAAATGAACTGTACTATTAGGCGCGAGAATGAGATTTATGTATTTCCTCAGGACATAAAGAAATCGCACCAAATAGGTTCCCAGAAGGAGTCTCACAGAGGCCCGACATAACCAATTAATTTATCGTTCCACTATCCACAATGACAACCAATTAAAATTAAAAGAAAGTAGAGCTAAAATATTAGATGAAGATGAAATCATTGATTGCAAAGATAACAATTTAGCTGCAAGGTACAAAAGTTAAAATTAACACCGTTATAAAAGACGACAGTGTTGCCAACTATGAATGATCACCAAGATTGGAATCTAAGTCTAGTGTTGTACTTCAAGCATTTTTAGAGCTCGAAAACTGAACAAGCAAGATGATGTAGGTACCGACGTTACAGACACAATATTTTCGGACACTGTGTTTTTTTTCGATCTGATACATTTTAAATTTCGGTTTAAAGATTCTTTATTTTCTCAAAGAACATAGTATATAACGTTCAATTTAATAAGTTATCGATAGTCATTGGGGGAGGCCATGTCCAGCAGTGGACTATAATAGGCTGATGATGATGAAGTTGTACACTGACGTTCCGGAAAACATCAAAATATTGAAGCTGATTTGTACAATCAGTTAGAAAACTTTTAACACATTTGATACTATTATCACTATTTATCACTGTTATCTAAACAACATCATTTAAGTAATCCATTTTTAGGATTCTTCGCTATTATAGTTTTCCATCATCTCTTTTTAGTGGAAGATTGCCTTTATATAGTTTGGGCGCAGCCTTTCGACCAATGTTTTCACTTAGGCCATTTAGATTTTAGATAAAAATCTATACTGTCCGACAAATAACAAAAAATGCTACTACGTAATTTATTATACCCAGGTAGGTACTGAATGTATAAAAATAATGTTGAAAATGCTCGGGGCCAATAATGCTGCTTGTTTTCGTATGCTTTCCTATAAAATTAAGCTAAGTTAAAATAAAATTATCTGGGTTTTAGAATACTTGTTATTTTTGGTAAATAAATCACTTACCAATGAGATATTAGTGAGAAATATTTAACAACACTGGTAATATCATAGATAATAATCCAAGGTCGAAACAAGGTTTTTGGTTTTGTCAGCTTTCATTTATCACGGAAATACATTTTATTGGTAAAACCACATTACATGTCACTTCATCCGTCTCTCTAGTTCGTATTCAAATTTGCACCTTTTTCATGCGCGTGTCCGCAGCGTTGTTGAAGGGAAGGTAGTGTTTTTGTTCCATATGATGTAAAATAAATTCGTGAAAATATAGTAAAATTAATATTCTTATCAGATTTTGTGAACTTTTTATTCATAAATGATTTTGTTGGCATAAAACATCTTGTATTCTAGAACCAACATAGCTGCATAATCCGTCCCATCCAATCTGTCCCATCCAATACAAATGGATGAAAATATTGATGGGGTCGATATCCATATAAATTTCCATTAGGTTAGTAAGTTTTTTCATTTTGTGTTTTATTAATATTATTTTTTAAATTTTCCCTTAGTTATATTATTCAATTTTTATTTAATTTTATTTGATTTATTTTGTGACATTTATTTTTAATTTTGTATGTTTTTATTTTTAAGTGTATGATTGAGAATCTGATAATAAATGAGTTAATAATAATAATCATAAAACTGTTCTCAATTACCCTTTGCCGCTAGCAATCGCTTTTCAATAACCGTATTCTATTACACAATTTGTTTGTCCTAAGTCACGCTTACGTAACTCCATAGATACTCTCGTTACATTGAAAATCTGTCTGTTATGCAAGGAGCCAATCGCGGACGGGGCAATTCGTTTTAGATTACAAGTCTGTTATTATATTAAGCAAAGGGCAAAATGAGATGCCATAAACCAGACAGTCGTGGATTATCTAGCATTATTAAATGGTTTATTATTTAATGGTATTGTCACAGAATGACATTTCGGCATTCTACCTTAGGGACAGCTCAAACCGAGAGGCGACTTAACGCGACGCTGCGTGCACTTATTAATACACTGATTCAAAATACGACTTTATTTATTTAAAAAAAATACACATACGATAACAACCGCGGTGCCGCGCTGCGTCGTCGGGCTACGTCCGCGCTACGTCTCGTTGCGCTACGTCTCGTCGCGTCACGTAGCGCTTGGAGGTGACACATAATTGAAAGAAAATACGACGAACGCGCACCCGTTAAAAGTGTCCGGGTTAATCTTGATTTATGAAGTACTTGCGCGTTTTGAAGTATTTTTTATTCATTGCACTGTATTCAGGTAGATTGACCCTGCGACCTGCGAAAGACTGCAGGTAGATGCTGGATGCGTCAAGCCGAAGACAGGGCGCTATGGCGCTATTGGGGGAGGCCTATGTCCAGCAACGGACTAATATGGGCTGATGATGATGATTCAGGTAGATACGAGTAGATAAGACTTTATAATACCACAAAAACAAAATAGGACTTAAACAAGAAAAAAATCTTAAGACACAATGTCTTCGCTAGAACCTAAATTGAAGGACCTGCCTAGAAAGCATTCAAAATGATGGACTGTGGTTAGGGACAAGGAAGGCATTGATAGGCAGGATAACAGATGGAAACATTGCTCTGTATAATCAAATTGTACATCAGAAAGTGGCCAAGCTAAAGGTTAACCCGCGACATGGTTTGTCCGTTTATCTTTTCTATAATGAGGTATTTATGAAAGTAGTACAACTGTTAAGTGTTATCTAAGCCCGCCCGGTATTAGCCACGTTTATTCAGATTTTGTTTGTAGCGTTTAGTTTATTGTTCGTGATGGCAACATTATTTTCGCAGAAAAGGTTTTCCACTCCTGCTCGTTAAAAAACTCTAGTTCTGGAGGAAGTATATGGAAGTTCAGGTAATAAGAAATTCCATTTCCGAGTCTCTTTCAAGTCTCACATAATCTGACACGGTTTAGCCCGAAATCCAAATATTTTATCAGTTTTAAATAATTTTTTTGCGTTCTTCACGGGAGATACATATAATCCTTAACACTTTGACTGCGGTTTTTTTTCGACGAATGCGATTTTTTTTTAAACTAAAAAATTCGTGCTGCCGCTCTACACAGCGGTTGTGTTGCGCCGCACATGCGTTTCGTTCGAAAAATATTACAGCTCTGCTGAGTCACAAAGATCTGTATTTTCTCAGCCGCTGCGCTAGTGTGGATTTACGGATATTAGTCACTTGTAGAAAACTCATACCGTGCGTTTTCAGCACTGAAAGTGTTAAAAAATATTGGAATACACTCGTATATTCACGTCTTCCTGACAGACGCAACTTTTTTTACTATCACGAGATTGTGGCCAAGCTAAGGACTAATTACAATAAAAAAGGTTTCCCCATTTTGCATGCGGGATATTTTCTTTGTGTTGCTAAAACCAGAAGGGGTTTTTGGTGGTTCGCCTCGCTACTCAGATCCAGCCCATCGAAAAAGTACTTGAAGGTTTTATTCTATGATTCCTACTGGCCACCTTGTAAGTCAAATGTACAACTATCAAAATCGTTGTCTCCGAGCCAGGGCCTTGTTTGCATTCCTTATGTATCAAAATCGTTATATCAGAGTAAGACTCTGACTTGGCAGGTCTTTCACGGGGCTCGTAGTAAAACATGTTTCACCGAAAGATTGATCAGTTTTGCGCCAATAAATAACAGACCCTACACTTTCCAGTACAAAGTGCAATTAATTGCTTGCGCGTGTGAATATGCAAATGACTTCGCGATGCTGCGCCTGCGCTGGTATTTATTGCAGGTGATTTAGGATGCCCATTTGGTTTGCACGAACTTCAGGTTGCAGATATAATGCCTGCCTTTATTCTCTTGTTAGTGTCCATTAATTAAACAATTAGATATGGATAAGATAAGGATATGAGGAAGATATTAGATAAGAATTTATTTAACTCTTATTATGAATGAAATATTTCAAACAATTTAATTTTTATTTCTTGACGCATACCAGGTGATTTAATTTTTAACACCTGTGTTTGCACACACACTTGTGCTCTATAATATGTATGTCCTGCGCAGCGCACCTGGCTAGTCTAGGCCAGGAGAACATCATAATCATCATCTATGTTGTTTAGATCTTGAGATCGAAATGAAAATTATATAAATTGTTTATTGTAGTCGCTCTCTCGGCTCTCTTTTATGGCTTATTCGTGAACAATTACTTGGTAATATGCTTTTTATTAGGACGAGATTCAATGCTTTGTATCATTGCGCCATGCGCCGAGTTGTACGTCGAATTTATTTCTGAATTATGTAAGCTTCATCACGAATTGGAAGGTACGACGCACTTTCTCGCCTAATGCTTCAATCACCAGACGATCGACGACCGTGGCATAGTGGGCGAAGGTCCACGTGCGACGCAGGAGGTTGCTCGTTCATTCCCGCCTTGGGGCAATTAATGTTTGTACAGTCTGCTGATATTTGTTCCGGGTTTTCTGAGTATTTTCTATTTATAATACAAAAATATCTATCCATGTTATGTATTGTACTGTGTACTCGTTTGTACGAGTATCAGTCAGCTTGGGGCTAGATGATACTGTGTGGATTATCCTGCATTGTTTATTTATTTATCCTATGGGGTATTCTTACTATAGTTTGACCGAAACCGCTGTACCGCTCCTTAGGAAAGTGCGGCGAGGTGGGGGGCGAGGAAAAAAGAGCAAGAGTATGCGTTGACGGCGGCATATGGATCGGAGCGGCCGATATTTCCCCCCCGCGGCCCCGTCTCGCCGCTCGCATACCTCAGGCGCGGTACAGCGGTTTCGGTCAAACTATAGTTCAGTGGTAGGTAACATTAAATTGATATATGCTATCTCAACTTAATCTACTAGTTAAGGCTTTACATGTTCATTATTTTCGGTAAGAAGTGTAAGACAGTTCGTTTTTTTATTTATTTATATTTATTAATAAAGAACGTACATGGCATGATGGGTTAGTTACCCATCATGCCATGTACGTTCTTTATTCTTACCTTACCTTCTTACCGAAAATAATGAACATGTAAAGCCTTAACTAGTAGATTAAGTTGAGATAGCATATATCAATTTAATGTTACCTACCACTGAACTATAGTTAAGAACGTACATGGCATGATGGGTAACTAACCCATGCCATGTACGTTCTTTATTCCACAGGTTTTACCTAACTCATCTATTTTAATGAGTCAACATGAATGAAAGCTATATATAACACCGTTGATTTAGCATGTTCATCAGGTAACATCTGTCACATCGACTAATAAGTGCTTGATGATAAATTAAAGATGACTAGACGCAATTAGGATGTTCATTTGGGGCAGAATTTTGTCAGAAGCATTGGAGCTATTTCGGCCCCCCCGTTTTATTATCTAGGTTAGAATAGAGTGAATGTTATACATTGCGTAAATGATTGACATTCGAAGAATTATTTTGAAATGTTTTACGCATTCGATGACGATGTGTAGATTTCTACAATGACCCTTGACAACAATGTATGAGCCTCTAAAAGTTGGGTCACCCTCTGCGACGCGTTCTGCAGCGGCGGCGGGGGCGGACCGTAGCTAAAAGGTCTACTAGAAGCTTAACTCTGACGTCTTGGGCAATTGGGGTGTCAAAGTAGTGTTGTTCTGTCAAATTATTATCTCTTTCCTCAGTAGCAGATCATGCATGTTATCTTAAGAAAAGATTTTATTGTAAAATCATATAAAATATAAAAATAACAAACGTTTTCTTAAAATTCGGTTCTTGGTATAAAATAAAGGCGCTTCCCGCTATCTGACTGTCCCTATGTGTGCTTAAAACTACGCAAAGGATTTTGGTGCGGTTTTTTTAAATAGATAGTGATTAAAAAGAGTATTATAAACCATTTGACACATAGATTTCCACGCGAGCGAAGCCGCGGGGCGCGGCTAGTAAATCTATAAAATAAACCATGGAAACGTGGAGGAAAGGGGCAGTCGTATAATTCAAGTGAGGCCCTGACTTCTAGATAATGTTGTTAGCTGTAGCTTCCGCAAATCGCGCGTTCGTGTGAATTCCTCATTAGCCCGCATCATTTGACTAGTCTTGGTACACGATCAGAATATGTACGGTGTTCGTGCGCAATATGTCTGCTTCAAGTGGCGACTTGAGAGCCTTCGATCATGGACTTGTTTTGATTTCAACGGTGTATTCTGTCTGTCTGATGCACATGCTAATTATCTCAATTTAAAAAAAAATCGATTTCTGTTATAGATTCCTTTGCATCCAAGTTTAAAAAAAATCTAAAGATATTTTAATTTTTTTAAATAATTTAATTCAAGAGACCCAATATTATGTAGAGTCTTGCCGTGATCTTTCTAAGGAATTAGGAATACGAGCATTGGTCTCAGTCTACATACTGAACTCTTAAAATATGTGACAGTCAGTTGGGATAGATAGGTACCTACTCAATTCATCAGACCATCAGAAATAATAACCCTAGAAGCAATCCACTGGGGATAGCTTCTCGCCTTAATTTATCAATAAAACTTCCTCTTTACACGGGGCGTATTCTTTTCTATACATAAACTACCGCTTGAAGTAATGACAAAAAATAATAGCCATAGCATCTCTATAAATAACTAGCTGCGCCCCGCGGTTTCACCCGCGTGGTGATAGGTATTTTGAATAATTTACAATATATCTTTATAATAGCCTATGTGTTATTCTAATATATAAGTTATTTAATGGAAAGTTTCATTAAAATCCATTCAGTAGTTTTTACGTGAAAGAGTAACAAACATCCATCCATCCATCCATACTTACAAACTTTCGCTTTATATTATTAGTATTTGTTAATTTGTATTGTAATTTATTTGTTTATTTGTATCAAATATTTTTCTCTTTGTTGTCGCCGAATTGTCGTCCGTGACTTCAACTATAATTAAGATCTTTGGCTGAAAAACAGCCCTGAATAAAATAATGTTCAGCACACGCTGAGCCAACCCCTATTTCGGCGCAGGGGCATGGAGGTAGTCTTATTTTAGTCTTAATATCACCTATTTGTGTCGTTTACCCCTATGATAAACTTCTTTGTTTGTTTATTCTATGCCTGTATTTTGTACCTGTGTCTAAATAAATGTTTTTTCTATTCTATTCTATTAGGAAGTGAACGGGCTTCTTCATAAAGCTGTATAATACAGCATAAAGGAGTTTCTCGAGAATGGTTTATTATGGTACAAAAAGATATAAACAAAGCCTCAACAATATTACTAGATTATAAAAATTTAATTCATTAACGTCCCTATACACCGAATACCTATTGTATTTTTTTATGGATAGGTAAATAGAAAACACTTTATCATACCACACAAAACAGAAAACAATACAGAAATAAATAATTACAATAGAGGAAGTATTAAGGGCGGCCTTATCGCTGAGAGCGATCTCTTCCAGGGAACCTTTTTTATGCTTTTGACAAGTCTTAGCCTGTACACCGAAATTTTGAAAAACTTATAACTTTTCACGTGTTTAAAGCTTCCTTTTTCGTTTGACAATAAAGCTTTTTATATAGTATATTCTATTAACGAAGTAATCGCTATGATGGCGTCCCAATTATTGCAATTTCAACCAAAATCCCTTTAGCATAAAAATTCCACGCTAAATTTTTGATCGAAATAAATTGTATAAATTATTTTCCTTAGCTACAAATACTATAAGATTCCTATTACAGCTAAAACTGTTATGATCTTTTAGAAAGATGCGATACCCAACTTTTTCAAGCTTTTTCTACGATTTCTATTTACGCTTCACGCAATACAACCGTCCCTTCCATACGCACATTAATAAGCGACTCAATGGCAGCGTTACAAGGCATTAATGATCGATAATTCATCGAAGACTTGCCTCCGCTATAATTTACACCTAACTATTGCCTATCTCTGGTTTCGCTTTTCGTATGTGCATTTGAAAGCATGAATTATTACCGCTTTGAACGGGAGCGGCATTAGAGGTGGTCATGCGTTGCGTTGTCTTGTCTATGGTTCGTAGTCGATGGTCGGCATTTTATCGCCCGTTCGGATTGTATGCATATTCATGACATCAATTCTGTTCGCGACACAGCATAATGCGATTCGGTTATGGATGATTTGGAAATCGATGCTACCGTTGTTGCTAAAATAAATTACAAGGTAGATAGCTAAGCAAAGTTAAGATCATGAACCATACTGAATGCTTCTGATGGGTTATTTGGGGAACTATATCGAGACTTCTCATCATTCATACCGCAATTCTTGAAAGCTAAAGTTTTCATTCAGTGCGTCCTACCCGTTATGACCTACGGAGCTGAGACGTCGACACTCACAGTAGGGGTGGTCCACCAGTTCAAAGTCGTTCAGCGAGCTGTGCAAGGAGCTATACCTACTAGGAGTTTCTCTGAAGGATTGGATTCGAATACATACGACAGATAACCAAAGTTATCGAAAAAGCTAAAATAATTAGCAAACTGAAGTGGCAGTGGGCCGGCAATATCTCGTGACAACCGCTCTTGCCACTCAAGAACACCTATACCCCAGGGGTTGTGGGACTGCTACTCGGCAAACGCAGTGTAACATGCTCTCCGGCCAGGGGGGCTGATGGGATGACGATCTACAAAAACTACAGGCAGATGCTGAATGTCGCAAGCTGAAGACAGGGCGTTATGGCGCTCATTAGGGGAGGCCTATGTCCACGTATGGACTAGTGTTTTTGGTGAGAAATAGTTAATTAGGTACATAATGTATATTTTACACCTGAGTTTCCGTCTACAGCACAGGCCAAGAACGAGTGAAAGAAAGTTTTACAAGTTTCTGAGTTGATACCTCCCTAGATATCGAACACATTCAGCAATAATCAAATATTATTGTTCTTAAACCACGACAACAATGGGCACAACGGCAAAAATACTTTACAAAATATGATTGACAGTTCAAAGAAGGTAAAATAAATTTCATTGTTCGCAAAACGTATCTCGATCTATTAACTTAAATAAAAGAGATCGAATCAAACGTATTGTCTTGGAATGGAAATATTGACAATTAGCAAACTGTTATGGCCGAACGAAACCAAACGATTTACTGAAGCTCAGATAATTCTCACCGGTGGTGATATGAATAAGGAAAGTTAAAGTTGGAATGGTAAATATTAACCTTACCTAAGTCAATGTCAAAGCTAGTTTGAGAACTGTCACATGTCAGTGACATTAGCTTAGTCTACTGTGGTCTCGGTCTGTATAGGCTCTCTCTCTTGCTCTGAATTGGCCGTTCTCTGTACAACCATTTACAATAAACTTTATCCGATTTCATCTAAGTAATAAACTCTTTGATTTCGTTCATAACACATCAAAATTAACTTAGTAAAACTACCTCTAGTTTAGTAGGTATACATATTTGCAACAGGCTATTCTGCGATTGTGTAATATGTTTCTGAGCATTCTATAATTGTAATTATTTTAGTTAATAATTTTTTTCTTAATTATTTTCGCAGCTCATTGGATATATTTTATTTTTTATACGTAATCAAAATTTAGCGGCGAAAATAGTAGATTATAAGTGATAAACTCTCGAATTAATCTGAATAGACAAGCTGAACATTATCAGTCTTAATTGATTTCAGATTTCAATAACTTTATTTCTTTGATTGGGAGGCCTATGTCCAGCAGTGGACTAATATAGGCTGATGATGGTGATGATTTCTTTAAGCTTACAAAATAAACGCTCAGTCAAGTCAAATCTTATACATATATAAAAATCAATTGCTGTTCGTTAGTCTCGCTAAATCTGGAGAACGGCTGGGCCGATTTAGCTGTTTTGAAATTTTAATGTTTGTCGTAGTCCAGGGAAGGTTTAAACGGTGAGAAAACATGGTAAAGCGCAGAAATTTCCACGCGGGTGAAGCCGCGGGGCGCAGCTAGTGGTACACTAAAAATTACTATTTTATTTATTTACCAACTTAAAGATATTGTTACATAAAAAAGCTTAAAAATAACACGAAGGAAACCACAAAGGTTTGTATAGATATGTTATTAGCTGAGAGTCAGCTGAATAAAATCTCATAGTTTTAACAATAAAATTATTAAATTTCATTAATTATTTATTTATTTATTTTAAGGAAGGCCTACAGCTTAAATAATACAAAATAAGTAACATTAACCTAGCAACAGAAAAGCTAATAAATGGCCTTCACGGCTATATGACATTATGAAAATTAAATATACGCTATGCAATTAGATATATGAAATAGGAAATTTATTGTTAAAAATCGTCGAAATTGTGATTATAAAATATGCAATTAGATATATGAAATAGGAAATTTATTGTTAAAAATCGTCGAAATTGTGATTATAAAATATGAAATGAGTTATTATTGATCTTCTCCTCACATTTTTGTCCACTTGTGGAAGAATATGAAGAAAGTTTTACAACGCACACTGATTACATAAACCGCAAATAGACTGTGAAGCCCGTACCTAACTAATTTGTTTGCGTTGCAATTAAGATGTAGGTGATTTACTGCAAGGAGGTACTCTAACCACTTAATTCCATAAAAAAAATAACTTAAGAACGTAACTCGATAGCTCTTTTAAATTCGCTTTCATAACCGATTTCTCCAAAGAGATTTTGATTATCCGAAAATGAGATTATAGCAGTAATATTGTTGTACCTAATGGGAAGAGGTTTATTAAGATTAATTCATTTTGATTAATGAAGAGTGCAGTGAAAGTTTAGTGTGGAAAGTCATTGTTTGATGCGGTAATTTCTGCCGTATTAGCTTTTAGTTTTTGTTAGTACTTGTATTTACCGCAGATTTTCAAGCTTCATCTTTGTTATGCGACCTTCCGAGACCACCCGACCTTCTTGATGCTTCAGTTCTTCTTCGCTTCGAACTTTCCTTTTGCTTTCAATAGTTTAGGGGCTTGCGTTTGACGTTAGTTGTTCTCGTTAATAAATAAAATAAAAATAAATAATGCTGAACAATCCACACAGCATTAACTAGCCACAAGCTAAGCAGAGCTTGTGTTATGGGTACTACATCGATGACTGATATACATACATAAAACAATACATTACATGGATAAATAAATAATTAATAATGCTGGACAATTCACACAGCATCATCTAGCCCCAAGCTAAGCAGAGCTTGTGTTGTGGGTACTAGATGACTGATATACATACATAATACAATACATTACATAGAAAGATATTTTTATTATACATAGAAAACGACCAGAACACCCGGAACAAATATCTGCAGATCGTACACACAATTGTTCCGAAGCGGGAATCGAACCCGCAACCATCTGCGTCGCAGGCGGACCTTCACCCACCGTGCCACAGAGATCGTATATTTTTTTGTTCCATAGTGTTATATTTTTGTCTGTAATTTTTTTTTCCCTTTACGCTTGTCGATTGTGAGAAAGTTGAATCAATTTATGGCAACAAATCGCGAAAGTTTAAAAAGTTTGATTCAATTTAGCTTGACTCTTTTGAATGACTTGATTCTGGCTTACATTGATTGTGGAAGTATTATGCACCAGAGGAAAGCTCCAAGGAATTTGAACGAAAAGACTGGGCGTGGTGGCCATTGTTCAACATTCTATAGGAGAGGTCATTTGAATTCAAGATAAACAAATGCGGAGGCCCAATTTCAATGGGAGAGATATAATGTTCAATGGTTTTGTATATTTTCACTCTTGATGCGTATCGCTGGATATAAATTCACGCCTATCTTTTCATCATCATCATCATCATCAGCCTATATTAGTACACTGCTGGACATAGGCCTCCCCCAATGAGCGCCATAGCGCCCTGTCTTCAGCTTGACGCATCCAGCACCTCACCTGCAGTCTTTCGCAGGTCGTCATCCCACCTGGTCGGAGGGCGTCCTACACTACGTTTACCGAGTCGCGGTCTCCACTCAAGAACACGTTTTCCCCAGCGGCCGTCGGTTCTTCGCGAGATATGGCCGGCCCACTGCCACTTCAGCTTGCTAATCAATGGCCTATCTTTTATAGGAACCATTTCCAACAATTTACATAACATAGAAACCTCGAAATGATTTTTAGTTTCCGTCTATCGCGTCGTCGTGTTGTCGTTGATTTCATTGCAAGCGTTTGCAGCAATGATTTGAGATATTCGGAGTTGGGGTTCTGGGTCTAATTCTGCTAACCAATCGCTTTACTATAACGTTTGTATCGCCACGTAATACTTAGATGAAAGGAACGGTAGATAGTGCGGTGCTATTTGCACTGAGGTATTGATAGAATCACAGAACAGAGAATCCATGTATTCTCTGTTCTGTGGATAGAATGGTTTCTCCCTAGTCAATTTTGACGTTCGTCCCTCCACCTGTAGTTTCTTTCATCTAAAACATACATATATAATAAAAAACAAATATTCAAAGGTTCTGTTGTATTTTCTATGTAATAAAAAATATCTATCTATGTAATATTTTCTATTCAGTATATCAGTTATTTAATTCTCATAAATAACACAAGCTCTTTTTAGCCTACGGCTAGCTGGTGCTGTGTAGATTGTCCAGCATTAATTTATTATTCATCATCATCGTCATCATCAGCCTATATAAGTCCACTGCTGGACATAGGCCTCCCCCAATGAGCGCCATAGCGCCCTGTCTGCAGCTTGACGCATCCAGCATCTACCTGCAGTCTTTCGCAGGTCGTCATCCCACCTGGTCGGAGGGCGTCCTACACTACGTTTACCGAGTCGTGGTCTCCACTCAAGAACACGTTTGCCCCAGCGGCCGTCGGTTTTATTATTATTAGTCCATTATTATCTAAGGTACTTATAGTAACAAAATGTGTCTTTCTGTGACGATATCATTGTCATGGTGAAGCTATTCGTTAAACATAATATGAATGAAGGAGTTATATTCAATTTTTGATAAAATAAAATGCATACTTTCAAGACCTAACAATGGTCAATGGTATTTACAAAACAGTGACATGAACGGTACGATGAAATGTATAATTTGTACCATAGCTACTTACATTGTTAAAGTTGTTTAGTTTACCAAAGAAAGAATAGGTTACATAGGTTATGGGTAAGTTGGTAAGACATTTACAAACTATCAAATAATATTGTGTTATAATTGTATCTGTCTATTTATAACTCATCGACAGTTTACAATTTGTTGCGATTTATTTTATTTATTTTCAAAATTTTGGGAACACTTACAGCTAGGTCTTAAAAATAGTTACTTTCTTAGTAGGTGCATGCCGGTAAATACAAGCGCATGTGTGCTGAAGGCCAATTAAAAAGTTTCCGCAGATATGTACTTAAATAGACTAATAAATGACGAACAGTAAAAGTAGACGACTTAGGACTATCAAACAGTCCCTACAATTTTGTATATAGAGGGTGTATTTACAGCTTATCCAGCTGAAAAACGTAATTTCTCGTCTCCCCGCTTCGGATAACTCCGTACATCTCCGCTTTGGTGGAATCAGGGCCTAACCCTGGTGATAGACCGAGTACGATCATTAGCAGCGAGACTCGGGCAATTTCATCATTACTCTCACCCGTTAACATTTACCGTCATTTTGGGACGATTCGAGGACCGTTAGACGGACTTTACAGTACATTTGACAAATAGGCCTGCTGCGTTTGCTCACTTTTTTCGCCATTTGTATTTGGGCTAATGAAAGGGAAATTTGGAGCTCTATCCTCTAGCCGTTTCTTTCCGTAACTGATGCAGAGTCTGCTATTTTGTAGTTGTTTGTTTGTTTTTTTGTTTGTGATAGATAAATAATGCCGGACAATCCACATTATAATCCTCTAGCCCGAAACTAAGCGAGTAATTCATCAAGCTTAGCCAACTTTATGCAAGCAAAATGAATACGTTTTACTAAAAACAGATTTTTTTATAAATAGATTTTGACTTTTAGTAAAATTAAAATGTATCGCGGGCATTATCGAAATCCAATAATGATTATAACCAAATTGGTTCCGTATTAAATTTGGTACTTTGAAACTTTGGACACAAAGGTTTTCCTATGAGTTTTTAATTAAATCTATTCTAGTCTACACTGTCTACGCAATTAGCGCTCTCAGCTTTTTAATTGGAGTTTTATCTCAATCGGATGGATGCCCATGCGCATTTTAAACTCGCAATTTGCTCTTCCATACAAGAAAGCCCGACTTTCTCTGTCCCTATAAATATTCTATAGGTATATTTCTTTAAAAACGTTTATTGATTACCAACACGTGAAAGTATTATGTTTTATGGAAATGAATACGACAAATAAGATTAAATTGCACGTCTATTTGTTATATTCGCTTTTACTATGTCAGACTTTTCCCGCCGAAATTGCTGTCATTGTCAACGATCCGGTGTCATGGCCGCCGGCTGCCCTCGATGCAATGCTCCTGATGAGTTCGCAATTAGAGTAAAACGCTGTAGACAGTAATTTGGGCGAATTTTCCGTGGTTAACGCACCATGTAACTTTCTTTTCAACAGACTGCAAAGAGTTTAATAGACTGTGGATTGCTGTAAAGCGTTTTATTCATGTTTTCCCCCACTTAAAGGTTTTATGTAGCCAATTAGCTTTGTCTGCTATTAAGTAGCATTAATAAAATAGTGTATACTTTCTTATCATATATCTATGCTAAACGGCCTGCTCGTACAGTAGGTATGCATTATATATTCTTTTCATACTTTTTATCTGTCTCTGTTTGTTAGAACTTTATTTTATTTTATTTTAAGCCATTACTGTCCCACTGCTGGGCAAAGGCCTCCCTTTTCTCCTTCCACTCCTCGCGATCCAACGCTGCAACAGGCCATGATGGAAGATATATCTCGAGCTCGTCGCGCCATTGCGTCTCTTAGCGTTGGGTGGGCTCCACTCTGTGGTGGTCTTTGCCCACAAGTCGCTGGACATACGGCAGACGTGTCCGGCCCAGTTCCACTTCAGGCTTCCGGCTGTCTGACCAACTGTTAGAATTTACGCTTACATTTTTTGTAGAAATAAGTTAGGTATATCATTGTATTTTCGTCTAATTATTGTACCTACCTGCTGAGCTACATTTGATTAGCTTGCGTGCAAAATATAGCTAGTCACTTTCATCAGTGCTAAGTTGCCTCATCACGTTTTGATGTCGTCTGTCTGACTTCTGTCTAGTTTACCTGTTTAAAGTATTTTCACCTTACCGTCTCAGGTATTAAGGGTGGTTTTAGCGCGGACTCTTATTTTAATTAGAGGATTCTTGAAGCTGTAAGAAGTGCATTGAATTGCTTTTAATTTAGCTTGATAATTAATTGGCGGGTTTCCAGTGTAGCAAAACGTTAAGCTATCATGTAATGTATAATCTATGGTAACGAATTTATTTGTCCATAATTTTCCTTTTTCGATGGAGGAACTATATTACCACCTACCTACGGAATTCTAATAGATATCGAGATAATTCACAGATCTATGTTTGAGTGACGTTAATGATATACAAAAATGTTACTCAGGCAATCTATGCTTGAGTTGTGGGTTCGATATCCGTCTCAGGTCAAATGTTTTTTACGATCTGCAGATTAATACAAGTCCCGGGAGATTCTATGTATAATAAAAAATATATGTCTATGTAGTCACTACATAGTATTAAACAAAGTTGCTTCCAGCTGTCTGTCTGTCGCTATGTAGCTTAGATCTTACCCGTTTTTTTATAGATATAGTGATTCAGGAAGGTTTTTAAGCCATTTGACACATATATTTCCACGCAGGTGCAGCTAGTGTATTATGTACATATATTTTGACGACCGATGTGGCGCGGTGCGCGAAGGTCCGCCTGCGACGCAGGAGGTTGCGGGTTCGATTCCCGCCTCGGAACAATTGTGTGTACGATCTGCAGATATTTGTTCCGGGTGTTCTGGTTGTTTTCTATGTATAATAAAAAATATCTATCTATGTAATGTATTGTATTATGTATATCAGTTATCTAGTACCCATAACACAAGCTCTGCTTACCATGGGGCTAGATAATGCTGTGTGAATTGTCCAGCATTATTTATTTATTTATTTATATCTAGTACCCATAACACAAGCTCTGCTTAGCTTGGGGCTACATAATACTGTGTGAATTGGCTTATTATTTAATAGTGGAAAGTATATAGCAAGCAATAACGCAGAGCAAATGCCACTGTCCTAAATACAAGTAAACATTCGATAAACGGGGCGATAGAAATTAACAGCAATAATCGAGAGGCCGTATTACAAAGGAAAATGTTTGCCCATGTACAAGCTAAAGGAAAAGCCTTATAGTGAAAATGTATTCGTCGTGTAAAACATAGCTGATTTAAATTGTATAGGTATTGAAATTAGTTCTTATTTAGTAATAGTAGGTATATTTTTGAATGTATAAATATTAGTAATACAAAAATCTAATTAAAGTTAGTGAATCATGATGAGTATGGAACCTACTCAACTAACTAGCAGGTATTTTTCTTCTAATCATTATTCTTATAATTTATTTTAATAATTTTATGATATTTAGTAGCTGATCCATAATTTGACATAAATTTTTGTCAGCAATAAAGTATTTTATTACGCGATCTGAATTAATTGTTATAAAATTCTATCAATCAATCGTTATCTGGTCATGGGATGGGATAGACCACGATAGAGTGTAAACCTGTTGAAACTTCGGGTATAAATAGGTAAATAAACGCAATAAATACCAGTGAAAAATTATAGTAAGATCTGGATATTTTCTGGTCGTTTTCTATGTATGTATAAGACGACCGATGTGGCGCGGTGGGCGAAGGTCCGCCTGCGACGCAGGAGGTTGCGGGTTCGATTCCCGCCTCGGATCAATTGTGAGTACGATCTGCAGATATTTGTTCCGGGTGTTCTGGTCGTTTTTTATGTATAATAAAAAATATCTATCTATGTAATATATTGTATTATGTATATCAGTTATCTAGCACCCATAACACAAGCTCTGCTTACCATAGGGCTAGATAATGCTGTGTGTATTGTCCAGCATTATTTATATGTATGTTATAAATTGTAATAAATTGAGATAGCACTTATGCCTCGGACTGTACCAAGTGAACAACTTCAGATAGTGTTGGGCGTATTAAAGCGATGGGTAGCTCCATTGCTTTAATAAACACGCGGTTCGACCTATTATGATTACCCAAGTAACACAGGAAGCATTTTAACAAACGAATAATCAACTCTTGTAGAACTTAAGGTCCGCATAAACTGTTATAAAAGTTCACCGAGCATCTTGAAGCATTATATTGGCATTTTACAACCATGATGGTGTATAACGGTTGGATAATGGCATATTAAAATGCTTTTCTAAAGCCTTTAGTTTCAGTGCAGCAAACCACGACACAGCTGTACACCTTTCAGCTATTATTAGTGCATTTGGACTTACAATTGAATTTATAAGTAGTAAATAAATGCTTAATGATATTTAATAGCATAAACATGAACCATTATAATGCCACGTAAATCCGCTATACAGGTTTCAGTTATTTTTAGTGCCTTAGTGTTTACAATAGCATTTTTAAGTAGTGAGATATTGCCTAATGCTGCTAAACAGCATAAACAGGAATCAATGTAATGCTTGCCTTTTTAAAGATCAACTGAGTTCTGCTGTATGGCTAACAGCTCTTTAATCAAATACACGTGAATTGAAATTGAATTACATTGTAATGCATAAAGATAGATAGATAGAAAACAATTTCTTCTACCACACAAAACAGAAAATAATACAGAAATAAACCATAAAATATCAAAGAAACATGCAAGAATTATGATATCTCCGAATCCGATCAATGCACAACAAAACGATTCGTGCGAAGGGAGTAGTAGCGATATTAAAGAAGGTTCTGTAGGTCACCAAAATCAAGTAGGATCTGTCAACATTCGAAATACACACAATACGAAATTGTGTTATGAAAAATCTTTTATTGGGCTTAATGAGAATATTCAACAAAATCGTGTTTATTTCCGTCCGCTTGATGCTGAAAATTGGTCCGGGGTGCATCCAAGCCTGTGTCATTCACGCTTGTGTCTGAATTTCCCTCCATAATTGATAATTCAGCTTCGGCAAGCTGATATGTTCTTATATTGTTCCTTTTTAGAATGCAGCCCATTAATTTCCATTCTTTTTGATCTGGCTTGGATTGCTCATCTTTAAAGTATTTGTGTGTTTTCCGTGTTTTTTAGGCGGCCCCCACCCAAGCTACCATTTTCCTCCCACAAAGAAGGTACAATAACAGTTGGATTTTCATCTCTCTATCGTCTGTACAATTTTGTACGGCATTGCTTGCAGTTGGTATAAAAAATAAGAAACAGTTTTATAAAAAAGCATCACACATAAAAAAGATACCTAATTAATCATATGATTTATGCAATCATAAGTCACATGGGCCAATACTTGGCAAACGGATTCAAGTTGTACAGAAATTCTGTAATGGGACCAACTGACCATTGGTTTTATTGTTTTGATCATGGATCCCCAAAATTATAATGACACAATTTCAGTCTACATCAAGTGCACCTACTGATATTGGTATACCGGTGAACCCATATAGAACTACTTTATAAAGAATGGCACTACAGTGGTTACTGAAAAGTCTTCTCTGTGGCCTCTGGCTTAATCATTGTTCACGTGTGAGTATTTATACTGCTGGCGGCATTAATAAGCCTTTTTAAAGGCTCACTAGGCTGCCATAGACCGACACCATTTTGGAAATATTTTATAACCAAAAAGTATTATCATTCGGACCTATTTATAAAAGCAATAGCCTATATAGTAATGATATAACTTAATTTAGTAATCCCCAACCCATACTATTATGTTAATTAAGCAAAATAAATTATTTACTAGGAATACACAATTATTTTCGTAATTTCACACATAACTTTATTTAACATTTTATATTAAAACCACAACATATTGAAAGCGCGTGAAAATTTTCAATAAAACTTATATGGACATTTACAGTAAACTGCATTGCGCAGTAATATTTGAAGGCATGAAATAACAACAGAGTTAATTATAAATGTTGTTTTGATGAAAACAAGTTTGGTGTCACTCATTAAGTTCGAACAAATATTGCGAGACAAAGTAGTTAAATTACCACGTTAATGTATTTTATATCATGTACGGCGGGTAATAATGATGTTTTTTTTTGTTTAAGTTCGAACTGTGCACACTTAAATAGCTTCTATCATTCTTTTGGTACATTCTAATGCTAGCCTAATGCTTTTAAAATGCAATTAAAATTTTCATTATCAATAATAGTGCTAGTTTAATGCTGCTTGAATGCGATTGGCAATTTCATTGGCCGTTATAATGCTTCTTTAATGAGATTGGCAATTTCATTGGCCGTAATAATGCTTCTTTAATCCGACTGACAATTTAATTAATCACAATAATACTAATATAATGCAACTGTAATGCAATAAAGCAACTATTGTGAACCTATTTAGGATCAAAAGCCGTATAATTTGTGCCCAAATAAGCACTACAGTAGCCGTATAAACTTTTGTAATCCAACTATACAACTATCTCAAAATGCGAAAACGATAATGAAATGCTGTAAATTGGCCGCTATACTGCTTTGCTGTGTTACTTGGGTATGATCCTTGTAATCAGTGGATCTTTGATTATAATAGTGTGGAACAATTGTGTGTACGATCTGCAGATATTTGTTCCGGGTGTTCTGGTTGTTTTCTATGTATAATAAAAAATATCTATCTATGTAATGTATTGTATTATGTATATTAGTTATCTAGTACCCATGGCCATAACACAAGCTCCGCTTACCATGGGGCTAGATAATGCTGTGTTAATTGTCCAGCATTATCTATTATTTATTAATAGTGTTTACAACCTTAGATAGTTTAATTAAATCATCGAAACATTAATGTTCATGTTTCATCAAAAATAATTTCTTCAGTGCTTTCTCATGTCCAACAGCCAAATATTCGTACACAATTTTAATTCGCACACGACTCAAGTCGTTTATTTTTTGACAGTTACAATTAAAATCTGTAAAAAAAAAATCAATAAAATGTAATTATTATTACTTATTATATTTCAGCTATTTAAACATAGAGAGCGTTTATATCCTAATTATAAGTATCGACACAACGGGTTGACGTCATCCCGTGACCACCACAGAGTGTAAACCTGTAGAAACGTCGGGAAAAAAGTTAAAAAAAAGCGATAAATACCCGTTGTATCGATACTTATAATTATGTGTTCAGATCGCGTAAGTTTAAAAAAAAAGTTTATATCCTCATAGAAAAAAGCAAATCAAATAACGTCAGATTATCAAGAACTCTTGACTTGCCTGGAAGAGATCGCTTCTAAGCGATAAGGCCGCCCATTGTACTTGTATCATGTGATGTGTTTTATAATGATCTGTAACTGGTGTACAAGTAAGTAATTTTTGTATTGTATTGTAACTCCTAAAAATAAGTGGCATTTCTCGTTGTGTCCCGTCCGTAAAAAACATGATGAAAGTAGGTACGGTGGAAGAAAGTACCCGTGTAGATGTTCCCTAAGAAACACAATGAAAGCAGAAGTAGGTACGGTAGAAGAAAGTACCCGCAGCAGGCAATAAAGATAGGATTGGTCGGTATTCACTTGTACTAGTCATAAAATCACTAAAATATCGAGTGATATTTAATAGTAGGTTGCACAGGCTGATAATAACAGGGCATTTATACTAACAAGTAATAATATATATCTAGCTAGAGTCTTAAAACTTTCAGTGAAGCTGGTCGTTAGAAAATAATAATTGCGAGGAAATAATAAAATGCAATTATAAGGAAAAAGTTAAAATTAGTCCGTTTATTGTTCATCATCATCATCAGCCTATTTTAGTCCACTGCTGGACATAGGCCTCCCCCAATGAGCGCTATAGCGCCCTATCTTCAGCTTGACGCATCCAGCATCTACCTGCAGTATTTCGCAGGTCGTCATCCCACCTGGTCTGAGGGCTACACTACGTTTACCGAGTCGTGGTCTCCACTCAAGAACACGTTTGCCCCAGCGGCCGTCGTCGGTTCTTCGAGAGATATGGCCGGCCCACTGCCACTTCTGCTTGCTAATTCTCAGAGCTATGTCGATAACTTTGGTTCTCTGTCAGATGTATTCGTTGCGTTGTTGTTGTTGTTGTTTATTGTTAAGTAATTAAAGGGCTCAATTTAGAAATATTGAAGGTATTAGATCGACAAGGTAAATTATATAAACAAAAAAAGAAAAACCAAAAAAAATTAAGTTGTGTTTTTAAATTCTTTACGTATTACTGCCTCGCCAAAGTTAATTTAGAATTAATTTATTAGCAATCAGTTTCTGCCGCTTCGCACGCTTTTTGTCTATGGAACCCGAAAGGTAAAGGTTATTTCTATCCCATGGGATTATGGGATAAAAATTTTAATTTGAAAAAGTCTGTTTGATTCCAGACTTAGAGCTACATCTTTGCAAAATCAGCCTGACCCGTATGGTGATTATGTAACTCGCGACCGGTTTGCGACAGGCGTAAATTAAGCAATCAGTGCTGTCAAACGTCAATTTTGACCAATTTTGACGTTGCAGCTGGTGTCAAACTAATACAAAATTAACGTTTGACAGCACTGATTGCTTAATTTACGCCTGTCGCAAACCGGTCGCGAGTTACATAATCACCCGGCCGTTCAGCAGTTTTGGCGTGAAGAAGTAAATAACATCCATCGGTACATCCATCCATCCATCTAAACATCCAAACTTTCGCATTTATAATATTAGTTTGAAGTAGATGAAACTTAATCAAATTTAAGAAGAACTTTAAAAGTAAGTTTTTAATGATTTGAGAAAAATAATGTATGAACAAACCATCTCTCAATATTTCAAAAACGCGTTGTAGTTTTTTCTATGACAAAAGATTTCAACGCGTTTTCTAAACGTTCATAGCAGAACACCAGCCACCACCGACCAGGTGGGATGACGACCTGCGAAAGACTGCAGGTAGATGCTGGATGCGACAGGGCGCTATGGCGCTCATTGGGGGAGGCCTATGTCCAGCAGTGGACTAATATAGGCTGATGATGATGATAGCAGAACCACTTAAATCTTACATTTTCTGTTCATGTTTTTCGAAGCGTAAAAAAGGTAGGTTCCTAAGTTATGCTCTACATTTGTTGAATAGAGTTCCAGTTAATCAAAAATTAATTATTTCTTCAGTGATTTCGAATGGCTTAGCGTTTCCGATTGCTTTCATTTTATTTTAGTTTTTTTGGTCGCAAAATAATTATCTGCAGCCGTTTTATGAAGAGCCGTTTCAAAGAACGATTTGAACAACAATGATAACATACCTGTGTTTCATTAAAAGTAGGTACCGTAAATAAGGAATTAGAAGTAACTTTGACTCCTCATGCGTCACTTACAGTACGTTTGGGTTTTCCTGATCTTCAGAATAAAATAAATATTCTAATCTCGTAGCTTTTTCGCTCGTTTATCATCATCAGCCTATATTAGTCCACTGCTGGACATAGGCCTCCCCCAATGAGCACCATAGCGCCCTGACTTCAGCTTGACGCATCCAGCATCTACCTGCAGTCTTTCGCAGGTCGTCATCCCACCTGCATGGTCGGAGGGCGTGGTCTCCACTCAAGAACACGTTTGCCCCAGCACTCGTTCATTTAAGCACTATTCAGACAGAGCAAGTTTAGTTTAAATCAATATCGCCTTTTTAATATTTATCGGTAAATATTGCCACTTACAGCAACAAAAAGGCCCAGTTCACGAAGAAGTTATGTTATGAAGTTATTATGTTAATAGCTAGTTGCAAGTCGCCCGTTGCCGCAATACGCAGATCAAAGTTGCTCTGCCGGCATAGCGCCTTAGCTATTTTACATTTTGATAAAATATTCGCATCAATAAATAACACGTTTACGATTCTTTGAAAGGGCCCCCTTGTGAAAGGTAACAATTATACCGTAATCAAAGCGCCGACAATTGAAGCGTTTAAATCAAACGTGGTATTATATTTTAATAGCATTTACGCATTCCCATAGTGGCTGCTGTGTTTATTTTAATGAATTTGATCGTAAACACGGTTCGGACTTTATGGCTGGAAATTCCTTCCAGCCAAAGATCACATTCAATGTAAGGTACCAATCGTCATCACTATCATCAGTCCCCTGACCTCCACTGCTGGGTATAGAAAATAGGCCTGAGGTGAGGAGGGCTAAAATACTGCAATAGTATTTAATGTAGTACGCGTATTTTGGCATGTTAGAAGGGGTTTTAAACTGACAAAAAACGCGTAGTAAGAGTACTAAGTAATGCAGTTCACAGATCATGTAGTAGGTAGATAGTAGTAGTAGTAGATACTAGATAAGTCATATTATATAGTCATATTATGGAGGTCCTCACATCAAAGTCGGCGGCGGGCTGTTACCAAGTCGCGAAGGCGCAGACTCTATTTTAGCATTGGAAGACATTGGAGTGGTTGTTATTAATCATAATACCTTCACTTCCTTAGTTTGCTTTGAAATTAAACGCGTGATTCAGTAGCTGACATTCGTATGAAAATCGAAACCGAACCGGGCAACCGTGTAGCTATTTAAGATAAGACATTAAAACCAGCGCACACGATCTTTCTATAGGTACTATAATTACAGAATCTAGATTTGTTAGCTGAAAGTTCAGATTTACTGCTTTACTACTGAACGGGAAACAGTACCTTGCCTAGATATCTATTGTTTTACGGCTATTTTAGGTACCAGCTTAAAAATCTGGTGAAACTGGTGAAAGTCGTGAAGTTGATTGAAAGTGAGGGAAGTTTTCAAATCTTATTCAATCAGTTTATGACGGATTTGAAATAAGTTGTAACGGACCCAGGCCTATGTTGGCTTGACGAGTACCAGATTATATGAAGTAATAGTGTTTCAGGCTCGCCTATTTGTTGAGAGCTTATAAATCAGTGTCTTTGTCGAATAATACAGGTTATGGATTGATAACACTTAGAGCAGGAGGTTTGAAGTTATAAGGTTCAGTTTTCACCCATGTGGGGGACTCCAGTTACACCGGTCGGGTGGATTGTGAGACCCCCGAGACCTGTGGTCTGGTTTTAAGACCAATTGATTTGTTCTTAATCGTTAAAATGCCTGTGTCTTCCAGTTTATGGGCATTACCGGCGGCAGTCTCGCATCAACGGGATGCGTTTTAAGTATTTGTATTTTTGTATGAGGGCCCTCAGACTGCTACATGCATGCCGCTATGTGGGTCATACATGTGTTACATTCTAGTTGAAATAGACCAAATCAATTTCAGAAAGCGCTCTTTTATTTTAGTCTATAACATTTCAAAGTAATGTATCAATCCATCTCTGTTACTGAATAAGTTTACTTTAGCTGTGAGTAAGGCGTATTCTTTCTATAAAATGATTTGTTGTTAGAATAGGGTTTGAGATAACCTTGACTTTAGTAGTAGCCTAAGCCTCATGAAATCTCTAACTTGCAGGGAAATTTAAGATACAAACAAGCTGGTTGACAGGAATTTAGTATTGTTTAATATATTTTACACACACGCGTACATTAAACTACAGTAAATAGACAGAAAAACAGACAGAACTTATTACTAGGGTGCACAAAGAAATATTGTGATAAATCTAAAATGTCGTAGTTGAGCATTATTTGTCCTTCGTCTATTAGGTAGGTGTGCATGACTTTCACTTTAACCTTTATAGCTTTTAAAAGATATCACATTGCCGGGATCCAACAATAGCGGAAGGCTATCAACCTGATAACAGCTTCCCACAGCTTTCCAGCCAAAGCTCAGATTACTAGGTACCTAAGATCCACCGCAAACGAAAGTTCATATTCAATTTGCGCTCACGTCGGGGAATTGAGAAATTCGCTTCTTTGTAAAGGGTTGGGCGCTTTATGAGAGGCTAATCGGTCAGTTAGTAATCAGTTAGAAGGTCGGAGAGCTTTTGATTTTGTGTAAGTGTTGAATGGATGAAATGATGATTCAATTTAAAGTCTTCTTCATCCAGCCTTTATACGAGGTAGGGTCGGCATAACGATGTCTTCTTCTTTTTTAATAAATACAATAAAATATTGAAAATAGAATACATAGTTTCTGGATGAGACAGTCGATGAAATGAATAGGTATTAAAATAAAACCAAATAACAAAATCGTGTAACGAACTTAAACCATTTTTTTTTTCAGTCGAAAAATATTCTATGTTCAGCGCTTGCTTTCGATTTAGGGGTTCAGTTTTGGTTATGTTCTTGTGTAAACATATCGCTTCATTTTATAATAATTATTTTTTTGGAACTCTTTCCACGTTATTCTTGGAGGAGTAAGTTGTTATCTGCGACATAGTTTTTTTAAACTTCTGCTGATGACATCATTTCTTATTTTTAACTATTCAACCATATAGCAATAAAGATAAACTCTTAACCATTTAGCCGTAAGTTGTACCTAAAGGTGTGTACTTTTTGTAAGTTTCCCAAGTGATCGAAGTAAAGTTAGCCTAGTTTTTGTACAATCAACCAAGTCTATTTGCTCCCTATAGTTCTTGCAAGCGGGTTGGTGGACCGGGAAACCGCTAATGATTGTCAAATACGTAAAAAGCAGCTGCTGGGTAGGGTATCTAACGATTCTGCGGTTGAAGCAGTCGATGGATTTCCTAGATTTATGATTACCGGTGCCTATAGTCAATAAGTACTTACTGGGTAAACTTGCGATCGTGTTTTCACGTAGCAAAGTGAAAATACGATGAAAATCTTTCGGTGTCGAAAATTTCTGCCGATCCTTGAAATGCGGTATTTATTTGTATGACGTTTTAATGAAGCGATTGAAATTTTAATGACCTACCTGTCTAATTTAATCTTATTGATAATTAATAAAAAACTTACCTGGAAGGGACGTGGTTACAGCACAGACTTAGGTTTATGTCTCTCAGTAGTGTAGATACCAGGAAATAAACTTTAATACTCGTATGTCAAGCTAATCTGTCTGTTATCGTAATTTCGTAGTGTATCTCCTCTGTAATTATGATTGGTTTTTACCCGATAAAGTTACAATACAATACAATACAATATAACTTTATTGCACCATCAATACAAAAAAAAAATACTAAAGGATCTTAATACTAACTATAACTAGTGGCACAATCGTTAAGTTATTATTATTGGTTTGCAGAGTTGGGCCCCAGGTCCTCGGATACTCCAACAAGTTATACTTAGCCGTTTTACCCCAATTTTACTTTAAAATCATCTGTCACCACAGGACTTCTAAAGATCTATTATAAATCCTCGACCATTAAACTGTCCATCTGCGCTCGGGCAAAGCTGTTGACAGTAACATGTTCCCATGGGACCCGACTCTGAAGCAGCGGATCTTAAAATAAAATTAGACAGGATCGTGAAATTAATTCGTAGTTTATAAAACTCAAATTTGTGGCCTAATTGGAGGACCATTGTCCTTGTAATGTAATCATGAACTACCCGCATTTTAGAACATTAAAAATAAACTCTGACCCACTAGAACCGTGTCGTGTGATCTGATAATGTGTCGATGTATGTCCACAGCTGAAGATGCCCATGATCGAGCGGCTATTACCATAACCACGATGCAAGTAGATTCGTAGTCACAGTAGAGGTGGTTAAAAATATACAGAACCCTGTAAGGTTTCCTAAGTCAACACTAATGACAAACACGGTCTCAGTTTGAGAGGTTGATGCTACAGAGTCGGAACCCTCGGAAACTACTTGGTACCTAAATGTAAAAAGCATTGTTGATTGAATCCAAGAGAGTCCTATTCAAACACCGCCATTGTTCATCTGTTGTTTAAAAATGGAACTCTTTTCATAGCGTCGGGCTGTCATGGGAAACCTCATCTGTACTGTCATGTTGACGGACTGCGCTTGCGCCGAAAGAAAGGAAAATAGCTGTAAAATAATATATAAAAGATTATTTTGCTACTTTCACGATGAGTTAGGATATTTTGATACTTAGCTTCGAAAAAAGGAGGAGATTTTGTGTTCGGCTGGATGTTTTTTATGTGTTTTCGTCGATTTCTCCGCTAATTATGGATCGATTTTGAAAATTCTTGCGAAAATATTGTACATAATTATTTTCGAAATGTTTAAAAACAGAGTAAAATGAAGTGAGTTGTAGTCAGTTTATTTTCTTTTCAACACATACAAATGATTTAATGTTCTTTTTTTACTGTTTCTTAATTCTAATTATAATGAATTAATCGATTAAACCAAAATATATTTATTTATTATAATATGAATGCTGAATGAACGTTGCACAGTTTAACATTTTCCCTCCATTTTTTTATAATTTTCTCATTTATCATCGCTACAAAACCATTAAAAACCAACAACGTTTGTTCTAATTTGATGATGTCGGTTTATAATACCTTTGTCTTTCTAAGTATTTTTTAAGTGGCTACAGAAAGCAAAAGCTTGGGGCCTACCGCAATCCAAACACCGCCAATTGTTTTGTTTTGACTGGTTTACATAAATTACACTACAGCAGTGAGAGTTGAGCACCTATTATCTCGCATGTTTCGAAAACCTTACTTCTTTAGGTGGTTTGTGGAAAAACAAGCAGTTTTAGAATTTATTTCATATATTGTTTTTAATTAAATTATAAAAGTGGGTTTGTTAGAAAGGTGGTAGGAGGGTGGTAAGTGATGTCAGATCACACTAGCCAAAAAACTAAAACAAAAATAATAAAAGCTAGGCATGCTGTGCGAGCTATGGAAAGAGGTATGCTCGGAGTTTCTCTGTCGGATATACATATATTCGTAACGAATACATCCGACACCAAAGTTATCGACATAGCTCTAAGAATTAGCAAGCTGAAGTGGCAGTGGGACGGTCATATCTCGCGACGAACCGACCGACGACGGCCACTGGGGCAAACGTTTCTTGAGTGGAGACCACGACCTGCGAAAAACTGCAGGTAGATGCTGGATGCGTCAAACTGAAGACTGTGCGCTATGGCGCTCATTGGGGGAGGCCTATGTCCTGTAGTGGACTACTATAGGCTGATGATGACGAATGCTGTTGTTTTTGAAATTAGTAATAAATTAAATTTAAGAAATAGGGTTGATTCTAATGTATATACTAATTAATCTCACGCTGCGTTATGTGAACTAGTAACTATGTTTTCTCTGTAAACGCGCGTGCCTACAATGGTCCCTGAATGGCCACCTGTCGCCGGTTGCCATAAGGTTGCGCCTCTACTGAGCGCTATGCTACTAATATTATAAACGCGAAAGTTAGGAGGATGTTTGTTGTTCTTTCACACAAAAACTACTGAATGGATTTTGATGAAACTTCACAATAATATTGCTTACATATATTTACTATAGAATAACACATAGGCTACCAATTCATAAAGATATATTGTTTATTATCAAAAATATCTATCACCACGCGGGTGAAACCGCGGGGCGCAGCTAGTAGATTATAATATTATGAATCACTACTCAATTGAGTAAAAAAAAATAATTTGTTGAGTTGGGCCTCTCACTTAGAGGTCACATCTGATTTGAACTTGGATTCCGACTGGAGGATACGCTAGAACCTAGCAATAGTTATTAACTAATTTTTTTTAAATCTACCGTTTTTCTAGGTAGAAAGTGACCAAAGTTGTTGAGAATATTATTAGGTTTTATTATGTAGTATAACAAAATGTCCTATGATACGTCTACGAGATCTTATCAACAACTAAAAAAAGGGACCTTCTTTGTGCGACTCCTGGGCTCGCCTCAGAGGAGTGGGGACTTAGTATGTTCTCTTCTAACTAGTCCAAACAAAGTTCCTGCTTTCGAACATTCACACTCTTCTTCTGAGCACTCCAAAGAGTGTCCAGTGGGTCTCCATGTTAGTTGCAGTATTGACTGACATATTTCAGTAGTACTGAAATATGTCAGTCAATACTGCTACTGAGATAGGTACTGAATCAGTACTTACCTATCTCAGAAGTCCAACATGCAACACTGATTATTTAACTTAATATAATTAAAAACTCAAGACGTTTTGAAAAATCTCACGTGAGATTAAGGGGATCGAGCAAAATCTCACGACATCTCACGATAGTCATCTTAATTTAGAAAAATATGCGTGATTCCACGTACCTTAGTTACTGTAGGTATCGGATTACTGGCTACACATATATACTTATAATATTATAGTCACTGCGAGACGAGAGTTAATATCTCCGATTGGTTATATAGGAGATGTTAATATATCTCTATCAGTGAGTCCCAAGTTTTACCCAGCCAAGTTTAAAAGCTCTGTCGTGCGCACGCGCGTTCAAAATGTCGCAACGCGTAGTGGATTGGATACACACCGCTCGTGGGAAATATATTACCCGCTAAAAGCCATACGCATTCTGCTTACCGCACTCTGGCGGGCCGTTTCTCTTCTGTGTTTATGTCCTGATACTTCGATATTTCTAAACACCTATCTTATAGTTGTAAACCTTTTTAATTAAATTGTATGTAATTTTATTATATTTAATTACTTCGGCCTATAGCTCTGTTGGTCGAAAGAATCGACCCCGACAATTGTGTTCTGTCTGTTCGTGGATGTCATAAAAGTCGACTAAGGGAAGAGCTGTCCTACCAGAGGAAGTACATCAGCTTCCTTTTGTGTATTTTGACGACCTCTGTGGTGCGGTGGGCGAACGTCCGCCGGCGACAGAGGAGGTTGCGGGTTCGATTCCCTCCTCGGGACAAATGTTTGTACGATCTGCAGATATTTGTTCCGGGTGTAGTGGTCGTTTTTCTATGTATATTAAAAAAATATACAGCTATGTACTGTCTTGTAAAGGGTGTCTCAGCCCGAATTTCTCAGAAGTTTGCGGGGCTAGCGGGAGGGGAGTGGTAGCGTTCGGTTGGTAACAAGTGCGGATTTGTTAGTCGCCATGTCGCAGTGGTCTGGCGCGCATCGCGCGTACGCAGTAGAGGCTTACTTTTGCAATGAGTTTTCGTTGAGTGAAGCACAGCGCAAGTTTTGTAATCGCTTTGAAATCCGCCGTATAAGTGACGCCCCGAGTATTCAATTAATTAAGTCGTGGGTAGAAATGTTTAGAGCAACGGGATGTTTGCTTAACCATTCAATTCGCCCTCGAGATAGACCTGTGCGATCGATTGAAAACATCGACCGCGTCGCCGCTGCGATCGCGGAGCATCCACGACGATCAGTCAGGAAACATGCTGCCTCTTTGAGCCTTCACCGTTCAAGTCTTCAACGAATTTTGGCTTTAGACTTAAAATTACATCCATACAAAATCCAAATAGTTCAAAAAATCAAACCGGAAGACTACAACAAGCGAAAAATTTACTGTCAGAAGATGTTAGAATTTTTTTCAGAGGAAAATGTGATCGACAATGTTTACTTTAGTGATGAGTCACATTTTCACCTCGAAGGCTACGTAAATCGTCAAAATTGCCGTTACTGGTCATCAAGCAACCCAAAAGAAAAACATCAGAAAGCATTACACAGCCCGAAAGTTACTGTATGGTGTGCAATATCGGCGACGAAAATCATCGGCCCATTTTTCTTTGAGAATGACCGAGGTGTAGCGGTTACAGTGACGAGCGAGCGGTATATTAACATGATCAATAATTTTTTTGTACCTCAGCTGCAAGATGGGGCTATTAACAAGTCAAATGTGTGGTTTCAGCAAGATGGGGCCACAGCCCACACTGCTAGGGTCTCCATGGACACACTAAAAGCTTTTTTTCCTGGTAAAATCATTAGCCGCTTTGGAGACGTATTGTGGCCACCTAGATCTCCTGACTTAACCCCAGCTGACTTTTTTTTATGGGGTTATCTCAAAGGAAGAGTATATGATACCCCTCTTACGAGTTTGGAGCAGTTAAAGGCCAAAATAACTACAGAAGTGCGAGCCATATCAGTTGACGTTTTACGGCGTGTCTCTGCGAATTCGCTTGTCCGCTTTGAAGAGTGCATTCGCCGTGAGGGAAGACATCTTGACGGTGTAATATTTCGTACATAAAATCCGCAACATTACACTATAATTTACAACAATTATAACATTTCTAATACAATTTGTTTTTTTTTTATAAATATTTAAAGTTTAAAATCGGCGCTGAGACACCCTTTATTATGTATATCAGTTATCTATTATGTATAACACAAGACACTCTACATCTTCTTAGCTTGGGGCTAGATAATATTGTTTGGATTGTCAAGCATTATTAATCAATTAATTTTTTTATATATATTTTTGCTGGACAATTCACCCAGCGTCATCTAGCCCCAAGCTAAGCAGAGCTTGTGTTATGGGTACCTACTAGATGACTGATATACATAATACAATACATTACATAGATAGATATTTTTTATTATACATAGAAAACGACCAGAACACCCGGAACAAATATCTGCAGATCGTACACACAATTGTTCCGAGGCGGGAATCGAACCCGCAACCTCCTGCGTCGCAGGCGGACCTTCGCCCACCGCGCCACATCGGCATCGGTCGTCAAACGTTTGGGGGGCTTAGGGCACGTTTGGATCGAAGTCTGCGTCAGGGGTATAGGTTATAGCAAGTAGGTAGTGAAGTGGGGAGTGGGTACTACCCAGCGCAGCGTCAGCACGTTATCTCTCACAGAATATTATCGCTTCGGTGTGAAAATCAAATGACCGTTTCCCCAGACATTCGACGTTGCGTCGTGACGTGACAGTAGCGTATTGCGTCCCGATCAAAAATTTTAAAACATTTTAAAACATTATTTTGTTAAATAATTTTTTTTCGACGACTGCGATCTTTTCATCAGCTGTTGTGTTGCGCCGCACATGCGTTTCGTTTGTAAAATATTACGGCTGTGCTGAGTCACAAAGATCTGTATTTTCTCAGCCGCTGCGCTAGTGTGGATTTACGCTTATTAGTCACTTGTAGAAAACACATACCATGTGATTTCAGCACTCAAAGTGTTAATGTTTTTAATTTGTAATTACCAGAAGACCAAAGCTTAAGACCACTACGATCAAAGACCACGTTTACCTACCTATTGGACACTTTGCAGCGGCGCGTATTACAAGCCATAAAGGGTTATGTTACTGATAAGAGCCTCAATAAAAGCCACGAACACGTGTTTTGTTCTACTCGTACCTTGTCTGGTTTGGATTTTTTGACGGAAACGATCGCTGTTAGTATAACGTAAAGCATACAGGGTCACTCTGATCCACGGCACTCTTCGCCATCAAAGCAATACAAGGATGAAAGGAGTGTACAGCAGTTGCCAATAATGTTTGGTTTGCAATTGTTGAAAATTCAAGCTTACTCAGAACTGTGAATAAGAATATTAGAAAAAAAATATCTTTATTTTAGAAACAACACTAAGGTACTCAATACTACATGTCGATAAAATTTTATTTATAAGAAACACACCTTATGTCCTTAGGTCCGTTTACATTAGTTATGATTCAGAATGAGTTGGATGACTAGCAAGCTAGCACCCAACGCTGGTCTTCCAACAGAACCAATTATTGAGAAGAGCGTTTTTTAAACCTTGTCATAACATTTAATTTTCTTGTATTTTGTGCTGGCGCAATAATTAGTATCTGGATATCAGTATACATACTTACTAACTAACGTTAACCTTTAAAGCTGGAACCTCTGTCCCGCGACAATTTGACGAGATAAAAAATATTATTCAAGTCAGTTCAGTTTTTATGTGTTCGTATTTGTTGTGTTTCACTCAAAATTGTCCAACGTCTTTAATAAAATTCAATGCCACTTGTGTGGTGAGACTTAACTCTTTTTGCACTCATATAGAGTCAAATGACGTGGATTAAAATAACCATGTATGGTGAAAAGGAGTGCAGGAAGGCGATGGTAAACAGTATGTTCTGTGAAAGCAAATGAAAGGGAGGGTTTATAAACTAAGCGCGCGCCTGGCTTGAAATAGAATATGCTTTGGATCATGTGTTGTAAGTATAGCTTGAGAAGCGAATGATTTATGTAATGCTAGTATGGGAAAGGTAACTGAGGTGTGAATCATAAACAAATGCTTATGCTAGACACTTCCTCACAGCGCCAGCGTCAAGTAGCCTCAAACTAAGCAGATCTTTTGGAATAGGTGATGAGCGATAATAATAAATTAATAATAAATAAATAATAAATAAATAATGCTGGACAATCCACACAGCATTATCTAGTCCCATGGTAAGCAGAGCTTGTGTTATGGGTACTAGATAACTGATATATATAATACAATACATTACATAGATAGATATTTTTTATTATACATAGAAAATGACCAGAACACCCGAAACAAATATCTGCAGATCGTACAAGCATTTGTGTCGAGGCGGGCATCAAACCCGTAACCTCCTGCGTCGCAGGCGGACCTTCGCCCATCATGCCACAGAGGCCGTCATGTATTGTCCTCGAGTGGGAATCAAAACGGCTTGCTTCTCGGCACACCTCCACTGCATCACATAGGGGTCGAAGTGGCATAACAAGACTGGCAAGATCATCTATTGTTGTCCATTTAGCAGTGGCACGTGATTAGAGTCTCCACTCGAGCGTCACTTAGCAGGGTAACTAATGTTCGAACTACGCACAGCAAGATGAATAGCGTACTCGCCACGCTATTCATCTTGCTGTGCCTAGTAGCCTGTGTCTGTAGGTTGATAGATAGATAGAAAAAAACTTTATTACATGTAATGTACCCACACAAAACAGAAAACAATACAGTGATTATATTTTTAACCGACGAAACGAATTACAAAAGAGAACGGGGAAGGACGAAGGCTGTGTGTATTTTTGTTCGTCTATTTCTTCGTCAAATATGGATTAATTTGGAACATTTCGTTATTGTACGGAGAATGGTCCCAGGCTGGTCCCATGAACATTTTATTCCCGAGAGATAAGTATTTCCCGAAAAACTTAAAAAAAACTGAGTAAATACTCAGGAATTTGAAGTATACATACATTAGTGTACAGTGTACAGTAGCGAATCGACGACGGCCGCTGGGGCAAACGTGTTCTTGAGTGGAGACCACGACTGGTGGGATGACGACCTGCGAAAGACTGCAGGTGGATGCTGGATGCGGCAAGCTGAAGACGGCGCTATGACGCTTATTGGGGGAGGCCTATGTCCAGCCGTGGACTACTATAGGCTGATGATGATGATCGAGTGTCGTTTATATGTGACGTTGTTCAAAAGCTGCAAAACGTCTGGAAGGCCGCCGGCAGAGTTTGATCAACTAAGTGGACAGTATAAGATAACGGTCCCAGTGAATCACCCTCGCCGATAATATCCGTACGTCATGCAATGGCAGCGGACTGCATTGTCTCTGCACCAGGCGAAAAAGCACGATAAATCTCTCTGCGCTTGTTTTTCGACGAGATAGTAATGAACTGGACAAAGGATTGCGATAAGCGAGGGTGTCGATATCGAGCTTTACAAGCGACTTTGAGATAACAGAATTAACAGTTTTAAATTTATTTACCTAACCTACTCGTATAGGGGTGCTTCTCTAAAAGTATCAAGATAATTAACAAAGATAATTAAAAAATTCTCGGTCTGACATATTTTATAATTGTCAATAGAATAAAAAAAAACCTGTCAGAAAATTGTCGCCTCCGTAATTGCGTTTTAGTATTCAGGGGTTTGTTCATTTGAGACAAATTAGAAACATAGAAGCAATTATAGAAGCACATACAAGTATAGAAGCAATTATTGCTTTACTTATTTTTTTAAATTATTACGCACTATTATTGCTACTGTAAGGTTACGGAATAAATTTGTGTTATTTTATGGTAAACGTAGTGTAGGACGCCCTCCGACCAGGTGGGATGACGACCTGCGAAAGACTGCAGGTAGATGCTGGATGCGGCAAGCTGAAGACAGGGCGCTATGGCGCTCATTGGGGGAGGCCTATGTCCAGCATTGGACTGCTATAGGCTGATGATGATGATGATATGAAACGCAAATGAATATTTTCTATTCTGTTCTAAATGGCTTTTTTATTTTATTTATTTTGTATTTCATTTTGGCAACACGTAAAAGATTGTACCTTCCCATAGTGTATTCAAAGCGGTATAGCATTTCATTCGCATCTGTTGCCAAAGGTCGTGTGCGGATGACAGGTTGGTTCACCCCATAATGACGGCGGGACGTCAGATCATATGGTGGAGCAAACATATGGTGTACATGGCTTCATGTGCTTTTGTTTCATTTGTAAAGGATTCAGTATTACTTGGTATAAACAGCTTTTGTTTTGCTTGTAGGTTAAAGCATCTTCCTTTCGGAGCTTTTTAAAAGACTAAACATGTATGTATATGTCTATGTAGGAATATGTACGTCTTCTTGGTCTTATAATACAAGCTGCGCGTGGAAACCTATGTGTCAAAAAGTTTATAAACCTTCCTCTTGAATCTACTAAAAAACTCTTGAATCTATTAAAAACTGCATCAAAATCCGTTGCGTAGTTTTAAAGATCTAAGCATACATAGGGACAGCAGGAAGCGAGTTGTTTTATACTATGTAGTGATTTGTAAAGGATTCAGTATTACTTGGTACAGACAGCTTTTAAAACTTTGAAACTATGATGGATATGAACATAAAAGGTATGTCTGCCAATAAAAACGTACTCGCAGTGCCTTCAGTTGCCGTGAGCATGGCGCATGAAACTGTACCGAAATATTAAAACTCAAAAATCATGGTAAATATTTTATGACTTTTTTGTTTCACTTGTAGGTAAAAGTGTGTTCGGATCAAAATCATAAAAAGGTGAAAGCATTTTAATCCTTTCGAAGCTTCTTAAGACTAAACCTGTAGTACGTAATGGTAGGTATAATAAGTTGGGTAGGGTAAGCTGTGGTAGATAGTTGATTCATAGAGACAGCAAAAAATAACTACCTACAGTTCAAGTTACCTAACATCCAAACTATAAATATTCTTCAACTATAAATAGCCTCATATATCTCAGATACGGAAACGTAACTCCTAAAAGTTCACCGCTAATCACCGCGACCAATATCACCTCACGGTTCGCATCCATCTCCAGCGATCCCTGAAAAAGAGTGGTTGAGTGTTCCGCTGAAGTGGCGCATGCGCCCGTCACTGCGCTCGCGGGAGGGCAAACCATCGACTAACATTATAAACTAGGGTGCCAGCTCGCGCGCGTCAGTCAGCTGACGGCATCTGCACCGAACGCACGTATCTCTCCAACTCCCTTTCAGCCCGCGCGGTGTGCATTTTGTGAATTTTTATTTTAAAGAAACTTGAGAGAAAATGGCCACCTACGCCCAGTTCAAGCACGTCGAGCTTTACAAGATCGGTCACGGAAAGAACAGGTGAGTCGGGGCTGTGGGTTGTGGGAGGTCAAGGGTTGCGCAGATTTCAGGATGCTGGATTTCAGGAGCGCGGAGTTAAAAATACGAATACCTCTGTTCCATAGCCAAAATTAAATCTAATTTCGTCTCATAACATTATTAAAAATGAAATACTAATATTTAAAAAAAATTTAATCATAACGAATAACTTGATGAACTTGACGGTACTCGGATTTTATACATTTATAACAAACAGGTAAAATTATTGTTCTTACCATAGGTCTTTTGATTTATAAAATTATTAGAAAACATTATTTTAATAATCGTAGTTTCCCAAAATGTCATTGTCATCTAAAAAAACATGCGTACGTTTTGCGTTAGTCCTAATGTGAGTGCGGATGTTTTCCTACGAACTCTTTTGTTTGGTTGCGCAGCTGCCGCATCCTCGTGCATTCCATTTTCAAAATTCTCACTCAAAACTATGGAGGTTTTAATGTAAGAAAGAGCATGTAGGTTTAATTTCCACGATTCCAATTTATTATTTTGTACTACGCAATCTTGGCAGGCCATCGAAAAATGTAGGTTTAGGCTTTTAAGGTGCGTTGAACTCAAGTTCGTCTGAAACTAATGACATTTAGCTCTAGAAAATATTTTCCATTGTAGGCTTTAACCATTAATTTTCGTACTTAGATAGTTAGGCAATCTTTTTTTGAAAATTACGTATGTTTGTACGTACGATTATTAGTTGTTTTTAAAGTATTGATTGCAACTCTACTGTATTAAAAAAAACTGTCCTATCTATGAAATCGAAGTATTTTTTCGTCCTAGTTTATATTTACAGACTCCATTCTACCAAGTTCTTTTTTATAATTATTATTACCGTGCTTAAAGGGTTATGTCTTTCACATTTTTCTGTCCGTGGTGTCCTATGGGGCTTTTTATGCCCTCGAAAGCGACAAACCAACTGTAGCAATTTTGATGAATATTCCTCACGAGATAGTTACATTATCTTACTTGGTGGAATCGGGTTTTTGTTATCAATTTTTCAATTAATTACCTACTTACTGGAAACACCAATTAAGGTGCAATATTTAATTGATGAAAGTGGTTTTGTTTTTGTTTTCATTTATTTCAAATTATCAGTAATTTTTCAAGATGTCATAAAAGATTAAAAACTCAACATCATAAAAAAGTAAAAGTAGTCTAAATTAAATAGGATATAACTGTAATAAATAAGATTTTACAAGTATTCGCATAATCCCTAAATTACTGTGTTAATGTTTTATTCGATTTTTATTGTAAAAGGAAGGAACTGGCACATTATTATAATTTTTATGATAATTGTATCATTATTATCTGACTTCTGTAAAGAAAAAAAGAGAATTATGTAATGTAGATAGCATTCTATGTACCGGTTCTACAAGCTCTGTATTCAGAATCTACCTACTGCTTAATTTTAGCTAGATGATGTTGTGTGGATTCTTCAGCATTATCTATTATATCTAAATATAGAGTTATACAGTTATGAACTGTTCAAATATTGTACAGTTGTACTTCTTAATACATGACATGTTTATGTCACCGTGAAAATCTACGGTTTCTATTGGTATTGATAATTATGTCATCTGTGAGAGTACAACCACTCAAAGATGACAGAATCACTCGTGTAACTATGGACATCGTAGATTTTCACGGCGAGAAAAACGTGTGCTAATAAGCCCCTTAACATTTTATAACGAAGGACCAGTATTATAGTATTTAACAGACATTGAAAAAAGGTTGTATGTATGTTCGTCGATTTTCAGGTCTTTGGACCGATTTAGAATTTTTTTCGCTATTGTAGGTACAAAGAAATTTCCCGAGGTGGTCCCATAATTTTTACCGTGGGATTCGCATTTGTCCCTGAACTAAACTTAAAAAACTGTTAAATTAATTACATTAAAAGTCGGTATTTACTTTTTTCAAAACAATCAAACAATCAAAATGTTTCGTCTTTCAGTCTTCAAATACAATTAATATAAATTAAAAAAAAAAAAATTTAAGCCATTATTATCCCACTGCTGGGCAAAGGCCTCCCTTTTCTCCTTCCACTCCTCGCGATCCAACGCTGCAACAGGCCATGATGGAAGATGTACCTCGAGCTCATCGCGCCATCTCATCCTGGGCCTTCCACGTCGCCTCTTAGCGTTGGGTGGGCTCCACTCTGTGGTGGTCTTTGCCCACAAGTCGCTGGACATACCGCAGGCCATGATGGAAGATAAAATAAAAAATAAAAATATAATTATAATAAATTAATTAAATGTGTTACGCGAGTGGTGTGTAGTGATCCCATTACTAAAGATTACTTATTTTTACTTACATGATTGACATGGATTAGTGTTGCTTGCTTATGGTTTCTTATAAATACTATAATATATTGTAGGTACTGTAATTTATATTATTGCAGGTCGAATCATCCAATATTAGTTAAAATATTGTACAAAACAGTACAGTAACTTTTACTGTTATTTTTTTGCCTGGGTATTTCGGTGGTATTTTCGATTGACACAGGAAAATTGTTATAAATCCATAAGAATTTTCCTGTGTCAATGTTCCTTAATTATACTGAAATAGGTGACTACGAAATTCAGGAAAACCATCCTGAAAACATTTTTATTATATAGTCTCTTTCCCTAAGACTTAAAATAACCTACATATTTCAGTTTTATCATGGACGAATAAAATAAATGTTTCCTTCATCTATGGTTTTATGCATTGTTTCCTAGTCACAATATGTATTTAGGTAAAACCAAGGATGTTCATCATTCATCCATCCAGGAAATTGATAGCCATTATCAGTGCTGCTGTGTTATTTATTAAATAAACACAAATGTGCATTTTTGAGTAATCTACAAGCTTAGATCTTGTTTATACTTAAATAATATATTCCTCCTATATATTCTCAATGTATTTACTAAGTAAATATTATCTGGCAGTTTTGATATGCCCATAAAATAAGTCTCTAACATTGGAGATGAAAATGCTGCTTTTTGACTATTTTGTATTTTATCTATTTATCTTGGTAAAACAAAAAGCTTTACAGTAAAAAATTAATACCTAACAGTAAAAAATTAAGCTATACAGTTTCCACACATAGGAATTGAAAAAGTATCTGAAAAATATTATAACATAAACACAATATCTATTTTACAAAACCAAATACTCCCAAAAAACTGTTTACAAGTTTTTGAGACTCATATCACTCGTTCATATGAGAAAGGGATAGGTAAATAAAAATTACATGCAATTTTGTGTAAAATGTGTAAAATTTCGTATGGAATCATGTCTCTCATACATTACCCGGCAACGTTGCCGAAATTTTAACAATATCGAAACAGTCTGGGTGATAAAGCGAGTGTAGCGAGCATGCGATGCAAGAGCGAGACTCACGCGAGGTCTTATAGCCTACATTATAATTTATTCGGGTATACGATGGCTCGGGTTAGTAAAGTATGTAGATTTCTGATTTTCGCGAGACATTTTGACATATTTTATTTTAATCACACAGATTTTATTCACAATGACGACCTCTGTAGCGTGGTAAGCGAAGGTCCGCCTGCGACGAAGGAGGTTGCGGGTTCGATTCCCGTCTAGGCAGAAATGTTTATTTCCGAAATTCCCTAAATAATTAAAAAAAGAAAAATATATGTGACTGCTGATGTAGCGAATAGAAAGGAACTGAATGTATTTTAAAATATACAAGTAAAACTTTATTTATTGTTTTTATTAAATAGAGAGACAAAGATATAAGAATGAGTAAATGTGCATAAATAGAGGAGAAGAGATTTAATTTCAACTTACTTAAGACTACGTCTACTATAATACATAGTATATTTAATACTATAAATAACCTATGTAGCTAGTAACAAATGTTGATACCTACTACAAAATTAAGACGCATATAAATTGAATAAATACATAAAATACAACAGTCATGGTCATAAAGATCCTTTCTACGCAATAAAAATAGCCTCGGATTAATTCTGGCAATATAACATTGAAATTACGTGGATTAGTCAGACGTAGCTAGGGCTCCGAAGGGTGGTCTGGGCCTTTGCGTGCGACGCGCCTCATTTGCATGCCCAAAGGAAGTGTGATTATTCGCGACGGACAGTCCGACGCACTTGGACGCCTTGCCGTCTTTGGCACCGTTTATATAGAAAGCGTTTTATCGGCGCTTAGCTTCTAGACTACCAGCCTAAACCGATACAAGACGACCAGGCGAGAACAAAAAAAAAACGAAACGCGGGCAGAAAAATAAAATAATAATAATTTCGTGGAGTCAAAACGAATTTTCTTGCCAACTTTCTTTCACAAGCAGCCGAATTAACAATCAACTACTGTCAATTCGCCTGCTCGATCCCGATGCGGTAACCTACCTATCTTTTCCAGTAAATTTTGCGACAGTCAACTAATGTCGTCAAAGTTATCAGATAATACACTCGATTAATGAAACTAAGAAGGAAGAGTTCAATGGACCGGTCTTTCTAGAAATACCAAAGTTTTTTTTATTTAATGTACCAAATACAATATAGCCTCATATCACGCAGAACCAATCGCAGATGAAATATATAAAAAATATAAAGTGTGAACGTTTCTGCACTGTTTTTTAATTTGGATTATTAAAGTTTGCGTAATTTCTATGTCTGTCTGGTTTTTTAATAAATGTGGTCATTGTACAAAGGTATGCATATGACCTTCAGACAACCCTATTACATCCCCGGTTTTCGAGGGGAAGTACGTCATCCTTGAGAGGTTCTTAAGTTTTGCGTAATTTGTCGAAAAACAGAGGTGTAAATTTCTTATACCATTAGTAGTTTGCTACAATAATATGTTAATTCCTGTTTACTTGTACAGAGCCCGGTTAGATATTGAAATAACTGCTCACAGAACCTTCTTGGATTTCTGCTAAGAGGAATCGTCCAAGTTCTCGAAAAATTTCGCCATGAGTCATTCAAAATCTCTGATAAAGTCCTTCGATAAACGGTACACCCACCAAATCTTAGGGCTAAACAGAAGCAAATTTAGCATTATGACAAGAGCCCTAACTAGACACAGTGGTTTTAACAGTTACACGTTCAAACCGGGTTTCACAAGATACGGTTTTTTTGTTATAGAAGTTAGGTAGACACAGGTTCAAATAATTTTATTGACGCTAAAATTATTTTACTTTCTACCTCTATATCCGATGTTTCAACTCAACATATTCTACCTACATTAAGCGACACAAGCTAAAATTGTTCAACTTTCAATGTTAATTTAGTAGCTGATGCCGCTAGAATCGTCCAACTGAACCATGGACCTACCAAGCGGCGTCCCCCACTCGCCGTCTATTGATTTTAGTTATGCAAGTCGCCTTGATTTAAAATCTACGGAAGTTTCCTTGCTAATGAGGATTTAAGACTTTTGTCTGGGCTGGACTGTTTCCACGTCGTAAATTTTAATCTATAAGCTCTTGAATAAATCATGGAACTTTGTCTTCTAGAGCCTTGTTTTTCAGATACATTTTGTCTACTCGAACATCATTTCTCTTTGACAAACTTTTAAAGCTGTCATGGTTATTAATACTAAAAAAGCACTCATAAGACGATATTTACATTATTTTTTCTTCTATATTTTGATACGGTTGCATGGGCTCTACCTAATCCTTTCTCTTCAGTCATTATATTGCATATCATCAAAGCCTCCCAAGTTATTAATTTGTTGGTATAATCGCTGGTATAAAATAATATAAACGAATGCGATTATTTCAGTTCTTGAATCATCAAGTATCAGCCTTTGCGTAGAAATCCTTAGTAACAAATGCCATGTTAAGCCTCCATATAAATTGTGCTCTAGATTATATGTTTTATGTCCTCTTGTTTGTTTTACGGCTTCTTGCAATTTAAACCTATTCATTGTACTGACGTGTTCTTAATTACTTTGATGAGTTGATAAGACAGAGTGACTATAGAGAAAGTCTTGACGATTACGTAGATTAACATCTTTTGTCAATAAATAGATCTTGTGGTTATCGCTATAATTGACTCTGCTTCGTTTACGAAGTACTGGGTTTATTGTGTGTAAAGCGGATTTCACAATTGCTGTTTCTTTTACAAGATTTTATTTAGCGTCGTTAAGGCGCAGATTTCCGCAGATTTCGATGTGCGGAGATGTGTAGTGGCTAGACTGGAGCCAAGATGTGTTTTGACTAGAGCAGCTGAGCTGCGTGCGGCGAGCGTCGGTTGTTGGTTGAGATGAATGCACTAGCGATGCATAGCTCACATCTCCGCTCATCTCTTCTCGCCTCCGCTACTACATAGGTCACAATTTTCCGCGTTGATATTTCTTTGTTTCTTCGCATTTATTTTTAGCCATTGCTATCCCACTGTTTGGCAAAGACCTCTTATCTTTCTTTTTTCTTTTTTCCTTCCACTCCTTGCGACACCACGCTGCGACAGGCTAATGGAAGATATGCCTCGAGCTCGTCACGCCATCTCATCTTGAGCCTTTGCGTCGCCTCTTAGTGCTGGGTAACCTAAACTTAACTTTAATCTACTAAAATAAAGTAAGACCCCAGCTGTTCCAAACTAAATGTTACGCTATTAATTCCCCAGTTACCGAATTGTTCAACTCGGCGAATCAAAGTATCGTAAATCACATTGCGTCGTTTACGCTCGTTTTGCGAAACATCACGAAAGCCATGTCACGGCAGAAATTCAGTAGGATTTGTACAATTCGCATAGGTACAGTCGACTATGACCGCTTCTAGAGTTAGTTATTTTCAGCAAAAAGATATGCCTTCTTTGTTTTAAAAACCTTCAATTTTTTTATTCTGACTTAGTAGTGATAGTATTTAATTATTTTAAGTAGAATTATATTATACTTATATTGGATCTCATTAAAAAAATCGATAAAATACACCGAAAAACATTCGTGATAATTTCATTTGATTATCGGATTGTCTAGCCCGCCCGATCGATGTTAAACCCTCGTTTGTTATGGCGAAACCATACGTTAATAGAAACACAACAGAAGTTTCATCCAGCTAACACAAAATGACTGTTTATGTACATATCTCTCGTAAGTTCTGTCGCTGAGCGTACTTGCGGCTAACCCGATGCGGTAACCTATCTTTTCCAGTAAATTTTGCGACAACACGCAATCTACGACCTTGTTTCACGTAGGTACACAAATAATTACGCATATTTTGGAATAAATTGGGCACTACTAGGAAATTACACTAATATGACTACCAGGGGTTGGGTAGTCACTAAGCTAAAACTAAAAATCTAAAATAACCGATTATGACCATAGTCGGTTATTTTAGCAATATAGTAGCATATAAACGGCTAAACCTATTCTCATTAAAGTTCGGCTATTTTCGTGGGAGATAAGATGCCTCAGACAGCCTCTTAGGACATGACGTCTTACTTTGACGACCGATGTGGCGCGGTGGGCGAAGGTCCGCCTGCGACGCTGAAGGTTGCGGGTTCGATTCCCGCCTCGGAACAATTGTGTGTACGATCTGCAGATATTTGTTCCGGGTGTTCTGGTCGTTTTCTATGTATAATAAAAAAAAAATCTATCTATGTAATGTAATGTATTATGTATATCAGTTATCTAGTACCCATGATACAAGTTCTGCTTACCATGGGGCTAGATAATGCTGTGTGAATTGTCCAGCATTATTACATTATTATTACATTACTTTTACCACCCCTCATTTTAATAAGAGAAACAATGTAGTTTATAATTTTTATTCATTAATTTTAACATAAGGCGCATTTACACAGCATACGTTTTACAGGATACGTTTTTTTTACAGTGATGGTTTTGTAGTTGTAGAAGAGAGTTCAGAGACGACAGTATTCTGGTTCCAGTAAACTATTGTTTCCCGTAGCGAATGACCCGTCAAAAACAGTGGGTTCATAACAAGAAGAGAGATTAGAGCAGGATCTAGAATCTCTGTAAAAGTCTTCTCAACATAGGTCTCTCGTCTTTCTAAGCTCTATTCAACACATACATTTTATGACCAAAGCTAAGATTTTCCCTAGCAGGCATTCGATACATTTTGAATTATAAATCTTTCTCACCTTACCTTAAATTGGAACTAGTTATGAACCGTGAAATGCGGATGATATCTTTATTGGATATGTAGGTGTGAAGTGAACGATTAATTCTAATGCTTCGAGATGCCGTGTACGTACAGCTTGACTACTGATTAGAATCTTTTCAGACGACATCCAAGGGCTGTATAGATCTCTTGGAGTCGTTTCGTAAACCGCGACCGCGGCTTAGTTAAACTGAACTTTACAAATTTACTGTACTTACATTTTTATCCTTACATTTTAAATACCAAAATTGCCACAAAGCGTAGTTGCTCTAAGGGCGCATTCATAAAGCGGATCTGTCTTTAGGGATGCTTCGCTACTGGGAACATAGTTTATCCGAAATACTGTCGGTTGTGTAAACTCGCCGCTCCACAACTAAATACGCCATCAGGAAACGAAAACGAAAACGGATCGTGTAAAATAGATGCTGTGTGAATGCGCCCTAACTGTGACCACTGCCTAAGTAGGTACTTTGGCTCCTAATAAAAAACAATGCAGTTGGTTACAAGCTGGACTTTCTCCTTCCTTAGGTAGGAACCATTAGTGATAATGGTACAAAGGGTTCTTTATGACCGTTTCGTAGTAAAGAAAATAAAGAAATGCAAGTAACTTAAGCAGTCAGCCATTAAAGCGAATTATCTTTGCTTCGGAGTCGTTTTCTATAAAGTATCTTTTGTGGAAAGTCCAGTTAGGCATGTCGTTTGGTCTTTAAGTGTCTATGTAAAGTCATAAAAATATTTATATGAACATGAAATAATAACAATATCCCAAAAAATTACGACCAAGACGGGATTTGAACCAGCAGCGGTAGTACGAACCTTCTACATATCTACTGTCCCTACATAAACTTTACGTTCACGCGCCATAGTATAGATTATTAACTTTTTGTAATTTGCATTCGATTTATCAAAAGATCGGTAATCGATAAGAAACTTTGATCGATCTCGTTTAAACCAGGGAAAGTATTCACGCCGTCCAATAGATCATTATAATGCCGATATCCTGATATAAATGGTTGATAATGTTAACTTTGTTAGCGGTTATTGCTAAATTAAGCGATAAGCTCGCTAAAAACATAGTGTGGGGACGTCTCATCGATTCAGCGCCTGAGGCGACCATAGACAAGTTGTCTACCGTTGGGTGGCCCGTCACAAGCTTGTGCCGTGCTGTCATTAATGCAAATGGCGCGAAAAGCGATGTCAAAACGCCTGAATGCCCTTTCATTTGCCGATAAGTTTCTCTCTATTTCATAAAAGAACAAATATTATTAATATTACTTTATTATTACAAATATTATTAGTAGGTTGTAGAATGCTATTGTAGCATTTTACAACCTACTAATAATATTGCCTAACGTCGTTGCCTAACGTCTATCTACACTAGACAATAATTGTCTAGTCTAGATAGACGTTAGGCAACGAAGGATCTCCTTGATTTAAAGGATCTACATTATTGTAAGGGCGAGACCACCAAGGTATTGTGTATGTTCGACTCAAATAAACTATTAACAAGAACATGGAAGCTCAACCCGTTCGAGCCCGCTTTAATTTTTTATCGGTCAGCGATTACCCCAGCCCGTTAGACCCCGCACGCGCTCTAGGTGGAAACCACTGGAATCTATCCAATCCATGATAAATTACCCTCTTCTTCATCTTTACAGTTCAACCTTAATCACCGGCAATAAAGCTCGAATCGGAACGATAGTAACAGTTGCTGATTCTGTGTGGGTGATTATGAACAAGCAATTAAACTTAGCGTTACTATCTTTAATACATCCTACATGTTTGTGTTCTGTTTAATTGTGATGACGTATCTTGATTATTTTGTGGAGAAAATAAATCCCGTTATGGATCTCTAGGTACGTTTAGATTTGACACTTTTTCTTACATTTATTTCTACAAAATATCATAAAAACCGTAAATTCTTTTAACCCAAGAGAGGCGGATTATGATTTTGGACTATTTCGAGTGGTTAGTTGATACATCTTATTTTATCATTATTAGGAGTACCTAATAATGATAAAATCAAGCCTCAAAAAGGAAAAATCGGTTTTGATAAATGAGCCTTTCCACTCCAATTTATTTGTAATACGTTAATAGTATAAACCTACTAAAGTGTGAAGTAGGTGTAATATAATTGGTTAAAACTATTCCATAAATATGCAACAAGCTCAAAGAATGTGAAAGTTCCACCAGCGCTGCCCATAATTGTATGAAACATTCAGTTTCTATGAAAAATATGCATCAGAAATGCGTTTAATTTTCAATTTCCTACATTGCGAGCACAATGTGTTTCATTTCAATTATGTACTAACACGCTGTGCAAATGTTTCAGATTTCTATCTAAGAGCCATTGTCATATAAATGTTTATGTAGATTGTTGCAATTGTCGTTTTGTAGCTATAATTTTTCTGGTTTTCACTTTATGTTTTCTGATTACCTACACATCTATGTATTTCATTTCGTTGAAAGTACCTAATTATGATAGCGTGTAAAAGTTACATAGGATTGCATGCATATGCACTTAAGTTAGTGTCGAAATTGGGAAATGGTTTGTTATAAATGAAATGTGGCAAAGCGAACAAAAATACTCATAGTTTGTCACTAGTCACAAGTCTTTAGATTGTTCAGTCACTTTGAATTTGAACAAAGGCAGGTGTCCATTGGTCAATTTATCCAATTAAATCACTTAGGAAAAATAACACTAGCAAACTTTAGCAGTTTAAAAAAACATTTATCTTCGTCTCACGCCAAAAGTTAACCCTTCGATGTTATCCAACAAGCTATCTCTCTGATTTACGAGAGAGTAGAATATCACGATATTAAATATCAAAGGGCCTGGTATCGAGATGACGATCCGGGGCATCTCGGTCGAGGTGATGATTTACTACCAACGATTGTTGTAAAACTGCGCTAGATATTTTATGCACTTAAAACCTTTCTTGTTTAGGTAGATACTTTCATCGATAAGCATCAATATTTACTTTTAACAAGACCCACTCTTTGTTTTTAAGTATACCTAACACACTTCTTCGTAAAAAAATAAATTGTTCAAAGCCGCAAAGTGTTGTGTCCAAACACTTAAAGATAAAAGCGACCGTGTTAACAACTCAAATACTACTAAAACTGGTAACGAACGCATAAAACATGTTGCGCGTCAAATAAATTCCCAAAGTTCGAGAGATAAATTGTAATCGGGAAAGTGACACTGGACAATGTAAACGAGACGTAGCGGCGACAACGACCGACGCGCGACAACACGTGATTGTCGAAACCGTGCGGACGAAAAAGGGTTAAAAATCTCACGGTGTATGTTTCGATATAAAAACTTTCGCTATTGTTTAAAATGTGGGTATTGAATTTCAATCTTCGTTATTATTATCGACTCCCACTAACCTACATTTTATAGTTAGGTATGATAGGTCTGGGTTATATAAGGTTCTGATCTCTACATGCCGAATTCTAATTAATTTATGATGTATCTCATTATAAGTGAACCATGTGTTTGTATGAGAATAAAGTTAATAAATAAATAATGCTGGACAATCCACACAGCATTATCTAGCCCCATGGTAAGCAAAGCTTGTGTTATGATTATGAGTACTAGATAACTGATATATATACATAATACAATATATTAAAAAGATAGATATTTATACATAGAAAACGACCAGAACACCCGGAACAAATATCTGCAGATCGTACAGTCAATTGTTCCGAGGCGGGAATCGACACCCGCAACCTCCTGCGTCGCAGGCGGACCTTCGCCCACCGCGCCACATCGGTCGTCTGTTCAGTTCTTTAAACCTAAGAACCACCACATCTAAATTGACATTATATATAAATGTATATCAATAGTGCTATGAATTCTGGTTCTCTGTTTAAATCAGCGTAGGTAATGTATGTAGAATATGTAGCATAAACTTTCGCTCGCATACTTTCAACTTAGCCAAAGAATATGCTTTGATATTAATCTACACGTGGATTATATTACCGGAAGGTTGTTTATCTACCAGAAGTTATACCGCGATTATGTTACCGAGCTGAGTTATTTCGTATCTGTTACGTTCATCGTCGAGGAAAATTTTAAAAGCACTTGTGGATAATGCTGTGGAACATACGAATAGTGTTCCACTTCGTAATTTCAGCCACAGTATGGACACAGGTCTCTCTCAAAGATCGCTATTGACCGGGCCCACATTACCTGAAGATACAATTGTTATTATTTTATTTATTTATTTTGAGCCATTGTTTTCCCACTGCTGCGTAAAGGACTCCCTTTTCTTCTTCCACTCCTCGCGATCCAACGCTGCAACAGGCCACGATAAAATTGTTATTAATATTAAAGTAATTATAATAATTGTTATTAGTACTAAGATTATTAGTACTTAAAACTAGTACTAACTACATTTGTACCTACCCTGGACATCATTATCGGTGCGGCATCGGTTTGATCGGTTCAAATCCTGGGTCGGACCAAATGTAGTTTCTGGGGTTTTATAGCAAGAAACATTCACAGTAGCAGCCCAGAGTCAGGAAGACCCCAGCTTGCTTTTAAATCACGTTAAGCCACTGGTCCTGCACCTGACCTCTCCCCGGTCGTGTCAGTCTGGTGTCCCATCGGATTATGAGATTTAGAGAATAGAGAGTGCACCTGTGTTTCCATACACACTTGTGCAGTCTCTGTTGGACTGGCCGCCGTGGTCGAACTTCGGCTAACGTCATCAGTAATGCATTTCTGATAACAATAGCCGAAAGACATAGTCATCTGGAATGCATTACTCATAATAAGTTAGGCTGGGAATAATGTACGAGAGGGAACATAAGATAAGCGAAAAGTCGTAAAAAGGGAAAAAATTAAAGCAAAAGAGGTTTAAAGGTATGTACACATTTAACATTAAGCATAATTTTTACGGTATTTGTTTTTTTGACAATGAGTAAACTAGCGTAAAGCTAAAGTTATACAATACAATACGATATAGCTTTATTGCACCATCAAATACAAAGAAAGTAATAAAAATAAAGGATCTAAATACTAACTAAATCTAGTGGCACAATCGGCGGCCTTATCGCCAAAAGCGATTTCTTCCAGGCACCTTTGGATGGATAGGATCGGTACGTATTAAAGCTGACGGTGGCGTAATTATATCTATGTATTTTTAACCAGAACCTAGGTTAGGTTCTAGTAAGCGGTGGCTAAAATTTCACCATCACTACATAGTATAAAACAAAGTCGCTTCCTCCTGTCTGTCTGTCCCTATGTATGCTTAAATCTTTCAAAATACGCAACGGATTTTGATGCGGTTTTTTAACAGATAGTGATTCAAGAGAAAGGTTTAGAAACCATTTGATTTCCACATAGATTTCCACGCGAGCGAAACCGCGGGCCGCAGTTAGTAAATCATAATTAAAATCGCCAAGACTCGCCATAATTATGATTCAACACCAAATTGAGTATCTCCTCCAAGGTCTACAACAATGACCAATCTAATCGAAAACTGTGTCAATCTCTTGACAAAAGAAACAAAACTGATTGTTTAATCGCTTGCAATTTTCCAATTGCCCAACTTCCTACACCGAATTGTTGTTTCGAAGAATCACCGCGAGCACTGACTCACAATAAACTTCTTTGTTCTCATAAATAAAACTACTTTTATGTGTCACGGGGTAACAGTAAAATGTAGATAAAACGGTTTAATATGTTATGAAAGAGCATTGTCGGCAGCTGGTCGGTCGAGGCGCGATTAAAATCTTTACTCTCATTTTTAGACGAATAAGAGGATCTTAGCAGGTTTTTTCTATTGTTTGAGCGAACGGTATTTTTTGGAGTTGTGATGCCTACATTTTAATCTCATTATTATATTTTTTTTATGAAAAATACAAGTTATGAATAAGCTTAATGTTAGAAAAAGAAAGATGGGGTATTTTTATAGCAAATGTTGCCATAGCAGTGACGCCTATATCGCATTAGCAAATATGCGATATAGGCGTCACTGGGGTACGGATACGGGAAGTCAATGTTAAGGTATAACGGCCGCAAATAAATAATGAATAATAAATACCTGTGCGAAGCCGGGACGGTCTGCTAGTTTGCTATAAAGATACTCCATCTTTCTTACATAAATAATACTCAAGCTAAGAGTAAGTAATAATTATTTCTCTAAGCAGAAACTTAGACAAAAAAGGTTTCATTTCAACCCACTGGTCCGGAAAAGACAACATAATTCCAATAAATATTTCAGTCAAAGTTTCTATCTCACCGTTGTATATTTATGAGACAAAATCACTCGTATAATCACGTAGATCTTACATTGAGCTGCGTCTAAGATTCGCTTCATCGACTTTGTAACGGATATGACAACATGCGCATGATTCGATTGTTTGCGCAGTCGGTTGTGGCAAATAATGGTATCTGTTTCTAATCATAGCTATCATACAAATGTGTTTTTTATATTATCTTATACCCAGAAAGTGACGATTTATCAATTCTATCTGTCGTAATTCTACCTTGACACTCCGAAACGGCATGAAATTTATAAAGATATCTTGTTAAAATCTATTTTAAGTTGATATATGGGATATAAAAAACTACTTTTTATACAGCACAAACGCGTGCGAAGCCGCGGTCCGAAGCTAGTGTACAATCATTTGAATTCGCCCACTTTGCCAAGCTCTACGAGAGATTGCTACAATTTGTTTTTCTAGTGTCGGACAACGCGATATCAGAAGTTTATGGTCAATTTAGATGTTTACTTCGCTAAGTACTACAAGGTTTATTGAAGACTTGAATGGATAAGAAATTGATTATGCTCCATATAAAGCAAAAAGCTACACTAACATCCGACGAGAAGTTAACGAGTCTTCGACTTGCCCCGTTAGCTTTATTGAAGGGAGGTAGATAATTCGTGACAATTCGTGCATCTAGAAATCTCTCCTATAAAACTGGCTTTGATAACACATTTTCTTCTAAGATACATATTTAGTTTGAAGTGAAATCCACCTCATCATGTAAAAGTGTTTTCTAAGACTAACACCAGTCCTTCGACTTTCTTCAGAAATAAGTGTCTTTATATGACGCACTTAGACAAGTATAATGTTAGTCTACATAAGTGAAAATCTGTTTCATTTTGTGAATCAAAGTAAAAGTAGTTGAACTCACTTGGTCTCCTCCATAATGCTTTTCAAAATGTATATTTAGTTCACGATAGTCCAAACCTATTTATTCGGCTTGTGATTACCCGATTCAGACGATGACAATCCTCCTCTTAGCCGATTTTCGGCCACGCCGGCCAGTCTTAACGAAATGGAGACTAGCCATGTGTACTGGACATACTATAGTGCACAAGTGTGTGTATAAACACAGGTGCACTCTCATAAACCGATGGGATGGCAGAAGACTAACACTACCGGTGAAAGATCAGGTGCAGAACCAACTTAACGTGCTTTCCAAGGCACCGCCAACTTCCTGACTCTGGGCTGCTGGTGTGACTTTTTCTTTCTAGAATATATCAATAACATTTTTAGCCACAAATACAATTACCCCTTACGGTACATGTTATTGTAATTAGCAGTCCACTGCTGGATATAGGCCTCCCCCAATGAGCGTCATAGCGCCCTGTCTTCAGCTTGCCGCATTCAGCATCTACCTGCAGTCTTTAGCAAGTCGTCATCCCACCTGGTCGGAGGGCGTCCTACACTACGTTTACCATAAAATAGTCGTTGTCTACACTCAAGAACACGTTTGCCCCAGCGGCCGTCGGTTAACTAGTAATTTTACCAAAAGCGTAGCGCTAAATACACCTACAAGTACACTGACGTTGATAAATTATTTCAGTCTATTGAAGACAAAGCACATCACATTAAAATTCATCATGGGTCATTGGGCAGGCAATGGGCCACATCACAGTCAGACAATGATAGGCTCAGAATCCTATGAGATATTTGCATTATATACCCAAAGGGCAATAATCAGTAAAGGGCATGGCACATCCTGCTATGGTTTTATTACATACCATATCGGTAATCATTAGGTACTCATCAAATTGTATAGTAGGTATAACTGCACCCATTTTCACTACGAGATCAAAGTTACCAAGTTTTTAGGTAGTTTGTGTCATAAAATCGGTAATTGTAATAACTTATATAGAAATTATAAACGGAGAAATTACTGAAGACACAAACGAAAATTGAGGGGCCCATTAATAAATAAATTGTCATAATTCAAAACAGCTGTTTGTCTTAACTGAAACGAACCAAAACAGACGCTATACTTATTAAATCCAGGAAATCAACCTAATGGAGTCTACACAGCAAAGTTAACAGAACAAAAAAGTAACACAACCCGGGCGGAGGGTTGGTGTGATATATTGTAGGCATCCGACAGTGTTTTGTCAACTTGTCTAGTCTTTGTTGCGTAGACTCATTAAAAAAGTGTCTCAGTGGTTTTATTAAACTTCAAGGTGACCAATAATCTAGCTGACCAAAAAAGGCCACTGTAATTCTGTACCATTTTAGCCAGAAAACAATAAATGCTCTAACCACAATCATCCGGAAACATTATCAATTGCACGCCATTTTAGCCGGCAGTCTAGAATCATCTTCATTCAACCACAATATTATGGACAGTTAACTACGCTGTCTTCTGCCCATTGGTTAGCATAGCTGTAATAGCGACTCAATTACAGGGGTAAATTTTACGTAAAATATCTGAATAATTTTCAATTTCGCTGTAAAAGATTTCTAGTATCAATTCACTTTTGAACTGTTTAAAGTTACTGCATTCGGTATCAGTTTCGAGTTTCAGTTGACCATCAAATTTAATCGGACCAGTGCCAGGACAATATGATATGTATCCATTATATTAAAATGTTTTTTGAATCTTTTTAAATTGTTTATTTGGAAATTCAGTGTTTTTCAAAAAGGCAGTCTGAATTGTACTTTTGCAGAAAAACCTCATAGAGACTCAGAATTCCCTCAGTATTTAGATATTTATACAGTTTATACTTACTAGGAATATATAAAATATATATAATGGTGTTCCAACCTATCTCTGTGTTTACAAATTTCGTCAGGCCGGTGCTTTACAGTAATAATTTCCTATCATCACCTCGGATAACGTAGGTACTATGCACTCTTGATCGTTATTACCTTTATGATATAATTGGAAATTATATAACTGTATCTTACGTACATATTCTTTAACAGTACTGGTTCAAAAGAATGTTAAGTTAAATAAGTTATGGTAGAATACAACTTTAAGCCTTTTTACTTTTTAATTGAAGTAGAATAATAATAATAGCTGAGTGGGCATCGTATACATCAATTGAATTAAACTGAATGCATTGCTTAATCAAGTTCTCTTTTGATGGCAATTTTTTTATCCGTACCCAATAGTAATTAATTTTACTCGATGGTGTTTGTTTTTATTTTGGTGTTTGCTGACCGTCCTAATGCTACCTACATAAGTAATTATATAGTACTATATCCATTCCTATACCTATAGGTTTATTTCAGTAAATCCGTAAAGGAGTTTGTAAGTGCTCGAAGAAAGAAAGTTTATTAGATAGCGGATACATTATAACTGTCAATTGATGACAAGGCGTAAGCGTGGCACTAACGGAATTGGCTCAAATGGAAATAATTTCAACTATTTATGAATGTCGTACAAGCACTTTAGCGAGTGAAAGTTTTCGATTAGACTTTGTTCGAGTCTGACTGTGCAAATTTCTTTGTCAAGACTCGCAATTTGATCTTTCGCTTTTAGCCTTTTTGCATTAGAGATTTCACTTACATCTACTTGGAAGCTCTTACCACTCTTACTTGGATTATACCTTGTAGGTACTTGTGATCAAGTGTTTCGGCGTCTAAATTATCGAGTGTCTTAAAAGCTTGTCTTCTAAACTGCCATTTATCGCTCAGCAATGACATTGAGCTCCCACTGATTGCAGTTACTTTGCTGTTTGTGTTCTTAGAATCGAATATGATTAGTTTATTATGTCTTGAAGGCACTTAACCTTATTTAAAATGTGTCTTGCTAAAAGCATATTAACCACACACATTATAGATAGATGCGCTTCTGTGTAGTATTAATTACATAATGCTTTGTAAGTGAGTACTTACTTTTAGTTATTTATTGAGCTAGTACCTACAGTAATACATTTCCAATATTATAGCACTAGTAATCTGTATTACTAGTGCTATTTGGTTGCAATTTCTGTGAATTGCAACCAATTTACTTAGTTCTGTATTGTGTGTATCTTCTGATATGAGCCTAAATCTAGTTCCAAAAAGAAAGTGTTGCTATTGCTAGCAACACTTTCTAGATTTGATGTAAGGGCTGCAATCTGCATACAAATCTCAATTATTATTGAAACAGAGATCAATGTGTACATTCTGAGTGCCTCATCAAAAGCTCGCCTAATGCATTGTTTCGACTCGAGTGTGAAGATTGAATCAGACGTTGAATGCGGGGTTTATGCAATTTGTCTGGGCTTCATTGAGCTTTAAATCGTCCCTTCCAATGCCTCCCTTTTGCAATATGCAGCAAAGCTTGTTAGGGTTGGTTTAATGTAGGTTTTTGCACTGTAGCCGGTAATGAAATCATTTCGAGTTTTCTTTTCGTTTTGCTTGAGCGTTGTTTTTTCATTATAAAATCTAAACAACTCAGGTTTATACTAAAGTTATTTAAAACGAGGTATTTACTATGATTTGATTTTTGAGTTATCCAATATTTTGGCACAGTTTTATTTCCGTGATCATGGCGCAAAAATCAAATCATGGTAAATACCTCGTTTTAAATGACTTTAGTATTAATAACCATGATAGTTTCAAACGTTTTAACTCAGGTTTATAATTGAAAAATAAACTGCTTATTAAAGTATGGTAAAATTTCATTGTAAGAAAATGAGTAAAATAATAATGTAACTTATTTTCTTACAAATAAATTTCATTAAAAGTTCGTAGAAAGCCATTCAATTCAATAAGTAGCTACCTATTTTAAAATGGAATGGATCATAGATACTTCACAAATCATAGAATTACGAGATGAAACAAAGACTGAATGACCTAAAACGTTAGAAATCAACACCTTTGTTTGAACATGAATAGAATCGGCACGCGCGGATTTGCGAAAACCAAGCTATTGTTTGTTATTATGAATTACCCTAATAATTTGCCGATGGTTGTTGTTGGCATTATAATAAAATAAAAGTGAAAAGCTTTGCATACACAATGTTAATTATTATCATTATAAATAGGCACACTCAATTTGCTGTTTGCCTAGTCATTCTGAATCGTAAACTTCTTTGAAAGAATATTATTATCTACTTTGAATACTGCGCATGAAATAAACTATTAAGTAGGTAGGTACCAATTTTTGTGTACCATTTATTGTACCTTTTGTGTACTACCTATATTCATTTGTGTACCTGGTATTTGGTGAAAGAACAATGCACATCAAAGTTTTAACCCGTAACATGTTGTCAGTCATTTTGTGAGATGGCCAATTTGTGTTCATTGCCCGAAGAATTTCCATAAAACACGGTCTAATGCTTCCGTAGGGTCCAGTTGGATCCACCGAAGATTCTATTATGAACTTTAAAACAGTGCTGTTATGTTGTAAATCGTATGTAGGTTTGTAAACGGAAGTAAACGGTTAGGTATGTTATGAGTTATGATGAATACCTGTTGTATATCAAAATACCTGATGTTAATCAATGAAGTCTAATGAAATCTTCCGCTCATTGTTTCTGGTTATAACTCAAAACGATTGTTTTCTTTTGAACGTTTCTTCGAAGCATTGTAAACTAATCACGTTTTTCTTTGCATTAAGTTTATTGTATTTTTATTGTAGTGTGCTTGTCTTGTTTCTTTAAAGTATTATTATTACATTTTCTAAAAAAAAAACAACTTCTTTCGGAAAACTTTATTGTTCTATTTACCTACGCGTGGTGGCATTCTTGAATTCGTTTTAATGATACGAAAACTTATTATAATAATATTTATAATGCCTGTCTCTATCAATCGGCAGCTGCTCATCATTATAATTTAATTCCATCACATTTCACTTCTCATGTTATTTCCTCGTATTTTCATCGTTAAATTATCATAATTTGAGTTTTATATGAGCAATAGATATAAGGGCTTCTTGGTATGCAACCTTTGACTCGCACATCAATTAGGTATACTTAAATGTTATCTAAACTTTAAGTATTCTTTGTGTGAAATATTGATAAGATGATTTCTTGTTAACTAACTTGTTATTTTCTCTTTACAGGTAAGCATCATAAAAATCAGGAACCATTAAATATATCAATGTGGCTGCTTTTCTAATCTACAATATAAGTAAGTAAAATTTGTGTAAATCACCTCCTATAAATCACCTGTAAAATAGTTACAGGATCAAAAGATAATCTCATATTCTTCTTTGACATGGAAAGTATAAATTAAGCTTCTTGAGAAATAAATTTGAACAATTCCATTACAAATCAAAGCATGAAAAGATAATTTGTGAGCACTATTGCACGTCCTAACTAATGTATCTCACATAATGCGACTCGCGTGGGAGAAGGTTTGCCTTAATTCATTCTCCGATATCCTGATAATATCTCACCATAAACCCTTTTACATTTCACAATTAGAATTATTTACGTCCCAAGATATTTGTATACAAAAGAAAATTTACATTTATATTCGCTGGAATATTTGTGAGCGACAATGTCGAGGGCTCTCTCAGGGTGTTCTACTAGGACTCATACTTTATTTCATGTACTTGTACTTAGCTGTGAGCAGACAGATCTATGATGCGGAAAGAGCCATTGAAACTGATATGTAAGGCCAAATAGGAGCAGTTATGCATTGATTTTATTGAAGGCGTATATAGAGCTTGTATTACATATCAATTGTGTCAGCGAAGTATCTAGTCCACAAATGATCAACAAAATGATCACTGTGCATTGTACAGACCAAAATTTATGTTGATATAACGATGTAAATATTTGGACAATGAGTAGAAAACGAACCAGTTATACACGGATTGAACAACGTTAACTGTATGAAAAGATCATAATCTGCTGAGCCATTTGCATATACCAACATTATTTATGCATATATAATGTGGGCATAATGCTATATCTGCCACACGGATTGACACACAATCAGATACGCTGATGCATTGATTTCTTACGCCTTATTATAGCGTTTTATACTCAATGGTGTCATGGATACGCTATTTGGTTTTGCTGTATGCATGGATCATATGTGTGAAAGTATAATTTTTCATTAGTTTCTAGACAAATCCTAGATTTTAAGGTAAATCGTACAAGAAATAATCTACCATACGTGTTGAAATACTAAATATAGCAGCTAGGTCATTTATGTACTTTTACATAATTTATATTGCAGGTAGGTACTTACCATTCTATCAATCTAAACACTCTCTGATAGTTTTTCACATTAAAGTTAGAAAGTAATTTAAATAATTTGATCAAGACATCATTGGGATGATGAAGCTATTGTATTATCTACGGGTGGGCCGCTGTGAGTGTCAACGTAGACGCTCGGGATGGCCACTACTATCATCATTTATAAATACCCCGCTGCGTTTCTCATGGCCAACGCTAATATTGTTTATGTTTATTGTAAGAATTACATCTTGACGAATAATGTTTCCCATAAATTTTATATCGACTGTCCTTAAATTATCGGAACACGTTGTAATGATACGACTTTCTGATATCATATTTTATGAGCAATGTCGCAGGAAACTCTTGGTCCCTGCTGGTTCATGAAAGATCTAGCGATTGGACATTTCTGCTTTAGAAATTCCTATACATTTCAGTATTCCGGTATTAGTTAGTGGCCATAACATTTGCATACTTAATGAAAGCTTTTACAAAGTAGAATATAACTGCAATAAAGGTAATGGCCCTTGAATTAACTTGTGTAATGTTCGATGTTCATTGAGGCAAGACCATTTCTAAGGGAAATGTTTCCTCCAAACACAATTTTCTATACAAAGTGTCAAACGACCACCCGCAGTGGAGGTTCACAGTATCTTTAGAAAGCATATAAAAGATCGTTTTGCATGAAAGCAATATTATACCTATGTTACTCTTTTGCTCATTCATACTTTCAATGCTATTCTATAGATTCTAGTACCTTTAGTCAAGTCTTTCATCGAAATAGACGTGATTTGTATCCTCGCTCACAGAGACGTTATTATGAGACTCTACTTGACTCGAATTCAAAGATATCATATCTAAACCTATGAAATTATCAAGACAATTTTAAGAATTTCTAACTAAAAAGATTTTTGCAAACCCTTGTGTCTACATAGTTACTGCCTTCAGAATGGATTTGCTCTCTCATCACTTATGAAGAAAGTTCTCAAGTGTCAACAGAGTAATACCGTCCATATTCAATTCGTGACGATTCACATACAGTGCTTAGGTATTAGCATCAAAATGCATTCAAGTTATCTAACTAATGCGCTTTCCAACGGTGCAACAGTCTACTGGGAATCGACAATAGGTGCATAGGTACTATATCGAATTCAAATTCTAATAGACTAGCTTAGGTTTGCGTCTTTGTTCATACTCCATTATTTTTATCTTTTAGAACACATTAGTCAATGAGAGCGATCGACAAGGACTTTAAAATTATAATATTTTTACTGTTGTAATCATCTCACCAGAATTGAATTACAACAACAGATTTTAGCATATTAGTAATAGGATTATTTAGGCTTTCAATTATATAAACCGGTCGATTCATTTAGTGCGACATGGGCACAAAAAAACCACGACTCGGTAAACGTAGTGTAGGACGCCCTCCGACCAGGTGGGATGACGACATGCGAAAGACTGCAGGTAGATGCTGGATGCGGCAAGCTGAAGACAGGGCACTATGGCGCTCATTGGGGGAGGCCTATGTCCAGCAGTGGACTGCTATAGGCTGATGATGATGATGATGATGATGGGCACAAAAAACCAATAGGCAAATTTATATATAAACCTATATTTAAATTAAACACTAACCTAAATAGAGTCGATAAAAATGGAGTACCTCCAACAAACAACCTAACAAACTGAACTGTCAAACTTTAAATACATACTTAAACATATCTACATGTAATAAAACTCTAGGAACACCATCAATAGGTCATAAAATAAAATAATTTGGTCACGTACAAGAACGCATCCTTCACACGAAGTAACGGGATTTTATTGATTCCTTAATGGTGTATTAGGGTCGTTATTTTGGTGCCCTTTCACTTATTGTTCAAGAAATTGGTTCAGTAGGTCCTGTGATAGATATGCTTGTTTCAATAATAAATAATCCTTTATCACCAGTTTCAAAGACTTTGGGAGTCGATCTCTATTTTTTTCTTCTTCAAAATAAATGGCAGCCATTTACGTTTTTGAGCCACTGCTGGTACTGATTGGTCATAGCTACTCATGTAGAAGCCCTGGAAAGACAGAAAAGAGAGAAGCAATTTCACCAATAATACACAATATTAAATTCCATTCATAATAATTATGTGGGTAAAATCAGTGACTGAACCAGCTGGATCTTAGTGATTTTGGTGAGAATACTATTCTTCCAGACTTTCCCACAGTTAGGCGTCTATGTTACCGGAATTCATCTTCATCAGCCTACGCTAGTCTACCATTGAAGCTCCCTAAATGAACACCCTGTAGTCAGCGTAGCTGTATCTAGGATTCGCCAGCAGTATCTGCCAACACCAAACAAGTACAAAGTCTAATTTTTTTACGGAATTCATAAATGCTACTTTAAATACTTACTTAAAGCAACGGTTTTTTTATTACCCAACTATGATTGCACCTACAGAAAGTCTAGACTATCCTTTGTTTGAATATGCATTGACTTCAACTTAGGCAGTCGGTCGCCCCGTGAGAATCGCACCTATTTGCCGCTCGTGAGCACGCCTGTGCTTGCCATCCGCGTCATATTGTATGCGCAAGCGCAGCCGATGACAGTTATTGTGCATTCACGTCCGGCTGTGTGAGAATACTGAAAATTTTAATCCATTACTGCGGCTAGGAAAACAGCGAGTCATCGTTCACTGTCTTATAATTTGTTAAAACACACAGATATTTATCGCGTTTATTTAACTTATTTTCCCGATATTTAAGCAATTTTTGCACGTTGCCAAACCGGCGAGAGTAGCTCAATATAATCGCGGAATGCTGCTACAGAAAAAAAAGGCCAACAAAAAAAAATCACCCGTGTCGGCCGTGTCACTACAGTGAAACAAACAGCAGCGGGTAAACAATACAACTATCGAACCAAATAGGTACCTTACTATCTATCGTAGTCAACATTGAGCAAGCCGATAACACTGGTTTCCTAAAGACACTCCCTTTACCCATCGCTAAATCAATCAACCAGCAACAGATGTTCCTAGTTTCGCCGATAAATCGTTCAATTTTCTAAATAGACCCCGAGCAGGGCCAGAAAGATAAGCGTTTTAATTAAGTTTTAGTAATTTATATCTTTATTAGAGGCTCGGGCAATAGTTGCGTGATTGGCAACGAGGCTGGATCGTGATACCAGGAGAGCATAGGCTTGACAGTGCGATTTTATCAGGAACTGGCCTGAAATCAATGTTTCGATTGCACTGTCTTTGATCGAAGGAGTGTTGATTGAAATGCGAGATACTAACGACAACAAATCTATGAATTTCAATAAGGAAAAGGTGAAAACATGGGTTGGGTATTCAGTCGGTGTTTGTCTAAAGATGTTTATTTGATATGAAATAAATAAAGAATGTTTTAGAAATGATAATTTAATATTGGGATGGTCATATGACTTGCCAAGACAATACAGGTTGGCAAGTTTATAAAACCCAAAGTTTTCCTAGTTTTTGATCAGTTTATTCAATCTGCTATAGTGTATGAGCTGAACCGATGGCATCGACACGGGATTGTGCAATCATCCTGAGATCAGAAACGACCCACATGGATGGAGCGGGTGCTGAGTGACATTGTGTTTATCGCACATCTTGATAATATTCAAAGAATGACTGATTTGAGACTGGCCATTGCATGATAAGCATGCTGGCTTTCGAAAAGCGAAGACAAAAGGAAGAACTTGAAAGTCTAATTGACAATGTTAACTTACGGGCCAGTTGATGATGATTAGACATCGAAGTATGTGTAATAATCAGATATATGATGTATGGTTTTACTCAAGCGCAAAATGACTCTGAAATCTCTGAAGCATGTAACCACTACTTTCATAATGGCTCTGCTTTATTGCATCGTATCGATTCCACATAATCGCAGTGTGGACCGCTGTCGGTGGGCTATTAGAAAACTTCCTCGTCGAGTATGTCTCAATAAAATCAATTTTCCGTAATAACAAGCGGCGGCGTATCGATAATTGACGGAAGTCGATGAATTGACTGCACTATCGTCTTGAGTAGTGATTACGGTGATCAAGTAGAATCGTGAGATCGAATTTATGTATCGATGTCGGGCGGCGCCGGCTAGCGCCACTCTAGCTAATCCGAGCCTTGTCTCCGTCGCTTGCTAACTAGTAATGTGATCTTGGACAGAATGCAGAATGGTTGTTTATCCATTTACGCGATAATGTTAAAATTACACGTTAACAAGCGGGTAAAGGCTCGCAACGAGTTTACGGCATGATTAGACTGTTCTAAGGGGGAGATTAGACCGCAATTTATCTATGAGTGAAAGCAAAATATAAATTAACTAATTTAAATACCGAAATATTTAGGTACCTTTTAAATACGTTGCAATACTCTACAAAAATACATTTAATAAATCTCCATCATATTCCGCCCTTTCTTCACAAATCATTGGATTACCATCATAACACGGGCTATTAAGAACTATCGACGACGACTAAAGTCGTCGTCGATAGTTCTTAATGTGCAAGTCGTGACGCCTTGCTATCTTGACCACCAAGAACTCATAATGAAGACCGTCTTAAATGAATAATTCTTATGGGATCTCACAATATGGCAACTCGGTGAGCCCAGAGGCACTGCACCAGGGATTTGCACAATTCCATCGATCGAAGGTATCTCATGGTATAATTAAATTGTTTCTGCGATTTTGATCTTGCAACACCGACCTGCACAATGACTGTACTTTGTAGAATTTGCATCAGAAGTGGGAATGAACTTTACACCTCGAAAATTATAGCTCAACAGGTTCTCACAGGTCTGTTGAAAGTTTTGACGAATGATTTACCTAATAGATCTGTTTCCTGGGTTTGTTTATAAAAAATAACTAGAATATAAACTCACTAGTTTCGAGGCATAATAGAAATAACATCATCAAGTTTTTGTTCAACAAACGGAAATGTTTCTGTAAAAACATGAATTTATGTAGCGATGGGTATGTCGTCTAGATAATAGTTTATTATTGCGATCGGAAATCATTATTAACTCTCGAGGTACCTATATCAAAAGACATATTTGATGACCAAGGAAGTCATGAGAAACACGCTGCTTGCTTCTATTAATACTGAGGAAGCGTCCATGATGAGTTGATGACCCTACCCTATACCTATATTGCATTGGCAATATAAATATCTCGACGAAGAATAACCGACGTATACGTTCATTCATATGTTATCTAACTAGTTCCTACATATATGTACATAATGGTTTTGTGTATATCGCTGTTCTATCCAATTTTCTCTTAGGCACCTATATGGCTTCTCATGTCTCTGCGCTTAGGCGTATGAATCTATTTCCCTGGTTAGGAATTAGCAATTAATTTTTGACGACCGATGTGGCGCGGTGGGCGTAGGTCCGCCTGCGTAGCAGGAGGTTGCGGGTTCAATTCCCGCCTCGGAACAATTGTGTGTACGATCTGCAGATATTTGTTCCGGGTGTTCTGATCGTTTTCTATGTATAATCAAAAATATCTATGAATGTAATGAATTGTATTATGTATATCAGTTATCTAGTACCCATAACATAAGCTTTGCTTACCATGGGGCTAGATAATGCTGTGTGGATTGTCCAGCATTATTTATTTATTTAATTCCTAAAAAAACAAACTTTTTTTTCAACTATCATGTCACCGCTTCATGCTCTACTATTGGGGACTTCTAATGCAAATGACATTCTATACATAGGTTGTTGTGGGTTGTACCTATCTATCTTTATTTAGATAATGAGGAGTAAACTAAACATCTGGCAAGCACATGCTCATAGCGAATTCCCGCAAAGCTCGGCCTGTCTTAAATTAAACCTTACTTGTTTTGTATTTCTGGGAAGGTAACGCTTCCTTTAGTTAGGACTTTGATGTTTATGAAATGTCTAATTAAACTCACTATTAAATTTCTTGGATAGTCCGGAAGAATTATTTTGTTTAATAAAGTACAAAATGTTCGTTTCGCTTTTGACCCTTCTCTAAGTTTGAACAATACGTTGGCTATAGTCAAATCTGATAAGAAACTTACATAAGATATTTGATTTGAACCAAATTTGATTTATCAGCTCTTCAGTCTTATAATGTCTGCATCGTAGATTCGTAGACCTTCCTATCTTTGAAATCATGATCTTTATCTGAAGCTTTACTTCTATGCTTTTCATCAAAATGTTCGTACATTTTGATGAAAAGCATAGAAGTAAAGCAAGGGTTCTTCGTATCCTTCATTCATCGCTATTATCTATCATTTGATCTGCACTCTAAAATCAATAGTCTTACACAAGGAATAAGGTTCCTTTTGTGATGCATTATAATTTTGTCTAACCCTACTCTATTTCTGACCGTGAAGACGACTGCATATTATGTTTGCTCTTCCGCCGCAAGCTTTACGGTATTTTTAATTATAGGTACATTATTATTATATTTAGATTTGTTTTGAAAACATTTTAAAATATTTCAAACAAGGGTTTTATTTTCGAGGCGTTACCAAATCAATTAGGAGTACCTAAGTTACATATTTTGTGGTTTGTTTATTTTCTTTGTTAGCTTGAATAGGAGAAGGAAAATATTACAAACAACTTTTTTGTGCGTTATTTAGTGTTGTGTGTTATTTAGTATTGCTAAGATTTTATGATGATTCATAATTAATCAAAAACATGTTAGAGAAAAGCGTGATATTATATTCAAAAGCTATGTCATTCCACTTTTCTAGAGTTGTGAGATATGAAATGAAGTGAAATGAATGGGTAACATTCAATTGCGAATAAATTGAATAGTACCTAATGATTGATGTCGGTATAAAAGTTTCTCTTTTATTATGCTTGAATATAGCTTATCATTGTTATGATTACTTTGTAGTTTTTGCATAGAGTACCTACACTCTGTTTTGTCTTTATAAGCACAATATTTAATTTGTTCGATTACCAGCGCCACGTCCAAATAAAAATACACTAAATAATAAATAAACATTTAAAAAAAAAAACTTTATCTCTTTCCATATTTGGTTAGTAAACACACAAAGTTATAATTATAGAGGGTTAGTAGAATTTTAAATTAGCAGCCCCAACATCATCCTGAAAATATTATTATATTGGATACGTAGGGCTAACCCACAAGCGTCCCGTGTACAGGTTCTGGCAGTAGGCTTTGAAAAGAGTTACCTTTACTTGCTCTGTACATCATCGGGAAAACCTGCGGGCCAGCATACATATTACCTCTAACTGCCAGCGCCCTACGTTCTCTTTCAATATCAGCATCGTCTTTAAGATTATCGGAAATGATACGATATGTCCAAGATATTTAAATTTTTAAACTTTTTTAACATTCATTCCATTTAGGGTTTTATAGGTGTTCTTATCTGGACCATTTCCGGCAGCCTCAAAGACCATGTATTCTGTTTTCTTGACATTATATGTCAGCCCATGGTCAACAGCGTATTCCTCACAGATGTAATAAACTTTAAGTGGGTATTTAGCTATTCTTATTTCAGTCTTACATTTGAATATCTACTGAAAAACGGAGCTCATAAAGGTTTTACTGATAGTTCGTCACAATAACAATTTCTCGCCTAAGTATTCCACCGTAAACGAATATCGACATTATCGTCCGCCCATAACACCGTTAGCGATGATAAACCCTGCAAAAAGTGCATTCGCCACGCATCGGGGCACCACTAAGTGCAAGAGAACGGTGCTGCATGTGTTCTTATGTTCTTTAAGATGCCTTTTTCCAGTTACTATAGCTATACCTGACCGCCCTTCTTTAGATACTCCTATTACTTAGTTAAATTGAGAGAATAGAGATAGAAGATAATCTTTATCATCAGTTTCTCTTAGATTAAAATGATAAGGTTGAGGTCAAAAAGGATAACCTTTTTTACCTTAATTAAATATCCGTATTTGTGTCTTTATCTTGCCTTATACTAATTTCCTGGGGGAATTAAATATACACAGTATAATATATACAGCCGGTATTATTAATTATACAAAGTCAATTTCAATATGTGTAATTATGTTGTGTATTACGGTCTACGAAAACACAAATCCACTTGAGCACTTGAATCTCTAATTTACCCAAAAACAACATACAAAGATCTCTAATTCAAGCTGTTGAGTGGGAACAACATCATCCGCTGACAGATTTATTTACTGTCGCGTCAGAACGTCATTTGCTTATTAGGGGGTGTCTTGCGCTTACGCCTCCCAAATTAGACTTGGAATTTTCCTTGTTTCAAAGTTCTCTGGCACTTGTTGCTTTATAATTTTGTTGTTTATGTAGTCCTCTTTACTTATTTTGATTAAGCATAACTCTAAATTATATTAAATTCGTTTATTGATTCAGACATATATATTATGTTTAGTTTCTTCCTAAAATATCCTTTAGACAGTTTTGGCAAACAATACACTCTTTATTGCACACCAAATAAAACAGATACACATGACAGGAAAAACAAATACAAATTATGTTGTACAATAGGCGGCCCTATCGCTATGAGCGATCTCTGCCAGGGAACTTTTGGATGGACAGGAAGTGATAGAACAACGGTAGACAATGTTGTGTTATTCTCCTTTGAAGCAACGAATCAAAGTCAGAGTCTGAATGAACACACGCCGCCAACAGCCAAAGGTTTGCAACCCCTTAGTACCTATTACCCAAACGTGCTAACTAAAACTATATTTTAAAATAGCCCATTGGCTGCGGGTAACATAAATCCGTCTTAACATAGATAAAGTAGACTGTCTATCGTCTGGTCTAGTATGACCGTCAACGACATCCATCTACGTTGCAATAGATCTATTTTTGCTTGACATGCGACTTTCTTCAATAACTTGCGGGTAATTTAATAAAGACTGTGGGTAACCTACAGCTACTTGTACTAGATTGGTTTACGAGGGTGAAGTGGTAAACCACTTATTTTGGAAAGTTATAAATATAACAAGATTTCACAAACATTCGAAAACCCCGGACCAAGTTTATTGTTTTTCTTTGATCCATCACCATAACATTTGGGAAGCTGCATCGAATGTCATCAATGACAAATTGAAAACTGTTTATTTGTATAAAAATATCTTTACATGCTAGAAAGTTGTTAGGACATCCTTTTAAGTATGTAAGTACCTATACTTGTGCCAGGATGTCCTACTCTTCCTTACAAATACATGGATAAATAAATGAAATTAAATATATTTTTTAAATACATATAACAAATTTATTAAATTAATGATTACTGATTTATTGTTAGATAGATAGATAAAACATTTATTTGGTACTAATAACACACACATACAATTGAGATAGAGAGAGATACATAGATTTATATATAAAATATGACTTGTCTAATTGCTTATTTTGTAAGCCTAAAGAAATAAATGATTTTTTACTTTACTTTTACTTTACTTTATACAATATTAAACAAAAGTACAATAAATTAAATCAATTGTTAATTGGACGTACAAAAATAACTCTATGGCTAGGGCTAGGACTAATGAATCTTCTTCTAAAAGTACTTCATCGTTTTACGTAATAACTACGATGCCATGCCATATACCTACCACACACACGCCTACCTTAACATCCCTTTTTTCGTCGGGGGTTAAAAATAAAGATCTACATACGTATAAAAAATACCAAACTCTTCGCAAACATGAACTAATATCAAATAATGGCCAAGACAGCGTTTGTCAGAAACATTTTCCGCTAAAGGTAGTTCTTTACTAATGCAAATAAAACAGAGCAACAACACAATGCAATCAATACCAAATTCGTCAACACGACGGCGACGACATGACATAACCGCGAAATTCGTTTTTTCAAGCGTTACTGATTCGGTAGTCGAATAGTGCTTTCTATCAAACATTACGTAAGCTGTGACAATTTGTCGAATAAAAGTAAAAATATAGAGCATAATTAGAACAAGTTTCGTAATCGAGAAGCGTGACATTTCGTTACATAAATGTAAGTAAGCTTAGCAAAAACTTGCTGAAAAAGGTAAACTTAGCTACCTACACTTGCTGTAGGTAGCTTGGTTTCTTTTATTCGAGTTTTATACTTGCAAATACACTGCCGAGAATGTTTAAAATAGAAAGAACAAGATAAGTCAATTTATTTAAACTAGACTTTCGTTTGATAACTTATCTAAATACAATCATGACAAATACAAATACAACAAATCATACTAACCTTGAGTACATAATCGCTTAGCAACCCTGGCGAAAAAACTGTACCGAATGTCGCATCTGTAATATTTTTTACGGATGTCGTTTGCATGAACAGTCAGCTACATAAATGACTTTTTGAACCAGTTTACCAATTAGCTCTAGGTAGTTTTAGACGTGATTTCAATGAGTTTCAATTTTCTATTTTTTTTAATGTGATATGTTCTTGGGAATTCAAAATCTAATTAGAATATGATCTTTATGCTCCTCCCTTAAATAATAGTGGTCATAGAAACGCTCTAAGGACATTCTTGTAAACAACTGCTGTATCCATTTACGACGCTGACAGTACAGCAGAGCAATAGGTCTATTGATAAAACCGGGTGTAGCCAGGGTCCCGTACCTGGTATGGTTATCACGACTGCTGAAAAATCGTTGTGTAAAAATCACGAACCCTTTGCATGTTCAGACGGAGATATTCCAACGTCGAAATGTCAGACTAACAAGTTTTATCGGCAACAGAAATGAGCATTTTCGATTTGATGGTAGAGTCAATGCCAAGTTATATTGCTTGCTTCCACTCTTCCTGTTTAAGGTAAAGTATCAAATATGGTTTTGCTCAAAAACCTAAATTCTATTGAAATACAAATCTATCGTATGATGGTATTTTCGAGCTGTGGTGAAATGGATTCACTTGACTTGGCTGCCTTTCGTTGGCACGTGAGTTCCGTTATAAGATCTATAATCCATCTAATAAATACAAATAAAAAACTTATCGAACGGATATTGAACATATTAATTCCATGTCACTTGACGGATGTCCTTCTTAACAGCTTGATCCAGTTTCGTTTCATTTTGGTTTAATTTGGATTTATTGTTTTGTTAATTTCGAACAGCTGTTCAATGTCCTTTGCTCTTGAGAAGTCAAATACTTACTTGTCAAGTGTTTTAACAGTTGTTTTTCTTCAAAATAGTGTCTTTGGATGTAATATTGATTTTTAGATCTGGAACGAATCCAATTTCGTAAAATAAACATCTGTCTACGTTTTCCCCCGTGACGTATTGATATGTTTCTTTGATCAATTGGTTCTTAGAATGATGCCAATATTGACTTATTTTGTAGTTGAATCAGTAAATTTCCGTGTAGGTACAAGTTTTCTATTCCTTAGGTGATATGTTTATTTTGTTCTTAGGGCTTAACATGCTATTATGTTGGTTACTTCACTACATACATAGGTAGTATAAAACAAAGTCGCTTCCCGCTGTCTGTCTGTCACTATGTATGCTTAGATCTTTAAAACTACGCAACGGATTTTAATGCGGTTTTTTTTTACTAGATAGAGTTCAAGAATCATTTCAAGAATCATTTGACACAATGATATCCACGCGGGCGAAGTCGCGGGACGCAGTTAGAATATTATAAGCGAGACATCCGAGCATTCCAATGCCATGCGATGTTTAATATCACCCGGATTCCTCCAGGCATCTTCCAGATGCTGTACATTATTTCTAAATTTTATTACGACCTGTTCAGGAGTATTCAGTAATGAAAATATTTTATCTTCACAAACTATCGCATTAGGACATGATCACCGAGCTAGACCTAAGTAGGTAGGTACTTATAAATAAATAATGCTGGACAATTCACACACACAGCATTATCTAGCCCCAAGCTAAGCAGAGCTTGTGTTGTGGGTACTAGATAACTGATTAAATAGGTATTTTTTATCATACATATAAAACGACCAGAACTTCCGGAACAAATATCTGCAGATCGTACACACAATTGTTCTGAGGCGGGAATCGAACCCGCAACCTGCGTCGCAGACGGACCTTCGCCCACCGCGCCACAGAGGTCGTCTAAGGGTCCAGCTTAACATTGGAGTTGCCAAGCTCTGTGCAGGGCGACCACATAAACGCGGCTATAAAGGGCATAATTATCACATCCGATCACGCCTGGCCTGGCCTCGGGTATGCTATGCTTTTTCATTCCTTCGCACGTGGCGTATCTGCTTTATGGGATTCTTAATGGGGTTAATTCGGTTGACACGAGGAAGTTTGCTGGATTTTCCTGTTCAAAGCTTTTTATGGGAGACAACATCGGGAATTGATTACATGTTAAATGAATCTGTTTTTTCTAGGAAGAGTTTTCTGTGTTTTATTTAGTTAGGCATCTAAGAAATTACAACCAAATTAACAACTTTAATTTTTTTTCTCGTATATACATTGAACTTTTCGCATGTAATGTCTTATTTGTAATGATCTGCATCTGTTGTTAAAGCGTTTTTTATTGTATTGTCTATTTTTAATACCTGTTTATATTGCTGTAGGTACTTGACTTCTGTTTGTTTTCTTGCGATTGGATAAAATAAGAAAATGTATCCCAATTGTAACATTTTCCAACATTTCAAGATCTGTCTCGAGATAACAAAGATCTCTCTATAGTTCTGTTTCAATCGAAATCAATCGCATACAATGCCTATTGTTTGCCGTGCTATATTCAATTGGTTTACGATTACCAAGTTGCAAAAACTCCTCGATATCTGTTTGAACGGAAGCTAGAGACAATCTGTTTGTTTTTTTCTGCAATTTGAAAGTGTGATGATTGTCTTGCGTGTGTCCAGATGTTGCATGATACTAGTGGTTAGGATTTAACGACTGAAGACATTCTTCGAAGAAGAATAGATAGTGGTCACTGTTAAATGGGTAAGACTACGTATTATAAAACTTAATTCTTTGTGTCGTAAAACACCCGGGTTTTAAATTTTGAAATTAACCGTTACGGTTTATCTCGCGAAGAACTGACAACCACTGGGTTCATGAGTGGATACCACGACCACTCGGTAAACGTAGTGTAGGACGCCTTCCGACCAGGTGGGATGACGACCTGCGAAAGGCTGCAGGGAGATGCTGGATGCGTCAAGCTGAAGACGGGGCGCTATAGCGCTCATTAGGGGAGGCCTATGTCCAGCTGTGGTGATGTTTTGTATGGTTATTTAAAACGGAAAGAAATTATAAGTGACTTGTCAGTTAACCTAGGGTCTAAGGATTGGGTAAATATCCTTTTGAGACCATGACACTTGATGCTCTTACACTTCAAGAGCTCTACATAAGCTTATATTTAAAGGGCTATACAAAAGCTGGTGAATTTAATTTCAGGCACGTCGTCTACCATCAGTTTCTTCACCAAACCTTGATGACTTATTTCCTCCGCTTGCATTTCCTTGTTTTCTAACTGTAATCTAAATAAAACTTTTCGGGACAAAAATCACCGGTCATCGGCTCGCTTTTTTTCCTGCGCATGGTATTCAGAGCGAGACAGTGCCGTACCGTTTTCTTGCGCTCCGTGGCCGCTGGCCGCTCATTACCGCCGCTCAACCAGCCGGAAATAAAGCGATGAGTTTTATTGTAATTATGAGCTGGATCTGTCAATTTGGGAACGTAAAGTGGCCACTTTACACGCTGGATAACAATACAGTACAATTACTCATTATTGCACACACCAAAAAAAAAAACAGATACATAAGACAGGTAAAAGACAAATACACTTAAGTTTAACTTCTATAACTTAAGTTTCTATATTCAGAGGAGATATTTAACGTCATTCAAATCTGAATGTATTATTGTTCGCCTTATTGCTAACAGCGATTTTTTACACGGTTTCCTTTGGATGGATAGGATTAGTACATATTAAAGCTAACGGTGGCATAATTGATGTGATGACATTTTACATACAACAAAATAACAGAGAAAATAAAAAAAAATAAGAAAGACTGATTTTTTATTTTATTTGTAAGTTGAAGTAAGATGTAAATGTGTAGGTGATTTCTTATTTATGGGCGAATGCAAAGGCTGCATACTTAGTTCCTAGATTGCATTCTATTTCCTATGGGAAGTGGATGAGGATATTGCGGTGCGAGTGTGGTTTCCTAGTCATTAGCTTTCACATAGGACATGATATGGAAACTATTTTAATTTCAGTGTTCCTATTCTACTCTGTTGGTTTCCATTGAACTACTTGACACTATTACACCTAAAAATGTCCTACTAATATTATATACGCGAAAGTTTGTGTATGGACGTTTGTTACTCTTTCACGCAAAAACGAATGAACTTATCGGGCTGAAATTTTGCATACAGGCAGTCCCAGGCCTGGAATAAAACAAAACGTCTACTTTTTTCCCATTAATCAGTTCCCATGGGATAGAAATAACCTTAAAACGTATCCATAGAAATAACGCCTGCGAATCTGCGGGCAGAAACTACTTAGGTCGTACTACTTATCGAAGACCTACATTTGATTCAGTTACTCACCTAATTCCAATTTATGAACTTAATTTTCAGGTACCTAGCTCACAATGCCTACTTTTAGGTATAATTCTTAGTATTAAGCTATTTATATGCTAATAACACTCCTTTACAAACATCTGTGGATTACAAAGAAAAATAATAATGAGTTTTCTTTATAGTATTATTTATGTAGGTATAAATATATAAAAAAAGGTGGACCGAGAAAGCCGCACTCAGTTTCACATGAAATTAACAAAAGACAAAATGACTGCTCTCTCACTTTCCTTCCACGCGTTAGTTTTGATAGCTGATGCATAATTTGGAAAAAGAAAAGTGATCTAAGTAGGTTTATTGTTATTTGGAAGCAAAGTTCAAATTGGATTGCCTAATTTGGAATAAACTACGTACTAAAAATGCAAAATACGCCTAAAGTAGAGACTAATGACCATTTTCTTCTGTTTCAGGTATGTCGAGCGTGCAAATTAAGACACGAAAGAGCCATATCGGTATGTAGGAAGAGTCGTAAAAAGTGTACTAATACGGACCGTGTGATTTCCATCGTCACGCTGAGATAAACTTATTTGAGTCTTATTGTTAATAGACAAAATTTGCAATTGCTTATTTCACTTATGTTGATGTTCAAGAGTGCAAAGCAAAATCTTGGCTAATCGAGTTGATTATCAGGACCTTCAATCAACGAAATTAATCGCTTCACAATAACAATGCTATCGTTTCAGAATGCCAGATTTTGACATTTTACCTTTGATAAAAGAAACTTGTGATTCGCGTCCCTTCATATATGAAGGGACGCGAATCACAAGTGTCAAGGGTTGAAACCATTCTATCAATATTTCTGTGAAAATAGCAACGCACGCACTATATAGTTTCTAACATCTATGGACGATACTGCGATGATACCTATTGTCATAGTGAAACGATTGGTAGGCAGTATTCGGCCCCAGTTTATTATTTATCGCTTTTTTCTGGGATAGGTGTTCAAAAACCAATTTAAAGAACTTTATTTTCATACAATAGTTTTACTTATAAAGAGTTTAAGTACTATAGCTAAACTAGCCTATAGTACTTAAAATAAAATATAATTTAATATTATCTATAACAAAACATTGTTTCATCTTCAGTGTTTTGATCAGGAACGAAGGTCTCGCTTGACCATAATCTCAGCTGATGCCAAATGCATATAGCAGACGATTCAACACTTTCACAAAATTAGAATTATAGGTATACCTAGACAATCAAACTGGTGCTATCTTGGGTTTATTGGCGTCGTATAGACGCGTGTACAAGTCGCATGTTCAGGAAGACCACCTTTGTCTACCGAGTTAGGTTATTCCTGTACGATCGCTGATGTAATAAATTAGATGCGAGGCGTTTAATTTGCGATAACGCAGCGGGTCAGCTGTTGTGGTCGTAAATTACTTGGCTTCCTGTGCCATAGACAAGTCTGTTGGTATTGGTAGGGCGTAGGCGAAGTTAAGTTTTAGAGACAGTTTTGACCTTGATGACTGGCGTTTTGACGGCACCTTAATCTATAGCGTTAGGGGAAAGATTGTTGATGATGTTGAGTTTGTATCTACTTTTGTTTTTATTATTTTTGTCTAACTAGGAAGCAACGAGGCTTTTACCAAATACTTAAAATACAATACAAAATTATTTTTATATTTCATATTTATTTTAGGACTACATTGAAGATTTTTGGATTGGCTGTGTTGGTACAGCTTGTTTGTTCTTTTTTTGCTAGGCTATAATATAATCGGATTGGGTATATGATGAATTTTAAGAATTTATTGGGGTTCAAATAACCGAAACTGTAAGTTCAAAACGAAAGGCAGCCTTTAAGGCTGCTAACGTAGCGTAGGTAAGAGAAACTTAGCCATTATTTGAATTGGCTACGAAATCTAGTTTTTTCTACTTTCTCCTTCAGAATTTAACGGTATCGTTAATTACCTAGTAAGTTACTCATACGGCTCATTTTAACTTCACTTCCAACACACATACCTACATACATACGTACGTATTTGCATTAAGATTTATTATTCCTTAGTAAATTTTTAAAGTTCTGTAATTCAATCAATAAAAACTCAACTCCCGTGTTTAGGAATACTGCCATACAGTATGTGCTAGCTTGTTCAATTTATACTCGCAAGAGTTTTTGATATAATTTTGAAATGTGATGTTACGTATTATTTTATTGGTTACTATTTTCCCACTCCTACAAATATCTCCCCTAAACCTTTACGAAAAATTACTCTTCTTTGCTAATCACCACCACTAATAAAAATCCGTCTAGATAAGATGATCTATCATCGGTATCACCTAGAAGACCTTGTCAAGATCGCCAGCGTCTTTACGGCCCCCTACCTGATGAAATATACATTAATTCATTCATAGCTCAAGCACGTCTGGATATACCTGGCAAACCACTACATCTCACAGCCTCGCAGGTCATCACAGCCCGCAATACGCAACATTGCACTTAGATGCAATTTGCAAGTCATTCTACAGACATGTCCGCGGTTCCCACGTTACACTTGACTGCACATTTTTGATATTGTATTCTATAATATTGTTGTTAAATCTGTAAAGTTCTTTCAGTTCAATTTCTCTTTAACTTTGCGAATGGCAGGTTCTAGGGAGTTTTGGCTTATTCGCTATACGAATGGGCATTTATCGCTGATGTCCGGGCTGCGTAGAATTGTAGGAATGTCATAGGTATTTTATTTTATTGGGAGAGCCCAGTTTCTGAATCATTGGGAAGAAATGCTTTTGAGGTTCCACTATAGTTTCTAAATCTACTGAAAATACTGGATAAAAAAATCTTGCTGCAAAACAAAAATTAAACGTACCTATTCAAAATATTTTGTAGATTCTTCACAATTGAAAGGCCGGTCGTCAAATCGCTAGAAAACCTGTAATCGGTACCTACTCAAGTAGGTACGAAATCTCTCATATTCTCACAATTAAGCTGTGAAGTTGTCAGTTCCTGGTGTCGGTATACCGTTGGAGTGCTATGTGTTAATCTGATCCGGGGCAGAGGTGAGTGACGGACGTGACCGGCCCGACCCGAGTTATGAGTAATTTGAAGAAATTCACACGAACCACTGCGCACGTGGAGGCATTGGAACTTGGTTTAGATCATGCACGCGAATTTGAACTACGGACGTTTATTTTGAGTCAAAAACAATGAAATTTCACGAAAAATACACGTTCTTTGTCTTATTGTGGGATCAGATTCTCATTATTGTCAACGCCTTCGGTTAGTCGAATGCGACTATCCAGAGACAATCTGATCCGACAACCAGACAAAAATCGGACGTGTATGTATCATGGCCGCTCTTTCACATCCATCTATGTTAACGAAATTCGAAAACACCGGAAATTTATACATATTAGATAATCCCCTAATTTGAAGAAATCTTTTGGTATGAACACTGTAAACTAAGTCATGATTCGAGCTTAGTTAAGGCGCTTTTACAAAGCTTTTAGCAATGATTTTGATTTGAGTTTAAATGCTTCCTGCCCTATTCGCTGCATATTAAAATGTTTTGATGAGAGCGTTACCTACTTAATAATACCTATTTAAAATGTTAATATCTATATTTAAGAAAATTACTACCTATTTTCTGTAATTAACTTTCAAATTAGCAATGTTTAATGTTTAGCGATTCAATTTTACTTCACAGATCATTTTAAATGTAATTAGATAGGTGCCTCAACCACTCTCTACGTCTCTGTATGTCTGTCTATTAATATTATATCTAAACGTTTTGACAGCTTTAGTAAAGTGTTTAAATAAGACACCTCATTAGTGTACAATAAACTAGTTTATTCGATTGTCAACGGAAGCGATATAGATATCTAAATCGACTAATTAAAACACAAAACAAACCCTCGGGCCAAGACCCGTTAGTTTTGACAGTTAGCCGTCACTTACTACAAACATCGGAAGTATTAAAATTAATTAAAACGCTATTATCGTTGCTGTATAGTATCGATTAGCGTCACAATCGAGTAGTGAATTGAAATCGATTCTACGATCATTGTGTCGATTATTTGCCGCCTACGCGATAGTTAGGTTTAATGTATGAAAATGGGGTTCTATGTAATTAAAGATCGTTATTTTCATTGGATTCAGTATTCAGTACGATGTTCCTACTTGAATTTTTAGTAAGCCGATCAATTAACTACGCGGCAAATAGAATAAGACCTATGGTCTTCCCACTTATATAAAAAAAGCTAAAGTTTGAATGAAATCGTGCTGAAGTTTTACTAGGATTAACATATAGGTTGCCCTTTTAATTCCGAAAAAAAAGCGTGCATAATCGTGGGCAGAAGCTCATTAACCTCATCATCGGCAACCCGACTTCACCCACTGTTGGGTATAGGCCTCCAAAATCTTGTGCCAATCCACACACGATCTTGCGCCATCTTATCCAGGTAGAAGCTAGTTGTATACTTAATACTTTCGTATCTTTTTTAAAGATTAAGTTTATTAAAGCATTTGTTGAGTCACATAAATATCACAACACTCGAAGCTTCTTCCAATATTGCATTTATCGTACAGCAAAACATTCTTATACGTCTTGTGAAAACTTTTGAAATTACACACTCATAAAATCTTTCTGGCTTTGCATAAGCACCTTTGAGTTGCGAACCAGGCCAATTTTCCGCTCCACAATTTCGTCTAGATTTGCGCAGCATCACATCGACCAGAGCGCTTACGACCTCTTTCATAAATATGCATCGGCACGATCCAATGCAACCCCTACTGATAGTTCATGGGTTTGATTGCCATTATTGCACTTGAAGATATAGCAGGCTTGGATGGAAAATGTCACCGAATGTTATTAAAAAACTATCGTTGGATTCACACTGTATGATGCCTATCGATACAGTGTCTTTAGACAGTCTATTAGACTAACAAAACAAAGCATGAACATTGTGACATTCGTGAATTTCAAGCAACCGCAGAAAAATAGCCATCGTTATTATGAATGTAAAAGTGGCTTCTCTTATTAATTATATGGCCCACAAGCCTCAAAGCTACTTCCAAAACTATCAGAACAGCAAGGACTGTTCGCAAGCGCGCGTCGCCGTCGTTTTGGCGGGACGCCAGAGGGTTTTATGCGGATATTGATTGATGCGATGGTGTTGAATTGCCTCTCAAACAGATTCAATTCTTCTGAGATTCTAATAATTAAATCGTTATGGTTAAATTTGTTGTGTTTGTGTAAAAATTTAACCAATCATAGTTACATATTGTTTTGATGATTTGGGGCTCGATGCTGCTGCGTGGATTGTCCAGATTTATTTATTGAAGTCTCAGACAATTACGAATGCTTATCTTTAGGTAATGATCATACCAATTTAGAAAGGTTTAAAATTATTCTATTTACATAGATTGCAAAGCAAAAACTTTGAATATTCAAACATTGTAAATTTTACGTTAATGTATCTTCATAGGAAAATGCATTCAATGATTAATTATGTCCATACGTCTGATCTCGTTTTAAACGCGCTACTTTTTGCATAATTTGTTGTGCCGATTGGAATATCGATCTGACATAGTAAGCTTGTCATTGTTTTTCTGAATACTGATATTACTGAATTCTGTACATGTAAATTAAAATTTTAGGGGAGTTATACGTATTTTATGCTCCTGTCCACGGAATGCTTCATAGCTTCTCAGAGCACAGCACACTTCTCACTCACTTTCGCATACCTTTTCACATAGAAAATTGATGTCTAGTGTCTAATGATGTAAAATCCTTCAAATGCCACAATGTTCACACAAAACCGCTGCACCACTAATGCAGACAGTTGAGTCTACCACCATTAAGCAGCAAAAGAAATAATTTCTAATGAATGAGTGGCCACATGATGAGTGTTGAGGTCACGCCATTAACCTTCAACATGAAGTGAGCTATCTCTCCCAACCGATGAACGTAAAAATTTTAATGGCTAATTTTTGATTGCGTGAGAAATGGTCAGACGAGCGTTAGTTGTAGTGTGTTGCGATTAATGTTACGGATGTACATTTTATGTAACTTTTTGGCCTTGAACAATGTTGAATTTCCATTTTCTTTTTTAGGATCATAAGAAAGAGGTTGGGGCTTTGAACCGTTCCTTGTGAAACACCATCAATTTTTATGAACTCTTTTGTTCGGTACCTTACCATTGTTATTAGTTTTCTTTATTCTTCTTAAAAAGATCGCCGGTTCCGCATAGTCATGGCTTACATTAACTTCCTATACAAATATTTAATTTGGTTTAGTTCATTAACATTCAAGTTTTTGTGAGTGATTATATAATGAAATGTAGCATATTGATTAATTTGATGCAGTTAATTTGAAAAAGTGAAAAAGTATTAGACAGGTCAATTGCAGCATTCATCAATTCGACCCATGATAACATTAGTTATAGATCGTAAGATTTATTATGTGTAATTTCACTATCTTCATCACCTACAGTCTACATCTTCGATGTCGATATTGATTGACTTTTTTTTCTTATCGGATTTCATCCTCAAATTAAAGAATAAGACACCGTAAGGCACAAACATTATCGCTTATCAGTGCCTCCCAACCCTTTCTCTACCTACATCTTCGCTGTATCATATTAGGTACATTACCTACAGGTTTTCGTTCATTTCTATCTGCAAGCTAGGCTGGAGATGTTTGTGCAACATATTTATTACATTACTCGTTTTCTTTGGAGTATCTGCTAAAAACATGTGCTTGGCAGGCAGTGAATATCAAACATGTTTTAATTTTAGCTTTTTGTAGAAGGTCGCTCCTAGACGCCTACCAGACCGAGGGTTAACGACCTCTTGTATGTTGAAAACTGAGACATTTTGAAGTGTGATTTATACATTTACACGTGGTCTTGTGGTCTGGGCAAGGCATAATAGCGAACAGCTCAAAAATTAAAGAAAATAATGAAAGTAAAAAGGGTAGAAAGCTATTTCCTACAGGGAGTAAATTTCATAATGATTCACGCACACAAACAGCCCCCAATGTTTCTACCTTAGTAAATATTACTTTTCTATATTAAGGGTGGACATTACAAGGTCCTTGAACTCGCCCTGGACCGGAACTATGTTTTATTCTACAACTTCTAAACCCAATGAACGGAATGAAGGTCGAAACTCGAAAGTCATAACATAGCCCATAGGCAGGTAATTTTGTGGGTGGCGTATGCTATGTTTAACATGTGTTTTAGTAATTGCTACGTGTTGTGCCTATTTGTGGACTCTTAAGTTAAATACTTATGAATGCAGTGCTCGAAGTTTTTATTTGCTTTGGGGTGGCTTTCGTATCACGGCGTTGTGATCGCCACTTTTACATTTTCAGTCCCGAAGCCGTGGCGTTCATAGTTCGCCACTAACCCTTGCAGCTGCTAGGAACTGTAGGATTTTATTCGGGTGATGTCTTTCAGCTCGTCTGGGCTCGAAGTTATTATTTATATCGGAACGCACAAAACGCCTGTTTACGAGATTATCAGTGCACTGTTGTTTATAAGAAAGCTTTCAGCATCCCAGACCAGACACTGATGGTGGTACTCGTACTCGTATGTCAAAACAAAACTAAGATTATTTTTTGAAAGGCGAAATATTCTTATAGCGCCCCTAGGGATACTCTCTTAACAATGAATTTAACTGTAATAAAATATCATCATCATCATCACCAGCCTTGATAGCATATATATATAGCTTGCCATAGCAGTCCACTGCTGCATAAAGGCCTCCCCCAATGAGCGCCATAGCGCCCCGTAATAAAATGTTTTTTTTTTTTATTATTTTTCTTTCTTAGGGATAACAAACAGTATCACTTATAAATTAACTATAAACTATAAAACTTAAATAAACGTAATTCTAGAAGTGAACCAGCCCCGTTATACACTTATTACAATAAAATATACTAAATAAACTATACTATACTAAATAAAATATACTAGAAGAAAAATCGTTTATTGGTGTAGTAATAAACGATTTTTCTATAGTGTACTATAAAGTTGTACAACTTGTAACTATTATAATATGTATTTAGAAGAACATAACGAAACAAAAATTACCTATTTATAAAAGGGCAACAGCGATCAAATAGAAACATACACAATACAATATAACTTTATTGCACCATCAATACAAAAAAAAAAAAAATAACAAAGGATCTCAATACTAACTAAATCTAGTGGCAAAATTGGCGGCCTTATAACGCCTTATAACGCTAAAAGCGATTTCTTCAAGGCAACCTTTGGATGGATAGGATCGGTACGTATTAAAGCTGACGTTGTCGTAATTATTTAAGAAAATTATATATAAAATAATTCATATTTATCTTAAGAACGTACATATATAAAAATAGAGCAAAAATACACAAAAAACAGGAACAATTAACATAAATAACATAGAAAATAAAAATCAAGAAAACTTATCAAGAGTGGTCAGATAGTGTTGATGAACCATACTTTTGAAGATAGGAAGGAACATAGTTTTTTATTTCATTGAAATTGATGATTCACGAATGGATAAGTACCTGTATATTGGCAGGTGTAAAGCAAGCATACAAACACATAACTTTTGTCGTTAACCCGGTACCACTGGGCAGTATCACTATAATTAATTAACGGTTGGTCAATCCACACTTAATTAACTATAAGCACAATGTATGTATGTGTGTATGTATGTACCTACGTACGGTAGACAAGTAGGTAGAAAGAACCCTGATCATAATAAAATTTCTCATATTGCAGCGTTACAGTACATTAACTTCAAATAAGCAGTGGGTAAATAATAAATAATAATGCTGGACAATTCACACAGCATTATCTAGCCCCATGGTAAGCAGAGCTTGTGTTATGGGTACTAGATAACTGATATACATAATACAATACATTACATAGATAGATATTTTTTATTATACATAGAAAACGACCAGAACACCCGAAACAAATATCTGCAGATCGTACACACATTTGTTCCGAGGCGGGAATCGAACAACCTCCTGCGTCGCAGGCGGACCTTCGCCCACCGCGCCACAGCGGTCGTCAAAAGTGGGTAGGTAGTTAGGTACCTATAAAAGAGATTTGTCTTTATCGACTTGCTTATCCATTATGTTAATTCTGATTTCTATTATATGCAAATCTGTTACAGATATACATATATCAAATTAATCATATTACCATCTCATGTTTTACAAAAGCACTACCATACAAACATTAGTCCTTTCAATTTACAAAATGCTAGAACAAAGATACTGCTATATAAACTAGGAATGTAAAAAGAAAACTACTTATCACACCTTGACGAAATAAGCTAGATCTTATTTCTATAACAACAGAGTCCGATATAGTTTAACTTGTTGGGAAAGAAGGAATGAAGTAGCTGGCAGCAAGAGAAAAGCGTCGGAACGTGAAGAACAAAGGGCGGTGGTTGCAGTTCTACTTAACACCTGGTTGCGAAGATGAGAAGTGTTAACTCAGCCTTACATGCTATGCGATATCAAAAGAAAAAGGGTTTGAAATGTGATTCGTATTTAAAACATTCCTAGAAGAAGTTATAACGGGATATTTACCTTGTTTTGATTTTTGTGTGTTCCAATATTTATATTAGGTATTATTAACCTAATGTTTTTTTGTTATACCTTGGCGCATGAAACTGTGCCGTAATATTGGAAAACTTAAAAATCAAATTGTGGTAAATGTTATCTCTGTAACTACAAAAGTACGAGAAGACAGAATAGATTTTTTTGTAAAGCATGTATTAACTGAACATTCTAATTTGCGTCCAATTTGAAAGATATCTTATTACCATCCCCAAAGCAAAAGTCTTATAGCCTTGATAAATAATTAAATAGGGAAATGTACCTTCAGACCTAGGCTAGGGCATGCCTTATCTTAGATTGCCTTGAAGCTTTGCGATTAAAGGAGGTAGGCTCCAGACAAGCTTAGGAACGGAAGCCTTTTTATATTTATTGAAAAGGTCAAGATTCAAAACCCTATAGGGTTTTCAGGTCAAGGGAGCTTTATAGTCGCTGCTGAAGAAATATTAGGGTCAGACTTAACGGTTTAGGTAATCACAATTAAAAGTTAGCGGACGCATTTTAGTGTAGATACAGACATTATGTATATGTTACCTGCTACAATTACCAACATATAATGCACATCGGCAATAAAACATGTAGTTTTTATTTCAGAATAAAACATGTAAGTACCTATATTGATTACCATACATTTGTTAAACATTATCTATCTACCGTTACTAAAGAGTTCGACTTCATGAATGCAGTTTAATTATTTCCACACAACATTAGAGCGGACATTGAGATGCAAAGGACGATACAGTATCCAGTTAAGCGGAATTAGAGCCGGTTGGTTTAAGGCACTAGCGCCGCTACCTATTTTATCCTATTAATAAGTTGAACGAAAGAAATATTAAACATTTCATTGGGGATTTTGTGATACCTTTTATAAGCTTTTTAATGTGTCTGCAATAGTTTTATTTTGTATGTTTTACGCAGAGATACGAAATTGCCCTTAGTGGCCACCAAACTCTATTTTCGCTTCTCTACCTGAACCTTACAAAATAAAACTATTTCAGAGGCATTAAAAATAGCTTACAATAGGTACCTATAACAAAATCCCACATGTTTTTTTTTTGATATTTCCTTTGTTCAACGTTATAATTAGATTAAATAGGTGGTGGCGCTAGTGTGGCGCGGGGTGCCGCCTTAGAGCGGCCGGTTACATGGACTAAGAGGTTCTGCTTGGATATGACACGGTGTTGGATATCAAGGTGGTGTTGCCTACCTATCTAATGGGTTTTACGCCTTTGCATTTGAATCAAGGGTTGCCAACTCATTTTGATTTATCTATGCATAGTTTGAATTCGAATTTTATTTTTATATTATAACTCTTGAAGACGTTGACGGAGACGTGAACAGAATCGTTTTTCTGAGGAAGATAGTTTTGTTAAAATCAAACATTTCAAATGACAAGAAAATACGATTGGTCTGAGTGTAGGTAATTTTTTAATGTAATTTAATTTACCTCAATTAAGAAGACGTAATTCATTTTATTGACAACGATCGCCGCAACCAAATGTTCACTGTATCATTTTAATATCTAAGTACCATTAATCTTAGCCGATGAGGCCAACCTCTTAGCAACATTTTAGGTATAGGTAACTAAAATGTTGCTTCGGAGGATTTCTTTTCTATGCTGGAAACCCTGGAATGTGTGCTCTACAAATACCGATGGTAATGAGAGCAGAGTAATAAGAGACCTCGTAACTTTATCATACGCGAAGCGACGGACGACGGGAGAAAACCGCTCTTCGTTTTCAAATGAAAGGCAATACATTATGTTGTTATAGACTGCCACTATTGTACACTTTCTCGGCCAATTTAAATTTAATGCATTCAATGACAAACATTTTATTTACTGCCGCGTAAATTGCAAATGAGTTTAATGTAATTATACGTGTTGACAGTTATGTGAGCGAAAATTAAAAGCTTAATCGAAACTGCAGTACTAGCTGACGTGAAATCGAATAGACAGCAGCGTAGTAGTTGCTTCCATAATCTATGCTTCGATTTCGAATCCAAGATATTTTTTGTCAACATAGACATTTATGAATGAAAACTTAACAAACATTGATAATAATAATAGAAAACAAATAGGTCCTTCCTAACTTCAACAAATCTTACATGTGACGACCGATGTGGCGCGGTGGGTGAAGGTCCGCCTGCGACGCAGGAGGTTGCGGGTTCGATTCCCGCCTCGGAACAATTGTGTGTACGATCTGCAGATACTTGTTCCGGGTGTTCTGGTCGTTTTCTATGTATAATAAAAAATATCTATCTATGTAATGTATTGTATTATGTATATCAGTTATCTAGTACCCATAACACAAGCTCTGCTTACCATGGGGCTAGATGATGCTGTGTGAATTGTCCAGTATTATTTATTTATTTATTTATTATGTGCAGTGAAAAATGTTTAAATTTGAATTCGAAAACGAACCGGAGATCAATTAACTTATGATTGAAAGCTTTCAAAACCGAAAATTATTTCGAGCTTCTGTGTTTTGCTTCGATGATACCAATGCCGTACAATATTTTACATCAATATTCCTTGGGTATTGTAACTCATTTGTATAAAAAAAATATCCAGGATTTTGAATCGGAGTATAGTTCCTTTCATTGGAAAGGCATAATGAAAACTGCGTCTATTTCGAACACTTCATTTTGTGGTTTTGAATAAAAAACAAGCCAATTTGCATGGTTGATTTGTTGCATCGATCATTGATACCTAGATAGCGTGTTTATTGATTTTCGACAAGCTATCGGCTGGCTGCGAACGCTTGTTAATGCGATTTATTTCGAGTCTTATCTTCGGAACACCACCATTACATTGGATTGTGGTTTGCGGTAGGTACCTATAGTACCTACTCGATGGGATTTACAAGTACATCGTCGATAGAGTTATCAGATTGTAACGCCAATCTAGGACATGTAAAATTCCGTGGTTCTGGTTGTAGTTCTTATCTTTCGAATTTATTGGGTGTGGGAAATCAGGTCTCTCATTTACTCGTACATTGGCTTAAAAAGAAATAAGAAAAAAACGTTATTCTTAACGAACGACTTTATAACTTAGCTTAGTGTAGCGAGAAAAGCTTCTAAAAGTTGGTCTGAATTTGTTTGAAGTACATAAGTATGAAGAAAAACACAATAATATCAGTTATATTAGTTTCTTTAGTAATATAGTTTCTGCCCGCGACTTCGCACACGTTGTATCTATGTAAACGTTACTATTTCTATCACATGGGAATTGTTCAATGAGATAAAATAAATAAATAATGCTGGACAATTCACACAGCATTATCTAGAGATAAAATGCATGTATTGAAACTAAGAAAATAATTTTACATAGATGTAAATTGAATCTAGCCTGGATTCAAACATAGACTGCCTAATTTTTTCCCCATAAATCAGTTTCCATGGGATAGAAAATACCTTTAATCGTTTCCTTAATAAACAACGCGTGCGAAGCTGCGGGCAGAAAGTAGTTCAAAATAAGCAAAATTATTTTGTTATTGACCATTCATCATCTCTAATACGTACTACTAAAATATACCTTAAACTATTCCGAGGTCTAAATTGCCTATTCTTATTTTTGACTTTCAACATAATGTTTGTTACTTTCTTTTGTATAGTTCAAAGTATGTAATTTTGATTGTCTGTGTGTAGCAAGGAGAATATGACAAGATCTTATGACTTGTTAGGTTATGTGAAATCTAAGCAATCTAGAAATCGCGCTAGCATAGCTATGTTAGGTTTAGGCCCTTAGCTAAACATTTTAACTAGAAGGTATGTCAATAGAAAACGACTAAGTATAAAGGAATTTATTATTTATATATATGTATATCTCTACATATTATAAAATCGCTTTAGCTGTCTTTTCACTTAGATCTTTTAACTACACAACGGATTTTAATTCAGTTTTCAGCAATAGATAGTTTTTCAGTAGGTTTATATCGAATATCGTGTGAAGCCGGGGCGGGTCGCTTGTATATATCCATAACAAAGTATTATATATATCATGATTCGAAAAGGGTAGAGAGTTGCAGTTTTCACAGTTTATATTTCTTTTGATACTTTAACTTTCTCTTAGATTATGCAAGATTCCAGGTGCCATAGACTTTTTGGGTTGTGTTCTAAACCATATCTATATATCTATATCTATCTATAAATGACATGTCTATGTTTATCGATCCTTAGTAGCAGTCAAAGATCTCAAAACATAACTATTTGTCGAGATCTGATCTCAGGTCATCTATTTATCTTGGCCATAATCAATTCTAGAATCCCTGGAATACCTAGTGCATGGTACATCTCGTGATACATTAGGTACCTATCGATACCAGAACCCTGGGCAACATAGAACCTAACTAATCGGTTTGCGGCCCACGCATTTATTAAACCCGTCTTGCCATGTTCCTTGCAAATGAGGACTAATGCGAGCGATGCTTTAAGCATACGCAAGTTACTCTTGTCTGTCTGTTATACAGAACCCACCCCTGACAAAATATTGTTTTAGTTGAAATCATTCTTCCGGTATTATGTTTAACTGTTTGTTTTAGTGGGTTTGGCCATTAGTGATCAGGCTAATGGGGGTCCGATACAAGAAAGCTCTACTCTTTAGATGATTACATCAATGGTGTTAATTCTTCGCCAGATGTCGCTCGGTTTCACACCGACAAAAGTACATAATATTTTATTATATTATAATTCAATGCCGTGCTTAGGTTTACATAATACAATATTATACATATACAAACAAGTATTAGACACCTAAATGAAATAAATGTGTAAGGTACTAGTGGTTTCTTTTTCACTTCCACTAATAGTGGACAAAAGTATGAGGTGATTATTTGATAATAATTTATGGTATAAAAATTGAATAGACGATTCAATTTTTATACCATAAATTATTAGTGCTTATTGTAAGCCTAGAGATAAAGAAGAAGAAATAAAGAAGTTTTAATTTGATTCAGAATAGAAAGTTCATAGCAGATGTCATTGGCCCTATGCCCTATCAGATTTTGATGATATTGATAATTTGAGTGTGTCGAAAGTATGGAATGTTTGACTGCTCTAATTGGCCTATCCCTTGCGTGCGGCGCAAGCGCAGCATCTGCAACGTATATCACAATTAAACAATTTACTCTCACGCACTTTCCTGGCGGCCAATTATAGAGCTAGGTTTGTTTTAAATGTTTATAATTAAAGTGTTTGTATCTAAATATAAGTTTGTTGTTTATTACCGGCCATTTTGTTCCGTTAGCGAGCGGGTGTTCGATCAGGGAATATCAGATTGTTAGTAGTTGATGACATGTTATTTACGCCTTCGTACGTGGCGCTCTATAGTTATGAATTACGAAAGCACTATTATGGGAATTATATCCCTGGCTAGCGTGAACTTCTTATCGAATCTACTTTCATATTGTTTGGGCAGTTCTTCTTGACATCGCATAGATACTTTTACCACCAAAAGGCCTGTAAGGAGGTTTGAAGTACCTAGGTCTATAGCAGTACCTATCTGTCTGAATAGTAGAGAGCTAGGTAGCGTTAACTACCCCATTTTATTGCTCCAGTAAATTCGAACAGATAACTACAAAGTCATTTGATTCTATGGGAAATGTATTTTAATTACCATGCCATAAAACTGATATACATAGGGTATATCAGTTTTATGGCATGGTAATTAAAATACATTTCCCATAGAATCAAATGACTTTGTAGTTATCTGTTCGAATTTAAAGCAGGATGTTGGTTCAAGATGCAAATAGTTTAATAGAGGTAACCGTATGGCTCCAAGGGAAATTGTTTCCATAAAGCCAGGTTTATGAGTGCGTAATGAGAGCATGGGCGTGGAGGAAGTTCCAGTAGCATCTTACATCCGGGGCAAGTGAGAAATTCAAAACGTATGCGGTGAAAGTAAAGATGACAATCTGAAACCAATCTTTATAAAAGGCTGATGAGTTCACCGTTTGGCACTAAGAAATATTAATAGGAGTGATGAATAGAAAAAGCCAAAAATCGGGGAATTTACTCGATTCCTCGATTTTGGCTTTTCTCTCTCGTTCGGCTCTTCGTTCAGACCAAAGCTCACCCGGACTTTAGCACACGGCGGGCGGCGTAACGTTTAATGCTCGCTGCGAATACTAAATTCAAGTCCTATCGATAAGCTTAAATAATAAGCACTCAGACAAATCAAATTTTATACTACGTTATTATCAAATAAGAAATAAGGTATTTTTAATTTTCTGTTATATTAATTTTTTGACCACAAGTGGATTGTACACTAAGCCCGTAACACCGTTCCCTATCCGGCTCAATAACACAGGTAAAGGCATAATAATTATCTTGTAGCTATATGTTTTCGATCGTCATTTGTTTGCGGCGGGGAAATGAGAGCGGAAGCCGCACTGCCTCTGCGTCGCGCTCTGCTATGCTTAGGTACATTCGATCAGACAATGCAAAGAGGCATTCCGCTATCGCGATGTTAGTCATCGCCTTACATGTCTATTTCTATTCAAATGTTACGGCTTTGTGTTGCTGATATTGCTTTTGAGACGGTTCTTTGGTAATTATTGAACCAGTTTTGTTAACGCCAGAACGGGATAGGCATACCTGCTTAGTTTGGCAACCGAAAACGAGACTAAAATCAATACCCACCGACTTAACTACTAACTTACTAAACTACGTACCAAATATGAGCAGGTAGCTAAGCTACTTAACTATTATACTAGGTAGAACTTACCTATTTCAGACGCAAGAAAAGAAAATACCTTCCTAAGTAGGGACTTCTGAAAGAAAAATGCAGGTGTCCTTAATTGTATCCTGAAATCTTGTTGTTGTTGGTCCAAAATGAATTGATAAAATGTTCCGATATTACAGTCGCAGTCTTAATTAGGGATGATAGTATCCTGTGACCATGAGTATTTGTAAACCTGAAACGTCGGGAAAAAATTAATGTGATAAATGGTCCGATTTAACACTCGCAGTCTTAATTAGGGATGAAATCATCCCGTGACCACGACATTGTGTAAACCTGTTGAAACGTCGGGAAAATTAGGTAAACACACGTTGTATTAATACTTTTAGTTATGTGTTCAGATCGCGTAATTTAATAAATATTTTACTCGCTGTCATCCCAAGCTGTTATTAGCGTAGCCATTATTTTACACAGCCTTTAATTACAAAGCTGCTACCACAGAGTCGCATAAACCTAAGCTTATCAATAGCAGATCTCAATCCCAGATCAGCTTTAATTGAAAAGTCGCGTGAACACGATCGGACGACGTGAAATATAAGGCTGATCCGGTGGTCGGATCGACATTGCATTCGATTAAGTGTCTGCTTTGAAATGTTTGTAATGGCATCTTAAACGTAGCTTAGCTTCGTTAGTTGGTTTTGCTGCTGGAGATATATTTTATAATAGCATGGCGTGCATACCTGTCTTCATTCTTAGTGTAAACTTTTGTATTAAGAGTTTCCAGTAATGAGCGCATATTAAGAGTAATGAGCTGCTAGAAACGCTGAAGGATTTCGGTTGCGAGCCGATTTTCACTTAAAAGAACGGTGCAATAGCTTCTTCTTATAGTGCCTCTCCGTTGGGAAAAAGGTCGTCTCGGTAACCACTTTTCCTTCAATAGCATGGTGTCAAAATACCATCAGCATGTATATAAAATGAGATTATGATCATTTTTTCAACATTTACACGAGTATCAGGAAAAATGGACCCCTTCAGATGCTGATATCTAAACCATGAGAGTGAGTGTGCGAGTGCATACGGCATTTATGAATCACACTAATATTATAATTTCGAATGTTTAAACTAGCTGCCTCGTCAAAAGTGTCAAGAATTAAATCATTCCATCAATATCTCCACCATTTGGAGTTCCATAATCAAATATTCTACATACGTGTCGATCCTGCGACGATTTTACTGTCGTAGTGAAGCGGTTAGCTATCAACCCCAGGGCCCCAGGTCGGCCTAGCTCTCTAGCTAGTTCTAGTAGTTTCAAATTATTGAAGTAGATTTAGAGAGCTACCAGTGATTTCAATAGGTTGAAACACATCTGAAATAGTCACACAGCTACTTCGATCGCAACCAAGATAAGGATTTCCACTTAGACGAGTAGGTATTTGCGCTGAGCATCGAGCTTCTCGTATCTTACCATCTCGATGGATTAACTGTCTCGATTTGCCAAGTCTGAGAAATCTTTCTCGTCAATATAATATTGAAACCTATTTCACAGGCATCTTTTGTTTATTATTTTTTACCATCAATGTTTTAATGATTTCAAGGGATCTGCTTTCATATTTTGTTCGTATGTAAACCAACACCGACTTAAAATAATTGTGATGACAGTAATAATAAAACACACGATAAAAAATCTTAAGTAGCCTCTAAAATTAAAAAGGTATCGCCGAATTAATAAAAAAGCTTTTAAAAAGTAAAACCTAAGTAAGTTACACCTAACTACAGTACTTACCTCGTATCCATCACGTTTTGGTCCGGTTACTTTCGATAATGCGTTTTGCCTTTCAAAAGCTCTATTTTGTAGAGGTATTGATTTGTGGTCAGACAGGGAAATGACCTGTCCCCTTCCGGAAATCAGTCCCCTATAATGATGACCATGCGTGTCCATCTGGGAAGGTATGTGTTACTTGGGGACATTAAAACTTTACAGTTGTGGGGTAGATATTAGTTTCATGTTTTGTGAGTTGTGATATATTAGGCACTCTCTTTTATTACCAGCTTGGTGTGCAATGACTCACAGGGGATCGCTTACTCAAGTATTTTTTTATTGGAAGGGTGAAGATATTATTTTTAATGTGACGAGTCTTGATTTGAAAAAGGCTCTTCTATTAAGTATGTATATTGATTAGACACAAATCTTACTCGGATTTAACATCAAGTGACTTGGTTAATAACAATTTCGCTGTAATTAAGTCGCGTAAAAAGATTGGGACTGCAAATGATCCCCTCTTTCATGCTGCCCCGATTATCAAATTTGGATCAAACATATTCTAAGCGGGGCAGCATCAGAGTGGCCTGTCTATGTAAACCCCAATATAAACAAATTATAAAAATCACACAAAGTTCACATTTTTTAACAAGATCTTTCTCGTTCCAGAGTCCCGAATGCACCCAAGAGCTGCATCGCCGAGATTTTCAACGGAGACAGTACTGATGGTGGCAGCCTGCTGAAGAACAGCGCCTCTCGAACTCGTGTCGTTCGTGACACCCCTACTCGCCCGCGTGACACGCACTCTCGCCTCTTTGGACAAGTCCGAGTAAGTATATTTACTTCATTATCACTTCTTTTCTATGTTCTAGCGTTATATTCTATTTTCGGTTCTACCTTACTATAGTCCTCTGCGGCGAGGCGCCTAAGATTAGGGGCCTCTATCATGCCTGTATCTCCTAAACTTATAATTTCACTATGAGTATATGGTATCATCAAAGGACGTTCTACCTTAGATGGAAGATACTACAGGTGGATGTGCGATGAACGATTGACGAAAACAACACGTCGATACCATTTTTACAGTAAGGCGATAGTTAGCATATCCCTAAGATCAGCATCCATTGTGTTCTTATTATTTAGATTGGTTTGAATCCGTGCTCTGTGTGTAGTTTTTGCGTTTCTGAGAGACAGTATTTCCTTAGAATATGTTACCCTATCTTCTTCTTCATTATAATTTACTTAAGTTGACCCGATACAGTCGCGTGAGAAGGTTTTCGTAGTTGGTTCACCTCGCACGCCGCCAAAGTGACTCCGAATATTTAAGCAGACCAGAAACTAGCAAGAACAAGAAACCTTATTGAGTTTGTTACCAAAGAAACACCGCTAAACGTATCGGCTCATAATTTATTCAAGTACACACCACTTTAGCGCTCTGCCTAATAGACTTGAGTCACGAAGCCTAAGGTCTAGCCGTGAGGTAGATGTCTGAAATTATGTTTTCGAATTAACGACGAGCACCTAAAGTTGAAGCAAACTAGTTATAGAGTGCCACTTTGAAAGCAAATTCGTTGCATTGCAGAAATAAATGCACGGACCAATTATGTTGTACGATTAGGTAGGTCATTGATTAACCTAATTGTTCTTTTGCCAAGTGAAGTGGTCGAGTTTCTACACATTTTTTTCGGAGCAATAAGTTGGGATTAGGACCCAGGTATTACAATTTTTAATTATTTCCAAAGTCTTCCTCGATACAGATCTATACTAAATTTAAGAGATTATAAAAATTACTATTTATCTAGAGTTTAAACTATGTTAGATATGTATGTAGGTACAGAATGATATATTTCTGGATATACTAAATAGTGAAACGCTTTATCTCTGAGCCACGTCGCTTACTCGATGGTTACATGGTGTGAAAAATCGTAGAGCATCATTTAAAATAAATAAAAAATATTTTTCAGATAACAAGAATGAGTCCATATACTTACGTGTATTTTAGACACACCATTTCAACTAAATACACTAAATAAAATAGGCACTGTAATAAGATGAGCCGAGGATAATCAATCAAGGGAATAGCTTCCTTTTATTTCGATTTAATTATAAATAATAAATAATGCTGGACAATTCACACAGCATTATCTACCCCAAGGTAAGCAAAGCTTGTGTCAAGTCTTGGGTACTAGATAAAGATAACTGATATACACAATACAATACATTACATAGATAGATATTTTTTATTATACATAGAAAACGACCAGAACACCCGGAACAAATATCTGCAGATCGTACACACAATTGTTCCGAGGCGGGAATCGAACCCGCAACCTCCTGCGTCACAGGCTGACCTTCCCCACCGCGCCAAATCGGTTGTCAAAAAAAATTTATGTGAGGACTACGTGTATTTATGTAAATGTGTTATTTTAGACCTTAAGAACATAAGATAATTGACTCTTGTCTTCCATTTAGTCGTGTTGAAGTTGTGTTGAATAAAATTATTTATTTAATTAATTTAACTTTCATGACCGTTTTCTAATTCCAGGGAGGCAACGGCTCTGTGATCCCAATGGTCACAGACACCATCCGCAGCAACATCCAGTTCGGAGAGGGTGAGATTCGCAGCCCCGCACTCTCGCCCAAGATGAACGGAACTGCTTCTTCCACGCCCGTCAGACAAGACCCTTCTTCCGCGGACCACTGTGAGCGTCTTAATTGTAAGCATGCTGCACTGTTATGGCTCTTATCAGATATCGACGCGGAATAGGCTGACGTTGCGTATTCGCCAGAGAAAGGTGAAACTGGGCGCCGTATTGTGTTCAAGCAGACTTGGTTGATTAACCCCCATACCTTTGGTCGTATCTTGACCACGATTTAACCTCTACTCAAACTATAAACGCGTTTTGGTGTGCTTGATAGTAAAAAATACCTTCACTCGAACTAAACTTCGAAAAATTTCTCATTCAAGTGAAGAAATGAACTGTCATCTCAACAGCCTTGAGATGACAGTTCATTTCTTCATTTCTCGACCTACCTTGAATGCTCCTCAAAAGAGCATGTTGTTATTTTTAATGGATTTAGGAGACTATCTCAATGACATTTATGACTATGAAGCCTACCGAACTCAAATATGTTTCGGAGGAATGCAAAAAAAAAAATTGAAGGCATTTCAGACGAGTTTGAGTGAAGGATTAGTTCAAGAATTATTATCGAAAGATAGATGTTAGACACATTACGCCACTCATTTTCCTGGCAAATCTCTCGTGGATACGCAATCAACTTTTTAGCCCGCCCGTTAGAAAAGCTTTACGTTTATGACATAGGGTTGTAATACGTCGATCGCGTCGCCTCGATTAAGCGTCGATTTGACCTAAGTCCTTATGTGGTTGACTAATAGCTTTTCGGATAGATCTGCGTCGTTAATATGAGGAGCCAATGCACAATGGATGAAAAACACGCAATACTCGATGGACACGGTTGGGGTTTTCTATTACCTGGTGGGGATTGGGAGGAATCGGTGTAACGTCGGTCGAAGGTCGGAAACCTATGCATCATTAGGTTACCTACTATTGTTCGCGTCTCTGTAGGCTATAGGTACTTATACTTTCGAAATGCTTATAAAACCTAGAGTGAAAATATAATAATATCGTCAAAGTGAAGACGGTACAGTGGTTTATCAAACCTAGCAGCAATATTTTAATGAACTACAGAAATAAATAAATAATGCTGGACAATTCACACAGCATTATCTAACCCCATGGTAATCAGAGCTTGTGTTATGGGTACTAAATAACTGATATACATACTACAATATATTACATAGATAGTAGATATTTTTTATTATACATAGAAAACGACCAGAACACCCGGAACAAATATCTGCAGATCGTACACACAATTGTTCCGAGGCGGGAATCGAACCCGCAACTTCCTGCGTCGCAGGCGGACCGCGCCACATCGGTCGTCAAACTACAATAAAGGCCATAAGTTTTTATTAGTTCAGTTCGAGTAGCTTATGTTTTATAAATAATAAAGATTGCAATCGCATTATTTGTTTGACTGGATCTTTAAATTCCAACACTGACGACTGTCATAATTAATTTTATAAATGCTAGCACATTAAAACGCACATTAAAATTTAACGAATATTTCGTGAAAGTTGGGATATTTAATATTGATGTTTTCGCAAACAAACGACCGGTTAGCGGTGCTAAGTATTATAACGGAAGATAATATTTCTCGATGTCCATGAAAACGTTCCAATCGTAAATTCTTTTCACAATCCGTACATTATAATAGAATTTCACAGGTATTTTAATGTTTAGGATTCGTGCGTGTGGTTTCAGATGCCTCGGCCGTGTTCCATTCCATATTTATATTAGTAACGTGCACGCTACAAGACCAACGCTTTATAGTAATAACTAATGCATAACGTGACTACATTCAATCACCTTTGAAGGTGTGGTTAATCCAATAACCAAAAACATGTTTAACTTGGAAATAGAGCATTCATAGATATTAATAAATCATAGAGGAATAAGCAAAATGGGTTATTGGGGACACCCCATGTGCCTTTCGTAATGGGTCTGAAAGCGACGTAGGTCCACTTAGCCCCACTTTGTTTGATCATCTATAAATTTAAACATGCTGTACCTACATATGTTTGTTTAGGTAATGATGTTATTAATAAAAATGGACGGAATGGAAATGGAATGATGTTATTAGTAACAGACAGTAACAAACCATAACACTGTTAGTAGTAAAAATGGGCCGGTGCTTCACCTGTTGAACCTCCGACCCTGCCTAGCGTAATTCGAATGAAAACCGATTATTCTGAATGGTCAGCCATCCGTACATCATACAACCGACCGAAGAGGAACCCCGTGACTGGCGATGGATTCCCCGTGCTGCCGCCGCGCCGGCGCCACCCGGGCGCCAGCCTCCGAGGTGCCGACCCGCCTGACACCCACGAATACCCAGACCCCGAAGAATACGCCCTCACAGAACCCGAACCCTCTCACAGATACATTACACGCGAATGGCCACCAGAGCCCGCGAATTACTACGTCGAGTCCACCTCTAGAGCCGCTCCTCAAGTGCGTCACACACCCTATACTCTCCTCGGCTTGAAAACCGACGATCCAGAGCTGTGTCATCCTGTAATAGATCCCGATTCTCTATCTCCGCAGCTGGTTCTCGACCGGCATTGGCCTCCGTTCCCAGCCCAACATTATCTTGAACCGACTGAACATAAAAAGCCGTATCATCCTTTACCGCCTTACGCGTTTGTCGGCATGACTTCTGCTCTCGGCGATAGGCCGAAGCCTGATTACAAATACAATCCTATACCAACTCTCGATGGTGCCATCGATCCTTATCTCATAGCGAACGCTAACCCTCCCCCGACTCTGTTCAGATACGAGAGAGACGGTCCGATACCAGACCTGACTCCCTTGCAGACCGAGGTTGTGAAGGGGCCCCACACCCTGACGGGTTTCCCTCCCATTTTCCCTAAACACGTCCCAGGCTACCTGTTCTCTATCAATCGGCATGCTGAAGACTTCAACCCAAAGACGTACTATGTAGATTATGTCCGTGGCAGAGAAATGGGTGGGTGTTCAATTTGAACTGAAGGAATGCTGCACTGAACATATACCTACAAGAAGCTTGTCATTTTTGTTTGCTTTCCAAAGAACTGTGAATACGATTCCTTCAAGTTTTCGAATTAAGCACTCACACACAAAGTTTTTTTATTTGCTGCAGTGTTGGTTGTTACTTAAGATTGTTTAGCCTACTCTATTATTAGAGCTTAGTAATATTTCTGCTTGTATTCTATTGTTGTACATTTGTAATAGTGTATCTTTGTATTGTGTTTAGTCGTAATTTATATAATTATGTTTCTTTCGCACGCCTCTTCTCTGTACTGAAGATCTAGTTTCGGATTGTAGTCCTAAACATCTCTGAGACTTAATAAACTACCCTCATTAGGTACTTAACCTACGTAAACAGTATTCTATTCTTCATTAGGAACATTTAGCTTTGTCTTCAACATACCTTCTTTAGGTAATTCTAGAAGTTTTGCATGTTCATCATTCAACTCAAACGAAAGATCACGTAGGTAGAGATCGACAAAACTTAGCTCATCCCCATTAATAAATACCTTGTATTTACACTTTTTGAAACTTTTTTTTATTTTTCAGAAGGAAATCCGATCACGGGCGATGGGTACAAGTCGATGAACGGGCAGATCAACATGGTAACTACGTTAAAAGGCGAGTTCAGTCAAATCAGCAATATGAGCCGCGTCCCACCAGGCGGATTCTCTTCCGGCCTATGGTAGATACCCACAACGGCCCTACCAATCTACACTGCGCATTAAAAAACCCACGAACACTCGCCGTCGACTTTTCGGCAAACGCGCATCATTTTCATAACTTCTAATCTAAGATCAGTTTAGACTAAGCATCCATCAAAGCATTTATTTATGCCCATTTTCAGAACTTAATTTTAATTTGGCGTATTTTAGTAATGTGCACTTAATTGTGGTATATGTTGTTATTCGAATCCTTAGCCTTTCCTAGTAACAGTTTGTTCGTATAATTTTTAGAATAGTGATAGATATTTTTGTAATTGTTATTCGGTAGTTATTCTAACTCATCAGTGTGGCGATTTGTAAAAATGTTAAAAAAGTTGTTTGAAATGGGCACACTGATTTAAATTTTAAGATCTTAAAATGTAATCTCAGACTTGTACGAATATATTCACCCATTGATATTGTGAATTAGGAGTGAGGAAATGTATCAGCAATATACCAAAATGAAAAGTGCCTTGATTGGTTAAAGGAAATTCTATAAGAATCAGGTGTGATTGAAGGAATAGGCAAGTAGGATCTTTTGGAGATATACGTGATTATATATCTATATTTCACAGTATAGAAATAATAATCAAACGGCACTAAGGCTCATTGAAACTAATTTCAAAATTTACAAGATCTTTTATTTATTCAAATATTTTATAATCTCGTTTGTTTTCATAACATAATTTAAAGTTTTTTAATGCATTTATTTTATCTTTTTATACTAGTTTATTTGAGCAACTTGTTTGGTATCGGGCTGCATTTTGCTAGGCGATATTCATCAATGTATGTATAGGAATTAAAAAACTTAAGTACAATCTTAGAAGCTTAGGTACCTAATTAACAGATTTATGTATTGGAACTCAGAAATTCTAAAGGTGTATGTCAAATGCAAGTAAATATAAGTGAAATTGCCTGGCAAAATGGTTTGATATGAAATTTCAGATAAATTTGAACTTTTGGTCCATTATCTGTTAACATATAAGAATGGTAGGAATTAGTGTTACACTTAATATCTTTTAGACTAAGCTTAGGCATATCATCTTTGTAAAAAACTTTAATATTCTAACAAGGATTTGCATAATCACAGGCCTAGCTGTAACAAATGTTAATAGATAATAACCATTATTTCAAAATAAAGTTTTTTTTATTATTTATCATGGTTTTCTTAACTACCTTCAACAACACAACAATAACTTAACATGAATATCATATACGAAATATTTTAATTTCTCTAAATACAGCAATTTTTTTACCTACTATCTTCTTGTTCACATAAAACATTTAAAGTGTCCTCTTTACTTTTCGCTCTGGTTTTTTCTTTGAGACCAGGTGGAGACTCGATCTCGAAGGTCACAGGGCCATCATTTTGAATGTTGACCTGCATGTAGGCAGCAAACTTTCCATCTGAAAAATAAAATTGATAAAATCAATAACCACTCAAACATGTTACATTAAAAACTTTTGAAACTATTAAATAATAAACTACGTCATCCCACCTGGCCGGAGGGTGTCCTACACTACCTATGTTTGCGGAGGCAGTCTCCACTGGCGGTCTTCGCGGCGATACAGCCCATTGCGTGGGTTGTATGTTAAAATGTAATTTGAAACGTGTAACATGTAAAAGTCATTTAAAACAATATATTTACCATGATTTGATGAGTGTTCCAATATTTCGGCTCAGACAAAAAATGAGAGTAGAATATGTCTGCTAATAAAAATTAACTTGCATTGCCTTCAGGTTATTCCGTGATTATGGCGCATGAAACTGTGCCGCAATATTGGAAAACTCAAAAATCAAATCATGGTAAATATCCTGTTTTAAATGACTTTAACATGTGACATGTTTAAACAATTTTAATTAGGCCCATAATATTGGATTATTTTATTTCTACGAGTAGGTAACTTGAAATAGGCCTGAATATTGTTATTATTCATTTGAAGTGTATCTTCTGCTTAGCTTTCCAAACAAATGTTATTTTAAGTAGGTAGTACCTTTTATTTTATCAGGTTTGTAGGCATCTTTTAGTAGTTGAAGAAAATTTTCATAAAACTCCTTTGATTTTTCCCCTGGCATTGCATGGTGAAAGTCTGGCTTCGTGCCCTGGAACAAGATTTATTATTTTTTTAAAATTATTAATGTTAGAAATAATTACTGACTATACAATACAGGCTGTTTGGTTTTGGCTGTATTGGTCCTGATGTTATTTTTTGGGGAGTTGGGGGGGAGGGTCATGGGCTACATTTCTCAAATACCAAATACCCTGTGTTTTATTGTAGGAGCTTGTATTACACATGCAATTAATGTTGTGACTCGGTCTCTTGGAAGGCATGTTGTCTATCTGTAAAATAATAAGCTATCTGTAGGATGTGTTTGGCCCCAAACACATCCTACAGATAGCTTATTATTTTTCTTATATTTATATTATACTAGCTGCACCTCGCATGGAATTTTTTGTGTCAAATGGTTTATAAACCTTCCTCTTGAATCACTATCTATTAAAAAAAACCGCACCAAGATCCATTGCGTATTTTTAAAGATCTAAGCATACATAGGGACAGACAGAAAGTGGGAAGTACTATGTAGTGATAATAGGATACATACCTTCCAGGTATTGTAAAGTGTGAACTGGCTGACACACAAGACCTCTAGTTGCTTGTCAACTACACTCATTTTCCATTTCTTGTTGTTTTCATCATCAAATAACTTTATACTGAGAAGTTTGCGTACACTATGAACAAAACAGAAATTTGTTAGTGGTAATATTTAATATTATAAATTTCAGATGATTCCACGAATCATCAAGCTGGGTTTTGCATTGTGATTTGGATGTGAGCACTGAACCTTCATTGAAATGAAAAAAAAAAACATTACTTATCTGATAAATCTTTGATTTAAATCATCTCAACCCTAGCAAACACACATTGTTTCTAGTCTTTATATTAAATTTATAGCAGTCTAGTTTTATTCAACAATGCAACCTGCAATCAACTATCCTCCTGCCAAACGTAGGGTTTATGGCACTAGCCCACTGTTTTGGGTGAATATTCAGCGTTGAAGCTGTGTGCTGATGCTGTGAGGATGGCATATACCAACTGCACGATTTATCCTTATAAATGTAAGCAGGTTTTAGTCAGAACATAATATACTCAATACTTCAATCTTAGGACAAGTTCAACCAAGAAGAGTATGAGCTATGAGTATGCCTACTTACATGTATTCCATGTCTTTCTTCGTATCTGTGTTGGTTATTCCGATGAGAACACATATTCCTTGTTCTATGCTGCTTATAAGCTCGCCATTAACTGTAAAACAAACAAATTTTTGAATGAATCAAGTGCAGGTTATCAATTTTGTAAAGCATAATTTTTTATTATTCAAACGTTTGGTTATTACTGCCAAAACATACCAGAAACACTAGCATTCATTACTCGTTGCACTATAGCCTTCATTTTAGTTGTTTCTTTCAGAAAAACATTAATTTGCGTAAATCTATAATTATTTACGTTGTGTGCCGGAAAACGTAGGTAATAATAATAACTCAGAATAATAATAGTAAAACTTTTTAACAATTTTGTCATTGTCATTCTGACATTGACTCTGACAAAGTGAACTATAGAAAATCAAAATCATTTTTATGACGTTGGTTAGACTGGGAATGATGTGGCTACTCACCGCTAGATGGCCGTAACCGCAGAAATTCATCCATCCATCAGTATATCTCATCACTAGTCGCCGCTAGGCGGCATTTTATTTTACTCAAAGTTGTAAAAAATGTTGCTACAGTTTGAATTGTTTGAATTTAAATAAGATTTTTGTATTGTGGCACACTAAAATACATTATTTGTGGTATTGATACCAAAATAAATAACCATATATGTACATTGAGAAAATACGAAATAAATAAACTCACACGTACTACCGTCTAATGATAGATACCTAAATAGGTTGGTACAGTGGCGTTCGTTACGGTTGAAGTAGATTTTTATGAATATAATATATTACATTCGTTAAAATGAAGAAAGCAAGCCAATTTATATTTAAAAAAGAACAAATATAAAACCAAAACTGATGGACCTAAGTAATTACCAGACTTGGATGGTTCTGCTAATGATGTGACGCCAGTGTACCACCTACCTAGGTAATTCTAATAAGTACCTAGGTATCTTCGTAATTAACTATATTAGAGCATAATTGTTTTTTTATCTCGTCAAACTAAAAACAATTACACAGTCATACACGTAACTTTCTTGTTATTTCAGTGGTCTATGAAACAGCTGCGTAAGCGCTTAGCACGTGGGCCAGCCACGTGCAGTCTGCCGAAATTACAAGAGAGAGCTACACCCTGACCGTGAGGCGTGAGTGACGTAGATTGGGTAAATGAAGTGAGTTTTAAATACTACGATAAATTGTTCTAAAGACACAACCAGGTCTCTGGTGTTGCCCCCCGTGTGCATTTCTCTGATGCGATGATGAATAAAAACGTTATCGACATAGCTTTAACAATTAGCAAGCTGAAGTGACAGTGGGCCGGCCATATCTCGCGAAAAACTGACGGCCGCTGCAGCGCTGGGGCAAACGCGTTCTAGAGTGGAGACCACGACTCGGTAAACGTAATGTAGGACGCCCTCCGACCAGGTGGGATGACGACCTGCGAAAGACTGCAGGTAGATGCTGGATGCGGCAAGCTGAAGACAGGGCGCTATGGCGCTCATTGGGGAGGCCTATGTCCAGTTGTGGACTATAATAGGCTGATGATGATGATGATGATGATGATGATGATGATGATGATGATGAATAAAAAAGAGGCCTCAGATGTTGAATTTCTAACTGTTAGGTTTAGGAGGACCGCTTTATCAGCTTTACCTAAAAAAAAGAAGTAGAAGTATCAGCTTTAATAACAGGAATAGGCATAATGACTGGTTTCAGTCCGGTTGATTTTTAACATTAAGAAAAATCCTCCTTGACACACTAGCGCTGCCTTCTATTTAATCTTCTTATTACGTTGAACAAAGCATGCAGTTTGTGATAACTATTTTAAACTTTTTTAATGAGTCTGTAATAGTTTTATTTTGTAAAGTTTAGGCAAAAATAGAGTTTGGTGGCCACCAAGGGAAACTTAGTATAACCTAATAATAATAATAAAATAGGTGGCGGCGCTAGTGTGCCTCGGGGTAGGTACCACCATAAGGTAGGCCCACGGTGGACCCTATAAGGTGGGGTAGTTTGTTTTTTAACAACTGTATCTCTAAGAACATTGATAAGAAGCACGAAATAAATATATAATGTTAAAATTGAACATAATAAACACTAGGAAGTTGTGTAGAGGTGATCAAGGTGAGCCTTCTAGATAAATCCGGAAGACGACGACGCCACGTTTTCGCAGACGTTGTGTCGTGTCGCATGTTAGGTAATGTTCACTTCCGAGTGTCTAGAGTCGCGTGCGCACGTTGCAAGCTAACGTGACTCTCAGACTGGCCAATAAAACCAGACTTGTGAACAGTCGAAAATAAACGATTTAGTACGGGCTTTTAAGTATCTTATATCTAGCTGCGCCCCGCGGCTTCGCCCTCGTGGAAATCTATGTGTCAAATCTATAATATAAAAATGAATCGCAAAATGTGTTGGTAAGCGCATAACTCAACAACGCCTGGACCAATTTGGCCAAATCTTTTTTTAAAATGTTCGTTGAAGTTCAAGGATGGTTTTTACGGCGAGACACATAGATTTCCACGGGGGCGAAGCCGCGGGGCGCAGCTAGTAGTTTATAAACCTTCCTCTTGAATCACTCTATCTATTTAAAAAAAACCGTATCGAAATCCGCTGCGTTATTTTAAAGATCTAATCTATCTAAGCACATATACATACATAAGGACAGACAGCGCGAAGTGACTTTGTTTTATAATATGTAGATACCTATAGTGACTTTAAATCGTACTAAAAATAAAGGACATTTCACATTCACTAATGTAATATAATGGTACTTACAACTCGATAAGTACTCTCCTGGGTGTTTTATCTCTTATTGTGATAAGAATTGGGCACAGATTAGTACTCACATTAGTAGGTCACAGAACCATATTTCTGTGGTACAATTATTTCTGTTATCTGTTAAATTGGGATAAGTAAATCAAAAGATGAGGATAACAAGTTAGGCTACGTTCGACATTTTATTTTGCTTATGTCTTGCAGAAGAAAGTGTTAATAAATATTGAAAAACCAACCATCAAAATATATTTATATTCTATTCTAAACATATTTCTTCACAGGCGGGAATCAAACCCGCAACTTTATGTGACTTGCAGACCTCTCTCTACCGGGCGTGACCTGCGTGTTAAGATGTTGAGGGTATTATTACTTAGATTACCATAAATACAATGTAAGCGGTTTTGATCGACGAGTTTCGAAATTGTCGCACTACTCTTCCACAATAGAAGGACTTTAGAGTCGTAATTCAAAATGTTTTGCGTCCTGTACACGTTGGGCCAATGCGTTGGGCCAACGTGTAGAGACCTACTTGGCGCATTTTGGAAGTTGGCGGCCAACGTTGGCTCGCAAACCGACTGTATCGGTTTTTCGTGCACACATCAAAGGATCTTGGCGCGCTCCGCAAACAGTGTTCACACGTTGGCGCAATGGCCCAGCGCATTGGCCGAACGTGTACAAGACGCATTTAGACTTTTTTATTTTATGTGAGTATCCAAATTCAATTAAGATTACGACGAGGGCCAAAGAAATAACGTACTTTAACACATTAACCGCCCAGCCGGTCTGAGTCTGACCCTAAGGGTGGCGTGCGGCCCGGAGGAGCACGCTGGTCTACCTGACGTGTTCAGTTCAGGTAGACCACCGACGTGTCGGTGGCATTGAAAGTATTAAGAAATAACTTTAAAAAAAACTAGGTACTTACACCTTTGACTGGTAAGTAAGGTACCTCTAACCATAGATGAAGGAAACATAAGATAGCCAAAGCCCATTCAAAGTTGCGTTCCTCCGAAATTCTGGATAATACTAGATGGCGTTGATCCTTATCCCGAAAATCGTTATATTCCACGATTAAACTCGGTAAATGAATAGGAGTCATTTGATAATCGTAACAATTCTTTTATAGTTTTTTTTAAATAAGTTTTTGATACTTACCGGTTGATATATTCAAATTTTGTTTTATTAATAGATAATCGTCCTTGTAGACAAGTCTCTAAAGAATAGTGATAGATGGCGTGGCATAATGTACAAGATAAAGCGTCGTTTAAAAGGTAGATGGCGTGCAAATGAAAAGTTTGTATGATAACATTAATTTTATGATTAGATATTTGAAGTGTGTATGAAAACAATAACATATACAAAAACAGGCCCTTTCTGTCCAATTAGATACCCTAAGCATTCATAGGTATTTGCTTTAGCTTATTTGCAAGAGGGCGCTGCGCTCGCACGGTCAACGTACACCCTATGAATAAAATTGATTTAAAATTGAAATCCGGGTAAAACAGTGATTAAACCAGTGAAAATTCAAGTAAAACGTACTAAGCATATGGGATAACACTATCTCAACGAAACATTACAAATTAGAGCTAGAAAACAGTGATTACAAAAACAACAAGGACGATCTGTGAACAACAATAAACAGTACAAATCAAGTGAATAAGACGATAAACACCATAAACGAAAAATAACTTATGCATGTGAAGATCGAGAACAAGCATAAAATAACAGAACATTACGAAAATACACTGAAAACATCATACAAAGTTATTAAAATCAGTGATTATTTGTCTACCGAGTTTGTCACATTTTTACCAACTTGACGGATCTTTTGAGCATCGTTAGAATATTGAAATCATCCTTCTATTTCGACTAAAGAGATATCGGCTCCATGGCTCAGTTGTTTAACACACTGGAATGTACCAACAAAAAAGATTGGAAACTGCTGGTTCGAACCTCCACTTCACATGCATTTTGCATAAATATCTTTTTGTTATTAAATTTTTTTAAGGAATATATATATTTTATAAAATAATTCGGTATTTTTGACATAACGACGCAGAACCCCTTCAAAACTAATAATTGCTAGAAATTTGATTAATTAAGGCTAATGTCCTGATGGAATGTTTGATTAGTGAATTGTAACTTAATAATTACGTAGATTTTCATGGTGTTGTGAACCAAATTCAAAACAATTCGGGTGGTCGTATAATTTTTTGAACATCGTTAGAATATTGAAATCATCCTTCTATTTCGGCTGCAGAATTATCGGCTCCATGGCTCAGTTGTTTAACACACTGGAATGTACCAATAAAAAAGACTTACTTCTGGTTCGAACCTCCACGTCACATGCTTTTTGCATAAATACCTTTTTGTTATTAAAAATTTTGAAGGAATATGATACCTTTCAAATTTTATGATATAAATATATATATTTTATAAAATAATTCGGTATTTTTGACATAACGACGCAGAACCGCTTCAAAACTAATAATTGCTAGAAATTTGATATATTAAGGCTAATGTCCTGATGGAATGTTTGATAATTCCGTAGATTTTTATGGTGTTGTAAACCAAATTCAAAACAATTGAAAACATACTCTTGGATTTAAACAATTAATCAAGCTTATTGTTTGACATTGATTTTCTTATTTGTAAATAGTTATTAATTTATAACGTTAATTTAGAATACCAAGGAGATAAGATTTTAAGTGTTTTCAATGCTTTGTAAAATTAAAAGACAAATTGTTGTTTGAACTGTGCGCTACGTAGTGGAGGTGACGTATGTTCAAGCAACAACTATTAACGATTAAACTAATTTGTAAACTTGAATAATCGATGAGAAATAAGCTTATAAATGACGTTAATATTTACTACATCAAAATTTATTTTTAAATGTTTTCTCAAATATTCTCTCGTCGTCAAAAACCACGTGTGCGAACCACGTGGTTTTTGAAATAAAACCGCATTGTGCGGCGGGCGACGCCCATTACTTTTTACATGAGTGATCCTAGAGTGAGTGGTGACGTTGGCCTTGCTGGCACCAGCTCTGCTGGTGGTAGTTCGGCCGACGTCATACATTCAAAAAATCCTATCAGGCAGGGTACTTCGACAGACATCTTCATAAGTCATGTTCTAAAAAATGTCCATCTAATCGACCAAGAAACGTGCTAAATCAAATATTGAAAATTGTTTCGAGCTTTATGCATAATGTGTGTGCGTGTAGGAAAAACATGAATAAAATTTATTAATTAAAGTTCAAACGTTATTCGTAAAAAAATATTATATATTAACCCAAAATTAAGGGGATTTTTATTGTATGTCAATACTGATGCGAGGTAGGTGAGAGAACGTAAATAATATTTTTACTAAAACCAGTGCAGAACACAGCAGAACGGCAACGTCGCGCGTCGCCGGGTCGCGTCGTCGTCGTTCAGCCGGGAAAAATGCTATCTGGCAACGTATCAATCATGTAGCAATCGACATTAGCACCATCTATAAAATTGAGTTAGATGGAAGTATATCATTGACATAACGTCTTGAAAAGCTGCAAATACCATCTAATAGGTGGCGCTGTTGCGGTAAAATAAACGGGCAGATTGATTAATTTTAACGAATTGCTACACGTAGCGCCATCTCGCACCCTACCAGATAACTAGTAATCGATTCTCGGTCGGATGAATGGACTTTGGAAGTCTATTTATTTTATTCGTCCATGCTCTAACTAATATGTGGTGATTATGAAAAAAAAACACATCTAACTATCAATTTATCAAGCGGAAATAGTACTTAATAGCTTGTAAAACGGCGCAAGAAACCTCACGTGTGACAACTGCGAGGCAATCTGTGTCAAGGTCGATGTTTCCTTGATGATAATTATTATGTACAATCTCGGATAGTCGGGCTTTACCTATTGTTTTTCCCCGAGCCAATACCTTAGTCAAGAATCTATAAAATGATCCATAGATGAAAGCAAAAAAGGCAGATGAAAGTAAATTCACACAGCATCATCTAGCCACAATTCAAGCAGAGCTTGTGTTATGGGTGCTAGATGACTGATGGAATACATTTAAGTACATAGATGTTTTTTTATACATAAAAAATACCCAGAACTCCTGTAACAAATATTTCCAGATCGTACAAACATTTGTCCCAAGGCGGGAATCGAACCCGCAAAGTCTTTACCGTCGCAGGCAGACCTTCGTCCACCGGGTCACATCGGTTGTCATTATATTTTATCAACCACGTTTAATCTAGAATAAACATAACGTACATACACGTGTCTAGACACGTTATGTATATATCACTAGTTGCACCCCGCGGTTTCACCCGCGTGGTGATAGATTTTTTGGATAATATACAATATATCTTTATAAATTGTAGCCTATGCGTTATTCTGATGTATAAGTTATATTATTATAAAGTTTCATTAAAATCCATTCAATAGTTTTTACGTGAAAGAGTTACAAACATCCATCCATCCATCCATCCGTACTTATAAATTTTCGTGTTTATAATATTAGTAGGATCACTACATAGTATAAAACAAAGTCACTTCCTGCTATCTGTCTGTATGCCCTATGTATGCTTAGATTTTTAAAACTACGCAACGGATTTTGATACGGTTTTTTAAATAGATAGAGTGATTCTAGAGGAAGGTTGATAAATATGACTGTCCAATACGACACCACTGGGTGAAATTACTTAACTCTAGATTTCGTTTTATTTTCTTCGCTGTGATTGTATTTTCATTTTTTTTGTATTTTTGTGTTTGTGTTTTCTATGGACCTTTGTTGTCTGAAAATAAAGAATTTGCATAAACCATTGGACACATAGATTACCACCCGTGCGAAGCCGGGCGGGGCGCTAGTCGCTATCATAAACCTTCAATAAGCTTTCTAGTATTAATAAACTTGTGAGTGTGTTATTTATAAGATTCTGGTTTTCCTTTAGATAAATAAAACTAAATATAATTATTTCTCAGTTCAGTCTCTTGCTGTATTTCCTTACATCTGCGAAACGCGTCATTTTGTCCGATAGCGATACCTTGTTGAATTGCATTGTTCGTACGCACGCGAACGGCTTGTACGTACGTTTAGGTACTGGGTTAAGGTGTGGGTTTTTTAATAGATAGTGATTCAATAGGAAGGTTTATAAACCACTTGACACATAGATTGCCAACCAAGCGAAGCCGGGCTGGTTGCTATCATAATTATTTCTCAGTGATCTCTCTTGCTCTACTTCCTTACAGTTCTGCATCTGCAAAACGCGTCGTTTTGTCCGATAGCGATACCTTGTTGAATTGCATTGTTCGTACGCACGTGAACGGCTTGTACGTGTAGGTACGTGTAGGCACTGGGTTAAAGTGTTGGTTTTTATTTTTAACGCTTTATGTTACGACGGCGAAGGAAACACGTTGTACCTTATACCTACACAAGCTATTGGCTGCAGATTGGTGCGGAAAAAATAAGAAAATAGATAGATAGAAAATACTTTATTATACCACACAAAACAGAAAACAATACAGGAATAAGCAATGGAGTAAAGGAGGTATAAAAGGCGGCCTTATCGCTGAGAGCGATCTCTTCCAGGCAACCTTAGGATGGACTGGATATGAAGGAACAATAATAAACGAAAGAAAACAAATACACTATATACCATAATGATAAATACCATTATAATAAACTTACATAGACATAAAATAAAGCTATCAATGTTTTCATAAGGATAAATAATGCTGATGCAGCAGTTTTTTGAAGAAGGGAGATTTTGCACGTCTGATATCCAGAGGGAGAGCATTCCATAGCTTGTACAGTGAATGATTATATGCGTTGATAGCTGGAAAAGTTAAGGCGAGCTCTTTGCCCAGAGTTAGTTAGTAGGTGGTAATACTCTATGACCGTAATCACAAAATAGTGTGTTTTGAATTAAGTTTATTTATATTTAACTAGCTGCTCCCCGCGGCTTCGCCCCCGTGGAAATTTAAATGATAAAAAATCCTATGTTAGACTCCTGGTTCTAAGCTACCTCTCCACCAATTTTCAGCTAAATCGGTCCAGCCGTTCTCGAGTTATAAGTGTTGTAACAAACACGACTTTCTTTTATATATATAGATTTATGCTAGTTTGAAGATATATAATTATCCTATAAATAATAATAATATAATAAATAATGCTGGACAATTCACACAGCATTATCTAGCCCCATGGTAAGCAGAGCTTGTGTTATGGGTACTAGATAACTGATATACATAATACAATACATTACATAGATAGACATTTTTTATTATACATAGAAAAAGACCAGAACACCCGAAACAAATATCTGCAGATCGTACACACATTTGTTCCGAGGCGGGAATCGAACCCGCAACCCCCTGCGTCGCAGGCGGACCTTCGCCCACCGCGCCACATCGGTCGTCGATCGTCATAAATAAGAGCCAAGTTCAATAAATATTATATTGGTTGTAGACTTCAAAGAAAAAAGAAGTGAGATCTAAATGGGTGCCACGTTCAATGGTCACTCAGAATTTATAACAACATAAAATAATTATATCAACTTAAAAACCAAATTCTTCTTTTATTTCACAATTCTAACTACCACGGTTCATGAGATACAGCCTGGTGACAGACGGACAGACAGCCAGACGGACGAGCGGAGTCTTAGTTATAGGGTCCCCTTTTATCCTTTGAGTACGGAGCTCTAAAAATTACTCAGGAGGGATTAGGGATGTTTGCAGAGACCCGCGTTAATGACTTTTACGCAATCATCCGCAACAGCATCCCTGATGCGCGGGATGAGGGACGGTGCCAGTAGCTATCTGAACCTTATAGCTGGAAGGCTGGACACGGACTGCGCTTTTAGACGACCGATGTGGCGCGGTGGGCGAAGGTCCGCCTGCGACGCAGGAGGTTGCGGGTTCGATTCCCGCCTCGGAACAATTGTGTGTACGATCTGCAGATATTTGTTCCGGGTGTTCTGGTCGTTTTCTATGTATAATAAAAAATATCTATCTATGTAATGTATTGTATTATGTATATCAGTTATCTTGTACCCATAACACAAGCTTTGCTTACCATGGGGCTAGATAATGCTGTGTGGATTGTCCAGCATTATTTATTTATTTTATAAAGCACTGGACGCACACTCATAATAACGTCTAGCGTCTGTAAGCGCAGGATGTGTCCCCTCCCCTTAATGTTTTTACTTTTAGTTTTTAAATAAATAAATAATGCTGGACAATTCACACAGCGTTATCTAGCCATGGTAAGCAAAGCTTGTGTTATGGGTAATAGATAACTAATATACCTACAAAATACAATACATTACATAGATAGATATTTTTATTATACATTGAAAACGACCAGAACACCCTGAAGAAATATCTGCAGAGCGTACACACAATTGCTCCGAGGCGGGAATCGAACCCGCAACCTCCTGCGTCAGGCGGATCTTCGCCCACTGCGCCACATCGGTCTTAAAATTATGTAGGTACTCTAACTCTCTATGGCTGTAATATGTACTTTGTGAAGCTGAAATAAATAAATTGAATTGAATTGAATTAGGTACCTAGGTAACCTTCCTACCGTAACAAATGCATTAATGCCATCCGTAGTAACTATAGTAAACAACCTCGAACATCACCGAATCTTGATTATCAACTGTTTACGCAATTAACATTTGCCGAAAACTACCACGTTATCCGAACACGTGCTCTTGCGCACGTGGTGTGACTGTCTCGTTGCTGGTCCACGCGTGGGCGTCACCTGCGTGTTGAGATGTTGAAGGTATTATTACTTGGATTACCATAAATACAATGTAAGCGGCTTTGATTGAGCAGTTTCGAAACATTGATTGTCGCAGTACACCGGACGCTCAAGTAGAAACGGGAGAAGAAATATTAGACGAAGGTAGGAAAGTCCTTGAATTTTATTCTACTCCTATACATACATACATATATATACAATCTTCCTCTTGAATCACTCTATCTATTGCTGAAAACTGCATTAAAATCCGTTGAGTAATTTAAAAGATCTTAGCGAACAGACAGCGGAAGCGACATCATTTTATACTATCTAAACTTGTAAAGATTACTTTCTATGAACTTCCTTGTGAAAATTCTCTCAAATCCCATGAAAATATAATTTATAAGGAATTAGTATTTTCCCAAACATCAAAGACCAACACAATATCAACTGACTAAAAGTTTTGAAAGAAAAAACCTTATCTAAGTTTGTTATTAATGTATTTTCTACATTAATAACAAGTGTCAGTATGAACTAAGTAACACTTTTCGATACCATTGTACGTCTTATCGATATCAAGTCAATCTGATAACAGGTCGTATGCATATATAGTCGGATAGCTATTTCATCCTAACGCGATGTGGTCATATCGAGATTTAGTCAGAAAGCGATTTAGTCCTAACTGCTATCTAGTCAAATCAATATGTAGTCTAGATTTGCATCCGCGCGGAATCCGCCATGTCTGAACTAGCTCTTAGTTAGAGCTTCTAACTCGTATGGTGATTATGTAACTCGCGACCGGTTTGCGACAGGCGTAAATTAAACAATCAGTGCTGTCAAACGCCAATTTTGACCAATTTTGACGTTGTAGCTGGTGTCAAACTAATACAAAACTGACGTTTGACAGCACTGATTGTTTAATTTACGCCTGTCGCAAACCGGTCGCGAGTTACATAATCACCCGACGGCCGCGTTTTCACTGTTTTTTGTATACATATAAATAAAATCAGTTTATTTATTGTTCAGTAAATTTAATGCATACTAGTTTCAGAAAACAACATGTGTCTTCTGAATAAGTATGTATATCACGAGTTTGCTTATTGATCAATCTTTAAAATTCAAATAAGTTCCTGACTCTATTACCATGCATTTACCATTTTTTTTTCTGTCTTACTAAAACTTTAGCAAATGCAAACTACCAATCTTTAGGATTTTAGAGACTTAATTGTGTTAAATTTCAAGTACATGTACTTTAGCAACCTATTATATCTAACCTCTTATAACTTCTCACCATGTAAATGCTAATTATAAGATTGAAGTGTATTTACTTATTAGTTTTGCAGAAATAAATGATCTTTATATATATATATATATATTTTACTATATTTATTATCTTTAAAAAAATCGTTATTATTCAGAGGTCAGATCATCAGTTAAATATGTATTAACCCTCAGTTAAATATGTATTCAAAGAGGTCACACCAACAGTTTAATATTTATTAGCTCACGTGGAAAACTCACGCGTTAGGCATAACAGAAGTAAAGGCGCAGTTAAGGTCGAAAAATAATGCTTTTCAATGTCTGTTTACATTACAAAGGAGAATTTACTGTAAAGTTAACAACATATACATTAATTATTCATAATAATTGTTTAACAAAACAGTTTGTAAACATTATTGCAGTGCGAGCCTCCGAAGCCGTTACTATTTATTATCCGCAAGGTTAATGTTTCTAGAGTGTTATTGAATAATGCGTGACGTGTTCTTGTGTGGAGACCACGACTCGGTAAACGTAGTGTAGGATGCCCTCCGATCAGGTGGGATGACGACCTGCGAAAGACTGCAGGTATCTACCTGCACAAGCTGAAGACAGGGCGCTATGGCGCTCATTGTCCAGCTGTGGACTGATATAGGCTGATGATGAATGAATAATGCTGGACCATTCACGCGTGTTATGGGTACTTATATAGGTAGATAACCGATACACGTAATAAATAAATAACATAGATATGTAGATACATTTTTATATTTGGTTAATATTACCTCCAATCATTCCACCATTTTTGGACCATTTTTGGAAAACTTTGATACAATAAAAAAAGTCATCAAAATCGGTTCATAATTGACCGAGGAAGCGAAGAACATACAAAAAAACCTACTGCCAAACGTAGAAACTCTTTTTTTTAACTCGTTTATATATGTGAGATAACAGGTACTAAGTTTATATGTTGTACGAAAAACACACATATAGATAAACTTTAAGTTAACAGAAAAAACTGTCAAAATCGGTCTCCACTCAGCATTTGTGCTATGGCAGATCATACCATAGCGCTGGTCTTCCGTAGAGACCGTGCCTAAAATGACCTCTACACAGAAACAAACAACAAAAATAATACGCAAATTTAAATAACTTAAAGTAAGAAAACCATATTATACTCCTAATATTATAAACGCGAAAGTTTGTGAGAATGTTTGTTGTTCTTTCAAGGAAAAACTACCGAATGGATTTCGATGAAACTTCACAATAATGTAGCTTACATATCAGAATAACACGTAGGCTACAATTCATAAAGATATATTGTATATTATCCAAAATATCTATCACAACGCGGGTGAAACCGCGGGCCGCAGCTAGCATATTATAATTTCTTACCATTTTTAAAGTAAAGTAAAGTAAAAAGATTTTTATTTTGACAGAACAGAACAGAGACTCTTATAAACTAAACTTAGATTAACAGACGACAGAGACTGACAAAACTCGGTCTCCACTCAGCATGTGCTATGGTAGAGCAGATCGTACCATAGCGCTGGTCTTCCGTGGAGACCGTGGTGCGCAAGGTGGCCTAATATAGTGAGGAACCAAACAAAAATATATATTTATAAATATATTTATAAGTTATCGAATGAAAATTTTATACCTATGTTTAAATTCCAAGCTAAATGCATCTTAGCGCTCAGCGGAAGACCTAAGCACTACTATTAGGGTCGGTGCTCACGTGGCCACGTGCCGCCAGGCCAGCCCTGACTGTGCCCTGACCCAGTTGCTGTGCCCACGCACAGCACGTGCCTTGTGCATTCTTGCCTTGTTTATAACTGCACTGGCTTCAACCGCGGCTTTACTCGTGTGCTAGATATTTACCCTTTTTGAGATAAAGGGAATATACTTACCACCATGTTCTCGATGCTAGAACTATTTCCTACTTTTGCCCTGGCAACTTCCCTATTTATCATCATTTCTTTTGGCATAAAGAAGTTGTCAACATTTTTTTTTGCGGTAGTTGGTTGAATTTGAAAAACTTGATCATTTTCGTAGTACTGTTTTAACTACCAGTATAATTTTTTTAATCTCCAAGTTTTGTGAGGAAATACAGATATACAGAAATACAATTTATTGGTAAAATCAATTTACATGTCAAATTTTCATAAAAATTGTTATAATATTAATTATATTAAAAGAAATTGTATTTTTACAATTAGTATCTAAACATGATTTAAATTAAAAAACAAATGAAAATAAAAAATAAATGAATGGAAAAATTTGACATGAAAAAATTCAATATGGAAATATAATCACTTTGAAATACAATTTACTTTTCTAGTAGCTCGTTCACTGAATAGAAATTATGCTCGACAAGCAGAGAGAGGTAAGGAAGTCTATGTTTTTCTCGGTACCTTTATTTTCATCTTAATTTTCAATTATCCCGGGATAATTCTCTATCGGAACTTAAATATTATTCATACTTGGCCCGCAAACTATCGGCGAACATACCTCGTAAAAAACATTCAGCCGATCATAGAACCCCTTCATTTTATTGAAGTCGGTTAAATAACTACTTTTACAACTAACTTTTACAAAACACCACACAATTTATATGTATTTTATTATGTATATCAGTCATCTAGTACCCATAACACAAGCTCTGCTTAGCTTGGGGCTAGATGATGCTGTGTGAATTGTCCAAAACATTTTTTTAATCCATTAAAGAGGTCATCGTCTTCAACCTATGTTAGTCCACTGCTGGACATAGGCCTCCCCCAATGAGTGCCATAGCGCCTTGTCTTCAGCTTGACGCATCCAGCATCTACCTGCAGTCTTTCGCAGGTCAAAGGGGTGCTAGTATCGAAATAAAATCAAAGTGTATGAAACATGGTCTGGGTATTTATACGTAATCTGTATCTGACTACTTAAATCCTGGAAATCATATTTACCAAGATAAGGCGTATACTGACTGATAGACCATGTATAATATAGATATTATTTAGTTTATGATGTAGGCCCAAATCCTTACGCTTAACACGACATCCACGCTTATAATAGCGAGTTTTATGTAAATATATATAATAATATTTTAAAAAAACAATTTCGGCGGGACGCGAATCCAACCAACCGAACCACGAACTCAAGTAACGAGAACTGTTAAAACATGTTTTTTTCATAGAAAATGTTTCACGATTTACGGAAAACTACTTTAGCTTGAAACTGTACCGATATATTAGAAAACTCAAAAATCTAATCATGGTAAATATCCCGTTTTAAATGACTTTAATGGAAAAACGCTTTTTATATTTTTTGTAGAACGCAGAAAGTATTTTAAAATGTTTTAATTTCGCGCGAATCTGTGTCAGATTCCGTATCGAATACTCGAAAATGGAATTTCTGTTTACCCCTGCTAGGGGCCTACTCAGAAAATAATAATCAAAGTTTCTGATAGCGCACCTAGGTACTCTTATGCCATTCACAAAGCATTTGCACGAAAACGGACCAGAAATTTTGATTCCCGTTTTAACGAGACTATAATCCTAAAAAAGAAAGGTAAATTACTACAGCTGAACACCGTTTTATTCTATCTCTCGCTTACACAGTAAGAACAGTCTAAAACATGAACAGCGCGGTCTTTCACCTGTGAGTGAGAGCCAGCCAAGGAATAACGGGAAGGCTCTCATTGCTAAAACACATTCAGTTATAGGCGAGGTCTTACAATTATTGTTTAATGGAATGTCCAGCGAACTACTTCGAATATTAGAGGAACTCTCTGGTGTTGACTAGATCACGCATCCACATCATTGTACTATGTATATAAGGAATCTAGTAGCACATAACTCTGCTTAGCTTGGGGCTAGGTTTGTGAATTTTCTAGCATTATTATTATACTTATTGGCTAGCAAGATGCCGAAGAATAACATAAAATATGAAAACGCTGTGGTGTCAAAAGTATTTGTCAGAGTTGGAATCTTAGGGCTCCGAAACACAGCGCTGACGATATATGATCATCAACAAATACCTACGAATCAATTATTGATAACCATAAAGTTACATGTACAAAAAGGGGCATTCAATATAAAAATTCATAGATATATTGCCTTAATATAATATTTAAAATATGAGGTATGTAAGTATGTATGCTTATTAATATTTAATTTTGTTTTATATAATATTTAAATAATTGGTTGTTCGTAAAACTCAGCTAAGGAATCGAATGCGTGAGTTCGAATGACGAAAACTCCTGTAAGCACTTTGTACTTTTAATTAATAGCGGCTTGATGAAGCGTGTGATCGTGCTAGTGTCATATATATACTATATGCCTATTTCGGTGTCGGGCACGTGAGCGCGCACGTGCTTCGCGACCCACTTGCGGGTCGGCGCCCGACATCGTGAAACGAGTAGTGCTATTACTACGGACGGAGTCTAGTTGCGTAGCGTGTCGGCCGCCCGGTGCACAAGATAATTGCCACCCTCTTATTTAGGTATTTTCATTACATACATTAATTATAGAGTACTTTTCAGCAAGAATAGTCATTATTATTTTTAACCGACTTCAAAAAAGGACGAGGTTCTCAATGCAACTAAACAAAATATGACTTGTCTAAGTGCTTATTTGTAAGCCTAAAGAAATAAACTTTCATTTCAACTGTGAAGACTAAGTTCAAAGTCAATAGTATTTATTTCTTTAGGCTTACAAAATAAGCACTTAGACAAGTCATATTTTATACTATAAATTATTATCAAATAAAATTATTTTACTGCTACTAAAGTTTTAAGGCCCAGGTACAAATAGGTACCTAATAGTTCGAATTTAGTTTTAAGGTAGGTTCTAGAAAGTTGTGCTGCTAAAGGGTAACGAATCACTCAAAAGCATGAAAACTACAGTCGAATTTTGGGGGTTGGGGCGCTGGTAGCTCTTTAGAAAGAATCGAAAATAGTTTTGGTAAACTCTAAAAAGGACATAATTCGTTGCTCTTCTTTATGTTTCGTATGTAAATTGTAACCCTTACCTATGTATAAAACAAACATATTGCGTAAACACTTTGACTGCGGTTTTTTTTCGACGACTGCGATCTTTTTTTTAACCTAAAAAATTCGTGCTGCCGCTCTACACAGCGGTTGTGTTGCGGCGCACATGCGTTTCGTTCGAAAAATATTACGGCTTTGCTGAGTCACACAGATCTGTATTTTCTCAGCCGCTGCGCTAGTATGGATTTACGCATATTAGTCACTTGTAGAAAACACATACCGTCTGATTTCAGCAGTCAAAGTGTTAAGAATGTGCATCTAAGGTCACCTATGTATTTTGCTGCAATAAATACATTTTAACTTACTTTACTCTGCACAACTAACTATGATCCCGCAGCCCTCTGTACATCTCTGAAGGCTAAAATGCCTTGATTAGACTTATCTAGTTGTACACCAAGTATTGATATGATAAGATAAATATAATTTATTTGTAGGTAAAAACTATTATTGCTACGGTGATAGACTAATTATACTTAGAAAGATCCTGCAACTACTCGATAGCAGCTACTCTATCCAGATAAATCATAGAGATCATCATCATCAGCCTATAGCAGTCCACACGCTGGACATAGGGCTTCCCTAATGAGCGCCATAGCGCAAGATTTCCTATTATGACATCTGAAAAGTGAAAAACAATTTAAACTTTCAACCCCTTTTTTCTGTACGAAAGCAGAAATACAGTTATAGTATATGTATAGATTGTTGTTCGCAACGCTTAACTAAAAATCACGTTTTTACAAATTGTTTACGAGACAGCAACGTGCGTATCAAGGCTCGTTGATAACGCTGAAATTGTTAATAATATTTAGGTTTGTTTATTATATCGAGGGAACAAAAGTGTTTTTAAGTTAATTGTAGTTGAACTCGTGTTTGAATAGGCGCTAATAATAAAACAAAAGAAGCTAAAATGAAATAAAAAACAAAATCAAAATAACATTTAAAACTATCATGGTTATAAACTCAAAAATCAAATCATGGTAAATATCCCGTTATAGGTAAATAACCAATATGGTTGCCTGGAAGAAATCGCTTTAAGCGATAAGGCCGCCTATTGTACTGTTATTATGTAAGATTTAGATATAAGGTGTTATTTTATTGTTTTGGGTACAATAAAGCGTTCATTCATTCATTCAAAATCACATTTATTTTAACATAGCACAGTTCATAAAACGACTATTATACATCAAATTCAAAGAGACCAAATTACAATAATTTAAATTCTAATAAATGGAAATTAAAGTTTAATTATTAATTCCATGAAAATTTAATAAAAGCTGACTTTATTCCAGTGAAAATAAATACATATGACGAGATATTAACTATGATTTGATTTCAGTTTTAAGTCTGTTACGCAATATTCAATCAGACAACTCATCGAGCTGCGTTCGATAATGAAACCGGTGGTAGTGGTAACGTTCGTAGGAAATTGAGACTAAAATGATGAAATTTTTTGGCAACACCTCGTCTGTGTGTCTACTTCTACTAGCTGCGCCCCGCGGTTCCACCCACGTGCTGATAGATATTTTGAATAACATACAATATATCTTTATGAATCGTAGCTTATGTGTTATTCTGATATGTACTCGTAAGCTGCCCATTGTACTTGTCTCATGTAAGTAATATATTTTGTAATAATCTGTATCTGGTGTAGATACAGATCATTACAAAAGTATTATTGTATTGTATTGTAAGCTATATTATTGTAAAGTTTCATCAAAATCCATTTAGTAGTTTTTGCGTGAAAGAGCAATAAACATCCTCACAAACTTTCGCGTTTATAATATTAGTAGGATGTTATAGGCATATGTTTCATTCCGAAAAAACGCATGCGAAGCCGCGGGCAGAACCTAGTTTGGTACAAAACGTGCTCGGAAATACGTCGTTTATAACAACCAACTATAACATCCTGAGCGTTAACTATGATTGTTGTGAGTGACGAAGCAGCAAGCTAGACACGTGACATCACAATCATTTCAATACCCATTTGGCCGACATGTGACCCGAAAGTTGGTGAAGCAATCTTTGATAATCAAGTAATAAAATTAATAACAATTGACTAGACATTTAGGTAAAGTACGTAGGTCATCTATATATATAAAAGAAAGTCGTGTTTGTTACACTTATAACTCGAGAACGGCTGGACCGATTTAGCTGAAAATTGATGGAGAGGTAGCTTAGAACCAGGAGTCTAACATAGGATACTTTTTATCATTTAAACAATTCGACACATAGATTTCCACGGGGGCGAAGCCGCGGGGAGCAGCTAGTTTTAATATAAAAATAAAACATCGCAAACATTATTTCATAACAACCCCTCAGTATAACAACTATTTAAAAACGCAATCAAAATTTGAACTAGTTTTACCATTGAAACGGTTGAGCCCACTGCATACTGTTTTCAATCAATTTAAAAGTAGCTCAATTGATCCTTAAAATATAAATACCAATAGAAAAGCGCCCCCAAGACGCTGAAAACTTGTAAAGTTATCACGAGGCTATATTAATGACTTTTGTTTTGTTTCATACCTTCGTTGCACGTTGTTTCTGCCTCGTTCTGCCAATTAAAGTTACGTAAATCTTTTTAATTTTTCATAAACTTTTAATTCTAGGCACAACTCACAACAAATGAAATAAATACATAGAAATCAAATTATATAAGGTAACGATAAAAATAGCTCAACAGAGATAAACTTCAATTTAAACAAATATATTTAGTGTATTAAGCAATCGTTGCGTTCACGTTATATTGGCGCCGCTGAAAACCAGCGCTGCACTAGCTTATGTCAATGTAGCATTTAATGCTGAGCCGGTAGCCTTTCTGTGTTCTCGTGTTTTAATTATTTTATTCGTTCCTAATTTGTTATCTTTATTATTATTAGTTCTTAAGTTGTATTATTTTATATGAAACACAAATAAAAAAAATCTATTTCTATTTCTATTTTATTTCTATATTGAAAATGGGCAGATTTTTTTGTCTGTGATTAATATTGTGCACCTTCATTATTTTCTTCTATACTTAATACAAGGCATGTTTATTGATCAAAAAGTTCTAATTTATATAAATCGAATCAAAAATGAATTATTTCTTTTTTAAGCCATCTGTAATTAATATTATAAAGAGGAAATGTTTCATTTTTTGTTTGTTTGTTTGTAATGAATAGGCTCCGAAACTACTGGACCGATTTGAAAAATTCTTTCACTGTTAGAAAGCTACACTATCCCCGATGAAAGAGTTAGGGATCCGGACTTAAAACCGTGCGAAGCCGGGAAGGTCCGCTAGTTTGTTACTAATTTTGGCAATTGTAGACAACCAAATCACGCGCAACGTGAGACTGCGCTCATGCGCAGCTCCGAATGTGGGGAAACGTGACCACTAGGAGCTATTATTTATTCATTTCTCAATGAGTAGAGAAACGGTAAACGTAGTGTAGGACGCCCTCCGACTAGGTGGGATGACGAACTGCGAAAGACTGCTGGTAGATGCTGGATGCGGCAAGCTGAAGACAGGGCGCTATGGCGCTCATTGGGGGAGGCCTATGTCCTGCAGTGGACTGCTATAGGCTGATGATGATGATGGGTAGAGAAAATTTATGTTAAATCTTTAAATTGTGATTTTTTCTAAGATTCCTAACTATATAATATGTTTGTTTTACTCGTATATAATACATATCTCAGCATAGCAAAGCACATTTGTATGCAAAATGGTACTCTAGAATTAGGTACACCAATTGTCCCAAAACGAAATACGCAATTTCGTGTTGGATGATTCATAAAGCCTGGTAAAAAAACAATTGACCGTCCTGTACGTGTTTAACCATTACATAAAACAAAATCGTATCAATAACGCTTTCTACTCCATAAATGATTACATCAATGATGTTAATGCTTGGCCAGATGTCGCTCAGTTTCGCACCGACAATAGTATGTAATAAGTGATTTAATGTTGTGCTTAGCTTTACATAAATATTGACATGACGTATCAAATCATATTCTATTTAGATTTATTTATTTATTTCGGAACATCATCAGCTACAATAATGTCTATATAGTTATAAATCACAACAGAAAGCTAATAATAGGTATTCACTGATAGACTCAAAATAATCTATTTATGTGTGAACACTAACAACATTATTTAATTAGGCTAACAACCATGTATTAGACACATAAGAGATATATGAATGAACTAGTGGTTTCAAAGTGAAGTAAACAGAAAATCAAAAATACCTTATTTCTTTATTGTGTTTAAAGTGTTACTGTATTATGTTGATGTCTGTTAAAACACGTCAATACCTATAGTTTGATCGAAACCGCTGTACCACTCTTTAAGAAAGTGCGGCGAGGTGGGGGGGCGAGGAAAAAAAAGCAAGAGTACGCGTTGACGGCAGACTGATCGGAGCGGCCGATATTTCCCCCCGCGCCCCGTCTCGCCTCTCGCATACCTCAGGCGTGGTACAGCGGTATCGGTCAAACTATAAACAGTTATGACACAAATATTACATTTTCGCATCAACATTCATTACAATAGGTTACCATGAATCACTTTGGAAAATATTTACGGGCACGTTTTAAGCAAAGCATGGTACCCAACGTGACACCTGAGATTAGGTAATGTTCATGCCAGGGTTCTATAAGGTATTACTTAGCAGAAATACGTCACATTGATATTATATTAGGTTTTTATTTTTGATATAGGCCTATGTCCAGCAGTGGACTGCTATAGGCTGATGATGATGATGATGATGATGATAATAAAAAAATAATTCTTTTTTTATTTTCTTCACAAAGGTTCTCTTAAATTAGATACAAAATAAAGCCGTTTAGTTTATGTACTAGATCGAATCTATGTACATATATTGTGAAGACTGGTGCCTGATGTAGGTTAAGAAAAACCTGTATTACAGGTCACCGGGGCTTCACTCTACGTTCTGTGTAAGTCTTAATCCCCCAATTTAAGGTCCAGCCTGAAAATCACTGTCACTATCGTCCTAGGTCGATAATGACAAGCTGAGATTGGACCTTATTAGCCGCACACATAGGGAAAGACCAGTTTTTCTTACTCTTGTGACTCTACTACATGCTACATTATGTTAAAATTTAAATCCCTACTACTTACCTATGGTGTTCTGTATTTTTGTGTGTTTTCCTTTTTTATTTTAACTCTGTATAACATTGTGTGTGGCTAACAATATTTTTTTTAAATCTTATACAAATAAATATAATGCATTCTATTATATTATTCTCATTCTAGCCGAGCCTTTTGTTTCATTTCGTTTTTTTTTATGCGGGTACTCTGATTTGGTGTATTAAAGTACACCAGATAAACATTTTATTCATAATTTGTCAAATTATATGTCACACTTTATAAATCATTTCTAATATAAAATTATAATATCTAATTATAGTAAAATCCAAAACGCATAGGCTCTGTAGAGACCTGCACATTTGCTCTTGAGATCTTCGGGAAAATCTTCCACCAGGCCTCACAGATGTTCTTGGAAGATGGCAAAACGCAAATGTGTCGACGCATATAGCGTCCCACGAAATAGGCCTCCCAACTCCCATGGTGTCATTCCTTGGCCTCTCTATTCATAATAGATATTTTTTATTTATATAAATTTCAATTAATGAATTAAATTAAAGTATACATAATTACATACTTCATAAATGCTCAAATATTCTGTAGATAGAAAGTTCCTTAGAAATTGCTAATTCTTAACAAAATAAACGATAAGCCGCTTAGGTACTTAACAAAATGCTGCCGAAAATTAGGTACTTAAATTACGTACTTAGGTAGGTACTTAACAAAATGCTGCAAAATGTTGACCGAGCCCTATTATGGTGATGGTACCGATTCTAATGGGTGTTCAAAAGTTTTGCCTCTTGGCAGATTTTTTGCAACAGTCGGTCCCAAACGCGGAACAAATACCCGTACACCGTACAAACATTTGCGGCGGGAATCGAACACTGCGTCACAGGTGGACCTTTGCCCGCTGATGTTGTTCACCACCTTCCTATTTAAATCACGTAGCTCTGACGACTTTAGTAGTCCAGTCATAAACAATCATCTATGCGTTCCACCTTACTTAAGTCGTATAGGTACAGTCATGTAGTAAAGCGAAACCCTACATCCTTGTTACAATGTCACAGGCACTTGTGTTACAATTAGCGTAGGAACTCGTGGCATGGCGCACAGATTTATTCACGAGCTCTTTCCGTACAAATTCACGTTGGCGCGCACTGTACCAAAATACACATGCGGCAAAACGCGAGTGATAGAAATGTATAGAAGTGGCTCTCGTTTTATTACAACCGCTTGAAACTATTTCGTTATTGAAACTCTATTATAATGAAGATTGGACGGCGCGCGGCGGTTGATAGGATGTATATATTTTTTTTAATAAATCTGAACCTAAAGTACACTGAGAATGTGGCCCTATATCAAAATAAAAACTCGTTAGTATGTGCCATTATACTTTTTTATAAGTTTCCTAGTATCATGATGCAATAAGTAATGAAAACAGTAATATTTGTTTCTTTTTTAGATTTAACTGGAGACACAAAAACAAAGTCTTAACAAGAGCTAAGTCTCTAACAAAAATAAGAAAACTATAACAATATTAAAGACCCAGTTTCAACTCTACTTTCCGCAACACTGTGGCAGAACCACAGACAATGTAAGAGTATGATTGTTTTTACTCGAAACACATGAGACATGAGTCAGAGCCCACGTTGGGCGTTGTTTCTGCTCGAACGTGTAAAACGTGCGGACGTAGAGCTACGAAGGTATAGATTGGCCATGTTTTGGTTCTTGATGTTTTTGATGGTCCTTCATTTCAAGTGTTATTTTTATTTTATAGTTTAATTGCATGAGGGGAGATTTATTGGATAGAAAACAATTTAAGGATATCATTTTTCTGGACCGAACTTATAAGTATACACCTACCAAATACTAGATTTGTTATTCTTCTTCTTGTCCTTATCCAACACTAGGTGGCGTCCGCACAATATGTATTTTTCTTTTACTCTCCTTTATCAGCTATTATATATGAGTTTAATTGTAGGTTGTTAGGTACAGGAAGGCACGTACTTGAAAAGGTTTATTTATAATTTTTCATGAATTCAATAAACGAATGTGAATCACTTATTAAAGTTTATGAAAGGTAGTGCAGTGGCACTACCTTTCATGGAATAGCGATTGCATGTAAATATAGCTATTATTCAAATGCAAGTTGTATGAATGAACACTCAAAAATAAAACAAAAAATAGTGCACTTACATCCCAAAATAAAATAAACTTTACACGACTACGTCTCGATTCAATAAGATTTCAGATTTTATCACCGTGACAAGCATACCCTAGTTGCTAAATGTCATGTCTAAAATAATCGTAGGGCTATGTAGACAGATAGTGCACTACACAATCGTCGCGCAGACCACGTGTGCCACCATGCGAGAGTCGTATCAGGCGTCAGCGTAGTCTAGGGTTACCACTTCTCCAGGGAAAAAGTCCCCTTTTTTATTAATAATATTAATTTATTGGGAAACCAATAAATGCAATAAATTTCAAACAAACTTAGGTAGGCGGTAGAGTTTCACAAGTTAATTAAATACAATTTTAAAAGTACTTACATTAAGTCTTTATGGTACTTATAGGTGTTATTATGGGCCGTGGGGTGCCGGCTTAGAATTTGCACCACCCCAACTCTTCCTGCGAGTGTCGTCAGAGGCGACTAAGGGATATCCATCGGGGGGGGGGGTGGGGCGTGCAGCAGCGCCTCCTGCAGAACAATTAACCAACGCACTGCGATCCCCAACCCGCATACCCAGCGTGGAGATTATGGGCATTACACCCCATGAGATAAAAGCCATTAAAGCGTTTATCAGGGGGCCTGCGTCCAGCAGTGGACCAATATAGGCTGTTGAGGTGCGCTAATTATGTGACAACCTGTCTATTTTCTATTATTCTCCCACGTGTCTAGACATGGTATTGTGACGTCAGTTGATGTAAGAGTTGCCATGTTGTTCAATTTGAAATTGCAGTGGGTACTTTATAAAAACACGTGTCCTGCCGTGTGAATTTACAACATTGAGTAACACTTTATTGGCAGTTTGAGTTAAATTGCGTAATAAAGGGCAGTAAGAATTGAGGCAAGAGAACAATAAACAAAAGTAATACGGTAGCCAAGAACCTACCACCAATTCAATATAGGAATCATTTTATTACATAATCTCTGAATAATATTTTGAACTTTATAGCTAAAATATAAGACTCCAAATACATTGGTAGCCATTCAGCCCGTGCAAGGTAGAGTCCTATTGAAATTTTGCCAGCGTCAGCACGTGGCTTACCATGCGCTCCCTGTGCGAGAATACCTCGTAACAGTAGTTGCCAACTCTAAATCGGGAACTTTACTGACTGTTGGGTAAAAATTTGATTTTTGACATAATTTTTTAGGTATCGTTTTAGCTTTAAATAAATCATGCTAAAATAATGATGGAATTGAAGATAAAATGATCTGAAATTGTAGTACCTAGATAAAAATTAAGTAGAAAACTAAACTATACACTATGATTAAGAATAAAGAGCGCGTTTATATCTTATGTATTGATTAACTAGGATTTCGTAGATCCTTGCGTAGGCCCTTTCGTAGACCCGTCATAATCCTTTAACATCTAACTTTTTAAAAACAATTAAACTTTTTTGACTCTACTTATGTTTATAAATTGGGTAAAACATTTATATTTTATGGCAACACTACTTTCGGTTTCTCTAATCGCGACGCATTACGACGCGCAGCCTAGCTATTTACTTCGCGTTTTGCTGGCCTTACGTTCCATTTTCAAGCTAGCTAACCATTCCACGCTCGGTATTCGAGAAGTATAGACGTGACAGCAAAAGCAGTAATATTCGAATTTCAAAACAATACACTGAAAAATATTCAGTTAACGCTTTTAACTTCTCGTGTTTTGTAAAACAGTTGTGGTTCATAATAATATATTAAGATTATGTGCGAGAAAAGGATTACGAAAAATCTCAAGAAAGGTTTGTTAATTTGTTATTTTATAAGGTGCTCGTTCAAAATTATTTTAAAAAAACTAAACGTACCTACTACCTACTTTAGGTAATTTTAAATAACGATAGGTATTTAAAAAAAAGTATAATTGGTATTTTTTATCATCGGCCTAGGTTTTTAGCCAGTACCTAAGTAAATTTTTATAAGGTCGGGTCTAAAAAAAAATTTGATACTCCTGTTAGGTAGCTCCTTATTAAATAATTTTAACTACTATCAAGAATAATATACCTAGTTACTTAGAGATAATCTAACCGTACGTGTTCTTTGTGCGGTTGCATAGAAACTGACCTACCCCAAACTATGTCTTAGTCACTCGATGTTTTACGTACGTAGGAAAATATAATAAACAATAGAGATTATCATAATCATAATCTTTATTTGCATGAATGTATGTATAAAAGGTCTTAATTCTAAATATGTCCAGATACAAACTACCTACTCAGGTGTGCAAAATCATGCAAATACATATGTTAGGATCATAGAGCATTTTTAGTCTAGAACTTTTGTTCGAACCATCGCGTGTCGTGTTTTTTTTATTTTATATTAATTAAACCTAATTAGATCAATAAGGCTTGAATGCCAATGCTGATTCATGTCGACCTACGAAAACCATCAACCAAGGTAATTTTCTTAGTTTTATCGATTCAATTAAATTCCTTTCCCTCGACCAATAGGTTAAATTGATTAGATACATATTCAAGTAATTTTTTGAATTCGTCTCTCTTCATACTGCATCAGTTTGTAACGGAGCGTTCAATGACCCGATGATGACGTCACGCCTCACTTTGTTCTTCAGTACACAACCGTACACAACCCGATTAAATTGAACCGTAGCTGTGTTGAGATAAGGAGGTGAATGGCTTGCTAAGGCCCCAAGGCTGTATTAGTCACAAGTAACAATCTCTTTAATTAAGCAAACAACTTGGGATCCTGAGCATAAATGAAGCATATAATAATGAAACAGATTTCTAAAAATAAATTTTCCTTGAATTAATAAGCAAAAAAATATAAAATATAAATAATAAGCAAAATTACTTTAAAATAATCAATTAAAAATAGATGAAAGTTAAACATACCGTCCTACAAGTGTGACATATTATTATGTACTTACTTAGATTAACTACATACGTACCTTTGGTAGACTGGTGTACGGCTAGACTGGTACCTATGTTACTGTACCTTCATGGAATAAATAACTTCATGGTCATAACCTATTATCCTTAGGGATGTAACGGAGGTGGTTTTACCGGAACCGAAGATTCGGACCGGATCCGGAGTTTTCAAATTTGGTTTGTCGGAGTCGGAACCGGAACCGAAGTCGGAGTCGGAGTCGGAGGCGGAGGCGGAGGTGGAGGTGGAGGTGGAAGAAAGATGTGCTAGTTAAGGGCAGGTCTGATAAAATAAAATGCACAAACTTCCTCAAAGTAGTTCCAAATTACACTTTTTTTCGGTTTCATTGTTCTTTTCAACTAGATACTTATTTCTATTTGTCACAAATCGACTGTAAACTCACGGTTAAGTTTATTTTCTTTGAAGCGCAACGCAAACTCTAAACTCTAAACGTAAACAAAACAAATGACCGAGTAATCGACAGAAAGAAAGGCACGTGTAACGAAGGGAGGGAGGGGCATTTCTCGCACGACAAGCGCAAACTTGTTTGTACGCGCTGCCCGCGGTAAATTCGCCGCCGAGCGGCGCCGCTGTGCTTCAACCTCCGATATAACTTCCGGTTCGAAAGTAAGAGAACCGAAGTCGAAGTCGGAGGTGTAATATCAATCGGAAGTTCCGACTTTTCGGAATCGGAACCGAAGCTTCGTAACATCTCTCCTAACACAAATAAACCTGCTGATAATTTATTAGATAGGCTGTAGCATAACATAACATTGATAAGATGGAATAGGTAAGATTAGTTATAACAATATTGTAGATTTAGGTTATAAATATTTACTATAAAAAAGACACACTCACAAGAAAATAGTTTTTATATAGCTTAGTGTATACTAAATATTTATGTACACAATAGATCCTACTAATATTATAAACGCGAAAGTTTTTATTTATGGATGTTTGTTACTCTTTCACGCAAAAACTACTGAATGGATCTTGAAATTGCATACAGAGTTACCTGTATGCAATTTCAAGATCCATTCAGTAGTTTTTGCGTGAAAGCCCTAAATAAAATATAGGCTACTTTTTGTCCCATACATCGGTTCGCATGGGATAGAAAGTCTCCATACATATGGCAGAAACTAGTACATAATACACAATAACAAAAAATCAAAATTGCAACCAAACAGTCCAAATATTTACAAACAAAAACCTTCAGTCTAGAGAGACAACGTCGATACGGGATGCACCGCGCACGCCCAGAAGTAAACATGAAAAATACAGCGGCCCGCCGCCAGTAGCCTGCGACTCTTCACAATAGGACGAGCTCTCGCGTTCCTCGTTTGAAAAATACCAGGTGCGTTGACCTTCTATTTTCAAATTGTGTAACCTTCAATCCTTTTGTATTGTCGTAAGAAAAAGATCTCCAGAGATTTCGGGTAAATTTGCGTCTATGGTCAAATTGAGCTTTGTGCGTTGTTCGGTTTTCAATGTCGTCGATGCAAGATGGATGACGTTCGAGTGTATTGATGCTGGGTGAAAATTTCCAGTGTTATTAATTAACTTCTATGATTGCTTAGCATTTAATCGTATAAATACAGGTTAAAGTAAAGTTCATTGGATATTGTCAAAACAATCGTATGCTAGAATAAATTACATTTAAATATTTATCGACCAGATTGGTGTTATTAGCAAAGCTAACCATTGTGTATATTTTTTTATTTCACTTAGTACTTATTGAGGTAAACTTGTGCACTTTGAGCCATGTTATCGAAGCTTGTGCACAAAAACATGCAGTATAGGTCCTATCGAGACGGCTCAATGCGTTCATTGTTTTCATTATTATCAGAAAAAGTCATTTTCGCTTGAGTTTGTTGCCTCAATAATAGATACCTAAGTTTTAATTCATTTTATTGTTTTAATCAACCTCTGTTCCTGCAATCTCCCAAATTATATTTGAGATCCCAATCTCTTTTGTAATTTGATTTGAATACAAATACTTTTTGTCAAAAATTCAGAAATTTTAGTTTTTTTTTTTCAATTTAAGTATTTTGAACCAAAGTATGGTCTTTCTTTTTTTTTACTTATATTGAAACAAAGTATTTGTAATAGATTGGTTCAGTGTAAAAACTAAAATTTCATAATATTGACGATGCTTTAAGTTTTGTTTTTATCAACGCCTATTGTCCACCAAAATGTTCAATCAATTCGGACACTTCTTCAACATAAACAACCTACAACTTCAAAACTTCTCTAAATTAACACATCGTAGTCCATCGCCTGAAGCAATCCACCAAACTGTTCGAGATTCTTATTCCTTTTTTACTTTCAAATCACTTCATTGCCTTGAAGCGAAACAACTCATCTCATTTTCCCCTCCAGCCTGAAAGTAGATACTGGGTATTACGAGTAGGTAGTACCTATTAATAAATGTTTCTCGGGGGATCGATGTTGCCAGGATGGGGTGGGCGGCTAGGTGGCGCCGGCGCTATCTGGGCAAGGCCATTGACTCGGATATTGAGGGCTTTATTCAATATTGCTGCTAATTATGACAACCTTTTTGAATTTATTTATCACTAGCTGCGCCCCGCGGCTTGGCCCGCGTGTAAATCTATGTATCAAATGGTTTATAAATCTTCCTCATGAATCATTCTATCTATTTAAAAAAACCGCATCAAAATCCGTAGCGTAGTTTTAAAAATCTAAGCATACACAGGGACAGACAGACAGCGGGACGCAACTTTGTTTTATACTATGTACATAGTTAGTAGTATTAATAATTTATTATCGAGATGATATAGCTATTGAAATCTGAATTCTGTATTTTGTATATCAGTCATCTAGTACCCATAACACAAACTCTGCTTACCTTGGGGCTAGATGATGCTGTGTGGATTGTCCAACATTATATATAATTTTATTTATTCAACTTTGCCTTGGCTCCATACATATGAATTAAATTTTTTTCTTTTAATCTTTTAATCTTTAATCTTTTAATTCATTTATATGAATTAAAAGTTTTGTTTCGTCTGAAACCATTTCAATATATTTTTCCACCTTTTCGAGCTTGCTTTTTTGCAAATTTAGTTTTTTAAATATAATATTCTTTATAATGTTAATTAAAAGTTTGGATTTTATTGACAAACTAGCGGACCTTCCCGGCTTTGCACGGTTTTAGTACGGATCCCTAACTTTTTTGAAAACATAATATAGCCTATGTTCACCGGGGATAGTGTAGCTTCCCAACGGTGAACAAGAATTTTTCAAATCGGTCCAGTAGTTTCGGAGCTTATTCATTACAAACAAACAAACAAATAATCAAACCTTTCCTCTTTATACGTATAATATAGATATATATATATAGATTCCGTGCTTACTTTTGGACTTAAGAAAAAATCTCTCAATTAATATTTCGTTAATGATATTAAAAAGGTTTATTTAATATCACCAATTCATCAACGAAATATTAATTTTAGAATATTATCTTACTAAATTATCAATTATCAGCAGACATTTTCTAAATTAGTAGGTAGAGGTTACTCACCTAGAGTTGGAAACATTTATCTGAGCTTAACTATGTTGAAGCTTGGTGAAGGTCTATAAGTTAACGTGTTTTTTTCTACTAGCATTCGCAACAACGTAACCAATCACGTGGCACAGCCAGTTGCTTTGTAATGTGACTTTTTGATCGACTCCTTTGTTCGACTCTATTGACAAAAAGTTTAAAGTAGTTTCTTTTGAAATGAAGTCATTGTTTGAGTTGCAATTTGAAAATATATTTAAAATTCTGTTAAACAAAGCAATTTTTTTTTTCAAAAAACGAAATTCCAGAAGATTCTGAAAGTTCGTTTTTATTATTTTAGTACTTACAGTTTTTTTTAGTTGGCGACATTGTACACGAATACACACAATAAGAGTACCCTAATATGACGCAATAAACAAATAAATATTTTTGGAACTACTTCCCTATTCAGAGCTGCACTCTAAGTAGTTTCTTTTCTGCACTCTAAGTCGTGTATTCTAAGTAGTTTTGTTATTTTATTGTATTAAATCCATAAAAACGGTAGAGTTAGAATACTATAAAAATCTGTATGCCAGTATGCTATAAACATCTGGGCGGTTTCCAGCGTCATTAGTATGCTAAACATCCTCTGAGTCGTCAAGTCTACTTGAAACGAAATATTGCAAATGAATGCACCTATTGTTCTCTTGTTTAAATAGGGGCATGACGTATGCAAAGATGTTAACTACTATAGTTTAGAAATAAGAACAAAAATATATAGGATAGGAAGGAATAGGATACTTATATCAATTCGAAATGAGTTTCACTGTTTTTAAAAAACCAATGGCGTTAATTTGGGCCGGCTATATCTCGCGAGGAACCGACGGCCGCTGGGGCAAACGTGTTCTTGAGTGGAGACCACGACTCGGTAAACGTAGTGTAGGACGCCCTCCGACCAGGTGGAATCGACCTGCGAAAGACTACAGGTAGATGCTGGATGCGGCATGCTGAAGACAGGGCGCTATGGCGCTCATTGGGGGAGACCTATGTCCAGCAGTGGACTGCGATAGGCTGATGATGAATGTATTGTATTATGTATATCAGTTATCTAGTACCATAACACAAGCTCTGCTTAGCTATGGGTTAGATAATGCTGTGTGAATTGTCCAGCATTGTTTATTTTATTAACAATATTTTTCTTCTTTCCAGGGTCTCACGTCACCCGTCTCCGTGAAGCAAGACGCATTCAGCGATTACAAAGAATGACGCCATCAGCGAACGAGAATTCACCGCCAGGGTACGCCATGGTGGCCGTAGACAAGGATCTGCAAAACCAACTTATCATCGAACTCGCTTGGAGAACCGTCGGCCTCATGCAGAAGAACAGGCTCATCCAACAGAAGATTCTAGATCTACAGAAGGAAACTTCAGATTTTGTTACAGCTATAATGCAGAACCCAGCAAACAGGCAACGGTATACCAACTATATCAGAACCCACGGACACAACTGCCCTCAGGATACTGACGAGTCTAATAAGGAAAATATTCCAAAGGCGGAGCCGATGACATAAATGAGTGAACCGAAGAATGAGTGACTGATTGAACGAGTGAATGATATTCTCCTGATCATTTTCTTTAGTGGTTTTACACTGCAAGCGCGTCAGTGCACTAATTGGGTCTACAGTCTCGCTCAGTTTGAGTGCGGAAAGAGATGTTTCTTTTAATACAAAAAGACACCAGTTAGCCATTTAGCGCTCTGACGGAGAAGAATAAGCAGAGATGAACTTTATTGCGTTGCTTCTAGAATCTTAAATGCATTTCTACCAATGACAGAAAGAATAGCCAGAAAAACTAATGTGTTTTGGCTATAAATAAGTAATTGAGTTGTTCATACAGGACTAAAAATAAAATATATTTTTGGGGTATTTGTATTACGTTATCATGTTTGTAGAAAGCGCCCCAATATTTTCAGCCACGTGATTAGTATTGTGTTCTGATATAATCTAGTATAAATACCGTATAGGTTATATATATCTATAAAAAATATAATACAATATATAATCATTGAGGTAATTAAGATTTAGTTTTTACATAAATTATTATTTTCTCGATTTAAAACTTAGAATAATTAAGACTTCAGGCACATGATACGAAGTTAAAATTTAGCGAGCGTCTCAATGAGAATGAGAATTAGTATTAGATTTTTTTCTCCTTTGGTGGCGGACATTGAAATACCCCTTAATTATCTGTTTTTTTTTTTAATTTGGAAATTACATGCTTTAATACATTTTAGTAAGTACCGTTTTTGTTCCCAGTTAATCGTTAGTCTCGAGCTTACTTTTAATGTCGTTTAAAAACCGCAGAGACTTCTTAAGCAATCTTTGTCTTCCGATTGTGAAACAGAGTATGGTTAGTGGCATACGCTTGACATCCTGCAATATTTTCCATTCAGTGTCTTATGTAAAAACGTTGTGCTATAAATATAAGGTTTTAATTTAGAGGTAAGAATCAAGGTTGTAAATTTGAGTCTGCATTGGATGTATACGTGTCTCATTCCTTCTTTTTTTTTTGTCAGCTTAAATACTCCATAGTCCAATAAAATTGTACAAAACGTCACAGCTATGAAAAATATTGGTTAGTGCACCTAATCCTATTAGAAATGTATCCTAAAATATTTTTAAGCAAATAGGTAAGGTTCGTTAACCCGCTTGCATCCATAAAGAATTACTTAAACTACGATCGTTTTATAGTAAAATTAATCCAGTTTAATTTTTTACAAAGATGTATTGTTGAAATATTTGTAAAGAATTCAACTACATACTGGCAGCGTTTTAAAAATATTCTTGGAATATTTTTTAACTTCGAGTGTAAGGCTATTTCACTCGTTGATATTATTGTGACAAATCAATCGATCAGTCAGATGACCTCGATGTACCGTTCAAGCTGAAAAAAACACATTTCTTCTCACAAAATTGCTTTGGAGTTGATACGTCAAAGTTTTCTGTCTCTGATTAAAAAGTGATCGTGTGTAAAAGCCGTTAGGTTGCATTTAATAGATTTTGTATGATTTAAACACTTCACAGTATTTACCATAAACTGTGTTCAATTTTGAAGCTTAAAAATATTAATTTAGTGTAAAACGTAAAATTGTGTTTAACCAAACTTTGTGTAATTTAATGATTAGAGATATTTTGTGAAAGTCGAGTGAGAGGAAAATTTTTGAATTGATTATTGCACAATTTGTCGTGTCTGATCTTTTTAGGGTTCCCTAGTCAAAGATGGAACCTTTGTTTTCTCTGTGTCTTCGCTGCCGCGATCTAGTTGTAAGATGTTTATTCGAAAATACACACTAGCTTTTGTTGTAAAATGTAAACCAGTGTTTTTTTTAATTCCTTACTATTTCCCTCAAAACAGCCCGTACAACACCTTAGTTTTTAAAAGTTTTTAGCTGTTCTGTTTTTTTTTTGGTACATTAATTATAAAATATGACAAATATAACTTTTCCCTACATAGGTAGGTTAGATTAGATACAACCTGTATCTCTTTATAGAACTTAATTATTTTTGTAAAAGTTTGAAAGAAAATCTAACATTTTACCGTAGAAGTGCTACGCCGTAGTAAGTTCGTAGACAAGCCTCTACGCGTCTCCGAGCTACGTAGTATTATTACTCTCAGGTAGCACGACAATTTTTAACGCCATCTTGTGGCGAGTAGATTAATGAGGTATGGCGATGATTATACTGGCCACCACGGCGCGGCGCGTTGGCGCGGCGGCGGCCAGTCCTAGCAATGCACGCAGGACATAGTATTAGTGCACGATTGTGCGTGAGCACACACAGTTACACTTTTATTCCCTTATTCTCGTAAATTTATGTGACGGCAGATCGACATGAACGGGGAGACGTCAGGCGCAGCACTAACTGATTATCGTGGTTTCCTGACAGTACCTACTGTAAAAATTACAATTCTGCTAGAAAATGCCAATAACAACATTTAACCGACGACCCAGGATGAACACGCGACCGCCTCATAACAACGGGATTTAACAGGGCACTAACGTAATACAACCTTTTGCTACTCTTACACGACGAAGTTTTTTCATTTAGCGCCATCCTGTGTCGAATCGACATAAGTTAACAATCTTTTTCGTTCCTAGAGTCATCTATTATGCCTACATGTTACTAAAAACGGCAAGATCAACAAAAATCCAAAACAGAAATATATATTTGTTAGAACAGTTCAAGGTAAGTAGTTCAAACGCAAAAACAAAGATGGCCTCTATATATAAAACAACCTTTTAAGTAAACCATCTATAATATGTGTTTCATGTGATTAAATCCCTAATTTTATATATTACTTAATTCCTACTTATCTCGATCATTTAGATTTTTACTGCTTTTTGCAGCTGCGCTTCAATCGAGCAAAATTTGTTTTCTTCACTTCTTCTTCTTATACTCAAAAAGTGTGTCATTATAGCGTCATTATAGCCGAAAAACTCGTGTCTACACCCTAGAGATTAAATGTTTTTTTTTTTATTTTAGTATCAAAGCATCAGCTCGTACAAGACATTCGTCCTCTTACATAAAAACTCAACTTTTTGGTACATATTCCATTTACAAAGATCACTTTACATTTAATTTGAATATTATTTTTGAAAATGGAACTGAAAGGGCCTTCTTGGTGATTGTTTGTAAATTTTTATAAGAAGGGTGATTCTTCCTCCGTGGTAGAATGCGGGGGTAATTTGCGTTGAGCGTAACGAATACAAAAAAAAGTTTGCAGTAGCGCGAAAACACTGGATTTTTTTGTTTACTATATATGTATATGTTTAAAGTGAGTGACTGTAGACTAGACTTACGACAATTTCGTGAAATATTGAAGTGAAAAAGGTTGCTGAAGGTAAGTTTCGATTGTTTTATTTTGTCGCAATCGAAGTGAAAAGTATTGTTTGTTTTGTTTTGAAAAGTATTGTTTTGGGACAAAACACCCATTATAACTCGGTCTTGTCGTCCTCCTTCGCAACGCTCGGGAGTTTAATAACTTCGTTAATTATGGGGTCTTTTGGTGTGTGTCATCATCATCATCATCAGCCAATAGCAGTCCACTGCTGGACATAGACCTCCCCCAATGAGCGCCATAGCGCCCGTCTTCAGCTTGCTGCAAGCAGCATCTACCTGCCTGCTTTCGCAAATCGTCACCTGGTCGGATGGCGTCCTACACTACGTTTACCGAGTCGTGGTCTCCACTCAAGAACACCATACAAGAGTACCACCTCCTTTTTTGAAGTCTGTTAAAAGCGAAGCCACAGAAAACGGCAAAGACCGAACAAGACGTCGTCGTTGTGTCTACCAAAGACGTACTATAGTTACTAGTATAGTAGTAGGTATTTATGAGCAAAGTGCCTAACCTTGACGAAATAGCAAATGAATTCTGTGTGTAAGAAAGCCGAGTGCTAAGTTTCTTTAATAATTACGAACATGGTCTGGCTCAAAACACGACCAGTGAGGAAGCTGACGAAAATCACTGATGAAATTAGCTCAGCAAATTATCAATATCAAATACATATATCCTGCAATAAAGATTTTTCTGCATATTTTACTTTTCTAATTTGTTTTGTTTCTATTTAATTTTATCTTTACTATCGAATTATTAATGTTCATTTCTCATCCGCATTTAAAAGGAAAATAGAATAAAGATTCATTCCCTAATTTGAAAATTAAAATTAAAAAAATCTGCTGTATAAGGGATACAGCAGATTTTTTTATCTAATTTATTATTCCTTTAAACTCATCTATTATCTGTTTTATTGTGATAAATTATTATGAATGAATTTTTTTTTTTAAGAAGGCATGTCTGTCTGCTTTTCTTTGCACAATGTCCTATGGTGTTTTCTTTGTCAAAAGTTAGTGTGTGATGGAATAAAAATGTAATATGTCTTTTAAAATGTATAGTATTTAACGACATCAAGTGTAACATGTGTACCTATGGTGGAAACAAATAAACTAAAATTAAACTAAACTTCCAAGGGCGGTCTGGTATATAGGTAGGTACCTGTTTTAGAGATTGTACCAGAAAATTTGAAGGTGTTTTTGTATGTCTATGCATACAAATATTGTCAAAACTTTTTTTGACGACTTCTGTAGCGCTGCGGGCGAAGGTTCGTCTGCGGCGCAGGAGATTGTGGGTTCAATTACCGCCTCGAGACAAATATTTGTACAACATGCAGATATACATTTTGGGTGTTTTTTTATACTAAAATATATCTCGATCTATTAATGTATTGTCATAAGTAAAACACTCATCTAGTACCGAGATCCATCACACAAACCCTGCTTAGCTACTCGTAGCTACATGATACTGTGTGTCTACTCCACGACTCGGTAAACATAGTGTAGGACGCCCTCCGACCAGGTGGGATGACGACCTGCGAAAGACTGCAGGTAGATGTTGGATGCGGCAAGCTGAAGACAGGGCGCTATGGCGCTCATTGAGTGAGGCCTATGCCCAGCAGTGGACTGATATAGGCTGATGATGATGATGATGTGTGTGTCTACTTAGCTTGCTAGATGATACTGTGTGTCTAGCATTATTAAAGTATTTTTATCTTGTACAGCATTAATGTATTTTTAGAACGGACCAATCTAAGTTCCTACCTGTGATTGAAAGTAACCCTCAGGCATAAAATTCCTAATTAGTCAGGAAATCATTTCACGTGTTAGTTTTAGGTGTTGAGAAGGACAGAAGGCGTTACGAGGCTAAATATGCAAGACATGCCGCGGGCAGAAGCAAGTAGTACAGTCAACGTCAGAAACTATTTACTGTTCATTAAAATGACGACTTTAGTGGCGTAGCGGGCAAAGGTGCGGCTGTGACGCAGAAGGTTGCGGGAACAATTCCCGCCGCGGCCGCGGGATACTTGATAAGTGTAAATATATAAATAAACATGTATTTATTACGACAGACACACATATAATTTTCATTAGTACACAATTTTTTTTAAACGTAGTGTAATGTGTAATGTTAGGTTTAGGTTACAATTACAACACGTAATTTGTTCCGGGTTTGGGTGATTTCGATGTATAATAAAAATGTATATCTTTTGTATCAAATACGTATATCACTTATCTAGTACCCATATAGGCTTACTTTTGGGCTGGCTGTTTGGATTATTCAGCACTATTTTTATAATATCAAATCAAAACTCCTCAATACAAAAACACAAGCCAAATAAACGTCTCATTTAACCTGCGATCACAGATAGATTTGTCATCGCAGCATTTACCTTAAAAAAAGACTATGTCCAGCGATTTTTGACGTTGACTCTACCTAGGTGAAGCTAGAAGCTTGACAGACGCGAAGACGAAATGGTTCAATCAGGTTCAGTAACGAACGGACTCCGTTGGTAGGCGACCGCAACCTACCTCCCGGAATCGGTAAAAATTGCTTGACAAATTTTAATCAAAAATATCTATACATATAACCTAAATTGCTTAACGGACAACTCGTAAATGAACTATTAATGAATCAGTGAAATAAATAAGGAATATCATGGCATAAGCCGGCAGACATTCAAGAAAACAACGGGTTTTAGGTAAGTTTCAACTGATTTTAAAATATACTATGTATTTACATAACCTTTTTATTAGCTACTATAAAAGTATCTTTTAGATTCAAAAGGATGATGATACAAAATATCGAATACTAGTAATGATCAGAATTATTATTATTTAATGAAGTATATATGAATGAATGAATTAACACTTTATTCCACTTTAAACTATAAAATAACACCTTATATCTAAATATTACACATAAAAAGTACAATAGGCGGCCTTATCGCTGACAGCTATTTCTCCCAGGCAACCTATATAAGTCATCTAGTATGCATAACACATCTCTGCTTAACTGAGGGCTAGATGATGCTGTGTGAATTGTCCAGCATTATTATTTATTTAAATATTTTCTAAACAAAACATACCTATAAGAATAGATATTTAGGTAACTAAGTTAATTTTGGCCATATCAAGAACATGATATATTTCACCTAATCATGTTTTTGTAACAACCGGCCTCTATTAACAAAGTAAATTAACAAAATAATAAAAACAAATTAGAACAAGTATTTACAATGAAACAATTGAGTTAACCGCAGGCTATTGCAAACAATCTACAGGTAGCTAAAGTGATATCAATACCAATCAGATGCGTCCCCAAGACGCTCTGGCTGCATTGCCCCGCTGTATGGCAAACACTGATGCGCTGCGTCAAATTAAATACTCGCTAGATCTCGGGTAACGCGTCGCTTTGCGGATGATCAGATAATGAAACATAACATATCAAAGCATTAACACCCTAATTACTTTTATATAATAGATGTGAAAGTTAGCACGTTTAGATGCTTGGATGTTTAGATGTTTATATCTCAACGGATCGGGCTGAAATTTGACAAATTTTGCAGATGTAGATCTAGGCCTGGATTGAAACAATATTTATAGATAGATAGATAGATAGACAATACTTTTATTGCACACTTAAAAATAAAACAAACAAGGTAAACAATAATAATACAAGATATGTGACAATTTGGCGGTCTTATCGCTCAAGAGCGATCTCTACCAGACAACCGTATCATGGAAAAATTCATGCGAAGCCACGCGGGAGGACGCTAGTGCGATTCGATACACAAAGTTTACTTGTTGCATAATGTTATGAAACTTGAAATATTGCGAGCTTTTTTATGTTACCTATCTTGTAGCCAAGAGAGTCATTGAATAATAAAAGGATTTTAGTATTTTAATAAATAAAAATATCTATGACGCGAGTTTTAAAATGAAAAGCTCCTAAAATGCTAAATCTTGCAATGGCATTTCCAAGGTGATATGCTTACAATCGCTTCAGTATCTTTCTTGATTGTTCAAGCTACACCAATCGGTCTCTAACTCGTGATGTTTTTACCTTTTGTTTTGTTATTTGAGACGCACAAAACATATTAGTTACTACCACAAAACATTTTTTTTTTAAACTGCATCCTTGCCTGTTTTTAAAGCTCGAGTCAAGGAGTTTTTCCTGCCAAATTAGTGAATATTCGTACTTACTATTTATTTATGTATTTAAGTAGTATATTATTTAGTTTGACATTTGTAACATTTATTTAGTATTTATTTTTAAGTACACTTGTTATGATCATATTAAGTTATCTTTGGTACAAAGTGAATGAATTAAATTATTTTATAGTTCACTTCAATTTTTTGTCTACCAGTGGAAGAAGTGAGAAGAAACCACTAGTATGTTTATAACTTATGTGTCTAGTACATTTTGATTTGCTTATCTGTAAGTTGGTAGATTTTGAGTTGGAGCAAAACTCGTTCCAAGCTTTTTTATCTTCTAGGTAATCTTTGTTTGTGTTATTTGTGTTATTCTATTATTGCATGTGTTTCGTGTACCTAATAAAAATAAAATAAATCTGATATTTTGTAATAACCTTTTTTACAAAGCTTATTACAAAATATATATAATAAAAAAAATATATATTTTACAATTTTTTTAAATTTATTTATTGATAATTTTTGCAACTCACTTGGAGTTTTGTTGTAGAAGCGTATACATTGCCCTTTAAAAGATACATTTATCTTGGTGTAGCCTAGTTGTGGGCACAGCGAGTTTATTCTTATTTCTAGTATTTACAATATGTATATCACTTTTTTTAGTCAACCGATTGATATTTTTGAGTGTACAATAAGTTTTCATAAATATATTGACACGGTACTGTCATTATGTTTATTTCTTTGAATTTTTCACGTAGGGATTCTCTGGGACCCATATTATAGATCGCACGAACAGCCCTTTTCTGCAACACAAATACGGTGTTTATATCTGTAGCGGTCCCCCACAGTAGTATGCCATAAGACATAATATAAGCTCTTTTATAAACTCTACTAAGCTTTAGTAGGTACTTCGTCGACCTACATATGTGGCGCGGCTGCTTAGCTAGGATTAGATAATGCTTTGTGAATTGTCCAGCATTACTTATTTATTTTGTACTTCTACAGTGAGACCCGGAATTCTACCAACCTGTTGTTTCCTTATCAAACACCAACATATGAATATTCACTATAGTCATTTAAAACGGGATATTTACCATGATTTGATTTTTGAGTTATCCAATATTTCGGCACAGTTTCATGCGCCATCAAATCATGGTAAATATCCCGTTTTAAATGACTTTAGTGTCAATAGCCATGATAGTTTCAAAGGTTTTAATTTGAATATTCGTTCCACACACGTTGTCTATTTTAATTTTCGTGTGATTGATGGGCTCAAAGCAAATTATATTTATGGTGGTCTATTAGCTTTATTGTTGGCATGCCCATTCTTTAGAGTTAATTGCTAAGGAACTTGTATTTTGGATAAATTAACCACATTATCTTTTCACGGACATCGATACACGGTACCTTACCTTCAACCTTCTCACAAACTGTAATAAGTTATCTAAATAAATACTTTGAATACTTATTGTATACCTTGCTTAATATATACTTGCGTTATTATATTTATTTATTTATTCAGATAATAACATCATAACAGGTTTTGTTATTAAGCCCTAAGGCGATGTTATAACTACTTATACTAAAAATTACATATTTTTGTACATACACACAATACTAAAAAAATTATAATTTTGTTTCAATAACATATGTATCTCTGCGCAATATATCGTTATTATACCAGCGGACATTTTTAATTACCCGTCTGCAAACATACACTGGTCTATCTAGGCATGTTCTATATCTGCATCTTAATATTTGTAAACCTAGCTGTAAGTTTCTCCAAAATATTGTGAATAAATATATACAATTTACCATATTTTCTCACCATTAAATCCAGCCCTGAACTACGACAAACATTCTAAAATCAGCTATATCAGCCTCATTATAGAAGTGAACATTTTTGTTTTATGAGAGATATACATCTTTGAACGAACTCGCTCATACAACAACATCAGCCATCATAGTCTTCAATCCCAAGAAAGAGTAAATAACAGACCAACTTCCCCGTTCTCCAGAAGTGTCTGAGTGTCTTATTACTCTGAGTGTCTGAGGATAAAGAAGGTATTAAGCCCTTGATTTTCAATGAAAACCATTGTTTTTCTATCAACCTGGGCCGTCTATTGTTACAAATAAAAACGAGTTAGGTTTATTCATTATATTTCAGCACTATCTTATTTCATAGAACTGATATAATTGAAACATTGGCCTTTGCATAAGTAGTTTTTTTTCTATAACCAAACAGTATAATTATGAAGAAGTTGAATCTGTTGGTAATTGAATATAATGACCAATTCTAGCACAGTCTGGCATCATTTTTGAACTAGCTTTTTTTACGAAAACTCGCAACTCGGTTATACATATTAGAATGATATATCTACATAGTACTCATGAAAGTAGATCTATAGACTCTAAATTAAAACATGACCATTTAAATGAAACAAACTTAATCAATATTGGTTTATCCATTTGATGAGAGCTTTAATACTGTTGTATTAACGCGATGAAATGAAGTTTTTTGACTGTTGCTTTTTGTTGTTGGGTTAAGGGAGTTAGGCAGAATGTTTGTCATATAGACGCTGGGGGTAGGTGGTAGTGTGAATAGCTGCTATTGCACTTAGGTCTATATTTTCCAGTTTCTATGTGACAAACGTTGTGTCTAATACCCTGTATAATATAATAATAATATTTTGAACAATTCATGAAGGATGTTAAAGATTATTTCATCATCATCATCATCAGCCTATACCAGTCCACTGCTGGACATAGGCCTCCCCCAAATGAGCGCCATAACGCCCTGTCTTCAGCTTGCAGCATCCAGCATCTACCTGCAGTCTTTCGCAGGTCGTCATCCCACCTGGTCGGAGGGCGTCCTACATTTACCGAGTCGTGGTCTCCACTTAAGAACACGTTTACCCCAGCGGCCGTCGGTTCCTCGCGAGATATGGTCGGCCCACTAAAAAAACCAACTAAGATTATTTATCGGGTAATAATAGCGTATCTTTTGTTTTATTTTCCCCTGCGTTTCTATCGCATTATAGCGATCACGGGGATACAGTAGTCACGGGGTGACCACGAAGGCCTTATGTAGTTATTCTGTGACGAAAGTGACATAAAACAAAAGGTACGCCATAAATACCCGACAAATCGCGAAAGTTTCAAAAGTTGAATTCATGTATGATACAAACGCTAAACTACTTTCAATATTTTTAATGGGTACTAAAACCGGGCATTTTATAGAAAATAATTGAACTATAGAGGTACCTACTAAGTCTTTGTGAATTGATCAATTTTCGATCGTGATTTTTATGGTTATTATACCAATAAATATTTGAGACATAAATATTCATGTAAATATTTTAGTAGGTTTCCTTAGATTATTATTGCGTTTGAAAAAATTGTTTACCTTTACATCATTCAACAAATGTAAAACTGCTTGCATATGTGGTATAAAATTGGTACCTACGCACAAAAAAGTGTTACATGAAAAATTGCGAAATAACTAGGCCTATGCGTTCTTAGAAATTCCTTCAGGTGCAAACTATACAAAATTCGACTGCGAAATACTTCTTGAGAATTTTCGAGTATGACAAAAATAAACACATAGACATTATATTTATTTGCAGCAAAACAATTGTAATATGATATAAATATCATAATTGGATTGTTTAAACAAACGAATACCTACTTCAAATCCCTTAATTTAACCCTGTTTATAAGTTTTGCGGTACAAATAAGCCCTCGGGTATACAATTTATATGAAACCATTTCGGTATAATTCTCCATACAACAGCGAAAGAATTTTCCAAAATGCTCCATTATTGACGTGAAATCTACAAACATACATAAAAAACATAAACACAGCCGAAGATATAGACCTCTGTGGCGAGGTGGGCGAAGGTCCGCCTGTGACGCGGTTGCGGGTTCGATTCCCGCCTCGGGACAAATGTGTGTACGATCTGCAGATATTTGTTCCGGGTGTTCAGGTAGAAAAATCGACCTATCATACATACATAGGGCGATTATTTTATGTATTAGGTATATCAGTCATCTAGTACCTACCCAAAACACAAGCTCTGCTTAGCTTGAGGCTAAATAATGCTGTGTGGATTATACAGCATTATTTATTTATTTTAATACCCAAGTATGTACTAATAAAGTATCAAATCTATGCACACTGTTACAACATTGCGTTAATTAATTAAAATGTTCATTACATTAGCTAATCTGTCAACTTAAAAAACGATTCAAAATTAACTAATTGCATACATAACTTGAAGGTAACCTACTAACCCCACCATGACGCTGATTATACGTTCCTTTTATAACATTATCAGAATAAAAATACCTGCATAGGTTAAAACCTGTTTCTCCTTTAATTTAATTGCTAAGTTTGGTAGTTCCTAGAAAAATGTCGGGCCAGTTCTCTGAATTTTTTAGGTAAGAAAACAGGATACTGTAACTACTCGTAGCAACTTATAAAAGGGAGGTATGTAGATATATTTTCCACCTGTTGTTTTGGAAGTAAGTCGAATTCTTTAAAGAAATTTACATAAAATATAAAGTATCCACTAAAGAGTCTGGTTGAGATGACATAAGTCTTAAGTGTTTATCGAACCTTTACAAAACCTGTTGAAACAGTAGATCTGTTAAGTGTAGAATTCTTGAAGACTGTGCAAACGGGAGCAGTTAACGCTGCGTTAACGCTGCGTTAAATTAGCTTTATTTCGATATCTTGGTCGTCTCTCTTGTTCATTTCTTTTGTCATAAATCGCAGGAGCCCGTATTAAATGCGCATTTAATATTTCTTAGGTAAGTATTACCAAAGTTGATAAAGTAAGTTGGGTTTTGGCAAGACTTCGACGAATAGCTATAATAGTACTAGTAAATTTGTAGGTAAAAGTTGTGACTAATTATAATTTATTAAGGATTTAGGACTTTACGATATTCCAAAATCATCGAGGGCTTATTATAACAAAAACCTTAAATAAAAATCAACCAATGAGTAGCAATAGTATGAGTGAAATACTCGCAAATTCATCTGACTAAATAGACTAGCTGGTGGTCGCTGACGACTCGTGTAGTTGCTCGTTTGCTTCGAGACAAAAAATGTATAATGTTTCGTAACACTGATGAGTGACAAGGTTGTGAGATTGAACCAATTTATATCAATTTACTGTCCGATTGACGTATTTACATGACACGATATTTCATGTTTTGACCCTAAAGTTGGGCACGTGTAAACACGCGTCTGGGGTTGTCCACACAGGGAGAAAAATCTTTGATATCTTTCGAAAAAAACACGCTTTACAGAAGCGTGTCTTTTTCGTCATTCATCTATACAAAAATATAAATAAAAAGTGTAAACATGGTACCAACATCAATCAAAATAGTAAATTTTTCTGGTTAGAGAGTAAAAAATATGGTTCTTAATTTTTTTTCTTTGCTGTGTGCTTGATTGTTTTTTTAGGTTCTTCCACTACATAGCTAGAAAAATATTTTCAGTCAATAAATTGCACAATACTGCATTTCACAGTGCCTTTGACAATGAATGAATTGCGCAATATTACATTAAAACTTTTTCTAACACTAAACTGGTTTATACGCAAGTACCTTCCTAATTCTACCACATAATCAATCAACGTACAACATTTACCAGCCGGATAGCGGTTTAAACCAGAATTATCCATTCATGCAAAAAAGATTTGACACACGCACTAAAATAATTTCTTAACTCTAATTAGCACTTTAAAGCTCAAACTATTTTAACGGGATATTTACTATGATTTGATTTTTGAATTTTTCAATACTTCGTTATTTTGTGATCATGGCGCATGGAACCGTCACCAAATCAAGATAAATACCCCGTTATAAATGATTTTGTTTTAATAACCATGATAGTTTTAAAAGTTTTATCAAACTATATAAGTTTGACGTGTCTGTGTATGTGTCTGTTTGTGGCATCGTAGTTCCCGAACGGATGAACAAATTTCGATGTTTTTTTTTGTTTGAAAAGTGAATTCGTCGGGAATTTGATCAAAATCGGTCCAATATGGCCGATGCGACGCCACAAAATGGCGTGTAGGGGGTTTTTTAAATTTAATTTCAATGTTATCTACATCATCCATAAGCCAGCATACCCACGTGTCGACTGCTGTCGTGGGTATAATTTCCAATTGTCGTATCGTAATATTTAAGGAGACTCCAAATCAGAGCTAGTGGGCGAACCACATCCAAATTACACATCTACTGCTTCAACTAAAGGTGGACTTCTAATATACTTACTCCATTTCAAGGTACAGTGTAAACAATTCATAACATATAAAATCTCTTTTTGTCATCGAGTTTAATTTTTTATGACTGTACGCGAGCTGAACCCGCACCTATCCGCGCCGAACGCACCGCATTTCAGTAAAAAGTCGATATCTGCGACAAGTGCGAATGTTAGGTCTATATTTGGATAGAGGAGACTTAAAAAATATCGGGTATCCTAGTGTAGAGATTAAAGTGAGATAACGACTAGTATTAATATAGTATACATATATATATATATTTATATGTTAGCAATAATATTAATAATTTTAAGTTTATGTGATTGTTGTATTGCGTGTATTTGTGATCAAATAAATTTATTATTGTAATTATAATATCCTAAAGCGTCTGGTTTCCGAGAACATCAGACTCACGTATGAAAAAAAATATTACAGCAATTTTCATAATATGACTATTACTCTAATTATAGTTCACAGAGACTTAGTTTATGGACATTTTTTTTTGTTTACTTGATAACGCTGTGTGAATTGTCCAGAATTATTTAATCTATTTGTTAATTAATTTATATTATTAATTATATTTATAATTTGGTAAAAAACGATAACGATCCCGATCGGTCGCCGATTTTAAGGCTCCATACAAAAATCTTCAAACAAAAACAACAAAGTGATTTTTAGAAGTACAGACTAACAAATAGGTAGCACCTACATTTCTACTCCAAACCGTTAACAACCTTCACCGCTTTAAAATAAGATAAAAAATGGCTTGAATCAGGCTCGTCTTGGGGAGGTGTCTAAGATGACAGACACTTCTATTATAACGATAAAAGCCACTATTCCGAAACTGGATTTTCTTATCAACTATGCATGAAGCCTTTCATCGTATCTAAAAATACCTGTATATAAAGTAATACCCACACAAAACCGGTACCTAATTCTAAATTATTATCTCAAATGATCTCTCATCTGGGAGATAATTCAAAGATAAATAGAGCCAGGAGCTTTTTATAACAAGGTATTTTTGGAGGATTTTATAATTCTTCCGCCAGCTTTAGAATAAGAAACAAATAATTGGTTCTGAACGTTATTATGGACATCACCGTTCATCGTTTTTTGTTGGAAATAATTATTTCGTAAGTACCTACCATAGTTATAAAAAGCTTTGAGGTTTTATGTTCCGTTATATATGTTATATGTTATATATAATACCTACAGATTAGATAATAACATTTTATAGGTACATATATGCTATCCTACTAATATTATGTAAAAGCGAAAGTTTGTTAGTAGGGATGGATGGATGGATGTTTGTTACTCTTTCACGTAAAAACTACTGAATGGATTTTTATGAAACTTTACAATAATATAGCTTATACATCAGAATAACACATAGGCTACAATTTATAAATATATTGTATATTATCCAAAATATATATCACCACGCGGGTGATACCGCGGGGCGCAGGTAGTCTCAGAGATTTTTGCATCCAAAAGCTTTGGATTTAAAACAAAAGATATTTGATATGAGACTTTTTGGTTAAAAGCTTGCCTGGCATGTGAACAGATAATAATGCTAATATGACAATCCACACAGCATCATCTAGCCCCAAGCTAAGCACAGCTTGTGTTATGGGGTACTAGATTACAGATATACATAATACAATACATTACATAATTATACATATATTTTTTATCATACTAAGAAACGACTAGAAAACTCGGAAAAAATTTGCAGATCGTATAAACATTTGTCCCGAGGCGGGAATCGAATCCGCAATCTCCTGCGTCGCAGCCGGACCTTCGCCCTCAAGGGACCCCTATTTAGTTTTTGAGCAATTAGCTGGGCTAAACGACCTAATTATACATTTTATGGCCATTAAATAATTTCTTAATCAAACGTGGATATTCAATATTCATTTTATTCTTTACGTTCGTCAAGTGAGTACCTGTCTAGGGCTGAGCCATCCGAGTTCTAAATAAATCAGTTTTAAATTCATATGGATCGTCCGAGTTCTAAATAAATCAGTTTTAAATTCATATGGATCATCCGAGTTCTAAATAAATCAGTTTTAATTCATATGGATCATCCGAGTTCTAAATAAATCAGTTTTAATTCAAAATAAAGTAATTAATAAAAAATAATAATAACAAAGTAGACAATTTACAATTGAAAAAGTTTATGCGGCTTCATGTGTTAAAAGGTGTGTTACATTATAAATATTGAGTAAGTATTGGTAGTATAAGTTTTTATTTGCCTACGGATTAAAAAAAATAGTAAATATTAATAAATAATAAAAACAAAGTAGAGTTTTTACAATTGAAAAAGTTTATGCGTGTTAATAGATTGAGTTATATAAATGTATGTATTATTTTCCTACGGGCTTTTTGTCCTTGTTCCTACGTGTTTGTTGACTGTGTAGATTAAATATAACTCAATGAATTATTAGGTATACATTCGTCCTCTGATTAAAATTAGATTGTTGAAACAGTAAATAATCTTGTATATAAAGAATGACTTATTTTGTAAGCCTAAAGAAAATAAAATATTTTGCATATTGAATTTTGAAACATTCTATGAAAAAACAAAAGAAAATCGCGACAGTTTTAAAAAATACGAGTATATCCTACAGGTTGGATGACCATTGTTGTTCAAAGTTCAAATTTCAATAATTTTGCTAATGCATGTTGTTTGATTGCTTTATTTGTTGAAATGCGAAATGTGATTTATTGCAACATTATTATAATTATTCAAATAATTGTAATAATGTTTGCTCTTTCATCATCATTGGTAGGCATTTAAATTGTAGGTACAGTTAGTAGTAGGTAAAAGGTGTTTATGAACTTCTGTTGTATTTCTAGATTGTATTAGGATTGTAATTTATATTTTTTGAAAACCTGGAGATGTCTCAAGTCTTGGGCATATTATTCGTAAATATTTTTAAACTTGACGACCGATGTAGCGCGGTGGGCGAAAGTCCGCCTGCGACGCAGGAGGTTGCGGGTTCGATTCCCGCCTCGGAACAATTGTGTGTACGATCTGCAGATATTTGTCCCGGGTGTTCTGGTCGTTTTCTATGTATAATAAAAAAATATCTATCTATGTAATATATAGTATTATGTATATCAGTTATCTAGTACCCATAACACAAGCTCTGCTTACCATGGGGCTAGATAATGCTGTGTGAATTGTCCAGCATTATTTATTTATTTATTTATTTACTTACGCGATCTGTACACATAATTATAAGTATCGATACAACGGGTATTTATCGCGTTTTTTTACCTTTTTTCCCAACGTTTCAACAGGTTTACACTCTGTCGTGGTCACAAAGTCGGGAAAGACAGAGTGTAAACCTGTTGAAACGTTGGGAAAAAAGGTAAAAAAATGCGATAAATACCCGTTGTATCGATACTTATAATTACATATTATTCTTACTGTGTATTGTATATTTTATACTTAAGGTAGGGTAGTGCTTCACACTAGCGCAGCCTCCAAGTATTTATTTTTATTTTTACGCAAAAAAAACGCATTTTCAAAATTAATTACACAGTTTGAGATTCCTAACACAAGCTATTTTAATGCCTCTGTAATGTAATAGTTTTGTTTTACATAGTTTAGTGATGCTAAATTTGAGTTTGGTAGACACCAATCTCTGTTTAACTAAACTATACTCGTTAGTATAAAAGAAAACTTTAAAAGATACTTTAACAAAAACCAATATTTGATAGGTAGAGACCATAAACTGCCCAATAAATTCAAGAGAATTTCCCTTAGTTTAACTTAGTTTAAATAATAAGAAAAAATATGTAGCGTCGTATTATTCATTCAATTTTTTGAAAATTACTTTGTTTCGTGGTTTGCAATTTTAGTAGATATTACGGTGGCGATAGTTTCGCTTACTCAGCTCCTTAAGTTAAACACATAAGATAAAATAACATAACAATAAAGTCCGTTTTCACAGACTATCTTACCCACACTAAATCAATTCGTATTTTCATAAGATAATTACAGTTGATATCAAAACAATTAAAGACAATAAACCGAACTAATAACTCAAGACCTAAATTAACCTTCCCTCTTTACAGATAAGGACCCACACACGAAGAGAAGAAAGTTCATTTTGCGACATCGCGCTATCATAACAACCTGATATCACAACAAACCTGCAGAATAAACAGACAGAAAAATACCAGATATCGAGCACAATGACAGTGTCAGTGAGGCCGTGATATAGTTCTGCATCACGAGAAGTGCAGAGAACGCAATATGTCGACTGAGAAACCTAAGCCGTTGGGGAGAGCAAGGGTGGTCACTTCACAGGTGAGGAAACACAATATTTGATAATAACTTTGTAAGGTAGGTATATCAGAGCATCTGGTCGATGCACCACGTGGCCCGAGAGCTGGTGATTACCTGGCGCAATGCATCATTATTGCCACATAGCGGGGAAACGCATCCAGCGTCTTAGGAACGCTTGATTTGGTATTTTTTTAGATCAGTTAGGCTACCTCCTGACTGTTTGCAACAGTATTCAGTAAACTCGAGAAAGAATACCAGATATCGAACACAATGGCAGTGTCTGTGAGGCCGTGATATAGTTCTGCATCAGGAGAAGTGCAGAGAACGCAACATGTCGACTGAGACACCTAAGCCGTTGGGGAGAGCTAGAGCAGTCACTTCACAGGTAAGGCATAACTATGTTTGATAACAACTTTGTTAGGTAGGTACATATATCAGAGCATCTGGTCGATGGTGAGTACCTGGCGCAACGCATCAACCATGCGGTGGGGAAATGCATCCAGCATTTTGGGAACATTTCATTGGGTATTTGTTTGGATCAGTTGAGCTACCTCTAGCTGTTGATTTTGTTCATAAATAAATAAATAAACATTTTGGTTCTTACCATGCAAACAATAAATTTATATATAAAACTAGCTGTCCCCGTGGCTTCACCCTCGCGGAAATCTAGGTCGAATGGTTTAAATGGTAAAAAGTATCCTATATCCGTCTGCTGGCTCTAAATCGGTTCAGCGGTTCTTGAATTATAAATAGTGTAACTAACACGAATTTCTTTTATTTAAATATATGTATTAGAGTTAGGACAGCCTATGGTAATCCACTGCAGACTATAGGCCTCCCCTAATGAGTGCCATTGCGCCCTGTCTTTAGCTTGACGCATCCAGCATCTGCCTGCAGTTTCGCAGTGCGTCATCCCACCTGGCCGGAGTTCGTCCTACACCATGTATACCGAGTCGTAGTCTACTCAAGAACTCGTTTACCCTATTTGAATACTTAGAGCTATCAAAACACCAACTATGTGAGGTAGTGCTTACATATTTTATGAATACAAATAAAGAAAGAAAGAAAGAAAATACATTTATTGATTCACAAATAGGTACAGCTTGCTACTAAATAATAATAATACATAAGTAAACAAGAACATAAAGAAATAAATAAAATGAACTACGTATGTATTATATACAAGCAACAAGCGACTCCACAAAGCGAACCAATAGGTCCTGTCTCAGCATAATGTTGCAAATCAAACTGATAGAGCAATAAATTTCTAGTCAATAGTTCACACGCGCTTCTGGTCCAAGTATAACTCAGAATAGTAAACTTCCATATATATTAAGGGTATAATAAAATACGTCCAATAAAATCAACTAAAAGCCTTTTAATTAGTCATAAAAAAAAGTCTATGGCTCGACTTCGTCAAGAACTAAACGGGCGATCAACGGCATGTTTTGATCATCTTGACAGAATTAAGTTTAAGGTAGGTAAATCTTCTGTTATCCATCGGTTTAGGTTTAAATAAATAATATGCTGTTCGAATTCCATAGGCCGTGATTTACGAGCTTGTATTTTTAGCTTTTGAGAATAAAATACGAAAAAGTTCCGCTACGCATTAAAATTAGTAAACACCTTGTGCTTTACGAATAATAATTACAAAAATATATAAAGCTGTTATTTTTGGAAATCCTGGAAAAATAACGTTAATACTAACGTAACGTTAGAAGTTATTTTACTTATTAATTGTTTTTGTGACTTAATATTTTATACCTATGTCGAACTAAACGGGCGATCAACAGCATGTTTTGATCATCTTGACAGAATTAAGTTTAAGGTAGGTAAATCTTCTGTTATCCATCGGTTTAGGTTTAGACTACGGTTTAGATAAATAATATGCTGTTCGAATTCCATAGGCCGTGATTTACGAGCTTGTATTTTTAGCTTTTGAGAATAAAATACTAAAAAGTTCCGCTACGCATTAAAATTAGTGCCTTGTGCTTTACGAATAATAATTACAAAAATATATAAAGCTGTTATTTTTGGAAATCCTGGAAAAATAACGTTAATACTAACGTAACGTTAGAAGTTATTTTACTTATTCATTGTTTTTGTGACTTAATATTTTATACCTATGTCGAACTAAACGGGCGATCAACAGCATGTTTTGATCATCTTGACAGAATTAAGTTTAAGGTAGGTAAATCTTCTGTTATCCATCGGTTTAGGTTTAGACTACGGTTTAGATAAATAATATGCTGTTCGAATTCCATAGGCCGTGATTTACGAGCTTGTATTTTAAGCTTTTGAGAATAAAATACGAAAAAGTTCCGCTACGCATTAAAATTAGTGCCTTGTGCTTTACGAATAATAATTACAAAAATATATAAAGCTGTTATTTTTGGAAATCCTGGAAAAATAACGTTATATATATATATATATATACTAACGTAACGTTAGAAGTTATTTTACTTTTTAATTGTTTTTGTGACTTAATCTATTATACCTATGTTTACCTATATTTTTACCAACTACAGGAGGTTTTATGTTCGACTATATGCATTTATTTTACGTATGTTCATCGATTTCTCGTCAAGTTAATAAGTCGGCAATAGCTGAGCATGTAGTAGACTCAGAACCTAATCACTGGATTGAACTACACAAACCGCAAGTCATCTGTAATGAAAGGCATTACTACAAAAGAATGTTTCGGGAAGCGATTGAAATTAAGAAATATCCTAATTTCAATCGTGAAGACGGGTTCAAACTCTCTGCCTCGTGGAATCCAGTGATAGCAAAGTGTAGTCGTCGTAATCCGGTCTCTCATTGCGTCGCGGACACTGTTAGTGTTGTGTGTCGTCCGAGTGTGCAGATGGACATTCCTACTATTGAACATGAAATGAGGGTAGTTTCAAATAAACTAGCCCCCGTTTCGCTGAGGCGGTAACTCCAGTACTCCAATCATCCCGTGACCACGACAGAGTGTAAACCTGTTGAAACGTCGGGAAAAAAGGTAAATAAACGCGATAAATACCCGTTGTATTATTACTTATAATTATCGATTTCTCCGTCAATTATGGACTTATTTTAAACATTATTTATATTTTATAGAGAATGATCCTAAATTGATCCAATAAACAATTAATTCCCGAGGGGTTAGTTTTTATCCCGTAAAGCTTTTATACAACTTGATTCTATTGAAAAATTACGACTAGCTACAACAATTTTTGTGATATCTTCACCAATTCTTAATAGATTTTGATGATTCCTTCGTTGTTGTATAAAAAATTGAATTTGGGTAGTCCCAATGTAATCCTCGAGGAATTAATATGTGCGTGCACCGTAAAACGTAGGTATCTAAAACATCATCAAATGATAAATATTCACAACCACTTGTATCAATGGTTTCCATGGCAACGGGCGTAAACATGAGATATTTTCTTTCGTCGTTTCATCTATGGTTCACCCATCGATCATCGCATCAAACTAAATTAGACACTAATTTTAATTAGTCTAACATGTCGATAGTTGAAAAATTAGATCGCGCTATCGAAGACTTCCAAACCCGATTTCACCATATACGAATATGAAGTGTGTATAGTTTTCTAAATACTTTATTTATATTTAGAATTGAAAACTCACTCAGAATCACATTTTGCCGCTAAAATTATGTTGTAGTATGCTCGAATAAAACCAGGTTTTTTTTTAAATTTAAATTTTAAACCGATTACAAATGAACTTGATTCTATGTTGCTTGAATGTCGGGTAGTAAAAATGAGTAAATCTAATTCACATCAATTTCACAATACAATATCATTGCAATATCTCAATATCTCTGAGGCCAATGACCAGCAATTGCTCTCATTTGTGACCCTGCCCATTGATTGATGTTTCAATAGAATAGATATAGTCAGCGTCGTCAGAATCAGCGCTAGTCGTATTGATCTTACGAATATCTAGGCTGGTGATTGTTAAAAAATAATAGTACCAATACCCAATAGGTACAATACAATATGCTTGGGGCTAGAAGCAGTATTTATCTATCAGATAGTATTTATCTAGGTTCCCAAAAAGTATTTTTTTTCGAAATACTTACCTAAAATGAAATGAAAGCCAATCTCATTTTGCACATTTTTATGCGAAAATGGTTTTTTCACACACAAGTTTTCTTCCTATTTCTTTCGTATTAAAAACAACAATATCTTATGCGTTATTTATTCAGGAACATAGCTTATATTGTCTAGTTACAGAATAACAATACTTTGTGAAGAATACAAAAAGTTTTCAGTCATAATTTTTGGTATTACGGAACAAACCAAATTTTTAACGGCTAATTTTGCTATCGCGCACGCATGGGGCGCGGCGCAAAGGTTAAACAGGGACAGCGATATTCGGAGCGATTTTTGCAAGCGAGGGTCGCCGCACCCTTAACATACCTAGAACTATCCGTTTTGAACATTGTAAGACCATCATTATGTTATTTGTTATTTGACAATCGGCTTATTAAACAGGCTGTTCTTGAATTCTCGCTGTTCGTGATTTACGAGGTTGACGATTTTGAGAATAAAAATTCCATTCCACGAAAAATTTAGTAAACATCTATTCAGTGTGGTAAAACTATATTTTGACTCAAAAAAGACACCACATGGCTTCTGAACAAAAACCATGTTCTACTGACTCTACAGAATTAAAATTTACTCTCAATTCGGCTGTGTAATGAAAATTAATAATGCCGGACAATCCACACAGCGTCATCTAGCCCAAAACTAAGCAGAACTTGTGTTATTGGTACTAGATGAATGATATACATCTCTATATATATATAAAAGAAAGTCGTGTTTGTTACAATACTTATAACTCGAGAACGGCTGGACCGATTTAGCTGAAAATTGGTGGAGAGGTAGCTTAGAACCAGGAGTCTAACATAGGATACTTTTTATCATTTAAACAATTTGACACATAGATTTCCACGGGGGCGAAGCCGCGCGGAGCAGCTTGTAATAAAATATATTATAGATAGATATTTTCTAGTATACATAGAAATACCCAGAACACCCGAAACAAATATTTGTAGATCGTAAAAATATTTGTTCCAAGGCGGGAATCGAACCTCCTGCGTCGCAGGCGGACCTTCACCCGCCGCGCCACATCGGTCGTCAATGTTTAAATGACCCCTCTTGTCTTCAGGTGTTAGCATGCATATCGCTAGACTGCCTGCTGATCGGACTGGGCATGTCCATCAGCTTTGTGACGATGGTGCTTCCTGACGTTCTCCACGCCAAGGAAGGTTTGTCGCTGAATGAAGAACAGGCCAGTTGGTTTGGTAAGATAATGATTTTTGTCGCTACTTTTTATCCTGAAAGAAATACTTGATATAAATCAGATTTGGCGCCGGAGCCGAGTTATTCATATTTCCTTATCAAATATAGTTTCGGAGCCTATTCAATGCAAACAAACAAAAAATCAATCCTTTCCTCTTTATAATATTATAATAGTATAGACTAGCTGTCACGCCCGCGCTTTCATTCGCGTGGACTTAAGAAATTATTCCTTCAACGAAGCAAACTATCATAATTAAAGTTTTACAACAAACATTTACGATTTTAAAGGTATTATGCGAAAATCTATGGAACCCATTTCTACCTTCTTGCTTCTTAGATTTCTTATTTCCAAAGCTTGGTTCTTATTGGCTGCCTAATGAGATCGCTTCTAAGCGATAAGGCCGCCCATTGTACCTGTCGCATATAATTTATTTTTGTAATGATTAATTTGATTATGGTGTACAATAAAGAATCGCTTCTAAGCGATAAGGCCGCCCATTGTACCTGTCGCATATAATGTATTTTTGTAATGATTAATTTGATTATGGTGTACAATAAAGAATCGCTTCTAAGCGATAAGGCCGCCCATTTACCTGTCGCATATAATGTATTTTTGTAATGATTAATTTGATTATGGTGTACAATAAAGAATTTTTGTATTGTATTGTATGTCGTAAAATAAACAAAATGTCAGCCTCGTAGGCAGAGTGCTCGCCACCACTGAAGTCTTACGGCAAAAGCGGGAACTAAACAACATTACATACAACAACAACAGCGACATTTAATTATTCGATTATTTTAGTTCTGCGAAGAAAGCAGCGCCGCGTCTATCGGACTTCAGTGGTGGCGCGGACTCTACGTCACTTTTATAGTTCAAGAGATTTCGTTATAGTTATTGTATTCTCTTTGGTTATGAGTTTTCAAGAAATCTTTAACCCTCATTTTTACATTTTTATTATATTCATAAAAATAATTATTACAATATTCTTCTCTTTCTTCTTTCATTTAAAACGGGATATTTACCATGATTTGCACAGGCACAGTTGCATGCGCCATGATCACGGAGTTACTCCGTGAAATATTGGATAACTCAAAAATCAAATCATGGTAAATATCCCGTTTTAAATGACTTTAATATTACAATAATTGTAAAAAGGAAAATAAAATCGCGTGGCGACTTCTCAAAACCAGTGCGTCGTATAGCTCACACAAACATCCATCATTTTATCCCTAAGAAAGAAAAATAAATAAATAAACATAAAAAAATATTGTGAACGAATTCCTAAAGACGTTGCAAACTAAACATTAACTCTTTCAAATCAACTTCTACTTTGTTGAGAAACTTCGAAACAAACACAAAAGTAACTTTTTGACAAACAAAGTTATGCCGAGCTTATTTCAGGATTCTTTTTTCAAACAATTAATCACATTTTTTTATGATTTGCTTGGGGAATCTACGGTAAACTTTCAACCCCTATTTTGAACCCTTAGGGTGTGATTTTAAAAAACTTCTTAGATTTTACAGGAAGTAGAATATTATTTTTGGGTCGGTATTTACAGTACAATAGTCGGTATTTTAGTTCATAATTCATTTATTGTTTGTGAGTCAGAGTAATTGATAGTCAGATACATAAGACTTATTTGAGATCGCTAGATTCTGCTGCTTAGGCGTAGAATCATTATAATAAACAATTAATATTATAGCTAACTAGCTTATACAATATTTCATAATTATTATTATCTTATAAAAAAGCATGCAGATGTAGTTTTTTGTCACTTTCCCTAATTTTTTTTACAACGTAATAAAATGTTCGGTTTCCCAGTAAAAGCTTAGGTAAACTGCTAACTGGTAAGTAGGTACCTGATTAAATAGTATTAAAATATGTAGAACTGTTAGGTATCACAACTGATCAGACATATCCAATGACAACTTCCGATGACAGAAACCTTAGAAGCAATGCCACGTTCGCAAAATATTTCGCGCTTGACCAAGCAGATATAAATAGGTTATGCATATTTACATTTTATGGCGGAACTATGTTTTAGCACTTACACCTTCCCACTAGCTTTTTGTATATGTAGCCTGTCGATGTAAAAAAACCTCTAATGATTATAACATTATAATTCGAAAAACAAAAGCAAAAAGTAAAATCACTACATTGTATAAAACAAAGTCGCTTCTCGCTGTCTGTCTGTCCCTATGTATGCTTAGATCTTTAAACCTACGCAAACGATTTTGATGCGGTTTTTTCAATAGATAGAATATTTCAAGAGAATGGTTTATAAACCATTTGACATACAGATTTCCAAGTGGGTGAAACCGCGGGGCGCAGCTAGTCAGCAATAATATGCCCAAAAAAAATGTCTGGTATAAAACACGTTGGCGTTGACTAGGTATCGTTATGCATGTAAATTTAATGGAAAGAAGTTGGCCTCTAATAGTTACATGCTTCACGACGCCTTCAGAGATATAGTAAATATTCAAAACTTATTAAAATATACACTTTTGATAAGACAAACATCTAAATGCTTTTAAAAAATGATAAACCTAGTTTATTAACTGCATCCATCGATTCCGTTGAAGTCAGTCAGTTTTAGGCTCAACTCACACCAATAGAGCGTCGAAGCGCAGCGACCCGCTCGGTAGAGAAGGCGCGCGGACTCCCGCGACTGCTCGAGAAGTCGCTGAAATGCTCGAGAAGTCGCGCGCCATCTCGAGCCCGCCCGCGATTAATTCACGGGTCGCTCTCCTATGCGCAGTTCACTTTCAACAAAACTCAAAAATAAATAAATAAAAAATAATCAAAAATAAATAAGCTTTTCTTCATCCATTTCCATCACATATGTATTCGTTGCACTGCAAAGAATGAATGCGAATGCTCGCGCGCAACAGACGCGCGCGGGGAGCGGGTGCGAGGGGCGGGATATTGCCAGCAGCGGCCGCTCGCGACTGCTCGAGCATTCTCGAGAGTTCCCGCGACTTCTCGCGCAGTCGCTCGGCTCCGTTTATAGAATTCGCCGGAATGCCCGCGGCGCCGCGGGCATCCGCGCGACTCGTTCGAGTTTCTCATGCAATAATAAGTTTTATTGTAATGAAAATAAAGTTAAAATTCATATGACACTGAAACTGCGCTCCGCTTCGCTGCGTTTCGACGCTCTTTTGGTGTGAGTTGAGCCTTAGATACGACCTTGAGCTTTCTAAATTAAACTTGAATATTATTCAAAAACATATCCTAGTAGAATAATAAAAATAAATAAATAATGCTGGACAAACTGAGCATCATCAAGTCCCAAGCGAAGCAGAGCTTATTTTTTTTGCATAGGAACAAATATCTGCAGGCACAAAGTCTTTATAATTTCACTTATGTTCCTAAGCCTTCTGGTATTGCTTAGTTGTATTCCGTAATAAAGAGCTCAGAAATAAATCCCAGTAGTTCTGTCAACAGAACAGGTGGGAGTAAACGATTTTTATCATGCCTAAGTTTAAATGCACATCATGAAATTCTGTCAAAAATGTATAATTGTTTAAATATGATCTTCGAGTTTAATAAAAACGCTATTAAAACACTTAATATAAAAAAAAAGACTTACTATATTCCCTTATTCCAGGCAGTATGGCGTTTCTATGCCAGCCACTCGGCAGTATCGTCTCTGGACCTATCCTGGACCACTTCGGGCGAAAAAAGGCCATATTCCTGGTGAACATACCGCATCTTATCGCGTGGATACTCATGTACTCCTCGTGGAACATACCATCGCTGTTCATAGCTAATGCACTGCTGGGTATTGGAACTGGAGTGATGGAGGCGCCTTCGGTGACTTATGTCGGGGAAATCAGGTATATTATATATCATTCATCGTCATCATCATAAGCACATAGTAGTCTACGGCTGGACAAAAACCTCCCCCAATGAGCGCCATAGCGCCCTGTCTTCAGCTTGCCGCATCCAGCATCTACCTGCAGTCTTTCGCAGGTCGTCATCCCACCTGGTCGAACTTTGGTGATTATCGGTTAACCATCAAATTCTTTATGATCTCCTCGGAAACTTTTCATTAATAATATCTGTTGGTTTAAAACATAAAAAAAGTAAATTATTATCTGCTTCTTTTATCTTTATGACATTTATTTCATTAGTATACTAGATGCCAAGCCAAACTAAAACTAAAAAACCTGCATTGAATGTTGTCTGAGAATAACATAGCGCTAGATTCCGTTTTTCAATGCGTATTTAATGCAAATACTAAATTAATTTGAGAGGGCAAGAGTGAATGGCCATTAGTTCCTGGCCAATATTTTTGATATTGAAATTCAATATGAGAGATGGATGTTCATCGTGGAAAATCAAATAAAAGCTTAGTTGCCAAATATAGCTTTACTTGTGTGTAATGTTTCATTTATAACTATAACCGAATGAGTTACAAGTTACAATCAAATTATAAAAACAAATTAGAACTAGTATTTACAATTGAAACAATTGCGCTAACTCAGCCTGTTTCAAACAATCTACAGGTAGCTTAACCGATCCATATTAATACCAGTCGGAAGCGTTCCCAAGAGGCTGGCTGCATTGTGGCAATGCTGATGCGCTGCGCCAGATACCAGCTCTCGGGTCACGCGTCGCCTCGACCAGCCGCAAAACTCTAACCCCCATATCTTTAGTCATTACCTCAAATAATTCTCCACTTAAACTTGTTCAAGGGCGTTTCGAGCATTCCTCCAAAACATGCTCGAGTTCGGTATGCTTAGTCGTTAATTTGGTTATATATCAACCTCACTCGAACATGGTTGAGTCGAGTCAGTGCGTCACCGTTACCGTTACCGTTGTAGGTTTCATCGTCGTAAATGTAATTGAGATAGTCTCCAAAATCCATTGTAAATAACAACAAACTATTTCGAGGAGCATTCAAGGTAGGTAGCGACGTACTTTGAGATGACAGTTCGTTATTCTACTCATATGAGAAAATTCTCGAAGGCTGTTTCGAGTGAAGGATTTTTTTTCGATCAAGCATACCGAAACGCATTTGGAGGTTGAGTAAAGTTTGAATCGAGGTCGAGGTAATGACTAAAGATATGGGGGTTACCCCCATTATCATATCTTTAGTCATTACCTCGACCTCGAAGTATAGAGTCTGATAAATAGAATTGGTCTTTCCCCAGTGCGCAGGTAAGCAGGTCCAGCCTCAGCTTAATGTCAACTTCCTGAAATGATATTTTAAGGTTGAAAATAAATAACAAATTATTTTCTAGTGACCCTTCAGTCCGAGGTATTCTGACCACTCTGTGCAACGGGTTCACTTCCACCGGTCTCTTCATCTCCTACTTGTTGGGGACGGTGCTACCCTGGAGACAGGCAGCGTTGGTGGCACTCACAGTACCGTTAACTACAATGGTGCTGGTTTTGTTTGTAAGTAACTTTTGTTTTATTTTGACGACCGATGATGTGGCGCGGTGGACGAAGGGCCGCCTGCGACACAGGAGGTTGCGGGTTCGATTCCCGCCTCGGAACAACTGTATGTACGATTTGCAGATATGTTTTTCGGGTGTTCTGGTTGTTTTCTATGAATAAAAAAAATATCTATCTATGTAATGTATTGTACTATGTATATCAGTTATCTAGTATCCGTAACACAAACTCTGCTTACCATGGGGCTAGATAATGCTGTGTGAAATTGTCCAGCATTATTTATTTATTTATACAAAATAAATAAATAAATAATGCTGGACAATTTCTATAAAAAACATGCGGGGCAGTCTTTGGGGATTGCCGGTCGATCGGTAGTCCCTAAATAAATATAAAATTACATAGTTATTATGAAAACTAAGTAATTTTATTTATAGTGGGAAGCGTGCGGTGATGATCACGCGAGTTTCAGGCTTTTTATTCGCCCAAAAAGTACACATCACAGTTAGGACAGCGTTCGGTAACGATGACGAGGTTCCATGATTTTTGTTCACTCAAAAAGTGCTCGCGCCTAGAGACACAACAATGTATTTAGGATGATGTTGGGACTGCCTCGATTTTGCAGTGCATCGGGAATGTTTGCGGAATACCAGACGGATGGCTTTGCTGCCATTCTCCGTAAAAAGACTGCATCCCTGATGCGCAGGGTGCGCGACAGCCCCAACACCATCCTAAGCACTATAGCAGGTAGAATCACCTCTCCCCTGTGGAAATGTTTCATGGGGAGAGTGATTTCATTTAATTTAGTTTTAATTTCTAGTATTAGGTATAACTCCCTAGTAATACGTTCTTAATGTTTATTTTACTAACAAATTATGGATCATTTAAGTTATCTGAAATAAAATCATTTTTTTATTTTTTTTTAAAGAAGTTTTCACTTCAAAAACTTAAAATAAACCATACAAGTTCGCCGTTCAAACTAGGTTCGTAGATAACCCGTTCACTGCCCAGCCTCAGGGACGCAAGACAAGCTGGTTTACCTGAACATGTGCAACAGTGGCAATAAAAGTGTTTACCCGCTCAAATTCAATTTATATTTTTATTAGCTTATCTTTTTCATCTTCCTTGAAGGATCTCCCAGAGTTTTTCAATTCCTACTGGACCTCTTGACGCAATAGGTAGCGCACTTCAATTCCAGCCCACAAATGTTTGTACGATCTGCAAATATTTGTTCTGAGTGTTCTGGGTATTTTATCTATGTAAGTATAATATAAAATATGTATTGTATTATACAATTATAGATATCATTCTAGTATTCATAAAACAAACTCTGCTTAGCTTTGGGATGATGCTGTGTAGTAAATAGTTAATGATACCGTCGATAAATATTACAACAAAGTAGGTGCCCATAATAAGTTCAATACCTTGATAAAAATGCCTGGGAGAAATCGCTATCAGCGATAAGGCCGCCTATTGTACTTTTTATGTGTTATATTTAGATATAAGGTGTTATTTTATAGTTTTAAGTGCAATAAAGTGTTAAATCATTCATTCATTTAATAAATATGTACTTATAATTAAATTTATTGATAAAATATCATCTTGTAGACTTATTGACAAGCTTACACATTTTTTGCCGTAATTATGACAAACTATTTATTCATTTCATAGTGAGGTAGATTTATTCAATACCAAGTACAAGTAAGCTTAGACGCTTACTTAGTGACCAATTCTTTAACGTGTAAACTACATTATGTTATCTGTTTAAATTCGTTTTGTTTTTTCATTATTTTCTATACTTATGTCTATTTATTATCTTCATAAAGTCGTCAACCTACTTAGCTTCATAACTTAAATTTTTTAAGTGTCTATCAGCGGAAACTTTTAATTATTCGTCAGCAAACATGCGCTGGGTCTTTCCAGGCATGTTCTATATATGTACATACCTCATTTGTAAACCTAGCTGGAAGTTTCTCCAAAATTTTGTAAATAAATACATTTATTTAAATCAGTCAATTTAAAAATAAAAAAAATTAAGAAAAATTTATAAAGTTTCTAGATAAAAAGATACATATAAATCTAGATTGAAAGATAGCGCCTTTTAATCTAGATTTTTATCTTTTTATCTGGAAACTTTATCTATTTTTCTTAATGTAAAAGATTTTGGTCGGCTAAGGATATATAATTTAGATCAAAGATGGAACTTTTTAAGATCATTATGAGTTTCAGTGACATTCGCGTTATCGAGATCCGGTTTTAAAACGAACATGTTAGGATTCAGAGCATGGCAATAAATAAACACCGTTTCAAACTAAGTATTTCTTTTTCTAGACTTTACAGAATAAGCAGACACATCTGTTAATTATTTTGTATTATATATAATTAACATATTACTTACACACGCATTTCTTTGTAATTACTTTTGATAATCGTGTTTTGTTTTAATTTTGTACTTTTGTGATTAAGCTGATTAATTGTATGTGTGTGTTTTATGTGTCAAATAAATGATTTACTTACTTACTTACTAACATTTATAAACAAATTAAGAGAGAGTCGACGAAGACTCTGAGACATCGTTTCACATCGTTTTATTAGTGTTATTACATACATATATTAAAATAATATATTGTGTGATTGTACAGAATTCATTATTATTATCATTTTACTATTTATACATACTCGTATATATTATATTTCAGTTTTATTATGGAAATTAACACTAATTATTTACTGTATTTGTGATACTCAAATTAAGTGAATATACGAGTAAATATATAAATACTACCTTATTTATTTGTGGTACTCTTAATTCGGTGGCTTAAATAAGTGGCTCCTTGACAAATGTTTCTAGTATAAATGAATAATTATATTAGATAGATAGATAGATAACACTTTATTACACCACACAAAACAGAAAATAATACAGAGATAAAAACTTAGAATAAAGGTATAAAGGGCGGCCTTATCGCTGAGAGCGATCTCTTCCAGGCAACCTTGGGATATTAATCTTAAGTAGAAAAATTTCTTATGCTTTGACAATGATTGTAAATTATATTGAAGTTAATAACTATTTATTTTAGGGTATATTCTAAAATAAATAGTTATTAACTTTAAGATAATTTACATTTATTTTCCTTTTCCTATTTTAATTGTTGATTTACTATTATACTATTATTGACTACATACTCTAGTTATAAGACCTGACTTGTACCTATAATAATGTGTTCAGCAAATAAATGATTTGATTTGATTCGGTAGGTGATAAACACATAATTTACTTTATTATTATAGTTATGGCCAATATTAATGCACATAATAACGTTACATTAGGGACAATTTATATGAAAATCCTAAAAATATTGGTTTTATGATAATGATAAAAAATTATTTTACGGCAGCTACAAACTGCCTGCCATTAATTACCATAAATATGTAAAATAAATTATTAATTTTCATATTTTAATAGGATATATAATATGTTTTATGAGACCATTACATAACGAGCGATTTCATTAGCGTATCATTAAAAATGTATTAGTTATCAGCGTCTTTACAACAATGGGCATTATACTAATAGTTTTAATATAATTACATTTTAACTTTTTATGTGCAATATCTATTCTTAGCACTGTGCAAATACAATTCATAATTTATTTATTTATTTAAACTTTATTGCACTATTAAAGGTACAAAGGGTGGGCTTAATGCCGAGGCATTTTCTACCTGCCAACCAGGAAACACATGTTTTAAATAAAGGGTTGGCGTGCTAACATTACATACAAATATAAGTAATAGTAACTATGTTTATGACATTTTATAATTTATATATATATATACCTAAAATACATATTATATTATACATATCTATATACCTAAGAAAAATAGCTAAAACAATAAATATACAGTTCCAAATATAGCATAAGTATCAAATCAAATCAAAAGAAGAAGAAAAAAAAAAAAAAAAAAATAGAAACGTTTTATGAAGAGCTATGATTGTATAACCTCTCATGAAAAAGCCTTCGCACCGATTTCTTGATTTACGCGGATACCATCTTCGGGTGTATCATATTGTGCACCCGAGGATGATACCCGCTATGTGTAGCCATTCTGTGCTGTTGGCTTTAGCCCCACGCAAGCTTTCCAAAGGACCGGGTCACGAAGAAACACAATAATAATGATTTTTAATTAAACCAATTTTTTTTATAGGTTCCCGAAACCCCAATATGGCTCCTATCACAAGGCCGTCAAGAAGAGGCTCTCCAGTCGCTATGCCGCCTCCGAGGCTGGGCTCAACCAGAACACGTTCAAGAGGAATTCGATCAGCTCGTGGAATACAACCAGTTCATCCACCAATGCGTGGTCTGCCTCAAAGAAGGGAACACAATGAAACCTTGTACTCATAAAGGCAACAGTGTCGTCAAAAGGTTGGCCTGGAAGTTAAAGAACATTCTCTTCGTTAAAGAGACCATGAGACCGTTCATGCTTGTTATGGGATATTTCTTCTTTCATATTATGAGTGGTCTGGCCCCAGTGAGAGCGAATATGGTGAACTTATGCAAGGCGTTGGGAATGAAATATGACTCTAAAACTATTGCGGTAAGTGCTCTATTCCTTTAATTATTGTCTGCATATCTCACGAGTATAATATCAGGAAGAGCTCTTATTCACCTCGTCTACTGCTGTCTCAGCTGCGCCCCGCGTCTTCGTCCGCGTGGAAATCTATGTGTCAAATGGTTTATAAACCTTCCTCTTGAATCACTCTAAAAAAACCGCATCAAATCCGTTTCGTAGTTTCAAGATCTAAGCATAGGGACAGACAGATAGCGGAAAGCGACTTTGTTTTATACTATGTAGCTGTATTTCTATAAGATCAATAAAAGAAGCCTTCATTGAATTCCAATCTGACACGTAATTGACGTTGTTTGACGAAGGTTCAGAATAAGTACCTATATCGGTCTGTTTTTAGAAAGTTTTTATGTAATATACTACTCTAGTAAAAATAAAAGACATGTCAATGGAATGTAATAAACTTGGACAAGGTTTGGCTTTTTAGTTCAAAGATAAGATATACCCGTAGGTACGTGACTAGTTAGATATGCGTAGGCTTCACATACGGTATATAATTATGATCGGTGAAGCGAGAGACAGTTCCGGATGTTTGTTAAATTCAAATCAAATCTGTCTTTGATGTCGTAAATGAGCATGTTAGTTTTACGAACTTACATACATTATGTTATGTATATTTGTAAATTTATTTCTGTTGTTTAATAAATAATTTTTGTATTTCTTTTGAAACTATTATGATTATTTATGGCGCATGAAATTGTGCCGACAGGTTAGTTAGGTTAGGTTTGTTATGTTCGTGGAAGAAAGCGAAAGCCTCCCCAAGTTACCACCACAAACGGCACAGGCGGACACACCCTGATGTTTTTAGTAGGTTAGAGTCCCACATGTGGGACTGTACAGTACGATTACGCATGGGCGTTTTCCCCAGGATAATAAAAAAAAAGGTTAGGTTGGTGGTTATCCAGTTATAAATGACTTTTAGTATTGTGTGTGATACGAGTATAAGCAAAAAATAATAATACAACATCGCATTAGAGGCAATGGTATTTTTGAAGGTTTTAAGGTCCTAACCTTCCAAATCTTACGCAACTCCGGAAAAACAAACACCATGAGACTACAAGTAGCTACCAGTTTTATTACAAGTTGATTCATTAAAATTCAAATTGTTAAAGAATGCTGTTTGATGTCCAAGTTTTATATACCTAATTAAATCCTAAAAAAACAAAGACAGACGAGAGAATGTCTGCCCTATCGTAAACGTGATTTGAGTTTTATTCGAGAATAGTTAAGCTAAAAGTACCTTTAAGGGCATCTCTATTTATTTATTTATTTCACAAAATCCACAGTCCTTTTTTCTAAACAAACTCAAAATACTATGCTTTCTTACGACCAATAACGGATACTCAATACTCAATATATTTATTGTTGTCATCACATTGGCTTAATTAGTAGGTTCTTATGTATATATTAGTATCACAATTTGAACCCTATTGGGCGTGAACAACAAGTGGAAGGCAGACCGAGGTTGTTTTTGGTAAATATAAATATGTAGGTAGGTACTAAGGTAAGTAGTACCTACTTGTCTAGTAATTTTAGTAATTATTATATTTTATTATATTTTATTTGCCTTATCATAATGTCAGTTTTATTTATTTATTCTTATCATAATGTCAATTTGTCATTTAAAAATTCATTTTTAAATTCATTCATTAGATTTACATTTTATACACGGATATTTTTAAACAGACAGTCTAATAGCAAGTTTATTATGTTAAAAATCAGAACAAAAGTACTATTTTTCTGTAAGGGAATGTTGTTCTTTATATTTAAATTCATCACATTTTTTAAAATCTGCCTTTATGAGCAATTACCTAGTCGTATTTGGTTTAGGTTGCCGTTGATATTGCCGCACATAAAGCATATAATTAGAGTATTTAGTAGTATATATAGTATTTAGTAGTACTATATTGAATAAGTAAGTTATAATTTAATCTTCTGTCTATTTTTTTTAATGCACATATACCCACTTCTCTCTCCACTTTATCTCTCTCCCAATAAGGTTTGCTGGAAGATAACTCTTTTTAGGGTTAAGTTCGCCTTTGTATTAATTTTCTAGAATAAGTTTTGAATATAGTTTATCGTGCAAAAAGATAAAATAAATAATTATTTATTGCTTTATCTGTTATGTTTAGCCGTAAGTTTTCCTAAAACAAATAAATAAATATGACTTACCTAGGGCTAGACTTTATGCAAAATACAAATTATCATATACTCGCATATCATGTATGTGTGTGTCTGTTATAGACACTAAAATATTTACCTACCACTATTTAAAAATGTGGATGAAGAATAAGAATAATGAGAACCAGTCGATACTGAGACTAAATGGAATATTTCGTGACTCGACCAAGTCCTTTCTTTTGTGTCTCTTTCTATATAGTTTCTGTCCGCGGCTTCGCACGCGTTATTTCTATGGAATTGTGGAAACTGATGTAAAATTTTCCATTACTATCTAAAAATACACGGTAAACAGTCGCCCTCCGACCAGGTGGGATGACGACCTGCGAAAGAATGCGTGTAGATGCTTGTTAAGGACGGAGTTCTCCGGCTCGTAGTCCAACTGTTATAGTCGGAGTACTCCGATACGTTTATTTCGACGTACGCTCCTTTTACTGTTTGCTGGTTAGCGCACGCCGCCACGCACCCCTGAATGCGTAGGTTCGGGTACAGCAACACAAACGGTCCTCCTTGGCCTCTTGCGGGGAAAGGAGGAGGGTTCCTCGGCTAACTTTGCAGGGGTGTGAATAAAAGTCCTCTTGTTCCAGTGGCAGCTCTTCTTGAGGTCCCCTACTAGGGATAAAACAAAATCACTGCACTGAACTTCACTATTTATTTTCCTTAAGACTTATTCACCACTTGCAAAACTACTGAACACTTCAAAATAAGCACTCACTTCTCAATTGGAACTCTTGATTGGAACTGCTTTTTTATTAGAACTCAAAATTAGAACTGACTAAATGCATAAACAAGCTCGCCTTTTATACCTCCGTCGACCCTTACTAGAATATTCTACGATTTTCCGGGCTATACCTACCTCTTTCTAAAGTCTAGAACATTTTCGCTTTCCTTGTCTTTCTTTTTCATTTGTTCGAGAAAATGCACATAGTTAGGTAGGTATACACGACCCGGTCCATAACAACTATATCTTAATCTATGTCGTAATTGGAGGCGCGAGTACTATTATTACCTATTCTGTGTAACCTTTAAAACAAAAATAAACCTTATTATCTAATTAACAAGATTCTAACTAGATTGTGGGTTCCGTCGCCGACATTCTCCCCCTCGTGCTTCGCACCATCCACCTGGCTCGGCGACTCTCCCGGCACAAACAGCACCACCCTCGTAGCTGCTCTGCGCAGCATTCCTCCTCATGTTTCTACGTCGATGATCTGGGTATACCCATCTGGACCAGGTTGTACTTGGTTTATACTTCCGCGTGGCCAGGTGCGTCTTGGTAGGGCGTGGTCTTATCTCGTTCATGACTGTCGCGAGGTTCCCATGATTGAAGCGGCGGTGAAACTTCTCTACTATGAGTTGCGTCGCTTTCTCCTTACTATCGAACACGATGGGTCGCTTGTAGTCCCTTGTCACGCCCTTTATCGCGTCGATCCTTCCTTTCAGTTTTATGAGTCCATCTTCTAGTACCACGTCGAGCCTCCTCAACTTGCTGTCGCCCCTTACTTGCTCCATCCGTTGAAGACGCCTGATGTCCTCACTGAAGCTACTTTCATGACTCTTCTTTGGTAGCAAGGTTTCAGCTTGTTCCAGGAGCTCTGTTTCTAGTGGTATAATCTTATCTCCTCGTGTTGAAGAAGATGGTTTCCTTTCTCCGGCCTTCTTTGGCTTCCTTATCATCTTTTTCCAGTCCGGGTCTGCTTGGCTGACGTTGACCATATCCTTTCTTCTGCAGAGCTTGATAAACTGCAGCATTCTCGCCGTGGCTCGCCATAACCTCTTCCATGATGACACCTTCTCAGGGTCCGGTGATGGGCAGATGAGTCTTACCGCTGCTGTGACGTCCGTTGTCTTCTCCTCGCCGGTGGTGACCTTCCTGAAGGTCCTCACCACAGGCCAGTGGACTTCCTCTTGCCATAAGAAGTCTGGCCCGATGAACCACCGGTGGTTGCAGCCGAAGTTCTCCGGCACGTTTCGCGTCGCGTCATCTGCAGGGTTCTGCGGTGTGGGGATCCATCTCCAGTCTTGAGGCTTCGTGAGGTCTTTGATTTCTGCTAGACGAGGAGTCACGAATGTCTTCGGGTCCGTCTTGATCCAAGAGAGCACGATGCTGGAGTCCGACCAGAATCTCCTTTTTGTCACCTTGAGGTCAATATCCTCCTGCACTGAATGCGCCAGTCTGCTTCCTAGGAGGGCTACCTGCAGTTCTAGTCTCCAGTATACTGCAGCTGCATACGCCGTCTCGCTTGCATCCATAAATGTATGCAGCTCCCCCTCGGTGCGATGTGGTGTCAGGCATCTTGGGATAAGGAGCTCTTGAAGCAGCTTCATCTCCTCTAAGTAGGTCTTCCATACTGCGTACTCCTTTTCCTTGATCTCTTCATCCCAGCCGATGCCACTCCGCCAGATTCCTTGAAGCAGTTTCTTACCCTGAATAAGAACTGGCGATGCCAACCCGAGTGGATCAAAGGTCAACATGACTGCGCTGGTGACTTCTCTCTTTGTGGGCACTTGGAGCCCCCTTGCTATTTTCTCTAGTGTGTTGCGAAGATTTGCCCTGAAGCCGATAGAGTCTCGTTCCGTGAACCAGCGTAGTCCCAGAGTCTTCTCTTTCTCGCCGAGGTCCACTACTGTCTTCTCTGTTGCTTCAGTCTTCACTCCTTGCAGTAACTCAGGTTGGTTTGATGCCCAACCCCTGAGTTCGAAGCTCTCGGTTGCTTCTTCTGCGTCGTTGCTGTCAATAAGATGTTGAATCTGCTTACCATATTCCATTTTCAACTGCGGATCCTTATCGATCTTCCTTTCGATGTTGAAGAGGCAATTCTCTGCAGACGTGTAGCTTTCCGGCATGGGCTCCTCTTCATTTTTCCACAGGAGTCCAGCTTCGAAGCTTCCATCATCAAGTCGACTGCAGGTCCTCTCCAGGATGGTGAGTGCTCTTTCTTCAGAGTCCATTGTTGGCCTTCTAGGTTGCACTCCGAGTGCTTCTATGGCGACGTGGTCCTTGATGGCCTTATGCATCGCTTCCTCCGGCACGCTGATGTGAAAACACGTGTTGAGGAAGTGCACTGGCCTCGCCCTTCCGACATCAGTGCCATGAAGCACCCATCCAAGCCCTGTTCTGGAAGCAACTGGCTCACTTGGCTTCCCTTTCCTTATTTCTTGAGTCACGATCAGCTCCCAGTTATCTTGTCCGATGAGTAGCTGTGGTGACTCCCCTTCGTAGTGTAGGATATCGGCGATCTTCTTCAGGTGCGGATATTCTTGAATCCTCTTCTTGACCAAGAACTGCGGTGCCAGCTTCAAGTTATCCACGGTCCGGACTCTCCTCAGGGTCTTCCGTTGCCCTTGATGAACCCCCTTCACCATGAGGTCCAGCACCTGTGAATCCTTCTTCTTAATGAGCTTACCGCCAACTGTTTCGATTACCAGCTCTTCCTTGGTCCCTTGAGCACCGATATCCTCTGCCACCTTCTTGTCCAGAAGTGACACTGTTGACCCTTCGTCCAAGAGGGCCAATATCTTCTTTGATTTCTTCGTCCCAAAGATTTCCACTTGAACAATCTTTAGGTACGCCCTTGCGTTGTTCACTGAGTTCACCGACCCAGTGACGCCTGATGCCTCTGCTGGTGCTGCGTCGATGTCGTCTTCATTCCTCTTTGAAAGCCTGTCTTCATACTCGACATGCAGCAAATAATGATGCCACCTCTTGCACTCCTTGCACGACGGCTTCCTGCAGCTTTCCTTCCTGTGGTTCCCTTGGAGGCACTTGAAACAGATGCGACTTTTCTTAATAGCTGCCCAGCGATCTCGTACCGACGCTTTCAGGAACTTCTGGCAGTCCAGGAGGAAGTGACTGCCCTCGCAGAATGGGCAGGTCCGCTCCGCTTTCTTTGGATCCTTTTCATTGAAGTCCTTTTCTTTGGTCGAGTGCGCCGCTTGTTTAGTCCTCTTGAGGCCTCCACCCTTGTCCTCTGGTGCTGCAAAGGCCCCGCACTTATCCGCTTCTGTGTTCAGGAACTTTGAAACAAGAGATAGGTCAGAAAAATCATCCTCTCTTGTTGCTGCAGCGAAGTCGTACCAACGGAATTTGAGAACCGTTGGCATCTTCTCAATTATCTGTTTCACCATCTCCGGCGAATGCAGGTACTGTGGCTTCTTCAATCCCTTGATTGCTGCTATGCTGTTGCTGATCTGGCTCGCGAAGATGCAGATGTCCCTCGGATTCTCCGTGATCTTCGGCAATGCTCTGACCTTGTCCAGTTCAGCTAGCACCAGTGCATCAGGTCTTCCGTATCTTCTTCTGAGGGCTTCCATTACTTCCATCGGAGGAGCATCAGAGTACAGCAGACTCCTGATAGCTTCTCTTGCGTTGCCCTTCAGTGCTCTTCTCAGTCGAGCCATGTTCTGGACGTCGTTGAACATAGGTGCCGTGTCGGTGTAGACGACCTTGAATGCTGTCCACTCGCTGCTGTTCCCGTCGAAGTAGGGTAGCTCGTGGATGTACTTCGGTTGCGATGCGAAGTCTTTCCCTCCGGAGAAAGCCTCCTTCAAGGCCGTCGTCAGGGCTCGAATCTCTATCGAAGCTCCTGCCTTTGAAGGATTCTCTTCAGCTTCCACCCTCCAGGGTTCTTCCGGGGGGTCCGAACTTTGCTGCTCTCGTTCTGCCTCGTCGTCCTCCAATATGGATGTCTGGATCCAGTTCTGCACCTGTGTTGTCCTGTCCTCCCTTTCTTCCTGGTCTTCACCCACAGAGTCTTCATCATCACATTGGGTCAGTTCCAATCTGATACGGGCCAGCCTTGTTGCCGCCTGAGCTTGCTTTAGCTCCAGGCGTGCCAATTCTTCCCTTGCTTCCAGCTCCCGTCTTCTGGCTGAAGAACTCGTGGTCTTCGTGGACCAGGCTCGACGACCGACCGCCGCCGGCTTCAAGGTCGTGGCTGAACCACCTACTCCTTTTTCCGGGGCCAGTTCCTTGGTCTTCTTGGTCGTCTTCTGTGCGGCTTCACTATGCTGTCCCTTCCCGGACGCCGCCGTGGTTGCAGTAGCCTCCTTAGCCGAGGTTCTTTCCGTTGCTGTACTCATTGAATCCCGTGAAGTTCCCGTAGTCCTTGATATGCCCGACCGTGACGCAGACGTGACTCCTTCTGGCCCTGCAACTGCCTCGTCCTCTTCCTCTGGACGGTACAGTGGGCATGAGGAGGCATCCTTCTGTGACCTTGTGAACGGCATCCTGATCTTCTTTCTTCTCCGGGTTCTTCTCGCAGGGATCCGGCTCGAAGGACCAACTGTTAAGGACGGAGTTCTCCGGCTCGTAGTCCAACTGTTATAGTCGGAGTACTCCGATACGTTTATTTCGACGTACGCTCCTTTTACTGTTTGCTGGTTAGCGCACGCCGCCACGCACCCCTGAATGCGTAGGTTCGGGTACAGCAACACAAACGGTCCTCCTTGGCCTCTTGCGGGGAAAGGAGGAGGGTTCCTCGGCTAACTTTGCAGGGGTGTGAATAAAAGTCCTCTTGTTCCAGTGGCAGCTCTTCTTGAGGTCCCCTACTAGGGATAAAACAAAATCACTGCACTGAACTTCACTATTTATTTTCCTTAAGACTTATTCACCACTTGCAAAACTACTGAACACTTCAAAATAAGCACTCACTTCTCAATTGGAACTCTTGATTGGAACTGCTTTTTTATTAGAACTCAAAATTAGAACTGACTAAATGCATAAACAAGCTCGCCTTTTATACCTCCGTCGACCCTTACTAGAATATTCTACGATTTTCCGGGCTATACCTACCTCTTTCTAAAGTCTAGAACATTTTCGCTTTCCTTGTCTTTCTTTTTCATTTGTTCGAGAAAATGCACATAGTTAGGTAGGTATACACGACCCGGTCCATAACAACTATATCTTAATCTATGTCGTAATTGGAGGCGCGAGTACTATTATTACCTATTCTGTGTAACCTTTAAAACAAAAATAAACCTTATTATCTAATTAACAAGATTCTAACTAGATTGTGGGTTCCGTCGCCGACAATGCTGGATGCGGCAAGCTGAAGACAGGGCACTATGACGCTCATTGGGGGAGGCCTATATCCAGCAGTGGACTAACATTGTTGATGATGATGATTATCTAAAAAGACACAATACCTATGCCATTTCATGTATCCTAACTTGTTTGATCCTTTATCTTTATTCGAAACTCGCACAGCGACTTCGCTGTGGATATCTATATGTCAAATGGTTTAAATGATAAAAAGTATCTATGTATGTCCGTTTGTCCGTCTCCTGGTTCTAAGCTACCTCTCCACCAATTTACAGCCAAATCAGTTCAGCCTTTCTTGAGTAATAAATAGCAATAACACGACTTTCCTTTAAATATAAATATAAATTAATTATTATTTTTCCCATTTTCAGGTCGTCGTTGGCGCCGTGTTAATCTGCATGAGCATGATCTCAGCTTCCATCGTCAAGGTCACCGGCAAGAGGAAGCTCATCATCACCTGTCTCTTCGCCACCGCCGTCTGCTGCTGCTGCATCAGTTCTTACGCCAGCCAGTACATACCTAGCACCGTCCATTCATACGATCCTAGTACTTTCCTTGATCAAAGGGAGGTTGTTCCTGTGGTATTGTTTCTGCTGATGGTGTGCTTTTATGGACTTGGCTTGCCATGGGTGCTGTTGTCTGAAGTATTTCCGTTCAGGTACTTGAATAATGTCGATAACTTTTTTCTCCGTCTGATGTTACGAATCCTATTCTTCAGAGAAACTCCGAGCATAGAGAAACTTCGAGGATAAGCTCTTGAGCTAAATAGCTTTAAGAGTTAGCAAGCTGAAATGGCAGTGGGCTGGCCATATCGAAGAACCGACTCGGTAAATGTAGGTCGCCCTCCGACCTGCGAATGACTGTAGGTAGATGCTGGATGCGTCAAGTTGAAGACAGGGCACTATGGCGCTCATTGGGGAGGCCTATGTCCAGCTGTGGACTAGCATATGATCATAATGACTTGAATTTATCCTTAGAATTACTTTTAACGGACTTCAAACAAATAAGGAGATTCTATATTCGGTTGTCTTTTTGCGTCGATTTCTTTCCATTATGGGCCGATTTTGATGATTTTTTATCTATTTTATAGAAAACTAGATGCGCCTCGCGGCTTCGCTTGCGTGGAAATCTATGTGTCAAATGGTTTATAAACCTTCCTCTTGAATCACTCTCTCTATTTATAAAAAGACTGCTCAAAATCCGTTGCGTTGTTTTAAAGATCTAAGCATAGATGGGGACAGACAGACAGCGGGAAGCGACTTTGTTTTGTACTATATCGTGTCGTATCGTAATGAGATTTTTAGACTTTTACCGTTAGATTTTTTTGCCGAGGGATAAGTATTTGTCTCGCAAAACTAAAAAATATTAATGAATGGATTTTAAGTTTTTAAAAACCAATCAAATTATTATAGTAACTTTCCTATTCCCTTTACAACTTTAAAATATAGCAGAGATCAGGATATACATAGTTTCCTATAGTTTACGCGTTAGTAACAAACATCCATCATTGCTAAAAGGAAATAGTGGCTACGTGGAGATTTCTACCCTTCCTACATTGATTAGATCCTTTGTGGACTATGTGAATTGAAGTCTATGTCTCTTATACTTATCTAAGTCAATTCAATTCAATGTTTAAATATATTTATTTATAAACATAACAAAATATAATAGTAATACATATCCAGTGTACATTTTTCCTAGATAATATTAACTTAAATTTACAATCGTTTAAAAGCGATGCGCTTTTTCAAACTTTTATACTAGGGAGTTAAGAATTACGTATATTGCATACTTTTGGTTATTGAACCATTTATAAAAACATTTTATCTTAATATGACTACATGGAAGCTTTAGTAGAGCATTACATTTTTAATAAATAAATATACTAAAGTCATTTAAAACGGGATATTTACCATGATTTGATTTTTGAGTTATCCAATATTTCGGCACAGTTGCATGCGCCATGATCACGGAGTAATTGGATAACTCAAAAATCTAATCATGGTAAATATCCCGTTTTAAATGACTTTAGTATTAATAACCATGATAGTTTCAAAAGTTTTAAATAAATTTATTTATCTAAGTAGGTGCTTGTAAGTTTGTATAAAATGGGTAATTTTCCAAACAACCACTGTTTCCAAAGATTTAGCTACGTACTCCTTAATGCTTTAGCCTCCATTTTATCCAGGAACCGTCCGCAGAAAATCCTCACACATATATTTTGTCTATTCCAGGAGTCGAGGAATGGCAACCGGATTGGCCGCAGCCAGTTCGTATAGCATCTTCTTCTTCGCCACCAAAACCAACATCAACATAGACGAGGCTTTCCACATCAGCGGAATGTATGCTACCTACGCCTGTTTTGGCTTCCTCGGTGCCATTTATATGTATATCTTCCTTCCAGAGACTGAGAGCAAAACTCTAGTCGAAATTGAGGCATTCTATAAAGGAGATCAAATTGTCTTTGCGGATGATTGGTTTGTCAATCTGTTTAAAAAGAAAAAGCGAGGCAGTGAGGCGGATAAGCCAATGCTAGTCAACGATTCTATCAAAGCCTAAGATACTACTATTACATTATGCCTTATATTATCATTAAAATGTGTACAACTAGTTAAAACTGAACTTCTACAGCCCGTGCCAGTTTACACTTAAACAAATTGTGAAATATGTGTGAAAAAAACAGATTTGTATGTGCACTACATAATGCACTAATGTTTGTTGTGTCTTGTGCAGTGTGCACTAATGAAATTAAATTTGACAATAACGTCGATTTGACAATAACGTCGATTTGCCAATAACGTCGATTTGACAATAACGTCGATTTGACAATAACGTCGATTTGACAATAACGTCGATTTGACAATAACGTCGATTTGACAATAACATCAAAACATTATTTTCGATTATTATACTGGTAATCTTTTAGGTTCAATGATTTTGGAAATAAAAAAAAAACTATTAACCATTCCAAAATACTACCTCAACACTTAAATAATTATGCATAAAACTATACCCACTAGGGTATAGTTTTATGCATAATTATTTAAGTTTAAGTGGTTAGCTATTATTATTATTTGCAATGGTTTTTAATGTGTCATATAAACTCTAATTTCCAGAAAAGCATAATAATGTACTAGCTAAAGACATACTCAAAATTTTAGTTAGGAGCCTACCACCTAATTAGTCTTAGTAGCTCAAAAATCTAGTTTTGCTTAATTATTACGTTTCTCATTAAAATATTTTAATTGTGTTTCCTATTTAATAATGTTTGTTGTATTATCATTGTAAATAAAATGCCATCTCTTGCCAGAAGTAACAAACTCACGAAGTTTTATGTACATAATGACAAATGTTTAAAATCTGTACCAAAACGAGGTCTGTCCAACTCTCGGATGGCCTAAATAATATTCTGAATTATAAATAAATAAGAAAATAAATGAATAATGAATATTATTTTATTTTAATCTTTGATGTGTACATTGCCAATCATTATTATTCTTTCATTGTTTTTTTAATAATTATATTGATTTTTTTGTGTTTGTAGGTCGATCGATGGGTAGATTAGAAAAAAAACATTTTTGAACAGTGTATGAAATCTCTTTTACTCCAGAAACTCTTTACTACTTTCAAAAAATATATCTTCTAGGATGGACAAATCGTGATCTTCTTTCGATGAAGGGGGCATGTAGGATTTTGCAGCTTTATTCATGTTTTGAAATGAATCATCAGGTTGATTCTCATGTTCCGCGTCATTTAGTATTCTGAAAAAATCTCTTGTCTCTCCTTTAACAGTAGTCATCCATGTGCCTCCACAGTAGGGATTTTCACATTTATGCCCATTTTCATCAAGTAAGGGAGTAACCGGATTTAAATATATTAGTTTATCACGGCCGTCACCATAGTCACTGTCAGAATATTTATCAATTAGATGTAGGATTTCCGGGTTTACTATTCGGCTTGGTTTTGTAACCGTAGTAGGCATTTCAGTGGTAAGTCCTTCACACCCGATACCACCAAGGGTTTCAAAATACGCTGTAAGCAGAAAAAAATACGTTATAAGGACTTAGTTCGTTGGTGAATCGTTTCCGAATGCATATAGCTATAGGCGTAGAAACATCCGGGCTAAATATACGCTGGATGGATTATGAAAAAGAAATGCTGAAACGTTTGAAGCCGGTAATAGAAAATATAATATAAGATAAAACATTTACACGTACAAGATAGGACATTTCAATGATGTTAGCTATTGGGAATTCTTAGCAAATAGGTCTGTTATTAGGTTACTACATAGGGCGGGACAGAGTAATACCTCATTGATAAAATTGCGGGGAATTCTGTATTTTATTATTTGCATATTTTATAATTTGATAAGGATTATGGCAATTTGGAATAGTCTCCTTTTCCACCAGTAACTCTTTTTTTTCAAACATAATTATGTAGTAGTAAGTTCTATTTTGTTTAAAAAAAACATAATGTTTGTTCTACATAACTTTGTAGTTTGCTAGGAACAAAACGTTCTAACTATGTATAACAAAAAAGGTCATCAATGAGATAAAACATTTCCCCGCCCTGTTTATCCTTCAAAATAAAAAGCAAGTCTTAGTAAAGGATAATATGTATTAGGTTCAATGAGCTACTAACAATTTACTTCCATCCACCTCCATTCCATCTCCGAGTCTTACGAGATCTGGTTGTGGTCCAAACCTGTGGTCTTTCACATCGACTTCCCGGACACATTGTTGGGTACCACCAAGTCTGAGTCGGGTTCTTCGTCTGTAGGTATATAATTTTATCAGGTAAGCGATCACTGTCTTCGGAATCTAACTGTATTAATTTTTGAGGGACCTTTTCGAATGATTCCCAGTATGTTGGTGGTGGTGGTTTACTTGGGGAAGCTGATGGTAGTACTGTTGTTGATGTTGACGCTATTGTTGATGGTGACGGTGGTACTGTTTTTGACGGTGGTACTGTTTTTGACGGTGGTACTGTTTTTGACGGTGGTACTGTTGATGATGGCGATGGAGGTTCTATCGACGATAAATCTTCTGGTAATACATCCATTTCAGATGATATATCAAAGGGAATGTTTTCATCAATTAATGGTGGATCGTCTAGAATTTCGTTATCTTCAATAGACACGTTTTTATCCTCTACAACATAAGGTATGACTGTTTCTGTTGTGGTCGACCAAGTCGGTGGTCTGTCGCAACATGGTTTGTTTTCAGGTATTTTCATTGCCGGTTCTGTTGTTGACCAATCGTCCACTGGTAGTTTAATCGTTTTCTCTGTTGTCGTTATTGGTTCCACTATTTTCGTCGTTGGTTGCACTGTTTTAATTATTATTATAAGTGGTTTTTTGGTATAACTAGTTGTTGAAGCTGTTGTTGTGCTTGATAAAATAATTTCTGTTGTGCCTTGTACTGTTTCAGAAGGAAAGGAAAAAGGTTTATTATCTTCAATGGTCATCGTCCATGAGCCTGGTCTATCGCAACACGAATCTGTTTCTGTGGAGCCTTTTACCGTTGTCGTTCTTGGTATGCTTGTTGTAGTGATTGGGCTCTTTGTTGTCGTGGTTAGTCTACTTGTTATCCTGGTTGGTACGATCGTTGTTTTTATAGTTGTTGATGGTTTTGTAGTCCATGGTGTAGGTGTTGTTGTATGCCTAGTAACTGGATCTGTTCTTTTCCTTGTTTCTACAATAATTTCATTATATTCGATTGGCTGATTCGGGAAAAAATAAGGGAAAATCTTTTCTGTAGTTGTCGACCAAGTATCTGGTCTGTCGCAACATGGCAATGGTTTCGAGGTCTTTGTTGTTGTTGTTGGAGTAGTTTTGGTTGTTTTTGTTGTTACATATTTTGTTGTTGTAGTAGACATAGTTGTAGTAGTAATAGTTGGAATTAGTTTAGTTGTTTTTGTTCGTTCAGATGTCGTTAATATTGTTATTAGCCTAGGGGCTGTTACTGGTGATTTAGAAGTGCTAGTGGTAGTAATCTCTATTGTAGGACAAACAGAACATGGTTCTCGTGGTGGTATTACTGGACATGGCTTTGGTTTTATGCATTGTATTAGTCGAGAAGTTGTCCAAGTGGTTTCTTTTGTGGTTATCACTTGTGATTCGGTTGTGGTTTGCACGGTTACTGACTTTGCCTCTAAGTAGTCACTATCACTATCAACTTCCTGTGCATGAGAACCAGGTACTATTTCCTTAACCGTCGTTTTGATGGATGAAGCTGTTTCTTTGTTGTCGCTGAATACTTCTAAATTTGATGATATACAGTACAATGTGTATATTTCTTGATATCCTGAAAACGGTTTTATTATAAATCGAATCGGCAGAATAAGATTATCGACTCATATAACAAAAACAAATTTTAAACTAAGAATCGAATTAAAGTGTTTTTAAAAGTGTTTTTGAACGCTGGTAATCGATGTTCAGCATCAGGCGTTAAAGCATAAACCAAAGTTCATCGAAACAGCTTCATTCAAACAAAAACATACACGAATCATTTCATCATAATTCTCGAAAGTGCCTGAGGCATTTCGTACCTATCGACAATGATCAACTTTGTCATGAAACGAGACAAATCTCCATTCGTTTATTTATTATTTTCCAACGAAGCTATGGATGGATGTTAATAACCATCTATCCATTCATACCAGGAACCAGCCGTGGAAACCTCAGAATGTTTCAATACAACGATCTTACTATTTTCCCTAATGAGTAGGCAATTCAAAAACCATTTAAGTAGCACATTTCTTATCCCGGCTATAAATATCTCAGCAAATGACCGAGCCAGTATTTGTTTGCCAACAATAATCAGATACAACAAAATTCTAGCCGGAGCTGAAAATATTTTCGTGTGATGATGATTCTTTGTTAATGGCAACTGTATCTGGTTGGACACTTTTCTGCCATTGTCAAATAATGGAAAATAATTGTAAAATCAATGAGTTGTCAAACTATGAAGGTGGTTTGATATTTTCACCAGAGTCTAGTTCGTTATCTTCCACGTGCAGGTTAGGTTGAGATGTTGGAGTCCCCCTTACACCACTATTTTCTGTGTGTGCTGCATATTTAGTCTAGCTCTCAATGTCAGCTATGATGCCAATACAAGCAATTTATTGCAGCTAACCATTCCCCGAAATCTGTAGCCCGTTTAAAGCCCTACAATAATTGATTGTCTTTGAATAACTTGTTGTCCATTTACAAAAGCTTGTTGTTCATTAAACACAGATGTAACGAGACCCTCTACCGGCTGCGATAGACCAGCTTGCTTGGATAAACCATAGAAAATATTCTTCGTTTTGACAGAGTTGAAGATTTTTGAAGCTGTTGATGAACTTTGGTCTAATACCTTGGCACAGTTGGTACTCTGATTCTTTGCAGAACATCATGTTGGTCTCTGTGTATCCTGTAATACGTTTAATTAAATATTTTTAACTTACGCGATCTGACACATAATTATATGTACTAATACAACGGGTATTTATCTGAATAAAATAATATTTAGATAAATACGACAGTAAATCTGTTGAATTGAAGTCGGGAAAAATAGGTACATAAACTCGATATATACCCGTCGTTTTAGTGCTTATAAGTAGGTACGTTTAAATTGATATTAGATACACGGTCATTCACAGGACTTATAAGCGGAAATCGAATTGATTGGCAAGCCTCGATTTAATAGTTTCATAATTAATTCTAGTTACCTACCCCTTAATAATTATAATGAGCAATGCTCCGATAAACATGGGCTATGTTTGCTCATTGGATGAGTTTCTAAACTGTATATAAATCTAAGTCAGCAATCATAAATACCTCAGCATCCTCTTTTGTCTCATTGTCATATGAAGTGTTTTATTGAAACAAAAAATACCTATGACTCAATTTACTCAAATGACAGCTGACGAATGCCTTAGGTTGTACAAAAGCTAAATAGAATAATATCAACAGCAAGATTAAAATATGTACTTATCCTACATAGCTTGTTTGCGTTTTTTGTTTCTTCTAGAATGTGTTGGCAGTTGTTTTTATAATATGTCATTATCATTTGGGATGTTAATTTGTTAACTTTTTTTGCGGCATCCGTCGGTGAGCAGTGGTATCGAGAGTGAATTATTTGCCTGACATATGTCGAAAAAAAAACGTAGTTACCTTTTGTTTTTAGATAATTAGCAGCCAAATATTTTATTTTATTTTACTTACAGCTAGGTCATAAAAATATTTATTTAATAAGTACATACCGGTATATACCAGCGCATGTGTGCTGAGGGCCAATTATCAAGTTTCCGCAGATGTGTAAATAAATAGAATAACAAATAACGAATATAGCGTCTTTTTGTGAGGTTTTATTGTTTTCTCTAAATTTCAGTTTACCTACCTATTTATTTTATCTTAATCTAAGGTGTTAATGAGTAAAACCAGTGAAAATTAACTCAAACATTTATTATTTAACAATAAGTACACTATGAATTAGCAGGCAAAATCCATCGGCCCTCCCATGCAAGGGACTACAGGCATTTTTGTGCTGTATTCTGAAACGCAAAGAGAGTGTTATTCACTGATTTTACTCTGAAGGTGTGCAGGGAACGTATTACTTACCACCTGGAGTCTATAGCGGTTACTTAGGAACCCGACTCTACACTTGACGTCAATAATGACCCACCTAACTACCAGCCAAACACAGCTTTGAGGAACCCATTGACGGAACCTGAGTTTGTGCGGCCCTAGGATAATGCTATTGCCTCGCCGTCGCAGCCAAAGACTTATAATAACGACTTTAAATTAGGGTAGGGGCTTAATTGGCCTTCTTAGGAGATTTAATCTATATGATATTCTACTGCTGGGCATAGGCCTCCGCAAATAGCCTTAATGTCTCTTATCATTGGTCGTTAATACCAAAATACCCACGCTGGGCATGCGAATTGAGATCGCATAGTCCGTTGTTGGATGTAGGTATTCAGTAAGGTCAGTTTTTGAGACCTTATCACATACCGCAGAAGGTGATAAGTTCTCTCGCGACATTTGTTAACGAAAGAGTATACTAACGGGTTCCATAATCGCAGTTGAATTCATACATGTCGCACTGGTCGAGGAAGGTCCGTCGACTACAGCCGTCTGGGGTGGACGCGCAGACCATTCGGTTATCGTGGATGCACGCTGCGGCCATGTTGCAGAAGTTTATAGGCTGTGAAGTTATTTTCATAAGTATCAATAAAACTTATAAAGGCTGTAGCAGTCGCGGGGAGAACCGACCCTTCCAACTCAGGCCGTTGATGTCCTAAGAGCTGGCTAAGGATCTACCAGAGGTCGGGCAGTCGCATTTTAACACCTTTATTGGTATACCAATCCGCCTGCCAAGCGTAAGCCAAGACAAGCCTGTGATAATGGCAAAACCACAATCGTTGGATGTATGTTCAGCTCTGAACGTTTGTATGCCGAAGAAGTAAAATTTTCTAAAATGTTACTATAAGAACGAGGACGCCAGGGAGAACAAACCCTTGGCCGTTAGGGTCTTTACTCGATTGGCCACCTCGTAGTCGGTAGATGTTCCACAATGTGGGAGCGTGGGCTACTATGATGAGACATAATAAATAAATAAATTTAACTTTGGGGGAGGCCTACATCAATCATCAATGGTCGTCAGTAGATGGGGCAGATTTTTGATAGTTAACATTGGAAAGTCTGCCCGAAGACCTTGATTTGCATTTATTGAATCTCGACAAAAAATTCTCTGTCACAAGTCCTCAAAAAATGGTTTGTTCTTTATGGTGCTTTTGAGAAAATTATTACTATAGTAATATAATGATTGTAAAGGTACTTACAAATAATAAATGCTGTTCCGTCCAGTGAACCAGAGATAAAGCTGTAATAATTCAATAATAATTAACTTCAACGAATTCAAAACACGAACTCCAATTTAGATTTTTTTATTTGCTCAAATTTACACGTTTGGTTTATTTCTTAATTTTACAACGATAACAATGAAAATCTAACGCGAAATCAGTTCTCACCGAACATAAACCCAACAAGCATTTTCGCCTTTTCAACATTTTGTGAGAAATAAAATTGTTGCTATAAAATAATTGGATTGAATCCATTTCCACTTTATCGCTTTAGAATTATTTTGCATTGAGCTCGACTGTTGGGCTGGCAGTGTTGGGTATAACATAAAATAAATATTATTATAATAATCTAGTAAAATAATGAATAAAAACTCAATCATAAGGAGTATGGCAGATCGTTTGATATTGTCTGACATGTACAAACGGTGGGTGGCTATTGCCCAACTAGAATATTTAAATTTTAATATAATAATATAGTTTTTGTTTTGACATGTGGCCGATATTTCCCCCCCGTCTCGCCGCTCGCATGCCTCAGGCGCGGTACAGCGGTTTCGGTCAAACTATAGTTCCTGCCTCCTTTCTGTCTATATATTTTTTGTTTTATGTAGGTATTGGCTGCGCCCCGCGGTTTCACCCGAGTGGTTATAGATATTTTGGATAAAATACAATAATCTTTATGAATTGCCTATATGTTATTCTGATATATAAGCTATATTATTCTGAAGTTTTATCAAAATCAATTCAGTAGTTTTTGCGTGAAAGAGTAACAAACATCCTCACAAACTTTCGCGTTTATAATATTAGTAGGATTAGTTTGATTTAATTATTTTAAGTAGAATAATATTGTATCTATATGAATGCACTAGCTGCGCACCGCTGTTTCACCCGCGTGGTGACAGATATTTTGGATAATATACAATATATCTTTATAAATTGTAGCCTATGTGTTATTCTGAGTTAAGCTATATTATTGTAAAGTTTCATTAATATCCATTCAGTAGTTTTTACGTGAAAGAGTACCTAACAAACATCCATCCATACTTACAAACTTTCTGGTTTATAATATTAGTAGAATTCGTTTTAATTATTTTAAGTAGAATTATATTGTACCTATAGAAGGCATAACAACGTCACTGTACATAATGTTATTCTATCCTCAAAGATTTCGTCTAAACTTTTTTTTTTTCTCTTGGACTCGCTTCGTCTAAACTTGTTTTACCAAATGACATTAGGAAATTTACTGACATCACAAAATTTAAATCTTACCTTTTTAGTTATTTAATAAGTAAGACATTTTACAGCTTGAATGAATATTTTGACGCAATTTAGTTATTTTAGTTACTATGTAAATGTAGTCTAAAGACGTGTTTGATTTTCAAATTGGAAAACGCATTATTTTCAATTTAATATATTTACAATTTAATATTTTGCTTTAGGTACTATTTATTATGTCTCTCATTTACCATGATCTCGGGCCATAAAGTGACCCGGTCCTTTGGAAGGCTTGCGTGGGGCCGAAGCCAACAGCACAGAGGCCCTTTGAGAAGTTAATCGAAAGGCGATGGCTACACATAGCGGGTATCATCCTCGGGTGCACAATATGATACACAGAAAGATGGTATCCGTGAGGTGTAGAAACTATTGCAAAGAAAAATTAAAGAAATAAAACCAGGCTATTGGCTATTTGGATGGACTGGGTAATCGGGCTATAGGGGAGATTGCGGACGTCTGCCATAAACAAGTCAATCATAATGTTAAGAAGAGTGGCAGACGGTGGCTTGCCGAATGCTGGATGGGTTCCTTAAAAAGCCGGAGTAAATTACCGGAGAGGAACAACATCGGCGCAAACGACTGAGGGGTGTCGAGAGGTGCGGCCCCCTCAGTCATATTATTATTATTGATTTTTGCTCTATATCCAAAATATATAACATTTATACCTACGCCTAATGGCAGATCACAGTGCTCTTAAGTTTATATTTAATAATAAATAAATAATGCTGGACAATTCACACAGCATTATCTAGCCCCATGGTAAGCAGAGCTTGTGTTATGGGTGCTAGATAACTGATATACAAAACACAGATAGATATTTTTTTTATTATACATAGAAAACGACCAGAACACCCGGAACAAATATCTGCAGATCGTACACACAATTGTTCCGAGGCGGGAATCGAACCCGCAACCTTTTACGTCGCAGGCGGACCTTCGCCCACCGCGCCACCGAGGTCCTTTAACTTTGAACATCCCTGTAATACCTGTGTATCACAAATAAATAAATGAACTATGTTCTTTAAGCACGTGACTCACGTGTTGTCTTTTATCGCTTCTATTTTGTAGAATCACAATACAATGACCTTGTCCGTGCTATGAAAAAGTAGACTCTTCTAATGCTAATGCAAAAGAGGTTTATTATAATTTTACCTCACCTACGTTAAATGTTGTAAATACCTGTTATCCTAATTGTAGTTAGGTATATGTCTGGCTGGAGGTAGGTTAGGTTTAAGGATTTAAATAAATATTATTATTATGTCTCTCATTTACCATGATCTCAGGCCATAAAGTGACCCGGTCCTTTGGAAGGCTTGCGTAGGGCCGAAGCCAACAGCACAGAGACCCTTTGAGAAGTTATTATTATTATATTAGCCCGGGGTGTCCCACTGCAGGGCAAAGGCCTCCCTCCCCTTCTTCCACTCATCTCGGTCCTCAGCAAGGAGAACCCACTCCTTATTGTATAGGTCGAGCTCATCCCGCCATCTCCGCCTAGGCCTTCCTCGTGGCCGTTGTAATAAATAATAAATAAATAATGCTGGACAATTCACACAGCATTATCTAGCCCCATGGTTAGCAGAGCTTGTGTTATGGGTGCTAGATAACTGATATACATAACACAGATAGATATTTTTTTTATTATACATAGAAAACGATCACAACACCCGGAACAAATATCTGCAGATCGTGCACGCAATTGTTCCGAGGCGGAAATCGAACCCGCAACCTCCTGCGTCGCAGGCGGACCTTCGCCCACCGTGCCACATCGGTCGTCAAATAGGCCAAAGTTTTTGGTAAAATGAATGGACGACGTCTCTGGTATGGTAGGCGAAGGACAACATGAGTCACAGAAGTTTGCGGGCTCGATTCCAGTCGTGGTTTGATATACAACATTGGTCATGTCTGGTTTTATGTAAGGTATCAACAAAATGTATCAATTTTTTTTTAATTTACAAAGAAATAAAAAGCAGGCGCTACCAGAAACAAATAAATAATGCTGGACATAGGCGTGATGACTGATTTTGAGAAACTACTCCAAAATGTTTGTGGGCATCTACTGAATACAAAATCAATTATATTTCTGGAGGAAAAGGATGATCAAGGAAAAATTAACTGTTTAAAAATGCAGTTAAATTTTTGCTCTAAAGCGCTAGAACATAACTGGCGTCTATCTATGACGTCACCGATGCACGAACATCAGTGATTCAGAATTATCATAACATTGTCAAGAGAAGAAAGTCATACCTTTACTATAGTTATTATAGATCGTTAGATAGATAGAAAATTCTTTATTGCACTCACTTCGACTGCTGAAAACGCACGGTATGAGTTTTCTATAAGTGACTAATATGCGTAAATCCACACTAGCGCAGCGGCTGAGAAAATACAGATCTTTGTGACTCAGCAGAGCTGTAATATTTTTCGAACGAAACGCATGTGCGGCGCAACACAACCGCTGTGTAGAGCGGCAGCACGAATTTTTTAGGTAAAAAAAAAGATCGCAGTCGTCGAAAAAAAAACCGCAGTCAAAGTGTTAAATAGAAAACTATGTACATAAAAAACTTAAACATGAATTACAATTGTCGGTCTTATCGCTCATGAGCGATTGCCGAATCTCTACCAGACAACCATGGATAGATAGGATCGTGGACAGTACCAGGGGATCTGTGCCTCGACATTACATTTTGTGACGACTTGACGTCACAGTTGTGTATTTTTCATATTTTATTTATTAGAATAATTAACAATCTCGAACGATTATCTAGCCACAAGCTAAACAGAGCTTGTGTGGGTACTATAAGTATTTGTATTTTGTATTGTATTTGTATTTATTCAAACCGTTACAACTATTTTCACAGGTATCACCTAATACAATAGAGTAGTCAACTTAATTAATCGCTAGCATCGAATTTAATAAAACTAATAATCAAATATACACATGTTAATGAGCAATTATTTAAGTTATTGAGTATTATAAAGAATAAGATAAAGAAATAATAAGAATAAAATTTGCACATGTATGTCGAATTTTTCAGAGACGTTGTAACGAGGTCGAGGCCTTTTTGGCCTAGAGTCGAGATAAGATCCTTTTCCTTATTTAAAGAAAATATAATAAAGACGATTTTGTTTAAAGACACGCTGTGTGAAACTAAATTTTTTACAAAGTTTTTTATGTATGCAAACTGGTCTGAAGGCTATTTTCCTCATCCTTCCTAAGCTCATTCCGAATAGCATTAGTAGTGGTGTCACTCGTCGAGATACCTAGCTAAAAAAGTGAAATAATACAACATAACTTAATTTTAGGTAGAGCTTAACTAGTACGTATGAATAAGGTAAAACACGTTACTACGTGAAAAGCTGTGAAAATGATTTTTAAGTTCAGTGATAACTTTAGTGGGACGCGATTAAAAGCAATCGTGGCTCAAGTAAGTAATAGCTTTTTTAGTGATATTTTTATATGTAATTAAAAGGCAATGTTTGACTGTTTTTCTATGTGAAAATGATCCTTATGAATTATGATTTAATCTATCGATTGGTGTCATAGACGACCGATGTGGCGCGGTGGACGAAGGTCCGCCTGCGACGCAGGAGGTTGCGGGCTCGATTCCCGCCTCGGAACTATTGTGTGTACGATCTGCAGATATTTGTTCCGGGTGTTCTGGTCGTTTTCTATGTATAATAAAAATATCTATATAATGTATTATATTATGTATATCAGTTATCTAGTACCCATAACACAAGCTCTGCTTACCATGGGGCTAGATAATGCTGTGTGAATTGTCCAGCATTATTTATTATTTTTATTATTATTTTATTTTATAGAAACCTTTTATAAATTGTTTATTGGGTGCGGCGAATACAGGCCCAAAAACACGTTTTTTATTTCTTCAAAATACAGTGAAAGCGTTATTTAAATGACAATGAATGTTTTCCTCATGGAAAATTTTAGTAAATCCTTTTTATCTGGAGACATGCCTCATCTAAAAATTTTACATATAAATAATTGACCGAGGTCAAGTCGTCTTTTGTTTTTACTAGGAAGGGCGTCTTCATTGGCCAACCCTACCCCATACTAAGTAATACTTTTTGATACCATTGTACGTCTTATCGATATCAAGTCAATCTGATAACAGGTTGTATGCATATATAGTCGGATAGCGATTTCATCCTCACGCGAGGTGGTCATATCGAGATTTAGTCAGGAAGCGATTTAGTCCTAACTGCTATCTAGTCAAATCAATATGTAGTCTTAAAGCTTCTAACCCCTATACATTTGTTTAATTTATAATTAGATTATTTAATATAATTTGCTATTTTTATTAGTTCCTAATTTGTATATGTATGTAAACGCAAAAAAAAACCTTTTCTATTTCTATTTCATAAAGTCACTCCAACCCGCAAATGCGACAAAAAATGTACTACCTTTATCGTTTCAGTGCATAGCAATAATGTCTCCCAATATGCTGCTGCTAGACATAGGCATGGCGATCAGCTTCCCGACTATAGCCGTGCCGTATCTACTCCACTCTACCACGGATCTCTCCATGACTGACACACAGGCGTCTTGGTTTGGTAATATCACAGAACAATAAAACCCTCTTATATAAAACATGCGTATTCTGGTCGGCAGGTAGAAAATGCCTCGTGGCCCACCATATTAAGCCCACCCTTTGTAGTGCAATAAATTTTTTTAATAAAAAAAAACAATTTTAACACCGTGTAGGGTCAATTTTAACACGCTTCCAACTGGTATCGATATGGGTCAGTTGAGCTACATGTAGATTGGTTGCAACAGTCTGCAGTTAAATCAATCGTTTCAATTGTAAATTCTAGTTCTAATTTGTGTGTTTTTTTATGTAGGTACATCCGTCGATGCCTCCGTAATTTATGGTCCTACTAGGATGAATTTTTTTGCATTTGTATAGTGAAGGATTTCGGTGGTCCCATAATGCATTTTGTTTTCAAGGAATGATTTTTATCGCGCAAAACTTAAAAGAACCGCTTTAAACTAAAAGACTCGAATTTTAAAATAATCAAACTATTCACATTCGGAATCGCTACATTTAGGTATTTTATTTTCAAATGAGTTTCTGCCCGCAACACGTTGTTTCTAAAGAAACGTTTAAAGTTTATTTCTATCTTATGGGAACTGATATATGCGATAAAAAGTAGCCCATGTTTTTTTCTAGGCCTAGAACTATCAGAATTCAAAATTTCAGTCCTATCCGTTCAGTGCTTTTGGCATGAAGAACAAACATGCATTCCCCTAACAGGCTGTCGTACATACCTAAATCAATTCAGAAAACTACCACATCAAGTGTTAGACGAATATTTTCATGTATTTCTTAGTTTTGTGAATTCGTAACCATAAAATTCAAAGCGGTTAATTTCTATTATACCAAAGTATCAGCTGTTAAGACTATAGGTATTGTCGATAAGGATGCCACTTTGTCTCTCATGCATACAAAATCGTCTGCAGAGTTTATACCATCACGTGTTAGCGAAAATAATTTGTCAAGAATAAGTTTGTCAAACAATGTTACTCACGTCGTTGACGATACGAGTTGTTAAGTTCGGAGGTCTCCCCTACTAGGGTTAAAACAAAGTCACTGCACTGTACTTCACTATTTATTTTCCTTAAGACTTATTCACCACTTGCAAAACTACTGAACACTTCAAAATATTTACTCACTTCACAATCGGAACTCTTAATAGGAACTGCTTCAAAATTATTAGGAAACCCTGTAGGGCCCTTTTAGTCACTATTTTAGTACAATAACTCAAGATAAGCCAGCAGAGCGGTTTGAGATAGAAAATCTTTTTATCTTAAGATTTCAAAATGGGTTTAAAGGCATATTGAGATTGGCGGAGGCGTGAGTACTATTGCCTATTCTGTGTAACCTTTCAAACAAAAGTAAACCTTATTTTCTAATTAATAAGATTCTAACTTAATTATCACATAACGCTCAAAATTATTTGTGGGTTCCGTCGCCGACAATGATCCGAGTAATGATCTAGGAGTGATGTACCATAGTACATTGTTGCTTGTTAATGGTCTGTCTACCTACATATTACTACTGCATAAGACTACTGCAGAATATGCAGTTTCAGTTAATAACGATTCTTTTCAATAAAAGTTATTTAGCCAAAAATGAATTTTTGAAATGGCAATGATTTTTGACCCTCATGCATGACATTCGTTATTTTTAAGTTGACACAAAAACACTTGTATCTAATTTTAAAATAAACGATAGATACTTTAGTTATCTTGTCGTTAAGTTGGCGAATCCAAACAAGCTATTTACAAACTGAAAAATCCATAGAGATCAGGATCAAATCCATCAATTCGCTTAATCATGCAAGCGAGAGCAAAAGCAAGAATAGGAGTGGCTTGGGGACGAAAACTCGTTGTAAACAGTTTCCAAATGAAATGGAGCGCTCGGTAGCTAAATTTTCAATTTCCATTTAAGTTTCAAGATCCATTGATACGGGTATCTAGATAGATAAATTATTTAGTAACAACTTCAGACACACACATACAAACTACAATAACTATACAGTACACTGGAAAATAAAAAACATGAAACACAGTTGACTAGAAAAAAGAAAAACAAACAATGATGAAATTAAAATATAGGTAAGATGTCTGTATCTGATTTCAGGAAGCCTCTCATACCTAACTCAGCCCTTCGGAGCCATCATGTCTGGTCCCGTGGTAGACTACTTCGGCCGCAAGAAAGCCAGCTTCATCGTCAACATACCGCATCTAGTTGCCTGGATCATTATGTACTTTGCGCCGAACTTGCCGACAATATTCTTTGCCAATGGACTGCTGGGGCTTGGAACTGGGTTAATGGAAGCTCCGATATTTGCTTACGTTGGGGAAGTTAGGTGAGAATTCTTCCTAATTATATATTATACAATACATTACAAAGATATTTTTTATGAAATAGACCAGAACACCCGGAACAAATGCATGCAGGTCGTACAAACATTTGTCCCGAGACGGGATTCGGAACCCGCAACCTCCTGCGTCGGTCGCGGGCGGATCTTCGCCCACCGCGGAGGTCGCCCACCGCGACAGAGGTTTCTTTCTTACTACGTATAATTCTTCCTAATAAGTAGATGGCATGTAAACATTTAAATTATTAATAAGCAGAAAAACTTAATAAAAATGTGTGGTAATGATACTGGACTTAACCATCAACGAATTTATTTCCTTCTTTTAATTGTGTTCATGGTTCTGCGTAAGGAATTGATATAGTACTTAGGTAACTTCATCTGTACCATATACTTTTCTCATTGCTTCCTTTTCTGTCTGTGTCATCTGTGACTCATAGAATTATATGTCTCAATATCAAGGAAATTCCGCAGTATAATCAATATCCTCATGTTCCGCCGTTATCTGCTTTTTGTTTCACAATACTATTGCTAATATTTCTTAGTTTTTTTTTGTTTTTTTTTTTTACTTTGAGTCATTGTAATGACTATCTCTCAGTCCCGTATTTTAACAACAAACTGGAACTAAAAACGAATTTATATCTAAAACTAACCTAAATAATTTGCACCACTCAGTGTGGCTAATATTTATTTTTTTATTTATTTATTGAGGTAATAACATTATTACAGGTTTTTTTATTAAGCCCTAAGGCGATGTTATAACTAATTATACTAATATAATTTGTATAACACCAATATCCATTAGGTTTTCACTGTACAAGTCTCTGTACAACATATTTTTTCTTATACAGTGAGCCATCAATCAGAGGAGCGCTAGCTACCGCCACTCAATGTTTCTTAGCGATCGGCATCCTGACCATGTACTTCTTGGGTACTGTGGTTTATTGGCGACAAGCTGCTTTGATCTCTCTGGCTGCTCCGATTACAGCTATGCTGTTGATTTTATTGGTAAGTCTCATTACTTGTAGAAAATATATATTTATTACTAGCACCCCGCGGCATCGCCCTCGTGGAAATCTATGGTCAAGTGGTTTATAAACCTTCCTCTTGAATCATTCTATCTATCAAAAAAACCGTATCAGAATCCGTTGTGTAGTTTTAAAGATTTAAGCATACACAGGGACAGAGAGACAGCAGCGAGGAGTGACTTTGTTTTATATTAAGTAGTGATAGAACAGAAACAAATGAGGAACGATTTCATGTTTTTTGTTTCTTCCTGCAAACAAAAGTCACGATTTTAAATCGAGTTGTAACGTCAAAGTATTATGCAGAAATTGTTTGAATTCGTTGATACCAAAAGATATTTCCCACTATGATTATTATCAAAGTTACGTTCTTCATAAAAAAAGAGGTAGGTTATTAGTAAAAAAAATTGACTATCTTAACTACACAACAAAGAGAGCTGAAATACTTCAAAGGCACACATACTCGTAAAGAGACCTATGTACATAATTATGGTGTTTTTTGTTTGTAAGCTTTTATTGTAAATAAACTTTTTGTATTTTGTATATTTTGTGTTTGTTTATAGGTACCTGAAACGCCGGTCTGGCTATTATCCCAAGGAAGAGAAAAAGATGCATTGAAGTCGCTCTGCTTCCTCCGCGGATGGACGAAACCTGAGAAGGTTCAAGAAGAGTTCGGCAAGCTGGTGGTGCACTCGAGGAATCTGACGAAATGCGTGCTTTGCTGCCAGAGTGAGGAGCTAGAGGGCTTTGAGAAGTTGGATTGTGAGCATCAAAAACTGAATTTCTTAAAGAGGTTCGTCACTTTTTTCGTTACGTCTTCGTTTCGTCTAGCTCTCAATCAAACAAATTTATGTAAAAAATGGGATGCGCTCCGTGATTTTTCTCCGCGAAGCTCGGTTATTTAGGGCTATTATATTTTATTCTATATTTTATTCTACTTTTGTTTATTTGCATCAAATATTTTTCTCTTTGTTGTCACCGAATTGTCGTCCGTGATTTCAACTAGTAATTAAGGTCTTTGGCTGAAAAACAGCGCTGAATAAAATAATGTTCAGCACACGCTGAGTCAACCCCTATTTCTGCGCAGGGTCATGGAGGTAGTCTTATTTTAGTCTATATATCACATATTTGTGTCGTTTACCCCCATGATAAACTTCTTTGTTTGTTTATTCTATGCCTGTATTTTGTACCTGTGTCTAAATAATTTTTTTTTCTATTCTATTCTATTCTATGTAGTCGATTTGGCCGGGCGTGTGAGTAGCTACAAAATAAGCACTTAGACAAGTGCTTATTTTGACTGTTGATTTTACAGTGACTACTTTTGTTAATAAATAATAAAAAATAGTGCTGGACAATCCACGTAGCATCATCTAGGCCCAAGCTAAGCAGAGCTTGTGTTATGGGTACTAGATGACTGATATATGTACATACTACAATACATTACATAGATAGATTTTTTTTTATACAAAGATAACGACCAGAACACCCGGAACAAATCTTTGAAGATCGTACAATCATTTGTGGCGTGGTGGGAATCGAACCCGCAACCTCCTGCATCGCAGGCAGATCTTCGCCCACCGCGCCACAGTGGTCGTCAATGTTATTTTTGTTGACTATCTAAGTGGTCCTGTGGTGCAATTTTCTTACGACACACGTTAGTCCATATCAAACAAACAAAATCAAAATTATTTCATTGTCTGTGTAATTTTGATTTTGTTTGTATGTGATACGAAATAATGAAATACAATACAATCAGTGCAGGTTACTCTATCCTAAGATTTCATTTTAGGATCTCTTATCGAAAAATAAAGTAAATTATCATTATTTATCAATAAACTTACTACATAAACTCCCAGAAATTCTTAAGCTACTATTATTTGAGAATTCATGATAATTTAAATGTGTATTTAATTTCCAAATTATTCCAGATTTTACCAAAAATTCAACGTGGTGATGCTGTGCAAAGAGACCCTGAGACCACTTAGCCTGATCATCTTGTACTTCCTCTTCTTCGTAATGAGCGGTCTCACTCCCATCCGACCCAACATGGTCAATGTCTGCAACGCCTTTGGCATGGCTGATGATGGGAAGAACGTTGTGGTAAGATGGTTCTTTATTGGCACATTTTTTAGAGTTCGGTATCTTAAGGGTAAAACGGGACCCTGTCCGTTTGTCTGTCCGTCTGTCACCAGACTGTAATCTCATGATCCGTGATAACTATCACGACAGTTGATACTTTCACAGATGATGTATTTCTGTTGCCGCTATAACAACAAATACTAAAAAAATATTTAAGGCGCCTCCCATAACTTTTTATTTTATATATATAAATATAAATTGTAGCAGCTCTTAAAGTTTTATGATATGGAAGTAAAATGCATCTGTGGCGCGGGGCGGGCGAAGGTCGATTCCAGTCTCGGAACAAATGTTTGTATGATCTACAAATATTTGTTCCGGGTGTTCTGGTCGTTTTCTGTGATAAGGAATATGTATTGTACTTATTATATATACCTACTATGTAGGTATCTAGTAGGTACCGATCATAACACAAGCTCTGCTTACCCTGGGGCTAGATAAATCTGTGGGAATTGTCCAGCATTATTTATTTATCTCTGTACCTTTACCTATTATTCAAAATTAAATTGTCAAATTTGGTAAGCAATTAAATGCCGCAGCATAATCAAACGTGTAATTTTTTTTTTAGTTCATGGTGGGCGTCATAACATTCCTGTCTTCAATCATCGTGATATTCCTAATCAAGCTGACTGGTAAACGAAAACTCGGCATCACGTCTATGCTTGGCACTGGTATCTCTTGCGCCGCTCTCAGTGCCTATGCCAAGCTGCACCTGCCTGATACCGTCTTCTCCTTTGACAAAACCACGTTCCCGGAGGAGAGTAGTTACTTCCCACTGGTGTTTTTCTATGCACTGGCGCTGTTCACTGGATCTAATGTGTCATGGGTGCTGCTTGGAGAGGTGTTTCCGTTCAGGTTAGTTTTTAATATAATAATGATATATAAATGTAAACTATAACCTACAAAGACATAATGGCCCCGCCCGTTCTAATATTACTCCATTGATTGATTTGATTCAGGCATGTTAAAATACATATTCGGAACAGTATCTTCTTAAGCGTTTATAATTCCATGTTTTTCATTGTTTCGTGAGAGTCTTTGTTATTTGTTTTTACACATTAAACGACGGCCGACCCTATTTAGCGACCTCTGCTGTGGCGCGGCAAGTTTGCCATCTATGGAAAATGTTTGTACGATCTACAGATATTTGTTTCGGGAGTTCTAGTCATTCTCTATGTAGATATAATAAACAAATATCTATCTATGTAATGTATGTGTATTATGTATATCAGTTATCTGGTACCCATAACGAGCTCTGTTTAGCTTGGGGCTAGATAATACGGTGTGAATCGCCCAGCATTTGTTTTTGTATTTACCGCACAGTTCTAATTCCATAGCACCATAATGTAATTACCAATTTGCTATATTATTCCACCAGGAGCCGAGCCTCAGCGCAAGGGTTTGGCGCAGCATGGAACTACCTGGTCACCTTCGTCGGAGCGAAGACCTACGTAAATCTAGAGACCAGCTACCAACTGTGGGGGACCTTCGCTGTCTACGCTGCATTCGGCTTCCTCGGCACCATATACCTTTACTTCTTCATGCCTGAGACAGAAGGAATACCATTACAGGATATTGAGAACTTTTACAATGGAAAGTTCAGGTTGTTTGCTGACGACCCGGTTATAAGATGCTTTAAGTGTAAGAGAAAAGAGATAAATAAGGACCTTGAGAAATAGAAGAATAGAATAGAATCGCAAAAACATATATTTAGACACAGGTAGAAAATACAGGCATAGAATAACGGCAAATAAAGTAGATTATCAAGGGGGTAAATGACACAAATAGGTGATATTAAGAATAAAATAAGACTACCTCCATGCCCCTGCGCCGAAATAGGGGTTGGCTCAGCGTGTGCTGAACATTATTATATTCAGCGCTGTTTTTCAGCCAAAGACCTTACACACACACGTCCAATGCACAATACCGCAAAATAAATAAAATACCGAATTGAATGACAGTTGACATTGGTGCAGCCAATGGGCAAATAAGACAAGCCGGTCTTCGATAAAATATGCTACCAAAGGGGACTGCCCGTACACCAGGCACTGTTGTGAGCGCCACCTTCCCAGCAATCCTTTTAGTTTTTAAGATTATCTTGTTTATTTTCTAATATGAGTGTAAATGCTTGAAATAAATACTTTTTATTTTAATTTTAAAGTATCAAAATACTCAGTCCCACCCGTGTGTGACAAGTGCATTTCAAGGGTTAATTACTAGTTGAAGTCACGGACGACAATTCGGTGACAACAAAGTGAAAAATATAAGGACTTTAATATCGGATTATTCATCGAGATTTTGTATATCTGTACAAACTTCTCCGTACGTTATGATCGTATAATATTGACAGTTGTAAAGCAAAAGTGTGGGTGTTTGTACAGTAGTAAATCGATATGTAGTGCTCAGTTATTTTCCGACTTAGCTTAAGAGATGAGATATATTCTGATGTATAGAATGTATCCTAGCTATAATGTAACAATAGTTCATGCAAAATAATAAAGACTGCGGGACAATTACACAGCTTCATCTAGCTTCATACTAAAGCAGCAAGCTAATATGAACACACTGAACTCGATGCGATCAAAATATAAACAGGCACTTCAGTTTTATTTATTTGTATATACATTACTCAATCATTTAACATCAGGTCCATGGCCAGGCGAATAAGAGACAGGCATTCGTCCAAGATAAAGGTTTCTATAAGGCTTAAATACAGTCAAAACGTAAAATAACCAAACTAAGCCTACGAAACGAAACCCTTCCTGTGTGTAGGCACACTTTGTAATTGCAATGTAATGTTAAAGTGGTGTAGTAACACCTAGTTATCCCTTTAATATTACATGATCATTTTGCTAGAAATATGCACTTCTGGATGATCCGTATGGTGATTATCTAACTAGCGACCTGTTTGCGACAGGCGTAAATTAAGCAATCAGTGCTGTCAAACGTCAATTTTGACCAATTTTGACGTTGTAGCTGATGTCAAACTAATACAAAATTGACGTTTGACAGCACTGATTGCTTAATTTACGTCTGTCGCAAACCGGTCGCGAGTCAGATAATCACCCGGCGGATCCCGCGCGATAACGGTGATTGCGATTAAAATGACGTTATTTATATAGTTTTGTATAATTATGTATAACTTATACCCTTGAAATCGTACTGAAATAAGTTACAATATTTATTAATTTGAATTAAGGGTAAATTTTTTTTTCAAAGTAAACTTGAAAAAAAAAAAATATAAAATTTTTATAATTTTGTAAAATTAAATTAAAAAATTTAATTTTACACAAAATGAAGAGGCGATTAGAACTTCACCGAGTTCGGAACCTTTAAAAACAAAGACCTTTATTTATATAGAACGTAGGTACTATAAATAATGCTGGACAATTCACACATCATTATCTAGCCCCATGGTAAGCAGAGCTTGTGTTATGGGTACTAGATAACTGATATACATAATACAATACATTACATAGATATTTTTTTTATTATACATAGAAAACGACCAGAACAACCGGAACAAATATCTGCAGATCGTACACATAATCCCATAATCGGCCGTCTACAGAACCGGAGTTTCAGAATTGTTCCGAGGCGGGAATCGAACCCGCAACCTTCTGCGTCGCAGGCGGAACTTCGCCCACCGCGCCACATCGGTCGTCATCTATAGAATTAAGAATCGTTAAAAAGATCAAATCTAATACCGACATCTGCATAACCTTACGTTTATTTTATAGATGCCTAGTCTTAAATCTGTTTTGTTTGTGATAAGACAATTGAAATAAAAACAGGATTAATCCAGTGAATAACTGCTTTGATAAGGTTATCGTACGAAAATCTCAATGCCTAGACGAGTAAGAGACGAAATTCTTTGATAAGATAAAGAATATAATAAAAAATGATAAGTGTGTCATTGAATGTTTTAAATATTTATCTGAAGTAGGCTTTTAGGTTATTAGATCTTTGAAATGCCTATTTTTGTGATTTATGTTTTCACCTCCTTCACTTATACAAATTTAATATATTTACCTGATACCTACTGATCATATCAATGAATATCACGCTGTTTTGTGATTATGGCAACGGGGGCGTGGATATGACTATGATGCAATCATCAGCTGACGTCGGTGCACGGCGGCGGGCTCCCAGGCGGCCAGTGAACCTTCGAAACTTAACACCCTTCGGTCAAAACTCTGCGCACACTTTGAGTGCTGAAAACGCACGGTATGAGTTTTCTACAAGTGACTAATATCCGTAAATCCACACTAGCGCAGCGGCTGAGAAAATACAGATCTTTGTGACTCAGCAGAGCTGTAATATTTTTCGAACGAAACGCATGTGCGGCGCAACACAACCACTGTGTAGAGCGGCAGCACGAATTTTTTAGGTAAAAAAAAAGATCGCATTCGTCGAAAAAAAACCGCAGTCATAGTGTTAAATGGTTTAGCCTGGTTCTGCGTCCTGCCCCGATCATGGTTTGGCCTCCCATCGGATTATGAGAGTGAGGGAATAGTGAGTGCACCTGTGTTTACACTATAATATGTCTTACGATATTATCCTTTGATACTTACTGGCTGTCGTGGCCTAAATTCGGCTGATATGACATCAAATAAATAAATAATGCTGGATAATTCACACAGCATTAAATAGCCCCATGGTAAGCAGAGCTTGTGTTATGGGTACTAGATAACTGATATACATAATACTATATATTACATAGATAGATATTTTTTATTATACATAGAAAACGACCACAAATATCTGCAGATCGTGCACACAATTGTTCCGAGGCGGGAATCGAACCCGCAACATCCTGCGTCGCAGGAGGACCTTCGCCCACCGCGCCACATCGATCGTCAAAATAAATAAAGTTTTAATACAATACAAATACACTTTATTGCACTTCAAGACGGATAAAAAAACAGAAAAGAACAAACAAACAAAGATACAGGATACACGATGGGTGGCCTTATCGCTAAGAGCGATTTCTTCCAGGCAACCTTTGGATGGACACGTAGCTATTGTTGTCATGATAGGTATAGACGGTGGCGAGTATATAGACTAATGTACATATATACTAATACTGAACATACATAAAAACATACTCATATACGTGTAAGTACATAAATGTAAATAAATATAGACACTATCACTATACTTCAACTAAAATTTAAGATCTTTGGCTGAAAAACAGCCCTGAATAAAATAATGTTCAGCACACGCTGAGCCAACCCCTATTTCGGCGCAGGGTCATGGAGGTAGTCTTATTTTAGTCCTAATATCACCTATTTGTGTCGTTTACCCCCATGATAAACTTCTTTGTTTGTTTATTCTATGCCTGTATTTTGTACCTGTGTCTAAATAAATGTTTTTTCTATTCTATTCTATTCTTTCTATTATTACATGAAGACATTTTTTAATGTTAGTATTTTTCTGATTTCTTTTCATCTTCTTACAATAGGCTAGTCTGATGAATGAATACACATGCTTGCTATGTGCCTACATGAACCCATTATGTATTTTGTGTGTAAACTATAAAATACAATGTACCTATGTACATATTGTAGGTACCGACTTAAGGCCATTGATAAGATATACAGATATAATTCCATAAAAAGGTTGTTGATCCGATAACAATACCATGTGTCGAAATATCTGAATACGTATACATATGTAATATATTTAGACGGCAAGTACCTACAAACATTTTCTTCAATTAAAATAGATTATTTGAATACGGAATGGTTCACTAAAGTTATTAATATTAACACTAAAGTCATTTAAAACGGCGGCGGATGAAACTGTGCCGAAATATTGAAAAACTAAAAAATCAAATGGTAAATATCCCGTTTTAAATGACTTTAGTATTAATATTAATAACCATGATAGTTTCATAGGTTTTGTTACGGAATGGTTCGTCCATGGTGGCACTTCACATGGCTATTTGTGTTCGCTATTGGGTGTTTGTTATATTTGGCAAAATATATGACGTTCAGACGAACATGCAAGAAGAGACAAATACGCCCATGCACACATGGCACTCAAATAACAAACACATAAACATTTGGCAGCAGACTGAGCAGAGCGCAAGGTGCCAATATGGCCATTGTGTGGACGGCTTATTGCGTATTTGCCTATTTGACTGCTTTGATGTGCCTCGAGAAACCGACAAGCGCACGGTAACGCGTATTTGGTATTGGCCTTATTTGTCAAATAGGCAAATAAGGCAAACACTTTGTCAAATAAACTGACCACACATGGTAATTGTTTGCCAAATATGCCCAATACACAAATACAAATAGCCATGTGAAGTGCCACCATAAGAGTAAAAGGTTCTCAGTACAAAAATGTTCGCAACGCAATTCGTCAAGGGGAGCGGAACGTCCTCGATTGCAAAAGGGTGTATAAAACGCGAAATTACTTATCTGTCCACGATCGCTGTTTTTAATTTAACCAAGAAAGCTAGCAACAGTATAAAGTTTGCATTGTTTTAATTTTTTAAGGTCCTATCTAATAAAACTTGTAACTAATTCATTCCATCCAAAGGTTGCCTGGAAGAGATCGCTTCTAAGCGATAAGGCCGCCCATTGTAATTGTATCATGTGATGTGTTGTATGTAACTGGTGTACAATAAAGTATTTTTGTATTGTATTGTATTGTAAAACTTCTACCTACATATTTTTTTCCAAACATACATAATGCAGACCTCATCATGCTAAAACTGACATAAGTACCTACTTATATGTAAATATTTTACAAACAGTTTGTGTGGTCCTTTTTTATATCTATAGAAATAAATATTCTAACTAGATACATAATCATTTGCATATTTGCTTCTACAGATATATAAAATAGTAGGTCAAAGACCTGTTTTACAAAAGTTACCTCCTTTATATACTCGAATAAAAATTGTTTATATGTAATTACAGTGTATATGTAGCTGTATCTAAGGTATATGTATTACAGGTAGAAGTAGTATATTCTTTATTTTTATATATATACCAGTTTCTGCCCGCGGCTTCGCACACGTTTAAGAGGTGATTTCTTTCCCATGGGAACTGATGATTTATGGAATAAAAAGTAGCCTTTGTTTTATTCCAGGCCTGGAACTTCCTGTATGCAAAATTTCAGCGGGATCCGTTCAGTAGTTTTGGTTGAAGAGGTTACAACATCCAAAATTTCCCATTAATAATAGACTAGCTGCGCCCCACGGTTTCACCCGCGTGGTGATAGATATTTTGGATAATATACAATATATCTTTATAAATTGTAGACTATGTGTTATTCTGATATGTAAGCTATATTATTGTAAACTTTCATCAAAATCCATTCAGTAGTTTTTGCGTGAAAGAGCAACAAACATCCTCACAAACTTTCGCGTTTATAATACATATTAGTAGGAAGTGTCAAATACATATAATAAAGCGACCAACGAAAGAAACACAATTTTACAAAAGCAGTCAAAAGGCACATTATAATAGCATGAATTTTATGTTCATGAAATTATTAGGTGGCCTACAACTTTCCTTGGTTATCTAGTTTTTGATACCTGTTCATCCAGATAAAACAATACCTGCTTTGTGAGTCAGCGTTCATTGATAACAGTCATCTCCGTATTTACATACCTACTTTCGTCTTTATAATAGCAGTATTATCACCAGAAGCAGGCACAGAACCCAAGGCGTTCACTAGTGTAGCTTCAACAATGCGCGCAGGCAGTTTACCCTAATCGCCGCATTTACTAAACACTAACTGTCCTAGACAATCGTGAACTGTCACTTGTAAAAATATCTGTCTTTTATAATAACACAATGATATTTTGTTTTATATAGGCTCTAGACAGTATTTACATTTTTGTAAGTGATAAGTTTAATTTTTTTCGGCAAGAACATTGGAAATTTTGATAATGGTGCACAAATTACAAATTGAAGAGGTTGTTGCCTCGAAGGTGACGCGGTTCAGGTCTGTTACTTCACAGGTCAGTATTTGATATTTTTATATTATTTAAAGGTTAACGTAAATCAAAATAGCTTCCATCCTATTTTTTTCATGTTGTCGTATACCTAATACGTCCTGGTTTTAATTATAACATGAATTTTATGTTCATGAAATTATTAGGTGGCCTACAACTTTCCTTGGCTATCTAGTTTTTGATACCTGTTCATCCAGATAAAACAATACCTGCTTTGTTAGTCAGCGTTCATTGATAACAGTCATCTCCGTATTGACATACCTACTTTCGTCTTTATAATAGCAGTATTATCACCAGAAGCAGGCACAAAGCCCAAGGCGTTCACTAGTGTAGCTTCAACAATGCGCGCAGGCAGTTTACCCTAATCGCCGCATTTACTAAACACTAACTGTCCTAGACAATCGTGAACTGTCACTTGTAAAAATATCTGTCTTTTATAATAACACAATGATATTTTGTTTTATATAGGTTCTAGATAGTATTTACATTTTTGTAAGTGAAGTTTAATTTTTTCGGCAAGGACTTTGAAAATTGTGATAATGGTGCACAAATTACAAATTGAAGAGGTTGTTGCCTCGAAGGTGACGCGGTTCAGATCTGTTATTTCACAGGTCAGTGTTTGATATTTTTATATTATTTAAAGGTTAACGTAAATCAAACTAGCTTCCATCCTATTTTTTTTTCATGTTGTCGTATACCTAATACGTCCTGGTTTTAATTATAACATGAATTTTATGTTCATGAAATTATTAGGTGGCATACAACTTTCCTTGGTTATCTAGTTTTTGATACCTGTTCATCCAGATAAAACAATACCTGCTTTGTGAGTCAGCGTTCATTGATAACAGTCATCTCCGTATTTACATACCTACTTTCGTCTTTATAATAGCAGTATTATCACCAGAAGCAGGCACAAAGCCCAAGGCGTTCACTAGTGTAGCTTCAACAATGCGCGCAGGCAGTTTACCCTAATCGCTGCATTTACTAAACACTAACTGTCCTAGACAATCGTGAACTGTCACTTGTAAAAATATCTGTCTTTTATAATAACACAATGATATTTTGTTTTATATAGGCTCTAGATAGTATTTACATTTTTGTAAGTGATAAGTTTAATTTTTTTCGGCAAGGACTTTGGCAATTGTGATAATGGTGCACAAATTACAAATTGAAGAGGTTGTTGCCTCGAAGGTGACGCGGTTCAGGTCTGTTACTTCACAGATTAGTATTTGATATTTTTATATTATTTAAAGGTTAACGTAAATCAAAATAGCTTCCATCCTATTTTTTTCATGTTGTCGTATACCTAATACGTCCTGGTTTTAATTATAACATGAATTTTATGTTCATGAAATTATTAGGTGGCCTACAACTTTCCTTGGTTATCTAGTTTTTGATACCTGTTCATCCAGATAAAACAATACCTGCTTTGTGAGTCAGCGTTCATTGATAACAGTCATCTCCGTATTTACATACCTACTTTCGTCTTTATAATAGCAGTATTATCACCAGAAGCAGGCACAGAGCCCAAGGCGTTCACTAGTGTAGCTTCAACAATGCGCGCAGGCAGTTTACCCTAATCGCCGCATTTACTAAACACTAACTGTCCTAGACAATCGTGAACTGTCCATTGTAAAAATATCTGTCTTTTATAATAACACAATGATATTTTGTTTTATATAGATTCTAGATAGTATTTACATTTTTGTAAGTGAAGTTTAATTTTTTCGGCAAGGACTTTGAAAATTGTGATAATGGTGCACAAATTACAAATTGAAGAGGTTGTTGCCTCGAAGGTGACGCGGTTCAGGTCTGTTACTTCGCAGGTTAGTATTTGATACTTTTATATTATTTAAAGGTTAACGTAAATCAAACTAGCTTCCATCCTATTTTTTTTCATGTTGTCGTATACCTTATACGTCCTGGTTTTAACTATAACTATTCAAATCTTTAAAAGACTCCAACTATATAATTTGTGGAAACTTGTAATTGGCCGTAAGTTTTCCGAAAAATAAATAAATGAAGATAAAGTCATTTAAAACGGGATATTTACCATGGTTTGATTTTAGTTATTTTTTAGTTATTCCGTGATCATGGCGCATGAAACTGTGCCGAAATATTTGATAACTCAAAAATCAAATCATGGTAAATATCCCGTTTTAAATGACTTTAGTGTTAATAACCATGATAGTTTCAAAAGTTTTGAATGAAGATAAATAAAAAAGTAATTGAGTTAAAGTAAATAATAAACAAGTTGATGTAGGGTAGACAATGAATGAAGGTGTAATTCGTTTGTAATCCGGCGTCCCGCGATATAGGTTCCGAACCTTGTGCGGGGACCACCAGCATAAACTGTTTAAGCATTTTTTATATCGGCTATGATATATATTTATATATATAAATAAATAAGTTATTATGTATAAATAAAAATATCTATCTATGTAATGTATTGTATTATGTATATCAGTCATCTAGTACCCATAACACAAGCTTTGCTTACCATGGGGCTAGATGATGCTGTGTGGATTGTCCAGCATTATTTATTTTTATATATATATATATATATATATGAATTTTGTAAGTAAAAATATTAAGTCAGCATGGTTACCGAATTCGATAACTAAAAAGGCTTCTAAAATTAGTCATGTAGAAATATTTAAAACTTTACACAATGAGATCTAACACTGAATGAAATTAGAGCCAGTTAGTTTTCAACTGCAAACGATGCATTTTTATATTGCGTATTAATTATTTTGTATCACACCTACGGAAACAAAAGACTGATAAAAGACGGCTCACTTTCCTTGTGGCAGAATTGGAGTGTGGATTTTGTACTAGCGGACCTTCCCGGCTTCGCACGGTTTTTGTACGGATCCCTAACTTTTTTGAAAATATAATATAGCCTATGTTCACAGGGGATAGTGTAGCTTCCCAACGGTGAAAGAATTTTTCAAATCGGTGCAGTAGTTTCGGAGCCTATTCATTACAAACAAAAAATCAAACCTTTCCTCTTTATAATATTAGTATAGATTAATCTTCGGACAAAATCAGTTAACCGGTGTGGTTCACAAACAACACCGTGACATAATGCGAGGTCAAATCTTTGTTTTAGTTGTAACTGACAATATTGTCTAATTCATTCACGATCAAATTTAAATGTCCGGTATATAGTTTGTTATTGTCATGTATATAATGCATTAACGGTTATCGTTTTCTTTATAACAATGATTTCATGAATCGAAACAGAGGTTCCGGAGATTAAATAATACTTTGTAATGTTACTTACAAATTTACCTCTAATAAAAGTTGATAGATGTAACGTAATTAATAATAATGATATAGCAACGCATTATCAGCAAACCTATTCTTTCTATTCGAAACCTGCCGGTAGAATATTAAAGGTAGCTCTTTTTGTAATTTTTTAACAAAAAGATTGCTACCTTTGAAATTATACACCATGATATTGAAACACAATTACTAAAGACTGATCTCCAACGGCCATTTAAATCCATTTCCGACCTTTTTTACCTTACAAGTTTGTGTTCATCCCTTGTTCGTTTGAAGTCAGATTCTATTTAGGACAGATTCGCTTAAGGACAGATTCGTTTTATAACAGATTCTAATGACAAAGAAATCTTTACCTTTAACAATTATTATACACCATAATATTGAAACACAATTACTAAAGACTGATCTCCTACGGCCATTTAAATCCATTTCCGACCTTTTTGACCTTACAAGTTTGTGTTTTCATCCCTTGTTCGTTTATATTCAGATTCCATTTAGGTTAGAGTCGCTTTAGGATAGATTCGTTTTATGACAGATTCTCATGACAAAGAAATCTTAACCTTTAACAATTATTATACACCATAATATTGAAACACAATTACTAAAGACCAATCTCCAACGGCCATTTAAATCCATTTCCGACCTTTTTTACCTTACAAGTTTGTGTTCATCCCCTGTTCGTTTGAAGTCAGATTCTATTTAGGTCAGATTCGCTTAAGGACAGATTCGTTTTATGACAGATTCTCATGACAAAGAAATCTTTACCTTTAATATTAAACACCATAATATTCAAACACAATTACTAAAGACCGATTTTCAACGGCCATTTAAATCCTTATCCGACCTTTATGACCTTACAAGTTTGTGTTTTTATCCCTTGTTCGTTTAAAGTCTGATTCTATTTAAGACAGATTCTCATGATAAAGGAATCTTTAAAATTATACACCAAATAAAAGGCAAATACAATATATCTTTCTTCCAGCTGGTAGCATGTTCGTCTCCATATTTCCTGCTCCTGGACTTGGGTATGGCAGTCAGCTTCGCCACCATCGCCCTACCTGATCTACTCCATGCTCCTGAGGGTCTTTCACTCAATGAAACACAGGCGTCTTGGTTTGGTAAGTCTAGTTTAGTTTAGACAAAAAACATATATTATGGTAATATAGGATATTTACCATGATTAGATTTTTGAGTTTTCCTTCAGTTATTCCGTGATCATGACGCATGAAACTGTGTCGAGATATTGCAAAACTTAAAAATCACATCATGGTAAATGTCCCGCTTTAAATGACTTTTGTGTTAAGAACCATGATAGTTTCAAGGTTGTATTGTTTAGTTTATAGAGTTATAAAATACTTACGTACAGTGTCGCTCGTCGATAGGTAATCCTCATTTATGTTTGAAGTCAATTTCTATTGTTACAGAAACATTAACACTATAACACAATAGCCTGGTTTTATTTCTTTCATTTTTCTTTGCAATAGTCTCTACACCTGGTGGATACCATCTTTTGATGTATCATATTGTGCACCCGAGGATAATACCCGCTATGTGTAGCCATCGCCTTTAGATTAACTTCTCAAAGGGCCTCTGTGCTGTTGGCTTCGGCCCCACGCAAGCCTTCCAAAGGACCGGGTCACTTTATGGCCCGAGATCATGGTAAATGAGAGACATAATAATGCTGGACAATTCACACAGCATTATCTAGCCCCATGGTAAGCAGAGCTTGTGTTATGGGTACTAGATAACTGGTATACATAATACAATATACATATTACATATATAGATATTTTTTATTATACATAGAAAACGACCAGAACACCTGGAACAAATATCTGCAGATCGTACACACAATTGTTCCCAGGCGGGAATCGAACCCGCAACCTCTTGCGTCGCAGGCGGACCTTCGTCCACCGCGCCACATCGGTCGTCAATTGAAAAACAATGACCCCGTCAAAATAAACCCGACATGGTTTAACCGATCTATGAAAGGTACAATATACGAGTACCTATTATATTTCATCCTAGACCCGCTATTGCTAAGGTCCCGCTAAGGTCTCCAAAAGCAAAATGCGGACACTAAATTATTCTTGAAGCAACGATTTTGTTTCGGAGTACCGATTCTTGAAGGTTATCTAGATTACAGACGCCTTTTTTATAAGATTTCTGAGATATTCCTTTGAAGATGTTTCCCATGGATTATACAGACTATACAGATTATATAGACAGACAGATTATACAGAGATACAGACAGACTGCATACATATAACTTTTATCAGATTGACTTGGCTTAGAACTGCATATAATTGCTACTTTGCACACAGACTCTGTGATCAATAAACAACCAAAGGGTCTATGTTGCCAAGTTGTTTCACCATCACCTATTTAGTAGTCTCGAAGTAGTAATGCTATTCACAAATCAAATCAAATCATTTATTTTTTCACATCCTTGTACTACATCTATTTTATACATACCAACATGAGCCTTATAATTTTTGCAATTTTTTAAAATGGTATTTTGACTTCCTTATCTAGAAGGTAAATTTGTTTACTCAGTGTTAACAAGAGATAATCTTTCGTGGGTTTACATAGTATGTAGTTAATTACTACAAAATCTTTGTATACATCTATACTTACTAATTATATTATAAATAGGAAAGGTTTGATTTTTTGTTTGTTTGTATTGAATAGGCTCCGAAACTACAGAACCGATTTGAAAAATTCTTTCATCATTTGAAAACTACACTATCCGCGGTGAGCATAGGCTATATTATATTTTCAAATAAATTAGCGATCCTTACTAAAACTCCAATAATGTAACCCAAAGGGAAAAAAATCCCTTAAAAATTCCAATACCCGGACGACCGGGACGGTCCGCTAGTATATTTTAGAGAGACATTAATAATTCACCGACACTTTCACTATAATATTGAACCACAATTACAAAATATCGATCTCCAACGGCCATTTAAATCCAGTTTGATCTGATTTCCGACCTTTTTGACCTTGCAAGTTCAGTGTATTCATGACAAAGGAATCATGGAAACAATAATTTTGTACCTACATATGTGATAAGTAAGCATACAAAGAACGACAATATAACAGAAAATGCCAATTCTATAATATTTGACTTAAAACAAAGATGATGACTTCATTGTAACGAACACAAGGGTGATTCACCTGATATATACCAATCTATGGCAAAATTATTCTACTACTTTCAGTTTTTAGTTCCTTTAGCACCAACTTTGGTGGATACTAATTTACATTGACGAACTCTGTGCCGCGGGCGAAGGTCCGCCTACGACGCAGGAGATTACGGGTTCGATTCCCGCCGCGGGACAAATGTTTGTATGATCTGCAGATATTCGTTTCGGGTGTTCTGCTCGCCTTCTATGCATAATTTAAAATACAGTAGCAGTGGAACTCAAACTAAGCAAGAATGCTTGTATCTTGAGGTCCGTGAGTGCGTTCGACAAACCGTCCATACATAACCTAAAAATCACTCTGTTGCCGCGTCTTATTTTATTACACACAAATTACGTTACCTACTATTCGGTATGATATCTTTTCTTAAACAAATATTATTTATAATTAAATCTGAAACTTGACACAAAGCGGATGCGCAGATACAGTAGGTATGTGCTTTTACAAAACAGAATAAAACTGATGTTAGTTTTATTCTGTTTTCTAAATTTAGCACATATATATATAGCAATAAAGTTATTTAACAAATAATAATATTTCTTTAACAAATAGTGTTCGAAAATTGCCCCAACGGCCATATTATAATATTGCGGTGATATTGTGTGCTGATTTATTATTATATTTCAGGAAGCTTATCCTACCTCACGCAGCCCCTGGGAGCGATCGTCTCAGGACCCATCGTAGACTACTTCGGTCGAAAGAAAGCCAACTTCCTAGTCAACATACCGCATCTAATAGCCTGGGTGTTGATGTACTACGCCTGGAACCTTCCAACCCTGTTTATAGCTAATGGACTGCTGGGTTTCGGATCTGGTGTTATGGAGGCTCCGATTAACTCATATGTTGGAGAAATAAGGTTAGTTCCTGATTATTTTCACATCGTATTAATAAATAGCTGTGCCCCTCAGCTTCGGCTGCGTAGAAAACTATGTGTTAAATGGTTTATAAACCTTTCTCTTGAATTGTTCTATCTAATAAAAAAAACGCATCGAAATCCGTTGCGTAGTTTGAAAGATCCAAGCATACATGCACAGACAGACAGCAGAAGAACACAGGAAGTAACTTTGTTTTATACTACACTAGCTGCGCCCCGCGGCTTCGCCCCCGTGGAAATCTATGTGTCAAATTGTTTAAATGATAAAAAGTATTCTATGTCTCGCCGTAAAAACCATCCTTGAACTTCAACAAACATTTTAAAAAAAGATTTGGCCAAATTGGTCCAGGCGTTGTTGAGTTATGCGCTTACCAACACATTTTGCGATTCATTTTTATATTATAGATTATGTAGTGATTATCATTACTAGTTTCGGTCCGCGGCTTCGGACACGTTGTTTATACGGATACGTTTAAAAGTTTTTATCCCATGCATCATCTGATGCGATCCGTTCAGTAGTTTTGGTGTGAAGAGTAACAAACATACATAATGTCATTATAAGTATTGATAAAAAGGGTATTTATCGCGATTATTTACCTAATTCTCCCTGAAACGTAAACCTGTTGAAACGTCGGGAAAAATAGGTAAATAGACGCGATAAATACCCGTTGTATTAATTCTTATAATTATGTGTACAGATCGCGTATGTTTAAAAAGATTTATACATAATGTCCATCCATTCAATCATACACACTTTCGTATTTTCAAGTAATATTATGAATAAATGTAATATAGTTTGTCTTTACGTATAAATCGAGGTTGGCCGAGTCATGACGACAACCCTTGTTTCTCTGTTCCTACTGACTGTTATAAACTAACGTTTAACATTACGTCGTAATTAACATTACGACGGTGAATATATAATACATAGTTCACTACTGAAGATTCGCGATAACTCGGCCACACTTAACTACATCATTACAACTTGTTAGGTATGATAGAAAGACTGCAGGTAGATGCTGGATGCGACAAGCTGAAGACAGGTCACTATGGCGTTCATTGGGGGAGGCCTATGTCCAGCAGCGGACTATCATAGGCTGATGATGATGAGGTATAATATAATACTTTCAGTTATTGACAAACACCTTATCAGCCACGGATAGATTCGGATAATCAAAGCCATGAATTAACTATGTCGTAAACATAGTTGTATAGATAATTTAAATGGGTCAAGCTAATTCTTCGAAATATCGTTTTGTCCACATGTTGTTTTGAGTTGATTATTGGAATAAGCCATTTTTAAGAACTCTGACGAAAATCTTTTGAACTAAAGAAATATTTATGTAATATTCCATTGATATATTAGTTTATAGTGCCTCATTTAGGAAATAACTCAGATTTTTTTACTTTTTGATGGAACCAAATTATGATTACCTAATGGATAGTAATTTAAATATTTAAAAACCTTTTGAACTAAAGAAAGAATTATGTAATGTTCCATTGATATATTAGTTTATAGTGCCTCATTTAGGAAATAACTCAGATTTTTTAACTTTTTGATGGAACCAAATTATGATTACCTAATGGATAGTAATTTAAATATATGATTAATAATTACATTGTCATGACGCGGGAGTCAATGGATGGAGATATAGGAAATGACTTACATTTTTAAAATTTTTGATGTAATAAAGATTATGATTATCTAATTGATAGTAATTTAAATAGATGATTAATAATTATGTTGTTAAGACGCAAGAATCGATTGATGGAGATTTAGAAAATAATTTACATTTTTAAAAATTGTTTGTTGGAATAAAAATTATGATTACCTTAATGATTGTAATTTAAATATATGATTAATAATTACATTGTCATGACGCGGGAGTCAATGGATGGAGATTTAGGAAATGACTTACATTTTTAAAATTTTTGATGAAATAAAGATTATGATTATCTAATTGATAGTAATTTAAATAAATAATTAATAATTATATTGTTAGGACGCAAGAATCGATTGATGGAGATTTAGAAAATAACTTACATTTTTTTTAATTGTTTGATGGAATAAAAATTATGATTACCTTAATGATTGTAATTTAAATATATGATTAATAATTACATTGTTATGACGCAGGAGTCAATGGATGGAGATTTAGGAAATAACTTAAATTTTTTAAACCTTTTGATTGAACAATAGTTGTAATTAAGACAGATGATGAATAATTATATTGTCATCACGCTGGAGTCGATGCAAGAAGACAGCACAATAGATGGAGGAACTTAGCTACGTTTGTCTATGTTTATCTGTGTCTGTGTGTCTCTGGGCCTGATGATGATAGATTATTATATTGTTCTAGTGAACCCTCATTCCGCGGAGCCCTATGCACCGTCACCCAACTCTTCAGCTCAGTGGGCATGTTTGTGATGTACTTCCTGGGCACCGTGGTGGACTGGCGGCGGGCGGCTCTCATCTGCCTCGCAGCACCATTAGCTTCTATGCTGTTTGTTTTCTTTGTAAGTATAACATTGTCCTTATTATTCTTTGGGTGGCTTGGGTATCACAGCGGCCATGATATGCCTATTGTGATCGCCACTTTATACGTTCAGCCCCGAAGCCGTAGCGTTCATACTTCGCCACTCACCCTTGCAGCTGCTAGGAACTGTAGGATTTTCTATGCTCTGCATAGCTTGCCCAGATGGATGCTCCGTTTGTGTATTATTAAGCATACCAGCATATAGTCAGGATCAAAAATCATAAACATAGCCTGGCCGCCGAACACTTGATAATTATTTGTTAATGGCAATATGTGTCTGATTGGACACTTTTCTGCCAGTGTCAAGTAATGAAAAATAATTGTAAATTATCTGAGTTATCAAATTATGACGATTGATTGATATTTTCAGCAGAGCCTAGTTCGTTATCTAGCAGGGTGTACCACATGCAGGTTAGGTTGGCTTGGGAGACGAGATGTTGGAGTCCCGCTTTGTCACGGTGTGATTTGCTTTGAGTACCTACTCCTGTATCAGTAGAAAATACAAATAGCCCATCCACATGTCATAATTGGACAATTCGACGACTGACTAACCTTGACGCTGTCATAGAAATATGGCAGCGTGTTTTTACTCTATGGCTCGATCACACAGTAGGGCATGCACGGGTATTGTTTCCTAGGCCGGATTAGACGATATGACGATATAGACGATGACATCGCATCGTCATACATTGCCTACATTATTGTAGTTGAAGGAATTAATTTCAAATAATTTACGCATTCCATGACAAAGTGACGTAGTTTTTCTCAATTCTATCCTAGACCACCTCTGTGCTTGCTCTACTAGTCTGAATAGAATTAAATAGAATATACATAGGTAAATATTTATTTGCGTTTCATAATATCAAACAATACAAAGTAATAACCAATCACATTAATCACAAAGATTTTACCGAAAGAGTTTTCTTTTTTCATTGTAATCGTGATAAGCCTTGACAACACACAGACTCCAAGCTGGCCTGGTCATGTCCATTAGGAAAACAAACGTCGTTTCTTGTGAGTCGTATAATATGGACATGCCATTTGAATGAATGAATAAATGAAAGTGTTCATTTATTCATTCATTCAAACTGCAATTAAAATTATAAAATAACACCTTATATCTAAATATTACACATTAAAAGTACAATAGGCGGCCTTATCGCTGACAGCTATTTCTCACAGGCAACCTAGAGATGGAGAAAAAGATATAAGCAAACTAAGAGTTGGTACATCGGAAACAAACAGATGGAGAAGTATCAAACACAATAATAAAAATAAAAAATAAGGATACAAACTATATACATTGCATGCAATACAAAGCTACTTAAATTAGAAACTAACCTAAAAGATAACCTACAAATAAGAATAACTAAATACAATAGGAAGGTACCACAGAGATAATTTTCTTCATTCATTCATTCTTCCATTCCAAGCCATTTCTTCGTTCCTAACATCTCTTTCATTCTCTTTCATACCCAAGATGCGATACGCCAAATTCGAAAGGCCAAACGAATCATGTAATTATTATTATCCTTCCTTAAATGGAGTGAGAGAAATGTTAACAAGTTTCACGTTGAGGTGACCATCGCCTTATCGGAATAACCATTGACCGCAAAATCATTGACACCATCGTCAACGCAAATTTGATAAGTAAATAGGTTTTATTGATGTTTTTTTTTGTAATTCTACAAATATTCTATATATGCTAAATGCAAATTGGCTGTCCGTTTTTGACTCAGTTGTAACATAATTTTCAAGTTCGTTCTTCAAAGATTGACCGCACCCTAGTGATAAATTAAATCAATTTATTTAATAAATTCATTTAATTTATCACTAGGAATCGGTAACTTACAGATAAACAACAGAATCGTGACCTCATTGTAGCGCGTGACCATAAACATTACCATAAACAATTCACGGAGTTGTTTTTTATTTACAAAAACGGTTGTATGCAGTTATGGGTGAATACCCTTTATCATTGCAATTTGGAGATGTGTTTGCTTCTTTTCTTTGAGATTATCTTATTATCTTCTCTTTTTCTTAGAATTTCACGATCTACTATCATCTAATCTGTATAGAAAGGTTACTAAATCAACAGGTTCAGAAACCTCGAAGGTTGAATTAATGAAAAAGATAATTTGTGGTTGAGTTAATTTAAACTATTCACTTGTTAGGTACGCGTCTGCGGTCTAGTCTGCGGCGTAGTCTGCGGTCATTTATTTATTGCATCATATTATGGTACCACGACTCGGTAAACGTAGTGTAGGACGCCCTCCGGCCAACTTGTACCTGTGAAAGACTGCAGGTAGATGCTGGATGCGGCAAGCTGAAGACAGGGTGCTATGGCGTTCATTGGGGGAGGACTATGTCCCGTGTATGTGAACTGATATAGGCTGATGATGAAGATGGTACATAATAAGATAAGGTGAAAACATAGCTACTTCTTCAGCTTAGCTTTCATCAGATGATTATGTATGCAAAATTTAATTGAAATTGAGGATGCAGTTTCCAAATGAATCTGAAAGTACGTTTGTAAAGGGGATTAGGTGTTCGCAACCCACCTTAAGTTTTATACAGTAAAATAAATGATCATGTCTTGTGAGTAATAAATGTCACAATAAGATGATTTAAAAGTCTCGCTATACAATGAACTGGTAAAAAAAAACACCAAAAATAAACAAAAAATAAAATATATAAACAAACCAAATGCTGGCTGCACTTGGTTAGTTTATATATTAAAAAAAAAACATTGAGAAGGGGGAAAAAAAGATATTCCCACAAAACCCAAGGACCGAGGGGTCGTCACCCCTCGTGTTGACGCTGGGGTAATGAGGCCAAGCCTCGAGGCCCCTCTCTGTGCTCCCACCAGGGCCGGAAAGAAATTTATATATATATACTGAACTGGTCGCTACCTACCATCCGTGAATAATATCACATCACATCATCAACCTATAGTAGTCTCGGTAACAGCCAAACGGTCGGTACCTACCAGCCGTATATAAAATACTAGCGGACCTTCCCGGCTTCGCACGGTTCGGTACGGATCCCTAACTTTTTGAAAATATAATATAGGCAATGTTCACTGGGGAAAGCGTAGCTTCCCAACGGTGAAAGAATTTTTCAAATCGGTCAAGAAGTTTCGGAGCCTATTCATTACAAATAAACAAATAAACAAACAAAAAATCAAACCTTTCCTCTTTATAATATTAGTATAGACATACTGTACTCGTACAACAATAAAGAGTAAGTATTCGTAATCTTCCAGGTTCCGGAGACCCCAGTATGGCTTCTATCCCAAGGTAAAGAGAAGGAAGCCCTCAAGTCCCTATGCTACCTCCGAGGATGGACCAGCCCCGAGGACGTGCGAGACGAGTTCGATCAGCTCGTGGTCTACTCGAGGAAGCTGCAGCGCTGTGTTATATGCGAGAAGATTGGACATGATGGGGAGTGCGAGCATAAGACTATGAACGTTATCAAAAAGTAAGTTATTATTATATTACATGGGTGCAACGTAACATTGTGCTAAGCCGAAACGGAATTCTGGAAGCCTAGAAGATGTTTAGTAGCAACGTATATGAAAGAGCTATGCTCGGAGTTTCTCTGAAGGATAGGATTCGTAACAAATACATCCGACAGAGAACCAAAGCTATCGACATAGCTCTAAGAATTAGCAAGCTGAAGTGGCAGTGGGCCGGCCATATCTCGCGAAGAACCGACGGCTGCTGGGGCAAACGTGTTCTTGAGCGGAGACCACGACTCGGTAAACGTAGTGTAGGACACCGTTAGATGCTGGATGCATCAAGCTGACGGGGCGCTGTGTGTGGCGCTCATTGGGGAGGCCTATGTCCAGCACTGGACTAACATAGGCTAAAGATGAACCTGTATATTATTAAGTACTAAGGTATGTACAAAACCTCAGCACATAAGTCCACTATTGAACATGTCTCAATTGATTTTTATATAAAGAGATGTTCCATATATAGAGAAATTAGTCGCTGCATCAATTTTCATTAGACAGACATTTTTGTCTTAGATTGATAAGACCTATCCGCTGTTTGGCTCTCCCATCTGACTCATCTGGAACAATGACAAACACATGGAAATCTATTTCAGTTTTTAGTATTAAGAAATATTAGTTTCTGCTTGTATTTGTTTGGTTTTTTCCAGACGTCGACCTTAAAAACTATCTTCAAGGAGTTGTTCTTGAGTTGGTCAAGATTAGATTTCGTTCATAGGCCGTATTTCCAAGTCTATCATTTTGTGCTGTCGATAAAATGATTGATTATCACACTAATATTGCTATGGTACTATGATATTATAAACAATGAAATGAAATGATGTTATAACCTACGGAGCCGAGACGTGGACACTCGTGATAGGGCTGGTCCACCAGTTCAAAGTCGCTCAGCGAGCTATGCTCGGAGTTTCTCTGAAGGATAGGATTCGCAACGAATACATCCGACAGAGAACCAAGGTTATCGACATAGCTCTAAGAAATAGCAAGCTGGAGTGGCAGTGGGCCGGCCATATCCCGCGAAGAACCGACGGCCACTGGGGCAAACGTGTTCTTGAGTGGAGACCACAACTCGTCAACTTAGAGTAGGACGCCCTCCGACTAGGTGTGATGACGACCTGCGAAAGACTGCAGGTAGACGCTGGATGTGGCAAGCTGAAGACAGGGCGCTATGGCGCTCATTGGGGGAGGCCTATGTCCAGCAGTGGACTGCTATAGGTGATGATGATGACGATATTATAAACGCGAAAGTTTGGATGTTTATATGAATGGATGGATGTTTGCTACGTAATATAATGTATAAAGTATATCGTTATCTAAACTCCATAACACAAGCTCTGCTTAGCTTTGGGCTAGATGAACCTGTCCAGCATTATTTATAATCATTTACATCCTATTCCAGATTCTTCCTTAAGTTCAACTTGGTGATGCTGTGCAAGGAAACCTTGAGGCCATTGACCTTAGTGATGGCGTACTTTATGTTCTTCGTGATGAGTGGTCTGTCTCCCATCCGACCTAACATGGTGAATGTGTGTGGCGCGCTGGGCATGGCTGGGGACCCGAAGAATATTGTGGTTAGTAGATTAATGACGTCGTCTTTTTATACGTAATGACAGACTCGTGGTCACACCGTTTTGCTACACCAGTGTGACTACGAGTAATTTATTTTACTCGTGGTTACACTACTCTGAAAAGGATCGCACTTGACTGAATAGTAGGTATGTATAGTCTATCCATCCAGAATGTAGAATGTTTGTAAACATAAGAAATCAGCTGATTTTTAGGGTTATCACCATGAAATGATGCAGGCCTAATAGAATTCTAATGATTTCACATATACATTCTATTAGATTTATTACTTTTTATAATCCTGACGTCAATTCTATGCAGAATCTAATTATTTCAATTTACAAATCGACATTATGTGGTCAAAAACAAAGATTAAAATCACTAGAGATTTTTTGTCTTTGTAACAGTGCCATCCCTAACGAATCTCAGTGTTGACGTCCGGTGTTGCAAACAGTTGGTTACTTTTTAACTACTATTTCGAATCAAGGATAGCACTATGACCATACATATTTCTGACAGAGAGTTTTATTTTAATTTAGCCGGATTATTTAACGTTTAATTTCACGCTGCATATTTGCTTAGCGACAATCAGTTCAAAAGTTATGAATTCTTCCAATTTCATGAACAATGTTTAGTGCTTCAAGGAAAATACTTTAAACAGGCACTTATTTACATTTAATTGAGTTGGCACAGGTGAAAAATCGTTTGAGAGCACAAAAAAATCTAATGATTTTTAGTCTTATTTCATAATCCTTTAGCTTTTATTCCATTCTATAAGGATAGGTAATGATAAAAGTAGGCTGATTTCACAGGGATACTTTGTTTATGCCATTTAATTATTTACATCAAATATCACCAGCCCAGTAAGGCACCCCCATCAAATCTCAAGATGTGACCTAAATAAAAAAATGTTTTTCACCCCTACATCAGCTGATTGAACTGTCAGTGGCTCTGTATACAAACATTCTACATTCTGGATGGATAGACTATAGTGAAGTGCCCGATAGATAAAATACTTATTGGTAAAATATCTAGTACTTTGAAACTCCTTGATAAATACTTCATGAACTATTTAATAGTGACACGTAAATTGTCATTCTGATTTGTCAAATTATGGTTTACGTTACGCTACACTTAAATAGCACGAATTTTACTGTTGGGTACCTATACATAAAATGGGTAAAAGAATCAAAAGAAAACGTGGTGAAGTGCTTTTAAGCGATGGATACCTATACCATAAACATCTGAATGGATCGGACAAAAATTTTGCAATTATGAAGTTGGACTACATACGAGTATCATACCTAAATAAAGCATGCGAAGCCGCGGTGAGAAGCTAGTTATCAATAAATAGATTCTCTTTTGATGCTTGATATACCATCGAAAGTTTTTAACCAGATTTGACATCGATAAATTTACCATAAACTACCGTACTGATAGCTGTTGTCTGATACTTTAGTCTTATTATAAACTAGCGACCCGCCCTGGCTTCGCACGGATGCAAATGCATGTATGATATAAATAAAAACCTTTATCTTGAATTACTCTTCCCATTCAAAAAAAACCGCATCACAATACATTGCGTAGTTTTAAAGATTTAAGCATAAGGGACAGGCAGATAGCGGGAAGCAACTTTGTTTTATACTATGTAGTGATACTCATTGCACAATAGTCATTAATCTAACAGTACAATGACTTCCAATTAATGACTTCCCCTAATTGTTTCTCGCTGATATCGCAGCTCATGGTTGGCGTAATACTGTTCCTGGCTGCTGTCGTCATCATCGGCATCATCAAACTGGCCGGGAAGCGGAAACTTGGCGTCACTGCTATGTTCGGGACTGCTCTGTCGTGTACAGGTAATTGTGAACGTCGGGTTTTTAAAATTCATCATCATCATCAGCCTATAGCAGTCCACTGCTGGACATAGGCCTCCCCCAATGAGCGCCATAGCGCCCTGTCTTCAGCTTGCCGCATCCAGCATCTACCTGCAGTCTTTCGCAGGTCGTTATCCCACCTGGTCGGAGGACGTCCTACACTACTCCACTCAAAAACACGTTTACCCCAGCGGCCGTCGGTTCTTCGCGAGATATGGCCGGCCCACTGCCACTATGGCTTGCTAATTCTTTGAGCTATGTCGATAACCTTGGTTCTCTGTCGGATGTATTCGTTACGAATCCTATCCTTCAGAGAAACAATTAATCATTTTTTTATAAATTAATTAGTTGAATTTTGTTTTTGCTTGTACAGAAAATTATTTACTAGCGAGGTTAATTATTTACCAGCGCGTTAAATTCGAATTTCACATTTCTAGGGGCATAAAGAGAGTATGATATAGCCTATGTCATCCGGGGATAGTGTAGTAGCTTTCCAACGGTGAAAGAATTTTTAAAATCGGTCCATTCGTTTCGGAGCCTCTTCAGAACTAACAAACAAAAATAAAATCTTTCCTCTTTATAATATTAGTATAGATATAATTGGGGGAGGTCTATGTCCAGCTGCTATAGGCTGATGATGATGATGATAGATATAAAGTTTAAACAAACTGTTCAAAAAAAGTGAGTGCGCGTTGAAGTCTTTTGTATGGTACGCCGCCGCACTATGGAATATCGTAGAACAAGAGCATATTAAAAATGGTTTTTACAAATATCATAATTTATCTAATATTTTGATTTTATTAGATACTCGAATAGTCTAATTATGTTATTCAATAGGATTTTGTTACTTAATACCTAAAATTATATTATTTTTCATAGTCAGAAGTACGTTGAAGACGGCGGTGCCAAACTCAAGCCTTTGCATGTACATGTTTCAATGCAATATTGTGAAATAAATATTCAGCAGAGATATGTAGTATATTACATTTTTGGAAAGTTTATTTCATGTATTTTACGAAACAGCTATTTAATTTTCGTAATGTTTTCATATTTTTGAGTAAATGCTAAAAACATCACATTCCTTATTTTTCACAAAAAAATTTTTTCGTTGAAGGTTTTCACTGTCGCCCACGTCTCCCCACGCGCTTCTTTTTGTGTTTATTAATAGTCTAACTATTCATACACATTATGCTAAAAAAATCAGCTGCGGTTTTTTGCGGTTTTAGAAGTTATGAGAAAAAATGTGATAGAAGTCGGAGCAGGAAATTTATTATCTTTCGTGATTTACCACAGAGACTGTTCGCATGAACAGTATAGACATTTAATCTGTATTTTTTTTATCGTTCAATCATTTTGCATGAGAATGTAAGTAATAATAATGATGTAGGTACCCCATTCAGTATTGCAAAATAGTATATAAAGAGAGGTAAAAATTATTCCAGCCATTCACATTAGTGTTACTTCAAGTGAAGTAAAGCTCATCTACGCCTGTAAGTAATTGATTGAAGTTCTAAAATTTGTACAAACCTAACACAGGACACACACACACACCCTCGCATAATGTTGTTCTTATAGTTATATACATACTATTCTAGTTTTAAACCTAAGCTCATTGTGTGAAGAGAATAAAACATTTTATTATTATAAAATGTCTTCATTCAGCTGTACTAAACGAGATTTCATACTTCCCTATATCGAGGGTGGCAGAACTCTGGAATCCGCGTCTACCAGTATCGAATGTCCACCTGATGAAATATTAATAAAACGCCTCTACATTATTTTACAAGTTCTTTCTTCAGGAATGATGATCGATTCCAAAAAGTTTGGCGAATACGCACACAATGGAAACTGCTGGAATATATGTGAATGAATATAATTGGTATTACATGCCATATTTAGTCCACAAGATACTTTTACACGGAGAAAATATTATGAAATATTTCGCAGTTCTTCCTATCGGACAGCTATCGGAAGATGTGCACAAGAGTCGCGCAACAAAGACTACAGAAACATGCGACTACATCATGCCAGAAAATGTTCTCGAACAGTTACAAATGAAGATGTCTTTAAAACTCTATTGTATACGTCAGATCCGTTTATAAAAAGTTTAAGAAAACCATACGTAAAAAATGACAAAGATCTTGAAAAAGAGGCACTAAGTGGCACCACTTGCAACTGACCCTGAAATATGTGTAGTAGAACCTAATTAGATGGCGATTTCTTTTCCAATGTCATCATCATCAGCCTATAGCAGTCCACTGCTGGACATAGGCCTCCCCAAATGACCGCCATAGCGCCCTGTCTTCAGCATGCCGCATCCAGCATCTACCTGCAGTCTTTCGCAGGTCGTCATCCCACCTGGTCGGAGGGCGTCCTACACTACCTTTACCGAGTCGTGGTCTCCACTCATTTCCTCATATCCACTCTTAAATTTAATCATTACTTTTAAGTTTTTTAAGGCAGAAAATATAAGGTAAGTAGATATATAGATACTACTAGTAATATTTACATTAAGAAAAAAAAATTTTTTTGGCCATGACTTTTTGTAATTAACCTTAGTTTTAACTTTTTTGGTAATTAAAACCTTGTATTTCACGTGAAATAAATTATTTACTTATTTTTTTCCGTATTTTTTTCTTTTTATGCAGTATACATATATACATATATGGTAAATTACTTAAAATTATATACCATTTGAATCTCTATACATTACTATATATCTGTACCAAATTTCATCACAGTACAATTAAAATTCATGAAGTTACAGATTTTTGATCCGAAACTGACCTAAATATTCCATAGTGCGCCGGTCCGTCGTAGCTTCGTAGCTCCTGCTACGAAGGTCTACATTATTTATGTGTCTCGTAGGGGAAGGTTAGATATAATCATAAAAGAAAACTTAATTCCGCATGGAATTACGTCTTCTCGGTGAAACCCGCTATTATCTGAAGAAAAGATATTAAATGTTTTGGGAATTTAATTTGAAGAATGCATATAATTTGGTAAATTAAAGAATTCTCCTATACTATTCTACTTACACAAAAGTCAATAGAACACACCACAACAACGTAAATTAGTACAAGTATTTACAATTGATTTAACTGCTGCGGACTGTTGCATACAATCTACAGGTAGCTCAACTAACCCATATCAATACCAGTCGGAAAGGTCTCCAAATCTCTGGCCGCATTTTTTTTTATTTTTTTTTAATGCTGGACAATTCACACAGCATTATCTAGCCCCATGGTAAGCAGAGCTTGTGTTATGGGTACTAGATAACTGATATACATAATACAATATATTACATAGATATTTTTTTTTTATTCATAGAAAACGACCAGAACACCCGGAACAAATATCTGCAGATCGTACACACAATTGTTCCGAGGCGAGAATCGAACCCGCAACCTCCTGCGTCGCAGGCGGACCTTCGCCCACCGTTCCACATCGGTCGTCGCATTGCTCTCTGTTTGTCAGTTCTGATGCGCTGCGCCAGATACTCACCAGCTCTCGGGTCAAACGTTACTTCTACCAGACGCTCAGATATCCTACTAATATTATAAACGTGTAATGTTTAGAGGATGTTTGTTGCACTTTCAAGCAAAAACTACTGAATGGATTTTGATGAAGCTTCAAATACATAGGCTCTAATAAAAGTGTGTTATTTCAGCAATAAGCGTGTATGCAAAGCTGAACGTGCCTGACACAGTGTTCTCATACGACACCAGCACATTCCCGACGGAGACAAGCGTGGTTCCGCTCATCTTCTTCTACTTCCTCGCCGTCTTCTCTGGATGTAACCTTGCCTGGGTGCTTCTGGGAGAAGTGTTCCCTTTCAGGTGATTACTTGGAGCTCCTAAATTACCTTTAGAATATAGACATAATTGTACTTAATGGTTTATCTATACATCTATCTCGCATGCCTTTGAGGTTACAACCTTTTTAGACTTGTAGACAAAATGAAACATATGCTATAAAAAACTAGATTTTAATATTTTTACAATATCATTTAACTGCAACAGTTGACTTCTTAATTTGTCCTGTTTGAAATTTGTTGCACCCGCACAACTATAGACCACAGGTATATATATATAAAGACAGGCTCGAGATGATGATGATGCTAATCATATACAAAAGCAGTATTGAAAAGGCCTTCCCTGACTGTAACCTAGAACATTCGTCAATCCTACTAATATTATATAAATGCTAAAGTTTGTGAGGATGTTTGTTGCACGCAAAAACTACTGAGTGGAATTTGATGAAGCTTACATATCAGAATAACACACAGGCTACAATTCATAAAGATATATTGTATATTATCCAAAATATTTATCACCACGCGGGTGAAACCGCGCGGCGCAGCTAGTAAACCGTAAGGCCATTACATTATGTCATAGACATACTTGTTTGACGTTATATTTTTTCATGCAGGAGCCGCGCATCGGCCCAAGGATTCGCAGCAGCATGGAACTACGTAGTCATGTTCCTTGGCTCAAAGACTTTCATTAACTTAGAGACTAACTTCCAACTCTGGGGAGCCTTCGCAGTCTACGCTGCCTTCGGCTTTGTTGGCACTGCTTACCTATACTTCTTCATGCCAGAAACAGAAGGAAAATCCCTTGAAGATATCGAGGGTTACTACAACGGTGAATTCAGAACGTTTGCAGACGACCCAGTGATTAACTCCTTCAAGAGGTTTAAGAAAAAAACATAAACAAACAGGGTATTAGGAGATAATGTTTTATTAAATAAAATTATTTTATTACTTTCCTGTGGCTTATTGAGTATTCATACCAAAAATTAAATATATTCGTTAAAGCAGTTACATTTAATGATTTTATGACTCTTTAGAAGTAGTAAGTGAAGAAAATAATTTAGTTTGACACCGAAAAACACATATAGTTGATACATTACAAAAATAGATTGGGTGCAAAAAATGGATATATAAGAGAGCTTAAAATAAATATATCTAACGATTATACACAAAAAACAGAAACAAACAAGCAGTTAAAGGTCCAGAAATGTCCCTGTCTCAGAATTCCACTTCAAGTCGAAGCTAAAAGTGACGCTGGTTTTCAGAAATAACGTACCAAGGTAAAGTGTGGTGGCACGAGGTGGCACAAAGGTTTTATTACAATACTCATTCATATTATAATCTAAACAGCCAGTCTTAAATTAATAAACTTATCCTTATTCTATAGGTATTAAACAGTAGGATCTTCAATCTTAGCTACAAAGAGAGGCAATTTAGACCTTCCATCCCAAAGTACAGCTAAAAACGGTCTATTAGCCTTGAACACGACTGACGGAGAGTCATTAGACAAAGCGACTACTGAGAAGGCGGTTGCAGCAGACGCAGAACCGCCTTCCTCATCGATGGTGAAGACCGCAGAGTGAACTGCTTCGGAGACTTGAGGTGACTTCGTGTCTTGGTAGGTTCCGATGTTTGAGAGCTCAGCGTCACCGAAGATCTTGGATATGCCCAGCTGAAAACAGAAATGATTGATTTAGAGATTGTTGGGTACGAGAGTTGGGTAAATCAGATCATGACTCGATAAACGTAGTGTAGGACGCAGATATTATTGGATACGAGAGTTGGGTAAAAGTGTGAGTGGAGATCACGACTCAGTAAACGTAGTGTAGGACCCCTTCCGACCAGGTGGTATGACGACGTGTGAGGCGGCGGTCATTAGGGGAGGCCTATGTCCAGCAGTGGACATTAACATTGGCTGATTATGATGATGATGGGCGCAAGATGGAAGATGATATGATATTACCTACACAATATTGTGTCGGTTCGTGAGCAGACCATGAACGACAGAACACATTTAAAGAAACAACAGGAAACAAAAACAACAGAATTAACAATTATATGGTAATGATATATTGCTAATGGCATTATTTCTAATAATTTCTAGCTCATACATAGGTTATTATATCAAGTTATATTGATGGCTTCGCAAATGAATAAATAACGTACCCTATAAAATATCAGGACTTGCCAAGCTATTACTATTTATAATGTGTATTTAATGTTCCAGCACCAATTATTTATGTTCACTTCTCTTATAGCGTAACTAACTAAGCTAAATGCGTAAAACTCGAGTCTACGGCCTTGTCATTAAAAGTAATTTTAGCTGAAATCAGCCAAATGAAATGAGCCAGTATAAGACATTTGCCTTCTTATATAAAAACTTTATGGTATTCCATTTACAAAGTACATACATACATTTCCTTTGAAGTCTAAAATGCGCTTGCTTTGTGATTCTTTGTCCGTATACAGAAAGAAAGTTGGAAACTTATAAGCGCTTACCGGCGCTTGACAGCGCTGGTAACCCGCGCAGGAAAATATATGAACGCGCGCCGATAAGCACTGAACGGTGCCGACAAGTTCCGACAAGCGCGCTGCCGTTTAAAATTAATAAACAACTGCGACAACCTGCTTCCTTTGTGTAGAACGGACCAGCGCTGTCAAGCGCCGGTAAGCGCTTATAAGTTTTCTTTCTTTCTGTATACGGCTTTTCTCACCCCCAGTATATGTGTAAATCCTAGGAGTAATTCTAGTATGGACGGAGTTGGTACTCCGACTCCTATTCCTTATTCCGTTGGTATTCCTGGCTGAATAGATAGGGACGACTCCGTCCCTATCTAGTCAGCCGTTCGAGCGTGAAAGTTTAAGGAGTCACAAACATACAAGTTTTGACCTTTATCACTATCACCAGCTATCACTACATAGTATAAAACGAAGTCGCTTTCCGCTGTCTGTGTGTCCCTATGCTTAGATCATTAAAACTACGCAACGGATTCTGATGCGGTTTTTTTAATAGATAGAGTGATCCAAGTGGAAGGTTTATAAACCATTTGACTTAAATATTTTCACGCGGACGAAACCGTGAGGATTGCAGCTAGTGATATTATAAAGTGAGATATGATGTTTTCTTTACCTGCTGCAGCACCGTCCTCAGATCCGTATCAGCCTTGATCGAGAACCTGGGCAGTTCCAGGTCTGTTTCGAGATGGCGGAAGTTCAGGTAGTCCTCCAGCTGGGAGACCGTCAGCGTGGAGAGAGTATCTGCCACGGTCACCAGGGAATGGGGCAGTATTATCATGAGAGAATATTCTTCGCGCTGTAAACGTAAAGTATATGATAAAACTTTTGAAACTATCATGGTTATTAATACTAAAGTCATTTAAAACGGGATATTTAACATGATTTGATTTTTGAGTTATCCAATATTTCGGCACAGTTGCATGCGCCATGATCACGGAGTAACTGAAGGCACTGCGTTTTTATGGGCAGACATACCGATCTACCCTCATTTTTTGTCTTTTGCTACGAACGTAAATATTGAATAACTAAAAAATCTAATCATGGTAAATATCCCGTTTTAAATGACTTTAGTAAAGTATATGAGTTAGCATGATTGCGATCACAATAATATGTATCTATATTAATATGCATAAGTATTTATGTATTGTTTTCTATTTAGAGTATAACAAAATGTTTTCTATCGATCCATCTAGGCCTATCATGGTCGCAGTGATATATACAGATTAGCCAGACAAAAGGAAATACAAAAAATGAGTTAGCATAGCAATTATTTGCTAATATTACCAATAAAGAAAATAAAAATCATAAAAGCAAATTTGCTACTAATAAGAAGCAGTTAAGCTAACTGCAGCCTGTTGCAATAAATCTAGAGGTAGCTAAACTGAGTCATGCCACTATCATCGTAATCTCAACCTTCAAAACACAACGAGGTAGGTATTAATAATAATATTTTTTAATAAAGTCTTAAAAGAATAGCACGTGCAACGCAGCTTTTATACAATCCAGGAGTTTCTGACCTTTAAAGTTTAAATTATATTATTGACATTGAATCTAACTTTAAGTTTGAATATTTGTATTGTATAGTATGGCTTGACATTTATTTTAATTAAACTTGACTTTTTATTAATTTGCATGAGAATTATTATTTGAAATATTTTGTTGTTTGTGAAACTTAACTGGAACTTTTTATATATATTCACATGCCAGTAATGTGGCGAGATATGAGGATCAATTTATTTGTAATACCACCTCTTTAATTTACCATGTCTGATATGAATAAACTATTTCTATTTCTAGGTATTTTAATCGTTTCGTATCGAAAGGACATTAAATCAGAACGCCCTCTTAACACGTCGAACGTCCTAAAAGCAAAAAGGCATTATTAGCATAATGTCCTATTGGCAACATGATCTAGTAGCGAATGAGACTAGTATCAAACCGACATATACTCTGTACGTACAGCCTTGTATGATAAACTAGATATTTTGGATAATATACAATATATCTTTGAGAATTGTGTTGTCTGATATGTAAGCTATATTATTGTGAAGTTTCATCAAAATCCATTCAGTAGTTTTTGCGTGCATCACGAAAAAGTTCCTCACAAACTTTTTCGTTTATAATATTAGTAGGATTCTTACCTCAAAAGGCAGCACAATAACTTTAGCCCCAGTATAAGGATCGGCCCCAGTCTTGAAGTAACGTCTCGTATGCATGAACTGGGCCTTCTTCGTAGTTCTATTGCTGAGGTGGAACTCTCCAGGCGTGGTGGCTTGTCTTCTGAACGGTATCTCCCAGAGGCCCTTGAAGTAAATCGCGTTGACTAGAATCATCTGTGTGTTTGGACTTAGAGAATCTGCGGACAATTTTTCCAGTTTAGTCGACTATTCAATAAAAATTTGGTGTGTTTTCAAAAACTATAAGTTAACTCTAAAATTCTTCCATCATCATCATCAGCCTATAGCAGTCCACTGCTGGACATAGGCCTACCCCAATGAGCGTCATAGCGCCCTGTCTTCAGCTTGCCGCATCCAGAATCTACCTGCAGTCTTTCGCAGGTCGCCATCCCACCTGGTTGGAGGGCGTCCTACACTACGTTTACCGAGTCGTGGTCTCCACTCAAGAACACGTTTGCCCCAGCGGCCGTCGGTTCTTCGCGAGATATGCCCGGCCCACTGCCACTTCAGCTTGCCAATTCTTTAAGCTATGTCGATAACCTTGGTTCTCTGTCGGATGTATTCGTTACGAATCCTATCCTTCAGAGAAACTCCGAGCATAACTCTTTCCATAGCTCGCTGAGCGACTTTGAACTGGTGGACTAAAATTCTTGCCACTCACCATAATCTCACCTTATGAAAAGATCTTCACTTTCCATATTGAGATTGTGGTCAAACGAAGGTATGGTGACTATAAAAAAATCATGAAGTCAGTGTGTGTTTATAGTTTTTTAAACTTCCAGCTATCATGGGACCTCAAACTTATATACAACGAAAGTATCATCAAAATCTATATCATCATACAGCCGACATAGCACATCCTCGGTTAAAATGGCTGCTATTCAAAACACGCGTAATTATTTTTTCTTGATCCAATTCCTCCCAGCGTATTTATTCCAATGAAAAACAAAAACAATCGTCTTGCTTTAAATAAGAACTAATATACGCCTCGAAATAATACTGTTAAATAAATATCTTTATCAATAACTAAAGTTACAATCAAGTATTTACAATTGAAACAATTCATTTAACTGCAGACTATAGTTAATTGAATAGATAAATGATAATCGTCCTTACCTGGAGATAATAAGTTCTGTATTTTGTTATCAGTACTTGCAGCCACCCAGCTGTTGATCTCCTGTGCTGTTTGTGCCGCAGCAGCAAAGTTGGTGGGGGTGACGTCAGTACGGAAGTCTCTGAGGGCAGTGGCTCTGAAGGTGGGGTTCAGGTTGAAGCCATTGGCTAGGAAGATGTTGTTGGCAGTTCTCAGGATATTGCGGGAGTTGCGCTTCTGAAAAAGGTTGATATTTCATGAACTCTTGTGGTATATGTGGTGTTGTAAGCAAAATATATAGATCCCAATTTTCAACAGTAGTAAGGCTTGAGACCTTCACAATACAATGTTGCAAAACTGAGGCTGGATCTGTGTAGCAGCGCACTGGGGAAAGGCATGTTTTTGTAAATTTGGTTTCTTTTGTTTATTTTTTAGTTTTATGTTTACGTAATGTTTATTTTATTTAGTTTAATGTGTCTTAATGTATGTTTGTCTTTTTGGATGTACTTTCCTTCAGTAAAAACTTTTCTATTCTAGACTATTCAAAGATGAAATTGGTATATATTGCACACGAATGACGAATTTGATAATTTGTCTTAGAACCGGACGAAGCAAATTCAATAGAACTTTATTGACGTAGTTAGGCAAACACAAATGTATTTTTACATATAATGGTAATTCCGTAGACTTGCGGAAAAGGTAATAAGGATAACATTATTGGCTTCTTCTTAATAATTATAAAGGATAAACATTTATTATTCGCGTAACATAGATCATAACACCTCAATAGATCATAAGACCAAACTTTCCACGCCATAACTTTGTTTCATACCACTGTAAAAAGTGTTCAAGATAGAGATCCTGGACACCTCATAACGAGAGCCACTTAACACTTTGAGTGCTGAAAACGGTATGAGTTTTCTACAAGTGACTAATCTGCGAAAATCCACACTAGCGCAGCGGCTAAGAAAATACAGATCTTTGTGACTCAGCAGAGCTGTAATATTTTTCGAACGAAACGCATGTGCGGCGCAACACAACCGCTGTGTAGAGCGGCAGCACGAATTTTTTAGGTAAAAAAAAAGATCGCAGTCGTCGAAAAAAAACCGCAGTCAAAGTGTTAAGGAATATTCCGATGTGTTTCTAATGGACAGTATTCTAATATTTTGAAAGATAGATCACTTCCTCCTAATTTTTATGGTTTAACTGCGTTTGATGTCCACTTTGTCCTACTTTTTTTAACTTTAGGGTGGCTTAGATGTCACTACGGCCATAAAAGGCCTATTGTGATCGCCACTTTGTTCGTTCAGCCCCGAAGCCGCGGCGTTCATAATTCATAATTGTCCTACTAAGGAACGATTCTTCAAATTCAAATTATTTATTTACAGACTTTACAGATATCGCCAAATCATGCCTACAAATAAAATAATGAAATAGCACACTAGAAAAATAAAATAACAATGTCAAAACATAATATAAAATTGTATATACACAACATTCCTGCAATCTCATAATAATAAAAGTGTAAAGAAATAATAAATATAACCACAAAACTGGCACACTCACCGCAAACACATCAAACTGAGGGTAGTCTTACCTGTATATCATCAGTTCTGGTCTTGTAAGATGCAGCGGATGTCTGTGGGCTCATCTGCAACGCTGCTGTCAATTGGTCCAGGGTTACTCCAGTAGCCCCCTGCTGCACCAGCGCTAACACCGTTGCTATGGAGTATGGAGACACCACGGTGTTTCCTTGCGTTTGCTGGCTTACTTGCTGCAAAAACCACAAAAATATTCACACATAATATTCTATCTATATGTCCAGTCCATTCTAAGGTTACCTGGAAGAGATCACTCTCAGCGATTCTCCCCTATTCTAAGTATTTATTTCTGTATTGTTATCTGTGGTATAATAAAGTGTTTTCTATATATCTATCTATAAATATTAACGACTTTTTCAACTGTTTTGGGTTATTAAAGACTGGAGGCATGTCAAATAAATTGACTGTCTGAGATTTGTCTTTCATCATTTGTGTTCCATATCTTTTATGTCTAAAGAATATAATATTAAATAGTTAAAATGGTACGATAGAAATAGGCGAGGACTGGTCAGATTTTTTTAAGTGAATGTTGTTTTTACGTCTCTTACCTTCATCAGGTGAATACTGAAGTTCGTAAGTGCCGTGGCTGTCTCATCCAGCTTTATCATTTCCCTTGACCTCGTCATACCTGTGTTCCTGGTCTGTATTTCACCATCTCTCGTTGGTTGAAGATTTATCTGGTTGGTCGGAAACTGTTGGCTGATTACTTGCTGGTTGATCGTGTTGGCCAACTGTTGAATAGCCAACGGCTGTGGTAGTCTTGGTCGGTCATCGGCAAAATATATGTGGTCTGGATTCGGTACGGAACCAGGGAAGGCGTTTTGTGAGCTTACTTTGTTTGTTGCGAGCAATAAGTTGATTGCGACAACTGGAAATAATTAAATCACAAATGTTTATATTTTTGAATCTTTGATATCTTTGAATCTTAATCGTAAATAAAAGTCTGATTTTGTATGTATTTGGTAGCTTTTTTCTAATTCTAAAATTGGGGTGGAAAGCACGCCACGCGAGTACTTATGTATGTTTTTATGCGCGAGATGGCGCGAGTAACTAACGGTTAACTTATGTTTTTTTTTATCTCATCAAGCTAAAATTACCATACGCATCGAGCTGCTTTTTTGAATTAGATAAATAAATAGATAATGCTGGACAATCCACACAGTATCATCTAGCCCCAAGCTAAGCAGAGCCTGTGTTATATGGGTACTAGATGACTGATAGAACATAATACAATACATATACAGATAGATTTTTTGTTACATAGATAACGACTAGAACACCCGAACAAATATCTGCAGTTCGTACACACATTTGTCCCAGAGCGAAAATGGAACCCGCAACCTCCTGCGTCGCAGCCGGCGGACCTTTGCCCACCGCGCCACAGAAGTCGTCTTTATCTGTATTATGTACCTATGATTTTAACACTCCTACCCTTGATTAACATATTGACAATTTTTTTTACCTGACTAATGCTTGCAAAGCCGTAAGTCAATACTTTTTTTATTTATTTATTTTAAAAGAATATACATACATAGGACATTTATAACACTCTTTAAACCAGGGTTTGATATAATGTTACATTCTTCAGGTTTTTCTCTTAAAAGTAAGTGCACATAACTTTGTACGCAGGTACGAGTAAGTAAAACTAGTTTGTTGTTAAAGTTACTATCAATATACGTAATGGACTTGGATTCCTTTCGTTGGATTCCACATGTACTCGTACATTATAAAATACTTGTTTTTAGGTAAATACTCACTCAGAATCTTCGAACAATCCATATTGAAAGAGTCCTTTTTATTCGATTTCTGACCATTCACTTATGTTTCCGTGTTTTTTTACCGAAGTCACTTTATTTAGTATATTTAAATCATTTCAAAACTTTATTTAAAGAACGGCAGGTCCGCAACACAACACTTGACTGAGGCTTATGACCGTAAACAACTCCTTGAACTTCTACATACGTAACTGACAAAGCAATAAACAAGCGACTTTGCATATCAGAATATAAAGTCTATTTTTACAAAAACTTATTTTACCGTTTGTGCATGAGACACTATTCGGTTTTTCCATGACCACAGAATGATTAGCAGTTGGTATAGTGATAACTGGATTGGTGTACGTCCTAGAGAAAAACAGCGTCAGAGCAAAAACAAGAATTAAAAATTCTTCTGGGTTGATAGTTACTTACCAGTTTCTAGATTTATGAAGTACCTTATCATATTGATATCTAGATGACCCCGTGAACTTCGTATGACGTGCTATTTTTTGTAGGGTCAAGTGCAAGTCGCAAAATGAGCACTAGTGCATGTCGAGAAATGTTTTACGCGCGATTCTTAAACTGAATAGACAGAATTATTTAATTGTTCCTGGATTTAGAGATATTTTCATAAATTTTTGTTAGGTAGGTACCTTGTTGTGTCTAAAATAAATACACTTAATTTTGGGTTGGCTAGCTAAATCTTCACCACGTATCGCTAGGGGGAGGGTGCATAAAAAATCCTAAAAACACATCAATGGACGTCCCTTATGAGGTGCAAGATAGTTAGGATGCTTATCCTGTTCAACAGTCATAGAAGTGTTAGTATAAGGAATCGCTATACTAACTCACTAATCCTCCGCAAAACACATACAAACTTGCTGGTTTATAAGTAAGCATGTTTTTAACACTTTGAGTGCTGAAAACGCACGGTATGAGTTTTCTACAAGTGACTAATCTGCGAAAATCCACACTAGCGCAGCGGCTAAGAAAATACAGATCTTTGTGACTCAGCAGAGCTGTAATATTTTTCGAACGAAACGCATGTGCGGCGCAACACAACCGCTGTGTAGAGCGGCAGCACGAATTTTTTAGGTAAAAAAAAAAGATCGCAGTCGTCAAAAAAAAACCGCAGTCAAAGTGTTAAGGGAACAATTATGTAGCGAATGTGAGCGTAATCCCCCCCTTTTTACCTCTGTGCGTAATACGTGTTCCTTATTTGTTTGTGTGTGCATAGGTGTTTACCTCACCTCCTCTTAGAAAAGTCGCAGATGGGTGTTTGGGGCAATATTTGTACAGCGTTTCCTAATACTTACTCTTCTAAGCCAATAGTCGACGATTACCAATGTACAGAGTAAAAACGTGCTGCTGACACTCCTAAGATTTAGGACCATCATCAAACTATGTCAGATATAGACCTCCCCCAATAAGCGCCATAGCACCCTGTCTTCAGCTTGACGCATCCAGCATCAGCCTGCAGTCTTTCGCAGGTCGTCATCCCATCTGGTTGCAGATCGTCCCACATTACGAATAAGGATCCTGATACGACAGGCTCTCATAGCTTTATAGTATATATATATATATACAACAACGTAAGAAACACAATGAATCAAAAACTTTATAAACTGTGGTTGAGATAACCGGTTCCTCAAGTCTAAATTACTAAAACAATTTAAAATTCAACTGTAATTAAACGCAAACGTAAAGTTTACTTACTTGAAACAGGTTTTTGTTTGTATGCGAGAATAGTATCTACCTGCCTAAAACATTAGGTTTAGATTTTAGCTAGTAAAAGTTTATTTATCTACCGGAACCGATAGCGAACTGTTTATTGAGTACCTACTCGTAGTTATCTGTCTAATTGATTAACTTACGCCACATCGGTGACGACCGATGTGGCGCGGTGGGCGAAGGTCCCCCTGCGACGCAGGAGGTTGCGGGTTCGATTCCCGCCTCGGTACGGTGTACGATCTGCAGATATTTGTTCCGGGTGTTCTGGTTGTTTTCTATGTATAATAAAAAATATCTATCTATGTAATATATTGTATTATGTATATCAGTTGTCTAGTACCCATAACACAAGCTCTGCTTACCAGGGGCTAGATAATGCTATGTGAATTGTCCAGCAATATTTATTTATATTATTTATTTACTTACGTAATAGTACTAAATAATATTTTCCTACGTAAAACTTAATTAAGAAAAGGTAAAGGGCACTGAAAAACTGGATAATAAGAGATGTCAATTTATTAATTCCTAATTAATACCAAAGTCGCTAATTATCTCGCTGATGCACTAGCCGAACTTCATTTAGAATGTTTGTAAACCAACTACGACACAAATAGATAGTATATTTTTTACAAGGGACCAAAAAAAATTCGACCGTTTTAATCCCAAAGGCGTAAACTCGAGTCTTACGCCCGGGAACCTATGCAATAATGACACACTTTTTGAATATGGAGAGAAGTGGAAACTTATTTACTCGACACAGAGATTAAAAAATAATTGTAAACAATATTTATTAAAGGAAAGTAATGCAAAATACGTAAAAAACGACGTGGCAACAGAGTGAATTTTAAAAATGTCGAGGCCAGCTTTTAAAAAAAAGTTGTTTTGCCGTTTGTTTACAAACATTCCTCATAGAGTTTGGCTGGTTTATAGGTACCTACTGTAATGAAATATAAAATAAATAACTAAAATAATACTAACACTTAAAATTATAACACTAAAATAGGGTATATATTAACACAATTTATAATCATTATTTTTGAACACATTTGAGGAGAGTAGTGTCGCTGCAGGTAAAATTTGACCTCCCTATTTTGAAATAAAATTATAATTATATTTACAATGAAATGGGCAAATAAAAATTCTACTTTTCACTTCCATTGCGAGAAAATAAAACAATTAAAACTTTTATTCACTTTTTTAACTTTTCTACTTTTATCGTACTTAAGTCTTTAAATATATTTCACGTGATTTCGACCGCAACAGATAAAATCATATAAATTATTTGTTTGTCCTTCTGTTTCATTTGTACATTATTGACTTAATTTTCGCTTGGTGAAATATTCAATAAATAGGCCACGTTCACTACAAAAAACTTTTTTGTGTCTTAACGCAAAGTACCAACCTACGCATTCTACCATGGAGGAAGAATGATTCTTGTTATAATCATCCAACAATCATAAAAAAAGCTCTTTTAATTCCATTTCAGAATGTATATTCTTTATAAATGGAACACCAAAAATATGTATGTAAGCGACAGAATATCTTGTAATCGCTGATGATTCCAGATAAATATCAAAAAGAAAAAATGCATTTAATCTCTCAGGCAAGGTTCACCATTTCATTGTAATTATTTATTTAGAAATATGACTGTAGGTCAACATTTATTTAGAATAGAATAGATTAAATAGCATTTATATCGACACACACATAGGTACATAAAAAACGAAACATAAAACATGGAGGTTTACAAGTTACACAAATCAAGTCAGATCGAATTTCGCCCCCATGATCCTGTGCCGAAATAGGTGTTGGCACAGCATGTGCTGTGAGATTAACGCTCAGCGCTTTTTCTCAGCCAAAAACTTACTTAATAATAATAATACTTAAAAAGATTACATGACATAGAAGAGACTAAGATTATATATAATTGTATTTGTCAAACTAATATCGCCGCTTCTTCTTCTTCTCTTTTTTATTAAGCCTTAAAGCTCGTTCCCACTTGTCGTCTGTCGAGTCCGGATTTTAATCGGATGATTAAGTGGCAGAACATTTTACATGAAGCTATTCACACTTGTTGGAAACAGATTTTGTGTCGGCGTCGACAAGCTTCATATAAATATTTCAACCGATTAAAACCCGGCCCCGACAGACGACAAGTGGGAACGAGCTTTAAGGCTTAATTAAAAAGAGAAGAAGAAGAACCAATGAGCGGCGATATTAGTTTGACAAATACAATCACTATATACCTACATCCGAATCGACCAGCTGGCTTACCAGGCTATCATGGTTTACCAAGCTTGCTAGAGCTTTGCTGAACAGAGTTGACGATATGCTGGACGATAAAGTGTGGCGGACTTCCGTAGTGTTCTATGGGTGCTTTGTACTCGTAGAGGGGATTTGTAATAGTACACACCGCCTTTTGGAGCACAGCACAGGTCTGAACGAGGCTCCCAGCTTTCTTCTCCGCTATTTTGTATCTGTAGAATAATGTCAAATTTATTTATTTTGCGAAACATGGGTTACATGGATGTTAAATTAAAAATAGAATGAGCACAACCGTGATCAGCTTTATAGCATGCAAAGTCTCGATAAATTTACAGTAAAGATGAAGATTACATGAAATCGAGTTGAAAAATATAAAACTAGAAACATACTGACTGATACAATTTTGAAAGGGTAAATAATTTAGCCTATGTCCTGTCCAGCGGTGGATTACTATAGATTGATGATGAATTAAAACAACGTGGTACATTAACACCCTTCCTAGCCTTGGGGATTCCTAATTACTAACATAGAAAACAAGTTGGAGTAATACCTGTTTCATATAGAATTTGATTTAATAAATAACGTGTACATTAGCGAGATACAGATTCAAGTCTCGGTTTAAAAAAGTCAGTTTGGGAATTCCATGTTCAGAAAATCTTTAATAAATGCCGAATAGTTTGTCCGCAAGCGAGTCATCATCGTTTGTTTTGTTCAATTCTTTATTGCAATACGTAAGCCCGGTTTTTATGTATTGCGAGGATGTAGCCTCCATTCAGTAACGTACTGAAGTACTGATTGGAGGATCTTCGCTTATTTAAGTGATGTGGTAGCCAATCGATTGACCATTACCAATAAAATGGATTTAAAAAAGTGGTTTTATCGTTGTATTCTTGTATTCGGCCAAAAATCTTTACAACGCTGAGTTGCCGTTGCAACGGCACAAACTTTCGTCTTCACTTCGCCCCACAGTATTATCTAGCCCCAAGCTAAACATAGCTCATAAACACATAGATAAAAAAAATTACTATACGTAACAAACAACTAAGAACACCCGACACAAATATCTGCAGATCGTACAAACATTTGTCAAGAGGCGGGAATCGATCACACAACCTCCATCGTCACAGGCGGACATTCGCCCACTACGTCGCAGAGGTCATCAAAATGAGTAGGACTTACACAGGACAATCTTGAATCCGCTTCATCGCAGCCTTCCCTCTCAGAATAGTCACAGCAGTTCCAATCGCAGCGCAGGCGATTACCGACGGGTACAAAGCACCAAGCTCTTTCACGACCATCAGACCAGACATGCAGAGGAAGCTCGCAGCCACCTCGATCTCCCCGGGGCGGTCCGTGTCGCACCACCAGGCTAGGTAGGCGATGAAGTCTTGAGGGATCACGGGTTGACGAGGCAAGCCCTGTAAGTAATCTTTCATTTATCCAACGTTAGTTATTTATATCACTTCCTTTACCTATAAATACCATATCATCATCATAATCAGCCTACAGTAGTCCACTGCTGGACATAGGTCTACTCCAATGAGCGCCATAGCGCCCTGTCTTCAGCTTGACGCATCCAGCATCTACCTGCAGTCTTTCGCAAAGTTTTATTATAATGAAGATAATTAATTAATTTAATTCTAGGTTCCATCAGCCCGATAAACAATACATTGTCAAAGTTATCTTTATTATGGTACAATAACATCCTAGGAATTAAAAAATACACACAACAAAAAGTAACAAACAATCATACGAACTTTCGCATTCATAATATTTTTTAAGGTTCACTATTGGTTTTAAAGTTATATAGTAATTATCTATACTAATATTAAAAAGAGGAAAGGTTTGATTTTTGTTTGTATTGCATAGGCTCCGAAACTACTCGACCGATGTGAAAAATTCTTTCACCGTTGTGAGCTATCCCCGGTGGTCTATAGGCTATATATTAATATGTGAAATTCGAATTTAACGCGGGTGAATCCGTGCGAAACAGCTAGTAGTGTAATAAAAAGCTTTTTATATAATTACTAGCTGCACCCCGCGGTTTCACCCGCGTGGTGATAGATATTTTGGATTATATACAATATATCTTTATGAATTGTAGCCTATGTGTTTTTCTGATATGTAAGCTATATTATTGTGAAGTTTGATCAAGATCCATTAAGTAGTTTTTGCGTGAAAGAGCAACAAACATCCTCACAAACTTTCGTTTTTATAATATTAGTACGAGGATAGTAGGAATAGTGAGTTCAAAATTACCAGCGTCGCCAAAATATGCTTCTCCGTATTCAGTAGCATCCTTTTCGTGAATGCATTGCCTGAAATCCTTGTAAAACGCGAGGAATACGACACTGGGCCATGCAATTTCTGGGCAATCCAGTAGCAAGCCACAGCGACCACCTGCATCCTTTCCAGCGGAACTCTTTCACAGCTGAGGATGGAGTCAAGGTACCAGCACGCTGTTTGGACGATGGCTAGGTTGCCGAGGGCGCCCTGTTAAACGTATGTTTGATTAAAAATTAATAAAAAAATCATCATCATCAACCTATGTTAGTCCACTGCTGGACATAGGCCTCCCCCAATGAGCGCCACAGCGCCCTGTCTTCAGCTTATCGCATCCTGGGGCGTCCTACACTACGTTTATCGAGTCGTGGTCTCCACTCAAGAACACGTTTTCCCCAGCGGCCGTCGGTTCTTCGCGAGATATAGCCGCACTGCCACTTTAGCTTACAAATTCTTTGAGCTTTGTTGATAACTTTGTTTCTTTGTCGGATTTATTCGTTACGAATCCTATCCTTCAGAGAAACTCCGAGCAAACTCCGAGCTCTCACCATAGCTCTTTCCATAGCTCGTTGAGCGACTATGATCTGGTGGACCAGCGCTATCGTGAAAAAAAAAATACCGCTGGACAAATCGCCAGCATTATCTAGACCCAAGCTGAGCCGGTAGCCTTTTTGTGTTCTCGTATTTAAATTCTTTTATTAGATCTTAATTTGTTATCTTTATTATCATTAGTTCTTAATTTGTATTATTTTATATGAAACGCAAATAAATATTTTCTGTTTCTGTTTCTGTTTCTGTTTCTGTTTCTGTTTCTGTTTCTGTTTCTGTTTCTGTTTCTGTTTCTGTTTCTGTTTCTGTTTCTGTTTCTGTTTCTGTTTCTGTTTCTGTTTCTGTTTCTGTTTCTGTTTCTGTTTCTGTTTCTGTTTCTGTTTCTGTTTCTGTTTCTGTTTCTGTTTCTGTTTCTGTTTCTGTTTCTGTTTCTGTTTCTGTTTCTGTTTCTGTTTCTGTTTCTGTTTCTGTTTCTGTTTCTATTTCTTTGCCTGGATGGGTCAGTAGGTATATGACATGTACACTCTACACCACATTCACGCTACACCGTGTCGCCGGGACACGTCCACCGTGCGCCGGCCGGGCCAGGCCATTCATTCATGTTACACCGGGCTGTTTGGGTGTATTATTTGCGACTAAATCTGTATTATGTGGTTTTTGTCAGCTAGTGATTTCATCTGTCGATTTCACTAATGGCGGCTCCACATTAGTGCCGTGGATTCACGCGCAAACTCACGCCATGAATTCACGGCACAAGTCGTACCTTCCACATTCACGGTATGTTCACAATCGTTCGTGAAACCCGCCGCGAAATGGACGTAGAAGCTGGTGCTACAATAGCTTTGTTTGCTGTGGCAACATATCACTATAAACGACCGAAACAAGAAAGTTATGAAGAATGAAAAAAGAATGTGGATGTGTACGCGTGAACGCCGCGCGAAAAGGGCGCAAACCCTTTGACGCGGGACAAAATACCGACTCTGATCAGGGAACAGGCGCGAACACGCGTGAACCCCGCGAAAACCGTCCACATTTACGTTCACGCCTGTTTACGGAGCTTCACGGCACTAATGTGGAGCCGCCATAAGATTTGACGTTGACTGCTCTGTGGGCGCCCGGGCGCAATGTTCATGTTACAACGTGTCGGAGCCGGACCATGCCGGAGCCGGGAAACAATACCCACCGACATTTCAACGCCGTGCCCCGGCCGAGCGCCGCCGGGACTCGGCCGAGCGCCGCCGGGACTCGGCCGAGCCACGGTCAGGCATGAATCACTTCATATAAAAAGTATACTATATGTTTGACCATGCCCCGGTGCACGGCCCGGTCGCGACACGGTGCAGCGTGAATCATCCTGCATAGTGTACTTACGTTGACCTTCAAGATCCAGTTGATGACACAAGCCCTGGTGTGCCTGGAGGTAGTCGTCACAGGTGCTGGCGGTCGCTCCGACCTCAGCAGGTGGTGGAGCAGATCCTCTGTGTAGTCTTGGTCCAGGCATCTCATGTATGATATTGACCCTGGATAATTTGGCGTGTTTTAAAAAACTATAAAAAAGATATGTACCTATTTTGTTTTCTCAACGTATGTATGCACAATAATTTGTAAGGTATATACATAATTATATAGTATTAATTTGCTTAGTTTTAAGTTTGTTGTGTGTGGTAGTTTTAAGGTAAATAAAAAAAATCTTTCTTTTTTTTTTCTTTCTCTCCTGACACTCAAGTTACCTACAAGCCTTGTGCTTCGTTTGGGTCTCACTACAAATCCTTATGTATATTTTTGGTAAATAAATGAATTATGAATTACATAAGAAAGAACTAAAAAATATTTATGTATGTTATACTCGTATATTATTTTAAGTATGTCAGTCATCTAGTACCCATAACACAAGCTCTGCTTAGCTTGAGGCTAGATGATGCTGTGTGGATTGTCCAGCATTATTTATAGTTTACTTTAATTTATACACCGACTTCAAATTCCTAAATAATGATAATAAGTTTAAAACTAAGTTTTAAAAAAAGAATCATAGAAATCGGTTGGCGTGATATTGAGTTACTCGTCCATTTGTCGCGCACATAATTATAGCAAATTTAAGACTTATATGGTTTTCTCATGGATGCCATTGTTAGAAATGGCCAAATTGAAATGGGGCACGGGAAGCACCAGCTTTCAAAAAAAAGGAACATCAAAATCGGGTCACCCAGTCGAAAGTTGTTGAAGTAACAAGTGAAGTTGAAGAAAGTGAAAGTTGAGGTAACAAACATAAAAAATACAATCGAAGTACCCCCTCCTTCCTTTTGACGACCGATGTGGCGCGGTGGGCGAAGGTCCGCCTGCGACGCAGGAGGTTGCTGTTCGGTTTCGTTCGGGGGTTCGATTCCCGCCTCGGAACAATTGTGTGTAGCTACGATCTGCAGATATTTGTTCCGGGTGTTCTGGTTGTTTTCTATGTATAATAAAAAATATCTATCGATGTAATGTATTGTATTATGTATATCAGTTATCTAGTACCCATAACACAAGCTCTGCTTACCATGAGGCTAGATGACGCTGTGTGAATTGTCCAACATTATTTATTATTTTTTTGAAGTCAGTTAAAAACAACAAGGACGTTTCTTTATGTTCAACAAATTTCTGCCCGCACCTTCGTACGTGTTGTTTCCATGGAAACGTTTCAACGTTGTTTCTATCCCATGGGAACTGATTTATAGTATAAAAATATAGGATAAAAGGTAGTATATGTTTTGTTCCGGGCACTACCTGTATGCAATTTCAGCCCGATCCGTCCAGTAGTTTTTGCGTGAAAGAGTAACAAGCCTACAAACAAACATACATTCGCGTTTATATTATTAAAGTAGGATTTATTGGCGAGTCGTTATCACACTATCACACAAATATTACTTAAGACTAATTACTAATTAGTATTTATTTATATTTGATGTATGCTAATTTTAAGATATATATATACGGATATACTACGGACCGTAGAATAAGTTAAATAAGATCTGTTACTTTTCTATGGTCTGAAATAAATGATTTTATTATTATTACAACTCACACTATTTTTACAAATGCGAAACATTGGAGAGATAAATGGTTGGATGTTTGTTACTCCAAAATCACTGAACAGGTTGGGCTATAATTATGCATGGATGTAGGTTTAGACCTGGATAAAAACAAAGATCATTTTTATCACTTAAATCAGTCGATTGAGTTATTTCCTATAGCGCAGCCGCCACACACAGAAACCGTGGCCGGGGAGGCGAAGGCGTGCGGGTTATATCCATCATATATGTTGTTTACAAATATTTCTCAAAAATGACAGGTAAAGAGACTTTTGTATTTTTGATGTGAGTTGTTCACAAAAATTGTACCTTGAGAAAGGCTTGAGTCATACTTACCAACATAAGAATTCAAGTCTGTACCTCTAAATGGTCACCCAATCCCATTTAGAGGTACAGACTTGAATTCTTATGTTTCACACACATTATTACCAACTTCTTCCTGTTTTTTTTATTTCTTTTGGACTGAACCAGTATTTTTATGTATGCGGTTATTTGTTGTACTTATGCTATGCATACCCACCATGTTAGCTTACTTAAATATCTTTAGAAATCAAATCAAATGTTTTGGCAAGTGTTACTAAGTGGTCTAGGTTACCTAACTATAGGTGGAAAAATAACAAAGTAAGTTACAATCAAATAATAGAACTAGTATGTATATAACAATTGAAAATTTATCTTTATACCCATAGGTTTGCTCTAAGAAAACTCTTTTGTACATGTCCAGTATTTGTTAATTCTGCCTGCAATAAAGAATGTAAGAAATATAAGAACTAGTACTTCAATCGCTAATACTTTATTATACACACACACAATAATACATAGAAATAACTAGATATGATATGCACATAGGCCAGCTTAACCCTGACAAAGAGTTTTCTTCCAATAAACCTTAGGGTTATAGGAGATTATCATCTTCATACTTACAACTATCTGGTGATTGAATTCTGTCCGATGTTTCAACGAAGCGCAAGCGACGCTTGACTGCTGACGGAGCCCTTTCATCTTGCGTCTTATCTCTCTTATCAGGCGGAGATAAACCCTGAAGCTCCCGACTAGATGGCCTTTTTAGACTTCTCTTGATGTTCCTCACTTGTAGATGCTCAACTTGCTTCTCTGAAGGAGTAATAGCTAACCTCTCATCTCTCTGTTTAGAATTAAATAATGTGTCATCTTTGATATTCCCGTCTGCGGCTTCATCATCGTCGTTTATAACAATGATGTTTTCATCTTTTGCATCTATAAAAATTTCGCAATCTGTATCTATGTCGTTCCTTTTTTTGCGCAAAGTGACGAATTTCGTATCTAAATTCTTAAGTATTTTGGTCATTGATTTCTCGTGTGAAGATATGGCGTTACTTGTGCTCGGCAAAATATTTTCTTGCGCCAGTGTCTGGAGGGGTCGTCGCTTCACTATGACTTTCCCTTTCTTCTTAAGTAACTGAATTGGTAATGGTGGTAAAGGATGTAATGGCAACGGTATTCGCGTTTCAATTTTCTGAGGTACGTTTTCTTTATTAACTTCCATTTTGAAACACAAGTTTTCGTTGAATTTTTAGATACTTGAACACAGATTTAATGAACGATTTTACTTTACACAATAAAACGATCACGACCAGCGTGAACGTTACAACAGCATATACTGAAATCGTTATCTTTAGAACGAAACCATCATAATTTCGGAATACCCTCATTTTTTTATATTAAGTCCGCTACCCTCATTTATAAATCATAAGTTTATTACGTTTCATTTCACGTTTCCGATAGATTAGAAAGATAAAATAAGATTTAGGATTCAAATAAAACCAGTTCTTAACATAAATTATTTACTTCTTAATTCAATAAGTATTCTTATAAATAAATAAACCTAATTAAACAAACTTATTAATTATCTAGGCTGTGTACTTTTATTAATCAAATGCTTCTGAGTTATTGAGGAAGTAAACTTTCACAGCAAGTAAATAAACTACATGCTAATAAATAAATAAGAACAATGTTAAGTACAAGGGAATTTTTGTAAAATTTCAAAGTTTTCGAAAATTTACAAAAAAATCACAACGCTTCAAGAGTTTTTAACTCTATAAACGCAACATAAACACTTGAAAAATGCTAAATCATAAAGATTAAGATGGACTCTCCATATTCATCTTTGTCAAAAGTTGATATGACATTCATTGGATGAACACACTTAAAATAGAGAAATTATTTTGCCTTAACTAAAATAATCTCTACGAAAGCTTAAACTGAAAAACTCATTAGAAAAATTCTCTAGTCTTCAGTTCAAAGGGAGTAGGCTGCTTAGGGTCGGTGACCTTGCCAGCTGCAACCACCAAGTTGTCCAGCTGGTCGATGACGAAGAAGATGAAGGGTTGCTCGACGCTGAACCGCCTCCCGACCTTCTCTTGGATGGGCAGGTTCTTGGTAGCCTCACCGACTGTGTTGGATGCTAGAACAAATCGATATTGGTTAATAAAGCGTAGGTACCTACATAATTAGTAAGTTGAAATGTTTTAAAATTTAAGTGTGTCCCTAGCCAAACTGATGATGATGATAGATGTAGTAGGTTTGTAAACAAACCACGACACAAATATCTAAGCGTATAGGTAAGGTACCTAAATAATATTACTTAGTTTACATTTTCAAAAACACTCGCCAAACTCGATGTAGAATGTTTGTAATCAAACCATGACACAAATATATCTTAAACTCGCTTGCTTGGCCAGTCTCAGATAGAATTGTAAGCAATTTTTATCATATTTTTGGAAGGATTTCAAATCGTCAAGTAAAGTTACACTTACAAAATCGTATAAATAACGCAAAAGAGTGAGGTTAAGTATAGGCGGTTTGTTTACAAATATTCTACATGGAGTTTGGTCAGTGTATACGTTCTTCATTCAGACAATAATACCTAGAGTACAGTGGGGCAAAATGAAACCTTGAGGGCATCCACCGGTCTTTTGCTTTTTTGCCTCTCAAAACGATGCAAAGGCTGTTTGTGAATGGTGTTTTTTTGAGAAGGGCGGTGATGGCCAGGTCCTAAACCACGAGAGTTAGACAAAAGTCGTGAAATGAGTCATGCCCTCGATTTATAAGAAAACAGTAACTGCAATGCATATTTAGTTTAAAAACTGACAAAAAAACTTACAAGTAATTAAAGAGGTGGATCCGTCAGTGTTGTCAACCCTCACGGCGACATGCTGCACCATCTCCTGCACGAACAGACCCTCATCAGCAGAGACTCCTGACAGGTCAGCGTCCCGGCTGAAGATCTTCGTCACGCCAAACTGTGGATTATGAGATTTGTGAGAAGCTGGAGACCACGACTCGGCAAACGTAGTTTAGGACGCCCTCCGACCAGGTGGGATGACGACCTGAGAAAGACTGCAGGTAGATGCTGGATGCGTCAAGCTGAAGACAGGGCAAGCTTAGTGTAGAACCTATATTGTATTCGATATTATTGAAACACAGTTAGTTAGCATTTATGTATCGCATTAGTCATAAAAAAAGAAACCTGTTACAGTGCTATACTTATGCATTTTCTAAATAAAGGAATAAATCTATCAAACAGTGTAGTAGTTACTCTTCCACGTTTGTATGAAAAGATGAGAGACTTCTTTAACCTTAAAATTAAGCTAATAAGTTATAAATGACAAAACTAACTCGCAGATTTAGCATGTATGTTTAGGGTACACGCAGGGCACAAGAAAATGTGGAATAAGGTAGAAAAAATATAATGCACTGAATAATTATTGTGATTTTTTTGAATCTATCATGGTTATTAACACGATCACGGAATAACTGTTGTGATCATGGCGCATGAAACTGTGCCGAAATATTGGAAAACTCAAAAATCAAATCATGGTAAATATCCCGTTTTAAATGACTTAACAACTATTGTGAAATCGGCCACTAAATGCTAAATAACACAAACCTTAGCCAACGCAGCAAAAGGCTTCGTCGTAGTCTCGACGTAGAAGACAGGTAGACTGAGCTGGATCTCCTCTTCTTTCAGCATGTCCTGGATGTCACAGAGGGGAGCTGCGGGCAGGTCGGCGATGAGGCGGGTCAAGCCGTCTCTAGTGCGTGGAACCACGACGAGAAGACCGAAACGTTCATTCTGGAACACAGAATTGAAGTTAAATAAGAATAAGTTTATTGTAAAATTGTGTGAAACATAAATAAGGTCTTATAATGAAAATTTATTAATATCCGAATAGAATAAAATTGTTAATATAGTTTCAACAATTTTATCCTATTTGATTCTTCCTATTGGGATTATTATACAATAATATTTGTAAATAATAATAACATAGGTTCAAACGTATACCAATAAATTATTTTACACATAGGTAAAAGCATCATAGTAATTAGTCATAATATAGGAAGACAGAGATCTAATTATCAAAAAACTCCTTTAAATTGTAGTCCTTTAAAGAGGTAAAGATCTTTTTTATTTTCTTACATACGTCCTCTATGGATGGAAGAAAAGGTAAGAAGCTAATCAAAAAGTGTTATTTTGTATATTAAAAAAAAACATAATTAGACAATTTCCATTAAAATATACGCTTCTGCTCAGATGCAAAAATATTTAGGATTCAAAATAGCCAGATGCTTGGGACGATAATTTAGTACGGTAAGGGACCCGTCTAAGTGTTGTTTATTTTTTTAAGTATTTTGCTACTCGTCGAGTCTGTTGGAAATTCTAAATAGAGTAGGTATAATAGCCTACCTCTACGATTTTATAATTGATCATGTTTGGCAGAGAAGGTTGTATTAAGACTTTATTATTATAGTACGTAAGCCCTCGCACTCAGGATAGTCTCCTGCCTCCTCCAAAATCTTGGATATTATTTTATTTCTTTTAAATAATATCCCGAAAAGTGGAAGGTCGCGGGTTCAAGTCCCGTCGAAATCGAATATTTTTGGGATATTATTTAATTTGCTGTAGGTTTTTTTTAAAAATAAAACTTTTCTCTTACATCATACGGCAGCAGCACAGCTTCACTATCCAGTGCAGCCACGTACGCAGTCTTGTAGGTTCCCTTGGCCTTCATCATCGGTACGGATTTCTTTTCAGTGCTGGACTTGTAGAAGACGCCCGGCTCCACAATACTGAAAGGTTGCTTCCACGAACCACGGAAGTACATTCCGTTGAAGATTAGCATCAGCGAGTCTGAGACGGATTCTGAAATTAATAAGAATGAATTATTATTTAGTAGGGAATATATAGAATATTTCCCATATTTCTGTTAATTATTTAAAGCTTTAAATAAATAAATAATGCCTGACAATCCACACCGCATTATCTAGCCGCAAGCTATGGGTACTAGATGACAGATATACTTAATAACTTTGAATTGAATTGAATAACTTTATTGTCAAACTTATTAAATTTTATTCAGCTGACTCCCAGCTAATAACACATGTATGTGCCTTTGTGGTTTCCTTCGTGTTATTTTTAAGCTTTTTTATGTAACAATATCTATAAGTAGGTCAATAAATAAAAAAATAAAAAAAAAAAAAAAAAAAACAATATATACTCGTACATATATGTCATACATAAACATTAAATAGCAAAGATAAAGAAGGCTGCCTTAGAGTGGGACAGTAGTGGCAAATCAATATCTAATAACTAGACAAATTATAATGAAACTTTGTACAAGCAGTTTGGAATGTCGTGTATAATAATAGTAATCAAATTTATTTACCGATCTTAGGTTAAAAATTGTAAATTTGTAAAACACACCTGTGTGTATTTATTAGAGTGTATTTATTTTATAAAACATTGAATCTGGGTCATATTACTTGATACCTAGTATTTAATACTTAGTAGGTAAAGCAGTGTCTATAGTCACGTATTAAAATACTCCCAGCTAGAATGGTAAGCATAATGAAGCAGTTAAGATTTTACGACAGTGAGTGACATACTTAGTTTGTATTGTTTAGCTTAAGATAGGAATTTATTAGACTTACTTGTGCTAGTTTTCTTTCCAAAGCTGTTCACAGACAGAGATGAAGAAATGTCTTTCTTGTCTTGCAGGATCTTAAGACTTCTCGCGTGGTTTCTCGCTTCCACAGCAACCATGGTCTCTTCATCGTCACCTGATGACTCTTTCTTAGGATACGTCTTGGCTAGCTTTATCTTTTCCTTGATATTCTTGGCTGGCTTGTATTCTATTTCAGAAACATCAACTTTCTCAGGGATATCTTCTACTGCGAATGAGATCAGTTGTTCCTCGGATGGCTTAGGAGGCATCATTTCAGGAATATCATCAACTTTGTCTTCAGAGTTCTTTTCTGGGATTTCAATTGAGAATTCACCCTTCGATGGTTCATCATCATCATCATCGTCATCATCATGGATGCTGCTCTGTACTCTCTCAACTGATCTAACATCAGTCAGATAGTAGTCTTCTAAGATCTTCTTGTAGCTATCGTGAATTGTATAGTTTTTATAGACGTAAAAGAAGTTCTTCAATGGGACCATTCCTAGGATAGATTTGTAGGTTTTTCTGGTTAGGTTGTGGTCACTAGGCAAATGTAGGGCTGAAACCAGTTGTTCCCTTGTTTCTCCCTTAGCACCTTCGGCTAACATAGCTAGAATAGCAGAGTAGCCAAGTGGGGAGAAAGCTATGTTCTGGTCATCGTCAATGTAACCCTGAAATTCAAAAGATATTTGCTTTAGAAAGTGGTTCGTTATAGAAATCACTCAAAATAATTAAACTAATAAGATTTGCTTTCAAACCGGCTGGAAACAAAACAACTTTCAAGTTTTAGTATCAGCAAATTTCTATATTGAGGATATATTGAGAAATCCTTTTTAATAAAATACTTTCTCTGCTCGCTATTCAATCTCGATTTTAATAAACAGTGAAAGCTATACATTTTAAGCCATTACCTATGGTTCTTAGTTTCTAATACCTGAAAGATAGCAGTGGACAGCTCTGAAGTAGCCTGACCGACGATGGTGGCGCCGTCAGACCTCGCTCTAGCCTGACGCGTCCATCTTGCGCTGCTTACACCCACCAGGAGTAATACTGTAAATAAGGAGCAATAAAATAACATTTTAAATGAAATAATCCTTCTGATATCATTCAATTAAAATATTAAAGGTGAAAGTTTGTACCGTTGTTGCGAAGATTTTTGTATGTTAATTACATCAAAACTACTGAATGGATTGGGCTGATATTTTCAACACATAAAGATCTGGATCTAGAATAACTTATAAGTAGGTTACTTTTGTTCCAAAAATAGCAAAACCGTGGGTAGAAACTGTTTTTAAGTAAAATATGAATACAAGAAAGATTTTCTTCCAGCAGATCCTATCAAATCATATTATGTATACACGCTCGTTAAGGAATCAACGTTGGTGTTCTTTCAACACAATCAATCTTTTTACAAATTACGTCCCTGTCATCACAAATCTCAAAAAGCGTTTGTGATCCCTCCATAGATAATTTAGGCACGCTATAAAGGCCCTAGCGTAATATTTAACGAGGCTTTAAATTATTTTTTACCTTCTTACTTTATTTTAATGAAACTTTATTAAAATATGGTTGTTAAGTTTTAAAACAGGGCATTGACGATAATTTAAGACGTAGTTACCAAAATGCTCATTGCTTTTCAAAACAACGCGGGCCTTGCACAAAAGAATAAATCCAAGCATTGAAATTTGAAATACGTATTGGCAGTGACACTAATGACCCTGCGAGAACCTAGCCTTTGGAATAGACTTTGCATCGGTACTAGGTACCTACCTAAACTTGTATTAAGTGGTTTGGCAATGATGCTCAATATAAGCTGATTTACCTTGTTCTGTCTTTGGTTGTAGCAATGCACAGTTATCTCAGAATGTTGGCGTTGCCTACAACGGCATATATTACGTACGTAAAATAATTGCAAATCATACAAAAAATAAAAAATGAGACAAAGATGCTAATTTGAGATATGCCCTAAAGAAGGTGAGCGAAAACATAGATAAAGGTTACCAATAGATTATTGAATAACAAAGCCTTGATTGTTGCATAGGTAATATGTTAAGGTAAAAAAAAGTACTACAAAGCTAAAACATCATTTACGAAAACGATTATTCAGGTAAAGAATTCGAAACGAAACATTAGCTACCTAAAACTCAGTGTCTACTTTGCGATAAAACCAGAAAATTTGAAAAAAAACAAGAATAATTCGGATTCCAAAACCTGTTGATCAGTCGATAACAACATGTTCGAAATCTCATCCTTTCAAGGTGATCGGTGAGATTCCGGTGGCGCCAATATCGGCGACATTAACCCCATTGTGCCTTTTACAGGTATGTGAACCATAACAGTGACCCAAACCTGATTTGGGAAACAGAAATTGTACCGAAAAAATACTCTTGGACAGAAATATTTGGCACAGATTGTATTGTTTTCCACTAAAGGACTAAAACCACCTAAGCCGTGAAGGCTTAGGTGGTTAGAGCGTCCTCGTAGTAGAGGAAGATATACGTTAGTATCCCTGAGTTGTCTGTGGAGGAAGATCACGCTTTCAAGTCATGCCGAAAATGGTATTTTTTGGGATATTATTAATTTATTTAACAAAATCCACAGTCCTTATTCTAGATATACTTAAAATAATATGTTTTTCCTACGACCAATGACGGATTTACATTTTATACATGGATATTTTTAAACAGACAGTCAAATAGCAAGTTTAAATGTTAAAAATCAAAACAAAAGTACTATTATATCAAGGCAGATTATAAACTCAAGGAAAATTAAAATAAGCACTTAATTAACACAAGATACATAACTAATAGAAACTAAATAATAAAAATATATTCTTATATAAATAGTTAATAGTAAATAATAATAGAATACAAAAAGTAATAAAAAATATGTACTAGGTGTTCCTACTTTCTACACAGTGTCCTCTAATATTTTCATAACATCCTTTCTAAAACCTCCTTTAAATTTCTAAGAGATTACCCGCAAAATTACCAGTGAGGGCTTATACGCACTATAGTAACAAAAACCTTTGGATATGGTCAGAATTTATGTCTCTAAGGACCACATTATTATAACTTACACTAACATTATCTGAGTGACACGTTGATAGAAGATAAGAAAGAACTCGTGGTAATAAACGGAAATATGGATGTGAATTCGGTATATATTGGGTGGATCGTAGGTACTAGTTATTCTGTGGTAATACTTGGGTTTCCAAGGGATCTTATGTGTACTAACCACAGTGACCAGAAGCAAAGTCTTAAGTTTTATTCTAAATATCTTGAAATCCTACGTGTCAAGCACATTCGCTTATTAGATGTTAATGATTTTATGAATATATTTTTACTAATAGGGTCCTTGTAGTTTTTTTAATTATATAAAATTCAAGTAAGCAGAGCTTGTGTTATGGGTACTAGATAACTGATATACATAAAACAATACATAACATAGATAGATATTTTCCAGAACATCCTGAACAAAATATCTACAGATCGTACAAACACTTGTCCCGAGACGGAAATCGAACCATTGTTAACTCTGTATTTACTTATCTTGATGCTCTCGATTCGTAACTGTTCCGATATCTGGTGGGCCTGAGATGTGTGTCGAGTAGCGGAGCTGCATGTGCAAATAACTGTTGATTGCAGGATGTACGCAAACAGCTGCATTGCCTTTCGCTTTTCTTTCTCGCAAAAAATATTCAGGTCATGTTAAGATTTATTTGTCTTGGGCCCAAGAAAAATAAAAACGCAGGGAAATTTTCTTTCTCGCAAAAAATATTCAGGTCATGTTTATTTGTCTGTCCCAGTCTGTTCGGGGCCAAAAAAAAAACATTCGAGGAAATATTAACTCGGAAGGTATTCAAGAGGAATGTGGTGGAATGCAAGTGCGTAACCACGATTCGGTAAACGTAGTGTAGGACGCCCTCCGACCAGGTGGGATGACGACCTGTGAAAGACTGCAGGTAGATGCGGCAAGCTGAAGACAGGGCGCTATGGCGCTCATTGGGGGAGGCCTATGTCCAGCAGTGGACTGCTATAGGCTGATGATGATGATGAGGTGCGTAACCTGAATACGAGCGACTTTAACAATACTCATATTGATTGACAATTATAGGTAAAGTATTGTAAAAATTGCAAAACAAGTAAAACAAATGAATACCTTTGAAATATTCCCATTCGATTCTCATCATCTGTTTCTTCTCAATTTGATATTATTAACATCTATACAAATTTTAAGTGACACGCATAACTGCTTCCGATAACTTTAATTAATCTACCTATGAAACGAATTCTGATTATCTCCCTGAGAGAGATATATTGTTTTGTGGGACTTATTTCCTCCCACAAAACAATATACCCTGTTACTCCCCAATAACTCAATAAGTAATGTATCCAAAAGTAACCACATAGCATATGTAAAGCTAATTTATCTAGTGTGAGTAGAATGGCTATGGTCAATGCACTGCTCTCACTCAGCTAAGTGTACAAATACGAGGTGGAATAATAATCTCTTAGCTCCCGTAGTTGGGATAATTGTGTCTCGAATGCCACATTTAGAGATACAAGATACACAAGCTATATGGGGTGTAATTATAAGGGTAATTTGCTAAGTTACAGAGGATAATTGCTTTGTTTTTACGGAGAATAAAATGGAAAGCCATGGGCTAAAGAACTGCAAGGAAACAAGACCTCCGATGTATGAGAGAGAGGCTGGAGGTGAGGGGATGTATGAGATAGCGGCTGGAGCATATATTTTGTCTACTGATAATTTATAAATCGAATAACTTAAATTAATAAATAATGCTGGACAATCCTCACGGCAACGTCAGCTAGCCCCAAAGTAAGTAAAGATTGTGTTATTTAAATCTAATAGATAACTAATAGTTGTACCTAATAGATAACTGAGATATATATATCTGTGTAATTTAAGGGTAGTAAAACTGCAAAAATTAGAAATCGAATAACTTAAATTAATAAATAATTCTGGACAATCCTCACGGCAACGTCAGCTAGCCCCAAAGTAAATAGAGGTTGTGTTATTTAAAGTTAATGGATAACAGGGATATATCTCTCTGAGTAATTTTAGGAGTAAATTTAAAACTACTCAGAAAGCTTGACACTAGTAGCAATAGATAACTGAGATATCTGTCTGTGTAATTTTAGGTAGATATACTCGTACCTACCGCTTAAAGCTTGTCTATATAGCTTGGCAATACATTCAAAGTTCTTTTGCGAAGATAAGAGATATTCTTTATTGCGTACGTAAGCCGTAAAATGCAATGCTGGACTCTCAAAAAAGCTCCACATTAAACAATTTTATTATTGTAATGTAAGAACAAACTGCCAGTTCTTTCTATAAAATTTATAGGAACTTTCTGACTTTAAAAGCTGTTTAAAGGCAACCGTTTCATATTCATTTAAATCACCTCGAAATTTCTCGTAGTATACCATAACCGCGGAGATTGTAGCAGTACTTATTTGATTGTTTGAGTAAACGCAACGGCGGCCGGTGAATGCACTGCACTGACCTTACTCTAGGTATTGTGCTGCAGCTGCAGTAGGGATAGCATAGACGATGAAATGGCTTTAGAAAGTTTTGATGTAAGAATCGTCACGATTCAAGAGAAACATTTCTTCCTTGTTTACTTGCTTATTGTCATTCGTTTCTGCGTCTATTCTAGACCATTAAGACCATAATGCATGTGCAGTTGGCTGGATATATATATATTTTGTTTATTGATAATAATAAATCGAACTTAAATCAATAAATAATGCTGGATAATCCACATGGCATTATCTAGCCCTAAAGTAAGCAGAGATTGTGCTACAAGTAATTATACATAAGAAATAACTGATATATCATAATAAATATACATATTTTTAGATTACGTAGAAAACAACCAAACCGCGTACAAATTCCTGCAGAATATAAAAACATTGATACATTTAAATAATGAGTTTCGACCGTAGAATTGTTATCGTTGTTTAACGGAATTGATTTGGAATATTTGTTTTGTAATAAGTATATATAAATACATATGTTCCTTTTGTTGACATATTTAACTTCAATGACTTTATTTTTGAGAATAAATTTTATCTCATTGCATACTAACCTTGCGGTTTCACCCGCGTGGTGATAGGTATTTTGGATAATATAAAATATATCTTTATAAATTGTAGCCTATGTGTTATTTTGATGTATAAGCTATATTATTGTAAAGTTTCATTAAAATCCATTCAGTAGTTTTTACGTGAAAGAGTAACAAACATCCATCCATCCATACTTACAAATTTTCGCGTTTATAATATTAGTAGGATTCTACTAACCGTACTTATGCAGTTAGGTACCTCACAGTAAAGTGCACAGCCTAAGAAAGTTATCATCATTGTATGCGCGTACGCAACTTAAGTATTCTTATAAATATTGCATTAGTTATATTGCACACTACGGATGTCATACAGGATGTTGCAAATATATTAAATCCAGCTATGTGTTTTATGAATAGACATTAATTTTGTTGGTATGTTGTCATATGCGAGATTTATCTGCAAATACATCACATAGGTACTGATGAATGCCTATACATAGGTATGTTGTGGCGTATCCATATTATGTTACTTTCCTCAGTAAAGAGTCTTGTTTTTTTTAACAAAGATAAGTTTTAATGCATTTGATTTGAAATTTAATGGCTACACTAACAGTTTAACTCCAAAACATGTTGCGATAGAATTTAGTAAAGGTTCAGCGTGATTTTTCTTTAAATTTCAAATCAAATGTATTAAAACTATCTTTGTTAAAAAAACAAGACTTTGGTGAGGAAAGTAACATAATATGGATAAGTCACAACATACCTATGTATAGGCATTCATCAGTACCTATACCTATGTGATATACGAGTATTTGCGGATAAATCTCGCATATGACAACATACCAACATAATTGGTATTATGTATGTTTGATTATGATCAGATGTGTATGGGATGAGATCATACCTAATTATTAGTTAAATCACGTAAATAGATCCTCTCAATGATTTAATAATTAAATTTATTCGTATACGTGTTTTTTTATGTCAATAATTTATAATAGAAACATTGTGTGAAAAACTGGTTTTTGGTTGATGTCTGGTTCAAAAAAATATCGTTGTATCGTTGTCCCTCTTCTCTCAACCAAAATCAGTCGATCTAAGGCGAAAATTTAGTGTCTTTATAGTTTTTAGGAGGCAATACAAAATAAATAGGTATGTTCTTAATTGATTACTCACCCAATAATAAAGGACGCATCTTGATGAAAACTCGTCACTATAAGATTAAACCTGCAAAAAGAAAGAAGTGTCAGTCTTCTATGCGATACTATAAAAGGGGTTAAAATAAAACTTTGAGCGTAATTTTATTTTTCATAAACGTTAGCGTTTAAAACACGTTTTTAACTTTTGACTTCTACATATCTACATCTAATAATCTACTCTAATTTCTTTTCCCTTCTTCCACTAGTGAAGTGAACAGTAAAATAATTTTATATGATAATAATTTATATATAAAATATGACTTGTCTAAGTGCTTATTTTGTAAGCCTAAATAAATAAATGATTTTTTACTTTACTTTTACTTTTACTCACTAAAAAGTAATTTATTTGCGCATTTTAAGATACGTAGGTACGTATCAAATCAAAGTAAGTTGTTAGTTATCTTGCTTCTATAAAATTTCCTAATCCCCACTTGCACAAACAAAATTTAACTTAGCAACGAATTAGAACCTATTTCTATTGACAAAGACACCGGTCCCGTTCTATCAACAAAAGTCTGACCTACTTTCAAAATGTCAATGACATTACTTACGAGCACAATTTCACGGGAAACAACAACACTGTGGCACTTTTCTTTTATAATTTTCTTCTTTATTTTACAGTTTTATTTTTATAAAAAGCTTTAGACTAAGCACGCGGCTGCGCCTGGGCAGCTCGGGGCATGGAGTGACGTGCGCGGAAACTATGGCGCTTATATCTAGACATATAACAGTTATAATTCGAAGAAGCTATGGAAAGTATAGAACTGGCGGTGTGCTATGCTTTGGATTATAAATAATAAATAGCGTTGGACAATTCACACAGCGTCATCTAGCCACAAGCTAAGCAAAGCTTGTGTTATGGGAACTATAAAACACATGAATGCATATTTTTCTTGTAAATTAAAAATTCTAATCCTACTATAATATAATAAACCCAAAAGTTTGTGAAGATGTTTGTTGCTCTTTCACGCAAAAAAACTTCTGAATGGATTTTAATGACACTTCACAATAATATAGCTTACATATCAGAATAACACATGGGCTACAATTCATAAAGATATATTGTATATTATCCAAAATATCTATCACCACGCGGTTGAAACCGAGGGGCACAGCTAGTATATTATATTTATTAGAACAAATAAGATGAAGTTCAAAGAACAGTCTTACCTATCTTTACTATAATGGCAAGTCTACATGTTCATAACATTCTTATATCTACCATCGAAGCACGCGAAATCAATGATTGCACAGCAGAAATGGCAAAAGAAAGGCCAATTAATATCTTTCTTCGATTTTATTTGCACATAAATCTTGAAGGTTAACACCATAAATCTTGTAGTGGTCCACATTTAATAGATTGTGCTTAAAATACGACTCTTTCCACTTTCACTCGTGTTTTCATAAGAGACTTAAACGGAAGCGGAGGTCCTACATACTTATCTCAAAATAACGCTAAACATTTCTTAGCAAAGAGGACAAAAAAATTGGTCAAGTGGTTGACAACACATCTATCATAATCTTCTGGATAGGCAATAGTGCTGCGAAAAGACGAGGAAACTATACCATTTTATTAGATTTCAATAACTTATTTAACTATTTCTTTAGGCTTACAAATGTACTTAGATTAGTCGAAATTTGGTTGATGAATGAAATGCATAGTGCATTTCATTCATCAACCAAATTTCGACTTTAGAACGGATATAAATAACTGCCATAACTACCTATTAATAATACATATGTATGTATATGTATGATGCATTTTTGGAACAGTGCGATACTATCGCAGCGGATATTAGAGTTAAATGGTCCCTTAGTCCAAAGTTAGTAATAAATCAATATATTACCTACATTACCTATTGATTTAGTCCTCTTTAATTCTCTATTACCCCAGTCGCATTCTGTTTGAAGGGTAGACAAGTGCTTGGTAGTTACTTTTCGGTGAAATCTCAGGTATCTGAGGCTTAACACCACCTCAGGTTGACTTCAAGTTGACAGGAGCATGGCAATGCTTCATAGACCACATCAATAAAGATTAACATTAGAATACTCTAGTATAATGTGCATATTTTACTTAAAATGGGTCATCTGCTTCTTTCGTCAATTAAACGAAATGATAAATTCGAAAACGAAAAAGATCAATTCAATGATGAATAAGCCTTTCAAATCCAAAAATTATTTCGAGCTTCTGTGTTTTGCTGCGATGTTACAATGTTGTTAAATATTTTCCATTAAAATTAGCAAACAAAAAGAAAAATTAGCAAGCTGAAGTGGCAGTGGGCCGATCATTTATCACGAAGAACCGACATCCGCTAGGGTAAACGTGTTCTTAAGTGGAGACCGCGACTCGGCAGACGTAGTGCAGGACTCCCTCCGGCTAGGTGGGATGACGACCTACGAAGAACTGCAGGCAGATGCTGGATGCGGCAAGCTGAAGACAGGATGCTATGACTACTATAGGTTGATGATGATGTATATTTCTTGGTCTTTAGCCACTTTGTGTACAAAAAATATTCTGCTTTTTAATAAAAAAATACGTTACAAGCTGATGATGCAGATAGGCTTGTTTCATGCAGTCATTAAACTTATCATCGTTAAATCCAGGTAGTAACACTACCAGTTCTGCAGTAGCCGATAATACCTTCGAAGTGCCCATGCCCCACTTTCAATCAGATCCTGTTTCAAACTCCTCATTACCTGCTGAGGGTATCGCTCGATATAAATTAATTGTAGCATCTGTGTTGCTATAGATTTTCAAAACGAATTTTGATTGGGATGGGCACATCATTCTGCAACTCGTTTTTTAATCGCCTGTTTGTATCGAGTAGATTCTTTTCGATTTCTACGTTTTGGAAAATTTGCCGATCTTTTTAAAACTTGTATGTTGAGTTTTTGATGTTTTTGTCCTACTTTTAGGATAATTTTGTATAGAATAATGTTATCTTGGGTAATAAAAATAGTATAATATTGGTGTGTAAATATTTATTTGTTCTATAAATCACATTGAGGGCCTATGCAAAACTAAAAGTAAGTGTGAAATTAAGTAAATATAAAATTGTTGTCTCTAATTATATTGTAGTACTTAAAATAGTCTCTCATTACCCTTTTAAAGTCAAATTTATTATTTCTATAGTCAATGTTTAACTAAATCAAAAGAGGACGCAAAGGGTCTTATACGTTCGAAAATATGAAGTTATATTCCAAAAAATCCTTTTACTGAGGAAAGAAATCCTTTTGACTTCTCAGTCGTGGTTGGTGGAGGGTTTTGGCTCTCGACGCCACTGCGTGGGAAAACAATTGGAGTCAGGACTTCTCTGGGCCCTGAAAACAATAAAATTTTATCAGCAAATCAAATCGGTGATGCTGCCTCGTATAATGCAGGAATATCATTTTCAAAATTACTTTAATTTCCTGTTGTATTTGCTTTGTTTAGTAATTGCAAATGGTTCTGTGAAGTAGGGCGATCGAAATTGATGTATTTAACTGGCTCGGGGACGAGTTTATTACCAGCTATTGACTTTATAATACGGTATTATTATTATAAGTTTATTGGTCCAACATTATTTATTACATTTCACAAAACCTTTGCTATCTATACTGTCTATGATCTCATGATACAAATAACAAGAAATATTTTGTGAGCAGAGCAATATCTCGTTACAAATTGCATTTGATTAATATTTTTCTTAAATCTTATGGTTGATTATCGTCAAGCTCTCCAATTCCGACCTAAACAGCATCATCATGTCCTATGATCATGTCATATTATTATGGACATCCCAATATATTTCATACTTACTATAATTATTGTCAACAAAAGGTTTGGGCTCCACTGTGACTGTAGCCACAACCGGCAACACAGAAGCCAAAGGCCTCACTGGCACTGGCTCTATTCTCAACTTCTTTTCTTCAAATGCCGTAGGTTCTTCAATCTTCCCTTCAAACAGTATAATACCCTGGTCGTTATCCCTGATAATGAAAACAAAAGGCTTGTCCACTTTGACCTCAACTCCACTAAAGGAGAGCGGGACGACAACGGCTGACGACACTGCGGCGGCAACAGTGCCTACTTCGTCTACCGACATGTGGACTTTGTGTTGGAAGCCGTTGACGCTTGCGGTGGACGCTTCGAAGATACCAGAGAGGTTGGCCCTAGGGGAGAACAGGCTGTTGATGTGCATCTGAAATAAAAACGAATAATTCTTGATATTTTATCAAATAATTTGCATTTAACTGTGAGGGTTCCTTCTAGAAATATAATAGAAATACTTTATTATGCCATCTTATAAGAATCATGTTTACTTAAAACTAAATGAGGTACTTATACAATAGAAAAACAAACCTTTACAAGGTTTACAAAAACATTCCAACACATTTGTTATCTACGCAATCTTATATCCAAACAAATCTATCGTCCAGTTTTCTAGCGTAAACCTAAGACATTACCTACATTACTAGGGATTTATACCTAATACATACAAACTGAAAGTCATTTTTTACCATGATTTGTGATCATGGCGCCATAAACTGTGCCGAAATATTGGAAAACTCAAAAATCAAATCATGGTAAATATTCAATTTTAAAATTAAATATACTTTTGTGTTAACAACATACAAACTGATTATCTAGCTAAGCAAAGATCACATTTTATAATCGCAAAATGAAGCTAGATTAGGTAACTTACCTTTTGCAAAGTTTGGACCATATCTGCGGTCATGTCAACTGCGAACCTGGGCATCTGCAGATTCACGTCAGTGAGGTGCATCTTATCGTGGATCTGAGCGAGGCTCATGAAGGGCAGGTCTCTGATGAGCGCTTCGCAACCATCCTCTTCTAATGGCAGTAGGATGATCATGGAATAGCGTGAACCCTGGAAAAAATTATGGTATCTATATAGATGGTATGTTTATGGTTAAGCATAAGTAAAGAGTCGCAAAAGTCTGTGTAATAGCTCGATAGAATGCGAGCCTACTAAAGTTATTAATATGAGGTTGTTTGCAAAGTTTTATAAGTTACTAGTTTCTACCCGCGGCTTATGTTTTATTCCGGGCTGAGAACTACCTGTATGCAAAATTTCAGCCCGATCCGTTCAGTTGTTTTTGCGTGAAAGAGTAACAAACATCTATCCATACATACAAACTTTCGCGTTTATAATATTTGTAGGATTTAAAGTTAAACCAGGGTAACAACATAGAAGTTAGCCCCTAACAATAAGCGTGATGATTGTTTTAGTTTCATTCTTCTGATTTCTTAGAAGATCCAACAACGGGGGTCAGTTTCGAGCTTGTTCGTTTAAAGTCAAATTCTATTTACGTCAGATTCGCTTTAGGACAGTATTTGTACAGTCATCTTAATCATTTTAGTGTGGCGGCTTCACACCATCGAGTACCACCACAACCAACACTGCGCATATCCGGTCGTAGTTTCATCTATTTATTTAGTACAATAATAGTGGTTCCGGAGTTATGACAATTTGAAATTCCCTTGAAGCTAAGTTGAGAGCTCTTCTTGCTGATCACTTAGATACCCCACATGGTGGATCTATTCCCCTTTGATAAGGAGATATGGCATAAGGGGGGATTATTGCTCCATGTGATAGACCTCATTTTCCTGACGTCGTAGAGACCCAATAAGACGTTGATATTAGATTTTTGTGACATACAAAACAATGTTTTTTAAGTATAGTACGTATTCGATAAAAATAAATAATAAAAATTATGCACATTCTATTGATGTTTTGATTAATTTAAGATACGAGTTCTCTAGCTATGGTGTCAATCTAACTGTCTCAAATATTTGAATTTGACACAACGAATGATAGAAAAGGATTTAAATCTAGCGAAGTCCGGAACTTATTATGTATTGCTAGGAGCAAGCATATATGTATTAGGTACCAAGTTTATTAACCTCATACACACGATTTAACTGTTATGCATAATTTTGTTGTTTGTTTTGTTTCGTTTGTTATTTATAAGTTTAGGTTATGATACGACTGGAATACTTAACAAAGTAAAAGACACAAATATCTTTTATAAATATGATCAATTATTTATTTATTTTATTTTATTTTAAGCCATTACTGTCCCACTGCTGGGCAAAGGCCTCCCTTTTCTTCTTCCACTCCTCGCGATCCAACGCTGCTACAGGCCATGATGGAAGATGTACCTCGAGCTCGTCGCGCCATCTCATCCAATGAGATCCAATCTCATGATCAATATAATAATAAATATCTGAATAGACTCTCGCTAGCAAGTTGGGTCAAGGGCCATATCCATAAGGCGGTACTTTTAGACTCGAGTCGGTGATCTACCGTTTTGATATATTTTGAAGTGTAGAATAATTTTATAATATTTTATTGTATTTATTTTCTATATTAAAAAATGTATTTTTTACAAGAATTTGAATTAAATGAGTGAAATAAATAATAAATAATATTTATTTTATTTTATTTATAATAATTTAATATGATAAAAAAAAAGTTTACTAACCTCATAAGGCAACTCCACTGCATGTGCCTTCAGATCATTTATAAAAGCATAAGGCAGTTCTCTTTCCAGCTCCATCATAGCGACCTCCTGGCAGGAACCTGACCGGAGGAAGCAGTCGGCTCTCGTACGAAGAGGGTCGAAGGAATACTTCCAATTGCTTTTGAAGTAGAGCGCATTTGCTATGATAATCTGTGATGTTGTGGCCAGTTGAGCTGAAAAATGAATTCAATTCAATTTAATGCGTTTCTTTCAGCTTAGAATACGATACATAGATTTATTAAATAATTACTAAAACATCTTAAATTAATGAGACACAATCTTCATAAGCGCATGGCACTGTGTGTGTGCGTCCAGTGCTTCATGAATAGGCAATCCGTGTCCAGCATTCTAAAGTTTCATATTAAATTATTTCATTCATTCTGATATGATTTTAAAATAAGAACCTCGTTTATGATGGGAAAACGCCCACACCGCCCATAACGAAGTACATTATTTCTTTGTTAATAAAAAAAATTGGTAGCTATGAATATATTTATCTACTATATACCTACTGAGATGCACTGATACTGCGGCAACATCTATCGTTCCCTATGAATGTCCTACGTACGTAACGACGTACGAACCTACGTACGTACGTAAGTATGTAAGTGCCAAAAATTTGTTTGTTTTGAAAAAACCGACTTCTTTTACGCTTCTTTTGAATTATGAGGAACAATATTAATCCCTAAATATTGGGACACCGACGTGATTTTTTTATATACAATAGTAAAAAACTGGATGCCTTATTATAGACGGAGAAATCGACGGACATACATTCAATACAGCAGCACTCACAGCTACGAAGAACTCTGTAAGAGATTACACTTTTTACCTCTAAAACATAGGCGGGATATTTCTGGTTATCTGTACATTATTAAAATTATCAACAATGATGTTGACTGCCCAGACCTCCTTAGCAAATTACACTTTAACATTCCTCGAAAGCAACTTAGACACAACCCTCCACTACATGTTCCCGGAGCCTCAACTAACTATAGACAGAATTTGTTTATGGTGCGAGAGAGCAAAACTGTCAATGACTTCAGCAAGAAGTTTGACATTTACCCGTTTCATACCAGCATTCACAAGGCAAAGCGTCACATGTCTCTTGACTTTTTTGGCACTTAGGTCTAGGTCGGTTCTTGATAATTGTGTTATATTCTGTTTTATGTTTTCTATTATTTTTATCACTAGTTTAAGTACGAACACTTTATGGTTTCCCATGAAGTACGCTTTCTTTCTTGTCACAATGTTGTTAGTGTTCACACATAATTTAGCTTATTTAGATTATATCAGTGAATACCTATTATTAGCTCTCTGTTGTCATTTTTAAGTCTATAGATATTATAGTAGCTGATGGTGTTCCGAAATAAATAAATAAATAAACATAAATAGCCGAACAGTCTTTTTCTTGAAGTCGTTTTATAAGAACACTGTAAAGATGATGAAGATATAAAAGCCATTGATGATGAGCTTTTTTGCTGCTAACGTAGAAATTCACTAACCCTAGCAAAACAAAAGCAGTGGGATTTCTCAGCATCAAATTTGGGCATTCAGATACAGATGTACCTAACGACGACGATAGGAAATTGTAAACGCTATGTAATGAGTGCTTAAGTATGTTTTGTAACTACGAGATTCTAAATATAGCAGGCAGAAAACCATGTTTATCACTTTTCCAGCAATACTCAGTAATTTATACCAAAACTAGCTGCGCCCCGCGGCTTCGCCCTCGTGGAAATCTATGTTTGAAATAGTTTATAAACCTTCCTCCTGCCGCAACAAAATCCGTTACGTAGTTTTAAAGATCTAAGCATAGGGACAGACAGGCAGCGCGAAGCGACTTTGTTTCATACATAGTACATCTATGTAGTGGTGGCCGGCAACTCCATAAGAAAATTTTATAAGGTGATGTTATAAACTAGATATCTAATTATTCATGAGCGTAGTCTCAAATTACCAGATTCCACAATACTCGATATGCTGCCATGCGTCTTCTCCCTGACCCAAGAGTTTATCAGGTCGACAGATTTCTTGATATCATGAAAGTCCATCTGATTGAGTTCAGCACTAAAGTCTCGCTTGATGGTGTTCTCGTAGTCTTTCCGTAGGGACAACTTCTTGGATACGAATATTCCGTTGGCGCTTTCGAGCATGTTTGCTCTTGGCTGAAAAGGAGGGTTAGAATTTAAATTCACCATATGATGCGGTACTATTTCGTAATTCACAAGGTTAGCGCAAAGCCCCGTTTGGTCTAAGAAGCATAGATCGATATACAATAATTATTTTTATTTTATTTTTAGATATGTCTGTCTATGTCTAGTTTTTCTTTGCACGATCCCTTGCGGTGTTTCCTTTGTCAAAAGTTTGTGTGTGATGATATTTGTAATATTTTATTAAGAATTTATAGAACTTAACGACATCAAGTGCAGCATGTAAATATAAATATAATAAATAATAAATATTATAAATAAATAAAAATATTGCTGGACAATTCACACAGCATTATCTAGCCCCATGGTAAGCAGAGCTTGTGTTATGGGTACTAGATAACTGATATACATAATACAATACATTACATAAATAGATATTTTTTATTATATATAGAAAACGACCAGAACACCCGGAACAAATATCTGCAGATCGTACACACAATTGTTCCGAGGCGGGAATCGAACCTGCAACCTCCTGCGTCGCAAGCGGACCTTCCCCCACCGCGCCACATCGGTCGTGGCATGTGATCCTACGGTGGAAATAAAGAAATACACCTTTGAGTATAATAATTCCCAGTGCAGTCATGATTCATGTACAAGAACACATAAATGCCGATGATGATGAAATCGTTTTTATGCGATTCGGCCGCCTATTGTACCTACTTCTTAGTGTGGTGACAATAAAGAGATGTGTATTGTATTTTAATGGTGAGTAACCACTGTTAGTCAAATTGACTAATTCGGAAGCAAGCAAAAGTAATAATTTTCGTTCAATTTAGTGTGAAATAAAACTAAAACATACTTGCAAAGCACGCAAATACAAGAGCAGCTCCATTTTCCTGTCTTCAGGGTTTGCAGACAGCCTCAAAGCTCTTCTTATCTCATTTGCAGTGTCATCTTTAGCCCCATCCAGCAGCATTGCCAATGTTGTTTTGATACTGGCTGGTGAGACCATGACGTTGCCAGTTTTGTCTTCTGCGGCATATCGAAGGAGTTCTATGTCGAAGAAGTTTAGTCTAGAGTTTGCGATTGAGCGCCCGTGGTGGCAGTCGAAAGGTTGGAGACTGATGAGCAGTATAGCTGGAAAATACAGGATTTCTTTCTTCACGATTTGCTCATTACAATGCTTCTGCCTTTTTATTATAAATGTCAGCAGAGTAACTACAAAGGTACGAGCACAAAAAGTAGATTGTGTTGGAAAAACACCAACGTTTCTTGCTTCGAGGAACATTGTCAGGATAAGTGCGGTTTGCTCCGATAATGTCCCTTTTTAAGGGATGAAACGTTAGTATTTTCTCAACAGAAACTAGGTTTGTAGTTAACCCGCTTAAATCATTATGAATTCCCCAAACAATGATAGTTTTTATATGAGATTCTTATGGCGATTCCAGGTAGGTAACCTAAGCATTTTATAATTGGCCTGGCAGTTTGGTATAATTAATTATTGTATTTATTGTATTAAATAGTAGGTATAATAACCACTTGTTTCATGAATAAATACTTAATAATAACATGACACATGGAGCCGATTGGCTAAAACTGGATGGAAAAAAATACATAATAACAGTCACATAAATAAGAACAGTTAAAAGAGAAAAGAAATTAAACATCACAAAACTCGTTCTGCCTGGACTTTATCTTACATTTTCTCCTCAAGAAACTTTTAATAGTAATATTATTACTTCGTATATCTATAAACACATGCACTTTACGCACACCTAACGCTAAGAATGTATATTATGAGTCACTTCAAAACCTCGTCATTTTTCCATTCTCTTCCACTTCACATACTTCAATAACAATATAGGTTCTTTCCATTATTCTGCTTTTAGATACGCTTGTTAAAATCAAGGCATATTATGCTATTCATCTAATTGCTTTTTTCACTTCGTTCTGCTCATGATTTCAAACTAAAATTAGCTTACCACAGGTCTTTAGAATCACAAGGAGGACCCCTATGATTCAAAAGACCAGTAATTAACTAATACGTAAACTTTATAAAAAAGCTAAGTAAACTATCAACTTGGGAAAAAAGTTATCTATCCATGTATAATAATAGGTATTTGACTTACATATAACAAAGAGATTCATCTTGATCTCACACGCACAATAATACGTCTATAGCTTCACACCGCCGGCTTTGAATGAGGAAGATGTAAACAAAAATAAAAGGTTATTATTACTCAAACAAACGAGTCTTGGAACTGAGTAACTCTGTAGCCACGTACCAAATGCACGTATTCTGTTTCGCTGTGGTTACATCGACTTGTGTTGTTATAACAGGTTTTGCAAGGTTTTGGATACGGACGTCTTTGGATATTTAAGAAAACGTCTTCTGGTTCTTTCACATATGTATATAGTAATTCTTGAAAGTTTATTTAGCAATCTCCATATATAAAAATCTATTGCTGTTCGTTAGTCTCGCTAAAACTCGAAAACGGCTGGGCTGATTTAGCTGATTTTGGTTTTGAAATGTTTGTCGTAGTCCAGGGAAGGTTTAAACGGTAAGAAAACATGGTAAAATTGCGCAGAAATATCCACGCGGGTGATGCCGCAGGGTGCAGCTAATTGTACAATAGGAAAAACGTAAAGTTAGCTTGAACACTAACAATTTACCATGACGTGTGGTGTCCGTGGTTCGTAGTTCAATGAACTAAAAAGAGATGATTTTTTATTAAACAATTATTGTTTTCAATGCCCTTGCAAAAGCCGTTGTTATTTTTGTGAATTTGATAGACTTTTGATGTCTGATATGGGATAGAAAATAAAACACATTTTAGGTTTAATTGAATATCACAACCATTTTAATGAAATCCAGGTTTTCAAGAACAATGGCACATTCAATTCTGCACAAACTGAGAATTAAAAAATACAGTTAATGCTTAACTACTTAGATTACATTTAAATTTGTATGAGCGTCCGATTTGAATAATATTAACGTCGTGAATTTGTATTCAGAACATTGCAGTCAGTATATTAGCTATTTGTAGCACCTTTTGGTGGTTATTGCTAGATAGATATAAAGGTAGTTAATAATATATGTATTTTGATAATATATAATTAAAGTCATTGTAACATAGGTTGAATAAACTCAGGAAATTTGTCCTGTATCGAAATTAACTAGATGTCTACCGCTGAACACAGAGAGCTTTCTTGTGATGGATTTGATTCAATACAAATTTTAAAAAACGTTGTCGATAATCGATTCTGCGCGAATCGGGATAAAAAAACTGTTACTCGCTGTTTACTTACCCCACCTAGATAGACAATCTTAATATAGTTTGACCGAAACCACTGTACCGCGCCTGAGGTATGCGAGCGGCGAGACGGGGGGGGAATATCGGCCGCTCCGATCCATCAGTCTGCCGTCAACGCGTACTCTTGCACTTTTTTCCTCGCCCACTTTCTCGCCGCACTTTCCTAAGAAGCGGTACAGCGGTTTCGGTCAAACTATACCTACTCGTATCATAACGTCATTTAGGTTTGTATACTTAAATGCCGTTACTAGTTCGAGATAAGTCCCTTTACGTTATTAACTGTCACAGGTAAAAAAACCTTTAATCTATAAAATCTTTGCATTCGAAGCCAACGATACCTTAAAAAAATTGAAGTGAACTAAATCAAAGTAATCACTTTATTTCCTAATTTTACTTATAATTTAGAACAGACAATATCTAAGAGGCGACGTGGAAGGCACAGGATGAGATGTCGTGACGAGCTCGAGGCACATCTTCCATCATAGCCTGTTGCAGCGTTGGATCGCGAGGAGTGGAAGGAGAAAAGAGAGGCCTTTTCCCAGCAGTTGGACAATAATGGCTAATAATAATAAATATCTAAACTCTAAAGGTGCCATCTACAAGCTCGGGATTGGAAACTCTGCCAGTGAAGAGAAGCTGTCGGGTGGGCTCGTCTTGGATGAAGAAGAGGAACGGTTTGTTGGCTACAACTTCGTAGTTGCTCTCTGTGTCTTCGCCGAATTTGTTGACTAGGGCTATTTCTGTGGAAATTAAAAAAAAAATAGTTTAATATTATGGAACAAAAACAATGCTCACGTAAGATATTGGTGTTTTTAATACGAAACAAATAGCAAGAAAAAAACTATTTGGGAACCTAGATAAATACTATTTTAATACAAATAATGCAATATTATAGTGGAAATATGCTTGAATTAGAAATAATTTTGGTATTACGTTTGTATGAAGAATTCGTCCCTCCGGAGGCCCCTTAAAGTTAAACATGAAAAGGATGTCATATGCAGAAGTTTAAAAACCGTGTCGTAGACAACGCCCTCCTCCGAGATTAATGTAGATAGAGTTCCAAAAAATAAAATTTACGAAACATACTTTTTTACCTACTAAGAAGAATGATGAGGTACATACATATTTGAGTTGATTGATTGAGTTCAGTTTTGAGGAAAAGATAAATAATTTAGATTTTTTTAATCTAATACAGCCAGTCTCTATTGGGAGAAATGTGTTTGATTTGAATTTGAATTTTGAGGACGTTTGTTCTTTAGCCTAGTTGAACGAAGATATAAACAAAACACAGTTGTATAAAATAAAGAACAATTGATCCAATTATGCAATATCATAACAATTTGGACGATAATTTGGATGATGATGTCAACTAACTTTTAATTGAGTACTCTGTGGCGCGGTGATCTAAGGTCTGCCTGAGACGCAGAAGGTCGCTGGTTCGTTTCCCGCCTCAGGACAAATATGTGTTCGATCTACAGTTAATTGTTCTGGTCGTTTTCTACGTAATAAAAAATATATATCTATGTAATGCATTGTATTATGTATATCAGTTATCTGGTACCCGAAACACAAGCTTTGGGCTAGATGATGCTGTGTGGATTGTCCAGCATTATTAATTATTTATTTTAACAGAAAGTTTTCATACATTATACTAAATCAAAGGTAAGTGAAAAAGCTGGTAATCGTCCGATTATCTAACAGAAAACAGCACCCATAATAAACTTCATTCTAAAATGCACTCCATAAAGACTAGAAAACATACTTTTCATCTAACGAAAAGTTATATATTTCCAACAATGCAACGAAGAAACTCTCATATACGGTGTTATGAGAGTTTCTTTAATATTTTAGCAACATAATGTTTAAACTGGGTATTGGGGTATTTAACCTTATCGTTAAATACCCCATAAGGTTCACGGATACCCACCAGTGGCAGTGTAAGCAATGCTGCCTAGTTCATTGACCTCGATGCCAGATCTCTGGAGGACCTTGGAAACCCTCAACCTCTGGTCCAAGGGCTGGCCTCTTGCGATGCCGGGGAACGAAGCCTCGTTCGTGAACGCTGTTCGGACTCCCAGCTATGGAAGAAAATATTTCCCTCATCAACTCGATAGTCTTTGGAACTTATATCTAGACATATACCATAATAATATATTATAATATTGAACATGGTTCTTCACATTTATGTTTTTGATGGGATAAAAATTAACAATATATTTGCCAGAATTAAAGAGAGTCACGCAACAAATTTCTGACTTGCCATGTAGATATAGATATAGACATTATAATTTATTTGCCACTAGATGTACACACAAAATAAATTAACATGACAACATGTAGTCACACTTAAATAATAAACTTGTGTATTAATAATTAATACAAAAGTTTGTATGTTAAGATCTTTTCTAGCCAAAACTACTGAACAGACGGAGCGGAAATTGCGCATTTCATTTACAAGATGTAATTCTAGATCTGAATTCAATTATACAGTCCACTTTTTAATCCGGAAAAATGAGTAGTTGGTGGCTGAAGCTAGGTAATTAAAATTACTGACATTGAATAATCCTCTCATACTAATTATTATTTCAAAAATCGTAAATTAAATAGAGACATGGACCATCACGTCACGAAGCGAAACTAAAAGACGAGGAAAAGGATAAAACATCTTATAATATAAAAATGAATCGCTGAATGTGTTGCTAAGCGCAAATCTCGAGAGCTGCTGCACCGATTTCGCTAATTATTTTTGTAGAATATTCCTTGAAGTACGAGGATGGTTCTTACGGAGAGAAAAAAGAGAAATTTTTTAAAAATTGCCTGAAACAAATGACCACCCGGGCGAAGCCGGGACGGGCCGCTAGTTTCAAATAAAATTGAAACAATATCTTATAAATAAATGCTATTATGACTTAAATGAATTTTTTAATGACAAATGACAATTATTAAAATACATATAAAAAAATACTTAATACTTATATTATTGACTTAAATAAAACTATGTGATTGAATTTAAATTTTCCGCTCTCTCTTTCTCTCTTATCTATTAAACTAAGCTTTTTAGAAAGCCGGCTCACTTCCATTCACAGTACATATTGCCACACCCTGCTTGGGTACCATTGTGTTTCTTATACATTACCTAGATACTAAGACCTATAAATGTACACAATGATGCAATAAAATAAATATGAATATGAATATGAAGCGTTCAAGGAATCAAAATTGGTATCAACCAATTTTGATGAACTTTAACGTTTGTGTAGCTTTCGTCCATTTAGCAGTGACATCTAGTAACTTATAACAAAACTTTCGCTGAGCGATTGAGAAGCTCAACTAACTCTCTCTTTATCTCACCTCCTTCAATACCCCATCAAGTTGCGAGGTGTACTCAAACTTGAACTTGGGCAGAGTTACGTCCACCAGGCGTTCAGTCAGATTGTTGATCTCGAGACTGAGGTCGCTGAGGCCGTTCAGCACCCGAGGTAGACCAGATATAGAGTTGGGGACGATGATGTACATGGCGAATTTGTGGCCCTGAAATAATTTGGTACGAATTCGTAAAATAGAGGTTCCCTATACCCTATCTATACCTACCCTAGGTGTAGGAAGTGCAGAGAAAAAAACCATAACTAATTATGAAGTGTGTTTGTTTGTAGAGTTTACTCGCCGACAGAGCCCGTCAGGTTGATCCGATATTAATGTATCTATACTCCGATTTAGAATCCAATATATTTTATGTTAAAACGACATTTTTATGAATGAAAACATAACAAAAACTGATAACAATAACAGAAAATATGCTTTGCTTTGATGACCATTTGGCATTAAGCCCACCCTTTGTACAAATAACCAATGTCGTTAAATATTTTCCGCCAATATTGTAAGGGTTTTGTAATCCCTTTGTATACAAAAAATATCCAGGTTTTTGCGTATAATTATATGAATAATGTAGGCAGCCGAAACTTGTTAGCGGGCCGGCGACTTTGGTGTGATTTTCATTTTAGCCCTCAAAGGGTACCGTTGAGTAGTTTTTGAGTTTCAAAGCTTTATATATATTTATATTTTAAAATCAACCTTGGATCATAAATATCCGAAAATTATAATTCGATTCTGTCACTCGACGTTATTAAGAAAGAAATTCCTTTAGAAGCTTGTGCGCTATTGCTCTGACGCTATTGATTAGCAGAAATAATCCCAAAAACGTTATTATATAATGTCTGTTAGAATCTTACCCTGTAAGGCATCCTCAAGATCTTAGCATCATATTTAGCAGATTCCGTGAAAAAGAAGTTATCTTTTACATTCATAAATGGAACAATAGATTGTTTTGCTCCGGATACGTAGAACGGACCGTTTTTGGTTGCGTTTGGCGCAAACTGGTATCGCCAACTGCCCTTGAAGTATAGCGTGTTCAGGATGAGGACTACCATGTTGGCAACATCGGCTGAAAAGGAAACAAATATTGTTTTATTTTATTGAATCAGCTTTTCATGGCATTTTCTAATAATTTTAAGATTCTCAATAAAATTAGACCCTTTCTAATTTTATTTATTTCTTTATGTTATTATAGGTACATTGGGTCCTCTATCTTGGGTCCTATCCTATTTTTAGTTTATATTAACGACCTGCCTCATCTTGTAAAGAATGATCATGATCTTTTGCTTAATGAAACCAAAACAAAATGTATAAGATTTATTCTACCTAATGTAAAACAAGTTAAGGCTGATGTAAACAACACTCATAAAAACATCAATCGGTTCGCTAAAAAAAGCGATATACATACATAATGTAAATACTAGAAATAAGCATAAACTCGCTGTTCCCACAACTAGACTACATAAGATAAGTGTATCTTTTAAAGGGCAATGTATACGCTTCTACAACAAAACTCCAAGTGAGTTGCAAAAATTATCAATAAATTAATTTAAAAAAAATGTGAAGCATATTCTTTGTAAAAAGGCTTATTACAAGATCAGATTATCTAGAAAATGAAAAAGCTTGGAACGAGTTTTGCTCCAACTCAAAATCTAACAACTTACAGATAAGCAAATCATATGTACTAGACACATAAGTTATGAACATACTTGTGGTTTGTTCTCACTTCTTCCACTGGTGGACAAAAAAATTAAGTGAACATCAATATTATAATGAATAGTATAAAATATTACTTGTCTAAGTGCTTATTTGTAAGCCTAAAGAAATGTAAGACGTTAGCTAGGTGTGTGTTCCACGTCAGTTTTTGGTCGATGGTTACGCCCAAGTACTTTACTTCTGTGGAAAAGGTTATGATTTTACCGTTTAATTTGGGCTTTGCTAGCTTGTCTAGCCGCCGCTTATTGGTAATCTGATCGTAAGAATTGCATGTTCACCCTTTATAGGTTAGTTATGAAGGATCTTGAGTTATGCCATGCATGATTCCCCTTGTCCTTCGGCTAGCCTAATTAGTGGGGCAAAACATAATTAATATTGTGGCAGAGAAATGGTCAATAGCGCTGATATTCCGCTATCATGAAATAACTCTACACACCTAAGGCTCGCGCGGGTTCGATATTTTACGTACATATGCAATTATTATTAATAAGTCATAATGGCGGAGAGGTTAACTGCAATCAATTTCAATCAATGAGTCACGGGCCCATAGGCCACCGGGTCACGTACCTATAACGTAATTACAATTGAATTGTCATATCGTAGCTAATTTCTCAGTAAGACTAAAATACCTACCACGAAATCAAATCGACGTGAAATCATTTCGAGATCCTGCATAATATGTCTCCTAAGAACTATACGCAGAATTTAATTAAACTACAAGGAAATAATTAAATTATTTTAAAACCAGATCTCAAAAGCATCAACAGAGAGAATAACATTTGGAACGCCTGCGCAACATCTTAGATATCTCATGAGTCAATTGAGTCATGACATGACAGTCATGACGTCAATGATATACCTTTATGTCAATTGACGAGTTTAGAGCAATGACTTTCTTGGCTTTATGTACCGAATTGAAACGCATCTTGAGGAAACCCCACTCTAGAACCCCGCGTCGCAGGCGGACCTTTGCCCACCGCGTCATAGAGTTCGTTCATATTATTTATGTATTTATGAGGTTGTGGAGCCTAATCCAATAGTACAAAAGCTCTGTCTACGAGTTAAAACTTTGTTTACTATTCCAAAACAGACTTTATTACCTTCATTAACAAGATCAGGAATCCTACCCGCAGTGATATTAGACACCCATTATCACCGAGTCGTGGCCTCCACTCAAAAACACGTTTACCCCAGCGGTTGTCTGTTTTTTGCGAGATATGGTCGGCCCACTGTCATTTCAGCTGGCTAATTCTTAGAGCTATGTCGATAACTTTGGTTCTCTGTCGGATGTACTCGTATTTATTCGTGACGAATCCTATCCTTCAGAGAAACTCCGCAGGCTGATTATGTAAAAGCAACAGCAACAGCGACGCGACCGCGACCGCAATTTTAGCAAGCAATTTTTAGTTCACCGATTGTCCGGCAGAGGGAAACCTGGTGTCATCTAATACAAAATTGGCTTTTGACAGCACTGATTGCTTAATTTTCGCCTGTCGCAAACCGGTCGCAGTTACATAATCAGGGGGCCGAGCATATAAAATTATGTTAACTATTCCAAACAATGATGTTATATATACTTAGATACGTTGTATCGAGGTCTGCCTAACAAGAAGAAAATTAGGTACGTGCCTGAATTGAACTCAGTCCGTCTTGCTCCTGGCCGCGATGCGGACGTACGTTGAAGCGGGATTTTGGAGTATGAAAAATATTAAAATGCCATGTTGTGTGTTTAGAAAGTGCAATACTTACTATGGGACGGAAAGCAAGAAGGATGTGTCTTTTTATTTCTTCTATTTGTTTTGTACTGTTTAAAATGGAAAATCAATTTAATTTTACTCAAAAATCACTGATTTTTGAGTAAAATTAAGCGCGCGGTTGCCGCTTTGCTACCTACACGAACGAGACAAGTAATGTATGCGTTGCGTTTATGAGTAACAGAGATAAGGACATATGCCGTGCGACGTCTCGTCTGTTCGAACTAAAATCACTGCCGCGCTGTTGCCGCTTTTCCACCAACACGAACGAGACAAGCAATGCGTTACGTTTATGAGTGACAGAGATAATGCCATGCGGCGGAGTTGTACATATGTTCGAACGACGACGCTAGGTAGGTATGTAGCTTTAATAAAATATCGCAATGTTTTTATTTCTTTACAATGAGTATGACGTCTCTATTGTAAAATCGCATTGATTCCAAAATAGACTTTATTACCCTCATTAACAAGATCAGGAATCCTGCCTGCAGTGATATTAGAGACCCATCCGTTGATTTCCTTAGCAGCTTCCACGGGCTTCAAGAAGTTGACGGTCTTGAACTCGGTCTTGTAGGACTCCTTGGCGATGGCTGCGAAGCGCTGGCGAGGTATGGCGTTGTTGCCGATGTAGATCCGACTGCCGAGGTTCAGGATGTACTCTGGTGACTCTGTCTGGTGGGGAAGATGGGACTTTTAAATTGAACCATTATACAACACATTAGATCAATGATTTCAGAGACAATGCTTAATACATACATACATACATATGTATGATCTCTTCTTGGCCAGTCCATAATAATATAATAAAATCATTTATTTCAGGCCATAGAAAAGTAAGAGATCTTATTTAACTTATATTTATCTTATAATGATACATTCTATTCCTTTAGCGAAGTTAGCTTTCCGAGAAAAATACCTAATTCCGCACTCTGAAGCTTGCTGGGACGCAATATGTGCGGAGCAAGACGCCGCTTCCCCGCGCAACCGCGCTGACACAAACTTTGACGGAACAAAATACAACTCTAGTGGTTTTTCATACGATTATGTCCGGCACCGCATATCGCATATCGCAGCGTACTGCGTTGTGCTTAAGACCAAGGCTTGACAATGATTTTCAGTTCATAACATTCGGAAAATTTGAAGTTAATACCAACCTTCAAGGACTCGATGATAGAGGAAAACTTCCTCCTAGCTACGTTCCTGTCCAGATCAAAGCCCAGCACTGACGTCAGTTCCGACTGCGTGGCTCCTGTGGCCGCTTCTGTGAGGATCGCCAGTGCCAGCTTCAGGCCAAGAGGAGACAGGAGGAAGTTTTCTTCAGATGATGCTGCTACACGCTGTAACAAGGAGTTTGAAAACTTGATGACCTCTTTTGTTTAGGAACTTATTTTTCCTTACTTAGAAATTATAAAAAAAAAAACACTCAAAGAATCAGCAAGCTAAAGTGGCAGTGGGCCGGCCATATATCACGAAGAACCGACAAGCGCTGGGTGTTTTTGAGTGGATACCGCGACTTGGCAAACGTAGTGTAGGACACCCTCCAGCCAGGTTGGATGACGACTTCTGAAAGACTGCAGGCAGATGCTGAATACAGCAAGCTGAAGACAGGGCGCTATGGCGCTCATTAGGGAAGGCCTATGCTATGCATGTCCAGCAGTGGACTTTATAGGTTGATGATGATGATATTATTTACCTTATGGTACAAAATAACTTTAAAGTACTATTTCAATTAGTTTTCTGTATCCTTGTAGGTATGTTAAGTTAGTGTGTTAGTAATTTGGCACTAATAATATTGTGGGTTAATAATAGTGCAACTATAATAGTTAGTGTATGTAATAAATAAATAATAAATAATTCTGGACAATCCACACAGCATCACCTAGCCCCTAAGCAGCTAAGAGCTTGTGTTATGGGTGCTAGATGACTGATATACTTAATACAATAACATTACATAGATAGATATTTTTTATTATACATAGAAAACGACCAGAACACCCGAAATAAATATCTGCAGATCGTACACACAATTGTTCCGAGGCGGGAATCGAACCCGCAACCTCCTACGTCGCAGGCGGACCTTCACCCACCGCGCCACAGAGGTCGTCGTATATGTCTAAGGTATAGGCATAAGAATAGACAATACAGTATGTTATTGTCTATTCTTATGGTATATGTAAGTAACCTCCTGTTGCAACGGGTTCCGTTGAAAGCGGTTGCAGGATCGATTCCTGTACCGGACAATGTATAAGTAGAAAATGTTATGTGGTAGTAGATGTTTCTTTAGATTCAAACCTCTAGACCGTCAGTCACATGCCTTGGCTCTGCTTTGTTATACATGGTTGTAAACGTGTTGTGAATTTCCAAAAACAGGTTCCCAGCGGGGCGGTAAAATTTTGTTTAAAAATAAGATTTGCAAAGTGTACCTACCTACGTGCAATCCTTGAGGTCAGTCACTTTATAAGACGACGTGTGCTGAATAATTATAATATTGTCTCGGGGTAATTCAAAGCACATAAGTCTCATCTCAAAACCTATGTGCTTTGAACTTTAATTTCAACAACAATGTCCTCCATGAGAATACTTTTCGAGAATATAACAAATAATTAATAGTCTTAATCTTAAGTGTTTGTTAGAATTAGCAACACGTTATTATACTAATTCTATTCGCTACACGAATAAAACATAAGTACAAATTCGATTCAGTTAGCTAATTTAGTACCGCTACTAGTTCTGTGGAAATCGAACCACTATAAAATTTGTTTAGATGATAGTAAGCAAACGATCCACTAACATTGGCCCCATAACCCCATGCGCTTGCAGATTGTACATAGGTACTCCACGTCAAACTATGTATGTATGTCTAGAGATATCGCTGTAGACCACTGTGTGCAGTACACTGGTCAATATCTTACCTTCAAACTTATCATAGTCCGTATTTCCGGCTGTGTAGTTATCAAACACATCCCAATAGTCCGGGTCCACTAGCGTTGGCACCGTCACCGCCTGCGCTTGCAGATTGTACATACTCCACGTCTAACTATGTATGTCTAGAGTTACTGCTGTAGATCATTGTATGCACTGGTCAATATCTTACCTTCGTAAGAGTCCAATCAAACTTATCATAGTCTGTATTTCCGGCTGTGTAGTTATCAAACACATCCCAATAGTCCGGGTCCACTAGCGTTAGCACCGTCACCGCCTGCGCTTGCAGATTGTACATACTCCACGTCTAACTATGTATGTCTAGAGTTACTGCTGTAGATAATTGTATGCACTGGTCAATATCTTACCTTCGTAAGAGTCCAATCAAACTTATCATAGTCTGTATTTCCGGCTGTGTAGTTATCAAACACATCCCAATAGTCCGGGTCCACTAGCGTTAGCACCGTCACCGCCTGTGCTTGCAGATTGTACATACTCCACGTCTAACTATGTATGTCTAGAGTTACTGCTGTAGATCATTCTATGCACTGGTCAATATCTTACCTTCGTAAGAGTCCAATCAAACTTATCATAGTCTGTATTTCCGGCTGTGTAGTTATCAAACATGTCCCAATAATCTGGATCCACTAGTGTTGGCACCGTCACCGCCTGCGCTTGCAGGTTGGACGCCGCGTGCGCCGGGTCATACTGCCCCGGCTCGCCGAAAACGCTGAGGAGTGTCGATGGGTCGATCTTATCGTTGGCATTTACGACGGCTGTAAAGGAGAGAACATTTTAGTGCGTTGATTTTATTTTCAATCTGAAAAGGTCAGGATCCGCGAGAAAATTCGCTTGTAAGAACCTAATTTCTATACAAAATGCCTGCAAGTTGTATGCTGTGTAAACATTGTGGCGAGTCTAGCACAGCGCACAGCACAGCTACTGTACAACACATTCGTAGCATGTCTAGAGCGTAGAACACATCGTAACATAGCTACCGTAGCACACATCGTACCTTGGCTACAGTGTAGCACTCCGCATAGCACACCCACTGCGTAGCATATTCGTAGCATACCTATCTAAATCTTATTACACATTTTACCATAGCTACAACGTAGCAAGTCTACGGCGTAGCACTCTTTGTAGCACAGCTACAGCGTAGCAGCAGTAACGTACCATAATAATTATGGAGCTACAACATAGCAAGTCTACGGCGTAGCACACATCTTAGTATGGCTACAGCGTAGCACACCGCGAAATATAGCTACATCGTAGCACAGCTACGCAGCCCAGGACCCCTACATTGTACCTAGGCCATAGGCATACATAATTTGCTCTAAGAATTTTATACGTATATAGTATATTTATTTGTGTATTATTTGATTATAAAATACAAGTCGTGTATACTCGCTCGTCGACGACGACGTCTTCACTACATAGTATAAAACAAATTCGCTTTCCGCTTTCTGTCTGTTCCTATTTAGCTATGCTTAGATCTTTAAATCTACGCAATGGATTTTGATGCTGTATTTTTTAATAGATAAGTGCTTTAAGAGGAAGGTTTATAAACTATTTGACACATAGATTTCCACGCGGGCAAAGCCGTGGGGCGCAGTTAGTTAAATATATCTTTGACAGCTCTTACAAAAATGCCGGTTGTTATTATTTCGGTATGCGTTACGCGGTATTGTTATGATTAGCCTGAAAAAATATGCGTCGTTATCTTTAGGCAGGTTGAATAGTATAGGTATGCTAAGAGGTCAATAACCGTAGTTTTTTTTTTTAAACGAAATTATAATAAATAACAAAAATAAAATAATATTCGTTGTAATTTGTCGTTTTGTTGTTTAAATAAACTGAAAATTTTATTTCAGTTTGTGAAAACATTAAATAAATAAATAGAAAATATCTTGAAAAATAGACTACTACTCATACAAAATCCATCGATATAGTAAAAAGGTAAATTTAGGAAAATCCTGTTTGGGATTACCCAGAATTGGTTCCTCGACTTGACGTACATAAGACAAGTCAACAATCGTTTGGCAGGTAAGGGCGCATTTCCACTGTGTCATAATCATAACGTTGCGCGTTGATAGAAAGTCGTGTCGTTTAAACCATTTTGGCTTGTACATTTGAATGGCGGCTTTTGTGTTAACCATGAAGTTTTATTCAATGGAGGTTTTCACGCAGCATCGTCTAGTCCCAAGCTAAGAGAGCGGGCGTTATAAGTATAGATAACTGATATACTTAATAGAATATATTATAATACATAGATATATATTTTTAGAACCGACGACGGCCGCTGGGGCAAACGTGTTGAGACCGCGACTGGGCAAACGTAGTGTAGGACGCCCTCCGACCAGGTGGGATGACGACTTGCGAAAGACTGCAGGTAGATGCTGGATGCGGCAAGCTGAAGACAGGGCGCTATGGCGCTCATTGGGGGAGGCCTATGTCCAGCATTGGACTGATATAGGCTGATGATGATGATATATATTTTTATTATGCATAGAATACGCATTCTACCCGGCAGTTGTCCTAAGACAGAAATCGAACCGGCAACCACAGGAGGTTGCATCGCTAGCGGAACTACGCCCGCCGCGCTGCATCGGTCGTCATGGAGACGATAGCCGTTCAACGTTAATTTACGGTCACGACACAGTGGGAACGCGCCCTAAGAATACCAGTTAGTTGCGTCATCGAAGTTCTTGAGTTAATGATTAGGACGGACGTGTCTTGGAGGAAAAACAATAGAGATTTAGTGCGCTAGGTACGTATAGTTTTTGTGGGTGCAGACCAGTGTGCAGACCAAATAAGTTATTTTAGTTTCGAAGTTAGAATAGAATAGAATAAATACTTATTTAGCACACACAAAGTCAAGGAAAGTACAAAGTAAACAAAAAAAAACATAAATTTAAACACACAATAAAACTGAAGTTAGTATAGACTAAGTGCGACATACATACTTCATAAATATCTCTAAACTATAATAGTCAAGGAAATCATTTTAGGTATCTTTCAAGCACACAGATCCCCTGGTGTACCAGGGGATCTGTGTCCTAGCGCCGCTTACTAAAATTTGGTGATAATAATCTTGTTTGTACCTAAAGTAACATTATTGTGCTCTGACCTACCTGTTCTTTATTCATATTTCACGTTACTAAGGGTAAGGGCCAAGGGGTGCGGTACTGTATAAAAATTTGGTGATAATAATCTTGTTTGTACCTAAAGTAACATTATTGTGCTCTGACCTACCTGTTCTTTATTCATGTTACTAAGGTCCAAGGGGTGCGGTGCTGTGTACAAATTTGGTGATAATAATCTTGTTTGTACCTATAGTAACATTATTATGCTCTGACCTACCTGTTCTTTATTCATGTTTCATGTTCTAAGGGCCAAGGGGTGCGGTGCTGTGTACAAATTTGGTGATAATAATCTTGTTTGTACCTATAGTAACTTTATTATGCTCTGACCTGCCTGTTCTTTATTCATGTTTCATGCTAGTTTAGTAATTTTGTTTTGTTTTTATTATAAACTAACGACCCGCCCCGGCTTCGCATGGGTGCAAATGCATGAATAATCAGAATATTGAAAACTGCATTAAAATCCGTTGAATAGGTTAAAGGATCCTAAACAAACAGACCGCGGAAGCGACTTCATTTTATATTTTGTAAAGAGAAACCTATATACATTTTTATTATATTAATTGTATAATAAATAAAAAAAACAGTACTTTAATAACTATCATGGTTTTCTTATATTCATAATGTCTAGCATTTATATTCTTTTTTGCATAGGTTTGAGTAAAAATAACACACCATAAGACATATGAATTTATTTTACGTAATAAATACTCTAATTAATAAATAAATAATGATAAATCCAAACAGCATCCCCTAGCCCCATACTATGCTGTGTCCATACTAAGCACAACTTGTGTTGTGGTTACGAGTTAACCCTAGATATCTGATAACAGGTAGGTAACTGACCATGGGTTCAAAATCCTAGTGTACCCCAGTGGGGATATGGGGACATATTGGTAGTGGACATCGTGAACAAATCCATACATGCCAGTTGTACCCACGTATTGCGCTAATACAAATGTTTGTTAACTTCCAAACGATAACCTTTCGCAACGGTCAACATGAAGTACCTACCTCCCTACAATTATTTAGACTAAGAAATATTTTTGTATAGATATAATTGCTGTTTTAGGTATAGTAGGTTTACAAGGGACTTCATATTTCTCGCTTTGTTATCCATATTTTTTATTAAACTCTAATATCCATGCTGTATTAGGAACTTATAATAAATTCTAGGTAATATAAACTCACCGAGAACAAAAAACACAAAACACATTGAAATCATGTTTGCGGCGAACAAGGAAAAACCACTATTTAAGTATTTATGTAGCTGGCTCAAGGATTCTCGTCCAACCGGTTAGGTAGTGCAAATATTAAAATATTATTTAGACACCATAGGCGTTTCTCACTATCCACTAAGATATAAAGTTGAAATTGCTGTATGTTTTGTTAGTTCATTTTAGCTTTGCGTCGTGACAGGTCTGTGTCCGACAGGCGACTAACGCGAAGTTAATAACATTGGTTTTAGTCATTCAAGCCTCGACCGGTTTTCTCATCACATCACATTCAGGTTCTTAGAAGAAATCTTGGTAGCGGAGGCAACTCTCTTAAGTTGATTGTTACGGACATGTTGCCTTAAGATTTGTAATGTAACCAATGATGAAGTCATGAGTTTACGAGGATCCCCTAGAATAGAAGATTAAGATTAGATTTTTCATACTTTCGTTAAAATACTGCAAGATGTCGGATAAAAATATAAGCCCGTCATCGCAGTATGACTCACAATTTAAATACCTTTCGTAGGTACATATCTACGTTCAAATCAATCCGATTTAAATCAAATTAAACATGATTTCTATAATCGCCGTAATAAAGTAGGTATGTACATATTATCGACAGAAACTACATTAGGTAGTTAGGTACCCAAACAATTTCGCTCAACATGCAATAGTAGAAATGAAAAATCTTTAAATTCGTAAAGGCTTTTTGTAAAAAAACGTACCTACCTATTTATTTTTCTAAGAAATACGCTAGTAAGCACAAAGTTACACATCATCATCTCATATCAGCCTGTATACGTCCACTGCTGGATATAAAAGCCTCCCCCACCCATACGATGTCCCACGCCACAAATAGTGGTCTGCGACTGGTATATGTTATTTATGTATGGTAAATGGTATGGTAAAAATTAAAATCAGCAAGCTGAAGTGGCAGAGGGCCGGCCATATCTCGCCAAGAACCGACCACGGCTGGGGTAAACGTGTTCTTGAGTGGAGACCACAACTCGGTTAACGTAGTGTAGGACGCCCTCCGACCAGGTGGGATGACGACCTGTGAAAGACTGCAAGGAGATACTGTGTGTGTGAAGCTTAAGACAGGGCGCTATGGCGCTCATTAGGGGAGGTCTATGTCCAGCTGTGGCTAACATAGGCTGATGATAATAATGGTAAATGTGGAGGCCTAATTAGAAGAGTGTCAATTAGCCAATAAGGGTAGGAATCAATCTAATCTACTTACACATATCTACTTAATAATAAGTTCTGGCTATGAAAACAATGATCAATTTTATTAGAACGTCATAAAACTCGTCTCACGTAGGTAACTTGTCGAACGAGTTAACAATAATATTGCCCAATTCTTGTACTCTACTGTCTGTAAGACATCAAGTCTAGTAGAGTAGGTACGAGTATTGAGTATATGAGAGACCAGCTGTTCCACGCAGTTTCACCCGCGTTAAACTCGAATTTAATTTTATAAGGTGATATTTTTACACCTTGGGTTACATTATTGGAGTTTAAGTAAGGATCCTTAACTTTTTTGAAAATATAATATAGCCTATGTTCACCGGGGATAAAGTAGCTTCCCAACGGTGAAAGAATTTTTTAAATCGGTCCAGTAGTTTCGGAGCCTATTCTATACAAACAAACAAACAAAAAATCAAACCTTTCCTTTTTATAAAATTAGTATAGAAATATGTATAGGTATGTAGATACAAGGGATTATAAGATAAGATCCCAAAAGGACTTGAATCGCGACCTTTTTTTTATCTTCTAGACCTTCGTGATACATTGTCGCCCACATCTTCACCTTCCATCAGGTGAGATTGGTGCCAAAAGGTCTATCTACCTCTTCTCAGTACAGAAATGCTCTAACCATTATTGCGCCACTAGGTCAAGTGACGTAGGAGTCAAAAACACATTGGGACTTCTTCGAATCTTATTTGACTTCTTAGAAATTACCCCGAGTGGACTATAATAATAAAAACGAACTTATTGTAACTGCGCAAATCGTTTTCCTACAAATCAAAAGAATAATATAAATAATAATAGCCTTTCACCTGCAATTACTTTGAAAACGAACCGAAACAAAACTGTAAGTGAACATGAAACTGAATTAACTGAAGCAGTAAAAATGAGGCAGATTTGCTTCCGACTTATTCTTCTACTCAGTGTTTATGCCATATAGTCAATTTTGAGCCATATTTTAATGCTACAACCGAAGCAGATGGACTTCCATCGGCAGCTACGGACGGCGTAGCGCGGTCGTAACACTGGGTTAACTTGTTCTTGAATGAAAACCGCGACTCGGTAAACGTATTGTAGGACGCCCTAAATTACGAAAGACCGCAGGCAGATGCTGGATACAGCAAGCTGAAGACAGGGAGCAAATTTCCAGAGATTACTGAAATTAAGTACCTATTCAGTCGTCATCATCATCATCAGCCTATATTAGTCCACTGCTGGACATAGGCCTCCCCCAATTAGCGCCATAGCGCCCTGTCAGCTTGCCGCATCCAGCATATGCCTGCAGTCCTTCGTAGGTCGTCCTCCACCCACCTGGCCGGACGGCGTCCTACACTACGTTTGGTCGTGGTCTCCACGTCTCACGAACACGTTTACCCCAGCGGTTGTCGGTTCTTCGTGATATCTTTCCGTTCTTCGTGACTCGGGGCTCAGTAGAGGCCATTTTGTGTTCATCATCGAACATCGTTTTATAATGAGAAATATGTTATATATTATTCTCATTATAAAACGATGTTATCGAAGAACGTGACCGAAGCCCGTATATAATTTACCCAAGGTTTTTCCCATGTGGTTATGTTATTCGTTAGTTAAAACAATATTTGTAACTATTTTAGCCCGCGACTTCACGCTTGTTTTTCGGGAAATAAGATAAATAAATAATGCTGGGAAATCTACAAAGATTACACGATTCGGTAAACAGTGGTGTATGATGCCCTCCGACCAGGTTGGATGACGACCTGCGAAAGACTGCAGGTAGATGCTGGATGCGGCAAGCTGAAGACAGGGCGCTATGGCGCTAATTGGGGGAGGCCTATGTCCAGCTGTAGACTGCTATAGGCTGATGATGATGATGAATCCACAAAGCATCTAGCCCCAAGGCTAAGCAGAGCTTGTGTAATGTTATGGGTACTATATGACTTAGTACATAGATATTTTTTATAAAAACCTACATAAAAAAATACCCAGAATACTAGGAACAAATATTTGCAGATCGTACGAAAATTCGTCCCAAGGCAGGAATCGAACCCGCAACCTCCTGCGTCGTAGGCGGACCTTCGCCCGCCGCGCCACGTCAGTCGTCAGTGAAGAGCGGAGGCATACCAATACAGGTAGACCTCTTTGGTTGACCGCAGTGTGTGTGGCCGGCATAAGTGTAATCATTTTTAAAATAAAAAGGTGTCTTTACCAACCTACCTAATCGTCCCAGATTTTATGAATACCATACCTATTTAAATATTATAGATTTTCCTCGAAATTATTTACTAAGAAACTTGTTTTTGGTGATGATTGATTAATTGCTTCCAAACTTCAAGTCTCTGGGTAATTCATTATGGTAATTTCTATAAAAATAAAAACCTAAAAAATAAGACTTTTTTTTTCTAAAAAAAAAAAACTTTTATAAAAGTATATTCTCATTTTTTCCGTTCACAAAACAAAACTTAACTTACAACACACTAATAATTTCTAAGACAAATTTATGAATCACTTTTAAATACACATTACATGGAATAACCCTAGTGGTTCATATGAAATCATAGTTATCAAATGAACCACACAATTAAATGCTCGAACATAATACAAACAATTAAACAGGTACAAAGTAATGGCCAATTGAGAAATAATAAATTCCATAAATACAATACCGATATTAGAATAATAGCACCATTTTACTAAAAATAATTTATGCACATTTTAATTTATTATTATGTGTTATAACAATCAAATGTTCTCTTAGATAGAACCTCAAAAATATATTCGATACTTAGCGCCAATTCGAACTGGTGGCAGAGTAGGAAACTAATGCAAGCTTCTCGTAAAATGTAGAGTTATTTATATTGCATATTTTAAATTATTAATATATACAATCTAAATCTCTATATCAATTTACGAGAAGTCTAAATGTGCAATGTTCAAAACACTAGGTAGCTTATATTAGAGGCAGAAAAGATTTTGATAGTATAACTGGTGATTTTCTTTTATTACTGTCTTCTCCTAGGCGCTCTAGATGACCATGGAATATGCGTGTCTGGAGTGTTATTGAGCAGAACCGTCAACACCCAAAAGTGGAGACATATCTGTAAAAAATACATAAATCAATATATCACATATCATATATCAATGTATCACTACATAGTATAAAACAGTCTTTTCCTGCTGTCTGTCTGCCCCTGTGTATGTTTAGATCTTTAAAACTACGCAATGGATTTTGATGCGGTTTTTATAATAGATATCGATTCAAGAGGAAAGTTTATAACTCATTTGACACGTAGATTTCCACGCATGCGCATAAATAATAAAAAGGGGTTTAAACTTTAGTTTAAAAAAAAAAAGGATTAAAGAAATCAGTTGGCGTGATTTTGAGTTATTCGTCAATTTGTCGCGCATTTGTGACATAGATGGTTTTCTCATGGATGCCGTTGTCAGAACTGGACCACACGGGAAGCACCAACTTTCAAATAAAAAAGAATCAGCAAAATTGGTTGTCAATTTGTCGAAATTTACAAGGAAATTTTCATTAGATATTCATTACATACACCTGGAAAAATACTAGGTGATTTTAATCCAAAGGCCAGAAGTTGATTGACAAAATTTGCGTCATAAGAACAAATTAACACTCTGTGTCATGGAGTTCCTAAAATTGTGTTCAGTAATTTATGTCATCAATATAATTCATGAAATAAATTTATAAATATTTGTCGAAATTTACAGGGAACTAAGAATACCCCCATATCTTTAGTCGTAACTCGACCACGATTCAATCTCTACTCAAACTCCAAACGCGGTTCGGTATGCAAGCATACCGAACTCGAGTATGTTTTGAAGGAATGCTCGAGGCTCTTAAGACGAGTTTGAGTGAAGGATTACTTGAAGAGTTGTCTAAATATATGGGGGTTAGTTCTCTGGACAACTACTCACCATATATAAAACGATGAATATCCTAAACGCCGGATGTTGCCTTATCACAGCTGCCATTCTATTGGAGATCACCATCAACGCTGAATCGGAGTAGACTCGTCGGCGCACCTGGCTTTGTAGGTTTACTACACTTTGCGAGGCCGCTTGCGTTAGCTGCTCGGAATATCTCGACTGCGAAAAAAAAAAAGAATAAAACAGTCGGACACCGAACTCGACCCTTATAGCGAGAGCCAATTCAGATTCGAGATAAATAATACTGGACGATTCACAGAGCATCTGGCACACAGCGATGTACAGCATTTTTTTTGTATTTCTCTATTTGACTTCCCAACAAATCATTACTTATTGAACGGGATTTTTTGAGTTTTAAACCTTCGCCTACTGAGCCTAACAGACCGTCGAAACACCCGCTTATTCCCACAACTTCTGTACCGGGGTCCTACTCACATACTAGTTCTATATACAACTTATATTCCTACTAGTTCAGAACAAAACAGAACTAATAGGAATAAACAAATCACCTCCAACTTATCCAGCTGTATTTTGAGCATGTTATTCTCCGCTAGCATCTTATCCATTCTATTCTGTTTCTGGACGAGAGTCTGCGTTAGATGGTGTATTTTCTCCTTGTCTATTATATCCTGTGTGACTTCGTAATCGCCCACGTTAAGCGCATGCGTGTCACCTGTTTTCACGGAGGTGGTCGATTCTTTGATGTTGTGGAGCTCCATCTCTTTGTCGCGAAGAGCTGTTCGAAGGCTGGCGATTGTCTGGCCTGTTTCTATTTGGATTGTTTTCAGTTCCTGTGGAATAAATAATAGGATTAAATTTCAAAAAATACATATATTCATGCTGCCTTCATTACTAGAGTTATTTTGTTTGGCCTCTTAATTCTATCGTCCTTCATTCATTACTAGAGTTTGGTTGTGTTCGGGTTTTAATTCGATCGTCCCTATCGTCGTAACTTGATTATTTTTGTTTCGCTACTGCTGGATGCGACAAGCTAGAAAGGGGCGCTAGAGCTTCATTCAGTAAGGCCTATCGCCTAGCCCGAGGCTAGCCGGCCTAGCAAACGGACAAGTATTGAAATTTTTATAATTTTGAAAACATTTAAACTGAAATCGAATCGCTAACTTTCACAGGGTGAAACAGCTGGTTTGATTGTCGGTTAGATCTCAGTACTCATGGGCTCCCCGTGGTAAAAACACAAATAAATAATTTGATTCCTCTTATGTGAAAACACGATTGAGAAAATTAACATACAGCCGAACCACAGAAAAATGGCGATTATTTAGTTTTTGCCATAGACAGACAGTTATCCCGCAAGGGGCGCGAGTACCACTCGCTCTGCGGCGTTATGCCTCGCCTCTATTTGAGAGAGGCAGGCACCACATACATACATAGTTAGCCTATATGTACAGACATAAGCATTAATTGGTAACCCCCTCACAGAATATGTAATAGTGTCAATCAGTAGCATGCAGGTTCAAACCCGTGAATATAAAAATATTGATTTTAGTTTACATTATTCTCGTTAATTAGGCTGTTAAACTTGTTTTATTTTATTATAAAGTTTATTCAATTATTTATATAAAAAACTAATGTTTTTTTTTCAATACTGACATTTTTATTATCACGAGTAAAGATACTAAAATTTCAAGACGTGTAACCGAGTTTCTCTCACTGCACTTCGTAATACCCGTCATCAAATCCTTACAGTGGATGTCTTTTTGTTTTCTAACTACCAATTTTAAATTTTAGTTTTGTAATGGCATGTATTCATGTGAATAGCATTGTATATTATGAATTTAAAGTAATTTATAAAATAAAACATAAATTTAGGTATACAAAATTTCTTTTATTTTTTATAAATTTTTGACACAGAAGAACGTAATTAGTACTGACATGTTTTATTTCATAATTTAGCCTACTTCCAAATAGCTTCCTATCCTGATAAATAATATTCCATTTTCGATTTAGTGCTCGAGAATACACATGTTTTCATTAGATTATTGTTTACTTATCTAATCTAATGAATTAAACAATTTGGATCTTCTGTAAATCATGGAATACTATATAATCAGGTAGGTTTGAAAATAAATAAGTGAGGTCAAATGGTATTTTTTCTGATTCTCTCATATTATCATTATCTCATATTATTACCTCGTATTAGCTCCCAGGTCTCCCAGGCTCTTGCTCTAAATTATTCTTGGGACCTCAATTCACTCGGATACCAATTTAAAACCATTTGACCCCACATATTTTCTATCTTCTATATTATAACAGTAATGTCATCTTGAGATGACAACCATTCAGAAACCATTCGCGTACGATGCACTGCACAATTATCATGGACAAAATAAATTTGGCCCTCTGGATACACGATCCCCACAGAAGGTAACAGTCATGACTTCCTTCAACACTTTCAAATATTGCTCGCCATTCATGCGCCCAGTTATTTCTTCTATTTCTTCAGGACCAATAGAGGACATCCATCCCCAATAACCTAAAAAGAAATTTTTTATCAATTGGTATAGTGTTTATTTAGTTGGTGTGAGTACTAAGTTTTAAATCATTGATTAAGGTATTTGGAGTCATTGAGAATTATCACTCACCTAACGTTAGTCTGCCACTTGCCATTACAGGTCGTCATCTGTCGTCGTAATATATCGTGTTTGAATGTCGACAATATTATTGTAGCGGCTACACTGATTTGTATACACTCCAGTTGTTTTTCTGCCAATTCTTCTTACATTCACAATTTCACATCCCCTTCGGACTGAAATCTATGCACCCATAGGCGCATGGTTTTAAACTGTAAGACAACAAATCAATTTTAGGTATTTATTTATATATAATGAAGTTAAAGATAACAAGGTTTTACTAAAAAGATAGGTATTTGCTTTGTTATGATTATTATGACACATAAGTATAATAAGTAGATAACTTACCGTAATTCCAAGCTGACGAGCAATCTCCTTATTACTCATTTGCTGATCGAAAAGAACCGCGATCTTGGTTCTCACAAAATTACTAAATAATATGCATCATTTCCTTCAATATTCTTCAATTCTTTTGTAATTAAAACCAGTAAGTCAAGACTCAAGTCGAGAATGGCCAGTGACGTTTTCTTTGTTCACCACGATTATATTCAGATCTATACTCACAAATACTTCTTTTTTTCTTATCCAGTGTAAAGAGATACCGTAAATAAAAATCCGCTGTCGAACACTAATAACATAAAATTTAAATGCTTTGATAACTGGTTCATTGGTTGTTTGGTGCGTTCGTTACTTGTTATATGAGCGATTGGATGCCTGGTTCGTTGTAAATCGTACAGTGATTTGCAATGTAAACGTTAGCTATTTGAGGGGTTACCAATTAATGCTGCTGTCTGTACCTAATTACCTTGCCATAGACAGACAGTTGTCCCTCCACTCTATTCCTCGCCGCCCGCTCGTCTCTCAGCGCGTCCCTTAGCGCTATGACCACTCGCTCCGCGGCGTTATGCCTCGCCTCTATTTGAGAGAGGTATGCCTTTAGGGTCTCTGATTCGGATTGGACGCGAGTAATAGAGTCAGCGAGCTCGTTTCGTTCTTCTCTGCAATTATCAAAGAAATAAATTAATAATAATGGTAGGTACATTTTAAACAGCATCGTTTAAAAGTAAACAGCTTAATCACAAAAATTATAATAAAATAATCAGAGATTGAGTACTGGATAGTTGTCTAGGGTAGAACAGACAAAAATTACTTCGCAACGTCGTCGTACATTGCGCGAATTGTTGAAGTTAAACGTACGATTTTTAATCATATCACGCATTCGATATCGTTGTACGAATATTTTCTCTTTTCTTCTATAATTCATTCCTCACCTCACCAGCCTATATTGGTCCACTGCTGAACGCAGACCTATAATTACCCCAAATAATTATGTTATAGTAATTATCTCTCGTAACTACTGGCCCGATTCGATTTAGGCAACAATACGCCACTGCAAAAAGTTTTCTAATTGGTCACAACGCAAGAAGCTAAAATTTGTTTCAATCAGTCAGATGTAAATTTAGTTCTAATAAGTCACGTCTTAGTTTTGTTGTCATAGTCCATTCCTCTATTAAGGGTGCAGCCAAACAGCGTAATTTTTTGAGTTGTGAGTCGTGTATTTCTGGTTGTATAAATTCTGCCCAGCAGAAAATTTGTTGGGATGCCAGACGGGTGCAAATTATTCAGTTACTTTAGTTGTCAGTTACTTTATTTGTATCGACTCTCACACAATCTGTACCTGACTGACGCATTCCTCGCTCCCCTCACCCCCGCGAACACAGTTCGGTTGGAACTATGCGTGTGAGTCAGCATATAACTCATTTTGCGTCTCTGTGTGAACCAAACAGGACTTTTCTATGAAACCAAATGCAGCAGAAATAACGCGAACGATATTACGCGACTGAAACCTCAAAATTTACGCTCGTTTGGCCTCACACTATCTGCACACATACCACGCACATATCCAGATGCTATCGACTTATCTAAGAAAAAAGCATGATTCCTGAAAGCTAGTAAAACTGACTTTAAAAACTCCAGCTGTTCCATCAACACCCTCGTATCCTCTGTGTCATTCAGCCCATCCTGAAGACTCTTGATCACGCTATCTTTGGAAGCCAGCATGTTTTTAACCCTGAGTTTGTAGGCTGCCCAGTCATGCTCAACCTGGATATAAATAAAATAAAAACCATTATTTACGGAGATTATTGTAAACTACTGCAATTTCAACTTGCTAATTCTTAGATGTAGGTATGTCGATAACTTTGGTTCTCTGCCGGATGTATTCGTTACGAATTCTATCCTTCAGAGAAACTCTGAGCATAGCTCTCTCCATAGGTCGCTGAACGATGGCCATATGTCGAGAAGAACCGACAACCGCTGGGGCAAACGTGTTCTTGAGTTGAGACCGCGACTCGGTAAATGTAGTGTAAAGCGCCCTCCGACCAGGTGAGATGACGACCTGCGAAAGACTGCAGGTAGATACTGGATGCGTCAAGCTGAAGACAAGGCGCTATGGCACTCATTAGGGGAGGCCTATGTCTGGCTGTAGACAAACATAGGCGTTGTTTTTATGGAAATGTTTGAAGGTTATTATATATCCAGGCGTAGACCTACATCTACTGGGTGAAAATGAATTCGTTGGCATCCTTTTAAACTAAGACATCACTAATAATACCTACCTAACGCATTGGTACTAATAAAACGCAAATCCTAAGTATAATTTATGTAAGTATGGAAAACGCAAAATAGGAAATCTTATCATAGCTAAAGGCTAGTATTTCAAGTAAACGAAAAAAATAATTAAACCAAAATATTTAAAAAATCTATATTTTTAAAGTATCAAGTAGATGCGCGCTGTATGGCGGCAACGCGAAACACAAAATACCTACATACTTCGGCTACATCAGTAGGACGAATCCCACGAAACTAATATCGCCCGTTGATTAACCTCGTCAGTGTCGTTATAATTGCGTGAGAGTGTAGATATGCTATTTTATCCCCAATAATCGCGCGCGACCCCTTTCTCGCTGTCCTTTGGATTTCAGTCCCGCCGCCGTTGGAAATTTCAGTGTGAAATTTTGTTGACACAGTTTTAACAAACACCCATCCAAACTTTCGCATTTATAACTACTATCTGCCCGCAGCATCTCTCGCGTTTTTCTAAAAACGCGTGAAAATTGATTCTTTATGTGTTTTTTGTCAATTTATGTTGTTATAAATAAATTTCTTTCTATTCTATTCTAATTGGATACTTTAAAATAAACAAACCTTTTTGCAATCAGCTAAGCTCTTGTCCAGCTTGCTCTGAAGGTCCGAGACCTGGTTAGTGGCGGTGCGCAGCTCGTTTTCCAGCTTAAGCCGAGCTGTCTCTGTATTGTCTTTGTTTATTGACAGGACAGTGTTCCTGTTAATGTGAATATTTAAATGTTAATTATCTTCATAATTTGATAACTCATTAATTTAATAATTATTTCCAATGCTTGAAACTGACCAACCAGTCACAGTTGCCATGAACAAAGAGTCATCATCACCATCATCACTACATTACATACCTATAGTATAAAACAAAGTCGCTTCCTGCTGTCTGTCTATCCCTATGTATTCTTAGATCTTTAAAACGCAAAGGATTTTGATGCGGATTTTTTAATAGATAGAGCGATTCAAGAGGAAGGTTTATAAACCATTTGACACATAGATTTCTACGCGGGCGAAGCCGCGGTGTGCAGCTAGTATTCTATTAAAATGTATTGAATAAGTACTAGTTTCTGCCCGTGGCTTCGCACGCGTTGTCTATGAAACAGTTCAAAGGTTATTTCTATCCCATGGGAACTGTTTTCTAGGATAAATAATAGACTACGTTTAATATCGGCGTCCTTCACAGTGGGAGAACTCCAAAGGCGTGGAGCGGGAGTTTAGTGGTGCTCTTTTTTAAGAAGGGAGATAAAACCCTTCTTAAAAACTACAGACCCATTTCACTCTTGAGCCACGTCTATAAGCTGTTCTCACGAGTAGTCACGAATCGTCTCGCTAGGAGACTCGACGAGTTTCAGCCACCAGAACAGGCTGGATTTCGCGGAGGATATGGCACCATAGACCACATACACACAGTGAGGCAGATTATACAGAAGTCCGAAGAGTATAATCAGCCCCTGTGTCTGGCTTTTGTGGACTATGAGAAGGCCTTTGACTCTGTCGCGACCTGGGCTGTTCTGGAATCCTTACAGCGATGCCAAGTGGACTATCGTTATATCGAGGTGCTGAGATGTCTCTACGAAGCCGCCACTATGAGTGTCCAAGTACAGGGCCAGCAGTCTAAACCTATCCAATTGCGCAGAGGAGTGAGACAGGGGGATGTCATATCCCCGAAACTGTTCACAAGCGCGTTGGAAGATTTGTTTAAGACGCTGGACTGGAAAGGTAAGGGCATAAACATAAACGGCAACTACATCTCACACCTACGATTCGCTGATGACATAGTCCTATTGGCGGAGTCGCTAGAGGAGCTGAACCAGATGCTGGACGGCCTAGCTTCAGCCTCCCGATGTATCGGTCTTGGCATGAATTTGGATAAAACCAAAGTCATGATCAATGGTCACATTGATCCAAGGCCGGTGGTCGTACATGGTCACCTTCTCTAAACTGTTTCCGAGTACACTTACCTTGGGCAGATTCTGCAGTTGGGTAAAAACAGTTTCGAGAAGGAGGCCAAAAGGAGGATCCAGCTGGGCTGGGCAGCATTTGGGAAACTACGTCTAGTCTTCACGTCATCCATACCGCAATGCTTGAAAACGAAAGTTTTCAATCAGTGCGTCCTACCCGTTATGACCTACGGAGCTGAGACGTGGACACTTACGATAGGGCTGGTCCACCAGTTCAAAGTCGCTCAGCGAGCTATGGAAAGAGCTATGCTCGGAGTTTCTCTGAAGGATAGGATTCGTAACGAATACATCCGACAGAGAACCAAGGTTATCGACATAGCTCAAAGAATTAGCAAGCTGAAGTGGCAGTGGGCCGGCCATATCTCGCGAAAAACCGACGGCCGATGGGGCAAACGTGTTCTTGAGTGGAGACCACGACTCGGTAAACGTAGTGTAGGACGCCCTCCGACCAGGTGGGATGACGACCTGCGAAAGACTGCAGGTAGATGCTGGATGCGTCAAGCTGAAGACAGGGCGCTATGGCACTCATTGGGGGAGGCCTATGTCCAGCAGTGGACTAATATAGGCTGATGATGATGATGATGATGTTTAATATCAGGCCTAGAACTACCTGTATGCATAATCAGCCCAATCCGTTCAGTACTTTTGACGTAACAAAATGAAAAGTAACAAATATCCATCCATCTCGACATCCAAAGTTTCGCATTTAATATTAGTGCAATATAAGTTTGATGTGATTAACTGTAAAATCTATAGATTTAGAAATCTCTTGCTATTATTTTGCTGCATAAGGTTGGGAGTACTTAATAAGGCTTCGTCACGGCTTAAGTTTTAACGATCTGATATGATTGAACCTGGGTTGTTTAGAGCATCTAATATCCTCTTTGGTGGTAACATAAGTTAAAGTATCTTAATAATCGTCGCGAGTGACGATTATTAAGATAAGATTTATTGAGTATATCGTTAAAATAAAATAAATTAAAATTTCTGCATCAACAAGCGAAACAAAGTGGAAATAATGCTGGACATTCCACACAGCATTAGCAGGCGGGCCTTCGCCCACCGCGCCACAGAAGTCGTCACATATCAGAAACAATAAAAAAAAATGAAATATCTGCAGTCTACATATTATGTGTTTTTCTCAACACCTTTTCTTACATACCTCGCTTCCAAATTCTTAACCGCTTCTTGCAGTAGAGATATTTGCGTCAGTAGCCGTTCCTTCTCCTCGTCATGAGTTTTCTGCAAGTCTGCTTTAGCTGATAATTTCACCTGTACTTGGTCCAACTGTGCTGAAATACTCTCTCTCTCTTCCAATCCTTTTTTCTTTTCCTGGTCGGCTAAATCCAATCTGTACTGGGTTTTGCCGAGTACTGTAAAATTATCATTATATTATTTATTTATTAAGCAAGTACAGAAATAAATTTCCAATAACAGCCATTAGGTTCGATTCCCGCCTCGGGACAATTGTGTGTACGATCTGCAGATATTTGTTCCAGGTGTTCTGGTTGTTATGTATGAATAATAAAAAAATATCTATCTAAGTAATGTATTATTATAAGTATATCACATCAGTCATCTAGTACCTATAACACAAGCTCTACTTAGCTTGGGGCTAGATGATGTTGTGGTGATTGTCCAGCATTATATTTTTTTTAATGGAAATACACTAACTGCAGAAATCATCAGCTACAATCAGGGCTGGCTACTGGTACCAATAATATCGGTACTATAGCGGTAATTATGCTATTTTCATTTCGATACTATGCCAAAAGTACCGGAACTCAAAGCGGTTCCCACGATATTGCCAGCTCTCCAGTCCTAGCGTACCGACCGACCGGGAAAGGGCGGGCGCGCGCGCGTGCTTGCCACCTTTGTTGGTATCGATATTTTACGCGCATAATATCGCTAATTATACCTATACTTATTGAAAATACCGATATTTTAGTACCGATACCAATGAAGTACCGGTAAGTACTTCATTGGTATCGGTACAAGTATCGGTTCTAAAAAGTATCGTTAAAATTAATATTTTATTCCCAGCCTACAATAACTTACAAAAAAATCTATAAAACTAAACACTGATTCTGCAATAATGGATTCATAAAACTTGTGAAATGTGTTACTATGAAACATGCATAAAAGAAACTATGGAAAAACAATCTAATAGAAATAGCTAAATAATAGGAAACAATTCAATGCATGCAAAAAAAGACTAATGTGAAGCAAATACAACAGGTACTAAAAGCATTGATATTTTCTGCATACCACATTCTAATGTATTCATTTAGCTGCACTAACTACATCATTACCATCCTCAGAGTTCCGTAATCTGTCAATTAATTGTGAAACTTCAGTGTTCATAACATTAAGTTCATTTTTCAACATAGCATTCTCTACTTCAAGATTTTGCATCCTGATGGGCCATCCAGATATAGAATGATCTAGATCAGGAGTTAATACTAATCCTGTAAAAATGACTAAATATACATACAAGATTCAATCATACCTAATACGGTATGTATTATATTACATTTTGTTTATATACAAAATAGGTACTTATCATGTACCTACTTAATTGTATGATATTTTATTAGTAGTATATCTATACTACCTACTAAATTATCAGTATTCAAAAGTATGGAACACTAAATCTAAATCCATCTATTTAGTAGTACCTAAGCTTTTTCAAATCAAAGCAAATCAAAGCAATCAAATATAATATCTATAAACAGTTAGCACAACAGTCAAACTCTGTGTGTGTATGTGAATGTGGACTGATTAATTCAAGCAGGTTGTTTATAATTGCGTTCATATTTTATGGTGTACTTACGTCTCTGTTTTGGACAGAAATCTGACATCTCATTATCCCCTTGAACATCATCCACCAAAGTTTTTGGACAATTATTTAGATAGTACTTGCCATCTATTGGGCTTTTTTTTCTAGGAGATACCTTTTTTGCCTGCGTTGCTCTGGATTCTGGTAAATCTTTGATTAGTGAACGGGATTGGTGATGAATTGGTGAAGATTTCCTACTTGGTGTGTAGTTGGACTTTGTCTCGGAAACTGGACATACTTTCTTTGGAGTTGCTGTATGGCGAGGGGGTGGCGAACGTTTTTTTATCGGCATGCTTCCTTGCGAGTAATTTTTGTCGAAACTGGTACGTTTTGTGGTATTGCTGTGGTTTCGGAGCGCAGCGCCGGTAGATTCATCGAGGTTGTTGAGAAGGTGCTCCGCCCTACCAGCGAGGTCCGATAACCAGGCCATTTTCTAATGTTATGTAGGCCCTGAAAAACTATGAAACTTGTACGATGCCGACGATGCGAGATACATGGCAGGTTTTATTTAGGTAGGTACCTACTCAGTCAGTGTTCTATCTAACTGTTTTTCATGGTAGAGTCTAGGAAAATAATCGCAAAGAAATTAGTAGTAATATATTACCAATCATGGGGAAAATCAGTCTGCTGGAAAATCTGGAAATAGAATATTTGTACATAGAATTTTTTTATAATATTCAGATGATTTGACAACCAATTATTGTTGTCAAATGACAGTGACATTACCACGATTACATTGATAGTGATTTGATGTTGTATGTTGGCGTGTTTGTGCGTTTCGTGTGTAGTGTTTTACTGTGTTGTGTTCGTGTTCGTTCGAGATCGAGCGAGACTTTGTTTCAGTTTCATTCAGTTGTGTTGCTTTGGTTTGTGGATTTTTGCAAATTATTTCTAAAATTTTGGCAGGAAATAATTTATATTCATGATAAATCCCATATAATCATGGATTTCGAGAGTCCGGACGTTGAAAAAGATTTTCCTGGCCTGTATGCTTCTGAAAGTGGCCGGAAAAGTAATGAAAGTGATTGTAAGTCTAATACTTCGGCTACTGTGTTTTCTCTTCAAAATATTCAAATTATAGTCAATTTTTAGTGTTCAGTTCAGTTCTTTATTAATAAGAATATTCTTAAATGTCAAACATAATAATAGTGTACCTTTATATAAACCATTATTTTCTAATTTAAGTACTAACTTGTACCCCTGTATGTGTATCGGAATCAAATAAGACTATATATCAGCAGACTTTATATCAGCCACAAAAATATGAAGACGGGAAAGAAACTTCGTTTGCTGGCTATTTTGCTATGAGCCTTCCAGTAAATGCATAGTTATAGATTTATACACCAAGGTATACCACACCATGACATGGGTTTACAATAAGCCCCAGGTTTACCCGTTACTCAAGACTTCCAAAATTCTTTATTCAACAGTCAGTGATGGAGGTGACCATGATAAGCCGAGCAGAAAGGACTTATTAGGCCGACGGAAAGAAAAAAAAGAGAAGAAAGATAGAGGCTATGCAGCGCTAGAGGGAGAAAGCTCCCCGGAAGAAGACACTGATACAAAGTATGATATTCATTATCTTGTACAATCATACACTTCTAACCACATACATTTAATTTAATTAAAAGTATGCACTTAAGTAAATATAAAACCTTGAAAGTAGGTGTTAATTTGTTAATGATGCTGATGATAATATGCTAAAAATGATGACTCAATCAAGCAAGGAAAGGTTCTTAGAAGAGATTGTTACATATTAGCAAAAAGTCACAATTTACAACACAATGTCTGTCTTTGTATTTTACATTGTGCTATTGTGCAATGAAGTGTATTTTGTATTTTATTTGCTGACCAACAGAAGTCCATCAAAGTCGAAAAAAACAAAATCATTCAAGTTCCCTACGAAAAGCAAGGAAAAACGTGAAAAGTCCCGTGACAAAGAGAAAGTTCTGGAAGAAGTTGTGAAGCATAAGGAGCTCAATGAAAAGGAACGAAAGAAAGAGAAAGAAAAAGAAAGAAAAGAAAAGGAGAAACGGGAAAAGATGAGAGAAATTAAGGTTAGTAACTGACACAAGCTGTGGTGCATACAAGCTGTCAAGCTGAAGACGGAGCTCAGACGCTGATTAGGGGAGGTTTATGCCCAGCTGTGGACAAACTTAGGCTGATTATAATGATGAACTTGCACAATAATATTAATAACTAGCCCCTGCACACAAAAACACACTCTTTTTAAGAAAAAGAAGTTGCCCATGTCCATTTGCAAGGTACCAACTACCTCCCTGCCAAATTTCATTAATATCCATTCCACTGTTTAGGTGTGAAAAGGTAATTGACAGAGAATTACTTTCGCGAAAGGCAGCAAGTAAATGCTGGATGTGGCTAGCTGAAGGCAGGGCCCTATGGCGCTCAATGGGAAATGCCATGTATAGCAGTGTACTAGTGGGTTGATTAAGAACCCCCTACGGACATGCAATCCCCATAGAATCCAATTTACAGCAGTTGATTAAGAACCCCCTACGGACATGAAATCCCCATAGAATCCAATTTGCAAAATCTTTGTTTAATTATTAAGTGGCATATTTACAAAAAAAAGTTGTTTCCAGATAAACAAGTAGCCTTTATCAAAAAAGTCAGTCATTCATTACATTAGGCATTAAAAAACTGTTATGTTAAATAATCAAAAAAATATATATATTATTTCTTAATTATTTAACATAGACATTTGAAATGTTTATGATAGGCTATCATAAACATTTCAAATGTCTAATTTGAATAATGCTTAAGACTGAATCACTGAGTTCAATTTTCGCGCTTCACTGCGCTCATACCTTTGGCATAATTTCCTTTTCTGCGCCGTTAAGTACTACACGGCACATTATAATGTACGATACGATTTAATTTCGGTCTGAAACGACAATGAATAATAAAAATCCCTTCGGTACACGGAAGGGCCCTAGCACAGTTAGTAACTTATTATTCCATGGCGAGATCAGTCTGGCTGGCTATGATTTTTGGTAAAATTCTATGGTTTTAACAGTATCAAAAATAGCTAATTGAAAGCCTTCTTTTTACAGCGTCGTTTTGGAACGCATCATTTCGCATCATTGTATTTCTAGTAGTCTATCTATAATAAAAAAAAAAATTTGTAGAATAAAATACCCACTGCTTAGCTTGGGGCTAGATGATGCTGTGTGAATTATCCAGCATTATTTATTTTATTTTATTTGACACACAAAACAAAACGGTATGAGAAATATCTGACGTTATAAACGACACTCCTACTGTACCCAACCTTGGGCGTATTGGTACTATGGGTGAAACGTATTCAGTTGTGTTTTGAATGCGAGCGATGCATCATCTACGCAGTGTTTTTAGTAAGGTACAGTGGTCATACGTATCGTCCCTATTTTGAAGTTTGTTTACTCCCGTATGAAGCTAAAGTGTATTCTTTCAAAAAGTGTTATCATTGATATTCAACTATGCAGTAGGTATATTTTGTTAATATCATATTGTGAAGGCTCTAGGCTGCATGCAGGTACGCAAATTTAAAAATGAAGGTTTTATGTGGTTTTTGGTTTGAGCCCACACGCCTTAACTCGTGGACAACTTGAATAGCCTGCTACGATACAATACAGTGTTCAATGAATATAAAAAATGTATGTACCAGGTACCTATAGAAATACTAAAACCCGTCTTCGAATCCCTTTCTTTAACTGTCTTTTTTAGTTTTGCGGGATAAATACTAATCTCTCGGGACTAAAAATGGGATCATCTCGGGACTATCATCTAAACTTTGGATTTTAGTAATTTTTAGTTAGATTCTAAACAACGGCACAATCATCCAAATCGGTCCATTAACGACGGCGAAATCGACAAACATACATAAAAACACATGCAGCCGAACATTGAACCTCGTTTTATTCAAAATCGGTTAAATATATAAAATTTATTTTCTCTTTGAATCTGTATGCGGGTATGCTGATAACTATAATCCATTGAACTTATCTGTATCTAATATCGATAACAAAAATATCTATAATTGGTAATTTCACGTGCGAATGCGGGTAGAAAAAATAAAATAAAAGAAATTTTATTTATAGAGCCTAACATTTCTCCTATTAATACATAAGAAAGTATGTAGATTTATTTGTATGCTTTATATGAATAAAATGGAAATGCAACGGTAGGAACGAACATAACTAATTCGTATTATAATTAAGGTAATATTTGAATAGTAGTGATTTTCTTATATGCATATTTAAAAGTGCATTTCTACTATGACCTGTACTCACAACGAAATACATTTTAATCTGAACCTTTTGAGTATCGCTGCATTGCTTTTGATAGGTTAGTACCAATGTTAGGAATTTACACTGCACTTAACTAAAATCATGTTCAAAGTTTCCGTTACATACGAGTACATACATAGCTAATAAAATGAATATAACGTATGAAGCTAGTAAAAGTAAAGTGAAAGTAAAAAGTCTTTATTTTGAACTTACTTAGGTGCTATTAACAACATTATGAAGCGATGCGACCTGCAGAAGTAAAATACTGTGTCGCAGGTCGCAACGCCCACCTCCGGGAATTCAATTCAATCAATTTCAAAAATTCTTTATTTAAACCTTAAATAACATTGTTCTGGTATAATACTAGTGTAAATTTAATCCTAGAATGCACAAACATACACAAATAGAAAAACGTTTTTGAAGCTAGGGGTGCGCTTATCAAAACTTACGTAGGAAATTTTACACTTCGTGTTACAAATCATAACTACTTAAAAATAAGTAAATTTAGTTTTTATATAAACATAATGTTGAGATTAGCTCTTAGGAACATGCAAGCTTTAGAAGAGCAATTGCATTTAGTAACATAACCATTTTTTTGTATAAAATTGTAATATTTAGCCCAAATATTGGATAATAAGTTATAATAGAGGTAGTAGAGGTAATAGATAGACCTGCAGAAGTAAAATACTGTGTCGCAGGTCGCAACGCCCACCTCCGGGAATTATAGTTACCTATAATGTGTTTCAGTTCAACAAAGTGAAGGTACATAACAGATTGATATAAAATTATACCTAATATAACAAGTTAAAATTAAGTTTAATTAATATATTAAAGAATTGTAAAAAAAAAGAATTGTTTTAAAGGTACAGCAAAAATAAAAAAATAAGGAAATTATGGAATGATTTACGGAAAATCTATAAGAAAACAAAGATTGTAACTCTGTGTGCGTGTTAAAACGTAAAAACTCGGTTACAAACATAGTGGTAATATTCACTTTGGTTAAAATGTATTACCGGCTTCAAACAAAACATAATTATGTTATACACGATACTGCATGTAGGCAAGTAGCCTACTTTATTCTGTTATAAATTGCTCTGCCCTCAATTGCTTCTGGCCCTTATTAATCTACTTGAATCGTCAAAAATAGTTGGGTAGTTATATACCGGTAAAATATTCAGTGGACCTACCAAACATTTTGTATGGCGCGAGTACCTACCATTCATATTTTGATTTATACTCGTACATTACTTATGTAATTGGTTTTAAGGAATATTATGTTAAAAGTAATGCAAATAATTTGCATATTTCCTGCTTAATATTCAAAACATTTAGTGCTTTTATCAGTTTAACACCTACTTATAATACGTATGTGTTACCTATGTTAAACGAGTAGGCAGATTAGGTTCCTATGCCTGTTTAGTAAGTTAATATTTATAAAATAAAGAAATAATGCTGGGCAATCTACAAAGCAACATCTAGCGTATATGTAAGCATTTGTATAGAATTGGCCATTGTGTTATTAAAATTGGTTTTTCATAGTTGCAAGAACATGTCCAAATTTCTTTAAAGTCCATCATAGCAGACGGATTACCCACTCCTTAGTACAACCCCGACAGGTCCTACACTAACCGCCCCTCAACGCGTTTCGTTGTCGACCTGCCCGAAGTTTTTTTCAAAGTCCATCATTATCATCCGCAGACGGATTACCCACTGCTTAGTACAATCCCGACTGCTCCTACACTAACCGCCCCTCAACGCGTTTCTTTGTCGACCTAATGTCCGAAGTTTATTTTAAAGTCCATCATTATCATCCGCCGACGGATTACCCACTGCTTAGTACGACCCCGACAGGTCCTACACTAACCGCCCCTCAACGCGTTTCTTTGTCGACCTAATGTCCGAAGTTTATTTTAAAGTCCATCATTATCATCCGCAGCCGGAATAGATAGAAAGATAAAATTCTTTTATTGCACACTTGAAAATATCATCCGCATAAACGAAAGTTTTCAACCAGTGCGCGGCCCTCAGTTTTCAACCAGTGCGCGGCCCTCAGTTTATTCCTTGATCCTCGTAAAATAAGTGTGACCATCACCTAGCACCGTCGTGGCTGAGCATTGAATACATTAACGAGAAACATTATTATGCTAAGGATTATATATCAAAGTTAATTTAAAATTAATTTGTTTCAGGAAAAAGAAGAGAAAGCCAAATTTAAACTAGAATCTAAAGAGAAACTTAAAGATGAGAAGAAAGAAAAAATTAAAGATGACAAGAAGCCGAAGGACAAAGAAAAGGAAAAAGTGAAAGGTAATTTTAATACAAACTAATAAATAATGCTGGACTGGACAATCCACACAGCATCATTGCCCCAAGCTAAGCAGAGCTTGTTTGTAGGTAGGGTACTAGATGACTGATAAGCATAAAATTACATTATATAGATGTTTTTTGTTAAAAATACTAAGAACACCTGGAGCATATCTTTGCAGGAGACGGGAAATCGAACCCGCAGCCTTCTGGCGTAGCAGGCAGATTGTCGCCGCGCCACATCGGTCGTCAAACTTGTCTTGAATATTGAAGTGGTGCACAATTAAGACTTACTTTGCTTAGACTTGTTGTTCGAATCACGTTGCCAGCGTGATTCATATTTTTTGCGTTGTACATGAAATAGGAAATACCTGCCAAACGAGAGTAATCCGTTTTTGACCTTGTAGTCTTATTCCTTGTACAACGTACATAAAAACCCTTTAGAAAGTACTTTGTGGTGTATACCGGACTGACATGATAATTTATATAACAAAAGTCGGTTACGGTATGTAAGCGGCTTTAATACCGATCTCCACCCACACACAAACACACACACACACTGGGTCTCCTCTTGCCCAGACTCTTGAGAGACTGGTGCCTCGGGAAACCACACAGTCATCGTTTCAATATGTAATCTATGATCAATATACAATGTTCTAAATATTATGTATTATTAATACTATTATTCCCCGTATTAGGATCTATCTCCTTGCCTCATTAGTCATTACGGTCCTTTCAGCCATTTTGACAGGACAGACAAACAGAATTACTTTCGCGTTTATAATTTCACTAGTTTCTGCTCGCGGCTTCCCACGCGTTGTTTATCTGGAAATGTTTTAAGATTTCTTTCTATCCCATAGGAACTGATTTATGGGATAAAAAGAAGCAGTTATCTAGCGAAGCAGATAGCTTAGTATCATTATGAGTAGTATATTTTATAATCTCTATTATATAGCACTACCTACCAAACTGTTGTCCACACTACCCAAAGGTTAGCAGGTAGATAATGCTATCTAGCATTATGCTCGCCTATGTACAACTTTTTGTGCAATAAAGTATATTCTATCTATTCACTACTTTGTTTTGTAGTCGCTTCCCACTGTCTGTCTGTCCCTATTTATGCTTAGATCTTTAGAACTCAACGGATTTAGATGCGGTTTTTTTAAATAGATAGTGATTCTAGACGAAGGTTTATAAACCATTTGACACATAGATTTCCACGCGGGCGAAGCCGCGGGGCGCAGCTAGTTGTTAATAAAGATTTTATCGGATTCCAGATTCTTGATTTAAAATAGTTCTTGATAGAAATTGACTTCAAACAGATCGGCTAACAATGAACGCCACTGTGCATCGGATGTTGTTATTTCACTGACTTTATTATAATAGTCATAGTACTTTTTGTTTACAAATATACGGCGAAGTTAACATTATTTTTCCATTTTGTTATTTAAATACTGGCTTCACTTCATAGATCAATAGATAGACAAAACTTTATTGCGAGGTAAGGCAGCCACCGCTTCTTGGGGACGCTGCCGTTTCCTTGGTATTGATACGGATCAGTTGAGCTACCTCTAGTTTATTAGCAAAGAGCCTGCAGTTAGCTCAACGTTTTCAATTGTTAATGACTTAGCTCTAATTAGGTTCTATTCTTTTTAAGTAATTTTCTATGTTAATAAAGTACATCGCATTATTGCTCATTTAATTTAGAAACAATTACATATTCTTTACAGAAAAGTTACTAAGTTAGTTTTTTTATATTAGTTAGTAGTTATGTAGTCTTTATCATCATCATCAGCAGTCCACTGCTGGACATAGGCCTTCCCCAATGAGCGCCATAGCGCCCTGTCTTCAGCTTGCCGCATCCAGCATCTACCTGCAGTCTTTCGCAGGTCGTCACCCCACCTGGTCGGAGGGCGTCCTACACTACGTTTACCGAGTCGTGGTCTCCACTCAAGAACACGTTTGCCCCAGCGGCCGTCTGTTCTTCGCGAGATATGGCCAGCCCACTGCCACTTCAGCTTGCTAATTCTTTGAGCTATGTCGATAACCTTGGTTCTCTGTCGGATGTATTCATTACGAATCCTATCCTTCAGAGAAACTCCGAGCATAGCTCTTTCCATAGCTCGCTGAGCGACTTTGGACTGGTGGGCCAGCCCTATCGCGAGTGTCCACGTCTCAGCTCCGTAGGTTGGTAGGTTCGTAGTCTTTATGGTGTTGGGTAATTAATGGAATTAGTTTAGTAAATTTGTTAATATAGATTCTATTAATAAAGATTTCTATTTTATTTTAGAAAAAGAAAAGGAAAAAGTGAAAGAGAAGGAAAAAGATAAATTTAAGGAAAAAGACAAGGACAAAAAAGACAGGAAGCTGACCAAGGTACCGTCTACTGTGACTTCCGGGGTGCCTTTTGAGGAGATCTTTACTTTGGGAGGTGAGTGTTGAGAGTTAAAGAAAGAAACAGGGTCGAATCGCTGAAAACCTTTTGCATTCAGTTTATTTATTTCCACCGTAGGTACACATGTGTGTTCACTTGATGTCGTTAAATACTATAAATTTTAAAAGTATGTATAAGTAATTGGTATTGCATTGGCCTATTTGTTTTCTCGCAGTAAAATTATTTGTATAGTTCCTAATTTGTTATCTCTATTAGTTCTTAATTTGTATTTTTTTTAATATGAAACGCAAATAAATATTTTCTTTTTTCTATTTCAAATAAAACCGACCAAGTGCGAATAAGACCCGTGCACAAAGGGTTCAGTACATCTATAAAAACGAGAAAAATATAACCTTTGTATGGGAGCTAAATATTTATTTCTGTTTTTTAGTATTTGTTGTTATCGCGGCTACAGAAATACATCATCTGTGAAAATTTCAACCGTTTAACTATCACGGTTAATGAGATACTTGAAAAGTTGAAATAAAATTATACTTTTATTATTATTATTTTTTACTTTAATTACTGCTTTTATTGTTTATTTTTTTATGAATTTGTTCTTTTATTTATTATTTAATGTATTTATTGTGTGTTGTGGTAATTGAATGGCAAAAGTGCTCTGTAGGTATAAGTGTCTCGTGTCTAGTCTTTATTTTATGCTTTAGTATTATTTAATGTATTGTGTTGGTATACGTGACGTGACGCGTGGGTTTGGTTCCGACGGAAGATCAGCGTTGTGATAGCTATGCACAATGGCTATCACAACACAATGCTGAGTCGGACGCCATTTTATAGCATTTAAGTTTTATTTTATTTTTTTCAATTAGTTAGTAGTTATGTAGTATTTATGGTGTTGGGTAGTTAAGGAATTAGTTTAGTAAATTTGTTAACTACTAATCAAAGTTGTTTGCTACAAATAAAGATTATTCTATTCTATTCTAAAATAAGGGAAACGAGTATAAAATTGTTGCTTTATCAAATACTAGGTGTTCCCCGCGGTTTCACCCGCGTTAAACTCGAATTTCACTTTATTAGGTGATATTATTGTATCTCCAATAATTAAATTTACTCCAAGGTGTAAAAAAACCTTTGAGTAAATTTAATTATTGGAGTTTTCGTAAGGATCCCTAACTTTTTTGAAAATATAATAGCCTATGTTCACCGGGGATAGTGTAGCTTCCCAACGGTGAAATAATTTTTCAAATCGGTCCAGTAGTTTCGGAGCCCTATTATTGTAATGGCGGCTCCACATTAGTGCCGTGAAGCTCCGTAAACAGGCGTGAACGTAAATGTGGACGGTTTTCGCGGGGTTCACGCGTGTTCACGCCTGTTCCCCGATCAGAGTCGGTATTTTGTCCCGCATCAAAGGGTTTGCGCCCTTTTCGCGCGGCGTTCACGCATACACATCCACATTCTTTTTTCATTCTTCATAACTTTCTTGTTTCGGTCGTTTATAGTGATATGTTGCCACAGCAAACAAAGCTATTATAGCAGCAGCTTCTACGTCCATTTCGCGGCGGGTTTCACGAACGATTGTGAACATACCGTGAATTTGGTAGGTACGACTTGTGCCGTGAATTCATGGCGTGAATTCGCGCGTGAATCCACGGCACTAATTTGGAGCCGCCATAATACAAACAAACTAAAAATCAAACATTTCCTCTTTATAATATTAGTATGATACCTGTGTATGTCAGAAAAATCAACAATTTTACAGCCGTTTTAGCAGAGTGTTACAAAAAAAATGTTTTTGAAACTTTTACCTGTAAATACTGGCAATAGTAGACCGTGGCGCGTGACACAAGAGTTTTCCCAGCAGTGGGCGAAGTGGGTGACAATAAAGATAAAATATTATAAACATCTTATTTAAGCGCCTATTGTCCCATCACAGTTCGCAACGAAGAATGAATGATGATGTAGATAAAAAGTGTTCTGCAATCATAATAAAAACACCTAAACTCGGTTCTAGAATCAACAATATTTTTTGTAAACAAAAGGGTTAATAAATCAAAAAATGGTCGGGAAAAATATTTTACGACAGAGCAAGTAATGATCGGAGCAAATTGTAGCAGTTCGATACAGAATTTTTGGTGTGAACAGCTTTCATTCATGATTTTGCCTTTTGTCCGATTTCGAATCTGAATTCACATGTTTTCGTAGCACGTGTGCATTTTTTTAGTGCGTTTGTTGATGTTTTTAGCTTACCTCGCTGTTCCACTATGTTGTTTTTTTTTTGTTATTTAATCAGTTTTCGTTAAGTATCAGAATAAGTTTGTAAGACTATAGGTACCTACACAAAAAATTACATCCAAATCGGTGCAGCCGTTTACGATTTAGGTGACCCACTCAACACGTACAAAATAATTATATACATACAGGAACAAATATCTGCAGATCGTAGGAACTGTTGTCCCTAGGCGGAATCGAACCCGGAACCTCTTGCATGGCAGGCGGACTTTCACCTGCTGCGCCTCAGAATTCAGTCTTGAATTCTAGAACCGAGACTATACATCGCAGAGATATGTAAATTTCTTGTAGTCACAAATTGCTCAGCAAACGGACAATGCACACGAATACCTTTCATGATAGTGTGTATCTATACTAATATTATAAAAGAAAGGTTTGATTGTTTGTTTGTTTGTATTTAATAGGCTCCGAAACTACTGGACCGATTTGAAAAATTCTACCACCGTTCGGAAGCTACACTATCCCCAGTGAACATAGGCTATTTTATTTCCAAAAAAGTAAGGGATCCTTAATAAAACTCCAATAATGTAACCCAAGGAGTTAAAATATCACCTAATAAAGTAAAATTCGAGTTTAACGCGGGTGAAACCGCGGCGAACAGCTAGTAATATTATAAACGATAACAAACTTTATCAACAAATAAACAAATCAAATTCTTTGCGAGATAACAACCTATGGAAATCAGTCTTGGGTTGTTTTGTTAGATACTTGTACATAATTTCGTGAATATTGTGAATTGAACCTGTCTGTTTTTCTTTGGTATTAGATATGTAAACCTAAATTTTAGAGGTAAAGTTTTGTCATGAACCCTTTTTTGAATGGTTTTTCTCTTGACGGTAAGAAAATTCTACTAATTACACTTCTTTTTTTTTTGTTTGTATTGAATAGGCTCCTAAACTACTGAACCGATTTGAAAAATTCTTTCACCGTTGGGAAGCTACACTATCCCCAGTGAACATAGGCTATATAATATTTTCAAAAAATTTAGGGATCCTTACTAAAACTCCAATAATGTAACCCAAGTTGTAAAAAATCACTTAATAAAGTGAAATTCGAGTTTAACGCGGGTGAAACCGCGGGGAACATATGTTATAAATGTGAAAGTTTGGATGTTTAGATGGATGGATGGATAGATGTTTGTTTGTTACTTGGACCCCCTTGACCCATCTATATATACTCTGTTTTGCCATCCTCCCGCGATACTCTCGGGAGTATAACAACCTAGTCTATAATTGTTTTGGTCCCTTGTTTAAAAATATACTGGCCTGTTTTATTATGTTATATTCATCATCATCAGCCTATAGCAGTCCGCTGCTGGACATAGGCCTCCCCCAATGAGCGCCACAGCGCCCTGTCTTCAGCTTGCCGCATCCAGCATCTACCTGCAGTCTTTCGCAGGTCGTCATCCTATAATATCTATTACATAAACTCCGTCAAACGCATGTCTTCGATTTCATTTCCATACAATAGAATGCCGTATCACAGAAAAAATAATAAAATTTCCGATTGTATTTACAGTTGCCCTCCCGATTTTCGGCGTACCGCTGCAGCAGTCAGTGGAACGTTCGAGATGCCACGACGACACCGGCCTGCCTCTAGTCGTGAGGGACAGCATCGACTATTTGCAGGTTAGCATTATCAACAGTAAATGACAACGATAAACGCAACTGTAGACATCTACAAGGACTTGGAGAAGTTGGAAATTACCCTGAGTGCCAGGGCTTACTTATTTAATTTTCGGAAAACTTACGGCTAAACATAAAACAAGAAAGATCAAGTATTTATATAAGGACGGCCAATTACAAGTTTTCACAAGTAGTGAAAACTTACGCACTATAAAAACCACCGTGCACCGTCGTCAGCTGACACCCTGATTACGTCATCTACACGCTGTCGGCGTAATCAATAAAAAGCGTAATATTACGCTTTTAGTCTTTTTTATATTTGATGTATGCTAGTTTTAAGGTGTATATTACTATGGACCGCAGAATAAGTTAAACAAGATCTCTTACTTTTCTATGGTCTGAAAAAAAAAATTTCTTATTATTGTAATAAAAAAAACATAGACCCCCTTCCAAGTCTCGTAATAACATCAGTTTTGGTTTTATATTATTAAATTTTATGTTTTTATATAAAACGGCTTGCTATCTTCATTTCAACGAATATGTGAGTTTTAAAATAGTTCTGTTTGCATAAAAATTACTTTAAACATAATAGCTTACAATGAACGCCACTGTATATACTGTCCATAGGGTTCACTGTTAGTAAAATATCGTGCCCTGAGGAACGAAGCAGCGCACCCGCACTTAATGTAGGTTTTTTAAAACAGTGGGAGTGGACTTTGGCTGTTTCCATAGAATTTTTCGTTTAAACATCTAAAATCCTAAATTAATTTAAACCGGGATATTTACCATGATTTGATTTTTGAGTTATCCAATATTTCGGCACAATTATTGAATTTAGTATTGATAACCATGATAGTTTCAAAAGTTTTATCTAAAATCCTAAGAAAAGAAAGTAAATATGTATAGTTTTAGAAACTAAATTAAACTAAAATTACCCAATACGCACGAACTACGGAAAAAAGACCTTTTCTTTCAGACGTCTAATATTTTTAATAATTTACCTATTATTATTGTTTATTTTACTGCCCACCGAAAATGTAGCTTAAGTTGGGTTACATTCGCATATGCTTGGGCTTAAGCCAACTAGCCGGCTGTGTATATATTGATACCAACCATCCTATTGGTTGGGTGGGTTCGACACGTAGAAAGTGTCAAACCGAACCAGTAGGATCGCTTTTCTATAAAATTAAGCTAATGCGAACCACAGGGGTCAGCAATAGGCACTGTTTCGGCTAAGAAACAGTTCTTTATGAGCTAATTGTCCAATAATAAGTGAAGGAATCGCGGCTAGCTCTTCCCGGGATGCTGATGTAATAGTCGAGTATAGGGACAATAACTATATTGTATAAACTACGACTAATATGATGGTAATGAGTGCGGTTTGAATGACTGTTGGTGATGCACTGACCTCTGTAGGCGACCGGTCCGCGCTCGCGGCACGACTAACCCACTTAGGTCGAACTGCTGATGCTGCTAATGAATACCTACGTGATAGATGTATCGAACAATAAGTGATAAACTGACTTTACCTCATTTCAAAATTAATCCAAACTAATCTAAATCTTACTCCAACAGGCACACGGTATAAAATCCCCTCAAATCTATCGCGCTGAACCGGACAAGATTAAACTGCAACAGCTAAGAAAACTATTCACAGATCGCGGACAAACCTTCCCTTACCATTGGGACGTGCCAGTGGCTTGTGCTATGTTGAAAGGATTTATCAGGTAATTTTGAACCTTATTGCTCGAGAGTACTGACAATCCAGGTGGCACAAAACTAAACTAATTTGACAGCACAAAAAATAATACCGCATTTTATAAATCGAAAGGGGTGTAAGGAGACTCCAACATCTCGTCTCCCAAGCCAACCTAACCTGCACGTGGTACACCCTGCTAGATAACGAACTAGGCTCTGGTGAAAATATCAAACAAAATTCATCATTTGATAACTCATTGATTTTCCATTACTTGGCAATGGCAAAAAAGTGTCCAACCAGACACAGTTGCCATTAACAAAGAATCATGATCATCGTTATAAATCGATCAATAAGATATGGACGGCATCATTTTCGTCTGTAATGCTGTGGTAGAAACCGAACCCTTTCATCGTTTATGCCAAGAACGTAGGCTACTAGGATCTTTAATGCAGGCACAGCCCGAATCTGTTAGTTGTTATCTAAACTTGTTTGTCGCGTTTATTTACCTATTTTTCCCGACCTTTCAACAGGTTTACACACTGTCGTGGTCACGATAACTCCAGTACTCCAGTCATCCCGTGACCACGACAGTGTGTAAACCTGTTGAAACGTCGGGAAAAATAGGTAAATAAACGCGATAAATACCCGTTGTATTAATACTTATAATTATGTGTTCAGATCGCGTAAGATTAAAAATATTTTTAAACTTGTTTGAATATGAAAATTCCTGCCCCGTTAACTAGTCTGTAATAGTAGTACACTATTTCGGTGAAGATTATAATGGTTATTCATCCTTCAAAGCAAAATCCAATCAAACTCCCTAAACTAGAAAATATCGGGAAATTCAATCCAACTCTTTCCACATTTCCAGTGAACTACCAGAATCGATCTTAACACTCGAGCTACACGGCCAATTCGAGCAAGCAGCCGCGATAGCGGAGCCTCAACGCGAAGCCGCCATGTTGTCTCTCGTGAACAAACTGCCGGCCACCAACTGCAGCCTGCTCGGCTGGCTGATGCGGCACATAGAGAGCGTCGTGGCTAACGAACAGGTAGATCCATCGAACCGGATACTGAGGCCGCCATGTTGTCTCTCGTCAACAAACTGCCGGCCACCAACTGCAGCCTGCTCGGTTGGCTGATGCGGCACATAGAGAGCGTCGTGGCTAACGAACAGGTAGATCCTTCAAACCGGATACTGAGGCCGCCATGTTGTCTCTCGTCAACAAACTGCCGGCCACCAACTGCAGCCTGCTCGGCTGGCTGATGCGGCACATAGAGAGCGTCGTGGCTAACGAACAGGTAGATCCATCGAACCGGATACTGAGGCCGCCAAGTTGTCTCTCGTCAACAAACTGCCGGCCACCAACTGCAGCCTGCTCGGTTGGCTGATGCGGCACATAGAGAGCGTCGTGGCTAACGAACAGGTAGATCCATCGAACCGGATACTGAGGCCGCCATGTTGTCTCTCGTCAACAAACTGCCGGCCACCAACTGCATTTTTGAGTTAGAAAGGGTGGAGAGTAATATAGCCTCATTAAGGTCCTGGAAAAACATCAAATTCCTGAAATTGTGAATGCTATTTACGGGAATATTCGTATACGAAAATTCGTCCTTCACGGTCTAAGAAAGCTACCAATCGACTTGAATTTTGGCGTAACAACAGTTGAAAGAACGTGTTACATAGGCTCATTTAGTCCTGAAAAAACATCAAACAAGGGAGAGTTACAGAAATATCCGTAAATAAATAACATAAGGAGGAGAATTTAAAACTAAATTCACGAAAAACTACTAAACGGAAAAACAACCTTCGAATTTCTCATTTTTAGGGGGATACCTAGTAATGTGAAATGTTTGCGGCTGACCCTTCGAGCTGTGTCTTGCAGACTATGACCGACTCCGCATCTCTCATTTTTTCTTAGGAATTTCCGTGTTCTAGAAAATATTACTTAACCTAACTTTATAATGTGAATGATTATAAAAACTGTTATAAATTTCAGGTGAACCACGCTTCAATACAAGTCATCTTCAGTGCAATGGGGCCAGCTCTCAACATGTCACTCAATCTGCTAACCTACCTCGTCACAAAGTCGGACAAACTGTTCCCTGATGTCCAGCTTAGCAAGTAAGTGGACGTTTACAGCATCCGCACTTGACCGTATCATCATCATCATCATCAACCTATAGCAGTCCACTGCTGGACATAGGCCTTCCCCAATGAGCGCCATAGCGCCCTGTCTTCAGCTTGCCGCATCCAGCATCTACCTGCAGTCTTTCGCAGGTCGTCATTCCACCTGGTTGGAGGGCGTCCTACCGTTTACCGAGTCGTGGTCTCCACTCAAGAACACGTAACGGTATATCTTTAGCTAATAAGGGCGTCCCTTCTTAATTTCAATAGATTAGATTTAGGTATATTTATTAACATTTTAACGGAACCATACTGGCGCGGTTATCACATTATTCAACATTTTGATGCATCAGTGACTCCCTTTAAACATACCCACAATTTAACTGTTATGTATAATTTTGTTTTGTTTGTTATTTATATGTTTAGGTTATGATAGGACTGGCATACATTGCAAAGTAAAAGTCCTTAATAATAAAAATGATTTAAAAGAAAGGGCGAATTTTAAAAGGGCTTTCCTAATAATAAAACCTAACTTCGAAAGAAATGCAATGGTCATACAATTTTGCCCCACACGCGTGGCGCTACATTTTTGTCGTAGTGAATAAAAATCTGTGTTTGATAAAAGCGGCTCTAATGACAAACTGCTTTTAAAAAAATCCTCAATTATTTTTCATAAAGTTACACTGTTGACTAAATTCTAAATTCCTTGTTTCACAGATACATACCACCACTACCATCCTTACCACCGGAATTCCCAGAGACTTCGAACGAGATAAGTCTAGAGCTCCGCAAACAAGAGTCCCTGCTGAATCAGATCCACGCAGAGATGCACGCGGGATTTATAACCCCGGCGCGGGATCATTGTCTGTGGGAGGCGCAGCGGATCGTCACTCAGCTTAAAGTATGAATATATAGATAGATAGATAGATCATTTATTAATTACAAACAGTGGCGGATTTACCAGCAGGCTGAGTAGGCTGGAGCCTAGGGCGGCATATTTTAGGGGGCGGCAAATTGCCATAAACATATTTCTTATCTAACAGAAAAAAAACTATATTATGTTCTAAATGTTATTAGATCCACACACACAAAATTAAATCAACGCGTATAATGTTTCACCAATCACTACTTAAATATTTTATGTATTTAATAAGTATTTGCGTGCATAGTCATAATGGGGCGCGGGAACGAATGTTTTTGACCCAGGGGCGGCTTTAGCGGGTGTGTGGTGTGCTCTCATGATGACGGTAGGACGAATCGGCGCCCCTCCCACTAACCCAAATCTTAGTAAAAAAAAATCGTGGCTCGCTCCGCTCGCCATTTGGGTGTTTTGTTATGTTTCCTATCAGTTCTGCAAAAGCAACGGCACCTATTTTGCTACAGTCATTTTCTTTCAATTCAATCACAATAATAAATAGCGCAAAATCAGATTTTTGTGCCTTGAGGCTTTGTGCTTAGAGGGCACAAAAAAATTTAAGGAGACAACAAATTTTTCGCGATTAGTTCCACAAGCCAATAACAATTGTTCCTTCTAGCTATACAAAAAAGCGGACCCGCGCAAAAATCTAACGAAAACTACAAAAAAATTCACCGCTCCGCTTTTTATTAATTTTTTCATTCTTTGTGAAAAGTAACAAAAATTTCGTTATATCTTTTGCATACTAGCATTTCTTTTGTATTGCCATAAAAATCTCGAAATGATGCGGCTATCTCCGTCATTTTCACGCACCGCCACAAGCCGATAGCAATTGCTCCTTCTGGTTATAGAAAAAAGCCAAACCCACTTTAAAAAATTACGCAAAAATCTACCGAAAACCACAACATTTTCGCGGCTCGCTCCGCTCGATGACAATGTCTTCTTTTTCTTGTGTAGTCAAGTGTTCACATTAAAATAATTTTGCCAGACACAGAAACTTGCAAAAATACTCTTTTATTAACTAGTAGTTTGAGAAAAGAAACAAAAATTTCGGCGGCTCGCTCCGCTCGTCGTTATATAATTTGAATATCTCTTTTATATCGCTAAAAAGATCTCAAAAATGCTGCGGTTATCTCCGTCATTCCTAAAATTACCATGGCTAGCCCCTTAATCTACCATCAATACAAAGTCAAGTTTTTTGTTATTTCTTTTGTACAGTTATGGGTCTCTCGTACTCGTACTTTTGCTTACTTCAACCCCAGACCCCTCCCCCGTCACTGACCAAGTGAGACCCCCTCCATATCCTCTTGGGCTGCGACCGCGCCTGTGCCAAAGCTGGTCAACTCAGACAGCCTACACACCGCAGTAAGAGCCAAATTATCGATTTCATTTGATAAATGAAAATAGTATCAATTTTTAGACGTCAGTAGGGGCGGCAAAATTTGAAAAGCCTACTGGCGGCAAATGAGTAAATCCGCCACTGATTACAAATAGGTTAAATAGTGCCTTATAGCCTATGTTGGGTTTGTCTAAGCACTTAGTTCTCACTCAATATAAAAACAAAGTTAATACCTACTGTAGTTAACGTACGATTCGACAAGACAATACAATACAAGTGATCCTGCGTCATTCATGAAATTATACATATCTATAATAGCTTAGCAAGGTAGCCTTTTACTTTACTTTAAGTGTCAGATATGGACAGCCTGGACAAGCTTTTTTTCTAGACTTAAATAGAGAAATACTCACACATTACTTAAATTATTGAAGTTTAATAAATTATTAGAACCTAGCTGAGAAAGGCCAGCAGTTTTCTTCTCGATATTTTTAACACACCCACTGCGTGCTGCTTATGGTTGGCCATAAGCAGCACGCAGTGGGTATACCTATGGTGGTGCATGTTCAGCAGTCGACGTACCGTACGCACACATTTAACCTATTACTCTTGTTACAGAGAAAACTACGCTCCCTGCAAAAGTCCGTCGAGCCTAACGCCTTATCGCAACAACAGCCATCCATTGAAGAAAAAGATGGCGGCTCTAGGCGGAACTCCCACAATGAACCAGTTAACACAGTAACCACAGACGAAATAAAAACCCCACCAGACGCATTCCAAGACAAAACCCTTGATAAGGAGTCGCCAAAATTACCTGATCCCACTTTTGACGCAGAATTCAGCACAACAGAAGCTGCGTTCGAAGCAGAGTTTGAAGATAACTTCGAATTCAAACCAGACAACAACTTTGAATTCAAAACAGACAAGGACTTTGAATTCAAACCCGACCCGAACAATTTTGAATTCAAAAAAGACAAAGAATCACCGGAATCCGAAGCCCCACCGGAACCCGTAATAGAAAAACCAAAATTCACTGAAAAGGAACTCAAAATACTCAGACTGGAATTAGAAAACGCTGAATACTTGCAGCTGAAATCATTGCTCCAAGCTAAAATCAACTCCGAACAGTTCGAAATAGTTAAACTTAGGAGTCATGTTGCCTTGAAGAATAAGCAAGAAGGATTACACAATAAGGATAACAAAGACGTTTTAACGCCAGAAGATCAAGAACTTAAGCTTAAACTCATAAAAGAAAATGCTCTGCTTGAGCAAAACAGACTGAATTTCATTAATCAGATATTCCAAGAACGGGTTGCTTGTATACAGTTGAAGATAGAACTAGCTATGAAAGAGATTTTGTCGAAATCGTAGTTTGTTTTGCTGGACAAAAATGTTGTACGATATTTACATACTCCGTAGCGTCTTTACGGCTAAGGCCTCGACCGACCTGCGTGAAAGGTAGATACGCTACCGGCATGCATTGGTGGTAGCTACACATAGCCATTTCCAAGGTCAAACTCACAGCTCAAAAATCTAGTTTCTTTTATTGGCATCGACTTTGGAAAACGATCTACGATCCTTGCCGATCAGGTGGAAGGCGAGGACTGTCCATTCTATATTTTAGTATTTATTATATACGTTAGTGTGACTTAGAGTTCAAAATCCGAAAGCAGACATGACAGTTTATGAAACAAGCTTCTTTCTTAATTAGGGCTGTGTTGCGAGGCGATCGTCCCATGGGAACTGGTTTATGGCATAGAAAGTAGCCTATGTTTTATTCCAGGCCTAGAACTATCTGTATGGAAAATTTCATCTGTTCAGTAGCTTTGGCTTGAAGAGGTTACATCCAAACTTTCGCATTTATTTATATATATACTAGCTGCGCCCCGCGGTTTCACCCGCGTGGTGATAGATATTTTGGATATATATCTTTATAAATTGTAGCCTATGTGTTATTCTGATGTATAGCTATATTATTGTAAACTTTCATTAATATCCATTCAGTAGTTTTTACGTGAAAGAGTAACAAACATCCATCCATACTTACAAACTTTCACGTTTATAATATTAGTAGGATATTAGTGTGATTAGTAGTGGTGTTATCGCTGGTACAAAGCTTGTAATTATGTATACATCGAAGACATAGTACCCATTGAGTATATGTTCGATGGTCGATGGATGGATATGTATTACCTTGTCACTTCAAGAATTAGTGCAATTTAGAAAACTACAATCTATTGTGATATAACATTATGACATGAACTACTAAATCAGTTATTATTATACATAGGTAATTTAGACTACCAAACTAACATATTTAAATCATGTAATTGAAATCTGACCCTTGTTATAAAATTACTATTATGCATAGTATCTACCGTATTTTGGCCAATATCATAAACCTAAGCTTTTTTCCTGTTTTTACTATATCTCGAATGTAGCGCTAAATCATTATTATTAAATAATATATAAGATTTAAATTAAATGAAATATATCCTTGATGATACCGTTTTTTTTCTGTTTTTATCTAGGCTAACCAACTCATGTATATGAAATCTGCGATTTGTATGAAGACGCCCGTGACCAAAATTAGCCTAGCTGAATTTCGGTCACGGGGCGGTCAGTCTGGACGGAAACTAAAAGTAAGCGGGGTATTATAGTTAATGCTGAACAATCCACTTACCATCATCTAGCCCCAAAGTAAGCAGAGGCATGTTATGACAAGGGTACAAGATGACTGATATACATAATACAATATAACATTTATTTTATTGTATTAATTGATGTAAATAAAAATATTGCCAAGACTAAAATGCCAAGTTAAAAAAGTGATGAAACTCTAGGTTTACCGGTCCAACATTTAATTGCATAAGTAATCAGTTTAACAGTTGATTAGTTACCATTATCACTTAGGTACCACTACCGACGAATATTATCTTAATTTGCTGATAACTTTCCTATAAATTCACATAACTGTTGGCAAATCGTGTTATCGATTTGATAAGACAGTGCCTACGAAGTAGGTCCTGAAGTACAGAATAATAGGTGAGTCTGTCGCACCGCACCGCAAGAAGAGCTATGGTAATATCTTGGCGAGTATATAAAAAAAATATCTAGGTATTCATTTATTTCAGACCATAGAAGAGTAAGAGATTATTTAATTTATTCTACGGTCTATGTCTATAGTAATATAAGTACCTTAAAACTACCCAACCCTTTTATTTTAAACATGTTTCCTGGTCGGCAGGTAGTAAATGCCTCGGCATTAAGCCCACCCTTTGTACCTACTCTTAGTAGTGAAATAAAGTTTAAATAAATAAATAAAACTAGCAACAATGAAATATAGATAGATTTAGCGTGTAGATGGCGTATGACGATGTATATATCTTTATAATTATGGCATTTTGTCCACCACAGTGAAAATTTACGTATTTCGCGGCTCGCTCCGCTCGCCGTTGCTCGTTATTTATGTTCGTAGATTTTTTTCCAACCACTGCAGTCATAAAATTATTCAAGGCTCTCTTTGTTCGCTGTAATTTCTCTATCTACCTACATACTTATTGCACAAATCTTTATCATCATCATACCAGCCGCGGATTATCTACCTACCTACTACTGCTGGTTAATTTACTTTGCGCAATAAGTACATACATACAAATAAGATACAATCCTATTCGTAAGACATTCTTGACTTCAGGAATTAAATTTTACAAATCTTATAAGTAAGTAGTTACCTACTTGACAGTTCTTTCTTGATCTTGATGGAGAAAGCTTCTAATACTCATAAAGCATTATGCCTGTCCACCACTATGCTAAACAATTCTTATTCTAAATATCACCTGTTGCTATGTAGGCCACTTACAATAATGATACAGAATTCGACCTTGTGCGTTTGCGCTGTCCTCATTTAGTTTAATAAATAATATACTTTAATACCTACTTGAACGTAGGTATAGGTAAGTCAGGGTTACCAGATGTCAGGATTTGGTCTGACTTGTCAGGGTTTTTGGAAGTTTTCAGGCTTTCGGGGTTTTTTAAAAAAACAGGCTTTTAGGAAAAATATTTAAAAAATAACTCAGTATTGTTTATACCTATAAACAAATTGTCCACTCGCTTTGCTCGCAGGTACATTTTTTTGTTTTGCTATTGGCTTGCCAATTTTGCGGTCTATCTACCACAAACAAATAACAAGCTCGGTCCACTTACCGACACCACCATTAATTTTTTCTACCTACCTACTTGCTAGGGCCCAAAGCTGGACCCCCATTTACCAGATGAACACAATGTTTTGCCCTCGATTTCTATAGATTTCAGGCTTTTCCTCAGAATTTTCCAGTGAGGAAATGACGTATGATGCCATCGTAACCCTAGGTAGGTAAAGTCACGAGACAAGCTTTTGTACCAAGGTACACACTACTATGCTTCGTACAATTTTTTTTCACTTAACATTATCTAGCCCCATGGTAAGCAAAGCTTTTTTTATTATACATAGAAAACGACCAGAACACCCGAAACAAATGTCTGCAGATCGTACACACAATTGTTCCGAGGCGGGAATCGAACCCGCCACCTCCTGCGTCGCAGGCGGACCTTCGCCCACCGAGCCATATCGGTCGTCATATTTGGTGCGATAATCATTTTAAATTGTTTTAAAAACAGCACTAGTTTGTTTTTAGTGTGAGATTAGAAGAAACATTTTGTTTAAGCCAAGCAAAATTTATAGTTATTAACCGCCGTAAAAATGTATCATTATCCTACATAGCATAGTTATACATTCACTATTCAAACAAATAATAATTATAATCATTCCATAAACTCAGTTGGAGTGGGTGACCTTAGGGTCAAGTTGTTAATTGTGCCGCCGTGCCGGCTACACTAAAGGGCATGTTGACCATCTGTTCTCTGATTTTATCTGCAGTCTACACTACAGTCTATAGAGTAAGCTGCTTGTTACAACAGACTTGCTATTTAATCTGCTCTCACTCTTATTTTTTATCTTCATCATCGTTTACTAGAAGTATAGGTACGCATGGAACGAATGGAACTGCTCTGCTACATGTACGAAGCCACGGCAGGTTGCTAGTCACACACACTACTAGGTATTTTAGAGGTGAATGTATGTATGCTATTCCTTTCTTCAGTAATGACACTCGAAACGGATGAAAACGGAAATGGATGATATTTGTTCCTTATTAGATACCACGGTAGAACGGTACGGTACTGTACCTACTTTTGATCCCGCATTAGAGCTACATAATTAGTGATCTAATAAAATAATATGACACACGTCCGTCAGGACTCCTGACGGACGTGCGTGTATCATATTATTTTATTTGAAGATATATGTATGTATGAGCGCTGCACTCTCCTGATTGTGGGGAGTGCAGCGCACATTATATATTTCTTACACTCGATTTCTCAAAGTACTACTAAATTGGTTTGTTGTAAGGAATGTTATGTAACAAACTTCAAAGGTACGATGATGCAACATAGAACCCGAAACGCTTCGTTTGCGCGATCTAATCGACTAGTGGCGACATCTAGTTATGATTATCACACTGACTTGGTTTGCCACGCGCACACGCTATGAGATGGATGACTGTGACGTGTGACGCGCACGGTCGCCGGTTCGATTTATTTTCTTGCACATGATAATTTTTTGCACGATCAATTTTTATAAAGGCATATTTACACCACATTTACACCGACTGATAGATTTTGATATTGCCACAGATATTTCACAGCAATTTGTATTATTTTAAACGACGAGTTTTTCAATTATGCTTAATCTAGCTAGATGAATTGTATTTTAAAATAAATTATTATATTTTTATATTAGAAATAATGATAATGATTTATTAATTGTGACGTATAATTTGACATATCCTACTCCTACTAATATTATAAACGCGAAAGTTTGTAAGTATGGAGCGATGTTTGTTACCCTTTCACGTAAAAACAATATGGCTTACGCATCAGAATAACACATAGGCTACAATTTATAAAGTTATTGTGTGAATTGCATCTATCACCACGCGGGTGAAACCGCGGCGCGCAGCTAGTTATTACTAAAATGTTTATCTGGTTTTATTGACTTAGGTGATCTGCCTCTTGAATAAAGTCGACATTAATTTTAAAATACAGCGTACCTATAGGTACCAACCTGCCTATAGCGTACAACTCCGAGGTCCAGTCAGAATAGTGAATCACCTTTACCTATACCACCTATACCTTCAATCCCAGATATGGCATAACTTCCGGTTTACCTACTACCTAATCGGCTATTTTGACAGCGAAGCAGGAAGTCAAAACAATTGATATTCAAATCGTTGAATGTTCTAAACTGAGTAAGCCAAAGATATAATAAATAAAATAAATAAATAATGCTGGACAATTCACACAGCATTATCTAGCCCCATGGTAAGCAGAGCTTGTGTTATGGGTACTAGATAACTGATTATACATAATACAATACATTACATAGATAGATATTTTTTATTATACATAGAAAACGACCAGAACACCCGGAACAAATATCTGCAGATCGTACACACAATTATTATTGTTCCGTCGAGGCAGGAATCGAACCCGCAACCTCCTGCGTCGCAGGCGTACCCTTGCCCACCGCGCCACATCGGTCGTCAATAATAGGTACTTACATAATAATAATCTATAATATAAAAATGAATCGCAAAATGTGTTGGTAAGCGCATAACTCAACAACGCCTGGACCAATTTGGCCAAATCTTTTTTTAAAATGTTCGTTGAAGTTCAAGGATGGTTTTTACGGCGAGACATAGAATACTTTTTATCATTTAAACAATTTGACACATAGATTTCCACGGGGGCGAAGCCGCGGGGCGCAGCTAGTTGTCAAATAAATGTGTTATCTATCTATCTATACCAAGCATTTTAACACTTTGGTTTCAAATTCAAATTCCAGATAACGCATACAATTAGAACAAAAAGGTTTGAATTTTTTTTTTTGGAGCTTGGAGTGGTATGTATGTATAAACATCGAACATTTGCAGTTTTTGTAGTTTGTGATACCATAATGATGTTGATTAATCATTATGGTATCACAAACTACAAAAATAAATTGAAATTTCCTTTTTCAACGTAATGATAAGATAAAATAAGTGGCGCTAGTGTGCCTCGGGACCGCCGCCGTAAGTTATTTTTGTCTTGTCTCTTGAAATGAAATGAAATGAAATGAAAATATTTATTTAAAAAGAAATACACAATAACAATGGTTAACTCTATATTAAGCTAAAGTCAGGTGTTATCAGTTTCTCGTCAATTAAATTAATTATAATTACATAAGTTCATTTGAATTAGGCATGTAGAGAGGAAAGGAAAAGTTCGGAAAAAAAAAAAGTTCGGAAAAAGTTCGGAAAAAAGTTAGTTCAGGAAAGGTTCGTCTTTGAGGAATTGCAAATTTTGTATAATCATTGTTTCAAATTCGCTTACAGAGTATATGGTTTTATCTAATAGAAGAAGTTTCACATTACATAAAAATGATTTTTCACTTTTTCTTGTCCAAATAAAATGTCAAATCGTCAGTGCACATTCCAAGTTTGGTATAAGTTCTTTTCTTCCGCCTCTTGCTGCGGCGGCGGCGGGGGCGGGCCCAACAATACTCAATGGTTTATTGCTTACATGATTGTGTACAAATAGGTCTTAACATAATATAACAGTAGTCCTACATGCACCCTGCAATGCAAGGGCAATAGATATAAATTCAAAGTTGAGCCCTTGCGCAGGTCGCACCACAGTGGCATTGCATGGCAGTGAGTGTGTGAAAGTTTTGCGAGACAATAAACCTAACTAGGTATGCAAATTTACTATACATAATTATAGTACCTACCTAATCCCCAGAAATGTTACAGGACCATCTCGAGATCTCAGTCCAATCAATATCGAAATCTTTACCCTGATAAAAAAAAACAAAAGAAACATTAAAATTGGTCAACGATTTGCGGAGCGATCAGCGAACACACACAAATGAATGAATTCAGTCAGCCTATGTTAGTCCACAGCTGGACATAGGCTACCCTAATGAGCGCCATAGCGCCATAGCAGCGCCCTGTCTTTGGCTTGACGCATCCAGCATCTTCCTGTAGTCTTTCATCAGCAGCTCGTCATCTCACGTGTCCGGAGGGCGTCCTACACTACGTTTACCGAGTCGTGGTCTCAAGAACACGTTTACACCAGTGTTTGTCGGCCCACGAAAGTTATGCGAACATAGGTACCTACTACAGGCGAACACAGAGCCACTTTCTCTTTGAAGTCAGTCAAAATTAAAAGACTACTTAAATACCTATCTATGTACGTACCTACCTACCAAAGTACCAATCTACAAAAACCACCCAGCATGACTGGTCATTCAGTCAGAATCTGAATAACTACGGGTATGTATGGTATAGATACCATTGGTACACCAACCAAACCAATACAAGCCTTACATAATGTACATGTGGGTGTGAATATCCGATCACGGCCAACCTAAAGGCCAATGCCAATGTCCAAATTTGAATTCAAATCGGCCAGAGTGAGATCATTGATGCGTGTTTTCTCTTGTCAGACAATTTTGGGACTTACCAAAACTGTAAAGGTGAGAAAATCGTCATTGGATTATGTCAGCGTAAATTTCCCAACCAAAGTGATATCATGCACCTGATATTATACATAGGTACTTGGATTTAGCGCAGTGGTGTTAAGACCATACTGAGACACGGTGAGATTAATTCTTATAGGTATCTGGCGTTTTGCGTCTAGCTTCTCTATTCCATGGCCTCTAATAACGTAATAACTAGGAACAGAAATAACAGAAAAATTGTGACAAACCGAACTCTTCCCATGGGTAGAGCTTTAGTGCATAATAGGTACCTACTTATTTATACGGTTTTATTATTTTTAAGAGATATCATTCTGTAATAACACCATCATCGGCAATATTTGTAAATATTAGATATTCATTTTGGCCAGATTATATTAAGTTATAGGTACTGACTAAAACTTTATTGGATCTTACTTAAGTTAGATAGAAAACACTTTATTATACCACACAAAATAGAAAGCAACACAGAAATAAATACTTAACAATAGAAAAAATACATAACATAAAATAGGGAACTACCTAAGTAGGTACTTGAGCTGTTTTATTACCTATACTTACCTATACTTATTCAGATAATTGCATGCACGTATAAAACTGATATTTTTGACAGAAGTTAAGCAAGTTCCCTATAAATTGAATGTCAAAGTTAATCGACGTTGCTGGCTACAGTCCTATTGTTATCGGTGGGTATAAATACCAGCCTTTTCGAAATAGTGCAAATAATGGAGAATTGTGAGAGAGCTATGCAACCTAAAAGCGAAATTTCGAAGACTAAATTATATTACCTATCTCTACATAGAATACGAATTAAAAATTATGCAATTGAAATTCGTCATAATTTATTAGGCAAAGGTGCCTGCCTAGGTAATAATAGATTTGACCTTATTTCTCAATCGCTCGTTGATGTATGCGACAAATTAACCTGCAATCTTCCTATCAATTTAAGCGAAGTAGAATAACCAACCTAACCTGTCTATCTTGTCTTGGTATGTGCTGAATGCTGGTGCAGTGCACTGCACTTTGCACGTAGGTAATCGAAGCTTATGATGTTGATTAGAAAGGTTTCCGTAATAGACGATTTGTCGACACGAGTTGAAACTTGGTTTAACTAACAAAAGAATAGTTTGATTTAATGAAGTTAAAAATAAAGGAATTTTTAAACCGCTTTGTTAAAATACCTCCTACTGAGTCATTTTTATTTTTAAACATGCACCGTTAGCAGCGCTGTTCATAGGAAGTGCATAAAAAGCCATTAACTATCTGAGGACCTAATTAAGAAAAGCATGAATGAATGCTTTTAAGTTTCAACCAAACAAAATAAAACTAAGAGTTTGAGATAAGAAAACATAATCAGTGAAGATTTCGTAAGAGCAGAAGTCAAGAACCTTTAGACGCCTGTTATTTGGGTGAAACCTATAAACCCAAATAAACCATCGTTTAAATAATAGGTCTACCAACCTAGTTATTTGAAGTAGACACGTACTTAGAGCCACTAGTAACTAGTAAATATTTAGCATTTTACATTAACCTACCTAACTACATAGTACGAAGTAGCAATTCATCATGAAAAAGCAGATTTCTTGTGGGAAGTCCGTGTTTAAATAGCATGCAAAATCAAATGACCGTTAATGTGATCCGGACTATTGTTATCCTGCCTGAGGTAAATGTAGAGTCTATTTCTGTAGATGTTATACCTCCGTAAATTTTTTTTTTTTTTTGCATTAAAATTTAACTTATATAATAAAATTTAACAATATAATTTCTTTCATGAATATCATGGAAGAAATTATATTTCATCGCCCTACTCTATGACGGATTTAATTTTGAAAATCAGGCTTGGTCTTAATTTTTCACTGAATCTTGGGCGTAAAATTAATAAACAACTTATCTAATAATCTACCCAATGTTTGTTAATCAAAGTTATAGGAAAATTGAATTTATTACCTAGTAGAAAAGACACGTTTACACGTAACTATTCTATGCTATGTACCTACATAAACAGAATGACAATTAACATATGATGTCATCTATGGTTATGTATAGGTAGATATTCGCAATGAGAATACAATAACCTACCTACGTAGGTAAGTCATACTCGATTCTACTGTTAGTTAAAGTCAGTAATGTTACTAACAAGGAAGTTAGATAAAACCACGATACAGCGGATCGTTTTATCAAAGCCCTCTCTTAAATTCCAATCTTCCAGTGATCTTCACAAATAAACCTCGGGTATTATTAACGCAGCAACGCTGACCTACTAATCTGAAGTGGCACAAGAAAATATCAACAAAACAGAATGGAGATAGGCATTTGGTAGTAAAATAAAAAGCACAAAAACGATTTCATGTTTAATATTAAGTCCCGGGTCCACAAGTACAACTACTAGGTAGTAGGTACCTATCTACCTTATTCCTTTAATTAGGTATAGGTACTGACCGTGGGAAATGATTTTGATAAATTATGTAACAATGGACTTAGCTCCTAGGGTACCTACTGGAGTATCTTTAATTTTAATGAGCAGTAGATAGTCAAGTAGGTACCTACTAAGACCTACATGTACAGGTACACTAGATACCTAGGTGATGGCGATACTTGTTGTTGGCTCCAACGTCAATGTTAATCACACGAACAATTTCGTTGTAACGGTTCATTGAGCACAGTTTACTGGGAAACGTACAGAACTGCATACAATTTTGATCTCTATATCCACAGAATACTATTTATAATAGCAACAGGCCAACAGTCGATATCTCGTCACATCGCGGCTTAGACGTTTCCACAATCTCGGAGTTTGTACGGCACAGAGCCCTCTTGCATACCCTATTAACAAGTCGCCGCAAATCAGTTCAAAAGGTCGGGAAGTGTAAATATTGACTCGCGTTAACGAATTAGCATTCAGTGTGGATTACAATGAGGCATTCAACAGTATTTGGGACGTTTGTTTTAATATTCATTACATAATGAGGCGTTAGCCGATAGCTCGCCGTGCGGTGCGCTTTCTCTCGGAACGCTATTAATTACGTACACGATTGTATTCAGTTATATTTACTCAACTGGCTTCGACTGAAAGATATAGAAACGGCTAAGTGGCGCGGGGCACGACGCCCGTATCTTATCGCTACCACTCTATTGATCAGTCACATATCGCGAACGGCCCGCCTTATACGGACGACTGGACTACCTTTATTGACCAATTTATTGTGCAGACGTGTACTATAGGCGCGATGTTACCAGTGAAGTCATAATGTGCGCCGGACAGAAATAGAAATAGTGTTTACAGGAAAATAGTATCAATAACGTTGTGTTGCGGTTTGTTATCGAGCGGAAATAATGGCAAAAACGCCAACTATGAGTGTAAAGTCGCGGGAGATCATCGGTGGCGACCAGTTCAGTCAGCGGCGCGAGGTGTTCGACAAGCACGACACCGTGTTCCTGCCCGCAGCCTCGCCCACCACCTCCACGCCCGCGCCTGACGTCGAGCCCATCATCACCTCAAACCACGGCAAGACCACATCCAACTTCAAGCGGAACACCCCCGGGTACTCCAGCATGAGGGAATCCCGCACCGAGGAAATGGATTTCGACTTCAGGCCGAGGAAGTATTCAGACAACTTCATGTCCGAATTGAACCAAAGTGATGATGTGGACTACCGCCGGACGATGACCGACCGCACCCGGCGCCTGTCCAAACTACGAAGGGACTTCATGACTTCCAACCTCCACGAACCATCCAGTGGTGCCTTCAACCGTGCCGGAACACGAGCCTCGTTGCCAGCAAAGCCGTACTCTCCCAACTCCCCGATTCAAAAGTACAAAATTGAGAGTCCGAACCTGTACAAATTCCCATTCGCTGAACCGTACAGCACCCCGACTCCGACGCGCAAAGTGAGACTAGAATTAGGAGAGTCTGAGGTGGACGGCGAAGGGGGTAAGGAGAACGAAGATCCTAAACAGCGGCATATGAGTGTTCCAGACAACAATAATACATCAAAAATCGACCACAACAAATTGTTTGAAGAGTTGGTAAAGCGGTATTCTCCGCAACGCAAGCCTGTGGATTGGAAACTGCCACCGACCAAGCCTAGAGTCATTGCATCCGTAGCTAAGAGTAGCGCCGGCAGCAACGACGGTGGAAAGAAACCAGACGAAAAACCTGGAGACGACGATGTGTTCGAGAAGAAAGATAAAGCTGAAGTCAACCCAGAAGTGAAGGCAATTGAAAATAAAACTGGTGAAGCTGTACAAAACGGCCCAGGGCGACTAGAAGGTGTATCGAAAATATCCCTGTCCGAGTTGGACGAGAAAAACGACAAAGTGCCAGAACTAAGCTTCCAAAGACAGTCAAGTAAAGAGTCCGCCAAGAAGCCACCTGTAGAATACGTAGACTTGACCATTCCAGACTTGATAGACAAGATGACGGCAGAAGGCAAGGAAATAGAGTCACATGCAAAGAGCGCTTCAAAAGTGAAGCGAAAGAGGAGTTTTATAGATAAGCTTTTAGGTCGTAATAAGAAGGATAAGTAGTATATCTTGTAACTGCAAGGATTGCGAATGATAGCGATATTGAAGCAAACCCGCCAAAGAAATCCAAGGTTGTATGTGCTGTTAGGGATTACGTCATAGCTTTAGAGATCTTACGATAAAAGATAATGTGAATTTTATATTTTTTGTATTATGTATTTATGTAAAATGTTGCCAGTCGTTTCCTAAGTCGTTATCTGCTTTGGTTGGGTTATCAATAGTTGATAAAACATAAAGTGCCATGTGACACTCCCTATCGCAATTTCTAAGTGAAGTTAACCAATAAGTAGCTGTTTGAATAAGTGGTTTTACAAGAAAAATCAGTGTTAGTACAGTTACATAAATTGTTTGTACATTTTGAACTATTTTTTGTGTAGGTAGATAATATAATAGCAGAGTTTCCTTATAAAATTTGCAAGGACTTTTCCTTGACTTAATATATTGTTAAGTTATTACGGTTCATATTTTTCTAACGAGAATTAAAACTGATTTTTGTCTGAATAAATTATTTTTATTATACATTATGATTTTTTTTCTCACAGAAAATATCACGGTATTGAAATAAATAATGTCAGCACATAAAATTAAAAATAACAATTACACAACTAAACAATAAAAAAACTTAACAATGATAATCATTAAACTGTAGGTACTTAAAAATAGGAACTTATTCTTGGAGATCCTAATCACAAACAGGATGAATCATCATTTCACCAACAATACAATAGAATCGCACAGTTATTTATACATGTATATCGTACTCAGCTAAACAAGGTCGTAACCTGTTCAAAATAGAGTTTATTTTGCAACAACATCACACATAAATTAGTCTAATTTAAATAAAATGGCCAAGTACGAGTCGACTCGCACGCGACGGGTTCTGTAGTATACTTGATATAAAGGTGTCTTAGTATGTTTTTGTTTTTTAATTTAGAATTACGCGCTAACCAGCAACCGCAGGGGATTGGTAGGAGTATCAATCGCTTGGCGGGCTTTTTTAATTTATAAGCCATGCATCGGTTTACGGGAGTGCAGCGTGCATTTTTCGAGCGAGTAAAAACAACGATTTGCACACTACTGCACGTCTTTACAGGCAGGACACATTTCAATTTAAACTATTGGCTAGTCAATAGTAACTGATGCCGTCCTAACAGATAACTGGTAGCCGTAGGCTGTATTTTTGATTGTTTACATTGCCGTTTATGTATACTTAAATTAAACGAAGCTGCGCGTATTCTTAGTGTTTGACGTGAGTTGTCTATAACGTCGACATTCATGCTCGTTCTCGATGGCCTTTTGCCCAGATGACAAAAGCATTATATTCCAATTCTGTTCAAACTTGCGCACCTAATAATTGAATAAATTTGGCACATTTGGTTTTCACTTGGCATATTTAATCAAGCATCATCATAGTCGTTAAATTGAAGCGTATCCTGTACAGACGTTAAACCGAGTAGAGTATACCAATCGATGTTTTTGTGAAACTCTTGCACGCAAAATGGGCGCTGCACTTGTACATCGTTCGGTGCAGAAGTCTAAAACCAAAATCATTGTTGCAATCTTTGATGTAATATTTTGAATTATTATATTAGTAGCGCTTTAGAGAAATCGTAAGGACGGTAAAAGAAGCACGTCATACATGGTTTGACGACCGATGTGGCGCGGTGGACGAAGGTCCGCCTGCGACGCAGGACGTTGCGGGTTCGATTCCCGCCTCGGAACAATTGTGTGTACGATCTGCAGATATTTGTTCCGGGTGTTCTGGTCGTTTTCTATGTATAATAAAAAATATCTATCTATGTAATGTATTGTATTATGTATATCAGTTATCTAGTACCCATAACACAAGCTCTGCTTACCATGGGGCTAGATAATGCTGTGTGAATTGTCCAGCATTATTTATTTATTATTTATTTATGGTTTTCATGAATGGTCTTAACTTCAACTTGTAGAATGGCGCTGCGTCTGGTTTGACGCAAGACAATCATCATATTCACCTCTCCCCTGTGGAAATGTTTCAGGGGGATAGTGACTTAATTAATTTAGTATTAATTTCTAGTATTAGGTATAACTAACCCTAGTAATAAGTTCTTAATATGTTTAATTTTACTAACAAAATATGGATCACAGTAATCTGAAATAAAATTATTTTATTTATTTATTTATGTCGGTCGGTCGACGTAACGTGTCGCGACACGTGTGTTTTGTATGATACATTCACACTCGGCGTAGCATCAGTAGAGACCGTTTGTGTCCAGGCCGTTCGAACTGACTAGACGCGTAATTTAGTACGTCTAATTTGACGGAATACACGCGACCAATGACACGCTCGACGCTTTTTCCGTCAGATATATACCGACCCTAAGAGGTGTTGATCTATCTAAATCTAGAAATCTAGGTCCATTACTTTCAACTACGTTTATCTTGATCAAGATTTCGTACTGCTCTGTCAAGATCATACAAATGACTGTCTTTGATGTGAGGAGCAAGTTGTCTCATTGCTGTAGCTAGCTTGTAGACATACTCCTTGTTAGACCCACTGGGGCCATGGCAGGATACCACCTGCTTTGCTATTTCTTCTATTGATGCTGGCCCTGGAATGAGAGGTGTTTATTAAATAAATAAATAATGCTAGACAATCCACAAAGCTTCTTCTAGTCCCAAGCTAAGTAGAACTAGATGACTGATATACATAATACAACACATTACTAAAATATATATTTTTATTATACATAGATAATGACCAGAACACCCAGAACAAATATCTGCAGAATGTACAAACATTTGTCCCAAGGACGGAATCGAACCCGCAAACTCTTGTGTCGCAGGCGGACCTTCGCGTGCGACACTGCGCGACAGAGGTCGTATTGACACTGCACTCTGGGTGTTTCCTAGGCATAAAATATCTATCTTTGTAGTGTATATCAGTTATTTAGTACCCATAACACAAGCTGTGCTTAGCTTAGGGTAGGGATAGATTAAAATAATAATAAAATTTTATTGCCAAAAAAGAATTATTACAATCACATAACAATTAATTTGTAGTTCACATTTGGAAACAAGTCCAGTATATTGAGATTCTAGTCCAACCTATATTATTTACCCTCAGTTGCCTAAAATACGACTGAAAAGTCTGTAGTCTGTGTCTCAGATGATGTGTATATGCATGATGTGCTCTTAGCTTAGGGATAGATGATGTGTGTCCAGCATTATTATCATACTTGTTCATCAACTGTCAACCTTAAATATCAACATCATCCATTATCTTACCGGAAACCAGTAGTTTCAAAATGTCAAAACCAAGCAAGACCAAACTTGAGAGTATAGTTTCAGGTGTGTAGTTTCTTGACCATAATCTATATTATCTGATAATACATGGCTAACAATGATTGCCAAAGACACAGTCACTCTTACTCCACATAGAGTTGGATGGTTTAGCAGGGGGAAGTTTCAAGGTAGTAGGTATATTGCATGTTATTGTTACTGTAAGGAAATTGATGTTACCTCAAACCTACCAGCATAAGATTCATTTTCTTCTGTTGCCACATAAAGTGTTAGATCAAATGGTTTTATGTTGTTCTCCACTGGGTGAAATGTTAATATTTTCTTTATATAGCCATTCTTTTCCCTGTAGTCCAGCTGATTTGTCACCATTTCAATGTCTTCCTCTCGGATCTTGTATGCTATTCCCCAAACCTCACTGGCAGGGTCCGTGCTGGGTATTAGTGTTACAACTCGGCCTGGCTGAAATTCAAAAAGGTAAGTGTTAGTGTTTTTCGACTGGTTTCCACCACTAAGCCACAAGAGTTTCAGCATGTTGGGTGGGTAACATAAAAGGGTATTTAGATTATTTGTTTTCAAATGTTAGGTACATAGTAAAGTTAGGGGCTAGTGTATTGGATATATACAGGAGGCTGGACAATGTAGAAAAGTTCAAAGGGTTAACCTAAAATTTGCACAGGTTGTTGTAAAATATGTAACTGCTTTTTTATATTTTATTTTTCAAAGAAATCCTAAACTGATGCCTCAAGTGGACTCACATATCTAAACTGGTTTTTTTTTATTCGAAAAATAAAATACACCTTCCTTTAACAAGTGGCAGAGAAATTTTTTATTACACTATATTAATATTACCTAAGAATTAGATGCTTAGCAAAACAAATACAGCTAAGCCTAGCTTTTCAAGCTAGGTAAGGTCTAAATAGGTAACTTAAGTAATAAGGTTGTAATAATACATTTGATTTAGATAAATGTTACATAGCTCAGAAATGAAGTGTAGCAGCCAGGTTACAACAACGTGGTTTTTACCTTCTCTGGTACCCCTCTATGGTCAATGCTAAGCTGGTAAAACCTTCGATAGTAACCCTTGATTGCACCAACCACTTTCTTCTCATAGTTGAAGTCAACCTTCCACACTAAGGATCCGTAACCAAAAATCCACATTTTGCTTGCTGTTACAGCTGACGAGACGGCGCGCACCGAATCTAAGAATATAGCCAGAATTTTGATATTTTCTTTTTAGCTTAGTGAAATTTAGATTTATATCTTTTTTAGTAGGTACCGATTGTTTGTTTTGACTTGACTTCTGACTTCTTCCACAGATTTTGATTATTCTACTATGGATATATATACCTACCTATTACCTGGTAATTAAAAAAAAAAAAAAATCAATTCTTGGTTAATGGCTCTGCGTCTTTTCGACTCAATTCTGCCAATGTCCGTTATGATCCGTTATGAAGTGTCTTAAACCTTTCACCACCTTAAACACACAACACATTGATCACAAAGATTCAAATTCAAATTCAAATTGTTTATTTTACATAAGACCATAACATTACAGATAACTCCAAATCGTTATGCCTAGTACATTTTATCATCTTAAAAACTACAAGATACAATGAAATAACACACTAGAAAATAGTAAAATAACATAACAATGTAGGTACATAAAGGTTAGAACTTAAAAATTCAAATAATAATATAAAATTGTATATACAAAACATTCCTAAAAACAAATAATAATAAACGTGTAACGAAATAAAACATTTAAACGTGCTCACAAAACTCCAGGCACACTCTTTCAATCATCTTCCATGCATCCGCAAACACATCAAACTGAGGGTGGCTGGTAATGAGCGCGTTGAGATTGCGCTGCGCACGGGAGATGGGAGATTGCTGACGGTGCAGAGTGCGGGCACGAAGGGGCTCGAAAAGGCGTACCCGGCCGAGGCGGAATCGTGCACGATTTTGTGGGACGCAGAGCCTGCTTCCCTCTGCCAATAGAGTGGGGCAATCAGTTATACCACGCAGAATACGGCAGAGATTTAGAAGTTGATCGTTTAGGCGCCTAGTTTCTAGGGAGTTGAAGCCTAGTGCACCCTGTAGGTACTTGGTAGGATACATGAAAGGATGGTACCCGTGACATTTTTTGTACAAGAATCTTAGGAATCTTTTTTGTACCTTTTCTATCATAAGCGAATAAGTTACTTCGTACGGGTTCCATACGCACGCACTAGCCTCAACTTTTGAACGGATAAGAGATGTGTATAATGTTCTAATTGCGTTTATATTAGTGAAGTCCTTACACGTGCGGGACACAAAACCTAATCTTTTGAAACACGTGGCGGTAAGTGTCCGAATGTGGTTATGGAAATTAAGTTGTGCGTCAAATTCTACACCAAGATCTTTCACAGAGGAACATCTTGTGATGTTTTCACCGCAGAGATGGTAGTCTGCGATAAGACTTTGAGAGGACCGAGTAAAAGTCATCACTTGGCACTTAGAAATATTGAAATGCAGATGGTTTGAGTCACTCCATGCTTGAATAGTATTAAGGTCATTCTGCAATTCATCACAGTCTTGTTGACACTTAATCTCTGCAAAAATTTTAACGTCATCAGCATAAACTAGGCATTTGGCTTTATTGAGACCGTTGGCTAAGTCATCTATCATGATAGTAAAGAGGAGGGGTCCAAGCGATGATCCTTGATTCACACCAGATGGAGTATGGTACGCGGGGGAATCAAAGTAACCAAGGCGCACAAATTGTTTTCGGTCGCTCAGGTAGTTAGCGAAAAATCGTAATAAGCCTGGTGCTACTCCGTAGGAGCTCATCTTTGCAAGAAGCACATCGTTATCCACCTGGTCAAAAGCTTTTTTGAAATCGAGATAGATGACATCCACCTGTGAATTTTCATCTAGCTTTTTAGAAACGTAATTAACGAGCATTAAGAGATTCGTGTTAACAGATCTACCTTTTCGGAAAGCATGCTGAGTGTCACTTAGGAATGGTGAAATTTGTTTATAGATCCTAGTGTGTAAAATGCTTTCAAACAATTTAGCTATTGAAGATAGTACTGCAATGGGGCGGTAATTTTCTACGAGGGATTTGTCTGCCGATTTCGGAATAGGTGTTACTCGCGATGTCTTCCATCTTGTTGGATAAATACTAGTTTTAAGGGATAAATTGAAAATGTGTGTTATAGGTACTGATAGTTTGGACTTAAAAGCTTTAATGATGTAAGATGGAATATTATCTGGCCGATAAAGATAAATTTATATTTATAAGAAAGATAAATTTAGAAGGACAAACAGAAAAAAATTATGAATTTTCACCAAAATCTCAGATTCGGGTTTTTTCTTTTTTTTTTCTTGGACTCGCTAGTTTTAGCGTTTGCCATATCGCACCTCCGCTAAATTAGTGTTGCAACTCGATTTTTTTTTTATTTCTCATTGATCAGTACCAGTTAAGATAGTCTTACGTTAAGTTTCCGCTTGTAATCGCTTTTCATATTAAACTACCTCCTCGATGGCGTGTAGTGGCACCATATGGGTGTTAAAAATCTCCTTTTTGCCCTGTGCATTTAAAGCATTAATGGCTACACAGAAACTAAATCACGCTTATAATTTACAATCATAGATACATTAGGTTTTGGTAAAGTTAATATCCTAACAATTAATTAAAGAATTGTACGTTGACATGTGGCACCACAAAACAAAACTCATTAAATCGGCTTTCTTGCGTTCACTTAGAGGCAGCTGAATTTTATAGGTAGGTTTTAGTTCGGATAGAACGTTGAGATTGATACTTCGGAAAATCGTTCATTTGCATACGAGTTTTTGTAAATGAAAACACTAGATGTTTCTTTCATGAATTTCACAATAATAACATGTTTTATTTTCATGTTACCCCGGTCAAATGCATATCAGAGTATAGTTTTTTCTATGGCTCTGAATTGGGGGAGGCCTATGTCCAGCAGTGGACTAACATATATATTTGGAAATCCATATGTTAGGGGAAAAGTATCTGAAGTAACCCGCAATTAGGGTATTCTAGATTTATTGTTAGGTTGAAAAAATCAATATTGCATCGAGGTCCGACGATATCCTTGGATATCGACGGCAACATAGGTATTTGCTTAGCACATCTACACGTAGATGTGCTAAGCAATGTAAAAACTGGCACGCACAGGCATACAGTCGTTCTATCTCATTTCTTCTCTCTTCAAGCATATTATATATTGTTCTCTTTCTTGTGTGAAGCAGATGGCATTTACACATGTTCTGTAGGACTTCTCTTTCTACGTTTTATGGACTTTTACATCAGTGAGAAACTATTTCTTATTTTTGCGCGCAGCTTTAAAATTGGCAACTGATATAGCGAGCTAGTCAAAGAAAAAAAAAGCGCCTGAATTCAAATCAAGGTAATGAATTCTCTTTGATTTTGATGACTGCGTGACTTGTATGAGGGTGAGGTATTATTTTAATGATAAAGTAAATAACAATAACATACTTCGCCGATTTGAAAATGTGGTGTTTGGGTTTTTGTTAGGTAACATTAAAACGCAATGGATTCTTGACATAACCATCAATGAAATCAAATTATTTATGAAGGTAAATAAAAACCATAGTCCTATTAGGTGTTATGAATCGCCCCCCGCTAGACATGTTCTAAAAAAACATGACCTCGTAAGATGCTGTTCTTCATCCAATATCCTCATTTGTATCTCAAAGAAAATAAATAGGTACTGGTGAAACTATTTATAGCGGGCCCTGTAGAGGGTGTAAAAACTTGAAATTACCAATGTCTAGAATAGCCCAAAAACTTTGCGATGAAATCGTGGAGCCTGTTATTATGTCGACCGGAGAGAGCAATACTAAGTCACGTAGCAGACATCACAGCCAATTCATCAACAAACCGCCAAGTCAAAGCACCAGCAAACCCGTCCACTCAATAATCATCGAAAAGAAAGTGACTAGCAAAATATTTCCTAATGATCAGAAAGCAAGCAAAACCAAGGCAAATGAGCCGCTAATCAAGAATTATCATAGCAAAGCCGCGAACACTGAAATCTCAGGGCCATTGCGATGCAACACAGATTGCCTGACGGTAGTCCAAAAACGAGGGAACAAATGCTCATGTAAATGTCTCCAAAAACGTACAAGTAATAAAACCATTCCTAAGATGATACAGACATTAGACAATGCGAAATATATTCTTCAAACAGACAAGGCTTGCATTCACACTGTTGAAGCCATTAGCTGTGGTACACAGTATTCAGATAAGTTGAGTGAAATACCTATTAATTTATGGAAGAATCCATCATCCAAAAGATCTCATTCAGGATCAAGTCATCAAAGGTCAATTACCCAACCTGCATTCAATGATTTTATGGGTGCAAGACGGTGGGCCCTGACACAGCACCGAACTCAAGGACCAGATTTCTGATTATAATACCTACATACAAGGTTAAAAAGCATTGCGCATTTTATTATATTAAACCATTAGATAAAAGAATTAAACCAAAAGTTTCTGATTTAATAATTTTTCATGTTCTGTGGGGCTATAAGTACTGCCTTATAAGGAGCATAATTCTTCAGGATATTCAATGATAAGATTTTGATTCAGATAAGAAAGGTTTATTTGTTTATTCCAGTTGAATTACTACTGCATACAATATTAGTGCATCCATCTGGTTTTCAACCTAAAAACAATAAGATAATAAGGATTTTGACAAAAAGGCAAACAATCAGTTCAATAGGAATCCATTGGTCCAATAGATCAGATAATTTGTTTTAAACATAAGAATAATCCGCTTATTTGATTTTAGAAACTGCACCCTTGGACCTTCATCCTTCATGCACATCACAATACTGATTAAATTCAGGCAAAATTGTTACAATAACTTCCTTTTCACTGTACAGATAAATTCCAGAAGTCAGTGAGTAAATGCACTTCCTTTTAATTGACCTCTTGGAAATATTGACTTCATAAAGCCATTTAAACAAAATTATTAATAGATAGCTGCAGTCCTAGATTTACATAAGAAAATATACTGTTTATTGCTATATCAGTTTCGTGAAAATGACACTACCATTAGTGCTACCTAAAGTCTATATTGTTTTGCAAATCATAACTTCATTATAAACGGATTGTCCTTTATTAATACAATTTTATAATTAAATATTTTATTGCTGCAAATATCATAGTAGACATTTATGATAAAAGGCACACTAGCCCACCACAAAGTAGTAGCATAAATTCACCATAAATAAAATTTCAGCTATTGGTTAAAACACCAATTATTGTTTTCTAGGTATGCCAGGCATGCATTGCTATAGTAAATAAGCTACATACTTTAGAAAATAAAAACCAATTAGATCAACAATCTATGTATATTGATATATATTGATCTAGGTTTTAATTAAAATATTTGTACTACTTGGTGTTTCTGTAGTGGGCATGTGTAGCCTTTTTTTTGGAATTGGAGCTCACAAATTCTGTTGTGCTGGGCTGGCTGGTGGAGGGGCTGCTTCCAGATTCTTAATAAGCTGCGCCAACCAATGCTTGGTGGAGGTGTCCTCTTGCAGACAAGCAGAGAATGTGGCATCCCTCAACTGGTCTGGTAGACATTGCCGCAGAGCCTCACGTGCCCTTGCATTATCAGACAGTCTTAAATAGCACCGAACTACATGCTTTAGTAATCGCGCTGATGGCTCTTTAGCAAGAGATAATACCATCTTTCCCAGGATCATAGCCACATGAGAGAATCTATCATAGGTCTGGCAGATATAGCACAGACCACTGTCATCAAGCAGAATTTTCTGTAGAATGAATGTAGCTACAGTTTTGGAAAGTTCAGATCCATTTTCCATGATACGAAGGCATAGTGGTATTATCTCAGTTGTTAGCAGGAATGTAATAACTTCTTGCTCATCAGTTTTTACTAGAGCTCCGATAACACCAAGGCTGGTGAGGCGCAGGTATTCAAAGGGGCGGGTCTTGGATACGGTGTGGAGGAAGGGGTACAGGAACAGCGGGACGTGGGCTTGGAGGAAGGCCGAGCGCGTCTCGGGATGCGATGCGACGCACTGCATCAGCGCCAGAGCGTTACACACGCGGTTGCTTTGGTGTGCGGTGAGCGTTGGTGGGATCATGGCCACATATATATTAGTGATTTCTTGCAACAACGCCGCTATCGTACCGAAGCTATGCCACAGCATAGGCGCCAGATCTGGCACGACTTCGCGTTTCTTACTGAGCTCTAGTAATGCATTCTCTCGAGTGTCCGGGTTGCACAGTTCCAATATCCATGTATATATTTTCTCTCTATCCACTGCAGCCTGCATATTAGCCGGACTCGGTTGTGAGCTCATGCTGAGCATTATGATTTCCTTTGAGATTGGCACTAGCTCTTGAGATTGCGGATTGGTTTTGCACGTCCAATTGATTTATTTATAACATTGCCTTTAACTAAAATAGTGATATGTGTATCCTAAAAGTGAACTGGAAAGACCTGACCTGAATTCCTGATACTGATGAAAACTATTAGGTATAGTAATTGTTCTATGAATTTTACACAATAAATAGGTAGGTAATCCAGGCGTCGTCGGACATTTATCCAAATGTATGACAATGACTTTGATTTGATTGCCTGGACAAGCAACAGTCATTTTTTTTTTTTATGAACACCTGCATAATGGCGCTATGGTTTACAAACTGATCTAATAAAAGACGTGGCCTGCCAGTAGTCGACTACACTAGGCGCACTCCGACGCGACATGCTCATGCCAAATTCTACAAGTGCATAGAATAGAATGCCCTTTGACCAGGTTTTGACGCTTTATTCTGAAATATAAACTATTTTTAGCAAACTATAATGAATAAAGGGTAATTATCAGATGTATATGTTGTTACAAATAATAATTAGGTAAGACCGGAAACACACATTTATTTATTGTGACTATACATAGGTTACAATAATAGCCTTTAGCTATGATACATAGGTATAGTATAGGACTAGTAAGGAAGGTCTTAATAAATTCTGCCTCCGGTTTCGCACGCGTTGATTCTATGGAAACGTGGCAATTCATTTAAGAGATCAAAGCCTATGTTTTATTCCAACCAGAACCACTAACTGAATGCAAAATTTCAGCCCTATCCGCTCAGTAGTTTTGATAAAAGAAGTTGATGGTGACGTCATGCAATTTACTATAAACGCAACACCCATGCAACACCAGAAGCGTTCCCAAGACGCTGGCTGCATTTCCCCGCTTTATGGCAATGCGCTGCGCCAAAAAAATCAAATTATATTTATAAATAATGTTAGACAATCCACACAGCATCATCTAGCCCCAAGCTAAGCAGAGCTTGTGTTATGGGTACTAGATGACTGCTATAATACAATAACATAGTATATAGATAGATAATTTTTATTATACATAAAAATACTCGGATCACCCGGAACAAATATTTGCACATCACACAAACATTTGTCCCAAGGTGGGAATGAACCCGCAACCTATTGCGTCGCAGGCGGACCTTCACCCGCTGGGCCACAGAGGTCGTCAAAGGGTTGGCATAGAACAAACAATTACGGAGGAATAGAACTATAACTACTACTAAAATATTTCGGTTTGAGCGTTACTGAGGTAGGTTAGCGACATTTAGCAGATTTTTATGGACCGATTTTTTCAAATCTAGTGGTATTTTTGGAACTGGCTAGCGACTTCTAAATTTGTTGAACGGCAACACTGACGTAGAGCCATCTAGGAAGAAGTTGAATTAAAGTTGGTGTTGTTAATGGTGTTTGAAATCCTAAATCCTATAAATATTCTCATTTTCAAGTTTTTCAGCAGTTAATACTACGATAGTTCATTCATGAAAGTTTATGAAATATCATGTATAGGTAGAGCACAACCTATTTTCTCCACATCACACATGCTCCAATCGATTGGATGTTTGTTTGAAAGCTGGTAATTTGTAGAGGATTTGCTACAGCTGAGGTTTGTAACAATTTTTACGACTGCTTCGCTCTAGTTGTGCCTATTAACTAATGTGCATCGTTAAAACCAGGCCAGTGCTGGTCTTGAGATAGTTAGAGTAGTTTGGTACCTATCTTGTTGAATCATCTGGCTGACGCCATTTATAACTATATTTATCTGTAATAAACAAACTGGAGCTACAGCTGTGTTTAAAATAGGTTGGATTTTAGGAATAATTTAGCAACACCCCTGACTACACTGAGTAAAACGTCATTTACCCAATGCTGGGTGCATTGAGTGTTACATTTTACCCAGTGCAAATTTGCTTTAAAAGTGCTATAATTTCACTTAATTAATATGGCCTCTAAGTCATAGACCATTGAACTATACATCCGTAGTGTTGCTTTTAGATTGAGTGCTCTCATACATGAAGTTAAGGTATATATTTGTTAGTATGTTTTCTAGAACCATGGAGGTATCACATTCTCTGACCCTGAATGAGACAGCTCTGCAGCAGCTGCCTGATGACAAGAAGCCCCACTTCATATTTGAATGGCTCCGATTTCTTGACAAAGTCTTGGTCGCTGCTCACAAGGTATATTCATTAGTATTGTGGTTAAAGTTTTGAAGGATTGTTATAATACTATAATATTGTATGATAAATGAATAGTAATGGTATAAATAAAATTAACAACAATTATTTCAGTCCGACATTAAGAGCTGCCAACAGAAACTAGTGGCACAACTAGTAAATCTTCTCCGTGAGAACCTTGGTGTACCGGCTAGAAGACTGCTAGCTAGATGTCTGGCGACTCTCTTCTCCGTCGGTGACACATTCCTTCTGTTTGATACTGTGAATAAATGCAATGACATTATCAAGGTGAAGGATGATTCTCCTTCATACCTGCCGACCAGATTGTAAGTGTTTCTACTGTTCTATGATTTGTTGATCCAGGCATAAATAAATAAGTAAATAATGCTATATTTATTTATTAATTTTATTTCTATTTTGAGCCATTATTGGCCATGTTCCTCATGGCCTGTATAGTATGTTATATAAAAAGATGTAATATAAATAATACTGGACAATCCACACATCATCTAGCCCCAAGTTAAGCAGAGCTTGTGTTATGAGTACTAGATGACTAATATACATATTACAATACATAACATAGATAGATATTTGTTATTATAAACACCTGCCATGAGAAGAGTTGGACAATTCTGAATGTGTGAGGATTAAAAATGCAATGATATCTGCAACCCTCTTAATGCCGGCCGTCCCTTCTAAATGCCATTAAATAAATAATAATAATAATAAAATCATTTATTGTCATTTCTTAATCTAAACTAATATTAAATACAAAAAGAAATTTCTTATAATAGGCAATAGGAGTATACTCAGCATTGTGCTGCATGCCAAGACATGCGGTGCTGATTTTCAATATACTCCCGTCGGATAGGTGGTCACCGAGGGGATGGGATAGCGGGCTAAAAGTAGACTCTTATACTTACAATTGTACAATTAAAAACTCATATATAAACATATTAAAACAAAAATTACTAGTGAAGTATTATCCAATATAATACATTATTATTATACACATTTATTTAGGGTTTGTGAATGAGTATCAATGAGTGTGCATGCTAGCTCTCCTGAGGCACCAGTCTCATGAGAGTCTGGGCAACTGGAGACCATATAATAGTGTGCATGTGTGTGTGTGTGTGTGAGTTAGGGTGAGGGTGAGGGTGTGTGTGTGTGTGTGAGGGAGAGAGGGTGTGTGTGTGTGTGTGAGTGAGGGTGAGTGTAACTAAGTGTTTAGATGTGTATGTATTAATTTTCATTTCATTTCCCACTCCTTCAAATATGTACACTTTATACCCACTGTGCTGTACATTTTACCAATCTGAACGAAAGTCTGGCTTTCTTTGCATGCTATGTTAAGCAGATAGTTTGGTTTTCACCTCCAGTCTGTAGTTTTGGATGGTTGGTGCCTTTGTAAACATCTATTTAGTAGTTATGTCACACTCAAAATTCAGCCTATCGCAGAACACTGCATATACTTCCAGCAATGCACCAATACAATCTTAGTTTAAGGACTTCAGGTGGACTTAAATGTGTAAAATATTTTCAGAGCTGCAATTTGCTGTTTGGGTGGCATGTATGAGAAACTTGGGAGAATGATGGGCAGGTCTTACGAAGAGACAGTTACTACACTTGTGAGATCTTTGAAGAGCGCTGAATCACAGACCAGGCTTGAGATAATGAATACTCTTGAGAAAGTAAGGCTTTTAAATTTCTAAATGATAATTCACTTATTAAGTGAACACATCTAATGAGTCAGCTATTGAACACCCACAACCTATGTATGTATCTATCTATACCTAACCTAAGAACCCTGTTCTCATGTAAGTGACTTTGTATAAATTGACTTTTTGAGAATAATTGAATATTAAACTTTATATCTAACATTTCTGATGTCATGGAGTTTGATTGTAAGTGAAAATGAAAATGAAAATGAAAATGAAAAGTTTTTATTTCTTTAAGCTTACAAATAAGCACTTAGACAGGTCTTATTTTATAGTTCACTTCAATTTTTTGTCCACCAGTGGAAGAAGTGAGAAGAAACCACTAGTATGTTCATAACTTATGTGTCTAGTACATTTGATTTGCTTATCTGTAAGTTGGTAGATTTTGAGTTGGAGCAAAACTCGTTCCAAGCTTTTTTATCTTCTAAGGCTCTGAATTTAGTTCTATCATGAATAATAAATTTTGATGATAGAATATTTTAATGATTGTGTAGTTATACACTTATACAGTCGCAACCGATTCGTTCTATCGTGTGATGTATTTTGTATTTTGTGGCTTGCTGCTTGCTCTATCGTGTTCTATGGTGGAGAAGCATAATGTCGTAGTCGTAGGTGAGTGACAAACGTGGCTCAAAGCAAAGCGACGTCAATTCAGGAAATCAAATCTATCGCAGATAAACGTAGTTTTTTTAATGAAAAGAACCACGATATATTGACAGAGCTCACGACTGTGTAGCAAAGCGAGCCATACTACCTCACACAGCATAGAGAATGAAATGAGCCGCTGTGTCACTACAACCCATCCCGGCGCTGCGGCGTGGTCCGTTGTAATGCTCTAGCTGCAGCATACATTTAAAAAAAAAAAATATTTGATGCCACACAGCATCATCTAGCCCCAAGCTAAGCAGGGTTTGTGTTATGGGTGTTAGATGACTGATATACTTAATACAATAAATGACATAGATAGATATTTCTTATTATACATAGAAAACCACCAGAACATCTGGAACAAATATCTGCAGATCGTCCACACAATTATCCCGAAACGGGAATCGAACTCGCATCCTCCTGTGTCGCAGGCGGATCGTCGCCCACCGCGCCACAGAGGTCGTCATAAGGCGTTACACGTTCTCTGTTAGGATTGCGCCCCTGATAGCCTACTTTCTTTGTAGATTTGTGTCGGTATGGGCACAGCCGCCCCGGCCGCGGTGAGAGAAGTCTCGCGCGCGTCCCGCAACGCTCTCATGTCGGACCGCGCGCCGGCGGTGAGGGCTGCGGCCGCGCACGCCCTCCGGAACCTGCTGCCGCTGATGAAGCTCATGCCCGCCGACCTGGACGCCATAGCCGCCGCCTGCCTGCGATCCGCGCAGCCCAGCGACTATACTCTCAGGTGCGTCATCATCATCATCATCAGCCTATTAGTAGTCCACTGCTGGCCTCCCCTAATGAGTGCCATAGCGACCTGTCTTCGGCTTGCCGCATCCAGCATCTGCCTGCAGTTCTTCGCAGGTCGTCATCCCACCTGGCCGGAGGGCGTCCTACACTACGTTTGCCGACTCAGGTGCGTAATCAAATCAAATCAAATCTTACTCGCGGCTTGGCGCTGTGACCTGGCATTATTCTCTATTGACTTTCGTGACGTGTTGGTTTTATCCGATGCCACATGGCTGTCTGATGTGAAATCGGATAAAACCGTAGTTTGGGCAAGGAATATCCTATGTCATAAGGAATAAACCCTGAAGTGGTGCGACAAGAAATCCTCAGTTATTCCAGTCCCATGCCCTGAAAGACACCTAAAGTCTATAGTTTTAGGACGGTTGGTGCCTTTATAAACCTCTATATAGAAGTTATGTCCCGCTGTCCACTGAAAATTCACTTGACTCAGAGTATGGTAGCCATTACTAACCATAGTTTGCACGTACTCCTAGCGTTGGACTCGAAGGTCATCACGTCCAAGCTAGTTGAGGACTGTCTGTCACGACTGAACGCTCTGGGCTCGAATAACAGAGTCCTCTTAAGATGGGTTCCGGGGCACGCAGGAATCAACGGCAATGAGTGTGCCGACGAACTTGCGCGCTCCGGAGCCAAGGGGATTCAGCTGGGACCCGAGCCGTTCTGTGGCATACCTAAAAGCTTGGCACACAGAACACTCCTGGGATCCTGTCTCGAAGAATCGCACAAGCTCTGGAAAAACTCCTCGGGCATGGATCATTCAAAATCTCTGATAAAAGCCTTCGATAGTCGGTATACCAACCGAATCCTAGCGCTAAGCAGAGGTAAACTTCGCATCATGACAAGAGCCCTAACTGGACACTGTCGCCTTAACAAGCACATGTTCAAACTAGGGCTAAGCGACACACAATCCTGCAGATTTTGTGAGGAGGCGGATGAAACGCCCCTCCATCTGCTAAGTGAGTGTGGAGCACTGATGCACAAACGCAGCATCCATCTGGGCAAGCATTTGCATAGCCCAGACGAGCTGAAAGACATCACCCCGAAGAAAATCCTACAGTTCCTAGCAGCTGCAAGGGTTAGTGGCTAACTATGAACGCCACGGCTTCGGGACTGAAATGTAAAAGTGGCGATCACAATAGGCCTATCATGGCCGCCGTGATACGAAAGCCACACAAAAGCTAAAAAAAAAAAAAACATATTTTGACATTGTATTCTCTCACATTTCTCTTATTTGTATCTGTGGTTCAAACAATTGTGATTTTATTATTCTACAAGATCTACATAATATGACGACCGATGTGGCGCGGTGGGCGAAGGTCCGCAGGAGGTTGCGGGTTCGATTCCCGCCTCGGAACAATTGTGTGTACGATCTGCAGATATTTGTTCCGGGTGTTCTGGTCGTTTTCTATGTACCTATAATAAAAATATCTATCTATGTCATATATAGTATTATGTATATCAGTTCTCTAGTACCCATAACACAAGCTCTGCTTACCATGGGGCTAGATAATGCTGTGTGAATTGTCCAGGATTATTTATTTATTTATTTAATATTCCGTTCAATAGATGCGCGATAGCAGAGCTCCTGGGAACATTGATAGCAACAACTCAGGCTGGCGAGGTCACGAATTTGAATAAGAAAACCAGCACTCCATCAGGTATGCAGAGTTTCATAAGTGTTTTTAAGTCGAATATATCGGTAGCCCCGTCCGTAGTTTGCTACGGAATAGGCGTTTGAGCAATGAAGACAAGGCCTGGCAGTATTTACATACGCCACGAAATTGTAAGTTCGATTTGCGATGGCAGTAAATTCCATATTTCAAGGATTTTTGCAATATTTCCTGCGAAGATTTAAACGAGCGGGAAACAGACTTCAATTTCTTCACACTCTTATTTGGTAATGGTTAAATTGAAAAAGCAAAAAAAAACTTAACAATTATTAGTAATCTTCTCCCACGCATATTTGATTCCCCATAGAATGTCGAAATAGAATTACGTGCCACGGCAAATCGAACTGCCATAACGAAGTACCTCTCGCGCCAGCTAATGTGCTTGCGACATTTTTATTATTTTACAGTGCAACAAAACAAGAAAGATCCTCCAAAGAACGTGGTTTCCCTGGACGAAGCGCTAAACCTCCTGATGGGCGCGTTCCTTAGAGGTGGCACTTCTTTCTTGAAGGGGGAGATTATCAAATCTGGCTCGGGGGTCAACAGAGAAGTTCGCGTTTGTGTTACTAATGTGAGTATTTTGTCAATATAAAAATGTGCGATTTTTAAAACGCTCTTCAGATCTCTATCTTCGGGTGTGGAAAGGGAAGTACGCAAAAAAAACACACAATTGACAAATCCTTCTCCATCCTGCCCATAAGGCTGTGGAATGCACTACCAGAGTCCATCAGAAAAACTGTATCCTTGCCTGCTTTTAAAGCTCGTGTCAAGGAGTTTTTCCTGCCAAAATAGTGAAAACTACTTAAATACATAAATAAATACCTAGTAACGTATTTATTTATATATTTAAGTAGTATATTATTTAGTTTGGTATTTGTAACATTTATTTTTAAGTATTCACATTATGTTCATATTAGATTATCTTTGGTACACCCCCTGCCTTTCTTAAATTCACATAATTCTTTCCATCCAAAGTTTTCCTGGAAGAGATTGCTTCTAAGCGATAAGGCCGCCCATTGTACTTGTCGCATGTAATGTCTTTTTTAATGAGTATCTGGTGTACGATAAAGTATTTTTGTATTGTATTGTATTTCGCATTTGTGTAACTAATGAAAGTATTTTGTCAATCTAAAATTAGATTTTCTAAAGATTTCAAACCGAGGCGCTGCGCAATAGAAGCAAGCTCATGCACTCGCTTTGTAATCACGCTCGCATTGAAATCGCTCACAAATCGCGAGTTTGATAAGGCTCTTAGGGTCGTGCTACGGGCGCTTTCCCGAATGGAGCCAAACGGCGCTAAGTCGTATACGAATCGAGAAATAAGGAACCAGCGGGAGACGAGATGTGTATTTAGTTTCCATCAATCCGATTCCTTCACGTTCCCGTTCCGTGTCAGTGGAAAGGCTTTGCCCGTTTAACAAAGAGAGTGGTGTCATTATCAAACTAATTTGCCGGGAATAAAACTGTTGAGTTCCCATTTATTTATAAGGGAGTTTCCATTAAAGATGAGCTGAGATGAGCGGATGAGACGTGTTTTAAGGCGAAAGTGAGTTCGCTTTTTCGAGAAAAATACGAACGAACGCCGCGCGGGGAAGGCGGGAAAGGGCGGAATGATCGGCCCGCGCGCAATTTCACTGGTTTTTATTTTTATATTTGTTATTGCTCTATGGTATTTATTAGCAAACACGTAGAAGAAGTTTCATTACAATAATATTAAATAACTAGCAAATAAAACTGGTTTTTCCGTAGCGATATCTCTGTAAAAATGAAGATTTAGAGGTAACTTTGCCATTTTTTTCTAACGAGTTATGTTTAGTCAATGGTGTTTCGACTCCCATAACATACTAACTAATATCTTTGATCCTCATGAAAATATATTCGTAAAATAGGTGTTTTGCTCCCTTAAAATAGATTTTCCTAATTTGATTAAACAGTTTTGGGACGTATTTCACCTTAAACAACCAATATAACGTCGTTTTAAACACATCTCGGCACCGCTCAGCTGCAAACAACATAAATAAATAAATAATGCTGGACAATCCACACAGCATTATCTAGCCCCATGGTAAGCAGAGCTTGTGTTATGGGTACTAGATAACTGATATACATAATACAATACATTACATAGATAGATATATTTATGTATAAATGTTGCTTATACATAAATTTGACATGTTTATATGAAATAGTTTTTGAGCTATGAGGGGGTCAAAAGTGTCTCCAAATGGTTCGTGTAATATTCACACCCGCCAGTTCTGTTAGCTTGAAAGCTTCGGTTCTGAAAGTTTGGCTTGACACTCTACCGCGTGTCTAGATGACATTATTTTGAGTGCTGTACAATTCGTTTTGGCCCCTTCTTTCCCGTGGTTCACCTGCGACACCTTAATTGACACCAGTAGTGACACCAGTGAAGCCAGTCTGTATGTTGTCGCAATGAAAACTGAAAACTAGACCTACAAAATTATTATATAGATAGCAAGAGATTTATTCGACAACTTTGAATGATGATGACAAAGAAATTTCGTGCACATTGTCCGACAATAAATGAAATACAGAAATACAATTTATTGGTAAAATCAATTTACATGTCAGGTTTTCATAAATATAGTTAAAATACAAATTGTATTTTTACAATAATTAGTACCTAAGCATGATTTAAATGTAAAAACATAAATGTAAACAAATAAATAAAATAAAAAAATTATATAAAAAAATTAAATACGGAAATATAATCACATTAAATAATTTTTTCTAGTAGTTCGTTCACTGAATAGAAATTCTGCTCGACAAGCCAACGTTTCAACCTGATATCTTTTCTTTTTTCAGGCATATGTGGTGTTCGTTCAAAACATGGGAGGCGTTTGGCTCGAGAGAAACGTCACGACTTTTTTGAACCATGTGCTGGATTTAGTTGCTAATCCCAAAGCAGCTAGCTCGCATGTCGATGCTGTTTATTCTAGGTAAGTTTTTGTACTGTAGGCTACCGATGTGACGCGGCAGACACAGGTAGTTTCTGGTCGTCTATCTGTCAAACAATCATCATCATCATCAGCCTATGATAGTCCACTGCTGGACATAGGCATCCCCCAATGAGCGCCATAGCGCCCTGTCTTCAGCTTGACGCATCCAGCATCTACCTGCAGTCTTTCGCAGGTCGTCATCCCACCTAGTCGGAGGGCGTCCTACACTACGTTTACCGAGTCGTGGTATCCACTCAAGAACACGTTTGCCCCAGCGGCCGTCGGTGCCACATTAGTTTGCTAATTCTTAGAGCTATGTCGATGACTTTTTTGTCTCAGGGATATACTCGTATTCGTTACGAATCTTATCCTTCAGAAAAACTCCGAGCATAGCTCTTTCCATAGCTGTCAAACAATCAACTCTATCAAAAAGGCATTTTATTCGATCTTTTTTGCTCGTAAAATCGTATATGAAACATTAATTAGTGCTAAATTACCGTCAAGACCTAACTCACTCGATAACCAAATCACTATCACCATTCAGTTATTTCCGAGTAGCTTGCTAAATGTGTCGACAGTCGTCGAAGTCACATAATGTAGCAATAGGTCCGATAGAAACTTAAAATCTCGAGATATCACCGTATGTACATGTGTAGAAAAGGCTCCTACATTACTACTACTAAAGACATACAACGAGTTTATTTAAAAAAAAATTGTTTATTCCAGAAATATACTAACATTGTTTGTTAAAAGTGTTTTTTTTTTAATTTTTAAACTGTATCTATAAAACTTTGCCTTTACATTTGTTTTAATAAATAAATCGATAAACTCAATTTAAACGTTTAATTTCAGAAAATGTATCAACTACATCCTTCGGAACACGCTCGGTAAGATGCTAGGCGAGAAGGCCCAAGCATCCGCATGTAAAGAAATAATACAGATAGTCATCAAACAGATGAACAGCATTGATTTCAATCCGGAGAACGCTAAGGATTGTAATCAGGTAAGTTCTTGGTTTTTTTACTCCGATTCAAAAACCTGGATATTTTTTCTATACAAAGGGATTACAAAACCTAAGTAATATTGGTGGAAAATATTTAACGACATTGGTATCATCGAAGCTAAGCATAGAAGCTCGAAACCATTTTTGTTTTTGAAAGCTTTCATTTATCGTATTATTCATAATGATATTAATATAATATATGTGTAATAATTGTTAGTTTTCGAATTCATTTAAACATTTTTTTACTCCACATATGAGGTTATTGTTGAAATTTGTGTTTTAGTTTTTAAAGATAACCTTGCTGTTACCTCGTTGTTTTCTGTTATTGATATCAGTTATTGTTAACTTTTCATTCAAAAATGTCTGTGTTGACATAAAATATCTTGGATTCTAAATCGGAGTATATACTGATACTATAAACGCTAAAGTTAGCTCATAGGTAAAAATTGCCCCGAAGCCGAAATGCCCGAATTTTACATAATATTCGCCCTTTACAAAGTTCTCATAATTTGTTAAGAACATCTGCAGTTCGCTCCGACGACGATAACAGTGCTGTGAAATATTTACAACCAATATTTATTTGATGTAGTACCTACGTTGTAGGAACCCTTTGCTTACAAAAAATATCTTAGATTATATATATCCTAGTGAAATCGAGCTGTAAGTTAGTTAATTATAGAAAATCAACATCACAAAACTTATATTTTCTTTAATATTTTTAAACTTAAGCGATCTGAAGACATTATTATAAGTACTAATTTAACATGTCAGTCATCCAGTGAACACGACAGTGTGTAAACTAGAATAATAATCAAAATAACCAATTTATTGGTACCAAATTGTAAAAGGTAAAAAAAAAAAAACTTAAAATGAATTAATTATAATAATAAATTAATTATATTTACATTATTTAGAAGCCTCCGCTTAAATGTAGAGAGACTACCGTAAACCTGTTCAAACGTTGGAAAAAATAGGTAAATAAACCCGATAAATACACGTTATTTATATTCTTCACAGGAAACTCTATTCAGCCAACACCTGCTAGTGTGCGCTTTAATGGAAGCCGGTGAATTAGCCCTCCAGCTAGGCACCTCAGTCCAAAACCTGGTCTCTGACACATCACTGAACATGGTCGATGCTATTTGCACGGTGCTAGAGCATCCTTGCGTAGCGGCGCGGCTAGCGGCCGCTTGGTGCATCCGCTGCGTGTGTATAGCCTTACCGTCCCAGATAACGCCGCTGTTGGACAAGTGTGTGGATGCTTTGGATGCCGCTCGCCCGACGCCGCATCATATTTCTGGTGAGATTTTTGAAGCGTCCGTTGGTTTCGTTTTCATATATTATGAGACGGAGCCTTAACAAAAACATTCAATTTGTTCATTCAATTTGCTCATTCAATTCATTCAAGTATTTCGCATCATAGAACTCTTGTCGACAAATTAAGTTAACAACCCAGTTCACAACGTAGTTATTAGCTAGCAAACAGAATTTAAACAATAACCTGAATCTAACCAGATCTTTGGATTCCACTGACTAATTATTATTTATATTTATATGAGGATTGGTGAAATCTAATGCGCGTTTAGTCTTCAGAAGTGAGTCTTATCTCTCTTTGTCTCTTAAATAACACTAGACGCGCCCCGCGTGGAAATCTATATGTCAAATGGTTTATAAACCTTCCACTTGAATCACTCCATCTATTAAAACCGCATCAAAATCCGTTGCGTAGTTTTTAAGATCTAAGCATACATAGGGACAGACAGACAGCGGGACGCGACTTTTACACTATGTAGTAATACATATTTCTTCACAGGTTACTCGGCAGCCTTAGCCGCCATACTCGGCTCAGTCCGCCTATCCCCGTTGGGAGTTCCCCACGGAAGGGGGAAGATCGCTTTCAACGCGGCAGAACAACTGCTTCGGTCTGCCGGACAGAGCAGTCGACTAACTGCCGCTAGGACCAACGCTGGCTGGCTTATCGTTGGTGCTATTTGTACCTTAGGTGAGTTTGAACCTTATTGTGTACTAGATAAGTGTGTGTAAATAGATATTTGGACAGAGCAGTCGAGTAACTGCCGCTAGGACCAACGCTGGCTGGCTTATTGTTGGTGCTATTTGTACATTGGGTGAGTTGGAATTTGAACCTTATTGTGTACTAGATAAGTGTGTGCAAATAGATATTTGGACAGAGCAGTCGACTAACTGCCGCGAGGACTAACGCTGGCTGGCTGATTGTTGGTGCGATTTGTACATTGGGTGAGTTTGAACCTTGTGATTTAGATGAGTGCCAATAGATATTAAGACAGAGGAACGTGGCTTATGCTTCTAACTCTATGAATATGATCTCAATGATTTTAAACAGACTGCCTTTCTTAAGAAATAATATAGAATAGCTTAGAAAAATATTTATTTTTAGTATAAAATATAAACTGAAGAAGTTTATACGTTCAACTGCACGCGGTTTATCACACTGATCTTTAATAGTTTTTATTTTAGAACAGTTTTAACGACTTAAACTACTTACAAATTTCAGCTTAATCCATTCAGTAGCTTAAGCGTGAAGAAGTGGCCAAATTAATTGGGATTATTTGAGATACATATTAAAGAATCCATGAACATCAAAAATGCATACCTTTCGTATTCAAAATTATGCAATCCGGACTCATAGGATCACATACCTAGCGATAAGAACATTATTAAATTCAATGAATCCCTAATTCTTATGTTTTTTTTGTACCCAAAGGTGTGCCAGTTGTGAGAGGGTTATTGCCGCGAATGTTGCTGCTATGGCGGAACAGCTTCCCGCGATCGGTCAAAGAGTTGGAGTCTGAGAAATCTAGAGGAGATGCTTTTACTTGGCAGGTAAGCGTTTAAGACAGTTTTACTTGTAATCATCCATACTAAAAAAATGGAAGTTATGGTAGTTATATAGATACATGAGACCTATTTGTGATTAATGTATGCATAAGAAGTAGAATTAGGAATCAGAATTATCATCGAATCAGAATCAAAAACTCTTTATTTCCACCAAAGTCTACGAAAAGGTCAAATTCTTAAAATAAAAATAAAAAAAGACATGGAAATAAAGTGATATTTTGTTTCCTGTAGCTTCGGTATGTACATTAAAATAAAGCAGCGACGAAGAAACCTTGTTGTTAGTTTTTGTTTTTCAAGTTGTAGCAAAACCCGTCCCTTTTTATCCTCTAGATGTGTGTAAACAAAGTTTCATTAAAAAAAAAATTAATGCACTCAACGTTAACCGTCAACATCTCAGAGCTCTTACATTATCTTTTGTATTCTCAGTCAATTTGTCCTCATTTTAACGACACCTGAATTAACACTATTACTCTTTTAACAGGTGACATTAGAAGGCCGCGCCGGCGCATTGTCAGCGCTACACAGTCTACTGATCCACTGTCCGTCGCTAGTCAACAATGACGATACGGCGAAGCGCCTCGCCCAGCCCATAGAGGGCGCTATTGCAGTGCTCACCAAGTAAGCTGACAGATTGACAGTAAGCTAGATAATTAGAAGGTTGAGCAAACAACCATCGGAGTGAAAGGGACGGTTACATTATTTAAGAAATTGAGTACGTGAAAGTCTTGTGCATGCTAGAAAGTAACACAGTGCGGCTTGCTTTGCTCGCCGCACTAGCACAGGGCGGCTCGCTTTTCTCGTCGCACTGAATCAGTGCGTCAAAACATGAGCTAAAATAAATATATGGGGTTGTCAATTAATTGGAAAGCGTCATGCAAATCGCGATTGCAGCGCAACTACGCTAGTGACATATAACAATTACTTTTTCCTAGCTATCGTCTTAATTTAATACATAACTTATAGTCATAAATAATACCCGTTGGTGCTATGTACTTCCAAAGCTAGCTATTTAATTTTCTTTGGTAGAAATCTAAGCAAAAAATTTCACGACAACATTTTTTAAATTGTAAAGTCACAGTTGTTAAGCCCTATTATGGCTGCTGTTAAAAGGAATGGATATTCAAATAATCGTGAATTTTTTTGCAGCGTATCAAGCGTTGTCAGAAGCTACGGTGGCGCCCTTAAAGCTCCAGCGGCGTTACTCCGGCTCAGATTATACCAGGCTTGCAGCGCTTTGACAGGGGCAAGTGCCCCCGCTGCCCCCCTCCTTAGGCTATTAGCTGCAGAGTTGGCAGGCTCTGCCGACCTGGTTGGGGCGAATGTAGCTACCGGTGAGTTTACGATACCCTTTTGCTTACCTTAGTAAATTCTGTATAAGTGTTGCAATCTTATCAAGAAGGCTTTCTACTCCATAAATGACTATTCTAGATGTTGCTCAGTTTCGCACCGATATAAGTAATTCCATGTTCTTTACATAAATATTCTCATGTATTTAAAATAAAATTACATTTAAATAGGTAAAACAACCATGTACATATTAGTTAGAGACTTAAGAGATATATGAATGTACTAGTGGTTTTTTTTCACTTCTTACACTAGTGGACAAAAAATTAAAGTGACCTTTTTTCTTAGTTGATAATATTTTTAATTTATGGTATAAAATTTGACTTGTCTAAGTGCTTATTTTGTAAGCTTATAGAAATAAAGTTTTTTTTTTAATTATGTAAAGGTTTGTGTATGTGTCTCGAGATTCCTCTAGACCGAGAGAGAGACCGCAACACTTGACAGATTGCTAGACAAGTATCTCGCCAGACCTTGCAAGACATTTGTCTCTGTTTAGAAACCGCTCGAACGTTTTCACTAAATGAAACCAAAGGACGGCCTTCCTTGGTTTCATTTAGTGAAAATGTCACCTAAGCTTGAAGCTACAGAGTTGGTATTTGATTAATTCTATTTTCTTTTATTATAGGAATGGTAAGAGCTGCAATGCATCCTCGGGACACAATACTGCTCGGGGAAGAAGGATGGATCTATGATACCGATCACGCTGATATTGAGGAACAGGTACATATACAACAAAAATATTGCTGGACAATCCATACAGCATCATTATATATATAGGTATAGCCCCATGCTAAATAGAGCTTGTGTTATAGGTACTAGATGACTGATATACTTAATACCTTGTACAACTGTTACAAATACCCAGAACACCCGGGACAAATATATTAATAAATTCTTTATCCTTATTATTTCTTCTACAAATCCTTTACAGTCGAAAGTGTGTCAAAATGTAGAGAAACATTTATTTGCTGCTCACTGTTTTGGACCGTACAAAACAGACATAAAAAATACATATGTAGAAGATTGTTTTTCGGCCCTACTTAAACATGTTAGTAAAGATCTGTTAAGTCGGACAACGCCAAAACCACTGGGCATTATCGGACTGGCATATATTAATTTGAAAAACAAATGGAGAAAGTTTTTATTGATAACCAATTGCAATCCTTAAATAAACGATAGAGCCATAAAAGAGGTCACATACAATGAGTCGGAACTTATTAATAGCTACCTGTTATCATAACACTTCTCTAATATTTATTTTCGTGCTGAAATATCCCCTATTAAATAAAAAAAAAACAACATAATTAAAACACTATCGACCCTTACGCTTGATTTTCTTTCGACACCTTGATGAAATTACCTAAAATTTGATAGAATATCTCTTGTTTTTTCTAGCTAACATCACCTCTAAGCGCAAGCGGATCCAGTGCATTGGAACATGAGCCTTGCTGCGTGTACCGAGGGTTGAATGGCGCTCAGCCGCTAGGTGTCGCCGTCATCGACGCGTCGGTCACTCTCTTCCCGCAGATCTTCGCTAGAGCTGCTAACAAACACAGGTACAGTTATACAAAAATAAAATAAACGTATAAATCTAACGAACAAAACATGAAACATTCATGATTGAATCGTAGTGTTAACATCAGCGCCATATTTGGACCTCAATTCGACCTCGATAGGGGAGCGTGCCGAGAAAGGTCCTAACATATAACTGTTTATTTTGTAAGCCTAAAGAAATAAATTTGTCATATATACAATTATTTAAGTATCCACAGGTTAATTTTTGTTTGGTATGGTATACACGACTATGAAGTTCCATAATAGTTGACAGATGACACACATCACTGTGTGTCATCTGATTCATGATCATTAAGACTGAATGACATAATAAATTATTTCATAGACACAGTTAAACACTCGAAAAATATGGGATTGGGAACTATATTAATATCCAAGAATGCCAAATAATAAATCGTATTTTATCTATTTCTCAGGCAACAAATGCTAGAACATTTTACGGAATGCATTAAGATGTCAAAAGGCGCTAGGCAAGAGGCAATTCAAATAAATGTGTACACAGCTTTACTACTCGCATTGAGAACGCTAGCCGAACAGAAGAGTGCTTTAGGACAAGATGTTGTGAAGACTATTGCTACTGATCTTATAATGGTGAGTAATTTAAACTTTATACATGGTTAAACAACTAGCGATAAAGTAGTAAGTTTTTTCAATCAAAACTCCTTATCCTGGTAAAATCAATAGATTGTCACCACAGATTTCCTATTAATTGGCCGTGATGTATTTCCGAGCTGGGGTGGAGCAGCCCGGCAATGAAGTTTGTGATGTGATGTGGAATACCCCAGAAGGGGGAGAGTGTTGAGGACAAAGTGCGTAGGATTTGTAGTCTGGAGTCACCCGAGAGACTCTTTTCTTACAGTTTCGGTCCGTATAACCGCAAGGTTGACAGGACCATGGGAAAGTTGGATGGAATGCCCATGATGCATACGGCCGAGTGATAGTGAATGGAATTTATAATCCTTTTTGTTGTTTTCAGGCTGGGTTATCAGCCACCAGTGCAGTAGTCCGCGCACTGGCCGCGTCCTGCGCCGGCCGGTTGTGCGGCTGCATCACTGAGGCTGACAGCCAGGCTCTCAGCGAGAGGGCGATCACGTTGGCGAGGACAGCTGTCAATAGGTAACGTACATTATTGTTTATCAGCCACCGGTGGAGTAGTCCGCCCGCTGGCAACCTTATGGACTCTACAAAGAGAACCCGCCGCGCCGCCCGTCTTTTGCTCGCCAGCTCAATCGGTCCAGTGCAAGCCTCTTTTACAGTCCTGCACCACCCTGACGATATCATTATCGTCAGGGTGGTAGTATGACTGTAAAAGAGAATCAGACCCCAAATCTACTTCTACTTTTCCTTTGTTCGGGCAAAACCTACTTTTACTTTGTTCGGCCAAAACCTACTTTTACTTTGTTTCGCTAAAAACAACGCCAAGAGAATGAATGGATTGGACTGAAATTTTGCACTCATAAACAATTGGACCTGGAATAACATGTCGATTACTTTTCTTCACAAAATACGCGTGCGAAGCCGCAGGCAGAAGCTAGTTACCAAATATCAGTGATTTATTTCCTTACAGGACTATTGGACACGTCATATAATTCAATTGTGACATGTCCAAGAGTCCTTAACCATTATATATTTTCTACAGGCCTACGAAAGCAGCCGCGGCGGCCTGCGTAGGCGCAGTGCAAAGAGCCCGAGGCGCAGGCTTCAGCGCCGCGGCGCTGCCGGTGCTGAGGGCCTTGGCGCAAGACTCTGCGGGACATGAGTTGCAGGTATGTACCATAAATCTTCAAAGTTTTGTGTCTATATCTGTGCGAATATAGTTGTCAGTAATGACTCCTAAATAATATTTAATAGTCATCACTACTTAGTATAAAACAAAGTCCCTTCCCGCTGTCTGTCTCTCTCTATGTATGCTTAGATCTTTAAAACTGCGCAACGGATTTTGATGCCGTTTTTTATATAGAGGGATTCAAGAGGAACGTTTATAAACCATTTGACACATAAATTTCCACTGCAGCTATAAATCTTCAAGGTTTTGGTTCTGTATGATTAAATATAGTTTTAAGTAATGATTCCTAATATCATGTACAATGGTCATTCTATTAAATATGTCTCCGAGCGTATTTCTCTTATTGTGGTCGAATTGTGTCCCAATTCTGATCCGCATCGGTATACCCAGAACTATGTTCTTCTAATCAGAATATTCTGCGGCTGTTTTCGATTGATTTGTTTGTGATTGTCAAACATTGGCCTTGTAGAAATGACTTCTTTAGAACAAATATTAACAGTACTATAGTAAATACTATAAGTGAAGTAGCTTAGCTTCTGTTAGTTCCACTTATTTAAGCTTTTTAAGCTGTTTGTTTTCTATCTAAATAAACATATATTCGACTATACTAACTGTGATTGTTCTATTTTCAGGTGTGGTCACTCCACGCTCTGTCAGTGCTAGCGGACGCATCAGGCCCTATGTTCCGCGGCCACGTAGAATCCACCCTGACGTTAGCTCTAAAGCTGGTGTTTTCCTCCCCACCCTTCCCGGAGGAACTTCACCGGAGTATCGGCAGACTGGTTGCGGCTCTTATTACGGTGCTGGGCCCTGAGTTACAAGGTACTACAAATATATTACAAAAATACTCATACATATAAACTCGTAACGATTACATCCGACAGAGAACCAAAGCTATCGACATAGCTTTAAGATAATAAACAAGCTGAAGTCGCAGATTGCCGGCCATATCTCGCGAAGAACTTACAGCCGCTGGGGTAAACTATATAACAATATTTTTTAACTAAGACCTCTGTGACCCATGTGTGCAAATAAATGATCTGTATTCTGATATAAATTTAACCATGTCATTGTTTCCACAGTAACATCAGTGGGTCGCTTCGTATGCGCGTGCGCAGCGCTTATGGAATGCGGCGGCGCGGGAGCGCGCGCAGAGGCGCTGGGCTGCCTGCAACAGTTACAGATGTTCGCGCCCACACACATCAACAACCATACTCTCGTGCCGCAGCTATGTGTGAGTGAGAGAGATAGATTATACTTATTTGGTGAGGCCTCTGGTATGTTTGACCTAGAACCGTAGTTAAGACAATAGTGACAACCTCTGTGGCGCGGTGGGCGAAGGACCGTTTGCGACGCAGGAGGTTGCGGGTTCGACTCCCGCCTCACACACCGGACAAATGTTTGTACGACCTGCAGACATTTGTTCAGGGTGTTATGGTAATTTTCTATGTATAATAAACAATATTTATTGATTAAATCGTATTGTGTTATGTTTATATCAGTTATCTAGTCACAAGCTCTGCTTGTCTTGGGGCTAGATAATGCTGTGTGAATTGTCGAGCAATATTTATTCATATATTTAATAGCCAAAAAGGTGGGTAAGTTCAATCAGTGCAGCACCAAAGCAACAAAGAAATAATCAATGTAGTATAAAAGCTAATATTAAACTTATAATAAATAATAATAAATAATGCTGGACAATTCACACAGCATTATCTAGCCCCATGGTAAGCAGAGCTTGTGTTATGGGTACTAGATAACTGATATACATAATACAATACATTACATAGATAGATATTTTTTTATTATATATAGAAAACAACCAGAACACCCGGAACAAATATCAGCAGATCGTACACACAATTGTTCCGAGGCGGGAATCTAACCCGCAACCTCCTGTGTCGCAAGCGGACCTTCGCCCACCGCGCCACATCGGTCGTCAACTTATGTTACAAAACATCTGTTATTCCAGCGTGATCTATCCAGTTCCGAGTTATCAGTCCGCCGCGCCGCCCTATGCTGTCTCCGTCAACTGTCACAGAAGGAAGCCGCTGAGGTTTGTCGACATGCTATGATGGCCAAGGACCATGTACCGGCGAAACCTTACTGTGGTACGTTAATCATATCAGCCCATGTACCTCCACTTCTGAAGATAGGCCTTTTACAAACGATGCTAATACTAACGTAGCCTTTATTGATCAATTACTCGCGATCACTATGTCGTCTTTCCACCGAGTGGGATTTCTTCCTACACTATGTTTGGCATTGAAACGCGGTCGCTACTCGAGTGGTGGTCTCAACTATTGGTACGCAAAAGTAGTCAATATTCAGTAAATAATAGGCTGATGATGATGATGATGATTATGATGAGTCTACTCCCTTCACAGGTGTGGTAATAACTGAAACGGGTCTACCAGGCGCGTTATTCGCGTTCCTAGACGTTGAAAGAGATCCAAGCGCGATATCCCACGCTCGAGACACGTTAACATGTTGCCTGCTGGCGGCTGCGTCGGCCGCCGCCTTGAAGGATTGGTTAGCGCTGGCGAAGCGTGTACTTACTATCAGACTGGGTAAGTAACATATTCATAGATGTAGAGAGTTATAACTGAGTGTCGTGGAATATAGATAAACATTGTTTCAAAGGTTTAGATCTCGATGCTGGGTTCTGTGTTTCTGGCCAATTAATGAAAAAGAGTCTTCCAGACCTTCGTAATATCATAGACGACATTGTCATGTCATGTAAGATTGTGGTCAATCGAATTGACGTTTATTATTTACAAGATGCGTCCCGCAGCTTCGTCCGCGTGGAAATCTATGTGTCAAATAGTTTATGAACCTTCCTCTTGAATCACTCAATCTATTTAAAAAAAGATCTAAGCATACATATAGGGACAGACAAACAGCGGGAAGCGACTTTGTTTTATACTATGTAGTAATGTGTATTATTTTTCAGAGGACAGCAACAACCCTGAGACGGATTTCGATATGGAAGGCGATGACGATCAGGCGGAGTTTCACGCGGAATCCGAACAATCAACGCATCCCGCTGTTCAAGCAAGATGGCCTACTAGGGTGAGATATATTTTTGTTTTTTAATATTTACGTGCTGTTTTTAATAAGCTCCTTAATTGCCAATACTTCTAGAATGCTGATTGCTTGTTTTGCTATTTGTTATATGTTTTATTTGCCAGTTTTGCGAGTAAATTCCGCTATTGCATAGTATAGAGTTTACATACAGTTTAATTTTCAATGGCAAGTTCTGTGAGCGAAGGAAACTTGATCAAATTAATAAAATGATGAACAATGCTAACTAGACAATTCATATAACATTATATAACCCTAAACCAATTAGAGCTTGATCAAATTCCACTGTTTGATATTTTAAAAGGGACTTGTGAGTAGAGTCCATGCGTTGCTATACTTAATAGTTCAAAGTAACCTAGGCTTGAGCCTGTAAACGCCAAACCTACGTCATTTTATAAAAGCCGAGAGTTTGTCAGCGTATGCCCCTAACACAGGTAGAAATAATTATCGATTATGATGTTTGGGTTATAATATCGTTGGCAGATATTGGCTTGAAAAGACGAAGGTCTGACGGTCGCTGGCTCTTAGCCCATTAATTGGGGCTTTAATTTTTTTGGTGAAATTAGCTGGTTTTTATAAATAACTCTTAAATATCCGCCAGGTATTTGCTATGGAGTGTATTCAGAAGATAATGGGCGCTTGCGAGGCGACCGGCGATGGCGCACACTTCGACCTTGTGAAAGCCACCGTTAAGAAACAACAAGACCCTGCAAGTGGTAAGAGATATTACAATCCTATTTCACGCCATTGGGCGAGCTGGCGTGAAATCGCCTAATTGTATGAGATGGCATACAAATTAGGCGAGGCCTAAATTCACTGACATAGTGTGCGAAAGGGTGCGCTAGAATGAAATTACTCCACTTAAAAAAAGGTGAAGAACAACGGTTATATTAACAAGAAACTAAAGTATACAGGTAAATAGATGTAAATAAGAAAAAATACTGTAGGCAAGGAAACATAATAATAAAATAATTTACAGCTAAAAGACATAAAACCAGCTCGGTTTAACTACTGTCTTCTAATCCTATTTTATCAAGTCTTAGTAAATTGTGGCGCAGTACATATTTTATCAAGTCTTACCAAATTGTAGCAATTGTAAAAACGAATAAATCTGTCTTTTTCAGGTGACTACCTCTCATTCCATCTATCAGACCTTGTCCGAATGGCCTTCGTGGGAGCAACGGGCGAATCTGACGCCCTGAGACTGTGTGGTCTGAGGACACTGCAGATTATCATACAACAATACGCCAGGGCGCCCGAACCGGACTTCCCTGGACATTTGTTGTTGGAGCAATATCAAGCGCAGGTCAGTTGTGTATTCGCAACAGTATTCCGCGTAGGTCTGAATGGAAATTTATCTCGGTACAAAGTAGTGAATAGAAAAAATTACAACAATTCATTCATAGCCGTTCATTATAACAGGACATTCATACACACACACACCCCCTCACACACACCCTCTCTCACACACGCACACACACCCTCACACACGTTACATAAAAAAAGAAAATACGCGTAAAAATATGCGTAAGACAGTATAACATAAACATAATATAGTGCATAAGTAGCGCGTGTCCGAAGAGTAAGAAAATTGTGCTTCCACACTCATAATAACATTTCTCGTTAATTCTAGGTCGGCGCCGCTGTAAGGCCTGCATTTTCTGGCGACACTGCGTCCCACGTGACGGCAGCAGCTTGCGACGTATGCTCAGCTTGGATTGGCTGTGGTGTCGCTAGGGATATCAACGACCTCCGACGGTAAGAGTTTACCTCCTTTTTACGACCTCGGACCTTTTCTATGTTTGGAATAGTCAAAGATGGATTGATTCTTCAAAATCATATAATTATAATCTCGGAGGTGGGCGTTACAAACAGAAAACAAGTGAGTCTTGACGATTCAGTAAGAATTATAACTAGGGTTCTTATACTCGATTGATTTCCTAAATGTGCATGCACAGCATGATTTCACAAACGAGCAGTTCTTTTTGTATAATCTTATTGTGGCTGTCAAAGCAGCCATAATAATATTATACAAAAAGATTAGACAAAGCAGCCATAAAAAGATTATAAAGAAAGTTAAAATACCATTGTAATATAAATAAATAATGCTGGATAAATTGGACAACCCACACAGCATCATCTAGTCCCAAGTTAAATATATAAATAAATTATGTATTTTACACAATAGGGCATTTTATAGTTATAACATGCAAGGGGCTTTTTAATAGGGACCCTATCTACTTAAACTGCAACTATAACAACCATAGTAACTATTGTAGTAACAACTATAAGTATATACTAGCTATATACTATATAAGCTGTCCAGCCGCTTTCTGGCAGGGTGGAAGTGGGCCAGTGCAGCGGAAGTCAAGTTCAGATCTAGCTATTATATATAGGTCCTTTTTCCAGGGTTCACCAGCTGTTAGTATCGAGTTTGGATAAATTGAACACAAAAGGGAACACGACGCTTATCTACAACGAAAGTATGGCGACACTGGAGAAGTTATCTATCATGAAGGCTTGGGCTGAGGTAAGAATACTTACATTAGGGTAGCATATTGTTTTTAAAAGTTCTTTATTTTGTTGTATTAGGAGAACAAACAGCAGTATTACACACTTTATATGTAGATAAAATGACATAATAACTCTATAACCATATGGTTATATAGTATGTGTACTTCCATGTAGAAGCTAAAAGACACAAAGTTCAACAACGAATAACCGCACATATGCAGCGTTAAATTTTAAATAAATAAATAATGCTGGACAATTCACACAGCATCATTTAGCCCCAAGATAAGCAGAGCTTGTGTTATGGGTACTAGATGACTGATATACATAATACAATACATTACATAGATAGATATTTTTTATTATACATAGAAAACGACCAAAACACCCGGAACAAATATCTGCAGATCGTACACACAATTGTTCCGCGGCGGGAATCGAACCCGCAACCTCCTGCGTCGCAGGCGGACCTTCGCCCACCGCGCCACATTGGTCGTCAAATATATATATATATAAATATGAATTGGAAAACGAACGAGAGATCAAATAAATATTGCATGCTTCAAAAGCAAGCTTTTCAAAACCAAACATTGATTCTAGCTTCTTTGCTTTGTTTCGATGATACCAATGTTGTTAAATATTTTCCACCAATATTCCTTGGGTTTTGTTACCCATACTTACCCCTATGTATACAAAAAAATGCAAAAATGTTTTAGAATTGAAGGATGGTACGTTTAGACTTGCTTGCGAATGAAAATTGGAGAAACAGTTCTGTCTTGATAACATATAAGTGATAACAACTAAATAAAATGAAATAAACTAAGAGTAACAAACAATTTTAACAAAACTTATAAAATAGTAGCAATAGTTTTGCAGCCTTTTCCTCGGATGTTTTTAACTGCCAACTGAAATAGTGTTGTAATAAGGTCCAGCGTTTTTTTTCTTCTCTTTTAAGCCATTCTTTCCGGCCATTCATGCTGAGGGTGGCCATTCTGCCGGAAATAATGTTACGTATTTCGATTATTTATAGCGGACACCCGCCCCGGCTTCGCACGGGTGCAAATGCATTGTATTATATATATATAAACCTTCCTCTAGAGCAGAACAGAGTAGAAAAATCATTTATTTGGACACAGGTACAAATGCCAGTATTTTGTACCCGTGTCCAAATAAATGATTTTTCTCACAAACGGAAAACAAAGGAATTTATCATGGGGGCCAGTGAATCACTTTATCTATTAAAAAAAATACATCCGAATCCGTTGCGTATTAAAGATCTAAGCATACATAGGGAGGGACAGACAGACAGCGGGAAGCGACTTTGTTTTATACTATGTAGTGATTTATTTATTATTTTTCCAGGTATACATAGTGGCGATGGTATCAAACAACAGCGCCCCCGGTAGCTACGTGAAACAACTCGACACTAAACCGTTTAACAACCGCGCTGAGATCGCAAAGTGGAGGAATCAGCTGTTGTCCAACAACAATCAGATTGATAACGCTAGTGCAGACGAGGAAGACGACTTTGGGGAGTTTGAGAGTAAAGGTGGGAATTTTAAGTATTTGAATATTTATTTATTTAGCATAGAATCATCATAAGCCTATGTTAGTCCACTACCGGACATAGGCCTCCCCTAATAAATAAATATAATGCTGGACAATTCACACAGCATTATCTAACCCCAAAAGGTAAGCAGAGCTTATGTTATAGGTACTATATAACTGATATACATAATACAATACATTACATAGAAAGATATTTTTGATTATATATAGAAAACGACCAGAACACCCAGAACAAATATCTGTGGATCGTACATTTGTCCCGAGGCGGGACAAATGTTAAAAAACAAACCCACCGCGCCACGGTAGCCGCTAATGAGCGCCATTTGGGGGTGGCCTATGTCCAGCACCTATGTGGACTAACATAGGCTGATGATGAATGAGCGCCATAGGGCCCTGTCTTCAGCTTGACTGCAGTCTTAGAATATGATACAATAGAAATAAAACATTTATTGTCTTAATTGAAAAAACAATAACATCATAATTTAAACTTAAACCTATTTAAATAAAATAAAAATAAAAAAACTTAGACACAAGGAGTAAATTCAGCAAGTCGCTGTAATGCACTAATGTATTTTCGAAAACAATGTTTTGTTAAAATTATGGTGCAACGGACATGTTTTTATGTGTAATTATTATTTTGAACCTACTATATTTACTTAATTACTACGGGACTTTTACCAGTGCCTTCAGTTATTCCGTGATCACGGCGCATGAAACTGTGCCGAAATATTTTAAAAAATCTAAAATTAAATAATTGTAAAAATCCCGTTATAAATGACTTTTGTGTTAATAGCCATGATAGTTTTGAAAGTTCTACGATATTTAATTTGTTAACAGGAGAAAGTCTGCTGAGATTAGTGGAACCCGAGCTTGAGAGTTTGGGAGAGAACTGGCTGGCAGCTTTGAAAGACCACGCCTTGTTGAGTTTACCTCCAGGTAAGATAATTACATTTTATATATTTAAAGGGCAATGTATACGCTTCTACAACAAAACTCCAAGTGAGTTGCAAAAATTATCAATAAATCAATTTAAAAAAAATGTGAAGCATATTCTTTGTAAAAAGGCTTATTACAAAATATCAGATTATCTAGAAGATAAAAAAGCTTGGAACGAGTTTTGCTCCAACTCAAAATCTAACAACTTACAGATAAGCAAATCATATGTACTAGACACAAGTTATGAACATACTAGTGGTTTCTTCTCACTTCTTACACTGGTGGACAAAAAATTGAAGTGAACATCAATATAATAATGAATAGTATAAAATATGACTTGTCTAAGTGCTTATTTGTAAGACTAAAGAAATAAACATTCATTTCATTTCATATAACGTTATCATAATTTATCTATTTCATAGAAAAAGTACTATGAAACTTATAAAAGAGTTATCTGACGAATTACAAATAGTGCTTACCCCAAGCTCTAGGCGGGCTAGATGATGGCATGTGGACTTTGATGTTTTGCATACTACAATCCACAATATACCTAATGTACTCCTATAATTATAGGTTTAAGTTTTTGTCTGTGTGATTGGTTGTAGTTGAAAATAAATTTCTTCAATCTTTATAAGGTTAAGTAAAGAAGCGAACAAGAAACCTTTACCTTGTTAGATTGATAGTTTTCGAGTTGGTGCAAATCTCATCCCAAGCTTTTTTATCGTCTAGCTTATCACTACATAGTAAAAAACAAAGTCGCTTCCCGCTGTCTGTCTGTCCCTATGTATCCTTACATCTTTAAAACTACGTTACGGATTTTAATGCAGTTTTTTTTTAATAGATAGAGTGATTCAAGAAGGTTTATATACCATTTGACACAGATTTCCACGCGGGCGAAGCTATTGAATTTATAGAATTCATCAGGTTTTCTAATTGTGTTTTTTTAGAATTCGCCTCACAATTACCACACGGTGGCGAAGCGTTTTATTACACCTTTATCTTTTCAGGTTGTAAGTTTTCGAATTGGAGTAAATTTCACCCAAGTTTTTATATCGTCTTGATAATCTGGTTTATGAATTTATAGAATTCATCAGGTGTAATAATTGTATTTTTTTTAGAATTCGCCTCTCAGTTACCACACGGCGGCGGAGCGTTTTACTCGGCGGAAACGGCCGAAGCCTCCCGAGCGCATTACGCGAACGCCTGGCCGTCTCTACTCTACGCAGCATCGCTTAGATTCAACGCTCATATCAACACACCTGCCCCTACTAATGGTACGTAAACATTTACAGTCAAATTAGATAGATGGACACTATCTAATTTGATAGATGAACACTTTATTGTACCACACAAAACAGAAAACAATACAAAAATAATTACTTAGAATAAAGGAAGTATAAAGGGCTGCCTTATCGCTGAGAGCGATCTCTTCCAGGCAACTTTAGGATGGACTGGATATGACAGAATAATATAGACGATGGCACTTTAACAAATAATTAATTTGTCAAAAAAAGAAAGCAAATACTTACACTACGTACATACCTACAATTCCTAGTTTTCAAAATTTCCAGCTCATTGGAAGAGAAAGCGATACCCTTTCTCTCTCACGACAGCCTTTCTCTCTCTTACTTATGCAAGTTCGATTTTTTCGGCAGAATCTGCCGAATAATTCCGAGTGAATTAGTCCTTAACTTTCTGTTTTTTGTTCCAGAAACTTCAGAAAACAATGTCGATAACCGATCAACTAAAACTGAGAATGGAAACTTCGAGTTTTTCGAACCAGTTGACGAGAGGTTCCATTTACTCTTCGGTAAGTTATTACGACTACGAACTACCATTCTAATATAAAGATAGACATAAAGATAGATGGAGACCGTGACTCGGCAAACGTAGTATAGGACGCACTGTGGCCGTTGGGATGACGATCTGAGAAAGACTGCTGGGAGATGCTGGGTGCGGCAAGCTGAAGACAGGATGCTATGTCATTTATTAGGGGCGACTTATCTGTCCAGCAGTTGACTAGCATAGGCCGCTGATGATTGCAACTCTTGTCACAGTGAGAGTCACAGTCCAAACCTGTTGTTATTTGGGAGATAATTAAAGATGGCGCCTAAAACAATGATCTTCACAAGCAAAGTTGTCAAGGTACATATAAAAAGGGCGCCGCAAAATATTGTGAACCTTGCTATGTTGTTAGCGAAGTTTTATTTGCCCGTTGGTGTCGTCTAAATAAACTTCCAACAGTTTTACGATATAGAATCACAGTTGGTTATCTCTTCTAGGTATTTGCATGGAGGCTCTATGTGCCCAACGCGATATGAGCGTCGAGAACACAATCTCAGTGTTGTTATCACTAGTCACCTTACTGGACGCAGCCGAGAACCGAGCTAGATTGTTGAAAGACAGGTAAATATTATGATAGATTTCAGCATTGGATTCAAACGTGCTTTTCTTAGATATAAAGAGGCCTATTTTCGCATAACGATCCGTTCAGCAGTTTTTGAAGTGAAAAGTCGAGCGTCTTGTCGGAAGACGGGATCGAACCCGCACGCTCCCGCGTCGCAGGCGGTCCTTCGCCCATCGCGTCACATCGGTCGTCGAATGTTTCCTTTTCTCGTTATTTAGACAGACAGACACTTCGAACAAAGTGGTTGTGCATTCGAATGTTTAAACAAATTTTGTATTTCAGGTCCCTAGCCATAGAGCTATGTCAAATGATCCATAGAACTGGCCTGACGCAGGAAAGCACAGAGGCGTTACTATTAGCTGCAGATGTACTGAAATTAATCATCGAAGCTGCTAGGGAACAACTGCATGCTAATATGCACGCTAAGATCAAAGGTACAGGGTTCAAATTGTTTTTTTGGAGTTCCACACAGCCCACACAGAGTATTATTATTATTATTAAAATTGGTACTTATAATTATGTTTGGCGACTGTTGTGATTTGTGTGATGGTGGTAATGTTTCATGATGCCACGATACAAAAAAAAAATCCAGTGAAGTCTTGAAAGAAATAGTACCCATAAAGGTTTCTCTTTTGCAAAACACACTTTTAATTACAAACCACATTAAAATATTCCCAGAACTAATATCTGATCTTCCAGTGATCTTTCTATAGTCTTTTATTCATAGCCTCACATTTTTAGTTTTTGAACAATTTTTCGTCCTCCCTAGAATTGGCTCCAGACGAAGCGACAGAAGACATTCCTCAATCGGTCCTCGAAGTGGTCCATACATTAGGAGAGGGCGGTCCGACCGGCGACTTACCTCCAGGGAAGTCTCTCGTCTTCTCATGTCTTGAAGTCTGCGTGTGTCTGCTGGTCAGGTAATACTCACTTATAACATGAGAATAAGTCTACTTTACCGTCTATGTAGCCTATTGGAAGGCATAGAGGAGATTGAGTGTATCTCCTCTATGCCTTCCAATAGGCTACATAGACGAGATTCATCAAGCCGTGGCCGTAAAGTAAGTAATCGCAGCGTCAAGCCTTATTTCTTTTTATTCTTCAAGTGATATCGTACGAGACCATAGATAATATACGAGTCCTTTTCAATTTGTGATCTAATTTCATAGAAATTTCTACCTGCCATTGGCCTCATTATTTATATGCCCTAAATAATGCAATCTGATCAATGAGTCTCGAGTCACCATGCCTACATTAATTCGCCTAAACTTGCGAAATACTCGCAATTTTAATACAAAAAAATTAAACTTAAAATGTATAAACAAGAATCATAAAATCTACGCTCTCTTTTCCAGGCGTTTACCAGCACTCAGTCCCCTGAAACAAGAGGGTACAGTGGGAGTCATCGGCGTCCCGAAAGGACTGGGCGTGCACGGAGACACGCTGCTCGTGAAGACTTTATCCGCCATGTCCGACCTGCCTGCACTCACTAGCCCTCAAGGTAACACCATTAGTGTATTATAACAGTGGGGCTACCACGCTATTAAACACATAACGTAACGCGCGTTATCAGCGTTATTACGCTAATTTTAGCGCGATTAACTTTTTTTTATAATATTATTTTGTATACTTACCGTCAGATCTCCTAAAACCCGATTTCGCCAAACAAAGTGCCATAAGTATTAAATAATTGGTTAATCAAGATTTACAGTGAAATTAAACCATGCTTTCTGTTTGGTGAGGTCGGCCTAAACCTTATCCTGAGTTTGAGCGCTGGGAGGTGCGACACAGTTTTAATCTTATGCGCTTTCCAGTGTTCCGTTGTATCTTAGAGATAATTCTTTGTTCATTTTTAATAAATATATAAATAAACACGCGTTATCCGCGCTAAAATTAGCTTAATAACTTGTGGGCCACGGCCACGAAGGATAAAAAATATAATCTATCTGCAGTTGATGGAAGATAAAAAAACCTGGGTGGCCGTGGTACCTACTCGTGCGGGGACAGGTACCTGCGGGGATATCTATTAATTACCTAACACCCTGTATATTCACTATTTATATTACATTTTTGCGAAAAACTTGGAAAGCTAGATGGTGGACTCGAATGAAAAATCACGAAAATGGTGGCCACTCTCTTCTCAGGGATACTCGATGCATGGGAAATTCGACAAATGACCCCTCAAAGGCTTTTTTATAAGGCCAAAGCAGCCACTATTTTTTATTACTACTTTCTTCAAAAAACTTGCGATGGATGTCACCCTTCCTAAAAGTGACAGAAAATGTGTGATCAGGCAGTGGGTATTGTTTTTGTTAGTTTTATGTTAAAACTAGTTAAAAGCATTATATAATTGCTTGTACTAAAAAAAATGATGTTTTACTCGAATGCGCTATTAATCACCAACACATAAATATAACTTAAATATGTATATGTATTTTATCATTTCAACACATTATCCAATGAACTCTTTTTTTTTACAGGCGCTCTCTCCATCCTCCCAACGATATTATTCCTCGCCGTAGAGATTCTGCGTCTTAGCAAAGATTCCACCACATTGTCCGAGGCTGGCATAGTGGTGCTCGAGCGGGCTGTGGATTGCAAGGTAGTTAACACTTTGACCACCACTGACGCATTTAACCCCGAATACTCCAGACTCTCGGTAAACGTAGTGTAAGACGTCCTCAGACCAGGTGGGATCACGACCTGTGGAAGACTGCAGGTATAGATGCTGGATGCGTTGGGTGAGGCCTTTGTGGACTAATATAGGCTGATGATGATGATGATGACTCAAACGCTACTAAGATTGAAGCCCATCTCAATTGACAAATTTCTGAAAGATTTTTATTGAATACTGTCAAAAAATCGCTACTTGAAACGTGCTTAAACCTGCGATGCGTTTGAGTATTCGGGCGTTAGCCTTCTTGGGAGGCTTCTAGCGTATGTTGCGGAGAATGCTCTCTACGGGTAGCATTGCTGAAGCATTGCAAGAACGTGTAAGGGTGATATTCCCCTCGTATCTTTGTCTTATTTCTTTGCCCAACTTTTGATCAAATTTCTTTGACGGATGCCCAGTCCACTCGTCAAATATCTTTGTCCAAGAGTCCTTTATGCGTAGTCGAGTTCAAATTCAATTAAATTATATTATAAATACAAAAGATTGATTGATATATGGATAAAATTACAGTTTCCCTAGGAAAGAAATAACCTTTTAACGTTTTCATAGAAAAAACGCGTGCAAAACTGCTTAATCTGATATTTTGTAATAAGCCTTTTTACAAAGGATGCTTTGACAATTTGTCAAATTTATTTATTGATAATATTTGCAAATCAACTCACTAGGTTTGCCCTTTAAAAGATTCATTCATCTTGTGTAGCCTAGTTGTAGGCACAACGAGGATAAATCTAGGCTATGAGTTGATATGAAGTAGGTAGAGGAGCGTTTGAAGTAAAATTTGATTATGTTTAGGGGGCGCGACTGACTGAAGAAACTCGCACGTCGCACTCGGTTTTGCTGCAAAGCGCGCTACACAGTCTATTGGAGAGAGTCAAGAGCGGTAAGTGAATATATGGCAATTTTCCATACTAAGTCCCTGCGAGTGTAGCAGCGTAACCGCAGTAGTTTCGTCATGACTTGTCCGTTGTAAGACAAAAGAAATAGAGGTGTAACTGCCTGTTCTAACGCATAGACTTGAAAATGATTATATCTCTTTCCCGCGCTATTTCATCGATATGCTCGCATACCAGCTCGCACAAATCTCCGCGCTGCGCCATTTCCCTGCAATACGGCGTTGGTTTGCATGTATCTTGTGGCATTCGAACATTTATATTCTGCTAAATCGAACGGCGACAAATGTAGTAATGTTGCGCAGCGGAACTCGTTGCGGTTTCGCTGCTTTGGTTTCGCGGCAGAGGTGTGCTACGGGCCTCATGTTTGGCCTCATGTTTGAAAACTTGAAAGGCGTGAGACGTGTAAGATAAGAATTGTTGGAGAGATTTCGGTCGGCTATAATTATATCATGGTGGTTTTCTCGACCTCAAAGTCCGTTTACGTTAAAATTGCGGTTAAATTCTATCAACGCCTCTATAAAAAAAAAACGTGAGTTAAAAGTTATGGTCGACAAAAGTCATTTAAAATAAGTTTCAAGAAAACATTTTCACAAAATTTTCGAAGGTATTTTGCTTTTCAATTATAACGCAACTTCTGAGTTCGAGATCCTCGTTACAGATGACCCAGACCAACGCATCGAACCTGTGACCGGCGCTCGTGGAATGGCGGTGCTGAGTCGCGCCTCGCCCGAGCCCTCATTGCACTATCCCTGCATTAACCACTTCAGGCATTGTCTAGAAACTGACGATAATGAGGTAAACTTTACTAACTTCCAGAGTAAGTGTTCAGAGTGGTAACTAGATGTCGCTAACATAAGTCGTTCGAGGCTAGATTTCGCGAGCGAAATTATCAATTATTGTTTAACAATTACACACGAATCAAGTACGTGCGCTCCGCATACTAAATAGCCTTAGATGCGCGACAATAATTAAATTCGACAGTTATTGAAATAACTTGCTTCACGTTCAAGCGGTTAAGAGTTTCGAATGGCGCGAAAACATCAGTCACGTGGCATAAGCACGTAAATATGTGTTCAAACGCATCGTAAGATTGTCGGACGTGTAGAAATAGATTTCTTGTTGTAATTTTACAGATATTCGCGTCCTGCTGCTCAGTGCTCCGCAACATCTGGTCTCCATCATCCCCGGCTGCCTGCGTGTCGTGGTGGGCGCGCGGGCTCGCCGGCCGCGTGGTCGCCCGCGCGGCGCAGGCGCGACGCCCGACTGACGCAAGTCATACGCGCGCTGCCGTCGCCGCTGTCAGCGCGCTGGACGAGTTGGTGAACGCTGCGCCTGATGCCGCACGTGAGTGTCTTATTCAATTTCATCATCATCATCAGCCTATAGTAATCAACTGCTGGACATAGGCCTCCCCCAATGAGCGCCATAGAACCCTGTCTTCAGCTTGCCTCCAGCATCTACCTGCAGTCTTTCGCAGGTCGTCATCCCACCTAGTCGTAGGGCAAGGTGGGATGGCGATTATTCAATTTTTTTTTTAATTAGATATAACAGGTATAACAGCATTAACTTATAAGCATTTTATTTGACACAAAAACTAATGGTATTGAAGTTAATTTTAATAAACTGTGATGAATTCTATGAACAGCAACTGTGTTGGCAATATGTGAGTGTCTTATTTATCTTTTTACGTTTAGAACTAACGACGTGGTCGCCCCACTGGCACAGGTGTACTGACTCATGCCACGTGCGCGTCTTCAGAATACAGGGTGCCTTGCTGTGTAAAAGAGTGCAGCTCGCTTCGCATGTCAATACTGTGCGGTTCGCTTCGCTCGCCACGCTGTGCTAGGGTTTACGCGCTCACTCCCAATCGAATCGATTAATGTACTGCGGAGAAATAAAATAACATAGCGCGTGATTACAGCACCAGCCAGCAACACTATGAATAGGGCCAAAATAATAGACCTATGCGGATATTCTATATTTTTGTTACATTTTGGTTTTGACAAGGCGCGATATAGCGCGGGTGATTTGACTTTTCTGAGAAATCTCTGTGATAAACCAATTTCTAAAGATACTCCAATTTCTTAAGTTACATAATAAAGAGCTTTAATTATCTATATGACTATTTTATATCTATTTGCACGCGGCTTTGCAGAAGATGGCGGACCGAAGGGTGAGAGAATTGTATATTGTTACTTTATTTTCAGCCGTTTTTGTCGCACTGCCGATCAAAACCATTAATCATTCTCCCTACAGCCCTCATTATTCTTTGAATACTAAAGGGTGAAAGTGCAGATTTTATCTTTTGCAAGACAACGTCAAAACTACTGACGTATCGGGCTGAATTATTTCGCGCATGAAATTCTGGACTTGGAAGGGCTCTTTTCCTGTCATGCCGCGTGAGGCTAGGAGGAGCTATTTAGCACATAACGTATACTTTATAAGCGTTATTACGTTAATTTTAGCGTGAATAACGCGTGTAAAGGCGCATTTTAGCATGAATAACGCTTATTTACGCTAAAATGCGCCTTTACACGCGTTACGTTATTGAAATGTTATTATTATCACGCGGGCCACACGCACGTGAATCAATTAACACTTTTCAGCACAGATAAAAACATACATGATAAACAACTCAAGCGAAGCCGCGGGCAGCAGCTTATAATTTGATGTTTCCTTTGTTCATATTTCTGTTTTCTGTTACAGGTATCCAAATGCTATGGCTACTCGTGCCGATAGTGATATCATACCTGCGCGAAGGCACGGAGCTTGCGCGCGCGTCGCCGCACGTGCGTACATTGCACGAGTTTGCATTGCAGTGGCTCACGAAGATAGGGCCTAAGCATCCTCAGGTGAGTTACAGCTTTATGGTCCGGGAGCTAGGTACAAATTTGGTCAATTATTTCTTTGGAGGGACTTGAACATCTGTCACTGGCTCCCGGGCCATAAGTTGATGATGATGTGCTCTCAAAATCAAGTATCAAAGAACAAAAACTCTTTATTTCCTTAAATACAATAATCAAACTCTTAGAAAAGGTCAAATTTTAACTTTGTCAGGGAAATCATTATTTCAGTAGAACTATCGAGCTTGGTCGAGGAAAATGTAAAAGCCAGAAATACAAAAAGCACATTACTCTAATGACAAATATGTATGATCTAACGCGGTACATTATGACATTTTCAATGCCAATCTTTATACCACTCGACATAAAGGTTACTTTGGGAATGCGAAGAAGGTTATTGTACTCCCTTTTCAATAAATAATTTAAAAAAATGCTTTATTACTTCAACACAAATTATTTAAAAGTTTCTCTATTCACTAAATGAATACTACATCTATGCCTGGAGGAGGCTTTCACCACTCTAAGTGGAAGTACCACTTAGAGTGGTGAAAGCCTCCTCCAGGTTCCGTTCCTTCCATGCTTCTCTATCGAAAGCCAGTCTGCTCCAAGTAACTCTTGCTACTTTGACTATATCGTCAATTTAAATAAATACCATACTAAAAAACATTCGACATTCCAGGAATTCAAATCAATGATGCAGCAGTCATCGGAGCTCCGCAACAAGTTGGCTCTCGCGGTGAAGGCGAGCCAGGCGCACGCGCGCGGCCGCCAGGCGCCTCGACCACTCTTCCAGCAGCAGTCCAATCTTCCATCTATACAACTGAAAACCGACTTTAGTGACTTCCGGTAGACAGAGAAACTTAGAGAGATATTTAAAACGTTATAGAGTCGCTTTTCGCAAGTCAATGGAACGCAGCAATATATTGGCCGACTATACAGCTGAAAACGGACTTTAGTGACTTCCGATAGGCAGAGGATCTTAGGAAGACATTTAGTACGTTATAGAGTCACTTTTCGCACGTCAATGGAACGCAGTAATAGACTAGTCGGCCGCGTATACGGCTGAAAACTGACTTTATTGAATTCCGGTAGACAGAGGAACATAGAAGACATTTAGTTTGCTTTTCGTATGAGCTTTCAACAACGGACTAGTCTGCCTACTATACAACTGAAAGCGGACTTGAGTGACATCCGGTAGAGAGAATTAGGCATATACATACAGTACCAGTGGTGGGTCATGGGAGGTTTAGAGCATAATTACCATGAACCAAGGTACGGTCTCCCAACAATAACAGGCGAGTCGGCCGACTAAACAAACCGACATGTCTACGACAGTACACCGACACAGAGTCTCTTATCTCACCTCCAAGTTACTGAGTTTTCCAACAACAGACTTCAGATTGATATGTACAAAATATAGCTTTAGAGACAAAGCATAGAGTCATCAGACCAGTCGGCCGACTATACAATGAGTTTAGCGACATTCGATTGAGGGAGAAAGGATATAAATATGTACCACGAGTCGCGAGAGTAGCATGTTGTAAAAATCTTCCATCAATAGACCAGGGGCCAAATTCTGGTCATCAATCACTTTACTATGCCAGTGGTGTCGGCGCAGAATCGTTCATATATGAAAGAAACTCTAGATAGTGCATGCGGTGCTATTTCCATAGAGAGATAAGATTGGTAGAATGCTTTCAGCCCTCAACACTTTTGACACGCGTCCTTTCATCTGTAATTTCAACACGGGTAAAATGCCAAAATGTGTCATTCTGAGACGAATCATTTAGTGAAATTCGGGCCCGGTCGGATATTACTAAAAAGTAAAGTTGATACTTTTTAGTACACCGCACAGTCTTTATTTGAATGTCTTTAGAACTGACGGCTAACAATGTAACGGACCACAAGGATGACTGAAAATGGAGTTTAGAGACTTTATGTGCACTGGGTTGGCAAAACTAAGGAAATAAACGCCCCGTCACCCATTTGTTGTATTTCATGTGAGGGTGATTATAGGAAATAGTAATGCCTAAGTATCAATTTCCAACAGATAAAAATAATGTAACTCCGGCTCCGGTATAAAATAGTCGCTTTTCTAATAATAATATATAACTAATATAACTTGGCAACAGAACACTATCATCAGTCTATCAGATTGTTTTTTGCCTTTATGAATTTTTGTTCTGTTTGTTATTATTATAAGCCTCTGGTTTTCCTCGAAATAAATATTACTAATAATTTAACTCGTACACAAAAGGAACCAGAAGGCGATTGTAATTAAATAATCGACAACTAATAAAATTATTATGACCATAAATTACTAACTTATTTAACTAGATTTAATTAAATAGATAATACTGTAATTTATAAGTTTTATGCACAAAATGTATTTTTATATCATTCCACTCAGTTATTAATTTTATTGCTTGCTTTTTGTTTAGATTTTCTTTCCGTATAAAATTATAGATGTTTTTGAATTAATTATAAATGTTCCTAATTAGAACTTAAAAATTATAACTCTGCAAAATTATTAAGAAATTATATTGCGTAGCAAATATCGATGTATTAGAAAAATATCTCATATCCTAGATGTAGATTTACTTTAACTTGACTATAAGCAATGAGAAGGAAAATATGAAGTGTTACAGAATGAAATGTTTGTATACCTATCGAAAGTAAAGTCTGTGATAATGTTGGAAAAAACTCAGTTTGCCAAATTTTATATTTTACCTTTTTCACTGCCCTAAACTTCCAAAATAAAGAGGCTTAATTCTTAGAAATCTCAGACCCAGTTTACTTTTACAAATTGACAATATTACTATAGCTTTACAATTATGATAATTTAGCTTCTAAGTCGAGTCAATAACGTGTATTTAAACAATTATTTAATAAACTTATTTTAGTCCCAACCTTGCCTATTTATTTACCTAACTTGATCGCTAAACGAATAAAAGAGAAAGTTACAACAATTAAAAAACTTTAAAAAAATCGCACTTAAATTTTAATAATATGAATGATTTATTTAATTCACATCAATGATCATCTTTGCACCATTATCGATCACTATCTTCTCGTCGCAAGTTTCAGCGGGTTTCTTGATTTTTCCTGAAAATATAAACAAAGTTTTAAGATAGATAGAGAAATAGATGATCAATGCTGCCCCCTAGCGTAGCAATTTAACTAGGCTAGAAAAGAGCAAAATGTTCTTAGAAGTTGAAGAAATGAATTTCAATTAGTTAACACTTTGACTGCGGTTTTTTTCGACGACTGCGATCTTTTTTTTAACCTAAAAAATTCGTGCTGCCGCTCTACACAGCGGTTGTGTTGCGCCGCACATGCGTTTCGTTCGAAAAATATTACGGCTTTGCTGAGTCACACAGATCTGTATTTTCTCAGCCGTTGCGCTAGTGTGGATTTACGCATATTAGTTACTTGTAGAAAACACATACCGTGTGATTTCAGCAGTCAAAGTGTTAACGCATTCGTTAGTGGTTTGATGTCATTTTGTTTATTCTACCCTCACTTGTAGCTACAAGAATCGCCGTGCTTGCCCGACCGGGCATAGGAATTAGTAGTTATTTCGCAATCATACTTTTGCATTACTAAGGGCAAGAGGCCATCGCAAAGCGCAGTAAATAGGTTTCAAATAACCAAACATTATGAGAATCACATGATTCTAACGATAAGAAGAGAACTATCGGTACTCTCAACTTAGGTGGAAACGGCTTATATAATATAAATATGTGTATCATCAATATGATAAATATAAATTCTTTATTAAATATATACAGTACACATTAAAACGACAACGCGAACGAAGGCGTAGCGTCGCTACGGTGAGGTATTCCGCATGTCTCAGGGTAGTGGCGGGCCAACCACCTTGTATTACATTTGTATGTAATACAAGGTGGTTGGCCCGCCACTTTCATTGTAGCTCGTTTCTCTGTTAGAATCTTGTTAGAATAAATGAACTCACGTCTCGCGAACGCAGGCGGTAGCGTCGCTACGGTGAGGTAGCCCGTGTGTCCCGGGGAAGAGGTAGGCCAAGCTGCCACGTTGTAGCTCGTTTCGCTGCTCGGTTTCTCTTCAACTGGCTTTTCTGAGCTCTGCAAAAACGAAAAAGGATCATTTTATATTAGCAGTTATAAGTCGAAGACAGCGTGGTCGCGGCGTAAGAATCGACCCCTAAAACTCAGCCCGTATTGTTTCGGAAAAACTGGCGTAGGGAACCTACTAAAGAAAGGGTAGCAAACTTCCTTCTGTGTATTGACGACCGATGTGGCACGGTGGACGAAGGTCCGCCTGCGACGCAGGAGGTTGCGGGTTCGATTCCCGCCTAGGAACAATTGTGTGCACGATCTGCAGATATTTGTTCCGGGTGTTCTGGTCGTTTCCTATGTATAATAAAAAAATATCTATCTATGTAATGTATTTTATTATGTATATCAGTTATCTAGTACCCATAACACAAGCTCTGCTTACCATGGGGCTAGATAATGCTGTGTGAATTGTCCAGCATTATTTTTTTTATTTTTTTATTTTTTTTATTTTAACACCTTAACTGTGATGAGATCATGAAACGGCCTGTCAAGTTAAGTGATAAGAATATTGTACAATTATATCGTGCGCTGGGCGGCGCGTGGCCGACCACATCTAGTAGATCAAAGAAACATACGCATGACATTGGAGAGCAATAGGACAAGGTTCAAAAATGTAGAGAAATACCCAAGTATGTCTTGTCTAGGTAGGTGAAGCCAAACAAATGCACCAAGTGTGATAGGTACCTACCGAATGTTTTCGTCATTTTGCTAACAGCTGTAGCGTAGTTATATGAGGTGCTAAATCATACGACTCATCTTGTCATCAATTAAATCTCAAGCCCATAATTACCGACTCATTAAGTAGGTACATGGTGCTTAAAAGTTAAAAGCTAGCATGACGTCACTAGCTGAACGTGCGAGATAAATCAGAGGTAGGTAAGATACACCGGCGGAATACGTGCTTGATGGTACCGTACTGTCGTGAACAAAACGTTTTGAAACTACAAGCAAATGATGGCCTATGTTTTATTTCACGTATTCATGTGCGTCTTGGGCTATGAAAGTGTTAGTATATCGCATTTAATGCCCAACTTTGGCGCCGCCCGCGTAGTGTAGACGCACATATCGGACGTGCTGACGATATGTGTTTCTTCACTGCACAGTATAAAACGAAGTCGCTTCCCGCTGTCTGTCTGTCCCTATATATGCTTAGATATTTAAAACTACGCAACGGATTGTAATTAGGACGGTTTTTTAAAATAGAGAGAGTGATTCAAGAGGAATGTTTATAACCATTTGACACATAGATTTCCACGCGTGTGAAGCCGCAAGGCGCAGCTAGAGTACTTACTATACACAACCACAAAAAAATAATTGTTAAAGGAGCACTATTTGCTGTCACTAACGCATACAAAAAAACAAGATACAATTGGCGGTCTTATCGCTCAAGAGCGATTTCTACCAGACAATCATGATAAGCGGGCATTTGCTGACTGCGTCATGGAAGCCATAAACACAAGGAATTTATTTGATACGTCAAGTTATAAAAAATAAAACCTTTTTTATTCAGACATATTGTACATACACATAAAAAAATACAAAAATAAAATAAAAAAGTAACTTATCACAATATTATTTGGAGCAGTCCAATCCCTACTCACAGAGTTTAAAGAGTCAGGACTCTGTTGAAAGCTGCATGATGGGCGAGGCAAACTTGCTGCCCACAACCTGCAGGATAGTGGTGGTACTGCTCCCTGTTCTGCGCATCGGCGAGGTGGTTATGCTGTTTGCGAATATTCTAAAGATGTGTAAATTAAATGAACAAAATGAACAAATAATTATCTCTAAGATACAACGGAACACTGGAAAGCGCATAAGTATAAAACTGTGTCGCACCTCCCAGCGCTCAAACTCAGGATAAGGATTAAGGCCGATCTCACCAAACAGAAAGTATGGTTTAATTTTGCTGTAAATCTTGATTAACCAATTTAACTAATTGGTTAATCAAAAAATTATTTAGCTATTTCGAATATAATAATGCACTCGACTATACGCTAGGGGTCAGGGCGCGGGCATAATTATCGATGTCACGGCACCGAACATACCGAACCGTGCGTCCTTCAGCAAACATAATCTCAAATAATTTAGCTTAACACAAGCTTCATGGGAACTTTAACACCTGCGGCATTAGACTAGCTTCAGCCCGGTTTTAGGCAGATAACTGTCTGTTTATGCTGATATTGTATAACTCTTACTTATATGTAAGTACACACGTAGGTATATTTCTGAAACGATGTAATGTTAGCATGCCAACCCTATGTATAAACATGTGTTTAGCTGGTCGGCAGATAGAAAATGCCTCGTCATTAAGCCCACCCTTTGTACCCTTTGCAGTGCAATGCAAAAAATTTTTATTTAAGTTTTATTTTTTATTATATTAATTTTAAATAAGCATTATGTCATGTGAGATAGCAGATATTTAGGCCTCACCTACAAACGAGTTCGCGCTATTCAACTGTTTAGGAGTGAAATGACAGAATGACAGAATTTTCGCTTTTATTTTATTAGGACTAACGGATTAATTAATTTGACGGCCTGTCCAGCAGCTATGGCTCTAAATATTTTCATCAAAATATTTTTTAGGCAGGTAACTAAAAATCTTTTCTCTTCGCGTTTGAGATTAAACAGTTCACTTCAAACCCTTTATGCCAAAGATTTTCTGGTGAATTTCGCAATCTAGGTTCTTAGTTTTGTAATAACGGAATAAGCACCTGCAGATAGTCGAATTCAGTAAAATGACAGAGGTTTAGAATAAATAACACGGCTCGGCGACAGCTCAGCCGCTAATAACAGAGCATCGCGTCTTCTTAACAGATTGCTAAACAGAACATTGTCTGAGAGCGATAGATATGAATTTCATGTTTTAGATTACTGGTTCTACAATAGTGCTCTTATTTCACCTTCGTTCATAAAACTACTTGAAGTTCCTCGTAATAAAATGTGTTTTATAATCGATATTCACATAATGGAGACCACGACTCGGTAAACGTAGTGTAGGACGCCCTCCGATCAGGTGGGATGACGACCTGCGAAAGACTGCAGGTAGATGCTGGATGCGGCAAGCTGAAGACAGGGCGCTATGGCGCTCATTGGGCGAGGCCTATGTCCAGTAGTGGATTGCTATAGGCTGATGATGATGATGATTCACATAATAACCGATTAATAACACAGGCGTCAATATTGTTGAAAAAAAATCCTTTAAAACGTACAAAACCCTGTTTTTTAAGTTTTGCGGGATCTCTGTCGAATGTATGAATTCATAATGTAAGTAGCGCTCCGTAGCTCGCCGAGGGAGTTTAAACTGGACCAGCCCTACCGTGAGTGTCCACGTCTTAGCTCCGTAAGTCATGACGGAGGACACACCGATTAGTTTTCATGCGATCCGGTATGGATGACGACAATATTCGACGTTGTTTCCCATACGCTGCACAGCCCAGCTGGATTCTCCTATTGGCCTCCTTCTCAAAATTGTTTTTACCTAATTGCACAATCGACCCAAGGTAAATTTACAAAGAAATATTTACAGAAAAACAAAGACAGTACGACGACCGTCCTGGTTCAATATGGTCAATGATCATGACTTTGGTTATATCCAAATTCATGCTAAGACCATGTATCGCGAGGCTGGAGCTAGTCTAGGCTTTCCAGCATCCGGTATAGCTCCTCTGGTGACTCCATGATAAAGACTATGCTACAAATACAATGCACCTAGGTTTATTACGCTACTAAACTCATAATCTCAAAGCTAAGCGTAATTCGTTGATTTCAAAGCCAATTACGCCACGTGAGCCTATAATTAGGGACCTTGACAGAATTGTGGTGAAGATTACACTAATTTAACCCCGGAGTAGAGATTAAAGATGATAATCTACGGTTGGATTGACGGAGTGGACTGTCTGGTAACCGCAGTCTGAACTTTAGGGTAGACCTTGACTTCAAGAGACTTGTAGTAGATCGTAACATATTTTGTCAATTTTGAATAAGGTTAGGGTATCTACGTCATACCGCCTCATGTGATTACAACATCTGTTTTCTGCCCTCGGCTCGGCTCGCGTTTTTCCTAATAAAAAGTAGCCTCCTCCTCCAGCCTATAATGCCGACCGCCTACGATGCAAGAGGTTGCGGATTCGATTCCCGCCTCGGAACAATTGTGTGTACGATCTGCAGATATATGTTCCGGGTGTTCTGGTTTTCTATGTATAATAAAAGATATCTATCTATGTAATGTAATGTATTATGTACATCAGTTATCTAGGTAGTACCCATAACACAAGCTCACACAAGCAAGAATTGTCCAGCATTATTTATTTATATCTTAATCCAGGTAGAACCACATATACAATATATATGTAAAATTACAACCTGATCCCTGCAGTAGTTTTGGCGTGATAATTGTGATAAGTTATCACGCCAAAACTAAGTTATCGACATAGCTCTGAGAATTAGCAAGCTGAAGTGGCAGTGGGCCGGCCATATCTCGCGAAGAACCGACGGCCGCTGGGGCAAACGTGTTCTTGAGTGGAGACCACGACTCGGTAAACGTAGTGTAGGACGCCCTCCAGCCAGGTGGGATGACGACCTGCGAAAGACTGCAGGCAGATGCTGGATGCGTCAAGCCGAAGACAGGGCGCTATGGCGCTCATTGGGGTAGGCCTATGTCTAGCAGTGGACTAATATAGGCTGATGATGATGATGATGAACTGTGATAAGGTAATTAATGTATATTCCAAACGCGTTCACTTATTTAGATTTTTTGACTTCCAGGGTTATCTACTCACTATGGGACATTCTGTATATACGAAAGTTGTGATTTGTTAAGATGCTTTAATCCTGCGTGCTTTCATAGCAAACTCACCCACTCCTAAATTAGATACCTAAGCAGAGTTCCTGTAACAAAGGTACAAAGAAAAGTTTTTGATATATAAGCTATACATAATGATAATGTTTGTAGCCTACAGCGCTAAACGCAACTTTCCATATTTATGGATCATATCTATGTTTGTCACGCAGCAGGAATCTAACCCATAGTTTTCTGTGTCTCAGGTGGACCTTTGCTCACTATTGCACGAAGGTCGTCTGAGAACTTTAACGCAAACTACTCTAGCATAAGCCAATATAGCGAAAGAGACACCGTGACATTTCCACTGTAACAACAAATACACACAAAGAACTGTTATTCTTTAGATCCTAATACATTTGCTTAGCTCTTCAGTTCTTTTAAGTAGCTAGCGAACATTCTCGAAAGAGCAATGTTTTTATGTTTATTTCTCAGAGAAACTTGAACGAAGGCCTAAATGGTAGAGCTTGCATTTTTCATAAACTTTGGTACCTAAGTATTATGTAAACGTAACGAGAGTTTCTTTCTAGCGTACATAACTATGTTGTAAAAGGAACCCATATCGGTTTTTTAAAATGAGAAATTAAGCAAAAATCAACATGACGCGATCACCCATCTAAACACTGACCGCGCCCGACGTTGCTTAACTCTGGTGATCGGTTCTCACACGGAGGCATACTTCCTACGTAACTGTACTTACCGATCTCATTAAATATTTACGTTTTTGAGAAACAACACAACAATAACTATAACTAGCTAAAACACAAAGTCGTCGCGAAGCGCCACTACACACTTTTCCCATCAAACAAAATACATTTCGTAAATCATGTCGAAATAATTGTTCAATTTGCTGCAATCGCGTGCAATAATAAACATACAATTTCTCGGTGCATTAACAGAGATATCAAGGCATTAACATGAAAAACGTAATGTCGAATGCATTGCTCTCGCAGGCACACACCGCAATTACGTAACATAAATCCATGGAGCGCGGGCCGTGATCGATGGATCCTCCATACCATGGAGTGGATACCCCACCTTAACCACTCATGATTTATAATCTGGCCTTTATTTGGCCCGCTCTAATAATACCCTCTATTTCATTACTTTAATGAGTCAATAATCATCGGCATCCTACTTTACCTCCCTGAAACAACATAAAAGCGATAAACGGTTTTATATCTCAAAATTCGAATTCTAATTCCGATTAAGCGACCATAAAGTTCGGATTAAAACATAAAACCTCCGCGCTGTCAACACAGAATTTAACCTCTCTACTGGATGACATAAACAAAAAAGGAAATAAAAAAGAACTACGACCAAAGAGGCGCATTAAGAATTGAGATAAGAGAGATGGACGAGCACTCAGCGTGCGGGTTTTATTATTTATTGACACTTAAGGTAATTACCGGAGTTGGCCCGTGCCGAAATGTGCCGTGTGGTGTCGAAGACCTTACATCAATTTTTGAGGCTCTAATAGAGTGTGCATTGCGGCACTTACGGATTAACAATAAATCGACGCAAGACAAACGCACAGCGATAAAATCTTACTTATTGCCATTCAACCTTTGGTTTAAACTGACCAGACACAAAGTATAGGATAAATATTTGATATTTTTATTAAAGTTATAGAATACTAGTAGAAGCTTCATAATACTTTTTACGTAAATTACGTTCTACACTTGACGTTAAGTAAATCCCGCTTGACTATTACTACGGAAACGCAGACATAATATCTCCTCGAATAGTGTATAGCTACCTTATATTAGAAAAGACTTTACTACTTGACTATACCGTGCAAAAAATTATAAAACAAACTACTACACAAACTATAAAACTAAAAAAAAATTATGTCAATTTTTGCCCAGACTAAAAGCAAAATATCACCTGATATCGTAAGGCGACTGTCTAAATTGAAAAGTCCAACAAAGGCTTCTTATCTCAGGTCATCAACCACTGGCGTCAAAAATAAGCCATACTCCTTACCTTAAACGGTAAACAATTCGCAGAATCAAACAACAAAACGACAATATCACTGTTGAATATAATCGTAAAATGCTTTAGGCACTATTTCCAATGGTCGAGTGTTTCTATCTACTTACAAAATTGCAAAACTGAGGTTTTAGTTTCACAGAATAGAATCGACTTAGGACATTTAAATCTTTATGAGAAAGTCCTTTTCATGGAATAGGTTAGGTAGGTACATAGTACTACTGATACTACTACGGTTATGCTATATTTAAAGAATTGATTAAGAAGTAAATGGGCCAAAAATTCAGCATTTCATTTCATTTTCAGCTTATTGATATTGAAGTAATGCTGAAAAAAGGTCTTTGCAATTGAAATTAATCAATAGTCAGTAATGTTCTGATTGATGTAGTGATTTGACTTCTTCGTTTGTTTATTCTATGCCTGTATTTTGTACCTGTGTCTAAATAAATGTTGTTTCTATTCTTCTTCTATTTTGATATGTAATGCGGTGATATGTAGTGCGGACGAATCTGTGCTTGCTTCCTGCCTTTCTGTGAGACTAAATAGGCATGCTATACTGGATATAAATGAGACCCCTCACTATCTCCGTCAAAAGCCAGCCTAACCCGCAAGTGTTTTTTATCACCGACTCATGTACCCTGTCGCCATAACTGTCCGCTGGTGATAAACCACCGTACACTCGATTTAGACGTTTATAAATAAATAAAAAGTGAAATAAAATAAATGTGTCGGGAGATATGTGGAGTGCGTCGGTAGCGCCCGAGAACTTGTTTTAGATATGGCACACGCAAGTTTTTTATATCAAAAAGGTTAAATATATGTTAAGTTATAATGGTTGGATAACGTAGCCAGCATTTTGTATATGAAATCCTAGGAGAAAGTTACTAGTTACACTAAGTTTTTTTGCCTTTGGCGATAAGCCAAGACTACTAGGCAAAAAAACTTAGTGTAACTTTTAATTTAGTTTTTTTTTTGGATTGTTGAAGATCAAGACTTGTGAAAAGTGTTGTGTTCAGACTACATAACCGCCGCGAAATTATGGTTCCCGATATATAGTTATAGTTATCGCAAAGTCAATAGTTTCGCCATGACTTGTCCATTGTACCAAAAGAAAATTTCATTTTCAGTTTCAGTTTAATGAATTTTTATTTCACAAAAGAACAAAGTTCACTTAAATGAGAATGTATACAATATACTTAAGGGTCCGGCGACCCTCGCTTGCAAAATCGCTCTGAATATCGCTGTCCCTGTTTAACTCTTGCGCCGCGCCACATGTGCGCGCGATAGCAATATTAGCCGTTAAAAATTTGGTGTGTTCCGTAATACCAAAAATTATGACTGAAAACTTTTTGTATTCTTCACAAAGTATTGTTATTCTGTAACTAGACAATATCAGCTATGTTCCTTAATAAATAAAACGTAAGATATTGATGTTTTTAATACGAAACAAATAGCAAGAAAACTTGTCCATTTTCGCAGAAAAATGTGCAAATTTCGATTTTAATTTTAGGTAAGTATTTTGAAAAAAGAACTATTTAGGAACCTAGATAAATACTATTCAAATACAAATAATACAATATTATAGTGGAAATATGCTTGAATTAGAAATAATTTTGGTATTATGTTTGTATGAAGAATTCGTCCCTCTGGAGGCCCCTTAAGCTTACTATCTTTACTAATTATATTCTGCTAGTATTGTTATAGGTACATAGGTAGTTATCTAGTAGTCTAAGTTATTTTACAATGATATTGTGGCCGCCCATTGTACCTGTCGCATATAATGTATTTTTGTAATGATTAATTTAATTATGGTGTACATAATACAATAATTTTTGTATTGTATTGTGTTCCGTTCTGTATAATTAACAAATTTTATCATATACCTATATATATTGTTTTAATTTTTTCTTAAAAACGTGCATTGATAAACAGTTTCTGATGTTATCAGGTTAGTTTATTATAAATCTGTGCAAATTTCATTTTCATTCCACAAGTAAATCCTTCAGAGCCTTGTTCACAACGGCCTTTGTAAAGTTCTCAACATCTCTTGTTAGTTCAACATCTCAGTTGTTGATCCAGCTCAGTAAAAGCCTGTAGATGTCTTAAAACCGTAGGTTCGATATATCCGCGTGATTCATTCGCCCCCATTACGGACAGCCGGACAGATGACGGTATAATGGCGATGGATTTACGATACCGACCGTAATGCCGTAATCGGACCCCGGGATTGGTGCACTTTTAATTAGGTTTACTTCGTTGAATGCAAAGTAGTTACTACTTATGTCTTACTAGCTTGTGCCCGCGGCTTCGCACGTGATAAACAGCCCCATACCATATCTGCTTAGCTTGGGGCTAATTGATGCTGTGTAAATTGTCTAGCATTTTTTAGGGTTCCGTATTCAAAGACTCCGCTGTCCATCCGTCTGTCACCATATCAGGCTGTATATCATAAACCGTAATAGTTAGCCAGTTGAAATGTCAAACCACAGATGGTTTTCTTGGTGTATTTTTGTTGCCGCTTTAACAACGTATACTAAAAAACATCTGTAATAACATTCATCTCAATAACATTATACATATATTTAAGGGGGCTTAAAACGGCGAAAAAATTACGTTTGTACAACATACGTAATTTTTAGTCGCCGTTTTAGTAGATAAATCGCACCTTCGTGCGCGATTCCGACTCGCACTTAGCCAGTTTTTTTAATCTAGTTTTTCTTATGCCAAAAGTTACCAGTTACTGGTGGCTGATGAAGACCAATACCATCAGAAGACAGTAGCCCTATCACGAAATGAGCAGCCGGTTTCGAGGAATGCATTCGGAAGCCGACTCATGAGATGAGACGCGTGATATATCACCCGTGCCTCGGAATATGTAATTTGTCTTCGAAAGTTGTTTCAGTGTCGACAAACTGGTCGCCTTTATGTACATTTGTATTGATGACATTTGATACAAATACATACAGGCTTTATACAAATCATAAAGATGGCGGGGTGATCTCGACAAATACCTCTACATGGTACAAAAGAAAAATGGCGACTGGAAAAAAAAACATATTTATTCTTAGCTTGGTGCAGGATGATGTGAACCGTCCAGCATTATTTATTAACACTTTGACTGCGATTTTTTTTCGACGACTGCGATCTTTTTTTTAACCTAAAAAATTCGTGCTGCCGCTCTACACAGCGGTTGTGTTGCGCCGCACATGCGTTTCGTTCGAAAAATATTACGGCTGTGCTGAGTCACACAGATCTGTATTTTCTCAGCCGCTGCGCTAGTATGGATTTACGCATATTAGTCACTTGTAGAAAACACATACCGTGTGATTTCAGCAGTCAAAGTGTTAATTTAATATCTATTTTAATGCTATAACTAGCCAAGGAGCTAAAAAAAATTTACAAGTTAAAAAAGAAAAGCATATCATAAAGTAACGATTTAACCAGTTTCTAGAAAACCAAGTGAATACAGAACCAGTTCTTAACTTGCCCAATTACAAAAATTAATCAAACCCAACCTAAAACCAACATGTTGCAAAAACAATTTATCTTTTTACTTCATCTAATCACGGTCATCTACAAAACAATTAATCAGTACAAATTGTTACAATTTCAATTAACAAACTATCACGTGTCATAAAATCGGAAATAGCTGACACAGGTAAGATTATATTCACTTAGGTAAGTTATTTGCTCGCAATTAAGAACGGGTAAATAAATAATGCTTGTCCATCCACACAGCATCATCTAGCCAGATACTAAATACAACATGTGTTATGGGTACTAGATGACGGATATATGTAAGGTACAATAACATATACCTATACATTTTTTTTTATTATAAATACCTTAATAGAAAACACACAGAACACCCGGAACAAATTAGCACACACAACAAATCTGCAGATAAATAAATAATGCTGGACAATTCACACAGCATTATCTAGGCCCCATGGTAAGCAGAGCGTGTGTTATGGGCAAAAGATAACTGATATACATAATACAATACATTACATAGTTTTTTTTTTTTTATTATACATAGAAAACGACCAGAACACCCGGAACAAATATCTGCAGATCGTACACACAATTGTTCCGAGGCGGGAATCGAACCCGCGACCTCCTGCGTCGCAGGCGGACCTTCGCCCACCGCGCCACATCGGTCGTCAAAGAAATATTATCATACAAATATTTATCCCTAGGCGGTAATCGAACCCGCAATCTCCTGCGTCGCACGCGGACCTTCACCAGCTGCACCACAGAGGTAGTCAATAATACCGCGTTCAAGTAATTTAGAGGCATGTTTATCTCCGCAGACATACATACCTTACCTACCTACGTCTAATGGACATGATTTTCTCAAAAATGGGGAATTTGGGCGTTGATGCTTACGCTTTAGAAGTTTAGAAAATATTGACTCTACGAACTCCACTTGTTCTTAAAACTGGATTTTCTGTAAAAAAATATATAGTCAAAAATGGGGAATTTGGGCGTTGATGCTTACGCTTTAGAAGTTTAGAAAATATTGACTCTACGAACTCCACTTGTTCTTAAAACTGGATTTTCTGTAAAAAAATATTTAGCTTTTTTCATAAAACATTTTAGAAACTTTGCTAGTCTACCCAACTGTCATCATACCTACTTGTAATTCCTTGTCTGGACATTTAAAAAAGAATAAAATAAACTAACCCAGCTGTTTACTATTGGCCATGGCATTAATTCAAACATTACAATTAAATACGTTGCAATTAGATAAACGGTACCTTGCGCAACTATTTTTGTCATTGAAATTAATTTCATGTTAGTATAAAAATACATTCAAAGTAAAATAAGTAGCACGTGTGGGCTGCTCTAGGGTTGTCAATCAAAATCTAAGAAACAATCTAAACACACTTATATTTTTATTGTGCTAGTTTTGATGGAAGGATGTTTGTTACTCATCAAAATGAAACAAAAATTATGAGAGAGATTTGTTTATCCAAAAAACCATATAATGTATGTATTACATATTTTAAACCATGCTATGATTGATACAGGGGTGGCGAGATAAGGAAGAGGCCTATACTCAGCAGTGGGTGTTACCGGCTGATAAGATAGATGATTAAATTTAACAGTATATTAAATCAATCATAGTCCTTGTACCAGAACACCCAAAACAAATATCTGCAGATCGCACAGCACTTGTCCCGAGGCGGGAATCGAACCCGTAACCTTTTCTGCCGCAGGCGGAGCTTTGTCCGCGTCGCCACAGAGTTCGTCCGATCAATAAAACATATAGAACGAAAAAGAATTATAAAAAACCCCGACAGCCCTAAAAGAGTAAGACCCCCCATCGAATCGATAATCGTATTACAGAGCAATTGATCGATTATCACTCGATTCGATTGCTAAGTCCTATACTTTCACCGAGTGTGAATGTCAAACCTCAGTGACATTAAACTTGTATCGATTACGAATGCTTAAAGGTATTTGTATCGTCTTAAAATCCTTTTAGTTACGGACGTTTGGACGAAAAGTGCTGTTATGACATTAAGACCTCTTTATCGCTCACTGCGCAAGAGTTGAGGTAGTGACACTCCTGTTTTATGGAGCACTAGCTGCGCCCCACGGCTTCGCCTTCGTGGAAATCTATGTTTCAAATAGTTTATAAAACTTCCTCTTCAATCATTCTATCTATTAAAAAAAACCGCATCAAAATCTGTTGCGTAGTTTTAATGATCTAAGCATACATAGGGACCGACAGACAGCGGGAAGCGACTTTGTTTTACACTATGTATGCTTAGAGTCACACCACCGCAACTATTCTCGTGGGTGCCGTGAGAAGCGACTAAGGGATATCCACCGGGTAGCAGCGCCTCCTAGAGAACTTTCTACCACCGAACTGCGAACACCACCCGCCTGCCCAGCGTGGGGATTATGGGCATTACCATGAGGATCTTAAGACGGTACCCCGATGAATGAAAATAAAATGGTGTTGTGTGGTTTATAAGTTAATTAGCCCAAGTTAATAAACAAATATGTATTTCATTTCATCTATTTCTCAAACAATTTACATTGTGTCGGAAATGTTTACATACGGGTAGGTACATGTTAATAATAAGTAAATTGTAAGATTACAGCGACACTTGATACAAAAATAAATATTAAACAAAAAATGGAGTATAATAGTTAAATCACTTTTATACATAATAATAAATAATGCTGGATAATTCACAAAGCATAACTAAGAAGAGAGGGTGTCATGATGTGTATCTAAAATCGCATTATATTTAGATTAAGATAAGCAAATCAATTGTATTAGACACATAAGTTATATGAACATACTAGTGGTTTCTTTTCCACTTCTTCCACAAGCGGACAAAACATTTAAGTGAACATTAAAAAAAAGTTGTTTGATAATAACTTAGAGCATTAAACCAGGATAATAATGAATATATATAATTTTTCTTGTCTAATTTCTTATTTTGTAAGCCTAAAGAAAATAAACATTTGAATTTCAATTTGATGACTGGAAAATTACTATGGTTGAATGATAACGATTCTCAAGAGTTCGGTGGTCAAGCAAGATTCTTCTGGCCATCTGGGCAGATCGAATGCTGCAGAAATGCTTGCACGTGGGCTTTCTGAATGGGCCGGTTCAGCGTCACGAGAGCATTGTGGAGTTTTTGCCGGTCGTGCCTTCCGTGTCGGAGGTCGGCTGATCGCTACTGTGGCCATGGGACGTGCGAGAACGAGAAACCGTACTAATAGGTGGAACTAAAAGTGTTTGGTGTACGTAAGTTATATTCAGTAAAAATCTAAGTAGGTTTATCCATTTAAAACTAGACTTTACGTAAAATAAAGAAAAAATTTAGGTAGGTATCCATTTAAAATAAACTTTCTGAGTCATTAAAACTTTGTAGATTTTAGTGGATTATAATAAGTTAGTACATTACATTTAGTTTTTCATTGACATTCAGGGTCCGAAAAAGCAATTTAAATTGTATTTCTTCAATTTATAAATTTCAAAGTGTATTAATTTCTTAATAATTTAAAGACAATTTCGCAATAGATATCAAGAATCAGTTTATAAATGTCTTAGTTGTTAGGGAAAATAAAATATGGTATCAAGAAAACCATTTTAGAGGATAAAATTAACTATCACCCCACTTTTTTCTTCAGCTTGCGAGGAGACAGATATGGTTATGAGATATTCCCCCATATCTTTAGTCATTACCTCAAATAATTCTCCACTTAAAGTTGTTCAAGGGCGTTTCGAGCATTCCTCCAAAACATGCTCGAGATCGGCTTAGTCGTTAATTTGGTTATAAATCAACCTCACTCGAACATGGTTGAGACGAGTCAGTGCGTCACCGTTACCGTTACCGTTGTAGGTTTCATCGTCGTTAATGTAATTGAGATAGTCTCCAAAATCCATTGTAAATAACAACAAACTATTTCGAGGAGCATTCAAGGTAGGTAGCGACGTACCTTGAGATGAAAGTTCGGTATTCCACTCGTATGAGAAAATTCTCGAAGGCTGTTTCGAGTGAAGGATTTTTTTACCATCAAGCATACCGAAACGCATTTGGAGGTTGAGTAGAGTTTGAATCGAGGTCGAGGTAATGACTAAAGATATGGGGGATTATGTAACTTAATTTATAAAACTTTGGAAACTATCATGGTTATAAATACTAAATTCATTTAAAAAAAAACAAGGCCAAGTATTGGAAAATTCAAAAATCGAATCATGGTAAATATCCCGTTTTAAATGACTTTAGCGTTAATTTATATAGGGTGTAGAACTGTTTTTTCTCCGAATACAATAAAAATAAATAAAAAACATATTTGGTTGATCCGCTAACAATGGTCCTTTCTTTACCTTAATGCAATTCTAAATATCTATTTTTAAAGAAGGCATGTCTGTCTGCTTTTCTAAAACACAATCCCTTATGGTGTTTCCTATATCAAAATTAATGTGTGTTTTATAATAAAATTGTTATATTATTTTTATGTACAACTGACCGACATCAAGTGTAACATGTGTACCTACGGTGGAACTGAATAAATTAAATAAAATAAACTTACGTATTTCCTCTATAATCTCGGATGTCCCACCGACAATGGACACAGGCCAGGTCAGTCGGCGGCAGATCGTGACCCTTACCTACCTACCAGTCAAACCGTCCCGTTGTCAATCCAAATCCTCAATGGACCGAGACCATCCCCTTTACAAAACTACCAACTTATCTGTGCGGTCAAAATGGGAACTAAAGTTGCCACTTCCATATTACTTTACGAAATCAGTAAATCAGTAATATTTAATCACATAAGACATGGTACATAATATATTGGTGGAATAACACAGTAGAGCTGCATATCTCGCCCGAATGCAGGCACGTGAATATAAAAATTAATACTAACTTTTGAACTACCACTACTTAAATTAAGTATTTTTGTTTCATTTATAATTTTCCTATATTTCGCCATATTATACGAGTATCTGCCAATAAAAACTACTCGTTTGCAACTGTTTCGAAATATATAAAACACTCAATCTAAGACAATATGTGGTAAATTTCCTCTTACAAATTTTCGACGCTAGCGCCAACGCCAACAGCATTATTATGTTGGTAGAATTAATAAGATGCTTTTACACAAAACCGAGAAAAAATACAGAATAGAAACGTGGAAGGATTTGGATAATTCTGTTGACCGTTTAATCACGGTTTTCGTTACGATGGGAAATAGCTTATTGTTTGTGTTTGAATAGCCTTTTGTGAACATGAATTGCCAAAAACTGTTCACAGGCAATATAAGAATGAAAGAAAATTTGTTTATTGGTTCGCTATAACGGCAACGTGCAATATTATGATAAATTAAATTAAATTAAAATTAAATTCGTTTATTGATTCAGACTTATGATATATCCATATTGTGATTTGTTAAGGCATTTAAAATTACATCATCAGTGCTAATGTAAAGAATGCAATGCAATTTGACTGAAATTACATTACATTCCCTACACCAACACCTACAATTCAATTTATATAATAGATTTGTTTAGCATAAGGGTTTATTTGACTTGACATCCAGTGCCTTTGCAGGCTACTGCAATGTCTGTCCACCAGAACACTTAGCAAGCTATTGGTGCTGCCCAGCATCCTGTGTCTGACGGATGTTATTTTTTGACGAATTACAGCGTAGAAGTCCTTAGTGTGTGCATCAGCAAACATGCCTGACGCACTACAGTGCCTGGGCAATAATAGAAATGAGAACATTATATAAAATATGTTAATATTAAAAACAAAGGAATAACCTTAGATAGTAAACTTCAATGGGGCCCACACATAGATAAGCTATCGAAGAGACTTAGTTCTGCAGCATATGCAGTTAAAAAAATCCGTCATCTTACAGACGTTGATACTTCTAGACTAGTCTATTTCAGCTACTTCCACAGTATTATGTCTTATGGCATACTACTGTGGGGGAACGCTGCAGATATAAACACAGTATTTGTGTTGCAGAAGAGGGCTGTTCGTGCGATCTATAATATGGGTCCCAGAGAATCCCTACGTGAAATATTCAAAGAAATAAACATAATGACAGTACCGTGTCAATATATTTATGAAAACTTGTTGTACACTCATAAAAATATCAATCGGTTCACTAAAAAAAGTGATATACATAATGTAAATACTAGAAATAAGAATAAACTCGCTGTGCCCACAACTAGGCTACACAAGATAAATGTATCTTTTAAAGGGCAATGTATACGCTTCTACAACAAAACTCCAAGTGAGTTGCAAAAATTATCAATAAATAAATTTAAAAAAATTGTGAAACATATTCTTTGTAAAAAAGCTTATTACAAAATATCAGATTACTTAGAAGATAAAAAAGCTTGGAACGAGTTTTGCTCCAACTCAAAATCTACCAACTTACAAATAAGCAAATCAAATGTACTAGACACATAAGTTATGAACATACTAGTGGTTTCTTCTCACTTCTTCCACTGGTGGACAAAAAATTGAAGTGAACTATAAAATAATTTAATAGTATAAAATATGACCTGTCTAAGTGCTTATTTGTAAGCTTAAAGAAATAAAAACTTTTCATTTTCATTTTCATTTTCATTTGTATTTATACTTATAGCTATCAATAGGTATTTGTTAGTATGTCTCAATTAAATATTATTCTATATAACACGCCACCGTCTATACTTGTTCTAACACTTCATGTCCATCCAAAGGTTGTCTGCCAGAGATCGCTTTAAGCGATAAGGCCATCCATTGTACAATTCATTCTTTATTTGTCATTTTCCTGTCCAGTGTATCTATTTTTTTGGTGTGCAAAAAAGAATAATTGGATTGTATTGTGATTGTTTTGTAATTGTATTGTAATTGTATTGTAATTGTATTGTAATTGTATTGGAATTGTATTGTAATTGTATTGTATTGATGTAGGCATAATAAAACTTTTATTTACATACATTTAAACTTTTTTTACATAATGAGCGTGATTTGTTGTTATGTACCTAGAAATCAGGAACCCTGTCTTAAAGCTTAATATACTTTTAAGTTGTTGTTATTCAAGATGTTAAATTATATTGTTTCAATATCATTCTGCCTTTTAGTAGGTATGTAGGTACTAGGTTCTACCGATTTGCAATAGCTTTTATTCCCTAATTGCTATATTAGCTTCCTCGACTAATACCATCAATCTCACCTATTACGAGACAATGGAAGCAAATGAGTTCATTTACGTAATTTGTTTTGTATAATAGATCCTATTGATGAAATAATGTTTTGTTTTAGAGGGATTGATGAAATTGCGCTTTGTTTCGACAAATTGATTCCGCCAAGGTCCCTTGTCAATCATTGAAGGTACAGTTAACGGTTTGCTATATGGCGTTTCTATGTGGCATTGCAAATCGTACCGTAAAATACGTCAGGGTATTATGTTATGCATAAAACGTACGTAATGTAAGGCTAATCGGCAATAAAAGCAGAATCATGAATACATTAAAATATAAATTAAAGTTAAAGGAGCCACAGTGTAATTGTGTGTAAAAAACAAGAGATAAGATCTTAAAGAGTTATTTTAACTAAAAACATATTTTTAAACTAGTAATACACAGCCCTTTAACATTCCTTTAATAATAGAGCCATATTAGGGCTTATAATTGAAAGAGGGAATTGTGTTATAAAGGCCTCCTCATCGAAATCGATGAGGAGGCCTTTATAACACAATCTTTCTAATTAAATTAACTTCACCCTTATTTATCCTACTAAGAGGCATCGGCATATTCGGTTTTAGATGTGCCATGACAATATTCGAGAACTGTAATGCTAAGGTCAAGTACATTCTTAAATGCATTGTGAAGATTCACGGATTGTAAATTGAGAAATTACAAGTAGGTATAGGTACTAACAATTGACACCAATCAAACTTGTTTTAATGTGAGTGATTCATTCAAGTTTTTAGTCAATAATTATGTATCCAAGGTTTACATGACAATCAATATACTCGTACAAAGAAAAATATTTTAAAAATAGCTAAGTAGAACCTCGCCATATGCTGCCGCTGTGTGATGGCATACCCACTAATATAGATATCGTTTTCGATCAACTCGCATACGTCGACTACGAAAAAAATGACCATTTCCAAATTCAAGATGGCTGACATCTCTATATCGCAGTTTATACGCGCTTTGAGACGTGCACCCACATAATATGGGTATCCTTTTCTAATAACTCGCATACGTAGATTACGAAAAAGATGTCCATTTCCAAATCCAAGATGGCTGACATTTTTTCATCGCAAAATTCCTTTCTTATATAGGTATATCGATTTCAAACAAAATAATACGAAAAGGGGTTCTTAATAAAAAATAACTGTTATACATAACCGCCGCGAGCTGCTTGCAGCTCGCTCACACCTAACAACTAGTTTTTTATATATGGATGGAGGAGGCTCAGGCAGGACTGCCATTTATGGCGTTGGTTGTATGGAAGAGACCTATGTCAAACAGTGAAAACATATTTGATGTTTTTTTTATTAAGATTGTATAATTAATTACTATGTTTAGGATTTACTGTCAACATGTTTGATTTGTTTACTGCCCTGTTCATTTAGTTCTACGTGTATTACATAATGACGGAAATTGTTTTGGAATATGTAGGCATATCTTAAGTTTCGTAATATTAAGTTTCAATGTACTGTTTATCTCCCAAATAAAAAAAAATTATGTTCCACCATGGGACCCTTGTTGTTCCATAAATAAATACTGCAGTGTTTCGGCCTTATAGCTCGCAGAGGCTCAGACTACCAAACTCACATTCGACCACCATGTCGCCATTCAAATGTGATTTTATTTAATGATATCTTTCTCTTTATTTTATTCTTTATAATAAATAATACTGGACAATTCACACAGCATTATCTAGCCCCATGGTAAGCAGAGCTTGTGTTATGGGTACTAGATAACTGATATACATAATACAATACATTACATAGATAGTTTTTTTTTATTATATATAGAAAACGACCAGAACACCCGGAACAAATATCTGCAGATCGTACACACAATTGTTCCGAGGCGGGAATCGAACCCGCAACCTCCTGCGTCGCAAGCGGACCTTCGCCCACTGCACCACATCTGTCGTCATAGAACCTATGTCACTACTTTCTTGAACAACATTAACATCGGTACCTATATCTTGCACCAATCGTATCCGAGACAATGGGTGTAAGTGGTTAGTAGATCGGGGTCAGGACAGGTCACGAACTGAGCTAGTTTTGGGGTTACCAGCTACCTATCAAAAGCTCTGAGTGCGAAATCTGTATGACGTGAGGAATGCCGCTGGCAATGTTGGCAATAGGCTTAAAGTGACAACATTTTGTAAAGCTTAGATGAGCTTAAAGTGTGCTTTGTACCTTAGACTAACCGCAGCTAGAGTGTGTCGAAAGATTTAGGCATTGAAGGTTGTCTGGTAGATATCGCTATTGCGCTGAGACCGTTAATAATTACTTCACACTAATATTATAAAATTTAATTAAAGTTGTTACTTCTTCATGCCAAAACTGCTCCTTACATGTCGCCTCGAATTAAACACAGACAATTTTTGTATCCCATGTATATACTTTTTTGTACCCATAGAAATAACATTTGAAAGTTTCCATAGAAACAAGGCGTGCGAAGCCGTGGGTCAAATACTAGTGTTTTATACTTGTTTGGTTTTTACATTTTTCAATAAAGTATTTCTATCGATCTAATTTTTTAAAAGAAAAAGTATAGGAGCAGCTGATGTACTTGTGTGATTCAAAACGTCTACATCCGTTTAATATGTCGAAAACAAATTTCACGTGGATTAACACTTTGAGTGCTGAAATCACACAGTATGTGTTTTCTACAAGTGACTAATATGCGTAAATCCACACTAGCGCAGCGGCTGAGAAAATACAGATCTGTGTGACTCAGCAAAGCCGTAATTTTTTTCGAACGAAAAGCATGTGCGGCGCAACACAACCGCTGTGTAGAGAGGCAGCACGAATTTTTTAGGTTAAAAAAAAGATCGCAGTCATCGAAAAAAAATCGCAGTCAAAGTGTTAATAACTTTGTTCTCTAACTATTTTCATGTATAACGTTCCAAAAGAGTAGGTACCTAAAGATGTATCGAGGCGAATTCCAGTTTTTAACCGACTTCGAAAGAAGGGGGAGTTTCTATGGTCTTCTGTATGTATTTTAACTAACTGGGTCTTTTGCTAGATCTATAGAAACTTTTATGTGCCTGGAAGTCTGAAAGGTCGTGTTGGAAGTCTGAAATTCCAATCCCCGCCCTAAGAAATAATTTAAATCTATTGTTCCATACAGACAATCAATCATTATTTACGGATGTGGTGCTTTATATCCTAGTACCTATCAATCAGAAACGCCTGAGTACCATGATCTATATATAAAATCAATAAAATTAGGTGTCTGTAATGTCAAAATGACTGAAAAAAGTGCACTCACATGCAGACAAACAAACAATAATCTCCGTTTCGCCGCCGTCGTGGGTAAACATACAAAATTAAATACGAATAAATACTTAAACATCATAAATAAATAATGCTGGACAATTCACACAGCATTATCTAGCCCCACGGTAAGCAGAGTTTGTGTTATGGGTACTAGATAACTGATATACATAATACAATACATTATACAGATAGATATTTTTTATTATACATAGAAAACGACCAGAACACCCGAAACAAATATCTGCAGATCGTACACACATTTGTTCCGAGGCGGGAATCGAACCCGCAACCTCATGCGTCGCAGGCGGACCTTCGCCCACCGCGCCACATCGGTCGTCAAAACATCTAACAATGTATGTACTTAAAACAATATGTAACAAATAACAATTTTTAATTTGTTTTAGCTAATCCCTGAAACGGCTGCACCAATTATGAAGGGACATTCACTGATTTTTATAGCTACCCGCTGCAGCTGTTAGCATCAGATATCTGCCAGTAATTATATAATTTTTAGAAAAGCTTTTTGATGAATCCATACACACCCCTCACAGAAGACAAAATTATTACTACAAAAAGCGTAGCTTTTCACGGCTAGAAAAACGTGTGTTAACAAAGGCTCTTAGGGATCCGCGTAATATAATTAAAACCCTTGATATTATGAGTTGTACGCAGGCGGAGCCACGGATACTGCTAGTATGTCTATGTGTAGGATTGAATCTATTCTACTAACCGACACTGGTTGGACAGTAAACATTATTTATTGAGACAGTTAAGTTTAATTCGATCAAGGCTACTGCATTGTCTCAATTTTATGGTTGTAATTAAATGTATATCGATTAGCATAGGTATTCATTACAATTATACCAACCTGTAACAGACTGTAAATTCTTACATGATGAATTCTTACACTACTCCTTTTATAAAGAATTTCTCGACTAAAATTTTAGAAAATATTACTTAAACCCAGGTCATTGTGCCTACATTATTAACTCTGCTAGCGTTTCTTAAGCCTTTATGTTGAGTGTCCAGGTAACTTTTAAAACTTGTATAATGATGATGTGTTTCCTGGTTGGCAGGTAGAAAATGCCTCGGCATTAAGCCCACCCTTTGTACCTTTAATAGTGCAATAAAGTTTAAATTAATAAATGATAATATAAATCGTCTACTTTCTGTAAATCTTCTCTAAATTGCTGCTTTTTTTTTTCTTCAAATTATTTGTGGAAACTTCTAATTGGCCTTCTATATTCTTGTATCTAATCTTTATCTAGCTGTAAGTTTTCCTAACGCGAAGAACCGACGGCCGCTGGGGCAAACGTGTTCTTGAGTGGAGACCACGACTCGGTAAACGTAGTGTAGGACGCCCTCCGACCAGGTGGGATGACGACCTGCGAAAGACTGCAGGTAGATGCTGGATGCGGCAAGCTGAAGACAGGGCGCTATGGCGCTAATTGGGGGAGGCCTATGTCCAGCAGTGGACTGCTGATGATGAAGTTTTCCTATGATTGTAAAAAAAAAGATGTTAATTTTGACTAAAGCAGCGGCCGATCATACTTTTAAAAAATCTAAGCTTTTAGCTAAAAAATGTGTACCGTAGCTACTGCCTTTTTCTACTAACGCAACCTCTTCCAACAATAATGGAGACAGTGTATTTTTTCCATCTACAATTCCCTTACAATTTCCCCACAAACTAGCAAACCTACGAGCCGTTACCAAAGCACTGGTAACTCGTTCGTTTGATACTTCATTAACAGCTTACACTCCCACCAATACTTGTAATTGCTGAACGTACAAACTTGCGATTGTAACATAAATATGCAACAGTTACGACTAGCGAGTGTGAACGCGACACAAGCTACCAAGGTACACTTACACGGTAATGTAAAGGGGGATTTATATTGAGGGCTTTTTGGTTATGCTAGTGGTACAATTAGAAGCTTAGAAGAGGTAAATTTAATCCTTTAGATGGCACCGTGGCAAAGAGTTGTGTGTTTTAACCATTAAAATGAGAGGGCGATTTTTACGTTTACCATGGACGGGAATCATCCCATAATACCGTGCTTATTCGGACATTAAATTCTAGTTCTTTTTCGTAAGATCCACCTATCAGTTCAAAAGTTCCTCTTTTTTTGGAAAACTGAACAATTGATAAAATCAAAATAAAAACAGCTTTATTCCATATCCCAATAGTTATTAGTATGTACAACAATAATAATAGTAAAATAAAGAATTAATAGTCGTGTAGCTACATTATAATTTTAGAATTGAATTGAATTTAGAATTTATAATGTCGGTTTTTTATTTTTTTTTGTGTCATGTCCTGATATGGACCGCCTTCGGCGGTGTATGTCTCCTCCAAGGATCTCCAGAGGCTTCTGTCTCTGGCTTTTTGTGGCCACATTTTTCCAGCTACTTGTGTGATGTCATCATTCCATCTTTTGAATGGTCTCACTTTTTTCCCTTTTTTGGTCAAGTGGTATCCGATTTGTGACTATATATGGCCAACAAACAATTGATACCTCTTCTTAACTTGAAATTTGGCTATTATGTAAGTTTGGTGACAATGCAATGTCATGGTATCATCGAGCTAGTCTGATGATAGAGACAGAAGCTTACAGTGGCTATAGAAACTCATAAACGAAACGACGACGCGACGTAACCTTGTCGACCTTTGGATCGTTGGTGATGTTAGGGCCAAAATCTTCTAATTATTCATTTGGGTAACTTAACTAACTCTGCATCGGCCTGCTATGCCCTTCGTAGTAAATTAATGCATCTCTGTTTCATCAATGTCAAAGTTCACCCCGACTATGCACATTCAAAACCAACAATGACGTACAACAACGCCACAAGTGCAGACTGACAGAACACAAAGCCCGTATTGTAAACAACACGTGTGACAGTGACAGGTAACAAAACGTCACAATAAATTGAGAGGGAAAATAAAGCATTTCGCGCCGTTTCTAGGCCGCTTTGGAGACGTTGTTCAACTCAGGCGCAGCATCTTGATACCGTTTCTGTGTTCGTGGGAACACTCCACTCGCAAGTCTAATTTATTGCCTAGAACTGTGCGAGTGGATTTACTAGCAAATGGATTCTACAAGTTTTGAACATTACTTTTTCTGTATACCAAAATGATTGGTAAATAACTTGGTACTGCATCTTTACCATTCTATAGCATTCTGTATACTAGGTACCTATCTAGGTTGTTCGCGTAATCTGAATTTAAAAGAAAAGTAGCTGTATGAGATAAATTTATTTGATGCACTTGCATTTTTGGATTGTTTTTGTGAACATTTTCATTTTCGGATTCTTATTGAGGACATTCATTCCTTTTGAAAAAATAATTCCTACTAAATTTGTAACATGACATCCTTAGTGGTAAAGAAAATTTCAGGTAACCGTTTGCCTTTTGAGCGTCCAAAAGTTGTTTAGTCTTCGGCTGGACCACATGCCAGTGATGACTCTATACCGTCTGCCGTAATCGTAAATTTAAATAGCAAATGAGAGCGCAAAAATCTCGCGGAGTAAGTTGTCAACGTACATTGTCTAGCGTTTTGTAATACGGAACCATGCTTATTTTGCAATGGCTGAGAGCGAAAGGGGTCGGGAATGTCATCAAGATTAAAAATATAGAAAGGTGCTGACAAATTCGTGTCTAGACATGACGTGTCGCAAAGGACAACCTACCTTGAGGGTTAGGCTGCAAGACCTTCAGAATAAAACGTTAGTAACAAGTTAATTTTACAAAAATTTCAAAACCCACGATTTATTATTTTGAAACTTGGGTGCCGTAGAGTACAGAAATACATCATATTATAATAAAACAGGTGTATATATTTGTAGTAACCACACCACGTATTGTACAAGTATTGTTATTCTGTAACTAGACAATATAAGCTATGTTCCTTAATAAATAACACGTAAGATGTTGTTATTTTATATATGTATAATACGAAACAAATAGGAAGAAAACTTGTCCATTTTCGCATAAAAAATGTGCAAAATGCGATTGGCTTTCATTTAATTTTAGGTAAGTATTTTGAAAACAAAACTATTTAGGAACCTAGATAAATACTATTCAAATACAAATAATACAATATTATTGTAGAAATATGCTTGAATTGGAAATTTTGGTATTACGTTTGTATGAAGAATTCGTCCCTCGGTAGCCTCTTAAGAAGTTTTCACTTCAAAAATATTAAGCTTCCAAGAGCTACACAGTCGGACAGACTTATTGCCTCAGTCATTCACACCGCAATGAGTCAAAAGTCCTAAATTTCTGCTTTGCCAATCAGGCTTTTAACAGACATGTCTATCAAGACTTACCTTTATATAAACTAACATATTTTTTTAGGCGAAGGCCGCATTATGCAAGAGCTATGTAGCGGATTTAATGAATAGCTTCAGGATTTCCGGCATTCCGATGGCTGGTAGTCACTGTATAAAAAAATGTCGTTACTTGTCACTAAATAGTGACACATTGATGCTAATGTACTAATATCATAATGGCATTTAAACTACATAATATTATGAGTGATTAACATGTTTGCCTGCAATATACAATGTAACAGTATTGTAGCTCGTGTTTCGAACGCCTTTTTCTCGCACTTAGCCGGTCTTTTTATCTCGTTAAAAAGACCGGCTAAGTGCGAGTCAGACTAAAAAAAAAACGAAAAATCGCGTTTGAAAGCCCCTTTAAATATTTATATTATTCTGTTTTTTAGTATTTGTTGTTATAGCGTTAACAGAAATACATCATCTGCGAAAGAGGGTCCCCTTTCACCACGGAACCCTAAGAAGCAATACTATTAAATATATCGATGATAGATATCCCAAACTTATTTTCGTTTTCATCCGTACAGCTGTATACTAGAGAAAAGATAACAAAAAGAGCAACTTTCGCACATATACCATGAAGTTTGGCTTTCGTACATCACCACACGAGGATTATCAATAATTCTCATCCTAATAAATGTGACTGAAACATATTTCGCCTTCGTGATGTTTGTTTAGTCAGTGTTCATTACCATAGGACATCAAAGCTTACTGTTCCGTTTTATAGACGCGGCTTGATAGTACGATTATAAATCAAGCTGCGACTCATCTCATATCTTAAGTGAGGCTGATGCTAAATGAGAGGATTTTTTACTAGTGACTCGCGTCAAATGAGTCGCTTTATAGAAAACTCCTGTTTGTGCCACATAATGAGTTGCTATTTTTGTTCAAAAAGCGCATTACACGTCTCACAAGTCATAATGGTACGCCCGTTTGGCCCCAGCCTTAGGACGTGTCAGTTTTGGTGTAAATGCTAAATTGAGACAGAGGAAATTTCTTTGTTATTTGCAATAGTTGTCTGGTTTGCTACTTTTCTACAATGTCTTGTCCATTTAAACAAGAAATGATTTATATGTAGATCTGTCGATTGTTGAATAAACCATCACTGAATTGTAGCCTCATAAGATCTTGCTTTACTTTCTTCGTCGCTACAAAAATGTTGACGATGGTTCCTTACTACTTGTAACAAGGATATTTCACATCTATAAAAGCGCCTAGTACTCGACCCCCGGCAACTCTTGCGCAATATAAGAAGCCATGCTTCATTTTGTGTATCATCCCATGCAGTAAATCAGATTAACCGGTAAATTGTAACTATTACCGCAGTAAATAAATAACGAACGTGGCAAATGACGCACGAACTGCATCGCTAGTAACGTTAATCATTTGCACAATACTTGGGACGCGATGGCTCTGGATGTGTCTCTTGCGACATGGTGAGAGTTGCCTGCAGTTTTGCTTTTCATGGCCTGTGCTTGTAAAATAAGGGTTCCAAAATAATTGACTTTCACGCGCTGCTGTAGATATGGTTTACAGGTCTTAGAAGGCGCAACCTGCCTGCTTGGCCTAAGTCTGTGGTTGTAGAAACGTTGAAAAAAGCACCCAGTTGCTGGCAACGTCGATGCTAGGCAACTAACTTAGCTCCAATGAGATACTTTAGTAATTATTAATATTTTTTTGCTTACCTTAACGTTCGTTCTGCAAGGCGGGATCATTTCCACAATATGTACGTACTTGGGACGATATTATTGTAGATTATTATCGATTATTCTGGTTGTGTTTGTTGCGATATGACTAGAGTTGCTGATATGTTTTTCTAAATCTCCCATTTTGTTGTGTTTTTCTAAATTTCTCAGTTGTGTTTTTGTTTTCTTCTTCAGTCATGGAAAAGTTCACTTTTATACTCGGATCAATAGTTTCCACGACTTAGTCGATATATCGAGGCATTATGATTATGCCGCGATATTGACCGAGAGGTTAGTTACTAGGTACGAGGCTTACGTCATCGTTCGTACGCCCAAAATCTACAGCATATTCAAGCTAACTGGCCAGCCATCAGTTTGTCTTAAAACTGATTAATGGCCTGGCTTCTGTAATATTTTGTTCAAGTGTAGTTTGGTACAAGTCGATTTGCCAGCACACTCTAACTTGTTGTTCAAAAATTTGTTTCCAGCAAAGTTGCAGCGTTCTATACATACTGATATAAGCAGTTGATATGTCAATATCGCAGAATCATCACAATCCGAGACATTGTGATGATTCTGCGATATTGACATATCAACTGGTCCAAGTCGACCAAGAGGTTAGGTGGGGCCCTACCGGGCTTACGTTATCCTTCCCTTACTATATGCCCAAAATCTACAGTATGAACAAGGTGGTTGGCCAGCAGGCAGTTTTTTCTTAGAAGTGTATTTCTGTAATATTGTTCATTCGATTTGCCGGCAGACTATAACTTGTAGTTCAAAGATTTGTTCCCAACAATGTTGCAGCGGCATAGATACTGCAATAGAGCTAGGCAGTCCCGTGTAGGGCGTAGTGTAGCGAAATGTACGTTTACATCAATGACACACGCAACATGCGAAGCAGACTCGCTGTGTCCATGGCTAACACTTACAGGTGCGTTTACACTGGGCAGAATTAATATAAAAGCTCGTTAGTAATTTTAGCCAAACTATTAGGTTAATCTTACAACGAGAGTCAACGAACTGGAAACTCGTATACGCCTTTATTTTGGCATTATAAACGTTGTCTCAAAAGTCTTATATAATATCGTGTTCGCTTCGTAAGGTATTCAAGTCAAATGTCCCAAAAATGGGAGCTATTTCGCAATTATCTAGTTTCTATAGCTCGAATAATGTTTCATCTATTTATTAACTTGTAGAGCATAAAGTTTGCTACCAATGTTTTTCCCAACAGTTTTTCCATGAGCTCAACAGTTTTTGAGATAGAGGACGGAGACCAAGCGTAGGCGCATTCATCATCATTATTGACAACAATCATCCACATTTTACAATCATCGACATAGGCTCTAAGACTTAACAAGCTGAAGAGGCAGTGGGCCGGCAATATCTCGGGAAGATCCAACAACCGCTGGGGTGAACGTGTTCTTGAGTGGAGACCACGACTCACGGTAAACGTAAGGTAGGTCGCCCTCCGAGCAGGAGGGATGACGACCTGCAAAAGACTGCAGGGAGACGCTGGATGCGTCAAGCTGAAGTCAGGGCGCTATGGCTCTCATTAGGAGAGGCATATGTCCAGCAGTAGACTAACATAGGCTGATGATGATGATCCACATTGTAAAGTGCCCCTAACGATAGACATCCGGAACTACAAGTGTCAAGGAATAGTCGCGATCCGATTCGGTGCCGATGAAAGCAAATCGATTCTACTATTTGTCCACATTTACATTGCCTCATTCCTTCGTGCAAATGACATACGTTTGATAATTCTCCAGTTGATTTAGAAATCGACTACATATATACATACTACATATATGATATTTTTAACTTCTGCGTTAGTCTGCCCATAATTCTACCTCATACAATTATTTCCTAAAGTTTTTTTTCTCTAATCTACGCGAAACTCAAACAAAAATTAAGATCGTAAAACTTTTGCTCGAAAACCAAACTTCACTGTTTTAAGGTTTTTATTATATGTCCACAACCACAATCGTTGTTTATAGTCCACAACCACAATCGTTGTAATATCGAATTGAATAGCCATTACAATAAAACCAAAGGAGCACCACACCCTGCATGATTCATAACTACATTTACTGCCACACATAGTTATTGCTCCCAAAACGTCGCATAAAAATAAATAAAACATTATCAGATCTTTAGAAAACGATTCGAACAGCGAGTTTAATCAACACTACATAAAACTTCTGGCGTCGTTACATGCGATTGTTTGCCACAGTCTGATTAAGGATACATGGTGTAGTCCGAGGGTCATCAACCAGACCTTAGGACTACACCTATTGGTCTATGTACCTATCTTTACGCGGATTTTAATATAGAAAAGAAAATAGTACAGTGAAAGACAATAAGCTGATATAAATCGTTATAATTGAACAACACCATTTTGATTAATAGTTGAATAACTAATAGAAAATTTAAGTCAAGATATTTTCTCCTCACTTCAATTTATTTTCAATAACACCTTATTTTTAAACATATATTAAAAAAAAAAAATAATGTTACTTGTCTAAATGCATATTTTGTAAATCTTCAGAAGAGTTATTTTAATCGTATATACCTCGTGCATACTTTAATAATTTGTAAAGGAAATATCGCGCAAGATAAGTTAGAAATTCGCTGCCGATCCCCTTGTCATAACTGCGGTTATATAATAAATATTAATTTTTAATTTTCTACTCTTTCTTTCGTTGGATTTCTGTCAACCATTTGAATAGTTGCTCTATCATTATGCAAAGGTGTAAGAAACAAAAAGTGAATCAGCTATTTCGCTACAGGATGTGACGAGGCCATGGTCAAACGTAAACACAGTCTATATTTTACAAATAATGGTACTCATATAAATTTATCATCACAAATAAACATGTCAGGTGTAAATATCCAAGATACAGCCTCTATAATGAAATATACCGTGTTATATTCAATCATACGATATTATTATATATCATTTATTTTTACTGAAATTATAGGTGTTTTGAGATATGATTTGATTTATGCTTTTGTAGATTGTATAATTTGTGAGTTATAGCTTCTGTGATGTCCTGGTTTGATTTGAATGTAGGACTAACAACGATTAGCCTTCTAGCGCTTTCGATAGTTATAAATCAATATGTTTATAGATTTGGTTTTATGTAGGTACAAAAAATCTACATACTAATCCAAATTTTTAAATTTAGAAATAAAATAAATCAATTATGCTGAAAAAATCACACTTGGGCTTTTTTGGGTGGGCTAGCCTAAAACTAAATGTATTTAGTTAGACTTGTTTCAAATACTGGAAAAATAACATGTGTAACAAAATCTCAATCTCTGTAATTCTCACCATATCCATCACAAGCCTTGCTTAGTGAAGGGCTTCATAATTCTGTGAGTATTCATATTATCAGTCTATATTTGTCCATGGCTGGACATAGGCCTCCCCCAATGAGCGCCACAGTCTTCAGCTTAACGCATCCAGCATCTACCTACAGTCTTTCGCAGGTCGTCATCCCACCTGGTCGGAGAGCGTCCAACACTACGTTTACCGTGTGAATTTTCAAAATTCAAAATACATAAATTGCTCATTATGCGAGGCCTATGTGCGGCAGTGGACTCAAATAGGCTGATGATGATGATGACTCCGACTTTATTAGCTAATTCGAACAAATTTCTACCAGTAAGTTTCTTATGTTTTTCGAATCCCACAACATCACGCGATCTCTTTACCACTGTTTTCTCTCAAGCATCCACCTACTCCGTATCTATAGCTAAATGATCACAAATCAGAGTACAATCGCAATCTGGACCCTTCGCTATAAACCACGGTTCCCTGTACCGAGTCATCCTTTAATTGTGCAAGGAACAACCGCCATACATTACAATTGCTGGCATCAAATTGTTTTGTCTTGGTTCACCTTTACCGCTATCAGCTAATCGGGGAGAACAGATGTGAGAACAAACGCTGACCTATTTAGTACACTAGTTTCTGCCCGCAGTGTCACATGCGTTTTATCCTGGATTAACATTACCTATGACTTTCCCCGAGATACCAATCTTGGCAAAATTTGTTTAGATTAATGAAGCCGTTTGGCGTCAAAAGGTAACAGTCTAACAGACCGACAAAAGTAGCTTAAGCATTTTATGGTTTCCCAAGAAAACAGTTAATTTAGAAGCATGCAATGTTTTTGAAAAGCCTGGAAAGTTAAAAAAATAACTGGATAAGACTCTTTAGAAGAATAGGCTGTGACGGAATCCGTGCAATAAAATCAAAGCATTTCACAAAGTTCATTGTTTGTTACATCAAAATGTGTAGTAACAGTCTTATGAAAAGACGAGGAACTAAACATTTAGCTGGTATAAAGACAACACTGAAGGCCTTTTATCTGATGTTTCTTAGAAATCCATTTTCTCGGTTACCATTGAGACAATAATGCCACATTATGTAACTTTAAAATAATTAAATGAATTCACATAGTAAATCAAGCGAACTCTTGAGGGCGAACCGTTTCACCGTTATACAGGGCGATCTATAAATTCGCGACTTGACAAAATAATAGGGTGCCCGATAGTTCTACGCTATTAACGCCCGGAGAGATATATTGGGTCTGGCGGTCTCAATCAGATACCTTAATATAGGCTGTTGGAGCTTAATCTTTTGTGTTCGGCTTTTGTTGTAGACTGCTATCTGGTCTTAATTGATCAATGTCTTTACTACTTGCGTTTCCCTGATAGCTTAGTAGAACTTTCGCTGCAGCTTTGGACCGTTGGAGATAAATTAATACGGCGGTTGGTTTTATTGCGCTAAGAGTGATAGGTCTCCTTTGAATCTGCTCAAAACTGGGCCGATCGTGCCAGGATACTATTTGTATGTGTAAGTGTATACATACAGATAGTATGTAAGTTATCAAGGGTGCTGCTTCTGTTTCTTCAAAATGCTATATGAAAATCTATTCTAGGTTTAATATATTGAAAAAGGTTTGAGTTGAATCCTGAGAACTTAAACGATGCACGCTCAATAGAGCAATAGGTCGACATAATCCATCAATGGATTAATCAGAAAGGGTGGAATAGCGCAAAATAAATGACGTAGGTATCGGCGGAACGGAATATATGATCATGTTAAAAGAAAAGTGATATGATCTATGCATGGCTCATGTCATTTGAATATGACAGCATCGCCGCTTTTTAGTCCGTTCAAAAAAACTATTTATATTTAAAGACTCTCAATATGCTATTAAATCAAATCAGGTTCACTCAATGCAGAGTAAAAATGTTTGTAACTATTAATATATAACATAATAACAACCAAAACACACACATACATAGCTCAAAGAATTAGCAAGCTGAAGTGGCAGTGGGCCGGCCATATCTTGCGAAGAACCGACGGCCGCTGGGGCAAACGTGTTTTTGAGTGGAGATCACGACTCGGTAAACGTAGTGTAGGACACCCTCCGACATGTGGGATGACGACCTGCGAAAGACTGCAGGTAGATGCTGGATGCGGCAAGCTGAAGACAGGGCGCTATGGCGCTCATTGGTGGAGGCCTATGTGCAGCAGTCGACTGCTTTAGACTGATGATGGTGATGATGATGATGACGATAATAACAACCTATACTTCCTACTGCAGGTCTCTGACCCGACAACATCAAGATCAGGCCATGTAGATACATTTTGGGTAGCCGGACACGCCAAATAAGGGCCACTGGACCATTTAGTCGGCCAGCCCAGTCTAGTATGCGTGTATTAAATACTCTAGCAAATCACATCTTATTCGAGTATGGTAAGGGCCCGCTGGCTGATTTTATTACTGTACGTTTGCCTTTGCAGGCCGAAAGGTTTTACAAGAGCCACAATTTGTGTTTGTACTAGGAGCAAAAGGAGTTATCCCGGATCCTAAGTAACAACGTTTTTTGGATTTCCTAGATATTTTAGAATACCTTTAAATTAATGCCTAGTTAGTAATGGATCCGGATTTACTTTCACTACACATATTTTGTGTAGTGAAAGTAAATCCGGTGAAATAAAATTAAGAGTATGTATTTATATAAGTAGGTATATAATTAGTTATATGTATTTATATTTATTTTAAATAGGAACGTATTTTCATGCAATATTTTATAAATTAATATAATGCACACAGATCCCCATGTACAATCCAACGATCCTATCCATCCACGGTTGTCTGGTAGAGATCGCTCTTGAGCGATAAGACCGCCAAATTGTCACATGTTTTGTATTTTATTCTGTCTTGTTTGTTTTATTTTGTAAGTGTGCAATAAAAGAATTTTCTTACTATCTTCTATCTATCTATTTTGTGTCAATTTTATGTATTCCTAGTGTGAGACCAATATATAAAAAACTAGCTGCGCCCCGCGGTTTCACCCGCGTGGTGATAGATATTTTGGATAATATACAATATATCTTTATAAATTGTAGCCTATGAGTTATTCCGATGTATAAGCTATATTATTCTAAAGTTTCATTAAAATCCATTCAGTAGTTTCTACGTGAAAGAGTAACAAACATCCATCCATACTTACTTACAAACTTTCACGTTTATAATATTAGTAGGATATGTAATAAAAATATTGAATTTAAACATTTTTGTTTATTTTTCTACCTTCACCACTTATTACCTACTTTTTTGTCGACTACTATTTTCATCTACTTTAGAGGTATTCTTAACCCTTAAATGCGTGGAGTTGTATATTTACGACATACTGAAAACTTGTATTTTTATTTCCTCTATACTTGCAAGATCTCATAAAATGCGCGCTGTTGTTTATATACAACAAAGGAATTTTTGAAAAAGAAAGTATAGTAAAATCAGCCCTAGATTTTTTTTATTATTTTTCCTGCTATGTAATGCCTAAGTACTAATAAATATATTTTTTCCAAACATATTTAAAAAATCGCGCATTAAAGGGTTAAAGCAACTCTACTCACCTCAAGACAATCCCAAGACCCAGTGACGACACAACCCGTCCATAATACGTTGTTGCATCGATCTGTCATTTCTCTAAGTAATGTGGGAATGGCGGTGAACAAAAGTACCTACGCCGCAGCTGCGCCGGCGCATATAAATCATACCCATACTTACAGTATAGCTTATCTAAATTAGGATGGCCGCTCGCTTAGATCGTAATAAGAAGATTCATTCAGTTTGGCAGGTATTTTGGCCAGCAATGTTATTTTTGTTTTGTTCGGTTTAAAGACATTTATTCTCAAAAAGACACAATGTCACTTACATGAGAACTAAGTTACCTAATATAAAATAGTTTAATATAAAATGTTAATGTAGGTTATTATAAAATAGGTGTAAATTAAATTAAGGTAAGTCGTCTTCGTCGGTATAGTATAGATAATACCCATCCAATGCATTCATTGTTCAGGAGATAATATACCTACCCAATACACATACCATAACAAAAGCTCTGGTTAAATTAACATGAATATTGGATAGGAGCTTATATTGTGATAAATGTATGTGTGAGATTTTTTTAATATGGTGTGATTTCAATCCTAATTATCGCAAAAAACTAATATTGCATTTTAGCGTTCTGATAAGATTTGCGAATTTTTAGGAATCGAACTAGTTACGTACAGTGGCGCTCATAGACTGACAGGTCTCGTAACAACAAGTTTTGGTAGTAAATATTAAATTTGTTTATTACACTATTTTTATAAATGCGATAGTTTGGATGTTTGTTACCTCTTCACGCCAAGACTACTGAACGGTTCAAGCTGAAATTTCATTTCATTTCATGCTCATTTTTTTCCTATGAAACAGTTACCATGGTATAGAAATAACATTTAAACGATTCCATAGACACAACGTGGGCTAAGCGGCGTGTAGGAACTAGTTTTAAAATAAAACTGTGTGCTATCTTGATTTTACCGAAATATTGCTTAAATATTTCTATTAATATAAATTGACTTAAAACTTAACAGAGTTAATCGATGAACGTCACGGAACATTCAAAAAATATCTTAACCAAATTCATAGTCTCATATGGATCTACCAGTGAGAAAATATGTTGCACTTATCCTGTCCGACTAAAATACGTCTTCCTTATACTCGAATAACATAGTCTCTAAGCCAAGCCATTCGATTGCCCCACACCAACCATCGCAACAACAGAATCGAGCCTCATAATCGAGTGATACATCACTCGATAAAACCGAATTGACTGTATCTAATAACTGTCAGAGCTCCACAATGAGACGCTATCGCGGTGTCATTGCAGTGCCACAACAAAGACTCTTGTTTCGAACGTCAGTTTCGGGTCTTCTGATGCGTTATCGATTTAATTATGATGTTTGTTTTGTGGTAATTGTTCGGATAAACGATAGGTTGTTTTGAGGTAACGGGACGATAATATTATTAGACTTGTGGCTTTGGGGCGGCCGGCAGCGGCGCGGCGGTCGTATTTATAAAATTAAATGATGCAGAAAAATATTAAGCAAATCAGTCATCTAGTACCCATAACACAAGCTCTGCTTAGCTTGGGGCTTAGCTCTCCCTAGCTTGAAGCAAGATGATGCTGTAGGGATTGTCCAGCATTATTTATTTGATTTTAGTTGGCTATAGGTTGAATATGGTACACAATAGGTCATAAAATCGATCTGAAAAGATTTCAAATGGCATGGTGTCGCCACAAAGTGTTATGCAAGACATCTGAATAAGGCTTATGCTTTTTGATGTAAGTAATAGAATGCGTCGAAATGATTATAAGATTATGATATAACTCTTTTATGATAAAAGAGTAGATATCATAATAAAAATAATAATTTTTGTCATAGTCTCTACACCTGGCGGATACCATCTTTGGGTGTATCATATTTGCACCCGAGGATGATACCCGCTATGTGTAGCCATCGCCTTTAGATTAACTTCTCAAAGGGCCTCTGTGCTGTTGGCTTCAGCCGCACGCAAGCTTTCCAAAGGACCGGGTCACTTTATGGCCCGAGATCATGGTAAATGAGAGACATAATAATTTATTTCAGACCATTGAAAAGTAAGAGATCTTATTTAACTTATTCTACGATCCATAGGCCACATATATACCTTAATACAAAAATATAAATAAAATTAATAAACAAGTTATAAACAAAAAAAGGGCAGAAGCCCTTAAGACGTTCAGACGATCAAGCTTCTCTGTAAAGATCTTTTTGTGTATCTAGTCCGTTTTACGACTGCGATTGGTCTTAATCACCTTACTGTAAACAAAACCACCAATCAATTACCTTACGGACAGAACCAAATTAAAAATCCCGCTAACCAAACCGTCCATTTCTCCATCAATGAATCCCCGCACTCATTACATAAATCGCGCGAGTTTCACGGCCCCGGCGCGTGCGCAACCGATAGCATCTTATCTTGCGATCGACGCGCATTGTCGCGCGAACTGCGTGTCCAAACACCGGTCAGTTGTTGCTGACCAATGGCAGCGGATAAAAGAACTTATCTGCAAATCTTTGCTGTAGCTTTCAGATGGTGTGTCTTTTGATGGATGGATCTTTCGATCAACGGAATAAACTTTGTTTTTTTATATTAATATAACAACATTCTAAAACTTTGGGATCCAAATTAGCATTACTAGAGTTGTATAGCGGTTTATAATGCCTAATTTTAGATTTCATATAGAGTTAAGCTCTAAGAATACGTCAAAACTTTACTGCTTTTCAAGTAGAAGAAATGTATGTATCTCTTTTCTCGGTCTATGATGTTATTCTTCGTTATGGCTGACACTGGCATAGGACCGAGATGAGAGAGACAAGCATAAAGACCTATGGTCAACATTGGATAACAATTATAATGAGTAGATTATTTTTTGGAGTATTGACATTAAATTCTTATCTGCTATCTAATTGCATGCATTGTATTATGTATATCAGTCATCTATTGCCCATAACACAAGCATTGCTTAACTTGGGGCTAGATGATGCTGTGTGGATTGTCCAGCATTATTTATTATATTTTAAATTACTTGTTGAACCTAGATAATAGTATTTTATTCACGCGTTTACAACCTCCTTAAGTTTATCAAAAGAAAGTGATCTCTAGTGATCTAATGTATACTACACAATAGGCCAAGCAGAACAGGTACAGCCTTAAGTCTCACGTAAGCTTCCAAAGTACAGTAATTCATACAATACTGAGCTGAATCGAACACAGCTATTCAGTAGAACTCGCAAATCAAAGTACGGAGAGATTTAGGGCAGTGTAACACGATCCACCGTATTGTCGTGCGTGTGATGCAACAAATCTGTCGTATGCGCGAGCGCAGGCTGTACAGTACACTAGAGAGAGATGTTCTTGTATCGATAGTTTTGTTTTCATTATTTATTAATTTTCTTCACTAAAACTATTTATTCAAAGAACAAAACGACAAATTACAAGTTATTTACTATATACATAATATCATTTTCTTAAAAATCTAAGCCGACATCAGAAGGCAGAGTGCCCAGAATACTGGCAGCATTGCCACGTTTAATGGCAATGCTAATTCGTTGACCGAAAGAGAAGCCATTCCGATCACCTTTATTAGAAGTTTAGTAAGATCTTTATAAAAACTGCGTGTGCCTCATAATCATCATCGATATAAATAATGCTGGACAATTCACACAGCATTATCTAGCCCCATGGTAAGCAGAGCTTGTGTTATGGGTACTAGATAACTGATATACATAATACAATACATTACATAGATAGATATTTTTTATTATACATAGAAAACGACCAGAACACCCGAAACAAATATCTGAAGATCGTACACACATTTGTTCCGAGGCGGGAATGGAACCCGCAACCTCCTGCGTCGCAGGCGGACCTTAGCCCACCGCGCCACATCGGTCGTCGATATATTTCTTTACGTTATTTAGAGCAGTGTAACATCTGTGTTATGCAACAGATTTGTCGTATACGCGTCCGTTGGTTGTACAACAGCGATTATCTACGCCAAAATGAACAAACTTGAATATTATGGATCAATGAGAGCTAAATTATAGCAAAATTTTGATTATGTCCTGGTTTTGGCTTGAACTGTAAAGGTAAGGCAGACATGCTTTTAAAGTTAGATTTAATTCATCAAGATCATCGATCATTTCTTCAAATATATAAATTGAAATAATTCGAAGTGGAACTTGAAGATGACAAGTTAACAGTCGCTGAAAAGTGCAAGACGTGTTGTAAAATTCATCTCATATGGTCAACATTAGTAGATTGATCAAAATAATTTCTTAGCGAAGCTTATTGTATGCTGACAAGTTGACATTACATGAAAAGTGCAAGTCGTAAATTCATCGATATGTGGGTCACATTAGTACATAGATTTGACTAAGAATTCGTAGTGAAGCTAGTAGATGTAGGTTACCAGATAACATTCGATGAAAAGTACACGCTCGCTTTCATATCATCGATATGTGTCCAACACTAGTGGATTGATCGGGCGACAGGCGTGGCGAAAGGATGCGCTTGCGCACCGTGAAATCCCTCGTTACGAGCTCTTGTGCGAGTTATAGACTGCGGTCGGTTACAATCGCACTGTTTGATTGAACACAACTAGAGCAGTTGAGTTTCAAAATTTTACCGAAAAACAACATTGAACACGAATACTGTAGTAACTGTGGACGTTTCACATTGCATCTTCTAGGCAAAATGTAAACAGAGCTTTGTAATTATATCTATTGGCATCGTCTATGAATTTCGAAAAATCTGTTACTTTTTCGCGCTGTTGAAAAAGTTGGACCTGTGCCCAGCCGTGGTCCAGTGGGCTTGCGGATAATGATGATTATTTTTTTACCAATTAGGTATTGTTTCGCAAAACGTTAAATAGTAGTCATCAATCATCAATGCAAGTAAAAAACATCTATGGTAGTAGTAGTTTTTCTTGAATTTAATGTCAATTTACATACAAACACAGCAGGGCAGTGCAGCCAGCATCTTGGTGACGCTTACTATAGTTCTAGATATGGATCAGTTGAGCTACCTCTAGATTGTTTGCTGTAAGCTCAACTGTATTGTACAATTGTAAATACTTGTTCTATTATTATCTTTATAGATACTACTAATCAGTTTCTTCAACACTGTTTTCTATTCAAACTAGATAAGTATGACTAGATGTAAACAACTAAAAATGACGACCGATGTAGCGCGGTGGGCGAAGGTCCGCCTGCGACGCAGGAGGTTGCGGGTTCGATTCCCGCTTCGGGACAAATGTGTGTACGATCTGCAGATATTTTTTCCGGGTGTTCTGGTCGTTTTCTATGTATAATAAAAAATATCTATCTATGTAATGTATTGTATTATGTATATCAGTTATCTAGTACCCATAACACAAGCTCTGCTTACCATGGGGCTAGATAATGCTGTGTGAATTGTCCAGCATTTAAAAAAAAAATGTGTTTGTGAAAGGAAACCCCCAATAAAACGCCCATAAAAAGATGTCATCGATTCAAGAAAACTACACCTACAATTATTTAGGTGTAGTTTTCTTGCATCTGCTGCATTAGGATTGTAAATTGGTAACAATTTTTTTTTATAAAATATTTATAAATTTACTTTTACATTTATTTAATCGAATGCCGATACCTAGATACTTTTATATATGTAGATACTAACGGGGGTTTCACCCGCGTGGTGATATTTTGCATAATATAATATATATCTTTATGAATTGTTAGTCTATGTGTTATTCTGATATGTAAGCTATATTATTGTGAAATTTCATTAAAATCCATTCAGTAGTTTTTGCGTGAAAGAGTCACAAACATCCATTCATACTTACAGTAGGATATATCTATAAATATTTAGTAGGTACATTGTATAAGACAGGCAACACGTGTGGGACCTTGTGGCGCACTTAGCTAAATTATAAGGTACAGAACATTACAGAAAATAGAAACAAGATTAAGTTGGAACATTTATCTGCGTTCGACTTCAACTGCAGGCATTATACGAGTACTTACCGACGTTGAGTGGAGAAGACAATAGATTAGAAAGAGAAAAGAAATAAATAGGTAGAGAAATAATAATAAATCATTCATTTCAGACCATAGAAAAGTAACAGATCTTATTTAAGTTATTCTACGGTCCATAGTAATATACTAAAACTAGCATAGTTAACACTTTGACTGCGATTTTTTTTCGACGACTGCGATCTTTTTTTTAATCTAAAAAATTCGTGCTGCCGCTCTACACAGCGGTTGTGTTGCGCCGCACATGCGTTTCGTTCGAAAAATATTACGGCTGTGCTGAGTCACACAGATCTGTATTTTCTCAGCCGCTGCGTTAGTGTGGATTTACGCATATTAGTCACTTGTAGAAAACACATACCGTGTGTTTTCAGCAATCAAAGTGTTAAGATATAAATAAAGATAATAAGTTAATTTTCATTGCGGTAAAAAAAAAAAATGTATTGGTAGTTACTAGCATTTTAGAAACAGATAGATAATTCTATATTCATATACCTTATATCTAACACAGTTTGGTAAAAAACGTAAACGAATTTGTATTTTGTATTTGTTTTCTTTATTAATAAAAACTTATTCTAATCTTATTTCTACGACACCTTAAACCATATAAGGTTTGTCTAGTGTCGACAGTTACAGCGTGTTGCCATGCCACACATTAACTCACGTACATAAAATATAAAGAGTCTAAGCACCTACTAGTATTATCAGCACTTGGATTCATAAGTTAGGTTCAATAGCTACCTGCATACAGGTTTAACAGTAAAGGGTGACTAGCGGTCGCTATATGGAAAAAATAAATAAATAATTGATCGTAGTAGGTAGTAAATTTAACATTGTGTTACACTTTACAAAGCATTTAGGTAGTTATATATTTAAAGTCATACATATTTTACTATAAATTATCTAAGAAGTGTTTTTTGTATTTATGTGAATATGTAGTTTTTTGTGTTAACTTCTTCTAGTAGTTTGCGTGGTAGTTTGAATTGAAGCCTTATAGTTTAAAGTGTTTAGCGAGAAAGAATTCTGTAAAGTTGCAGAGTCTGACAGTGTTTCTCATGTCGATATTTGAAGTTCGGATTTTATAAAACGCTTTTAAGTTTATTATGTTCTGTGTAAGTCTTTTAATGAATAAATTCATTTTCATTTTTATTTCTTGGAAGCTGAAGGCGTCAACAAATCAATAAATTTCTTTCCGGCCCTGGTGGGGGCACAGAGACGGGCCTCGAGGCTTGGCCTTTGGCTTCATTTGGTTTGTATATATATATATATTTTTTTTTTTTCTGAAGGCAAGTCAATACGAATAATAATTTAAAATGTCAAATGACTTTAACCTACTAACTTATAACTTAGAACCTACTAAACTTAAGTATACCTTAGGACCTAAGTTAAGTATTTTGTTTAATTATGCGAAACAACAAATCATTTAGAAGAAACGCCTACAACAAAATTCAACTCAGCCTAAGTCGAGTAAACTTAAACTTTACGTCTAAATAATATCGAGCCCGATATTTTGTTAAACGCAGACTTATCGATACCAACATCGATTATCGACAGATGTCGATTACGAGATCGATAATGTCGATGGATTTACCTAACGTGTGCACGGCGCTGACTTTGATGTAGGAAAATCGTTTTGTGCGCTGACGTGTTGATTTAGAAGCTCGGGGAATGTACAATTATGACATTTTGTTTTGTGACGATTGAAAATAGCCTTTATGCTGGGTTGTTTGTAGTTCTATTTTATTTGTAGCAAAGGTTTGGGCGAGTGGATTAATATAGCTTTGAAAATAATCTACGAGATACCTAACAGGTGTATAGGAAGGTAGATAAGTAAGAGTGAGTCATGGGATCTCTAGCGAAGTCGTACAGTTCAATTATATCCCATCTCGGCAAGGACACAAGAAGACTAAAATATGTCCGCTTATGGTGCTGTTCTATATACAATAAACCCCCCACCACCACCTCTACTTAATTGTTTTTCAGAACCTCTACACATCTATTACGCAGGAGGTTGCGGGTTCGATTCCCACATTATTATTTCATCCTGCCCGGTTGGTACGATCTGCAAATATTTGTCTCGGGTGTTATGGGTATTTTCTACGAATACCTAATAGTAAATATCCATTCGTAGTTTACCCTCTCATATTCATTGTGAACCTATTTGGTATTCGATTTTTTTTTCAGTACCTAGGTAGTTCGGTAGGTAACTAGCTTATCTGTTTCTCAATTAAGACTTTTCTTCCCAAACTAAAATAGTAGGTTGGCACTCGAAGATATAATGTATTAAAAACAAGGTGTCTGTGTAAGGAAAACACCATAAAAAGATTTCATCGGTTGGTAATCTAGGAGCGCTTAATAAACCTATGAGTATGGGCATGAGCCTGGCTTTTAGCTGCTTTTAAAAAGGTATTTTCCCACGGTCGCTGAAGCCTTTGTTACTAGACATGCCCAACGGGGCATCGATGCTAGTTTATAGAAAATGGCTATTTTATGGTTTAGCTATCGGGTATTATTAAAAAACCTCTATGCTAAGTAAAATGTTGTTGGAAAGTATGGATGGATGGATGTTTTTTACTTCTTCACGCGAAAATAAGTAATAATATGAATAATATTGTTTTCATAGTTTTCGTTTTTGTTTATTAATTTACATTTTAGTTTTGTTCCTTGTTTTATTAGGCATTGCGCACCACGGTCTCCACGGAAGACCAGCGCTATGGTACGATCTGCTCTACCATAGCACATGCTGAGTGGAGACCGATTTTGTCAGTTTCTCTGTTAATCTAAGTTTAATTTAAGAGTCTCTGTTCTGACAAAATAAACATCTGTTTTCTTTTACTTTACTTTTTTACTTTACAGAACAAAAAAGATCGCGATGAAATTTTGCATAGGCTTAAACATTTAGGTAATGCAAAGGTACCTCGCGCCATAGAAGTTAAGTCACGAGGGTTTTAGGTACACTAGGAATAGACGTGATACCACATGAATCAGTTCCCATGGATTAGAATAAACATTTCAACGTTTAAATATAAATAACTTGCACAAATCCACGGGCAGAAACTTGTTTCAATCTAAAATAAAGCAAATGAAATTTAAGTGTACAATTATGTGACTTGTACGTACAGTAACTCCAGTTAATCCTCCAACCGTAAATAAAAATATTTATCCTAATCAAACTAATATTATAAATGTTAAGATATTTGGATGTATGGATGTTTTTACCTCTACACGAAAAAACTACTGAACGGATTGGGCTGAAATTTTGTATTCAGGTAGGGCCTGGAATAAAGCATAGACTACTTTTTATCCCATAAGCGTGTGAAATCGCGGGCAGAAACTAGTCTTCATATAATGACGAGTGTATATAAAAATTGTTTTCCATTATAAAGATGCTAATCAACTGTTTTAAAAAACTCAACTACAAATTGCATACACAACAAAAATTATTATATCAATTACATAATCCTCAAGCTATTATAAATCAGAAGACATCGATCATCGTACCAGTTGACAACTCAGTTGGAAAGTCATCGATAAATCGATATCAACACAACATGCACATCACTCAGCTACCGTAAACGTGACCGCGCGCGACAAACTGCGCCGTGACATCGACAACCAGATATATCTCTCACTAGCTTCTACCCGTGGCTTTGCATGCGGTTATCTTGGCTAACAAATAGCCAAAAATCAGAAAAACTTCAACCTTCTTGTGTGGTTTCTTTTCACTTCTTCCACTAGTGGACAAAAAATTGAAGTGAACAGTAAAATAATTTTATTTGATAATAATTTATATATAAATATGACTTGTCTAAATGCTTATTTTGTAAGCCTAAAGAAATAAATAATTTTTTACTTTACTTTGCTTCCTTTCCTTTTTAAGCCTTACTTAATTTTGTAACACTTTTGACATAGAACCATCTAGATGACTTTAATAGTTGCAATCAAATATATAGAATCAAATTAGTATTTATAATTGAAATCATTGAGCTAATTGCAGACTGTTGCAAACAATCTGTAGATTGTATGGCAATGCTGAGGCGCTGCGCCAGATATTCACCAGCTCTGGAGTCACGCGTCTAGAATTATATTAAATACCTATCTGACATGACGTGCTATTTCTAAGAGTGCATTATTTCTCTTAGAACGGATGGGATTAAATAATAAATAAATAATGCTGGACAATTCACACAGCATTATCTAGCCCCATGGTAAACAGAGCTTGTGTTATGGGTACTAGATAACTGATATACATAATACAATACATTACATAGATAGATATTTTTATTATACATAGAAAACGACCAGAACACCCGAAACAAATATCTGCAGATCGTACACACATTTGTTCCGAGGCGGGAATCGAACCCGCAACCTCCTGTCGCAGGCGGACCTTCGCCCACCGCGCCACATCGGTCGTCAAAATACTATTGACTTTTAATTTGTTTTAAGTTCTTAGAAGAATTACAGATATCGCCACACCCCATCCCATGTATTCCCAATTTTAATGACTTTAGGATTATTTCAAGACAATAAAAGCTGTCTTTTCCTAGAAAACTATCTTACACTATTTCTTACCAAATTTCATTAACATCAGTTCAGTCATTCAGTCGTAAAAGGTAGGAGACAGAAAGTCAGACATAATTCCTCTCTTGCATTTATTGTTTGATTTGGAAGTAAAGTACACTAATATGCACTTTATTTCAATACACAAGAGTCCTAATTTTAATGCTTGTTTCAGTAAATGCCTTTCATTGTATTATTTTATACAAAAATATACATTATTGCAAGTAAGATGGATTCAAAATTGTGCAATATTGTTATGAAGCTTTATTTCCAGAATTTTATTCATCCTTATTTCAAACTGTTTCAATTGCTGTAGTAACAAAAGAAAAAGCCTTTAACACTTTGACTGCGGTTTTTTTTCGACGACTGCGATCTTTTTTTTAGCCTAAAAAATTCGTGCTGCCGCTCTACACAGCGGTTGTGTTGCGCCGCACGTGCGTTTCGTTCGAAAAATATTACGGCTGTGCTGAGTCACACAGATCTGTATTTTCTCAGCCGCTGCGCTAGAGTGGATTTACGCATATTAGTGACTTGTAGAAAACACATACCGTGTGATTTCAGCAGTCAAAGTGTTAATAGGTGCCATGTCGCGCAACAAATTCAATTTTTGCCCCCGTTCCTCTCACCAAAAACACGAGTAAACGAAGTTGTACAATATCGTATTCTGTGTCGTGTGTACAATATCGTATTCTGTGTCGCGCGCGCCACCGAATATCACATAGTACGCATGTGATGCTGGAGTGTCAATAGATTTCTTTCCGGCCCTGGTGGGGGCACAGAAGGGCCTCGAGGTTTGGCCTCATTACCCCGGCGTCAACTCGAGGGGTGACGACCCCACGGTCCTTGGGTTAGTGGGAATTTCTTTTTTTTCCCCTTCTCATCTCTGTTTTTTTTAGCTGCATTTTTTTATTGTTTTTTCTTTTTTTTCTTTCTGCTGGAGTGTAAATACAGTATAAAATAGTAATTAGGTAATATATACATAGTTAGTGAGGGCGCGAGATATTTTACAACAGCAATATAGCAAGCTTTTTTTTTAACGGCTGAGGATTTCCGCCTAATCCCTTCAACAACTTTATACCTACAGCTCGCTTATTTCCAATACAATTTGATTTCTTATTTTGACTGCAATACGTATAACGGTAAAGTTTACTTTCCCATAGAATTTATATTCAGATTATTATTCAGATCCAGTAAAACCAACATGGAAATAAATATCCTACAGTTCCGAGAAAACTTCTCACAATCCAGTTTCGTAAATCTATATAACACTCGGCGAGCGATCAATTTACATCAATCAATCTATAGGGTAAATGTGGGGTAACCTATCCATCGTTAATCTAATTTAATTCGAAACACGGAGGCTATGAGCTAGACTGCGATAAGGTGAATACAAACGAACCAATTACAGTAGAAATAACCCAAATATTATCTTAAATGGGGAAAGTTACGTATGTGAAGAATATGAGACACAAGTTGCAGATATAAAAAATTGACGAGTCATACACCCACTTAAATACAAATAGCTGAGGAACTAAAAAGGCGCCTTAACCGCATAGAAAACTGTCGATTTAATTAGATTTATCCCACCATCATCCATTTTTATTAGAAAACGTAGGTACTTTAACTAAAATGTCTAAATTAACATTAAATATTTGCACGACTACCAAGTCAAATATAGTGATACCTACTCTATTTTAACACCTTTACTAACCTATATTTAAGCAAATAAATACTATTTAATTTCATTTATCTAAATGATGTTTTCGTATTAGGAAAGTAAGTTTCTCTGTTGGTGTTATGTTTTGCTTTAAGTGATTTTTCAAATATAACTGATTAACATGAAATCTTTGGTGATTTGGTAATAATATGATTGAAAAAGAACAATAAAATCAGCACGTGTGTAAAAACCTTAGCGTTTGATCCTCATCATTCGTACATTCGATTCAAAGCGCGCAAACTGCCTTTTAATCTGTGAACCGAGCGGAGATGTATGACCTTATTCAATAACGTGAGCATTCACGTACCTTCTACCCAATTATCCGACAAAAAGATGTACTGGCGTGTGGAGATTTACCTTAGTTATAGGACCTAGATCTGGCTAGCGGAGTTGCGGATGACTCAGACTGACAAAGGCTATAGTTTTCTCGAACAAAGAATAAAATAATTTTAAACGAAATTGTAATTTAATGTTTTATTAAAGATTATTCAAATCATCATCATCAGCCTTATAGCAGTCCCCAGCTTACATAGATTATTAATATATTGATTATTTAATTTTACTGGTACTGTCCACAATCCTATCCATCCATGGTTGTCTGGTAGAGATCGCTCTTGAGCGATAAGACCGCCAATTGTATCTAGATTTTTTAAGTTTTTATTTTACATTGTCATTTTATACTTAGTGTGCAATAAAGAATTATCTATCTATATATCTTTTATATTGGGGGTAGATGATGCTGTGTGGATTTTCCAGCAATATTTATTTATACAACAAGCCTGAAAAATCATATTGGGCAAAGGGCTCTTTTATAGGCACTTTATGAGGTTAAAAAAATACGGAATAAGATCGAGGGTAGGAAAAACTACCTAGTTTATAATAATTACATTATCCAAAGAGCACCAAAAAACAACTCTCCAACTCTTTCGAGTAAGCGTGTTCGACGAACCACCATAGTCCTTGGGTTTATTTAAAAAAAAGGAAAAAAAACATTGAGAATGGGGAAAAAAAGATAGAAGAAGTCCCGCAAAACCCAAGGACCGAGTTGACGCCGGGGTAATGAGGCCAAGCCTCGAGGCCCCTCTCTGTGCCAGGGCCGGAAATAAATTTAATGGTGTTCGACGAAACTAGAAAAACAAATATCTGGTTGTAAATCAATATGAAATCAATCAATACCCATAAAAAAACGGTAAGTACACAAGAAAAACAGACTTAAAAAGATTTTGATGCAATTTACGAATTAATTCCACTAAAAGCAATCATTCCGCACCCAAGTTAAGAAATTTAGCCTATTGACTAGAAAATTGGCCTATTGAATATCCTATGATGCAGCTGTAAACTTTATATGTTATATTTGATATGGATATTTTCATTGATCCTCCCACTAAGCTAAAAAGAATAGTGAGTGGTAGATTTTTTGGTACATCCTCTTCTTGATTATTTTCTTAAGTCGTAGAGGTATAATAAACCAAAATTGGTAGAAATTTATATTTATATGTGTACAAACTTTTAGATTAAGTATAATAATTTTACCATCAGTAGTCGTCCTGTAACTTTGTTTAGCATTAATTTAAGTAGCTTTTTGTGGAAATTTTTAATTAGCCTTCAGTATTAAGTCAGATACCTACTCATTAAGTTAGCTGTTAATTTCCTGAATATTGTTAAAATAAAAATAAAATAAAATAATAAAATTGATAGAATTCCTAATTACATCTTTTGAAGGTATTTGGTTGTGTTTGGGTCAATTTGCATTGTCCAAAAATATGATATATTAAATTCAACAGCATATACATACCTTATTACTCCTGAATGTAATATCTAATAAATATGACTTTCCAATTCGACACCACTGGGTGAAATTACTTATACTCTAGATTTAGTTATTTTCGTTTTATTTTCTTCGTTGTAATTGTATTTTCTTTTTTGTAATTTTGTGTATGTGTTAAGTACCTTTGTTGTCTGAAAATATAGAATTGGAATAGAATTGAATAAAGCCGTTTACTGACCGGTATAACGAGGCGTAATGTAAATAATAATAAAATTAATCGTTTATTTCAGGCACATAATACAAAATTAAGGACCCATTATCATAGAGAAAGTATGATACCTACGTTACTCCGCGGCGCTGTGTGCTAAAATCAGTTCCGTTGGAAGCGCCTTCTTTTCCTCGTACTGACTGCACGCTCGCTCGCTGTGTAACATGTTACATAACGCACCGTAACACCAGTCAGTCATCATTATCATCATCAACCTATGTTAGTCCACATAGGCCTCCCCCAATGAGCGCCAGTGCACCCTGTCTTCAAATTGACGCATCCAGCATCTACCTGCAGTCTTTCGCAGGTCTTCATCCCACCTGGTCTCAGGGTCACACCGGTCAGTTCTCGGCTTTAAAAGTAAGTAGCTAGGTAGGATAGAGATTTTTTTTTACTTAAAAATCATGTCGTTGCTTTGAGTAACTTTTTAACAGTGACATCTAGTTTCAATAAAGGAAACAAAAGTTATTCTAAACTTAACTATTGTTAAGTTTATTACCCGATAAAATCAGTAGCTGTTAACAGTATGCGTACGCAAAATAAGTGAAACCGAACCGAACCGAACAAGAAATTAATTTAATCTGTACAAGTATTTGCAACCGTAATTAATTGAAACGATGTATCTTGACTTAGTGTATTTAGATTGAGAAGATTTATTTACGGTGAGAGCTTTTAGATAGTAATTATTAGTTTAGCGATAAATTTTCAATTTATCAAAAGTGTTATGTATTTATCTGGGAATATAACGCTTGAACTGATAAACAGTTTTAACTAGAGACTTCGACAGAGGTCGCATAGAAAATTACTATTAGATAACACCGAGCTTAATTACCACAAGATACAAAGTTTATCTAATTAACCTTAGTTGAGTGTAACCATGTAACTTACGCGACGCTGCAAACTTAGGTTTGGACGCTACAAAGAACACTGGTAGGTAGTTTTTCCCATTCAAAGAAATTGGAGTAACTCAATCTTATTAGATAGATAGATAGAAAATTATTTTATTGCACACTTAAAAATAAAACAAACAAGACAGAATAAAATACAAAACATGTGACTATTTGGCGGTCTTATCGCTCAAGAGCGATAAGACCGCCAAAATCTCTACCAGACAACCGTGGATGGACAGGATCGTTGGATTGTACATGGGGATCTGTGTGCATTATATTAATTTATAAAATATTGCATGAAAATACGTTCATACTTAAAAATAAATAAAATAAATATAAATACATATAACTAATTATATACCTACTTATATAAAAACATCTTAATTTTATAAAGGGAAACAAGGGTGTGGTCAGTGAAATAGGGACAAATAGTGTTCCTTTAGCATACTCTCTTGAATATTGGTATTAGACCTATTATTATTATTATTATATAGGCCCGGAGCGTCCCACTGCAGAGCAAAGGCCTCCCTCCCTTTCTTCCACTCATCTCGGTCCTCAGCAAGGAGAACCCACTCTTTGTTGTATAGGTCGAGCTCATCCCGCCATCTCCACCTAGGCCTTCCACGTGGTCTTCGTCCATCCATAGACCTATTAGACCTTATTATTGAAATAGGTTGTTTATTTATTTTGGAGCACCATCAGGTGGAATAATGTCAGAGAGCTAATAATAGGTATTCACTAATAGAAACTTAATAAGCTATCTATAATGGAACACTAACATCATTGTGTTTTGATTGTGATGGCAGTTAATTAACCTTAAAAATATACAAATAACCATGATTAGACATACAATGTTATCGACATAGCTCTGAGAATTAGCAAGCTGAAGTTGCAGTGGGCCGGCCATATCTAGCGAAGAACCGACGGCCGCGGGGTCAAACGTTTTCTTGAGTGGAGACCACGACTCGGTAAGTAGGTAAAAGGTAGTGTAGGACGCCCTCCGACCAGATGGGATGACGACCTGCGAAAGACTGCAGGTAGATGCTGGATGCGTCAAGCTGAAGACAGGGTGCTATGGCGCTCATTGGGAAGGCCGATGTCCAGCACTGGACTAATATAGGCTGATAATGATCAGACATATAAGAGATGAACATACTAGTGGTTTCTTTTTCACTTCTTCCACTAGTGGACAAAAAATTTAAGTGAACAGTAAAATATTTTTATTTGAGAATAATTTATTATAGTAAAAAATATGACTTGTCTAATTGCTTATTTTGTAAGCCTAAATAAATAAATACTATTGACTTTGATTCAAATATTAATCATAAAATCCTGTTACCAAAAGAAACAAACATCAAATCAGCTGTGCCCTACATATATTTTATTTCTAACTCTGTCAATTACATGCACCTATCAGCTTGTTAGCGTGATCGATCTCGGGCGAAGCGAGGTACCGTATGTTAGTTAAGTTAATGTGTAAGTTGTTTGGAGTGAGGTCAGTAGATCTACAGCCCAATCGGACTAAGCAATTGGATTGTCTGAATAGTCGAGGAATTTATGGGCACAGGACATGGTTTTATAGATGGCTTTGGAAACGAAACCAGGCTTGAGGTAAAGCACGCATATATTACAACTGGCTTCATATCACTACCTATCTTTTCTCTTGAATGCTGGACCACACAGCATCATCTAGCCCCAAGCTAAGTAGAGCTTTTGTTACTAGATGACTGATATACTTACAATACATTATATAGTTTTTTTTTATTATACATATATAACGACTAGAACACCCGGAACCAATATCTGCAGATCGTACACACAATTATCCTGGGGCGGGAATCGAACCCGCGGCACAGAGGTCGTCATTAGGGACCTATATCCAGCAGTAGAATAACATAGACTGATGACTATGAGCTTATAGCTTTTAGTTCCCTGTCAAGACCGCTCCGTATCAGAACCACCTAAAACGTCTTCTACTACATCTATTAAAAATATAATTGCCTTACCTTATGCTTCAAGAAGGATAGATCCCTCACTGCAACTTTCCTCCTCATCACACTGAGTTCTGTCTGCAGCACCTCCATTGTCGATATATCCGTGAAGCCTTGCTCTAGAAGGGCTTGGCACGTTCGCTGTACTTGCTCTATGCACGGCGAGAAAGAGCAGAATCGCCCACCTAGAAGAAAAACATATATGTACATATCACTAGCTACATAGTATAAAACAAAGTCGCTTACCGCTGTCTATCTAAATAAATAATGCTGGACAATTCAACACACAGCATTATCTAGCCCCCATGGTAAGCAGAGCTTGATAACTGATACTAGATAACTGATATAAATAATACAATATAATACATAGATAGATATTTTTTATTACATAGAAAACGACCAGAACACCCTGAACAATTATCTGCAGATCGTACACACAATTGTTCCGAGGCGGGAATCGAACCCGCAACCTCCTGCGACGCAGGACGCAGCTCAGTTCCAGGTTTTGGAGATCATGGGTAGCAAAGATTATTATAAAATTTCGTCTTTATAATTTGATTAACAAAGCTTATTTGATTTTGAGTTCGAGAAGTGGCTCAGTGTCCTTAAAAGTCAATGAATGGGTCTAACTCATTTATAAAACTTTTGAAACTATCATGGTTATTAATACTAAAGTCATTTAAAACGGGATATTTACCATGATTTGATTTTTGAGTTATCCAATATTTCGGCACAGTTGCATGCGCCATGATCACGGAGTAACTGAAGGCACTGCGAGTTTTTATGGGCAGACATACCGAACTACCCTCATTTTAGTCTTTTGCTACGAACGTTGCCACTACCACCGGTTTCTTTATTGGATAACTCAAAAATCAAATTATGGTAAATATCCCGTATTAAATGACTTTAGTAACTCATTTATGGTTAGCCGTTACAAAGTATTTGTAACCTCCCTGACCATTGCGTAGGTAGTAAATGTGTACAGTATTAATCAGATTGTTCGAAAGCCCACGCTATTAAAGTAGGTGGGTCAGAAATACAGCGGTCCACATTAATCTGACCCAACCTTACGGAAAATTCCGTCCACATTTTTGCCACTCCGACCCTTTGCACTTTACATAACAGCTTATCTATTGATACATCAATTCTCAATGGCCGGTACAAGTTTGTGCAGTTGACTGCAATAATTGATTAACTAAGGAAATTCGCTTATAATGTTGCACAGTCAATGGAATATTAGGGTGTTTCCACACTAATCGATAGTCAACATTTCTATTACTGTCTCTCTGAAGGATAGGATTCGTAACGAATACATCCGACAGAGAACCAAAGTTATCGACATATCTCTGAGAATTATCAAGCTGAAGTGGCAGTGGGCTGGCCATACGTCACGAAGAACCGACGGCCGCTGGGGCAAACGTGTTCTTGAGTGGAGACCACGACTCGGTAAACGTAGTGTAGGACGTCCTCCGACCAGGTGGGATGACGACCTGCGAAAGACTGCAGGTAGATGTTGGATGCGTCAAGCTGAAGACAGGGTGCTATTGCGTTCATTGGTGGAGGCCTATGTCCAGCAGTGGACTAATATAGGCTGATGATGATGATGACACTAATCGATGCTTTCCATCAATGATGGCAGAATGAGATCATTCAACATCGATCCTACCAAACCAGAACGATGTTTGATCGATGACTGAATGGCTCTCGTAATAATCGATTGAATTTTAATCAACTCATATCCGCCAATCACCAAAAGCTACCATAATAGGTCCATTACCGCCAACGACTTCAATGATAAAAGAATACGTAATACACTACTCCGGTTATATCATACTGGCACGCGATACACATTTAAAATTGGAACAATTTTTAAATCCGACCCCCGCTGAGCTGCGCCCGCTCCGCTCAGATTGGCAGACTGAGTGACGTTCGCTGTCCTTATTGGTCGATAAGATGTGACAGATAACGAGCCGGTAACATAAAAAGAAGTCGCGTCTTTTCCGTAGCATTTCGGGCTTTTCAAAAAAAGGCTCTATCTGACGCGCAGTCATCTATCTATCACTGGGAATGAAAACATCCGTCGACGTTTGTCTTTTTGTGGCGCATTATGAACTGGCTCGTTTTATTTGGATTGTGTAATAGCGAGGTCGATCGCCTCTGGCGCGATTCAAACATTGTTAGTCGGTCGGACGGATCCTGACGCAGGCAGTGAAATCCTTTCGGACATTATCGACTCCTACCATTGTGATACGCGGCACAATACACACGATGGCTGATAGTGGCGGTTTGAGCCTCGGTATCTTTCATCTTTGATGCACAAATTGAAATGGTACTGTTATACAGTTTAAGAATTGACTCGAAATTAAAGACCCGGTCGATTACAAATCAATAACGATTGTTGGAACTTTCGAACTGTGTGTCGATCTTTAAAGTATTTAGCGTTCATTTAACTAGAGTCTAGACTTGACTCTTACTTCCATCATCTTTCTTAAAACTTATGCCTTAGTTTTATGAAAATGGTTAAATCAATGAGAGCAAAGGTTATGCAGTTCCAAACCAACAGCTGCATTATGAATATTCAAAATCCCTTGTAGATTTTCAATTGTCAATACTGTAGTTTTGCAAAGAGTTGCGAGACGTTATACGGGCTCGTTTACATGAGACGCCGCGGAAGAATCGAGAGAAGAGTGTCAAAATAGCGTCGTATTCGCGATTCTATGGATTATTTTTAGATATCTCATGTCCCCGCTATTCGGTGAATACCAGGTGTAACCGGCAACTGTATCGGAATTGCAATTTACGAAGAGCTGTTTAATATTCAATAAACCAGGACCTCTTGATGTTTCTGCTCGGCGCGACTAGTTAGGTCCTTAGGTCCCAGCAATAAAGTTAGTCATCATATTGGGAGCTTGCAACACCGGGTCAGGGCACAAGAATGCCGGTTAATTGACAGATAGGTGAGGACGCCCGCTTGATGTGTGTCCGGTCCGGTTAGCCGTTGTCTATGGTGCACATATTTGGAGCTTGTTAGGCTTGTCTGCTTTTATTAGGTAAGTGTGGGTAGACTTCGAGTATGCCACGTCTGAAAAAGTGACTTGCGGCTTTATGTGTGGTATTTCTCAGATATAACAAAGATATTTAGATGAAACCATAATTATAATTAGATTTTTTTTACACACGAGTCATATTCGATTATATTGTTACAATCATTATTAAAATCGATACTTTTTGGTTTTTTTCACTCTCTTCTCTTTGGTTCATTAATTATCCTATGCTAGTTCGCTGCTGGACATAATTATGCCTCCCTCAGATACGAAGCGCCCAATTAGTAAGCAAGCCATATCCAGCATCTGCCTGCTGCAGTAACTGAGTACCTACCAAAATAAAAAATCCTACTTAAAAACATTAACTGGCTCAATCACAACCATTAAGCCTGTGTAAAGGTCCTGAGCTGAACTTAAGTGGTGCAACCTACAATATGTTCCGAGAAAGATTGCAAGAAGAACTTAACTGTGGCTGACCTACAGATTGCTCCATTTTGAAACGTATAACTGAACGTTATGTAACAACGGCTTTGTGCTGTAAATACTCCCATTCAATCACTACGTACCAAAGAGTATCGATATTAGTGATGGGAAGTATCTTAATGATAAAGTTATCGATAGGTTTGACATAGTCAGTAAGATTCCTAGAATGAAAAATATTATAAATAAATAAATAATGCTGGACAATCCACACAGCATTATCTAGCCCCATAGTAAGCAAAGCTTGTGGTATGGGTACTAGATAACTGATATACAAAATACAATACATTACATAGATAGATATTTTTTTATTATACACAGAAAACGACCAGAACACCCGGAACAAATATCTGCAGATCGTACACACAATTGTTCCGAGGCGGGAATCGAACCCGCAACCTCCTGCGTCGCAGGCGGACCATCGCCCACCGCGCCACATCGGTCGTCATTATGTTAGTTGCTAGAGTTATAAATTAGACTAAAACAGTGATAGAACTCGTACAAGTCAACATGGCATGAAAATTATGTTTGTCTACTTAAGCGAAAAAAATAAACGAATGTTTCATAAAATGTAACGCTAAACAGTAATTGAAGGAACATGAAACGGAAGATCTGGTATCCCGCTAAGGGCAGATACAAAAAGAAGAAAGCTCAAAATACTGTTGCAAGTTGGACAAATATAAATTAAAGAAAGGGACCTCGAATCGATAGTTCCAATCAGAACCGACAGCCAGCACTACAGCAAAGGTATGACAATAGCTCTTGCCGCGTCACTAACAATACTGGACAAGTCATTGATGTATCAGCGTAGATAACGCGGTGAAATCATATGTGCCCTCCAAGTAATGAGGTCGACTTACAAACGGTATTGTTCTTTAGATTAACCGATTAATTATTGAATGTTGAACGCAGCTGCACTGCTTGATAGTATTGATTTGGAAACGGCATGCCTACGTGAATGAAATCCTAGACGTAATATTTTGACTCCTAACTCTATTACATATCTCGTCTCATCTATCGAAGGCCATAGATGTAAGGGTATCCACGAATGATGGTTTGTATAGTTTTGCGTCACTTAGGTAAATGCCCGGGCTATGGATTAGAGTGGAATAAAAATCGGCATCTAATCCATCAATGGATTAATTCAGTGGTAGAGGCCATGACTTCAGTGGGTGGGTCTGCTTATATGGAAATGATAGCTAATGATGATGCTGACGCACAAATAAAATGCAATCAATATATTGCTAAGCAAGAGACTATAAAAATTGGTTTCTCTGTTCATGAGGGATGTTGAGATTACTAGCGAATATTGTTTCGCCAAACTTTTCCTTCCTCGTATGAAAGCTGAATTTTCGTCTCTGTTTTTAGTTGTGTATCGTAGATTCAGTTTCAAGTTTTATAATATCCTTTCCTACCCTACCTTTTGATAGGTATCATCAGACAGATTAACAGCTACAGTAGGCTATGGCTATGTTTACAAATAATAATAATATTAAGAAATGTCGACATAAAATAAGTTCCACAAGCTTCAGCTAAGTTTGAACTTTCCTGTCCGCGAACATCGTGAGACCTTCAAACATCACCTTTGCACGTACCCTCATATTTGTTGAGTGAAAGACACTTTCTAGATGTATTCCCTCATTGTCCATGCATGCAGCGCGTGTGGTGCTGGGCGTCGTCGCCGGGGTGGCCGCGATGCGTCCGACCCGCCCCGGCCTGCGGCGCGCGCCGAGCCAGGCGACTCATAGCTGCTAGGGCTACCCGACCCAAACGCTACTTTGTATAAGATACTTAATCCATACTAACACATATTATACATTTGAAAGTAGTTCCGTCTGTCTGACTTTTTTATTTTCACGCTTAAAAGGATCAGAATTCAATAATATTATACATTTGAAAGTAACTCTGTCTATTTCATTTTCAGGCCTGAAAAGATCGGATCTCAATAAAATTTAGCAGGGCAGTAGATGGTATCCCGGAGAAGAACATAGGCTTACGGCTACTTTGTATCTTGGAAAAATGCGTGTTAAACCGCGGGCAGAAGCTAGTAGGAATATATGATAATATTGATTAGATTCGTTTTTTTTGCAGTCTAATCCATCAATAGAATTGATTCGGCATTCAGCATCTTGTTTCACTCGTAACCTACCCATGGATGATTCGGAAGAAATTTCAACACGAATGTGCAGCTGAATCTGTTTTCTGCTATTTACTGTAGGAACCAGAAATTTGACAAGATCCTATATTGTCGATATAGAAGATAACATACACAACAAACAAACATACGCTTTGGGGATTTTTTAGATTTTTGCCCAGTGGAGTCACAAAAAGAGTGGATAAATAGGTGTCCTACAGAATCTACTTCTAATCTAGATTAGGTTTTCGCTAATGGACGAGACTGGACAGTGGACATGTCGAAAGAATAATTCAATTATTGTTCTTGGAAATGATAAAGTACCAGTTCAAATAAAAATATAATTTTTTATTAGGAAAATAATTGCTTATGAAATGCGAAGAGTCAAAGATATGGGATATTTATTTTTAATAGTTTTTTGCAGTGTTCGATTGGCAGCCCTGATGCAACTATTACGAACACACCACCTATAAACCGAATGTTGTAATTTAATGTAAACAATCCTGGGAAATGGCGCGGATTGTGCTGTCAAACAAACAAACATAATTTAAATTTAATATTATTTGCATTAGAGAATTATCTTAGCGAAGTTATGTATTCAGAGCCTGTAGATATCGCTTATCCGCGATGAATAAGTTTACATTACTTTATAGATGGCTGTCTCATAAGTAGAGCTTAGGTTATGTTAGTAACCCAGCTGATCATAATACGTCGAAAGGAATGCCGGTTTCTATACAAACTTATAATAATGCTATCATCAAGTGTTAATCATATTTGCATGACCGAAGAAAGAAGTGTCAATTTTATTTATAATTGACATTTCTTTCTTAAGAAAAAAGTTGTAATTGACATTTAGTTCGTGAGATTCATCAAAAAATGCCTATTCAGCCTATTCAGATGGAACACACAACAACACAATAACATTTCAAATATAGCAAAATGTTTTACTCTATCATCAATAAATTAGGCGACACTGGGTACACAAAATTGAAGGTAAAAGTGTAACCACAAGCGCCCTTAGTGAGAACACTCCTATCAGACATAATATACTTAGAATAACCCAGAAGGATAGGATCCAGGATAGCGCAGTTCTCCGTACAGGTTCAATTAATTTAAACTGCATTCGTTAATTTTATTAATGCGACGTTCCCTGAATCTACCATCGTAGATGCCATCGCGAGGGCCTTCTCATTTTCGAAATTAGCAAATGGATAAAAAAAGGCCAACCGACAACAGAGTGGACAAGATAAAGAAATATACGGAGAGGTGGCTGCGTTCGAGGCTGCAGATAACACCATTAACGCCGGGAAGGTTTGCTGAGCAAAACAATAGAAAGGGACACTGATACCTTTTGGACTTACGAATGACCCAAGCCAGCGAAACTGACACAGTAAAACTGACCTTGTTTTGTCGAGTGTAGGGTCTGCTTGACAATGAAGAGAAATGACGTAAGTCACATTAGAGGATAAAAAGGTTTTGATACTTAAGCGAAAGAGAGAAAAGGACAGCGTGTGATGACAACGATAGCAAAATGAGTGGAGTAAGTTTTTCTCAGCCACCCAGTCAGCAACATAATTAATGATTCTCGTGTCTCAGACGAATTTATAAATTGGCTTTTATTCCGTTTTAACAAACTCTGAACACGCGTGATAGTGCCGATATCCTATCTACTCAAACGCTAAATAATTATGGGAATGTGCAGGCATAGATGATACGATTGCAGGTTAGTATTGGAGATTGCGAATCTTTCGATGGTTCCTATTTTAATTTTATTTGCAGACCTAACGTATGGACATTCTTATTGGCCTTATTATCTTCTTTCAGGATTATCTTTCGTTCTCTGTTATTGTCCTGGATATTAAATTTAAATTGGTGCATATTATTTGTAAGGAGAATTATAAGCCCCCTCATTAAAAACCCAGCTTCAAATATGCACATTGTTCAAAAATTTTAATGGCCGTAGTCAAATCGACCACGAATCTGAATCCATCAAATATGATAGTTTATTTTAATTTTATAACGTTTACAATTGCAACGTCATTGTCTGCATGACTCAAAATAGGCATAACAGAATCCTAAAGATTACTCATCCAAATACCATTCTCACTGGTATAAATCAAGTAATATAAAATCTCGTATTTGCCCGCATATAATAATGGCATATTTAGTGTTCGATAAGGTATAATGTGTAGAGGTTGGCATAAATCGACGCGCGCGCAATCTAACATCGCACCCCGCCCCGCCCAGAGAGTAACTCACTGCTATCTACCCCGAATATTGTTAATCAGTGCATCATTAGCTGTGCGGTTCGCGCTTCACTATGTGAACATTTCATTCAGTATTTTATATATTTTAACTTTTGCTAACTGCTTTGGAAATTTTACACAAAAGTCATTTGTAACGGGATATTTAACACTAAACTACACTGCACTTTTTATTTAAAAACTTACTCTTAGTGCTTTCAGTTATTTCGTGATCATGGCGCTGAAACTGTGCCGAAATATTGGAAAACTCAAAATTCAATATATGGTAAATGTCCCGTTATAAGCGACTTTTGTGTAAAAATTCCAAATCAGTTAGCATACGAGTAAGTTAAAATACTGAGTGAAATATTCGTGTGAATGACCATGATAGTTTCACCCTTGACGAAAAAACTAAAGATGGAGGAGCGGCTGTCAGAAGCGTCAAGGTCCAAAACATTCTATCAATATCCCCGTGTAAATAACACCGCGCGCACTATCTAGAGTTTCTTTCATCTATGGACGATAGCACTGTGATGGTCAAGCGATTGCTTAGCAGAATACGGCCCCTGCACGTTTGCCCTATGGTTTTGAAATTAAAGTTTTGGTCGCATTGGCCAATTTGCGTGAAATATCTTCAACGATACCCTCCGTGTGCGCCGATGGTGTGCCAAAGCAGATACCTCCATACTGCACAGCTGATATTAGATAAAGCTGCGGGGAGGCGCGGCTATAAATCCAAAATCGAACCAAACATAGTTCTATCCTGCTCTGTCTAGCTCTCCACCCCTATTTTGGCATCCCTTTCTTTGTAGTTGGATTGAGATGTTTTGGTATTTTAATAGTGTGATGTCAACAGTTTGAGTGTATTTGTTTAGGAATTAGCAACTCTTTCTTCTTGCCAATTCTTCTATTTATTTATATAATCTCTAACGAGAATCCATATAATAAAAGAAGAAGAAAATTGCGTCATTGCTTTAATTGCGTTTTTATTAATTCCAGATTCTAAACTTAAATAAGACGCGATATCTATTCAAGATCTTTTTATAAAGCAGTCCTAAGCCCACACCCAGTAAACTCAGAAACAATAAGTTTCGTAATACAGAAAACATTTAAATTGAACTGCGACCAATACAAACCAGCGCGAGTACAGAGTACAGACCAATAAAGTATTTTACAAGTGATACAAGAATGTAGCCCAATCTGCCGGGCAGATCGCTCGTTGCCTTAGCTTTATAAATACTTTGCTATTTATTTCTGGGAATCGCCCGATCAATGTGTTGGGCCGGCTGAAGATAGGCATCCGGGGCCTTAATACGAGAAAAAGCCTAATCTAAGGTCATCGGCCGGGGAGCAATTAAATTATGGGCTTGGTACTGCGCGGAGTTATGTTTTGAACAGTTGTTCCTTGTTCAGACTGTGACCTCTTTGGCATTTATCAAAAGCTTTTTTTGAGTAGCATTCTGTTTCTGAAATTTTGCTTGTTCCCTAGGAGCGTATTCAAGATTCCTGTAACGTCTCAAGTAAATAAAACACTGAGTTCCATTTTGATTAAGCGACTGCTTTCCTACGAACTTTATTGTTCCTATAAGTCAGTCAATCGACTTTAGTACGATGCGTTTACTGATCTTCTTGTCCGTTCACAGTGAATAGGTTACCGTCCTCATCATGTCCTTAGCATCCAAGAAAATGATTTGATTAGTGTTCTATCGAAAATCAGTTACTTTTCCAATGGACTAGGTCGGTTTAAAGAATCTTTATTTTTTCTCAAAGAACATAGTATATATAACGTTCACTTAATGAGAAGTATTTACAATGTTTCTACTTAGTACCTACATATAAAATACGTACTTAAGTATGTGCTTAAGATTATATTAGCCGAGTGTGCTTACACCTATATTAGTATAATCCTGGTATAATGTACTTACAAACAAAAACAAAAGAAAGATCTATAGTAGAAAAAAAAAAACTGTGCTTACTATCATATAGCGAACGCAAGTGGCCAGGACACAGTAGCGACCACGCGACATCGCGACACAGCAGCATGTCGCGCGACAACGCACCATATACGCACTGAACATGCGCGTGCGCATATCCCGAGCCACAGTAATTAGGTGAACTGCGGTCACGATTGGAAACCGATTAAATTATATTTTGCAAATGAAGTAAAAGGAGGGAAATACCTCTTGGTACTTGCAAAATTTTAACGAACCGACGCGACGTGGTCAATTCGAAGCGTTTGAGGTGTGGTGTTGGAGGAGATTGTAGGAGATACCGTGGACAGCAAAACGAACTGACAGATCTATATTTAACCAACTGAATATCAGATTGAAAACGATCTGCTACCAACGAATCCTCAGCTATTTTGGCCAAATCACCCGAAGGAAACCTGACAACTTCAGAAATTGGTTGGTGTTGGCAAGATAGAGGGGAAAAGACCAAGAGGACACTCACTAACCTGATGGTCAGACCAATAAAGGCACTCACTTTGCATGCAGCCCGCAGCCATCGCACAAAGATAAATAAATTATAAGAATATACATATTTCCTGATAAAAAGGCTCAAATGTCAGGATTGCTTTCCGTGGGACACCTTGTATAATATGGATTGTTATATTATTTTATTATTCCAATGATATAATTATTATATTAATTGAATGGTACCACTTGTACTTACTTACTCCAGCAGTGGACTATCATAGGCTATGATGATGATGATATGTACTAAAGTATATTGTAGGGCGTTCTATGTTCTGCTTAACGTGTAATGCTATATTTTAGCATTAAATTAACCATTAAACCAAATAAAGGCCCTGAAACCCTGATTCATATTTGCAAATTCGCCTTTTCTCTCTCAGATTTTATGACCAGAAACCATAACTAGGCCTGCAGATTTCCGGCGATTGCAAGACTCTCCAATTATGTACTCTAAATACCCACGCCCACGCAACAAAGCCTAATGAATCAAAACCATAACAACATCATTATACAAGGAATCCAATCGCTCCAGGATAAATGGTCTCAAACTGAGATTGCGCTATTTTCGCGAGGCTATAGACATCTACGCATACGAGAAACGATCATAAATTAAATCGTTGCCGTTTGTAATATTGTCTTAGCCCACAATGGGGAGCCTCGAAATCGCTTGAAATATGGACCGTTAGTTGAACTAAATACTCTGTGGTGAGGTAAACACCCAGTAAATCATTAAGGGACGTGCCAATGCCTCCCTTGAAACGGATAAGGCAATAAAACTCATTCACATGTTCGTCAACTAAACAGGTGCCTTATTAAAAACGCACCGCTCTCGATACCGGGATCGATTCCATGTTCCAAACTCGATTCAATCGACACGCGAATACACACAGTATAGTTATTTAGCAGTAAGATCAGAAAGGAAAGAAACTTGTACCTCCCAGGATCGTTATTTTGTACCTTACTTGGGTCCTATTCTACTAACCGATCACTTAATGAAGTGATCGGTCTATACTAATAGACAATGAATTGAATGTCTCTAAAATAGCATTATATTTATCAAAAATGTGACTTTTCTATGTGCTTATTTTGTAAGCCTAAAGAAATTAAAAAAATGAATTTGAATGTGAATAGTAAAATATTTATGTATTTATTTAATGGTATCGTCGCAAAATCATCATCATCACGCAGAATTGTTATAAAAATAAACTCTAGATCGTGCGGTACTATTTTGAACGACGATATTGATAGAACGGTCCCAACCTTGACACTTTTGACACGCTTCCCTTCATCTGTTGTTTCTTTGCTAAATGCTAAATATATGAATGCATTGTGTGACGACACCATTGTCATAGTGCCGCGATTAGTGTAGCAGAATAGGGCCCTAGGGGCCAAGGGGCCCTGTTCGATGTTGTACAGTGGTTGCGGGCAAGCTCTGAATTCAAATTAATATCGGCATCGGTTGCGTACGCTCCGGCTGGGCTTCCATATTTAAATTTATTCGTGTCCTATTTTGTGACTTATTTCTTATGTAAGGCTTCAGTAGCTATGATTTATTTCGCGCTATTCGGCTATTAATTGATTATTAATAGGTCTCTGTCGACGTTTACATGTTTATATGAAATTCCAGGCGATACAGTTTTATAAGCCTGATTCTATTTTAAACGAACGGACATGACAGTTTGTTAACTAATAGCTGTTTTGACTTTGTAATTCTTACTAATTATTCACGGAGTTTGAAGTAGGTACATCATATAAGTAGAAGTTATAGTACAGCATTTGGCTTATTGAACGAACCGGGGTTGGCAGAGTGACAAAAAATTCCTTCTGACGCATAATGACCAATATAGTCAATTATTCTGTCGCGACACCATTAATTAAAAGTACCTACCCTAAGAAGAAATTCCGGATATTTTTACTATCTTTTAGTATAGGTAAATGCAATATAAGAGATAGTTTGTTCAAACAAAAACTATGCACGATTACCCAGAACACACCTTCATTCTCTTAAGCCTCAACTCTTCGGTTGACGAACCCAAACCAGTAATAATATAGTTTCTCTCTCTGCAGCCCTAGTTACCGGCCGCTTGAGCATAGCTTCGCCGTCGGTGATCTACCGTTTTGATATATTTTTTTACTATAAACTAGTTTTATAATATTTTATTACAATAAAAATTATTAAAAAAATGCTGGACAATTCACACAGCATTATCTAGCCCCATGGTAAGCAGAGCTTGTGTTATGGGTACTAGATAACTGATATACATAATACAATACATTACATAGATAGATATTTTTTATTATACATAGAAAACGACCAGAACACCCGGAACAAATATCTGCAGATAGTACACACAATTGTTCCGAGGCGGGAATCGAACCCGCAACCTCCTGCGTCGCAGGCGGACCTTCGCCCACCGCGCCACATCGGTCGTCATTATTGTATCTTTAACAGTAATAAATTTATTTTATAACGAGTATTTAAATAAATGGAAGTGTAATAATAATAATGCTGGAAAAACCAGCATCATCTAGTCCTAAAATAAACAAGAGCATACATTTAATTGAGAGTAAAACTAATGTCAGCTATCCTTCATTTGCATATATCTCGGTGGTTCAAGCATTCCGTCATCCGACTGACTGCCTTCACCTTTTATGGTCACCAAGCCATCTGGTTTGGTGACCTTAAAATGATCATATTTATGATACATAGAACCACTATCCCTATTAGATATTTGCACCCCAAAACCCATCTGTCAAAGTGGACTGACCTGAAGAGAGAGACGGTGACTTTATGGAGTGTTTAGAAATGGCGACCGTTAAATCATTTCTATTATAGAATCATCACACATATCACCAGATCTAAGCCACACTTCACACCCCAACAGGTGGGTACCCGTCCGTGGGAACGTTCCCTATTCCCTAATTACCCGCGGCAGATAACGAGTCTAATTCGCGGGCTGCGTGCGCCGGCGCAGCTCTCACGCACGCATTGTCTTCGGTAATTGCCGATCCTGTTCAATTGGAGGTCCTGTTCAATTTGTTGCCTTCCCCGCACTGTGATTCCTTTAAGTGGGCACTTTCAATTGCTAAATAAATCGTATGCGTGCTTAGGCGCCTATTTCACGGGTACAGAGCTGAGCTGTATAAGGCGCAATTAAAATGGTTTCTTGGAATGATGCTACTGAACTTGATCATGAGGGTCTTGACATGAACTATTTCATGACAAGGTCCAGTCGTTATAAGTCCAAGTCCAGTTGCTTTCAAAGACATAATTGTTATTACTGATTAACGATATTTTATTCATACATCTATTAAGCCAAATACAAAATTAGCAAATGTGCCAACTCACACTGTCACACTTAATCAGGCGAAAGTTGGGATTCTATGGGTGAATGTTTGTTACTTCTTAAAACCATTACTAGAATAATTGAAATATCGAATAAAAATAGGGAGTATTATCCTGGCCGAATCCGCATGAATCCGCATGTAGAAGATAGTATTAAATATTGCAAGCAAAACAAACTGTAGTCAGACCAAAGTTACCTTATTTGGAATTACTCGAAGACCTTAAAGATTTACGTTTAACAAAATGGACTAGATTATAAATAAACTTAAAATAAATTATTCAAATTCGACATATGGGTAAAATTACAATAGAACCACAACATTGGCGTAGAAAGGCGAATAGGTGCGCAAGCGCAGGGCGTAACCCCCCCGAGCGGCTGATGAAGACATCACGCGACCGCGCCAATTGATTAGTCGCGCGACGGCCGCAGAGGAGAGCGGACGTGTTATTATGCGACTTTAGACACGCGTCTTGCTTGTAACGCTGCTCTGAAAAGACACGTGCGAATGCGTGATATAATCAACGCTTTAGCTATGAAATAAACTAGGGACCAGCAGCATATAATCTATTTCATCATTCAAAAATCTGAAATGTTGGTCATGGTAAGCTTTGAAATGTCAAATTGGGATGTTTAAGTGGAATGAGTACATCATATAACTTTAAAATTAAATCACCTAACTACTATTTCATTTTATGGCTTTGAAAAACACCAATCTCCGCGACCAACTACACATTTTTCACCAGACTTACACACGTTCACTAAAATGCATTTAACAGTAGCGAACAAGAGAATTTACGCCTATCTCCAGCAATCTTATTCAACCGACCAAAGCGGACAGTTAGTTATTGCACAAATTAACTCCTCTAATCGTTCGAGGCACGCATTATTGGATAGCCAAAGAACGGTCGTCCTTAGCGGGCGTGTAACAGGATAATCCATCGTGTAATTAAGGTCTTAATACCAGCATAAATTGAACAGCTGGGAAAATCATCGCAACTTGTGTTAGTTCCACTCCACATGCAATGTTTTAATAATCAATTGTCAGCAAGTGGTAAGAGAAGGCGAGAGAAACAGTCTCTATCATCAAGGTATATTTCATATACGAGTACCTACTTCTTCTAATGGAATAAAATTGCTAAGGAGAGATATTGAGATTTTACAAATTAACTTGTAGTAATAACTGTGAATTGTGGCCTAAAGACGTTGAATGGTGAAGTGTCGGACCACCCAATCGAATGTCAGACCACATCCTCAAAATATCGACGTTGTCGTCTTCTAGAGAAAGATTGTAGAATGGTAACATAGGACCAAACAGAATGGCATTATCAAGTCTATAACCAGCTTTGGATCGAAAGCTGAAAATATGGGAGGAAGAAAGAGACGCAGTACCTAATCCCAGACAAAAGTGTAACATCTAAACGACAACTCGGTATTGCCGAATAACCAAACTCAGGGATCAGATGTTAGTTAAATAAATAAATATGTAAATAATGATGGACAATTCACACAGCATTATCTAGCCCCAAGGTAAGCAGAGCTTGTTTTTTTTGGGTACTAGATAACTGATATACATAATACAATCAAAAATATATTTATTTGGAACATAAATACAAGGGGAAATAAATAACTTGTGTGGAAACGATAATACACGCAGTTACATTTGTATATAACTGTGTCGCGTGCATTAACGCCCTCCTGCCAATACAGGGTTACAGAGTTCCTTAATTGTAAGTTCTTTAGGAGATGCAGAACCACACACACATGACAAAGATAGATATTTTTTATTAGATAGATAGATAGATAACACTTTATTACACCACACAAAACAGAAAATAATACAGAGATAAAAACTTAGAATAAAGGTATAAAGGGCGGCCTTATCGCTGAGCGATCTCTTCCAGGCAACCTTGGGATGGACTGGACATGAACGAACAATATAGACGGTGGCACTTTAATAAATAATTGATAACAAATACACTTAATACCTACATTACAAACATTATAATAAACTTACATAGAAATAAGGCTATCAATATTTTATATGGTTAAATAATGCTGATGCAGCAGTTTTTTGAAGATAGGGAGTGATTTTGCACATCTGATGTCCAGAGGGAGAGCATTCCAAAGACGGGTAGCTTGTACAGTGAATGATTTGTCATAGAAATATTTATTATACATAGACAACGACAGAACACTCTGAACAAATATTTGATAAGACCAGACTTTACATTCTGGTTCTCATAGGATGCCAACTGTTTTACCCCAAGCTGCAGAATAGTGTGATGGTAAGCATCGTGTTGTACGATAATTAAGTGAATTCCCTGTTGAATAGGGTGATGTTCTTTATTTCAACCTATATTGATATAAAGGTTGTGTATTTTATGGCTACAGAAGTTACCAGTGTAAATATTTGATAGATGGCGGTGTAGGATGTTTACATTTAATTACTTATAATGTATTGATCAAGCTTGTTTGAGCTTTAGCGAGTTTACATCGTCTTGTAATTCTTTATTGTACACAAAACACTTAAAATAACTTAACTAAAAAAAAGATATGTACATAGGCGAGCTTAACCCTAACAAAGAGTTTTCTTACAGCAAAACCTTAGGTTTAAAGGAGAAGCGATAGAACAGATAGAGGAAGTGTACAAAGAAACAAATTAGACGAAGACAAAAAAGTTTAAGTTCCAAAAGTGTTTAAGCTAAGTCCGTCCGTATCATTTACCATCAGGGCCCGTACTCGTAAAAACGAAACTCGAAGTTTACGACAAGTTTTTGTGCAAATGTTATCTTATGTCATAAGAATAGGTTTTACAGAAAAAGAAACTTCGGTTTTCGTTTTCCGAATGGAACTCCAGTTGTGATGGAAGTAAAACACAGTCCTAAGTTCCCTACTTTCAAATGGTGAAAATAAAAATGCAAAATGAAGTCACAATAATCTTGAGCCAGTCAATATCGGCTTTTTATGAAGACACACACGAGTCAGCTTTTTGTGAATTTACAATGATTTTCGAGGAGAAATTATAATAATAATTCATTTATTTTTCAGATTACAATAGATCCATAATGTTAGTACGAATAAAAAATCTATTTAATTAATAAAGAGATGGAGTGCTTATATATTACTCCATCCAATTTACCGGCTACTGCAGCCAGGATGGTGTTGATTATGTATCGGATATCTCTTACAAAACTATTTTGTATACAAGATGTTTTGTAGCAGTTGATTCCGTTGAAAACCAATCATGTGCATGTATATTACATATATGGGCTTCCCATAATTGGTACCGGTTAGACATAATTCACCATAACCACGCATACAAACACCGAAAGCACCGAATTTAGCAATTTGCCTACAACCTTTTAACTTACGATACAACAGTTTAGTACGTATATCCTACTAGGTAATTTATTTTACATTAGTTGCCTATGTTTGTCTGACGGTGTGTAAGCTAAATTTAAATTTCATGGATAACTAAAAAAAAAGGCGTTTGACTTTTTTATACCTGCAAAATGAAAATACTCATTCGAGATTGAACATAGCACTCAATAAGGTTGCAAAGTATCAAGTTGTTAGGTTGAGTTTGCTTTTTTCAGCCAAAAATATCACAAAAAAATACAGTTTTAAAAATATGCCCAAATAAAATTTTAATTAATCAAAATATATCACGACGCATAAAGCCATCGCATGTCAGTTTCTGTTTGTCCGACATTAGGACACTCCAGGTTAAAAAATATTAGACCAGTATAACTTCTGCAGCAGTAGAGCTGTGTGCAAAACCTAGTAAACCCCATTATTAGATACGGCATGTGGTACATTCCCAGCGATTCATAACAACAGGTAACCTGCAAGTCATAGCGTGCCTAGACGCATTTGTTGGAAACCGCCTAGAGCCCTCTAGAGTATCGTTTAAAACATTCACATATGAATTAATTGCTGGCATAAATGAATTTAATGCGATAAGATTAGTCGTACGTGATGGTTTTTTGTCGTATTCAATTTGTTGAGGAGAGGAGAGGTGATGTATGGTAATTATGTGTAAGAAGTGAATCAAGCTTGCTGTGTGTTGATCATTAAGCTTTTACTATTTAAGATGTATTTGATTTTATTTCTAATATTTACTAGTGGAATAGATGGCTTATTTATTAATATACTAGCTGCGCCCCACGGCTTCGCCCACGTGGAAATCGATGTGTCAATTGGTTTATAAACCTTCCTTATGCTTATGAATCACTCTATTAAAAAACCGCATCAAATCCGTTGCGTAGTTTTAAATATCTAAGCATACATAGGGACATACAGACAGCGGGAAGAGACTTTGTTTTGTACTATGTAGTTATTTTATTTATTTACAAACTGAGAATGAAACTAGTTAAAAGCATCCATGAGCTTTTATGAAATAAATAGTTTGTTTTCTGGCCATGGCTTCGCATGGGTTATGTCTCACGTTTAAATGTTATTTTAATTTCATGAGAACTCATTTATGGTATAAAAATTGTATTATTAAAAAAAAAAAGTAAAAGTAAAAAGTAAAAAATCATTTATTTCTTTAGGCTTACAAAATAAGCACTTAGACAAGTCATATTTTATACATTAAATGATTATCAAATAAATATTCCAGGTCTAGATCTACATTACTGCAAAATATCAGCCCTATCCGTTCAGTAATTTTGGCGTAACGAAATATACATACAACGATATAAACACATACATCCATCCACCCAAACATTGGAATTTTTAATTATAAGGTGACGTGATAGTCAAAAACACAATTCACAATGTCAATTTATATCTACTTCTCATATAAATCAGTCATATAGAAAAAATGGGTGTTACTGGAACTTTTTTACTTTTGAATTATTCACTCGTGAATGGTAGTTTCAACTTCAATCATGATTTTATCGCTTAAATCGATTCGTAATCGGGTAGGCATTTCGATAGACCGATCGGTTGAATGAATCGATAACAGAAATAGTACGTACCTAACTGCAACAGCAAAGTGTCGGTATGTCACAACCGCTATTGATTTACAAATATAAGATTTTTCAGGGATTGATTTGGCAGAAATCTCTGTAGGTACTCTATGCATATTTCTAATATTTTACTGATAGAGGTAATTGAGACACCATTTGGTAATTTTAGTACTTAAGTACTAAAATAAAATAAAAATTGAAAAAAAAAAAATTAAAATATTGAAAACTATTTAAAAAGTTTTCAATATTTGTACCAAATATTCATCTCTCTTTAAATAAACCTTGAAATTGTATCCAGCACACGCTCTGAGCTGAACAGAATCATTATAACAGTTATATATTTTTTTCTAAAGACACATAATAAGAAACATTTAGAAAAATAACATAATAAATATTCTTAAACTAACGCAATCTGAACAAATAATAAATGATGAAGCACTAATACAACATCCCGTGACCACGACGGTGTGTAAACCTGTTGAAACGTCGGGAAAAATAGGTAAATTAACGATAAATACCCGTTGTATTAGTGTGTATAATTATAAGAACATAATGTTGTTTCTAGTATCCTAAGGTTGCCTAGGTTCCCGCAGCCAAGTAACGCATTACTCAGCCCAGCGAAACTGGTCTCGAAGTAGATCAAAGCACAATGTCATTTGGGCCGAACTTTGAGCTTGCTAACCGCAGCTGATTACCTTCGTAATGAACTGAATTATCATCGTTATCATCATTGATTGGTAGAAGTAGAAGTTCGCAGAAGAGTTGATGTGCACAAAGATTTCAAAGCTTGGTGTAGATTTTCCTTATAAATTGTTAATTGTAAGAATAATACCGTAGTGAAGCAATAAATGTAGACTGATTCTAAATCAGGAATACCTCATCTACCATAACACAGATATATGTATGTACTACTAGCCAACTAGTAACCATAAATAAAATAAACTTCAAATTGTTTTGAAAAAACTAATAACTAATTTCGAATCTCTTAGTTTTAAAATTATATTTAAGTTTTGCGGGGTAAATAATTTGTTTATCTCGGGATTATTCTATACCTGCAAAAGAATTATCCAAATTGTCCCATAATGACAGAGAAACAGTGAACGGACAGAGAAACCACGAATATAGGTATATAAAAAACATACAAACGAACATACGTATAACCTCTTCATTTTTTAAAGTATGTTAACAAATCAGTTTTAGTTATGCTTGTTTAGGTTCTTTGGGTTATTTATAAATCGACCAATGTGTTTAGACATAGCAAAGGCAAATTTTAAATAAGCTTGCAACTGAAAGTACACACGTAATTAAACTGGTCCATTTCACGGCCACTAAAGACATTAGCTAATTGCTATTAATATCTGTAAAATTTACTTGGACAGGCGTTCCTTTCACTCTGACCTCTCGCCTTGACTCGCCGCGCCCTGAGGCATTCCACACCACGTCACATACTACGTCATACTAGTGTTTGTTTAGCCTATCTCGGGGCTATTGTAAAATGAGTTATGTTAATAGGGAACTACAGGCTTTCTAGGCAGCTGAGAATGCTGACAGGTCGGGAATCGAGATAGGTTGACTATTGAATTGAAGATCGGCTGAGCAGTTCGGTAACAAGCTTTTGGTATGCGATATGATAAATGTGTCATTGGGTTTGATGATTTCTTTTGCTGTTTTACAGTGACATAGGTAAACCATTCAAATTAAAAAATATATATTGTAGAAACTGTGTACAAAAAGATCGTAAAAGCGTTAAGCAACAGTTTATCCTTTAATTATGGACGTATAATATTTTACTTATGTATAAACTAGGTAATTCAATGATTATAATTTAAATGTCATAGTAATTGTCTTAAAAACTCTATGAGTGACCTATGGAGATTTGTCTTAAATTTACAATCTTCTATTTATTCTTCTGGTTAAAATTCAAAAAGATCCAACATTTTTTACATGAGATTGACAATATAAGAATAAATCGGGACGAGAAATATACCTAATAAACATCAGATTTGAATAATAATATATCTACTTTGTAAAGGAATTGTAGTAAGAAGTAACATAAGGGTACATAAACAAGCACCAACGACGGCCACCAAAGTAGATTCTCCTCAAAATAGCACAATTCAAAAGCTTGCCGACGTTATACTAAACGTTGAAGTATTACTTACACTCACAAATACCTTTTGAACTCTATTTCGACTTACAAAAGGACAAATCATTTCATCATATGATATGATTGGGAGTATTGTTATCGTAAGAGGGTGACGTAATAAGCCGAGGGCTTTTGCTGATTGAGAGCAGGTTTTAGAGCAACATAACACTATAAGAAATAGTTCACAGAAATAGGTAGATAAACAAGCAGAAAGAAGCATAGAAGCTCTTTTAAAAAGTATGTTAAAAGAGCTTCTATATTCTATATACCTAAGGCTATAATTGGTCGGAAGAAACAAATGAAAGACTAAACTAAAAGCTATTACCGTGTTTTTAAGGGTGAGCTGCAAAAATTAAGGGAACAGCGATTTAAATAGACACGTCACGTATATGTATGTAGCTTTTTTAACTCTCATGATATAAGTGATTTTGGATGGAGAAATAATAATTTACAGGCAATCAATAATAATAATTATCATCATCATCATCAGCCTATAGCAGTGCACTACTGGACATAGGCCTCCCCCAATGAGCGCCATAGCGCCCTGTCTTCAGCTTGCTGCATCTACATGCAGTCTTTCGCAGGTCGTTATCCCACCTTGTCGGAGGGCGTCCTACACTACGTTTACCGAGTCGTGGTCTCCACTCAAGAACTAAAATAATGAACAATCAATCATGGCTACACCCATTGTGTTATTAAAATCAAATCCTGCCAACAAAATGCGTAGGTGATTCAAAGTCAAAATATTTCACAGCAGGAATTCAAACTAATTAATGCAATCAACTAACGCACAAAGGTTAGTACAGAAGCCGTAAATTTAATGTTGATCGTAAATAAATCAATGATCCGTATTGTACCTAAGCTGTGTACCGTAAGTACTTGTTTAGTATTCTGGAATTTGTAACATAAAGATTATCTGAATCTAACTTGGAAAATTCTCGAGCAGGTGCCTTATTTGTTAGACTATTTGTCGCGTGAAACTGGCTTCAGGGCGAAAATTTTACCAATTTGCAATGATGTAATTAAGCCAGACGTCAAACAGAGTTTGTATAAGTAGTTAGCTTAATTTATTTTGTAATCCTAATACAATGTAAGTTATTTTGAAAATTTCACTTATGTTTGGTGTTATGTAGGTAAACTATGCAATATTTGGAAGTGTGTGTGATAAAAAAAAATCAAATTCAAATTACATACAAAATAAGCACTTAGAACTTTGCTGACAAACAATGAAAGGTTTTCTCTCAGAAATACAACATGGGATTCTTCAAAATGGTCTTCTAAGATGTCCCTGATGCCCCTGATGTTTTAGGCACCCATATGCTGCGATAACGGATTTCTATTAGGCGGGTCGCTTGCCTATTTGCCACTTTTGTAGTATGAAAAAAAAAATACTCAGGCACAATATAAACAAAGACATAGAGTTAACTTTCAAAAAATGCTTTAACCGCCTAATTGGAATGAATGAAATAAACACTTTATTGTACAACATATAAAGAGAAAATCTTATATCTAATTAAAAAAGTTACCTATCAGAATTACTATTTATGACCTAGTATGGTCTGCTAGGGCAGCATTTTTTTTTTCATATAATTAAATAACGCAACTGATCGACTGATATATCGATAGGAATTCAATTCACCCAATCCGTTGTAATTCAGTTAGCTAAACAAAACGCTGTATTAGTCATACGCACTATTGTCCAGAGCTGTCGTTCTAGGCGCTTTATCTTAATTGAGTGCAATTTGATTTAGTGGCGCAACTACTTACCAAATTAATTTTACTATAGATCTATCTATATACATTCTGAGTATACCATCGAACTATATTTCGTCAACTGCATTTGTAAATTTGTGTTTCGGTAGCACGTGCCGATCTATTGGTTTTGCTGTACTTGTATATTTGATTCGAAAGTTATTCTTATCACAAGCGAATAAGGTTTAGATATATTTGAGATATGGTATTTCAAAGTAGGTATAAGAACATTGTACGAGACGCCCCAGGGGACAGGTTATGTCATACAACTATTTCATGTCCACGAAAGTAACAAGGATATGAGATTTTTATCATGCGTGTATTTCGATTGGATTTCTGTTATTGTGATTGAATTAAAATAATTAAAACCAAGTAATTTGTATTGTAGGTTTAGGTAATATATGCAATGGCTGAGTTCTGAATGTTCTGATCGTTATCAGCATACTTGGTTAGCAAATGAAACATGTCAGCGTATAAATTTATCAACACTGATTTGATAAGATTTGTATCCTTGTTCGTGTGGTTTTGTATAATACATTGTAAATGCGATTCCCGGTTCCGTTGATGAATCATTGATGTGTCGACATTGAGTCTGAGTGAGATATTGAGTAGTTTATACTCAAATAACGGATTTATAACGAGATGTACGCTCATCCGTATGCGATGCTTGTTAAAACTGAAATATTGCGTACAAAATATGGAAATAAAATTTAAACATACCTAAAATATTCATAAATAACAGTAAGCCATCAGTCAACCACATGATTTGTATTGTACACGTGTTTTAAGTGAAGTTTTTGTTCCGAAAATTGCTATAAAAGAAACAGTGAGTACTTGCTTTACCAAGTTATTCAATCTAAGGTCATGGTTTAAATTTAACCTAAACCTTTGATTAAATACCTGTAATTCCATACACGATGTAACCATTAATCAATCTATCGTCGGTGTTAATGCTAATCAAATTAAATGCTTCGTTAAGATGAAAGATACTGCGTATGATCCCTAAGCCTTATTGGGTGTTGATGACGGAGTTATTGAGATGAATACTAGTATACAATTAACTGATTATTGTGATAGATAGGAAGTTATAGTCTGAAGGGTAATGTAATTCCTATTAATAAGTAAAAATAATGATTAGTAAAGTAATATTAATAACTAAGTATTGAATGTAAAACAAGTCAACACTTTAGGAAGTTCTTATTAGTAATATAGTAAGTAAAATCAAGGTTAAAAAAAGTAATTAAATATTGTTGAAGAATTCATACAGCAGATGTAACCCGAAAGTAAACAGAGCTTATGTTACGAAGTTCGAATACATCTGAGGAAGTCTACAAAGGATTCCCACAGTAAATTGAAAAGATACAACACTGCAAAGGTCAGAGGCAAATTTCGCCAGAACCTTTGCAGTGAGTGGCCACAATCTAGCCATTAACAAACGTCCGGCTAAACATGACATATCTAAGAAACAAGAACCTCTCCCATGGTGGTCTTATGAGACACGAGAGAAACTGTAATAGGACAGCCCCTTTTGCTCAACTGTCTTAGGTTAGACGTTATCTTTCGGTGAAAAATAGCGCCCTTTGTGCCTTTGCAGAGTCTTCCTAATGGGGCATGTTTGAGAGAATTTTACAAAACAGAGCACTGCACGTCTTGGTCTAATCAAAATGGTATCACGACGTCACGAGATCAAATTAAAAAGTAGATGTTTCTGTGTGTGGCAGACCGCCAATGGTAATTATTTTTTAAGATTTTTCTGTATTTAGTTTTCTATTTAGTGCAATAAAGAATTTTCTATCCATCTAATCCTTTACCGCGATAACATGAAAAAATTATCTATGTTCGGATAATTTTCGTGGCTTGGTCTAAAAATCCCCTTCAAAATAATCTGCCGCGAGCATTTTTAGACGTTTTGTTCCCTTACAATCTTATTTAAGCGGCGTAAGGGGATTATTAGACAGAAAAAATATAACTATCTCCTTTACCACTTCAATTATTTTGGCTGAAGGAGATTACTAGAGAGAAATCTAGTAATTCCCTTGAATAACAAGAACATAATTTAGTAATCTCAAAGTCTCTATTTGTATTCTCAAGCTGAAGACAGGGCGCTATGGCGCTCATTGGGGGAGGCCTATGTCCAGCAGTGGACTGCTTTAGGCTGATGATGATGATTATGATGAAAGTCTCTATTTATTTTTATCTCATAATTATAACTTTGCGTTATCTATCATGCAACATGTAACAAGAAGACATTGAAAACCAAAATTCTATCTACCGTAAAGTTATGACGACCAAAAATCCAACTCTCTAACAAACTCTCTATGTGTTCATCTTCAAAATATGATTTTAAAATGAATGAATACCATATACATCTTTTTTCATTATTGCCAGCCATTGTACCCCGCAAGGGCTGACTCGAACCATTTATAAAAAGGACGTATTTGAACAAGGAAGACGTATAGGACCGGAACGAACTTTTAGTTACGGTGTTAAAGGGTTTTTGTGAGAGGTACTTAGTTATTATACGACCGATGTGGCGCGGGCGAAGGTCAGCCTGAGACGCAGGAGGTTGTTGTGGGTTTGATTCCTACCTGGGGTCAAACGTTTGTACGATCTAAAAAAATCTGTTCCGAATATTCTGGGTGTTTTATTTCTATCTATCTATTCAGCCGGTAACACCCACTGCTGAGTATAGGCCTCTTCCTTATCTCGCTCCTGCGGCCTGCCTGGCGGTCTTGTGCTAGTCGGATCCACTGCTTCCCTACAGCCCCCACATTTATGATAATAAAAATATCGATTTATCTAATGTATTGTATTAAGTATATCAGTCATCTAGTGGCCATATAGCTTTGCTTAGCTTGGGGCTAGATGCTGATGTGTGGATTGTTTAATTTTGTGTGTGCATTTAATTTTTTTTTAATAAATATTAATTTTTGTTCTTCATTGAAGATAAGTGGTCAAATCAAAAATATTCTCGTAAATATTATATATACATAGTAAAAACTTAAGTGGCTTCCCGCTGTCTGTCTGTCCCTATGTATGCTTAGATCTTTAAAACTACCCAACGGATTTTGATGGGGTTTTTTTAGATAGTGATTCTAGAGGAAGGTTTATAAACCATGTGACACATTTGTAGATTTTCACGTGGTTTTCAAACAGTATTTTTATCGTGTTTAGAAATTCATTGACCATAGTCTCAACAAAAGTATGGTCATGAAGAACGTATACCTACTCATCCAGCAAAAATGATGTTGCTTCATAGGTTTCCATATAACATGTAGGTAATTCGTTGGTATAATAGGTTTGAAATACAGCGATTAGGTACATTATCCGCTATTGACCACATAATGGCGTAGTTATGTTGTATTAACTGACGACCATGGACTAATACCAAAGTAACTATTAAACCATCTGTGCTAATATGGCAAACTAAGGGGCTAGCAGAGTTATTGACCAAGCTATGGAAATCAAACTAATTTTTATGAGAAGCTATTGCACTTCGCCAAATGTGCAAGAAATACAGACGAGCGCATAAGAATTTGCATATGGTGTTCGTTGATCTGGAGAAGGCGTACGATATAGTACGAAAGCGTACCCCATGAGGTTCTGTGGTGGCACTGAAATACAAGATAGTGACCGGGAATATATCTTTCGAAAATTCCAAGCACAAACATATCAAATCAAATTAATGGAGGGGAGAATTCAGTTTGTATTATTTTTATATCTGTACTTAGCTTGGTAGAGTACTTATTTATTATTCTGAAGACTTGAAGATGTTTGAGGAGAAAGGAAAATTTACTTTAGGAAACATTTACTAAACGGTATGGGGAGGGATTTGAAGGCCATTTTGTTTTAGCAATAAGGAAGATGCATTTTATGTATGTATCGTTACTTACTCGCACATGAATTGAGAATCATGTAATGACGACTATCAGTCTCTATTCGTAGCTTAGGGCCTGACTCCACCAAGGCTGGGCTTAGATGAGCTGAATGGAGAAGATGTGTTTGAAACTATCTATAGGTCTTGTCTCCGCTCAGCTTGAGTGAACCGAGCGGAGATGTAAATAATATTTGTATGCGAAGAAACAAAGAAAGATCAAAGCAGAGATGTTTGCTATACCTCCAAACTCTTAACCTCCTGCGTCTCAGGCGGACCCTCGCCCACCGCGCCCCAGAGGTAGGCGAAAGGCGAATGATGTTTCTTATGAAACTGTCACGTCGTATACGATGTTCTATCATTCTCCCTGGTCACACCTGTAGATTCTGGGATAGAATTTTGAGGGTAAACTGTGAAACTTTTAGCGCGAATCACACAGCGAGTTTTCTTGGAAGTTTCACCTTTTTTCACAAGTAAATGCAGCGAGACGGCGGCGTCGCCGCGGCGGCGGCGGAGCGGTTTTTCTTTCGTTTCGATGGAGGGAATAGAAAATAGAAAGAAATATATACATTATAGAGTAATAGCCTATAACCCATAAATATATCGAGTTGACAATGGAGCTATACTTTTAAAATCTGAAAGGTTCTGAAGTAACAATGGTGGTGACGCTGATGATATCTACCACTGCTTGTTATTAGCAACCAATTAGGCAAATGATTTAGTGTTTCCGTGATTTAGATAAACGGTTTTATTATTAATTGATTTAGAGTTCGCATTCGGTATTATTTTATCTAGGGTTTCGTATAACAATGATTTATAGATTAACTATCTGGTTTGTTCTTATTGGAAACTGGCACCTGACTATAGATTAAGATTAGAAGATATAAATATTCGTTGAATTGAAAAGTCATAAAAAAATTGTATAATTATATTTAATCTTATGATTTAATAAAAAAAAACTTATGTAGATTTCCGACACAGGAATCAAAGCTTTTACATTTATCGACAAATGGTCAAGTAAGGTAGGTACTTTTCCAAAACTGTTTTTTTTAGGTACCTAGGTTTTATGTTTTCTATGCATATACCACGACTTGGGGCAAAGACCACTACAAAGTAGAGCCCACCCAACGCTAAGAGGCGTCATTGAAGGCCCAGGATGAGATGGCGTGACGAGCTCGAGGCACATCTTCCATCATGGCCTGTTGCAGAGTTGGATCGCGAGGAGTGGATGGAGAAAAGGGAGGCCTTTGCCCAGCAGTGGGACAATAATGGCTCAAAATAAATAAATGCATATACCAGCTTTATAACCGCCAAAGTAATACTATTATTGTCCCTACTTAATAAGCTAGAAAACTTAGAACGTACCAGGATGTCAGCTCACGAAGAACGCCACTATACACGCACACACTATGAATTGGCAGACTTGAGAGAATAGTAGGTACCTACTACGTATTATGCCAAATCCAATAAAATCATAATGTAGTATTATTGCTACTTATGTAGGATAGAATTGATCTATGTTAATACCTATATAATATAATCAAAGTCTCGCCTTTATATGTCGTAAATTAACTAAAATAATTATTTCAATTCGTATTATTTTCCCTAAACGACTCAGGTCGTAGGTAGGTCTAACACCTATAAAACAAATAGCAAGTAGGGAACAACTTATTTTAATAATATTGACTTAACCCATAGGTACGACTAATAGGACTTGAACTTTCAAATCAGCAATCGATACAATCGTATCAACAGCCCGATTAATGAATAGAACAGAATAATTTACAAGGGGATCTGAATAATCGTCGCGGCTATCCGATTGCAATCGATTTATCGATTATTTGTCGTGCACAGACTTAGGAAAATGTAGAAATGCCTATATAGTTTTCAACTTTAAACATCGACGCAAAAACGTGTTGCAATCAATTTGTGTAGGATCTTTGTGTCATCGCAGCTCCTAACGGATGAACCGAACTTTAGTGAAACTGTTCTTAGCATGGTTAATGAAAATAGCCGTTTTAACACTTATATAGCCCAAGATGCACACATTTAGGTTAGGTAGTGAATGCGTTAATATATAATGCTGGACAATATAATATTATAATGCTTCGAAGACAAATTGTCGGGAGTTTTTGTTTTTACTTCTAGAAAATGTTTGTTGTATCCCTTATTCCATTCTAAACGGTGTAAGCAAAGCAAGAAAAATAAAAACTTCTGGAATCTGCACAACCAGTCTATAATTTACTAGTTCTAAGCCAAGATCCTTGGCTTAAAGTTAGCATTCTACTAACTTACCTATACCTACGATGCAATAAGATAATGAGCAGTAAATCCTGGTTTGCCTCATGTGTTACCAGTTGGTTTATTTGACATAGAATGGATTTGTTAAGCATGGCTCGGACATAGTAATCGTTCGTAATTAGATTTATTATAAGGTAGCGTTGCAAAGGTAATGAGCAAAGCGGTCTTTGAGTTAAACGATGTTGGTTTGTGAAACCAGGCTGGCTTGTAAAAAAATCTACAGATTATCGTGATTTCATACATATCTACTTGGGACTTACATCCAACACATGGCACTGAAATAAGCATTACTACTTAGATACTTTTTACGTATTCGTCGTCGAAAGGTACGTGTTAGAGACCCAGACTTACGTATTTATACCTATAGTGCTTAAGTCGACAGCACCGGCCGTGCTTGCGGAACGAATATTTAGTCTTCGCGGGTTTGACACGCACTGTACCGGTAGATGTAATCGGACCTTTATCATATTTGTTTCATATTCGTGCCAAAAAGAGCGACACAAATCAGTCGACAAATTTTGTTGTGGCGCGAGCCACACCACGAAACAGTCGTCAAAATTTGTCGTGCATCTTTAATCGTACCAAAATAAGCGATACAAAATAGTCGTCACATTTTGTCGTGTCGCGCATCTTAAGCTAGCAGGGCTTGAAGTCTACTTACCGGCATCTTTCAAGGCGATTACAGCATGGACCACGCCAATCCACGGGCTAGGCAGGTCCAGGAATACAGCATCCGCTTTGCCTTCCAATTCGTGACTGAAGCCGTCTTGTAGGACGTCTCTGTGCTTCGCCTGTTTGGTAATTTGTTGTCTTATCAATGTGTCATAATGAGTCATCATCAACCTATAATAGTCCACAGCAGGATAGGCCTAGCCCAATGAGCGCCATAACGCCCTGTCTTCAGCTTGCCGCATCCAGCATCTGCCTGCAGTCTTTCGCAGGTCGTCATCCCACCTGGCTGGAGGGCATCCTACAATACGTTTGCCGAATAATGGGTACTAAATAATGCTGGACTCTAGCCCCAAGCCCTGAGCTTGTATTGTGTACTAATTAACGTAATTAATACAATACAATTCCCCAACAATTTTTTAGGCATTGCATCTGTGACAGGCGATTTAAGCAGCATTATTTGCGTTCTAAGGTGGTTCGTTAAGCGACAGGTAGGGAAAAAAAAATTCTATGTTCAACAATTAATATAGCTAGCAGATAAGGTAAAACTTTATGAAAAACTAGTTTCTGCCCGCGGTTTCGCAAATGTATGAATAGGAGCCTATATATTAATCAAGGTCTAGAATTATATCTACCATCTGTGCAAAATTTCAGCCTGATTCGTTCAGTTTTGATGTGAAGTACTTATTTGGGGCCAATATGTTGGTTCGTAGGTTTTATCGATGTTCTGAAGAGGCAAAAGTCACGCTGTTTAAGTCTTACTGTCAGACGTTCTACACGAGTAGCCTATGGACCACATATACTCAAAAAGCGATCAACACCCTTCGCGTCCAGTATAATAATGCATTCAGGATGATACTGGGGCTCCCGAGGTTCTGCAGCGCGTCCGGCATGTTCGCGGAGGCGCGCACGGACGGCTTTCATGCATGCATGCGGAAGAAAATCGCCTCGTTGCTGTTCAGGCTGCACGGTAGTACCAACGTCATTCTGAATGCATTATCCAATAAATGGGATAGCCCGTTCCTCAAGCACTGCAACCAAGTAATGATGAAATAATCACTTTCATCATTATTTGATTGCACTGTTTGTAATAATTTACATTAATTGTTAATAACTAACATAGTATTAAGTAATGTTTGCTACTAACATGATATGGACCTAAATTTAATTTTAATTATGATTTGTCGTTGTCCGAAATAAATGAATTTTATTTTTTATTTTATTTATTTTATTATTTACAAAAATTCACATTTTTTAAATTAGTGTGACAAATATAACAACAATTAAATATATAGTAACTAAAAATAACAACAAATCGATATAAGTAATAATAAAATAAAAAATAAATAATGCTGGACAATTCACACAGCATTATACAACCCCATGGTAAGCAGAGCTTGTGTTATGGGTACTAGATAACTGATATACATAATACAAATATTACATAAATAGATATTTTTTTATTATACATATAAAACAACAAGAACACCTGTAAGAAATATCTGCAGATTGTACACAAATTTATTCCGAGACGAGAATCGAACCCGCAACCTCTTGGGTCGCAGGCGGATCTTCGCCCACCGCGCCACATCGGTCGTCATTGTATCAAGTAGTTTTGTGCACATTGTGAAATATTTTCTATGCATGCTTTATCAGATTAGAATTACTTGTTCTTGTTCTTTTAATTAGAGTAGATAGGTACAACATTATGAACAAAGAAAATTAAAATCAAATAATATAAACAAATTAGAGCAAGTATTTTACGCTTGAAAGAATTGAACTAACTGCAGACTGTTACAAACAATCTACACTTATCTTAAATTATAAGTAGGTATGATAAAGTACTCACAGTAACAAATTCACCGATTCCATGATCAGAGAACTCTTGTTGTGCCAGATTTGATCTATGTTCGTGGAAGTCGAACGTGTGGACATGCCCATGAGGTTTCACTCGACGGACCAATGCATGGGTTAGGGATCCGCTGCCAGTTCCTATAAATTAGAATAAAATTTAAATTTAAGTTGCATTATTCTTCTTTTAAATCATTAGAAATAACAAATTCATTTTCTATCTTCTAGAATAGAAAAGAATGGAATAAAGATTTATTTAGCACACACACAAAAAACAACGAAAGTATAACTTAAACAAAAAAACACTAATAAAAAAAATTATCAGACTGGAATAATATATATAAGCCTTCTTTTTGATTTTCTGTTGTAACTAGCTACTCAGTGAGATAATAAAATAAGGATAAGGTTAATAAGCTAGTAAGATTGTGGAGCTATGTCTTGATTGTTTGCAACCTTCTACATTTAGTTAGGTAGCTCAACTGTTTCTATTGTACATTTCTGACTTAACAACTGTTTCAAAGGAGATTATTAGTACTGTATCTTTCTTTGCTCATAAGGTAATTCTTAGAGGTTACAAACCTGCTTCGATGACAATGGAGCCAGGGACCAAGTCAAGTTGCAGAAGTATCATGCTGATATCTGGTGAGTAGATAATCTGAGTGCGGTGGGGAAGCGTCAGCGACCATAGTTCAGGTGTCGGTTGTAGAACGTGACCCCAACCTTTCGACAACTCAACCTTTACAAAGAAACATTCAAGAAATTAAAATTTCTGACTGAAAAGTCAAATTGTATGAGAGCTTTCGGTATTATTTAGGCTATGGAGGGTCAGGAGTACTTACCCGGCTTCCGAATGCAGTGCCAATCAAGTTTTTAACTTTCAAAGCACCGTAAGTTGTCTGAAAAACATTCTCAACCATTTCACCTTTCTTGTTTTTAATTTCATTGGTTACGTCCAGAGCGTACAGATTGTTGCTGATGTACAAAATCACTGTATCACCCTCTTCTATTACATCCTTGTAATTTTTAAAACTCATTTTAGGTTGTTGAAACTTTCGTACAAGAGGCACAATGTTTGTAAACAAATCTTGAGGTTAGGTTTAGTGACGGACGTTTTATTTTGACAGTAGTACCTAAGATAAGAAGCTACGTACGTTTCGTTTTACGTATTGCACGTGTAAGCTTCTCTCCGCTCATAAAACTGAATTATTCATATTTGTAAACTGATTACTCTACAAAAAACACTAAACTGTCTTAAAATCAATCAAATAACAGTTTTTTAATGGAAAATACGAGTCTAGAGCTATGTATATCTGAAATTATGACGATAAAATATTATGTAACGGAGCGTTTTAAGTCTATTTTCCTTTACACAATGTTCTCCATCTCTAACATCCAATCAAGTTTTTGACATTTAGATAATAAATATTAAAATGTACAACTAAAAACAACCCACTGCTGTATTGTATCGTATATTGTATTGACGTGACGCGGATGAAAGAAAATTTTTCGTGAAATTGTGATACAAAATACCTATAATTGCTGCAAAGTGAATCATAAAACATAGTTGTAATGTGCCGTGAGAACTTTGGAATGTTGTGTTACTGAACTATCCGCTTGATCCATTATAGACATTGTAAGTCCAGCCATGGACGCATCAAAGATCACCAGTAAAACTAGCTCGCTAAAAGCGCTCATCCTCAAAGCTTGGAGAGAGCGATGGACTGATATTCAATGGGGGATCAACATTAAGACCATTCTACCGAGAGGAGTGAGCGGCGACTTGTATAACCTCGCGGATTGCATTCTCCAGCAAGCTATGGTAGGCTGCGGCGCAAACCAGTTAGTAATCTCTTACCTAAAGCATTCGCTGGCGTCTCACTTGGTCTCCTACGCAGCCGTTCTTCAAAGAATCGCGAAATTCGACGCTTTTCAGAAACCCCACTGCGTGAGTAGCCTCTTAGAATTCCTTGAGAGCTTCTTAGACAGTATTACTTGCCGAGGAAAACTTGAAGAAGAAACTCTCACTTACGCAGTCTCTTCGATCATCTTATGGCTGCTACAAGTCTACCATCATTGCATTAGCAAGCCATCACCAAATCCAATCCAAAGTCAGGAGATCTTAGAAAAGTCAACTATTCTACTCAATCAGATAGTGAGCTCAGATTTCCTCCTGGCAATGTTTTATCTAGCTAAACAGAATGATCCCGAAGAGTATGTAGAAGTGAATAAGAAATGTAAAGAAATCCAGGCATTTATGATGATGAACACACAGTTCAAAGCTCCAGTCACCATTCATGAAACTATACAGAAGATTTGTCTCATGGATATTGACAAAGTCGCTCCCTTGAATAATGTAGCAGAGCCTGTGACACACTGCTTACAAGCGCTTATTACTGTCAATGTTCTGTCGAATCCTAGTGCAGATATGCAGCAACTTTCAAGTCAACTACTTATGGTCCATCGGATAAAAAATTACTCATTACCTCGGTTGTACTGTGAGCTAATCCGATCATGCTTTATTTCCCTCAATGACTCCAGTAAAGATGCATCGAAGCAAGCACTATGGGCTGCATTCACCTTCCTCAAAATACCACAAGTTTTGCACTACATACACAACACTTGTGGGATAGCTAACAAGGAAGCAGAATATTCCATTGAGATAGTTGAAGCCTTTGAGAAATTGTTACAGGCAACTCCCTTACTGGATGTTGTTGATACTAAGAACTCTTGCAATAGCATTGTATCACTACTTGAACCACTGCTGAAACTCAATGTAGTTTCTGAAAGCCATCTGGCTTATTTCCAACAGAAAAGAGAAACCAAGAATCAAATTAAGCTACAGAAGCTAGAACCTACTGGTTTACAGGGGTCAGTGCCCTCATTCATCACTAGGGCTGAGCCTACCCTCACAGGAATCTTGAAAACCATGGGTGGGGACTTCCATAAAACTCAAGAGTCTTTGTATGCCATGCTCTGTCAGATAGTCGGAGGAACAACTCTAGATACAATCCTGGCTGTCGCTACAGTAGAAGGCAAATTAAAACTATTTGTATCAAGACTAATCAAGTTCAATGACTTTGCACTGATTGCTGCCAGCGAAAAAGGAGCTTCCCCAACAAAGGCCTACATTTTTGACATCTCATTTTTGATCCTATGCTCAATAGTACAAGACTTCGGACCTGATGCAGTACTAGAGGAAAATGGAGATTCATTCTTTGACAAGTGGGTTAGAGAGTGCATGCCCCACAAAGGTGTTTACAAGTCTCCAGAACAAATCCTACAGAAATGTGAACCTCAAGTCATAGACTACATTATCCACACATTAAGTTCTCCCGAATTCGACTTTAAAAATTTAAGCATGAAACCTCAAGATCTCTGTATGAATGTTAGTGGAGCTGTCAAAGAAATCTTGTACGCGTGGGAACAAGGTTCACTTTCGGCCGTTGATGTAAAGCGTATGCTGGATTCCTTACGGCAAAAAATGGCTTCGTTGAGTGTCTGTGCCTCCGTGTGGCTCTGCTCATACGTCAATGTCGTGCACCAAGACGCTGTTATGAAACCTATGAACATGGTCCAGCAGTTTTTGAACCCTCTGACTGAACTTGAAATGCAGATCGATAACTACAAAGAGCGCGCGGCTCTTATGTATCAAATTATAAGGAAAATGCAGAGAGACATCCATCCACCATCAGTCCCTAAATTCAAACCTATAATTCTATCTCATAGCATTATTTCTCGTCAACCAATCTTAGAACAACTGCACACTGTCTGGGACGACATTAAAACCCGCGGGTACCTACACATTGACGCTACTCACATAATTGAAAGTCTTCTCAACACAACGGGACCAGTTTGGTTTGTCAAGAACTTGGTGAAAGAAACTCTAAAGTACCGCTATCAAGAGGACCTCGACAGAACTGTCGACATAGTCCTAGCGATGTTTCATTTGGACATAGAGAAATGCACAGAAGCGTTAATAACGCATGTGCTTCCTCAGTATTTGTACAATGCCAAGCTGTGTGAAGAGCTGGTGGAGCCACAATGTGCGACGTTGGCTAAGCTTTCCGTGTACTGTATCTACGCTGCTCTTGAAGCCAGCAACTGCAATCGAGTTCAGTCTAGCAGGAAACGAAGACACGATGACGCTGATGATTTAGATAACATTTCGAGTAACAAGCTTCGACGCTTGAACGATAACTCTTCAGATGGAAGCAGCTACTACTCCCAAAGTTCAAATGCCAATGGGGTTGTGTTAAAAGAGCCTCTCCTATCAGCTTTAGAAACGCTGTTCGTTTCGTTTTCCCAATTAGCTGGCAAGAATGGTGACGTAACACCACAGACTCAATTCATACTTGAATTCCTGGTGTATGTGGTACGATGTGGACACGAAAGATCGCAGGTGATTCTACAGAAGATGTCAAATGAACTTGTCCCTACTTTGATAAAGGCTCTTCCAGATAGTTTTAACATCAGCTTGATACTCAGATTGTATGATTTGTCTAGTCCTTACGGCAGAAAGGATACTGCTAGAGATCTGTGTCTTCTGAGAAACATGAGGCTGAGACCAGACTAATCGTAATAAGTAAATGTATTTTTTTATGTATAAGTACTCCGAATTATATTGTATTAGAGACCTAATAGTATAATAAAATCAAATAAGATTTACTCCTTATCTTTTAATTACACCTTGGGAATGGGAAAACAAACTACAAAATTCAAGGCCATTAATTTTTATTTTCAAAATCAATCAACAAAATCATAAATAATGCTTTAATAGGCACATGCACCTACTCTTTCTCAAAATAATAAAGGTAAATTATTGAAAGCTGGCGCAATTGTCTTTTGTTCTTTCATACTGTTGGTTAATTACCACGTTGAAACGGACGCGGACGTATCAAACATATGCCAAGTAACAGGACACGTAGAATAAAATCTTGTAAAATATACTATCATCATTTGAATTTGAAAAAGCAGCTCAAATTCGTACGAAATTTCCGTTTTCGAAATATAACGAAATTTTGTAATTAAAGTAAGCCTCCAGTATACGAAAACAACAGAGGAGCGCGCCAGCTTTCAATAATTTACCTATATTAATGCTACACAGTAACATCTGATTAGGTAAAATTATTTAAAATAGGACTCAGTTGGACGGAATATTATTTTAAGACACAAGATGAGATGATCTATATATCTAACAATATGCTAGAAAAGGTTGACATTCGATCAAAATATTCATATTGAACGGAATAAAAAGTCTGAATATCTACCTTCGTAAAGAGTCTGAATATCTAGCTTCGTAAAGAGTCTGAATATCTAGCTTCGTAATAGTATAATTTAAATCATATTTACAGAAAATACACTTAGTTATACCCTACAGATTACATCTGTGTGGTATGTTAATACTAGGATCTTTCTTACTAATCGGTACGTTTTGTACAATATTAACATAGATAATACCTATTAACAAGCATTTACAAAATTCTTACAAACATCACAGGAGAGTTCCAGAGCTCTTATATTTTCTAAGACCTATACACATTTTATACAAAGTAAAACTCAAAAGGTAACAAGATTATACTGTAGTTATAATGCAGGCTTTTTGGCGTCCGGAGAATCGGGATGCGGACGATCTGTAAATAAAGACCTCGATTAGGAATTTCAGTTGTTTATTGAAATAAATAACATAATTAAGTACAAATAGTGTAAGACCGAAGAAGTATAGTGTAGTAAGGAAATAATTTTCTTTGGTAATTTTACCAATGAATTAATTATTTAAATAATTATCATCATCAGCCTATAGCAGTCCATTGCTAGACATAGGCCTCCCCCAATGAGCGCCATAGCGCCCTGTCTTCAGCTTGCCGCATCCAGCATCTACCTGCAGTCTTTCGCAGGTCGTCATCCCACTTGGTCGCAGGGCGTCCTACACTACGTTTACCGAGTCGTGGTCTCCACTCAAGAACACGTTTGCCCCAGCGGTAGTCGGTTCTTCGCGAGATAAGGCTGGCACACAAATTATAAAATTAAATAAAAAAAATATAATATTATTTAAATAGTATGTATAAGTGTGGATTTACGACATCGGCGTCAACTAATGTGTCATCGAAGAACTCTTAAACTTTAGTATGCTCTGTCCACTAGGATTCTCTCCAGTTTGTTTATGAATATTACAGTTGATGGGGCACTAGTAGTCCGGCAGATTTTCACTCCTTTATAGTAAAGTAAATTTTGTTTTTCGTTTTTGCTTATTTTATGGAGACAGCTAGAACAGTAACTAGATCTAAAATATGCACTTACGATCTAAATATTGAGATACCAGCTTATCATTGCAGAAAAGGCCCATAAATTAAAGTGTTCTGTAGATATGATCGCATTAACTTACCAATTTGCCTTCGGAGCGCCGTCTCCCCTTCTCTCGCGTTATACGCTGGCGGTGGATTACTGACTCTCATCGATAAACTTAATCTATTAGGATTGCAATTCTCGTCCAAGTTCTCTGTGCCAACAGCGAACGTCCTCTGACTTCTATTCCAGGTTTGCTGATAGGAACTTTCTGTGCTTACAGTGTTACATCTATTGTTAGTATGAGGAACATATTGCTCTGGTGACCAGTCGAAGACAAATGAATGACTATAGTTCTGCGTGTAAGCAGACGGTGTTCCCGAAGGCGTCGGAGGCGTGGTGGTCACGTAAGGACTCAGATCTTGGTGGCACACGTCTGGAACTTTTTGTAGCGCTGATTCTGACCACGTAGGACTAGGATTCCACTGGTCTATTTCTGTTTCTGATATGTTAAATGTTTTTGATCCTGGTCTTCTGCTTGCAATTGACCCTGCTGAAACGGCCACTAATGTATCTCCTGACGTCACTGTCGACGGTGTACATCGGGGAGACATGCTTGCAGTAATTGTCTTATCTTCTGAGACTTTCCCTTTCCGCTTTGCATTTGGCTGGACCCTCGTGTCTTCTATCCGAATATTGTGGTACCTAAAACAGGAATCTGAAGTTAAACATGCGGAATAACTCACAGTCTATTTGGATGGTCATGTACAAAAAATGGACAAAAGGCCTAAGTGTGTCCGCATTCCATAACATTCATTGATCGACACTACAAGGTTTATTTAAATGGCATTGCTCATCTGCAGTTCAATTAGATTGTAGGTAATTAAGATTGAACCGGAATACAATTTTTATGTTCTAGTTAGGTACCTGTTATCCTGCAACGAGACGGAGTAGTCCACTGGTGCAGGGACGTTCTCTGGTCTTTCGTACGCGTAGTGCATTGGAGCCAAGTGTGGAGGCACATGCGGTATGTGCGTCTGGAGTCCAGCGTTGGGCATCATGACTGGCTGGTTTCCGTTCAGGCACACGGGAGGAGTTGGCGCGTATTGCATGGTTGGAGGGTAGACTTGGATGTCTGGAGGCGGCGGCCCATACATTCTCGTAGCCGCTTCGTATGCTAAGCCGTAGTGGAGTTTTGACTGGACGGCGTAGTAGTGGTAGAGCCATGGGTTCGCCTTCATAACTTCAGCTTCTTGTTCACTGTTGACAAAAAACTTGTCAGTTGAAGAATCGTTGGTAGGTACAGTTTGTCTTGTGGGCAGATAAGATATACTCATAACGAATTCATTAAGTCATAAAACCAAGATTAACAGTCAAACTGACTGCTAAGCCGGGTCATAGTTATAAATCCGGTATCTGAGTGGGTTTTATTTAGTGCTTTATAATTTAGTTCAATGCTCTTTAACAAGATGTTTTTATAAGACTAATTTGTAACAGGATGTGATAGAGATCTTTTAAAATAGCTTAATGCTTTTACATCGCAATGCAGTTTCGATTCAAAATGGTTAGGTATTTTCATGCGACAAAACGAGACAAGCATCGGTGTTACCTGCTATTACCAAGTGCTTAGCTATTTGTGAGAATCAATTTATTACTGAGATACGCAGTTAAAATAACTTTTAATGGGTGATGGCATGTTATTGCTTGGAATCCGCGACATTGTTACAAGCTTTCCCCATTACCTAACTACTACATGAAACAAAAGATGGGATGGGAATCCTTTAAGTTTAATGTTTATGGTTAAATACTTTTCTGTATAAATAGAGATTCAATTAAATAGTCCGCAATTCGCATACAGGTCTTGCTTCTACTTTATCGCGAGTTTCTTTTTTGTCATGTTCTCTTCGTATTTGTTAACCTGCTAAATCAAAGCAAGCTTCTCCAGCATTTAATCTTAAACGCGTTTTAAAATCCTTTACGCAAAACGTTAACAGGCAAGTTCATCTGCAGTTCAAGTTCATTAATGCAGAACGTGTGTTTACATCGGCTGGGTTTATCCTCTCGCCCTTTGATTTGCCACCAGTTATCTTGGTTTCCTAATGCGAATGCTAAACCGATTTGTCGACGTCCAAGACATATCTAAACTTTTGACGTACACTCACCGAGAGAGGGTTTAGTCAGAGCTTTTTGTTTTTAGTATTTTTTTGGGTCGTTAGTGTCACCATTTTGTTTCCATGATATTTTTGTACCCACCATTTAAACATATCTTGGGATGGATGGCTTATCTATACCGTTGTTTTTTATTCTTCAAGCCCAGCATTTGTACACACTTGTACGTGTATTTTTTCAGCAATTAATTTTATCAGTCAATCACCTTGGTTCAGTCAATGTCTTATACTATAGGTAGGTATAGATTTTTAAGATAAGTAGAAAGATAGATCGAAATTACTTTATTGCACACTTATATTAAGAACTATGTACAATAAAAACATTAAGTTACAATTCTCTACCAGACAACCATGGATGGACAGGATCGTGGACAGTACCATCTTCGACCCGAGACCGAGGTACTAAAAGCCGCTTTAGGAGCGAGCTATACCCAGATAGATAGAAAACACTTTATTATACCACACAAAACAGAAAACAATACAGGAATAACAATAGAATAAAGGAAGTATAAAGGGCGGCCTTATCGCTGAGAGCGATCTCTGCCAGGCAACCTTAGGATGGACTGGACATGAAGGAACAAAATAGACGGTGGTTCTTCTCTTAAAGCTTATCTTGTACCTAGTTATGTGGCAGAACTAATATTTTATTTGTAGGTTCGTCCTGTTTATCTACTGTCATTGTTCTTACTCGTAAATACATTAGTCAGGTAGTAAGAACCTTATTCTTTTAAATCTCACTGTACCTATAGGTCCAGGGCTTAGTCCAACTATGTGACATTTCCCTATCCTATCTAAAGGTAACGTTAGCTGCGAAAGGTTACCGAGTACAAACTACAAATTGAATAGGTACTGTGAACAGCACCTTGCGATTTAAATCCCTCCTTTGTTGAGATCTGGCATAATTCCCAGCCTTTGGGTAAGCTTGTATGTTTCTTCAGTAGAAGCTTTGGTGTTGTGCTAGATTAATCGAAACTGTAATGTGGCATTTTGCTAAGGTCTTTGAGAATATCAATCTACCTACCTTTGTTCTGTCTGAGGTGGTAATTAAATTGGAATCGAATATCCTCATTAGCTAAGCTAGATGTAGGCACTTCGAATGTCTTAAATAAAATAGTGGATATAATATACAGGTACATAAGTTAACTGAATTAGCAAAGTAGGTAACGTTTAGTTGGTATTCGTACAGATGTACATATACCTATATCAATTACTAATATAAGAATTATCTACCTACTGTAATAGAAATCCCTAGCTAGTTTCATGTTGCTTTAAAGTTAAACAAATAAATATTTGTTCAATGAGGCATTTAAAGCCATCGAAATAGAAGCTGCATTCGAGCAAATCGAATCTAAATGGCAATAAGGCTGAGCATCTTAATCTTAAACCGGATTCGTACTCAGCTGAGTGGTCTTTGTATCGTGCTTATTAATTTAACACATGCATGATACAGTGAACGACAACAAATTGTCAACGTGTATCCCGCCTACGTCATGTCCGTGAGATTTATGCGTTTCGCGTAGGGTTGCCAGTTGCCATGGATCTCTTGTCAAACTTCTTTTCTTTACTTCATCATCAACACCAGCTGGACATAGGCCTCCCCTAATGAGCGCCATAGCGCCCTGTCTTCAGCTTGACGCAGCCAGCATCTATCAGCAGATTTTTTTACTTATGCAGCATGTTTAAAAGCTAGTTATACGACTTGTTCACAGATATTCGTCAGGTTCCTATTAGAGACCTATAATAATTATGTTGTCTTAAACTACTGTATCTAATCTGTCCAACGCTTTCGGTGGCCATGACGCACATGCCTGTGTTGAGCAGCTTGTTGGTAGTAACGGGGTGGCACGCCCGCCCCTGCCTTTAACACTACCTACTGAGACTGGGCAGTGGGCAGAACAGAATGACCGTTAGGGATGGACTCTAACTGTAGATTTAAAAATTGCGAGACCACTCCTCATTTTAACCACTCCTGAGTAAAGTCACTAATATGTCTACTATATTTACTATATTTCAAACGTTAGAGACAGCCCTATAGCTAACCTGCGCGGACGCACAAATTGGCGTCTTGGTGGGAAACTACGAACGTACGGATACGATATTTCCATTAACTCTGTTATGCATAACAAGCGAAGGATTATGGAGCAAAAAACAAACTGAGAATGCTAAGGGAACCTTGAAAATTATCTACATCTAGGATACAGCGCGTGCGCAATCTGGGACGCAATGCTAATGCTACGTGTTCCTTCTGAGGTCAATTAATAGATAGGCTTCACTGTTTGTTTCTGTCTGTTTGTGAATAGCTAATGATTACGTGATGGTTATAAAATAATATATTATTTATTGAAAACAAATATATTTAACTTATCATTATCATCAGCCTAGTTCACTGCTGGACATATAATTTCACTTATAAAATTAAGTAACTTAAAGGTTTCGTCTTGTCTACCTTGGTATACAGTTATATAAGACTTTAATACGTTCTCGAATAATTGTAATGGTTGATGCACCAAGAACATCACTATATTGTTTGGAGCTTTTCAACTACCAGTCTCATTTGGTAGTTATACCTGGAAAGTTTTCCTAGAGTTATGAAAATGTTTAAGGTGTCATTTTCCCAAAAAAGCGGTGCGATCGGCAAAGATAAAATTCAGAAAGAGAACATCGAAATTTATATAAATACCCATTTTCTAAACTCCCGTAAAATTTTCCAAGTAACCTCCTATATTTTCGAACCAAATCACTGTACTACAGGTAAGGTACACATCGTACATTAAAAAGTTCGAGTGAATCTCGATTTCGAACTCAAATTACCACTGGACATTAGAAAAGCAGATACACGTGATACTTTCAAGAAATCGGTGCGAAGGCTTTTTCATGAGAGGTTATACAAGCATAGCTCTTCATAAAACGTTTCTATTTATGTATTTTTATTTTTTCTTCTTTTGATTTGATTTGATACTTATGCTATATTTGGAACTGTATATTTATTGTTTTAGCTGTTCTTCTTATCTATATAAGATATGTATAATATAATATGTATTTTAGGTATATGTATAAATTATAAAATGTCATAAACATAGTTACTACTACTTATATTTGTATGTAATGTTAACACGCCAACCCTTTATTTGACAACCTTTTATTTGACGACCGATGTGGCGCTGTGGGCGAAGATCCGCCTGCGACGCAGGAGGTTGTGGGTTCGATTCCCGCCTCGGAACAAATGTGTGTACGATCTGCAGATATTTGTTCCGGGTGTTCTGGTCGTTTTCTATGTATAATAAAAATATCTATCTATGTAATGTATTGTATTATGTATATCAGTTATCTAGTACCCATAACACAAGCTCTGCTTACCATGGGGCTAGATAATGCTGTGTGAATTGTCCAGCACTATTTATTTATTTATTATTATTATTTAAAACATGTGTTTCCTGGTTCGCAGGTAGAAAATGCCTCGGCATTAAGCCCACCCTTTGTACCTTTAATAGTGCAATAAAGTTTAAATAAATAAATAATGACTGTCAAACCAGAAACCAAACTGAAGCTGAAGGTACCTTACATCAACTGGTTTATGATATAATTGTTACGAAGTTTATGCCTCTGCCCACCTACTTCTACTATTAGGCGGTAATTTGAGACCATTTAAGTTTCACATTTAAATGTTATTGACGATTATAATCAAATCAAACTGATAGATTGCAACTATGCAAATCAAAGTACCTACCTATGGTATGGATTGGACCGAATAATAAACATGCTTTTAATCAATAAATATGTTTAAATTGATCTTAACAAATATTTATTGATCGGTTTTGCATGGAATTATATAAATCTAAAGCGTTTATTGCTCACATATTAAGTTTAATCACCCCAGTATAAACCCATTGAGGTAACGATTCCTGCGCTAATCTAGAGGTCTATTAAATGAGGATTGAATATGAAGGACTTAATTTTCTCCGTATTCTATTTTTATTTGTATCATGTTCAGGTAGTTTATAGGCGTTATTGAGGGGGCAACACAAAATCGTCCATTGTGGAGATCTTTAGGGAATATGTCCAGCTGTGGACGTCGTATATATAACCTAAGCTTCACAACTACAACATCAGCCTATACAGTCCACTGCTGGACTTGAAGATTTCTCTAAGAAGCGTTATTGACTTTTATAAGAAGGTCATTGGGTACATAGTATACAACGAAGTCGCTTCCCGCTGCTGTCTGTTTGCTTCTATATATGCTTAGATCTTTAAAACTACGTAACGGATTTTGATGTTTTTTTTTAATAGATAGATTGATTCAAGAGAAGAAGGTATATAAACAATTTGACACATATATTTCCACGCGCGGGCGCAACTAGTTTCATATGTATATACCTAAGCTTCATTGAAGATTAACGAGTGACTAGAGACAAATTCTTTCCGACTCGAAAATCCTAAATAATTCATACCATTGAAAAACGTAGGTAACCTAAACAGTCTATTGGCATCTAATTGGCTTAAAGCCGTACCATTAAACCTCTCGATAAACCGGCGGACCCACGGCGCGCTGGACTTTGAAAAATGACCGGCTATAACTTAACGCGGGTACTTACAGACTTCCCTATTGAGATATCAATGGTAGATGAGCGACGTACGCCTCGCGTAAACACGGTTCGAACCATAGGCGAAGGTTTATGGGAAGTCGAACGATAGTCACTTGCTAGAAAATACTAAAAAGCATAAATATTTAACTTGCGAAAGACTGCAGGCGGATGCTGGATGCGGCAAGCTGAAGACGGCGCAATGGCGGCGATTAGGGGAGGCCATTGTCCAGCAGTATGACTATTATAGGTGATGATGAAATAAGGCCTAGTAAGATGTAACGGTATTTTTTTATTTTCTTTTTTGTTACATTTGTTTTCCACTTGTGGAGTAGTTATTATCCTTATGATTTATTCTTCTTATACTAAAGTAGCGCTAAATATTTATTATTTGTGGTATTCTGAAAATTATGGGATAGCCCTGTAGACAACAAAATTCAAGATAGTTAATTTAGTTTTTTTTTGTCGTATAAGTGACTGATCCCTAACATTGGGCATTTTTGGGAAAGAGACCTAACTGAGATTGAGGATATTGCTCTATTAGAAAAAAATCCACAAAAGATGGAATTTGTAAGTACCTACATTGAAGAAAAATAGCGTAGAACTCAACGAGGTGTTGAGCTGGTAGACGAATCCCGAGTAAGTGAAGGGATAACTCGAAAGCAGAATTTCCTCGATCACGTAACACCTCACCGAGCCCATAGTGACGTTCCGTCGAATAAATATTGTAAAGGGTGATTTATTGAACAAGAGCGGTGTTCCGAAGCGATCTGCCGACCGATGTAGCTATCTGGATAGCTTGAAATATGCCTGCAGAGCTATTGTTGTTATGTGAGAAACGGTGTTTAACAAGCGCCGCTGTTGATCGATGGTGCTGGCAACACCGCTTTACGGCGGGAAATGCGAAAAGTTCGCTTTTTGAAAGTTCAGTGACGGTAAATCAAGTAATTTTAGATAGGCTAGGCCTGAGAATGTTTTGTTTGTTGAAAGGAACATAGATTGCTAGGTGCTTCTTATCCAAACTTTGTTTGTTTGTCTGTAATGATACAAGCTCTGCTAAACTGCCCACTTAATATAGGGTGTGCAATTATAATTTGTTACATTTAAACATAACACAAAAAATTTTTAGTTATAGCGCATTGAGGGAAGACTTCACAGAATTCTTTCTCATGACATTTTGCTTATGATATTTTCATTGGAAAAATAAGTGGGTAAGCAATTTTTATTTCTTAAAAATTATTTCGTTAACCTAAAACCGACTTCAAGCATTACTACATTTCGGCCTTAGGTAGGTCCTACTTCATTTTATTTTATTTCACCATTTTACCCTATCTCTTACTCCGATTTACATATTCAGAGCTTTGCAAGCAACAAATGGGCCGTGTTGCACCTATTCTACTTTACTTTCTATTGTTCAAGTCTTTGAATTGAATAGGTACTGAGGTAGGTCAGTTTTGTACAGGTTTCGCCTGCTGAACCAGCACACAGTTGCCTACTGACTCTTTGTGACTGCTATTTCCATGTTCCATCCACAATGTTGATTGTTGGCCGATTAATGACCGACGAGCGCAGACATTACCTACAGACGATTAATTGTAAAATCTGTCGCCTCAAAGGATGTTCGCGATGACTTGGCCAACATGTGGACAAACAATAAACTGTGCGCTATCAAAAGCCGAGCATTGTTACATATTCAGGTAGTTCAGATTAGGGGCAGTTGGATGGTAATCGGTGCTAAGAAAATCATTAGAAACAGTTGGGAATGAAAGGCAATGCTATAGCCTGTTTTGAGGCAATTTGTTAGGAATATTGCTTGAGTAAGGAGGTTTCGTTGACCAGATAACGGTTGGTGTTGCGTCACAAAGTCACAAGTTGACAATTGTAACATGTTGTTCACGCCCCTTGTCCTGGCTGGTCAGTTCAGTAAACATTTCAGTATGTGAATGTAGCATAATGATGAAAAAATACCCACCTGTACAGACGCAATGAGCGAAGGCATCTCTTACCTCAGAACCTGGTTAGTGCAGACAATAACAGGCCGCTGCGAGTTCTCCAGGTTGTCTTTCAGCTGCATAACTGAGTGGACCCAGAGGAACTGTCCGCAGCGCTTCTGTAGCCGCAGGAGGGCGATGCAGGACCGCTCTTGTTCTGATTGAGTTACTGTTGGAGAAAGAAAATGGCCATTAGATACGAGTCTTCAAAATAAATAAAGCCTGAAGTGACACAGTATTGCCATTTCGGTCTTTCATTCCTCCATCACAGCCTGGCGTTTAAGGCCGCCTTTGTCCAGACGATCTTTGTCCACTGTCGTCTCATATAGGAAGATCACGAGTGTCATGAACTGACTTTTTGGGCAGCGTAGGCTAGGTATACGGAAATTTGGTGTTTAAATCTTGAGTTATAATATTATTAGATAGTGTAATTGTTAGTGTCTGGAATTAACCCTAAAATTCAAGTTTTTTCCTTTACTTTGTAGTTACCTATTGTCAGAGTTAGGCCACGGCACACAGCCGCAATATTATAATAGACTCATCCTTATCATTACCCATTATCGAATCATTCGAATGATGTCTCGAATGGTCTCGAATGCCAGCTCTATTCCAATCCCACAAATTATTTACATCTCCGATCAAACCATAATGAGTTTTATTTGTGTAATAGCAAGGTTTGTTTTGAGGAATCGGATCGGCGGAGAAGTAATGAGGGTTAATACCAGACGGTTATTTGTGCAATCCATACTGTTGGTTTTAGATTGACACAGGCTGGTAAGAACAGCTACGAAACTTGTATTGTTGAAGGACAAATTCTCCTCAACATTCGGTTTCAATAGGCTAACTCTACTACACTCGATAAAACGATAGGTTCTTATCCTAGCTAGACAATTTAAGTTTCCACTACTTTTGCAAGCCTGCGAGATGTTTTTCCCACAGCAGTAGTACTTCATAATCAGCCTATATTAGTACACTGCTAAAGATAGGCCTTAGATAGGCGACCTGTCTTCAGCTTGCCGCATCCAGCATCTGTCTGCAGTCTTCCGCGGATCGTCATCCCATCTAGCTGGAGGGCGTCCTACATTTGCCCAGTCATGGTCTCCACTCACACACGAACCATCCATCCTCCTTTCTCTTAATTATATTATGTGGCCATCAGGGTCTATAGTGACACTTAAATAGATCATAAACATATATCTATAGAATGCATTAAATGATTGAGTATTGAGTACATTTAGCACCGATCTCTATCCAACTTAACACTTTGACAGCCAAGCATTTTATTTATTTCCAATCTCTGACACCCCATCACGTCCCCTGTCCGTGTCATTTTTTTTGTTAGAGACGCTGATCACGTACTGCGTACGTGTGTGAATTTCAATACTGTTTACTATGGTCAAAAAGTGCCGGCGCGCCCAGAATGGTACGCTAATTATGTATGCGGCTAACTAGGATAAAATAAGCGTTACGTGCGTAGTAAGTGATCCGCTGTCAAAGTGTTAAGTGAGTCGCGTTTACCTACGAGAGCTTTCAAGACTTTATAAGCTCTGGTAAGTAAAAAAAATATCGCAAAAATTCGCTTTTGGTGGCTGCCATCAACAAGAACTATAGTTTTCATCAATTACTGAACTAAAGCTTCAAATGGATTTAGCTGATTTTGAAACCAATGCATTCAAGTGTGTCTGCGGTTTGTGCAGTGTCGGCGACGAGATTGACTGGCTGTGATTGTGGCAACTTATCTCAGTTTTGCGAGTGTGTTGGAGTAAAGCGGAGCTAAAGTGGGATCGGTAAAGTAGGTTTGATTTGCGACGGTCCACCGCCTACGCGCTGATAAATCAAATAACTAAGGTAGAGTGTTCGGTTAGTGTAATTAATTAGAGTGAGGAGCACCTAGGTGTTCTATTCTAGTACGGGGACCTAAGGTTTTGGTATTGATGACAAACCTACCAAATAATATATACATATATATATTATAATAATAAATATAAGTAATAGTCTAAATATAATAGTTTAAATGAGGGTAATACCGATCTACCATAATTTTTTTACTATTCATTTTTGCAATAAAAACTTACTCGCATTGCCTTCAGTTATTCCGTGATCATGGGACATAATCTGCCGAAATATTGCAAAACTCAAAAATCTAATTATGGTAAATATCCCGTAATATATGACTTTTGTGTTAAAATAATAGTCGTTGAAATAGAGTAAGTAGGTTAAATGTATAGGCGTTACGTGTACTATTTTAGTCTTATACAAAGCATCATATTATGTTTACTATATATTTTACCAACCTTGTTAAATACTTAAATAAATAATTAAATTTTATTTATAAATCTTTTTTTAAATGATTGGAACAGAAATGGTTTAAATTGTAAAAAACTCGTGTAAACATTTAATTTGCCTTACGTTCGTTTTCATTGTGGTCATTCTGATACTGCAATCAGAATGACCACAATGAAAGCGAACGTCATATATGTATACAAGATCACAATGGCCCGCAAAAATGGAGGTTTTACATTAGATAGTTATTAGAATAGGGTCACAGCTAGAGTGATGCATCATCAAAATATTGCAAAGCACCACGTCATTATCATTGTAATCTCGACCCGACGATAACCCCTTCAGTTAAGCGACATTATCCGTCTTCACACGCTAGAGAAAGTCGCGACGTGTGTGAGCGGCCTAATACGTGAGCGATTACATCGAGTTAGCAGAGACATGTCGCGAAAATACATATCTATCCAATCTAGGTACATTTTTACATACTAACTAACATTACAGGGTAACTATTATACCAACTGGCATTCCGGGGTTACGCTAGCTTTTGCATAGGTCATTCGTAGTTAGGGTGGTTCTAAATAAATAAATAAATAGAGGAATGCTTAGATTACTGAATTCTGAGGAATAATTACTAAAGGAACTCGCTACCAGGCCCTTTGAACTGTACTTTCCTCCTGTTAAAAAACGTTTAAATAATTCACTGCCTGCTTCAGTGATACCAAACGGAAGAGGCGCGTCGTCGTCGCTGGTCAAAAGCTGTTGACCGTGTGTATCGGTGGCAGTCGAAGTCTTAGGTGCAGCCAAACGAGCGTAATCTTTTGAGAGGTGAGTCGCGTATTTTTGATCGCATAAATTCTGCCCATCAGAAAATCTGTTGGGCTGCCAGACGAGCGCAATTTATTCAGTTGCTTTACTCGTGTCGACTCTCACACAATCTGTAACTGACTGACGCATTCCTCGCTCTCCTCACCCCCGCGAACACAATTCGTTTGGAACTATACGTGTGAGTCAGCAGATTATTAATTTTGCGTCGCCATGTGAATCAAACAGGACTTTTCTATGAAACTAAATGCAGCAGAAATTACGGGACTGACAACTCAAAAATTTCGCTCGCTTGGCCTCACACTTAAGGCAAGACGTTGGTACTCACTTAACCTGTGCTTGGTCTGCGCCTCCTTGCAGCAGTCCGGGTGGAGAAGGTGGTACCAGCTCACGCCGTGGAGAGATGTCCGCTCCCAGCCCAGGTGCCATTCACTACTGGACAGAGGAAACGATGTTTAGTTAGTTATTTTAGAATTTAGAAGCTCTTTACTTACATGTTTAAAATAGTTAAGGATCTGTTTTCGAAAAACCTGGCTGGAGCCTACTTAGACCATTTTAAGGTAGATCTCATGTATTTTTAATATTTTTTTCTCTTAGTATCGTCCGCAAAGTTAGCAGAACTTGTGTTTTGATCTAGATTAAGATTAATTCGATCTTTAAGTGACTCACAAATCAAACTAATTTATGTAAATTAAAAAAAATCGAGGTCCATATTCATACGTATTCAATCTCAATACTCTGTAGAACAAACTAATCCATTTTATTACAACCACAAAAGACATAATTAAAATAAACTTCGACGCCAAACAAACAGATGATGGGGTCAAAGAGACGATTAATCATCCGTCGGCCTTGTCGGCGTGGTTCGAGAGCGAATTACTTTTTATTTTCGGCCTATTTTATTCGGGTGTGGACAAAGGTCTTTCATTAGTAATTTTTCTAAGAGGCCAAGATAATGTTGCTAAACATTAACAATGAAATTAAAAATGCCTACAAATATATACTAATAGTAGGTGCCTACTATGTCTAAGTACTTAGTAAAAAAGCTATGACGGATAGCTTGGTTTTTCTACATATACGTTTAAAAGTTACCATAAGTGACGAAAGTTTTGCAAGACATATCTCAAGGATTGGAGTAAAGAGACTGAGACTAGGATTATGGCTAAGATCGTAAGAAGCTCTATTTAGTAGGGACCTAGAAAATCAATTGTTATTCAAGCATCGAGTTCTTTCTAGTTCGATGATTTGACTTGTTTGAGAATTACTTAAGCATGAATAAACATTATTGAGTAGACCAGACCTACATGTACGTCTTGGGCCATAAAAGTGTCCTCGCAATATGCAATATCATTTACTGAAAACTTGATTTCCGTTTTGGTACTTAATAATAAAAAAGTAGTTTGTGAGCATATTTTGTAAACTTATAGAAATATAGATTTCTGAAGGAAATAACACGTTTTAACCATAGCTTGTGGTTTTATAATACATTGATTAAAATTTATCAATGTAAAACCAGAAGCTTTTATAAAGCATACCTACATTTCGTAAACAATAAATATAGGTAGATGCGTAAGCCACAGCCGGCGGATGACAACATCTCTATTGAGTGCTTCATGTTCATGCACTCGCAGATAATGCAGCTCGAAATAATATGCAGGTGAACAGTCAGTTTGTCACTCGGGACGGGTTATTTGTAAAGGTTTATCTATCTAGATATCGTAGAAAACTGCGAGACCCGTTTCAATGAAAGTCTCATCTACGAAAATCCTATTTTACTCATATAACAGCGCAACGTATAAAATATCCTTTGTGAAAAGGTAAGTTATAAAAGTTATGTGGAATTCTAGACAGTAAAAATCTTGGGAAAAGTTTTGCTCCAACTCGAAAACTAACAACCTAACAAGATAAAGGTTCAGGTTCGATTAACTTAAAAAGATTGAAGTAAACAAAAATGAAAGTTATCATTTTGTTTCCTAATTTAACTTATTTTATTTGAAATTTGTGTCCAATAGTCCTGTAAAATCTTCAAGAAATAAGACACTTTGATGTTGATTAACTAAATTCAGGGCTCTGGATGCCAGCAGCATTTCCAGCGTGCAACTGATCATTGTGGTGACATTTTTTGGAAGGGGCTAATGTCCGCCAGCGGACTTCTTTTGGCTGAAATGAAGATCTCTGACACCGATATAATTGGGTAGTGCACTCTAAAATTACTACAAGTTACCATTTCGCATATGCTGTTTTCCAAAATGCAATAGGTAATGCCTACAGGCACAGTGGCTTTAAGTACCTACTGTTTTTTGTGCGTTTTAAGTTTTTTCAGTCCTTCTGGATTACAATCTAAAAATATTCGATAGGTATATACATATTATATAGTGGAATAGTTTGAACAGTTCAGACTCCGTGTCTTTCACACCGTTTGTAAATAACCCTGGTCAAGTTACAGACGAGTTTGGATCCGCTTTTCGTTGAATTTATGGAAAAGTTCGGATGTTTTATTTATGGCTGAGGAGATGGACATTAATCTTTAAAACTTCAGTATAAAATAGGAAGTTTCGAATATAAAGAATATAATTCCTATATGAATATAACCAGTTCCGTCAATACTATTGGGGGTAAGGGTATTATAGGATTTTTAAAAGTAGCATAATAAAGGCTCCTTTATCAGCCCCTCAGCAAGCGTGTTCTGGTTATTTGTAAGTAGACGTGCTCTCACGGGGGGTATGGTGACAAAAGACATCCCACCTACTGCCTAGTTACGCATATTTATCTATTTTACTGGGTTTTTCTGCAGCGTAAGCAAAGAAAAAATCTTCTTAGTAATCGCATTGACTGCCCAGCCTGGTCGGTGCGACCCGCAGACCTAAATAATGCGTCTTGGGCCATGAAAGTGTTCTGCTACGTGAAGAATTTCATTCTTAAGTCACTCTACACAGGCCTTGTTTTACTAGCTTATGTATAAACTTACTTAGCATCTATATGTAGAATTTTCATATCCATAGCATGCACAGTGGTGAAGACATTGGTGGCGCCATGCACCACACACTCGCGAGTCTCAGGCATGGCGAGCGGAGTGCACGCGCACAGAAACACTGGCTCATTGCGACTGCAGAGGGGAAGGTAGGACACGTAGTGGCCTCGGACTAGGACGACCTGAAAGAGAAGGTGGACTTTACGGACACAAAATAGCAGTTTCAGGCCCCTTTTGGATTTCAGGGAACTTTCATGGATTTCATGAAGATGGGATAGCCCTTGGATATCCAGTGATCATCATAAATTTTGTATCAACTTGGACGGTAAACCACCTTTTCCGGCATGATTTTGATTCACACAGCATTATCTAGCCCAAAGCTAATTAGAGATAACTGATATACATAATACAATTTATAGATAGATAGCATAGAGAGATAAAAAAGGCGCGGGGCGATGTTGTTAGTTATAGCATATCTTATCACATTCACTGCTAAAATTCTTCGAAGCAGCCGTAGCTTGCTGAACACGTCTATTTGCGTGGGGAATGAAGTATTTTAGCTACTAAAGGACTTGAGTAATTAAATAATTTATTTATGATGCTGTTCACAGATTCCCAAGTTTGCGTGTTATACGAAGATTTATACAAAACATTCTAATTAGCTTGGGTGTAGAGAAAATTAGTTTTCGATACGCCAATGTGACACGTAACAACATAGGTAAAATAAGTTCAGGTATACCTATAATTAAAAAACCGTTGACGATATTGGGTAATAAAAGACTGACATTTTCAAATATTCTATAACCAAATCAATAGCACGCCATATCTCATATCAGGAACATTTATTGCATTGCAATAGTTGAATACCATCTGGCGTTGAACTTTGAACCAAAATTCAAAGGAGGTGTATCACTATGGAGTCTCATACGGCATTCTTTGAAAGTTTAAATCCATTAACTTACTACATATTAATTTACAGAAACAGCTCGTTGTTTTAGGTTCATTATAAAATTCAAAATCACCAATGTAGAAGTTTCGTCATCACAATTGAGTTAACAAACCAACTTGTTTTCGAGAATTCATTTTACAAAAGAAAAAAAAAACAATCAAGTTCTTGTGATAATCCGCATAAATGGATAGGTGAGTATTATATATGTATATATTAACCGGGACCTCCCATACTGGATGTAGGTACGAAGGTAATTGAAAAAGAAATGGTAAAAACTTCTAACCTGAAAATAGTTATCGTATTCAAACAATAGAATCCAATAAGCCTATTAAAAGAGATATTTCCCTTTTCTATAACACCCAAAATAAAGGTGTTCGTTAACTCTTTCACTGTCAAGATTCAACGATGCACCCCAAGGGAGGATAGGCGCTTGCCGCTAGCATCCAAGGAAATCTTAGTGTGTTGATGGCAGTCAGAATGTAAAAAATATATGGGCAAACTACAAGCGACCCGAGGTTCTTGCCGCAAGCTACGAATGAAGGCTAGGTGTGTCGACGGCAGTCAGAGTGTTAAAAAACCTATGGCAGGTAAAGTATCAATAGTAATCGTATCGACAAAATAGTTCACAGTGCACCGCTCACCGATCTTCGATCCGGATACAGTTGGCCTTGGACCATATTTTATTGTTCACTCGTGGTATTCTTGAATGTGGGTATCATTTGTTTCAATTACTGTACAAGACAGTTCTGTAGCTAGGTAAATGTATCATCATCGTCAGCCTATATCAGTCCACTGTTGATTTATTGTTCTTTATTGTAAATAATCATATATGTGACATAGCAGCTATTCCAGCTAAGTCGTTACAGCTTAGCTAGAAATAGCTTAGTTGTAGAATAGATTAGTCACATATTATATTTATGCACATAATAAAAATAAAAAATCACAAAAAGATAGAAAGAGAAAATACTTAGTCAGGGACCTAATAGTACATTATCGTTAGATGTCAGTTACACTTACTTATTGCAAGTGCTTATTTGTTGGTTATTTTGTTGAGAACTACGGTGCTAGCACATATTTTGTAAAGTTATTACATTGATTTTGTCTAGAAGGCATAAAATGTCTTAAACATTTTAAATAATTAGTGTCTACCTTAACATTATGTAAAATTTTAAAATTAACACCTTTAGAATCTCCTTTTATATGCTGTATGTACCTTGAAAACTGTAGGGCACGGCGGCGCTATGACGCTCAATAGGCGAGGCCTCTGTCCAGCTGCGGACTAACATAGGCTGATGATGATGATGATCTTGCTTGGTAACTTTACATTTTAATGTTTTGCTCTCTCAGAATCTATAGAAGTAAATATCTAGCTTACTATTAAATTAAATCGAGGACGGATAAACCATGCTGATACCAGTTCCTGGTAACTTACATTCTTTGGGTTTTATAATAAATCATATCCTTTCCGTGCATTTTCCGTGTCATAAATTATACGTATTTTGCCTAAGCACATATATTTTTGCACGGTTTAGTAGCATGCTAATTTATTAGGGTCTCTCGGAATAAGCAGTACGTATTCATAGGTAAATCTACGATTTTCCTAGAGCAAAGAGCGCGTTGAAGTCTTTTGTACGGAGACTTAGAACAAACCGTTCGAAACGGTTCACGCTCTTGTCGATAACAAAACTTTTCTTCTTTATTCAGTGTTTGTTGGATAGGTTTCGTTCATTGTATTTTTGAAAGTTAACATGCAAAATCCAAAATGTGTAAGGAATTAGAAGTGAAGATTAGATATATGTACTGAAGAAAGTTTTATATATATAAAGTTTTATTGAACATGGGGATCTGTGTGCGTCATTATGTATCTAATTCAAATTGCAACATTTAAATGTATAAATTTATAAAATCTTACATACAGATACCGTCTAAAAATACATATAATACTACTAATATTATAACCGCGAAAGTTTGTGTGAATGTTTGTTGCTCATTCACGCAAAAACTACTGAATGCATTTTGATGAAATTTCACAATAATATAGCTTACATATCAGAATAACAAATAGGTTACAGTTCATAAAGATATATTGTATATTATCCAAAATATCTATCACCACGCGGGTGAAACCGCAGGGCGCAGCTAGTTATCTAATAATACTTTACTATTTGGATAAAGATAAAGATTTTTTATTTGCCAAAGATAGTTTGTAAGGATACAGGTAATAGGTATACATTTCGTGGTTCAACATGCTTGACCGTTAGTCGGTTTGCAAAGATATTTGAGAGGATGACATGCACTAGTTTAACATGAATTTATCATTAAAAAAATCGTTAATACTGTAGTAACATTTATAAATTAACAACACTTTTAATTTCTTTCTAAAGAGTACACCATTTAGCTCTTTCAAGTCTCTGGTCTACATTAAATTCACACGTAGATCAAATACGATCTATAGTGGGTTGTTGCCAACGGTGTCCACCCACGGAGTCGTTCCTAATGATGATAGACCAGCCGGATATAGCACGTAATGCGAATAGCCGATAACGCCTAAACAACTTCTTTGATCCGTGACCAGTCTTATAGACACGTGCTACAGGCAAATAGAAAATACAATACAAAAATGTTTAATATCATTCACTTATGGGTCATACATTGTATGACCTCCTTTTAAGTATAAAAATAACTGTAACCTAAAGAGCCCAAGAGTCGCAAATATGCAGGTCTCACAAAGCTTATGCATTTGCTCAAAAATTATCTGAACGTCTGGTCAAAGCGACGCGTGACCCGAGAGCTGATAAATATCTGGCACAACTCATCAGCATTGCCATACAGCGGGGCAATACCAGTGCCATGGGAAGGCTTCCGACTAGTATCGATATGGATCAGTTGTACTTGTAGATTGTTTGCAACAGTCTGCAGTTAGCTCAATTATAATTTTAGTTTCCATTCTAATTTGTTTCTATTATTTTACTTGTATATTATTTAATTTTGTACAGTATTTTTAGTATAGTTTGACAATGTCCTTATACAGCAGATTACTTTGACATTTTATCTAATTTCATTATTCCATTTAACTTATACCATTATTTATTATCTGTTTTATTGTGACAAATTATTATAAATGAATTAATTTAATTTTTTAAGTAGGCATGTCTGTCTGCTTTTTTTTGCACAATGTCCTATGGTGTTTCCTTTGTCAAAAGTTAGTATGTGTAATAATAAAAATGTAATTTATCTTTTAAAATAGTATTTAACGACATCAAGTGTAACATTGTGTACCTACGGTGAAAATTAATAAACTAAACTAAACTAACCTTCTTTGCTAATATGTATTAATATTATCTTACATATATCAATACCTATTCATTGTTGTCGCCAAAGGCCTTATCAGAAGTGACGGTAAATATTGACGAATGACCAATCGTGACTTATTATCCCCTCTCCCCCCTATAAGCCCCCAAAGCTGAGGGGAACAATGAACCACTTTCTAAGACACCTACTTCTGTGAGTCGTGACCTGACTGGGTTACCCTTTACAGTGTGACAGAATTAAAGCTGCTTTTGGTGAAGTTGATGGTGGAACTTAGCTATGTGCTGAAGCCATATTTATATTTTTTTGTATTTATGATACAAAATCCACAGCCCTTAATATTAATCAAGGGCTAAATATTTATTAATTAATATTTGTATTAACAAACATTGTAATTATCAAAAAGACGGCCAAAAACTGACTTACCCCATAAATCACTTCCCATGGGATAGAAATAAGCTTAAGCAACGCGTACGAAGCCGAGAGCAGAAACTAGTAATAAAATTATAGGAAAATTAGGTAGGTAAATAAACATGATATATACCCTGTAAATAGTTATATTATAACAGTAAAAATACTTACATTTTTTTTACTAAAAAAATATTTTTTGTTCTCTGAAATGAATGTCAATCAAAATCAAAATACGTATTATAAATCCTGGACCGTTATTTGAAAATACCTAAATATGCATTTAATCGAATTTAAATAGTCGCATGTCTTGCTCATTTTTATAATAAAACCACGTTCAAACCACGTCAGACGAATCCTCACAATTTATGTTGTTCTATATTACATTCCAAACACAAACACACACAGTACACAAACAACTATTCTAGGTACACAACACACTAGACACTCAGCACACAATATCACATTCTGAACTAGCTAGAACGTATTCTCATTCCAGCATACCATTTCAAATACTATTTGTTAAAGAAATATTATTATGTATTGTTAAAGAAATGATTGCATGTTAGTTGTATTCTTTTTTGTAAATTTAGCACATAACTGTATCTGCACATCCTCTTAAATCCTGCCTGTCAAACGCACTCATGGACCTCAAGATACAAGCATTCTTGCTTAGTTTGAGTTCCACTGCCACTGTATTTTAAATGATTTCGCATGTGTTTTTTGGTAAATAAATATTTATTATTATTATTATACACTCATTCTCGTATAAAATACATTTTTTACTATAGAAAATACAATAAAATATTATAAAACTATTCTACAGTAAAAAATATATCAAAACGGTAGATCACCGACCGCGAAGCTAGGCTCAAGCGGCCGGTGACTAGGGCTGCAGAGAAAGGAACTTCCTGACGATACGTGCCGAGTCCAAGAGTACCGCCTTCTGGATCTGGCCCTTGATCCAACTTCCTAGCGAGAGTCTCTTCAGGTGTTGATCGAGGCTCTTCGCTATTACGCCGTTAACCGAAACGACTATCGGACTATTATTATTATTATATTTATTCCTTTAGCTATCGGTTTGTACAGATGTGCCAATAAAGCCCTGCCAAATGTTAGTTATTAGCTGAATATGAACTAATATTTGGTAGGGCTTTAGAACCTTCAATTCGTGTGACACTGTAAGTTATGATTCACTTTTGTGATTAATTAAGCAATACATTTGTTATATTATAACTATCAGCTGTACGATATGGTCCGAGATGTCAATTATAGAGATTATGCTAAACTAGTTTCTGCCCACGGCTTCACACGCGTTGTATCTATGGAAACGTTTATAGGTTATTTCTATCACATGGGAACTGTGCGGATGAAAAGTAGTCTTAGATTCCAGGCTAAGACTATATTTATGCAAAATTATAGAGGTAACAATCATACATTTATAATCAACCAAACTTTTTCGCATTTTTAATATAGGGCTCATTCGTGTGATATAATTTAATATATAACCTTTTTCTGTAGGTAATAGTTTTTAACCGACAAAAGGAAAAACAAAAGAGGAGGAGGTTCCATGTTTGACTGCAGGTACGTATTTTTTATGTATGTTCGTCGATTTCTTCGTCAATTACGGACCGATTTGGAAATTTCTTTCGCTATTATATGGAGAACGATCTTGATTTCATAAAAAAAATATTCTAGAGGAAAAACACCTAAAAACTTAACATATTGTGAAATACTAAAAAATTTGAAGTCGGTTTTTAGTTTTTTTAAGTATGTATAATTTTATTGTTTTGACACACACACGAGCACGTATACTAATCTATACGAATGGAAAATTAAAACTAACATGTCAATTTTATTTTGCAATACCTCCTTTGTGTCTACTATATTATGCTTCTTCTACGCTTTTACACATACACAATAATGGCACAAATAGCTAGGTTCAAAACTCCTTTATCTTTTATCCTAACCATTCAATATAAACTAGAGTGTTTAGGCACCGCCGCCGAGGTAGCAGTTATGATAAGTGAGATACGAACAATGAACTGGATTTTAGTAAAGTCATTATGTCGTGATAGCGAGGCTTTTAGTGTAGGGCTGGCTTACACGAGGCGAGTGCCTGTTTAGTGTTGAAGGGCAAGGATGGGAACGTTTTCTATGGTAGAATAGAGAAAAATTATGTCACTTCTTCGAATACGTAAATTATTTGAAATTAATTCCTTCAACATCAATAGTGTAGGTACGCAATATGTGATGCGATTTCATATTTCTCACTTTTATTTACACATAAATAAATAAATAATGCTGGACAATTCACACAGCATTATCTAGTCCCATGGTAAGCAGAGCTTGTGTTATGGATACGTTATCTAGTAACCATAATATACATAATACAATACATAACATACATAGATATTTTTTATTATACATAGAAAACGACCGGAACACCCGGAACAAATATCTGCAGAGCGCGCTCTGCAGATATACGTACACACAATTGTTCCGAGGCGGGAATCGAACCCAACCAAGGCAACCTCCTGCGTCGCAGGCGGACCTTCGCCCACCGCGCCATATCGGGGAAAACACGCAGTGATCAGCAGAGGGATAGTGCCATTCTATAATTTTCTTTATTTTGTTATCAAAAACTAATAGTATTGGTGTATACAAACATATAACTTCAGTGTTCTGAGGCACACAATGAACATATATGAATAGGAACATTAAAATTAAAATAATGTTATTTGATAATAATGAGTAGTATACATTTTTACTTGTCTTAGTGCATATTTTGTAAGCCTAAAGAAATAAATGCTATTGAGTTTGAGTTTGGAAATTGAGAATAATTTGTTGAATTTTTTGGCAACACCTCGCTTCTGTCTACTATCATTCCAAGCCGTCTTCTATGTTTAAGGCTATTTGCGCTCTCGTTAATATCAACTGACTAGACCCGTGTAAAACAACCTTTAGCTCAATCTCTTGTGAAATATCATAAACATTTTTACGTATCGCGTTGACGCCTAATAAACTTCGTGAAATATAAAGGCTGTTAGGTTATAACAAAACTTGTGGTAATTTCATGTAAATGTGAACCACCAACAAAGAGACCAGGATTTATCTGAGACATAGAGTACTACTTTGGAACCTAATCTAATATAAAATAGTACAGCTTGGGTGGTATTATATGTTTTTGAAACGATTGTAGAGTCTGCACGATTTTTCTTATAAAGACTTAAAACCAGAGTCGCACTTAAACAAGTTGTGAAGAAAAAATGTAAATAATGCTGGATAATCCACACAGCGTCATCTAGCCCCATGCTAAGCAGAGCTTGTGTTATGGGTACTAGATGACTGGTATTCATAATTTTATTATACATAGAAAACGATCAGAACACCCTGAACATCTCTGCAGATCGTATAAGGATTTGTCCACAGGCGGGAATCGAACGCGCAACCTCCTGTGTCGCAGGCGGACCGTTGCCCACCGCGCCACAGTGGTCGTCATTGTCAAATGAACAAATGACGCTTAAAACTTTATTAAAAAAGCAAAACTACAATCAAATAATAGTAAGAAACAAATTAGGACTAGTAGGTATTTACAATTAAGAATATACTTTAATTGAATATCGAAGAAAAAAACAAGAACAAACGAGTAAAAGATATTTGATATACGATACCAATTAATCGGATGCCAGACAAACAAAAACCCAGCCATTCAAAACGTTCCGTTTCCATAATTACCAGCCAATAGAACAACTTATTTAAATACCCCTCCGGCTGTTTACTACCCAAACAGCCCATCGTCAACTCGTGGTCAAGGGAGTCACGCGTAGTCAGTGAAGTCACGAATCGTGACGTCAGAACACACCTCCGCCTTTTTTATTCCCCATGTTATCCTTTATAACGGAACGGCACGTGCCTTCAATCACGACGGTCGATTTGACCACGACGCGACGTGTTAAAGACCTCTGGGTTAACAGGTATGCCCTGGGCTGGGATTGTCTTTCGTTTTTTGTAGGAGGATTTGGGGTGAATCGAAACTATTTAGTTACTGAGTATTGTAGCTATGTAAATAGTGTCGATCAAATTAAGGCTGGTGTGCCCTAAAGATAAACGGACGGTTAGCAGCTTCTACGGTTAATTTTGACGTTGAATGTGTGTAAACTTCTGTCAAAAACCGCAATTGAAATGTAATTGCCCGATGATCTTTTTGGTGAACACTAGGGTAAATTGTCTAGAACAGGAACTCGAATTTGGATTTGTTTTCTAGACCATAGAGCTTTATATCGTATGGATATTAATTTCCACCAATGTGATAACGACAATCAAAAGAAAATGATGCAGTCATATCGCGTGAGAGAAGAAACAAGGAATTCCCCAAAGAAAATAGTAATCAAGATAAGGTTACTTGCACGAGAAGTGTGTAATCACAACGAAAAGTGTTTGGTTAACTTTTCGGTTAGGTTTTTTCAATGGGACGAAATAGGAATGAACTTAGCGTTAAATATGATTTTCCGTGCTCGGACTACTTTGGGCCGAAACCAGTGGGACGAACGGATCACCTCAAAATAAATGACGATTTTATCTTTTTACTTATGTAGTTCCAGCAAGCAACACGTTAGCAGGATAAGGTATCAAGGGTAGGGGTAACCCTTGATACCTTATCCTATGTCTATGTATGTTTATAATAATGTTTATAATGTAGGTTCTCTTTTATCTATTAAACTAAGCTTTTTAGAAACCCGGCTCAATTCTATTCACAGTACATATTGCCACACCCTGCTTGGGTACCATTGTGTTTCTTATACATTACCTAGATACTAAGACCTATAAATAAATATAAATATAATAAATATTGCTGGACAATTCACACAGCATTATCTAGCCCCATGGTAAGCAGAGCTTGTGTTATGGGTACTAGATAACTGATATACATAATACGATACATTACATAGATAGATATTTTTTATTATACATAGAAAACGACCAGAACACCCGAAACAAATATCTGCAGATCGTACACACATTTGTTCCGAGGCGGGAATCGAACCCGCAACCTCCTGCGTCGCAGGCGGACCTTCGCCCACCGCTCCATATCGGTCGTCAAAATGTACACAATGATGCAATAAAATAAATATGAATATAGGTATTATGGTATGAAGTGTATTTATTTTCTTATTTTCATCTAAATATTTATGAAAGCACCACCGTCTATATTGTTCTTTCACGTCCAGTCCATCCTAAGGTCGCCTGGAAGAGATTGGCCGCCTTTTATACTTCCTTTATTCTAAGTATTTATTTATGTATTGCTTTCTGATTTGTGTGGTTATACCTAGATCTAGTGGTATATTAACATTTTATTAAATAAAGTGTTAATATATCTCATATATATCATTATTATATACGGTTCTCCTAGCAAGAGGAAAAAAACATTTTCTACGGTACATTCACTTTCAAGGTTAACTCGAAGAGACTCACACTTTACAATGCAGAATGCAAATAATACATCTTCATATAGAGAACGGTTTTGTTATTACAATCAGGTGTATTTACATTTCATAAATAAATGCAGCCGGCTCTAACGACGCATAACGTTTTTGCAGCAAACAAACTCGAGTTTGAGTGCGGTTGGTGTAATATATGTGGAAGTGGCCCAAAGATATACTATATCAGTGTGGACGCACCAGTTCTCTGATACGTCTTCATCATATTCATATTAAAGATTTTATTTATTATTTATCACGTACTTTGCTATATTTCGGGATAATTGTGTGTACGATCAGCCTACAGATATTTGTTCCGGGTGTTCTTAAAGATCTAAGCATACATAGGGACAGACACACAGCGAGATGCGAGTACTATGTAGTGATAGTGAAGTAAACAAACTGTCTGGTTATAACAGGCGCAAAACCCTGTCGCTTGGGCCAACCAATGTCCTCGACTTTATTCTAAGGAGCTAGGTGTGAAATTCCGTGTTTTTGTTTCTCTTTCCTAGCTACCTACTCGTTCAGTTTGGTTTTGCATTTGAGTAAGCGTGTCGCAGACTTAGCATAAGTTGAGATTGGCGAGCTATAAGGAGGATTGAAGTTATTCATGAGTATAAGTCAGCATACACAATCAAACGTCAAGTGCGTCGGACCAAATGTTCCTTGTTGTTTCGTAGTAAAATTGGTTTTTGGGACTTCACTACAAATATACGATTTTCCGGATTTTTCCCTTTACTTTGTGCTGCAAACACTTCTTCTAACTCTTTCTTGCTAAATTTCATTATTCTAAATAAACGGGAAGTACCCTATCCATAGGTTTTGTGTGCATGTGATTTTTTTGGAAATTTCAAAATTTTGAGCATAAATTTTAAACCGTTTTAGCCGAGCTTGATTTATATCACGGATTCAGGTGGTTACGGACTTTCTCGCGTTTCTGAGGGAAAAGGGTTCACAGTCGGACAGACGGTCAACAAAGTGATTCTATTAAGGGTAACTTTCTTCCTTTTGTGCTGAAGGATCCCTCAATAGGTAAGAAGGCCAGATGATAGTATATAATATTTGTGTAAAAAAACAAGTACTAAACCTACACTGCCAAATCGCCGTGATGGCATGGAGACCGACCAAGTGATGGTCCTTCCACAATCCACATATTGGCCGAGTCATAACTAGACTTGGCTTGTACAGGCTCTCTATCTTGACATCACAAACAACGTACTTTTAAGATGACTCAGTCAATATCTGGAAGGATCGGATATAGAGAAGCTATGAAACATATGATAGACTAGCTGCGCCCCGCGGTTTCACAAGCGTGGTGATAGATATTTTGGATAATATACAATATATCTTTATAAATTGTAGCCTATATGTTATTCTGATATGTTAGCTATATTATTGTGAAGTTTCATCAAAATCCATTCAGTAGTTATTGCGTGAAAGAGCAACAAGCACAAACTTTCGCGTTTATAATATTAGTAGGATTTACATTCTTTAATTAAATAGTCAAGTTTAAGATCAAATAATTATTTTTCTCCTGCCTGTTAACCTCACGAAGCCTGTGAATTATTAATGTTGAGAAATTAGACTCATCTTCAATGAGCTTACATTCAAATTACGGAACAGATAATTGAATATTAACTCGCGATTCAGATCATAAAGTTGAACGAGATCTACTTATGATTTCATGAGTTAGAGCAAGTATTAATTAGAGTTCATTTGGGTTTATACCCATAATAAAAATTAATATCTTATACATATAAAAGTATGTAGGTACAGTATGGTACAGTCAAGAGCAAATACAATGTTTACAGCTTATTTTAAAATCAAAACGATCTCGGATGTGAGAATAAAACTACTATTACTTCTTCCACTAGTGGTCAAAAAAATTAAGTGAATATTATAATTAAAATAATGTTTTGTTGACTTGTCTAAGTGCTTATTTTGTAAGCCTAAAGAAATAAATGAGTTTGAGTTTTGAGTCTATCATTCTCGATTTTGAGATCTATTTATTTTGAAAAGAAACCATTCTTTATTAGAGCATGAGTATTTTCTTGGTGTTTCTTCGTTTGACAGTGGAAGTGGAAGATGAAGCGGATTCTGGCCACTTTCAAAGCAAATATTAGCTATCTAATATTTGCATTTAAATGAGTCAGCTGTTGAAAAATGCACATTCTGACGCTGGAGCATTTCATCGCAGATACATTCATGGCATTTGCTCATTTTGTCGTTGAGGATTACACATTTTGTCGTTTGTTCCTTTGGACCGTCAGTGCATTTTGGCATAGTATCTTTAAGGACCCGGCGCCAACGACCATAACCTATGTATCTACCTCTATCTATACCTAACCTAAGAACCCTGTTCTCATGGAAGTGACGTTATATAATTTGTTATTTTGAGAATAAATGAAAAACAAAAAACAAAAAAAAAACGTACGTAAGCCAAGTATTTTGGGCTAATAGACCACCAACCATTGCAAAACCCAGTGATTACCGACCACACATTCTTTATAGCTTGCAAGTGGCATATTCAGCAATTAGAACTTTCTAATTTGAGTTGATTGAGTCTACTCTATGATTTTCAAAATTAATTTATACCATAACCACCTTCGATTTACTCTTCGGTTCATAGTTCATGTTTTACGTAATATTTTGAGCAATTTTTTTTAATTGGCCGCTTGTAAATCAGTAAATTGATGGGCATGATAATTTCTGTGGTCTTGTGCATGATCGATTGAGTATTTTTAGCTGACGCGGTGGGTAATATGAAATATGAGACTCATCCGTCAAAATAGGTGTTGTAAATGGTAGGTTAGATATTTGAGTGCAATAATGTGTTAGAAAAGCTACCAGATAATCATTATTTTTGGTAGAGCACCCATATCTCGTTGACTTGATAATGGTTGTCACAAAAAGACAATGCAGAATGCAAATAACGACGACCGATGTGGCACGTTGGGCGAAGGTCCGCCTGCGACGCAGGAGGTTGCGGGTTCGATTCCCGCCTCGGAACAATTGTGTGTACGATCTGCAGATATTTGTTTCGGGTGTTCTGGTTGTTTTCTATGTATAATAAAAAATATCTATCTATGTAATGTATTGTATTATGTATATCAGTTATCTAGTACCCATAACACAAGCTCTGCTTACCTTGGGGCTAGATAATGCTGTGTGAATTGTCCAGCATTATTTATTTATTATTTATTACTAGTTTCTGCTGACGACTTCGCACGCGTTGTTTCTATGGAAACGTTTTAAGGTTATTTCTATCCCATGGGAACTGATTTATGGGATAAAAAGTAGCCTATATTTTATTCCGGGTATGGAACTACCTGTATGCAAAATTTCAGACCTGTTAAAACAGAACTGTTTTTGTTATTAAAATACTTGTGACTTAAAAAAAAGCCCTGTCCGTTGAGTTTTCGCGTAAAGAGATAACAAACATCCCAACATCCAGTTCACATTTATAACATTACTGTGATAATTTTGTTTGTCTAAGTGCTTATTTTGTAAGCCTAAAGCAATAAAGTTTTTAAAATCTTGATATCTGAAATCTAACGCTTGAAGGTGTTCTGGTCGTTTTCTATGTATAATAAAAAAATATCTATCTATGTAATGTATTTTATTATTTATATCAGTTATCTAGTACCCATAACACAAGCTCTGCTTACCATGCCGTGTGAATTGTCCAGCATTATTTATTTATTTACGGTTCTGCCTGTTGTTTTTTGTTCATCTTCTAAGTATATCTAATTCCCTAACCAATATCGGCCTTCATAATTAAAGAATACGGTTCACATTTATACATACCAGTAATTACGTATACTTGTTTTGTATTCTGCGACGAAAGAATCATCTTTCATTGGTCATTATAGATTAATAAACCTACGTGCCAGATCAATAGGTTCCGTAATTATCGGTACCTACATGCATTATGCTGTATGTTGTGCCCGTGAGAAAACAAATTAATGATAGTCTGTTTTTACTTTGCTGACCTAGAAGGTGCCGTTTTTTCGGGTACATTGTTATGGTATTAAATCTTTGAGACCTCATATGCGGAGAAGTTGTCTTTATTTCGGTACCTGTGTAGAAAAGTAAGAACTTCCGATGAATTAAATTAAATAATCCGAATAATAAAGTAATAATTATTAAGTCCGGAGCTAATCGTCAGTTTTCTAGCGCATTCCTCTATTTGCTGAATTGAGTTACGCAATTTAGTTGAACAAACGGGAACTCGCGGGATGTTTCTATATTATTTTCAGTTTTCTTGCATTAATTCACAATATCTTATGCCCTAATGCTTATGTCTTGCTTATGCTTGTTATGCTTATGTCTTCATATGAATTTCCTAAACTACCATATCTACCTACTTAATATCGATCTAGAAATTGATGCTTTCAAAATGGCGGAAGAATTGCATTTGCGTGACAATCAACCGTAGGCACATGTTCTCAAACTTTCGTCTTTAACGTTTTTTTAGGGTTTTACCTGGTTCACTCACATGCATTAATCCCATTAAAATATAAGATTAATTATTTTTCCTTATTATTATCCATTTAGACCTTAGTTATTTTTGAATAAATTATTTTATTACTATTACTTATTTATTGTGGTAGGATTCACGAATAAAAGCTGTCGCATCTTTAAGATTGTCCCACTGGTCTACAAAACACTAACCTTGAGCTATTATGTTGCTAAGATGAGATCTCCGAGTAACTCAGTATTATATTCTCGAAATCGCCTTGAGTGGTCCATACGATCGATTACCAAACTCAGAATCACAACACCATTGTCAATTTAACATTCAATGGGCCTATTACACTGACGAACCTTTACAGATATTATTTGCTTTACGTTCAAGATCATACAAGTAACTTTTTTATCAAATAAAATAAACTGACTCATAGTTACAGAATGGTAGAGTTCAAAGTTGTTGATCTGTTTGGGAGAAATAAATTTGTAAAGCGCAACAAAGAAGTAGGTATGTGTATAAAAAAAATTTAAAAGATTCTTTGATCGGTGAATGAATGTACATATATGATGACTTCTTGATGACTTGTAGAATACGAACAAAAATAATGAAATGTGTTGAGTTTGTTATGAAGACAGAGTGGTAAAGTATTTTGAAAGAACTACGATAATTTTGATTTAGATATGTATTTTGACATAGAGAAATTAATTTAAAAGAAATACCTTCGAACTGTAGACTGAGATTGAAACAAATTTAAATGATTTTTGCAAATCTTTTTGCAAATTAGAAACCTTTTTACGTTGCCTAAATCTAATAGAGTACTTCTAACCCTAGAGGAAGCATATTCTACCTCTATGTTTCCAACACATAGGTAGATCTCTTCGTAGAAAATCTTTGGAATAAAACCTACTTAAGATAAGGCTAAGACTATTTCCAAAGATGTTTATATTATATCTCTTAAAAATAAGGTTATGACCTATTTTTGAATTCACAGCTAGACAACTGAACGTCTGTGGGTTATCAATAAATATTTATTGATAACCCACATAAAAAACTAAAATTTCGAGGTAATAAATGGCTTTCTCCTTCACTCAGACTTAATAACTGTTTAAGTTCAAACACAAACTGAACAAGAATTTCCAATAGAAACGTAATGCGTCATATAGAAATGACAGATTAACTGTAATACGCAAGAGCAGGAATGTACGAGCTATCTCAACCATTATTGTAATGTGGAATAAGGTTACATGCTGGAACTGATCTGTAGCGACAGCAAAATAATTTGGAGTAACCGTCCTAAATGTAGGTATTCAAAATCTTTTATTACCTATTTCATGAAATAATATAACATTTTCGATGAGATTAAATGAGATCGCGCGTGACCGCACTGAATGGAAAGATTTGGGGGAGGCCTTTGCCCAGCAGTGGGACGAATCAGGCTAAATAAAAAAAAATTACATTATATTTTATTTAAATACACATATCCATACTTTACTTCTATCGTTTTAGTGTGTACAGTTCTTAAAATGTTTATATCGTTATTAAAGAAGACAAATATGTATATTGTTACTAAGCTACTGCATTTGTGGAACCACAGTCAAATTGAGAACCTCTCTCGAATGCAAAGCAAAGAGCTTCCAATGAAAGGGAAAAAGACAGAAGCTGTATTATTTTATCAAGTAGGTGCATAAGTACATACGTGATTTTCATGAAAACATTGGTGTTAGTAAATTATACTTCGAAATCTGTTTTTTTTTCCTATTTTATTTTCCTTCAGCCAAAGATCGACGCTCACTCTCAATTACTAAGCCAATCCGGGACCACTATCATCGCTCCATATCACCGCAAACGAATAGAAGTAGGTAACCTCAAATTCATCGATACATCTTAATCCAACGTTTTCTTCTAACCGTACAAAGCAAACACACATTTTAAGTAGAGTTGCACAAGTTTCTTTTGTCATTGTATACCTAATGATGCCAGACGTTTGTGATGTTTTGTATATCGGAATGTGCTACAATTAGAGGCTTAGGTATAATGCCAGAGATAGGCAGATAACTGTCGGCTGATCTGGCAATACTATGTTCTTATCTCTCTAACAATTTCATCAGAAAAAAATGGTAGGATCATGCGAGGCGTAAGCGGTTCGCACAGGACCGACGGCGGATAGCACAAACTTTGAAAAGCCAGGGGAATTTACCCAGAAGAGAGAATTTACCCAAAAGTGTGTAGATACGGATGATATTAATAAGAATTTTAATAATTATAATCATCTGCCTGTGTTAGTCCAATGTCTCCCCCAATGAGGGCCATAAGGCCCTGTCTTCAGCTTGATGCATCCAGCAATTTGAATCGTCTGCCCTTAAACCTGAAAATTCTTATATTCCTTCCATCCCTACATCTTAAGCTTCCCTGAAGCATCGTGCCGAAACTAAGTACACCTAATTATTTATGTCTCACAAGTCGCATCTACCAAAATCGCTAAAAGGCATTCATCAATAACAAAAGCAATGAAATTACCGTCAGAAAATCGACAGTTTATTAGAAAATTGTTGATATTTATGAAATAATACGACCATTAGAACGATATCAGGGGCTTATATGTCGGATTCGTGACTTGGGGATCATTAACGGTGCTTGCAAAACGTTTACTAAACAGCTGGAAAACGCGCTTTTGTTTCCATTACTTGATGGAAAATAGAGTAATAATTTTATGATCTAGTATAATCTATTAAATCTACGGAAAAGAACAGACCGAATCAAAGCTTAGCCAAGACATGTGGACTAAAAATCCGAATTAATAATATTTTTTTATGAATAGGGACTTAAAAATGGTGGAACTGTTTGAAAAGCTTTTTGGTGAAGTTAAAACATTAATGAAACACATGCCCTCCGACCAGGTGGGATGACGACCTGCGAAAGACTGCAGATAGATGCTGGATGCGGCAAGCTGAAGACAGGGCGCTATGGCGCTCATTGGGGGAGGCCTATGTCCAGCAGTGGACTGCTATAGGCTGATGATGATGATGATGATGATGTCATATGTTTTCCTCGCTGATAATGTAAATAGGGGGTGTAAGGGGGAGTCCAACATCTCACCTCCCAAGCCAACTTAACCTGCACGTGGTACACCCTGCTAGATAACGAACTCGACTCTGGTGAAAATATCAAACCATCTTCCTAATTTGACAACTCATTAATTTTACAATTATTTTCCATTATTTGACACTGGCAGAAAAGCGTTCAACCCGACACAGTTGCCATTAACAAAGAATCATCATCATCATCTCATGTAAATAGCTTCTGAAAGGTATGATTTTAGATGGAGTCTGTGTAAAAAGAGTAGTCTCTTAGTAATAGAGGGCGCTCGTGTGCCAATGTACTACTTTTGTTGCGTTTATATGTTAGTTCAGCGTTTCGCCACGAGACTTCTCTTTTTGCACAGACTCCATCTAAAATCATACCTTTCAGAAGCTATTTACATGATGATGATGATGATTCTTTTACGTGCGACCTGCGACTAATACCCTGACAAACTCTTGTTAAAATAAAACCTTCAGTAAATTACTTCTGTTGACGTATCAAAATATTGTTATGCTTATTATGACCAAAGAGAAAAAACCACTAATTATGACCAAAAAGAATAAAGCAATAGCTACGTAAAAATTATGACATTAAAATAATTTTGACAACATCATAATAAAATTGACAAGTAAAAAATCACAATAAAAAAAACGAAAAATATGAAAAAATATGCACAAATACAATGCATGTTTGCAATTCTGTTCATCCAAAACACGCTATGCACAATCGACATCGACATTCCCGAATACAAATACATATCCCAGCGACTGACCCCTGAAGAATGCCGAAGGCTCTTCGCCTCTTTGCATTTTGCCACCTTCGACCTTCCTCCATACCTACCCATCGCAGAGAAAATGGTTGCAAAACTCCCTTGTTTCGAACTACTCATAAAATGGGATAAGGGTACAAGGAGGTTCCAAGGCAAAGATAAATCCCATACGGACGTCGCTCGTCGTCTCAAACAAATCGGAAGGAGCGACCTAGCTGATTGGCTTCGAAGAACTGTGCTCACGAAACTGGTCGCGGATGTAAACAAAGCTTTGATTACGAATTTCGTGAATATGACCGCGAAACATGAAGAGAAGATATACGACAACTTTCGCAGGATAGAATACATTTGGCATACATATGATTCCGTGATGCTAGCTGTTCTCACCGCGTTGACATTAGCAATTATATTTTTAATCATCAGAATATTTGTAATATGTTATAGAAGAAGGAATACGAAAACAAAAGAAGATGAGGTACTGGAACTTCTTACGTACGGTTCGGTGGACAGTGATCAGGAAACTCTTTATAACTTTGTTGTGCGTAAAAACAGTGTATTATTAGATAAAGTTGATAAATAAAGATGATAAAGTATGTCACGAAAACTAGAATTCTTTAAACATTCAACAACAACAATCAACATCAGCCTATATTAGTCCACTGCTGGACATAGGCCTCCCCCAATGAGCGCCATAGCGCCCTGTCTTCAGCTTGACGCATCCAGCATCTACCTGCAGTCTTTCGCAGGTCGTCATCCCACCTGGTCGGAGGGCGTCCTACACTACGTTTACCGAGTCGTGGTCTCCACTCAAGAACACGTTTGCCCCATCGGCCGTCGGTTCTTCGCGAGATATGGCCGGCCCACTGCCACTTCAGCTTGCTAATTCTTTGAGCTATGTCGATAACCTTGGTTCTCTGTCGGATGTATTCGTTGCGAATCCTATCCTTCAGAGAAACTCCGAGCATAGCTCTTTCCATAGCTCGCTGAGCGACTTTGAACTGGTGGACCAGCCCTATCGTAAGTGTCCACGTCTCAGCTCCGTAGGTCATAACGGGTAGGACGCACTGATTGAAAACTTTCGTTTTCAAGCATTGCGGTATGGATGACGTGAAGACTTGACGTAGTTTCCCAAATGCTGCCCAGCCCAGCTGGATCCTCCTTTTGGCCTCCTTCTCGAAACTGTTTTTACCCAACTGCAGAATCTGCCCAAGGTAAGTGTACTCGGAAACAGTTTCGAGAAGGTGACCATGTACGACCACCGGCCTTGGATCAATGTGACCATTGATCATGACTTTGGTTTTATCCAAATTCATGCCAAGACCGATACATCGGGAGGCTGAAGCTAGGCCGTCCAGCATCTGGTTCAGCTCCTCTAGCGACTCCGCCAATAGGACTATGTCATCAGCGAATCGTAGGTGTGAGATGTAGTTGCCGTTTATGTTTATGCCCTTACCTTTCCAGTCCAGCGTCTCAAACAAATCTTCCAACGCGCTTGTGAACAGTTTCGGGGATATGACATCCCCCTGTCTCACTCCTCTGCGCAATTGGATAGGTTTAGACTGCTGGCCCTGTACTTGGACACTCATAGTGGCGGCTTCGTAGAGACATCTCAGCACCTCGATATAACGATAGTCCACTTGGCATCGCTGTAAGGATTCCAGAACAGCCCAGGTCTCGACAGAGTCAAAGGCCTTCTCATAGTCCACAAAAGCCAGACACAGGGGCTGATTATACTCTTCGGACTTCTGTATAATCTGCCTCACTGTGTGTATGTGGTCTATGGTGCCATATCCTCCGCGAAATCCAGCCTGTTCTGGTGGCTGAAACTCGTCGAGTCTCCTCCTCTTTAAACATTACGAACGATATTTTTTTAATTGAAAGAAACTATACAAACACTATCTGTGCGGTCAGACGAAATAATTTCGCCTTTGGGTCACAAAAGGATGAAACTTTTATCTAGTCTAGAGGGTTACTATATGTATACACTACAACTAAAACAAAATAAATCATCAAGAAATCCAAAGTCAGAAGTATCAGACACGTCGAGGCCTATATTAAACTTTAGAACAAGATTCTCTAGAAGAATAGGTCGCTATGTCGATGAATGTAGGTACGATATGTCTAAGAGTGGAATCTACGAAGTAGACTTTAGTCTAATGAGGCTTATCGACTCGATGACACGGCCGATGTCCATGCGTACTGTCTGCAAAGTACCGCAGAAGTAGCTGAGTGTCTTTAATTTTTATAGTTGCTACTTTGTATGTAGCTCAGAAATCGCTGAACACAAGACTCAAGCTAGCGTACAAAACTGCCGATGTAACATACTTTGTGATAATTTGGTACACAATTAAATCATTAATCGTATATTAGCGTATATTTTGAGAACAAAGGAAAACCAGCTTACACCTAAGTTCAGAAGTTAAAGAAAGCCCAATTTGCACTGTTTCGTAACAAGTATTTTACAAGCTTTTATTCTACTTGCTCACAAAACAAAAACCAAAACCAAATAATCATCACTATAAATCAACCCAACAAACTGTTTGTGTGGTTGATCTAAATTTACTTTGAATTTATAAATGATGAAATATTTGGCAATTTTTTCGCTGAAACAGCTTATTCTTAACCGCAAGCTTTCATAATTGTTGTATAAATCATAATGTCCTGCACACGTTTCAGACATCTTACATCCACTAGGTTCGCTCAGCTACTTTTGCATTTATCTGTTCTTTGTACAGTCCTTGTTAGCAAGCTTGCCTTGATTTGCACAGAATTGCAATTAAACACTGTGATTGGTCCCGGATGGCTGAGCCGATAGTCCAAATGATGCCTACAGGCTGTTTAAGGTACTTATGGCGAAGTCCGAGATGGCTTTCGTGATTGTTTTTTTACGATTGGAGACAACAGGTTGGTTTTAAGAGGTCTTGCTTCTTTTGTCGAATTATTTTCAACTTGATCTGCGATGTACTTAATAAAAAAATCCTAAAATAGTATATAAGTCATCATCATCATCATCATCAGCCTATAGCAGTCCACTGCTGGACATAGGCCTCCCCCAATGAGCGCCATAGCGCCCTGTCTTCAGCTTGCCGCATCCAGCATCTACCTGCAGTCTTTCGCAGGTCGTCATCCCACCCGGTCGGAGGGCGTCCTACACTACGTTTACCGAGTCGTGGTCTCCACTCACGTTTGGAACACGTTTGCCCCATCGGCCGTCGGTTCTTCGCGAGATATGGCCGGCCCACTGCCACTTCAGCTTGCTAATTCTTTGAGCTATGTCGATAACCTTGGTTCTCTGTCGGATGTATTCGTTACGAATCCTATCCTTATATAAGTAAATTCTACCAATGCAAAACTTACAGAAAAAGAGTAGGTTCTAGAAAATTACTGCATATTGTATACTGTAGACTGTTTATTACCTTAGTAGTAACTACTTAAGTAGTAATGCGTCAGGTAGGAAGGTACTGTAATAATCTGCCTTTTTCTTGACGTAGAATATCTATAAATAAAACTAAAGATTTAAAAGATAAGAGATAATTGCCATACTCAGCTAATAAAGTGGAAAAATGTAGTTATTAGAAACCATACAGCTATTTTATGTGCCTGGTCTTTTATTATGACATCATGCATTGGTATATTCTATTTAAATAAATATGGCAAGTATGGACGACCTCTGTGGTGTGATGGGCGAAGGTCTGCCTGCGACGCAGGAGGTTGCGGGTTCGAGTCCCTGCCTTTTCTCCTTCCTTTTGTCTGGCTGTTGGCGGTTGATCAGCAACCACCAACAGCCAGTCAAAAAATAAATATGTATATGAACTGAACTGTTGCAAACAATCTACAGGTACAACTGATCCATATCAATGCCAGTCGGAAGTGTCCCCGAAACGATGACTGCATTGCCCCGCTGAATGGGAATGCTGACGCGTTGCGCCAGATATTCACCAGTTCTCGGGTCACGCACAGATACTTTTTCAAATCAAGGAGAGCCTCATATCCCCACGGGCCTAGGGTCTCGACTTCAAGAGGAGCAAATGCATAGGCTCTGTCATAACCGGCATATTTTCACCTCTTGATATCTTCAGTCGAATTAGAAGAAAAAATAGTAGTTTTGTATTAAAAGTTTCAAAAGATTTACGATGCTGTTTGGACAATTTATTTACTAACCTTCTGAATCTACTTACTATTATTTGTAGGGTAAATTATTGCGTGTAAATTGTCAATATTTTATGACTAGGTAAATCAGTGCCAATACTGTGTGACCAAAAATTGTTGCTATTAATTATTGTACAGCAAATAAACCGAGATTTATTGGGTGATCTATATTTTATCGAAACGACTTGAACATAATAACTTATCCTTTCTTACAACTACAAAATATGCATTAAAATTATTCAAAGTGCGACACTCGGAGTGCAAAACTAATAATTGGTGTTACTAGAAATGAAACTAAGAAAAATGTACTGTATTTTTAATATTTTGCATAGTTTTTTTTTTCAAATATGTATGTACCTACTAGTGGTTCCTATCGCTGCAGAATTGATCGATGGTTATAAGTTATAACCATCGATCAATTCTGCAGGTAATTAGTTATAACTTATAACTCATTACCTACCTACCGAACGTTTAATTATGCGGGATTAAAAAACCGAGCCTTAGATCAGAATTTTAAAACCTTGTCATTCTGTTATCATTTAGTTAACAGATCCACCAAATAGGTAATAATAATGCTGGACAAAAAACGTGGAAAATCGTGCCATGGCAGCCATAAAGTTTTGACATTCTTACACTTCGATTGCTGAAATCACACCGTATGTGTTTTCTACAAGTGACTAATATGCGTAAATCCACACTAGTGCAGCGGGTGAGAAAATACAGATCTGTGTGACTCAGCACAGTCGTAATGTTTTTCGAACGAAACGCATGTGCGGCGCAACACAACCGCTGTGTAGAGCGGCAGCACGAATGGCTTAGGTTAAAAAAAAGATCGCCGTCGTCGAAAAAAGATCGTAGTCAAAGTGACACAGTGCCAAACGTCGCAAACGGTAGCATCACTGTTTGACACATATCACTCTGATGTATGGAGTAGGACCTAAATGAGTTTCACATCTACGCCCCGGCCTGCACAATTTGCCCTACACCCACAGTAAGTGGTAGTGCGATAGCGTAGTGGCGTTAAAACACTCTAAAATAACTAATGCTAGCAATTACCGAGTCACTGTATGCGATTAATAAAGGGTGCACGTGCGTTCTTGCAAAATATCACTGGTAGCTTTTATCTTCGGTTAGGTTGACTGACAAAGAGAGAACACGAAATCACAATACGAGAATATACATTAAGATTTTTGTTATTATAGTGCGTAAGCGTAGAACTTTTACTTGGGTTTAAGTCCCGACGAAATCTTTTTTTTTTTATATTATTTAATTTCTTAGAGATTAAATTAAATTAAATTAAATTCGTTTATTGATTCAGACTTATTATATATCCATATTGTGATTTATTATAGAATTTAAAAAAATACATCATTATCATAGTTAGATTACCCCGAATGCATTCGTCGGGACTTGAACCCAAGTAAAAGTTCTACGATCTGCAGATATTTGTTCCGGGTGTTCTGGTCGTATTCTATGTATCGTAAAAAATATCTATCTATGTAGGTAATGTATTGTGTATTATGTATATCAGTTATCTAAAAACACAAGCTCTACTAAGCTTTGGGCTAGGTAATGCTGTGTAAATTGTCCAGCATCATTTATTACAAAATAGCTATGAAAATCTGGATTTAGTTATTGAATAAAAGAAAAAAACGTAAAAAAGTATGTAGTACGGGGCCTATGACTTATCTACTTGATTAAATAGGTGCTTAATAATTATGTTCAAGTTTAACTTTGATGTTACCGGAAAACCGGTGTGATCCTAATAGTAAAAGCGGATAAATCAGGCAAAATTACTCTTAACACTTCCGGTCAAGGTTCGGATTCCCACGAAGGTAGTTTAACAAAAACCCGGTTTAGTAAATCCTAAATAGCTGGGACAGTGTAACCTACCTACAAAATATTTTATGAGACTGATGTACTAAAATCAACAGAAAAACTAAAAATGTGTAAGCTACTGCAACATTGGATTAAACTAGAAATAGAATAGCGGCGCCAGAGTGCTGAGCGCAGCACTAAGCACAACACAAAACACCAACAACAACAATTTAACACGCAAATGACAAATTAAAAGACAAAAACAACAATTTAACAAAATAATTAAGTTTATACAAAGGTGAGTTAAAACAGAGCAGCTTATAAAATAAGTGAACAGATGTTCGTGAATATCGCTGATGTCCTTATATCATACTCATACATGATATGCTGGCTGGCAGCAAGAAGCATACAAAACTCTTAGCTCATTGCCCAAATGGACAGATGACAAGAAAAAGAGACAAAAAAAATATCCACGCATTAGAAGAGACGAAAATCTGTAGACTCAACTTTTATACAGTTGAACAGATATTTCCAACTTAGCTACAACATTGATAACCCTCATTGATCTGATGATTTTACAGCCAAGGTTCTTTAATTACTATCATTCAAAGCATTGGGATTGTAAAACCCGGCTTCATCATTTACTAAATTGATTTATGCCTGTGAAAAGACAGCGAGGGCGTGAAATCAGAATAACTACACAGATTCCGGTTACTTCATCATATTATAATTAAATATTGAATTAATAAATTGGTTATTTTCACTGTGGGTATGGCATTGACAGGTTTATTTAGAACCCATAACCACGTAGCCTCGAAAGTGATCGAATCACTTTTAATAGAGTTAAAAGTGTTAGCACTTGGAATGGTAGCGTCAATCAAAGTGATGTAAGATTAAATGAGTGTGTAATTGATGAGGAACGTTACTTTCAAAATTGAGTAAAATCTAAATGGATAAGCTCTCTTCTAAGTGCATGAATATTGACGTGTAACGACAGAAGGAAAACGAAGTGGTTTTTCAGAATCTAGCGTTTTGTAAAACGTATAAAAATGTATTCTACAACTTCTTAAACATTCGCGATTTGTTAACATATTCATTAAAATAAAAGATTAATTTATGTTAATAATTATTAATGCAAAATGTAGGGGAAAATACAATTAAAGGTACGCGATAAATACCCGATATATTAATCTTGAATTCTACAAGTCAGTCACTTTGAACAATATACAACCCAAGAGACAAAGAGAGTCCTGATTTTTCCGTAAACTGTAGCTGCGCTCGAGAAAGCCCGATCATCATTGGTTGTTCGACTTGCTTGTATACCTAGTTAGACCTAAGGCTACTAGGATTAGTAAGAAAGACGTTCTACCCTCTGATCCTCGAACCGCATCTGCCTCCTGGCGTTTCTAGCCACGTTCATGCGACATAGAAACACTTGGTCGTCTCCCTTGCTCGGTGTACGAGAAAGCTCGATTATCACTGATTGTAGGTCTTTGTTGTCAATGACGTCATTACCTATGCTTAATTAGATTTTAAGCTACTAGAATCTTTGAGTTAGACTATGATTAGTAAGAAAGACATTCTACCTTCTGGTCCCCGAACCGCATCTGCCTCCTTGCGTTTCTAGCCACGTTCATACGACATAGAAACACTCGGTCTTCTCCATCGCTCGGCGCTCGTGAGAGTTCGGTCCTCACTGCTTGTTGATCTTGCTTGTCGATGACGTCGTAGACACTATCGCCGTGGATTAACAGGTCTTCCTGTGGACAACAGTTGAAAATTAGCTAAATGGATAAAACCAGCAAGTGCGTTTCATACCACGATAAGTGTTCTGTTAGACAGACTTAAGTACTCCTTCAACTTTGGAACAATTTGAAAGATTCTGTTGCTTATTGTATAGGAAATAATCCCGAGATCGTCTTATAAAAATACTTTATTCCGAAGGAAGTTATCCTGCAAAAGGGGGACCTTATTAAGCGGAGGCCTGTGTCCAGCAGTGGACCAATATAGCTGTTGAGAGGAGGAAGTGAGTCCGTCACTTAGACGACCATTTATGTACCTATAGCTAATTTTTGTGCACATTTTCAGCGAAGCAGAAGCAACTATAATTTACACAGTAACCTGTAGCAACACCCGGCAGTTCCAAGACCCCAAGCCAAACAAAGCTAAACGTAGGAAGCGTTAGACAAAGGTGCCGCATCTGCGATTAAAATAATATGTCTTGCGGTTGCAGAACTGATGAAAATGTCTGCGCAATCTCGCAAAGTATAGCTCTGTTTAAAAATAAAAGGCAAATGGTGACGGAACCCGCTAGGGCAATTAGTATTCTATCTTATGTGAATTACAGTATTGTTTCTTTTGTTGTGATTTCTTTTAAAAGGATTGAGTACTAGGTAAATAATATAGGTACCTATATCATTAAAATGCATGCTCTCATAATGAAATTGTAATTACTGACGCTTTACTTAATACGTCCTCCAGATGTCTAAAATTATAAAGTTATTTAAAAAAAAATTAACAACATTCAGAGGCTACATTATGATAATTAATCGCTTTATTATGGCAATGGTATCGTCTCAGAATCTTGCGTTCATTATCATCATCATAAGCGTATAGCAGTCCACTGCTGGACATAGGCCTCCCCTAATAAGCGATAAGGCCGCCCATTGTACTTGTCACATGTAATATCTTTCATAATGTTCTGTATCTGGTGTAGAATAAAGTATTTTTGTATTGTATTGTATTGTAATAAGCGCCATAGCGCCCTGTCTTCAGCTTGCCGCATCAAGCATCTGCCGGCAGTCCTTCGCAGGTCGTCATCGCACCTGACCCGAGGACGCCCTACTCTACGTTTGCCGAGTCGTATAATTTGTTCGTGGAATTCCTAGGTTTCCTGCTTAAGAAATATTTGCACGGGTTTTGGTTTTTAAATGTATTTTAATTTCTGCCTGAGTGATTACTCAATTATAGCCAAATAATAAGTCAAATAAAGCTCAAATATAAGCCATAAAATCAAGTAATTTTCTAATGTAGTAGGATGTAGGTACGTCATAATAACATTTGTCTAGCCCCAAGTACTACTTACATTCTATTGTGCCCGATAGGAACTCTATAATCAACATGATTACCTTGTAACAACATTGAATTTAAACCTAATAATTATGATTTAACCCTTCGACTCCCGACCTCGGGTCGACGGGGTCAATTTTGTAGTTCAATTTTCTCTATCCGCATAAAATTTCAATTAGCCTGACTCTGGTTTAATAACTTTAATTAAATCATATTCCTAGAGTAAACTTAGGTATACTCGGAGATTGTAAAATTTAGCTAGGGTTGGCAGAACTTAAAAGCCTTATTTTATTTATATAGCGTGTGTGGGAATGAATAAAGGAATTAATGGATGATGAATTAGATTACTTTATTGTAATTAAAAATAACATAAATAAAAAACTTATATCTAAATAAAAAATCAATTGATAAGACACTGGTCACACTGGTGTAAGATAATGGTCACTGAAACCTGATTTCACACTAAGTAACTCTACTTATTGTAAAATCAGGCTGTTATTAACATTATAACTGAAAAAATCTGTAGTAGCTCATCTTTTATTTTCTTTTTTATCCTAATAATTCAAAATCTCAACAGATAAGCCAAATAACGTTATGTAAGCCATACAAAAAACAAAAAAATATAGTTTATTTATAAAAATGCTTACAAAAACACGTTAATATAAACATAGGTCTTTAATTTAAGTGGTTACATGTATCGACGTTCTGATTTTGACAAGACTCTCGACAAAACCCTTTACGCTGTGTATACCTATTACGCAGTACAACTAACTCGCGTTATGCCTAAGTCATATCACAATTTAGGCATAAAGAGAGTTAGGTATAATGAGGCTTAAGCATAGCCAGAGTGTGACATACCCCGACTTGAACCATTCTACTTATCATAAGCACCTTCACAAACCGACAGCCCTGCATTACGTCAGTCGTCACTTCGCCACGCCCACCTGTCGCGCGCCCTCCGTTAAGACATAATTACACTCGCCGCCCGCCCACGTATGCGCCCGGGGGTTTAAGAAAATATGAAGAGAGGAACAACCAATATTACATACCAGTATTTGTATGGTATGGTGAAAAATTACGCGCCTTTTAGGGGTTAAGATTATATTGTAATAAACTCTGCTGTACCTGACCTCACACTATGATATCGGTGTTGTGGTTTGGTTACCTACCGCACTGTAAAACCAAGAAATTTGTACTTCATGAAAGTGAAGTTATTGAGGAGTAAAATGTATTGATTTAAAAGGCATCGAACATTTGTATTACGCATTGAAAGGGATAAATCCTAAGTCCAAAATGACATAAGCTACAAAGTCGTAAACAAAATATGGATAACTAGTTTTTGTCCGTGGTTTCGCGTTGTTGCTATGGAAACGTTTTGAGGTTATTTATGTCCCATGGGAACTGATTTATGGAATAAAAAGTAGTCTATGTTTTATTCAAGCCTAGCTGTATGTAAAATTAAAGCCCGATCCGTTCAATAGTTTTGGCGTAAAGAAGTCACAAACATCCATCCATCCAAACATCTAAAATATCGCATTTATAATGTTACTGAGATATCTAACTGTCAAACCATTAAGTGAACCTTTAGTACCGTCTCTTTAATAACTTCAAAGCCCATAGACCACCCACCAAAATACTGGGCTCCATAGGCGAAAGTGAAACCAACTTTACAGAGTAATAATTGCTCTAGGCATTCCCGCCCTGTCATGTAGGTAGACAATCGATACTGTCCCTTCTTATTATAGTATATATATTATGGTATGTTATTCCTATCGTGAAATATTTTTCTCATGTGCATAAATCATATAATTCTTTACGTGTAAAATCAAGACAGAGAAAAACAGAAAAGAACAAACAAACAAAGATACAGATGCACTATGGGCGGCCTTATCGCTAAGAGAAAATACCCAGTTTGTATACTTTAACCATGTTTTAGTATAAACTTGCTGTTTATTGTATAATAAAAATATCTATCTATGTAATGTATTGTATTATGTATATCAGTTATCTAGTACCCATAACACAAGCTCTGCTTACCATGGGGCTAGATAATGCTGTGTGAATTGTCCAGCATTATTTATTTATTTATGTTTGCAAGTTCTGTCCTGAAAATACAAACAAAATAAAATAAAAACTTTCCATTGCCACTATATCAAGATCTATCGATAACCTACACTTGAATAGTGTAGATCAATCGATAAATCAATTCTGAAAACCTGGCAAAAGTAACAGAACCTGTTATTTTCCGTATCTGCCATCTGTACCTAATAACGGTGCTAATACAAAAGCCAATAGAATCAATCGAAATATCGTAACTGATTCTCATTGAATACTTTCAAACACTGGCTTTAAAGCCCACCTTGAAGCTCAATATTTTAGTGTCTTGAAGAAGTTTTGTTCAAAGTTCTGTATGAAATTTGACAAAGAGATTATCCCGCCCCGAGGAAAGACATTATAAGGCTTTTTCTATTCAAGAAAACTGCGCGCAAAACCACGGGCTTCTAGGTAATGGCTTAGTCGTAGTAGTAAGTCTTTGAATATATATGACGACCGAGGTGGCGCGGTGGGCGAAGGTCCGCCTGCGACGCAGGAGATTGCGGGTTCGATTCCCGCCTCGGAACAAATGTGTGTACGATCTGCAGATATTTGTTTCGGGTGTTCTGGTCGTTTTCTATGTATAATAAAAAATATCTATCTATGTAATGTATTGTATTATGTATATCAGTTATCTAGTACCCATAACACAAGCTCTGCTTACCATGGGGCTAGATAATGCTGTGTGAATTGTCCAGCATTATTTATTATTATTATTATTTATTATATGTACTTTGGTTTTAGCTCACATCTATCAGATTTTGTCAAAGTCAACTATGCGAGTTATAAACATGGGTCCGCCTAACTATACTAGCTGATCTACATAATACCACAGATAATATAATACATTTACGTCAAAATATATAGATCCGAGAACACAATATTTCATCACACGTTTAGCGTAAAACGACTGCAGTAAAGAGCAGAACCATTAATCACTTGAGCGGTTAGTATGATTTTGCAGAATACGAAAACCTAAAAATCGTTTACTACCGGTGACTTCTCAAAGTTGTATCTAAGATAAATAATAGATTCAGGTGTTACTTTGCGGAAATCCATTGCAAAATAATAAGGATGAAAGTTCAACTCAACAACAAATTCGGTGCAACATCTTCCTTGATAAGATCAAACAAAACGTAGTCCGTGTTGCAGACGGATTCGCACGACGACGTCCATAAATTAAAAAAAAAGTCGTTGGTATGAAAAAATTAAAATGCAACAACTCACTCAAAGTCATTCGAAAATTATAAATAGTTCGTATTCAACTATTCAAACACTGGTATGCTATGAAAAGTAGAAACTCACGTCTTAGTTTCCTTCCAAACTTTTAGAACCTTGCAACGCCCATACCTATATGGGCGTTGCAAGGTTCTAAAAGTTTGGAAGAAAACGAAAACTTGCTAAACTCATCGTAAGGCCTCTGGTAATTCACTTAGCAGATGCAAGATAATGCGAGACAGGCTCCTAAATGCTTATAAGTGTCATTTATTTATAAGAAATTGCGGTTATGATTTCAGCAAATAATTTACTGTCGCTTTTGCAATATAATTTATGGAGTAAACTATTGGTTTGTACAAAATGTACGACGATTACTTAAGTCTTTGTTATTCTAGTGATTGTTATGAAGAATTTATTTATGATATATTACGGTAATGCAGGTATAATAGAATAGAATATAAAAAACATTTATTTAGACACAGGTACAAAATACAGGCATAGAATAAACAAACAAAGAAGTTTATCATGGGGGTAAATGACACAAATAGGTGATATTAAGACTAAAATAAGACTACCTCCATGACCCTGCGCCGAAATAGGGGTTGGCTCAGCGTGTGCTGAACTAATAGGTATCACAAACTGACCAATGAAACATTTTTGCTTTGTTCCACGTGTTAATAAGATAATATAAGTGGCGGCGCTGGTGTGCCTCCAGGTATTTCTAAAAATATATACATACTCATACTCCAAAAAACTCTCGACCATGCTCGCCAGAAAAAAGAATTCAACAGTCAATAAATCATAACCAGCATTATTTACACTCCGAGAATTACAGAAGTAGAACTAATGTTAGACAAACACACCGTATGTAGATTAATGATATATCCAGTGTATCGCATATAATTGCGTTACAAATGATTCTGTGTCGTAAAGATTGATTGAGGCTGAAATTTAACACTATATATAAATGCCTTGTAAGCGTTCATTCTAGGCAGTGAGGTCGATATAATGGCAAGTCTAGACTTAAAATTTGAAGCTTTATTATGCTTACTTTGACGACCTCTGTGACGCAACAGGCGAAGGTTTCCGGTACCACAGGAGGTTGCGGATGTGATTCCTAACCCAAAACAATTCTATCTACGATCTGCAGATATTTGTACCGGGTGTTGTGGAGTGTTTTCATCGTATAATAAACAAAAATATCTATCTGTGTACGTAATGCATTTCTGATCTATTTGTCACGTAAATCGTCAAGTAATTTATAACATATTTGAAAATCAATAACAAGAAAGTTCATTTAAGGTTAAGTACCGCGGGATTGTATATATATTTTTTTTGATGATAAGGAAAAAATAGCATTTGGTATATTCAGTTATCAGATTCACATAAAAAAAGCTCTGATTAAGGTGATACTGTGTATTATGTAATACATTATAAATATATTTAACAATATTTTTGAATACACTAAATACTGGCTGTATAATTTCCAAATTGACTTACCAGATCTAAGTGAGCTGTAGATTCATACTATATTCGATCATAACGCACAAAATATTCACCACATCGTAAATCTAGCTCCAACATTAGCATATCAGCCATTATTGAATGGAACAATCGGCTTGCAACAATAACGACACATCATCGAGGAAAGGGCAGCCACAATGTATTGATCTGCAATTGCCTTATAGGAAGAGCAACTGGCATGAGTCAGGGACGGGGAAGACCCGGGAACAGAAATCTCATGTTAAGAGAAATCACGTATGTATTGTAATTCCTCCTTGCTGAGCTAGTTTTTCAATAATACATTAGTACCAATCTCTTTTGTTTTCTTAGCATCGTGGGATGTTTTAGGCACCTCGCTCACTGTACCAAGAGTCGAGGAGGCGTCAAAACGTAAGCGAGATGACATATTCAGCCAAAACCAGATTAGCCTGAAGTCGAAATTCAAACTACTTAGTTTGTCGTCTTTTGTGAACGGGTAAAAGACGGCCAAAAGTGTTAAGTGATAACCTTAATGAATAGTTCTAGTCTCATAGCGACAATTTTCGAAGCGAATAAGAATGTGAAAGAATTCTCAAGTAAGAATTTTGCATCTAAACTAGAATGATGTTGTTAAGTAAAGGGGAGTAGAGTGATATGTACTACTGGTCGTCAGGTTCTAAATGAATCAAAATAGGCTTACTACAAACCGTTTCTTACTTCACCAAATAACTAGAACCCTAAACCCTTCAACATCAAAGGAGTTATACACAAATATGGAGTTTTAGCTTCAATTTAGTGGGTCTTGTTTCGCTGGTTATATTGCCATCAATAAATCCGTACAGTGGTTAGCGCGGCATTGTCTATGGCTGGGATTATCATTACATTGTTCGGTTTGCATATTGAATGCGTTCTCTATTGTCTGTACTCTATGGTTTGTTTCGACGTGTGTGGTTTATTATGGACATTCGAATTTCAAAATTAGTGAATATGTAAATTAATAATGAAAGAAAAGTTTTTTATTTGACAAAACTAAAAATCGACTTCGAATATCTTTATATTTTGTGATTTTTAAGTAGTCTGTGTGTGATCCGAACATAAAATAATTATAAGTCCTATTTTAACGGGTGTTTATTGCGTTTATTTACCATACTATAAGCTTAGCATAGCTTGGGGCTAGATGATGCTTGCTATTTAGACATACAACCGAATGTATAGGTAGAACCTCACCTTTTTCGAAGTCAGTTAATAAGTTCATACATTATGGTATAATCAAAATATACAAGAAAGTAGGATAGGTATAGTCAGACATTTTATGATTATAAATAAATAAATAAATAATGCTGGACAATCCACACAGCATTATCTAGCCCCATGGTAAGCAAAGCTTGTGTTATGGGTACTAGATAACTGATATACATAATACAATACATTACATAGATAGATATTTTTTATTATACATAGAAAACGGCCAGAACACCCGGAACAAATATCTGCAGATCGTACACACAATTGTTCCGAGGGAATCGAACACGCAACCTCCTGCGTCGCAGGCGGACCATCGCCCACCGCGCCACATCGGTCGTCCGATTATAAATGCCTTTGATCTATTTCTCATAATTTATACTCTAATGCCTGCTTAGCTCTGCTACACTTATCACTTTAACTTTAAACAATATTACTTTGTATTATATTACTCATAATATCTTAGTTTTGAAATCAATTTTCCAAAATATTGTGACATGGTTACAACTTTATCCCCAATAAACGTTTTATGACCCGTAAAAAGGGCTGGTTTCACCATAACTTAGTTAAATAATGCTGTCCAGGTGTGAACACCCACCGGTAATCTTGTGTCAGTAGGTACCTCTATCTAAATTCGAATATAATCTTTAGGAGAGTAAAATAACCCAACGGTTTGGCGTAACTATAAAGGTAAATAGTTCTAAGGCTCAACTCACACCAAAAGAGCGTCGAAGCGCAGCGAAGCGGAGCGCAGTTTCAGTGTCATATGAATTTTAACTTTATTTTCATTACAATAAAACTTATTGATTATGAGAAACTCGAACGAGTCGCGCGGATGCCCGCGGCGCCGCGGGAATTCCGGCGAATTCGACTCGTCTCATCCGATAATAAGTTTTATTGTAATGAAAATAAAGTTAAAATTCATATGACACTGAAACTGCGCTCCGCTTCGCTGCGCTTCGACGCTCTTTTGGTGTGAGTTGAGCCTAAGAAAGAGACACTTTTGAAAATATTAAACTTAGCCGGGTACTTATATGTGTTCTGGGGCGTAATGTGATGCAACATTATGCTGAGACAGGACCTATTGGTTCGCTTTGTGGAGTCGCTTGTTGCTTGTAATACATACGTAGTTAATTTTATTTATTTCTTTATGTTCTTGTTTACTTATAGATTATTATTATTTAGTAACAAGCTGTAACACACATAACACAAGCTCTGCTTACTATACTTTAGCATTATTTATTAATTTATTATTTGTTGTATATTTACTTGTACCTAAGTCCTAAAATGGCATTAACGACATACCACTTAGTCTGCTTCTGCTGATAGATCAGACAAACTCGCTGTCTTTACTCTAGTTCTCCATAAATTTCGAGCTAAACAACAGTTAGGCACACCCACGCATCAATTTGATCTTATAAACGGTGTATTAACTATTTCGGCATTGTTTTTAACGAGATATTTGGATTAAGTACTTACTACCTTATCATTAATCTTAATTGCAGAATACAATAAAATATTGACTGGGAGGTTTCGATGCCTCACTCGAAACTAAGCTCTGGGTCTTAGATTTATGGTTTGTTTTGGTTATTTTTGGGAGATAATAATAGATGGTACGGATCATTACGCCTGGGCTTATAAGAAGTATATCGTGGGAACTCTGACGATCTATGAGTTATGGTACAGGGGTACAGATGGGACTGTTACCTACTTGTTATCTACTAGATACCTAATATAACTGGATGTACCCGGATGCGACGGCCAGTTCATATTTAGAGGTAGAAACTAAATTAATCAACGGTTAGATATTTGAATGATTGCTATACCGCAGTCCCACCAATGTGTCTTGTTTTCGAGAGGAACAAGACAGATGTTAAAAAGTATGAGAACATATCATCTTATCTGAAGACAGGTGAATATTTAGTTTGGTATTTCATTTCATGATTTTTTAGGATTTTTGTTCAACTAGATGCGCCCCGCGGCTTCGCCCGCTTGGAAATCTATGTTTCAAATGGTTTATAGAATTTCCTCTTGAATCAATCTATCTATTAAAATATAAGCTCTGCCCGTCCAATGCACAATACCGCAAAATAAATAATATACCGAATTGAATGACAGTTGACATTGGTGCAGCCAATGGCCAATAAGACAAGCCGGTCTTCGAAAAAATATCCTACCAAAGTGTCAGAAATCTCAATCCCACCCGTGTGTGACTAGTGCACGCGGGGCCTTCAAATTTCAGTCCCACCCGCGTGTGACTAATGCATTTCAAGGGTAACATGGGGCTAGATAATGCTGTGTGAATTGTCCAGCATTATTTATTTTTATTTATTTATTTATTATATTATATCTATCTGTAGTAATCTATCAGTCAAAATCTCCTCTAACGGCTCTTGCTCTAACCGAAAACGGACTCTATGAAATCAATTCTTAGCCATACGAAAGCTTGAACAATTATTTCCCAATCGCAACTATTAACAAAAGTATTACAAAGCCTTTCTATAAATATATCTAACCCAATCAAAACAAGAGCATTTTGATCCAATCAGCGATCTTCGGTGCGTTTGACCGAAAACTTTATACGAATGTGCGGTCAGATTAGATAAGGAACCAGTTCAATCATATTTCCGACTAATTTATCATTGGTAGCTTGCGGGTCTATTCGAGTTCTATACACGGTTAGCGCAAGAGGAGAAGAATAGCTTGGTAGATTTTGGTTTATATTTCTCTTCGTATTTCTTTTTATTTCTTCTTGCTGAGGACTAAGTTGAGTGGAAGAAGGGGAGGGAGGCCTTTGCTCTGCAGTGGGACACTCCGAGCTTATATAATAATAATAATAAAGGTTGCCTGGAAGAGATCGCTTCCAAGCGATAAGGCCGCCCATTGTACTTGTCACATATAATGTCTTTCATAATGTTCTGTATCTGGTGGACAATAATGTATTTTTGTATTGTATTGTATTTTAATAATAATTTCATAGCGTAGGTCTGTATGTACGGTTTCTAACGGAAGACCACTGGCTATGGTGGTATGGTATGGTAGTTGTACTCCTGTTTCCGCACTTAGACTCCGATTGGTCCTTTGTGCGTGGGGTGTTTGCTAGTTTAACCAGCCTAACTCCGTCCAGAAGCGCAGAATACTCCTGGGATCTTCACAGGCTTCGCGGAGTGACCTCGGGTGGTTGAGGATTTCTAGTCGCTGCGCTGTTACTCCCACGGAAGACCACTGGCTAGGTCTCTTACGGATCTTAGCCAGCATTAGGTATGCTGAATTAGAGCCTTTTTATAACAACTCTAAGCATGGACCTAATTATATAAGTGTGTCTTTTGTATTATGTATGTTATCATATACAAATGTCTTTCTATTGTAACTAAGCGTTATGTTACCTATTAATTTCTATCGATTAAAAAATTTCAATCATAAAAAAATAATCTATCATTCGAATTAAAATAGATTTCGAATTAAAAAACTATCAGAGCACCCTGAACAAATTTCTACAGATCGTACAGACAATTGTTCAGAGGCGGGAATCAAACCCGCAACCTCCTACGTCGCAGGCAGACCTTCGCCCACCGCGCCACAGTGGTCTTGGTAATTGATAATATTGGATGAGGAACTAATTGTTATCATATAAGAACTACTCCACACTGTAGTGCCCGGTGTGGTCCGGACACAGACGTCCCGCCTGACCTCGAATGGCTCGTTACTGCGCCCGCGCAGGAAATTAATCACTGCGTTTTATAGTACGCCGACTTATACAGGCTGTTTAGAATTGAATATTAGTTTACATCGATAGCTGAACGAAATATTCTTGCTGCTATAAATAAAGCAATAAATGTAGATATCGGTAGTAAGAAACTTTAATGATTGTACTATGAAGTATGTTTTTATTTAATTTTAATAGGCACACTCCTAAACTGCGAAGTGGGTTGGGTTTATTAAAAAAAGAAAACAATAAACAAATGCAGCCAAAAATAAACAGAGATGAGAAGGGAAAAAAAAGAAATTCCCTCTAACCCAAGGACCGAGGGGTCGTCACCCCTCGAGTTGACGCCGCGCCGGGGTAATGAGGCCAAGCCTCGAGGCCTCTCTCTGTGCCCACCAGGGCCGGAAAGAAATTTATATAAACTGTGAAGTTATTAACAAATAGAACATCTGCTTTTCCCCAATTAAATGAATAAAACAGCATAACAATGTTCTTTTGTTTGTTTTCCACAATTATTATGTTTCTTATTTGACGGTGTATATTACATTGTTTACATTTTTTGCCATCATTAATAAAGATCGATTCAAAACACCCTGTAGGTGAATTTTGGCGGTACCGCCGTGTGAAACATCACTACCTACTAGAGAGGTACCAACATAATGATAGCCAGTCAATATCATCAAATTATGATTAATAAGCGCAGCTGGTCGAACAATAGAAGAATGTCTACGGAGTTGTATCGCCACAGAGTACGAAGGTCTTAATAAGGTATCCAGTTCCTTAGTTAGTGGATGGTAGGTTTGATTCCCGACGCCGAAAGTTTTCATGTGTGTGTGAAATATACTCCTGACTATTAATAGTTGCCTGGTAATATCAATCACGCAGGAGTCCGCTCTTGAGCGGTAAGACCGCCAATTGTTACTCAATTTTTAATTTTTTATTGTACATAGTTTCTTATGTGTGCGATAAAGAATTTTCTATCTATTAAGAGTGTCTGTCGGTAGTTTCTTAGCTCCGAAAATAGAGCGAAAGCGAATTTAACGAAAGCTCGATTCACGATTTGTCGTGGATTTGATTTTATAGTAGATACCTACAGTTAAGTAAATTACTATGGATGACCTGCGAAAGACTGCAGGAAGATACAGGATGCCTCAAGCTGAAGCTGAAGCAACAGGGCGCTATGGCACTCATTGAGTCCTATGTCCGTCTAGACTAACATAGGCTGATGATGATGGTACAGAGACTGGCAGAGACTCACCATAGAATGTCCCAGGTATTCAGCCGCGTTGTCAGATATGTACAATAGTTTTCCGTTTTGAGTCATCATCATCAGGAATCCGGTTAAAGCCTGTCAACAAAAATTAAACATATTAAAACAACGTGGACCATACATATAAAAACTTTTATTTTCGTCTATTCTTAGCAGTTCTGTGTGAAGACGACTGTCAAAATTCATCACCAAGCCGTTTGTTTATGCCGTTAAATTGTACCCGCAAACGAAAAGCTTACTTCCGTGATTTATGAAACTATCATGCTATACTAAATAGTTTATGCCGTATTGTATGTTGAATTGAATGTTTTGTATAGCGTTTGAGCATTGTTGCGGAGAAATATGTGTTGTGCTGGTGAAATTAGAGTGTATTTAAACCTTAACTGGCTGTAGGTGGCGCATAAACTATCTTAGGTTAGGAATTCTTGATATTTATGTGTAGAGTCCGACGGCCGCTGGGGCAAACGTGTTCTTGAGTGGAGACCACGACTCGGTAAACGTAGTGTAAGACGCCCTCCGACCAGGTGGGATGACGACCTGCGAAAGACTGCAGGTAGATGCTGGATGCGGCAAGCTGAAGACAGGGCGCTATGGTGCTCATTGGGGAGGCCTATGTCCAGTTGTGGACTATAATAGGCTGATGATGATGATGATGATGTGTAGAGTAAGCCCTACTTTGGTTTTAATAATGGACTCTAGGTCTAGACTTGTTGGTAATACGTCAGCAACTTTTAGGTGCATATGAATGCTTAAGCACTTGGGCAGTTAAAGTAGCAAAGTTTTATATTGTCAGTAAGTTTATCGTAGAACGTTAGATAATCCTTGATCCCATTAATGATCAGTCAAGATTAAACCAAAACTAAATAGTGGGGTGTTTTCAAAAAAGGATTAACCCTATTTTCCTTACACCCAGTAAATGGTCGAGATGTGGAAGAGTCCACAACCTTTATTCTACCGCAAAAGATCATGAAAGAGGTTGAAACAGCAAAAAAGCTAAGCAGTGTCTATGCCATTTTAATTTCAAACCAAAAACTCGAACTTTTCGGTGTTGTGGAACTATTTTTTGATAAGTACATCATCATCATCATCATCATCATCAGCCTATATTAGTCCACACCTGGACATAGGCCTCCCCCAATGAGCGCCATAGCGCCCTGTCTTCAGCTTGACGCATCCAGCATCTACCTGCAGTCTTTCGCAGGTCGTCATCCCACCTGGTCGGAGGGCGTCCTACACTACGTTTACCGAGTCGTGGTCTCCACTCAAGAACACGTTTGCCCCATCGGCCGTCGGTTCTTCGCGAGATATGGCCGGCCCACTGCCACTTCAGCTTGCTAATTCTTTGAGCTATGTCGATAACCTTGGTTCTCTGTCGGATGTATTCGTTACGAATCCTATCCTTCAGAGAAACTCCGACCATAGCTCTTTCCATAGCTCGCTGAGCGACTTTGAACTGGTGGACCAGCCCTATCGTGAGTCATCTCAGCTCCGTAGGTCATAACGGGTAGGACAAGTACATAATTTTAACTAAATAATAAAAACGCCTCAATAGGGTTTTTTTATTGTTTAATTTTTAAAAGGTGGTCAATGTTAGTCTTTCTCCAAGGATTGTGGAAAGCTGTCCTGACACTACAGCGAGGGTTGCCATTAGGAAGGACTATAATAGAACCGAATCTACTGTAGGACTCTACTAAGGACCTTACAAAAAATTCACCTCATTCTTATGATCATAAAAAAATACATGTATACTAAGCAACAATTAAAACCCTTTCCATTACCTATCTGTGATCTTTTATTAAAAACCACTACAAACTAAGAAAACCACTGTATCATTATAACCCCAAGAATTACGTTAATTAGTGGGTACAGGACCACACCCATCAGCAACCAATCAAATAACTCTTGTCCTTGTCACTCGTAAGCTATCATAACACGTGTGAAAGGGACAGAAGCTGTAACATGCGTGCGAGTTAACTTGATCGTGGGAATGAAGAACAATGAGAAGGCGGTGAAATTTTTGATGAGTTTGAATTTGTTTAGTGCTTTACATTAGATTGGTTCATAATTTATGAAAACGTAAGTACATAGCCAAAAATTTTGGAACAAATGCGGTTAGTTCTATCTTTTGTAAATAGTAATGTTCCAATCATGATCGTTAGTTTCAATTTCACTATAAATTATTAGTATTAATTATTATAAATGCTTCGAAAGTCAGTTGTTCTGAAATCGAGTCAAGCAAAAACTCTTGTTTGAGGCATCAGTAAGGGGAGTCAACCCATGTGGGCTGCTGGTCAATTCAAAATGATGTATTCGTGAGTGTATCATTCATACTATTTTTGCCGAGGATCTCAAGAGACGCGAATATGGAGGTTTCGACAGAGTGTAGGCATTTGCTCCCCTTGTCCTGATGGTAATCCCGTACATTAACAAATTTTCAAAAAAGAAATGAGGCTTCCGTCATTTGAGACCGCTAGGTAAAGGGACCGTGGTCCCTTTCGCTGGATTGAATTATTTTATTAATTTTCTTCCGGCGAAAGGGACCGCAAACCACGTGACGTAAATTGTACAGTTGTCGTCAGAAACGGATCCGAAATAAATACGACAATGTTTAAGTAAGTAAGTAGTACCTAGTAAATTACCTTAGAAAATCCAAAGTTAGGTGCGTTTGTCTGTTGTTGGTTGATGTCAAAGCGCTTGAAAACTGAAACAAAAAAAACGTATTTAAGCTCACTTGTTGCAACACATATTAAGTAATAATAATTCGCTGTTAAGCCACAATTGACCATACATTAAGGTAGTAATTGACCTCTATTTAGAAAGATTTATTTGACAGTCACGGATCTATTGAAATTGATTTGTCTTTTATTAAAATCCTGTAATGACTGGCCTAAAAGAATAATCAAATTATAGATTGCAAGTTAAAACCTCATAAATCAAAATAAGATTGAAAATATCGATAACTTATCTCGCATTAATTGTTGTGACACATCACTAAATACGCCCACATTGCTCTACTATAGACTGATCAATACGGTGTAGTAAAACCACAGTTTTATTACCAGTAGCATACTATATGGTTTAACTTGATCGTCCCAAAATATTCAACGTAGGTACGTTCAGGTAGCCAATGCCTCTTAACCGCAATTCACAGTTTTTTTCAGCAAAACTCAGGTCTTTTATTAGGAAATGGTGATTTAGTGAAGTTTGTGCTAGAAATCGAACACATCTACTATGTCATTATTTGGTATTACTACACTTTTTTAATTTATTATTCGATGTCATTGCGCACTTAGGGGACAAACATAGTTCGTAATTAATCGATAATATCTATCGATACTTTCTCGACGATAAACAATAACCAAGAGCGGGCAGTCGATAGTATCGATAAGATATGGAATAATTCCCAACTCTAATGGGCCCGCCACGGTGCGAGCACAGATTATTCATTAACAGAAGCAAAGCTCTACAGAAAATTTCAGGAAAAGGTTTTTTAATAATGCAAATAATAATTTATTTTTCTAAATACCCTTTGCATAATTATATCTAGTTATTTTTTATTATTAGTTTTAATCCTAGCTTAACCTACCCAATCAATGGTATTTTTTTCTATAATGTATCTAGATTTATTTTTAGCCTTTGACCCCTTGAGAACCTATAGACCTTTTAGTTTAGTTAGAGTTATTGATTTCTGCCGGCTTTAGAAATAGTAACACGTGGATGCAACATGATGCTTTTTGAATCTCATATCTATCTAATCAGCCGGTAAGACCGACTTCTGAGTATAGGCCTCTTCCTTATCTCGCCACCCCTGGCCGTCCTGTGCCAGTCGAATCGACGGTTTTCCTACAGCCCCCACAATGTCTGAATCTTATTTACCGTCCGTAAATCTCACTCACGATAGAATCGATCATTCCAACAGAGTTGCACGTCATCATCAGCAGCCTTTAGCAGTCCACTGCTGGACATAGGCCTCCCCCAATGAGCGCCATAGCGCCCTGTCTTCAGCTTGCCGCATCCAGCATCTACCTGCAGTCTTTCGCAGGTCGTCATCCCACCTGGTCGGAGGGCGTCTTACACTACGTTTACCGAGTCGTGGTCTCCACTCAAGAACACGTTTGCCCCAGCGGCCGTCGGTTCTTCGAGTTGTACGTAGCAAATGGTAAATGGCGCCAAAAACGAAATTGGACTAATAAGCTGTACGGAGCTTACTCTCTGTATAATTGTTATACCACAGCAAAGGATTTACACTTTCTAAAGTGTATCAAAATGGGTTATATCGATGGATTAGAATATAGATAAGTTATGGGCGGTTTCACGGCAAATAAACAATGCAGTACGGGCCTTATTTTGACAAGCTTTCATGATAAGATTAGGGAAGGATAGTCGTAGTACAAGTTTAATCTGTAGGAGCTTTATTTTAGACTAGAAAGGGAACACGCCGCAGTTCAATTTATTAGTTGTTACTCCATCACAGGGGTTATTAAATAGGTCGCCGAAGCTTATTTTTGAAAACCCGATATAGGTACTTACTTTATTAGCGCCTAAAGATTATTACTAAATATCAATGTGTTAACTTGAAAAACCATCGGACCAGTTGTACCGGAGATTATAATGTTACAAATAAACTTAATAACCCTTTATTGGTTTATATTTGTAGAGTAATTTTAATGACATGACAGGGCACTAATCAAATCCCCCATAATAAACATCTACCTCTTAATACAATTAATAATATCACACCATAATGAAAGCTAAGCACTCGCTAATATAAATATAATAGTCGGCTCGCTCGAGGCATTAGTATCAGTTGGAGTAAATGCCTCACGAGGTGCGCTAACTGATTCTAATGCTGGCCGCATTCGTTTATTTCTCTGTCCTACTATATTAAGCAGCATTGTAGCCGTACCCATCAACTTTTAAAGCTGTTATATAATCCAGAAATTATTTTAATTAATCTTATTTAACAAACCAATAATGGTTATCAAACCATCACCACTAATTTGAACGTTAAGTGGTGACATTTGATTTAATTTTATTCGTAAATACAAATTAGTGATGATCCATATAAAATTAAATTAAATGTCACCACTTAACGTTATCAACTTTCTTCTACTAGCCCTATTTATATAAAAAAAGTAAATATTTTAAGAATTGATTATTTATAATGCGTAAGCCCTTGAACTCTGAGTAATCTCTAAGAAATTTAATAATATCCCAAACAGTTTCGATAAATGATAATATAAATATTTATCTATTTATTTATTTTGAGTCATTATTGTCCCACTGCTGGGCAAAGGCCTCCCTTTTCTCCTTCCACTCCTCGCGATCCAACGCTGCAACAGGATGGAAGATGTGCCTCGAGCTCGTCACGCCATCTCATGTCATAATAATAATAATTATCAAAGAATATTGGGATATTATTTAATTTTTTAGAAAATATTTTACTTTCGTGAAACTAATGGCGTGTCAAGCTTTCGTAAGTCCACTGCTAGACGAGCATTTACACTCATTTTAAAATCGCCTCGTATAGCTATATATATATATATATATATCGCCATCATCGTCATGTAGGGCATTACAAGCTACTCGGCGGCTATTCGTCTAGACATCGCCTTGCTCCACGAAATATTTCGTCTCATTAGAGTAAATGCTAACACGGAAAACATTGGTGTACGTAATTAACAAGAAACGTGACTTCGGTGGTACGTTACATCTGTTGGCTTGCTTAGGTATTTTATCGTAGATTTGCGATAGGTCAGTGACCTACTCTAATATCACAAAATTAATCGCTATTGTCGCTGGACGCGTTTACTTTACTTTTACTTTACTTTACGTCAAGCTGAAGACAGGGCGCTATGTCGTTCATTGGGGAGGCTGGTGATGAATCGCTATTATCTATCTATCTCAAAATGACACATATTCATATTCATATTTATTTGATTGCATCATTGTGTACATTTATAGGTCTTAGTATCTAGGTAACATCATGCCATTTAACCTTCTATGAACGATTCTGGGACGATACCATTGTTATAATAAAGTGATTGGTTAGTAGAATTCGGCCCATATTACATACAACTTTTCACCTCGACTAGCGAGAAAATATTTTTTAATTTATAAAAGAGGGCGAATGTCAAAAACTCATTTTTGTCAACAAGCATGGAGTTAGAATGCAATTAATAAAACTTTTTCAAACGAAAAAATAAAATTCTACGTTTGAACGTTGTCCAACCTCCTTGCTTTCGATAAACTAAAATATGTGCAGTTCACAGAACTGGAACTCTCTTATAAAGTCGAAACCTCTTTGGAAGATTATTACACACACATTACCCACACTCCGATATTTATTCGAGGGCACAGGCAGTGCAGGCGTACGCTCCTATTGGTTAGTTCTATTAATTAGCAACTCGCATCTGCGCGCGCGCAGCTAATCAACTCTACCATACAATTATTTAGCGTCAACTTGTTTGTTTTGTGTGTTATCTGTTGAAATGTCTGAAATGGCGAGTTTTGTGTAAAATTGGTCATAATTGAGCTCCGCTCAAGTTTGTAACTCTATATTATAAATTACTATTGACCTGAGCTGAACGCGGCAAGAAAATCGAATATTAGAATAACTAAATGAATTTAAAACCTTGCGGACTTGAACGCGCTGAATCGTCAGAATTAATTTGTTTGAGTTTAATTATTATTTAACCTTTGTCGTGTTTGGTTTTTGTGCAAGTGTATGTACAGGGGTAATATTGTTATAAATATGATTTATTCATTTCACTCTTATAAAAACTACGTTAGCCTGATAGCACATTCATACTTTTAAAAAAAAAAGCTAAGATATATTTTTAAAATCTGGCGCAATCCCTTAGCTTTTCTTATACTGTAGGTCTGGATTTGTGACGTCGTCGTCGCGTCGTCAACCTGAATAATTGTATGGAAAACTAAAAGACAAAGGCCAGCTTTGGCTTATTTGTTTAGTTTTTAACTTTGACTATTTTTAAAATCCGATAAAGCATTCATCTCTAGCTAATATCTGCTATAATTTTCACCACATCAAACCAGCCAATCCGTCCAGCTGACAGCTGTCAATCGCAAAGTGGCTTCACACGCTCGTGACAGGGTAATTTGAATGACCCGTGTGAATGGGTCAGCAAGCATCGCAGACGGCCTTAGTTGCGTAATGCTTCGGTAAACTGGATTTTGTGACTTGGATGAACTGTTTTGGTTAATAATAGTTTAAGAACATCTTTTTTTTGTTTTCTAGGGGGAAAATATCTGCAAACATATGTATATCATACTGCATGCAGGCGACTCGGTAAACGTAACGCCTTCCGGCCAGGTGGGATGACGACCTGCGAAGGACTGCAGGCAGATGCTGGATGCGGCAACCTGAAGACAGGACGCTATGGCACTCAATAGGGGAGGCCTTTGTCCAGCAGTGGACTACTATAGGTTGATGAGAAAAATGATGTAGGGTACAGTATGTGGAGATGTAGAAGATAAGCTTCGGCGACCCACTAGACAACTCCCAGTAGCCAGCCTCTATATCTCTCTGGGCTTATGTATAATTCATAAGCCAACTCCGATGGACCGTGCTAGGCACATCTTTCATTGCCGAATTGAGCACGTCCTCTGATGACAACAATGCTAACACCTAACAGTCATCCTACTATTTTAAACGCGAAAGTTTGTATATAATGGATGTTTGTAATCTTTCACGCAAAAAAATTATGAATGGATCGAGCTGAAATTTTGTATACAGGTAGTTCAAGGCCCGGAATAAAACATAGGCTCACTACTTTTTATCTCATAAATCAGTTTCCATGGGATTAAAATAACCTTATATCTAACGTTTTCATAGAATCAATGCGTGCGAAGTCGCGGTGTCGCCTATGTTTGATTCCAGACTTAGAACTACATCTTGGCCATGCAATGTGGCAAACGTTATTCTTATTTCTTTTTTCTTGAGTTTATGTATTTTGACATGTTTATATATAAAGAATTGATTACGGGAGTGACATAGTCACTTTGTGACAAAACTCCATTAATAAATAAAGATATAAAAAAAGAGCTACATCTGTGCAAAATTTTAGCCTGATACATTCAGTACTTTTACTATGAAGAAAAAATAAACATCCATCGCATTTATAATATTAGTGTGATTCATCATCATCACCCATCTGACACGCAATTTTTCAGCCTTCCCAATAAGGATTCACACGATCTAAAGTTCTAAACCTAAAGGCAAAGGGACATTGCAGTGAACCTAGGTTTGAATCTTCTTTTAAATTGGCCATGAATTTGCATAGCCTCGTTTCACGGACTCCTTATAAGGGCTATGTGAACTGTAGAGATAATTTGAAATAATAAGGCAGAAAGCGCTACTAAATTCTAACAGAGCTTACCTACTGAATTAAGGTAACTAACTCGAATATTACTTTGGTTCTGGGCCTGTATTTGTAGCATCATCTAGCCCAAATATAAGCAGAGTTTGTGTTATAGGTATTAGATAACTGATATATTTAATAGGATTTCATAGATAGATATTTTTTATTAGAGAAAATAAACAGAGCATAAAATATCAGACATTTGCCCCAAGGCGGGAAATAAATCGACAATCTCCTCCGTTACAGGCGAACCTTCGCCCGTCGTGCTACAATCGTCACTTAAAAAATCAATCATATTTTATTTTCTAAGGTTTTTTGTAAGTGAATAATTATTTTTTACTCGTTGCTAAATATAAAGTCTTTGAACAGAGTCCTCACTCTTTAGACTCCATGGGTTGGGTGGGAGTCTGTTGAATGACTGCTGCACATAATATATATATATATTTTTAATGCTGGACAATTCACACAGCAATAATAATTACTAAATAATTGTTAACAATCTAATTTTAATTTAATTTAAGGTCTTGTGTTTTCTTTAATTGTATTTTATTTTTGTAATTTTTATGCGTGTGGACAAATACCTATGTCTGAATATAGAAACTTTTTATTTTTTTTATTTTAAATAATTTCCTCTCATAGCCTTTAAAAATACGCAAGTAAAATAAAATGATTTAACACCAGCATCCTAGCAGAAGGCAGGTGGGTGCTGGTTAGTGAAATTGAGATGTTCGTTAGTCTAATGTATGTATCGGTCCATCTGGCCACCACGTCTCTCGTCCGCTCTTAATATACGGAGTGTTGATGCCTTGTGTTTGTCACTAGAACTATGTTGGTTGCTTTAAAATGATTTACTCGTACTTTGTTGCGAGATAATAGTATTTGAAGCCCTTTTTATAAATGAAAACGCAAATAAAAATGATAATTTAGTTCTTATTAAGTGAACACCAAGTCTGTGTCAAGCTGAAGACAGGGCGCTATGGCGCTCATTGGGGGAGGCCTATGTCCAGCAGTGGACTAACATAGGTTGATGATGATGATGATTTAATTTCCTAGAGGTTACCCCGAGTGCGTGGGTTTACGCACTATAATAATATAAACCGTAAACAAAAGACAAGTGAAACTTGTCAACACTAAAGTCATTTAAAACGGGATATTTACCATGATTTGATTTTTGAGTTATCCAATATTTCGGCGCAATGAGGGTAGATCGGTATGTCTGCCCATAAAAACATACTCGCAGTCGCAGTGCCTTCAGTTATTCCGTGATCATGGCGCATGAAACTGTGCCGAAATATTGGATAACTCAAAAATCAAATCATGGTAAATATCCCGTTTTAAATGGCTTTAGAAAAGACAAGTGCTTATATCCAAGCTGTGTGGTACGATGTCGTCTCAAAAAGCGTCGTTTTGTGGTACCTTTTCTCTAAAACTCTCTCAAGCTTGCTCCAGCAAAAGGGCCTAACCAATGCTCGAATCGATCTATCGATTGGCCACATTAAAACAGGTCATTCGATTTATAAATCACTTTGGAAATCGATTTGGACAACTGCCTATTAATTAAGTTGTTGTTAGATTGGAAATTAGATAGGGTTACCGCTGGGCGGCGATAGCTTTTATATATGGTGGCTTTACGGGGTAAAGGGGATTGTACACTAGACCGTGATGTACTGTGATTGTTTAACCTATACTTTTATAGAGATAAAGGGTTAAGTTTATGCTTTGTTATGGGTAATATTCGGATTAGAACAAATAAATGCTAAATGTCCTTTATCGGAAAAGGATCTGCCTCTCCTTTTTTAATTTTTTGTTGTTGTAGTTGACCAACATTACTGACGAATACTATGGATAGCTTGCCAAGACATAAATAAAATAATGAAAGATGGCAATAATTTAATCCGGAACTAATATTTTCAGATTGTGCCAAACATTCCCAAGGCGGGAAATCCACAAACGCCGCGCCTCAGCGGTCGTCATCTAGCTTTCGACAACGAACTTGGCAAGTTTTCACATATATATTTTGTGGTTAAACCAAATTCCCCCGACGACAGATGTGGCGCGGTGGGCGAAGGTCCGTCTGCGACGCAAGAAGTTGCGGGTTCGATTCCCGCCTCGGAACAATTGTGTGTACGATCTGCAGATATTTGTTCCGGGTGTTCTGGTCGTTTTCCATGTATAATAAAAAATATCTATCTATGTAATGTATTGTATTATGTATATCAGTTATCTAGTACACATAACACAAGCTCTGCTTACCATGGGGCTAGATAATGCTGTGTGAATTGTGTCCAGCATTATTTATTTATTTAATTCTTTGTTTATAGGGAAAAAATCAATTAATAAGACTATGGTGGCCATCTGCCTTTAAGAATCTTCACGTACTTAAGGTACATACAAAACAAGAGGTGCTAAGAGGTGAAACACCATGCCTTATGGTAATCTTTCAAATTATAATTACTGGTTAGATATTGTACTAGTTTCTAAGAAAAATTAACGTAGTGATTAAAAGCAACACCTGCGTCTCAATTCAGTTTTGTTTATGTTTGTGTGCAACTCGCTTTTCCACTTTTTTTTTACTTTCTTTATTTATTAAGTAGCAATTTCATGCTTTTGAAAAAAAGAAACATTATTAAAGCGCTAATCTTTTACAGAATTTCATTGTTTTAAGAAATTACCTTATAATGCGAAAATGGTATCAAAAAGTTCATTAAATATACACGTATAACCACAGAATAACTATAAAAAAATAAAATTATCAGCCTATATTAGCCCACAGCTGGATATAGGCCTCCCCTTATGAGCGCCAAAGCGTCCTGTCTTCAGCTTGACGCATCCAGCATCTCCCTACAGTCTTTCGTAGGGCGTCATCCCACCTGGTCGGTGGGCGTTCTACCAGGGCTATTGAGGGCTAAAGCGGGCTATGTAGTGGTATTTACCTAACTTTTCTAGGCAAAAATTGTTTCAAAAATTGATTGAAGAAACTCCGTTAGTCATTCGAAAAACATCAACTTTATATAACCAAATTAATCTTCTTCCAACTTTTAACCAATTAGCTGTAGCTAATGAACTTACGTTTGCAATTTGTAATATTCGCAATATTTGAATAATAAGTATTGATGGCTCTATGAATCCACACTTCATTCATAATGTTGCCACACAATTTTATTTGTCGATTTTGACAGTTCATTTTTGTGACTGACATGAGATGATTTATTGAATGGCCATGATCATTCGTTTGTTTGTAGAAAATGATTGAAATGCAAGATGAATTAATAATTGCCTTGAGTAAACCAATACCAGCTAGAATGGAAAAATTATTAAACCATATTACCAATGTACATTCGAAATAACAAGGAAGATACCTATACAATCAAATTAATATAAACATATTAGAACTAATATTTGCAATCGAAACAATTAAGATTAACCCATAGGTGTTTGGCGACCTTTGTGGCGCGGTGGGCAAAGGTTCGCCTGCGACGCAGGAGGTCGTGGATTCGATTCCCGCCTCGAATCAAATGTTTGTACGATCTGCAGATAGGTGTTCTGGTCGTTATTTACGTTTCTAAGATACCTATCATGTTATGTATTATTTTATGTACTTAAATCAGTTTTATAGTACCCATTACACAAGGTCTACTTAGCTTGGGGCTAGATGATACTGTGTAAAATTATCCAGCATTATTTATTTATCAAGTTTGGTGTAATAGTGATATTTTATTCAACTTAAATCCAGGGACCGTATATAATAGTGCATTTAGTATACTAAAGTCTTGTAATCCTGGTTATAGTAACTATAGGATTACATATAAAGCTGTGTGGGTCAAGGTCCCTCGCAAGCTCAACTGGTACCACAAAGGCTATCGACCACTGATAGCGATGTCTGACCAAGAGTGGCGTATCCAATCATTTGGCGAAACAGATATTAGGTAGGTACGCTTTGGTAGGAACAATCTACGACAAATCTATAATATAAAAATGAATCGCTGAATGTGTTGCTAAGCGCAAATCTCGAGAGCAGCTGAACCGATTTCGCTAATTCTTTTTTTAGAATATTCCTTGAAGTACGAGGATGGTTCTTACGGAGATAAAAAAGAGAAAAAAAATTAAAATTGCCTGAAACAAATGACTACAATGCGAAGCCGGGACGGGCCGCTAGTAATTGAAATAAATACAAACATATAACTAAAAAGCTTAACATTTTGACTGCGATTTTTTTCGACGACTGCGATCTTTTTTTTAACCTAAAAAATTCGTGCTGCCGCTCTACACAGCGGTTGTGTTGCGCCGCACATGCGTTTCGTTCGAAAAATATTACAGCTGTGCTGAGTCACACAGATCTGTATTTTCTCAGCCGCTGCGCTAGTATGGATTTACGCATATTAGTCACTTGTACAAAACACATACCGTGTGATTTCAGCAGTCAAAGTGTTAAAGCTGTACCAAAAGCGAATAGTAGCAAATCATTTAGTGGTAAACAACCTTTACCCTCGCACCGTACGCACGAGAAAAGATTTATGGCTCCGACTGTACACTATTATTACACATAATGTTTTACAATTGAATATTATTTTAATAAACATGTACTACGTCCGTATTACTACGTCTGTATATGACGACCCATGTGGCGCGGTGGGCGAAGGTCCGCCTGCGATGCAGGAGGTTGCGGGTTCGATTCCCGCCTCGGAACAATTGTGTGTACGATCTGCAGATATTTTTTCCGGGTATTCTGGTCGTTTTCTATGTATAATAAAAAATATCGATCTATGTAATATATAGTATTATGTATATCAGTTGTCTAGTACCCATAACACAAGCTCTGCTTACCATGGGGATAGATAATGCTGTGTGAATTGTGCAACATTATTTATTTTTTTATTTCACTGGGCCTTGGAATATTGAGAAACGATAGTAAAATATAATATAAACGCAGTATTTAACTTTGCTAACAGACAAACCGAACAAAATCTATCTATTATTATTTTAATTTATGTATAGATAGATAGATATATTTATTTATTGATACAAATTTCTTACATTTTGTTTATAGTATCTTAAATCCTAACATAGGTTTATCTATACACTAGAGTTCTCTAAACAATAATAAGGTTAAAATTTAAAATTAAAGTAATTAGCGCGGTAGGCAGTCACGCAACAAGCACAGTGACTTCGCTGTCCGCTACTTTTGAACATACTAGTGGTTTCTTCTCACTTCTTCCACTGGTGGACAAAAAATTTAAGTGAACATCAAAATAATAATGAATAGTATAAAATATGACATGTGTGCTTATTTGTAAGCCTAAAGAAATAAACTTTCATTTCATTAAATTCATTTCATTTCATTTCATTTCATTTCAATTCATTTCAATTCATTTCAATTCATTTCAATTCATTTCAATTCATTTCAATTCATTTCAATTCATTTCAATTCATTTCAATTCATTTCAATTCATTTCAATTCATTTCAATTCATTTCAATTCATTTCAATTCATTTCAATTCATTTCAATTCATTTCAATTCATTTCAATTCATTTCAATTCATTTCAATTCATTTCAATTCATTTCAATTCATTTCAATTCATTTCAATTCATTTCAATTCATTTCAATTCATTTCAATTCATTTCATTTCGTTTCATTTCATTCATTTCATTTCGCTGCATGGCTTCTATGTCTACGTATATTATAATCTCATTCTGTATTGTATTATTCGCCTAATTTGTTTCTTTGTACACTTCCCCTATCTGTTCCATCGCCTCTCCTGTAAACCTAAGGTTTGCTGTAAGAAAACTCTTTCTCAGGGTTAAGCTCGCCTATGTAAATATCTTTTTAATTAAGTTATTTTTAAGTTTTGTGTGTAAAATAAAGAATTACAGAAAATCTTGTGAACTCTGAACAAATTATTATTACGTATTCTTTAGACCTTTGCCCAGCAGTGGGACGAAACAGGCTAAATAAAAAAAAAATCTTTAGACTTTTAATAAGCGCTTTAGACAAGTAGAATGTTATACTATAAACAAGCTACAGCCCGTTAAAATTTGAAAAATATGAGGGGTTTGTATAATAATTTACGTCGTACATAATATTCTCAGTCCTACTGAATACGAAAACAAAATTTCATAAGAATCGGTCAAGCCGTTTCAAAGGAGTTTAGATACAAAAAGAATTAAAAACACCGAGCATAGCTCTATCCATAGCTCGCTGAGCGACTTTATTAAGTTAAATATGAGTTTAATCTGTTAATCGATTCATATTACTCCCTAATATTTAAAACCAAAGAATTATTTTACAATCCATAATTAAGTAAATTGTTAAGTTACTATATCAATTAACACCAGTAAGGTCAGATATTACTATTCACGATTATTACAATCGATTTACGCGTTAACGATTCTATTGAATGACCGATTCGAATCGAAAGATGTTACGAGTGCGTGTAACCTTAAATCAAAGTTTATTTTTTAATATAATAAATAAATAATCTTCGTTCAAAACAAGCATAAGAACGAGTTTTTAAAAAGTGAACTTAGTCTTTCCTTACATCATATTATTAATATATATACGAAAATTTTAAGGTTTACATGTTTGGATTGGATGTATGGATGTTGGTTGCCTCTTCACGCCAAAACTACTGCCGGAACGGATTCGGCTGAAATTTTGCAATCAGGTAATTTTGGGCGTGGATTAAAATATGGATTACTATTTTACCATAAATAGAAGTTTTTTTTCATTCCATAGAAACATCGCGTGCGAAGCCACGGGCAGTAACTAGTTAACTTTAAAAGTAGGTAGGTACTATATCAGCAAATTCTAAACAGTCGTTGAATGTAGGTACCTAATACCTATTACATTATCATAGATTTTATTCTACAAGCAGGAACTCAGCAACTGGCGTTTCATTGATTTATTGACTAACCGTTTGTAATTGTAAATAATGTTATTATAAATAAATAATTCTATCAACTTTCAAGGTAAATTGAATAGTACAGTTTGTCCGATCGTTTACTTTCTTTATCACATACACTGTCCAGCCTACATACAATGTTATTACATATTACCCGAAGGGCCAGTCTTCAACAGAGATAACACGTGCATATGTCATGGGCAATGAAATTATGAAGAGGGGAAACTTCACCAATCGTAAGTCTTAGTATAGGTTAGGCTACTAAGGATCTACTTCGTTAGGTGGTTTCTACACATAATAGTATGGGAATAACCCTAGTTTAGGCAATGTTAAGGTACACAAATCTGATAAATATGGTAAGCTAATTATACGCCCTGTCTTCAGCTTGACGCATGCAGCATTTACCTGAAGTTTTTTGCAGTTCGTCATCTAACCTCATCGAATGGCGTCTGACACTACATTTTCAGAGCCGCGGTCTCCACTCAAGAACACGTTTACCCTAGCATTATCGGTTCTTCGTGAGATATGGCTGACCCACTACTACTTTCGAGGATAGGGTTTTTTATATAGCAGAGAAACTTAGCACTGGTGGACCAACCCTACCGTAAGTTTCCACGTCTCAGCTCCGTAGATTATGACGGGCAGGATGCATTGATTGAAAACTTTCGTTCTCAAGTATTGCGGTACGGATGACGAGAAAACTCGAGGTAGTTTTCCAAACGCACATAAGACAGATATCTGTCTGTTCTATGATCTGTCAATAATGACGACCGATGTGACATTTTAACCCGCGCAGTGCAACATAAGTTTTGTACCAAGAAAAACTCCTATCCATCAATCCTTGGTCATGACGTGACCTTAAGTTAAGTACCAGTCTCACTTTCAATTGTTTTATAAAAAATCAGTTTAGTACCAAAGGTCAGTGGAGCCGGCAGTGGTGATTTCATCAATACCTTTACAATAGGATATGATATGGAGTAATATCAAAATACTGGTTATTGTTTTTGTGGGGTCTTGTATGGTTTTTCCAGTTGTTAGTGTATCTTACCTCTCAATTAATATCAGAATTACTTACGGATCCTACTAGAAGCTAGTGAAGGCTAATTAGAATAAACGATTTAATTGGTGAATTGTCGTTTATCGGTTGTACTTCACTACATAGTATAAAACAAAGTCGCTTCCCGCTGTATGTCTGTCCCTATGTATGCCAAGAACTTTAAAAATACGCAACGGATTTTGATGCGATTTTTAATAGATACAGTGATTCAAGAGAAAGGTTTATAAACCATTTGACACATAGATTTCTACGCGGGCGAAGCCGCGTGGCGCAGATTACAAACCTCTTAAAGTTATACAACTATTTGTGTTTTGATTTTTTCTGTTATTTCGGCGAGCTCTGTATAAATCAAAATTGAACCTATTTGTCATTCCAGGTCTAAAAGTAAGAAAATGTCAATACAGACTAAAATTAAGTAAGTATAATTACATCATTCCACCTCTTGCACCGCAGCGCAGGTGCGAAATTTTGAAGTATTCAAATCAAAGTTAGCAATATTTTGTATCAATAAATCTGATATTATTGACGGAACGGTTTCAGCCACCTGGTGGTGATCATAAATCACTAACTAATATATATTATTTGGTAGAATGGTAAAACTAGAATGGCAATGAGGCATGATGACCGAGTGTGAAAAACTTATTCCTATATTTTTCACATTACAGCACAAGACCTGACGAGCAACACAAACAAGAAGCGGCTCCACAGACATCGCAAAATCATGACACTAGTTGGCGGGTCCGGTACACATCTCGGTTGCCCAGATGTTTTCAGACATTGACTGAATATAAAACAAATAATATCTCTACAAAAAATGGATATCAAAGGAATAATTTAGCTTTTAAAATGCAATTTATATTTCGCTCTAAAACGCTACAATACAAGAAGCGTCTGTCAACATGTGATGATACAGAATGACCATAATTTTATCTCTTTATTAAAAAATCAAACTACTATCAAATAATATAAACAGAGGCCCAACGGTATGACACTAGTCTCATGGAGTAGGGGAGGCCTATTGTGTGGGATGCTACATGCGTCGACATACTTGCGCCGTGCCATCTTGCGATAACATCCAGGGTTGGTGCGGTGGGAGATTTGGCCGAAGATAACTATATAATGTATTAATGCAAAACATATAGTTGTTATTTAAAATTAAATACATAAAAACTCTCAGAACCTTCGGAGGTACTGAGAGTTTTTATGTTTGTACGATCTGCAGTATTCTGCAGATCGTACAAACATATTTTTTTCCGATACGGAACCCGTATCCGCAACGTTCTAGGTCGAAGGCAGTCCGTCTTCCGCTGCACCACCGAGGGCTTCAATGAGCAAAAAGAGGCTTTATACTTAGTAGTGGGTGTGAAAAGGCAGTAGATGATGATGTCAATAATCACTATAGTGCAGGATACTATCAAAAATCGAAGCGTTAATAAACACGTGTGCATTTCTGCTCTAATCCAATTAGCGTTGAGTTAGCTGTACCGCATTAGCATCGATTATACTTTTAGATCCAGACAGAAATTACTTAGTAACTTGTTCTGGGATTAGCGGACAGGTGGAGTTGGACGTTTGAGTGAAATATTTGTTTATTGTCATCGTAAATTGAAAGGTAATTTAGTGACGACCCTTGGCGCGGTGGGCGAAGGTCCGCCTGCGACGCAGGAGGTTGCGGGTTCGATTCTCGCCTCGGAACAATTGTGTGTACTGCAGATATTTGTTCCGGGTGTTCTGGTTGTTTTTCTATGTATAATAAAAAAATATCTATGTATGTAATATATTGTATTTATATCAGTTATCTAGTACCCATAACACAAGCTCTGCCTTACCATGGGGCTAGATAATGCTGTGTGAATTGTCCAGCATTATTTATTTATTTATAGTTACTAACTCAAACATAGGTATAGTAGACACCTATCTATCTATAATATAAAAATGAATCGCTGAATGTATTGCTAAGCTCAAATCTCGAGAGCAGCTGAACCGATTTCTAATTCTTTTTTTTAGAATATTCCTTGCAGTACGAGGATGGTTCTTACGGAGAGAAAATAGAGAAAAATTTAAAAAATATAAAATGACCACCCGGGCGGGGTTACGGGTTTGGTTCCCGCCTGGAGACAAATGTGGTATTTTTTCCGGGTGTTCTGGTCGTTTCCTATGTATTATAAAATATCTATCTATGTAATGTATATCAGTTATCTAGTACCCATAACACAAGCTCTGCTTAGCTCGGGGCTATATGATGCTGTGTAAAATGCCCAGCATTATGTATTTATTTATTTCCTATGATCTATAGCAGTATGTTCATCAAACTATCGTGTACAGTGCAACATACTACAGCATACCACAGTAATTATTTCTAATTACAGTGCGATTGCCAAGGAACAAACGATTGCGATATGTTGATAATGGCGCGCTAAGTGTTGCCGCCGCTCCCACTGTGCTTCTGATAGGTTTCAGACGCGACTTTTTGACGATTCATTATCATCATGTTTAGTATTGACACTGATCGGAGAGCGTCTTTTCCAATCTGTACCACTCATAATAACGACGAAGTCATCGGCAGCGCAAGTTTGCTTAGTCGACTTTTTCAAATCGTAAGTTCTTTAAACAGGAAATATAAAAAATATTGTAATGTCTCCTATGATGTCAATATTTATTCAACTAGTTTTTGCCCGTAGTTTCGCAAGAGTTGTGTCTATGGAACCGTTCAAAAGTTATTTCTAGCCCATGGGAACTGTTTTATGTTAAAAATAACCCTATGTTTGATTACAAGCTTAGAACTACGAGCTTGTATTATATTCAGCCTGATTAGTTCAGTAGTTTTGGCGTGCAGATGTAACAAACATACATTTATCCATCTAAACATCCTAATTTTCGCATTTATAATATAAGTGGGATGATTCCAATGATTCATAGATTTATTTTCTCTCCTCGCTTTGATCGTTGATAGTTTAGCCCAAAACAATACAAACCCCGAACTTCATCTAACGAGTGATTTATAAACATTTATTGCGACTTAAAGTCTCGTCTCAAACCACATTTCTAGTTTTCATCTGCAACCGTAATGATACCTTGATGCGCGCGATCACGAATGATGCGCATGCATTATGTTTTGCTTGTTTACAATAAAATGTTACTAGAAATTGGAACGTTTGATTCACGACATTCTTATCCGTAATGGTATAGTGCATTGCAAACGTTGCAATTCTTACTTACGGAGTAGTTTTGTGTGGAATTCTTACTTAGTAAGTGGTGTAGGATAAGGAGGTTATTGGTTGAAGTTTTTGTTAGTAGTATCGATGTTTTGAGATTGAATATTAGTTTTTGAAACGCTATAACACAGTGAAAAATATACTTTTATCTCAGTGTTATCATGAAAAACATTTTTTTTTATCATTTGAAATACTATAAAACTTTGGCATCAATAAATTTTGACGACCGATGTGGCGCGGTGGGCGAAGGTCCGCCTGCGACGCAGGAGGTTGCGGGTTCGATTCCCGCCTCGGAACAATTGTGTGTACGATCTGCAGATATTTGTTCCGGGTGTTCTGGTCGTTTTCTATGTATAATAAAAAATATCTATCTATGTAATATATTGTATTAAGTATATCAGTTATCTAGTACCCATAACACAAGCTCTGCTTACCATGGGGCTAGATAATGCTGAATTGTCCAGCATTATTTATATATTTATTAAAAAAAAAAAAAAATGTCTTCAGATTTTGTATTTAAAATTACCAAAGTTATATTAATATACAACAGAATATACAAAAAATGGGCTACTTATTTGAGTTTTATCTACGTACAATGGTTTTACATATAAGGAGCCACCAGAAAAAATCTGCTAAGCGTTGATATGTAAAAGTAGAATTCAGAAGTGTCAATCTGATAAGATACAATCTTAGATAGAACAAAAAGCATGGCATCTGATGTAATCGAGATTAAATTTAGTTGGGTTTGAAATATTCTACCTGCTTCGCTATAAGCACCGTAACTCTTATGAAAAAACACCCAAAGTAAATTTTTAATAAATAAAAGAACATAATCGAAACAGGGCTTGATTCGTCGAAGTCGAATAAAACCAAGAAGTACCTACTAATTTAAAGATCCATAAACCGCCATTTCATTCGATAAACAATCTTTAAAAATAGGTCACCTAACAATTCAACGTCATAAACCCAGTATTAACAAAGAGCTGAACCAAAATGCACCATACTCTCCACTTACTCTAATTACCCATTTCATACAAACCTGTAAGGTAAGTAGGTACTGCCAGATTCCCACGTAAGGTATGCAAAAATTGTTGAGAAAATTCCTTTGGGAGATGCGTGTGGGTAATTCCTCAGTTTAGGGTAACACTGGGGTAAGATATGGGTAATTTGTGTCAATTCTTTTTGTGCGGTTGGGTGTGGTATGGGTGCATGTGGGTCGGAGTTACATGAGTCATTGTCATTGATTTTATACATCTCTAGGCCAGTTTATTTTAATTATGTGATTATATTTGATTCCCTTTCTTTTTGTTAATTCTGTTTAATTTTTGTTTACTAAGTATTTTCTTTGTCTGTCTTTATGTGATTTTTATTGTGTGCATAATATAAAGACTTAGTTTTAAATTTCGGTGATGTTAGATAATTATGTATACAATTATTTACAATAAACCTCTAGGTCAAAAGTCAAAAGAAAAAGCACTTTGATACGTATACGTAGTTACACTTGCAATTGGGTACGTACTCTAGATGGTATTTTTATTATATTGAACGAAATGTATTTATTAAGTTTATTGAACTATTATTTTTTAATTTATGTATGTATATTATAATCTCATTCCGTATTGTATTATTAGTCTAATTTGTCTCTTGTACACTTCCTCTATCTATTCCATCGCCACTCCTGTAAACCTAAGGTTTGCTGGAAGAAAACTCTAACTCAGGGTTAAGCTCGCCTATGTACATATCTTTTTATATAAGTTATTTTTAAGTTTTGTATGTGTACAATAAAGAATTAAAGAATTAACATCAAACATCAAAGTGATTTATTTCCTGTAGACCTCTTTATTTTATTCCATTGGATAGGAAGACACCAATATTCTTACCGATATTACCGACATGTCCAAGAGTCCTTAAGGTCTCAAGGAAATAATGCATTTTGATTTTACTATCGAGATCGAGTACATAGGTAACTCTTTCAGAGATAATTAAATATATGTCTTTATTATGCATTATCTATTTATAACCGGAGGGACGAATTATTCATACAAACGTAATACCAAAATGATTTCTAAATCAAGCATATTTTCACTATAATATTGTATTATTTGTATTTGAATAGTATTTATCAAGGTTCCTAAATAGATTTTTTTTTCAAAATACTCTTCTAAAATTAAATAAAAGCCAATCCCATTTTGCACATTTTTATGCGAAAATGGACAAGTTTTCTTGCTATTTGTTTGGAATTAAAAACATCAATATCTTACGTGTTATTTATTAAGGAACATAGCTTATATTATCTAGTTACAGAATAACAATACTTTGTGAAGAATACAAAAAGTTTTCAGTCATCATTTTTGGTATTACGGAACAAACCAAATTTTAAACGGCTAATATTGCTATCGCGCACGCATGGGGCGCGGCGCAATGGTTAAACAGGACAGCGATATTCGGACCGATTTTTGCAAGCGAGGATCGCCGGAACCTTATGGTTTTTGTTTTTGTAGTGCGTAAGGCCACCCACTCAGGGTAATCTCTATGAAATTAAATAATATCCCAAAAAAGGGGAATAAATTATAATAATTGAGAATATTTAATATAGATAAGTATCTACCTTGTAGGAGGCTAAATGTTAATCAGGTAAAAACCATCTTCATTAGAATAGAACTTGGGAATTTCCTTACATATGACTGAAAATGAAATTTCTTATACTATCCAAGTGAACTTGTTAAAAAGAAGAAAGACATAAATTAAAATAAAACATGTTATCTGCCCTAATTGAGTCCAAACAATCCGATTCAAAGTTAGACGGTAATATTTCAAATTGTATGCAAACTGCCGTTCCCACGATCCTATCGCTCGATTATCGAGTCCTTATTCTTTGCCGATTGATTATTCGATTCTTGTAACCTTTTGTTGCATAACTTCTAAGTTATTAACTAAGTTGCTAACTCTGGGGCTTGTAATTTCATAAAAATGATTAATATTTTTTTGAGTTTAGTTATTTTATTCGATCGTTGCCTAGATACAATAAAGCTTGTAAATAAACTCACAATAATGTAGCTGTACTCAAGCTATTCTCGATATACAATGTTTGTACATCGTCTAAATCGACAATTAGTGCAAATTCTGTCAAAACTCAAAAACAGGAAAGTAATTTTTAGGTTAAATAAGGGGTATTGAACCTAAACATGACTTCCCTGTTCTTAAGTTTTGACAGAATTTGCACTACTTGTCGATTTAGGCTCTCGTAACTAATTATCTTAACTCGCTACAAAGAGAATTGGATTTTTATGTTTTTAGTTGTTTACAAACATTGTATATAGAACACTTCGGGATCACCTCACACATAAATACTTTTAAATCATCAGCCAAATCGGTCTATAAATAAAGGAGAAATCGACGGACATACATAAAAAAACATACCTACATCCGAACATAGAACCACCTCCTTTTTCGAAATCAGTTAAAAAGCAACACGAAAGTCCATCTTTCAAAAACAACAAATTATGTTTCTAACAATAATTTCATATGCAAATTTTAAACTCAAGATAAAGTTTGTATCCGTTTAGTAAATCTATTCAGTTTATTTATGATACTATAAATATGCATCTATAACTTATCAAGCTCAATTAACTTATCTCTTAGTTCACACTTTATATATTTTAATACTAGCTGCGCCCCGCGGTTTCACTCGCGTGGTGAGAGATAGTTTGGATAATATACAATATATCTTTATGAATTGTAGCCTATGTGTTATTCTGATATGTAAGCTATATTATTGTAAAGTTTCATTAAAATCCAATGAGTAGTTTTTACGTGAAAGAGTAACAAACATCCATCCATCCATCCATCCATACTTACAAACTTTCGCGTTTATAATATAAGTAAGATTTATAAATCTTATCTATCTCCTGGTTGCATTATTAACATTATTATCGCAAACTATAAACTTTTAAATTTTAATTGATCCGGCTATGGTGTTAAGTGCAGTTTTATGGCCATAAATTATCAGATAAACTGTTTTTGATGTGTGAAAACGTTAATAATTTGTCTGTAGTAGATAATCGTGTTTATTTATGACGTTGAATCAAATTTATTAGAGAATATTCAAAACTAAGCGTCCTTGGGTAACTTCAGCACACACATCTTTATAAATTGTAACCAAATTTTTTTGGTTAGACTCTTGGTTATCAACATAGGGGATAAAAAGTTTAAAAAAAAGTAGGTTTTTTACCAGAAAGACATTACTTTTCTCGAGTTTTTAGATTTTTGTTTATATATTACAATGTTTTATGTTAATTATGTTTGATTTATTTTGTACTTATCTGTAAATCATCTGATGACTCCATAGTACATATGGTGTCGTATTTTTTTCTACACGAGGCCCGCCTTCCAATAAGGATTTCCCTTAGTCGCCTCTTACGACACCCGCGGAAAGAGTTGGGGTGGTGCAAATTCTAAGCATCACACGCCGCCGGCGCGGCAGCTTAAATAATAACAATTGAAAACCTCGTACAAAGTTGTAGCTCTGCGAATAAGGATGTAAAAATGGGATGTATTGTTCTATACCCTGATTTGCAACTTAGTAGGTAGTCCCTAGGGAAGAATGCTGGAAGGAATGGGATGGGCTTACATGGCGCATTTACATTTTCCAAGATGGTTGTACATTTCATTCTTGTCGAGGTTGACCGAGTTATTTATTTATTGAACAACTAAAGATTGACACCATTCATTACAAAAATTTGTCTCTAAGACCTATCGGTCAGTGGGGTACCGAGGCTCTCCGGGTTTAAAAAAAATATCTGAGCGTCTGGTCAAAGCGACGCGTGACCCGAGAGCTGGTGAGTATCTGGCGCAACGCATCAGCATTGCCATACAGCGGGGCAATGCAGCGTCTTGTGAACGCTTCCGACTGTTATTGATATGGATCAGTTGAGCTACCTGTAGATTGTTTGCAACAAGTCTGCAGTTAGATCAATTGTAAATACTAGTTCCAATTTATTTCTATTATTAGATTTAACTTCTTTTATTAATAAAGTAAATCGTTTTTATTTTGTACTGCAGCAGCAATTAAATGAATGTCTATGTCTAATAAAGAGTTTTATTATTTAAATTTATAACTGTGTGTGTGTATTTATAACAAGTTAAGAGCTCTATCAACAAACTCACATATCAAATTCACAATTCACTTATTGAATGTTTCCCATCATTTAAATCCCTTTTCAAAAGTATAAACGCATCAAAGAATGTGAATCAGCATTCCATCTGCCAACATCTCCATAAACCCAGCACCCAGCTCCATGTGAACCTGCCGGGCGTGACAGGGCGCGGGTTCGACTCCCTGCGGGCACCATTAGCTAACCATCAGTCGGTAGCGGCCAGGACCGCTAATTTTCCTATCAAAACCGATACGCCATTGTTTTTTAAACAGAAGCAAAATAACTGTTCCGATCGTGAGAACAAACTTTGTTATGTAATTATTGGGAGGTTTTATGGTGGCCGATACGATGCTGGACTTTTGTGGAGAATGGTGGCCGGGCATGAAATCTTTTTGGTCTGGATCTTTTTAAAAGTTCTGCTAAACTGTATTTTTCTCAATGAGGTGTTCTGATTAGTAAAATAGATCAGATATCCGATGTTTTAGTAAATATTTCTTTAGTCAAACTCATTTATAAGACGATGTGCCAGATTTGAGTGTTTTAATAGGTACCTATTAAAACTTTAACACTTTGATTGCTGAAATCACACGGTATGTGTTTTCTACAAGTGACTAATATGCGTAAATCCACACTAGCGCAGCGGCTGAGAAAATACAGGTCTTTGTGACTCAGCACAGCCGTAATATTTTTCGAACGAAACGCATGTGCGGCGCAACACAACCGCTGTGTAGAGCGCAAGCACGAATTTTTTAGGTTAAAAAAAAGATCGCAGTCGTCGAAAAAAAAATCGCAGTCAAAGTGATAATGGTTATTAACACAAAAGTAATTATTTTATATTATGATTAACTGAAAAAGTCCCGGTACAGTAAAACTGAAATCACAAAGCAAATATCCCGTTCTATATGACATTAGTATTATGATAACCACATATTTTCATGTAATTAAATTTGGGCTAGCCTTTGGCTTCCGTGGAACTGAAACTAAAATACCCTTTTGTTCAAAAATCAAGTGATTCATTTTACAAAGTTGTTACCGTTCCATAAAATTTTAAAACCTTCAAATATTCTTATTCAATCATAATGAAAAATGAGTAAACTACGTATCGAAGCGCGTTTATATCTTTTGTATGGCAATTTGCTTTGTTTATTTGATTGATCGCCGAAAACTAGTGATGTTCATTCATCGTATCGTTGATTATCAAGCATCGATAAATCAAGATTTTTACTCAAGGTTGTTGTAAACTATATATTATTCTATAGTTTTGGCTTGCGTGCGCGTGTTTCGGCCTTGCCTAATGCGGTAAATTGGGCTTGAAGGATGCCATGCATTTTGTTGGTGTTTAAGGTCCGTTGGCACAGGCAACACGTTTGTGCTTGTTAATAATTTGATTGTTTTAAAAACTAAAAACGGACATTTAGTTAAAAACTTGTCTTTTTTACAAATACGGGGGTATTTGTTGCTTGGGGGACAAATTATGGACCCCGTCGATAATAATATAATAATAATAATATTTTTTAATAATAATATTTTTTTATTTTCTTCGATAATCGACGGGATAGACGAGTTTTTTTTTATGTGATGTTGGGATCATCCTCTATATAGTATTCCATAATTGACAGAGATATCGATGAACATATAACAAAAATATACGTATCCAGCCGAACATGGAACCTTCTCTTTTTTCGAAGTCGGTTAAAAACAGACAGCATTTCACCAACAGAAATACTAAAGCTTTCTTTGTTCCCGAAAATCCTAAATGGTCGCAACCTAGCCTGGTTTCAGCCTTGATTCAAGCTACTTGCCTGACCATAGCCCTCGCACTATAGCCACATAGACCGCTTGCTCGAAGCAAGTACCACAATCATATAGGCTCTTTTCCGACCGAACGTTGACAGCGAGCTTGCTAATTGCGTCTCTTGGCTAAGTCACTAGGCTCTGGTAGAAAAGCTCCCTTACATTTTTAATTGACAGTTTGTTTGAAGCCAGTGATCAGTGGCTCGTTTACACCCAGACATATATGAATACTCTACGTATTTATAGTTATTTTCGTTTTTGATGTGAGGAATAGTTACAAGGTCGCAGCGTGAAGTTTAAGGTAAGGTAATGGTTATTACCTATTGCACATTGATTACGTGGCTACGATTGATTCTCATGGCCGTGGTATGAGATTGTTCAGATAGGTACGTATTTATATTTTATGTTATTTCTGTATATCTGCTTGGTTATGTACGTAAAGCGGGTCAGGTTGGATCGAGGATTGTTTGAATTTGTTGGGCATGTTAATTTTATACTTAGGTAAGATTCGAAGCTCAGCAGGATTGTAAGCTGAAGTAAACTTTTGGAAGCTCTATTTCTTTACTTATTTATAACTTTATTGCACTACAAAGGGTACAAAAAGGAAAGGGTGGGCTTAATGCCCAGGTATTTTCTACCTGCCGACCAGCAAAAACACATGCTTATACAGAGATTTTGTATGTAGTTCTCAAAGGGCGTGATAGTACAATAAAAAAAACTGTAAGTGAGGCCGCACAGCAGCACCACTTTTACCTCGCCACATGTAGCGACCTAATAAATTCAAAAACTTGTAGACGCTACAAATGTATTTGCGCGCAGATACATACATGGGGCGATGAATATGGTGTTACGATTGTCGTAATACAAGTCTGCGACCCTACTTATAAACTCGTTTTTATTTCCTCATTGAAAAAGTGATGCTTTCATGGGGCTAGATAATGCTGTGTGAATTGTCAAGCATTATTTATTTCATTCCAAACATTTGCAGTTCTCCATAATAAATAAGTCAAGTACAAAAAAACAGCTGAGTAGTCTAGCTTCTTGTTCAGTTCAGTTATTTATTAATAAGAATTGTCTTATATGTCAAACATAATATACATAGGCAAAATAAATACATAATTTGATTAAATGGAAAAATACACAGATGATTGCTACTGTTGTCTAACGAAAACCTAATAAAATTACCCTGTATAATTGATATAAATACAGGGTAGAATTTATCTAGCTAAAAGTTTTGCATAACCCTACAGCTAAGTACTTAATCAACACCGTTTAAGAGGTTAAAGATGCAGGTAGTTTCTCATTACTGGCTTACTGACAGGCATACATGTGTTAAATAATTTATGCATGGTTAGTTGCATGAGTTGGCATGGTGGCAATGATGTGTCCGATAGAATGGCTGGTAACTGGCTGAACTTTTGACAGTGATTCTGCTAGTGAAGTGGAGATTTTGTTAGTAACTTTTGACAAGGGATTCTACAAGTCATGTGCTATTTTTATATAATATTATGAAGTTTTCTTTTGGTTACGCAGAGACTGAAAAATTCCGACCGTCCTTTTCCAATTCAAAATAGTTCAACCCTATTCTAATAATAATAATAACCCTATTCTAATAATAGGGTTGAACTATTTTGAATTGGAAAAGGACGGTCGGAATTTTTCAGTCTCTGCGTAACCAAAAGAAAACTCAAAATAGTTCAACCCTATTCTAATAATAGGGTTGAACTATTTTGAATTGGAAAAGGACGGTCGGAATTTTTCAGTCTCTGCGTAACCAAAAAAAACTCAAAATAGTTCAACCCTATTCTAATAATAGGGTTGAACTATTTTGAATTGGAAAAGGACGGTCGGAATTTTTCAGTCTCTGCGTAACCAAAAGAAAACTCAAAATAGTTCAACCCTATTCTAATAATAGGGTTGAACTATTTTGAATTGGAAAAGGACGGTCGGAATTTTTCAGTCTCTGCGTAACCAAAAGAAAACTCAAAATAGTTCAACCCTATTCTAATAATAGGGTTGAACTATTTTGAATTGGAAAAGGACGGTCGGAATTTTTCAGTCTCTGCGTAACCAAAAGAAAACTCAAAATAGTTCAACCCTATTCTAATAATAGGGTTGAACTATTTTGAATTGGAAAAGGACGGTCGGAATTTTTCAGTCTCTGCGTAACCAAAAGAAAACTCAAAATAGTTCAACCCTATTCTAATAATAGGGTTGAACTATTTTGAATTGGAAAAGGACGGTCGGAATTTTTCAGTGACAGGATCCCATTCTACTTTAAGAGTGAAATTTGTACACTATAAAGTTTTCTTTATATACACTTACTATTAGAATGGGATGGAACTATATTGAATCAAAAAAGGACGGTCGGAAATTTACAGTGACAACGTTTATTCCAGTTTGAGACATTTCGCATTTGTACTGGGGACCGAATGGCTTTAAATTAATCGCTCCACCATAACAATGGCACTGTCACAAAATGACAAATTTTGATATTTTTCCTTTGATCAAAGAAACTACAGATAGGGTCGCGTGTCAAAAGTGTCTAGGTTGAAACCTTTATATCAATCTCTCCGCGCATCACCGCACGTATTATTGTGACGTAAAATATTTATTTTGATAAGAGTACTGAATTATCCTTCAAAATCGTTGAGGAACTCTCATAGTGCAATAGAACGGGAGACCGACGCGACCAGGGAGAAGTCAAGGGATGTGGATGTGTCTGGTGTCACCCTGGTCCACTCTTCTACGGCTATTCTAGCGACAGCCATCTAACTATTATAAATGAAGAAATAAACCCTCTCTCACCTTGCTGGAAGTAATTGCTCTTCCTCACATAGACGCAGACGAGAGCCATCAGCTGCAGCTGCGACAGCCGCTGTCTGGTAGACGGTGGGAGCGGCAGAAGGTCCCGAAGGTTGGCGATCTCTGCATTGATGAGGTCCCGGCGGAGTTTGCTCGCGCCTTTTGTTGACTTTCCCTGGTCGAACCTGGAATGCAAACAGTGCTTTAGGTTTAAAGAGATAAGGAATTATTTAATAAATAAATAAATGATGCTGGACAATTCACACAGCATTATCCATCCCCAAGCTAAACAGAGCTTGTATTATGGGATAACAGATATACATAATACAATACATTACATAGATAGATATTTTTTATTATACATACAAAAAACGACCAGAACATCCAGAATGAATATTTTCAGATCTTACAAACATTTGTCCCGAGGCGGGAATCAAACCCGCAACCTCCTGCGTCGCAGACAGACATTCGCCCACCGCGCCACAGTGGTCGTCTTTATGTCATAAGTTTCCCGCAGATCACCAAAAATATACCTGCTGATATAAAGTCTCTGCGTACGTAACGTGATTTAACTCGTCCTTGATAGAAAGGGGACGGACCGGATACGTAACGAGACAATTTTTACGTCGTTACATGCAAAAGTACATTTGTAAAATTTATGCGACGGGACCGTAGACTTAGCTTTTTCTTTTTTTATGTAGAAATGCCCCACACATTTTCGTTATTCAGATTTATTTGTTGGTCAATTTTCATTAATTTTCATACGTATTAAAAATGCAAACAATGAGCGGCTAAAATTGTATGAGTGATACACTTATCCATTTGAATTGACGCAGGAGGTGAAAACAAATCAGGGCAGTTTTTATGGTATGAAATAGATTTCTCCCTGCATTTTTTTGGGAGTTTCTCTTAAAGAATTTGTGGGATAAACCTTGCAGAACCTTAGATGGTCGAGAGGTCGGTGCTCAGATTTGTAATTCATTACTTAACTATTCAATGCTCATTAATTTTCACAAATTAAACAACTATTTGCTATATCTAAGTTCTAAAATGCAAAACATATCAATTACGCTAGTTAACACAGAAACTACTAAAAGTTACGATATTCAATTACGTTGTTAGGATGTATTTACGTTCGAATAAAATTAGTTCCACGTTCTACATCCTAGTTCGAAATATTGAATCATATAGTTGTAGGAACGTTTAATCAAAATGCTATATTTTACAGAATTTTTAAAACCAAAACCTATTTTGAAACCTCGTTCTTAATGAATGGCAAGGTTACGTTGAGTCTAGACTTCCAATCTGTTCGAGACAAATCAGTTTCCATGGTGATAGAATTAAACTTAAACGCATGTAAAGCCGCGGGCAGAATCTATTGTCAACAAACATCCAAACTTTCGTATTTACATATGAATATGATGACCTCTGTGTCGCGGTGGGCGAAGGTCCGCCTGCGACTCAGGAGATTGTGAGTTCGAAATCAAATGAAATGAAATGAAATGAAAGTTTTCTTTAGGCTTACAAATATTTGTTCTAGGGATTCTGGTCGCTTCCTATGTATAATAACAATTTATTTAACTATGTAATGTATTGTGTTATGTAATCAGTTATCTAGTACCCATAACACAAGCTCTGCTTACCTTGGGACTAGATACTGTTGTGTTTAAGCAGTATCTAATTGTCCGGTATTATTATTTAATTTATTTAATACTAGTGTGATGACTGAAATATGTACGTACATCATTGAGAGCTGAAATCAACATAATTGCTTTTAATTAAAAAATAATCTGTGCTAGTCTGTATTTTCTAGGTAAAGTATTACTAAACTTCGCACAACTACCTAGCTATTCCTCACAGTAAAGTCTATTGAAAGGCTCGACGAGACGGCGAGTGAAGTGAGCTTGATGGGGAGATATTAATAATGTTAATATAACCATTCGTCAAGTGCTTCGGTCGGAGCCGCCTGCGCGACTTAGTTAATACGTCGTGAATTGGTCTTGTCACTTTAGTATAACTTCCCGATTCTTCGGGTAAGTTAGACTATAAATGACCGTGATTTCAGTTTATTATGACGTTAATTATTATTATTAATTTTGTTTATTGTTGTTACTACTTAACTATTGCTAAATTTTATTTTAAATATGTATTTTTCGTTTTATTTGCATTGGGTATTGTTTTAAGTTAGTTTTATAGAAATTTTAAAGAACGACCTTAGGTTTAGTTCGTAAGTATACGAATTTCCGCCTGCTTCCTTTGTAATGATGTTTTTTTCAGTTTCTTTGAAATAAGTTCATAGTTGTTATGCATTTTTGGAGAGCTAAGAAAACGGTTATGTTTTTTGAAATAATCTGCAAGCCAAGTTTCATAACGTTTTTTTTAGTTTTTAAAGCATTTTAGAGGAAAAAATTCTCAATGAATAATGAAATAATATCGTTTTTATCTCGCATTTTTTAATTTGGAGCGATAATTGTTGTTTTAATATTGATAAATAACCAGTGCTTATTCGTTTTTATGAATCAGAAGAAAAAAATAGATATAAATAGACAGTTTTTTTTAAATAAATTTTTGATGTTGCACTTTTGACTTATTTTGAAAAAAGCTTTTGCATGATGCTCATGGGTGTGAAAATTATCGCAAATAGTCCCCCCTATCACCTCCTAACGGGAATACGTTGAATTACCAATAACCCTGTACGTCGGTCCTTTGAATAAAACTATATAAAATCTAAAACCTAAGCTAAGATGGAAACCGGTAGTTTACTTATTTTTTTTTTTATTGTAATAATAATGCTGAACAATCCACGCAACATCAACTAGTGGGGATAGATGAGCTAAGCAGAGCTTGCGTCATGAGTACTTAATGACTGATAAACTTAATACAATACGTTACATAAATAGATATTTTTTAATATGCAAAGAAAACGACCAGAACACTCGTAATAAATATCTGCAGATCGTACAACATTTCTCCCGAGGCAGGAATCGATCCCGCAACCTCCTGCGTCGAAACTATTACTGAGTTGAAACAAACACAACAGATAAACATAAAATATTTGTACTACACGATGATATGCTACTTGTGAAGCTAAAAATTATCTAAAGATTGGTTTGCACCGATAAAAAACAACTTTGCATTTTGGATTGCACATAATGAAACGCTGGGAACATAAAAAATACTGTATCTTTACGCTTAAATCGCGGCAACAGAAAATACGAGTAATAAATAATCAATCAATGATATTTTATGACGGTTTTATCTGCAATTAGCTTCCAATAAATCTCTTTATAATATCATCAACTTTATCAATTTGTTACTATTATAAATTATAGTGTGGCGTTTAGACAAAATCAAATTATAAGATCCAAGTAGTCAGCCAACATAATATAAAAAAATGCCGGTGACTTATTTTTAGATAATAAATGAATATAAATAACATATATTTATTTAACTTAATCTATACAAATCTTAAAATTGCTTAGTAAATCCCCTTTTAAGTATAGCCATATGAGTTAGGGGGTTTCGCTCTTGCCTTATGGAAAACAGGTAACATTGACAGTACACTTTAATATGTAAAAGGGCTTAAAAATGCGTTCTGCTGAGAGTTGGTAGTAATTCTGTGTTTTTTTTTTTTTTTTTTTGGCTTAATTAAAAAAAATAAACAAGGTATATCATGCATTTTAGATAACAACAGCCAACTCTGAACGCACCGGTTGCAAGCTTGAACCAGCGACCTATGAGCTGTCCATCTTTATACTGCATGGTCTTCGTTACTGAGCTGATGGGAGTGCAGGCTGACCTTCCATCTTGCGCCTGCCAGGAGCCATCGCATACGTTTACGCGGTTTTTCCTTACTGTATAGGAGTACCTATCGAGTATGTATACATCACTGGCTGCTGACGGCCGCTGGGGCAAACATGTTCTTGAGTGGAGACCTCGACTCGGTAAACGTGGACGTCCTCCGACCAGGTAGGATGACGACCTGCGAAAGACTGCAGGTACGAGTAGATGGTGGATGCGTCAAGCTGAAGACAGGGCGCTATGGCGCTCATTGGGGGAGGCCCATGTTCGGCAGTGGACTAACATAGGTTGATGATGATGATGATTATGTATACATCACTACATTTATTTATTTATTAACTAGCACGATTATATTAGAACCCATTACACTAGTTAATTACAATACATACATTACATACATAGTTTAAAACAAAGTCGCTTCCCGCTGTCTGTCTGTCCTTATGTATGCTTAGATCTTTAAAACTACCCAACGGATTTTGATGTGGTTTTTTTAATAGATAGATTGATTCAAGAGGAATGTTTATAAACCATATAACACATAGATTTCCACGCGGGCGAAGCCGCGGGGCACAGCTAGTTCACACTAAAAGTGATTTCAAAATATGATATGGAACTTTAGTGTTGTGTAACATTGAAAAAAAAACGAAGTAATTATTATAAAAGATAAATTTACCTTCGAAACGGGTAGCTACTTTAAAAGTCGTGCCATTCAATAAATATTACCAAATAAAAATTGCATTTGGCCCAGATTTTGACGTTTTGATGGGAAGGTGGGAAAAAGTCGGCTTTCAAAAAGGAACAAAACCTTTCGCAAGGTACAAAGAAGCATATTCAATGATCCCAGGATATGTTATTTGGCTAATAAAGCTGCGCACGCGATCGTTAAGACCAGTTGGGAATTGGCATGAAATAAAGACCTTAGTCGCCTACGTTCTTCGTAGCTAGGGTGAAACTCGATCATTCATAAACATTCGTTATAAAAAATTAGTATATTCTGACAATAATTAAAAGAATAAAAATAAATGACGAAGATTCTGTTCAATTTGAGGTATTAGCATAGTACATATAAAAAACAGATGGTTTCTCAAACGCCCTCCTCGTCATTTCGTCAAATCAAGGATCAAAATCTTTTGACAATATATACAATATACATAGATAGATAGATAATTCTTAAGTCATAAAAAACGTATATTTAAGTTAAATAACATTTGGTAAATAACGCTAAAATTCAAATAAAACGAATCAGTCAACGTAGTACCTTTGGTTTTCAGAAACGCTAACGAGGCATTTTTCTACGGCGGTCTACAAATCGGTTTGTAAACCGTTTCAGAATATTAATTTTGCGACTTTTTGACAAACCTGGCCATCACTTAAAAACTACAGTCCGCTGAAAAGGAAGGGTAATAAAACATCGAAACGCAAAAATCAGCAAACGTCAAAATGACAGCCCGAAAGCGGAAACCAGCAGCAAGGATTACAAAGTCTTGATCCGTGGGAACGAAATGCATTGTCGGCTACGCTGAGGTTAATCCATTTTGTATAAGGGCATCTTCACGAGTTTCGTTAGTAAGAACAAAGCCCAATTTAGACTAGACAGACTCGGTGAGAGATGCCCTGCTTTTTATTGGTTTATAATTGGTATTTGAGGCTGTAAATCCTACAGTAGACACACATTTATTTATTAAGACTACCGATTTGGCGCGGCGGGGGAAGGTCCTCCTGCGACACAGGAGGTTGCGGGTTCGATTCTCACCTTGAGAAAACGTTTTCTTTTAGTTTGTAAGATCTGCAAATATTGCTTATCTTACGACACCCACGAGAAGAGTTAGGGTGGTGCTCATACCAAGCCGGCACCACATAGTTAGAAGTTAAAATAAATAAATAAATAAAATAAAATAAAATAGCCTTTATTGGTGAACTAATTTTTACAGTTTTCTTACAAATATGCTTACTTTATAACAGTTACTTATCTTTTTACATAAATTAAGTATCGGTAAACGGTCTTTTCTGTATTTCAGCTTGTCTTTCGACATAGGCCTCCTCTAAAGATTTCCACTCTATTCTATCTTTCGCTATGCGGGTCCATATTGTACCGGTTTCCATATCGCTGGTTAGAAGTTACCTACTCATTTATACAACCTTCCTACTCTTAAATTGAGAGACACGTTGAAGTTGGCCGAAAAACTAGAGGCAAATGTAGATAACTATACATTTCATTTGGCCAAGAACGGCACAGACAAAACCAGGCAGTGATTTCCAAACTATACAAATACAAAATACAAACCGTAAAATATCACATTAGCGTAACAGCAGCGCGCGTGACCACTCGAGATCCTATGTGTTCCATTTTACTAGGTTGATACCTGTTCTCTACAACTCCAGGTGATTTAAGACATGCAAATAATTATAGAGCTCCCACATACAGCCCATCCCGGCATTATAACCGAGTGGGAGTGAAAACTGTTGTTTTCCCACGGCGAGAGACGGCTGATAATTTAGACAATTTTCCAATATCAGTTAGGATGCGGTTTGAATGGGAGGCTTTAGCGGCAGAGTTATAAAAACACAAGGCATAGATATGAATATCGAGCACGGGGATTGTAATTTAGGGTAGTATAGACAATGATGGCATTGCATCGTCATATATATATATATATATATATATATCTATGCAATGTGTTGTATTAAGTAGGTATATCAGTCATCTAGTACCCATACCACAAGCTCTGCTTAACTTGGGACTAGATAATGCTGTGTGGATTGTCCAGCATTATTTTTTTTTTTTTAGATTGCGTAAATTATTGGTGTTGAAGGGTATACTGAACATAGACTAGAATCTAGTCACTAGAGCAGAGTCTACGTGTTGTGGAATTAATTTCAAATAATTTATTCGATAATACGTGACGTAATATTTCTTTATTCTACCATAGACAACAATCTCCAGGCTTGTTCTACTGTTAGTTACATATTGCAATAATGGTTATAGATTCAGTAAATACATAAAATTTGTGGTTTTGCTAAATAAAAAACTTAATTTAGTAAGATACAAGGACAACAAACATCTATGAAATTAAATAATATCTCGAAAATCTCGACGGGAATGGAACCCGCAATGGCCGAAGCCGAAACCTTCCCTAGAATCGGTAATGCGCTAACTATAGCGATACTTTTTTGGTATAGCAGTCTCATACAGTTTTTGATTCATAACAGTTTTAAAGTTTAGCTAGCATTTCTTCTGCTATTTTTTGTTTGCAAGCAGAGAAGATAAAATTATAAACTTATTTTTATTATATGTCGTCGCGCTTCCTTTAGACTCACACCAACCACCAGGGAGAGTCTTAGAAACCGCAACAGCGTATCGGTTGCAGTCGAACACTGCACCGACCTTTAAAGCATTCCATACTGCATTGTATCGGCTTCTATTACCTACTGTGTGTTTATGTTATCCTGGTATTCTGTGATTTCTAGATAAAAGATTTCAAAGAATATTACACATACACAGAGATTAACAGTATTTTTTCGTTTTAAGTAATTAAGAAAAGGTGTTATCGGTCGGTCCTAAAAATCCCATTTTTTTTAAATATCGTCATAATAGTCTCGAATAGCTTTAAAGATATCTTCAATGAACATTTTAGGTAAACATATTAAGCTACCGTCTATACCTATACTATAGCTAGAGCTACGTGTCCATCTAAAGGTTGCCTGGATTGCTCTTAGCGATAAGGCCGCCCATTGTGCATTTGTATCTTTATTTGTTTGTTCTTTACTTTTTTTTTTCCGTGTTTGATGTGCAATAAAGCGTATTTGTATTGGATTGTATTGTTTGCTTATACATAGTGCTATCTAAATATTTTCGGTTTAACCATGGAATAAACCCCCTGCTCAGTTACCTTAACTATAGGCAGTTGCACAGCAAATTGTTCTTATATCCCCTTCCAGAATTCTGTCCCCATAAAACTAAGTACAAGAGCTAAAGCGTTAAAATGCTAAAGTATCCCCAACAAGCCTCAACAGGTTGATTATGAACTTTCGTCCACAATCAAGAGGAAAGTGCCTCCTAAGGCTACAACAATTTCACCTCATATCACACTTGTGCGTATATGGTGGGCCTAATGGCACACGTGGAAACTATACGCATTTATGGTCAATTTGAGAGCTTTGTTTCTCATGTGCTGAAGGGTTTTATTTATAAAAGAATCGACACAACACACAATCGCAAAATGCTGCGAAGTCATGCGAAAAGTCAAAGAATGATTAGACAGCATTTTTGAACTGGTTAGGTTAGTCAATTTTTTTCTTTTTATTTTGGTAAATTATTGTATATAGCAGACATGACTAACATACATATACATATGAAGGGCACAGGGGAAGAACCATGCTATGTCACATTTTTATGTTTTTTTGAACTGTCAATGCCATTGTGAAGTATAAATTTGGTAGAACGGAACACCAAAACACACTTTGCAGTAACATGCATAGTCACGGAGTAATATTCATAGTAAAATATTGATACAGTGCATATTATAGATAACTAGCTGCGCCCCGCGGTTTCACCCGCGTGGTGATAGATATTTTAGATAATATACTATATATCTTTATGAATTGTAGCCTGTGTGTTATTCTGATAATGTAAGCTATATTATTGTAAAGTTTCATTCAAATCCATTCAGTAGTTTTTACATGAAAGAGTAGCAAACATCCATCCATCCATACTTACAAACTGTGACGTTTATAATATTAGTAGGATAATATAGACGAAAATAGTATATAGAATGATATGCGATATGTTCGTCCACTGAACCTATAAATTATTACGATGAAATGTTTCATATATACTATCTTTATATCAACCCAGTTCGTCCTGAGTAACATAAAGAATATAATAAACTTATGTTAAAATTGTGGGATAAATAGTTCCTTGTCCCTCCAGAATACATCTCATAACATCAGTCATTCTCCATAAACAAACTGATTCATCAAAATTACGATAGACAGAAATCTCTGAAAATATGACACGTGCATTGTTTTATTTGTATTTTGATCATTGATATTTCTGTTGAATTATTTTGCTAATTGTGTTTTTATTAATTACTTTGCTTGCAATATTAAATGTTGATTATTCTATTATATACTAGCTACCCCCCCGCGGTTTCACCCGCGTGGTGATAGATATTTTGGATAATATACAATATATCTTTATAAATTGTAGTAACTATGTGTTATTCTGATGTATAAGCTATATTATTGTAAAGTTTAATTACAATCCATTCAGAAGTTTTTACGTGAAAGAGTAACAAACATCCATCCATACTTACAAACTTTCGCATTTATAATATTAGTAGGATTTAGCTTATTGTGTTTTTATTAATTACTTTGCTTGTAATATAAAATGTTGTTTATTATATTTTATATTAGTTCATACCTGTAAGAATATATGTAATTGTTTTGAATAAATACAAATACAAATCAACCTCCTCCTTTTCTAACTCGGTTAAAAAGACCAGTCAATATTATCCTCAAAATAAAACAAATATACAGTACTAGCGGACCGTCCCGGCTTCGCACGGGTAATTTTTTTACACCTTGGGTTACATTATTGAAATTTTAGTAAGGATCTCTAACTTTTTTGAAAATATAATATAGCCTATGTCCACCGGGGAACGTGTAGCTTACCAACGGTGAAAGTATTTTTCAGTAGTTTCGGAGCCTATTCAATACAAACAAACAAAAAATCAAACAAGATAACCTCTGTTTCTCGAGTACTGACAGACAAGCGAACATGAATTCCTACCGGTCAACGCTCGCCTAAGGACAATAGTGCACTCATTAGCACCAACATTTGCATGCACTAATTACGAGACTAAACTCTGTCCTCTGCTACTTTACCTGACTGCGTTTGTTTTCGTTTGGAATCTTGGGGACGATAGAAATAGATGAATGCTCGTCACGTTAATTATAAAGCAGTTTTTGATTAATTTATAGCCATTTGGGCTTGATGCAAACGAATATATATCTATACTAATATTATAAGGAGGAAATATTTGATTTTTGTTTGTTTGTATTGAATAGGCTTCGAAAATACTGGACCGATTTGAAAAATTATTTCACCGTTGGGAAGCTACACTATCCCCGGTGAACATATGCTATATTATATTTTCAAAAAGTTACGGATCCTTACTCATACAATAATGTAACTCAAGATGTAAAAAAATCACCTAATAAAGTGACATTCGAATTTAACGCGGGTGAAACCGCGAGGAACAGCTAATTTTATATAAAAAAATCTTGTTTGATGTATCCTATGACTTAGTAGTTTCTGCCCGCATTTGCACGCGTTATTTCCAAGGAAACGTTATAAGGTTATTTATATCCCATAGGAACTGGCTTCAGGAAAAAGTTTGTTTTGGTGACATCCAAACTTTCGCATTGAGCGGCGTAATAGTGCCAAATAGTAGGTACGGGTAATACACTCTCACATACATATAAGTTGACCAGATGCATTTCAATTTTTATTATTACAAAGAACGTTTACGAAGACCCAGCTAAAATCTATATGTATAGTCGAATAGTACCCATAACACAAGCTTTTGCTTAACTTGGGGCTAGATGATGCCGTGTGGATTGTCCAGCAATAGTATTGACTCACTCATTTATTTAAAATTCTCGTATCAAATACATTTTAAACTATAGAAAATACAATAAAATATTATAAAACTATTCTTCAGTAAAAAGTATATCAAAACGGTAGATCACCGACCGCGAAGCTAGGCTCAAGCGGCCGGTGACTAGGGCTGCAGAGAAAGAAACTTCCTGACGATACGTACCGAGTCCAAGAGTACCGCCTTTTGGATCTGGCCCTTGATCCAACTTCCTAGCGAGAGGCTCTTGAGATGTTGATCGAAACTCTTCGCTATTCGACTGATTATTATTATTATTTATTATAGTACCTAACCAAAAATCTAACTAGAAATAACTATATATCCAAAGGTTGCCTACAGAGATCTCTTCTAAGCGATAAGGCCGCCCATTGTACTTGTCACATGTAATGTCTTTCATAATGTTCTGTATCGGGTGGACAATAAAGTATTTTTATATTGTATTGTATTGTATATTTAATTGCATAGGTACCTAAGGCAATGGTATTACGAAACTTGGTAACATTGACGCTGTAATGGGATCGTATGATGATTATTGAATTCTATGTTCTATTTCAGGAATAAATTAAGTCTATATATTACATAAGGTACCTACAACTCATCCACATAGGAAATCGTCAGTAAATTGTCATTCCAACAGATATATGAATTCCATAATTACCATCACAACGTTTTGTATGGCTTCGCCTTGAAGATGAGGAAGAAGGAAATCATTAGGAATAGTTTGAATGTTTTATCTTCAGCTTTCATATTTATGGGTGTTATTTTCTGTAGTTGGCTCCTAATATTGATACTTTAATAAATCATAATATGTGAGAATGAATAATAAATAAATAAATAATGAATGAATGAATGAATGAAAAATAATAATAATGAATTATTAAATAAATAAATTATTAATAATAAATAAATAATAAGTAATGCTGGACTACTCGCACACACTAATGCGATTGAAATTGCATATTTTTGTACTTTTTATCACATAAATCAGTTTCCATTAGAAACCACAATAAAAGCATAATGCATGAATTAAATAAAAAGGTTAAATGAAAAGGTGAACTTTGTTCTTTATAGAAATAAACAACGCGTGCAAAGGCGCGGGCAGAATCTAGTTCTGAATACAAATAAATAAACGTTTATGTGGCGAACGTAATATGAGTGATACACTCACTAATAAATCATTAACCAGCTGTAAAATGCATATAATAAAGGATCGCCGTGACTAAGCCCACATGTGGACGAATCATTAGATAAGCTCAGCACCTAAGGCCATTCCCAGCCAAAGCCAAAAGAACATTGCAACAAATCAATACACATCCGTGCAAAAAAACAATCTCCATCAAATCAGCGTGAAAAACAATTATAATCCAATTGGTATAGTACTCTACGGGTGTTTAAATAACCGGCCGACTGCAGCGGTGTTCATTACTTGACAGGTAATTTTAATTCTCGATTAAACGCTAGGTATCTGTCAAAGTGCTGTCAAAGTTAAATGAGAATAATGAGGTGGTGTAGTTTATGTGGACAGCAGTGTAAGCAAAGGGTTTCCTTGTGATTTACCTATTAATGATTTAGGATCTATCGTGAGACTATCAGCGAAGCGCCGGTACTTGCCATTTGAACTGGCAGAGTTTGATCTCGTCTCGTACGAACTCTTAAAAACTTTATGCTTGTGGTCAGATCAAAGGGGATCTATCGTGAGACTATCAGCGAAGCGCCGGTACTTGCCATTTGAACTGGCAGAGTTTGATCTCGTCTCGTACGAACTCTTAAAAACTTTATGCTTGTGGTCAGATCAAAGGGGATCTATCGTGAGACTATCAGCGAAGCGCCGGTACTTGCCATTTGAACTGGCAGAGTTTGATCTCGTCTCGTACGAACTCTTAAAAACTTTATGCTTGTGGTCAGATCAAAGGCATTACATAATAATAGTCAAGCTTAGAGTTAGCTGCTAATTGTCAACAAAACAGAAAAAAACCATCATCATCAGCCTATAGCAGTCCACTGCTTGATATATGCCTCCCCCAATGAGCGCCATAGCGCCCTGTCTTCAGCTTGCCGCATCCAGCATCTACCTGCAGTCTTTCGCAGGTTGTCATCCCACCTAGTCGGAGGGCGTCCTACACTACGTTTACCGAGTCGTGGTCTCCACTCAAGAACACGTTTGCCCCAGCGGCCGTCGGTTCTTCGCAAAAAAAAAAAATTGAAAAAAAATATTAAAATATAATATTATGCTTGGACAGATAAAAAATTAAAAATATTCTGGCAAATGTGTTTAAGCGCGTGGTTTATTTTTTGCATTGATTTTAAACGCATCAATCAAAGTGGATAAAGGTGTTCTTGAGTGGAGACCCCGACTCTTATCTCATGGAGGCAATGCCCATAATCACTACGCAGGGCATACGAGTTCTGGGGATCGCAGTTCGGGGTTAAATTGTTCTGCAGGAGGCTCTACTGCCCGCCCCACGATGGATAGTATAGTCACCTCTTACGACACCCATTTCAAACTTCATTCTTAACATATTCACTGTCCAGGCTTGGTAGTGCGACACGCAGGGGCGCCATGGTAGTAATTTTTTATTAACTGAGATTTATATCAAAAGAAGATTTATCGTAGTATAAAACAAAGTCGCTTCCCGCTGTCGGTCTGTCTCTGTACTTAGATCTTTAAAACTAAGCAACCGGTTGGTGCGGTTTTTTTAAATATAAATAATGCTGGACAATTCACACAGCATTATCTAGCCCCATGGTAAGCAGAGCTTGTGTTATGGGTACTAGGTAACTGATATACATAATACAATATATTACATAGATAGATATTTTTTATTATACATAGAAAACGACCAGAACACTCGCAACAAATATCTGCAGATCGTACACACAATTGTTCCGAGGCGGGAATCGAACCCGCAACCTCTTGCGTCGCAGGCGGACCTTCGCCCACCGTGCCACATCGATCGTCGTCGTAAATAGATAAAGTGTTTCAAGAGGAAGGTTTATAAACCATTTGACCTATAGATTTCCACGCGGGCGAAGCCACGAGGCGCAGCTACTTGACTATAAAATTTGAGATCCTCTTTTCAATGTCAAATTCTGTTTTAACAAATCATCGCCTTATGATGATCTATTTAACGACAACACATTGTAATGGCGTCCTTTATAAAGGCGAATGTCAAACGCTTACGTAAGTTAATCTGAGGTTATTTTTTATGCTCGTTTTACTCATGGCTGGGACGGTAATCTGTCAACCTTTATGTTCTTAATCTTTAGGTCTGTGTTTGACATTATCACATTATGCACTAATTGGTGTAAAAACTAAGTAATGCCGTAACTAAACAACATAAATAAACATGATTTTCAGTTCATTTTTCTTGGATAAACAGTCTGGTTTAACCGGTACCGGTGAACTGCTCGAATCAGACATAGTCGTGAGTGTTTCACTCATATTATTTTCGCCGCTCATTGCTTCATTAGCTTTTTTGTTTTTTATTGTTTTATTATCTGTGAGAGTTCAGAGGCTGATGATGATGGAGGTCTACTCGTATTTAATGGTGCCTCTCTTCATTTTTACTTTTTCTCTGGCTTTTTTATGTTACCTAATCTTGTTTTCTTTTATATATACTTACCTACATAATGTAATCAAGCTTTGTGCCACCACACTAGGGCCTGTCTGAAAATCAGCGCCGCTACTAACTTAGGCTTGTAGCGGCATAATGTTGAGACAGGGACCTTTTTGGCCCCATAAGTAACACATATTTGTTCTTATCTGTTATATGTCTTATCTATTTCCTTGTTATTTTTCTTATTTTTATATTTTCTTAGTATGTAATGTGTCGTGTTGTGTATGGTGTCAAATAAATGTATTTTCTTTCTTCTGGTTTAACCGGTACCGGTGAACTGCTCGAATCAGACATAGTCGTGAGTGTTTCACTCATATTATTTTCGCCGCTCATTGCTTCGTTAACTTTTGAACTTATTTGTTTTTTTATTGTTTTATTATCTTTGCAGCGTTCAGTTCATGGAGTAGGGAGAGATATATTTATAGAAAACTAGTTTCTGTCCGCAGCTTTACACGCGTTGTATCTATGAAACCGTTTAAAGCTTATTTCTTTCCCATGGAAATTGTTTTATGATAAACAGTAAATCCATACATACATCCATTAGTGTGATTTGAGCAAGTCATTTTTTATAGTTCAGTACAGTTCAACGTAGTGTAGGACGCCCTCCGACCAGGTGGCATGACGACCTGCGAAAGACTGCAGGTAGATGCTGGATGCGGCAAGTTAAAGACAGGGTGCTATGGCGCTCACTGGGGGAGGCCTACGTCCAGCAGTGGACTGCTATAGGCTGATGATGATGATGAATTTAGGCTAGAACAATACAATACAATACAAAAATTCTGTATTGTACACCATAATCAAATCAATCATTACAAAAATACATTACATGCGACTAGTACAATGGGCGGCCTTATCGCTTAGAAGCGATCTCTTCCAGGCAACCTTTGGATGGAAAGAATTATATGAATTAAAGAAAAGGCAGACAATATGTGACATCCTAATAAAAATGTTAATACGTATAAATGTTCTGTAGTTTACAACATAATTTAACACTTTGACTGCTGAAATCACACGGTATGTGTTTTCTACAAGTAACATAAAATATGACTGGTCTAAGTGCTTATTTTGTAAGCCTAAAGAAATAAATGATTTTTTACTTTACTTTACTTTAACTAATATGCAAACATATGAATATGAAACTGTTCACAAGCGCGTTGGAAGATTTGTTTAAGACTCTGGACTGGAAAGGTAAGGGCATAAACATAAACGGCAACTACATCTCACACCTACGATTCGCTGATGACATAGTCCTATTGGCGGAGTCGCTAGAGGAGCTGAACCAGATGCTGGACGGCCTAGCTTCAGCCTCCCGATGCATCGGTCTTGGCATGAATTTGGATAAAACCAAAGTCATGATCAATGGACACATTGATCCAAGGCCGGTGGTCGTACATGGTCATCTTCTCGAAATCGTTTCCGAATACACATACCTCGGGCAGATTCTGCAGTTAGGTAAAAACAATTTCGAGAAGGAGGCCAAAAGGAGGATCCAGCTGGGCTGGGCAGCGTTTGGGAAACTACGTCGAGTCTTCTCTTCATCCATACCGCAATGCTTGAAAACGAAAGTTTTCAACCAGTGCGTCCTACCCGTTATGACCTACGGAGCTGAGACGTGGACACTCACGATAGGGCTGGTCCACCAGTTCAAAGTCGCTCAGCGAGCTATGGAAAGAGCTATGCTCGGAGTATCTCTGAAGGATAGGATTCGCAACGAATACATCCGACAGAGAACTAAAGTTATCGACATAGCTCTGAGAATTAGCAAGCTGAAGTGGCAGTGGGCCGGCCATATCTTGCGAAGAACCGACGGCCGCTGGGGCAAACGTGTTCTTGAGTGGAGACCACGACTCGGTAAACGTAGTGTAGGACGCCCTCCGACCAGGTGGGATAACGACCTGCGAAAGACTGCAGGTAGATGCTGGATGCGTCAAGCCGAAGACAGGGCGCTATGGCGCTCATTGGGGGAGGCCTATGTCCAGCAGTGTACTAATATAGGCTGATGATGATGATGATGATGATGAACTAATATGCGTAAATCCACACTAGCGCAGCGGCTGAGAAAATACAGATCTGTGTGACTCAGCACAGCCATAATATTTTTCGAACGAAACGCATGTGCGGCGCAACTCAACCGCTGTGTAGAGCGGCAGCACGAATTTTTTAGGTTAAAAAAAAGCTCGCAGTCGTCGAAAAAAAATCGCAGTCAAAGTGTTAAAAGAATACCTCCGATTTCCCAACAGTTGAAAGGTAATGCATAAACACCGTTCCTAATTTAGTAGACGTATTAATTACATCAAACTATTGGGCAAAGATAAAACTAAAAGTCATACATTTCATATTATTTAAAGTGATTGTCAATCACTTTGAAATGTGCATTAGTTGAAGTTACTTTTCGGTATTATAACTAAACCATTTGAACGAATCTTTCTTTATTTATGTAGAACTAGCTGCGCCCCGCGGATTCACACGCGTGGTGATAGATATTACTCAATATATTTATTGTTGTCATCACATTGGCTTAATTAGTAGGTTCTTATGTATAGATTAGTATCACAATGTGAACCCTATTGGGCGTGAACAACAAGTGGAAGGCAGACCGATGCATATTTTGGATAATATACTATATATCTTTATCAATTGTAGCCTATGTGTTATTCTGATATATCTAAGCTACATTATTGTGAAGTTTCATTAAAATCCATTCAGTAGTTTTTACGTGAAAGAGTAACAAACATCCATCCATCTATACTTACAAACTTTGACGTTTATAATATTAGTAGGATTGATAAAACGTAAATAAGACTGACATATGTACATTAATAAAATAAAATAAAAAAGCCTTTTATTCCTTAACCTTAAATAACATTGATCAATCATGCTTATGAAAAATTTGTTAAATCTAATGTAAGTATGTCAAATATTATAGAAAATGTCAGTATGTAGATTTCATGATTAATGTTTATTAGTTTATTTAATAATGTATTTGAAAAGTTGTTTATTTTGATTGAATTTAATGCATATATTTAATAAGTAGTTAGGACCCCTCTCGGGTAAAGGCCTCCTCCAGTTCTGTCCAGTGTTTGCGGTCTTCTGCGACGCTTGTCCAATTTTGTGTATTTACATATTTTTTTATTTCATCTGACCATCTTGCTAGGGGTCTACCAAATCTTCTTTTGCCCTTAGGACCTTTCCATGAGGTGACTAAAGTGGCCCACCTTTCTTTTGGCATTCTAGCTACGTGTCCGGCCCATCCCCACTTCATTTTAAGAGCGTGTTGTAGAGCGTCTATAAATTTAGTTTTTGATCTGGTTTCTTTATGTTGTACTTTGTCTTTTAGTCTTATTTTCAGTATATTCCGCTCTATTGCTCTTTGACATTTTGCTACTTTGTCCTTTACCTCTCGTGTATAGGTCCAGGTCTGGCTGCCGTAGGTAAGCGTTGGAAGTAGGCAAGAGTCGAATACTTGCTTCTTTAACCTTAAAGGTAGTGAACCTTTTAAAATTTCCTTCATGCTCCAGAATTTCTTCCAGGTTTTTCTTATTCTTCTGTCTATTTCTTCGATGTTATTTGATGGCTTAAATGAGACCTGTTTCCCTAGGTAAATATATTCATCTACGTATTCAAGTGTCGTATCTTCAATCAGTAAGTCTTTCTTTTCGTTGTTTGTCATAGCTTGTGTTTTTTGTAGGTTCATCTCTAGTCCTCTTGTTTTGCTAGCGTTATGTAGGGTAGTCAACATATGTTGGAGTTTAAGCGCGTCTTCTGCGAGAAGTACTATATCGTCTGCAAAGGCTAGGTATGTTAGGTTCTGGTCGTTAATTTTTATACCTTCATTTTTCCAGGAGAGCTCATTTATTATTGATTGTAGAATGGTAATAAATAGTGTCGTCGAAAGGGGGTCCCCTATGAACATTACATCAATTAAATTCATTGAATAATTTTGGTAAATTTTTAATAGTTTTGATTAATTTTTTATAATTATTTTGACTAAATATATCATGGCACCTTTATACCTTAAATTAAGTAATATTTAAACTTACAAGTACATACTTTAAAATGTGCTCATACTTTAAGAAAACACATCCAACATTACAAAGGTTACCTTGAAGAGATCGTTACTTAGCGATAATTTTAATAAAATCTAGGCAAAAGCCTTCATATATCTAGAACTTTTGCAGTTAAAATACATCTATAAACCGTCTATACCAGTCACACATTAAATAAATAGGTAGAAGATTATTTAGTGGATCTTTCTCGTTGAAAAACAGTGCAGTATTTAATCCCGATCTCAACTTAGCAGCATAAATTAACCGTAGATACGGAGTCATCGTATCTCAGTGCTGATTTAGAACCCTCTTACACCGTGCGATACCTTTGCAAGGTATTAAATAGAGCATAATATAAGAGCTATGCTCGGAGTTTCTCTGAAGGATAGAATTCGAAACGAATACGTCCGACAGAGAACTAAAGTTATAGACATAGCTCTAAGAATTAGCAAGCTGAAGTGCCAGTGGGTCGGCCATATCTCGCGAAGAACCGACGGCCGTTGGGGCAAACGTGTTCTTGAGTGGAGACCATGACTCGGTAAACGTAGTGTAGAACGCCATCCGACCGGGTGGGGTGACTACCTGCGAAAGACTGTAGGTAGATGCTGGATGCGTCAAGCTGAAGACAGGCCGCTATGGCGCTCATTAGGGGAGACCTATGTCCAGCAGTGGACTAACATAGGTTGATGATGAAACAGAGCATACATAGCTTGTTCCTTGTTGATGATGAAGAATCGAGTTGGTTTCGAAAACTCCGTAGGATTTAAATCTATGTTAGATTACGTTTTATTTCAGAAATACAATGCTCACCTGACTCACTCATACAACTTACGACTTCTGTGGCGCTCCGGGCGCAGGTCTGCCTGCGACGCAGGAGGTTGTGTGTTCGATTCCCGAGTTAGGACGAGGGCGAGGGTGACGAGGTAGTACAGTCAGCTATTCAGATATGTATACACCCAAGTTTTCATTTTGATTTTAGTTGGAACTTTTTAAATAAAAATCCACGCACGCATTTTTCGAAGAAAGTACTCATCTTACTTATCATGATGCGGTAAATCTATTACCTATCACAATTAATATAAGCTTACTATCTAGTCAAATTGAAAGCTTTTTATATGTATACACATATTTTCGCAGCTGACTGTGCCTATACCGGAACCTTGATTTAATATAGTCAGTACTTAATATTGGATGCTATGATTTATTGAGTTTAGCATTTGCAGTCGTGGGAATCTGCAGATATTGCAGTTGGACTGAGCCTAAGGCCAAGTGCATCTTGAATCATCGGTAGTTGATATAAGAAATACCTATTGGTTTAATCGCTAGTACCTAGTAATTTATATATAAAATATGACTTGTCTAAGTGCTTATTTTGTAAGCCTAAAGAAAAAAATACCATGGCGTCTATCTATAATATAAAAATGAATCGCTGAATGTGTTGCTCGCGAATCTCGCGCAAATCTCGAGAGCAGCTGAACCGATTTCGGTAATAATTTTTTTAGAATATTCCATGAAGCACGAAGATGGTTCTTACAGAGAGAAAAAAGAGTATTATATTTAGATATTTTTTTTTATTGCCTGTTACAAATGACTACCCGGGCGAAGCCAGGACCGCTAGTTTTGTATAATAGAATGCACACAGATTCATTCCCCATTCCCCAAGTTCAATCCAACGATCCATCCACGTTTCTGTGGCAGAGATCGCTCTTGAGCGATAAGACCGTCAAATTGTCACATAGTTTGTAATTTTTTATCTTCTATGTTGTATTGTAAAGTGTGCTTACCATAGTGCTTACCTACTAGTGTTAGTACATTTAGTAATTCACTTGTGTTTTTTATATACGTGTCATCTTGTACTAAGTAATGTTATATATCAGTAACTACATAACTTTGTTTGTGTGTTGAGTCTAATAAATAATTTTATTATTGTCTTCTTTTTTCTTTAAATACCGAGAGAAAAGATAGTTTGAAGTTTGACGACCGATGTGGCGCGGTGGGCGAAGGTCCGCCTGTGACGCAGGAGGTTGCGGGTTCGATTCCCGCCTCGGAACAATTGTGTGTACGATCTGCAGATATTTGTTCCGGGTGTTCTGGTCGTTTTCTATGTATAATAAAAAATATCTATCTATGTAATGTATTGTATTATGTATATCAGGTTATCTAGTACGCATAACACAAGCTTTGCTTACCATGGGGCTAGATAATGCTGTGTGAATTGTCCAGCATTATTTATTATTTATAGTCTCCACTCATGAACAGCGGTTGTGTTGAGTCATTCGTAGTTTTCCCCGAGGCGTGGCAGTTTGAAACTACCCTCAAATTGTCAGCAGAATTGAACAATACTTGTTTAGATTTCCCCGTACGTTGACAAGAAGAGAAGATGAGTCAAGACTCCTGCTGTAACACACATCAGTCTCATATTTTTGATATTTTTTGCAATTGTTTTTTTCTTTATAAGTTAATTGAGTTATTTTTATTCAAAACTAGCTCACACCGCGGCTGCGCCCCCGTGGAAATCTATGTGTCAAATGGTTTAAATGATAAAAAGTATCCTATGTCCGTCTCCTGGTTCTAAGCTACCTCCCCACCCATTTTCAGCCAAATCGGTTCAGCCGTTTCTTGATTTATAAATAGTGTAACTAAAACGACTTTCTTTTATATATAATAGAAGCTTTATATAGTATAATATAGATGTCATACGTACTTTATGTTTTGTACTGCAGCAGCAAATAAATGAATGTCTATGACTATGTCTATGTCTATGACAATCCTTACAATAAATTCATCATCATCATCATCAGCCTATATCAGTCCACTGCTGGACATAGGCCTCCCCCAATGAGCGCCATTGCGCCGTATCCTCAGCTTGCCGCATCTAGCATCTACCTGCAGTCTTTCGCAAGTCGTCATCCCATCCCTCCCGGAGGGCGTCCTACACTACGTTTACCGAGTCGTGATCTCCACTCAAGAACACGTTTGCCCCAGTAAATATTATACAATAAATTATTATTATTAGTATTACAATAAATTGTTATAATACAAAACAATAAGAAACATACGTAGCATTTACGTCATATTGGTTGCATACGTTATTAGTTACAATGTCCTGTCAGGACATTAATAATGTATGACAGAATTATTTACTTTATTCTATTATTAGAAGTGCAATAGATTTATACCTATTACCTTGCTACTTAGGTAATCTTACGCAATAGTTCAGAGTCGCAGTAGTTCTAAGTTATAAAGTCTATGGCAATATAATTATTAAAAAGGTATTTTATTTATGTATATTCTACTCAGCGAAATACACTGTTTTAGCAACCTATTTTTTTTTCCCCTGGTACTGTCCACGATCCTATCCATCCATGGTTGTCTGGTAGAGATCGCTCTTGAGCGATAAGACCGCCAATTGTATCTAGTTTTTTAAAGTTTTTATTTTACATTTTCATTTTATACTTAGTGTGCAATAAAGAGTTATCTATCTATCTATCTATCTTTAACAACTGATCCCAATTCAGATATATAGTAGAGAATGATTGTGTATTTCCTTTACAAAATATTACTATTGGTATGTCCCGAAAAACGAAGTTGTTCTCAAGGCATCAAAAACAGTCAGTTTTTAAACCATCATATTGGATACATTCCTTGATATAATTTTAATAAGTAAAAGAAAAAAGTAAAATATCATTTATTTCTTTAGGCTTACAAAAGAAGCACTTAGACAAGTCATATTTTATATATAAATTATTATCAAATAAAATTATTTTACTGTTCACTTCAATTTTTTGTCCACTAGTGGAAGAAGTGAAAAGAAACCACAATACATTCTTTGATATAATTTGATGCGAATACATCCAACTTTATAGGTGCAGTACATTCAACCTTTAAACTTATTTCTTACCACATTTCACCGCCAAAGCTCTACAAAAAAAAAGCCGAACCATCAAAACAATCGCCACAAAAAGACCTGCACTAGAAACGATTCAATTAAAAGCTTCAGTGAGTACCTACTCAGAGGTTTACTCAATGATTGATCCGTCAATAAGTACATAAATCCATTAAGGTTGTACGAATGCGTCTGTTAATTGTGCATTTCTGCGGCTGTCGGGGTTCTAAGTGATGAGTAAGGTAGCTTTGGTTCCGGGTTTAAAGTGCCTTTGAGAATCCGTTCTAATTCTATAAATGTGAATGTAGGATTGTATGTAACCTTTTTAGTCTAAATGACTGAACGTAACTGTGTAAAAGTCGGAAAGGAAATAGATGGTATTGATAGGAAGGATAATGAAATGCTGCGTAGGTTGTAAAGTCATCCCTACGTCAAAAATTCAAAGAAATAAATATAATGACAGTACCGTGTCAATATATTTATGAAAACTTGTTGTACACTCATAAAAATATCAATCGGTTCACTAAAAAAAGTGATATACATAATATAAATACTTGAAATAAGAATAAACTCGCTGTGCCCACAACTAGGCTACACAAGATAAATGTATCTTTTAAAGGGCAATGTATACGCTTCTACAACAAAACTCCAAATGAGTTGCAAAAATTATCAATAAACAAATTTAAAAAAATTGTGAAACATATTCTTTGTAAAAAAGCTTATTACAAAATATCAGATTACCTAGAAGATAAAAAAGCTTGGAACGAGTTTTGCTCCAACTCAAAATCTACCAACTTACAGATAAGCAAATCAAATGTACTAGACACATAAGTTATGAACATACTAGTGGTTTCTTCTCACTTCTTCCACTGGTGGACAAAAAATTGAAGTGAACTATAAAATAATTTAATTGATAATAATGAATAGTATAAATATGACCTGTCTAAGTGCTTATTTGTAAGCTTAAAGAAATAAAAACTTTTCATTTTCATTTTCATTTTCAGTCATCTCACTGAAGCTGTAAAAATAGTGCACATTTCATAATAATTTATGTCAGTATTTTGATCAAATTCCCATTATGCAAACTAAATTAAAATAACTTTGCAAAATAAAAACTTAACCTTCTTTGAAAAATATATAGATGTCTGTGTTTTTTAGTAGGTTGAAAACACTGACAGAACCACCAAACCCTAGTACTAAGTCAGTAAAATGGTGAGTCCCAAAAACCCTACGAATTCAATAGTTATCTAGCATAAACTATTGGATTCGTAGGGTTTTGGGGACCGATGATGTGTATGATCTATAAATATTTGTTCTGGGTATTTTTATATACCTATAATAAACAAAACATTAATGTAATGTATTCTATTATGTATGTATATTATCAGTCATCTAGTTTCCATAACACAGCTTTCTTGCTGGCTTGATGCTGTGTGGATTGTTCAGCATTTTTTATTTATTTATTCAATACCATCTTAGCTATCTTCTATTTCTCAATGCGATGGTCCAATCCAATAATGGATTATCGTAATGAATGTTCTTAGTTCCATTAAGTTTTAATGAGTTTAGCTCAAACACAAAGGTTTAATTAGAGCAGCGTTCATTAACATAGGCTGGTGTCAAAACACGCGGTTTGACGTCTGCTGTCATCTAAATGTCAGGGATGTCACGTGTCAATGAACTGATTGTGTAAGGTAGGTTTGGGCTCGAAAGTGTTTTAGTGAATCGACTATAGTTATTATGCACAATAAAAGGGTAAAAATTATCATTCAAGTTATGTAAGAAAAACACCGTAGTATGCGTAATAGCGCGTTGTAGGTAGGTATAAAATGTTTATCTAGCTCGGTCTAGATTTAACAAAACCCTGTCTAGCTGATTTATGCATTTTTGTAGTTGATGTTTAGATGTTTTAGATTTTGACAGAGTTAACGTTTGTGGAAAATATGTTTGGTCCTAACCAAGTCCACTCTTACAAAAGATTTCAACGCGCTCGTTAAGATTGATATGCTTGTTGCTTGCCAAAACCTTTGACGCGTTTAGATTGAAAAAATGGGTAAAAATATGTAAGTAGATCAGACTCAAAAAGGAGCTATGACTTTAAGAGTTTGTCAAATAAAATCGTCACTGAGCACTGACCCTGCATAGATGGAGGCTTCCGTCATTTGGGACCGCTAGGTAAAGGGACCGCGATAGAAAATTAATAAAATAATTCAATCCGGCGAAAGGGACCACGGTCCCTTTACCTAGCGGTCCCAAATGACGGAAGCCTCCATAGATGGACATAGTAATTAACGTCATCTGTTTAGTTCTAAGGAAACATTCATCGTTTTAATATTTATCAAATATATCGTAATATAATTAGCCCACTGCACCGAAAATGTTGCTTAAAATCAACCAACCTCCGTGGCCAATCAAACTTATGGCCGTTGTCATCGCCTGTACCGAACTACAAATTCCTCTAGATCCCGTGTACACTTGCGGACAAACAGAGTTGATCGGCTTAATGTCGCTATCCACTATCCGGTGTCCACGTGCCAGATTAATGTATGTGGACTGTCGGGGGAATAGCTTTCTGATAATATATTTTTTTTTAGATATTTTTATTTATATTTTTTTTTTAATGATTTACATAAAGAAAAATATTATGTTATGGCCAGCTTTGGTCTGTATACAGCCTCCAGAAATTACATTTTGAATTAAACAATGCCTCTTGTAGATAAATTAAATAAACACTTGCTATTTCGGTGGTTAGTTTTTAAGCATTGTATGTTAAATAAGTAATTTAGGAAAAACGAAGCATAGTTCTCAAATAGAGTCAAGACAAAATAGCTAAGTACCTAGTATTTCAAGTGATGGCTGGTTATTGTAAATAATTTTTGTTCTTTATTTTTTGATAAAAAACGGGCAAACGTGTTCTTGAGTGGAGACCACGACTCGGTAAACGTAGTGTAGGACGCCCTCCGACCAGGTGGGATGACGACCTGCGAAAGACTGCAGGTAGATGCTGGATGCGTCAAGCTGAAGACAGGGCGCTATGGCGCTCATTGGGGGAGGCCTATGTCCAGCAGTGGACTAATATAGGCTGATGATGATGATGATTTTTTGATAAGTTGTTTAATATTTTCTTGTTTACACAATAGCCACACAACCGCCATGAATTTGATTATAAAGATTCTTACGATACATATGATTAAAAATACGTCAAGGCGATTTTCCCCCTGCAAGTACCGTGTGACATCTACGCTTACCCATACTTATTTGTACCTCAAGGTGTATGATTAATGATGCAGTGATGTAGCCATGAGCCTAACGGAGCTTAGTGGACGAATTTGGAAGGTTTGTTAGAAGTACTTTTATTTTGAAGAGATATTATAGAGGTTTGAAGATTTTGGCCTTTAGGTATATCGGTTGCCGCACTGTTCTTTTTTTAAATCGTGGCGCAGGATTCAGGCCTGTTTTGAGTACAAATAAAAAAGTCCATTAATTAATGACCAAAAGCATATGTGAGATTAGATGAGAGAACTTTTGAAATAAATTCATTGAGGCAATCGTTATTTTCATCTGTGCATATCTCAGACACCTGAAGGTATTATTTTTTTATATTATATTTATATTTGTTTACGTATCCTCATAACAATTATATAAATTTAATTGTGCCAGAAAAATAGTGTGATAGCCGATGTTAGGCCCACTTTTCATACAAAAATCTTCCAACGCCTTTGACGCCGTAAATAAATAATTTATATATGGTCACGTCTAGTTTGCTTTTTAAAGATTTCAGCTCTCCTTTTTGCCAAGTGATTACTCAAAAATTCTTCGTGGTCCAAGAACAAGAAGTATTTATTCAATTTATTATTTATTTTCAATAGATAATAAATAACACATAAAATCTTCCAGAGGAATACAGAATTTTGTCCAAATCGCTTTTAAATGAACTTCTAAAAACAGCGCCTTTGCACCAAAGGAATTCTTCGTTGTCTTAAATATGTTATTTATTATAGAATCAAATCTTGGGAATGTATATCCAAAATTGGTAAATCACTCTAAAACTAAAAGCAAAAATAGAATTACCAAAATGTCGTCTGCCTCAAATTGGTGCTCTTAGAAAAATAAGAGCAAGTCATGTCTAATGGTGGTACGGGCATTAGGTAGGTACTTACTGAGGTTCGAAACAAAAAATAAGTATATCAAAAGGCATTTGGGTTATGCTGAGAACTTTACACATTTGGTTAACGATGCTGGGTTATCTTTTTGGAATTTGTTTGATTATCATTAGATACAAAAATAATTTATAACGGGTTATTTACCATTGTTTTTGTTTTTACCTTAGGAGGACTTCAGGGGAAAGTGGAATAAGCCACATAAGTTATCTACGTGATTCATCATCGTCATCATCAGCCTATAGCAGTCCACGGCTGGACAGAGGCCTCCCCCAAAGAGCGCCATAGCGCGCTGTCTTCAGCTTGCCGCATCCAGCAGTCTTGCACAGGTCGTCATCCCACCTGGTCGGAGGACGTCCTACACTACGTTTGCCGAGTCGTGGTCTCCAATCAAGAACACGTTTGCCCCAGCGGCCGTCGGTTCTTCGCGAGATATGGCCGGCCCACTGCCACTTCAGCTTGCTAATTATTAGAGCTATGTCGATAACTTTGGTTCTCTGTCGGGTGTATTCGTTTCGAATCCTATCCTTCAGAGAAACCCCGAGCATCGCTATTTCCATAGCTAGCTGAGCGCCTTTGAACTGGTGGTCCAGCCCTACGTTATTAAAAATATTATATTAGAAGAAGCTAAAAGTGATATCTTTCAACTTATACATAATCTGAAACTAATGAGTACTTGTAACTGAGAGCAACATAGTCTGAAACTGAATAAAGCTTGTAACTATGTGAACCAAATAAAGAAACAAAATGACGTTTTGTTACCTACGTTTCCGAAAAATCAATTTCTGTATACATATAAAATCAACTACGTAATTTAAACTCTATCTATCTGGCTTTTATTCGTCACTTTACTTTGGCGCCAGGTAACCTATTTCGCACATTCTTGTTGGTAATTCAATTATGTGACGTTTTACCTACGGTTTTACATAAGTTCTATACAGATATTCTGTGGTTTTATTCGCTAATAAGGTCTAATTCATCAAAGCAACGCTATGTTGACCCACTTTTGGCCAAAGTACATAGTGATATTTGAAATTGGTTAACATGTAACGTCACAGGTGTGAATTTATGTGTCGTACTAAATAATTTCTAAAATTTTTTTTTTTTTCAGAAATTACTTGAATCCAAACATCAATCTCACTTTATTGTCAAAATTGAATATTTGCTTGGTAAAATTATTTATTGTACTATTCTTGTAGGTACCTACTTTTAAAGTTGTTTGAAGCTGGGTACTGACCGGTGTTATGGAGTATAATGTACCGTTCACAGCAGCATAATATGTTACGCCGTGTGCTAAAATTCGTTTTGTTGCTTGTTGCGAGCTTCCCCTTCTTTCCCCTTACTGACTGCACGAACGCTCGCTGTTCAACACGTTACATTACACCTCGTAACGACGGTCAGACCCCACTTTAATAATTTACTGGAAGCAAACTGGCTCTTCTTTGAGTTTGTTTCTCAATAAGCGGTCATTTAAAGGCTCCAAACACTATTGAAAAGACCCGCGACTCGACAAAACACGATGCGTGTTTAGTTGAATCAAATATTAATGTTCTATGACCAGAATCAGATTATAAACACCCGACTCAAAGAGATTCACGTAGAGGGTGTGTAGTCAGTGGTCGACATTTTATGTCGCGTTGCATTTCAATAATGTGTTCGCGCCTTTGCGATTCGATTTTCGGTCAATGTTTCCCAATTTTTTTTTGGTCAATAGACCTTTGTTTGACAATCTCTCACAATCTCACCTGATGGAAAATATATAGACGTAGCCGTTGATACATCACAAAGGTCTAGAAGATACCTAAACCTTTTTGAACGACGGTTCTCATAATTTATGTTTTCTGGATTGGTCAATTAAATACAACACTCACCAAGGGCATTCCCGTATTCACAGCACCATCGAATATGGAGACAGTATCTACTTACGAGACGTGCTAAACGGTGGCGACGTTTCAGCTCGAATGAGACAGTCACGAAGTTTCGTCATCGTCATCATCAGAACCAGTTTCAAGTTAATATGAACGAGTTTACTGGAAATTGACGTTTAATAAGTAAATACGCGTAGTGTCCCGTGCCATGATCCACGCCACGTCAGATTTATACGGAGAATAAAAAAACAAGTCGTATTTGTAAAATATTTCTACGATGTTGACCAGCGCTGGTCGAATCCATCCTTAAGAGAAATATCTACCACTGCTATTAATTCATCAATATGTATTTATATATTTACTTTCTTCCTCCTCACGTCGAAGCCATGGTCCTCAGAATGAGACCACTGATACTCCTCACAATTTGCTGTAAGATATGCTTACCTGGTGAACATGGTGGCACAGTGGCGGTACAACGCACAGGTCGGCGTTCCCTCGCGCCGGAGCCGTTGTCATCATTGGCACGAGACCACTGTGACTCCTCACTCACAACCTGTCAAACAACAAGAACAAATTAAGGTACTCAGGCTACGGCCTCGTTTCCTTGAAAAAACATATCCTCAAATAAGAACTACATCATACACTATGTTGCCACAAAAACAGTAACCTCTCGTTATTGGCCAAACCACTATATTTGTCTCTCCTAAAACAGTGAGCACAAACACTCATTTAAGCCTAAAAAGGACTGCTAACCGGTCCATAATTAGCATTTAGCGCACACCAATCATGAGGCATCATCCGAATGTGCCCAAAATGGTCCGGGGAGGGGTCTTTAGTTGGCACTCTCGTATATGGAGTGTCAAAATTCTGGTGGTCATAAAACGCTAATGAGTTACGACCTTTGCCGACGAATGAACGCGCTGTAGGCATTGGGCAGTTTTTATCAGTGAAATAACGTATATGAATTTAGGACTTTACTTTTTTGTGGTTTTTGTTATTATGGTGCGTAAGCCCTCGCACTCGGGGTAATCTTTAACGGCGCTATAGACTATAGGAAGTCCTTAAGATTTTCGATACGCCAGTTACTTGATTTCGTGTCGTAGTTGGCTAGTTGCTTTCTATTTAGATTGAAAATAATTATCTTACTAGAAACAATATTAGGTCACTACATGGCTAATAATCGTCGTACAAACATGTTGTAAAATTACAATTATTGTGCCATAATGCCCGTACTTTACGTACGCTCGCTCTTAAGACAAAATTACAGTTTTCAATGCACCAATAATTTTGGCCCAAAGTGTATAAGGACCCGATTAAAATGATTGCGTCCACTTTCGGATCAATAAATTGGACATCTCTTGGTGTATAATTTTAATGCCATTATTTGTAAAAGCGGTGTAATTGGGATAAGTAAAGATGTCGATGACCATTTATCAAATACTTGTGATGAAATACTGATAACCGCCAAAAATGCTGAGAATCTCTCACAGCAAGAAAATTGTGTCGCCTCTAGTTAACTCCTATAACTCCTAATTATTTTAGGTCCCTAACTAACTCAACACCCTGTAAGAACTTTCCTTGTTTGCTCGGAACACGACAAAAATGTCATCTTCCATCCCTTTGCAGTTCGGATTTAAAAAGCATAAATACAAAAGTCCCAGGTTCAATTCAAGAAGCCAGCTTTGAGTAATGCTATCGCAATCCTGTGGGAACGTATCATACATACAAAAAGCAAACCATAGACAACAGTACTAAAGAAACAATATGAGAGAGTACTGGCCACTAGCAAATCGAACAAAACAAATGCGGTCGTATTCTATTATGGGTTTAGGCTGTCTCCCTTCATCGCACACAGATGGTAAAGGACAGCGACAGCGGTTGAAATGTCGTAGGTCATTAGGTCCTTGCCTTGTAGGGTTCGTAATATGCCAATAAGGTAGCAAACCGTGACTTTAAAGGGATACCAACAATAGGTTAGGATTTAAGTAATGCGTATGCGATGACTTTGATAAACTTAGAAAATGCAAGTGGGTAAATTAATGTTGGCCTAGAAAACTAGTTATTTCCACTATAAAGGGAAAATCCTATCCTAAGTTTTATCCATGTGGAGTTCAAAGGATTAATATAAATATAATATAAAGGATAATAACAAAAAAGTTTTACAACACAACCCTCGACCACAACCCCTACCTAAAATGCATGCTTTTGGATATATGTAATTATTTTTCGTACAGATACAAATAAATGTCGGAACAATTGTGTACGATCTGCAGATATTAGGTTCCGGGTGTTCTGGTCGTTATCTATGTATAATAAAAAAATCTAACCATATATAATCTATTGTATTAAGTATATCAGTCGCCTAGTACCCATAACACAAGCTCTGCTTAGTTTGGGGCTAGATGATGCTGTGTGGATTGTCCAACATGAACGCAGGCCATAATGTCAACGCTGGAAATGCGGGTTAGGGATCGCAGTTCGGTTATGAAAATTCGCCCCACGTTGGTACCGGTACAAAGTTGACTGAACTGAGTTTTAACTACCTAATGAGAACAAAACTCATAGACCCACAGAGGAATTAATAACCGTAAGAAAACTCCGGTTTGTCATACAAAAGTCATACGAAATGTCGATTCAAATTATGATAAGGCCCAGTGAATTAGTTCTGGTAGAACATAATGGCCTACGATTAGGTTTTTGATGGATGTAGGATGAGAGAGTTTTTGGAGGTGGCATTTTTTGGGAGTTATGGAAGTTTGTATTTATTTTTCACCAATCATTACAGCAATATCATCATCATGCCTATGTTAGTCCACTGATGGATATGGGCTTCCCGTAATAAGTGCCCTAGCGCCCTGTCTTCAGCTGCCTATAGTAATATCTTATTCAATAAATTAAATAATATACTAAGGCAAGTAAAACAAATAACAGGTAATATTATAATTCATCAATAGGTACACTTCACATACACTAAGGAAATTATATTAATTTGCTTGACATTGATATAAACAAATGAAAAACGTCCTATAACTTCTGTTGATTGAAACATTTGAAAAAATTGAGTATTGAGTATAGAAACAGACAAAATAGACTTATATTGAAGCTTGTGGGAACGCAAAGCTTTGCTAAAGTCGCAGATTTTTGTTTGGTGAATTGATTGTATTATTTTTTTAGATGAAAATTATGTATTGCGTGTCTAAAAACTATTGTTTTGGGCTATGAAAATGTTTGTATATCTCGCAAATTCGGTTTAATCGTCGTTGTTACTTGACAATAACTAGTCAAACTCTGAATATAACTAGAGAATAATATTTACTTATATCAGCCCCTTTGGTCCCACTACAAGCCACAATTTTCACACCGCTTTGGCTAACATGAAGCAAACTTGTGATTTTATTGCCGCATCCAAATAAAATCTCATCTATTTCATAGCTCTATGCCAGCAGAAGGTCGGTGAATGATGCGGTGTATCTCAGATGAGGGCCACAAATCGAGTCATTCTGATAAGCACAACTAGAGCGATGCCAAGCAAAGCTGCTTAAGACTATTGCACACTAGAGCACTGGAGATAGCTTAAGACGGATCTTGGTCTAAAAGTAACGGAAAACTTCTTTATTCGTACACATGACGCCCTATACGATATAAAAGTAATGTATGCTAGTTTTAAGGTATATATTACTATGGACCGTAGAATAAGCTAAATAAGATCTGTTACCTATCTATGGTCTATGACTACAAAAATAATTTATAATTATTAATGTTCTCTTATGAGTTATGACATTCCGTTTCAAATTATAACTAGGATTATTTAATTTTAATTAACATTACTAACATGCATTATTAACCAGATCTTGGAATAACTATTATAATATGTGTATCAAGTTTATATCAAGAGGAAAGTTTATAAACTGTTTGACACATAGATTTCCGCGCGAGCGAAGCCGCGGAACGCAGCTAGTATACGATAATAGCTAGTATATGATAATTTATATAATAAAAATTATAACTTTTTAAAGAGAATCCATTCTATCGAGAGCTTAATATTTCCGATACAAGTTCTACCAACAAAGTAAAGCTACTTGAACGTAACCACAGAAGTTAAAACGAATGGGCATTTAATACCTTTTAAAGTGCCTTTAAAAAAACAGATGTGCCTTAAACAAAGACCACCTGCACCCTATGGTAAGTAACCGCTAAATGGTGTTAATTTCAAAGGCTCCAGACTTCACCAATATAAACCTTAAGATCAAAGCTTTAGGTATCAAGTTCGTGTGAAAGGTTTTTCGGGATGGTACACATTAAAAAAGTGTTGACATTACTGTCAGGGTACAGAAGTACATGCTAATGTGGGTGTTAAAAATGGGGGGTCAATATTTGTGGGCAGGTAAGGTGTTTGTTAGGGTGTTTTCAAGGTTAATTAAAAGACAACAAGGAAAGGAGCAAGGTATACTATGTATGTACCTCTCTGTCTTTCTAACAAGAGCTACTGGGGTATAATTATATTTTATAGATACTAGGACGATCGATGTGGCGAGGTGGGCGAAGGTTCGCTTGCCAAGCAGGAGGTTGCGGGTTCGATTCCCGCTTCGAGACAAATGTATGTACGAGCAGATATTTGTTCCTGGACATCATCTGACCCCAAGCTAAGCAAAACTTGTTTTATGGACACTTCGATAGGTAACTAACTGATTTACATAATACAATACATTACATATATATTTTATTATTATACGTAGAAAACGACCACCCGAACAAAACCCACAAGAAATATCTGCAGAACGTACAAAAAATTGTTCCGAGGCGGGAATCGAACCCGCAACCACCTACGTCACACACGATTCTTCACCCACCGCGTCACAGAGGTTGTCTATAATCTAGTTATGTACTGAATTGATTCATCTTCAAGGCCTAAAGTAAAACGTACTTTACCCTCCTATAAACAAAGTATGAATTTCCTTACTTCGTTTATTAGTTATTACTCACTGATGAGTAAACATCCTAGAAGGGATCAAATCCTGTTCCGAAGCTTCCCAGACGTAAATATAAATATGGCGGTGATCTAACCGTTGATATTTCATTGATATTATAGTAATTATAGTGATTATTCATTATGAATTGAGATAAATATCATGTACAGTCAAATTAGTTAAAATAACAACTCATTTTTGTTTTGCAGGAAGTAAGAAAACACAGGTTTACTACGTACAAGTGGGTACCTATTTAGTTTATGTTGAGGAGAAAAGGGAGGCATTTTTTTCATTTCAACTTTTGTTTTTGTACCTAGGTATATATTTAGTTTATGTAGAGGAGAAAAGGGAGGCATTTTTTTCATTTCAACTTTTGTTTTTGTACCTATATATTTAGTTTATGTAGAGGAGAAAAGGGAGGCATTTTTTTCATTTTAACTTTTGTTTTTGTACCTATATATCTAGTTTATGTAGAGGAGAAAAGGGAGCCATTTTTTTCATTTCAACTTTTGTTTTTGTACGTATGTATTTAGTTTATATAGAAGAGAATTGGGAGGCATTTTTTCATATCAACTTTTTTTTATTTTATTTTATTTAATCTTATGCTAATAGTTTTATTGAAAATTGAATGCTAGAATTATTATAGTTCATGTTTTGTATTTGTAATATGTTATTTATGATGGACTAAGTTGTCTGAAAAATAAAAATTTATTCATTCATCTGTCTAGCAGGCAGTAATCTCTAAAATTGTTATTTACAGAGATTAACTCTATTATTAGACCAAACAAAATGTTATTCTAACGTTTATAATATGATATGTGACCTCAAATATTATTTCGTTTAGTAAATGCTCCTTTTAAACATATAAATGTTGGTGCTGATTGTACCAACTCGTAATGAGCCAATTTTGTACCAATCAATGATAAAAAAGTATACTTACTTGGCGCTACGATAATTTTGACGCTGATTTTGAAACAAACGAGGTGCTAGATTTTAAAATAAAACGTTCCTTTTGAACTAAAAGTATGTTAAAAATATGGTACTAGTTTTAAAAATGGAACATACCTTTAAACATCCGGAACGTAAGTTACAATTCTGTAATTTTGGAAGAAATGCTACTGACATATAAAAGACCTTCTCATTGTGATGCATCAAGAAAAGAAATCAACGTTAAAAAAAGAAAAAAGGAATCGAAATGCGCCCGCGTACAGATCTCGGTCAGGCAGCGGAGTTCTTTTGTTTCCAACTTCGAATCAGCCAAGTCTTGAATCTAGATGCTGTTTTTACTTTTTTCTCTTTTTCCCCTATGGCTTTTTCTTTATTGTCTCAGTGCGGCGGATAAAAAAAGTCGGTGGCTTATGCCTCTCCATTGATATGGGTTGAAATTTAAATATTTGCTGGGTATTCGACGAGTTTCATCTTGGTACTCAGTGTTTTTTTTCAAGCATCTGTGTTTTCATTGTAACGTTTTTATATTGAAACTGTATGGTGGAATAAGTTGCTAAATTCCGATGCGTATTTTGGTTCCTGTTATTTATGGGCAGGTTTTGACTTTGTATTTTTTTCCGATGAACCGTCATTTATATTAAAATGTTAACTTAAGGCTTTTTTGATGTGATTATACAGCTTACTATGCGTGTAAATAAACACGAATATGAAAAAAAAACGTAGTAAAAATAAAAAAAAATATGGAGATTCAAAAAATCGTTAGTAACAAGTTTATCCCCTAGGGGTCTAGAATCACCCCCTTTCAGCTTAATACACATGTTGTGGCGCCCTGTATGTATAAGTATTAAGTTGGTAGATATGTAAAAATACTAAAAATATATTTAAAAGGTACATAAGATACTAAACCTTTTATTCGTAATACTCTAATCTATTTACGTTAGAGTGAGAAATAACATTGCTTAGCAACTGTTGTATATAACATGAAATAAATAATGCTAGACAATTCATACAGCATTATCTAGCCTCAAGCTAAGTAGAGCTTGTGTTAAGTGTAACTAATAGAAATCGATAGATACTTAATACATAACATCATCATCATCATCAGCCTATAGTAGTCCACTGCTGGACATAGGCCTCCCCCAATGAGCACCATAGCGTCCTGTCTTCAGCTTGCCGCATACACCATCTACCTGCAGTCTTTCGCAGGTCGTCATCCCACCTGGCCGGAGGGCGTCCTACATTACGTATACCGAGTCGTGGTTTCCACTCAAGAACACGTTTGCCCCAGCGGCCGCAGCGGAATACATAACATAGCCAAAAGATTATTATGAACTAGTTTATGCCCGCGGTTTCGGATGCGTTGTTTCTATGGTAACGTGTTAAGGTTATATCTATCCCATGGGAACTGATTTATGGGATAAAAAGCCCATGTTTTATTCTAGGTCCAGAACTACTTGTATGTAAAATTTCAGCCTGGTTTGTTTATTGGTATTTTTGCGTGAAGAAGTAATGATGATTTTTTTTCAAATCTGACAATGATGATCAAATACTTGTTCTTCTAAGGCTGATTACAACTGAGTCTACATCTCTATCTCTCTCTCGTCAGGGGGATTTTAAACTAATTCACGTACTTTGTCCTTCAAATGTCAAAGCTCTTGTTCGATGCTTCCATACAAAGATGTCTTTCGTCACCCGTCCAGAAAAACACTATGATCATTATTTATGGCTGGCATTCATCAAAACCAAATACTGGTGACATATATTATGTTTCTTTTAATGTTTATAGACTCTACGGAACGAATACATCCGACAAAGAACCAAGGTTATTGACATAGCTCAAAGAATTAGCAAGCTGAAGTGGCAGTGGGCCGGCCATATTTCGCGAAGAACCGACGGCCGCTGGGGCAAACGTGTTCTTGAGTGGAGACCGCGACTCGGTAAACGTAGTGTAGGACGCCCTCCGACCATTTGGGATGACGACTTGCAAAAGACTGCAGGTAGATGCTGGATGCGGCAAGCTGAAGACAGGGCGCTATTGCGCTCATTGGGGGAGGCCTATATCCAGCAGTGGACTGATATAGGCTGATGATGATGATGAGACTCTACGGAACTTAGAGATGATTTAACTTTTGGTAAAAACCTCCCTACATCTGGCCAGCCTCATTTCTTGTACTTTGCTGCATATCAGGTGTTCCCAGCGAATTAAAATTGAAAACGTAAATTTCAACTCGCATGCCCGTTTGTTTATTCTATGTCTGTATTTTGTAATGTTTTTTCTCTTCTATTATTTGACGACCTCTGTTGCGCGGTGGATGAAGGACAAATGTTTATACGATCTGCAGATATTTGTTTGTCCGGGTGTTCTAGTCGTTTCCTATATATAATTTAAAAATATCTATCTATTTACTTTATTGTATTTATTATGTATATCAGTTATCTAGTACCCATAACACAAGCTCTGCTTACCTTGCTAGATAATGATGTTTGAATTGTCTGGTATTATTTAAAATTTATTTATTTAATTATTATTTTCTTTTCAGGGCTTGCTCTCAGCAGTGGACCTATATAGGATTCTGTGGTACCTACTTAAATATCATTATGACATTAACAGGGTTTAAATCTATTGTTGTCTCGAGTTTAAATCTAACGCTTATAAAACTAACCCATTCTGTTTCAAGGTTGTGGTAAAATGTCAAATAACAATGACAGCTCAGATAAAAATGCGAACGCAACCCGGGCCATATTGTGTGATTTACTGATTTGCCTACTGATATAGCTTAACTAGAAGTGACAGAGCAGCGCTTGTCAAAGGTCATGTAACCTGTCATGTCATGTTTTGTGTTTCGAAAGATTTATTTCAAATACTAGACTAGTTTTAGCTTAACCCCTAAATAATCGGTAAGTAGATATTAGAAATATAGGAATTGAAACGTTTTTTGAAACTCGGTCCTAAAATATTGTTTCGGACACATAAAGGTTAAGATTGTAGAAAAATAAAAATTATTAATTATGAATTGTATCTACGTACCTACAACTAAACCCATTTTGTTATCAGTTTGGTATTATTGAAACGGTTTTAAAATACAAGGAAAAATACAAATTTTGCCTAAAATTGGTTTTGCTTTTAAGTTGTCATCATTAATGCTAAATACCAAATAAATATTTATTGCTTTTGATATGCGTTCAGCGGTTGTAACTCAACTATTTACTGAAACTTCAAAGAACTTGTTCTATTTTTAAATCAAAAGGTTCTTGCGTTGCGCTTGACCTTGTTCTATTTTCAAATCTCTTCCAATTTATTTTCGTCATCGTTTTTTTGAACCGCTTGGTTCAATTAAAAAACTTGACACTGATCGGAACGGTTTCGACTACACTGTAGACCTCTGACCTTTTTGCAACGAAACTAAATTTCTTTGGACCAAGCGGTCAGAATACTAGTGGTTTGAACAGGTTCTTTGATCGATAAAGTTATGGCAGTTTTGATCTTTATTTTATAATAGTCAAGTCAGGTATAGTATACAAAAATATAAGTTACGCTTTTTACTTGTGCAAAATTATTTTTCTATCAGCGCCGGTTTGCTTTCTATAATCATCAGACCAACAAATAATCTTTGAGATTTTTCTACAGACTCTCGAAACATTTCTTTATATTTCTTTTTTTTTTTACTTTTCTGGTCCTAATAACCTACTTACACACAGAAAAAGTATTTTTGCACTTTCGTTAGTTTTGCATAGTTTTGCAATACCTATAGTTTAATCTAATAACAAACAACCTACATATTTATCTAATACACTATCAGCCCAAAAAATCCATCATGGGTAAAGTACAGGAAGAGTGATCTACCGAAAATATTGGGCAGACAAAAAATATAGGTACTGAGTCGATGCGTCATATGACCCATAAAGATGGACAAAAACTAAGAATGGAATAGGTAGGTTAGGTATGTACCTATAGCCAATTGGCATTGTGAACATACTATTTAGGAGTTCTGCTTTTTTTACATCAATTAGTATGCTACGTACTACATCTTTTATTCTCTTGGGATAAAAAAAGACAAATTATGTTGAGTAGATGGACTGAATTTTGGCGTTTGAATACGTATTATTGTGAGGAGATAAAACCTAATCTGCTATATACCTACTGGCTTCTTTCCACACTTTTTAAGATACTTACGTATCTGCGCTAGCGCAGCTTTTGTTAAGATATACGTAACATGCGCTATAAAATTAAATATTTGTTAAGTTACAGAAAATGCCTTGAGTATTTAAGACTAATTAGTATTTACTACATTGATCCGAATAACTATTATGAAAATTTGTTTATTTTTGTATGCAAGATGTTTCTTTTTTGTCACCGAATTGTCGTCAATTAGTATAAGTCATTGGCTGAAAAACAGCGTCTATCACAAAAATTTCAGCACACGCTGAGCCAACCCCCCTATTTCGGCGCAGGGTCATGGAGGCAGCCTTATTTTTATTACCACCCTTTTGTGTCACTTGCCTCCATGATAAACTGTTTTTGTTGTACGTTTGTTCATTCTATACCCGTATTTTGTACCTATGTCTAAATAAATGTTTTTTCTATTCTATTTCTGGTAGATATTTATACAAAAGAAACTCAGACTTACCGTTTAAAGTCCCGACTAATCCGAAATGTCTATTATCTCTACAAATCAATTGATGAAAATTACAGCCCAAACACAACTATTTCTAACCAAATCCAGTATTTCACACCTTCAGTTCACACTTCTAACAAGTCAAATTCACGCCCTTGTAAGCTGCAACCACTAAATGAAAATTAAGCAGACCTAGAGAAACGTTTAGCACTGAAATCGGAACACTCTATGTAAATATACTTCGAACCGAATGTCACTTCCAAAGAACCAGAGTCCGTGTAAAAAGTTTACGTCAATCGAGGTTAAAAATCATCCGTTCCATTTTTTTTTTGTCGGGATTCAAACGAGCCAATGGGCGTTCCGAATGTGGTTCGGCTGTCAACGCGGTTTTGACAGGTCGCGTGTCGCGCACGCGCGGTCGTGTGAGCGTGCTATGCGCGCGGGCATCGGCGCCACACTGCGTTCGCGCGCTTTTGGACCTATGAAACCTTCGCAGCCTCCAACTCTCTACGTCTTAGAACTGTCGATTATTCTAAAAGATTTTCTCACGGAAAGGATTCAGTCGATATGTAGATCTGTCGACGGAGTAATAACGGTTTGAAGCGTCTTTGACTGATGTTAAAAAGGCTCTTAAGCCTTCTTAATTTAAACTGGTCGGATAGTTTTATTTTTAAGCTGGATTATTTTATAAATGAACGCTCGTGTTATGGACCGAGGTTGATTGTATGAGCTTTTTGTGTGGTTGATGTGTGAACAGATCTGTCTAACGAAAGTGAAACTACTTTTGGTAGGGCTAAGGAATTTTTTTCTGTGTATAAAATTAAATTAACTTAAGAATGCTCATATTTATAATATACAATATATATTAATTTTAAAAGTTTATATTAGAGAATAAATATTTCAAAAAAATTGCAAAACTGAATATAAAAATATTATGCAGATGGAAAATACTAAACCGCAGAACAAAAGACATCAACGCGCTTCAGCTTAAATTAACTAAATGTTTAAAAGACTAATGTCATTTTATATGTGTGTGCTTATAAAATATATTTAGAAAAGATACCTAACTTACCTACATTACTGACAAAACAATAAATTTCTTTCCGGCCCTGGTGGGGGCACAGAGAGGGGCCTCGAGGATTGGCCTCATTACCCCGGCGTCAACTCGAGGGGTGACGACCCCTTGGTCCTTGGGTTTTGTGGGAATATCTTTTTTTCCCCCATCTCAATGTTTTCTTTTTTTTTGGCTGCATTTGGTTTGTATACATATTTTTTTCTTTTTTACATTACTGATTTAATTCAGGATGGCAGCCAATGATTTTTCCAGTAGTAGAACGAAATACAAAGCTTAAAAAAAAATTAATTAACTTATGGGCATGTTATTTGAATTTGAGCAGAATGACCAAGATTTAAGTACCTACTCTACCTACCTGCCTAACTACGCCAAGTGTGTGTGCAACATTTGGCTAAGTCTTATTAATAAAATAATATGTATTTTTTTGCATAATTACATCTCCATATTATAAATGATTAAAACAAACTATTCCTATAAAAAACAAGATCCGACAGATACCACAAAATCAAAAACTGAGTAAAAAATTACCCATTTTACATTAAATATATAAAAATAGAAGATTGTTATTAATTATCAACAAAGTTAAAATAAAAAATTACAAAACTTTTAAAAATAAATGTCTACTCTAAAAAGTCAACCTCTGAAACGTAAGCAACTACGTAAAAATTAGCAGACTCACGCTAATCAGACCCAATAACTTTAACAGTGTTACATCAAAAATGTCAACATTCAATAGAAGAAAAAAACAGCCAGAGAGAGACAACAAGCATTTACTCACTTACACCGATGTCGCTTCTACTTCGAATAGAACAGGCGTCATGCATCACTGCGAAACTCTGCCCACAACCGAGGCGCACTCACAAACAAGCCCTGTCTTGCTCCCACACACGACTTTGGTGACACTGTAAATGAAAAGAACGAGACAGTAGTATCAATGTTTTTGATTTTTACTTGTAAAGATTTTTTGTGAAATATAGATCAACATTGAAATAATGTGTCATTGACCCGAAGTTTCGGTGAGTTGAGAGCAATTTGCGGAAATGATTGAAAAAGCAAGTAAACATTGCGGTTTTTGTTATTTCATCGGGACAAGTAGTGCTCTGGATACTTAAATATACCATTATGGGAAAAAAAATTGGGTACATGATTATTATAATCAAACTTGTAGAAAACGCTTTAGGTCGAACGAAGCAAAATACTTATTGGGTAGAAAATTTTGAGTCAAACGATTCCCCTTGTCACTTCTTCCACTTGTGGACAAAAAAATTAAGTGATCAGAAAATCAAAATAGTAGTTTTTCAAAACTAGTTTATTATGACTACCTATAATAAATAAAAACCTGTGGAAACTTAAAATTAGCCGTTTCACACTATGGTTAGTATTTAGTTACCTAGCTATTAGTTGCTGGTTCTCTTAGAAGGCTGCGTAATTTCTTACCCATTGCCACTAAAATTTCTCTTGCACAATCTCTCTTACTTCCAATTCTCGATTATGCCGATTCATCCTTTCTTGATCTTACTGAGCAACAGTTAGACAAACTTGAGCGCCTGCAGAATGTCGGGGTAAGGTTTATATTTGGCTTGCGCAAATATGACCATGTCTCGGAATTTCGCAGGAAGCTCAAGTGGTTACCTATACGGCTTCGCCGTAATTGTCATATTCTATCTCTTCTCTATAATATTCTATTTCTGGCCTCTGCACCCCCTTATCTCAAAGAACGTTTCACCTTTCTTCATCTTTCTCACACTCTTTCTCTCCGCTCTTCTTCAACCCTTATGCTTCAAGTACCTGCTCACTCTACTTCCTTCTTCGCCCAATCCTTTACTGCCCGGGCTGTGCAACTATGGAACGCATTGCAAAATATCGGTGAGGCGTGCTAAGTCATTACCAACCTTTAAAACACTGTTAAAAGAGCACTATTTGTCCTGCTGTCATTAAGCGCATACCTGAGATTCTATGATTATAAGTAGTATATGTATATTTTATGATATATATGTAGTATATTTCTATGTAAGTACTATAAGTATTTTATTTATAATATCCCATAACTTACAAGCAGACAGATCCCCTGGTACTGTCCACGATCCTATCCATCCATGGTTGTCTGGTAGAGATCGCTCTTGAGCGATAAGACCGCCAATTGTACTTAATTTTTAAGTTATTACTGTACATAGTTTATAGTTCAAGTGCAATAAAGAATTTTCTATCTATCTATCTAACTATTAGTTTTCCCAAAATTATAAAAAAAAAAATATTGTTTATCACCTACCAAAAAACCTAAAATGTCTGTACCTGATGCAAAAAAATAACATTTAAAATACACAAAAAGAATAAAATAAAATACACAATATAATATAAAAAAATACAATGAAACATTTTTTAATTAAGAAAAGTTAATAATGACTAATCATAATTATTATAATACTTCATTATTTTGTTCTGCAACAGGAATAAGGGCAAAACTATCTCATCATTTTCAGTCAGCAAAATAACAAAATTATAATTTGGAATAGTGTCGATTCACGAGCATAGAAAAGAGACGGCAACATTTTAGTCTAATTAGTTTAGTTAGAGGTTATGCTAACCGAATAGACACCTGCAATATGTTCTTGAGTGCAGACCATGACTCGGCTAACGTACTGTAGGACGCCCTTCGATCAGCTGTGGAATTACGCAAAAACCATCCAACCTATATTGACATTCAAAATCCATTTGAATGGCCTTCGTAATTTGAAATTATATGGCGAAGCCCAATAAAAAGGCTTCCAGGCAAATTGGCTTTGATTAAATTGAGTAGGTATCTAGTATTCGCGTAATTGCACAGCAGACAACCTGCAAAAGACTGCAGGTAGATGCTGGATGCGGCAAGCTGAAGACAGGGTGTTATCGCTCTCATTAGGGGAAGCCTATAGTTATGCTTATGTTTTAAGGTTACGTTTTAAGGACCGTATAATAAGTTAAATAAGATCTCTTACTTTTCTATGGTCTGAAATAAAAGATGATTATATTATTGTATTATTATGTCCAGCAGTGGACTAATACCTAGTCTGTAGATGATGATCTAGGTACCTATCTAACATACTATCAACTTTAAATCATTTTTTACAGGTTTATGATAGGTACAAATTGCCCAAACACATGAATTTGGTTCCTTTCTACCCAAAGCACGCCAGGAATCCCAAACATTTGGTCACAGTACACTGATGCCGAGAAATGCGTTTCTTTGGTACTTAATTAATTTACCGGTGCATTCTAAAGAGTTTTTACTGAGGATGAGTTAATTGAGGCGATTTGTTCGGAATTTTGATAACAAATAAGATTCATGCAGTATCGTCCTTACATTTATTTCATTGTCGCTAAGAAGGATTTTTAAGGAATTGTTTATCGTATGACTTTATCATTTCAAAAGCTATGCTGCTCATCATGCTGTATTCTCATCAGATGTTTATTAGACTAATTAAAATTTACTTACTATTAATTACATTAGTGTTATTTAAAATACTAAAAAAACCCATTAAAATCGGATCTCGAAGACACTGATATTTCGTTGCCCGTTTTGGAGGAATTAAATATAATAAAAAAATAGAATCTCCAAAAAATTCTATGAAGTCTTAAAACCACAGCATATTTCTCCAGATCGCTTGTAAAATATGATCTTTACCACAAGTACCAACAAGCTTACAGTGAAAAATTTTACCAGACGAACCAGAAACGCGATGCTCGCTACGCTCGCTCATTAAATACCGCTGGGCTTTTCACATAGCATTATCTAGCCTCAAGCTAGCAGTGCTTGTGTTATGGGTAATAACTAATATACTTAGCAAACCTTTTTGTTTTTCGGTTTGCAAAACTACATACTATAAATAATTATTTGTAACTGCACGATTATAAAATACTCAACTTATAAAGTCTATCAGTGAACAGTTACTTGTTCAGCCACGTGCAAAGCGATACTCAAACTTTTTATCCCACTATGACTCACCGTTGGTGTTAAACTATGTCTTTTTTACCCAATTATCCTAAATTCCGAAACAAACCTACAAAAAACAGAGCTCCCGAAATTCCATTCATTCTCACGCGTTCCGAATAAATCGATACGATGCGACTATTCCGTGTTCATCAAACAACCAGAAAGCTAAGACCACACACTCTTCTACACATTGCATTGAATAACTCTAAAGTCACAGGTCTTTGAACACTGGTTCTGACATTATAAAGTCCACGAAATGTAGAGCTTTATCTTCGAAACATTTCGAAAGAAATTCTTCATACTACGAAGGTCTTCGAGATTGGTAATGGAGAAAAGAAAAAGGGCAGCCAATTTCTAAGGAACTGATAGATATCCAGCCCGTTACAGTGTAAAAGGAATTTAAGGAATTTGAATTGACTTTAGAAGATAACGTTATAACTTAAATAAAAAGCCTTTTACCTAGATTTACAAAAGATTATTTATTCGATACTACGATATTTTATAATAAATAAATAATGCTGGACAATCCACACAGCATTATCTAGCCCCATGGTAAGTAGAGCTTGTGTTATGGGTACTAGATAACTGATATACATATTACAATACATTACATAGATAGATATTTTTTATTATATATAGAAAACGACCAGAACACCCGGAAGAAATATCTGCAGATCGTACACACAATTGTTCCGAGGCGGGAATCGAACCCGCAACCTCCTGCGTCGCAAGCGGACCTTCGCCCACCGCGCCACATCGGTCGTCAAATGTATATATAATGCGTAGGCAGCGGGATTTTATTAAAATAGGAAATGCTATTGTGTTCAGAATTAGCAGCCTGAAATGGCGATGGGCCGGCCATATAGCTCGCAGAACCGATAACCATTGGGGAGTAAAGGTTCTCGAGTGGCGACCGTGATGCACTGCGAAATGGAGTATGGGAAGACCCGATGGACTGACGACATTGTAGCGGTCGCAGGGAGTCGATGGATGGAGGCGGTTCAGTACCGCTATTCGTGGCGTTTGGGGGAGATCTATATTCAGCAGTGGACGTGTACGTGCGGATAATGATGATATATAACTTATTTTAATCAAATCTCCCCATATTTGCGGTTTTTCCAATAAATTTAAATTGCAGAACGCGCCTAGATCCTTTTAACCAATTTCACAAAATTGGTTATATACGTTTACCATTATCGTAAATTATATTCCCAATCCAATATTCCAAAGTAATCGGGTAGTCTCAAAGGATAAAGGCACGTGTACATTGAATTGTTTTATCCCGCACAAAGGCATTCGACGCACATTGCACTCCAATAAAACATATGAGATTACCTGCTTTTGCTAGTGAGGCGCCATGATTTATCGATAAAAGTATTTTTTTTATTCTCGAGGATTTGAATTGTTGATAGTACTCTACATAACAATAGCAGCTTAGGGAGTCTTATTGCTAAAAACGTAAAATTTGCCTAGTAACAGATCACATTGCACATAGTTTTATTCCTGTGTATTACAAATGAATATAATAAAACTAGCCTGATTTGAGTTTCTAGCTACTTTTTGTTGAGCATTTTTCAACACAACATAAGTAAGGCTAAAAAGCTTTACATGAAAAACTTCTCCGAATGGAACTGCATGTATGAGTATAACTTTTTACTTAAACATTACGTGATCAAGTGATTAAATTTTAAAAAGTGGCCCAGAGTTTTTCAACGAATCACTTATTTAACTTCAGTGTTGATGCACCATTAACAAAAAATACTTTCCATAGACCATTAGAAATTCTAGACTTAAACATAAACCATAGAAATTCATTTTCATAGACCGGTCCGTACAGAACACTTAAAAATATCATTACAAAAATTACTCTCTCTCCGTTAAGAAAGAAAGCCATTATACTTACGTCCACTGCTGAACGTCTCCGCCAAAAAATACAACTTAAGTAAAAAAAATAAAAGATAAAGAAATTACCATCGACAGACCTGAATATCGACATGTATGGGGAATACATGTCGATATTCAATCCCTAGCACATCGAATGGAACTGCATCTCACCGCGTGCGTTGGAATCTCGCGTTACGCAGCCTATCCCACTTTCCATTTCCTCACTGCATTACTGCAATACCTTTTTATATGTAACTTATACCTTTTTATAAGAAGTAACTTTTTATATGTGCTGCCTTTTTGTGCTACTTTTTATAAAATCTTATTCGAAAACAATGTTGCGTGCCTGAGGGAATTTCATCATTTGGTAATGCTCCTTTGTAAGAATAAAGCTTTCTTTACCCAATAGAGTTAACCAGTCTCTTGCAAAGAAATATCATAAGATATTCGTCAGACCGAGTGCCATATAGTAATTAACTAGGTGAAATCAATTGCAATAGTTTGGCGGCGTTTTTAACCCTGAAAAGCCACTTAGCTATTTTCATATTGGTATTGGATTAATACCTAAATACACACACATAATCAAGAGCACAATTTAAATACCTACAATCACCAAGTCAGTCTCATAACCTTTCTACAAAAAAAGACTAACTGCAAAATATCAGATGATATCATACTAATATTATAAATGCGAAGTTTGGATATTTGTTAGGTACCTCTTCCCGCCAAAACTACTGAACGAAATGGAAAAAAATTCATTCAGGTAGGTCTACGGCTGGAATAAAACATTGGCTACTTTTTATCCCATAAATCAATTCCCATGGGATATAAAAACCATAAAACGTTTCCATAGAAACAACAATTGCCAAGCCGCGGGCAAAAACTAGTTTACTTATAAAAGCGAAAAAACTCACTGACTCATCAAGAAATCTCTAGTTTCAGAGATTACTTGATGAGTCAGTGAGTCAAGAGCTATGATGCTGAAATGTATCATGGTTCCTCTCATACAAAAGCTTTGGCTTTTGAACTTTAAATTCCGTTCAGTTTTTACAAACATTGAACCTACGACCCGTGCTTCTGAATGTCAGCTGGAGTTATGGTCTCCATACAATAACATTGCATTACATGTAGTGTATTGATGCACTTGAGTGCACACTTAAGGGTTAATAGAACTGCAGATTTCAGACTTATTTATACTCAAGTAGGCACCTACACAATGACTAAAGCTCTGGGCCCTTATCATCATCATCAGCCTATGGTAGTCCACTCCTAGACATAGGCTTCATGAGCGCCATAGCGTCCTGTTCTCAGCTTGCCGCATCCAGCATCTACCTGCAGTCCTTTACAGGTCGTCTTCCCACCTGGTCGGAGGGCGTCCTACACTATGTTTGCCGAGTCACGGTCTCCACACAAATGAATATTTCCGTGCAAAAAGAGGAAGAATCCGGGAATAAAAATTACCTTTGTTTGATTCCGGGCATGTATAGAACTATGCATTAAATTGTGCAATGCCTTATCAATTCCTGAATCCACCAAGCGTTATGGTATACAAAAATCTTGTAGCTTCGCCTTAAGACCACCGAAGCCGGCACGGTAGCCAAAGGTCGCGGGTTCGTTCCCGTCCGTGCATAAATAACCTTGCCTACAATAATACCGATCATTTTTGTCCTCATCTCATTGTTTTAGTATTTATTGTATGCGGCATTGTTCATTTTTGTTTTCTTAAAATATATCCTGTAATGCTGCTATAAAATTTTGAAGCTAAGACTCCAGTTGAATTTGATGTGAAGTGTTTGTAAACAAACCGCCCATGCGTAACCTAAATATAACTATGTTGCCGTGTATTTTGATACATTTACGTTCCTTAGTTTTTAAATAAATAATGCTGGACAATTCACACAGCATTATCTATAGCCCCATGGTAAGCAAAGCTTGTGTTATGGGTACTAGATAACTGATATACATAATACAATACATAACATAGATAGATATATTTTATTATACATAGAAAATGACCAGAACACCCTGAACAAATATCTGCAGAGCTTACACACAATTGTTTCGAGGCGGGAATCGAACCCGCAACCTCCTGCGTCGTAGGCGGACCTTCGCCCACTGCGCCACATAGGTCGTCGTTTTTGCTTGGGGCCTTAGTAAGCATAGCTCAAGAGTTTAAAAAATATTCGTCGTTCTTTCGAATGAATGATTTTTCCGTTTATCATTCAACCAAATCAACCGCAAGAATAAAAAACTGGCGATAGAAATAATAATAAATATTTATGGACAATCCACAGCAGATGTCTGATACTTAATCAAATACATTACATAGATAGTTATTTGTAATATTTGCAAATCGTACAAACATTTTTCCCAAGGCGGGAATCGAACCTCCTGCGTCGCAAGCGGACCTTCGCCTGCCGCGCCACATCAGTTGCCAGTAAAATTTAAACCTAAAACTAATTTCTAAAACTCTAAAAGTATGAATCTCATCCATATCTCATTATGATTTATTTATTTATTTTCAAAGAATGAATGAACCTTTGATGCTATCCAGTTCTTACTCATATAAAACAGCAAACCTTTTCCCGCCATTCAATAAAACTGCACCGTTTTTGCCGCCTTGAAATCCGTTACGGTCTGCACTGGTTCTTGATTTTATTGACATGTGAAAATCAGCATCACTTGCCACAAAAACACTGAAGAATCTACCCTAACTACCTCTCAATAAAGGTGATTCTCACTTTGAGCATCCGCAAATAGCTCTGGTTTTGGAACAAAGGAGTAAAACTTCTATTGCGATTGGAAGCTATATGTTGAGGGAGTAAGGTTGAGGATACTAAGTTTGTAGAACTAGTGATGTGGTAAAGTTAGTGATATTTTACGCGTATGGAGTGACGATGTGACGGGGCGGCATCCTCTGACGAGCCCAATCAATTTGTTGAGCGACAATACGCAATACATCGTCTCCAAACGAACTCGCTAACACCGGGAAAGGAGGTATTCTGGGTGGTTTGCGTTAATACTGCAGTGAAATATAGTTTTTTTTATACATAGGTAGAACCTAAAATACTCGTATAGCTCTGTGAGTTAGCAAGCTGAAATGGCAGTCCACCAGCCATATCTCGCGAAGAACCTACAACCGCTGGGGCAAACGTGTTCTAGCAGGACTCTATAACTATGGCGTACGGTCGTTAACATAACGCTAAGGGTTTCTCTCATAGTACTATATATGCCACCTGCGGCTTCGCCCGTAGAAATCCATGTATCAAATGGTTTATACAGCTTCTCCTTGAATCACTCTAATTAAATAAAAACTGTATCAAAATCAGTTGCGTAGTTTTAAAAATCTAAGCAAACATAGGGACAGACGGACAGCGTGAAGCGACTTTGTTTTATACTACATATGTAGTGATAGTGATTAACTAGCTGTGCCCCACGCCTTTGCCCGCGTGGAAATCTATGTGGCAAATAGTTTATAACCCTTCCTCTTGAACTACTCTATCTCTTCAAAATCGGTTGCAAGTTTTAAAGATCTAACCATGCATAGGGATTTAGAGCAGCGGTAAGCGACGTTGTTGTACACTATATAGATCAACAGACGTATCAACTTCTGCCCACCTAAACGTAAGAACCGCAAAGCTAACCGAATAACCCCGCGCGGCGGGTGTCTCATACAAGATGCATGGTGCGCAGGAGACTCGAGGTTGTTTTTGCACAGCTAATGAAGTGGCCGCTCACTCATTAGGCCGTAACGAGGCCGCCTGGCTCTAGACCTTAGGGCCAGGGGGAAGAGTTAGGGGATCAACTTGCCATATTGTCTTATTTCATTTTGTGTGATCTTATTAATAAATATTGATTACGAACGAATTCTATGAAAACAAATAGATTAGGACGAGTAATCTGAATTTATTTGTTAACCAACAAAACAAAAGAGGAGGTTCCATGTTCGGCTGTACGTACTTTTTTATGTATTTACGTGTCAAATTCTCTGCCAAACATGTATCGATATATAAAATTATTTCGGGCCTAAGGCGTCTCCATCCATCGATTCCCTGCGACCGCTACAATATTATCGTCGGTTATCGGTTCTCCAAGATATATGGCCAGCCCATTGCCACTTCAGCTAGTTCTAAGAGATATGTCGTTTACTTTGATTCTTATATGGATTTCTAGATTCTATCGCGTAGAGAAACTCAGAAACTCCAAGCATAGCTCTCTCCATAGCTCGCTGAGTGACTTTAAGTTTCTGCATGAGGCATATAAGATGGAACTACCTCTCCGAATCCTTCAGCCCACTCTACGGACCCCAGCGACCTGCGAGGGACTCGAAACGACTGCAGCTTGGAACTCCTGACATCTGTACAGTAGGTTATCATAGAACCTTCGCTGTAAAGGCCACTCGGCTATGGAACAGTCTTCCCATTGAATATCGCGAGGCATCCTCGATAAATGTCTTCAGATCTAGAGTCTATAACTATTTTCTTTCGCAAGAATAATTCGGTACGTAATTATAATTATGTATTAATTATTTATATAGGTATATATATTAATGTTTAAGTATAATATAAGTAGCTTAGTATCATTATGAGTAGTATATTTTATTTTCTCTATTATATGGCACTACCTACCAAACTGTTGTCCACACTACCCAAAGGTTAGCAGGTAGAGAATGCTATCTAGCATTATGCTCGCCTATGTACAACTTTTTGTGCAATAAAGTATATTCTATCTATAGTCGACTTGCAATAAAATCAAAATATCAGACCCCATAGTCCGGGCACTAGCAGGTTAGCTAAGCCTACTTGAATAAAGACAAATCCAACTTAATAAAATCATTTATAAACAACCAATAACCAGTCGTTTTAATCACGAACTGCCATTAATTGGCTTTTAATAATGGGTTCGTAGATTTCAAACGGGAATTAATAATTATTCAACGCGATAGGCCATCGTATCGATCGCGGGATCTATTGTTTCTGTTAACATTTTCTTGCAAATAATGAGTATTCAAAGGTTTTTCGTAGAGAACTGGATGAGACATGCTTAGCTTTATTTTTGCTTAGTCACAAAATAACATCCGTCAGACACAGAATGCTGGGCAGCACCAATAGCTTGCTAAGGGTTCTGATGGACAGACAATGCAGTAGCCTGCAAAGGCACTGGATGTCTAGTCTAATGAACCCTTATGCTAAACAAATTTAATATAAAAACGAAATGTATTGTAACTGTTAATGTGAAAAATGTAATTTTTAACTACCAATACTAAACATAATATGGATGTAATTGTGACGATCGATGTGGCGCGGTGAGCGAAGGTCCACCTGCGACGCAGGAGGTTGCGGGTTCGATTCCCGCCTCGGGAAAATCGTGTGATCGATCTTCAGATATTTGTTCCAGGTGTTCTGGTCGTTTTCTATGTATAATAAAAAATATCTATCTATGTAATGTATTGTATTATGTACATATATTAGTTATCTGGTACCCATAATACAAGCTTCTGCTTAGCTTGGGGCTGTGTGAATTGTCCAGCATTATTTATTATTTATTTATTTATTTAATTGTCTGAATCAATAAACGAATTTAATTTAAGTTTAATTTTAGCAGAAAAGTATTCAAACGCAAAGGCCTAGCTATCAAAACCATGCTTGAATGTGATACATTTCTTAAAAATGACCTTGAGTGTGGCTTAGCTTAACTTAGTCCATGATAACTTAAAATCAAAAGCCTTATGATACGAAACATACGAAAGTTTTTGCTACCTGCCAAGAACACGATGTGAATTAATACGAAATATAATTAATAATTAACACAGGTTTTTTCTGTTATAGTAGTCCCAAAATTAGTTAAAAAAAAGATATTAGGGGCTACTTTTATTAATTTTAAAATTGGAAAAATAATAATAAAGTAGCCCCTAAAAAAGCGTAAGTATAATTTGGGCGAACCATAAATTGAAAGAAAATAATCAAGTAATTGTTCAAAATCCGATTTACTATGACGTCATCATAAAAAAAAGATTCGTACATGTACGTTGAAACGCTTCCATTCCAGCATAAAGCAACACAGATTTAATCCACTTGACCTGCCTTGAGTTATGAAGTCCAGCGTCGATAGCACGCATGTTCCCCGTTGATTTATAACAAGAAGCCGAAGGAATTGCTAATTTATTATTGTTTTGTCATCGATGCAAATGAGGCTTAACAGTTTGTACGTTGAGGCTATTTTCATACAAATGTCTAAAATACGGCACCATTTAGTCTGAGTTAGGTTAATATATCGGTAGATATTTTATGCCGCTAGCAGCCTTTGGGTTAAACGTGTTCTTGAGAGAAGACCACGATTTGTAAACGTAGTGTATGATGCCCACCGACCAGGTAGGATGACTACCTGTCAAGGACTGCAGGCTGATGCTGGATACGTCAAGCTGAAGACAGGGTGCTATGGCTTTCATTAAGGGAGGCCTATGACTAACAGTGGACTAACATAGGTTGGTGATCCTATGGTCCGTCCGGATGATAACAGAGGCATCATCAAATCTCTTTTTAAAAGTTTTGTTGAAAATTTGACAGCTTTTTTTAACCCTCATCATGACTCAGCCAATGTGGGCGGACCATTAACAAGGTTCTATTTATTGCGAGTTTGGTTAGTCAGCAATAAATAAAGAATAATAATTACAGGACAATCCACACAGCATCATCCTAAGCCCCAAGCTAAGCAGAATTTGTCTTCAGAATTTGTGAATGGCCTATGGGTACTAGATAAATAAAATAAATAAATAAATAATAAATAATGCTGGACAAATTAACTCACACAGCATTATCTAGCCCCATGGTAAGCAGAGCTTGTGTTATGGGTACTAGATAACTGATATACATAATACAATACATTACATAGATAGTTTTTTTTTATTATACATAGAAAACGACCAGAACACCCGAAACAAATATCTAAGTAATCTAATCTAATATTTTAAGTATATAAGATGACTGATATACTTAAAACTACATTACATATATTATTTTTAATGTTAAGCATTATTTATTTATTTATAGCTTGTCGTTTGTATGAAATACGTATGAACGAATTCATCCTATATAGAAATATAAACAATGACGTTATTTCAACTAATAGGGATATCTTATTGCAAAATCTTGCTTCATTTTATGCAAGTTTCGATTATTATCTTTCCCGGATTATTTATAGTTTTTAGTTCCTAGATCCTTTTATAGTTAGTTATTTACCTCTTATAATTTAGTTATTAACATTATAATAATACTGTGGGTATATATAATAATTAACATTATAGTTTTTTTTGTTTTTAATTAATACTAGCTGCTCCACGCGGCTTCGCCCCCGTGGAAATCTATGTGTCAAATTGTTTAAATGATAAAAAGTATCCTATGTTAGACTCCTGGTTCTAAGCTACCTCTCCACCAATTTTCAGCTAAATCGGTCCAGCCGTTCTCGAGTTATAAGTGTTGTAACAAACACGACTTTCTTTTATATATATAGATTTGTTGATTTTATTTTTCAGGTTCATAAAAAAAATATGTTTTATCAAATCGACAGTATGTACGCAACAATCAAACCTTAGTAATCTAACTTACGGCCAATAAGAGATTTACAGTTCATAAAATAAACTTACAAAATATCAACAGTCTAACAAATATATATAATAAACAAAATCAAACAAAATACAACTTACAGAATTTAATAGAAAGGTACAGTTAATTAAAAAATGAAAACTTTTATGAGAAAAATTTTATACAAAAATAAGTACTTAAGAAAAATAAGATTTATTTTACTTCGATTCGAAACACCCTGTTTGACCATTTCAAATTAAAGGAAAAAAAAAGAGAATAATCGGAAGGCTATTTTTTGAGACCAACTTACTAGTATCGAGTCATAAAGAAAAAAAACTAGGACTATTTTCGCGACCGTACCACTTACTAATATCGAAACATTTAATTTAACCTATTCCTTTTAAATTCAATACTTCAAATAATTCCACGGCAAAACCATTGCACCAAATGCAATACCAAACTAGTTTTCATTCCAATCAGAGAACTAACGCATAACTTTGTGCGTATTTATTATCTGTGCAAGCAATAGATTAGATTACCTACTCGTGCGCTTGCGCCGCGTATCGCACATATGCCCCGAGGCCTATTGATATAAATTGGCAATCTTTGTTGCTATTGAAGGTAATGCACATGATTGTGGGCACATAGAAGAAAAGCACGTAAGTCCCGGTGATTTAAAATATACATAACGGGAGAAGAGTACGTTGTCTTAATTGTTTAGCAGATTGCAAAAATTGTAAACAAAAAAACACAGACTAATAAAAAAAAATATAAAAAGTCTTTTAAAAATTAAAAAGTATTTCTATTATATTCTAAATAACGGGATGAAAGTAAGTACGTCGTCTTAATCGTTGAAAGAATTCAAAAGTTTTAAACGAAGAAACACAGACTAATGAAAAAAAATCAAAAAAATATAAAAAGTAGGTAAATGTCTCTCTAAAGAAATAAAAACTGTTGATTTTGATTTTTGATTTTGAGTGCTTCACAAGTGAGCTTTGTCCTTAAGCATGACATGTGGACGGAGTATTAGATAACTCAGGCATCTAACATCGGTACCTAATAGGCATTAGTTACTCTACTCCAAGAAGCTATTGGAAATTTCCCGGTGGCTAGTTTCTGTGAAATTTCATAGCAAACAATCACAAGAAATAGTAGGAAAATCATTTTATCAGTTTATGATCTACATAATAAAGTGAATTCGTAAAATCCAAGTTGAAAATTACATGGTTATAAACAGTTACTAGCAATTTATTATTAGTTAGGTTAAGGAAATTAACTTGATTTTCTCTGAATAAATCCACTCCGCTTTGGCTTACATCCTTCTAGTATTTGATTATTATCAAGAAAATTATGAAGATTTCTGATAACTGCTCCCAAAAATACAAGGTGTGTCGTAAAAAGTGGTAAAGCCTTTACCTACGGGTAGCGGGCAACATAGCTGTACTGATTTTTTTTTACCTATGTGTGAAAATTTACCCTTACCCATCATAATTCATTCGACGACCGTTGAGGCGCGGTGGGCGAAGGTCCGCCTGCGACGCAGTAGGTTGCGGGTTCGATTCCCGCCTCGGAACAATTGTGTGTACGATCTGCAGATATTTGTTCCGGGTGTTCTGGTCGTTTTCTATGTATAATAAAAAATATCTATATATTTATTAGTATTGTATTATGTATATCAGTTATCGAGTGCCCATAACACAAGCTCTGCTTACCATGGGGCTAGATAATGCTGTGTGAATTGTCTAGCATTATTATATTCAATAAAATAGATATAAATATGAAAAAAAATATAAATAATGGATTTTTTCTGATAATTGGAAATACCAATTGTTTTACTATTTCGTTGATGTATTTTATTATTTTTTATTATTCGGTTACTGAAGTGACACTAAACAAAATTACACCATGGAGGTCAAACTTTTGAAAAAAAAATAGCAATACACATTTTTGTTTGTTTAACATGGTGTATAAGAAATTCAAAGTCGCTCAGCGAGCTATGGAAAGAGCTATGCTCGGAGTATCTCTGAAGGATAGGATTCGCAACGAATACATCCGACAGAGAACTAAAGTTATCGACATAGCTCTGAGAATTAGCAAGCTGAAGTGGCAGTGGGCCGGCCGTATCTCGCGAAGAACCGACGGCCGCTGGGGCAAACGTGTTCTTGAGTGGAGACCACGACTCGGTAAACGTAGTGTAGGACGCCCTCCGACCAGGTGGGATGACGACCTGCGAAAGACTGCAGGTAGATGCTGGATGCGTCAAGCCGAAGACAGGGCGCTATGGCGCTCATTGGGGGAGGCCTATGTTCAGCAGTGGACTAATATAGGCTGATGATGATGATAAGAAAATCTGTTCATTTGACACACAAAAATGGCAAGTAGTATTTGATAGCACAGTTAACCAAGAATACCATAGCTAAGACAGATTGTTACACGATCAACGTTCAACTACATGGCTTAAAGTCACTTAGGCATATTGTCTCATCAACATTAGTTTTGTAACGTCCAAGCTATTATATAAATAGGCTGATTCTACGATCCGGCGGTGAAATAATCTACTATCTTAAACTACTTCAAATTTTCTAATACGACCTAAAACAGTGCTGCAGGTTATGTATGGATGTTATGTATTTTTGTCCCCGATAAATAGTTATCTATTAGCAAGCTTGCTTGAAATCTGGATAAATAAATTACAAAGACCCTGCTTAAATCATTTTTGACTTTCAAATTCAAACATTCCTTCTCATACACATAACTTAGAACTTCTAAATTAAGACATAAAGGCAGTAGGCTTTGTCTCAGTGCAGAAACGTGACCTAGCAGGACCCTATAACTATGGTGTACGGTCGTTAACATAACGCTAAGGGTTTCTCTCATAGTACTATATTGTACTAGCTGTGCCCTGCGGCTTCGCCAGAAGAAATCCATGTGTCAAATGGTTTATAAATCTTCCTCTCGAATCACTCTAATTATTTTAAAAAAACGTATCAATATCCGTTGCGTACTTTTAAAGACCTAAGCATGCATATGGACAAACAGACAGCGGGAAGTGACATGTATGTGTCGAAATAAATGAGTTTGGTCTACAGCTGGACAAGCAAGTCAACTTCAACTTGACGTATCAAGCATTTATCAGCAAATTTTCGCAGATCATCATCTTAACTGAATACTTCTTTCATAAAAAGGTAGTCCAAACAAATCTTCAATAATATTCATGTAAATCCAGCGGAAAATGTTAGGTGTAGTAGAATAAATAATAGATATCTAACAATTTCCAATTGCAATACCAATAAATATCGTACACAGCGGACACTGTCGACGACTGTTCAGTGGATATGAAGGCAGCCATTCCGGACCCCAGCCGAACGATTTTATGTCACAATGACGATGTTATCGAATGTGCAAATGTGGCTCAAACTGGGGGTCCAGGGGAACAAAACATTTTTGCAAAGAAATAAATATGCTCTGAGAACTCGGGGTTTGACTGCATGCCCGTATTGGTTAGCGCTGTAACACAAATGCATAGAATTGTGACTAGTAATCTAATAAAAATGATGCTGAGACCTATATAAGCTAGTTATAGGTGCTTGGGTGTTAGTGGATAGCTAGTTATAAACTTTTAAATATATTCCGACACTCGTACGTTTTCTTATCTCCATGCTAATTTGATTTGAAAGTTAATATAAACATCCTTAATCACCATTTGCAAATTAATAGATTACACCTACCAGCCAATGATGTATAAAAGTAACTTAATAAAATTTATTTTCCACTCACAAAAGGCCCTACGTTTAATTTGCGTATTCTAATGATCTGTAGACATTATTGACCTATTTTGCGAGGGGCTGGTGTTTGAGGTAGGTTAATAAAACCTCTACCTTTTACAAGTCAGCTAATTGTCACTAATTGATAAAAAAACTGTACGTATTGTTTCAGATGTATCAAAAATGTTGACCACCAATGAATCCAGAACAACACACTATTAAAATAACGAAACAGAATACATGCTCTAGTAGCGCCAGAGAAAGATAGCGAGAATAATAGTGCTTCATCTTAAAATGTTTAATTAAGACGTCCGATGGCATAAAGAGGAATAAAAGTGATACAGCGAGAAATAAAAGTGAGGTACAGTGAGGAATAAAAACAAGGTACACTAAGAAATAAAAGTGGAAAGAGTTACGTGTGAATTGGCCATTATTAAATTTTATTGCACGGGAGCATGGTTTGGATAATGTGACTCATTATGTATTTATAGTAGCCATTGAAATGGTCATTTTATAATTCTGGCATGTCATATATTTATTTTTGTATATCATTATCAGCCTATATTAGGCCACAGATGGACATATGCCTCACTTACTGAGCGCCATAGCGACCTGTTTTCAGCTTGCCGCATCCAGCATCTACCTGCTGCAGTCTTTACAACTTCTCAACTAAACAAACTGAAGATAATCCTAGTGGACAGGGCATACTACAGTTTAGAAGAATTCTTAAATGACAAATTAGATGACGCCAATGTCGCTGATCCACACTTATAATACCTATTTATAACATTTATTATAATAAAATGTTGATGTGAAAAATTAATTACGTATTGGTAAAATTACCAAAAAAATAAAATTATTTTATAAGAAACTCCTGTAAGCTCCTGTGTGTATGATTTGTAATTCGTTGTGTATTTTTTTGTTACTTGTATTATTATGTTTGACATATAAGAATATTATTATCAATAAATAACTGAACTGAACTGAACTTTCGCAAGTTGTCAGTCGGAAGGCGCCCAAAAACACGTTTGCCGAGTTGCAGTTTCACACGACGACACGTTAGGCAGCGGCAATTTTTTTGTTAAAATAGAATACGTACCATAATTTTGACTGTGTTCTAAGAAGAAACTCTTTTTAGTTTATTATGTTCAGTGATATAAGACAGGGCTAGGTAACGTAAGGTATCTCATGGATCATCATCATTATCAACTTATAATAATCCACTGCAGGTCTATGACCTCACCTGATGAGCGCCATAGCGCCCTGTCCTCAGCGACGCTTGCCGCATCCAGCATCTGCCTACAGTGTTTTTCAGGCAGATGGCCCCACATAAATTTGGTTTCAATGTATGAAATAAAAATAGATAAGTTATACTTTTAAGTTTTGTAGAAAACAAACACAACAATATCCAATGTTAAAACCTTACTAAGTACCAAAATAGAATAAATAAAAAATAAAATATAAATAATGCTGGACAATTCACACAGCATCATCTAGCCCCAAGCTAAGCAGAGCTTGTGTTATGGGTACTAGATGAATGATATACATAATACAATAACATTACATAGATAGATATTTTTTTTATAATACATAGAAAACGACCAGAACACCCGGAACAAATATCTGCAGATCGTACACACAATTGTTCCGAGGCGGGAATCGAATCCGCAACCTCCTGCGTCGCAGGCGGACCTTCGCCCACCGCGCCACATCGGTCGTCAAAGAAAAGAATCAAGAATAGATAATCAGAAGAAAAAGAAGAATCTAAGAATAGCCAATTCAGATCCAACAGAGCCTACGGAAGATCGTAAAATTTTATAATACTGGACCACTTATCCTGTGACGTGTTCAGTCGACACTTACCTTTAATAGTATCGTTATTGCAAATACCTACTGGATAGGTTTTAGTACCCTTGCTACCGATCTCAAATTCGGCCATTAAAATCTTTATCGACACAAATAATTACTGTAACGTAATACAAGTAATAAACGCTATGTTTTAGAGGCAGAACAGTTTAATTTTCGTTATGTTTCAATACAAGGAAATGGCCCTTTAAAATTTTATTGCATCGGACAAAACAATTAATAGGTATCCGAGCAGGCGACATAATCGATTTATTTTCTTGTTGTAGATTCTAATGAACAATAATGTAAGCGTTCAGGTAGCTGTTGAAATTGTTAATTAACCAGCTGTAAGGCTTAGTGCCGATTCCTGAGTAACTATGTATATAATTTTCTAATAACTTTAAATAAATAAATAATGCTGGACATTTCACACAGCATTATCTAGCCCCATGGTAAGCAGAGCTTGTGTTATGGGTACTAGATAACTGATATACATAATACAATTTAACATAATAAAATTTGTAACATTACATAGATAGATATTTTTTATTATACATAGAAAACGACCAGAACACCCGAAACAAATATCTGCAGATCGTACACACATTTGTTCCGAGGCGGGAATCGCACCCGCAACCTCCTGCGTCGCAGGCGGACCTTCGCCCAACGCGCCACATCGGTCGTCACTTGGCAGCTAAGGCTTGAAATGATCTGAATTCTGATGAGAATTTATATATATTTTAAAGTTCGTTTCGACAACATAACTACGAGTGAGTTGCTAAAATTATAAAAAAAAATCTCAATACTCCTGTGCAAAAAAAAATCTGATTTTAATATTGATTTTATATGGATAATTTTTTTTTATTCATTTATTTCAGACAAGAAAAATCCATACAATTTTATTTTAAACAAACTTAAAACTATATGATAATGATTATAAGAAGAATTAAACAAAATGACAACATTAAATACGATAAAATTTAATTAAAAATAAAATTAGTAAAACTGCTTGGAACGAGTTTTGCTCCAATTCTGAAAAAGTTTCCGCTTCCTTTTGCTAATCGGTTCACCTCTACGAAGAAATAATTATTATTTCTTCAAATAATTATTATTTCTTCGTAGGTTCACCTCCTAATAATTCGACGACAAATCAAACCGTGTTTTTACCGGGTATGAAAAACTAGACACAGTCTGAAAACATTAATACTAGTAACCCATTGTCGGTAACTCCTGTTGTTTTATAGCACTGCACTGTGACATTATAGAAATATTAACACTTTTTTGTCCCGGTAGTTCCATGGTAGAAATTCTTGAAACAAAATCTGGCCTATATGTTCTATAGCACTAATAATTCTTGCTGACTTCCATTAGTAGGTACTATCATCATCAGCCTATAGCAGTCTACTGCTGGACATAGGCCTCCCCCAATGAGCGCCATAGCTCCCTGTCTTTAGCTTGTCGCATCCACCATCTATATCTGTAGTCTTTCGCAGGTCGCCATGCCACCTGGTCGTTTTCCCCAGCGGCTGGTTCTTCGCGAGATATGGCCGGCAAACTGCCGATTCAGCTTGCTAATTCATAGAGATTTGTCGATAATTTTGGTTCTCTGTCGGATGTATTCGTTACGAATCCTATCCTTCAGAGGAACCCTTAGTACTATAGATCAATACATTATTTTCAATAACTTCCCTTGTTTATCCTTTAAATACATAAATGTATTTACTCGTAATTTAAACTCCGTTTTAGAACACAACCCCGAGATAAAATCTATCTACCAAGCAGCAACTTATTTAGGTGTATCATAAAGTAAATGGATATCAAACACCAATAATCCTTGTTAGAGCTCTAAGTACGAAATCATTAACTTAGATTTTATTGTCATTGGTACGGAATGTACAATGATCAGCTGTTTTCATTAGCACACGATTGTCGTTAAGATTTGTATTTGTTTATAAAGTTGATTTTGATTATCATTACAACGTTCAGCATGTGCATCACCTATAGGTTCTGCCAAAGCGATGAGGAGACCAATTAAAGCTCGAATACAATGTCAAGATGCTTTTACACATCTAGGCTACAGAACAGACAGAGCAGGATGAATAAAGTGGGAGCCAATCTTCACGAGCTCGGTTCCTGGATAAGTCTTGTGTCGGAGGCCAAGTCGCTGAGCTGAGAATGAGCCACAAGAGTAACCCCCATATTTTTAGTCGTACCTCGACAACGATTGAACCTATGCTTAAACTCCAAACGCGTTTCGGTATGCTTGATCCTAAAAAATCCCTTCACTCGAACGAAACTTCGAAAAATTTCTCATATAAGTGAAGAAATTAACTATCATCTCAAGGTACCCAGCGACCTACCTTTAATGCTCCTCAAAAGAACTTGTTATTATTTATAATCGATTTTGGAAACTATCTCAATGATATTTATGAACGATGAAGCCTACTAACGACTTAGCATCCCGAACTCGAGGATGTTTTGCAGGAATACGTAATGGATTTTGATGCGGTTTTTTAATAGATAGAATAATTCAAGAGGAGGTTTATAAACTGTTTGAAACATAGATTTGAGAGAAGGGTGTTCCAGAAGGTAAGATGGTGCGTAATGGAAACAAAACAAAACACCCAGTGATCAATAATCCCAGGTGTTCCACGAAGGTGAAGCCGCGGGGCGCAGCTGGTGTTGTTATAAATAAATGTCTTTCTATTGTACTCTATTCGCAGGTCCAACAGCTTAACGTGCTTTTGGAAGCAGAAGGGTGTTCCAGAAGGTAAGCATAACTATGTGTGTAATGGAAACAAAACAAAACACCCAGTGATCAATAATCCCAGGTGTTTAATTAGCGGCTCAAGCATTGTTCTTGTCCCAATTTGCGCACCACGTCCAATCTATTTAGGTAAAGGTGTAGGTATCTCGTTATCTTATCATGCAATTATGAGACTGACAGGAATTGAGCCTTGATAATGATTGGATACGTATTTGGAATAGTTATGTTGGTGACGTCATAGAAGGAATATATAAAACCATTTATCTATCTATACTAAATTATAAAGAGGTAAAGTTTGAAGGTGTCGAGAGTAATCTCTGGATCTAGGTAACCGATTTTGAAACTTCTTTTACCAATAGAAAGCCACGTTTTGTGTGAGTGTCATTCATAGGCTATACATATGTATATTAACCCGAAAAATTTAAATAATGTTTCGTGCATAAAGATACATTTTACTCTATTCATCCCAAAATGTTTATGTAACAAGTCCACACGGGCGAAGCCGGGACGGGCCGCTAGTATGTCACAAAATATGTAAATGTTTGAGTCATTGTAGCGAGTGAACTAAATTATAAAAGGAATTTTATAAAATCTACCTCAGCAAATAAGTTTATTAAAACAAAGAAGTCATATCCTCAGAAGAGATCTTAAAACCCCTCTTCAAAGTTCACTAAACAAAGCAGAATTTCTAGCCACATACATAAGCAAATAGAAAATTGTTACAAAAAAGCAGAAACCGCAAGATCACACAGATTGAAACATTCCTCCATAAATCCACCACATGGCTTAAAAGGCAACGTAATAAAAGTAAAAGTAAAAAATCATTTATTTCTTTAGGCTTACAAAATAAGCACTTAGACAAGTCATATTTTAAATATAAATTATTATCAAAAAAAATATTTTACTGTTCACTTCAATTTTTTGTCCACTAGTGGAAGAAGTGAAAAGAAACCACTAGCATGTTCATCTCTTATATGTCTAATACATGGTTATTTGCCTATTTTAAGTCTAAATATAATATGATTCGATACATGTCAATATTTAAGTAAAGCTATGTACAACAACAAATTACTTACTACATACTATTGTCGGTGCGAAACTGAGCGACATCTGGCCAAGCATTAACATCATTGAGATAATCATTTATGGAGTAGAAAGCCTTCTTGATGAGATTTAGTTTTATGTAATTTTTAAATTTACGAATAGGGAGCTCAGTTGCTTCAAAAACACCGCCTTAAGCCATAAATTATAACAATATAAACACCACATATCGAAAATGAACTTGCACAAAAAGAACGACCACAACAAAATATAAATTTCAACTTAAAGAGGTGTTATAATTGATGTTTTAAAGCGAAGAGGATGACCTTAAACGGCTGGCTAATTCTTGCGAGCTTGTGCCGGCCAATGTCATAATTTGTAAAGGACGAAAGGAAATAACTCGTGCTGCAAACAGCTAAGAGCGAGATATGGTTTATTGATCCTGGAGAGCTTGCTTTGTAACTGAAGTAATGCGTTGAGGATATTGTACTATTTAAAATCGCTTTTATTATTGTAAATGGTCCTTAATTGAATAGATCTCACTACCAAACCACAAGTTATTCTCAGAATAACTTACATTGGTAATGAGAGTCCTAAATGTCATGTAATTTTTATGCAATACTAGCTGCTCCCCGCGGCTTCGCCCCCGTTGAAATCTATGTGTCAAATTGTTTAAATGATAAAAAGTATCTCTCTCCTCCTGGACTCCTGGTTCTAAGCTACCTCTCCACCAATTTTCAGCTAAATCGGTCCAGCCGTTCTCGAGTTATAAGTGTTGTAACAAACACGACTTTCTTTTATATATATAAGATGGAATATTTAATTAATTTAATTTAATAAATCGTCTGAATTTTAATCGTAGAAGTGTCGATCGCGGTCTAAGATGATAAAATAGACCGAGATGTCTGTTGACTCAATCCAATTTAGAAAAGTTTCATCTTGGTCGCAAGACACGGTAAAGTATTTGCGACTTTATGGTGTAAAACCAAGACTGTCATATCCAATTAAACCTGTATAACGACTTCACTACATAGTATATAACAAAGTAGCTTCTCTTTGTCTGTCCCTATGTATACTCAGATCTTTAAAACCACGCAACGGCTTTTGACGCAGTTTTTTAAACAGATTAAATAGATAGAGTGATTCAAGAGGGAGTTTTTTAGAAATAATTTGACACATAGATTTCCGCGCGGGCAAAGCCGCGGGGCGCAGCTAATTTATAATATCTATACTAATATTATAAAGAGGAAATGTTTGATTTTTTGTTTGTTTGTAATGAATAGGCTCCGAAACTACTGGAAAGATTTGAAAAATTCTTTCACCGCTGGGAAGCTACACTATCCCCGGTGAACACAGGCTATATTATATTTTCAAAAAGTTACGGATCCTTACTAAAACTCCAATAATGTAACCCAAGGTGTAAAAAAATCACATAATAAAGCGAAATTCGATTTTAACGCGGGTGACACCGCGAGGAACAGCTAGTAATATTATAAAGAGGAAAGGATTGATTTTTTGTTTGTAATGAATAGGCTCCGAAACTACTGGACCGATTTGAAAAATTATTTCACCGCTGGGAAGCTACACTATCCCCGGTGAACATAGGCTATATTATATTTTCAAAAAAGTAAGGGATCCGTACGAAAACCGTGCGAAGCCGGGAAGGTCCGTAAGTTTATAATAAAGGTGCTCGTGGTGCATTCATAACTATAAAGCATAACGTTCCGCAAGTGAATCTGGTAACTATAAACTCTTGCGGCTAACACTATAAAGTCGGGACCGACGTCTTAGTTAGCAGTAAGTTTATGTTGCTCTAACGTGCGAAATTATGACCGTGTTCGTTTATTTTAAGAGTTAACTTTCTGCTATAGTTGGTACTTACATTATGGAAACTGATAGGCAGCTTAGGAGATAAAGTTGCACATCTCTTCTTGGTTGATTTAAGACATCTACCTTCCTTAAAGAATGGTTGAAATTACCTTTAGTAGGGTAAAGTAAAACTTGGTGCTGGATGCTTTAAGCAGAAGACAGGGCGCTATGGCGCTCATTAGGGGAGGCCTATGTCCAGCAGTGGACTAACATACATAGGTTGATGATGATGATGAGGGTAAAGTTAGAGTTTCTCCTTTATTTTAAGGGGCAAATACATAAGAAGGTTTCCTTACCATTGTTTGAATTTTTAGTTGCATAGGTGCATATTATGTCCTTTTTCCATAGCTGAACATTACGAAAATATGCTAATTGCCTTTTTCCTTTTCGTAGACCGATGTGGCGCGGCGGGCGAAGGTCCGTCTGCGACGCAGCAGGAAGGCTCGATTCCCGCTTTGGAACAAAATGTTAGTACGATCTGCAATTAGTTCTGGGTGTTCTGATTATTTTCTATGTATAATAAAATCTATCCATCTGTTGTATTATGTACCTCTATCTATATCAGTCCTTTAGTACCCGAAATACAAGCTCAAATTAGCCACAGTATGAAAAATAGTAAGCTTGTTCAGTCCAAATCTTCTTCTTCTTTGTCGTTGTCTTCATTGCTGAAGGTCGTGCCCGTCCTGGAAGGCTTTCACGGTGACGCTGATGAACCGCTTCCACACCACTCTGTCTTCGGCCTGTCTCAGGGCTGCAGGCAACGTGAGTCCCGTTATAGCCTTAATTTGATCAGACCAGCGGGTTGGTGACCGTCCTCTTGGCCCTCTATCTTGCCAGTTCAGTCAAAATAAATAGTTTAAAATATACCTTCTACATTATTCTTTTTGACGACCTCCGTGGCGCGTGCCTCGGGACAATTGTTTGTACGATCTGCAGTTCCGGATATTCTGGTAGTTTTCTACGTATAATAAAGATATCTATGTATATATGTATTGTGTTAAGTATATCAGTCATCTAGTACCCATAACACAAGCTCTGCTTAGCTTAGGGCTAGATGATGCTGTGTGGATTGTCCAGCTTTATTTATATTTACTTACACACCTGTATAATTTTGTTATTTTTGTACAAGCGCCTATCCGAGCAGTCGATGTCGGAAACATATGCTTAGCTACAGGTATATTTTTGCTATGGCGACCATTCTAGCTGTTTCTTTTGTAAATCTGAGGGTGCATTTTTAATAGACGTCGAGAACGGAAGGGAAAGCTATTTTCTATTTAAAAATTTATGTATTTGAGACAAAGCTGTTGGTAAAAGCTGGTGATTCCTCTTAAACGAAGGCTAGTTCATCGTTCCACATTGTCCTCATAATTAAACTAACTGTTTATGTTTGCTGCACCAGCCTGAACAAAGTTATTCGATCGCCAATTAATAGATTGTTATCATCAGAAAGCATAGAGATTTGCATACTAACATAAATTGAAACCAGCAAGGCCAAAGGACAGTAGGCCCCGATAAAGTAGGCATATGGATACTTAAATGACGAATTTTAAATGATAAATCTTAACTATAACTATTTGGCTACCTGAATTAATAAGTGACATACCTACCTTCCGACTTATTAATGAAATTATTTTTATGCTTGTGTTCGATATTGTTTAAATTATCCGGTTACGATGTTACTACCTATAAATAAATTGCTGCGCCCTTACAGGCTAATAAGTCGTAGCTTAGGTGCTACAATTTATGCGTTCTTGAGTGGAGAGTACGACTCGCTAAACATAGTGTAGGACGCCCTCCGACCAGGTGGAATGACGACCTACGAAAGACTGCAGGTAGATGCTGGATGCGGCAAGCTGAAGACAGGGCGCTATGGCACTCATTGGGGGTGCCCTAGTGGACTGCTATAGGCTGATGATGATGATGATGATGACAATGTATTTGTATGCAATAAATAAATGAATATGAATAAATGTTGTCCAAGATTACAAGAAAATTATTTAAAATATGTATAAAACTTTCCTTAAAACATCTAGAAAATGAAATAGAATACAATCCCATTACAGCACAGAATGCAATTCTCTTTTAACCGGCGCTCAATCTGCTCTACCTCAAGAATAACATTGATCTGAAATTGATACGAATCCGATACGAATAGATCTCATTTATTGCAGGTAACGAGATATTTCAACCAATGTTATGAATTGATCGGAGAATCTCAATCCAATAAACAAATATTAAGTCATTACATATTCTGTTTTTATGGGTTTTAAAGAGATGTTTTACATAGTGTTACATCGCAAAACTTGCCAAAAATATTTATTTATTTATTTTGATTTATTCGGAAGACAAACAGTTTTACACATTGAACAGATAACTTAAATAACAACATATAACTATTTATGTGTCCTCGAATGTAGAAGCTAAAGGATTGCTTACTTGCGGAGGAGAATTGAAAAAAAAAAACATATTGCTCGTAATAGATACTCTAAAGCCTTTTTCCGGTTCTGTCTTCTTTCAAATAACTTTTGTTTATTTTGAAGATTGCCAGCCATACTCGTACATAACGAACCGACAAACGCTGGGGTAAACGTGATCTTGAGTGAAGACCGCGGCTCGACAAAACGTAGTGTAGGACGCCCTCCGGTCAGGTGGGATGACGGCCTACGAAGGACTTCAGGCAGATGCTGGATGCGACAAGCTGAAGACATGGTGCTCTTTAGGGGAGGCCTATGTCAAAAAATAACATTATTAATATTATCAATATTTATATCTGGCAATACGCTATCAGCATGAATGAATATGCTCATAGCGAGGGATCCCTTCATGGTTAATAGGTGTATCGTTTCTATCAGGTGCCATTGCTATTTCAAGTTATCACAATTATTCTTGTAGATGTATTTTTGTATGTATATTACTTTGAAGTCCACTTCCCTAAACATTTTCAATCTCTTAGCCACACATTACCTTTCATCCCTGGCACGTAATAAAAGACGTAAACTCCATGATTACGTCAGAGCAGGCCCTCGACGGCGGTGGTTCTGATTAGAGAGACGGTAGAACACCTCGTTATGTCCTAACGTAATAATCCCAATTTGCTGATACCTACGGGCCACACTGAGGGACCACGGTTGGGCAGGACGCAGGTTGCCAAAAATACTGCTGGTTTATTTATTTAATCATAATCATATTATTAATTGTGTTTTTATGCGTACAAGTAATTGTTCTTAGGTGGTGGGATCTTAGTGGGTACACAGATGTACTGCAGATGCATGGCAGTGCATGCGCTAATATCAGTAACATCATCAGCCTAAGCTCACTGCTGGATATAGGCCTGCCCTGATGAGCGCCATAGCACCCTGTTATCGACTTGACTTATCCATCATCTGTCGCCAGTCTTTCGCAGACCGTCATCTTCTCGATATAATTTAAACCTAAATGAAGAATCTGCCCGCCGTAAGTTTAATCGGAAACGATTTCAAGAAGGTCACCATATGTATATGACGACCGCTATAGGAACAATGTGGCCTCCTTCTCGAAATTGTTTTTATCCAACTGCAGAATCTGCCCAAGGTAAGTGTACTCGGAAACAGTTTAAGGTGACCATGTACGACCACCGGCCTTAGATCAATGTGACCATTGATCATGACTTTGGTTTTACCCAAATTCATGCCAAGATCGATGCGTCGCAAGGCTGAAGCTAAGCCGTTCAGCAACTGGTTCAGCTCCTCTAGCGACTCCGCCAATAAAACATTGTCAGCAGCGCATCGTAGGTGTGAGATGTAATCGCCATTTATGTGATTGCCTTTTCCTTTCCAGTCCAGCATCTTAAACATATCTTCCAATGCGACTGTGAACTGTTTCAGCATATGACATCCCCCTGTGTCCCTCCTCTACACAATTGGCACGTTAATACGCAGAACACAAAGTCCAATACCCAAATCAACCATTAAAACCTGAGCCCAGTGTAAATGCATCCTGACAGGCACTTGGGAAGAGTAACCGTGAAAATAATGACCTAGGCCGCGATCGGACGGAGATTGTTTGAAATGGATCTTCATGTTGCAAAACATGTGTATGAGACCATCATTTACAATTAAGGTGAAACTGTACATGATCTTAAAGGCAAAGGCTCTGAGAGACATTAGAGTACCTATAGTAGGTACTATATTATCTGTGACAGTATGTTTTTCGAGTAGAGTAGGGAGTCGAGAGAGATCTGGGAGTCAGCAAATTCCGAGTTAATGAGTTTCTTCTAGGAAAGCTCCATCTTCGCTAGCGGTAAAGTGTGTGATGGTCAAACGCTTTACCGCTTTACAAATTAAAAAAACTTCAACTGAATTTAATGGTTCAGTCTATTGCAGTATCTATGTAATCATAGATATTTACAATATACAAAGTCATAATTTTTTTTTGCACCAAAATTTCTATGACTACTCAACTCCCAAAGTCAAGAGCTGTAGACGATAATGTGTTTTAAATTTGTAACAATCGTTCGTCTAAGTCAAAATAAATTTTACAAGGGCCCAGTAAAAACACGGGCTATAAATTCACTTGAACTTTCATAGAATAGAATGTGAGGCAAATAAAATGAACTTGATAACCAGAAAAAAAAATCGTATAAACAATTACTTTTCAATTGCCTTCCAAGAGCTATACCAGAGAGATCAGAAATCAACTTCTGGACTTCGGCATGGATATGAAAATGTACTTTTTTTGCCACTCCTTAAACTTACACTATTTTTTCTGATAGAAGGGATTTATGATTAACGTTACACGATTACAAATATCAAGTTTTAAAAACTACTTTCAGAATCATGATTTTCTCTGCCAACACATTCCATTTTTGATTGGATCAGTAAAAAAATTATAGCGTAGTTTGTTCTTATATAAATCCGTCTCATCAATGGTAATATCCGTCCTAGTTCTTAAACATTTTACCAAAACCAGAGTATAGTTACGCTAAAACAAGAGTCCAACAGTTAAAAACTCCATCTGTAGACGATAGTTTTGCCTGTTTTGCACGGAACAGCATATAAAGTGATGCAAAAATGGAGTGCGAACACGATATTCCGTTCGGCAGACAGTCAATTAGCCGCGCGGTGGGAACTGTCCGCGAAAACAAAGCGTCTTCAGTTACATACAGCGCAACAGCTCTTGAATTGTATGAGAGTACGCACGGTTATCGAACGTGCAGGACTTTACGTTCGAGATTAATTCGTTCTAGATGATTGATGATCCCACACGAGACGTAATTTCCTGTAGGTTTCCTGAGGATTGAAAGACGATTGGGAGAGAAAGTTGCGTATCAATGTGCCTCAATTGTTGATAATAATTAAATGTTTGACTATTTAATCTATAGCAAACTTTGGAAAGCATTTACAATCAAAAAGAGCATAATTATTGGGTGCCAAGAGAGGGATGACAGTTATTAAATTTTATCAAAATCATGTGCTTGCAGAATTATACCTGATCTGACTACAAAATTCGTGCTCATGTTTTTTTTTAAATGAAACTACAAAAGACATCAATCCTCCATGACACGTTGAACTCAAATCAGATAATACCGATTGGTGACGTTATGCCGTCACAGCTATTTACTTAATGTAAGAGCATATAATGAAAAAGAAAACTATGGTTAAGTTCTCAATTTTTTCTCTTGATAATATTATTATGGTCATTTTATATTAGGATTTTAAACCATTTGACACATAGATAATAAAAATTGGTATATCCGACGGTTTTTTGCGCGGCTAATAAGGTTCCGTCTTAGCTTGTTGAGATAGGGTAGGTGAACAAAAGAAAGAAACATGTATAGTCAAAGATTGATAAGTACCAATAGTAGGGGCTAGAATCATAAAGCCCGTAGATCTAAAAGAGTCGGCTCGCAGATATTGAATTTAGAGGCACTCGGAGCATTATTTAATTGCTTGTCAAGACGTGAAGCCGGAGAGAGTGAAATGATACGATAGGTGTTGATTCTGATGTGTTAAATGGTTTGTTTTGTGGTACTTGGGGATTGTTTGAATGATAAATGCATCCTGCCTGCCTCTGTAGGTACAAGCAGTTAATATTTTAACGCATTAACTGCCCAGGCTTGGACCACGTTTTAGTACATTTAAGTAATCACACTAATATTATAAATGCGAAACTTTTTAATGTCTAGATGGATGGATGGATGTTTGTTCTTTTTCACACCATCATCATCATCATCAGCCTATATCAGTCCACTGCTGGACATAGGCCTCCCCAATGAGCGCCATAGCGCCCTGTCTTCAGCTTGCCGCATCTTGCAGTCTGACCTGCAGTCTTTCGCAGGTCGTCATCCCACCTGGTCGGAGGGCGTCCTACACTACGTTTACCGAGTCGTGGTCTCCACTCAAGAACACGTTTGCCCCATCGGCCGTCGGTTATTCGCGAGATATGGCCGGCCCACTGCCACTTCAGCTTGCTAATTCTTTGAGCTATGTCGATAACCTTGGTTCTCTGTCGGATGTATTCGTTACGAATCCTATCCTTCAGAGAAACTCCGAGCATAGCTCTTTCCATAGCTCGCTGAGCGACTTTGAACTGGTGGACCAGCCCTATCGTGAGTGTCCACGTCTCAGCTCCGTAAACTTTCGTTTTCAAGCATTGCGGTATGGATGACGTGAAGACTTGACGTAGTTTCCCAAATGCTGCCCAGCCCAGCTGGATCCTCCTTTGGCTTCCTTTTGGCCTCTTTTTTCACACCAAAATCACTAAATGGATCCAGCTGAAATTGCTGCATAGATACAGGTAGTTTAGAACTACCTGTATGTAACATGCTTTGAATAAAACATAGGCTCCTTTTTATGGGTCAGTCCCAGCAATGCCAAATCTATTGTTGGGGTTACTCGCAACATTCAGCTGAGCATGAACCTCTTCTGATAGCGCAACAACACGGCATTGACCATCACACACGGCTTGATCTACACAACATTAATTTAGATATGTCTATTAATAATAAAATATATTTATATAAATCAATGCATATTATCAATTATATACTTTAAGTCTTTTTAAGTCGTGTGCTGTATTCATTTACTATAGTTAGATAATTAAGTTTTTTTGCTCTATCAGAATAAATATATTTTCATTATATTTTCATATATTGTAAACTCATAAATTAGATCTCGTGACATAAAAAAGCCTTAAATTTTTCTATAGAAACAACGCGTGCAAAGCCGCGGGCAGAAACTAATATATTATCTATACTAATATTACAAAGAGGAAAGGTTTGATTTTTTGTTTGTTTGTTTGTAATGAATAATAGGCTCCGAAACTACTAGACCGATTTGAAAAATTCTTTCACCGTTGGGAAGCTACACTATCCCCGGTGAACATAGGCTATATTATATTTTCAAAAAAGTCAGGGTTCCTTACTAAAACTCCAATAATGTAACCCAAGGTGTAAAAAAATCACCTAAAAAAAGTGAAATTCGAGTTTAACGCGGGTGAAACCGCGGGGAACAGCTAGTTATGTATAAGTGACGGTCGATGTTAAGTTCCTCTATGAGTACATGATAAGGAAATTGGATAAGGCCAATTAGATCTTCGATAAACAAACAGTATCTGTGTCCTTACTAACATGAATTTATCGATAAGTTCATAGATGCCTATAAGGTCAATGATTTACGTAGGAGAATCAAATTTCTACGTAGCAAAGTTTCAAAACAGCATAAACAAAGTCCATGAAGTAAGTTCACCTCGTGTTTACCTTTTAATTGAACCCTATCTTGCGCCAAACATTAGTTCACTCCATATGACAGAAGCGCATAATTCACTCCAAACAGACCATTAGATCAAAATGGCGGGCAAATATCAAAGAGAAAGCTCTATGCTCTCACATCATTCTCTATGGTATTAAACGCTTGCGAAAACTACCATAGACAACACTGCTAGACGATTTCACACCTTATTTAGTACTTGTAAGGTTTGTAATGCAGTTCTGTGAAGGTGTTGAATATGGCAGGTCTGAATTTATCAATTTACGAAGATTGTTCCATGTAAAGCGGTATTAACACGTTAGCTTCGTGTCGATGGCGTTGCTAAATGTTAAATATGGTGGTTCTAAGCGATTGATGTCGACCCAGTGGCTCGGATGAACTCATCTTGTCTAGATTTAGATGGTTTAGCAACATCTTCATCGCATAGCAGCATCCGTCGATAGACTTAAATTAATTTGTATAGCCTCTACCTCTAAACTTATACTTCTCACATCATTCATCCTTAGGTACTTTTATATTCAGTAATATCCCTAACCTATAATATAGGGTCCCTCGATACAGGCCTAGCCTAGGGAGGGTGCCATCAGAAATTACATAACATTGTAGATAGGACGTCTCAGCAATATCACAATGTATTATGCTAAATTTCAAACACAGGTTCTTAGAAATACCTTCTCACCATGTAAGTGCTCACCATGTAAGACTCGGTAAACGAAGTGTACGACGCCCTCCGACCAGGTGGGATGACGACCTGCGAAAGACTGCAGGTAGATGCTGGATGCGGCAAGCTGAAGACGGGGCGCTATGGCGCTCATTGGGGGAGGCCTATTTCCAACAGTGGAATATGTAGACTGATGATGATGATATAAGTGCTAATTGTAAGATTAAGTGTATTTAATTATTAGTTTTTTGCTGTAATAAATGATTTTTAACTTTATCTTTATTTCTCGGAAAATGTATGAAGAGGTCGATAATTTCGAGGTTTCATTCTAGGCGTTTTAACTAAAACTACGTATGATTTCTGATCACATTTATTTGACATTAATTTTTTTCACATAAACAGAATACATCTGACAGAATTTATACTCGACTATAATGACAAAAGTACTCGGACTATCCCTTCATAAGATTTTCCTAATTAATCGTTGAATTTAATATAATATTAATTATGGCACGAAATATGTAATATAACTACCTTTTATTAGACTACGGTACTTATTATTGTATCAAAGTATTAATAGATACATATATATTTGTTAAACATTACAATTATTCTGGAATAGTTAAATTTCATAAGGTAAATATTCACCTAACTAAACAATAGAATTGACTTGAATAAGTATAACATTTCATGTGTTTAGTGCGATAGAGATTAAATTATATAAAGCTAGATTACACATCAAAATTTCTTACTAAGAACAGTCAAATTCACATTTTATTATCAATATCGAAGAAAGCATTTCTTTCAAGAAATTCATAGTTAAATTTCGGCATCAACACTTACCATATAATCTAAGAAAATTAAGTTTTAAAATTAGCTACTTAAAGCTCAAAATTACATTGTTTTTCAGTAATTCTTCAATTTGGGGCCAATTGGGGATTCAATGTCTTAGAAAATGGTTAAAATCCTTTGTTTTTACATTCAAGGCACGCAAATCAAATTATTTACTTTAAAACAAATTTTATATCACAATAATAGACAACTTATTGCCAATTTTAATCATATCCAAGAGTAGTTGGAAGATTTCATAGACTTTTAGTAAAGGCTATAGGTACATTATTTAGTAGTATCTAAGATTTTACATTACTTGTTCAAAATTTCTACTAAAAATGCCGCATTATGTGCCATATAAGTAAATTTAGGCCATTTAAAGTCAAATTAATTCCCACAGTTCTCACTTTTATTCAAGTTTTATTTAATATTATTCAAGTCAAGAAATAACTTTAATTATTTGTCAATACAATCTAAGTCATTTAACCAATTTAAATCGATTTATTATCGTTGGTTTTGACACAACCAAAATCTAAGTAGGTATCATTATTATTTCTATTACATAGTGTTCAGTGAAATTGTATGTAGTTATGTATATTAATTGGATAAATAACTAGCGTTTATAATAATTATAACCACCTCCGAATCCATTGGTGAATAGTGAAGTTAAAAGTATTTTCCTGAAAATAAAAAAAAATAATTACTAAATGCGAATACTTTGTATACTTTTTTGTGGGGGATTCAGTTGCATCAAGCAAGGTACCAATATTTTAAGATGTACCTTGCAAATTTTGTTTTATGATTTATTGTTTCAATTTTGAGTCAATGTTGAGTCCGTAGTAATAATTAGATTAAATAACTTACTGCACTCCAAATCAATTATGTTTCTTCTGTGTCAGACAAATATTAACAAGTGTTTTTTTGCAGTATAATACCTATATTAAAATGTATGTTGGGTACAGTAGGTAAGAATAAGTAAAAGGTAAATGAGAATAGAGTAAAAAAAAACTATATTACCGTAAAACGCAGTAGAATGTATAAAAAGGTGAACATGTAAGACTGTCTATTCTAACTAGTGTTGTCGAAAAACAATTGTTTTTATTAAATCAAAAGTTAAATTATGATTGCATGTGGTTGCGGTATGTAGATATACTTAAAGATAAAGTAATTAGAAAAGTTTATGAGTATAGCAATGTGTGTAAAATGCATTTGTGTAGATCAAAACACAGTACTTATCATAATTCAGTACATAACAAATAAAAATAACCTTACCATTAATACCTGAGAAAGATGGCACCTTTGAAACTTAATGATAAATCCAAGAAACACAAGAAAGCATCAAACAACTCAAGCACACGAGAGAAAACAGCATTCAGGGAAGATACAAGCACACATAGATAAAGCACTCAAGAAAGATAGCTTATATAGGTGCAATTCCAAGATGGACCGCAGGCCGCGACTGCAACTGCAGGCTGCAAACGACACTTCTTGTTTCTATGCAGTTCTATAAAATTAATTCCAACCGTGCATGAAAAAAGAAACAACCGTGACCGCAGTCCACACTGCGGTCGGCCGCAGCCGCTAGCCGCAATGTCGCAACGGTTGCAGTCTGCAGCCCATCTCGGCCTTGTTCCTTAAGTCAAGCATTCGCTCAGATAAATCATAAGGACAGTGACTTACAAGGGTTAGCAACCACAGCTGGCAAGGTATGATTGCCCACAGCTGGTATAGCCGGCACGGCGGGCGCCGGGGATCGGTACCGAACTAATTAAACATTGCCTTAATGTTATCACCTGCAAATGCCAAGCAGAAATATGCCCGAAGCCTCTCTGCGCTACCCTTGTGGTTAGGTTCAATTTGGCAGGTTTTAGCCAGATTCATCTAGAAGGGTTCTAGGAGAACTGAGCGATAATTTTATGAGAACCTGCATTTTTTACACAATAACAAGACATCTTTTCGCTCAAATAATTACCTTTATTAAGTTCCCAGTATAACAGAATATGTTAAAGATTAAAATGCAAGTTCTCACATAAATCGCTACGGAAATTTTGTTTCTTCTAATAGAAAGCATAGGACAGTTTTTTTTAATAGATCATTAGGCAGCCAATGGAAGAGTAGCGTGTCTATTAGACGAGGAGCATTTTATTATATCTAGACACATATCACAATAGACAGACAATATCCAGGCAGACTGTATCTAAAGGTTAAGTCATGTCTCTATTATACTTCCAGAGATGCGATATTGTTTTAATTAAATATTTATAATTAGGACTTTATTTATCAAATTTTTTGCGATAAGGCCGCCCATTGTGCATCTGTATCTTTGTTCTTTACTGTTTTTGTTTTTCTGTGTTTGATGTGCAATAAAGCGTATTTGTATTGTATTGTATTGTTCTTTTTTGTTGCCGATTAAATTTATGTGATGAAATGATGTTGATAAAAAAAATCTTTGTCAAATTATCTCTTGACCACATCTCTGGCAGTATTTTTGAAACAATTACCAAAATTCCGATCTTTTCGTTCAAATAATTACCTTTATTAAGTTCCCAGTAGAACAGAATATGTTAAAGATTAAAATGCAAGTTTTCACATAAATCGCTACGGAAATTTTGTTTCTTCTAATAGAAAGCATAGGACAGTTTTTTTTTAATAGATCATAAGGCAGCCAATGGAAGAGTAGCGTGTCTATTAGACGAGGAGCATTTTATTATATCTAGACACATATCACAATAGACAGACAATATCCAGGCAGACTGTATCTAAAGGTTAAGTCATGTCTCTATTATACTTCCAGAGATGCGATATTGTTTTAATTAAATCTTTATAATTAGGACTTTATTTATCAAATTTTTTGCGATAAGGCCGCCCATTGTGCATCTGTATCTTTGTTCTTTACTGTTTTTGTTTTTCTGTGTTTGATGTGCAATAAAGCGTATTTGTATTGTATTGTATTGTTCTTTTTTGTTGCCGATTAAATTTATGTGATGAAATGATGTTGATAAAAAAAATCTTTGTCAAATTATCTCTTGACCACATCTCTGGCAGTATTTTTGAAACAATTACCAAAATTCCGATCTTTTCGTTCAAATAATTACCTTTATTAAGTTCCCAGTAGAACAGAATATGTTAAAGATTAAAATGCAAGTTCTCACATAAATCGCTACGGAAATTTTGTTTCTTCTAATAGAAAGCATAGGACAGTTTTTTTTAATAGATCATTAGGCAGCCAATGGAAGAGTAGCGTGTCTATTAGACGAGGAGCATTTTATTATATCTAGACACATATCACAATAGACAGACAATATCCAGGCAGACTGTACTCGTATCTAAAGGTTAAGTCATGTCTCTCTTATACTTCCAGAGATGTGATATTGTTTTAATGAAGAATAAAATATTTACAATTAGGACTTTATACTAAATCAAATTTTAAACTGAAAATATGTGATATAGAAAGTCATCATTATCATCACCTATAAAAGTCCGAAGGCTTCCCCATATGAGCACCATAGCGCCATGTCTTCAACTTGCCGTTTAAATGTTTACCCATATAAAAAGTAAAAATGGCAAATTCAGTTTAATAATATTCACGTGAAAACAATACACGTTCTCTTCTAAAGGTTGCCTGGAAGAAATCGCTTGTAGCGATAAGGCCGCCCATTGTGCATCTGTATCTTTGTTCTTTACTGTTTTTGTTTTTCTGTGTTTGATGTGCAATAAAGCGTATTTGTATTGTATTGTATTGTTCTTTTTTGTTGCCGATTAAATTTATGTGATGAAATGATGTTGATAAAAAAAATCTTTGTCAAATTATCTCTTGACCACATCTCTGGCTGTATTTTTGAAACAATTACCAAAATTCCGACTTTTTTTGTCAGTTGAACATTTTCAATTCTGTTTCCTTTGATCTCTAATATTGCTATTAGGTTTCACGTTACAACATCAATAAGAGAAATGTGTGATAACTTACCAAACAGCAGTCCAATTATCACGATTCCGATCACTCCCATTATTATCATCATCTGGAACAGTATAAAACACAGTTTTAAGTTATTTGCGCACGTTTATCATTTATAAATAAATAAATAATGCTGGACAATCCACACAGTATCATTTATCCCCAAGCTAAGCAGAGCATAGGCCTAATAAGCGCTGTCTTCAGCTTGTCGCTTCCAGTATCTGCCTGCAGTCTTTTACAGATAGTCATCCCTGGCCGGAGGACATCCTACACCACGTTTGCCCAGTCGCAGTATCCACTCAAGAACACGTTCACCGGTTCGATCTATGTCGACGACCTTGGTTGTCTGTCGGATGTATTCGATACGAATCTAATCGTTCAGAGAAACTCTGAGCATAGCTCTTTCAACTTTTGGTTCTTTTTAAAAAACTTATATAATGATTTCATATACCTTAAGGTTTTGTAACCAGAACTTGTTCTTCAAACTCTTCGCTTGCTGCTCAAACTGTGAAGCACCTTGCTGAAGTGCATCTAGAAATTAATATTAATAAATTAGTGTTATAAGGTTCATTTATCTTCTTCTTCTTCTTCTTCTTATATTATAAAGAGGAAAGGTTTGATTTTTTGTTTGTTTGTTTGTATTGAATAGGCTCCGAAAGTACTGGTCCGATTTGAAAAAATTCTTTTACTGTTGGGAAGCTACACTATCCCCGGTGAACATAGGCTATTCTATTTTCGAAAAAGTTATGGATACGTACTAAACCGTACGAAGCCGGGAAGGTCCGCTAGTTTTATTTATATAACCACTGTTAACACCCATAAGCACCCAGTGGCTATAAAGTTAAATATAAATAATAATCAATAAATAATGCTGGACAATCATACAGCATCATCTAACCCCAAGCTCAGCAGAGCTCGTGTTATGGGTACTAACTAGATAACTGATATTAATAATACAATACACGACATAGATAGTATTATTTTTATTATACATAGAAAAACGACCAGAAAAAATATCGAAAAATATTGTGCAAACATTTGTCTAGAGTCGAACCTTCAACCTCCTGTGTCGCAAGGGGACCTTTGCCCACCGCCCGACAGAATTCGTCAGTTGTTGGTTATTTCTTAATTTGCTTTATCAATCATGACCGTACCTGCTCTGTCATCCAATTCAGATAACTTTTCGTCCCTCACAAGCACTTTCTCCACATTCGTCTTCATTATGTCCACCACCTGTAACAGAAATGTAATAATCGTACACTCTATCTTCTATATTTTCACAAAATTTTTGTAACTTGTCAAAATCCATATCACCCGTCACGTCGACATATACTATCGTAGACCTAATATAGAAGAATTCACCGAATTTATGTAACTTGATTGCGTTCTTCGAAACAGGCAATCAAGTTACATAAATAATAAAATAATTGTGGTCGGATAAAGAGTGATCTCGATAATTGAAGGCTGCTTTTAACTTCATACCTCATCCACTAAAGTCTGTGACTGCTGCAGTTGCCTCTGAGCTGAAATTTGCTACATAGTATGCGGCCCCTCCCCCCTACAGTCTCTTCATCTGGTTAGGTTATACCTTAGATAGGTAACCACGACCCTGATCAACGTAAGTAAGTGTTTGTTACAACCTCCTCTGAGCAGCTCTCTGGTGCCTAGCGCGCGGTCCTCCGGTGTTTTTTTGGCTCTGTCTATGCTCCCGCTGGCGACGCAATGTCATTGACTTTATTATTAGATATAGATATAACCAAAAACTTCGTCCACTTGAGCCTGTGCATCTGGGCTGCGATCTGCGGCATAATGCGCGATCATCCGATGATCTCTCAATCTGGTCAGGTCTGTAGTTCTGCTAGTATTGGTATGTCATTGACTTAAGATGATTTACCACGTACCTCATCCACTTGAGCCTGGGTCTGCTGCAGCCGCCTCTGGGCTGCGATCTGCTGCATAGTGCGCGGTCCTCCGATGACCTCTCCATCTGGTCCGATCTCCGGCTCAATTGGCGCAGGGGGGCCGTTCGGGTTACCTTCCGCCCTGAAAATATTATGAATTTTTGTCTGTATTTATTTAAAACAAAAGTTTTTAAGTTTTATTGCACACAAGGTACAGAGGGTGGGCTTAATTCCGCGGCATTTTCTACCTGCCGACCAATATCCCACATGTTTTATAGAGGTTTGGCGTGCTAACCAATATTTTTTGTCTTTGACGTTCGATTGTACGTCTTAATTATTATTAAGATAAGCTCTGGTCATTTTGCTGCTGGGGAAAGACCCTCCCCACTATCTTGATGTTTTGACCTGTCGACTAAGATGACTCATTGACTCTTTAATTGCATACAATATCGAGCCTGCGTGAACCATTCGCGAATGTAGTTATAATACCAGATTGTGTTCCTAACTACTAACTACCACGTAAAAACAACTTGGTACCCATAGTAACCGACGTGGTAAGGTTTACCATTAAAAATAGTTTTTTTTCAGCTAAACTGATCCCCTCACGCCGGAGTCGATTAAAAAAAATTTGAAAGTTCATGATTAGAGCTTATCAACTTATAATTTTTTCCCTTGTTATAATGATTCGTGTCGTAATCCTATTTAAATTTAGATAATTACGACATCAAGTGTAACTAGTGTATAGCAATGTGATTTGACGACCGATGTGGCGCGGTGGGCGAAGGTCCGCCTGCGACGCAGGAGGTTGCGGGTTCGATTCCCGCCAATTGTGTGTACGATCTGCAGATATTTGTTCCGGGTGTTCTGGTCGTTTTCTATATATAATAAAAAATATCTATATAAGTAATGTTTTGTATTATGTATATCAGTTATCTAGTACCCATAACACAAGCTCTGCTTACCATGGGGCTAGATAAAGCTGTGTGAATTGTCCAGCATTATTATTATTATTATCCATACATGGTAGGAATAAATGACTCACTAAAAATACTGCAAGAAAGTTAGATAAAACCTACAAAAGATGTCGAGACTTTACTCCAAAAGCTTCAGATCCAGGTCATTTATAGAAAGATCACATTTGTACCATTGAAACCTGACAAACCAATAAAAGCCACGTTGCCTTCACCTTCGACCATGGGAAGTATCGATTTAATGCATAATACTATTTAATACTGTTGCCTAATGACCAAGGCTATGGAAAAGCTATGGCAAACTGCCCAATGGTAGGAACAACCTAGTTGCCTACATAATTAAGGGGTTTAGTCTAGCCTATATATTTGCCAAAGATCATCTATCTTCAAGGCTCATGTCCATTGTCCAGCTGGTCAAAAATAAGCTTTATTATGATGACAATACAGATAAGAATGCATCTCTTCAGTAATAATGTACGTAGAAAGCTAAAGGATCCACGTTAGAAAATAAAAACTTTGTAAAATTAGGGACACCCTACTGTATAATACAAAGACGAGCTTAACCCTAACAAATAGTCTTTTTCCAGTAAAAAATAAAATAATATACCTAGACATACGTTAGAAAATACCTTAGGTACGTACTATTTCAAATATCACTACATCAAATATTACTTTTGACCCTCGTATGTATTTTTAACAATTCAGGGAAACTGGCAAATAAGCAAATTTCAGAAACTGTCTATGGTGAATTAGTGAAATTGACGAGTAAAAATACTGACCAGTGCGCTAACTTACCGAATCGACACGATATCCGAAAAGACTGTCAGTTTGTCCAAATTGAGGCAGACAAATGTTCTAGGTTTCATAAAATAAATTCTGAAATGTGTTCCCTTCTGCTCGATTCGAATATTTCTGTCCAGCAGATGATAAATAAGCTTATAATAATCATCATCAACCTATAACAGCCCACTGCTGGATATAAGCCTCCCTTAATAAGCGCTAAGGTGAATATACAGATAAGAAAGCATGTTTTCAAGACGAATGTATGCAGAACGGTGTAAGAAGGAACCGAATCAAAACTAGATCTAAAAATACTGTTAATTCGTATGATAATTATGACGAATTCCAAAATGAGTTTTTTTCTGCTTGAAGGGAATTGTTCAGCCTATGTTCATGAGGTTATCGCGACTCGTCAATAACTTTAACTATAGACGCTACCTACTTATTTAGTGAAAGATATGGCAGTGTGCCAAATAGCTGGGAAACCACCCCGTTACATGAATTCGAATATCCTATATCAATCGTTATCTCTGCCTTTGGTCGTTGACATTTTTCAACATAATACCTACTTTTTCTCTTATTTATGTCTCCACAATCCAAAAATCTATTCTTCACTCTCCATAGTCCCTCAGAATCTTGTTAAAATTTTCTACATTGTTAACCGAGTTACGAATTAGAAGACTTAGAATTCCTAGACAAATAAATATATCTGCAGAAAACAATTGACAACTCAAAGATTCTTAGTTACCAATCACATTCATTCTCAATTAGCGCTCGTCAGCTTACCCACTGAGCAAACCTATTAGGTTCATAATCTACACCTACACAAACACTGGTTTGCCGCATAATCTCCACTGCATACCAAAACAACCCACTCATCAGAGCGAGCACTGCGCAAAATACCATCCAATTTAATTATTCTAGGACACACCTTCACATTTCAACATAAAGAAGTTTTCACCAAAAAGATTTAAAAAGCATTTTTATAACAAAAAGGTCGTCTTACGATTAAAACTTACATTGTTTCCGCTTTCTTTCACGCACTCACTCGAATAAGGAAATTCAAAATTTGAATTTGAGTTCGGAATGCAGACTTTTGGGAGCTTTTCTCGCTTCTGCGGCAAAGCGACTGGTCTGGCCGCAGTAATGTCGCGCAGAGAAAGGTTACGAGGAGCTTACGGCGAGCTTTTTGGGGTGGAAAACTTGGCAGCTTTTCAGAAAAAGCTTCTGGTACATTCCTCATATCACATAACAATCATTTAATTCGTCCCAAATATTTAACATGAGTAAAGAAGTTTTAGCAAATTCTTTAGCTATAATTTTTGTACCATTATGTTCCGTTTCGGGAAACACAATTATTTAACGAATCAATCAATTTCATTGAAATAATTTGATCAAATCGACACTTCTATCAAACTAGACAAACTAAAGTAAGAGAAAATCGAAAAGACCTTATTTCTTATTTAATAATAATTTTATCTATCAAATTAGTTTAAAGATTATTTAGTATATAAGTTTAAAAATTATTTTTGTAAGTCTAAAGAAATAAAGTTTTTGAATCAGAATATCTGAATCTACACCAACACATCGATTCCCTCACTTCACTTATCTAAAAATAATCTCTCTAATCTAATCCGCTGAATCACCGGAAGTATAGCGTAATATTTAGACTACGCTTTTTTATATTTATTGTATCACATTATAAGTTAACATTTTGTTTAATGATAAATAAACTCAAAATCATTCAACCGAATCTGCACCAACATTTTCCCCCAAAAAGACATCAAAGCTTCCGCTAAACACTTCTGCACAAACCAGTCCAGCTAGCTCTGTTCTACGCATGCGTACTGTGACTACGCGAGCGTGCAGCCCATCGATTCCCTCACTCGTGGGGTAGGTCCAGGGCTAAGCGCACGTCTCAATGAAGCTCTGCTTGAATGTACATTCAATTACCAGCTTGAATGTATATTCTATGCACTAGATTAGTTTAACAGAGGTGCCATATGTGTTTATTTTTAGGATACACACAAATGCGCTGCATATATAATTTACACGATGAATCGAACTTTATAAATTATCTAGGGAAAGAACTTAGGGTATTTCGCTATTATGCCCATAGTCAGCTTTAAATGATAAGAAACATTATATATTTTTTGGTATTCTGTAACTGTTAGAGATAACATATACAGAATACACCCATAACACAAGCTCTGCTTAGCTTGGTGCTAGATAATGCTGTGTGAATTGTTACACAGCATTATTGTTATATTTTTCTTGATAAAGTAAAAGGTTTATTTCTCTTAATATTACTTTCGTTCGTCAATATCATCACAAATTACTATATCTTGTTACATCACTAGTACTTTGTGGAGACCTGTCATAAAGTTAAGAATTGAAAGTATAATTCAAAAGCCACCTAGTGGCTTGTAAGTACAAGAGAACAAACGCTAATGCTTGTTCTACATGTGAACAGACAATAAAACAATCAATGGTTAGAAACACTGTTGTGAGAATAGTGTGGATATGCCATTTTAAGAAATTATGTTTAACCAATGCAGTGAGTAAAAGACTATAGATAAGATTTCAAAAGCTCTTGCGATTGTCTTATGTTTTTTCAGATAACTATCCACACACTGACGTCACAAATCCTGGTTTCCAGTAAACCAAAAACAAAAGAGGATCGCGCCTTATCCTCATATTTTACCTTATTTTATACAAGAGTTACACTTAATTTAACATTTATCAAAATTAATTGATATTTGACAGACGAGAAAAACTTACCTTTGATTTTTTTTATATTCTCACAGTTTTTTAAATTTAGCGGGACATTCTTTTTTCGAATTTAAAAAATCAACCGTTCATAGATGTCAAACCATATAGGTACCACATACTCGTTTTTTACAGCTTGATATCATGATGCAGAAACATCCAAAACAGCTTTTGTATTAATCTAATAGCTAAACCATTTTCCATTCTATCTGCATCTTTTTTCTCTTATTTATTTATTTTATCTGCATCTAGGAGGTCACTCAATCTGACATCCACACAACTCAAGCCCAATAAATACATTAAATATAAGTTTTATAAGCTATTAAAATTAGGGCGGTCAGGCCGCGAGCAAATTGTTGTGAGCATCGGCGCGCGCGCACAAAGGACGCCGACTAATCAATTGCCTATAGATCGGCCCGGGACGGGACTCTTGCGCATACTGAGAGGGAAGTTGGGTAATTAGACCATGTTTTTTGAAAGAAGATATTGTTCTAAGAATTTAAACAATATCTATCCCAAAAACATTACGACCTGGACGGGATTTTCTCAAGTAAACAATAAAATGATATATAAACGATGCTGGACACAGCATTATCTAGCCCCAAGCTAAGCAAAGCTTGTGTTATGGGTACCAGATAAAAGATATACATAATACAACACAGCATAGGCAGATATTTTTATTATACATAGAAAAACGACCAGAAACAAATATCTGCAGAGTTGGACACATGTTGGACTTAAACCTAAACATGGTAGACAGGTTGATGACGTCACAACAGGAACATTTTTTATCATAACGATATAGTACTGCTTTACCCTGATAAGATTCCTAGTCATGTTATCCTATCGCTAGGAATTTGAAGTCAGTTTATATAGTTTTATAAAACACGCCCAATTATCAAATATATCAAGTTTCCCCACTCTCCCCCCACCGCGGTCACACAGCACTGTGGCACAGCCTAAAGGCCAACTCTTCATTTATTTTATTAGCGGGTACCGCACCATCGTATTTCTCTCATCTAATACGTTTATTTATCTCGGTCTTTAATTACTTAGTTCACAATTAATGAGCACTGAGATTGCGACCCCGGCCGGGTGGGAGACCATTGACGGTTCTAGATTTAACTTCTCTCCATCTACAGTACTGTAATAATCTACATGTGTAGGTAGGTATGTTATGCAAGTTACGAGTATTGATATACTTTATACCAAACTTAATAAATAAAACGTAAGATATTGATGTTTTGAATACGAAACAAATAGCAAGAAAACTTGTCCATTTTCGCATAAAAATGTGCAAAATGCGATTGGCTTTCATTTAATTTTAGGTAAGTATTTTGAAAAAAAAAACTATTTAGGAACCTAGATAAATACTATTCAAATACAAATAATACAATATTATAGTGGAAATATGCTTGAATTGGAAATCATTTTGGTATTACGTTTGTATGAAAAATTCGTCCCTCCGGAGGCCTCTTAACTTCTTTTATTTGGCAATATTGTGTCTGGTAAGCCACTTTTCTGCCAGTGTCCAGTTCATAGAAATTTCATAGTAATGGAATGGAGGCGGAATGTCAATAATAATATGAGCGGAAAAGTTAAAAAACCAATTAGATTTTTACCTAGAACAAAAATCATAATTAAACTTTGAAGACAATAAGCAAAAAGGGTATACTAGGCAGAAGTCATTTTGTTTCACGCACCGACGACTGAGTCAGAAGATGTGCGTTTGCCATACCTACCTTGACAGCTGACACTTTGACAAAATTGCACATATTTTAGCCGGGGGCAAACGTGTTCTTGAGTGGAGACCACGACTCGGTAAACGTAGTGTAGGACGCCCTCCGACCAGGTGGGATGACGACCTGCGAAAGACTGCAGGTAGATGCTGGATGCGGCAAGCTGAAGACAGGGCGCTATGGCGCTCATTGGGGGAGGCCTATGTCCAGCAGTGGACTGCTATAGGCTGATGATGATGATGATGATGTAGCCGGCATAGGAAAAAAAAACGAAGGAAGTAGTAAGGAAATCCGTTCTCTGCCTAATACTTCTGATTTGCTAATCTACATACAAGGTGCGGTTATACGTTTTGACTTCTAGATCTATATACTTACAGTAACAAGTTTTTTTGATAAGATAAACAAAAAGCTTGCTACAGTTCCGAAGTCCCAATGTTTGTCTGTTTGTCCGCCGGCGCGCGCCCAGCTCATTTAACATCAACGTGATAATGCAGCTTTAGGGAAAGCCGAATTTTCTAAAACTGGTGACAAAGTTTTGGTTAAACCTTACCACTACATTATAATCCATCAACTAGAATGCCATCTGGCGGGTATCAGCATTGCCATACAGCAAATGAATGCAGCCAGCGCCTTTTTCGATAGGTTATATGGATCAGTTTAGCTAGCTCTAGATCATTTGGAACAGTCTGCAGTCAGCTCAACTGCTTCAATTCTTATTTCTTTACTGTGCTTATATTTCTTTTTTCTATGGATATCAAAAGTCGACTTGACTGGAGGTCAAAATTCTTTTTTTTTTTTTTGTTAAAACAACTGAAGGTAGGTATGTACCTAATGTTCTTTGTTCATAAAGTGAAGGCCACGAAAATATTATATTAGTTATTACAACGAAGATTATAATAAGACCTGTTTGTTGAATGTGGGATGACGACCTGCGAAAGACTGCAGGTAGATGCTGGATGCGGCAAGCTGAAGACAGGGCACTGTGGCACTCATTGGGGGAGGCCTGTGTCCAGCAGTGGACTGCTATAGGCTGATGATGATGATGATGTTGAATGAAAAGCTCACAAAAATATGTGTGATAGATTCTAGAGTGTAATCATAATCGAACAGTTGATTGATTGTTCTATATACATCCATAAAAATGATTTCCAGCTCCAAATTTAAAGAAAAAGACCAAAACAGACAGGCAAAGTGTCACGTAGCAACCGGTACAGATTTGTAAATGTTGACAAAACAAAATGGAAAGGTTATGTCAAAAAATATACAGTAGCAGAAGAGTAAACAGTTGAAAGAGAAAAAAAACATTCATATCACCTGAACAAATAGTGATGGGTTTTAGGAAAAAATATTGTCACAATTTATGAAAAGGAAAATTGTTTATGACAATTAATACAAGACGACTTGACGATTAGATTTTACAAATTATGCTAATATTTGGGAAATTCAAGAAAAATCAAGAGATCTTCTAGATCATGACAGACATCTTTCTAGATCTTCTTTGTTGAGCAAAAAATCTTTTACCTACTAATCTTTGTTGTATAGGTACTGTTTTAGATATAAGTCTCATGAATAAGGGATTATCTATCTATCTAATGTATCTAGTATAGTATATAATATACTGTACTAGGCCTTTATTTTACAGGAGACAACTTTCAACATCTCCACATACCTTCCAAGAAGACCCTACCATCATTCTCGCTACTTTGTAAACCTGAAAAAAAGCAGCACAGAGTACTACCAACAACCGGCGAAGACATACAGACATACGTACTCACCTTGTTAACCTTAAAAGTTAACAAGGATCGAGCAGCACTTAGCTGAACCGTACTAACTAGCAGGACAAAGCTAGGATGTGTTTGTGTATACCTAGTTGCGAGTTAAGTGAACTAATTGTTGATAGAATGCGGGCACCTGGGCTTGAATATGCCGGGATGACCTTACTTGACATCTTAGGAGAGGTTAAGACCTTTTTAATCGTTGAAATAGGTCTGAAAAAGTCCAAGGCAATACTTAGTAGGTTAGTTATAGTTTGTGGATGTTACCTTAAAAACAAAAAATATTAGTGGTTATTATTCTGTGTCAATACACACTTTTTTTAATAATGCAACAACAATAGTCAAATGTTGAAGGAATGTTTTGGCTGGTTCAGAAGAAGGTACATAATAATTTGGCGTGTTTTAAAAAACTATAAACCTACTTTGAATTCTTGAAATGGAGTAAAATTGGGTTTGGAAGGAATATTTCGTTAGTGATTTTTCAAATGACGCCGAAATCTAATTGAAATTCGATTCTAATTTTGACTTCTTGCTAGATGGGAGTCTAAATTTAGTTCTATGTTATGGATGAGTGATATATGTATAAAACGACGTATGAAAATCTTGTCATCAATCCTTTTGTTTACGACCGTTGCCATGGAAACCATTTAATACAAGTGATGTGAAAATAATCATATTGTGATGACATGTTTTACGGCGGACATATAATCTCATCTTAGATTTAAGATATAAGTTAGTTTTAAGTTCTAGGGTTTGTTAAAATACGGGACTGACATACCTAGTCATTGTAATGACTCAAAGTCCCTAAAATAATGTCACATTTTTTTTTAAAGGCATATTATTTTGTACAATTTTTATTTGTATTGTGTATGTAAATGAACGTTTAGAATTTTCTATTTACCTTTTAATTATTGATTTAAGTATGCACACGAGATTCCCCTTTGTCCCACGTAGGTACAACCAACCCTGGACGTCTGAACTACAAGAAACCACCATAAAAACAGCACAATCTTATCAAATACACTGAAAGTCAGAGTTAATGTGTATCAGACAAATTAATAGAAACAAATTGCTGCAGTTTAGATATCACCAGATTATAAGCTCCTAAAAGATAACCCACGTACGTCATGAGGTGCCCTGTAGTTTGTTTCGAGGGCACTATCAATAGGGTTTACTGCTTTGATAGTATTGTAATTATGTTACCTGTTTCTTCTTGAAAATATATGGTAGGTGAGTACTTAGATGCATAAGAATAGACAATAACATACTGGTGTTATTTTTAATAGTTTCTATTTGAAAATAAAGGTTAGGCTAGTACCGACATGCATAAGAATTTACAATATTATACTAACGTTATTGTCTATTCTTATGCTAGATGAAGACTTTTGAATTTTCAAAGTCATGACCGTGCCCTGCAGTTCGTTTCGAGTGCCCTATCAATAGGTTTTACTGCTTTGATAGTATTTTCATTATGTTACCTGTTTCTTCTTGAAAATACAGGATAGGTTAGTATTTCGTAGTTCGGTGGAAAATTGTTCTGCAGGAGGCACTGTTGCCAGCCGCCCGGTGGATATCCCTGAGTCGCCTCTTACACACCCGCGGGAAGAGTTGGTAGACTATTAAATTATTAGGATTTAAGTCCCGCCACACAAATGTTTGTATGATCAGCAAATATTTGTTTCGTGCGTTCTGGGTATTTTCCAAGTAAAAATAAAAAATTAAATTATATAGTAGGTATATTGTATTAAGTATATCACTTATCCAGTACCCATAAAAAAACTGCTTAGTTTAGGGCTATAATGATACCGCAACCGCGTCGCAGGCGAACCTTCGCCCACCGCGCCACAGAGCACGTCACTTTGCTAGGCTTTTTCAATATCTGAAAATTACCCATCTTAATTTACAGCTTCAAACATGTAGCAGTGGCTCCCTCTATGTCCATTTCGAAGAGATATTGAGTTCAGCTTTATCCAACTAGGTCTGAGTCGGGTACTGCGCGTCTTAATAAAGATAGCTAAGCGCACGCGCCAACAATGGCCAATTAACATGAGCAGATAGCTGGATAGCTCATTGTATAGCTCAAATAAGCTCATTCCGCTGGTGATGATAATGTGTTGCTGTCTTGCCTTCTATAAGATCTCCTCGAAGATTTTAAGTTGTAGCTGTTCTGTGTAATTAACTTCTTTGAATAATTTGTGGCTTCTTGCTTGACGTTATTTTTATATTTACCCGACCGACGATAAACAAAAGCGGATGAGGTTCTAACTGTATATATTTTATGTGTGTTCGTCGATTTCTCCGTCAATTAAGAACCGATTTGGCAAATTACTTCACTATTGTATAAAAAATTATCCCGAGGTAAGTCCACTGAAATATTATTCCCGAGGGATAAGTATTTATTCCGAAAAACTTAATAAACAGTGTAAATACTAAGGAATTTCAAGTTCGGTTTTATTTATCATAGTCATCAAAGTATTAAACAGAACATTATTTTAATAATCCTGTCTTTTGCTGCAATAAATACTTTTTTATAATTCTTCAATTCGATCAGGTCTCCTTGTTTAAAAATAAATTCGTCAAAAAACGTCAGATTAAAAAAAAACTAGAAAAAATGTGACGTAATTTCACGATTTCATTATGCGTAAACGTGTACTATATAATTAAGAGATGAAACGTTAGTATTCCTCAAACACAAGCTAGGTTCGTAGTTAACCCGCTTACATTCATATTGAAGTCTACACTGATAAATATGCTGTTTACCAGAATTATATATTATACCATAGATCGCAGGTTTGGAATATTTCTTTTGAGCTAGAGAATAGCTTAAAATACATGTATCTATATTCTATAGTAAATCTACCAGTCTTAACCACTTTCTTAATGTACCTTCAAATTTTATTCAAAACATTGCTACTAGTCTAGTAAACAAACGATTCCAAGTGCTTATAATATCCATAGGATCTATTTACTTAAATAATTCTTGGAATATGTAACGACTGTGACGTACCCGACGTGATATATTTACCTTGCCGCGCTCGAGTGATTTACTTATGTAGGCGCTACTGTTTGATCAGATATTTGTAGTTTTGCTTAGAGACTGTTTTGAGAAAACAGTAATCTGTCTTTTGACCTCAACTCAGCTGTCCTTGGTATCGGATGTCACACTTTTTTTACACTATTTTAGATAGGTACATTAATGTAGATAAAGTTTTATTAATGTAGAAAGACCTTATCATATTTAAAGTAAATTATAAAAATTTAAAAGTTTTTTTAAAGTTTTGGGGTACAGGTAGGAATCTCTCGGAAATTGAATTATCGAATAATCGAATACAGAATATTGAATTCTCGTAATGTTGAAAGCCCAAATGATAATTTCCCAGAATGTCGAATTCCCACCACCACAAAGGAACACCCCATGAAGAATCAAACGTTTCGAAATAAATTAACACCGTTTAAAATGAATATTGAACTATAAATTTATTCTGCTTCTATCTGTGCTGCAGCCGCGGCCTCGTAGTTACAAACGTCCATTTTTACGTGTCGGTATTCTGTAACATAAAAACATAAATTGATAAAATAAATAATGCTGGACAATCCACACAGCATCATCAAGCCCCGAGCTAAGCGGAGCTTGTGTTATGGCTACGAGATGACTGATATACAAAATAAAATACATTACATAGAGAAATATTTTTTACCAAAGTACATAGAAAATACCCAGAACACCCGGGCTTATATTTGCAGATCGTAAAAACTTTTGTCGCACAAGTCAACTTTTGGAGCATCAGCAGAATTTTAAAATTCAATTTCAATTTATTTATTTAGAATGAACAAAGACATAAAATATCACAAAAATGCAACGGAACACTGGAAAGCGCATAAGTTTAAAACTGTGTCGCACCTCCCAGCGCTCAAACTCAGGATAAGGTTCAGGCCGATTTCACCAAACAGAAAGCATGGTTTAATATCGCTGTAATATTAAACCATGCTTTCTGTTATATAAAATACTATAAAAGAAATATAAGTATCACTTATCCTCACTACTGGACGAATCATTACAGTTCATTTGTTTTAGGCAGATTCCGTTGACTCTTTTGATGTCTTCCGGCTAGGTAGGATAACGAACTGTGGAAGACTGCAGGCAGAAACTGAATGCGGGAAGCTGAAGACAGATTGCTATGGCACTCATTAGGAGAGGCCTAAGTTCGGCAGTGGAGTAGTATAGGCTGATGATGAGATTCTGATGATGACAGCGAATTCAGAACAGGTAGACTAACCACAGGATGATCAGGTAGGACTTACGTTTCTTTTCATCACAGTTGTATTCGTAAAGGTCGCAGTTGTCATTGAACATTCTCGTGATACCGAGGGAATCCTGCCCACAGATCGGAACGAAGTCGTGTTGGCACTGGTCCGCCATTTTGCAAAAGTTTATCACCTAAAATGGGGGATAACATTTCAAAATCAAGAAGATAAAGTTGTTGAGGAGAATTTAGATATGGTTTTGAATGTGATTATCGGAAAAGTTTGGAAAAACCTTTGCCTAACAGTGGGACGGTTATTTATGTTAACGAAAATAGAGATTTTTCTCAGATTTAAAAAGAAAACTCTTATTTAGGGGATTTTCAGCAACGGAGTAAATATGTGAAAAATTGGGCTCTGCATTATTTTTCTATGCATTTATAGATTTGAGACCTTACCGGTTCTAGAGGGAAAAAGTAGTCTTCAGCTTCTATTTCCACGTGGGCCCATACTTCCACTGCTAAACCAACTAATATTAAAGCTGAAAATTATTGATTGTAATTTTTTTAGAAGGCTTTATTTCTCTAGAATAATCTAAATAACAGTTCATTATTCTGATTTAAAAACGAAATTTCTTTTATTTTGTTTAGACAACAGTTACAATAATCGACTAAACAAAACAGTTTTTCCATAAATTGAATAATCGAATTATAAATGGCTTAATTAGGTGCTTATGTAAACTTACAAAAAAAAACTTTCCTAAGCACCATGTCGTAGCACACAACCAATCGCCCGGAATGCTCTAGTTTAGCTACACTTCCATTGTTTGTCAAATAAATCTAAACTATGCTTGTGGGCCAGGAAATTATGACATAACACCAGCTTTGTTGAGCGCTATCTAGACCACAGAGAGGCAGGGGTGCTCAAACTTTCATAACTTAAAATGAAAGTGACCTGGTGTAGCTCTCAAACATTTAGTTGAATTCTTTATTAAGAGTATAATTAACGAAACAGACATTCTTGAAAATGATTTCGTTTATTTCGAGACCCTTTACTGTCTACTATTGTGTAAAACTTTTGAAACTATCATGGTTATTAATACTAAAGTCATTTAAAACGGGATATTTACCATTATTAGATTTTTGAGTTATCCAATATTTCGGCACAGTTGCATGCGCCATGATCACGGAGTAATTGGATAACTCAAAAATCAAATCATGGTAAATATCCCGTTTTAAATGACTTTAGTACTATTGTGTATTTAACTAATACTTATATCGATTTTAGTAAACGACAAATACTCTTAAAAAAATTTTATTTTAGATATATTTTGTTATACCTTTTAATTTATTTTAATTTGACAATTTGTTTGGATTTTATTTTTAGGCCTTCTACAAGCCAAACCTTTGTTTATTTTGATATAAGAGAGTAGTCATTGTCTGACTGTTTTTTCTGTATACAATTTTGTAAATGGTTTTTCATTGTGATAATTTGGATGTTTTAATGGATGTTTCTTACTTCTTCACGTCAAAACTTCTGAACGGATCAGGCTGATATTTTGCATTGAGCTCTTTGCCTGGAATCAAACATAGGCTTTGTCATTTTATGCCATAAAACAGTTCTTTTGGTATATAATTAATCTTTAAACTTTTCCATGGATAAACAATGCGTGCAAAACCGTGGCTAGAAACTAGATGTGCCTAATAACTAAAATGTTGGGAGCCACAGACCAACAAGTCTATTGCAAGCTAACGAAAACATACATAGGTGCTCTAGCCGCAAACATATCACAAGCATATCTGTGTCACCTTCTACGCTACCATGGTATTCATATTACTCATCTGTGAGTATTTTCTTTTACTTCTTAAGATAAAGATAATTTACTTGCATAAAAGGAAATCAAAGGGTGCTAATAAGTTTAGTATCAAAGTGCATGTAGTGTTTTGTTTTTCTGACATCGATGCATCGATTAAAAAAGCCCAAATATTCAACCAACCAACCCCTATTTCTGCGCAGGGTCATGGAGGTAGTCTTTTTTAGTCCTAATATCACCTATTTGTATCGTTTACCCCCATGATAAACTTCTTTTTTTGTTTATTCTATGCCTGTATTTTGTACCTGTGTCTAAATAAATGTTTTTTTTCTATTCTATTCTATTTGGTAAAAAAAATGGGGGTATAAGCTGAACGCGCACCTGTCCGCGCCTCAGAAGCCGCACTCGCCGCAGTCATCGTGTTTTCTAAATCTTTATATGACACACCTATCCGCGCCGAACGCGCCGCGTTTCAGTAAAAACGAGTGCAACTTAGATTTTTTTCAATTTGTACTTAATTTTTTTCAGATTTTATCGTATTGTTTCAAGTGTCCACAATACATTGCCATGTTCCTGACTACGCCTCTACACCATCGGTGTGTATATTATTGTTAAACCTCTTTATCTATGTATCTTTCATAAACTTGTATACTTGTTGACGACCGATGTGGCGCGGTGGGGGAAGGTCCGCTTGCGACGCAGGAGGTTGCGGGTTCAATTCCCGCCTCGGAACAATTCTGTGTACGATCTGCAGATATTTGTTTAGGGTGTTCTGGTCGTTTTCTATGTATAATAAAAAATATCTATCTATGTTATGTATTGTATTATGTATATCAGTTATCTAGTACCCATAACACAAGCTCTGCTTACCATGGGACTAGATAATGCTGTGTGAATTGTCCTGCTTTTATTCTAATAATCATTATTCTTATTCTAATACTTTTCACCACATAACTGCGATTGATTTACTCAGTGGTTTAACACTTTGAGTGCTGAAAACGCACGGTATGAGTTTTCTACAAGTGACTAATATCCGTAAATCCACACTAGCGCAGCGGCTAAGAAAATACAGATCTTTGTGACTCAGCAGAGCTGTAATATTTTTCGAACGAAACGCATGTGCGGCGCAACACGACCGCTGTGTAGAGCGGCAGCACGAATTTTTTAGGTAAAAAAAAAGATCGCAGTCGTCGAAAAAAAACCGCAGTCAAAGTGTTAATGGAAACTATCTAACTACAGTAGTTAGATAGTTTTCATACTCGTAAATTGAGCAAGGATACTTAAAGCAGCAATCCAAGGCTGATTATGACCTTCCTATCTCGCCTAATTTGTATCTTCTCCATAGAATAAAGTGGAGCAGTACTGCATGATGGCTGAAACCTGCGTCCACGACACGATCCCGATCTGCGGGTCTATGGGAGACGTGAAGAGATCCTTCCTGGACTTGTGTGACCTTCTCGAGTATGTCTGTGACACTATGCAGGGTAAGTGCTTATTATTTATCATGTGTTCCCTTTATGTCGAGTCTGTTTTTGCAAGATAATAATTTCTTCTTTAAAGTAAAAGTAAAGTAAAGTAAAAAATCATTTATTTCTTTAGGCTTACAAAATAAGCACTTAGACAAGTCATATTATTCATATTTATGTATATAAATTATTATTAAATAAAATTATTTTACTCGCGTTCATAGGTACAGTCAAACATATAAATTAAAAGCCAATACCTTTCAAATTTTGTTCATTAAGTTGTTTTATAAATCAGTCTTATCTATCAGGGTAAATGTTTAACCCTCGACATCTTTGTTCTGTACTATCATTATATTACATTTCATTTATTTGCCAATGTAGACAAATTTTTTTTAAAAAAAAACATATATTACATACTGCCTATATAAATATATAAATTAACAGTTTGATGTTGAGGTAAGGAAGTGTTCATAGACCATACGTTTCAATATAGGGAGAGAGTTAACTCAAGTATTATTTTTTCCATTAAACAGCTTTTGCTATAAGCTATAATTACATCACCTAAGCTTAGCAAGTGAATTAATCTTAACAGACTATTTCAAGCGTAGGTCTACAACTAGGCCCATCGCTGGGCTTAATAAAATTAAAAAGTCGTATCTCTTTTCTTTTGCAGTTTTCGTTCACATTGAAGACGTACCAGGTTGTCCTGAAGTAAACAAACAAAAATGACCAACTGAAGACCTTTGCGAAAATCCACTACAAAATTACTACCTTCTATAAATATCTTGTAAACCATCGCAGACGCATGTCTTTTAAAAAAAGAATCTTAACTTAAATATGTGTTTAAGTATCATTACGGTGATGCCAGTCTGACCTGGGATCGTGGGAAAGGGATGGTGTGATGTGGAATTTGGTTAAAGAAAGAGATGGGGATGGTTGACCGGGTAACAGGTTGTAGCAGACAGAATAAGTATAGCTAGGGTTGGTGCAATGGTGGTAAAAAGCCGGACTTGGCTTCTAAAACAGTTGTTACGCACCTACCAAACTCCGACTCTCAGATGTAAGCGAAAGGATTCCTATACACAGCAGTGTCGTGTGGTATGGTATTAATAATAACTAGTCAGATTAGGTGGCAACTGGCTGAGGCAATAGATAAATTATAAACTGTCTTACAAATAATTCCTGAAGAAATCAAATCATACATACTCTTATGGTGACGCGCCGTCTAAACCTAGCGTAGCTTAAATGTTATAATAATAATAATAATTATTTATTCAAAAAAAGGTTTTAAAAAGCAAAACAAAAGTAATAAACAAAACAAAGTAATGTATACTGTAGACCTATTTCACTTCTTAGTTTCGACACCTTGCTCTAACTAAGTTCTAGACTTGTGATGTAGACGCAGGGGCTCTCTGCCTCGGTAGCTTATTAGGTTTACACTATTTTATGAACAACTTATAGTATATATATATAGTAACTATGTTATGAAAAATAGTTATTGAACATATTTGTATAAGTCGGGTCGGGAGGTTTGCCGCCATGTTTCAGCTTGCTGAAGGAACAAAAGAAAAGACTGAAGAATTAATTGCCTTGCAATATCCGGCCAACTTAAAAGGCCGGGTGTCCCCACCCTACGTAGAAAATGCAGTAACGTACCGGGCGGTTGGCGCATCTAGATACGGCGCTAACAAAATGTTGATCGCCGATTAATCTCTGGTTAAATAAAGGTTTCGATTCCCCTGCGCGGGCGCGCGAATATTTCTTGAATTTGCAGACGCGAGAATGTAAATGTGGCGTTAAAGTTTATGTGGTATTTTGTTGTAAATTGAATTTTTACGCTGATTTTAAGGTCGCGTGTAATGCTGGGCAAGTTTTCTTATATGGTTTGTAAGGTTATGTTTCAGGATATAAAGGAGATAGGTAACCTATGTAGAGCTGAAAGGGGCTGATTCTGTACCCCAATAGGATCAACTTGTGAATAAAGATTTTTAAAATTTTTGTTAATAATAATAAACTTTTATTTTCTTCTCATCTTGTTATTTTACAAGCAATCTTGCATTATTTAATGTTATAAAATACAATTTTAAGTTTCATTTGCTTGGTTTTTCAGCAAAAAGAGTGTTTTGTCATTAAATTAGTCTTGTAAACCTAAATGATCACGGGAGGTAGTTTAGGATAGATAACCTGAACTATATATCCTGTGATGTTACCATCTTGCTTTAACACTTTCAAACCCCTGACCACACATGTGGTTCTTCTTGTAGCCGCGACGAGCCCCTGCGGTTCGCACCGCACTGTAGAGGCTGGGCATGAAAGCCTTAATTTGGAAAATCAATGCTAAAACTAGATCATTGTTTTTAAAAAAAGACCAAATAAATCGACATTGATATAATGATAATCTCTATGACTTAAACTCTAGATCATTGATTTTCCAAGTAAATCCTCATTGATACCATGATTTCTATCTCTTTGTTTTTCAATCAGTCTAAACTAAGCCCTTACTTAGCTCTAACAAAGATCGACGTAACATTTCCAATTCCATGAGAAAGGTACAATTTGAGCAAGCCATAATTAGCGAGTAGGGCATTAAATCACGGGCAGTCCCCCCCCTTTCCCCCCTCTGTTCTGCCCTTTGCAGTGATCAGATCAGAGGTCGGAACGGAACAGGTGGAATTGTAGGGTCAAGGGCTTTTAGAACGGAATTCTTCGGAACTTGGATACTGGTCTGGTAGGTGGTTAAGGGTTAAATTATACGTTGGGAGGATTGTTGAGGTCAAGCAAGTGCAGGTTTTGTTTTAAAATTTCCGGTTACGGGTAAGAAGATGTATATTGGGTATTGAATTAATTGTAGTGAATTGTTTATCACTTTTTAATGTCTTGTTATAAGAAACTCCAAATGTTCAAATATTCAAGTAGTAGTACATATTTTTTTATGTAGTATAAATCAAATCATGAGCAATATCCGCTATAAATGACTTTTGTGTGAAGTACCTATTTATTATTACGACTTATTTTTTGCAAGCCTAATAGAATGTGAGAGGTCTTAAAAATTTCACTTTATATTATGTATTAGGAGACCTGGTAGGCCGCCATGCATCCTGAGAGGTAGCTAAGCTAATCAATTAACTAAGTATCACAGTTATAGTATCAAATAGTTTAAATTTCTATAAATATTGTTCAGGAATGTTATATGTATGGTTAATAAGAAAGATCTATATATCCAATTGTACGTTTTTTCTTGAGTATTCTTTTAATTTTTTAAAATTAATGTGAGTAGCCTTCTTATTAGAATTAGTTTATTTCTCACCAATTCTTCCTTTGCTTCCTTCAGATGCCTTAACAGACAAACAACTTCATTATTTTCATTTTACAACTTCGGCCATCCACCGTTTATTCACAAATCATATGGCTGTACAGTTTCCATGCGATTTGATAATATGAAATTTAAGGATATCCTTAGTCGCGAGAAAATACGGTGAGTCATCTAAACGGAGCATATTCCTTGAAATCTGCATGCCTATTGCGATCTTGAATGGTAATGGATATCCATTGACAATTTTTTTTTACTCTTCTCTATTATTTGAATATTGGAGATGTACAATGTGTTTTTATTTTGATAGGAACGTATCGTTGCGTTTCCTTAATAGAATGTCGTCATAAAATGCACAAACAAGAAATTTTGTACCTACTAAAAATTATATACATAAAATCCTATCCTTGGTACGTTTGCAGTTTTACCCACAATGAGATCAGTTTTTCAGTTTTATCATTTTGTCGGACAAAATGATGAAGACACTATGATCTTATATATTATTGTAAAAACCTAGCATTACAATACAATACAATACAATAACTCTTTATTGCACACCAAATACATAAAGATACACAAGACAGGAAAAGAAAAACAAATACAAAATATGCTGTACAATGGGCGGCCTTATCGCTAAGAGCGATCTCTGCCAGGCAACCTTTGGATGGACATGAAGTGCTTGAACAAGTATAGACGGTGGCGTGTAATACAGAAAAATATTTAATAGGGACATACATAAAATACCTACTGATATACATAGCTATAAGTATAAATACATACATAAATATATAATATAAATAAAATAAAATACACATATAAATATATAATATAGGTATGATGTACAAAAATATATCAATTAACAGTTGAGGTAAGGAAGTGTTCATAGACCATATGTTTGAATATAGGGAGAGACTTAGCTTGTCGTATAGAAATGGGTAGGGCATTCCACAGTTTTATGGCATGTACGGTAAAGGATGAGTTATAGGAATGGAAGGGGCGGGGAGTTTTTAATTGAAGAGTGTTTGTTGAGCGGAGGGAGCGGCTATGGGTTTGGTGGATGTATTCAAAACGATCCTTGAGGTGTATTTGGAACGAAAAGGATAGAATATAGGAGGGAGAGGTAGTGTGCGTCCCGGCGAAGGCGGATGGGCAACCATTTTAGCTTTTTGCGGTACTCTGTGATGTGGTCGTACTTTCGCAGACCGAAAATGAAACGTAAGCTGAGATTCTGAAGCCGCTCAAGCTTATCAAGCTGTACTTGGGTTAAATCAGGATAGCTGGCGTCGGCGTAGTCTAGGATGGGAAGCAGGAGTGACTGGGCGAGCGCAATTTTGGTTGACGTGGGTAGAAGATTTCGCAACCGTTTGAGCGAAGCTGCCGATGCGAAGATCTTTCGACTAACTTCTGCCAATTGGGGTGCCCAGGACAGTTGACTATCCATGAGAATACCAAGATTTTTGACAGTCTTACTGATCTCAATTTGGACATTATCAAAGAGAACTAGGGGAAGGTGAGCCCAGTCAATCTTGGAAACCATTCGCGAACTACCAATTATGGTTACTTGCGTTTTCGTAGGGTTCACTTTCAACCCATGCGCGTTACTCCAAGCAAGAATAACATTCAAATCATTGTTGATCTTAAGGATGGCCTCACTTAGTCGTTCTACTGGAGCCTGACTGTATATCTGTAAGTCATCTGCATAAAGGTGGTAGGAAGAAGAGAGTTGTTTGGAGATAGAATTAATGAAGATAGCAAAAAGAAGAGGAGATAAAACGCCGCCCTGTGGTACACCGGCACTTAGTTGACACCAGGAGGAAACTTTATCATCAAAGCTTATGCGTTGCCGGCGACCGAACAGGTAACTACGAAGCCAGTAAGTTACATCTTGGGAAACGTTAAGAGAGCAAAGGATACCTAGTAGAATGTCAAAATCGACGTTATTGAAGGCGCTACTAAAATCGAGAAGGGCAAGGACAGTTGCTGATCCGTTCCAGATACCATCTCGGATGTCGTCAGTAATCTTTACGAGAGCAGATGTGGTACTATGGCCTGGACGGAAACCAGACTGGAAAGGGTTAAGCAGGTTATTGGTATTAAGGAAAAGGCTGAGTTGTTGGTGAACAAGACGTTCAAGGACTTTGGATAAGAAAGGCAAGATAGAAATGGGACGAAAGTCTGAGAAGGAAGAGGGTTTAGATTTCTTTGGTATTGGGGTAACTTGTGCATCTTTCCACGCACTGGGGAAAGTGCCACTACTGGTTGAAAAGTTCAAAATATAGGTGATTACGTGGACAATATCATCGAGGATGGGGAGGATCATTTTCTTGCTAATGCCATCGGTACCGACAGCATTAGAGGAGATGGAGGAAATGCTCTTCTTAACTTCAGAATCATTAAAGATGCGAAACAAGAACGGAGGAAAGTCAGGAATAGGTAATGACGAAAGAGAACTTAATGTTTGGAATTTGAGAGTACCGTCAAACTTTGAACAAGTAGAGAAATAAAGGTTAAGAGCGTTTATATCCAAGTCTTTGGAAGGATTATTAAGCCGCGACTTGCCAACCCCCAACGACCTGAGAAATTTCCAAACCTTGGCGGGGTCATTATTTTCAACAGATTTGTGAATGTGTCGGCGTTGTGCATCCCTACACACCTTATTGCAGTGATTACGAGATCTAATAAAAAGTTCCTTGTTTTCAGCAGTGGGTTTTCGCTTATACCTAGCTTTGGCTGCATATTTCTTACGAAGCTCAATTTTGATTTCATTTGTAAGCCATGGAGCAGGGAGATGTTTCACTTTGACTGGCCTAACAGGGGCATGCTTGTCATACAGGTTTGTTAATATACGATTAAAATGCATGAGTTTGCTGTCAATATCAGCAGCATCCAACACCTCGGACCAGTCTGCATCTTGTGCATCGTTCCGTAAGTTCTCAACATTCATCCCACCAAAATTGCGCTGCAGAATGATTTTAGGCTTGGCTTTTGGAGGACGGATTTTGTAGGAGAGATAGATCAAGTCGTGGTATGAAAAAGCGTCCGCTGGGCATTGACCGTGCTTAGCGACGTGGGATAGAGAGGAAACTAGAATGAGATCAAGAAGAGAAGGATTGCAGTTAGGAAAGTTGTGGGTTGGATTTAAAGGAAGAATTGATAGGTTACTGGACTGGACAAGACCTTCTAAGGAACGTGCTCGGGAATCGTGCTTTAACAAGCACGTGTTAAAATCGCCCATAATAATAGTATGGTCATAGGAAGGAGACAGCTCATCGAGAAGATTCTCAAATGAAGGGAAGAAGTTGATGCGGAGAGAAGGAGAATAATAAACGCCAAGTAAAATTTTACGATGGGAAAGAAGAACCTCGATAAAAAGATGTTCACCAGCACTGGTCGGTGGTGGTTGCGCAGCATTTATAGTAAAGGAATGCGATACCCATTACATTAACAATTCGCATGTTGAATTTGTGCAGCAATCGGCCCTTTCAGTCAAACACCAAAAACGAGAAAGTCAAAGACCTTATAATCCAAATTCTTACTTTATAATCTTTCAATTTAGGCCCAACAAATAAATTGCTGGTCAAAAGCAAATTCTACGTTATAAATAAAAAATAATTCGATTTACTTTTAATCAGCACAATATCTTATTTAATGAAAAATCACACTGCAGATAAAGTTAGCCTATGAAGTATGAACTCAGGAAATGGAATTTGTTTGATTAAACAGAAAGTAAAAATACTTGACTTAAACCGGTTTAACAACTGATTTATTGATACGAATATTACCTTAACCCTATCTTTAAAAACCCATCGAAAACAAAACATTTGTTAAAACCCCAAAAAGGTTACTAAAATCCTTAGGAGAGGCGAAAACTGAAAAATGGTAGACGAGATTTTTAATAACAAAATTGTAGGTTTGGTTGATTTAGTCAGGGTTAATGTTCAAAGTTGATGAATGAGGTTTTTTTTTATGAAACTAGGGGAGTGAAAGTGAATCGTTTTTGATGAGATTTCAAAAGGAGCTTTACTGACACAAAGTTTTTTACTATACTTAATTACTATTACAACTTATTAAACTTTCACGATTTTTTAAAGATTCTTTATCGGGTATTAATCGCGTTCCTTTTTTTTTATTTTCCCCTTCGTTTCCATCTCATTAAAGCGTTCGTGGTCACGTGGAGAATCAATACTTTTCTGGTGTTTGTATTTAAAATAGTAAACTTCGGCACGATCGGTATCGATCTTAGGCTAAAAGTATTTTAACTGATCGGTTATTTCCTTGTTATTATAGACCAGGCAGTATTGGTATCAGACTCTTTAGAAGCATATGAACTGAAATTAAAACGTCATCATCATTTTCAGCCTATATTAGTCCACTTATGGACATTAAGCCCCGCTAATGAGTGGCATAGCGCCCTGTCTTTTGCTTGCCGCGTCCAGCATCTGCCTGCAGTAGCAGATCGTCATCCCACCACGTCAGGGCATCCTACACTTTGTTTGCGAGTCGCGATCTCCACTCAAGAACACGATTACCCCGCTTTATGAGCATTAACCCCCGAAAGAATACGGAGTTTTAAAATACGATAACTAAATGCGTAAGTCAAACTGCAAATGAAACTGATGAAAAACACACAAAATTATTTGTTTATAGCACAGTAGGTACCTATAATAAAATGCCTTCAACTAGATATAAAAAGGGAGATTTTTATTCCCAATAAACTTAATAAATTCATATTTAGCTAATCAAAACCCTCACGTAGCAGGTCAAAAAAGTTTATCAATGAATCAATGACCGTCCACTAAAACAATACCGTTTGATAATCCCGCAGATGGAGCCACCTGCGCGGCGGATCAAACGAGCAACGCGCATGTCCGGTGACGTCATTAGCGCGCTGCTCACGCGCACCCTAAACTGCGACGCGTGCGCACCCTTCTGATTATACAGAGTGTTTGAGGATTGACATTTGACATTTCTCCAATACTGTTCTGGCGATGATAGCTGGGAGGGTGGACTGCCCGTACACCAGGCACTGCTGTGAACGCCACCGCCACCAGCTATCCTATTAGTTTTTAAGGTTCTCTTGTGTAATTTTTCTAATATGAGCTGTACCTACATACTGCTTGAAATAAATTATTTTTGTTTATTTATTTTTTGTTTCACATTCCGTAAAGACACTGTAAACGTAGTGTAGGACGCCCTTTGACCAGGTGGGATGATGAACTGCGAAATACTGCAGGCAGATGCTGGATTCGTCAAGCTGAAGACAGGGCGCTATGGCGCTCATTCGGGAGGCCTATGTCTAATTAACTTAAAACACAAGCTCTATTTGGTCAAGGTAGATGATCCTGTGAGTAGCTTCCACCCTTCGATTTTAGATCCTTCCTCATCAGCATTTAAACTATCGCTTTTACTTTAATATAACGTGATGGCTCTCTTGTAAAGGCCGACTAGTAAAGAAAAACCTCATATAAATTACCTTTATTAATAAATCACTTTGAGACCGTACAAATAATAGATCTTATTTAACTTACTTATGCCAGCTATCAAGTTCCTCTATCAAGAAGCCAACAGAACACCCTGTAGCTCGCCGTCCACCGCCACAATGACGACGTAGTTACTGGTAACAGCAGGGAGGTCTGATGGCGGCACGATGAAGACACGTACCTACCCTAATGTAAACAATAGACAAAGGCACCGCGTTATTAGGCTGATATTATCGGGTCCCGTACGCTCGGTACCGTAAATGAAGTAGATTTAGACGAAATTCCAAAGGTATCTAGCCAAATTCTATGATTAGAAATGGTTATCATATCAATCAAGTTTGCTTTGTCTATTTCATGTTGAAGAAAAAGACGCTTTTTTACAAATTTTACAAACTAAAGACAGACACCGGACGGGTGAGTATCCGGTGAGTATTTGTAATCAAATCTTGCAAGGTTTTGACCTCTTTCCGATTGAGCTGAATTTTGGCATGTGTGTTAATCATATTATGTATAGACTTACGCATGTCAGAATTCAACATTCAATGCATTATGATGACATGGAGATATGTTGTATAAAATTTGACTTATCGTAGTAATTATTTGTAGGCCTATAGAAATAAATTGAAATCTGAAATCTGTTGAAACCTAAAGGTAGCCATGGGAACGCAGTGATCAAATGACGTAACTTCACCGAGTTAGGGTCAGTTTGATTCGTCAAAGTAGGTTTTTTTGCGTAATCGCGCTGAGCCATAATGACATTAAAACCTTCTATAAAAAATAACTTAGTCTTGTTTTGGTTGTTGACTGTACCGTTCTAGGAATCTGGCGACGGTATCTACAGGGGTGCTCTCATTCCGACCTCATTTTAAGCTAAACAGGTCGTTTTAGATCTTATCTTCATCAGTGCTGAGTTGAAGTTTACGCGGCACGTACTGTAGATATATTGAGAGTTTCTCCATCATTGTCCACTGCTGAACATGTGTTCCCCAAAAGACAGAATCTTAAAAATAGCAACCGAGGCAGATAAATAAAACTTATAGTTTCTACGCCATATCAGGCAAACAGGCTTACTAAATGCGTCATATTAGTACTGTTTGGGTACAGAACCCTAAAAATAGCAACCGAGGCCTATAATAATCAACATCATCATCAGCCTAAAGTAGTCCACTGCTGGACATAGGCCTCCCCTAATGAGCGCCATAGCGCCCTGTCTTCAGCTTGCCGCATCTAGCATCTCCCTTCGTCGTCTTTCGCAGGTCGTCATCCCACCCGGCCGGAGGGGGTCCTACACTACATTTGCCAAGTCGCGGTCTCCACTCAAGAACAAGTTTACCCCAGCGGATAACGGTTCTTCGCGAGATATAGCCGGCCCACTACCACTTGCTAATTCTGAGGCCGATAAATAAAGCTTTTATTTGTATAAAAAAAATTCCTCACTCTCCCACATTAGCGTGTGATGTTCAGATTACAGTAGTTATCGTGCGTAGCGCGGCAGCCTCCCCGAGGGTGTCTCATCTCACTAAATCTCCGGCCTCGAGAGCCAGACCTTTTATTTGGGTATCAGAATCAGCAGGAGACGACAAAATAAGCCCTAAAAATGGCGAAAAAACGGCAAGATGTGATCTTCTGACCACCACAGTGTGTAAACCTGTTGAAACGGGAAAATAGGTGAATAAACGCAATAAATTCGCGGTATTAGTGATTTGTGTACTAAGTTGATTGTAATCTTGTAGGTTATCTGTTCTCTTTGCTTGTTCACACTTTTTATGTAGGTATCTAATATTCTTCTTAGTCGTGAAAACCTCTAAACACTTTCATTGCTGAAATCAAACGGTATATGTTTTCTACAAGTGACTAATATGCGTAAATCCACACTAGCGCAGCGGCTGAGAAAATACAGATGTGTGACTCAGCACAGCCGTAATATTTTTCGAACGAAACGCATGTGCTGCGTAACACAACCGCTGTGTAGAGCGGCAGCACGAATGGCTTAGGATAAAAAAAAGATCGTAGTCGTCGAAAAAAATCGCAGTCAAAGTGTATAATACCCTTCTGTTTCTATTTTCTTGTTTTTTAATTTACTGTATGTGCTGCTGGTTTTCCTTGTAATAAATAAAATAAATAAATAAATTATGTTATGTGTTCAGATAGCGTAAGTTTAAAAATATTTCAAGGTTATATCGTAAAGCTTTTTTTTCGATTAGAGTGGAACTCTTTGTATGTCAATTTTACTCTGAATTGTTTACTAGGACTATAGTATAGAATAGAATAGAATAGAGTAGAATATACTTTATTGCACAAAAAGTTGTACTTAGGCGAGCATAATGCTAGATAGCATTCTCTACCTGCTAACCTTTGGGTAGTATGGACAACATGTTTTCGACCTTATGTCTTGAGGCTAGATAACTTATTTATATTTCTCTAATTCAAACAGGTAACTATAAGAAATTGCTTTAACTGCTACATTATAAGTGATAATTGGTTTGGGTACCTTATCTATCAATTTTATTTGAAACTAAGATTAAAATCTTGAATCTAATCTCCCTACTGTTGATATAAATACATCACTTTGCTATAACGTATCAGGGTATATACACACTAGCAAAGCAAATCTCAACTCAATTGCTCGTCATTAAAATATAATTAGCGTGCGTTACATGCGCAGACGCAGGTCCAACCAAAACACACCGCTCAGCGCAAATCGCTGCTTATTACGACAATATCAATAACTGTCATTGCCACAATCATCATACTTTTGTCTCGTTTACGCGAACAACTCATAATTACACCGCATTACCGTCATCTCCCTCGAACTCATTACTCTGGACGTCCGAACGCTGCACTGCCTTTCCATTTCTTTCCCGCAGACAACAAGCCTCGAACGGAAAAATGAAAAGTCTATCCGTCTCGCTTGCGCACGTTTCATTACCTTCCAAATGAAGCCGTTTTCCAGTTTTTACTTTTTAACTAAACGATTCCAGTTTTAAAAATGACAGTTTTAAAGTAACATTTCGAAATTGGAGCGGTCGGGAGTAGGGATTCGTTAAGGCGCGAGCGCATGTTTTTTCGAGCAAAAAGAAGCTGAAGGCTCGAGGGAAAGAGAGGCTTAGAGGCTTTTTATAGTCGATGCCTTGTTGCGGGCGCGCACGGAAGTATCCGAGCTTCAGGATCGAACCTAATCATTCTAATAAAAAGCTCACGCATAAATTGACGCGTTAGACTTTGACGTTTGTTTTTTTATTGTGATGTGGTTGTCGCAGTGTGTGGTTGTATAGGTGTTGAGTATGTGCGACACGTGCGGTTTATGGTTATTTTTATGGTCGCCGTTGGACATTAGTTTTGTGCGAAGGGTTGTTATTTAGTTATCATTAGTTTTGTTGAGCCGCCTTACTGTGTGGTCGTGTTTGGTTTTACTTATAATGGACTGATAATTTGTGTTCAAGTTTAGTGGTCGGTTTTATATTCTGGTTTTATTCAAGATGTTTCTGAGGTGAGTGCTATTTTTGAATTATGATTTAAGTAATTCTAGTTAAATTCTGTATAAATAAATACAACAATATTTCGAATTCACCAACAACGCCTCCTAAGGTATCCTTTCTTTTTATCTGGGGTAGATATTTTCTTATTGGAAACATTTAAGGATTTATCAGTACCTATTGCCCTCGTAGTTAATTTTTAATTATTCTGTTATAATATTTATCCTAAGCATGGTCTTACAAGCTACAAGCTATCGCAAACTTAAATATTTCATGCTTTAGTTTTAAATGAAATATTTATTGCGATAGCTAGTCACTGACTATGTTTACGTATAAATATAATTACTTAATAGCAAAAATTGCCTTGTATTGAAATAAGTTAATTTGTATCTTTTTTTATTTTTAGTTGATATAAAACATGAATTTACTGTGTTCCGCTAGTTTTATCAGCAGTAAAGAGGATAAAGCTATTTTAGAGTACCTACCATAATATATTTCTTTAATTTGATAGCTTAGGACTATTGAATGTTTTTTTTTATATGTAATTTAATAAAAATTTGCAATTTCTAAAAACTAACATCAACATATTAAACAATATGAGCAAATTACCTTAATTCAAAAGATTGAAGATATGTCTGACAAAACTTTTCCTTAGTTAAAGTAGAATGTTGATGTAAAATTAGAATTAACATCACATCAGCCTATACTAGTCCACAGGTGGACAAAAGCCGACCGATGTGGCGCGGTGGGCGAAGGTCCGCCTGCGACGCAGGAGGTTGCGGGTTCGATTCCCGCCTCGGAACAATTGTGTGTACGATCTGCAGATATTTGTTTCGGGTGTTCTGGTCGTTTTCTATATATAATAAAAAATATCTATCTATGTAATGTATTGTATTGAGTATATTATCAGTTATCTAGTACCCATAACACAAGCTCTGCTTACCATGGGGCTAGATAATGCTGTGTGAATTGTCCAGCATTATTTATTTATTTATAAAGCCGCCCTGAAAGGTGCCTTATTGGCTCTTATCATTAGAGGGTGAGCACATAAACGGGCTGCGGGTTAGGGATGGCATTGAAGGTGTTAAATATACATAGCAGGAAGCTCCTGCCCTCCCTTTTGGTAGATTTGCTTAATCGCCTTTTACTACATCCAAGGGCTGAGTTGAAAGAGGAACCGTTACTATGATTTTTAACACTTTCATTGCCAATGACGCATATGTAATTCTGCAAGTTCTCTTAACACTTTGACTGCGGTCTTTTTTCGACGACTGCGATCTTTTTTTTTAACCTAAGCCATTCGTGCTTCCGCTCTACACAGAGGTTGTGTTGCGCCGCACATGCGTTTCGTTCGAAAAACATTACAGCTGTGCTGAGTCACACAGATCTGTATTTTCTCAGCCGCTGCGCTAGAGTGGATTTACGCATGTCAGTCACTTGTAGAAAACACATACGGTGTGATTTCAGCACTCGAAGTGTTAACTACAGCCCACTGCGCACCGCTTCCTCGGCTAGGCATAGAATGCGTTAAATAAAATTGTATATAAACATTTATTGCTTTATGTTGCTATGAGCGCTTTCAGACATTTTGTGGCGTACGTGCTAACCATTTCAGGCGGCTGAAAATGCGCAATAACACCAAATAAACAAACAATTATCAACTTTATTCCTTTACGCTACGAAGGTTTATTTTTACTTTACAGTGTTAACTTTACATTCCGATCCTTGTATAAAAATGAGTATCCATAGTCGTGTTGAAATTTTCAGTTCAAGTCCTAATTTCCTGAATATTTGATGAAATGTTTATTACATGAACGAAAAAATCTATTTAATTTCCAGAAAGTATAGAAACATTTTTGATAGGAATCCCAGCCTTAGGACTTCATTAATAATTTTCGGGTTTCATAAAACTATAAGCCGATTTCAAATTCCTAAATAGTGAAAATGGGTTTGGAAGGAACACTACAAGAGCACGATCAAATTTTTCAAGTGGCGACATCTAGTTAATATTCGAGTCTTATTGAGTTTGATGTTATGAGTGGATGACACATGAATGAAACGACATTGTTTACCCTCGTTCCCATGGATACCACTTTTGTTACCAGTTACATATGAAAATTATCAGATGATATTTGAGATACGTGTTACAGCGCACATATCATATCAATTCATCAAGTATTAAACTTTAATGTGACGACTTCAAAATCAACTTTTTATACAACAACGAAAGAATGAATTGGCGAAGATATCACCATTATTGTCAGTCATGAATGACTTTTCATAAGTAATATGTTGTATTCTATACAGCACTACTACTAATACCCGCATGAATATTAGGTATAGAAGTATATTAGGTATACATATTTTATATATATTTTGTATATATATATATATTTATTTATCTTTAAATATTCGTGTTATGTTCATATTTATTCTAGCTTATCGTTGGTACACCCCCTGCCTTTCTTAAATTCACATAATTCTTTCCATCCAAAGGTTGCCTGGAAGAGATCGCTTCTAAGCGATAAGGCCGCCCAATGTACTTGTATCATGTGAAGTGTTTTATAATGATCTGTAACTGGTGTACAATAAAGTATTTTTGTATTGTATTGAATATTTTTTATGGGACCAATTCGGCATTATTCACTAAACAAAACCAAAGATTTATTTAAATCAGTCTATAATAATTGACGGCGAAATCGACGAACCTACAATATACAAAATAATAGATAATACAAACACATACACACAAAAAACCATACAACCGAACATAGACCCCTGAAGTCCGTTAAAAATACAACGAACAGAAAACTTTAGAAAAGGCATAGGAACTGTGGGAGTTTATTTCATTTGAGATTATGCGACGATACCTACCACTGTCATAGCGAAGCGATTGGTAAGCAGAATTTTTCCCCTGCTTGTACCTGGTAGTACCCCAAACGGATAACCTAAGCTAGGCTGCTTTTTGCTTTAAGTATAAAAAACTTTTCCACGTACGTGTCCAGTACCTTTAACTCATCATTTCTCCCTAATGTACCTTCTTACGTATTCCGGAAGAATTTTAACGCTTAAATAGGATTCACCGTGAAATGGCCTCGTCGTATGTACGGAATGTCGGTTTTGTGGCTGACTGTCCCTTTAACATTCTCGATTTGATATCAGAGGAAAAAACTCAATCAGAAAGCGATTTGACCTTTGTGGATTTTTGGAAGGAAAGGTAGTAACAAATAGTCGAAGATCATATCGCTTTGCGAGACAATACATATGTTTGTTTCGCATGAAGGATCAATTTCGGCTTTTAAAAATTCGTTGTGTTTAATATAATGAATATTATTAACTAAAGGAACTTATTAAATGGTTGTAAAATTAAATGTGTTGTACAATTGATACCTTTCCAAGTATTTTTATCTCAGAAAAACATTCTTAAATTGTCTTTAGAAAACTTTTTGGCAAACAGCAATTTTCTATTTGAGCGAAATAGACAAAAAGCAATTTGAGCGATTTTTTTTATGTTAAGTGGTGATATTTGGGTGGGTGGGATTTTGTAAATTGCTGTATTCTTTTAATAAAGACTACATTACCTACTTATTCTTTTAACAAGGAATAAATTATTACCAAATCCCACCCACCCAATCATCACCAATTTACATCAAAACAATTCCCATAAAATCTCAATAAACCAACCCTTTAAAAATAACCAAACACCAATAAAATCCAAAAGTCGAAGGAAGTGTCTTTCCGTCACCGTTTGAATGATAAAACGCATGTCAGACAACTTGCGCCCGCGCACCCGTGCCGTCGGCTTCTTTGATCTCCCGGGCAGTCCTTTAAAACCTTTTTTCTGACTGATTAGATTTTTTTTTCGATCGTTAGCCTTTATTGTGGGAACGATGGGTACTTTGTTATTAATTTGATAGAATTGGTATTGAGTGATTGTTTGTTTTCGGGTTATTGATGGGGGAAAGTAGTGCTTTTAGCGTCTGTTTATCGATTGATGGTTTTTTAAATGTTTTATTGCAGCAACGACTGCAGGCATTTTATTAGATTTTTGAAATAATATAGATTACTTTTAAATGTCCTTACTCCTACAAATGAGAACAACTTGGTATCTCTTACATCGGTGTCTACTTTATAGTAACCAATAAACACATTTTCTTTCCTTCTTTCAATTATTACCCTATGTATGCTTAGATCTTTAAAACTACACAACGGATTTTGATGCGGTTTTTTTTATAGATATAGTAATTCAAGGGGAAGGTTTCTAAACTATTTAGCACATAGATTTCCATGCGGGCGAAGCCGCGGTCCGCAGCTAGTTAGAAAGAAAATTAAGATAGGCCATTCTGAGATCATTATCTATACAATAGCAAAATTATTATCAAAATTAATCCATAATTAACAGAGAAATCGACTAAAACACTTACAAAGTTCAAATAATACGAACATATAGCCGAAATAGAACCTCCTCCTTCTTATTTATTATTATATAATTTCTCTCAAAAATTTCGATAGGATTTGAACGGGTCCATTCGCGCCCAAGACTCGCTATGAGGCGGTCATGTGGACACTTTAGTATTCTTTTTACACCATCAAATGGCGCTCAATGCAAAATCTATCAATAAAATTCTAATCGCCAATTTCCGGCTTAATTCCGCTTAAGCTCAGCCAATCGCTGGACGGCGTTAAAACAGAGATCGTTATGTAAATGTCAAAGCCGCCGCCGTCCGGAACCCCGCATCCGCACATTGTGTGGATCCTAGAAACATTTACAAACGTTTAGGAATAGACAGTTTGTGGGAAAGAAAACTTTTCCCTGTTGAGGATTTAATGGGGATACTTAGCAATAAATGATAATTGAACCTAATCGGTTTCGAGGTCTATTTTGGTGTAGAGAGCAAAGGTCTAAATGAAATTCAGGACGGTTTGATTCCTGTTGCGGGTAAAGGTTTATTTGATCTACAAATATTAAATCTGGGTCTTCTGGATCGACTTCTAAATTGACAACTAAATCCGAAATTCATAAAAATACATACAGCATAACAGCATAACAGAATACCAGTTACTTAGTCTCTAGTTATGGTATTTAAGTAGGAACTATAGCATAACATAAATAAATAAATAAAATATAATGGTATGATTCTATAAAAAAATTGTTAACAATTTTGCTCTGAAATTTATTTTCAACACAAAAATTAATATCCTGTTTTATTAGATTGTCGTGTATATATATTTTAATGCTTTGTCTGGTAAGTTTACAATATGACTAGGTATTTTAATGTAAAAGCGAATAGAGCACTTAATAGGCTTTAGCAACCTATAAGCTTTAGGTATTCAATAATTTAACTTTTAAAATTATCATGGTTCACAAAGGTCATTTATAACGGGATATTTACCATGAATTGATTTTTGAGTTTTCCAATATTTCGGCACAGTTTCATGCGTCATTATCACGAAATAACATAAGGTAAATCATGATCATCATCATGGTAAATATCCCGTTATATTTTTTTGTGATTCAATAATTACACTCATTACATTATCTTCCAAACAGATTTGAGCCAACAAAATCTACGAAAGGCGCGAGCAAGATGCGCCGGGACCTCATCAACGCAGAGATCTCCAACCTTCGGGACCTGCTGCCGCTCCCTCCATCCACCAGACAGCGGCTGTCGCAGCTGCAGCTGATGGCCCTCGTCTGCGTCTATGTGAGGAAGATGAACTACTTCCAACAAGGTTTGTTCACGACCCCGTACATGCGCTGTATATACATAAAAATGTTTAAACAAGTGATTGCTTTAAAAATATGTATATATATACTTCAAACTCCTAAATATCCCGATATAAATGATATTTTAATCTACGTATACTTTCTAATAAAACAAAAGTTCTGTACCTACTACTTGACGCTATAGATACTTATAGATGGGATATGGCAGAGTAGATAATGCCATAGTGCTGCATTTTACGTTTCCAGTACCCAAAAGTAGCAAAAATACTGCCTATTTCCTTTCCTGTTCAATATTTCACTGGTGTTACAATAATATAATAATATCAAGGTCTATATTGATAAAACGTGCACTGCACATAAAGAGTTTTATCTTTATTTAAATCGTAATCTACAACTACACCCATGTATTCGTCTTCGTTGGTAGACAAAGCTTTGTAACCCATCTTCATTTCCGTGTTTTCCCATGTCCTCGTTCTAAATCTTCAAACTCATCACGTTCATCCCTTATCCTAAATCTCGAAAACTTTTTGTCAGCTCACCTTTGGTCACGAAAACGCGTATTAAGACGTTTAAAATGCATTTAGCTTGCTATCTTATCTTCTGTTGCTATAACTTCACCCATAACTTGGTGTTTCTTTCCGTTTTAGTGTTCAAGAGTCACGACTTTAGTTATCAGTATCAAGAACAAGCGAGCCCTACGCCCAATATCGGATTTTCTAAGGTTAGTACATTTTTCATGTTTATGACCGGTCGGGAAATTAATGAAGCTACTTTTTCAGAGGGTTCTGTTAGGAAGATTGGTGGGAACTCTTATTCTGATTACGGTATTCGGAAGTAATGGACTTGAACAATGGAGTATAGAATACATCTTTAATAGTCACGGATTTAAAAAAGTTTTATAAGCTAAAATTGTATTCATAATTTCATGAATCACTTAAGAACTTATTCACCTAAGATTTTATTTTAATGATATGGATTTCAAACTTCACAAGGGTCACTTTCAAGTTCCTTATCGCTAAAATTATGTTTCGAATACATAATTTTAACGTAATGTTTTTAAAATAATTTAAAAATTAGTTTCTGCCTGCGAATTTGAACACGTTGTTTCTATGGAAACGTTATTTATATCCCATAGGAAATCTTATATGGGATAAAAGTAGTCTATGTTTAATACAAGGACTAGAAGTACATCTATGCAAAGTTTCAGCTTGATCCGTTCAATATTTTAGGCGTGAAGAAGCAACAAACACCCAGCCATCCAAACTTGTGAATTTTTTATATTAGTGGGACGTGTTTAAAAGGAGCTGTCAAAACTTATTTCATAATACCGACGGGTACTAAACTGACAACGTATACCCAGAATATACATATAACCAAAGCAATAAAACAAGTAACTGACATTTACATTGTTTTCAGGCAATGAATGGTTTTATGATGATGATGACACAGAACGGGAAACTACTGTACATTTCGGAAAATGCTGCCGAGTACTTAGGACATTCTATGGTAAGATAAGCGACATAACTTTGTATGTGATACCTTAACTATTTAGCATTCAGGTTATTTTTGTTACTTAAATAACAAATAAAACTTAATGTAGATACTAAGTCCTATCCCTTATTTATTATTTGTTTAATTATCATCATCAGCCTATATTAGTCCACTTCTGGGCATAACCTCCCATAATGAGCGCCATAGGACCTGTCTTCGACGCTATAGGACTGTCTTTAACGCAGGAGTGTAGCAGACGTCGAAGACAGGTTGCGAGTTCGATTCCCGCCTTGGGACAAATGTTTGTACGATCTGCAAATTGTTCTGGGTATTCTGGGTACTTTCTACGTAAAAAAATATATATCTATCAAATGTATTATATTAAGTATTAGTCATCTAGTACCCATAACTCAAGCTCTGCTTAGCGTGGATTATCCAGTATTATATTATATTAAAAGGCAAACTATCACATCACATTGGCAAACGTAGTGTAGGACGCCCTCCGGCCAGGAGGGATGACGACCTGCGAAGGACTGCAGGTAGATACAGGATGCGGCAAGCTGAAGACAGGGCGCTATGGCACTCATTAGGGGAGGCTATCCAGCAGTGGAGTACTATAGGCTGATGATGTGTGATATGATGTGATAGTATATTATTTGACGACCGATGTGGCGCGGTGGGCGAAGGTCCGCCTGCGACGCAGGAGGTTGCGCTTTCGATTCCCGCCTCGGAACAATTGTGTGTACGATCTGCAGATATTTGTTCCGGGTGTTCTGGTCGTTTTCTATGTATAATAAAAAATATCTATCTATGTAATGTAATGTATTATGTATATCAGTTATCTAGTACCCATAACACAAGCTTTGCTTACCATGGGGCTAGATAATGCTGTGTGAATTGTCCAGCATTATTTATTTATATTTATTATAGGAGGACCTACTAATCCACGGCGACAGCGTCTACGACATAATAGACAGGCAAGACCACCAGACGGTACAGATGGAGCTGAATCGCGGTAATGGAGAGACTGATAATCTACCAAAGAACAGACATTTCTTCTGCCGGATGAATGTATCTAGGAATGCGAGGAGGCAGATGCGATTTGGCGACCAGAAAGTGAGTGAACGATTTTTTATGTTAAGCGACTTTTTTGTTTTATTATTTTAAGGGAATCTCTACTTTAAATGTAGGTTCTTATTGTTTTTTTTAGAGTATAACACTTTTCTTGATACACACTTAGTAGGTATTCTAAAGCAAAGTGTCACTGGCAAGTAACCTCCGCATTTTTTTATATATAGTTTTTATACCGAAATACATGTTTGTTTGATTTAGGCTACAAATTGTTACTGCAAAAAAAAATCTAATTGGTCACAACGCAAAAGCCATTAAAATTTGTATCAATCAGTCATATATAAATTTAAATCTAATAAGTCACGTCTTAGTTTTGTAATTATTGGTCACACGGCGTGCTTGTTTTTATTCGACGTAATAGTTCTCATGATTTGTGTGCTAGGGCCGTGGCTAAAGAGTGTGTCTTTAGCAAACAGCTGGTAGCAAGATCCCTACGACTTTAAAGCACATATTTCTACAAAATATCAACAATGTAACAAACATCTCTCCCCAGGTAGTACTCGTAAGGGGCCACTACGTGTCCTACCTCCCCCTCTGCAGTCGCAATGAGCCAGTGTTCCTAGCTCAGTGCACTCCGCTCGCCATGCCTGAGACCCGCGAGTGTGTGGTGCATGGTGCCACCAATGTCTTCACCACTGTGCATGCTATGGATATGAAGATACTGCATATTGATGCTAAGTAAGTGTACAAGTTATTTATGAGTCTTTATTAACAAAGAAAAGTACAAACCACTATTGGAAATAGGCCTCCCCTAATGAGCGTCATAGCGCCCTGTCTTCAGCTTGCCGCAACCAGCATCTGCCTGCAGTATTTTGCAGATCGTCATCCCACCTGGTCAAAGGGCGTCCTATACTACGTTTGCCGAGTCGCGGTCATCACTCAAAAACACGTTTACCCCAGCGGTTGTCGGTTCTTCGCTATATATGACAGCCCACTGACACTTCAGCTTGCTTATTCTTTGAGCTATATGTCGATAACATTGAGTCTCTGTCGGATGATTTCATTACGAATGCTAGGGGAGGCCTATGTCCAACAGTGGACTTGGAGTGGATTACTGATACTAATGATGACATAACACTCACAGAAAAGACACAAATTAGAACTAGTATTTACGTACCATCAATACCATACCGCATCAAAATCCGTTGCGTAGTTTTAAAGATCCAAGCATACACAGGGACAGACAGACAGCAGGAAGCGACTTTGTTTTATACTATGTAGTGTAGTAATACTACTGTTTATTCCAATAAAAGCGTACGAAGCCGCGGGCAAAAGGCAGTTAGAAATAGTTTCAACAATTACCAATATATTATAATGTTTCTTTAAACTATTTTAATTTACTTTCATAAAAAAAAACTTCTCAAATCATTTTACTTTCTTATTTGTTTTTACTAAAATAAGTGTACATTTATTCTTAGGTATCTATAATATATTAATTATTTAGACATCGTCCAATAACGGTTTTCTAATTAAATCTTTGGACTAAGATTAATTGATCTATCTTCTGAAAAGAGCCTTAACGAGATTACGAGCTAAGTTATTAATTTACAGCAAGTTTGAAAGTGAAGGTCAGATCTCGAGGCAAAATTAAAATATAAACAAAAAAATTAATGCAATTATATTTATGACACACTTTAAATTATCAGTACTACATAACTTATTCTAGAAAATGTATACAAAGTTGAACTTAACCCTAAAAAGAGATCTCTTCCAGCAAACCTTATTGGGAGAGAGAGACAAAGTTGTTACTTTTTATTTTTAGATACTAAAATACTATCTAAAATACTAAAATAATGTAGAGACAAAATCTACTGCGTACGCCTCTGTAGATTTATAGCATATCTTTACCATAGAATATTTTATGCATGCGTTAGGTCCATACATAATTTATCTAGGCTTCTCGCTTTCCTAAAGAAATCTATGTGTTATAGTCAAAGTTTGAAATATTTAAGTAGCTCGATACTTATATTAATGCCGACATACATATTCCGAATGAGTACCTCCATAATAACAAAATAATAATTAATTGTATAGGTATGTAGTTCGATTTAATTTATGTATGATTGTGTGGGAATGTCTACTTATTATTAAGTGTATAACCTAACAATTTAAAACAAATTAAGAGTATAACCATCCACACACATGTTGCCAGACTCATGTAAAGTCTAGGCTTGTACAGGCTGAAAGAAAATCAAATCATGGTAAATATACCGTTTTATGACTTTTGTGTTAATAACCATGATAGTTTCAAAAACTTTATTGTACAGGCTGTGTTGAGATAAGATGAGTTGACATAATCGTAAGTTAGATTTATTTTATAGTCCGTGGATCCAAAAACTATCGTTAAAAATAGAAAATCCAAATGTCCAACATTTCAAGAAAATTTCATACAAGCAGACGTTGGTTCAACCAAAACCCCTAAACTTCTGACTTGCACTGTAACATTGCTCTAAGAAAAATCTTTTACTATTAAGCATCATTTTTAAGATTTCTTGTATCTCATTTTAAGTGAACACTTTTGTTTATAAACATCTTTAAACCGAAAGCCCCTAAACTTCCGACTTGCACTGTAACATTGGTCTAAGTAAAAACTTTTTGTTCCAGTGGGGAATGGTACCTGGGCTGGAAGAAGTCTGAGCTGGCGGACGTCTCTTGGTACCAATTAATGCACTGGGACAGTTTGAGGGAGGCGCAAAGCAAGCATAGGTTAAGTAAGTAAAGTTTAAATCACGTTATCAACATAAACATAAAAGTATTTATTTTAGAAACATTTAAGGTGAAAATAACAAAAAAGATTTGACCTGTAGAAGTAAAAATACTGTGTCGCAGGTCGCAACCCCCAACTCATGTCACGACATCGACATACATTTACAAAAAAGCGTTTATCCTATATATTTCTATAAAAATAAAAAGTTTTCATAAGTATATCTTTTACAAAAAAGCGTTTTATTCGATCTATTTTTCTCTATGAATGTATTCAAAAGCTTTTAATATATACAATAGGTGTATCTTCTATTTTGTGCCTGTTTCCAAATTTGAATGATAGATCATTGTAATGGCAATTAATGTCCTTAGACATAGACAGTCATACATAACTCAATTTAACATAGATCGCATTATCCAATAAAGTTCGCATTAGTTAACTTTAACTGTGATTTTTCATCAAAAGCACCTTACCTACTGTTCCTGGAGCCCCACAAAGAACTAATTATTGTCATTTTATTTCTAGAAGATATCCTATCTTGTTTTATACATAGTTAGACCCGAAACGTAGTGAAAAATAAATAACTCATTCATTATGTTAACAAATCGCGAAAGTCTAAGAGATACAGGGCAATTTCATAACATTTATCAGGTTTTTCATAATTTCTTAACATATTTTGTTTTTCCACAGTAACCCAATCAGAGCAAGACAAATGCTGTATACTGCTGGTGAAGCTTCAGCAGAGGAGCGGTGAATTCATCTGGATCCACATGGTGCTGCAAGTTAAAGACGCGGCCGATGCGCCTAGGCAGTTCATTGTAGCAACCAACCAGGTGCTAAGGTAAGAGTTTAGAAAGGCTTTAATTTCATAATAGTATTTGGATTAGGCATTTCTCGCAAAGAAACGACAGCCGCTGGGGTAAACGTGTTCTTAAGTGGAAACCACGATTTGGTAAACGTAGTGTAGGACGCCCTCCGGCCGACGATCTGCTAAAGACTGCAGGCAGATGCTGGATGCGTCAAGACACGGCGCTATGACGCTCATTAGGGGAGACCTATGTCCAGCAGTGGATTAATATAGGCTATATATATAGATGATGATTTGGTTTAGCCGTGTTTCGCACGCGTTTAATTAAAAGAGGCCTGTGTTATTCTAGATTAAGCAATACATGTGAACAAAACTTGGAAATGTTCACAAATTTTGGCGTTCTTGCCCCCAAAAGCACATAAAAAAGCAAGTTTGTACGAATAAAGGAGGATGAAACTTTAATTTGATGTCTAGTTGATCTTTAGATTCATAATGTCAGTTTTATTTTGAAAGGCTTATACTATTCTGTTATTTTTAATTAAATAAACTTTGTTGCGTTGAATCATCAATAAATCCTTCAAAAAATACCAACCAAATCAAAATATACCATCGAATTATAATTTTAACTGACCATAAAAAATCCTCTATCACCAACAGCGAAGAAGAAGCTCAAATAATGCTGGCCAACTCCTGGCTCTACCAATACTACGGATACCAGAACCAGCCGTGTGGGATGCTAGACCCTCGCTGCCAGAAGTTCTTCAGGCGAGACCAGTACCAGGAATACCAGGAGTATTACGTGGAGAACCAGGAGGTGGAGTACAGTGGATACCACGTGTCTTCGTATGTGCAGAAGGATGAGTTTGGCTGTGAACGGGTGTATGAGCGAGCAGTGGATTATTCGACGCATTCGCCTGGTTCTACGATAAGTGAAGAAAGGTGAGAAACATGGAAGTATAGGATATTTACCTTTATTATAGGATACTAGCTGGTCCTTCGAACTTAGTACCGTCTAACAGCCACATTCTCGAGTTATATGTATTAGTGTTCGAACAAACCCGACTTTGTTTTATACATTTAGGTAGTTATATAGATTTGCGACCTCTGTGGTGCGGTGAGCGACGCAGGACTTTGGAGGTTCGATCCCGCCTAAGGACAAATATTTATCCGATATGCAGATATTTGTTCAGGGTGTACTGGTCGTTTTGTATGTATAATAAAAAATATTTATCTATGTAATGTATTATATTATGTATATCAGTTATCTAGTCCAGCTCGGGGCTAGTTGATGCTGTGTGATGATGTGTCTTATTTTGAAATTATTATAACTGTAACTAGTCTATTTCTAGCTAGAAAGATAGTAATCGGAAAATTTATAATATTAAATATCATCATGCACAAGAAGTTTCCAACATTCTACGAGATTCAAGAAATATATATATAATAAAACTATAGATTCAATTCCAACATCTAATATCAAACCAACAAAACTCGTTTTCAGTACTTACGTAAAACATGAGACTTCAAGAGTGTGAGGTTTCCGAACGAAACCAGAAATATCCTGTTTCAGCTCAATGCTATTTCGCACTCAGTATTTCAAATCACGAAGGCACTCAAATTTTTTAACATCCGAATTAACAAAACAAAAAGCTATAGGATGCTTTCGATTACCATACAATTCACACATTTATCTCAGTAAATTGGTTGCTTCAAATAAACATACGACAAGGTCGTACGTTTTGTTTTTATGGCACGTATATAATGTATTCATGATAATATTCAATTGATTGTTATAAGTAAAAGGGTTGTTACAGGGATCCATAGAAAATAGATGGTTTTCTATGTATAATAAAAAAAATCTATCTATATAGTATTGTATTATGTATATTAGTTATCTACTACCCATAACACAAGCTCTGCTTACCATGGGACTAGATATTACTGTGTGTATAGTCCAAAATAATTTATGTATTTATTTTATATATCCTCCATAACTTACAGCAACAACATTTAGTAGAAAAAAACTAATAAATAAATAATAATAATACATAAATAATTTGGACAATTCACACAGCATTATCTAGCCCCATGGTAAGCAGAGCTTGTGTTATGGGTGCTAGATAACTGATATACATAATACAATACATAGATAGATATTTTTTATTACACATAGAAAACAACCAGAACACCCGAAACAAATATCTGCAGATCGTACACACATTTGTTCCGAGGCGGGAATCGAACCCGCAACCTCCTGCGTCGCAGGCGGACCTTCGCCCACCGCGCCACATCAATCGTCAAAAAATACTAAAAAAAAGATACACTAAACTCAAACACGATACCGAACTTATACATGATGAGAAGGTTATCGTATTTCTAAAAACTAGTAAGAGATAATATTTAGTATGTGCCTAGCTACACTCTGTTGTTACCGAGACTAGCCTACAGTGCTATGCTACGCTATGTCAGATGATTCCCTGACTAGGTTGCCGTTGGGGGTCTCGTACTCTAATTCGAAAGACGTTAGCTTGATTTTCATTACCTCGATGTCTCTACCTCGACGGTACGTTTCGTTGATAGGTCGTTACCTCGAAAGATACCTCTAAGGGTTTCTTCCTCGACAGGTCTTTCCACCTCGACGGAACGTACCGTCCGAGTACGAGACCCCTAGGTTAGACCTTTATCGTATGTGTAGCATTTAATCATAAGACCTTTTGTCTATACTAATATTATAAAGAAGAAAGGTTTGATTTTATGTTTGTTTGTATTGAATAAGCTACGAAACTACTGGACCGATATGAAAAATTATATCACCGTACGGTAGCTATTCCGAACGGAAAGACTGTGAACATTAGGCTATATTATATTGTAAATGTGAAATTCGAATTAATAAATTTCTTTCCGGCCCTGGTGGGGGCACAGAGAGGGGCCTCGAGGCTTGGCCTCATTACCCCGGCGTCAACTCGAGGGGTGACGACCTCAAGGTCCTTGGGTTTTCTGGGAATATCTTTTTTTCGCTACTTCTAAATTCGAATTCAACGCGGGTGAAATAGCTAGTACAAAATAAACGATTATGCTCGATGTCTCGGCCAACATATTGGTGCTTCATAATAAGCATCTACATAAGTCTTTTCTTTGTATTTATTTTTCGTGTTTGTCTTCAGATCTCCCCACCACTACGAAGCCCCTCCAGAAGTAGTGGTCAACAGCAGTATGTACATGTACCCCTACCATGGGAAGCGGGAGTACTATGAACAGTATCCCAGAATCAACTACCACGTTCAGGAACCTTGTACAAGCACGGCGGTTGAAGGTAGGTTATCGATTTTATATTTCTACTAGATGCACCCTGCGGCTTCGCCCGCGTTTTATTTATTTATTCGCCGCTATTTATTCTTGTTTGCTAAAATAAACTATGCCTTCTTTTTGTTCATTTCAAAATTCTAATCCATGTTTTTTTTTTGTTGACCAGCTCTAGAATACCCCAGTGCAAAACGCATGCGGCTGGGCCCGGAGGATACAGACGGCATCGACCGGTGGAACCCCAGTCCTCCGTGGTCGGACACCACCTTGAAGATGCCTGACTACAATCAACGGTTCGCATACATGGTCCCTATACCACCTGGTGATAGGGCTATGGTTACTTAGTATTATGTGCTTTATTAAAATAATAATAGTTAGTTAGGTTATTTTATGGCTTAGTTACATTTTGACTGAGTCTTTTTTTGTAATAATCTGCATCTGGTGGACAATGAAGTATTTTTGTGTTGTATACCAACCTTACAATTAATACTTTTCCTATTTATATTATTTCCTTTTAAAGTAACGTGAGTTGTTCTTTAAACTTGTAAAAAGTACATGGAAGTATCATTAAAACAAATCTTTACAAAAGTTATTCAAAAATTTCTCGAAACACATAATTATTACATGAGAATAATAAGAACTCAGATTCTAAATATTACGTATGCCTGAACTTGGTAAAACCTGTATCTCAGGCAAAATTTCGGATTAATCCTGAATCTGACATGCATACTCGTATGTCTATTAGAAAAACAAACGAAAATCGTAAAGTACCATAAGGGTGCAATACAATGACACCTTTCGAATCCTTAGGAAGAAACCACGTTTTTGCAGCGCGTCAGGCATGTTCGCCGATGCACGGGTTCCGGATTTTTTCGCTATTATCAGATCTCGTATTGCGTCATTTTGGGCCAATATTATACGATCTAAAAATGGCATCCTCAATTGTATGGCCAACAAGATCTGTAGCCCTATGTACAGGTTCTGGCTCTCTGTGTACCAGAGTGGGAACCGTAAGTAGCTCTATTTCTATTTTAATGTTTACTATTTATTTATAAATAACCTATGGGTTTATTTTTATGACCTGAAGAAATAAATGACTATTATTATTATAAGTCTATCACTTACATCTTTTATTATGACTCGGATAATATGTAGCTGCATTTAGGTTAAGTTATTTTTATTTGATTGAAATGTATTTATTTATATAAATTTCGTATTATGTACTTCTCGTGGTACCTTAAAACTGAAGTGTTGTGAATTTTTTTTCCTATTTCTATGCATTTATAAATTTTCGAGCTACAAGTAACTTTAGTTGCGCTCCAAGCTCAATTGTAAGAATTTACAGTATTTTATATATGTTTGTATTTAGTGTAGATTTTATATTAAAATAATGGGAAACAATTCCGTCCAAATATAAAATGCGTTGCATTCCAAAGGAATAGTTTAATGGTCTGTAAATATATTATTTAATTTAATAATGTAAATAATTTGCATAATACATTTACGATTTTGCAATAAATTTAAATATGATTAAGTCATATGTTTTTTTATTGATGACCCATAATCTATAGGCACCAATATTGACCCAAGTTATGTACCTATCTATGCTTATGTTCTTACCTATAGACATTGCTCCATTTATTAATAAATTATTATTAAGTTTCTAAGAAATTGAATTGAGTCGAAGTAGTTTTTCTTTTTTAATATAATCATATTATTTCGTAGGAATTATTCTGAGCGTGAAGGCTAACGGACTATAATAACAAAAACCTTATTATTTAGGTTATTTTACTATAAATAGGCCAGCCATCGCAGACACAAAAATTGCGTTATACGCAAAAAATTGCATGGTGATTTTTTGGGATGTTGTTAGGATATTTATCACGTTTTGGAATATTGGCTAATTTTTTAAGTGTTTTTAATTTTGTCTTGTTGTGTTTAAAAATTTTAACGGTGATTTTAACGTAGAATGCAATTTTTTTAAATTGTAATGCAAAAAATGAAAAAAGTTGTTTATTCGAGCACCACGAAGTTAGCACAGGTCTTTCAAAGTTGAAAACTTGGTTTTACACTCATTGGTATCTATCCAAACAACATCCCAAAAATTCAAAACCGTGCTATTTTTTGCGACCTAAGTGTAGATGATTTTCTTAGAAGTTTAGTAGAATAGGGAGCAGATAGTCGTCGACCATCTATCTCGGCCGGGTGAGTCCTACTCCAGCTCAGCTCTCAGGTGTCTCAATCCCTATGTATAATATGAGACATGGTGTTGTACAAGTTGCTACCAAACCGAAAACTACAATATCTTGTAGAAAATTCATCATCATCATCATCAAAAGCCTATAGCAGTCCACTGCTGGACATAGGCCTCCCCTAATGAGCACAATAACGCCCTGTCTTCAGCTTGCCGCATCCAACATCAACCTGCAGTCTTTCGCAGGTCGTCATCCCACCTGGTCGGAGGGCGTCCTACACTACGTTTACCGAATATACGTACGAAATTGTTGAGTTTTAATGAATGCCAAGAACTCAGAAATCACTATTCAATCCAATATGTATGACTTCAGGTCATCATCCTGAGGTGAATCCATGTTTGACGTCACCTGCATTCCCTAAGACGCTGTATAGCATCATCAGAACATGTAAATAACATTATGTAAGTTTAATTACATAACAGTATCACACCGGTGCAGTGCAGTACGACAAAGCTATGGGAGCTACTTTTATGTTAATTTGTTTGCTGCCGATTCTGTCGATGTGTGAGTTTTCTGTAATTTGTTTGATATTGACCCTGTAGGTAATAAATTTAGTAGTGTAAAGTTAGAATGTGGCGTAATGGAGGGGATATACCCAGCAGTAGATTATACACGCTTAGAAAATATAAAGACAGAATCAACTAGCCCGAAAGTAAGCACCAGTCACCAGCTGACACACATTACTAGCTTCTCTAAAAATAGCCTTTAATCTAGCCAAGAACTAAATTCATGCCAAAATTTAAGCCTGATCCGTCCAGTAGCTATGGCATGAAGATAACAAACATCGAAATGCCAAAAATTCTTATTTTTTATCATCATCATCATAGTGGATAGGTGTTTGTGACCTCTTCACGCCAAAACTATTGAACGAATCGGGCTGACATTTTGGCATGAATTTAGTTCTTAAATTGTATTGTATTTATTTAACTCAGATAATAATCCATAGTATACATTAAATTAAACATTATAACATAATAAAACATAGGCACTTTTTATCCCAGTCAGTTCTCATGAAAAAGAAATAACCTCAAAACGTTTCCATAGAAACAACGCGTGTTAACCGCGGGCAGAAACTAGTAGCATATAATTATGCTTGTGAACGTTCCTGGCTCTTTAAAGCTTGTCGTACTGTACCAAGCATCACCGGTACTAACAAGGATCAAGAGATGCAAACGAATACAGGATAAGGCCATACATACAAATGCCAAATTAAAAGCTGTGCGAATAGATGTAATGACACACATTAGCTGCAAATACAATTGCATAAGTTTCACGAATCATATTTAAATGTCTAATTCTGATAGGGATGTAATTTGCCGGCTTTTCTTTGGTTTTCTGATGAAAGCGTTTGTTTACCTTGGTTCTTCATTCGTTTTGCATTGATGGAAAAAAAAACATTACAAGAGCGAACGCTTGTAATGATTTACCTCTAGTGGACAACATATGGAAGTGGAGAGAATATTAATAACAGAATTTGTTATAATTATAATTTATCTTTACATAGTATATAATTAAGTCGCTTCCGCTGTTTGTTCGCTTCGATCTTAAATATATACTTAGGTACTTGTATGTATTCGTTGTTTTTTGTTTTGTTTATATGTATTAATAATGGAAATTTTATAATATATGTACGTTTAGTTACCCGCATATGCATAGGGAAAAAAACGTTGACATTTTGGTAAGATTTTCGTAATATAATATAGAAATTACTCTTGGTTCAAGCACTTTTCTAATAATATAATTTAAAGAAGCCTCCAGTAACCCAACTATCCCAACTCTCAATTCAGTATTAACATTAGGAAGCAACTATCGACGTTTAATAGTTGTTGCTCTACCAGGCCATTCTAGGAAAAGCTCCGTGGTGGCAAGAAGGTACTCTTGTCGGGTATGATAGAGGAAGGTTTCGAGGGGAGAGGAAGGTCTAATAATGCTGGTGGCGCTTCGGCTGTCAATCAGAGCAAAGCTTAGCTCGATATGTTGGGGAACAAGGTATAGGAAGTTCGACAAGTAGGTTATAGAAAAAGTTAAGGTTTTACAAATTGTTTTTATTTTAGTAGGTACTGTTTTTTATATTTATTATTCTGGTATGTTCAATTCAACACTTTTTTAGATGTGACTTTCAGAAAAGGTAAATAAAAGTGATCCCAAAACATACCCCTGTGCTACTCCTTATACATATTTTATGATATCACTGGTAGTAAAAGAAAAAATCAAGTAGATAACCCAATGTCATCTTACAAATTAAATTTGATACATTATCTACCTAATTTTCTTTTCGGGACGTACATAACTGCTAAATGACCGATCTTAACGACCTTAGTCAAATCCAAAGTCAGTACTGCATCCTGTATTTTAAAATCGCTCGTCTCTCGAATCTTGGTATCAAAAAGCTCTGGTAAGTCTCCGATCAATTGTTATTTCAATGATGTCCACCTGCCTGCCAGTATAATGCATTATTGATGTTCGGGTTATACGTGATTTTCTATCTTATTTCACTCTACACTATCCAAACTTAGCGGCTTATGTTTGAGGACACCGGGAAGAACTTCGTCCTAAAAGTTTTGTTCCATGACTAAATCAGATTTACAGATTATTTTCTTCAATAAAATATATTTAAATATTTCTCTGAATCTCTGAAAGAGTGTTTTCTTTGTTGATTGTCAGAGATAGTAGATTTGCATTTTTAACTTTAATAAAACGTCAAACCATACAAAGCTTTAAGTTTGCAAAAGCCAATACTTTTTATGTTTGTATTTGGTCTTAAATCTTCTAATTCTTAGGTATTATGTTATTCTTCAGTTGCGGTATCTTCATTGTCTGTACCATATCATATTGTTTTGATCATGAAGATCTGGGTGACATGTTCACGGTTCAATATTAGAATATATAATTAGTTGGTGTAAATATGGACGGTGCTGCTAATATTAACCACTCTGTTGATTTCTGTTTGGATAAGGCGTGTGTGGCTTCTATTGTTATATTTATCGACTGTTTTGATATTGTTTGCATTCATTTATTTCATTTATAGTAGCTTTACATTTGCATGGGTGTTTGTCATCATCATCATCAGCCTATAGCAGTGCACTGCTGGACATAGGCCGCCCCTAATGAGCGCCATAGCGCCCTGTCTTCAGCTTGCCGCATCCAGCATCTACCTGCAGTCTTTCGCAGATCATCATCCCCCATGGGCGGAGGGCATCCTACACTACGTTTAGGACGCCCTCCTAACAAGGGGGATGACGACGTTGGTGCATGGGTGCTTGTATTTTTACGTAATATGGTTAGTATCGTTAGCCCTATTTACATAAAAACAAGCATACTATAGTGTTTGTTTATCGACAGAGCATTTTCTTCAATTTTATTCTGAATATTTACAAAATGTTAAAGATAAATGAATGTACTTCTTAAGCATTTTCTTCAATTTTATTCTGAATATTTACAAAATGTTAAAGATGATTGAATGTACTTCTTAATTAACCCTTGACAAAATAGAACATTGAAGAACATTTCTTAAATGTATTTCTCAGGAAGATTTGATTCTTCTAAGTTCGGCTTAGAGCATTAAACCAGACATGTTCGGTTAGGCCGCCTATTGTACCTATTGTACTCTTTTGAAAAGTATCTTTGTAATATTGTATTTCTGGTGTACATTAAAGAATTTATGTAGGTATTGTATTTATTAATAAACAAAATAACTTAAGTTATATCTCAGTAAGGTTTGATTCTCCTAAGCGATATTGTATTATCCCATTGTGTTATCAATTTATCATACTTGTCCTAAGTAATTATCTCTATTTTGTTATTTTTCTAGTGTACAATTAAAAATATTTGTAGGTATTGCATTGTATTGATTCTGTAAATTACCTTACCAGATTTTCTAGCAAAGAACTTAAGCAAATCAATAAGCGTATAAAATTAATTACACAACGAAGACTGGCTCATTACAACGCATTACAAATGCAGGTTGCATCTCGCATTAGTACCGCTCGTTAGAAGAAAACACATTAATATATTACACTGATCACATCGTGGGAATGAAAGATTTGCACATCATTTATTTTACGATAATATTATTATAGGGAGCTAGAAGAAGGTATTTTCCGTCAGTTGTCCGTTTTTTCTATTAAAACTTACAACTGACGAAAAATACAACATGTAGAACTAAAATTGATCTCCTATACTCGCCACAAAGTTATCGAATAGCATAAACGCCTGGGAAAATAAACAAAACACAAAAATAAAATAATTTAAAGACGAATTGAAATAGCAATTAACACATTGGAATAAGAAAATGGGGGATTCAATAATAACCTGATGAGAGTTTCATGAGAGCTGTCTTAAAAATGAACATTGCCTTTGTAGGGAACATCCTTCTTAACTAGAGAAATGTAAATTTAATAAGAAAATATTTTTTAGGTTTAGGTTTAAAGATTTCAAAAATGTAAATTTAATAAGAAAATATTTTTTAGGTTTAGGTTTAGAGATTCTCAAAAAAGACACAGTCACTTACATGAGAATAGTTATTTAGCTTAGTGTAAACAATTTGTATAATGTAAATATAAGTTGTTCGATCTATAGGTAAGTTATTAATTACATATTGCACAAATTAATTCAAAAGATAAGTTACAACAAAATAGGAAAAAGATTACACATTACAAATTAGATTAGATTATAGTACACTTCTAGGAATTAACAATATTACAGAATTGGCCAATTTTCTAGAACAAAAGTAGCAAGTTCAGTTTTGAAGGTATCAATTGAGCTAACATTTTTCAAAATTTCAGGTAATTTATTATAATGTTTTTTGCCTATATTCATCGAATTGATAATTCAACATATAGAGCTATTAATAATGTTTAGGACCCAGGTCAGTGCCTCTCGGTTTGGACTCTAAAAGTCAGACAACTACTAAATCGCACTGCAGTTAGCCACAGAATAAATAAGTGATAAACAATCGACTGCGCATAAAAATGTTAAGTTATCGGCTTGCACGTAAATGTTTGAAGTATTTATTGCTGAACGATCACTGGGTCTCTAATTCGAAGGGTTTGGTGATCTGACTGATAGACGAGAATTTCGAGTTTCTGCGAGACTGGTCTAACTTCTCTTACCCTTGTATCACTTTTCTTAGATTGGTAAGTAGTTATTTAAAAATATTTTCAATATTCTCAAGTTTCAAGCAGATTGCGCCACTTCTTAAAATATTATTTAAAAAAAAAACAAATTAATCAAAATGCGATGAATGCAAAACAATCTCTTGGTAATTCGAAATCTGATTTCCCATTAAAAAAATGTTTTAGCGCTAAATCGCGTTTTTGCTATAAATATTGATAGACCTATTTTTTTATTTGTTGTTTTTTTTTGTACATGTGTAAAAGCGTATAGCATATAGTAGATAGATAATTCTGTATTCTGCACACTTAGGTATATATTAGTAAGTAAAAATGTTATCTTTTGTCTGTTTCTATTTTTGTTTATGCACATGTACCCACTTCTCTTTTCGCTGTGTCTCTCTCTCTCCCAATAAGGTTTGCTGGAAGAGAACTCTTTTAGGGGTTAAGTTCGCCTTTGTATACATTTTCTAGAATAAATTTGTCTTATGGTTTTCGTGCAAGAAGTATAAATAAATAAATAAAGCATAAACGTTGCCAACTACCTTAAAGTCTTGCTGCAAAAGTACGTGCGTACAATGTGTCAGATAAAAATCCATTAAAATGCGGTTTACGGCAAAACGGACGATATCGCGATAAATATTCATGCGTTCAAACATCCTGGATTCCGATTAAAAAGGAAAATATCAATGCGGATCCCATACAATGCTAAACGCTTTCGCTAAAACGTGCGAACTTATTTCCTAGATGCAATAAATGTGCGTTCTTCCTGTCCTTTAGTTCTTATTATATTTTCTATTATTTATACTAATTTCTAATGCCATGTCTTTGTTTTTTTCAAGCTGAGACTTCAGATTGTAAAAGCGCGCACTGTAAAAACAACAAGTCAGTGCTACAAGAGATACATTTTTAGCTTATCACTTTTTATACATATTTAAGTTAACTGTCACAAAAAAGTAAATGTACATTTATCCAATTAATTAATCATAAATCAATTAATAAATAATAATAAGTTAATTATTTCAGACTAGATAGGTTTATATCACATCAAATAGTACATAATAATATTTAAAATGTTTCTTGGTTTGAAAAATTCTGAACATCGGCTGTGTGGTGTAAAATGGAAAATTGGAATGATGTTTTGGAAGTCATCTGTTTAGTTCAAATCAAAGCTTTCGGCTTAATCATTTGAAGTCCAAGCCGTTAACCCCGATTTTATCGTCGTTACAACCCTTTGTCTTATAAAAAACTGTTTTAAAATTCAACAAAGGTAGCAAACACGTGCGTAAACAATTAGAAATGATTATTGGAAAGGGTAAAAGTGTCCTAATCTCAAATTCAGGGTGGACGAGCCGGTCGTGTAGCCGGGGCACACGTGGCAAAAGACATGGCAATCGTGCGTGCTTATAAATATCTAGGGATGGGATTATCGATATCGATGAAAAGCATTTGACGACCGATGTGGCGCGGTGGGTGAAGGTCCGCCTGTGACGCAGGAGGTTGCGGGTTCGATTCCCGCCTCGCAACAATTGTGTGTACGATCTGCAGATATTTGTTCCGGGTGTTCTGGTCGTTTTCTATGTATAATAAAAAAATATCTATCTATGTTATGTATTGTATTATGTATATCAGTCATCTAGTACCCATAACACAAGCTCTGCTTAGCTTGGGGCTAGATGGTGCTGTGTGAATTGTCCATCATTATTTATTAAATATTTATTATTATTTATAGATTAGTGACAAATAGTTTACTAAAACGTTTCGTATCCCTTTTGCTTGAATCCATGAGCTGCGCTCCTCAACAATGCGATTTTCCTTGTATTTTAACATAGATTTTTATGACATACCACTAACAAAAAAAAACTTGACTATTGTCTAATTTAATAAATGAATTTAACTTAATTTAATCAATGTCAGTGCGGTACTGCTGTTGAACAGTTTGGTCATCACAGATTATCGTGTACTAGGGCCGCTGCCAGGCAATTATCACGCCATGCCAACCTAAACAAGATTTTCCAGCGGGCCTTTGTCACCGATTACGTCTACCAGCTATTCTCGAGCCAAATGGTCAGTTGCGTGGTAAGAGGCCCGACGGTATGACACTCCCTAGAGGAGTTGGGAAGACCCATTGTGTGGGTCGCTACATGCGTTGTCACACTTGCGCCTTCGCATCTTCCAAGGACATCCGTAAGGACTGGTGCGGCAGCAGATTTGGCTGAACATCTCAAGAAGCATATCTCATATGCAGTTCTTGACAGAACCTACACATTTAGTCCAAATCCACTTTCAGTTTTCATCGATAACTTAGGGTTACTTACCCTTACTTACCCATCCCTAAAAAGCCATAGAGTCGTGCATTACCCTGTCGATTGTTTTCAATATCGAGTCAACTCGATTTACACGAATAAAAGCATCGCCACTTTGACGGTAATCCACTTAGTATTCCATTTAACCGTAATGTGGTGACGGGTGGCATACAGCGGTGAAATTATAATAATTAACACGTTGGCGTCTTGTCGTCCCCAATGTTTATGCACGAGCTTAAGGTAGGTAGATATGACAGCTTAAAAATAACCTAATTCTGTTTTTTTTTGCATCTCTTACCAAACCAATTTAATTGGTTGTCACTCATTATGGCACTGAATGCAGTGTAGGGTTAACAAAACTATGTCTCTATTCGTTTTTTCTTGTTAAAAACATTAAGATACACAACCATTACCTTTTTTCATCATGCACTTCATCAGCTTTCATAATTCCACTGCTAAACTCCCCATACAAAGGGGGTTCCGCCATATCACAGCAGCCAGATGTTGATCGCAGCCCTATAACCAGGCTTTATTGTCTGTATTATAATTCATTGATATTCAAGACCAAGTTCAGTCTAGCGAGCCATATTAGAGCTCATGATAGAAAAAATCCGTGATTACTTAGGGTCGCCGTCATCGAAATCGATGAGGAGGCCTAATATATTTCACTGATTTCAGAAAATTATATATTCCATATTACACACAAACAAAATCAAAATTACATGTATATACATATATTTTGTATTTGTGTTTTAATTACTTAAGTTAAGTGAGATCTTGAAATTATATTTATTTCTTCGTGTCATCTTTGTTTCCATTCTCGTTTTCTAATAGCAAATTGATATTAACCTGCCCTTCTAGTTTCTGTTTAAAGGCACTATCTCAGTAAATACCTACTAAGCTGTTTGTAATGTGACTCTAGAACAAAGGGCCGTGGGAAAGGCCACGCGTGGGTGTCCTATCTTATCGCATCTGAGCGACAATAAAGTGACAATTTCACTTGAAATGGCATCGCGAATTTCACTTCCTTATTTCAATGAGTGCAAAAAACATTATAATCTAGATCCGAGATCGGTATAAAAAAGATGCAAAGTTTTTCACTTTTACATTTTCATATTACCTACATAAATAACATCACTGTTTAAAAAAATTCAAAAGCTACTTCGAATCCCTTAGTTTTAACTATTTTTTAACTTAGGCGGGAGAAACTTTATAAATTTTAAGATATCTAGTCATATTATAATTTCAAAATGTCAATCTTATTAATCCTTAAATAAAACATAACTTAAATCTTCATTTAAGTTGCGCTTTATTTAAGTTTGCGCTGCGCCAGATACTTCGAGATATAAAAACACAATAATAGAAAGTCTGTAACTTAAATATGGACGAATAAAAACCAAAATAACATTAAATAAAAAAATCTCCGTACAACTCTATAGGTACCTACTTGGTTTATTTGGAGATGTTAATCATTCTGTAACTTCTTGCGCCATCTAGCGAATTCAAGCAACATAATTTGCTTGCTGTAAAGTAGAGCCTATGAATAAGCCTTTCGCTTGAGCTCTTTGAATGCCGCGATACGACTTAAACCATAGACCACTTGAATATGCAATCTTTCTTCATAGATGGCGTTACATGTAAAGTTCCTTTCTACAAATTTAGTGATAAATCTCCTCAGAGAATTAAATATCTCATAGTTTTTTTTTTAACAAGATGGTACTATTGAATATTCACACACATTATATGTATATGCGAAAGTTTGGATATTTAGATTAGATGGATAGGTGGATGGATGAATGTTTGTTATTTCTTCATGCCGAAACTTTTGAACGGATCAGGCTCAAATTTTACACCGATGAAGCTCTTAATCTTGGAACCAAACACCTAAAGGCTTTTTAAGAAATTTAATAATATCCCAAAAAATCTTTTTCGGCGAGACTGCTTCGAGTTTACCCCGAATGTGAGGGCTTATGCACTATAATAACAAAAACCATAAGCTTTTTATCCCATAAAACAGTTTCCATATATGATATAAAGAACCTTTAAACGCTTCCATAGACTCAACGCGTGCGAAGCCGCGGGCAGAAACTAGTAATAAAAACATGACGAGTATGATTCATAAGAATAAAACAGATACTTTTATTTAGATAACGGGGTACTCATGTAATTTTTTATACCGTAGAATATAGCCTCAGGCTCTGGCCTTCACTGACGTTCATCATTTATACCGTAGAATATAGCCTCAGGCTCTGGCCTTCACTGACGTTCATAATTTATTTTGATTCTATTTCTCCCTTTTTATCCAAACTCTTTCTTCCCCCCTTCGATAATAAAGCAATTCTTTGGTGCATATACAATAGATCATTAGCATAAGAACTATTCCTGGTAGCAGCTTTTATTACTTCCTCTTTTTCAATTCCTTTTTTGTCATATGACACCTTTTCTGTATTATTTGAAGTTCTCAGAGTTTCATCTGAATCTTCTTTTGGCGGCCTGGGCTGGCGGCGGTCCATTGGTGGAGTAGGTCTGATAATTTTTACAAATTCCAATTCATCTTTAAATGAGGTTGTGTAATCATTTTTAGTGTCACAAACATGCATAGCCACTTCTTCGTACACTGAAAAAAGAGTTTAATTTTACTACAAACAGATATCAATAGCTTGATCTACTACCACTACAGAGGTAGTTTTTTTCTGCTACCGCAACTGGCTATGAACCTACAGTTTCTTTCTTTCTAACTTGGGGCAAGATTATGCTGTGTTGATTGTCCAGCATTATTTATTTATTATTCATTTTATTTAACTCATAGTCAGTAGACAGGTAGGTAGGTAACATAACTCTGCCATATTGGGGCCACATTATGATGTGCGGATTTTATAGCATTATTTATTTATTGTTCATTCTATTTAACTCATAGTTAGTGGACAGATATGTTTAAGGTAAGTTAGGTAGGCACTGAAGACAGGGTGCTATGGCGCTCATTATATTCAGGGGAGGCCTATGTATGTCCACCAGTGGACTATTATAGGGTGATAATGAGGAAGGTACTAACTACCAGCTGATTTGCAGTTCGCTTTAAACATAGTGCAGATGTTGTCAAAGTACGCCAACACGCTGACCTCCTCATCGAACCCGCATATTTTTGGTCCTCCTGGCTCGCAATCTGCGTATTCCATACAGTAAAATTCGACATCCTTTTTACGCTCTTTCTGAAAATAACAACATCCTTGTAAGCACCGTCACACTTTCATTTCAAGGTAATTTTCAAGCCATAATCAAGGCGGTCTAAGGCCAGACTCTTTGAAAAACTCATGGGGAGGTAATGCCTATAATCCCCACACTGGGCATGCGGTTTCGGAATCGCAGTTCGTGGTAAATTGTTCTGCAGGGGGTGCTGCATCCTGTCCCCCGCTGGATATCCCGAAGTCGCTTCTAACGACACCCGCGGGAAGATTTGTGGTGGTGCAATTGCAACACACGGCGGAAAAGCAGCTCTCTAGCTAGATAAATTGTATGAACCTACCCTTATTAATCTGTTGACAAAATTACCATAATTATACAGACTTACCGAATCAATGCAATATGTATAACTGATCAGTCTAATAAATGCTGATAATTATAAGGTAACATATAAATTAGGCACAGCAAATACTTCTTGTTCATCTATTGTGCATTTCAGTTTAAAAAGCAATCTTACCAACACCGAAGATTATTTTAGCAATCATTTTCCCAAGATTTATGTGCGCAAATGGGAAATTGAAATGAAAATAAATTACACGCTACGAGTATTTAACTTTCTTTGGGTCTTTTATTTCAAGTTTTACAAACATAGTCATTTGTAACCATAAAATCTGAAAACAGAAAATATCATCAGTTTTATAAGCCAATTTTATTAATAAAAAAGTTTACTAAACTTACAGCACTTATGGTTCTTAGATAGAAGGTCCACCTGCGACACATGAGGTTACGGGTTCGATTCCCACCTTGACACAAATGTTTATACGATTTGCAAATATGTGTTCTGGTTGTTCTGGGTATTTTTTATGTATAAAAATTTCTACTTGTAATATATTCTATTGTGTATATCAGTTTTCTAGTACCCATAACACAAGCTCTGCTTTAGCTAGGGTCGAGATAATGCTGAGTGGATTGTCCAGCATTTTTTTTAAATTTATTTATAAACTTTTAAAGACGGTGATTTCATACGTATATTTTAGTTTCTAATGCACAACCCATACTCAAGACTGCTTATTTTAAATAAACCCTATTATTAACCCAATAGTTAGAATTAGAACACTAAAAACTTACCAGTCCGATGTTCACAATTATGTTTAAAAATATTGCATTGATCAGGGAACATTTCTGTGTTATTGGTATGGCGATCTCTTGCGCAAATCTTCTCGCTACCTCCTCCACAGGTCTCGGACTTTGCTCTCCAGCACCAATAATTATGGATGGAGGGATGCTGAGGGTTTTTTCGGGGCTGACTTCGATGCTGACCTATAATATTAGAAGCCATCTTACCAACCAATCAGGCTAAGAAGATGTCGCAATCATCATGGTCTGTCCTCATGTAATGTTTTATTTATAACTATGTAGCTGCGCCCTGCTGTTTCGACCGCGTGAAATTTTCTGGGCAATTTTACCATTATATTCTCAACGGACTACGACAAACATTTCAAAACCAAAATCAGCCTAATCGCACCAGCCGTTCTCGAGGTTTAGCGAGAAGACGAACAGTAATTGATTTTTATATAAAATAGAAGATTTTTCGGCGTTTGACTAGTCTGATGGGCTCTAACATCGAACCCGACGACACAGCTTGGGTTGGTTCCTTCATACTGCAGTCAACTCATCGGCAGCCCTGTGACTTTAGAGACACTCATTCATGACACATTGTCCAACATAAAGACAGACCATAACTGCCATCATAGATAAATGAAACAGAATTGATTTGCAAGAATATATTTTCCTAAAAAAGTATTATTATTTTCTCCTTTGTCTTAACGTTTTATCTTCCATAGTTGTTTTGTATTTCACGAGCTTAGCCATCTTAACAGGGATTTTGGATACATTAAAAGGTTTCTTAGACTTTTTACCGTGGATCATGGTCTCGTTTAAGATTGTTCCTCTGAGTGTCTTGGTTCGATTATAATCACCCATCTTCATCTTTCCATCTCTTAATTCGTCGTTTTCGTCAGGTACGTCAAGGTTCTCGGGTTCTGCTGGCAAAGCAGAATCAGCGAATTCAACAGAATTATGGCCGAAGTTTAGGTTATTAGGATTGTTTTCGATCTCGAGTTTCAATTTCTCCGGGTTGTTTTGTGATGGTTTCTCACCGTCATCATCTCTTGCTTTTCCGTCGCTGGCGTAAAGAGATGGTAGATCGTGGCAATTACTCATTGATGTTTTTTTATAATCTGTAATGTAAAAACACTCATTGATACAATTTTTAAAATCGTGGAAAAACTTTACAAAATGGGGTAACTTTGGGATATTTTTCCATCGAGTGAATTTCATTAGATCCAGCTACGACTTTGACTAGACTATTAGTAGGAATATTCCTTTTTTTACAGAATTTAAAAACTTTATTCCATGTCTCTAGATGATTTAAAAAATCACAAAAGCGCGTCCTCTTCTGGAATACCTAGCCTTAAGTAGAAGTGGTATCACTAGATAGTATAAAACAAAGTCGCATATCCGGCTGTATGCCTGTCCCATCCCAATGTATGCTTAGATCTTTAAAACTACGCAACGGATTTTGATAGATGTGATTGATTCAAGAGGGAGGTATATAAACTATTTGAAACATAGATTTTCACGAGGGAAACGCCGCGGGGCGCAGCTAGTTTATTATATATTGTAGTGATTATACTATACACCTTTGTCATAGAGACAGTTGAATTCTTCAATATCACAGGAGTCAAGGAACCGGCGTTTTTCATGATCTCTGTTCATGCCGCACTTTTCGTGATTATTGTGAACACACGTCTTTGCTTTGTAACATTTCTAGAAAGGATTAAAATCTTCAATGACTCATAGCTGAAATTGCTGTTAACGATAAGGCCGCCGATGCTGCCAGAAGATATAGTTAGTAGGTAAGTACCTATATTATTTTTTAATTGTTATCTGTATATTTGACGACCTCTGTGGGCGAAGGTCCGTCTGCGACACAGGAAGGTGTGGTTTCGATTCCCGCCTCGGAACATCTGCAGATACAGGTCTGGAGATGCAGATGCAGGTTGGGGAAAAGTTTCTTCGCATTTTTTAAGAAAATTCAAAACATTTTTTAATGTTTCATTTTTCAAATTTATTTACATTTAAGTATATTATGTAGGTACCATTTTATTCGATAACTTGTTGCCATCTTGTAGGTAGGGACATGATCCCATTGCTATAGAAATTTTGGGGCTTCTGATCAAAATACCGCGACAAGTGGTTTTGGCAGTCCTCTCGTGATGTTAACCTGACACTGCCTAAAGAATTCTGAAGAGACCGAAACAGGTGGAAATCTGAAGGTCAGGACTATACGGCGGATGCATTAATGATGAAAAACCACACCCCTTCTGTTGATTAATTCTGGCCGCTTTCTCTCAACTTCTTGCTTTAATCTCAATCAGTTGTTCGCAGAGGAGTCAGAATTGATGGTCCTGCCTGGTGGTAACTGCTCATAATGAATAATGCCCTTCCAATCCCACCACACACACAGCATCACCTTGTTGCGAGTTAACCCGGGTTTTGTCACAGTCTGTGAAGCCTGACCGGCCTTTGACCACGACCTTTTTCGCACGTTCTTGTCGTACGTGATCCACTTTTCATCACCAAAAAATGTTCGGTTTCATAACGTCGTAATAAAGAATCACAAATGAGTACACGGTTCATTGGGTTTCTTTCAGTGAGCTCGTGAGGTACCCAAATATCGAGCATTTTTGTGTACCCAGTTTTTTTCAAATGAGCCAAAACTGTTTTGTGGTCAGTTCCCAGTTCTTCAGGTACGTCGTAACTACTGATATGCCGATTTTGCTCCACTTTTTCAGAAACGGCATCCATTTTATTCGTAATAGGGCGACCAGAGCGACGTGCATCTTTGACATCAAAATTTCCGGATTGAAAACGCTTAAACCAAATTTGTGCTACTCTCACAGATACTGCACTAGGTCCATACACATCTCAAATTTTTTCACGGCTTTCCTTGCATTTTTACCTTTTTTGTAGTAAAATTTTAAAAGGTATCGAATTTCTTCATTAGACTCACTCATCTTGATAGTACGAAAAACAAATAAAAATCACACATTTTCCTAATTTGAATTTGTAATTATCTTCTTTAAAATTTGAACTTTTCATACATACTATAATGCGAAAAGACTTTTTCCCCAACCTAATATGTTTCGGGTGTTCTGGTTGTCGTTTCTATGTATAAAAAAATGGCTCACAGAGGTACTGGTGATTTAAACGTCCTGATCAACACACATAATAATGATATGGAATAAGACAGTGGAAGGTTTTATTTTTAGTAAATACCTACTCACCTTAGCAATACTATCTGGTTTCTGTGCTTCTGATCTATATAAAACACTCAACAATACCAGAATCCCTGAAAAAAATAAAACCAAATTCATACTTTCAAGGCAAAAATCCCATGAGACTTAAAAACCTGAAAATTTATACGGCGACGCGCACGTACAGAGCGATGTATCAAAAATCATGTTGAAATATTTTACATTAAAACCATTTTTATAGCAGTTCAAAGAATAAAATGTATGTGTTATTGTGTTCTTAACCCAGCATACAAATTGAAGCGTTGTAAAAGCAAGATAACGTGGAAATTCTCAAACTTTTTGTTACAATTTCATTACGAAATGAAATTGCAAACAAACTCTTGATACAAAGGTTGCGGTTGAAGCTATTTACATTAATTAGGAGCACATGTTTGGCTTGCGTGTTGTTTCATGTAACCAACAATATTTCGTAGCCTGTATTTAATCTAAACTTAATCACCTACCTAGTTTTCCAATAAATAGCAGGGCTTTGAAGTTGAGGCCTTTGACAAGCCTAGCTAGATAGTTTTATCTCTACATAGTAAAAAATGAAGTAGCTTCCGCTGTCTGTTCGCTTACATACATCTTTCAAACTAATCAACGGATTTTTCAGCAATAGATAGAGTGATTTAAGAGACAGGGTTATATACGGGGACAGGTGTATATATATCGAAAAGGCGGGTCGCTATTTATAAATAAATAAGAGGAAAGATAAGTAATAAAAACCAAACGATGACGTGGTCGCAGGGCGTCCTATACTACATTTACCGTAGTGAAGGACGCCCTCCGACCACCGGCCAGGTGGGGTGACGACCTGCGAAAGACTGCAGGTAGATGCTGGATGCGTCAAGCTGAAGATAGGACGCTATGGCGCTCATTGGGGGAGGCCTTTGTCCAGCAGTGGACTAATAGGCTGATGATGATGATCATGATGACGTGAAACATCATGTTTGAAAAGTGACCACAAATACATCATAAACAAACAACAACTAAAGTTCATAATTTCTAAGTACGGTTTTTCCTATAGGTATAAACATTGATTTTATCGGCCCACGCATTGCTCTGAAACCAAACAATGGATAACGTATCAAATACCTACAATACACCGAACAGTTTTCCCGAAAGGGCCTAGAATGAACGCTGTATTTTTAGCAGTTTTTATTGGTTTTGCTATTGTGTGTGAAGGGCAGAAAAAGAAAGTAAGTTTATATTTATGATGGTAAATGTGAGTATATCTTTATCTTTCTCTAAGAATGTAAAAAAATATTATTAAATATAAATAATATTTTTTTAATATTTTCTTGCCCAAAAAGCCTCTTCCCGATGTCTGTCCGTCCCTATGTATGCATAGATCTTTATAACTACGCAACGGATTTTGATGCGGTTTTTTTTATTTTTTTTAATAGAGTCAAAATCATTCAAAAATAATGTTTATAAAATCAAAGCTTAGTAGCGCGTTGTTGTGTTTTTTAAGGCAATCAGAAAAAAACAATAATGCAATGCTTAGATATTTATTTGCTGATTCAAATTAAATTGACAATCTCTATAAATAAACTCTTCACACCCATAAAACTGTTATGAATTTACCAAACTGTTTCGGTTTCAGTCAATCTGCCTAAAAGCTCACGTTTGCGTACACACCAAGAAACGACTTTGTGGATTAAATCCCGTTACGAGAGAAGTCAGGTGGTTCATAGACAAATGCGACATCTTGGAGTTTAATTGTGAATACAAAACAGGTACTTACCTCATCATCTCTCATCACTACGTCCACTGCTGGGCATCATCACATCAGCCGACGTTTAAGATTGCTTTTTGAAGCCTCGTATGGGGGACATACAAGGCCTCATAAAGCAATCCTAAGCCACCAAACATCATCAAACATCAATCAATAAATTTCTTTCCGGCCCTGGTGGGGGCACAGAGAGGGGCCTCGAGGCTTGGCCTCATTACCCCGGCGTCAACTCGGGGGGTGACGACCCCTCGGTCCTTGGGTTTTGTGGGAATATCTTTTTTTTTCCCCTTTCTCAATGTTTTTTTTTTCGGCTGCATTTGGTTTGTTTATTTTCTTTTTGTTTTTTCTTTCTTTTTTTGTGTTTTTTTTTGTTTTGTTTTTTTTTTCCTCAAACATCAAAGTGCTTCATTTCCTTTGAGTCTTGTACACATGACAAATTTGTCCACTTCCATACATCATCGTCTCCCTGCGACCACTACAATGTTGCTGATCCGCGTGAATGGTTTCTCAACGATCCGATTCGCGTTACATCGTGGTCGCTAATTGAACACCTATACTCCCGAGTGGTTACTGCTTCTGCGAGTTAGATGGTCTGCAGCCAGCGTCTTGGGGACGCTTTCGACTTTTGATATGGATCAGTTGAGCTACCTGTAGATTGTTTGTAACAGTCTGTATTTGTATTGGAGATACTAGCTCTAATTAATTTGTTTCTATTTATTTGATTGTAACTTTCTTTGTGTAAATTATTATTCATGTGTTTGAAATGTAAGAAAGTCGAAACGCCTTCTACATTTTACTAGCAACTTTCTATGTAAACTCAACAATTCCGCTTAGTAGTTGGTATTGTATTGGTATATATAATCGGTTACATTACATGCCATCATTACTAATGTTATCATTACGAATGTAAGAATTATATAACGCATTTGAAGGCTATATAAATTCATCATCCCATCCACGTAGAAAAATTTGCTGTAAATATGCTTCGAAGAGAGGAGAGAGGACACCATAAAAATACAAAATAATATAGAATTATTGTTCGAATGGTTAACTACGTGATTTATTATTTTGCAACGCTCTTTTGGTACATATTGTATTTAGAACTTGTTTTTTTGAGGTTGTAATATTTATCCTAAGTATGAGGCGCCCCTCGACAGATTCTTGTCCAAAAATCCAATTCCAATATTTCGGACTTAGCTCAGTATAATAATACGTCATCATCATCATCATCATCATCAGCCTATATTAGTCCACTGCTGGACATAGGCCTCCCCCAATGAGCGCCATAGCGCCCTGTCTTCGGCTTGACGCATCCAGCATCTACCTGCAGTCTTTCGCAGGTCGTCATCCCACCTGGTCGGAGGGCGTCCTACACTACGTTTACCGAGTCGTGGTCTCCACTCAAGAACACGTTTGCCCCAGCGGCCGTCGGTTCTTCGCGAAATATGGCCGGCCCACTGCCACTTCAGCTTGCTAATTCTCAGAGCTATGTCGATAACTTTAGTTCTCTGTCGGATGTATTCGTTGCGAATCCTATCCTTCAGAGATACTCCGAGCATAGCTCTTTCCATAGCTCGCTGAGCGACTTTGAACTGGTGGACCAGCCCTATCGTGAGTGTCCACGTCTCAGCTCCGTAGGTCATAACGGGTAGGACGCACTGGTTGAAAACTTTCGTTTTCAAGCATTGCGGTATGGATGAAGAGAAGACTCGACGTAGTTTCCCAAACGCTGCCCAGCCCAGCTGGATCCTCCTTTTGGCCTCCTTCTCGAAATTGTTTTTACCTAACTGCAGAATCTGCCCGAGGTATGTGTATTCGGAAACGATTTCGAGAAGGTGACCATGTACGACCACCGGCCTTGGATCAATGTGTCCATTGATCATGACTTTGGTTTTATCCAAATTCATGCCAAGACCGATGCATCGGGAGGCTGAAGCTAGGCCGTCCAGCATCTGGTTCAGCTCCTCTAGCGACTCCGCCAATAGGACTATGTCATCAGCGAATCGTAGGTGTGAGATGTAGTTGCCGTTTATGTTTATGCCCTTACCTTTCCAGTCCAGAGTCTTAAACAAATCTTCCAACGCGCTTGTGAACAGTTTCGGGGATATGACATCCCCTGTCTCACTCCTCTGCGCAGTTGGATAGGTTTAGACTGCTGGCCCTGTACTTGGACACTCATAGTGGCGGCTTCGTAGAGACATCTCAGAACCTCGATATAACGATAGTCCACTTGGCATCGCTGTAAGGATTCCAGAACAGCCCAGGTCTCGACAGAGTCAAAGGCCTTCTCATAGTCCACAAAAGCCAGACACAGGGGCTGATTATACTCTTCGGACTTCTGTATAATCTGCCTCACTGTGTGTATGTGGTCTATGGTGCCATATCCACCGCGAAATCCGGCCTGTTCTGGTGGCTGAAACTCGTCGAGTCTCCTAGCGAGACGGTTCGTGACTACTCGTGAGAACAGCTTATAGACGTGGCTCAAGAGTGAAATGGGTCTGTAGTTTTTAAGAAGGGTTTTATCGCCCTTCTTAAAAAAGAGCACCACCAAACTCCCGCTCCACGCCTTTGGAGTTCTCCCACTGTTAAGAACGGCGTTGAAGAGGTTCTGTAGCTCCTGTATAACAGGAGCTCCTCCAGCTTTCAAGAGCTCGGATGTTATACCGTCTTCACCGGGGGCTTTTCCATTTTTAAGCTGCCTTAGAGCTAACACGATCTCGTCTTGACTGATGTCAGGTAGTTCGTCGGTGTAGTGGCGTGTCAGGGTGGCTCTGGAATCATGGTTGTCTCGTCGGGAACGAGGGGCATGAGCAGCGTATAGACGGCCATAGAAATCCTCTATCTCGGCTGAGATCTCTGGCTTCGACAATACGGTCCTTCCGTCGTGCGTTTTAAGCTTTGTCAGGTGGCTCCTGCCAAGCTGCTGAGTGAATACTTTGGACCCCCGGTTTCGCTCTATCGCCTCTTCAATGAGGCGCGTGTTGGAGCTCCGGAGATCGTGCCGTACCATCTTCGCAATTCGCTTGTTCAGGTCTGACCTCTCTGACAAAGTCGCTTGGGTGGTCTCCCGTCTTTTTGTCATCAGCCCAAGAGTCTCATCCGAGAGTTTGGACTTCTTGCCAGTACGCTGCTTTCGACAGAATTTAATGCCCTCGTCCCTCAACGATTCAACCAGATTGTGTAGGGTCTCGTCAGCGTCATCAGTTGGTTCCAAGGCAACAAATCGATCCCCGAGAAGCTGCTGAAACTTCTCGGTGCCCGCCATGATTTGGATTAGGTCAGGTCGGAGCGTGGACTTCATCAGACGGTTTCTTTCAAGCTTAATGTTGATATTCAGAGAGCCTCGAAGGAGTCGGTGATCAGATCCGGTATTGAACCTGTTGATCACTGAGACATCTCTGAATATGTGCTTGCTATCCGTCATGATGAAGTCGATCTCATTTTTTGTCACAGTGTCGGGGCTTTGCCATGTCCACTTCCTTTGAGGCTGTTTCTTAAAGAAGGAGTTCATTAAGAACAGCCCCTCCTTCTCAAGGAAGTTGACAAGCATTTGCCCCCTGTGATTCCTAACTCCATAACCATGTGAGCCTATTCGGGATTCGTTGCCAGTCTGGATTCCCACCTTGCCGTTAAAGTCCCCCATAACAACGTTGAAGTGGGCCTTAGTGGTGTTGTGTAAGGCTTTGGATATGTCTTCGTACATATCCTCCACTACATCATCCGAGTGTGCCGAGGTCGGTGCGTAGACCTGGATGACCTTCATGCTGTACCGTTTGGACAGCCGAAGGATCAGGTACGCTACCCTGATCGACACACTGGAGATTTCTTGGACGTTGTTAGAGAGAGCCTTATTGACGAGGAAACCTACGCCACCCTGGGATGTTTTATCACCCTCGCGAAAGTAGAGAAGATGGCCCGAGTCTAGGGTTACGGTGTCCTCCCCCTCTCTACGGACTTCACATAACCCCAGAACATGCCATTTGATGTTCTCTAACTCCACTTCCAACTGCGCTAGATGATGGTCAAGCCTAAGAGTGCGTCCGTTAAACGTAGCCAGGGTCATAAACTGACCCTGGCTACGTTTAACGGACGCGTAGGGTGTGGTAGCCTAATGTAGCCCGGGGATTCCTAGCACCCCCTGCCCCGCCGTTACCGTGGCCGCTACCATGGCCAGGAATAGCGAGGCGGCCGGGAACTGGGGGCCACATTCTACTGGCGTATCGATCCATGGGGGGGTTGATGCCCATAATCCCCACGCTGGGCATGCGGGTTGGGGATCGCAGTATAGGGAGTGTGCTGCAAGGGATGCTGCTGCCCGCCCCCCGGTGTATGTCCCTTAGTCGCCTCCTACGACACCCACGGGAAGAGTTGGGTTGGTGCTATTCTTTCTAGGCCGACACCACACAGCCATAATAATACGTAGCTTGCTTAAAATATGCCTCGAAGATGAATATTTTGGAATGGAATACAGGTTTAGTATTTGTATTTCATAGAACTAGGTACCCTTTTGGTTCTATAAAATTAATATAAACCAGACCGAATCTCAGCCCAATCCGTTCAGTGAACAGGTAACAAAAACCCAACCAATTCAAAATTTCGCATGAAACTAACACTTTCATGGCCCAAGACACACGCAGCCCCACGTGGGGGCTGGGCAGTAAATGCGTTAATAATATTAGAGGAATGATCTACTCGAAAGTTGAGTGTTTACCTATATTTAACGGCTACTGCGTGGGCGTATTAAACATATTAAAACTGGTCTATAACTAAAGTTTTTCGTATTTACGTGGAATTTCGGTCGCTAATTTATAAAGGAAAATTATTTACCCCCACGCGGTATTGTTTAGGAGTTTTTAACTCTGCTTTCTATTTTCTGCTTTGTAATATTTTGGGTCTAATTTCTGGTAACTAAGCGGAATATTCTTAATTAAGTTATGGTATGGGAAATTTTTTAAACTTGTAGTATGGGTAATTTTGTCTAAGAATTAGATATGATTGCTAGGAGTGGACTATTAGGGGAGGCCTCTAGGTTTGCTGGACCTACCTCCAGCAATTAGCAAGCAAGTGAAATGCCGGTAGCCATAAAGTTAGTAGCGCTGATAACCATCGAAGAGTAAAGGTTTCTCTCCAATAGTGATCTCGATATAAAGCGAAACTGAGTGTTGGGAAACCATACCAACCAGGTTCCCTTCATAAGCTATTTTGTTACAATTTACCTACATGACCAATAACCTAGGTTAAACTCAAAGTGCTGAGAAATGTAGTTATTTGATCGCCGAGTCAAATACGCTCATTTGTATGGTTTAACCTATCAAAATAAAGATTCTTGTGCAAGCCCTCTAAGTCCTTTCTAACTAGTTTTATTTACCTTTCTGTTCCAGACTTCAAGTCAGTTTCCAAGTCGAAATGTAAACATGTTCCACCTCTTTAATGTTTACATAACAGGACTCTCGGTGTATAAGGGATGTTTACTAAACATAGGATATCATAGATAATAGAGCAAAGTTTGAGAATTTGCACAAATTTAAGGTGAGCTTCATTTGTGGCATATCTGTTGAGGATAAGAGACATGGCGTTTTGTAAAGTTTTAACAGGTAAATGTTATATATATAAAGATGTATAAATATGAACTTTTGAACAAGATGAAAGAGGACAAAAAGTACCTAGCCCGAATGTTTCTCCCTATCAACATATCTTCGATCATAAAATTGTTGATCAAAGGGATCTATAGCTTCATATGTGTCAGTTATTTGTAAAACATATTCATCCATATTTCTTCTCACAGCTAATAATGATTTGTTTTTAAGATATTTTCTGTAATTTTCAGTTTTTTTATTGGTCTGCGTCATATCAGTAGCGACGCACGGACCTCCGCGGGAAAGGGACAACGAAGACATCTCGATGGGGCGGAAGGTAAAAAAAGTAATGTGATCAAACCTTCTTTTCTTATTTGATCTTTTGCTTGCTTTTCTCTGTGACTTAATCGCTCTTCTCCAAAAATAATTAAATCAGGAGCCAATGTAATTACCCTCTATACAAATACAGCCTCTATCAAATACAGCCTGTGTCGTTCCCCTTGGTCTATATAGAACGAAAGTATCCCTTTTCCTATTCTTTCTAATCCAGCGGTCGTAGACCAATACCTTTCTAACAACTTAGCGTCCTTTCCAACAAACATTTCCTTTCCAACAGCAATTTCTTACAAATTTCCGTCCCAATCTTTGTCAAAATATAACTTTAAAAAAAAATATGATCAAAGAATGATCTGGTTTCCTCAGATGGGTCCCAAATGGTGCAGCATGGCAAAAGTCTGCAACCACGACCGCGTTCCTATCTGCGGCATCAGCCACGCCGGAGACGTCATGGGCTTTAGGGACCTTTGTGACATGTTCGACTTCAACTGCATTCGACGAAGGAGTTAGTATCAAGTGTTTATGCCTCCTTATTCCTTCAAAACATTCGAGTTTGGTATGGTTAGTCGTTAATAGGTTTCATAGTCATAAATGTCATTGAGATAGTTTCCAAAATCCATTATAAATAACAATAAGCTCTTTTGAGGAGCATTTAAGGCATGTCGCGAGGTACCTTTAGATGACAGTTAATTTCTTCATTTTATGTGAAAAATTTAGTTCGAGTGAAGGGATTTTTTACAATCAAGCATACCGAAACGCGTTTGGAGTTTGAGTAGAGGTTGAATCGTAGTCGAAGTACGACTAAAGATATGGGGTTAGTCTCTTGTATCGTCTCTGTGTTCTCTTGCAGCATCAGATTTGTTGATATCCAGAGGCTAAGAAACATCTGTTACAAGTCTACCTACATGTTTACATATAATATTATTTTAGTAGTTCACATTTGGTAGTCTATGTCCGGGGTTTCGCTAGGATATAATATAGGTAACCTTATGTTGTGCCAGATTTAGAACTACATATCTCTCAACTATGTCGTTCTATCGCAATACCGTTATATTCTGACTAAATGGTTACCTTGGCCAATCGACCCCTGTACAGCTGAAATAAGTAACTTTTCTTTTAATATTTTACAGATTACAAACAAACGGGTTGTCCCGAAGATAAGTCTCTCCTGACTGTTTCCCGTCGTCCAACAAGCAACTATTATGATGACTAGCAATTTAAACTCGCAGCTACGAATACATACATATATCTGCGCGTGCGCACCTTTTGACCATTCGTTATCTAATGTATTACTATTACATAAGTTCAGTAACGCAAGTACGGGGATTCTTGTCTATGGTAAAATTGAGAAAAATTACGTCACTTTATTATCGAATGCGTAATTTATTTGAAATGCATTCCGTCAACTTCAATAGTGTACGTAATGTATGACAATGAGATGTCATTATTGTCTATTATACCCTAGAGAACACTCCCCCTGCTTACGTCACAGGATTGTTTAGTTTATTGTTATTCTGATCATTTAGACCAATTTGAAATAGAAATAGGAATGGCCTATTTATCTATGTCATGTAATCATTTATAGTTGTAATTGTATTCATGTTAATATGTTAGTATCAATGTGACTTCAATAAATGCATTTAGCACAGATATTAGGAGTGTATTTCATTTATCGGATGAATTCGTAACGAATACATCCGATATAGAACCCAATTTATCGACATAGCTCAAAGAATTAGCTGAAGTGGCAGTGGGCCATAACTCACGTAGAACCGACAACCGCTTGGGTATACGTGTTCTTGAGTGGAGACTCCGACATGGTAAACCTACCAGGTGAGGTGACGACCTGCGAAAGACTGCAGGGAGATGCTGGATGCGTCTAGCTAAGGTCAGGGCGCTATGGCACTCATTAGGGCTTTTGTCCAGCTGTGGACTAACATAGGCTGATGATTACGATGAGATGTTTCTGAACATGGGTCACGTATCCAACTTTTATGTCTATCCAGAATTACACCACAGGCAATGTAAGGGACTTAAATCTGTGCTTCATGAATGAAAACTTTACAACCTGCAAACGTATGTAGGTGTATATGAATGTTATGAATGAAAAATATACAAACCTACAAACAAGTGCTATTATCATGGACTCTTTTGTAAGACCACCTTCTCATTTTCAACGCTTTCCTATTGTTGTAGCAAAACATGTGAGTTCGCTGAATTCGAGACTAAACATTATTATTCTGGGAAAGAGCTATGTGGGGAACAGGGACGTTTTTAGAACATGATTTCAATTAAATTTAAAAAGAAAATCAACTGGATTGAAGGAGTAAGAATACGACACTAATGAAACACAGCTAAGATCGATTTCACCGAATGAAGTCACCTATAGAAAAAATAAAGAGAATTAAGACGATACAACAGACAGACACCTTTGACGACCTCTGTGGCGCGGTGGGCGAAAGTCCGCTTGCGACGCAGTTGTGTGTACGATCTTCAGACATTTGCTTCGAGTGTTCTGGTCGTTTGCCGCGTGGAAATCTATGTGTCAAATGGTTTATAAACCTTCTTCTTGAATCACTCTATCTATTTTAAAAAAACCGCATCAAAATCTAAGTTTTAGTTTTAAAGATCTAAGCATGCATAGGGACAGACAGCGGGAAGCGGCTTTGCTTTATGTAGTGATATATTTTTCTATTTCCAATTAAAATATTCGATAAAGTGAGACAGATATTAAGTCTATCGAGATCTTGAAAAATTTTTCGTAATCAAACTATACACACTGATACTAAGAAGGTAGTAGTCAGACTGGATTAGTTGCAGTTCATGCGTCGTCGTCGTTTTGAAGTAAACAACCAAAAAAAAGTCACAGTACGTGCGTTCTGCTAAAAGGCGAAAAAAAAATACCTCAACCTTTTGTCGCATTTCGTGCGTCGAGATCAATATAACTATGTACCTATAAAACTTAGTTTTAACCATAGATAGAGAAGGAAACCAATTTGCCCCCACGTACCTAAAATACATCTCTGTATTAACAACCTACGTTACCTATCAATTCATTTCGTCCTCATTACAGAATCATCATGACGCTGAGAAATATCTTAAAAGGGATTTATGTCATTTTACTCCTAATATCAAATATGGACTGTCATATCTACGGAGATAAATTATATGTGGTAAGCTTTCTTATATATCACTAGCATTAACAGCTGATTCATACGATAAATCACGGATCAAATCTACTATAACATTTCTGTCTTGCCAAATTGTGATGATGATAAATATTTTTAAACTTACGCGATCTGAACACATAATTATAAGTATTAATACAACGGGTATTTATCGCGTTTATTTACCTTTTTTCCCGACGTTTCAACAGGTCTACACTCTGTCGTGGTCACGGGATGACTGGAGACACTCCAGTCATCCCGTGACCACGACAGAAATACCCGTTGTATTAATACTTATAATTATGTGATTATGATCTCCTCCTATAGTTTGACCGAAACCGCTGTACCGATCCTTAGGAAAGTGCGGCGAAGTGGGGGGCGAGGAAAAAAGAGCAAGAGTACGCGTTGACGGCAGACTGATGGATCGGAGCGGCCGATATTTCCCCCCGTCTCGCCGCTCGCATACCTCAGGCGCGGTACAGCGGTTTCGGTCAAACTATAGTCGAATTTCGTCTGTCTAACTATCACGGTTCATGAGATACAGCCTGGTGACAGACGGACAGCGGAGTCTTAGTAATAGAGTCCCGTTTTACCCTTTCCCGTTCCCGTTTTAATCATATAAAAATCAAGTCCTGACAAAGAATTGAGGAAATGAAAAAATCATTACAGAAACCACTCCCGGCATGGACATTGGACAGGTAGGTATTGCCGAAAAATATTTTTGTCTTATTAACGTCCCAATTTGTTTCCATTGTGAAGGTTTCCTATTAATTGTCAATAACAGCTACATGTCAGGGAGTGGTGTTAAATGTATTCAACATGCAAGCAGGTGTGCAAATAATTACCTTTGGGTACGCAACCCTAAAAATCTATTTATTGTGATTATTTCAGAACGAACTGAAGAAAATGTGCGAGCATGCGTACATGTGCTTCCACGATACGGTGATAGTCTGCGGGAAGTCCGTGAACGAAGCCAGGACCTTCCTGGACCTGTGCGACTTGTACGAATACTCCTGTGAATCTAACATGGGTAATACTTGGAACAAAGCCGACTCAAGCTGAACGCGCACGTTTCCGCGCCGTAGGAGCCGCACTTTCCCCTTAGGGGATTTCAGAAAACTGGAGTGATTATTTTTCTATTCCAGATTTCCCCTTAAAATCAGGGGGGGGAACTGGAATTATTATTTTTCTATTCGAGTTTTCCCCCTTAGTAGGGATTGGGGAAAACTGGAATAACGCACTAGATTTTACTGAAATGCGATGACTGCGGCGCGAACAGTTAACACGAATTCGAAGTCGGTTTTTTATTCTTAAACAATACAATTATTATTTTATTTTATTAATATCATATAACTAAAAACCCACTTCGAATCCCTTCTCTCCCTTCCCTCTCGATTCCCTTCTTTATTGGTTCCCCGAAACCAAAAAGGATATGTTTTATAGAGGTATTATGTACAATCATTTTTATCAAAGTTCATTCTATGTGTATTAAGAATTACAGAATTATTTTTATCAAAAAAATACCTAATCTGTATATTATTCTATAATATCTATATCAGGGAAAAGTGTTAAAAGTAAACAAGAAATAATAATATATAATAAAGCATCGTATATTTTAGTTTTCAGACACGTGCAAGAAGATGAGACATGCCCCAATGCGAAGGAGTTGGCTGGCGGCGTCGGATAATTACAAGAAGGAATATAATAAAGAAAATAAAAAAAAATTGAAAATATAATCTTCACTGCACTTATCCGCAAGACGATACGTGGAAATCTGTAAATGCGCACATAGTTTAAAACAACATATGATATAATAAGATCAATTGGTAGTAATTCTAAATGTATTGAATCAGTCTAAAAGAACTTGGCAAATCGGCTATTAACACTTTGACTGCGATTTTTTTTCGACGACTGCGATCTTTTTTTTAACCTAAAAAATTCGTGCTGCCGCTCTACACAGCGGTTGTGTTGCGCCGCACATGCGTTTCGTTCGAAAAAGACGTGAAGTGACTTAGCACAGCCGTAATAGGCTGTGCTAAGTCACACAGATCTGTATTTTCTCAGCCGCTGCGCTAGTGTGGATTTACGCATATTAGTCACTTGTAGAAAACGCATACCGTGTGATTTCAGCAGTCAAAGTGTTAATAAGCTTGGTAAGCTTATTTAGCTTAACTAATTAATATAAAAGATTATAGAGATCTCAGAAATACTGTGAATATCCATCATCAATAGTAGTCCACAGCTGTATAAAATCATCATCATCATTATTATCAGCCTATATTAGTCCACTGCTGGACATAGGCCTCCCCCAATGAGCGCCATAGCGCCCTGTCTTCAGCTTGACGCATCCAGCATCTACCTGCAGTCTTTCGCAGGTCGTCATCCCACCTGGTCGGAGGGCATCCTACACTACGTTTACCGAATCATGGTCTCCACTCAAGTGGTCTCTCAGCTATATATAGGCCTCCCCTAATGGAGTGTCATAGCGCCCTGTCTTCAGCTCGCCGCATCCATGAATATTATGGAAGAAATATTTTAACTTTTTTTAAAACAGCTTGAATAATCATCTAGGACCAAAGTGATTGGGAAGACAAATCCAACGGACCCAAACTCGATGCGGTTAAGTTAAGGATTTCGGATACAATCTGTCTCCATCGTCAGATCAGGTCGATGATACCATAACATTGCATTGTCGCCGATCTTACGTAATTACGTCAAATTTCAGCTCAATCGGTTGAGGATAACTCTAAAATTTAGTTGGAAGATTTGTCCCACACAAACTAAGGCTTAAAGGTAAGTAGAATAAAAACTTGAGTGCTGAAAACGCACGGTATGAGTTTTCTACAAGTGACTAATATGCGTAAATCCACACTAGCGCAGCGGCTGAGAAAATACAGATCTTTGTGACTCAGCAGAGCTGTAATATTTTTCGAACGAAACGCATGTGCGGCGCAACACAACCGCTGTGTAGAGCGGCAGCACGAATTTTTTAGGTAAAAAAAAAGACCGCAGTCGTCGAAAAAAAACCGCAGTCAAAGTGTTAAACAAAAGAATGAACATAATTGTCCTACTATTGAAATACTCACTGTAGTTTAAATAGCAGTTGACTCCAAACATATGGCATATGTCTTCAAATAAAGCTAATCCATATGTATCATCATAGCCACAAACAGAAACATAGTTATTACTTCTTGTACACTCAGCAGCGACGGAACACCAGACACTAATGCCAGGGGCGAAAGCTGCTGAATTATCAGACGCTGTTCTGGAAACTTCGAAATCTTCGGAATCATTCAGTTTGGATGGAGAACCCTTGTTTATATCTTCGGAAGAATGCGTAGTACTCTGGAATATTAGAACAATGTCATCAATTTAGTAACCACTAGCGACCCGCCCCGGCTTCGCACGACATATACATATAAACCTTCCTCTTGAATCACTCTATCTATTTAAAAAAACCGCATCAAGATCCGTTGCGTAGTTTTAAAGATCTAAGCATACATAGGGACAGACAGACAGCGAGAAGCGACTTTGTTTTATACTATGTAGTGATGAATGTATAATATTTAGATATATGTAAGGTGTTATTTTGCTCTTAAGTGCAGTAGTGTTCATTCATTCAATACTTCATTGATGTAATACTAAATAAATATATGTAGAAAGTATTGTACCAAAAACCGTCTGAAATCAGTACACGTTACACCTCGCTGTAATTAAAAAATTGTATAAATAGGTAGAGTCTGTGAAAAAAAAGAAGTCTTGTGGCGAAACGGTGTACTAACAATAATAATAATAATTTAGCCATTTATTATCAAAGAATAAATTACATAATAATTGAATTATAATCAAATTAAATTAAACATTGTTAAAAAAAAAAATAATAATAATAATAATGCTGGACAATTCACACAGCATTATCTAGCCCCATATAGGTAAGCAAAGCTTGTGTTATGGGTACTAGATAACTGATATACATAATACAATACATTACATAGATAGATATTTTTTATTATACATAGAAAACGACCAGAACACCTGGAACAAATATCTGCAGATCGTACACACAATTGTTCCGAGGCGGGAATCGAACCCGCAACCTCCTGCGTCGCAGGCGGACCTTCGCCGACCGCGCCACATCGGTCGTCTAAATAAGATAAGAAAACTTTAATTATTGAGCATTATTAAGTAAGTATTTTTATAATTCTTTGATCTCTATTTGAGTAAAGGTCTCCTCCAGTTCTGAGAGAACTAACATTAACGCAACAAAAGTAGTACATTGACACATCCAGTGGCTGTTGGTCTATGTAACCCGAGCCATTCATTGTTCTATGATGTTTTGCAAAATGTCGCCTTATAACGTCGGAAGAAACAAGTTGTTGACGTTACTTAGGTACCTTCTGCATCGTGTTGTCGGTCTCGTCCTAATTATTTATAACTACCTACTTTTATTTTCTTGTCTTGTCCTGAACAATACAATACAATACAATACAATATAACTTTATTGCACCATCAATACAAAAAAATATAAAAATACTAAAGGATCTTAATATTAATTATAACTAGTGGCACAATCGAAAACATGAACATGTAAAATTTGTTGTTTGGATATTAAATATATGAGGATATTAAACATCCATGTATTATATCGAGTGATATAATACATGGATGTTTTGATTGTTTTGGTTACAGTAATTTAGACAAAGTTACTAACTTACTTATTTGTATTAAGTATTTTAATTAAAACAAATTAACCTTTTAGTAATTCGCCCTAATTTCTAATTTTTCGTTATTCTTATGAAAATAAATAATATCCAGGGAAGTACCTATCTGTTAATTATACGAGTATAACCTATGCGTATACGTACTTATATTATTATACTAGCTGCACCCCGCGGTTTCACCCGCGTGGTGACAGATATTTTGGATAATATACAATATATCTTTATAAATTGTAGCCTATTTATTCTGAGCTATATTATTGTAAAGTTTCATTAAAATCCATTCATTAGTTTTTACGTGAAAGAGTAACAAACATTCATACATCCATCCATACTTATAAACTTTCGCGTTTATAATATTAGTAGGATTAATAATAAGTAATATCAACACCTACCAAAAAACTTTAAAAAAAGAAATTACTTTATACGTGTATTGATATGGTATTATAGCGGTTTGTTTATGGCTTAGACCATGTAAAGTAAAGTAAAATAAAAATTCTTTATTTTGAACTTAGGTCCTAGTAACAACAATATCAGTAACCACAGCGGTCGTATTCAACTTGAGACAGAAGCCCATTTCAATAGCGGGACGATAGCGTCCCTTTCCTCGATTGCGTCTCTGACGAGACCACTAACAAACCAACCGACAACGGCCGGGTGATTATGTAACTCGAGATCGGTTTGCGACAGGCGTAAATTAATCAATCAGTGCTGTCAAACGTCAATTTTGTATTAGTTTGACACCAGCTACAACGTCAAAATTGGTCAAAATTGACGTTTGACAGCACTGATTGTTACATAATCACCATACCGGTAACCAGTCCGTCGACGGCGGCGGTACATAGCGGCATAGACCTAACTCAGAACAGCAACTGCGGATAAGAATTGCGCAATATGAAGCGATGCGACCTGCAGAAGTAAAATACTGTGTCGCAGGTCGCAAAACATGACTTGACTTGGTTATTTTTCTTGTGTCGTCCGTTTTGTTTTATATTTTAGATACTTTAAAGAATATTCCTTACCGAATATGACTCCATTGCGTCCACATACTTTGCATTATTCTGATCTGAAGCCAATATTGACAGGGGAGCCAAAATAAATACAGCAACTGTAAACAATGTCTGTTATTTTCTTTTTTATTCGATACTAGCTGACCTGGCGAACTTCGTACCAATCAATGTTTGACAGTTACAAACACATTTTGTAAAGGAAAAAGTTTTTTCTTTTATTTCGTTATTTTCGTCAATTTTCCCATTATAATTCTGCTATTCGGGGCGGAGACAAACAAAATCCATGAAAATCGGTCCAGCTGTTCTCGAGTTATAAATGTTTGAACAAAAACGACTTTGTTTTCATATATCGAGTTTTGCTATAGTATGATACGCCTTTAGAATTCGCTATATATATAATATATTATTTAGGGGATTTATGATAAGGATGATTATAAATTAGATACTGCACACGTTTTTTAGTTTATATTAGTGAAAAATAGCAAATTACCGATCGCTAGCTCCATAGCGGCGATGAAGTTGGTTCAAGTCTTCAAGTGGATTAAGAGTGGAGCTCTTATAGTAACTTTAATTGAACGTAAATTATAGTCTTGATACTTGCAATTTTTCATTTAACCTCTTGCTCAAGTAAAACCAAGTTACTTGAGTTATAGATATCGGTTAGGGACAAAAAAGATTCAAGTAACCATTTTGCAATCAAAGTTATCTGAAGAAGAAGTTATATAGAAATCTGTTGACAGCAAAGCGTAAAACTGTTCAAAGCATACCTTACTTTTACCTTCTGAAGGATGTCCATTATCCGCAAGCTGGGCTTACGGGTTGGGTATCGCAGTTTGGTGATGAATTATAACCTTATTTCTTATTTGATAATAATTTAAAGTATAAAATTTGACTTATTATGCCTAGAGAAATAAAGGATTTTGAATTATTCTGCGGGAGTTGCTGCTGCCCACACCCCGGTGGACACGAAGTCGGACAGACTCACGCACGTGTTGGGACCCGCGTTGTATAACAACCTACCAGATCAGGTAGTCACAGCACCGAGTCTGTCTTCCTTTAAACAAAGACTTAAATCGTGGCTCGTCGAGAAGGCGTTCTACAGTATTGACGAGTATGTGCGAAAAATTATATAATATCTTGAGTATTATTACTTAGTTATAATACATTTATTATAATCTAATTATCAGTTATTTGATTATTGTCTAATTATTTAATTAACTTTAATTTGTAATTATTATGTGACCTGTAATATTCGTTTTTTACCAATAAATTGATTATTCTGTTATTCTGATTATTCTGACACATCCTTTAGCGGCCTCTTACGTACGACACCCGCGGGAAGAGTTTGTGCTAAATAATTGTGTAATTTGTGCAGCATTATTTATTTGTCTGTTTAATTTCATTTATTCCACCGTAGATACATATTGATACACTTGATGTCTTTTAATCTTCTTTACTATTATACATATCACTTTATTATTATTTATTTAATAAAAGTTTCTTTGTGTAGGAAGGAAATACCATAAGGGATTGTATGGAGAAGTAGAGATATACAAAACAGCAAACAGTGACTCCTATTTAAGCACATAAAAACATACAAAATTTATTGGCTGTAAAGGCCGCAAAGAAAGATCTAGGGGCTCAAAACTAGAACTAGGCGTCCCGGATGGATCAATATTAGGACCTAGAATTAATCAAAATCTTAAATAAAATATGTCAAAAATTATAATAATAAAAATACACGTTTAATAAGATATTATAATAAACTTATGTTTATATTTAAACAAGTATCAAGACTTGAATATAAAATCACACCCTTCAAATTTGATTTGTAGTTACACGGAGTGATTGAAATAGGGGTTCGATAAGCCAGTCTGAAGTTTATTATTTTACACGCTATACCATTTTAATAAATACCTTCCATTTGCTACGCTGATTTTTGTTGATTTCTTTGTTAATCTTAATCGTTTAGTAATATTAAGAATTATAAATAAATCATTTATTTCAGACCATAGAAAAGTGACATCTTATTTATATATTAACTTATTCTACTATATACCTTTAAACTAGCATACATTTGTATAATATAAAAAATACTAGGTATATTAATTACACGCTTTTTGTGATTACGCCGACAGCGTGTAAATGTTGTAAGGGCGTCAGCTGACGTTGGTGCACGGCGCGGCGGTGTCCCAATGCAGACGGCAGTAAACCTTCGGAACTTGACACCCTTCGGTCAAAAATTATGATAATTTTATATAACTGAAATGGCAGTGGACAGGTCAAATAGCTCGCAGAACTGATAACCTCTGGGAAGTAAAGGTTCTCGAGTGGCGACCGCGGTGAACCGCAAACGGGAGTTTTGGGAGACCATCCACCCGATGGACCGACGACATCCTAGCGAAGGTAGTCGATGAATGGGGCCGGCTCAGGACCACTATTTGTGGTGTCGGTTTATCCATTATCATCCGTCCGGCCATCAATCTAGCATAACTATAGCCGAATTTCCCAATAGGGCGATTTAAGCATTATCTGTAACTAATATGCTAAACCTCCGAGCTATAAACATTTCAAGGAAAATAATTTTTGTTTTAAATTATTTTCCAACCTACCAACCTCTAACCTGAAGAAAATGGTAAAATCAACCTGAATACATAAGCGAATGAAAGAAAGATCTAAGGGCCCAAAACTAAACGAATTATTAACTAGGCGTCCCGCAAGGAAAACGACCAAAACACCCGAAACAATCTGTACTGTAACACACATTTGTCCTGAGGCAGTAATCGAACCCCTTCTGCGTCGCAAGCGGACCTTCGCCCACCGCGCCGCAGAGCTCGTCGTATCGCCATGATGGTATCTTCAAGCAAGTATCAATTCTAATAAAGACACTTCAATTCTGATCTGTAGTTAGACAGGCTCGATTGAATTAGGTGTTCCAATAAGCCCTACAGCGAGGCTTATTTTACACGCTATGAAGATCTTAACCGATTTCAAAAATTCAAAAAGGTTCTATATTCGGCTTTTTTTGTTATGTATGTTCGTCGATTTTTTCGTCAATTATGGACGGAATTAAAAGAAAATTGGTATTTAGAGCCACTTTCAATTCAATACAAAAAGGAAATAGGTATGTGCGAGTCAAAGTGAAATAGTTCTTACTTACCACGAGTAGGTGACATCACCTACTCGTGGTAAGTAAGAACTCTAAAAGAAGACATTAAACGACTTTAATGTCGTCTTATGATGAACTGTATAGGTACTTATCATCATCATCATCATCAGCCTATGTTAGTCCACAGCTGGACATAGGCAGGCCTCCCACAATGAGCGCCATAGCGCCCTGTCTTCAGCTTGACGCATCCATCATCTGCCCGCAGTCGTTCGAAAATCGTTATCCCACCTGGCCGGAGGGCGTTCACTACGTTTGCCGAGTCGCGGTCTCTACTCAAGAACACGTTTACCAGCGTTTACCCCAGCGGTTGTCGGTTCTTCGTGAGATATGGCCGGCCCACTGCCACTTCAGGTTGCTAATTCTTAGAGCTATGTCGATAACTTTGGTTTTGGTTTAGGCACTTATGCGAATAGGTAAATCTACTGCGAACAGATACCTATCAAATTGTTCCCTACCCTATATAGTATAAGATTTTCTAAAATCATGTAGCTTATAGCCCAATATCAATAAAAACATTATTGAATTCCTCTGAAATAAAGTTATAAAACTTATTTTCATATAACGCAATTTCCTCTATAGCGTTTTTGTTTGGTACTATATAAATTGAAATTGCATTTTGAGCCATTTTCAATACAATACCAATAGCTTGGTTGTGATGTTAATGATTTTGAATAAATTCAATTTACTATGACGAGAAGCTATGTTTATTATATTATTGGGTAAAATCGTATTTACTACTTTTTACTTAATGTTATAGAATTTAGTACTTCGCAGTCATTTCACTAATAATGAAAATGTTTGTTTTAGCTCTACTACCATACATAACTTTAGTTAGTGGTCATAGTGAATCTATGAAGGTGAGTTTAAACATTACATAATATAGAATTTATATAGATATATCTATAATAAAGAATAGGACAGATTTGAAAAATTCTTTGACCGTTGGGAAGCTACACTATCCCCGGTGAACATAGGCTATATTATATTTTCAAAAAGTTAAGGATCCATACTAAAACTCCAATAATGTAACCCAAGGTGTTAAAAAATCACTTAATAAATGTGAAATTCTAGTTTAACGCGGGTGAAACTGCGGGGAACAGCTAGTATGTAATAAGTTTATTGAATGTTGTGTCCACCTTTTAAAAATATATAAACCTGTCTCTTGCTAACATTTATTATCATCATCATCAGCCTATATTAGTCCACTGCTGGTCATAGGCCTCCCCCAATGAGCGCCATAGCGCCCTGCCTTCAGCTTGCCGCATCCAGCATCTACCTGCAGTCTTTCGCAGGTCGCCACTCCACCTGGTCGGAGGGCGTCCTACACTACGTTTACCGAGTCGTGGTCTCCACTCAAAAACACGTTTGCCCCAGCGGCCGTCGGTTCCTCGCGAGATATGGCCGGCCCACTGCCACTAACATTCATTATATAAGCACAATATGTATACTGTTGGTGTACCTTTAATAAATAAATAAATATCTATTTATTATAGAATGAAGAAGAATGCAAGGTAGCTGACCTGTGCGTCCATGACAAGGTGCCGATGTGCGGGATCGACTCCTGCGGGGAGATGAGGACATTTATCGACACCTGCGACATGCACGAGTTCAACTGTGACAGCAAGAAAGGTATTACGGAACTGTTTGTTTAAATTATTAATACACTAGCTGCGCCCCACAGCTTCGCCCGCGTAGATATCTACATATGTGTCAAATCCTACTAATACTATAAACGCGAAAGCTTGTAAGTATGGATGGATGTTTGTTACTCTTTCACGTGTAAAAACTACTGAATGGATTTTAATGAAACATTACAATATAGACATCAGAATAACACATAGGCTACAATTCATAAAGATATATTGTATATTATCCAAAATATCTATCACCACGCGGGTGAAACCGCGGGGCGCAGCTAGTGGTTTATAAGCCTTCCTCTTGCATCACTATATCTATTAAAAAAACCGCATCAAAATCCGTTGCGTAGTTCATCACATTACTACATCGTACCTATAACAGAGTCGCTTCTGTCTGCCCTTATGTATGCTTATATCTTTAAAACTACGTTACGGATTTCGATGCGGTTTTTAAATAGATACTATAGTGATAAAAGAGGAAGGTTTATAACCTATCTGACACATAGATTTAAACGCGGGCGAAGCGGCGAGCCGCAGCTAGTTCTATAAGATTCTTGAAAGAGATAATTTTAATTCCATTCTAAGTTATGATGATACAGGTGATACAAACCAATATAATGATCTAAGCGGGACAGCATGATAGAGACGTCACATGCAATCCCGTTCTTTAAGTACGCAGGTTATATGTATAATCGGTGGTGTTGTCGTTTTATGTAATACCTATCAATAAAATTATGATTCTTTGTTAATAGCAACTGTGTCTTGTTGGACTTTTCGGCCAGTGTCAAGTAATGGAAAAAAAATATAAATTATTTGAGTTATCATATTATGATGATTGTTTGGTATTTTCACCAGAGCCTAGTTTTTTATCTAGCCGGGTGTACCACGTGCAGGGTTGGCTTAGGAGACGAGATGTGGAGTCCCTCTTACAATAAAATAATTCCCCTATCAATAAAATAATTGTTTTTATTTCATTTTCTAGACTTCAAGCAGAGGCCGATACACGAATGCTGGGTGACGTGCAAGAGAGGGAGGTCTTTCAAGAAGCCTGAATTCAGAACGGACTGCAACATCAATTCTAAGACTAATAATAGAGTTTGATAAAAATATTAAAGCTTTTTGTTTATTTATTTAAAAAATAAAATAAAATCGAACGCTACTCTGTCTGTCTGTTTAATATCTAAATACGCTTATATCATCTGTATGAAATTTCGCAGGGAATTAAATGGTATCCCGAAGACGTACATAGGCTACTTGAAAAGCGTGTGAAGCCACGGGCAGTAGCTAGTTATATTATAAAAGCGAAAGTCACTTTAGTTGACTGTAACCTTTTTGGGTCTAAGCGGCTGAACGGATCGTAATGCAATTTGGCAGGGAGGTAAACAATATCTCGAGGCATACATAGGCTATTTTGAAAGTGCCAGAAGTTTTAGATAATAACTGAGTCATATGCTAGAACGGAGTAGTCGACATCTTATACCTCGACGGATGCCATGATTGCTTTTAAGTAAAAATACAAAAGTTTTATTTCCAAAAAGCTTACAAAAAACACCTTAACACTTTGACTGCGGTTTTTTTTCGACAACTGCGATCTTTTTTTTAACCTAAAAAATTCGTGCTACCGCTCTACACAGCGGTTGTGTTGCGCCGCACATGCGTTTCGTTCGAAAAATATTACGGCTCTGCTGAGTCACACAGATCTGTATTTTCTCAGCCGCTGCACTAGTGTGGATTTACGCATATTAGTCACTTGTAGAAAACACATACCGTGTGATTTCAGCAGTCAAAGTGTTAATATGTATGTATATAGGTCATTGATTTAGTTAGTTTGAATAGCCTATCATCATCATCATCATTATCAACCTATGTTAGTCCACTGCTGGACATAGGCCTCCCCCAATAAGCTCTATAGCGCCCTGTCTTCAGCAAGACGCATCCAGCATCTATCTGCAATCTTTCGCAGGTCGTCATCCATTCGTCATCCCACCTGGTCGGAGGGCGTCCTACGCTACTTTTACTTTCATGGTCTCCACTCAAGAACACGTTTGCCCCAGCGGCTGTCGGTTCTTCGCGAGATATGGCCGGCCCACTGCCACTGCAGCTTGCTAATTCTTAGAGCTATGTCGATAACTTTGGTTCTCTGTCGGATGTATTCATTACGAATCTTATCCTTCAGAGAAACATCGAGCATAGCTCTTTCCAATTGTTTTATATTTTACTTTGTGAAACAACATAAATATCGACTTCTTTCTATTTGGACAATCCTATTTCCTAAACCTCAATAGCTACGCTAGCTAAGTAGAATAGAAAAATACATAATAGGAAAGCGGTTATTGAAGTATAAAATGTCAGCAAACATTTTACGACCTTAAAACTTTGCTACATTACTTTGCGATGTAAAAATCCGTTTCAATTTCGATTTACAAAATTCAATGTTGCGTATCTTCACGGTAGCATAGAAAAATGTGTTGTTATAATGTTTGTAATCGCAGTTCTTCTCATCTCTGCTAGTTTTTTGAACAAAACCCACGCGCACGTGGATAGTGCGAAGGTAGAGTTATTATGTTAAGTTTATGTATATCCTAAGCTTCGAACACGTGGCACAGACCCATCTAGATGCCCTTTTAGAAACTAGGAAAGACTTACACGTGTTCTTTGAAAGAAGTAGGAAAATATCTGAAGAACACGTGCGGCTCTAAATCAAGCCATTGATTCTGTTGAATAAAACTCTTCAGTTCCATAAAAGTTTTAAAAATCATTATCGCCCACAATGAGCGCCATAGCGCCCTGTCTTCAGCTTGACGCATCCAACATCTACCTGCAGTCTTTCGCAGGTTGTCATCCCACCGGGTCGGTGTGCGTTCTACACTACGTTTACCGTCAAAAACATAGTTATTCTTAATAAATCCCAACATCAGTGGAGATTGTTTATAGCTGACCGAAGAATGCAACATAGCGGACATCTGCCGGCACGACCAGGTGCCGGTGTGCGGGATCGACTCCTGTGGAGAGATGAGGACCTTCATCGACACCTGTGACATGCACGAGTTCAACTGTGACAGCAGGAAAGGTAATTTATTGAGGTCTCTACATATATGAAAAATGCGTCGAGCGTATCATCGGTTACGTCTATTCGGTCAAATTACACCAGCCACATTACGCGTCTAGTAAGCTCGAACTCGCTATACACAAACGATCTCCGCTGATGGTAAGCCTAGTCTAAATGCATCATGACACGTATCGCGACACGTTACGTCGACCTATGCGTTGACGGAAACGTAACAGACGAATTCGCACAAATAGCGATCTTGATTCGCCTCCGTCCAACCACTTCCTGTGATCTCTATAATGTCATCGGTCTTGAGTGGATGGTCTCCCAACATTCTGTTTCTCGCATTGGCTTCGCTTCTATAGACCTATCTCAATTCAACCAAAAAACAATTGATAAATGAATCTATTCTATGTAAACTGAGTGTAATAATTATCGCCGAAACAATGTCTCTAAGTTTTGTTTGTTTTATAATAAGAGGTATTCTGTTCACGTTGTCCATGGCCTTAATTACGAGTATATATACTTCTCATAATAACTGTTTGTTTAACGTAATGGATATGGTAATATTGCTCCATAATGTAGCAAACAAGGCCTACCGAGCTAACCACTAGTCTATTATTATAATGTACTTACTTCAATTGCGTAAAATATAGATTAATAATGCTGGACAATCCACACAGCATCATCTAGCCTCAAGATAAGCAGAGCTTGTGGTATGGGTACTAGATGACTGATATACATAATACAATACATTACATAGATAGATATTTTTTACTAAACGACCTCAGTGGCGCGGTGGGCGAAAGCCTGCCGATGTGACGCAGGAGGTTGCTGGTTCGATTCCCGCCTCGGGACAAAGATCTGCAGATATTTGATCCGGGTGTTCTGGTCGTTAAAATAATTACCAGAACACCCGGATATAATTAATAATAATGTAATGTTTTGTATTATGTATATCAATTATCTAGTTCCTATAACACAAGCTCTGGTTAACTTGGGGCTAGGTGATGCTGTGAATTGTACGGCATTATTTATTTATTTAATATTTTAAGTGAAGATTATCACACACAGAAGCTAGAATCAAAAGAGTTGACTCATTCCAGACGCCTACGTCGAGTCTAGCCTCAAGGCAACGATTCCCACGCTAGCCCTATCAAACTACAAGCCAAAGACTAACTTAACTAGACCTCTCCAGATAAAGAATTGATACAAAAGCCCTGCAACCTATCGGGGTCAAGCTTAACTAGGCTTGCCCGCCGTGGCGCCTCGACTTCGCCATCTAAATTCACTCTTAACTTCAGTGTGATAAGGTTTATAAGATGATTTAGCGAATTCCCTGGAATTAATACAAAGTTCGTGGAATATCTGATATCATCCTATTCAGGGAAACGGGGTTGTTTACCATTTTCATTGAGAACTCCAACGTATAAATTGTTAACTTTGATTTCTACGTTAATAGGATGACAAAATTGCGAGAAATAAATATTTTTAACATCTTTAACAAAACAAAATCATTCATGAATAGGTTAACTCTAGCTAACGTGAGGTCGCCAATTCTTTACCTTTTGGTTATTTAGTACTAGTACTCAATACCCAACCCAATACTCTGCTGGACAATTCACATAGCATCTTCTAGCTGTAAATTAAGCTAGTGAATTGTCCAGCTTTTTTTTTTACTATTGTTTAGGTTGGTATGTATAAATGTATAGTTAAATCTAAGAGTGGCAGTTCTCTATCGAAGAGCTTGAAACCCTCGGTACAGTCGTAATAACATCTCATATCTTTTTTTATTAAACGACTTCGAACAAGAAGAGGTTTCTATGTACGGCTGTATGTGCTATGTCTTTAAGTATGTTTCTCGATTTTTTTGCCAACTATGGACAGATTTGTATAATTATTTTGCGATTGTACAGAGGATCCCGAGATGGTCCCTAAAAATTAAGAGGGATTATTATTTGATTTAATTCATTTTAGAGGGATTACTATTTGTACCCATTTTGTAAAAATTTTATTAATTTAATTTAAAATTTCAAGTCAAAGTAATTTTACTACTTTCTGATTTTGTTCAAAAATTATAAGTACCAACATCTCATATTTTTTCATTTAATTTGCAGATTTCGTTCAAAAACCTACACACGAATGCTGGGTGACTTGCAAAAGAGGTAGAAGCTTCAAAAAACCAGAATTTGGAAGCGATTGTGACTTCGCAAAAAATTTGGTCTAGACAGAAATTATTTTATTTTTTTATTTAATAAATTAGACAAACAATAACTTACTTTGTACTTATTGTTTGGTATCACAGTTTCTGCATTTAAATGTATTTAGTAGTAAACCGGTTTAAAACTAATAACTTAAAGTTTACTTAACCTACTTATCATTGTAGTATCTTAAAAAAATTACATTGGAGCTATTTAAGCGATGGGTATTTACATGTTATATCTATAAACATAACTGCTAAGTTAAAGTTAAATGTGACGATTCTTAAATTAAGTATGTACAGTTATTAGTATCTACAAGTGAATTCAATCTCGCAGGCTTCTTTTACTTCTTTACCTTACTTAATTCGGTTTTCCTAAAACTATGACATTCACTTAAGTTCGTATTAACATGCACATGTATAAAAGTTTTGAAGTTCGTCTTGTCATTGCTATACATTTCAGTTCATACATCGTCTGCAATAACGTTCACTATTCACTTAATGCCGATCCAAAAAACCAGCGTTTTTGATGATCTTGTAGATGTTTTCTCTAGGGATCTTCTCAGCTTCCCTCTCGACGACTTGCATCTCTTTGTTCGTGAACCAGGACTCCTTGGCGAGACCCTCTGCTATCGCAGGATTGTCGTAGAAATCCCTGGAATAGAGCAAGAGAATCGTAGTTAATTTCTGTAGGTATAATACAGAACGAAAAGACAAAGAGTTAAGCAAACGTGCCTAATAACTCTATGACATACAGCGTGCATTTTACGTGTATTTCAATCGAGCAGAAAGTAGGTAGATACTTCGACAATAGAATTTTCGATAAGGTATTACAATTGAGTAGTATGATTTACATGCTTTTTACCAAGAAATATCTTATCATGATTAGAACCACTCGTGTTATTCATGCTAACTAATTGTCAATTCGAAGCGTATGCTAACGCGCACATGCATTAAATACACTAGCCCGGAGTGTTTTAGGGTTTTGTTTTGGGCCGTTTCTTTACATTTTATACAGGAACAATATTAAATGTTTCTTACCTGGACTTCAGCAGTTCTCTTGGCAGCCGAGCCTCGCGAGCCGCGTTCAGCTCGACAGAAGGGTGGGGATGGATAGCGGGGGCTGAGGCGTATTGGATCCCCGAAGGGGCGAAGGGTCGTGCTAATCACGCTAACTAATTGTCAATCCGCAGCGTTTTCTAACGCGTGAACTGCACTTGCATTCGGCATCACAGGGTTTTGTTTTAGGACCGTTTCTTTACTTTTTATTCACGAACAATATTAAATGTATCTTACCTGGACTTCAGCAGTTCTCTTGGCAGCTGAGCCTCGCTAGCCGCGTTCAGCTCGACAGAGGGGTGGGGGTGGACAGCGGGGGCGGAGGCGTACTGGATCCCGAGAGGGGCGAAGGGTGCTGTGTAGATCAGAGCGGGCCTGGCGTGGGCCATGGCCACGAGTGCGGCAAGGATGAGGAAACGCATTTTGATCTGGAAAAGAATATTCGATTGGTAAAGCACAACACAAGTTTTTTAAACCACAAAGCACAAAAACTAAATGACACAATTGATATGACCTATGACCAAATATCAATGAGCAATACCGAAATATTATAAAGGTCATAATGACACTCTAACTGTTACATGTTCCTTTTTGTATTCTGTAATTTGTATTCTGTAAAATTAATGTCAAAACTCGCTAAAGATCTATATCTTTGGCAAGTTTTGACATTAATTTTCATTTAATTATAGCTTCATCGACTTTTCCTAATAGGTAGTATTTTATCGTCCGTGCTTAACCGCAGGAAATTATAAATTATACATGTGCATGAGCGATCAATAACGATCCCTTTATCCAGCTAATCTATCTAATAAGAAGCATATGTTACTTCACATATGTATTTCCAATAGCTGCAACTCACTCAGGCAATCATTTTAATGCTTCAGAATAACACGAGCTGAGCGAGAATGGTGACCATAATGTTACCGCCATAGAGAAGCTAATGTTTGAAAGAATAACTAAAATAGCTCTCTTTCTCTCTATCTCTTTTGATAAAATTTGGCGCAAAAAGACAGCCTCGCTGCTCAGCAGAATCATGCGCGGGAGTAGCAACAACATCCTAAATGATATCCAACAAATTCGATTGTCCTCAGATGCATACCGACAAACGGTCACGCATGTTAATGCATCAAATGTATAATACTTGTTACCTTACATAACACATGTCAAACCCTACATCAGAGGACAAAATTCTTTTTTAATATGAAGTACTAACTGCCTAGGCCTAAGTTTCCTAAACAAATAGACTAAGTTGTCTGAATAAATACATTTATTATTAAGACAAAGTCGTCATACTTAAAAACTGTATTTAACATTTAAAACAAAATAAATGTTATTTCTACTCATCTCCCACCCACATGACATGACCTATGTAAGTGGGTCTCGTCAAACTTATCGCCGCAGAATCGTCCATGCAGCTTGTCTATGAAAATGTTCTAAAGGTAGCGATAATAAGACAAGGTTTAAATGCCATTTACAACAGGAAATCTTTACTACAAAAGGCCGGTAAAAATTACCTTTACATCAACCATTTAAGGCCACCTTTATATCACTTGCATCATTCATAATGTCGTCGACATATCAAGCAATTTTTTTTGTAGGGACAAATTGTTGCCTTAATCTTATTTTGTTGGGCATAAGCTGATTTTGCGTCGATAAATATGCTCCACCCTTAACCTACGTCATACCCGTAAATCGATAGTCTAGGTTCAGCAGCACTTTTATTGAATTAGTTCTGTGATTGTCGCAGATCGCAGACTGAAATAAACAAGTCATTGACGTAGCTTCGAAAATACGTGACCGTTTCCAGACAGATCCTTTGTTATACTTTGATATACACTGAGAAGAGGTTTTAGACAAAGCTTTTGGAAAGTTCAATAGACCTTAAAACTGATAGGATTTTAGCAAGAGATAAAATTGCATGATAACAGCATTGGGTATTTTTAGATGCTCAATACGAAACGTTCTTATTTTATATATAAAAGAAAGTGCATTGAGCATATTATACCCCAACGAATTTATATTTTTTATATTATTTGGTGTAATGCGACTGTGAAGTTCCCTAATTGTTATCATGTTAGTGAAAGAAGACTGAATGACAGAATAAAGACTGGAAAATACAGGGACTTACAAAAATCCTACACTTTGAGTGCTGAAAACGCACGGTATGAGTTTTCTACAAGTGACTAATCTCCGAAAATCCACACTAGCGCAGCGGCTAAGAAAATACAGATCTTTGTGACTCAGCAGAGCTGTAATATTTTTCGAACGAAACGCATGTGCGGCGCAACACAACCGCTGTGTAGAGCGGCAGCACGAATTTTTTAGGTAAAAAAAAAGATCGCAGTCGTCGAAAAAAAACCGCAGTCAAAGTGTTAAACCTAAGGTTTTGCTGTAAGAAAACTCTTTGTTAGGGTTAAGCTCGCCTATGTACATATCTTTTTTTTTTTAGTTAAGTTATTTTTAAATGTTTAGTTAGCAATTATATTCGCGGTATTTTTGCTACTAAAACAACAAAAAATACTATTATATTCTATTGCATATTCTGATAGACATCTGAGCAAGGTTTGTAAATTTTTACAAAAATTTGAGCAACAAACAAAATCGATTGTCATAAAAAATTTAATCGGTAAAGGACGTGACTATTTTTCATGGACTGTCAGTCGAACTACCAAAAATAAAATTAATTCATGGGATAGGTATAATACCATAATCGATGGATGGAGGCGGTTTAGGACCGCTATTCGTGGCGTCTCGTTTGGGGGAGGCCTATGTTCAGCAGTGGACGTAATATGTGCGCTGATGATGATGATGATGAGGTATAATGCCTATTAAACTGTAGAGTTAGCAAAACAAACCACTAAAGTTGAGCAATAAGAATATCCACAGATTTTTAGAATCACACAGATTTTTTTTTTCGCGATTTTAAACACCACACAACACTTGCACATGCACTACGACGATAAATTCGAGTTTTCCCAAACTTAATCGAAATTATACAGAACGATTACTGCTGCAATGCAAAAAAAAAAAAAAACATTGAGAAAAGGGAAAAAAAAAAAGATATTCCAACAAAACCCAAGGACCGAGGGGTCGTCACCCCTCGAGTTGACGCCGGGGTAATGAGGCCAAGCCTCGAGGCCCCTCTCTGTGCCCCCACCAGGGCCGGAAAGAAATTTATTGATTTGCTGCAATGCAACTTGTTAATAACTTTGGGAAATATAATAATTATATCAGTGCATTGTCTATAATGCTATAAATGATATTGCAAGACACTTATTAGCTTGAGACTACATTAATTTTAATAAAGTAGATAAGACATAGTCAATCTTCTCTGTCAAATGCTCAAAATGTTCAACTGCAGCTTTTATGTAAGTAACTCCAGAACACTTGTTGGCATTATATAGATAGGAACAATAAAGCACGTTTTACACTACGGTAGATTATCAACTTTTAATAGATGAGACGTATCTGACACTTACAATTCACGGTCACTTCTAACAGCTTGAGAGGTACTGAGCGCGCGGTACGAAGCTGCTGGCTTTATAGTGAATGTATAACCTTCTGTTCTTCCGGGACCTGTGATCTTTGGGGACGCTAGGAAGTATTTATTTTATAGTGCAATTAATTTTGCGTCTCTATTGTGTGTGATCCGGTGGTTGATGGACTCAATTAGTTGGTCGATTTGGCTGTACACTTGGAATCTATGTTTAAACTTACGCGTTCTGAACACATAATTATAAGTACTGAATGATTACTACTAGTAGTCATTCCGTGAACAGGACAGTGTGTCATCCCGTGTCACCCATTAAATTAGTAAGTACTTATAATTCACAATAAAGTCTTTGTTCACAAAGAAAATTAGATTTATGAAAAATATTATTATATTATTTTCATTCAAAGAATAGAAATAAATCCGAACTGGTATTTACTACTATTGAAACAGGTGAGCTAACTGCAGGAAGCTTCAAACAATTGATGGTTTATTATGCATTTTATCCTATCCTACTTATATTATGAACGCATAAGTTTGTGAGGATGTTTGTGAGTATGTTTGTTGCTCTTTCACGCAAAAACGACTGAATGGATTTTGAACGAAACTTCACAATAATAGAGCTTACATATCAGAATAACACATAGGCTACAATTTTTAAAGATATATTGAATATTATCCAAAATATCTATCACCACGTAGGTGAAACCGCGAGGCGCAGCTAGTACATAATAAACTATCAATGCAGTAAAGACGGCATAATGCAGTCAAAACCTGTTTGATTTGATCATAATTTTAATCAACAAAACGGTTGCATCAAGCTAGCAACAGAGTTTATGGAACCACTGACCCTATGGTCAGTCTTCTCGTAAGGAGTTCGGCGGACTCGTGGTCACACCGATGTGTTACACCAGTTTGACTACGAATAATTTCTTTTACTCATGGTAACACAACTCTGAAAAGGATCGCACTTGACTGTATAGTAGATATGTAGTGAAGTGCCCGATAGATAAATTACAATAAATTATTGGTAAATTATCTAGTACATTAAAACTCCTTGATAAATACTAAACTAAAAAAATAACTAAATTGTCATTCTGATTTGTCAAATTCTTGTTTATCTGGGTTACGAGACTCCTTGGTAGAGTTGGAATCAGAAAAGGTTGGGTAAAGGTTCATTCTATTTTGCATTAAGGCCTCGTTCTATTTTCAAATAATATGCAGCAATAACAACACGTCAGTCGTAATTATGTGAAAATACTAATCAATTTTCCTAAAATAATATTAATAAAAAAGTTCAATCAAGACACAGACAATCAAACGCCGCAAACGCTAGTTTTAGAAAAAAGTTTCGAAGCAAACAGGTCGTTAAACTATAAAAATTTCAGGTAAAACTAGTGCCTACAATATTTACGCATAAATAATCCAGTCCATAATAACTCAAGATAGAATATCGATCGAGATATATCACAACCAAACGGTTCACCTTGCCCGCCATCATTTCCGCACTCTACCTTCCGGTCGGGTAACGAGCAATAACTGCTAAAATGTTATTATAACTGGTTCATTTACGCTAAAAATTTAATACATATAACGCGTTAAATTCGCACAAACATCCGCTTAGTTATTGACTGTCATATAATTGGCAAGTAATTAACGGAACCAGTTAGTAAATCTTGATTGTTTCTTGTTTGGAAAGAGTTTTTTTTTTTTTTTTTTTAATATTTGGCTAATCGTGTTTTGTTTTAATTTTTTTTAAACTCACGCTATCTGAACACGTAATTAAAAGTACTATTTAACGGATATTAATCGCGTTTATTTACTTTTTTCCAAAAAAAACAATAATAATCTTTATACAGTGTTTATTTTTGAACTGGGATTTTGGATCTGGTTATGGGTGGGCACCCATAACCAGAGGAGATACAGCTGCAGTTTTTTTTTATATTGAATATAGAAATTTCACTTTCACACCCATGAACATTACCCAAAAAAATTTTTTGAAAATCGGTCCACCCTGGAGCGATTTGCATGAAACATAGCATGGTTTGTAAGTGTTTGTGTATGTGTTTGTGTGGATATGTTTTATCAATCCTTTTTTTCCATCCTTTTGAATCCAATGATCCTATCCATCCACGGTTGTCTGGTAGAGATCGCTCTTGAGCGATAGGATAGGACCGCCAAATTGTCACATATCTTGTATTATTATTTTTATCTTGTTGGATTTATTTTGAGGTGTGCAATAAAAGTATTGTCTATCTATCTTTCTATCCTAACCTGTGTTGTCCTAACGCTGGGCAAAGGTTTCCCCCAAACTTTTATCAAGAATCGCGTTCGTTGTAGGGCTACACCGGCAGTAATGGGGACTCTAGTGATGGCACAACTGATGGTAAGGCACCTTCTCTACGAGTACTTTTGAAATCGCAATTTGATTGGTTAGAGTTGCAATATGTCAGAAAATTGCATAGCAAGTGCCCATTGTTGCAAAATCACTATATTGTAGGAATGTTGGAATCTATATCCATACTATTAGACGACCTCGGCGACGCTGTGAGCGAGGACGACGGTCCGCCTGCGACGCGGGATGCTGCGGCTTCGATTCCCGTCTCGGGACAGTTAGAATAGAATAGAATAGAATAGAAAAAACATTTATTTAGACACAGGTTCAAAATACAGGCATAGAATAAACAAATAAAGAAGTTTATCATGAGGGTAATCGACACAAATAGGTGATAAATAGACTAAAATAAGACTACCTCCATGACCCTGCGCCGAAATAGGGGTTGACTCAGCGTGTGCTGAACATTATTTTATTCAGCGCTGTTTTTCAGCCAAAGACCTTAATTACTAGTTGAAATCACGGACGACAATTCGGTGACAACAAAGAGAAAAATATTTGATGCAAATAAACAAAAGTAGAATAATAGGAGAGTATAATATGCATATGTCTAGTAAACAGATGATATAAAATAATAATAATAAACGAGATAATTAGAATGTAATATTACAGTTGTGGGTACGCTCCGCAGATATTTGTTCCAAGTGCTCTGGTTGTTATGTATGTAAAATAAAAAATATGAATCTATGTAAACTATTGTATTAAGTATATCAGTCATGTAGTATTACCCATAACACAAGCTCAGCCCAAGCTTGGGGCTGTGTGAATTGTCCAGCAATATATATTTATCAAAGAAGTAAGACATTAAATTAATTATGCAAAACAATAGAACGATATTATAATAAAAAAAATATTCTAATAATGTAGAATACTTTCTAGAATCAATTATACATCCAACTTCCTAATGAAATTTCGTCACTAAATTTTGTGCATTCCTAAATACCACTAAGCGCACGAAAGCTATACTAGAAGAACCTGTAGCGTAGGTAATAAAATTATTATATCCTTTGATCCGAGACGTGGCATATCCGAGCGCGTCCTTGTATACCTCATATCTTACTAATTGTAAAATCAGTAAGATATGAGGTATGAGGTCACAGCATCATCTCAAGCCCTGAGCTAAGCAGACATTGTGTTTTGGGTACTATGATATGTATGTAGTATATTTCCATGTAAGTATTATAAGTATTTTATTTTATTTTATAATATATGTATAACCTGCAAGCAAACAGATCCCCTGGTACTGTCCACGATCCTATCCATCCATGGTTGTTTGGTAGATATCGCTCTTGAGCGATAAGACCGCCAATTGTATCTAGTTTTTTTAAGTTTTTATTTATTTTATACTTAGTGTGCAATAAAGAATGATCTATCTATCTATCTACTATATGACTGATATAGTCAGATATATATTTTATAATATAAATATAGTAAAAACCCAGAATACCCGGGACAAATATTTTCAGATCGTGCAAACATTTGTCGCAAGGCGGGAATCGAACAAAGCACTTGTTCTCATAACAGAGAATACTTTCTACCAAAACAAAATGTATAAGATTTATTCTACCTAATGTAAAACAAGTTAAGGCTGATATAAACGTAAAAGGAGAAACGTTAGAAATTGTAGACAATACCGTATTTTTAGGAATAACCTTAGATAGTAAACTTCAATGGGGCCCACACATAGATAAGCTATCGAAGAGACTTAGTTCTGCAGCATATGCAGTTAAAAAAATCCGTCATCTTACAGACGTTGATACTTCTAGACTAGTCTATTTCAGCTACTTCCACAGTATTATGTCTTATGGCATACTACTGTGGGGGAACGCTGCAGATATAAACACAGTATTTGTGTTGCAGAAGAGGGCTGTTCGTGCGATCTATAATATGGGTCTCAGAGAATCCCTACGTGAAATATTCAAAGAAATAAACATAATGACAGTACCGTGTCAATATATTTATGAAAACTTGTTGTACACTCATAAAAATATCAATCGGTTCACTAAAAAAAGTGATATACATAATGTAAATACTAGAAATAAGAATAAACTCGCTGTGCCCACAACTAGGCTACACAAGATAAATGTATCTTTTAAAGGGCAATGTATACGCTTCTACAACAAAACTCCAAGTGAGTTGCAAAAATTATCAATAAATAAATTTAAAAAAATTGTGAAACATATTCTTTGTAAAAAAGCTTATTACAAAATATCAGATTACTTAGAAGATAAAAAAGCTTGGAACGAGTTTTGCTCCAACTCAAAATCTACCAACTTACAAATAAGCAAATCAAATGTACTAGACACATAAGTTATGAACATACAACACACTGGTGGACAAAAAATTGAAGTGAACTATAAAATAATTTAATAGTATAAAATATGACCTGTCTAAGTGCTTATTTGTAAGCTTAAAGAAATAAAAACTTTTCATTTTCATTTTCTAGTAAGTAATTATACATTCCACTCCTAATTCAATTTCTTCCTAAATGCCACTAAGCGAACGCAAGCTTATACGCGTACTAGAAGAACCTGTAGCGTAGCTAATAAATAAATAAAAAATAAATCAATAATGCTGGACAATTCATACATCTAGCCCCTTGGTAAGACCTTGTGTTATGGGTACTAGATAACTGATATACATAATACAATATTTTACAAAGATAGATATTTTTTAGCATAAAAACGACCTGAACACCCGTAACAAATATCTGCAGATCGTACACACAATTGTTCCGAGGCGGGAATCAAACGTTCCTGCGTCGCAGGCGGACCTTCACCCACCGCGCCACATCGGTCATCGAATATCCAAGCACGTCCTTGCATACCTCAGTTCTTACTAATTACTTTATTATTTACCGCCATGATGGAGTGCATTCACGAACAATCTGGTTCATGGCCGTGTGGCAACCTGTACGTGGAAGTTTACTTGATTTTTGTCACACACGTGATTTTAGTTTGCTTGGTTTCGAAACTGTTACGTCATCGACATTATCCGCAGCCGTATTTTATCAGGCAGGGCGCTATGGCGCTCATTGGGGGAGACATATGTCCAGCAGTGGACTGCTATGGGCTGATGATGATTTTTATCTGCTAGGTAGGGTAAAGCAGGGATAGTCGCCACACTAGAAAGCCTTGGATGGATGCACCAGTGTTCAAGCACAATGTTGAGTGGAGGCATGAAGTCTACATATAAAAATTATACACTGCTAGATAGGGTAAAGTAGGGATATCCTAATTCTATATTGGTCCACTGTTGGACGCAGGCCTGCTTCATTTTTATCTCATGGGGTGTAATGCCCATAATCTGGGCATGTGGATAGGAGCTCGAATTTCGGTGGTAAATTGTTCTGCAGGAGGCACCGCTGGATATCCCTTAGTCGACTCTTACGACACCCACGGGAAGAGTTGGGGTGGTGCCAATTCTAAGCCAGCACTACCCGCGTGATGAATTCATCGTGATGAATTCATCAACTGGGTGAAACCGCGGGGCGCAGCTAGTATCCTATAAATTTGATGTGGGTAGTGCAGGACCGTCTGTGCCGTGTAGTGCTACATAACAGCTATGTGTTATTCTGATATGTAAGCTATATTATTGTGAAGTTCCATCAAAATCCATTCAGTAGTTTTTGCCTGAAAGAGCAACAACATTCTCACAAACTTTCGCGTTCATAATACGTATATTAGTAATAAATAAATAATGCTGGACAATTCACACAGCATTATCTAGCCCTATGGTAAACAGAGCTTGTGTTATGGGTACTAGATAACTGATATACATAATACAATATATTACATAGATAGATATTTTTTATTATACATACATACATATCTTCCATCATGGCCTGTTGCAGCGTTGGATCGCGAGGAGTGGAAGGAGAAAAGGGAGGCCTTTGCCCAGCAGTGGGACAATAATGGCTTAAAATAAAATAAATAAATAAATAAATAGAAAACGACCAGAACGATCTGCAGATATTTGTTCCGGGTGCAACAAATATCTGCAGATCGTACACACAATTGTTCCGAGGCGGGAATCGAACCGCAGGCGGACCTTCGCCCGCCGCGCCACATCGGTCGTCAATCAGTAGGATGCAGACTTTATATGTATTATGGGCATACCTGTATGGTTGTCAATCAGTCTTACAGCGCAACAATTAGGAATCAAACAATACACCTTGACATTACAAAAGCACATTGTAAGTGGGTAAATAGCCACTCCTCTCAGATTAAATGTTACCTTTTGTTTGAGCCTAATCAGTAATCACAATCTATTTGAACAATCATTGGTAGGTTTGTATAACCTACGGACTTAGAAATGGGATTCAGAATGGAATGTGAGGCGCACCGTTCGCCTGATGTGTAGGTAATCAAATCACAGACTATTCGAACAATAAATAAATAATGGTGGACAATTCACACAGCATTATCTAGCCCCATGGTAAGCAGAGCTTGTGTTATGGGTACTAGATAACTGATATACATAATACAATACATTACATAGATAGATATTTTTTATTATACATAGAAAACGACCAGAACACCCGGATCAAATATCTGCAGATCGTGCACACAATTGTTCCGAGGCGGGAATCGAACCCGCAACCTCCTGCGTCGCAGGCGGACCTTCGTCCACCGCGCCACATCGGTCGCCTACAATCACTGGTAGGTATAACCTACGGACTTAGAAATGGGATTCAGAATGAAATGTGCGGCGCACCGTTCGCCACACGATAGCCAGATGAATATGTAAAGTCCGGAGAGAACCAAGGTTGCGGTGCGGAACGCAGCAAGTTTGATCGTCGTCTGTTAGTACGAATCCGTTGGTAATAAATAATGAATAAATAAATAATACTGCAACAGCCTGTAGATTGTTTGCAACAGTCTGCAGTTAGCTCAATTATTTCAATTGTAAATACTGGTTCAAGTTTGTTTATATTATTTGATTGTAATTTTGTTTGCTAATAAATATTAAGTTTTTGTTAGCAAATATCGTTGTAAATATAGCGTTGCGGCCATATCCCACAAAGAACCGACACTCGCTGGGCTAAACTTGTTCTTGAGTGGAGACTGCGACTCGGCAAACGTAGTGTAGGACGCCCTACGGCCAGGTGGGATGACGACCTGCGAAGGACTGCAGGTAGATGCTGGATGCGGCAAGCTGAAGACAGGGCGCTATGGCGCTCATAGCGCCCTGTCTTCCTTATGTCGAGCAAAGGCTAATAAATGATGATGATGATATCGTTGTAACAATATTGTTTGTGAATACAAAAATGAAAAGTATTATATATAGCACTTGATAATAAATTCCCGTGGCCCTGATCAGTGTCAATGACACGGTACGAATTACTGACCTATGTAAGTACGTATTTAGACTTATAAAAATATGCAAATAACCATGTACTAGACATATAAGAGATGAACATGCTATTGGTCTCTTTTACACTTTTTCCACTAGTGGACAAGGAATTTAAGTGAACAGTAAAATATTTTTATTTGATAATAATTTATAGTATAATATGATTTGTCTAAGTGCTTATTTTACCTAAAGAAATAAAAGCTATTGACTTTGACTCTGACCTATCTCTTTTAATTAATCATCATCACCATCATCATCATCATCAGCCTATATTAGTCCACTGCTGGACATAGGCCTCCCCCAATGAGCGCCATAGCGCCCTGTCTTCAGCTTGACGCATCCAGCATCTACCTGCAGTCTTTCGCAGGTCGTCATCCCACCTGGTCGGAGGGCGTCCTACACTACGTTTACCGAGTCGTGGTCTCCACTCAAGAACACGTTTGCCCCAGCGGCCATCGGTTTTAATTAATATACACTTGCGAGCTATAAACTGGAATCACTTCATCGCTGGTTTCTGCAGACCATATTTTACAGTTTTCATGGAATAAACTGTAGGTTGTGGTATATTATTTTAAAGATAATTTTATTAGCTTTCAAACTCTTTCGATATCATAGCGAAAAAAATGTTCATCATATGTCATGGAACGTGAAAACAATAGACATAAATTTTTGGAACGAAACGTCAATTTTTCAAACTCCTGAATCCCTATAAAAACTGGGAATTTATACAATTTTGTCATCAGTCCAATATATCACGTCACTCAAAATACTGGAATTACAAGAAAATGGAAACCACACCAATAGAAGCCGCTCAAATCGTCACCCAGCAAGGGTTCTCTCAGCGTACTATCGCTCGACAGCTTCATCTGAGCCAGTCCTGTGTCTCCAAATTATACAAGAGGTTTAGAGAGACTGGAAACTTAGTCCGAAGACCAGGATCTGGACGACAGCGATGCACTTCGGCGCGAGATGACCGATTTATTGTCAGCACTTCTCTCCGAAATCGACATCTAACCGGCGTTGACGTCCAGCGGGAGCTCGGAGAAGTTCGAGGGAGAACTGTCAGCGAGTGGACAGTGAGGCGAAGACTCAAAGAAGCTAACTTGACCCCAAAAAGGCCAGCAACGGGACCCAAATTGTCTACAGCCCACCGACAAGCCCGACTTCAGTTTGCTCGTGATCACTTAGATTGGGATATACAGCAATGGAGCCGAGTTTTGTTCGCGGACGAGACTAGGATGTGCCTGCATGGAAGCGACCGTCGACGGAGAGTCTACAGGAGACCGGGAGAGCGATACGCACAATGCTGTATAGCGGAAACAGTGGCATATGGGGGTGGGTCTTGTATGATGTGGGCGGGGATTTCAATTGAAGCTAAAACGGAGCTGGTATTCGTACCCGGTGGAGGTCGGGGAGGAGGACTAATCGCAGAAAGGTATATCAACGACATTCTGCTGGGCCATGTACTCCCTTACGCCGGGTTTATTGGCGAAAATTTCCTGCTAATGCACGACAATGCCCGCTGCCACACCGCTCGTGCGACTAGACAGTACCTGGAAGAAGTCGGGATTCCCACAATAGACTGGCCAGCCGTCAGCCCTGACATGAACCCTATCGAACACCTGTGGGACGAGCTGAAAAGGCGGGTACGAGGAAGATCTCCAGCTCCGGCGTCAATAGATGACCTAAAAACTGCTCTTATCGAAGAGTGGCAGGAAATTCCACAGGATTCCATCAGGAAACTCATTAGGTCAATGAAAAACCGTTTACAAGCAGTCATTAGGGCCAGGGGGGGCAATACAAAATATTAAGCGGGAAATAACAAAGATTTTAAATAAAAATTTGATATTTTCATATTACTTCTTATTAATTTAAACATCCACAACTTCGACCTATTGTAATAATTCACTAAATGAAGGTAGGAAACTTAATTAAATTTAAATAATTTTTATACCATTCGAAAGCTAACAAAATTTCTTTTCAAATGGTATACACCAATCTGCAGTTTATTCCATGGAAACTGTAAAATATGGTCTGCAGAAACCAGCGATGAAATGATTCCAGTTTATAGCTCGGAAGATAATGATAAAACAATGATATTACAACAATGCTAATAAATTCCCGTGGCCTTGTTATTATTAGTGTGGTGTGGAGTCGATGACACAGTACAAAATACTGACCTAGGTAGGTATCTCATTTTATTTCACAAAACAGTGATCCTACAACAATGCATAATTGACCTTCGTCACCGCAAAACTTTATAAAGTGCAAAACACAACGAAGGTTATTGATAAGAATTCATTTTGGTACCGTTGGATATCCTTGAAGAGATCGCTCTCAGCGATAAGGCCGCCCCTTATACTTCATTTATTATATTGTTTTTTCCTGTATTGTTTTCTGTTTTGTGTGGTATAATAAAGTGTTTTCTATCTATCCTTCTAAAATGATGCAGAGAAGACATAATAATGATAGATACGAATAGACTGAATGATAGGGATGACAAGATAGGTACTATAATAACCTACAGTTTATTGTTCTTCATCATCATCATTATTATCATCAGCCTAATGATAGTCCACTGCAGGACAGAGGCCTCCCCCAATGAGCGCTATAGCGCCCTGTCTTCAGCTTGACGCATCCAGCATCTACCTGCAGTCTTTCGCAGGTCGTCATCCCACCTGATCGGAGGGCGTCCCACACTACGTTTACCGATTCGTGGTCTCCACTCAGAACACGTTTGCCCCAGCGGCCGTCGGTTCTTCGCCAGATATGGCCAGCCCACTGCCACTTCAGCTTGCTAATTCTTAGAGCTATGTCGATAACTTTGGTTCTCTGTCGGATGTATTCGTTACGAATCCTATCCTTCAGAGAAACTCCAAGCATAGCTCTTTCCATAGCTCGCTCTGAACAACTTTAAACAGCCCTATCGTGAGTGTACCTACTTACCAACATTAATAAATAAATAAATAAAACCTCAAACAATATCCGTCAAGAGCGAGTGTAACTCGCCCGATGAGAGTTTCGAACGTTTGTCAATTATACAAATCCTAGCTGCTCCCCGCGGCTTCGCTCGCATAGAAATCTATGTGTCAAATGCTTTATAAACCATTCTCTTGAATCACTTGAATCTACTTTAAAAAAAAACTGTATCAAAAACCGTTGCGGAGTTTCCGTATTCCAGATTCTATCACTTAGAAAAACTAGTTGTAATACTAGATAGTACATGTACTGGCGAAGCAAGTACAGATTCTAATACTAGATGTAAATACCAGTTCTAATTTGTTTCTATATATATATAATAAAAGATATTCTATATATATATAATTGGCTGTGTGGTGTCGGCCTAGATAGAATAGCACCAACCCAACTCTTCCCGTGGGTGTCGTAGGAGGCGACTAAGGGACATACACCGGGGGGCGGGCAGCAGCGTCCCTTGCAGCACACTCCCTACACTGCGATCCCCAACCCGCATGCCCAGCGTGGGGATTATGGGCATCAACCCCCCCTATGGATCGATACGCCAACAGAATTTGGCCCCCAGTTCCCGGCCGCCTCGCTATTCCTGGCCATGGTAGCGGCCAAGGTAACGGCGGGGCAGGGGGTGCTAGGAATCCCCGGGCTACATTAGGCTACCACACCCTATCTAAATTGACCCTGGCTACGTTTAACGGACGCACTCTGAGGCTTGACCATCATCTAGCGCAGTTGGAAGTGGAGTTAGAGAACATTAAATGGCATGTTCTGGGGTTATGTGAAGTCCGTAGAGAGGGGGAGGACACCGTAACCCTAGACTCGGGCCATCTTCTCTACTTTCGCGAGGGTGATAAAACATCCCAGGGTGGCGTAGGCTTCCTCGTCAATAAGGCCCTCTCTAACAATGTCCAAGAAATCTCCAGTGTGTCGACCAGGGTAGCGTACCTGATCCTTCGGCTGTCCAAGCGGTACAGCATGAAGGTCATCCAGGTCTACGCACCGACCTCGGCACACTCGGATGATGAAGTGGAGGATATGTACGAAGACATATCCAAAGCCTTACACAACACCACTAAGGCCCACTTCAACGTTGTTATGGGGGACTTTAACGGCAAGGTGGGAATCCAGACTGGCAACGAATCCCGAATAGGCCCACATGGTTATGGAGTTAGGAATCACAGGGGGCAAATGCTTGTCAACTTCCTTGAGAAGGAGGGGCTGTTCTTAATGAACTCCTTCTTTAAGAAACAGCCTCAGAGGAAGTGGACATGGCAAAGCCCCGACACTGTGACTAAAAATGAGATCGACTTCATCATGACGGATAGCAAGCACATATTCAGAGATGTCTCAGTAATCAACAGGTTCAATACCGGATCTGATCACCGACTCCTTCGAGGCTCTCTGAATATCAACATTAAGCTTGAAAGAAACAGTCTGATGAAGTCCACGCTCCGACCTGACCTAATCCAAATCATGGCGGGCACCGAGAAGTTTCAGCAGCTTCTCGGGGATCGATTTGTTGCCTTGGAACCAACTGATGACGCTGACGAGACCCTACACAATCTGGTTGAAACGTTGAGGGACGAGGGCATTAAATTCTGTCGAAAGCAGCGTACAGGCAGGAAGTCCAAACTCTCGGATGAGACTCTTGGGCTGATGACAAAAAGACGGGAGACCACCCAAGCGACTTTGTCAGAGAGGTCAGACCTGAACAAGCGAATTGCGAAGATGGTACGGCACGATCTCCGGAGCTCCAACACGCGCCTCATTGAAGAGGCGATAGAGCGAAACCGAGGGTCCAAAGTATTCACTCAGCAGCTTGGCAGGAGCCACCTGACAAAGCTTAAAACGCACGACGGAAGGACCGTATTGTCGAAGCCAGAGATCTCAGCCGAGATAGAAGACTTTTATGGCCGTCTATACGCTGCTCATGCCCCTCGTTCCCGACGAGTCAACCATGATTCCAGAGCCACCCTGACACGCCACTACACCGACGAACTACCTGACATCAGTCAAGACGAGATCGTGTTAGCTCTGAGGCAGCTTAAAAATGGAAAAGCCCCCGGTGAAGACGGTATAACATCCGAGCTCTTGAAAGCTGGAGGAGCTCCTGTTATACAGGAGCTACAGAACCTCTTCAACGGCGTCCTTCACAGTGGGAGAACTCCAAAGGCGTGGAGCGGGAGTTTGGTGGTGCTCTTTTTTAAGAAGGGAGATAAAACCCTTCTTAAAAACTACAGACCCATTTCACTCTTGAGCCACGTCTATAAGCTGTTCTCACGAGTAGTCACGAATCGTCTCGCTAGGAGACTCGACGAGTTTCAGCCACCAGAACAGGCTGGATTTCGCGGAGGATATGGCACCATAGACCACATACACACAGTGAGGCAGATTAAACAGAAGTCCGAAGAGTATAATCAGCCCCTGTGTCTGGCTTTTGTGGACTATGAGAAGGCCTTTGACTCTGTCGAGATCTGGGCTGTTCTGGAATCCTTACAGCGATGCCAAGTGGACTATCGTTATATCGAGGTGCTGAGATGTCTCTACGAAGCCGCCACTATGAGTGTCCAAGTACAGGGCCAGCAGTCTAAACCTATCCAATTGCGCAGAGGAGTGAGACAGGGGGATGTCATATCCCCGAAACTGTTCACAAGCGCGTTGGAAGATTTGTTTAAGACGCTGGACTGGAAAGGTAAGGGCATAAACATAAACGGCAACTACATCTCACACCTACAATTCGCTGATGACATAGTCCTATTGGCGGAGTCGCTAGAGGAGCTGAACCAGATGCTGGACGGCCTAGCTTCAGCCTCCCGATGTATCGGTCTTGGCATGAATTTGGATAAAACCAAAGTCATGATCAATGGTCACATTGATCCAAGGCCGGTGGTCGTACATGGTCACCTTCTCGAAACTGTTTCCGAGTACACTTACCTTGGGCAGATTCTGCAGTTGGGTAAAAACAGTTTCGAGAAGGAGGCCAAAAGGAGGATCCAGCTGGGCTGGGCAGCATTTGGGAAACTACGTCAAGTCTTCACGTCATCCATACCGCAATGCTTGAAAACGAAAGTTTTCAATCAGTGCGTCCTACCCGTTATGACCTACGGAGCTGAGACGTGGACACTCACGATAGGGCTGGTCCACCAGTTCAAAGTCGCTCAGCGAGCTATGGAAAGAGCTATGCTCGGAGTTTCTCTGAAGGATAGGATTCGTAACGAATACATCCGACAGAGAACCAAGGTTATCGACATAGCTCAAAGAATTAGCAAGCTGAAGTGGCAGTGGGCCGGCCATATCTCGCGAAGAACCGACGGCCGATGGGACAAACGTGTTCTTGAGTGGAGACCACGACTCGGTAAACGTAGTGTAGGACGCCCTCCGACCAGGTGGGATGACGACCTGCGAAAGACTGCAGGTAGATGCTGGATGCGTCAAGCTGAAGACAGGGCGCTATGGCGCTCATTGGGGGAGGCCTATGTCCAGCAGTGGACTAATATAGGCTGATGATGATGATGATGATGATGATAATAAAAGAAACGTGCTATAGCGACATTCATCATTGATCAAAGAATCGCATAATACGCAAAATTTTAGATAAATAAAATAAACAAAGTTCTACCATAATGAAATAACTTCTATTTCTTCCCAACATCGTCATGCTTGCCTTGCAAGAACGCACTCCGGGCATTATCCATAAGAAACCTCCTCGGGAAGTGAGTTGTTGCCCTCAGAATTTTCACTCTATCACCGAACCGTTCCCTTAATATTTGGAAGTAATCCCTCGTTTCTCCTTCCGGCGTTGTTTCCCAAGTGGAAGGGAAATTACAATCGTCTGGATAAGCGCAGCTAATAGGTACTATAGGTCTTGTAGGTTTAGGTGTTTCTTTGACAGGTGGATCTGCTATTATTTCATTGTCTTCTTCGTATTCTATAATCGTTTCAGCGCTTTTTGGTGGGTCAGTAGTAGTTGTTGTAGGTTGGCTAGTAGTAGTAGTTGATTGAGTAGTTGTCATAGGAGTAGTTTCGATATTATGAGAGCAAGTGCATTCATAAAACGTTGGTGGCGGTGCAGCTTCTGTAGTTGTACTAGTACTAGGAGTTGTGGTAGTACTGGGAGTTGTGGTAGTACTAGGTGTTGTGGTAGTACTAGGAGTTGTGGTAGTACTGGGAGTTGTGGTAGTACTAGGTGTTGTGGTAGTACTAGGAGTTGTAGTAGTACTAGGAGTTGTGGTAGTGCTAGTAGTGGTAGTAGGTTCGCTAGTAATAGAAGTAGATTTAGTAGTAGTTGTCATAGGAGTCGTTTCGATCGTCCGAGAACAAGTGCATGCATAAAACGTAGGTGGTGGTACAGCTTCTGCAGTTGTACTGGGAGTTGTGGTAGTACTAGGTGTTGTGGTAGTACTAGGAGTTGTGGTAGTACTGGGAGTTGTGGTAGTACTAGGTGTTGTGGTAGTACTAGGAGTTGTAGTAGTACTGGGAGTTGTGGTAGTGCTAGTAGTGGTAGTAGGTTCGCTAGTAATAGAAGTAGATTTAGTAGTAGTTGTCATAGGAGTAGTTTCGATCGTCCGAGAACAAGTGCATGCATAAAACGTAGGTGGTGGTACAGCTTCTGCAGTTATACTGGTAGTTGTGGTAGTACTGGAAGTTGTGGTAGTGCTAGGAGTAGTAGTAGTGCTAGGAGTTGTAGTAGTGCTAGGAGTTGTAGTAGTGCTAGGAGTTGTAGTAGTGCTAGGAGTAGTAGTAGGGCTAAAAGTTGTAGTAGTGGTTGTAATAATAGTTGGTTGCATAGCATTTGTTGAGCTAGTAAGATAGCAAGTACATTTTTCTGGTTCTGTTGTTGGCGCAACAGTACTTATAGTAGTGTCAACTTCGGTCAAAGTAGTTGGTGCAAGAGTGGTAGTAGTGGTGGTTGTAGTAGTTGTAGAAGTAGTGCTAGTTGTAGTAGTTGTTGTTTCCATAGACACAGTTGAACAAACGTGTGAACACGTGCATTTATAGGAATCTACTGATGTGGCTTCTGTAGAACTTGAAGTGGACTTGGTACTTGGACTTGTTGGATCATCTTCGTTTGTAGAACTAGTGGTTGTAGAAATTGTTGTAGTTGAATCAGTAGTTATTTCAGAACTCATTTCATGAGGGCATTCTATTGAATCAACAGATTTGTAATCTGGAAAAAACGTGCTGATGAAATTCATATTGAAATGTATATTATGAGGATTAATAACGTATTTATTGAAGAATTAATAGGATACTAGCTTCGCCGCGCGGTTTTACCCTCGTGGTGATAGATCTTTGGATAATATACAATATATCTTTATGAATTGTAGCCTATGTGTTATTCTAATATGTCAGCTATATTATTTTGAAGTTTCGTCAAAATCCATTCAGTAGTTTTTGCGTGAAAGAGCAACAAACATCCTCACAAACTTTCGCGTTTATGATATTAGTAGGATTAATAGCCCATACTTATATGGTGTAGAAATATGTCAGTAGACAAAAACCACATTTTTTTTTTACTCTTTCCCATCCAGTCATGGTTCTATAGTTTGACCGAAACCGCTGTACCGCTCCTTTGGAAAGGTGGGGGGCGAGGAAAAAAGAGCAAGAGTACGCGTTGACGGCAGACTGATGGATCAGAGCGGCCGATATTTCCCCCCCGTCTCGCCGCTCGCATACCTCAGGCGCGTAAATTCTTATCTCCTCTGATACTTTCGTCGAGGTTGTACGTTTAGGGAAAAGATTTACGTGTAGCACATACCTTTAGAATAAGCACAGTTATATTCGTACATGTCACACAAGTCGAGAAATATTCGCGGTTCCTTCTCCTCTCTGTCCTTCCCACATACCTCTTCGAACGTGTGGTTGCAAGTGGTTGAGAGCATGCAGGCGTTATCAGGCTGAGAATTTAATAAAAAACGTCTTTAAAATATCACAGTGCCTTATTGCCGTTATTTCGTGATCATGGCCCAATGAAACTGTCCCGAAATATTGGAAAACTCATAAACCTTATCAAATATCTCTTCGGAAAATATCATAATTTAATACATTATGTGATGCTTAATAATCGAAGAAACTAAAACGGATTCATTTCAGGATAAAACACGCCAAAATAAAACACTTATTATTGATGGGTCGAATTGCAAAAAAATCTATCACTAATTTATTGATCAGAAATGCGAAATTACCGCTATGAAATGTTGCAAACTCGTGTCCCAAATTATAAAAGCTGAAAAAATAATTCAAATCAATCAAAACATATCGAAATTGTATTTATAAGAATAGTTTTAAATTGACTGATCGATAAGCACTTAAACTTACCCAACGCCAATGTGTAAAACATAGTACCGTCATGATTTTCTACACTTACATTTTTATACCAGTCCTGAATAGTATTTTACTTTCCAGTAACATAAATGGTTGCGCCTGCGCACGAGTATTCATAATTTGTATTAGTGCAATGCTAGAATGAGATTTTTTTATGTAGCTGTATTTATGTACCTAGTAAACGTTTTACTAGTTCCAACTATTGTATTTTATTTGATTTGATTTTATGGAAGTAACTTTAGCGTTTTGAAAGTGCAATATGTATAATTTTATACGTCAGTACCTTTAATGAATGACCCATACTGACGTATGACTGATTGATGCTACTAATATTCACACTAATATTAGAAATGCGAAAGTTTGGATGTTTAGATGGATGGATGTTTGTTTCTTCTTCACGGATCGGGTTGAAATGTTTATAATTGCACACAGATCGTTCTGAACCCATAGAAACAAAGCCTGTAAAGCCGCGGGTCGAAACTACTTCAAATATAGGTATAGGCTCTGACTGAAATGTGAAGTGCTACAATTTCATAATTTTTCAGATTTTCAAGCAATTCACCTTATTCAACAAATAAAATACTTTCTTATTTTCAAACAAAGCTTTCTTCTCATCAAAATTTCTTTATTAACCTATTCTATAAAATCTGAATCTTTTATTTCGTTTTCAAAAACGGAAATGTCAAATTTGGATTCATCAGAAATATTTTTGGGTTTTATTTTAGTTGTTTTGTATTCTGTAGTCTCTTTAACTGGCAATAACGACCTTGTAGCATGTTTAGTCACTAGTTTCACTACTTTAAACATTTTCTTTCCATTCTTTATAACAGGCTCTTTTCTTAGAATTATTCCCTGCGGTGGTTCCTTACTAATCAACTTCATAGTCGTCTTTTTCTTTGTTTTCTTGTCTTTTAAGCGTTTGATAGGCTTTTTAGTGACTGTTCTAATTTTCGCCGGTGCACGCGTATGTTTGAATTTAATTCTCCTCGTCGGCGTCCATCTTTTTTTGCCCCTCAACATATACGCAGGTAGGTCTGGAAACGTTGTGTGCCATAATTTCCTTGCGTATAGCATGGGATTGGTTACTCTCGGAGGATCGTAAACAATTTTTCTGCCTTCTAAAACAAACTTATAGTCTCCCATTCTCAAGGCACTCTTCACAGTGGGACACGTCTGTGGGCGGAAGCAATCAGAATAGTTTTCTGATATTGTATAATCTGAAAGAATCATAAAGATCAAGAACATTAAAAATTTCTGGCAGATTCTGTCGAGGCGGAAAATTTGGACTGATGAGCCATTGAGATGGAACATAAAACCATTAGAATCTATACTAATATTATAAAGAGGAAAGGTTTGAACATTTGTTTCTTTGTTTGTAATGAATAGGCTCCGAAACTACTAAACCGATTTGAAAAATTATTTCACCGTTGTTGGGAAGTTACACTATCCCCGGTGAACATAGGCTATATTATATTTTCAAAAAAGGATCCGTACTAAAACCGTGCGAAGCCGGGAAGGTCCGCTAGTGGAATATACAAGAACGTAATGAAAATTCTGCAAGAAAAAATAAGAAACAAAAAGAGCAAACATGTCAGTATGATTAATTAAATTACTTATTATAGTAGATTATTAGATGAAAGTATAAAATAGAGGAATCCATTTTAATATCCTACTAAAAGATATCATACAAAATCTGTATAAAAGTCGGGATAAGGTTTCTAGGCAATACCTAATTAATTTCATTCGACAAGATGTTTGAGAGACGATATTTATCAACGAGATGTGTCTCACATAAATAAATAAATATAAATAAATAATGCTGGACAAATCACACAGCATTATCTAGACCCATGGTAAGCAGAGCTTGTGTTATGGGTACTAGATAACTGATATACATAATACTATATATTACATAGATAGATATTATTTATTATACATAGAAAACGACCAGAACACCCGGAACAAATATCTGCAGATCATACACACAATTGTTCCGAGGCGGGAATCGAACCCGCAACCTCCTGCGTCGCAGGCGGACCTTCGCCCATCGCGCCACATCAGTCGTCAAGCATTCACAAGCGGTCATGCATAATAATATCTGATGTATTTCCTATTGTTTGATGAGAACTCTACTTGCGTACCCACTTAATTATATTATTTTATCTCCAATACACTTCTACTCTCCTGGTATTCCAGAGGCATTGTAAATTAATCTTAGAAATATATAAATGGATATTTTTATGTTCAATTTTGGTCACTTGCGCACCCTCCGTTATATTTCTGTTAACCTGGTACTTTGGATGAGGAACTCTGCTACAATAATATAGTCTTGGCAGTTTTCGTTTATTCATCTGACTGTACAAAGCCCCGTTTATCATTTGCACGCGAGTTGACAACCGAAAAAATAGGTAAAATTGGATGGTGCCAACTCGCGGGTGCCCTTGAGTTTCACGCCCGCGAGTTGACGAATAAGTCCGTTCAACAATCGGCAGTCAATTAATGACGTCATTTTGCAATCGACCTAGCTTTTTTACAAACGGGCTGATTATACCATCCAGTGGCGACAAATATAAAGGGATACAGCACTAGTTCTAATGGAATACTTACTTAAATTATTATCGCAGTTATATTCAAATATATCACATTCATCAATAAACAGTCGATTAAGGTATTCAGCCTTTCTGTGAATACAAACAGGTCAAGCGTAAGTTCGTTCAAACTTGTATTGCAAAATATATATATAAAAAAAAGAATAAAAGATTTTTTTTATAACCACACACAATAATAAACAGTTACAAAAGAGAAAACACACAAAGTAATCCCAACAACATAAGTAGTAGGGATTTAAACTTTACATAATGTAGCGTGGTAGTAGAGCCCCAAAGTGAAATAAAAACTGGTCTTTCCCTATGTGCGCGGCTAATAAGGTCCAATCTCAGCTTGTTGTCATTATCGACCGAGGACGATAGTGACACTATATATATATATTTGTTTATTAAGCATATAGCATCATGACCAGCCGATGTTAGCCCACTGCTGGACATAGGCCTCTGAAAGAAAATAATTTACATACCCCTTTTTTTCATCGAATTTGATAAACAGTTCACCGCATTCCGGGATCCATGTATGATTGCAAAAATCGGCCAACAGGCAAAATGACAACGGCTGAAAATAAATAAATTGTATAATAATAATATGGCCCGCAGGGCAGCTTGTGGCGAGCTGTTGGTGAGTAGCGACACCACGGGTACCGAGTGCTCCCGGGGAAGTTCCTGGTTCTCGTCTCCGCTTGCGGAGTAGCATCCCAAGAGAACCAGATCCCCACCTCTTGCTTGCCTTCATTGGCCGGTCTGAGTGGAGTCGCGAGAGATGCATCTTAGGATATAGACTCGGGGGTGGAAGTGTCTAATGGCGTAATAGCGAGGAAACCCGCTCACGAGCAGTCTTCGTGATGGTGAAATCGGGGCCGCACCTCTCGACACCCCTCAGTCGTTTGCGCCGATGTTGTTCCTCTCCGGTAATTTACTCCGGCTTTTTAAAGAACCCATCCAGCATTCGGCAAGCCACCGTCTGCCACTCTTCTTAACATTATGATTGACTTGTTTATGGCAGACGTCCGCAATCTCCCCTATAGCCCGATTACCCAGTCCATCCATCCATCACAATAGCCTGGTTTTATTTCTTTCATTTTTCTTTGCAATAGTCTCTACACCTGGCGGATACCATCTTTGGGTGTATCATATTGTGCACCCGAGGATGATACCCGCTATGTGTAGCCATCGCCTTTAGATTAACTTCTCAAAGGGCCTCTGTGCTGTTGGCTTCGGCCCCACGCAAGCCTTCCAAAGGACCGGGTCACTTTATGGCCCGAGATCATGGTAAATAATAATATATAATAGTACTGGACAATCCACACAGCATCATCTAGCCCCAAACTAAGCAGAGCTTGTGTTATGGCTGAGAGACTAGATGACTGATATACATAATACAATATATTACACGGATAGTTTTTTTTCCGAGGGGGCATCGAACCCGTAACCTCCTGCGTCGCAGGTGGACCTTCGCCCACCGCGTCACAGAGTTCGGCACTATACATTAAATATATGATCAAAGCGTTAGCATAAATAAAAATGCCTTAATGATTAATGATTAATCGGGAAACAGCCATATAAAACTTATAACTGACTTCAAGAAAGGAGGAGGTTTTCTGTTCGGCTGAATGAATGTTTTTATGTATTTTCGTCGATTACTCCGTCAATTGTGGTCCGATTTGGATGGTTCTTTCGTTATTATATAGAAGATTATATTTTAAAAGCTTCCCATAAAAATGTTATTCCCAATTGATAAGTATTGTCGGGCAAAACTTAAAAAACGCTGTAAATATTAAGGAATTTGAATTCGGTTTTAGTTTTTTCAATACAATCTTATTATCATGAATCAAACTTACGAATACAAAATGTTGAATCACTGGTGGACTGAAGATTATTACAGCAACTGGAAGAAAGAAAAATTGGAGTAGGTTTCATTCTAAAGAAAGAAAGAAAGAAAATAATTTTTATTTACCTTAAAACTACCATACACAATAAACTTAAAACTAGGTACCTAGGTAAAATAAGTACATAATGTTTAGTACAGCAGCCACAACTGGTAATCAACCCCCATGTGAATAAAAATCATCAGCATCATCAGCCAATATTAGTCCACTGCTGGACATAGGCCTCCCTAATAAGCGCCATAGCGCCCTGTCTTCAGCTTGACGCATCCAGCATCATCATCATCATCAGCAGCCTATAGCAGTCCACTAAAATGTATCCTATGTAATTATATTAATTACTAGTTGCGTCCCGCGGTTTTACCCGCGTGGTGATAGATATTTTGGATAAAATACAATACATCTTTATAAATTATAGCCTATGTGTTATTCTGATGTATAAGCTACATTATTGTAAAGTTTCATTAAAATCCATTCAGTAGTTTTTACGTGAAAGAATAACAAACATCCATCCATCCATACTGACAAACTTTCGCGTTTATAATATTAGTAGGATATCAGTTATCTTGTACACATAGCAAAAGTTTTCCTTAACTTGAGGCTAGATGATACTGTATGGATATTGTACTGTATGCCCAAGTAGGATAGGTATGCACTTCTGTACGTATTGAAGTGCATACCTATCCTACTTTATGGTATTTTACTTTGGGGACAGGCAGCTGACATCCAGACCATATTTGTTCTTCAAAAAAGGGCGGTACGCGCTATTTATAAATTAAAGCCACGAGATTCTTTGAGGGAATTATTTAAAAACATTAATATTCTGACTGTAATATCGCAATACATCTATGAAAATTTAATGTATACCCACAAAAATAAGGATAGCCTTATGAAAAAGTGTGATGTTCACAATAGAAATACAAGAAACAAGAACAAGTTACACATCCCATCATTTAGATTACACAAGGTAGGGAAATCATTTATGGGCAATAGCGTGCGCTTCTATAATAAGCTTCCATCTGAAGCAACTGAGCTCCCTATTCGTAAATTTAAAAATTACATAAAACTAAATCTCATCAAGAAGGCTTTCTACTCCATAAATGATTATCTCAATGATGTTAATGCTTGGCCAGATGTCGCTCAGTTTTGCACCGACAATAGTATGTAGTAAGTAATTTGTTGCTGTGCATAGCTTTACTTAAATATTGACATGTATCGAATCATATTATATTTAGACTTAAATAGGCAAATAACCATGTATTAGACATATAAGAGATGAACATGCTAGTGGTTTCTTTTCACTTCTTCCACTAGTGGACAAAAAATTGAAGTGAACAGTAAAATAATTGTATTTGATAATAATTTATATATAAAATATGACTTGTCTAAGTGCTTATTTTGTAAGCCTAAAGAAATAAATGATTTTTTACTTTACTTTACTTTACTTTACTTTATTGATTGTCTAGTAATAAACCTACCATGGGAAACTACGTCGAGTTGGGAAACTACGTCGAGTCTTCTCGTCATCCATACCGCAATGCTTGAAAACGAAAGTTTTCAACCAGTGCGTCCTACCCGTTATGACCTACGGAGCTGAGACGTGGACACTCACGATAGGGCTGGTCCACCAGTTCAAAGTCGCTCAGCGAGCTATGGAAAGAGCTATGCTCGGGGTTTCTCTGAAGGATAGGATTCGTAACGAATACATCCGACAGAGAACCAAGGTTATCGACATAGCTCAAAGAATTAGCAAGCTGAAGTGGCAGTGGGCCGGCCATATTTCGCGAAGAACCGACGGCCGCTGGGGCAAACGTGTTCTTGAGTGGAGACCGCGACTCGGTAAACGTAGTGTAGGACGCCCTCCGACCAGGTGGGATGACGACTTGCGAAAGACTGCAGGTAGATGCTGGATGCGGCAAGCTGAAGACAGGGCGCTATGGCGCTCATTGGGGGAGGCCTATGTCCAGCAGTGGACTGATATAGGCTGATGATGATGATGATGATGAAACCTACCATAGTCTCACACAGTCGTTTCACTCAAGCCTCCTAACACCGAACCCTACATGGCGACCCTGCCAGATAAGGCATCGAGCGGAGGAGTGATCGCGTTACGAAGATGTTTTAACTAAGTGACTTAATAATTGGAAGATATTAAAAATGTGTCGCTCGAATATCGAAAAGGATGAGGTTTTCATCACTCAAAATGCCTCCGATGGAGTAAACAGCACGGATTACCATCTATCCAACATTAGCATGGTAATGTACATTATGTGCACGATTTTGGCGTTAGCTGGTATTTATGGACTGTACCTGCTCTACAAGAAATGTCACCACGATTGGATGCGGAGCGAAATAACTACTCAGTATTTGAGGCGGTCTTTTCGTCGCTCGGCGCCGAGAGCCTTAGAGGAGCCCTGCGTAGCATGCAGTTGTCGAGACAAGTAGCTGATCGCCGATCGATCAGTATGGTGTTACATAAAGTGATTTGAATAAAGTGTTTGTAAGTACCTAAAAGTGAATCAATCCAAATATGTGTTTCTATTTTTTTTACGTTCGTGGACTCAGAGTGAAACAAATTTTTTTAAGGATCATTATAGAGAAGAGAACAGTTACTAGGAAGACTCGTAATTACGTGAACTATGGTTTCGTTCGGTGAAAATTATGGTGGATAGTTTAGTGATCATCAAGTGCTTTTTCCAGATTAATGACAGTAGCCATGTCAGGCCTAACATATGAAAAACTATTTATTTATTTAGATAATATAATTTGTTTTGGCAAAAATTTAGATTCTCATAATAAAAATTTAATTGATATTTTGACTAGATTGAGAAAAGTTAACTTAAAATTAAACCCGGACGGAAGTGTGATTTTCTAAGAAAGGAAATGCAATTTTTAGGTCACGTTATAACAACAGAAGGTATCAAGCCGGATCCAGAAAAAAATGAGGTTGTAAAGAATTATCCAGTTCCAAAAAATGCGGATGAAACAAGAAGATTTGTGACATTTACTAATTTTTACAGAAAATTTATACCTAAATTTGCACAAATATCTTTACCATTAAATAAATTAGGTCGGAAAAATATCAAGTTTGAATGGAAACAAGAATAATTATAACAATAATAATACTGGACAATTCACACAGCATTATCTAGCCCCAAGCTAAGCAGAGCTTGTGTTATGGGTACCAGATAACTGATATACATAATACAATATATTACATAGATAGATATTTTTTATTATACATAGAAAACGACCAGAACACCCGGAACAAATATCTGCAGATCGTACACACATTTGTTCCGAGGCGGGAATCGAACCCGCAACCTCCTGCGTCGCAGGCGGACCTTCGCCCACCGCGCCATATCGGTCGTCAAATTAAGAATGCCAAGAATCTTTTTCTTCATTGAAAAATGCATTAATTTCACCACCAATATTAGAATATCCAAATTTTGAGCAGTCTAATACATTTATTTTACAAACAGATGCATCGGGTTATGCGATAGGTTCTGTATTATCAAATAGTAACAACATGCCAGTCGGCTAACACCGAACCCTACAATTTTCCAGTATTATATATTACTTACTAGTTTCTGTCCGTAGATTCGTTGTTTCTATGGAAACGTTGTAAGGTAATTTTCATCCCATGAGAACTAATTAATGGGATCAAAAGTATACTATGTTTAATTCCAGACTTATACTATGCAATATTTCAGCCCGATCCGTTCAGTAGTTTTCTCGTGAAGAAGTAACAAACATACTACATCATCATCATCAGCCTATAGCAGTCCACTGCTGGACATAGGCCTCCCCCAATGAACACCATAGCGCCCTGTCTTCAGCTTGCCGCATCCAGCATCTACCTGCAGTCTTTCGCAGGTCGTCATCCCACCTGGTCGGAGGGCGTACTACACTACGTTTACCGAGTCGTAGTCTCCACTCAAGAACACGTTTGCCCTAGCGGCCGTCGGTTCTTCGCGAGATATGGCCAGCCCACTGCCACTTCAGCTTGCTAATTCTTTGAGCTATGTCGATAACTTTGGTTCTCTGTCGGATGTATTCGTTACGAATCCTATCCTTCAGAGAAACCCTGAGCATAGCTCTTTCCATAGCTCGCTGAGCGACTTAGAACAGGTGGACCAGCCCTATCGCGAGTTTTTAATATTATTGTGATTTGTTCATTTTCCATTCACTTACTTATAACGTAAAATAGTCCTTCAAACACTAGGCTCATTTCTTTTCTATAATATACTACATCATACTACATAATGCCTACACACACTACACAATAGTGTAGTCTACCTACATAATAATGTAATGTAATGCTGCCTGCATGCTTATACTGCCCGATCAGAAATTACATTGTGAATTGTTATATCAAAAGTAGTGGTCATAAAAGTCGTAATTCAAGATTTATTAAAGACTAGCTGCGCCCCGCGAATTCACCCGCGTGGAAATCTATGTGTCAAATGTAATACAGTCCTCATGAATCACTCTATCTATTGCTGAAAACGAAATTAAAATTTGTTCAGTAGTTTAAAAGATATCAGCGAACAGACAGCGGAAGCGACTTCATCTGTGAAGTGTTTGCATGCCAATGTATTTTGGTAAAGTATGTGAACTACCTATTCTAATTTTGATTTTTATAATGCAGATATAATTAAAATGTAGAGAGATAATAATAAAAAGATATTTATTTTCCACTCACAAAAGGCCAAAAGGTGGGCGCAGTCGGAGCTGTCGGTCCGCGGCGTCGGCCTCTGCTTTTTGCGCTACCTCCCGGTTACCGAACGCATGCTGGGGAGAGCGCTCCCACCCCTAGAGTACTAAACCTCCTAAACGAGTTTGTCGCCGCAACTGACGCCGACGTATTCTTTGATAGCATCGCCAAGTTACACCGTTTGATGCTCTCATTTCTAAATTGTACCTTTTGACCTGTTTGTTTTGTTTTTTTTTTTATCCGTGACATGCACATAATGTATTTTGAATTTTATTTTGATATAATTAGTATAAAATTTATTAGATATATGTATATTTAGAATTTATTAATCAAATTGTTATTATTTTGTGTTTATGACCTGAATGTTTAATGTTAAAAATTGACTTACTTTAGTTTATAAAATATAATGTTTGACGTTTTAGTATGTATATAACTGTAAGTCAAATGTAAATAAATGAATAAATAAATAAAATAAATAAATTACAAATAATTTTTGTGGAATATAATATTTTATTATGTTTTCTACCGTACATTATAGCGAGAAAATTAAGACATTTCTTGTAAATGAAATGAAATAAAATTACCGAACGATTTATATATCCAAACATTAAAACTGGTAAATGTCCTATTTAAACTAGGCCATGCCACAGATAATTTTCAAACCGCCATTAATCTCCAACCGGAAATAGCCATCCGGAAGCTGGGTGCACTTGGTACCACCGCCGCGCCGCGAGGTGAGCGGGTTTGGTACCCGCGTGATGCAACTACTTGTACGACAAGTTACTTTGAAATTTGTAATAGAGATAAGATAAGTAATAGAGATTGTATTTAATTTGATGCATTTTTGGGCATTGTTTCTGTAGGCGTTGGGCATTCAAGTAACTACATTCTGAACCGAAAATACTAATAATTATGTATCAAAGTTATACCTCCACCACACCCTTTTTCCCTTGATAAAATGAAGATTATGTATTTATCTATTTTTAGTATGTAGGTAGGTATTTGTAAGTCATATTTATACATTTCATCGACGACCGATGTGGCGCGGTGGGCGAAGGTCCGCCTGCGACGCTGAAGGTTGCGGGTTCGATTCCCGCCTCGGAACAATTATGTGTACGATCTGCAGATATTTGTTCCGGGTGCTCTGGTCGTTTTCTATGTATAATAAAAAAAAAACTATCTATGTAATGTATTGTATTATGTATATCAGTTATCTAGTACCCATAACACAAGCTCTGCTTACCATGGGGCTACATAATCCTGTGTGAATTGTCCAGCATTATTTATTTTATTTATTTATTTATTTCATGTTATAATTTGTATTAGCTACATATAAATGCACACAAATCGCCATCTTCAATCGATCCTATCCATCGGTTGTCTGGTAGAGTTCTTAGCGGTCTTATCGCTCTCGAGCGATAAAACAGCCAAATTGTCATTATGTCAATATTTTGCGTGAATTGAATGCTGTTTGATTGTCCAGCATTATTTAATTATTATTTATTTAATTATGTAAAACCAAAAAGTAATCTTGTTTCAGTATACGTTTTATATGTAGTATATGGATTACGCAGACAGTCGTCAAATACTTGTTTGTCCATATCCTTTATAAGTCATAAGCTTAATTTGTCAATTTCGCAATTCGTCAAATCCTTTATTTGTCAAATACATGATTCGTTAAGTTCTTAAATATACTAATAAATAAATAATAATAAATAATGCTAGACAATTCACACAGCATCATCTAGGCCCATGGTAAGCAGAGCTTGTGTTATGGGTACTAGATGACTGATATACATAATACAATACATTACACAGATAGATATTTTTTAGTATACATAGAAAACGACCAGAACACCCGGAACAAATATCTGCAGATCGTACACACAATTGTTCCGAGGCGGGAATCGAACCCGCAACCTCCTGCGTCGCAGGCGGACCTTCGCCCACCGCGCCACATCGGTCGTCAAATACTTGGTTCGTCAAATGAGCTATTAGTCAAGCACGCCTAGGACAGTCAAGATGAAAATAAAATCATAGAAAATAACATTATCATATGTATTCCGTGACGTCACGCAACGGTTGTATCGGAACACCAGCGTTGGTTGTAGGCAACCATCACATGCTGAGACAGTCGGTGACATTAGCAAATTGTTTATTTTTATTTATTACTAGCTGCTCCCCGCGGCTTCGCCCCCGTGGAAATCTATGTGTCAAATTGTTTAAATGATAAAAAGTATCCTATGTTAGACTCCTGGTTCTAAGCTACCTCTCCACCAATTTTCAGCTAAATCGGTCCAGCCGTTCTCGAGTTATAAGTGTTGTAACAAACACGACTTTCTTTTATATATATAGATTACTTTTATTATTACTTTTAACTGTATATATTATGTCTGAGTTACAAATAAACGTTTCTATCTCTATCCTCAACAGCCTGTACTGGTCCACTGCTGGACGCAGGCATTCCTCTGATCACCTTATTGGGTTTTCACTAATGTATGTCATACTAACCGTATGCCCAGCAGTGGGTATTATGGGCATTACCCCGCCCATAATACCCACAGCTGGTCATGCGGTTTGCAGATCGGTGGTAAATTGTTCCGCAGGAGGCACTGCTGCAAAAATAGGTCGATAACGTCTACAAATCATAACACAAGATAAATGTATCTTTTAAAGGGCAATGTATACGCTTCTACAACAAAACTCCAAGTGAGTTGCAAAAATTATCAATAAATAAATTTAAAAAAATTGTTAAACATATTCTTTGTTAAAAAGCGTATTACAAAATATCAGATTATTTAGAAGATAAAAAAGCTTGGAACGAGTTTTGCTCCAATTCAAAATCTACCAACTTACAGATAAGCAAATCAAATGTACTAGACACATAAGTTATGAACATACTAGTGGTTTCTTCTCACTTCTTCCACTGGTGGACAAAAAATTGAAGTGAACTTTAAAATATGACCTGTCTAAGTGCTTATTTGTAAGCTTAAAGAAATAAAAAATCTTTCATTTTCATTTTCATTAATGAATATTATGTACGCAAAATTTTTGTGAATCCTTTTGTGAGTGGAAAGTAAATGTCTTATATATTTTTTCTATTACTCTGTACAAATTATTCGCATTCGATATTTTAAATGCAAAAATGGAGAGTTCATCAAACTCGGTCACGTCCTCACCCAGTTGGCTGAGAGCCATGATTTCAGAATGCTTAAAGCTTAAGAGCCTTTTACACTAAATAGAAAATAGTTGTAATGCTTTGAATAAATACAAATACTGTTTCAACATCAAAACATGCATAAGCTTTTGAATAATCACTCTAATATTATAAATGCGAAAGTATGTAGGATGTTGTGTGTTGTTATTTACACCAAAACTACTAAACCAATAGGGTTGAAATTTTGTATAGAGGTAGGTCTAGACCCGGATTAACATAAAACTTTTGAAACTATCATGGTTATTAACACTAAAATCATTTAAAACGGGATATTTACCATGATTTGACCGGATTAACATATATAAAAACGCGTGTGAAGTCACGGGCAATCGATAGTTAAAAATATTTAAGGTTTTTATCTCAGAGTTATGTTTTGTTTTAACTGAGCTTGATTCTACGGGAATATAAAACTAAGAATGCACGATCTTATTTAAAATATGTATCTTAAAAGGCTTCTACCAATTAAGTACATCGTTTTTAACCTACGCATTTGCTCATTACCCTCGTAACTCGAATCTTAGCCATAACCATACTTATAATCTTTATTCTATACCAGATATAAAATCACATGTTCCATTCAGATAGTGTTATTTGACCAAGATTATCTGCAATTAGGGCAAGTACAATCGCGTACAGTACATGTCTCCCCATTACGTAACACCCACACGACTTGAATTGATTTTTGCTCAACTTGACTGCACGCATGCGCCAATAGCTTCACGCACACTCTCTTAATTTCAACAACTACATACAAAGACCCCAGCCACAAACTTGATAGGAGAATAAACTTAAAGTTGTGGTTAGTAAGGTTGGTTTCTGCGTATAAGGCTCCGTTGATATTTTTAGACAATACGTGCCTAGTATGAAGCTTGCCGATGCGCCCTCTATACAGAAGGGGAAACTCCGTCGCGGAAGGTTTTCCGATGTACATTAATTTCTGAAATTTCATTCAACAGCACATACCAACGGCTGGAAATAGTGTGTTCAAGTGAGGCTACTCTTTGATAAACGTTTTGGGGTAATTTGCGCCCGTTTGTAGCATTTTGTGGCATTATACTAGGAGGTGCTGAATAGTAAGGGATTTTCTATAGTGAATTAGAACGTGCCGGTCGTAGACCTGTGGAAATCGATAGCGCTTTGGGCTTCATCGTTGGAGAACAGAAAAGAAACGCAAAATGTAAGTTTTTAACCCAGAGTTATGATTTAGAGTATAATACAATCAAGCAATGGAATATCCTAGGCTATAGATTAAAGAGAAACAAAACGTTGAATTTAATCCGTCAATGGAATAGCCCACTGAATCAGAGTGTAACAGGACTTATAAAAGCGAAGCAATTTAGCAGGCCAGAGGAAGCAGACAGCCCTTCCAAAGTATCTACGACGTTACCAATATTTAAGTAGATAATAATGAGATCGTAATTAAATTTAATAATAGACATCTTTATAGAGATAATACAGAAACAGCTGTTTCTATAGGCCATTACCAATTTGTCATGGCTGTACCAATCGATAACTTGATTGAGTCTTATCTACCTCACATCGTCTGAAGGTGAGGAGACGGTGACATATGGTGGGAAAACTGAATTGTGTATGCTAGGTCGGCAATATCGTTATTTCAGTGATGGACGTCCTCGTAGCTTATTAGATATACATTTCTAGCTTATTCCTCTCGCAGGGAAAGGGGAATGTTATCAGTCATAATATATCATACAAGCGGCACGTCCCGCCATCGCACGTATTTATTATTATTAGGTATTCGCGGCAGTTTATTTCATAACATTGACTGATGGGAGGGTTCTCCCATAACCCGGTGACGCCTACATCATCCCATAGTTAGCCGAACGGAGTGACCATGCGACTTTTTCTAATACTTTCATTTTTGAACTCGTACAAACAAACAAAAAATTGAATCTCTCCTCATAAAAAAATAAATATATACATTATTATTAATAACTAGCTGCGCCCAGCGGCTTCGCCTACGTGGAAATCTATGTGTCAAATAAAATAAACAAAGTCGCTTTCCACTGTCTGTCTGTATGCTTAGCTCTTTGTCTGGTAGAGATCGCTCTTGAGCGATAAGACCGCCAATTGTACTTAATTTTTAAGTTTTTGTTGTACATAGTTTATAGTTAAAGTGCAATAAAGAATTTTCTATCTATCTATCTATCTTAGGTCTTTAGAACTACGCAACGTATTTTGATGTGGTTTTTTTAAAAGAGTGGTTAGTTTTATAAACTGTTTGGAACATAGAATTCCACGCGGGCAAAGCCACGGGCGCATCTAGTTATAATAATATAATATGCTATGTATATTCAATATCTACAATATTCGTTCTCCGATCGTCGAATTAACAACTGCTAGAAGACCTTCAATGGTTCCTGGAATACTTGCTGTGAGGACTTTTCTCGTAGTTGTGTATTTTTACAAATAAATGTTATAAATAAATAAATAATGGTAGACAATTCACACAGCATTATCTATCATCATTATATCAACTATAATCTATAACATTTATTTGCAAAAAAACACAACTACGACAAAAGTCTTCGACAGCAAGTATTACAAATCTATGCTTATAAAATGGAATGGCATGTCTGTTATTCAATGGGAGTGTGTTCCATTGAATCATAAACATGTTCACATTTATAGGTATGATATTTTACTGGAACACGGTGGTTTTACTCGCATACTTCATTAATGCGAATACCTACAAAAGAAAATGAAAGCTCTCATTGTAAAATAGGTACTCAAAAGAAAAATGCTCATTGATACACGCCTCGCAAACTGGATCTAATCAGTGGCTCTAGAACCATCCACAATTCACAAAGAAAACTTGAATAACAATTACGTTAACTATCTGGGCGTTCCTAAAAGAACGTATACCTAGTTTCCTAGTATGACTAGCTATAAGCTATATATAATAGCTATAAGTAGATACTAGCTGCATGATTGAGTTAACACTTTGAGTACTGAAATCACACGGTATGTGTTTTCTACAAGTGACTAATATGCGTAAATCCACACTAGCGCAGCGGCTGAGAAAATACAGATCTTTGTGACTCAGCACAACCGTAATATTTTTCGAACGAAACGCATGTGCGGCGCAACACAACCGCTGCGTAGAGCGGCAGCACGAATTTCCGCAGTCAAAGTGTTAAAGTCGGATTTAATGCCACATTCAGCTTAATTTGTACTGTAAAAAGAATTCAAAGAAATAATTTACCTCCATCAGAAAATGATAACATGCAAATATCAAAGTGCTTTATAAACTCTTGGACACGTCAAAAATACAACGATCGATTCTAAGTGATAAGGCCGCCTATTGTACCTGACGCGTGTAATATCTTTTAGTTATGATCTTTATCTGGCGTACAATAAAGTAAATTTGTATTGTAATGATGATTTCTATTGTACTTTAGAAAATAATTCCGAGATGGTTCAATGAATGTTATATTAATGAGGAATTGGTATTTTTCCAACTAAAATTATAAACATCATAATAAGTTTAGATATCACGACTAGGCGATCCGATTATAAGAAACAATCACATGAATTATCACGTTTATGTTAGTTGATCATCATCATCAGCCTATATTAGTCCACTGCTGGACATAGGCCTCCCCCAATGAGCGCCATAGCGCCCTGTCTTCAGCTCGACGCATCCAGCATCTACCTGCAGTCTTTCGCAGGTTGTCATCCCACATAGTCGGAGGGCGTCCTACACTACGTTTACCGAGTCGTGGTCTCCACTCAAGAACACGTTTGCCCCAGCGGCCGTCGGTTCTTCGCGAGATATGGCCGGCCCACTGCCACTTCAGCTTGCTAATTCTCAGAGCTATGTCGATAACTTTGGTTCTCTGTCGGATGTATTCGTTGCGAATCCTATTCTTCAGAGAAACTCCGAACTCTTTCCATAGCTCGCTGAGCGACTTTGAACTGGTGGACCAGCCCTACCGCGAGTGTGTTAGTTGATAACAGATATGATTTCACTTTTTCTTTCTTATACTAGGTGGCCAGTATCATTATCTTTAAAAGTGAAGTAGGTAGTACACCTTACTGGTACACATTAGTTTTTTCCTGTGATGCAGATGTCTTATGGATTTTTTATGGCACGCACGCGGACAAAATCCGCATGCGGGCGGAAGTCCGCATAGCAGAAATAGAGCGAGAAGCCCTTTAAACGTATTTTTTTTGTTATAAATATTTTATCTACTGCTTGTATTTTCGTTATTTAATATTTTTAAACTTACGCGATCGGAACACATAATTATAAGTATTTATACAACGGGTATACGACAGAGTGTAAACCTGTTGAAACGTCGGGAAAATAGGGAAATATACGCGATAAATACCCGTTGTATCATTACTTATAATTTTGGTTATTTGATCTGCAAATAAAAGTAAATTCTATTTCATTTCATATCTAGTAACGATTATACGAAAAAATAATAACAAATTCGGGTGGGTTAGTTAAGTTGTGCGCCTAAGCTAGCAAGTTATTAAAGTTTCAAGACACGAACACAGCAAATACGGGCAGAATCGATGTTTTAACATTGCGTGAATGAAATACAGAAAAGTACAGAAACGGTGCCGGTTTTGAGAGTTCGCTTTCATTTCAAAGGTTTTACGAGGTCCCAAGTTCCAATAGTCTTCAATTTGTAATTTGTTTAGTTGATTTCATTTTAAATTTGTACTGTCTGGTTATTATTATTAGTATAACTTCTTATTCAACATTTTATTTGGTGTAAATCGGCATGTTTGACAGTTCACTGAGGCTTTTTTACTTGTTAATCGTATTGGTTACCGCGATTTTAAAATTCAAATTCAAAAGTGGGAATCGTTGTTACTTGAATGAGTAAAACTTCTCTGCTTACCCAGTAATTATTATTACCTAGTTAATATTATATCTGGAGTGGTGACCGCGACTCGGCAAACGTAGGTACGTGTACAAAGAAACGAGTATGTGTAGGTATATTAAATAGGTATGTCCCTTGGTACCTACCATTACCGTTACCTCAGCAGAGGGTAACAAAGGGTCTATTGGAATACGTGAGACCTAAAGGTCCTGACCAGCGAGACGATTTCTCGAGACAATTTCTTAACACTTTGACTGCGATTTTTTTTTCGACGACTGCGATCTTTTTTTTACCTTAAGAATTCGTGCTGCCGCTCTACACAGCGGTTGTGTTGCGCCGCACATGCGTTTCGCTCGAAAAATATTACGGCTATGCTAAGTCATACAGATCTGTATTTTCTCAGCCGCTGCGCTAGTGTGGATTTACGCATATTCGTCACTTGTAGAAAACACATACCGTGTGATTTCAGCAATCAAAGTGTTAACGGTACGGTAGAACGCCTTACCGTATAGATGCTTTATATTGTTATTGTTATATTCTGAATCTGGAGCGCAAGCATCGATTTCAATAAGAATGGGTAAGCACCAATTTAGTCTTTAGTTTCAAATCGGACAGCAACAGACCGTATTCCTACCGAACGTTATCTACACCACAGACAAAATCAATGCTTAAAGATCCTTTTCGTGGTCGCGGCACGGACTTCTGATCATAAAAAAAACTGTAATGAACTTATCACTACACGATTTCATATCAAATCTAATATCTTATCCAATTCGGGACAAAATTGGGTTGGATGGATCACTTTTGAACAATCGACAAACCTTTTATTGAATGAAAGCTTTGACGTTAGTCAATGCCAATTTTATCCAGCAGTCAAACTCTCAATAGATTTACAAAAGCACTTATACGGGGATATACACTATGATTTTGTATCTGTTTTCTAATATTTCAGCCCTGTCGCTCATGCCATGATCTCGATACAGCTCTATAGATATGTATGTCTCAATCATGGACTCCATGGTAAACTGGTTTCCTTCTACTCGTAACTGTTCTCCCCTTTTTTCTTGATAAGTAGTATTTTTCGCTGTGTGTTGTGTTGATTACCTACGGACTGAGAAAGATACATTTTTGAATTAATAATAGGTATTAGGAGGTTTTTGGGCCTAATGATTATAAATTATAAAAGTAAAGTAAAGTAAAAGAAAAAGTAAAAAATCATTTATTTCTTTAGGCTTACAAAATAAGCACTTAGACAAGTCATATTTTATATTTAAATTATTATCAAATAAAATTATTTTACTGTTCACTTCAATTTTTTGTCCACTAGTGGAAGAAGTGAAAAGAGACCACTAGCATGTTCATCTCTTATATGTCTAATACATGGTTATTTGCCTATTTAAGTCTAAATATAATATGATTCGATACATCTCAATATTTAAGTAAAGCTATGCACAACAACAAATTACTTACATACTATTGTCGGTGCGAAACTGAGCGACATCTGGCCAAGCATTAAAATCATTGAGATAATCATTTATGGAGTAGAAAGCCTTCTTGATGAGATTTAGTTTTATGTAATTTTTAAATTTACGAATAGGGAGCTCAGTTGCTTCAGATGGAAGCTTATTATAGAAGCGCACGCTATTGCCCATAAATGATTTCCCTACCTTGTGTAATCTAAATGATGGGATGTGTAACTTGTTCTTGTTTCTTGTATTTCTATTGTGAACATCACACTTTTCATAAGGCTATCCTTATTTTTGTGGGTATACATTAAATTTTCATAGATGTATTGCGATATTACAGTCAGAATATTAATGTTTTTAAATAATTCCCTCAAATAATCTCGTGGCTTTAATATATAAATAGCGCGTACCGCCCTTTTTTGAAGAACAAATTTATGAAAGTTATTTTTAAGAAAGTTAGTTTATTATGAAAGTGAATAATAACTATAATCACCAAAATGATGTATTGTAACCTAGTAGACATTCATTATTATTTTGATGAAATAAAACTACAAAATATAGCAATTCGCCATGACACGTTGAACACCAATCAGAGAATACGCGTCAGAGCATTAGAAGCATGACGTCATGCCATCACAATATGTAATGTAAAGGCACAGGAAAAACTATGGTAAAGGTTTGACTTTCTTCAATAAATAGCTTTCTTTTTATAGTAAATACTAGTTCTAAATTGTTTTAGCCACTTGATTTCAATTTTCTTAATAAAGAGTTTCTATTGAATAAAAAATATTCTTGTCATTCTGTATTATCATAATGTTTTTTGTATTTAATTGATAATATAATTGTGCATTGGTGACGTCATAGACAGAAGCTATACTATTTTATTATGAATGACTGTATGTAGCACTTAAGAGCGAAATTGAAATTGCATTTTGAAATCTGTCTGGAAGCTTTTTTCTGCATTTTCCTTCAAAAGCCTTTTTTTCCAGAAATATTATTTATATTGTATTTTCAGTAGCTGTCTAAAACATCTCGGAATACTATCTCAAAATCAGTCATCTTGCCTCATTCTTCCGTCAGTTTCTACCTCAACATGCTCTACGTAAAATAATTCGGTTGCGGTAGCTTTAAACTTTAGTTAGAAAACGTCAAGCACTACCCTAACGTCATCATTCAATTAACTTTAATTAACTTTGAACTTTCCCTCACAAGAATAAGATTATTAGAAACCCTGTGTAGGTGTCAATGTGACCATAATTTTCTTCGGTATACTACGTGAATTACTTGCAACTAAAAAATATCAACATTTTTTGTACCTTTTGCTAAAGGCCAACGTGCGCACTTTCTAGGAAGGTACATACATATGTGGGAAGGTCTGCCTACGCTTTAGCCAGAAAATTATATCTATTTCTTTAAAAAATCACCGTCGCTGATAAAATAGCTCTGTTCTATCAGCAACGGTGTTTTTTGTACAAACAATAGAACTTTTGTGTATAATAAATCATCATCATCACCCTATGATAGTCCACAGCTGGACATAGGCCTCCTCCAGTGAACGCCATAGCGCCCTGTCTTCAGCTTGATGCTTGTATAATGCGTCCAGCATTATTATAGCATTTAATTGACACAGCATCATGTGTCCTCAAAGCTAAGCAGAGCTTGTGTTATGGGTACTAGATGACTGAGATATACTGATACTTTATAGTTATACTCTATAGACTCAGATTCAGATTTCTTTATTGTCATAAATCCTACTAATATTATAAACGTCAAAGTTTGTAAGTATGGATGGATGGATGGATGTTTGTTACTCTTTCACGTAAAAACTACTGAATGGATTTTAATGAAACTTCACAATAATATAACTTACATATAAGAATAACACATGGGCTACAATTCATAAAGATATATTATATTATACAAAATATCTATCACCACGCGGGTGAAACCGCAGGGCGCAGCTTGTCTAACATACAAATGTGGACAATATTTATAGGTATATATAACCAGCAATGCATATAATGTACCTAGATTAAATATAAAATTATGTTGTTCCAGGGCAAGCGAAGGAGGACTAGCGCCAGGTGGCGATGGAGAGATGCCAGTGGGGGGCCCGAAGACGCCGCAGCAGGTGGCTGCTCAGCGACGTCTTCAGCAGACGCAGGCACAAGTCGATGAGGTAAGGTTCTAACAGCTTCTGTCCAACGCCGAAGCCAAAGCCATTTTGTTACTGCATTTACGCCTGAATACTCAAACGCAGCTTAGATTTAAGCTCGTCTCTATTCGCGACTGTTTGACAGTTTTCAATGAAAATGTATCAAAAATTTGTACTTGAGATGTGCTTAAACCTGAGACACGTTTGGGTATTCGGGCGTTACACACTTACACGTTTCCTCTTAGTTACTCAAACGCATCTCAGATTAAAACACATCTCAAGTAGCAATTTTTTGACAGGATTCAATGAAAATATGTCAGAAAATCGTAACTTGAGACGGGCTTAAATCTGAGATGCGTTTGAGTATTCGGGGTTAGTTTACTATTATGTTCTGTGTAAGTATAAAAAAGAAAAATTCATTGATTCATTCAACGGTCCGTCTTCATGTTGTCCGAATGAGTCAAGAATTCTAGTAGCCTACGTACCTATTATTATTATTCGTTTAGTTCAGATTATTATAAAATCCATATAAAATTAAAACACACACAACTTAAAAAATAAACAAAAAATTAAACATTCATAGATTATAAGATACACAATAATACATCATAAAAGGAATTAAACAAAATGTCATATTAAATTTAAAATTGAACCAGAATTATACAATAAAAATGAAATTTTAAGAAATTAAAATTAAAATTTGGATCAGATGGAGCCCATCAGTACCCGCATCCACCTGTTTTGAATATTAGCTCTTGGAAATGTCCACATTTGATTTGTATGGCGCTTGGGGCGTCATACAACAAAAAGCCAATGGATTGGGCTGAACTTGTATTCAGATAGTTCTGGAACTACCTTAATACAAGTTCAGCCCAAAGTACCCTATGCTATATACCAAGCCCAGGCATAGAATATAGCATAGGGTACTTTTTATCCCATAAATTCGTTCCCGTATGATAGAAATAATGGCGCTCTCATTGGGGGAGGCCTATGTCCAGCAGTGGACTGCTATATGCTGATGATGATGATGATAGAAATAACCTTAAAACGTTTCCATAGAAACAACGCGGGTGAAGCCGAGGGCAGAAACTAGTTATATATATTTAACAATTTTAGTCGAAACCTCCCTCGAGAAATCATCCGATAGTTCTGTGGGTTACCTTTGAATAATAAAGTCTCGGTTAAAAGCTCGGTTTTATAAGCTTTTACCGATTAAACGTAGGAAGAAAATGTAGGTCGCAATCTGAGATAGAATCATAAGTAACTAATAACTAAGAAGATACTTTAATAAGACGCAATAAAACTAGAGAAAAAACAAGTACTTATCGAACGATTTACTTTATTAAATAAATAATGGATGATTCACACAGCATCATCTAGTCACTAGGTGATGAGCGTGAATCATCCAGCTTAGATTATATGTTATATTATTACCTATATCTTATAGATAGAGGCACTAGATTCTAGTCCCAAACTAAGAAGAGCTTGTGATTTAGAAGTACACTAGATAACTAACACAATACAATATGACGGATACGAAGCAACGATACCCGTAAGAGTACCTATAGATGAACCTACGTAAGACATGCTATAGGATAGGATGTTAAGTACCCTGACGTCATCCGGGACGTTTCTCGAAGCTCATCGGATAGGCTCATTAAAAGGCACGTTTCTTACAACAAAGAGAAAACGGGTTGAATTATCGTAGGAAAAACTGTCATCGCTGAAGATGCTTGGTAAATACTTGCTTCTGTTTGAGGCTAAGCACGCATTTTAAAGACACCCATCATACTAATATTATAAATTCGAATGTATCTCTGTCTGCCTTTTGTCTCTCTGTCTGTGTATGATATATTTTTACGTCTAAATGGCTGAGCGCATCTAAATAAAGTTTGGCAGGGAGGTAAATGATAACCTGGGGAAAAGCGCGTTTGAAGCTGCGACAAGAAGCTAATAAATATAATTATAATTAGAGGCAATAATAATAAATAATGCTGGATAATTCACACAGCATCAAATAGCGCCAACCTAAGCCAGAGTTTGTTAGACAAACTTTAATACAAAGATATAAATGTTATGACAAAATGAAAACATTAATTTTAATGTTATCCCCGTCTACGAGCTACGTAACTACGAGCATATCTTCAAAAACTGCCACCTTTATAACTAGTAGGACAAGATACTCTATAATTTAAAAACAGACTAGCAATTCATACGTCCAGCATACATAATTTGACTTTAATTCACAGGTCGTTGACATCATGAAGACCAACGTCGAGAAGGTTCTAGAGAGAGATCAGAAGCTTTCTGAACTTGATGATAGAGCAGGTAATAAACTTTTATCGCACAAATCCTTTACGTCTTTATTTACTGAGGTATCTTTACTACAGGCGCTGCTGACCTATAAAAGACCCAAACACGGCGATTAAAAGGAAAATACAGCTAAGCAATTATGTATACCTTGGCATTATGTGGCATAGAATTTTCAAGGGCATGCACATGGTACACGTGTTGTTCAAGATTATTCTAATAAGTGCATAGCTCAGACATAGATTATACATATTGGTTAACGTAAAGCATTGAATTAGTAAATAAAAAAATGTTAGTTGAAAGAAAATTTTACAGGTTTCGGTATCAGTTCTAGTAAAACTTTTTGAAACTATCATGGTTATTAACACTTAAGTCATTAAAAACGGGATATTTACCATTCACGGAATAACTGAAGGCATCATGGCGCATGAAACTATGCCGAAATATTGGAAAATTCAAAAATCAAATCATGGTAAATATCCCGTTTTAAATGACTTTTGGTGTTCTAGTATCATGGAGAGATCTTTATGGTTTAGTTAAGACTATAAAAAATTTATAATTTTCAAATATGTTATATTAAAATTATGCTTTTTCAGATGCACTTCAGCAAGGTGCCTCTCAGTTCGAGCAGCAGGCCGGGAAACTGAAAAGCAAATTCTGGCTCCAGAACTTAAAGGTAGAACATACTTTGGCATACTTTGACATTCCTTTTAATTTATTTGTTTTTAATTTCATTTTTAAATAAGGCATGTCTGTCTGCTTTTTTTGCACAATCCCCTATGGTGTTTTCTATGTCAAAAGTTAGGGTGTTATACATATTAAAATTGTAATACCATATTGTATAAATAACAAATTGTATAACCATTAACACTTCGACTGCGATCTTTTTTCGACGACTGCGATCTTTTTTTTAACCTAAGCCATTCGTGCTGCCGCTCTACACAGCAGTTGTGTTGCGCCGCACATGCGTTTCGTTCGAAAAACATTACGGCTGTGCTGTGTCACACAGATCTGTATTTTCTCAGCCGCTGCCCTAGTGTGGATAATAGTCACTTGTAAAAAACACATACGGTGTCATTTCAGCAATCGAAGTTTTAAGAATTTATATAACTTAACGACATCAAGTGTAACATGTGTGTACCTACGGTGGAAATAAATAAACAAACAAAAGAACATTAATAAAGTTGTAATATTTTTTAATAAACCATCCATACCATTCAAAGAAAATAAAGTCTAGAGAATTTGGTATTCAGTTATCAATGATGTACCGAGACCTTTTTAAATGTGACATTTATTTCTGTGAATAGCCAATTTCATAAATACACACCCACCCTATTAGGTACATCCATTGAAGCTTCATTCAATATGTTTATAGGTTTACCCAAATAAAGACATGGATTTTACTTAGTTATTACTTATAATCAATTCTACAGATGACATTGTTTTCATTTTTAATTTTAAGCAAGCATTGTTTTTGTTCCTTAATAAACGATTTATTACTATTAATTTCCAGATGATGATAATCGCTGCTGTCATTGGCATAATCATCTTGGCCTTAATCATCGGTGAGTTCTACTTTCTCCCAGTTTCACATTACACATTCGGATCTCAGACTAACATTATATTTCACATTTTCAGCCAACTATGCGTGAACAAGTTTCGGTAAACTAGCAACTTGTTTTTATTATTGTTTTTCGTTTATTTTTGTCTTTTTTGGTAAGTGGGTACGTAATATCTATTGGTGATGTTGGCTTCTGTGTTTACTTTCACTATGTTTATCTTCTCGGATTTCGTTCATCGAAATTCTAGATCTACGCAGGCATTCATATAAGTGACTTGCGTTTTGGGTTGCCAAGTCAGTGTCCTGAGATCTTCATCTACATTTATAACGTTACTAGCATTTTCTTCACTGAACGATTGTGTTTTGTTATTAGCTATAGCAACTACAGCATTAACACACACACACACACATTATAGGAACAAAAACACTTTACATTTAAACTATATAACGTACAAGTCACTCATATGAATCATGAATCACTATACACGGTTCAGCTTTGCAATAAGTGTGTTAAGATTTCTGGTTTTGGGACTGCTTATTATGTTTATATCTAATATTAACCCCTTATCTATACTATCTTGTCCCAAACGCTTATGTGTGTCTTCTTCCCCCAGTTGTCATCCAAAAATGCAATGCTTCTCCTTTTTATTACTTCCTCCCACTATATATGCCTCTCCCTTTTGTCGCATCTTGAATAATTGAGAAGTTATTGGATAAAATAATTCTGATAATAGAAATCAAAATTAGAAAGATACAAACAAGGTAAATAGTAACAAATTACTAAACAAAAACCAATGTATTGTGAAATTTAATAAATTTCTAAACGTATGATTTATTTTAGGTCTGTAAACATCTAAAATTTGAGTGGATGGAAGCCAAGGTATATAACTGTTAATATAATTTTACTTGATATCTTTTAAACGTTCGATTTAAATCATAATGTTAAATATTTTGTTTATTTTACAGATACATCGTGGAACAGTGGCTTCGTGTGACCTAATATAAACATCTACATCTACGACGTAAATTGTATGTACACGTTTTCCTTTAGAAGTTAGTGTTGTTATATTTAATGTCCTACGGATAATATCAAAAATAATATATCTGATGTTTTGCCTCGAAGTAATAGATATTATATATTCTTATCACGATATATTATACTTACCCGTTATTGTATGTAGTATTTGGAATCACAAGTCTTAGGGTATGATTTCTTGTTCAAAGATACCATTCCGGCTCTTGTGAAATATAGCGTATTTTTAGATGATCTTATTTTGTTATGAAATATCACAATAATAATAAAATATTACCTGTTTGCTAACATTTAGATAAGGCTTTTGCAACATCATTTTTGAAAGTACTGTACACCGGCAAAGTTGTTGCTTTTTTTTAAAGGACCAAATTTCCTAAATCCAAACTATCTTTACGTATATTTCTACTTATAGATGCTCCTATTTTGTGTATCTAGATATTTCATTATAATATTATTTAAAATATTTTATTAAACAATTATGTGTGTTTCTTACACTTGTATTTTATTACGCCTTTCGAAAACAGATGTAATTTTTAGAATATATTTATTTTTATCCAAAAAACCATATCGTTAAAGATAAAATTACTATCAATGTTACGCCGTGCGTGTTTTGAATTTAAACTTTCACATCTTATTTATATGTAATTATAATAATATATGTTTGAAATATTTTTAATAAACCTTTCTAGGATCTGAACCGTGATCTATATGAAACGAAAATTTATACCTAATGATGTTGTTGTTTGTCTAGATGGGACTAAAATTAACTAGATAAGAAGTTTGTGCTATCTTACGTTTTTACAGAAAATCACACAACTGGCCAATATTTTCGACATATACAACCTTGTAAAGCTATTTATGGACGCATATGTTACTGTGTGTATTTTTATGTAAACCGCTTTATATGTAGTTAAACATTGTAAAGTTTACTAGGTTATCTAGATGTTTCTGATAGATGTAGTGTATTGGAATGCTATATACTATAGGACGGTTGGCCAGTTCAAAAGCAAAAAAAAAGTTAGATAGTTATCTGTTTGGATAACGTTTGAAGGTTCATGACACGACATATGGTTTAGAACCGTGTGTTAATGAAGCGACTTTGTAAGTAATTAGTAAGAGGCACGTACGTTATTGTTGGAAAGTCTTGTAGGACTAATAATAAGTATTTAGGCATAGGATTCATCGAGTACATCAACATGTGACTTTGGACTGTCGTCCTTATTAACTACTTGATACGGTTATTTATTGATCGAGGACAGAAGTTGGTTTCAATCTTGTTAGAAGTAAATATTTGGCTAGTCACGTGCTAATATACTGGATTGAGATTTAAATTAGTCAGTTTTTGAAGTAGAGTTATTAAATAATACCAAAACTTTATTTCATATTTTTAGTACTTAGACATTCCGTATCAATGTCGTTTGTAAGAAGTTATATCCCATTCTCTCGTCGTAGGTACCTAACTTACTGTAGTTATGTATAGTATATATTTCATGTTACATCGGTTCAATCTTTATCATTTCCGATATCTGCCTATATTTGTCTACCTTTAATTCAAAAACTGACTAACTACTTTCACTGTAAGGTAATAAAACCAAATACACCAGTACTATGTTTAACTTAGAGATAAGCTATGTAACCCTACGATTTATTTTCTATGTTTAAATGCTTTTTAAATCTACTTATGACATTTATAGTAACTATTTCATTGTTTTTTGATACTTTGGAACGGGACATATTTTCAACTACTGTTGTCCTGCGCTAAAATCTAACTTAGTGACCACAACGAAAGAGATCCTAACTACTGAATTCATAGTGATACCGATTGATACATAAGCGGTAAGTTTTGGTTGATTTTTTGGTCACGAAATGTATTTAATGGGTCTTATTTCGCACTATCGATGGGAATTTGTTTTTATTTTATTGATTTATGTAGTACCTCCTATCTAGTTTTCAGGGAGGCGTATTTATTTAGTTTTATTTGCATTTTAAAATAAAACCAAAGCTTAAGTTATTGAGAGATCATTATTTAGCCTACTTAGAACTTCTCTAAAGAAATGCTTTTAACAAAAGTTCCAACGCCCGATACAGAAAAAAAAAACTATTTATGTAACAAAAGCCACTATCGTATCAAAGTTATTAAGAATTGTGTACTTTACTGAACAAAAAATATTTAGCGTTATTTTTCAAATAAACTAAAACTTTTTTTTAGTAACCTAAAGAAAAGATTTAGTTTTAGTTCTATAAACTAGAAGGATAACTTCGCCGTAGAAATAATTAGCAACAATATAAATAAATATCATATTTAGAGTTATAACATAACACTGTATCACTGTACGAGTTATGACTAACCATTGAATATTAACTGCATGTATGTACGTATTGTAATTACAGCTTCACTGAAATAAAGCAAGTTTATTATCTATCCGTTTTTCTTTGTATTTTACATTTATCTACTTTCCACCCGCGGCTTCGCTCTATAAATATTAACCTGGATACAATAACAATAATATAATCCGTCGTAGCTGCTACGACGTAGCTATGGCGTAGCAATAACAATGTGCTCCCAACTGCCCTATAAGAAGACCCAGTAGCATCCCCCTGAAGCTACGATGTAGCATTACTACGTCGTAGCTGCTACGACGTAGCTATGGCGTAGTAATGGCAATGTGCTCCCAACTACCCTCTACGAAGACCCAGTAGCATCCCCCTGGAGCTACGATGTAGCTTGTAGCATTGGTACGTCGTAGCTGCTACGACGTAGCTATGGCGTAGCAATGGCAATGTGCTCCCAACTACCCTCTACGAAGACCCTGTAGCATCCCCCTGGAGCTACGATATAGCTTGTAGCATTGCTACGTCGTAGCTGCTACGACGTAGCTATGGCGTAGCAATGGCAATGTGCTCCCAACTACCCTCTACGAAGACCCAGTAGCATCCCCCTGGAGCTACGATGTAGCTTGTAGCATTGCTACGTCGTAGCTGCTACGGCGTAGCAACGTCCTTGTGCTCCCCGCTACCTGAGCCGCTACCCTCTACGAAGACCCAGTAGCTGCTACGGCATAGCAACAACGGCAATATAGGGAGCATATCTAATAGCGTAGCTGTACACCACTACCACCCTCCATCCTTACTCAGGAGCTACGACGTAACAACCCAGCATCTTCACTCTAGAGCTACGACGTCGCTCTGCTTTTTCGTACTGCTAAGGTTCCGAACGGTAATCTAACTACTAACCTTTGCAAGTTCTAGTGTCCCCGCACACGGGCCACTGGCCACAACCACAAACGAGACCACCACGAGAAGCTAGAAGCGGCTACAAAGGTAGCTGAAGCGCGCGACAACCACTTGTGTCGGTGGTCGACACTTACGGTCGGTGTGTGCGGTATTTTATATGCCTTCTTTTATTCTGTCCAGAATGTTGGAAAATCCAGAATGTTTGAAAAATCAAACGCAGTTTGGACTTATACATGATGCGCCTGGAATATTTACGTTTATTTACATGGATATTTATTTATTTGTAGAGTGCATGTCTTTGTAGAGTGCTCATCAAAAATATTTCAAACATCTTCAATGTGCAAAGTTTTATCTTTTGGTATTAGATAGATTATTTCTGAATGTACTGTAATGCATACTAATATGGAGATGCTATTAATATTAATAAAAAATAATAAAAAATATGTTTTTCTAGTGTATCTAATTTCCTTTAATAAGCATAATAAGTATGTTAGAATGTGAATTTTTATAATTATACGCAAGCTTTATTAAGATGCATAGGTTTATTTAGGTACCTTAGCTGCGAGGATAGCAAAGCCGCGGGTCAATATTAGTATTATATTAGTATTACATTAGTTATCTACTAATATTTTTTATTTGTCATTGTGCATCAATCAAATTAAAGATAATTTAAAAAACTATTAGGTAGATTAATTTTACCGTATAAATTCTGTATAAATAAACGCCCTCTGTTGACCGCATTTGGTAATATCATATTGACATACAATCTCCAAATCAAAGTAAAATAATTGATTTTCGCCGTCAAGTAGTAAAAAGAGGATTTCGTTCGTGACTTTGGCGCACCATCAATGTCAATCAAATTGATACAGTCTATGTCATTAGTTTTGACATTGACAGTCAGCTGTACACTCTGCAAACTTTGCAAAGTTCAGTCCGTTTTATTTTCATTGTGAAATATATATTTGTTATGTTAGTGTTTTTCTAAATTAACCCTGTATTTCTAACAATTTTGGTAGAGTTTATGAAAACTATGTAAGCCGTAAGGGTTTCTTGACAAAATCTCATTCCTCGGAGTAAGTTTCACAATAATATTTCTCGCTGATTTCACAATATTTTTACACGCACCGAACCTACTCTAAACAGCGATTGTCTAGATATAAAACCGGGTGAACTGCATCTAAGACATTCATATTTGTTATAACTATCCACTGAACCCTCCATTTAATTCTACGACTAAAATAATCAGGCTTTTTTATCCTGAGCCGGATTGTGTTCTGTATCTTCGATCGGAGTATAAAACATAATTGCATTACTCTTTAAATAGAACGCCTTTCAATTGTAAACTGGACCAAAGCTTTCAGGACGATCAGCAGAATAATACAATGGCAACCACTGCGGAACTTCCCCGTATCACACGGGCTTTGAGAGCTCATACTCAGCTTGATAAACCTCGATGCCTGAAGCCAACTGCTGATTCAAACTTCGCAAAGCAGGTTTTGCGATCTCGGAACTTGCAAAGGTTAGTAAATATTTCACTTTTCTTAAAAGAGAGATGCACTCAGAGAACTAATTTTAGCACAAATTAGTTGGTTATGCAAAAAAGAGGTAGGGAAATCCCCTAAAAATTTTTTTTTTGTGAATCCATGAATGGCAATCACAACTACAGAGTAAATGAAATAAATTATATTATAATCAATGCAAAAAATACTAACATAAATTACTTAGTATTTCATTTCACCATATTATAAAGTTTTTTTATAAGCTTTGTATTTTTGTGTACCAAAATCATAGGCTATTAATAAGTTAAATTGTTAACATCTTAATACATCTGTAACTCAACTACAATGCAATTTGTCCAGGTTTAAATCATTCACCGACATCAAAAACTACATAAAACAGAATGAATCAAATGCTTCCAAGTTACTCGACCTTCTCAAGGAGCTGAAGACATCATGCAAGACCCTGACCGGTGACCAATCAGATGAGGTTATTGATGATGCAGCGGTGCTTTGCTTGAGGATGTTTCTGGACCAGGATATAGTGATGCTGAAGCATCTTGCGCAGTTGAGGCAGATGTTTGGATCAGTGCAGTCGTCTACTGTTAACTCTATATGTGAAGTAAGTTGAGACTTAACTGGTTGGCCAAGATTACTCATGAATTAGATGCAAAAACGTGTGTGCTATGCAAATCAACTTATTGCGTTTAATTCAAAGAAATCACTTGTAAAGAAAACAAGCTTCTTTGTTAAAAGGTTACATTTAATCATTCTAATTCATTCTGAATGTTGTATATTATATTAAATATATATAAATAAAAAATCCTAGGCCCTGCAATATGTTAATCACCAATTTAACCAACTGCTATGTTACTTGACTGAAATTTTATAACCTGTATCACAAAATCTGTTGTAATATATCCCTCCTTCTCAGAAGATATTTTAAAAATGCACCTACAGATTGACAAGCTAGTACTGCCATACTTCAGTCAATAAATTGAGATACTCCAGCCAATTCAGTAAAACAAAATTGTACACAAACCATAACAAAAAAAAAAAATCATGTGCCCATTCAATTCGATAAAATATGTTAAAAATTATATCTGAAACTCTGAAGATATATAGCAGGAAAGATCTTAAACCAACAAGGAATGTGAGTTGTGTCTTTTTAAATACACAACTTGTTTAAATATGGGTGGGTTGTTTACAAATATTCACTTTCAATTTGTCTGTAGTAAAGATTTCTTCCTCTGTCTTTCTAGATTGTAACAAACATATCCAATGAGCTAACAGAAGAATCAAAAGAATACATTAGAAAAGAAGCCAGTGAGTCTAATAAGGAGAACATCAAACTATGGGGAGAGCACATTCAATGTCACTATGTGCCTTACACTCCGTCTAAGAAGCCCTTAGCCAACCTGCGACCAAAGAAAGCCACTGCCAGTGCATTTGTTAATGACTTCTCTATGAAGTATAGTGAACAAACTACACAAGTGCCTAAGACTGAACAGGAGTCCAAAGTAAGTTTTCCCACTATCACTACATAGAATAAAACAAAGTCACTTCCCATTGTCTGTCTGTCTGTCCCTATGTATGTATGCTTAGATCTTTAAAACTACGTAACGGATTTTGATGCTGTTTTTTTAATAGATAGTTATTCGATAGTACCTAACATCCACCACTTTCCTATTTATAATATTAGTATGATTTATTCCAGTACGGTAAATCCTGGCTAGAAACAAAAGTGAACGAGCTCTACATAACCTCAGGCATATCCAGCGCTGACATACTCCAATCCATCATCACATTCCTGAACTCACCTCGAAGTAACGACGACCTGCAGAACGACATGTTCGAGTTACTCGGCTTCGACAAGTTTGAGTTCATCCAAGAGATGTTGGTTCATCGACAGGAGATTCTGAACAGCTTGAAGGCGCCTGTGCCGGTGTCCGGGCCGTCTATAGCCGAAAGTGAGTTTTAATATATTTGATATTAAAGTTCATTTTAGAATTTTTGCTTACTTAAGCCTCTGTCCGCGTGTTTGCACGAGTTTCTAACCGTCTTCAAAAAAGAAGGAGTTATTCAATTCAACTTTATTTTTAAACTTTTGTTTGTTACCTCATAACTTTCGACTGGATGAACCAATTTTGAAGATTCTTTTTTTTATTTAAAAGCTAGTGTTTCCCGTGTGGTCCCATCTTTGCTCTAAAGCTTTGCTCTGCAATATTTTTTTCTGGTGCCTTTGAAAACTAGCGCTGCATTGGCGCTCGTATCAATGGAACATTTAATGCTCAGCCGGTAGCCTATTTGTGTTCTCGCTGTTAATTTTTGTATATTTTCGTAATTGAATTGTAATTTTTATTCGTACCTACTTTCTATTGTTAAATATATTGAACCGCAAATGAACAGGTATATCTATAGATCTTAGAATCTATAGGTATATCTTCTTATTTATAAAAAAAAAAATCTGTTCGTTAGTCTCGCTAAAACTCGAGAACGGCTGGGCCGATTTTGCTGATTTTGTTTTGAAATGTTTGTCGTAGTCCAGGGTTTAAACTTTAAACCCTGGACTACGACAAACATTTCAATTAAACAATTTCGCAATTTTACCAAATTTTCCGTTTAAACTTTAAACGATAAGAAAATTTGGTAAAATTGCGCAGAAATTTCCACGCGAAATTTCTTCGCCGAAGCCGCGGGGCGCATCTAGTCTTTAATAAAAACCTTAACCAAATACCTTTTTTTACCTAAGCAACATAGACATTTATAAAAAGCCGATATATGTGTAACTCCTCACCCAATCATGATAATCCACCATCTCATAATTTATATGTATTTAAATTTATTATTCCTTGCTTTACCATCAGTGCTTATGTCACAAAGATAAAAAAGTATTTTACTTTCTATTTATTTTTCCAGTTGCCGCAGCGATTCTCCCTGAAAACAAAATGCCTCAGTACCTCTGCCAAGTGTCAGTGCAGTCAGAGGGAGAGAAGATGCTAGCCAAGCTAGTGAGAAAAGAAGAGAAGAAAAATAAGGGGAAACGGATAGAAGAGGACCCTAATGAACCTGAGATTAATATCGCACAGTTGAGGGCTAAGAGGTAAGTTTAGTTTTTGATAGTGGTGCATGATATTCAAAATCCTTTATAGGCTTACAAAATAAGCACTTTCACAAGTCAATTATTATACCATAAATTATTATGCCACGAAAAGCCAGAGATAGAAACCTTTGGAGATCCTTGGAGGAGGCATACACCGCCGAAGGCGGTCCATTTCAGGACATTACACAACAAAAACCTGACATGATTAATTCTAAATTTAATTCAATTCTAAAATTATAATGTACCTACACGACTGTTAATTCTTTCTTTTACTCTTATTATTGTTTAAAATTCTACATACTAATACCTATTGGAATATGGAATAAAGCTGTTTTTATTTTATTTTAAATTATTATTAAATAAGAAATGTGTTTTTGATTACTTATTTTTTTTTATGAATAAAAGAATTATCTAAGAGTCTGTGCAAAAAAAGAAGCGTCGTGGCGTTACGGTAAACTAACATTTTAACGCAACAAAAGTAGTACATTGACACACGCGCGCCGTCAATAGAGTAATGTCCTGGGTAAAAAATATATTTTTCTATTTAGTCCGTCAGTAAGATTATCAGAAGATATTGGACACTTATTTTTTCTTTTGTCAATCAAACAAATACTTACAAAAATAAAGCGCGTCAAAGTTTAGGAGTGCGTGACGTCACAACTCGCTAAAAAGTGTAGCAAGACGTGACGTCACGCGGTACTTTAACTGGCTATATCTTCATATTTTTTTGTTTAATTGTCTAAAGAAAACACGGGTCCAATATCTTCTAATAATCAAACTGACGGACTTAGTAGATTTTTTAAGACACTATTCCTAAGACGCTTCTCTTGTTTCCAGATTAGCCGAGCTGTCCAAACCCGTTGTACCGTTCTCTGCGACCCGCTCCCAGCAGAACTTAGACCCAGTGCTGCAGAAGATATCATACTTCCAGACCAAAGTGCAATACCCTAACGTATACGATTCTTCCTTGAACGCGAAAAATGCTGCCGGTTTGTATATTATATTCGTATATTCTGTTTATGGTCAAATTAAACGAGTTCGATAAACGTAGTATAGGAAGCCCTGTGACCAGTTAGGACGAAATGAGAATATGGGATAGACTGTGTAGCAAGTTTTTGTCTAGGCAAGAATAGAGAATTGCATACATAGCATATATTTTTGACTACCTCCGTGCCGTGATGGGCGAAGGTCCGCCTGCGACGCAGGCGGCGTGTTCAATTCCCGCCTCGGGACAAATGTTTGTACGATCTGCAGATATTTGTTCCGGGTGTTCTGGGTATTTTCTATGTATATTAAAAATATCTATCTATGTCAATGTATTCTATTAAGTTTATCAGTCATCTGGTATCTATAACATAAGCTCTGCTTAGCTTAGGGTGCTGTGTGAATTGTCCAGCAAAATTTATGTATTTTTTAAAATTATATTTATACTGATAGAGTTGAGTTTCCCCCCACCTCAAAGCATCATTACAAAATAGCTTCACGTTTGCATCACGTAAAACTAAGCCTTAGGTTCTTATATATAAAGCTCATTCCAGGTTTCGTCTCCGGCCTGAAACTAATTCTACCAGAGAACGTTGTAAGGAAGGACACGAAAGAGTTTGAAGAAGTTATTCTTCCGAAGAATGAACCGGTGCCTTTGGAGGTTGGGAACAGACGTGTTCCTACATCGGAGTTAGATGAAGTAAGTTACTCTCACGTATTATTTACTAGCTGAGTCCCGCGGTTTCGCCCCCGTGGATATTTATGAGTAAAATGGTTTATTAACCTTTATCTTGAATCACTATATCTATTACAAAAAAACCGCATCAAAATCTGTTGCGTCAGACACACAGACAGACAGCGGGAAGCGACTTTGTATAATAGAGCGTTCTTGTATAATAGAGCTCGGTATAAAGTATGCTCCTACATAGCACGATAAATTTTGATGAATGATTTGAGATCTTCCGGGAAAAATCTAAACGGCAGTTTTTTTACCAATAAAGATAGGTCTCTAATAGTTCTGTTTTTTATTCAATAAATCCTTCTATTTTACAGATCGGCCAAATGGCCTTCGAGAACGTGAAAGAGCTAAACCGGATACAATCAGTGGTATTCCAAACGGCCTACAACACTAATGAGAACCTTCTGATTTGCGCGCCCACCGGCGCCGGCAAGACTAACATAGCTCTGCTGACAGTTGTACATCAGATAAAACAGCATATCGAGAATAATGTTATTATGAAGAATAAGTTTAAGGTATGCATGGGAAAATTACATACGAATGACTGCAGGCACATGATGGATGCGGTAAGCTAAAGACAGCTTAATGGAAAGGCCTATGTCCAATAGTGGACTATTATATGATGGAAAAATAAGCTGGTTTTACGAAGAATCTAAAGCATATTTAAGTATGAAAACGACACATTTTGGCAAATCGTCGGGATTTGCCAAATTGTGTCGTTTTCATACTACAAATGGAAAGGCCTATGTCCAATAGTGGACTATTATATGATGGAAAAATAAGCTGGTGTTACGAAGAATCTAAAGCATATTTAAGTATGAAAACGACACATTTTGGCAAATCGTCGGGATTTGCCAAAATGTGTCGTTTTCTTACTACGGATACCATTGTTAAAGCAATTTATTTACTGGAATTAGGGCCCTCAACAAAGAACATTTTTTGTTAAAACCAATCAGATAAGATCTTGTATGCAATTTTTTTTGTATTTGTTTTTATTTAATAAACATGTAACGTTGTTTTTACAGGTAAACCTCATATAATACATAAATAAATAATGCTGGACAATTCACACAGCATTATCTAGCCCCATAGTAAGCAGAGCTTGTGTTATGGGTACTAGATAACTGATATACATAATACAATACATTACATAGATAGATATTTTTTATTATACATAGAAAACGACCAGAACACCCGTATCAAATATCTGCAGATCTTACACACATTTGTTCCGAAGCGGGAATTGAACCCGCAACCTCATGCGTCGCAGGCATAATAGAGGTGTTGTTTGTAAATAATTAGTTTTTTTTAATAAAGTTTCAAATTCATTGGCTCAAAATAACACAATTCCTCAGATAATCTACATAGCCCCAATGAAAGCCCTAGCCTCCGAGATGACAGCCAGCTTCGGGCGCCGCCTCAAGGGTCTCGGCATAGCGGTGCGCGAGCTCACCGGGGATATGAAGCTGACCAAGACGGAAGTCACGCAGACACAGATGATCGTCACTACCCCGGAGAAATGGGATGTTGTTACTAGGAAGGGGGCGAGTAAGTATCATCATTACGCATTATTATTATTATACCAAGGAGCGCCCCCCACCTCAAAACCTGCTCGTGGCACCAGCAACTCGTGCCTCGTGCCGAGAGTCAGGGCAGCACGCGCGCGGCCCGAACTCTACTCGCCCTGAAGTCCCTGGAACGAAAATGAACCTTCACGGTCAGCTCGATTACGCTGGATCGCGTATTCACGTTGAGTTGTCACGTCTATCGTCCGATCGTCATAAGCACATGCCCCCTTTTTTGGTTTAATATTTGTCACGAAATTAATGGCAGGTAACAACATTAAAGCTGGATTCACTTCTTCCCAACTAGTTACAAGTAGAACTCCACCTCAACAGCTTACATTGGTCCGCAGGCCTTCCACTGATGAGCGCCTTATTGGCTTTTATCTCATGGTGATGGGGGGTAGTAAAATATAATCTCCCCATAATCTCCGCTGGGCTTGGTTAGGGATTGCAGTTCGTTAGTATTGTTGGATGCGCTGCTGCCCGCCCCCGGTGGATATCCCGTAATCGCCTGTTACGACACCCGCGGGAAGAGTTGGGGTGGGGTAACTCAATCTATATTTTATCGTTGATTATTGTCTTGTTCAAATTTTCTAACTTAACTTCTCTTTATCTGTAGCGGATACTGAACTAGCATCAATAGTAAAACTGATCATCATAGACGAAGTTCACTTACTCCACGGCGATCGAGGACCGATTGTTGAAGCGATTGTGGCGAGAACGTTACGGCAAATCGAGTCTAGCCAGAACATGATTCGAATAGTGGGACTTTCTGCTACGCTGCCTAATTATCTGGATGTGGCCAGGTGAGATTAAACCTTATATTTCACACGTTTAAGTTCGATCTTGAAGAAGTGGACGCTATTGTGGCCAGAACGTTACGGCAAATCGAGTCTAGCCCGAATAGTGGGGCTTTTTGCTACACTGCTCAATAATCTGGATGTGGCCAGGTGAGATTAAACTGTCTTTATTACCAAAAAAAATTACAATCTAATATTAAAAACCAATTATAACTAGTATTTACAATTCTCTAAATGCAGACTGTTGCAAACAATCTACAGGTAGCTCAAATGATCCATATAACAAAGTTAATGTTCCTTCTCAGATTCCTGCGCGTAAATCCGAATGTTGGCCTCTTTTTCTTCGACTCACGCTTCCGTCCTGTACCGCTGGAACAACAGTTTATTGGCATCAAAGACACTGGCAGCGGTGGTGGTGCACATTTGAGACAGGTTTGTATAACTTTACTATAATTAATGCGAGTTTACAGCGCCATCTAGCCCCCACAAGAGGTACAGTTGTATAGATCCAATGATTAATTATGAATGTAAGCGAGTTAGCTATGTATACGAATAATAAATAGATTCATAATAAAATAAAATTATAAAGATTATAATATGTAAACGTTTCTATTAATTTAAAGTGACATTGCTTAATAAGCCAGAAATTTAGTTTGCTTTTGAAGGATTGATTTATGCATTGATATGTACAAAGCTGTAAGTTTAATCTGTTTAGTCCCTTAACGAGGGACAGTAAGTAGGTTTCAGGGTGAGTGCGGTTCTAGAAGTCTATGTTTCAAATAAGGTAGAAAGAAAGAAAGAAAATACATTTATTTGACACCATACATAACACGACACATTACATGGTAAGAAAATAATAAAAACAAGAAAGAAAAAACATTAGAAGGAATAGATAACACATACAGAATAGAGCAAAGGTACACAGTTAACCCGCTTACATCCATAAAGAATTACAATTTCTGAAGTACTTTGAAGTAGTAAGTTCCTTATTTTTATTCGAATTCGTCATCAGTTACGCCACCATCGGTTTAATACGTACCGTATTCTGTCAATGTCTCGCTAACCTTTCCAGAGCCAATCTTATCAAACTTTTCAAAACAATTATCATTAAAAAATCTTTACTTTCAGTGAGTAAAAAGCCTAATGTTGTTTATCAATTTCAGATACAACAAATGAACGAAATCTGCTACGACAAGACCACCGACATGGTACAAAAAGGCCACCAAGTAATGGTTTTCGTGCACGCTCGTAACGCCACCCATCAAACCGCTATGGTGTTAAAAGAACTAGCTCAGAAGAAGGGACATTTGAAACACTTCGAGCCTGAAGATTCCGGCGCTTTTTTGAAGGCTAAGAAGTCTATAGCGAGCAGCCCTAATAAGATTTTAAGCGAGCTGTTCGCGTTTGGCTTCGCTTGTCATCATGCTGGCATGCTTAGGAGCGATCGGTAAATCTTTAATATAATTCCATTTATAGATAGATAGAAAACACTTTATTATACCACACAAAACAGAAAACAATACAGGAATAAACAATAGAATAAAGAAAGTATAAAGGGCGGTCATATCGCTGAGAGCGATCCCTTCCAGGCAACCTTTGGATGGACTGTATATAAAAGAACACAATAGACGGTGGTACTTTAATAAATATATAGATTAAAAAAGAAAACAAATACTTACACTACAAACATAATACCTACATTATAATAAACTTACATAGACATAAGATAGAGCTATCAATGTTTTCATAATGCTGCACAGCAGTTTTTTGTAGATAGGGAGTAATTTATGCATGGTGACATTACTTCCATGGACGAGCTTTTCACTAACACTACAATTGGGAGAAAATAGCTTCGAAAAAATCGAGGTTATGTTCTCCCATTACGTTTTATCCAACTACGTTTTATTCAAGTGGAATCTAGTCAAAATATATTGTAGTAGCGGCCCATCCCGGCTTTGCCCGGTTGGACATTTGTTTCATAAACATTTTGCGATGAACGTAGAGTAAATGTATCTTTATGCAGGAAAAAGTCTTATAATTTTTCGGGTTAATATATAGCCTAAAACTCACAAATTACGCGAATAAACGTGGCTTTGTATTAAAAGAATTTTCAAAATCGGTTCTGTAGATCCGGAGACTACCCCCTTCAACCTCACAAACTTTACCTCATTATAATATAAGTATAGATTAAATTATTTATTGTTTTCATAAATTATTTTGTTACAGAAACATGGTGGAAAAGTACTTCTCGGAAGGTTTCATCAGAGTACTCGTGTGCACTTCCACCTTGGCTTGGGGTGTCAATTTACCGGCCCATGGTGTGGTTATCCGGGTAAGTTTCACGCGGTTTACTTTTGCACAGTTTTAAACCTTATTCCCATGGCACAAAGTTTAGCTGACCCACTGCCTCGTTGGGGTTACTATATCCGTGCCTACCTATACACGGTATCGGACATATATCTTGTAATGATGTGGTTCATAAAAGCTAAAATGTTCAATCAAAAAACCTTTCCTACATCCAGTAAAACATGGTTTCAATAATCATGTCTTTTTTTATGTCAATTTCAAATGTAGAGCAAAATATATTATGGCCTACATGAATTTTCCAACATTTTAATATGTTGGAAAATTAATTTTGCGTGTGTTTAGCAAATTATGTTTAATTAACTTTGTTATCTCCCCAGGGTACAGAAATCTACGACCAAGCCCATGGCACCTTCGTAGACCTATCAATCCTAGATGTGCTCCAAATATTCGGTCGCGCCGGTCGACCGCAGTTCGACACTTCTGGAACTGGCATCATCATAACGACCCACGATAAACTGACGCATTACCTCAAGTCTATGACCAATCAGTTCCCGATTGAGAGTAACTTTATCAATCTGCTTGCTGATAATTTGAATGCTGAGGTAAGTAACCGTTTCTAGTATTGATGAAATCCCTTGTTAAGGGATGATACGTTGGTGTTCTTCCAACACAAACTAGGTTCGTAGGTAACCCGCTTATTTATAATAAATTAGATTCTTCTGTATTAATAAAATGTGACATCGAACTCAGGGGGCTTCGCCATAATCACCACGCTGAGGCGATTATCGCAATGGAGGTGGTAAAATTAAAATACACAAGGAAGCTGCTGCCTTGAAGTTACAAGTAACTGTCTGTCCTTTTCACGCCATAGGTGAAACCCACAACGCGTCAGTAAAACAAAATAATCATTAAATGGATACGAAAATTCATTTCATTTAAGCGATTTCTTAGGTGTTCGCACCCACCTTAAGTGGTCAAATGAATTTCATTGAAATACACACATACATTGACTTGTTTTTATGAAACAATACGTGCGAATCCGCGGGCTTAAACTAGTATTTTATATAGACCCCTCATTTGAATGTATGTTAAAAAAATAATACATGTTTTATAATCATAGAGGAAAACATCTCTGGGGTTCGGAACCGCGACAGTGTCGCCGAACGGCCATTCTTGGTACTAGAGTTTACGTAATTTATAACTAGATGTCGGGATGTTTTTTTTTTTTTTTTACAAATTTCTATTCTTGAAAACTTTTAATTTACCGTCCTAAAAAATTCAATATATTAATTCTTTAGGCTTACAAAATAAGCACTTAGACAAGTCATACTTTTTACTATAAATGATTATCAAATAAGATTATTTTACTGTTCACTTCACATTTTTGTCCACTAGTGGAAGAAGTATTATAGTCTTATATTACATATCTACATTTTTTTGTTTTAATATATTTAGCTGTAAACTTTCCTTAAATAAATACATTATTAAAATAAAAATCGTCTGAAATATGTGTCATAACATTTTATTTTGTGTTTTCTAGGTCTCATTAGGCACAGTGACGAATATAGACGAAGCTGTGGAGTGGCTCAGTTATACATATCTGTTCGTCCGGATGAGGATAAATCCACAGGTAAAGGAATATCAACCTTATTTATAAACTTGTACTCATTATTATCAAATAACATTATTTTAATTTGAATGGGGAAAAAATACAGGGGGTGTACCACAGATAAAGCTAAAATAAATATGAACATAACATTATGAATATATAAAGAGGATATTAATATTTATAGACTTTATTTTTAGTGGTGATATAAAAAAATAGATAATATTATAAAATACATATGTATTTTTTTAGGTATACGGTTTGACATACAGCGACGTCCAAGAGGAACCGATGTTGGAAACGAAACGCAGAGAGTTTATTACGGCGGCTGCGATGCAACTGGACAAAACTCACATGATCCGATACAACGAACGGACAGGAGATCTGAATGTGACGGGTATGTTGTCTTTATTAAAATATCTTTGAGGGTAAACGATCATTCATTTACCGAGAGGGTAAACGAATTATCGTTTACCCTCTCACCTTTGGATCCCTGGAACAAGAAAACTTTTGAAACTATCATGGTTATTAATACTAAAGTCATTTAAAACGGGATATTTACCATGATTTGATTTTTGAGTTATCCAATATTTCGGCAGAGTTTCATGCGCAATATTGGATAATCATGGTCAAAGTTAATGACGAAGTCGCTCTGACTATGAAATGAATTATGAAATGAATAGAAAATTTGAATTTCTGAATTTATTTGTTAAAATTCATAAATTCAAATGACTAAGTTTGGTAACTTGTATTCAGACACGAGGGCTCAAACCTCTGGCTTCTTATAGGTTCACAAATAATTTGTATAAAAGTGTTTTACCTACTAACTTAATATTCTTAAGATTTCTTTTACAAATACAAATTTATTCATTCATAAAGATGTCCGGCATACAATGTCGGGTCTTATCGATAAGTAGGTATTGATCACTGCATCTTACCCTAGATTTATTAATATATCTAGTTTCGAGTACAATTAATTTAGCAAGGTACATATTTCACCGAAATATTATGGTCTATTATAATTTATAATGTTATGAAAAGTTATACAGTTTCAACGTCTATTATAAAATGCAATGTAAAAATTTATATATACACATCCCTATTGTAATATTCAAACTGCTGACCAATTTACTACAATTTTAATGTTTGTTTTTTATTTAACAATGTCGAAATACTCGTATATCCAAACAGATATATTATTTTTGCAGAAATCAATATTCTAACGTAAAGCATTAGGACATAATATTGATTGTCAGACGAACTAGCAAGAAATTAAATTATTTCTTGGAATAGGTCAAGTGTGATTTAAAATCTCATGATAAATATTCCAGACCTGGGTCGCACGGCTAGTCACTTCTACATAACCTGCGAAACGATGGAGATTTTCAACACGATGGTGCGCAAGTCTATGACGCAGGGCGCGGTGGTTGAAATGCTGACTAGGTGCTCAGACTTTCAGAACTTGAAGGTACGATTTTACTTGTAATCTCGTTAAAGGGCCTGATTATTCAAGTCCAACATTACGATCCCAAACACATACAAAACAAGATAAGGGACTGCTATGAAAGTTGGCTCTAAGTATAAGCAATCTGAAGTGGCAGTGGGACGAAGAACCGACAACCACTGGGGCTAACAGTGTTCTTGGGTGGAGACCGTGACTCGGCAGATGTAGTGTAGGATGTCCTCTGACTAGGTGGGATAACGACCTATTAAAAACTGCCACGATCTCAGTCTAGATAAAACAACCTTATAAAAAACTTTTACTTTAAATCCAGGTTGTATATGATTAACAAAATGTTTGATTTTTGTTGGACCATAGCCTATAGGGTAATAATAATATTTTCCGTTGACCTAGAATCATAAAAAGGCAAGCAAGGTCTTATACCACAAGTAAAGAAAGAAAGAAAAAAGAATAAATCCTAAACCGTAAATTTGTATTTTATTACAAAAAACTACTCGCAGTTGACGTTTAATTATAAAAAATATCTTTCTATGTAATGTATTGTATTATGTATATCAGTTATCTAGTACCCATAACACAAGCTCTGCTTACCATGGGGCTAGATAATGCTGTGTGGATTGTCCAGCATTATTTATTAATTATTTTATACTACCTACAGGTCCGCAAAGAAGAGCTAACAGATCTCTGGGCGCTTCACAACGACTACTGCGAGCTCCGCATCGAAGACCCGCCTGAAGACATACATTGGAAGATCAATATATTGATCCAGACTTATCTTAGCAGAGGACGGACTAATGCGTCTTCGCTGCAGTCCGATCTTAATTATATCAGTCAGGTATAGTCACATTATTAGTCGAATTAGCAAGTTGAAGTGGCAGTGGGCTGGCCATATAGGAGTATCACGAAGAACCGACAACCGCTGGGGTAAACGTGTTCTTCAGTGGAGACCGCGACTCGGCAAACGTAGTGTAAAACGCCCTCCGGCGGGTGGATGACGACCTGCGAGAGACTGCAGGCAGATACTGGATGCGGCAAGCTGAAGACAGGGCGCTTTGGGCGCTATGGTGCTCTTAAGGGGAGGCCTATGTCCAGCAGTGGACTACTATAGGTTAATGGTGATGATAATAGCCATATTTATTGATCTTAGATCGTAGAAGACATATTTTGTTAGAGTCGTTTATATTAAAAAAACCGCCTGAAGACATACATTAGAAGATCAACATATATTTTGGTAAATTTTGTTACTGGACTTACACGTTTCCTCTTAGTTTAAGTTTATTATGTTCTATGGAAGTCTTATAACAAATAAAATTTCATTCAATCATAATTAATTTTTCACAGAACGCAGTCCGGATAGTCCGCGCCCTCTTCGAGATGACCCTACGCAAGAACAACGCATACATGGCCGGGATCTACCTGAAGATGGCGAAGATGCTGGAACTGCAACAGTGGGACTTCTACAGCGATATGCGGCAGTTCAACTGCTTCGGAATCGAGACCTTGAAACATATCGAGTACCCGATGTTGAAGCCTGATCAGATTAGGGATATGGATTGGAAGGAGCTAGGTAATTATTATAAGCCCTTGTCATCCCACTGCTGGGCAAAGGCCTCCTCCCATTCCCTCGATCACGAGATCGATCGAGACATCACGATCTTGGGCAACCGTGGCGGGTAGCAGCGCTACCTACAGAACAATTTACCACAGAACTGCGCTCTATATATATATATATATATAAACTTATTATTAACTTGTTTCTTCGCCTATGTTTGATTCCAAGTTTAGAGCTACATCTCCACAAAATTTCAGCCTGATCCGTTCATTTGTTTTGGCGTGAAGAAGTCACAAACATACATCCATCTAAAAGTCCAAACAATCGTATTTGTAATTATTACTTTGATATAAAGCCACTGCTTACTGCGGCGCGGCGCATATCCCTCACTATTATCAAAAGGCCCATATTATTATTAAACAACGGTTACATTTTGTAACAACTAAAGTTGATTTGACCTTAGATCTTTCTTGATCTGGTCGTTTTCTATGTACAATAAAAAAATATTTATCTATGTAATGTATTGTATTATGTATATCAGTTATCTAGTACCCACCTATAACACAAGCTCTGCTTACCATGGGGCTAGATAATGTTGTGAGAATTGTCCAGAATTATTTATTTATTTCCTTACAGGTGATCTAATAAGAAACCCAAAGAACGCTCGTCACCTAAAGAAATGCGCGGATGAGTTCCCGCTGCTAGAAATGGAAGCGAGCCTGCACCCTATCACTAGGACAGTTCTAAGGATACGGCTCACTATCACGCCTAACTTCAAGTAAGCATCAACAATTCAATTCATTTATTTATCTTATTTTATCTTTTGACATCATATACATGTTCCTAGCCCAGCCTAGATAGATTCCCCTCTTGACCTTATTCTCAAAATAGTTTTTACCCAACTGCAGAATCTGCCAAAGGTAAGTGTACTCTGAAACATTTTTTTTTAAAATAAATAATGCTGGACAATTCACAAAGCATTATCTAGCCCCATGGTAAGCAGAGCTTGTGTTATGGGTACTAGAATCTATGTAATGTATTGTATTATGTATATCAGTTAGATATACATAATACAATACATTACATAGATAGATATTTTTTTATTATATATAGAAAACGACCAGAACACCCGGAACAAATATCTGCAGACCATACAAATAACTGTTCCGAGGCGGGAATCGAACCCGCAACCTCCTGCGTCGCAAGCGGACCTTCGCCCACCGCGCCACATCGGTCGTCTAAACAGTTTCGAGAAGGTGACCATGTACGACCACCGGCCTTGGATCAATGTGACCATTGATCATGACTTTGTTTTTATCCAAATTCACTGGTTGATAACTGAATAAAAAAAACTTTAAAACTAGTTTTGTAGCATTGCGGATTACGAGAAGAATCGGCATAGTTTTCGAGCTAAACGTAGTCCGTAAAAATGATCCTAAGAAATAGACCGGTGTCCTCAGAAGCGCCTAAAAGCAGAACTATACAAACACTCATTCATTACTATAGTATCAAAGAGTTTTTAGAAAACGACTACAGTCAGTTTAATGTGAAATCCTCTAAGTTACCCGACGTCCTCGTAGAATCACCTTATCTAAATATAGTGTAGATAATAGTGATAGATTTAAGAACCTTAGATTTAAAGCTCACGTCAAGGAGTTTTTCCTGCCAAAAGAATGAATATTGGTACTTATTATTTATGTATTTAAGTAGTGTATTATTTATTTTGGAATTTGTAATATTTATTATTTGTTTTTTAGTATTCTTATTTAGATAACCTGTGGTACACCCCCTGCCTTTTCTTAAATTCATATAATTCTTTCCATCCAAAGTTTGCCTGGAAGAGATCGCTTCTAAGCGATAAGGCCGCCCATTGTGCCTGTCGCATATAGTGTACAATAAAGAATTATTGATTTAAGCATATTTATTATACTTTTTCTACTGCCCCTTTACAGCAAAATTGTTCTATATTACCTATCTCTATTGTATCTATATCGTGTTTGACGAGTCATAGTCTCATAATTTAATTTAAGTTACATTATTGTGATTTTATTATGTGTATGAAGTATGACAATAAATTATCTGAATCTGAATCTTACTCAACTTGTACTTCATTTCATTATATTCATTCAAATTCAAATTTGAATGATAATAAACAATTTTGTATTATGTATTTACAGATGGAGCGACAAATACCACGGCAAAGCCCCGGAAGCCTTCTGGATATGGGTGGAGGATCCCGACACGGATATCATGTACTATCACGAGTACTTCCTTATCACTAAGAAACAGGTATGCCATTTTGAATCTTAAGTCTTTATGCTACAGCTTGTTTTTAGTTTTTAGCTTGTTTTTAGTAGTACAGTTCATTGTTAATCCTAAAGTCATTTAAAACGGACTATTTACCATAATTAGATTTTTGAGTTTTCCAATATCTCGTTATTCCGCGATCATGGCGCATGAAACTGTGCCGCAATATTAGACTTTAGTGTTAATAACCATGATAGTTTCATTGTTAATGTTAACATTAAACTGGTTGTTATTAATATTTTACTCTGATATTTGAACTACAAGTTTTTGAAAAGGACTATACATTTAGAGTTAAAACACTTTTATTGCGACATTTTCTATGATGAATATTATGCACTTACTATTCTCTGATTTAGAATACAAGATATTTTATGTCAACAAAGACAAATAAATGGAAACTTTACAAAAACTAAAAACAATAACAGAAAACAACAAGGTGCAAGGTTATCACTAAAAACTGAAACACAAACTTTAACAAAACATAACCACATTTTTTTTTTTATTTGAATTCGAAAACGAACGATAGTATAATTTTATGATGAAGAAAGCTTTCAAACCATATTATGTCCAGCTGTGATTTGTCTAAATTATTCCAAAGTCGTTAAATATTTTCTTCTAATATTCCTCGGGTTTTGTTACCCCTTTGCATACAAAAAAATATCCATGTTTTTTAATCGTAGGTTTTCGTTTACCAACAGTAACCCCTTAAATTCAAAGGTTATGCATTGAGTCAGTAAGGTTAAGTTTGATTGTGATATGTTTTAGGTAATAACGAGCGAGCCTCAAGAGCTAATTATAACGATACCTATCTGTGAACCATTGCCGCCGCAGTATTATATCCGAGCTACTTCTGAAAGGTATGTTTACTTAATCACAATCACAATAAATTTAATACATATTATAGTAACAAATACAGCATTCATCAGTCAAATTCGGATTTCAACAGTAATAATTGAATATTTCTGCTAAATTCTTGAAAACTTAAGTTTCGGACGTCTGTCGACAAGTAGTTCATTCTAAAAACTTATGCATAAGCATACTAAAATGTTATATATGTTAATAATGTAACTTAGTGTTTAGGCATAACATACCCAAATGAAACTCCCGAAATGCAGAGATAACTTGTTACAATACAAGTTATCTCTGCATTTCGGGAGTTTCATTACATTAAATTTACAGTGTTTTTAGGTAAAGGGTTTGCGGAGGAACAATGTTTTGCGGCTTGAGCTTCGACTTGCGAACTGTCAAAAAATAACACATCATGCTTGCTTGTTGCTCCTATATTCTTTCAGGCGTAAACACTTAGTATAAAATTGCCTTGCATCTATTCCTCTCCGCGAAAGATCCCCATTTTTGAAATTCTTACGTAAATAGTGTTTTCTTTTTTTGATAACGCCCCATTATTACATTTTTGTTTTTGTGTTTAGATGGCTGGGATCGGAAAGCGTACTTCCACTGACATTCCAACATCTGATTCTACCAGAGACTCACCCGCCACACACAGGTATTAAGATCTTTCACACTAATATAAGACAGGGCGCTATGGCGCTCATTAGGAAGGCCTATGTCCAGCGGATCGGACTAACATAGCCTGATGATCGTAACACTAATATCAAATTACACTAATGGGAAAGTTTAGATGTATTGATAGATGGTTGGATGATCGTTACTTCCTCACGCTAAAACTACGGAACGGATTGGGCTGTAATTTGTCCTTCATGTAGGTAATTCTGTGCCTGGAATAAAACATAGGGCATTTTATCCTGTATATCAGTTAAAACTTTTGAAAATATTATGGTTATTAACACAAAAGTAATTAAAAACGGGATATTTACCATATGATTTTTGAGTTTTCCAATATTTCTTATTTAGGATAAAATTAATCTCATCTCTTTTTCTACATTTCAGACTTGCTGGAACTCCAACCGCTACCCGTAGCAGCCCTAAACAACCCTTCATTCGAGATGCTATACAACTTCAGTCATTTCAACCCGATACAAACTCAGATATTCCACTGTTTGTATCACTCGGACAACAATGTGCTGCTCGGAGCGCCTACAGGCTCCGGCAAGACGATTGTAGCTGAAGTGGCTATGTTCAGGGTGTTCAACGAGTATCCGGGGTGTAAGGTAGGAAATTAGTCAGAAAACAAATCAATCGTAACTTAGTAGATAACATACAAACTCAGATATTCCACTGTTTGTATCACTCGGACAACAATGTGCTGCTCGGAGCGCCTACAGGCTCCGGCAAGACGATTGTAGCTGAAGTGGCTATGTTCAGGGTGTTCAACGAGTATCCGGGGTGTAAGGTAGGAAATTAGTCAGAAAACAAATCAATCGTAACTTAGTAGATAACATACAAACTCAGATATTCCACTGTTTGTATCACTCGGACAACAATGTGCTGCTCGGAGCGCCTACAGGCTCCGGCAAGACGATTGTAGCTGAAGTGGCTATGTTCAGGGTGTTCAACGAGTATCCGGGGTGTAAGGTAGGAAATTAGTCAGAAAACAAATCAATCGTAACTTAGTAGATGTGTAAGGTATGAAGTTAGGCAGGAAACAAATTAAACATGACATAAAATGGAGATAAATTTATTTGGCAATAAAGCCATAAGCCAAAGTTTAAAAAATTAATAAAAAAGTTTGGAATCGATGGATGTTTGTTACTTCTTTACGCCAAAACTACAGAACGGATCGGGCTAAAATTTAGCATACAACTAGTTCTAAGTATAGAATGCCTAATAGCCTACGACTCTAACGCCGTTAGCTCCACCTACAGGGGAAACATTTAAGTTTATCAAATCCTGCTCAAAGTTACATTTAGAAAGGTGTTGCTGTTGTTGTACAGTGAAAATACCTTTTTTTGTACCTTTACTGTGCCGAAATATTGGATAACTCAAAAATCAAATCATGGTAAATATCCCGTTTTAAATGACTTTACCTTTATTTGTTTCTAGGTGGTCTATATAGCGCCATTGAAAGCCCTCGTCAAGGAAAGGATAAAAGACTGGAAGATTCGTATGGAGGAGAAACTCGGGAAGAAAGTAGTGGAGTTGACAGGTAACCTACTTAGTTTCAGTACAAGTGTTGTTTGTTTTTAATTTGTAGGTACACATGTAAAAGTTAAGTTGTAGTACAAATAGGTCTCAATAAATACTACCCTATGGTCGCGGCTTCGCTCACCTGGATGATATCACCCTTTGGGTTAAAGTAGCTTTTTCTTAGTGAAATAATTGTCAAAATCAGATTAGTAGCGCAAGAGCTTACCCCGTTACTTACAAACATAAATCAATTCGATTATTTACACATGTATAATACGAGTGTAGGTGAAGGTTTCTTGTTCGCTTCTTTACCTTACTTTCATAAAAAATCAATTAGATCAGTTTCAGTTTCAAAAATAAAAATAGTAAACAAACTACAATAAATCTGATTTAGTTCAATCAATTCAGTCATTGTAATCATCTGGTGTCTTAGCAAAAGTCTCATGAAAAAATCCGTAAAATTCGGCAATAATATTAGAAACTTCCAATGACGAAAGTCATCATCATCATCAGCCTATAGCAGTCCGCTGCTGGACATAGGCCTCCCCCAATGAGCGCCATAGCGCCCAGTCTTCAGCTTGCCGCATCCAGCATCTACCTGCAGTCTTTCGCAGGTCTTCATCCCACCTATACTTTCGTCATAGGGCGTCCTATGACGAAAGTATCTGCATTCTATTCTTTAGATACTATCCATTTTCAGGTGACGTCTCTCCCGATATCCGAGCCATAAAAAGCTCTTCCATAATAGTAACAACTCCAGAGAAATGGGACGGAATCAGTCGATCGTGGCAAACGAGGAACTATGTACGAGATGTCGCGTTGATAGTCATAGACGAGATACATCTACTGGGCGAGGATCGAGGGCCGGTGTTGGAGGTTATTGTGTCGAGGTAATTTAGACTTTATTACAATTAAACACGGTTGACATTCGATAATATATTCCACATTGTAGTCAACTATGTACGAGATGTCGCGTTGATAGTCATAGACGAGATACATCTACTGGGCGAGGATCGAGGGCCGGTGTTGGAGGTTATTGTGTCGAGGTACTTATATTTTATATTTATTTGAAGGAAAACCAGAGGCTTATAGTTATAAATAACAGAATAACAAATTCATTAATACTAAAAAGCTTATTGAAGGTTTTCACGGATAGATATAGAATAATACAATAAAAAAGACTGTGAACATAAAGTCATGTCATAATAATAACATCTATAAAGTTACTTTATTAATTAAACACAGTTGACATTCGACGACCGATGTGGCGCGGTGGATGAAGGTCCTCCTGCGACGCAGGAGGTTGCGGGTTCGATTCCCGCCTCGGAACAATTGTGTGTACGATCTGCAGATATTTGTTCCGGGTGTTCTGGTCGTTTTCTATGTATAATAAAAAATATCTATCTATGTAATGTATTGTATTATGTATATCAGTTATCTAGTACCCATAACACAAGCTCTGCTTACCATGGGGCTAGATAATGCTGTGTGGATTGTCCAGCATTATTTATTTATTTATTCGAGCAATATATCCCATATAATAGTAAACACTCCAGATAAATGGGGATGGTTAATATTTGAGGTTTTTGCAGTAGAGTATTGAACTAAACTTTACTTAAATGTTTATAAAATAGACTTCAAAAGGTCACAAATGGTCTCGTCATTCATTATAGTTACAGTATTTGACCTGTTTGCTTGGAAAATTTCAAATTACAACTATTTTTATGTAAAATTTAGTTCAATGAAATAATCTTTGTGTCTTTGATTGTTCCAGAACGAATTTCATCGAATCCCACACGTCAAGAAGACTGCGTATCATTGGGCTGTCGACCGCATTGGCGAATGCTAAGGACCTCGCTAATTGGTTGAATATCGGCGAGATGGGCCTTTATAACTTTAGGCCTTCGGTGCGGCCTGTGCCTTTGGAGGTAAGCTTTTTAAAAACGAATACTCTTCTGCACTTTATGGGTTAATACATCATATTTTCTTAAAAGGGAACGAAAGGTCATTAAAATATTAATTCAATTGTTAGCGACGACGAAATTATGTCGATTGAATAAGGTTCCATTATGTTGTAGACTAACGTTAAATTACGTATTGTGGTAGTGAGCGGCTCGTTTCACCTACCTAATTATGTACATATAGATGACATACTCGAACTACATACACGAGTATGTAGTTCGAGAACTTAATCTATATGGTCTAGTTGTGTTTATCCGGTAGAATAAACCGACTAAGTGTTCTGTAGTTTTTTTTACTTGGACATCACTTCCGAGCAGCCCTAGTTGAAGTCTTACAGCCTTCGAGCCCCATACACAGTTGATGACAGGTTTCACGGTTAACAAGGCTTTAATTGTGATGTTCGTAATTTTTGTGCGAAGGTTTTTAGTGGTAGTTGTAAGCTGAAGATAGGGCTATGGTGCTCATATGGAGAGCTTTTAAGTCGATCAGTGAACTGACTAGGGTGATGATGTCATAATGGAGTTTTTAAGGTTAATTTCCCGGGCTAACGTATTTTTTCCTCCTGCAAAAACCTTTGCGTGTGACACTTAGTGATAAGAAAGTTTGGAAAGTATTTACTTTTTAACTATAATTCTAGGTGCACATATCAGGGCACCCCGGCCGCCACTACTGCCCGCGAATGATGTCCATGAACAAGCCTACCTTCCAAGCGATACGGACACACTCGCCGAGCGCACCTGCGCTCGTCTTCGTCTCCAGTAGGCGACAGACAAGGTTTGTTACGAATTGACGACCTCTGTGGCACGGCGGGCGACGGTCCCATTGCGACGCAGAAGGTTGCGGTTTCAATTCACGCCTCACAATAAATTAAATAAAAAAATCCGACACAATATAATAAAATAGTACTAACATAAAAAGCCTAAAACATGTTAAGTCCGTCATTTTGTAGCAGAGACCATCTTGGCCCGATTTACATCAAACATAGCTAAGAATACTACAACCAATAACGGATTTACATTTGATAGATGGATATTTTTAAACAAAAGAAACATAATATTTCGCCAGAAGCTCAGAAATCACACTAGTATTTTAAAAGCGAAAATTTGGATGTTTGTCAGCTTTTCACACCAAAACTGCTGAAATGGATCCGTAGGCTTAAGCCTGAATATTATTTTCATCCCATAAATCTATTCCATTGGGAATAACAGCACAAAAAAAACTTTAAAAAAACGCGTGCGAAGCTGAAGCAGAAAGAAGTAACGACATAATTTTCACCATTCCAGATTAACAGCACTAGACCTAATCGCGTACCTAGCAGCCGAAGACAACCCCAAACAATGGCTGCACATGAACGAGTCCGAGATGGAACAGATCCTGGGCCACGTCCGGGAGTCGAACCTGAAGCTGACGCTCGCATTCGGCATCGGCATCCACCACGCCGGCCTGCACGAGCGGGATAGGACTACTGTGGAGGAGCTCTTCATCAATCAGAAGATACAGGTTAGCTCTTAGATTATCTAGAATAGAATAGAAAATCAAAATTTAATTAAATTTTAAAAGGGAGGAACTAGGCCGCTCTTGAAAAAGATTCTCGCTACAAGGACACGAAATTGATTAACCTGAGCCCTGTGTCCATCTGACGATATTGTATAATATTCAATGTCCATAATCCCAAACTAATCGCACAGTTTGGTGATAGAATTGTTCTGTAGAAGGCGCCGCTGCCGCTCCCTTGTGGATATCCTAGTTGCCTCTTAAGACTTACTACACCCGGGAAGAATTGGGGTGTTGCAAAAAACACGGCAAATTAGCAAACTCTTATTCACTACCAATTTATTCCTAACTCTTATCTCTATCATCCTAAGGTCCTAATCTGCACAGCAACTCTGGCCTGGGGCGTGAACTTCCCTGCGCATCTTGTAGTGGTCAAAGGGACGGAGTATTTCGACGGGAAACAGAAGCGATACGTCGATATGCCTATAACCGATGTACTGCAGATGATGGGAAGAGCTGGGCGGCCGCAGGTGAGATTCAACTCTATTATTCAGAAGTTAAGGCTGTAATTGACGACCTATTTGGCGCGGTGGGCGAAAGCCTGCCTGTGCCGCAAGAGGTTGCGGTTATGGGTTCGATTCCCGCCTCGGGAAGCTGCGGGCAGAAACTAGTTTATTGTAATATATGTAAAAACCGATCACTTCATAAAATCTACAAATAATATCTTTACACTTGCTAAGTGGAAGTCAGAGTTTTTTATTGCAAGCTTGTTGTATATACAAGGGATCTTATAAAATAACAATTAGGTTTCAAATATGCACCATCAAATATGTATTTTCAGTACGACAACGAAGGAGTAGCAGTGGTTTTAGTACACGACCAGAAGAAGAATTTCTACAAGAAGTTCCTGTACGAGCCTTTCCCGGTCGAGTCGAGTTTACTCGGCGTTTTACCGGACCATTTGAACGCTGAAGTTGTTGCTGGTAAATATCAGAGATCTAATATTGGGTTATGGGTTTCTGATTGAAAACAATTATTTAGATACAGTACAAAAACTTATTTATTCTCTTCGATACATTGAACATTGCAAGAACACTCACAACACGCAGAACAACCACATAGAAAGTGCTGCCACCTAGTATCAGTATCATATTTTTTTTTTTTTCTATTTCTAAAATCTAAAACCTAATTTTACTAACATTCGTAGACGCTGTCGATTCTACCTTGCAATTATGGTACTGACTGAGATGAATCGCACTTATGTTTGGATGTTTAGGTATAGATTTTTTGTACGTGTGACCCCCAAGGAATTTTCGAAATCCCCTTGAAGATTTCGAAAATTTTTGCATATAAAAAGGCAGTTACTTTTGATTGTGTTGACTAAGAAGTTTGATTTATGTCACGGATGATAAGCCTCCAAGAGGTTACTGGTCCTATGATATAAGGGTTTACTAACTATATTATATACTAATATAAGGGCCTTACTATTCAAACATAAAAATACATGTTGAAGCGTTGGAAGCTTTACAATTGACAACCGATGTGGCGCGGTGGACGAAGGTCCGCCTGCGACGCTGAAGGTTGCGGGTTCGATTCCCGCCTCGGAACAATTGTGTGTACGATCTGCAGATATTTGTCCCGGGTTCTCTGGTCGTTTTCTATGTATAATAAAAAATATCTATCTATGTAATGTATTGTATTATGTATATCAGTTATCTAGTATCCATAACACAAGCTCTGCTTACCATGGTGAATAATGCTGTGTGAATTGTCCAGTATTATTTATTTTAATTATTTACATATTTGAGGCGGATGTGAAGCGTTACAATTATTATATTTTAATTAATGTTTTGTTATTTCCAGGCACAGTGCAAACCAAGCAAGACATCCTAGACTACATGACATGGACCTATTTCTTCCGGCGTCTTCTCAAGAACCCGACATACTACAACTTGGAAAGCACAGAGCCTCAAGATGTTAATTTCTACTTGTCGAACCTGGTGCAAACGTCGCTTGATGCTCTTTCTAACGCGAACTGTATTGAGATTGAAGAGGTAAAATTAACTTTAATCCATTAGTTTAGAGAAATTTCCTTGAGGCTATCTAGCGTGCGTGGCTAGCAGGGCAGTCAATACAATACAAAAATACTTTATTCGTACACCAGATGCAGATAATTACAAAAAAGACATTACATGCGGCAAGCACTAAATCATTGCGATAATAAACATATTGAAACATATTTATTTATTGAGAAAATAACATCATTACAGGTTTTTTTATTAAGCCCTAAACATATTGTGATTACAATATGTTTAAATATAATAAATGATCTTTATCATTTCAGGACCAAAGAACAATCCACACAACATGGATGGGACGAATCGCCTCCTACTATTACCTCTCATACAAAACAATGGCCCACTTCAGCGCAAATCTACACGGAAATATGGATGCGGACGAATTGTTGAGAGTTTTGTCTGACAGCGAAGAGTATGCTACACTACCGGTCAGGCATAACGAGGATGTGCTGAATGGGTAAGATTTTGAACCTTGTTTCTTGGTAATAAAGTAGGAAACCATGGCCCATTTCAGCGGAAATCTACACGTAGCACGCATATAAACAGTTTTGTCAGATAGCTAAAAGTATGCAACATTACTGGTTACTACATCACGAGGATGTTTTCAATGGTTAATTTAAGGAAAGATTTTGAGCCTTGATATGTGGTATTAAAGCTTTTCTTACCCTGTATTAATGGTCATCATAGTAAGCCTGACATATTTTAAATACTCGCCTGACGCTGCCTAATGACTACCTTACAGACACCAAGTCTTTAATAATAAATAAATAAATATGCAAGCGCACATGTCTCGCCTGACGCTGCCTAATACTGACTACCTCACTGACACCAAGTATTTGACAATACATACTGCCTGTGCTATATCACGCATTGTTGTATTCTAGTGAGCTGGCATCCCAGTGCCGCCTGCCCGTGTCCTCCCTCTCGCTCGACTCGTCCAACGTGAAAGCGTTCTTACTGCTGCAAGCGCACATGTCTCGCCTCACGCTGCCTAATACTGACTACCTCACTGACACCAAGTCTGTATTGGATCAGACTATAAGGATATTGCAGGTAAGAGGGAAAATATTTAGTTTTAAAACGTAGTTGACGGGAAAAAAGCCTTAGACAATACAGATTTTTCACGGTAATCGATTAACTCTAGTGGCCAAAATCCAACCGACGACTGACCCCCCCGCCCCTGGCAAGTTTCAAGTCTTGTAATAACATCAGTTTTTGTTTTATATTACAATATTTTTATATAGAACAGTTTGCTATCTTCATTTAACTGCAAAATTCTAGTTTTAATATATTTCTGTATTCATAGAAATAGAAATTGAATTCAAACTAATGTTCCGGGAGCCAGGTACAAATTTGGTCAATTATTTCCTCCCGAGCAAAAATTCTTAAAACGCATTAGGGATAAATATTGTACATGAAGTATTATTATGTACCTTAATTTATACTATTTTATTCAACAGGCGATGATCGACACATCAGCTGAGAACGGCTGGCTGTCTGTATGTCTGTCCTGCCAGATTCTAATGCAGGCGATCGTACAAGCCCGCTGGCCGGCCGAATCACCTTTGACCACTTTACCGCATGTCGAGGCTGATCACTTGTACATGTTCTCGCAGATGACTAAAGGTAATTTTCATTTATTTTTAATTAAAAGACAAATTTAAGGCGTTTTAAATTATTTTTACTAAACAGATCATTGAAGTTGTTGAATAAATAGTATCTATTCATAGTTTAATATTTGCAATGTGAATTACGGTTTCAGATACAAAGCGACCATGCATGCTTCTGAACGGAGTGAAATCAGCCTGCAAGAACTACGAGGCGTTGGCTAGATACCTGAGGAAGGAGTATGATGAAGGACAGATCGAGCAAATACACAGAGTAAGTCATTCAATGCGCCTAAACGGCAGAACCCAGCGATAGATCATCATCATCATATTAGCCCACCATCCCACTGCGGAGCAAATGCCTCCCTCCCCTTCTTCAACTCATCTCAATCCTCAGCAAGGAGAGCCCACTCTTTGTTGTATAGGTCGAGCTCATCCCGCCATAGATAGATAATACATTTATTTGACACTGCAGCACATGGTACAGAACTCACAATAGTAATGGTAAACAATTTAAAAAGTAATTAGGACTCATGTACCGAAAGGGTCAAAAGCATGAAAACAACGCACCAACGGTTCGTGCACTCCAACTTCTGAATGAGTTCGTGCACGAGTTCCAGCATGTCGATATATTTCACGACAACCTCAATGTTATTATAAAAAAATCTGTTAATTTATTTAAGTTTGAACAATGTTTTATAGTTGCCTAAGATAGTGAGTGCTTTGGTTTATACTGTAAACTCCTATCTTCTTCAATAAATAAAAAGGTAATAGCTCAGCGAAAAGCTTTGCTCTTAGAACAAAACACTGATTTTCAATAAGCTATATTAAATAGTTCTTATGTTACTGACTGTACATTACCTGATTCATGAATAATTAATGAATTATGAATTCATATCAGCACTGGGATTGTTGTCACTCTAGGGTAGAAAAGAGAAATAAATTACGTCACTTTGTCATCGAATGCGTAAATTATTTGAAATTCATTCCTTCAACTTCAATAATGTACGCAATGTATGAGGAAGCGATGTCGACGACCTCTGTGGCGCGGTGGGCGAAGGTCCGCCTGCGACGCAGTAGGTTGGATTCCAGGGGTTCGATTCCCACCTCAAAAACAAATATCTATACGATCTGCAGATATTTGTTTCGGATCTTTTGGTCGTTTTCTATTTATATTTAAAAAATAGATATCTACGTGTAATGTATTATGTACGAGCGGACCTTCCCGGCTTCGCACGGTTTTAGTACGAATCCCTAACTTTTTTGAAAATATAATATAGCCTTTGTTCACCGGGTATAGTGTAGCTTCCCAACGGTGAGATAATTTTTCAAATCGGTCCAATAGTCTCAGACCCTATTCATTACAAACAAAAAATCAAAACTTTCCTCTTTATAATACTAGTATAGATTAGTATAGATATTAGTCATCTAGTACCCATAATAACACAAGCTCTATATTTAAAGATATACTGGTATCATTGAAGCAGAGTACCTTGTTATAAGTGTAATTCTGATAAGACGAAAGCATTCTTATAAAAGCATTTCTTGCAGGCAATAATGGACCTACCAACACTAGACATAAAGTTGCAAATCCGCGGTCTGTGGTTCGACAGCGACCATGAACAGGATAAGAGAATACCACAGCCACAGAGAAGAGATGAGTGGATGCCGTTGCATGCTGAAACAGTGAGTACAAACCTATTCTACCCAAAAAACTTGAGATTTGTTAACATATTGTATATAAGACCGATGTGGCGCGGGGGGCGAAGATCCGCCTGCGACGCAGGAGGTTGCGGGTTCGATTCCCGCCTCGGAACAATTGTGTGTATGATATGCAGATATTTGTTCCGGGTGTTCTGGTCGTTTTCTATGTATCTCTATAATAAAAAATATATATCTATGTAATATATTGTATTATGTATATCAGTTATCTAGTACCCATAACACAAGCTCTGCTTACCATGGGGCTAGATAATGCTGTGTGAATTGTCCAGCCTTATTTATTTATTTATATTAGTCACTAGTTTCTGCCCGCGGCTTTGAACGTTCTTTGCACGTGTGGTAGCAGTCTAATTACTATATTATGGGATAAAAATGCCTATGTTTGATTCCAGGCTTAAAGCAACATCTTTGCAAAATTTCAGCCTGATCCGTTCAGTAGTTTTAGCGTGAAGAAGTAACAAACATACATCCACCTAACATCGCAAACTTTCGCATTTATAATATTAGTCTGCCTAAAAAGCTGTGTAAAGTGGGCCTGAGACAAATATTTGTCTACCAGCGAGAATCAAACCCGCAAAGGGTTTGATTCTCGCTGGTAGACAAATATTTGTCTCGGGTCTTAGTGTTTCTTTGAATAATAATCAAATAAAGTACATTTAAGTAATTCAACTAGAAGTATAAATAACAAAAGATCTGCTTGCCCATGACTGAGCTAAACAAAGCAAAGTTAAATAACTACCGTTTTAATTTCAGGAATACACCCTCCTAATAAATACGCACCGTCGCGGCGGCAATCCAAACAACGTGCTTTGCCCGCGCTTCCCGCGAGGCAAGAACGAAGGGTGGTTCGTAACCCTTGGGACAGTAGATAATAAGGAACTTCATGCATTGAAGAGGGTTTCTGGTAGAGGGTCTTCGCAGGTCACCTTCTACACGCCTTCTTATACAGGTAAATAATATGTCTTATACTTACATTTGCACGACTCGGTAAACGTAGTGTAGGACGCCCTCCAACCAGGTGGGATGACGACCTGTGAAAGACTGCAGGTAGATGCTGGAGACAGGGCGCTGTGGCGCTCATTGGGGGAGGCCTATGTCCAGCTGTGGACTAACATAGGTTGATGATGAAACTTACATTTAACAAACACTTAAGAGGCCCAAGATGTTCACACCCCAGCCCCTCGAGTTTAGGCAGTGAATGCGTCGACAGCCTACGTGTAACGTCTATTATATTAAGAGTCTATAGGCTGCGCGCTGTAACCGCTTCTCCGCGCTCTAAGAGTTTGGGCAAGCAATGAGTTTCCTTCTGTTTATTTACCTTATTTATAACTATTTATTTATGTTTGCTCTAATTTATCATTTTCTTGTCCGCAGGTCGAATTATCTACACAGTATACATAATGAGCGACAGCTATCTAGGATTGGATCAACAATACGACCTGCAGATTGAACTTGTCGAACCCATACCAGAAGAAACCGTGGATAAAGTGTATACCTTGGATAAAACTAATATTATTGAGTAAATTGCTCTAAGATAGCAATAAAAACTATCTCTGTGATTATTTGTTAAAAGTTTTTTAGTTTTCTGAAGCATTTCTCTGTTTAGCTCAGAAACCTGAAAAGGTATGTTATAATATATAATAATTTTTAAGCAAGTGTATAACACAAATAAATGTATCAGGATTGTATGTACATCTATATACTTATTTATGAATATAGTGTTTTATAATTTTGTTACATGTTGTCCTTACTTACACCGTGCTTACACCCCTAGAAATAAGAATCCATGCAACTTGCATTATATTTATTTACTTAGTAACATGCAGAATAAAGTTACAATTTAAACATGATTCAACTACAGACTTAATAAAAGAATGTCACAAATATTGGTCAGTTCTAAAATCTAATTTGTGCATATAAAACGAAACTATGCAAATATCTAATGAGTGTTCTTTACTCGTCATCTTGAATGGACTACCCCTTAACAAATTGATGCTTATGTAATTAAAAGTTATTTAAATTCAAATATCAGTCCCCAATTTACAGATATGAGCATCATTATCTTATTTTTTTCTTATCAAACAATTTTGAAAATATAATAAAAATGTAAGTACATACTTATAATGCTTAAAGTAATTACTAATTTATACCACTGAACAATTACATTATACTCTTCTAGCTAAAATTTAATTAAGTAGTGTAGGTGTGTAGGATTGCGATATGATGTCATGCTGTCCCGCATAGATCACATTTGACAAAAAATATAATCAAATTGAGACAGCACGACATTTCAATCCAAATCTTTATCTACATCTACATGACTAATGACTTATGGTCGGCTTACACCGAGACGCGACACAGCGCGCTCCTCACTACGCAAAAAGATACAAATGGGCGATAGCACGGTGCCTCTGGGAGTTTTTATTTCATGTCAATAAAATTTGTTACTTTTTGCATAGTAAATAAAGTTATATGTATAGACTACACCTTACAACCTTTGTCTTATTACAATCAACAATAACATAACAGCTGATCAAAAGAATAAGAAATAGAAGCTAGACATTTACAACAATAACAATGTTATGCTTAAATTACAGTTCTATCACCAACAGGGTCACTATTACTGACAGTCTAAGCCTGCATATCACAACAAATGCATTTCTTTGGTTGTAAACGCTCAAACAAGGTCAAAGACCGTTGGAGCGTTGGCATTATGTTATTTATGCTTTCTCTCCTGTTCTATAGCTCTAGTTTCTAATGCAATTTGTCGCTCGCGGCTCAGTATCCCTTCAAGCTGCTCTGTAAAAGCATCAAAGGAGAACTTGGTTTCAAATCTCTTCAAACCAGCATCCCCAAATTTCTCACACACATCTGGATTGATCATCAGTTTACTCATAGCATCAGCAAATGCTTTGCTTGTAGGCTCACATAGAAAACCAGTCACTTCATGTATGACTGTCTCTGTTGGACCTCCGCTGTTGACAGCAATGACTGGCTTACGGTAATACATAGCTTCCAATGGCACTATGCCGAAATGTTCATTAGATGGAGTGTAGACCAAAGCATTGCAGTTGTAGAGTAGGGAAACCTTTTCAACATCTTTTGGAGACTTCATAAAAGTGACTTTCTCTTCAATATCCAATTCTGCTGCAAGATCTGTGAGTTCCATGTAATGCTCCATGTTCTCTAAATTAATTGGATCAAAACCACCAGCCATTATCAAATGCACTCTATTCCAATCTTTTTCACTTACAATATGCTTCAAGTGCTCTAAAGCTCTCAAAGCCAACTGGAGATTCTTCTTCCTCTCATATCTGTTAATTGACAGAAAGATGAACTTATCTGTACCTACGGGTACAACTTTTTTCAGAGGCTGAGGCACTGTAGCCTTGAAAAATTCTGTGTTGATTGAGGGATAGCAAATATCAGGAATGTCTTTGATGCCTTGAAATGCTTCTTGGTACACTCTCGCTGTGTACTTACTGTTCACAAGCACCTTATCAGCCCGTGCTGTTGTCAGCTCCTCTAACCAGTTGAGTGGATATCTGTACAACTTCTTCAGGAAACCACCTTCCGATGTAAGGAGTTTATCAGGATGGTGGCAGTAAAATACAACACGAAAAGACCCTCTGGCCAGTTTCAAAAATGGAATGCATAGAGAAATTAAATCTGTGAAGACGAGAGTCGGTTCTTCTTCTGGAATCACGTACCAGGCCATGTACACAGCAGCATACACCATACGAAGGTAAGCACAAGCTGCTTTGAACCTCCAGAATACAGACCGAGGTATCCAATCACCGAGCACGGTCACAGGGAACGTACCGTCTCTAGTCTCCGCAAAACAATGCGTAGGGTCGTGGTGATTCGTATAGAAAGAGACATCGTGACCTTTTTTCTTGAAGGCCAATGCGGCATCAATAACGAGGCGCTCGGCACCACCTATGCCCAAGTCTGGGTGTAAGAATATTATCTTCACCATATTATATGAATGACAAACCTCTACTTTTACGACGAATTCACCATCAGAAATCGCTAAATTTTTCAGAGCAAGATTCAAAATCCTCGGAAAGTAAAGAGAAGGAATCCAAATCAATACAATACTCGAACGAAGCCTTCACCTTCTTGGAAAACGGAGAGAGAACGAACGTACATATAAACATGGTATGCGTATGCGTAAAGTGTAATAAGTAATAATATTTGGTGGGAGTAGGGTAGGAGTAAAGTAGTACAGTACAGTACAGAGAAAAAAGTGCTCTGTATCGGGTTTTCTTGCTTACGTAAACTTTCGGTAAATACAGGGAGTTTGGTGCAGTCAGCGTTGGCCAGAATGAAATGAGAATGTTTTTTTTCTACCTTCGAAACCCCCTCAAGAAAACTGGCCCCACGGGGGACTTAAATTTTAAGGTTACTAAATTTTTTTAATTTTTATTAAAAATATTACGCAAGTTTTAATAAAAATTAAACTGCAATTTAAAAAAATATATGCGGTGTAGCCTCTAAATTTGTGTTTGTACGCTTCTATCCAAATTTAATTTACTCGCTAGCAATACAACTAGATTTTTTTATCATATAACAAACTAAAACAGCAAAATAATTTTAAAGTTCAACAGTTCAGCCAGTTGAGCTTTAAAATTACTTTACCTCAACTTACTTACAGACTGCTATCGAATAAGTCTACTTCTAACAAAATTAATCGCACTGTCAATTAACTGTCAACAAGAAAACTGCAAACCTTGTGCAAACGGCTGGTATGCGACCATAGAACCGAATTTAGCTCTTTCTAACCCAGATTGAGGATGCATCCTCAATATGCGATGATCCAGTGACGGTAGGCTTATCTGGGTTAAGGATTTCTTAATCATAGGATGCTTATCTGATGAAGTCATCTTAAGAAGAGGTTTAGGTCTCACTCATCTTATCCAGCACAAAATAAAAATCAACAGCTGCTTTTTAAACAAATGCCTTTGAGTCCCGCATGCTGCATGCAAAACCTGACGAATCACATCGTCGTTTGCCCAAATATGACGAAGTTATTCAACGAATACTCAACACTAGTAATTTGAAGTGCTAGTTTAATAATGGGCATAAAAGTTTGACGACTTCACTTGTCTTAATAACAATATCAACGCCAATCAGTCTCATTGTTTATATAAAAAACACAAATTAATTTTTTTAACAAACCATAAAAAAAAATATTTTCTACAGAATGTTGGATTTTCGTTGCAGCAAAGTTTTTGATCTTTGCTATGTCAACTAAGCTAACTAAGCTAGTTGAATGAGACAATCCCTCTGATTTAAGAGAATACAATAACTACCTATCCTCTGCTGTATAGATAACTCTTCTATGCTCTGCTGCATTTTGAAAATTAGTGAAATCAATTAATCAACCAAATATGTGATTAAAAATTGTATTAAAGGTTTACAAAATTATCTATCACATACGAAGTAACAGTAAAGTCTGTGCAAAAAGAGAAGCGTCTTAGGAATTAAGGTCGCGCGTGTGCCAATTCACTACTTTTGTTGGATTAAAATGTTCGTTCACCATAAAACCAGGACCACCAGTTCTCTTTTCGCACAGACTTTACTGTTACTTCGTATGTGATAGATAATTTTGTAAACCTTTAATACAATTTTTTTGATTAAAACCCAAACATCATTAAAAAGTATTTTATTTAAATCCACTTCACTGTATTCATACTCACAGCAAATAAATACAAAATATAAAAATAGGTACTAGAACTTGAACACAAAGAATGATCAAGTAAAATAATTTACAGTGAAGCAAATAAGAGCTGATTAGAGATCTTCTTTTCTTTCAATCTTCACTAAATCTACATGGAATGTAAGAGTTGCAGCCTTAGGAATCTTCGGTGGGGCTCCAGCATCACCATAAGCTAATTCTGGTGGAATAACAAGCTTTCTTTGTTCTCCCTCGCACATGGCCATGAGGCCTTGGTCCCAGCCTTTGATGACTTGTCCGGATCCCAGGGTAAACGTCAGGGGGTTTCCACGAGGGATTGAGCTGTCAAATTCTGTACCATCTTCAAGAGTACCCTGAAAAAATCAGTGGATTGTTATAATGGCAGTCTGAAAGCTATGGGTTTTTTCCATTTCTATATTTCTATTATGTAGAAAAATAAGGGCGTAAGTTGCTACAAGTAATTACCGTATAGTGCATGTGAAGAAGATCTCCTTTTTTGCTTTTGATAGGACAATCGGCAACCCGCTTCTTCACACCAATTTGTAGTTTTTTGGGGGCCGAATTCGCAATCACAACATGTGAAATAATGCTCATCAGAACTATCACAAATATTAGTATTTTGCAGAGGGCAAGAATAGCAGTCTTCATTTTTCGTTCTTTAGGGTTTTAGCAAATATTTCGATAGAAAATCCTCAAAACCTAATCTTCGAGAACACAATAACCACAGAACAATAATATCACAATAACTAAACTGACAATAAAATAACCACGACTGCTGCTATGCTATCGCTTTCGGCCTTTTGGCTAAGATCGAAGTGTGTAGTAGTAGTAGATTTCCTTTTCTTCGCCTATGTCTGTCGTCGGTCGGTTTCCTTTTCGTTCATTCACTTCCACAGATGTAATTTGAGTATCGATCGTTAATCGTTTAGTCGATTCGGCTTCCCCCCGTCCCGATTCCACTACAATCGATTACAATATTTAATTTACAATAGTTGAAAGAAAGACTGACAATGACAAGTACTATAGTTTGTATTGCTTTTTTTTTTTTTGTAACTGCTTGTTTGTTTTTGTTTCATAAAGTTTGTTTGTGTTGTGTTCTGTGAGATAATTTTGTTTAATAAGCAAATTATAAATGAAATTGTAAAAATGAACACTAAGAGGAACCCTTTGGAAAACTATAAAAGGTTTTTGCTGAACAGGGCAAGCACTAGTACTCCGTTTCTCGAATTCATTGAACATTGCATTGCCATAGAAGATGAATCGGCTAACCATTGTTTTCACAAAGTTATGGTATGCTTCGCAGAGATGTTCTTTAGAAAATAATTAATTCGTTATTCTATCAATCAGTTGTCTAGTACACCCCTCTTCTATGGTCCACCCGCCTAGTTTAACAATTAGGTATAGTTTTAGCTGTGGTTTTAGGTTGGGGTTAGGTATCTCTGTATGCCCAGCACTGTCTAGCAAATATGAACTCTTTTATTTAAGTACCTGTTTCCTTTGCTTATGTAGGTAACAATCAACTATGCACTGCATACCTACCAAACTACCTACAAAAGCTATACTTATATCAGAATAACACATAGGATATTTGTATATTATCCAAAATATCTATCACCACGCGGGTGAAACCGCGGGGCGCAGCTAGTTAATTATAATTAATAGTGGCACTTATATTTTCATAAATATCCTTGGAAGTGATAGTACAAGTCTTACACAAGTTGACTTAGTGTGGGGTCTGCAATAATATAGATCTAACAAGCCATTTACACATCTCTTAGTTATATATTAGTTTATTTTTTAAGTGTTGTATGTGTGCTTAAAGTTAAATAAAGATTTTATTATTATATGAAAGAATCTTTGATAAAGATAAGTTAAAAAAAAAAGTAAATGATAATACTTTACAGGTCCATGGATGGACAGACCCCAAAACGGAGCTCTATGATGCATTTAGTGACTACTTCAGTTCAGGGATCATCCCAATTGCGGGCTCAACAATGGGAGGAATAACTTCATTTTACACCAGCAGCTTATCTTACATAAATAAGATCATACGATACGACTTCATGTGCCCATATCAACAGAGCATGTTTAACATTGATGTTCTGTTCTACGATAAATCCTCGACTGAGTTGTTTGACAGTCATGTGACAATAGATGATATTGTTGCTGGTGTGGTAAGCAGGAGGTTTACAGAAAAACATGAATTAAATTTGTCCAACTTTTGTAATGATCAGGGTATGTGATATTTTATCTCTTAAATTGTTGTAGCAAGTTTCCATTCTTTTGCTTTTATAATATTTATATAATGTTTCTGCTGCGGCTTCATATGCATTGTTCCTATGGAAAGGTTCCAGACCTGGAACTGCGTGCCTGCGAATTTTCAGCCCGATCCGATTAGTTTTTGCATGAAAGAGTAACAAAGATACATACAAATTTTTGCGTTTATAATATTAGTAGGATTCTTCTGTTATCATTCACACCCAAATGGCTGATTGGATGTTAATTAAATTTAGTAGGGAGGTAAACAATGCCCCAGGAATGGACATAAGCTACTTGAAAAGCGAGTCTGCAGCTGTGGGTAAAAGCTAGATCCTTTATACTTAAGTTTGTATTGTTTTTCTTGTTATTACTAATAATATATTTATCTCTGACTAAGAATGTCTCTTTTATGATATAATAGACTATTGAAACCTCTTGCCTATGAAAATAATACAGAAGGTACCTACTCAAATATGTATTCTATATTGGTTCCAGAATTCAGTGAAAAGAAAGTAGCATTCTACAAATTATCATTATTAGCCAATTTCAAAATACTAATGTTAAGGATGGGGAGAGACACTAAATCATTGAATCTAAGCAACAATGAACTTAGGTAAGTACATAATTTAAGAACAAAATAACAATAACCAAAATAAAATGACCTAATTTTACCAAATTGAATATAATAATGGGACACAGCATTATCCTATGTCCAGCAGTGGACTGCTATAGGCTGATGATGATGATGATTATCTAGCCCCAAGGTAAGCAGAGCTTGTGTTATGGATATTAGATAACTGATATACTTAATAAATACATTACATAAATAGATATTTTTTTATTCAAAAAATCCTGAACAAATATCTGCAGATCATACAAACATTTGCCCTGAGGCGGGAATCGAACCAGTAACCTCCTGCGTCGCAGGCGGACCTTCACCCACCGAACCACAGAGGTCATCAAAAGAATATAAATCAAAACAGTTACAGAAAGACTATATTATATAACTAAATAATGCATTCAAAATGTGGATTAAAATAAAATTGCAATGGATGTAACTTAAACCTGTTTTTTTTTATTTCAGTCAACCACCTATTGAAATATTAAACTTTTTCATAAAAGGAGATCTCACGGCTATTGACTTGAGCAATAATAATGTAAGTAAAAGAATTGTTATTATCTTGGTACATAATGGTAATGGTTTAAAACCAAATTGCATAGATATATACTTGAGGATGTAACGCTACTGGACTAAACTATATATAAATATAAAACGCGGAAAAATAACATAATATACTAATACTTAGCTTAAGTTTCTCATGTAAGTATGTTGTAAATGAGAAATAAATATCTTTGAACTGAATGAAGGATGGTTTGGTTTATTGTCCTATAATAGGGAAATTATAAATTTCAATTCTATTTTATATTACTTTTGTGTGTTTCATTGTTTGTACTTATAAAAAACAGGTGTTTGTACTTATAAAAAACTCCGACCAGGTGGGATGATGACCTGCGAAAGACTGCAGGTAGATTCTGGATGCGGCAAGCTGAAGACAGGGCGCTATGGCGCTCATTGGGGGAGGCCTATGTCCAGCAGTGGACTGATAGGTTGATGATGATGATGATGATGACTTATAAAAAATAGAATTAATAATTAGTGTAATCGCCGCCGTTCTAATAAATAATAAATAAATGACTAACGTTAAGCTGATACCTACTTCAAAGGAAAACTGTGAGTGTTTTCGAATTTTACTAAAAATAACTTTTTTCTTGTAGATAATGTCAATATCAGACTTGTTCCGAGTGAGCAGTAAGATAGAGAAGCTCTGGGTCGAAGGGAATCCTCTCTGTGACGGCTTGGAACCAGCGGCTTATGTGAAGAGCATTACTATGAAGTTTCCAAGGTTGTCAGAACTGGTAAGTGGAATTTTTAAAACTATTATTTTACTAATAACAACAACAATTTAAGAAGTCAGAATTCACAACTAAGCGCTTTACTATGACAATTGTATCATCGCAAGCGGACCTCCTATCGTACCGTTGCGCCACAGAGGTCGACAAAATGTTTGATGATAATTCCAACGATGATAATTCGCAACTGGTTTATTACTCAGAATTATACCATCGCAGAATCATCCATAGATGTAAGAAACTCTAGATGGTGCGTAATTTGCACGGAGAGATTGATAGATTGGTTTCAAATTTGAATCTTTTGACACGCGTCCATCTATAGTTTGTTTCATCAACGTTTCAAACTATGTCATTCTAAGACTATACCATTGTTATGGTGTAGCGATTCATTTATTGGAAATTTCAATAAATTAATAGCGCCTAGAGCTTAAAAACTGGGCCTTAATTCCACTAAATAATTGCTTCACCATAACAATGTTACTGTCCTATAATGATATATTTTAACATTTTACGATTCTTTAATGAAACTCCAGATGAAAGGACGCGTATGTCATGTCACGTTTGAAACCATTCTATCAATCCCACGAACTATCTAGAGTTTCTTTCATCTACACAAGATTTTGCGAATTATATTTAATGGCCCACCGGTGTCCTATTCGCGGAAAACATTCCAGAAACGACGCTCAAGAATACCGAATGTTTTTTATTTATTTAACACTACAAAATAAATTTTCAGGACGGTATAAGAATAAACGAGACAGGCATGCATTTCCCCTTCGTACGTAACTACCTGGAGCCCGACAGACTTACAAAGATGCTGGTAGAGAAGTTCCTAGGTCTATATTTCTCGCACTACGACATGCCGCGGAGGCCTACGATACTAGGCTTCTATAACGAGGACAGCAAACTTTCTATAACTACAGGATTCTCAAGTAAGTGTATTATGGTATACTTATCTAAGGCCTATACTAGCTGCGCCCCGCGGCTTTGCTCACGTGGAAATCTATGTGTCAATTAGTTTTAAAACGTCCTCTTGAATCACTCTATCTATTAAAAAAACCGCATCGAAATCCGTTGCTTAATTTTAAAGATCTAAGCATACATAGGGACAGACAGATAGCGGGAAGCGACTTTATTTTATACTATACTAGCTACGCCCCGCGGCTTCGCCTGCGTGGAAATCTATTTGTCAAATATTTTATAAACCTTCTTCTTGAATCTATTTTAGAAAACCGCATCAAATACCGTTTCGAAGATCTAAGCATAAAGAAGGACAGACAATCAGTGGGAAGCGACTTTGTTTGATACTGTGTAGTGATAAGTTATATGAAAGTTTTCTCAGTCAGAATTATGCTTGAATGACGTCAGAGCCACTTTTTGGCGTTTCGGACTAACTACTCACGACAGCTATACAAACAAAAAACTCACTAACATAAACTTTTTCAATTCCAGCTTCAGAAGAAGTAGAGCTATCCATCTACTCTTCGCACTCCCGCAACACGTTGAAACGCCTCGCTGTCAAACAGAACCGTCTGTACTCCGGCAAGGGGCAGCTAGCGTTCGTGCTTTGTGAGCGGTTGCCGGCCACGGAGCATGACCCTACCACCTTCACTGTAGATGTTTTACATCACGATGTGAGTAACTTCACACGGAGCAGCTATAATGTGTATTAATGTAGATTACATCCAGGGATGTATAGCTTTAAATTATCTTAATGTATCACACCCACAACAGGTAATGTGCACTCAACTGTTAAAGCATTGATAAGTTATTTTATAAGTTTTGATAGTGCAATTGACACATTGATGACAATTTAGATGTCGCCAAAAATAAACTATGTAATCGGAGATAAAAGTATTGATAATGTTACCCTTTCAAAACAATCGAAATAGAAAGGATGGCTTTATTAATACTGTCAAATTTTTTAAATCTATGTAGCGGACCTTCTCGGCTTCGCACGGTTTTGGTACGGATCCCTTACTTTTTTGAAAATATAATATACCCTATGTTCACCACGGATAGTGTAGCTTTCCAACGGTGAAAGAATTTTTCAAATCGGTCTAGTAGTTTCGGAGCCTATTCATTACAAACAAACAAACAAAAAATCAAAACTTTCCTCTTTATATTATTAGTATAGATATAAGTCATCTAGTACCCATAACACAAGCTCTGCTTAGCTTGAGGCTAGGTGATGTTGTGTGGCATTATTTATTTTTCCAGCATTAGATTTATTTATTTATGTATGTAACTACTACCAAGCTTCAACTGGATGTCAGAACTATTTTTAAACTAGCTTTAATGTTTTTTTCAGAGAGACATGCTAGTCCTAATAGTAACAGGAATATTCCGAGAGAGCAATACCGTCATGCATTCAGGCCGTATATTTCATTTCCGGAGAACTTTTGCGTTAAGGAACCAGAAGAATGGCTTAGTCTGGAAGTATGTCATCGCTAATGACATGCTGCATATAACGCCGGCGACGCAGCTTCAGTGCAACAGCTGTTTTAAGGTATAATTACATTAATTAATTATGTTTTTCTTTACTATCAATCACAGGTTTTTCTGGACTGGTTTCCGCAACTTGACCACAGGTGGGCCCTTTTTGGTACAGTAATATTATAAATACGAAATTTTTGATGTTTAGATGTATGTGTTGCCTCTTCACGTAGTTCTGGGCCTAGTCTAGGCCGCCTAGAACATATGCTATACTTTTTACAGCATAAATAAGTAGTTTTGGCGTGATAAGAAACATCCAAACTTTCGCATTATAATATTATGGGATGTCTCAGGGAAATATTTAAATTTACCACTGATTATAAAACGCTTTATCGTTTAGGATTTCTAGGGATTTAATGAAAACCCTTAGTCCACCTCAAATCACTAAGTTTACTACGACCTTCGATATGATAATACCCAAAACCGAAACGTCTACAGATCATACGTAGTAATTTGTCTCATATATGTATATTAATAACTACTTTCTACTTAAAACCCGCTATCCCTACCTCGGTGACCACCTAGGTGAGTAATATTTAAAATCAGCGCTGCATATTTTTTGCATATCAATACTGAGTCCCTTTGTCTGTTATTAATATTTTACTTTTGTGTAAACTCGAGTTAAGGTTAAGACATTTACAGGCAATAAATTACTAAATTTTTACAATATAATGTTGTTTTGTTTGTTTCAGCACCCGATTAGAAATCAGAACTCGCTGACTATGCTGGACCCAGAGCGCGATGAATCGGAGGCGATCGTAAACGCGTACACGCATATAACGCAATTGAAGAAAGAAGAGGCAGAAATGTAAGATATTCTAATTTAAATAAATAAATAATTCTTGACTATTTACACAGCATTACCTAGCCTCAAGCTAAACAGAGCTTGTGTTATAGGTACTAGATGACTGATATACATAATACTAATACATACATAGATATTTTAATTGTACATAGAAAATACCCAGAACATCCTAAACAAATATTTACAGATCGTAAAATTATTTGTTCCAAAGCGGGAATCGAACCCGCAACCTCCTGCGTCGCAGCTGTAATACAAATGCTGGAATAGGCCTCTACCCTATTTGAGCTCCGTGGCTGTCGTGGCGTTAAATGAAAATACACAGAACGAAGTTGCTTTCTGCCTTTCCTTTACCTAGTGGTCTTACGAAATCTACGGGCTGATTTGGAGTGGTATTTATAGATACTAGCGCGGAATATATGTGTCGAATGGTTTATAAACCATCCTCTTCTATTCATACATCTCTATCTATTTAAAAAACCGCATTAAAATCCAGTGCGTAATTTTAAAGATCTAAGCATACACAGGGACAGACAGACAGCGGGAAGCGACTTTGTTGTATACTATGTAGTGATATATACTAAACTGTCGGTGTTTGGTTTGTTTTCCAGTCGTCTGCGGCTTCACAAATGGGACATGCGGGAGGCCTTGTATGAATTCGTCGACGACATTGCAAAGAACAATGTGCAGTACCAAAATTTTGTAGATGACGACGATCTCTCCGATATGTCTTCTTTGATTGATGAGGATATGGTTGATTAAATAATAAGAATATTAAGTATTGTTTATTGTTTTATTTTACCATTGTTTATAATATTAACTGTAAAGACATGTGTTTTTGGTTAGCAGGTTTCTACCAAAAACACATGCCTCGGCATTAAGCCCACCCTTTGCATCTTAGTGTAATATTTTAAATAAATAAATAAACCGTAGGTATTTCCACCAATGGACAGGCCAGCCTTACTGGAGACACGTCAAGTGCGAGCGTGAGGCTTACCTATAACATGTTAAATCAATTTGTTTCGTCCAAATTATAAAAAAATTGTGTTACGATTACATTATAAAAAATGTTAAATAATATTAAATAACTACATAATACATGTTTTGTTACGCACCATGTTAGAACTTATCTATCTTGCCGATTCATATGTATGTTGACTTCTCTAATCCCGGAATTAAGAAAACTAGGTATCTCAGTAATCGTTCTGCGCTGGAGTTACGCATAAACCCTATGCAACCTTTAATACTAGTTTTACTCGTCCCTGATACGGACCCTAAACTATTTTAAGAAAATTCGTTTTCTCATACTTTTTTCGTACCTTATTCAATGCCTATTCAACGCCATGTCTTATTAGGATTACTACGGTATCCCATCTCACGTCTTGATTTTTTAGTTGTTTAAAAATCGATTATAACATAATAAACTTTAGTCGATTAATCGGTGTGCGTCAATTAATTAAATACCTGGCAAAGAGTATACAATACCTGGCAACAAAATTACCACGGCTTACATCAATGTCTACGTCATTACTACCATGCTGTCAAACAGAGAGAGAGAAAGTCCTTGGAGAAAATAGTTGTCCGGCTCTGTCGTATTTCCATCGTGAGAGTGAGACGGCCAATCTTTGTTTGTTTTGTGTTGAGGTGGAATGGATGGAAGGCGCACTAAGTGGGATTTTGGTCAATCACAAAGAAAGAAATAATCGTATCAATCAAACCAAACACTACAGTTCTTATTCTTACTCAAATCACAGAACAATATTTCATAACATACAGTGAACAGTTTATTGCTATCCCCTACACATCGATGAAGATAAGTGCTGGTGGCAACATGCCTGCCATCAACCAAGGAAACATTCAATTTGTGAACAACCCAAGCCCGCAATTGCAGGGCTCCATTCAAAGTTCCCCGACACAAAACAGCCCTCTGAGCGCTGGGAATAAGAATAACAACACTCCTGGTGGAGAATCACCTGTGCGTAATTGTTATATAGAACTTAATCCAATTCAAATATTCCTCAGCCTAAAATTTGTTGTTCCGTGACCTACACTTTCTGTATCTCTTTTGGTGGTACCTAAGCAAGAGGCTTTATAAATCCATAAGTCATTTAAATGTTCATTGCTTTGTAGGATTTCTATCATATGAACGACAACAATCAACATATGAACTAATTTTGAGCAAGACAGAAACTTACTTTAAGAAAGTTTGTGTGTAAGCCAGGGACGAGAAAGAAATCCTATAATTGGAATGTTTTCTTGTCCCTGGTGTAAGCATAAATAAAATAAAATGTCTATCCATTGGAGTGCCAATGGATAGACTTTATGCTTGATATAGCTACAAAGTGTTGCAGCCAGGTTGCAGCTATAACAATAAAAGTGTAATAAACAATGGACGGAATAGGTATTGGCTAATGAGAATCATACATTTACAGGTAATAACTAAGGCTCGCCTCCAAGATCTAGTGCGAGAAGTGAATCCAACCATTCAGCTGGACGAAGAAGTTGAAGAAATCCTCCTTTATTTAGCAGACGACTTCATTGACAATTGTCTTGAAAGTGCCTGCCGTTTTGCCAAGCACAGACATGCTCCTACTGTAGAGCTGAAGGATATACAATTGCATTTGGGTAAGCTTTTTATTTTAAATTCCTGAATTCAAACAAAGGAACTGACAATAAAAATAAAAAAAAAGTAGGGGTCAGCTTTCGAGACGTGATGCTGCATGCACTTTTTTAAAATGTTTCAAAATACAACTTTATTTACACAAAAATATAAGAAAATTATTGACATAATACAAAAGTTGCCCGCGCGACGTCACGAGGCGCAATGCGATGTAGCGCATCGCCTATATCTCTAGGTCGTTTCGTGTCACTTCTCAAAGGCTGACCCTTATTCCTCCGTCAACATAAAGCTTGACCTTATGACTCCACACATTTCCCATTTGTAAAAAGACATTACAATAATTACTTACAAATGGTTTTTGATATGAATAGTACAAGAGAATCATTATTTTTTTATCTTTTTCAGAAAGAACCTGGAACATGTGGATCCCAGGCTTCGGTAATGAAGAAGTGAAGCCGTACAAGCGTTCCGCCATGACAGAGGCTCACAGGCAGCGACTTGCACTCATTAGGAAGACATTGAAGAAATACTGAATGAGAAAGTAGAAGAAATACTGAAAAAGATGTTGAAGAAATATTTTGCACATTAATTTCTTTATAAAAAATATTTAATTGTCAACTGATATTTTCTCATTTCACCTCATTTAGAATATTGATCTATTATCTAGAATATTGTTTGAACAGTGTTTTGGTTTTCAATAAAACGAAAAATAATACACACAACTTTATTGATAAATTAAAATGATGCAAAATGTGATAAAAGATGTCATACACAAAATAAATTTACAATAAAATTCATCACATTGAAATTACAATATTCCAAATAAGTCAAGAGTGTAAATAAGTATCTGTTCAATAACTAATGGTATAAAAAATAATCACAGACTTAGGTCATGTGATGTTTTAGATATGAACGAACAAGATCAACATTTATAGTGCTTTTGGAATGTTCAGAAAACAAGTATAACAAACAACCAACATTCAGTGTGAACTGGTAGAACAATTAAAAAGACGAACAAAATACTTTATAAACTTATTATTGTAGGTAAGATACGGTAAACAGCCTAATAAAGAAGACAGGTCATGGCTATGCCATCTATTCAGGTTCAAAGCTAAGTAGATAAGCCCTAATAACTATGGAAATTGTAATACTTATGGTAATTTACCCCCAAAACAGTCATCTATGCCTATTTGGCTTTATAGTATTTTAAGCTTTACTGGCTAGTCAAGCAATCTACAAGAATAACCAAAACCCATTTCGGACAACAAGACAGTGATTTATATCATACAATCACTGTTCTTAAGTTTTGCTGTGATTAAGGTCAAATACAATATCAACTCTGACTGATTAAGATACCTACATGATGCTTGATGACCAATGACAAATGAGACCACAAAACTCTTTTAGTTAATTGTGTCAGAGTTGGTATGTGCGGTTTAAATACTAACTATTCAGGAAGACTGCTGGCAGTCCATAGCAACAGAACAGCTAAATAAACTAGGCTGGTGCTTTACTCACTAAAATAAAGTAGTATTCTTAATCTAACTACGATTCGCCTAGCTAGTACAACTAACTTTGGGAAACAGAATCATAAAATGTTCTATTTGACTGCGGTTTTTTTTCGACGACTGCGGTCTTTTTTTTTACCTAAAGAATTCGTGCTGCCACTCTACACAGCGGTTGTGTTGCGCCGCAAATGCGTTTCGTTTGAAAAATATTACAGCTCTGCTGAGTCACAAAGATCTGTATTTTCTCAGCCGCTGCGCTAGTGTGGATTTACGCATATTAGTCACTTGTAGAAAACTCATACCGTGCGTTTTCAGCACTCAAAGTGTTAATACCCATATAATATTTAGACTTAGACTAACTAATAGGTTTATCTCTCCCGATATTCAAATCTGTGCAACCGCCACGCACAGAGGCTACGCACGTGTGTAGCTTCTCTTTGCATGAACATGTATGTGATAACGACCACTGCAACCCACGCACGAGATAAATGACGTCATTGCTCCACACGGGGCTTGCTCGAATATGTCACCCACACAGCTCAAAGCTATACACGCGGTACACGTAGACCCACGTTGCCTAACAAACGAACCCACGCAGCTAAAATGCGCTTCGTGGCCGTGCAGTGTGTGCAGCGGTTAGGGGCTACATACACGGGCAATTTAAAGCAGTCAGGATGCGAATGCTTTAAGCTACGACTGCATAGTGAACTATGCAACTGCTCGAGCGGTTCCGTGTATATCTAATCTATAAATAGAAGACTGTAGTTCACTATGCAGTCCAATCTTAAAGCAGTCCTGATTGCTTAAAGCTGCCCGTGTATCTAGGACCTAAGACAGCCGCTCAAGGCCAATCTAGTTACCACTATTCATAACCATAAACCTTTCACACTAGAAGTTTCTTCTACAACCATTTTACGGCAACCGTCTTCTTAAGCTAGTCACCTCTAGTCACTGACAAAATAATAATACTTAAAGTAACATATGCCTAATCAAATCACACGATAAGTAATATTTTACTAAACGCTGATAAGCCCGTGACCAAATAGACGCATAGCCGAAAAGCTTAAAAAAGAAGGTCTTTTCGGTCTCTTCTCTTCTTTTCCCCACGTTTTCAGACGAACTAGACGTTTGATAACTTAGGCTACAGCGGTAGCCTTTTTCGGAATGTAGAGATGATCTGATGGGCCCACTTTCTTCCAATGCAGCGATTTGGACATGATGGCAGCAGGGTTCTGAAAAGAAGATAAATATGATTAAAATTTACTCACCCCATAATTATTATCTTTTTTTTTTTTTTTTTTTAAATAAAATCTAGTATGTATTTATTCAGCAATCACGTCTTGTGTGCGCTGGATCTGAGATCGTGTCTGCCACTCTACCGGGTTCTGACTGAAAACCAGCGCTCTTTGATTACTATGAGTTTCCTTGACACACTCAGTGAAGTTTTATATGTATAGGCAGTGAATAAACAGACAGACAATTTCTTGTATGAAAAATACAAGTTGCCCAAACACATGTATTCTAAATACATGAGGATAAAACAGCGATTCGGCCTAACAGCCTTTTCGTGGGTAGCTTAGTTATGAAAATTCTGCGAGTTTTGGGTTTTAGTCATTTTCCACCGCTTAGGCTACGTTACGCATCTCTGCAGTGCAGTGTGCAGCACCACATCTTTTGTATGCGTGTACATACATAAAAAGCTAGCATTGGCTGTTACCAATGAAATTGTTCAATCATAGAGTCAACTGTCAACATCAAAGTTCAAAGAGGACTGAATTAATAAACGCATAAATTGTCTGTCTGAAACAGACACATATTGCCAATAACAACGTAGTCAAGTCAACGCTATACGTCTGACTGACGACATTATAGATCCCAAGACTCGATGATTCATGAATCAATCAATGTGAAAATAAACAAAACAGTGACTAATGGAAGTGCCCAATAATAACAACACACAATCGAAGAAATTGCCAATAAACAAAATATCTAAGTACCTATACTTAATAATTACGCGTCAAAATAAATGGTAGATAGTAAGTTTAGGTATGACAATAAATAACGAATTGTACCTACATAATCAAATCTGAGACGTAATAATGTCTGAGTTCGAAAACGTGGCGAAATAACGGTAAAGACTTTAGCAATTATTTACAAAATCAAGTATAGCCGAATTTCACATAGAGGATTCAAGGTTCCATGGTGTAATGGTTAGCACTCTGGACTTTGAATCCAGCGATCCGAGTTCAAATCTCGGTGGAACCTTGTTCTTTTTGCTTTCTTCAGCGCTTCTTATAATCTTATTTTTTGCGTAGGCAAACCCACACCAATTTCTATTAAAAAGTGGTTAATACGGTACTGCGTTTGGATAATGTTCTCTGAATCTAAATTTTTAAAGAATTATACCAGAACAACACAGAAAAGTATAGGAAAATGATTAACAAAATAAAATGCAACCTCAACAAATAAAACTCGTAACAAAGTGGGGATATAAGGAAAAGCGATGTTTCCTGCCCAAGAGGTAAATCTAATAAATCAAATAAATAAAAAATATTTCGCAATTTTTAATGATCTGGAAATGGTCCCATGAACAAATTATTCCTGAGGGATTAATATTTATTCAGTCAAGCTGAAAAAACAACATCTAGACGACAAATCAAGACTTGCTAAATAAATAAAAAGTATCTAAAGCATCATCACATCACGGAGCAAATGGTTTCCATGGCAACGGTGTCATCCTCAAACAAAATTAGACTCGAATTTCAACTAGATGTCGCCACTTGAAAAATTATCGAAGTGTTCCTTCCAAATCCAATCAATATTTAGGAATTTAAAATCAAACCGACTTTAATAGGCTTCTAGAACACGCTTAATATAGGATGTACTAGATGTAAGAAATTACATAGATTAGATTTTAAGAATCCCCATATAAAACCGGTTCTGGACCGTGGTCGCCTGTATGAATACTATATTAAGCTCTGTATTAGATACACCATTACCTTGAAGTTTTAGGAGCATTGCCAAATGCGATCAAGTTCAATGACATATTTTACAGTCTAACAAAACTGCTTTTCACGACACAGCTCAAAAGTTATAATGAATATACATAGTTGTGAAAACAATTCCGCTTCTTTGAAGGTATTTAGTCTTTGTAGATAAATTAAATTATGAAAACATTTTCATGAATAAATCTTGCCTTGGAAAACATTACACTGCTAGATGAGAATCGTTTCTTTTCTAAATCATATTTCCATGGAATATACATGGATAGAAGATAGAAAATACTTATATTGCACACTTCATGTATGAGAAACTATGTACAAAATCTTAAAAAATAAGTTACAATTGGTGATCTCTACCAGACAACCATGATATTACCAGTATTCGAACTACAAATGTAGAGAGACCAATCATTCACAGGTAATCTAATCGACCTTTCAGCCAACTCTTGTAAAATTGGATTATTAGGGGAAGCCCAGTTATCGACCGGAGTTGGTCGCGTATCGCGCTTCTTAGAATCTAACGACTTAGATAGCTTGTCGCAAACACTCGGATACAAAATCAGTATCTACGCACGTAGCAGTGTACTTGGGTACATACTTATATGTGATTTATTTGAACAAGGAAAGGTGTGGCGTGGCCGATTAGATAGAGGTTCTACTATGCACAATATTGACGACGTGGCTGCTGTTGCTATTGGCATAAGAAAAAAGTAATGAAGGGCCAAGAACAGAGAAGAAGAAAGAAACATCATAGAAAACATTTTTTAGGCTAAACTAAATCTTTGGGCTAAACGAAAAAATTTGATTGTTTTGGAAATATATTAATAAACCGACTTTAGGATAGACAAAGAATGGACAAGAAGGAACAAGTGGTATTTGAAAAGATATTAAAGGTAAACGAAATAAGCGTAACGGTAACGGATACGAAAGGTTCGATTCGATAAGATCTCAAAATATACGATACTTACGTCATCCTAAAATTTAATCTAGACAGCTTGTAAAGTTTACAAGCTGTCTAGATTAAATTTACAATGTAAACCATCGAACATTTGTGAACAGAGATTGTATTATGTATTACTATACGATAGTTTATAATTTATCTATCCCATTACACATTGTAAATGCAAGTGGGTAAATAACTTTGAAAACGATCGCGATCTGCCAATTATAGTTGGCTAATGCCCATGTGCCAATGGCCAGGTAATAAATAAGCTGACGAGCATCCGGGTATTTTTATCATAATTGATTTTGGGTAGCTTTCAGAATATTTCTATCTGCTCAGACTGTATTTTTTTTATTGATTACGATAAAGGCCTGTTTACCTATAACAGGCATCTTAATATATAATTAATTTTATTTGATAATCTATGGTATAAAATATTACTTGTCTAAGTGCTTATTTTGTAAGCCTCAAGAAATAAATGCTATTGACTTTGACTTTGACACGTGCCTTAGCTTACAAAAAAATATTATACAGACATACAGTACAGAGTGTTTATACGTATTAATATTTCATATCATTCATTTATTTATTTCACAAACAATTTAAATTGTGTCGGAAATGTTACATAGGCTTATAAATATAGACAATTAAAAGATGAGTATACAAAAAAAATCTACAAATATAAAAAAAAATATTACAAGTAAACAATGTCAAATACAAATAAAAATGTAAAATAATTATAATAAAAATGTCAAAAATATTCATTAAATAAATTTTTCTTTATACTATATGTTAATGTTAAATTATTTATCACAGATTCTCAGACTTCAATTTGTTGGCACAGAACTCCTCCAAAGAATAGTAGCACTTCTTTAATATCTCCAGTGTATACGCTGACAGACACACTTTGATTGTTCTTTAAAAACTAAGACCGACTTCGTATCCCCAATTTTATACTGCTTTTCTTTTGCGGGTAAAATACGTATCTCTATAAGATTTTTATGGCCTCTGGATTATTCTCTATAGAATAGAAGAATTTCAAATTCGGTACATAATTGATAGAAAAATCGTAAATTAAAAAAAAACATACAACTGATCATAGAACCTCATCCTTTTTTCGAAGTCGATTAAAAAGGCGTACGAGTACACCTCTTTTTAACAACCTTACCTAGGACAGAATATCTGTATTTTCACAATAGTCATTTATAACGAGACATTTAGCAAGATTAGATTTTTGAGTTTTCCAATATTTCGGCACCCTATCATGACCACGGAATAACTGAAGACACTGCGAGTGAGTTTTTATTAGCAGACGTCTATCCTAATTTTTTTGTCTTTTGCTACGAACTTTACCACAACGTTCCCTGATCATGGCGCAAAAAACTGTGCCGAAAAAATGGAAAAATCCATGCCTAAATAATCCCGTTATAAATGACTTTTGTGTTAATAACCATGATAGTGTTAAAAGTTCAATTATATTAAAAGTTTTCACCATTTCAATCAAAAATAGGCTGTGATTTATCATTATCAGTAATCAATATAATATTACCGTAACCACAGAGCTATACCGTGACACAGGGTAATAGAATAACGAAGGTGATTTAACTATTATAGGTATAAACGCTAGACGACAGGGTGCTGTGGCGCTCATTGATTAATTTGATTAATTCATCATCATGAGCCTATGTTAGTTCACAGCTGGACCTAGGCATCCCCCAATGAGCGCCACAGCACCCTGTCGTCTTCAGCTTGACTCATCCAGCATCTGCGAGCAGTCTTTCGCAGGTCGTCATTCCACCTGGTCGGAGGGCGTCCTACACTACGTTTACAGAGTCGTGGTCTCCACTCAAGAACACGTTTGCAGTGGATTGCTATAGGCTGATGATGATTTGATTGTAACTTTCTTTGTTAATAAAGTTTTCAATTATACTAATATTATAAATTCTAAAGTGATCTTGTCTGTTTGTTTGTTACCTATAAACGGCCAAACGAATCTGAATGGAATTTGGCAGGGAAGTAAACAAAATGCCAGGGACGGACATAGGCTACTTAAAATCCGCGTGTGAAGCCGCGGGCAGCAGTAAGTCTCCTTTAATATATCGCTGTGAATAATACAAAGGCAACATTGTGAAAACATCGTTCACTTTTATGTTGTTCCTTTTAACATCAACAAACAATAGATTAAGTACTTATCGCATTATCTAGAATGGAGCACAGATAATAACGGAATCGAAATCAATATGTATATTTGATCGACCTACCTTTCTGTGTTTTATTCATACTAATAATAAATTCTAAAATAGTAATATGTCTGTCTGTTACCTTTTCACGCCTAAACTTCTTAACGATATCCCAGGGACGGATATAGGCTGAATTGTATACCAATAAAAAGCGTGCGAAGCCGCGGGCAAAATCTTTATCAATGTTCACTTTTTATTCATCTCAAAGTTGGCTATTTTTGTAGCTCTTTTATATGTATACCGCAACTAATTGATTTCTTTAAGTTCATTCTACATAGTTACGTTTTCATACCAAAACACTAGGAAATATTATATCAAATTAATGTATTTTATACAACTAGCTACGCCCTGCGAGGATATCTACATATGTTTCAAATGGTTTTTAAACCTACCTCTTGAATCACAATAAATTAAAAAAAATCGCATCAACATCCGTTGCGTATAATACATCTAAGCATACATAGGGACAGACAGACAGCGGGAAGCGACTTTGTTTTATACTATGTATGTAGATGTAGTGATTTAACAATCAATTGGTACAATAAAGAGTTATGTAAGTATATTGTATTGTAAAGGTTGACGATGCATGCATACTCTACTAATCTCTACCTGCCAATATTAGTTGGAATCTCGTAGGAACCCACCGATATGCGCAAAGATTACATATTTTGCATAGTTAATAAACACATTGCATAAAACAATGGTGCTAATTCATATAGCCTAGAATAAATTATGTAGCTCTATGTACTGATTGACATACAGTTAAGCAACAGCAAATTAGCAGTAAACAAGCGTAATTTCAAGCAGTAACAATAAATACGAACTAGATTTAGCCAGCTGTAGTATGGCGTTGTTTTCTAATTCTCCATACAAACGAGCTATGACATTGGCATTGAAATTTCCTCATTACGGATTGTACTGAGCAATAAAATAATAATATCATGTGTAGGATATATTAGAAAGGATATCTTGAATTCCTCGCACTTAGTTGCATCATAGTCTCTTATAAAAATAATAGCTGCGCCCCTCAGCTTTGCCCGCATGGATGATATTAGTTGATTTAACACTTTCGAGTGCTGAAAACGCACGGTATGAGTTTTCTACAAGTGACTAATATCCGTAAATCCACACTAGCGCAGCGGCTGAGAAAATACAGATCTTTGTGACTCAGCAGAGCTGTAATATTTTTCGAACGAAACGCATGTGTGGCGCAACACAACCGCTGTGTAGAGCGGCAGCACGAATTTTTTAGGTAAAAAAAAAAGATCGCAGTCGTCGAAAAAAAACCGCAGTCAAAGTGTTAAAAGAATGGTTTTCCGGAAATAGCTTACTGCTTAACGTTGACAAAACTCATGTTCTAAAATTTGGCTTAGGAGCAAAGGGGAGTACTAATAGCGCTATGATTGACAGAGCACTTGATGAAAGGGATGTACCAAGAAGTGACGAAATTAAATTTTTAGGAGTATGGCTTGATACAAAGTTAACGTGGGAAACTCATATAGACGAGCTATCAAAAAAACTGAGCTTCGCAACGTATGCGATTAAAAACATAAAGAAATAGGCGGAGAGAAAGCAGCAAGGGATGTTTATTTTGCTTATTTTCATTCTCTTATGAGCTATGGACTAATGTTTTGGGGCACTGCAGCTGATTGCAATCAAATATTTGTTCTGCAAAAGCGATGCATTCGATACATACTAGGCTTAAAATATATAGACTCCTGTACATGTAAATTCAAAGAACTTAATATTATGACCATGGCTAGTGAATTAATTTATCAAAAGTCTATATGCTAGAAAATATTGAAGATGTTGATGTGAAGCTATGGCTGACACATCTTTATTTTGTGAAGAAAATTCTGATACTTAATAATAAGCGAGATCTAGTACATTGTAGTACAGTATACAGAGTACATTGTACATATTTTATGTAATTTTTCAACATGTATAAGTGCTTAAAATAAGTTTAAAGATTAAAATAAATGACTTTTTCTATTTAAAAAAACCGTATCAAACTCCTCTAAGCATACATAGATTAGGGACAGACAGACAGAGGGAAGCGACTTTGTTTAATACTGTGTAGTGAAATATTAAGATACGTACTGTACTGATCGATGTTACGGTACCTTTTGCGGCGAGCATGAATAGCTTATCGATCCCAGGCTTATAGCTACATCGATGCAAAATTTCAGCCCGATCCGTTCAGTAACTAGTTTCGGCGTGAAGAAGTAACAAACATCCAAACTTTAGAATCTATAATATCAATGTGATGTGTTCTGATTCGCTACGCTTAATATTTAGAAACTAACGGTGCCCGCGGTTTCACCCACATATAATTAGCTAATGTTTTTTTGCGGTGAACCGAATTCGAGTTTATCGCGAGCAGACTTTGTTTTATAATAATGTTGTGATAAAAACTCACGGCCCTTTGACTACACACGTGTTTAGCATCCTGTTTTAATTAGAATAATCATGTATGTATGACTATGCCCTGCTAAATACATGTGATATTGTGATAATGAGGGGTCACCTTGTACGTCATTCTTAACGCATTCACTGCCGAGCCACCTGCTACACGGTGTGGGGATGGAGATGGCCTTCTGATTAGGCCATGAAAGTGTTTAATTTCACAAGTGTTCACGTGTTTCCACCTTTCATTCTATGTGATATCGACTTTTATACAGATGAGCAATGTGGCCGTAGGAAAAAGTAAGTACACCTAGGTACAATGTAATAATTACTCGTTTACTTACACATGTTGAGCTACTTCTAGATTGATTGCAACAGTCTGCATTTAGCTCAATTATTTCAATTCTAAATACTAGTTTTAATTTGTTTCTATTATTTGATTGTCAATAAATATCTTACACAATAATTAACAATAATTCTTGGTGATTTTTTGTGTAATCAAATTATAATGTGAAGTAATAATTGTGAATGTGTTGCTGTTTAATGAATAATGACCAAACCAACTTGATAATAAATTTCATATAAATAAAACTATTTGGTGATCGCGTAAGTTTATAAAATTCATCTCAAGTCTTATAATAATCCGTAAGTAACGAAATGAAATACGCGTGAGAATTCACTGTCTTCATGCCAAATGAGTCGCATTGCAACGGCATTGTGAAATTTTAACGATCGAAATGAAAAGCAAAAGGAAATGGGGTTGCCGTAATTGCTTCCTCGAATTTCATAATTGGTTTTCCTGAAAGCTAAAACTTACTTATAGAAGACACATCCTACTAATATTACAAACGCGAAAGTTTGTATGTATGGATGTTTGTTACTCTTTCCGCCTATTATGATGACGGTGTGATCTGTCTAACTAACGGTAACTGTCTGTAGTAACTAACGGTAACCATTATCATCAAACTATTAGTAGTCCTCTGCTCATAGGCCTCCACCTAGGAGCGCCATAGCGCCCGTCTTCAGCTCTACGCATCCAGCATCTGCCTGCAATCAGCAGGTCATCATCTTATCTGGCTCGAAGGCGTCCTACGGTAACCAGTCTCCTGAAATTGGCGATGGAGTGGTCCACAAAGTCTGTAGTAACTAACGATCTCTACTGAAATTGAAAACGCACGACTCTATGTCATGCTCGAATAACTTGTTTGGCTGACGATAGAATGACTAACAGTTACAGGAAGTTGCGTTGCGTTGCGACAGACGGGTAAGCAAAGATAATCGCTTCAACGAAATAAACTTTATAATCATCCACAGACGGATTTTTTGTTAATATTAATAGTTTATTATTAGATTTAAGTGTGCAAAAAGTATTTTCTGTATATATATCTAAGTTCGATAATTTGATATAACAAAACCTGCGAGGAAATAGCTGAGCTGAGTCAGTCACCTAGGTTATACCAAGGTAGGTAATCGACGCGACCGACTGTGTCCAATTTTTCCTTAGAATTTATTTCTGCCCATCTTTGTCACGGTTCGCCAGAAGACAAGACTGGCGGACTATACTATACCAACCTATTTGGACGGATCTCAAAACTTTGACTAGGTACGTAAGTAGGTTTACTTTACAATAATGAGTATTTTATATTGTATTGTTTATTCCTTACCTTAGCAACCAGCTTCCCATCATCTCCAATCAGGAACTCCTCCAGTCCAAACACGAGAGGCGACGGGTTACCCAAATGGAAGATTCTAGAAGATGTTCCTCGAGTAACTCTGAACTCTATCGTCCCAGCCATAAGGACATTTGTGATCATGTACACGGATTTCTTGCCTTTTAGATCTGGAATGAAAAAGTTTAGAATGTGGATTTGAATTTCGAACTTCCCGAGTCGATGATTGTGTTACCGCGCAACGGCAAAACTTTCACTACATAAGTAATAGATACTTTATACTACTCAGGGTACAGTCAATTGCATTGTGTATCTTATCTAACTTATAGTGATGTTCCGACTATAGTCGGCAACTAGACGGTAAAGCCGACTATCCAGACTCTTCCGTAGTCGGCGACTATCCGGCTTCTTTGTATGACATGTAAGTAATTCTTAATACATTTTATGTGGGAGGGGAGGACCTTAGATAAAAACTTTTTATTGAAAGTAAAAATATTAATTAACAATCAAAGTTTTTATTAAAAAGTTCATAATTTTATTTAACAATACTTTGTCATATATTGCAGATTTTGCGACGTTAAAACTTGACAGGGACCTAAGGTACGCACGTTATAGTACCTAAACTAGATAAACAAGCCTAGATTTTTAGATGCTGGTGCTGGTTGCGGCAAGCTGAAGTCAGTAGCTATGGCGCTCATTAGGGGAAGCTTTTGTCCAGCAGTGGACTATCATAGATGATGAGGAACATAGATAGGAAAACAAACCTTTGATATTCTCCACATCCAAATAAATATTATTTGCCAACTCCCGGTTCTTAGGTACGATATTTTTACTGAAGTTTACCATGATCACTCTCACTTTGTTCTTGATCGCTTCATCTTGAAGGGTGATCTGCAAAAATAAAGGTTTTTACTTTTTTGTCAAACTTTCGATCGTTTCATGAAATGTCTAATGTTGTTGTTTTTATGAGATCATTTTCCACATAAAGCGAAAAAATGCTCCAAATCGGTCACATAAATGACGAAGAAATTGCGAGACGTGTATAAAGACAGCCGATAAAAAATACATACAGCCGAACTTAGAACTTTATCTATTGTTTTTCTTCGGTTAAAAACAAATTCAGTTGTTTGTTTGGATTTGAAATTAGAACTGATTTCTCCACCAATCTATTATCAGGTTTAACATTCTACCGTGTAAAGATATTTTAGATTCGAATGTTTCGAATCGATTTGATGAGTCTGCGAATCGACTTATAAATAGGTCGATTGGTTTACAAACAGTCCAACATGCCGGCTGCAATGCATTAAGTCGAACATGAACGAAATGTTCAGGTTCGTAAAGGTTGACAAGGTTGTGTGCACGTACGCACGTCCTTGTTATACTGGCTTCAGTTCGCGGCTTCGTACTCATTGTTTTTAGGATATAATCTTCATATTGATGCTGAATTTCAGTTTGAAGTAATTTAGTAGCATATAAATGATAGAGCAGGTACTTTACCAAAACAATGGTATTGTCTCAAAATTGACCTTTGATAAAATTAACTACAGGTTCCTATGACAAATAAAATATTAATAAATAATGCTGGAAAATCCACACAGCATCATCTAGGCTCAAACTAAGCAAAGCTAATATACCTAGAAGTATTGAGGATAAGTACATCATCAAATGAACATTACATTTATATTATATAAACTAGCTGCGCCCCGTGGTTTCACCCGCGTGGTGATAGATATGTTTTTTGGATAATATACTATATATCTTTATATATTGTAGCCTATGTGTTATTCTGATGTATAAGCTATATTATTGTATAAGTTTCATTATAATCCATTCAGTAGTTTTTACGTGAAAGAGTAACATACTTACAATCCATTTATAATATTAGTAGGATTATACTGTGTTTTTTGTTGTTTTTTTGTCTGTTTACATGTTACCTGTAAGTCGTCTTATATTTTCTGTATCAAAGTTTGTTGGTGTGTTTGTGTCTACTACATATATTTTTTTCTTTCTTACATTTTGGTTATATCTTGATAAACAAATGAATTAATTAATGAATAACATTTATTTACAATATTACATGAATTAATATAGTAGGAGGTACATACATTGGTGGTCTTAGTATTGAGTAGGTATCACTATATTCGACTTGTGTGATGTTTACTTTGTAGGTACATGATTATTTGCTACAAGTATCTAGTCAACATATGTATGGCATGTTTTGATACAACCTATTTTAACACCGGTAGCAGCAGTTGCATTAACTGGCTATAATTTATTTTATAGCAGGGGATTTACTCAATAAGTGTTATATAAATAACTGTTATCGTAAAATGTTAAATGGGAACACACCTTTAAAGGTAATCTCTAGTGCAAAGATTATCCAATTCAGTAAACAAGATATAGCTGACACTGGCAAAGTCATATTTTCTAATCTATATCATAAACAATATTATTTGTAGACACACCTACAAGCTAATATTGTATATGTGAAAGTAACTCCATCTGTCTGTCTCTCTGTCTTGCTGTTAATGTTTCACGTCTTAACAGCTTAATAGATCTTAATGATATTTGACTCCGACATTAATGGTATCTCAGAAAACAAGTTACTTTTATACCAGGACAAGAAGTGCAAAGCTGCAGGCAGAACCTAGTATGCCTAAATTAAATACTATAACTAAATATTCAAATAAATTAGGTAGGCTAGTAGGTGAATCAATGAAAGAATTTGATTATGATGAAATTAGACAGGTGATTTTTTTTTTTTGACTAAAGACTTATCTGCAAACAATCTCACCTAGTTTTGGCATAAAACATATATTATAAGTATAGTAGTAGTAGAATAAAGTAACATGACAATGTTAAGAACAGCTTATTGAAAAGCAATAGTTTCCTCCTTCCTATCCTTATAGTTTAGGTATTTTTAGATTCTGTTGCAAACTATGATTTAGATTACTTAAATAAGCAGTACCAAATTTGGAGTCACAATCTCAGATTAGGCTTATAAACAGTGAGTCCTTTTAATATACCTTTGTTCCTACGAGGACAGGTCAAGGTCAACCGCAAAGTAGAACCTAAGTAGACACATGGTTACTGTGAAGGTTGCAAGCAGCAATAGCAAAAAACATCGAATCCACTCACCTTTACGCTCTCGTGAGGAAACTTAAAGTCACCGTCTTGAAAGTCGCCACTGTCCAACCATTTTACGTATTCCGCGTTAGATTTCTTCCTGTTTATATTTTTATTCAGCTCCCCGAGAGGCGTGAACATTTTACCGTTACTTTCTTTGTCGTTTTGTATAAAAAGAGACGTGCAATTATACAAATCAGCCTCTGTTATATGTGGGATACACACTAACTGACTGCCTCCAATTTCGATCTCGATTTCGTCTCTGATAAACGGCCATGCGTCTTCCAGTTTCAATGACTTCAGGTTATCCAGGCTCACATCCTTGCGGATCTCGTGCCCGAACAAAGATTTAACCACAACTTTTAGCTTTTTCGGCATTATTATTAATTCACTGTGAAGAATTCACAACCAAAACAAACGTTCGTACAACACAAATGTCAAAAATCGACTGACTGACTGACTGAACAAGAACACATTTTTCGTTCATTCGTTCGTTTCCGTTTGTTGATTCAATTCGGCTATGCTCGGTTAATGATGACAGAAAATCGATTCGCTTCAGAGAGTAACGAGTTAGAAAAGGACGGCTAGATAAGCAGATTTTCAGTCTCGTTAACGCGTGTTGGCGCGAGATTCAACTTATGTGGTCTACAATAAAACTATCAGTAAACTGAAAAATATTTAGCCACAAATCGTACACCATTTTCTAAGAACTCATAATAAAATCAAAAATCTATTATTTTCACAAATCTCGCGCCAATTCGTTGTGAACCACCCCACTGCATAGCCGTAGAAGCGGAGGGACGAAGGACATTGCTGCGTTGACTGCTACAATTTCCTTTCTTTCCTTGCTTATATAAGGTGTAGAGCTAAGAGAGTGCAAGGAACTAAGATCAAGCCGCCTTAGGCTGCTTGAAATAAAATGTACTGGCTGCGTTCCGCTACGTAAGATTGGCCACGGAATATCCGTTCATCGAGGCGCTAGTGTAATCTCTAAAAATATGCTAAAAATTAATTATTATAGTTAGTATATACATAATATTAACAATATAGGTATATAGCTATAATAACTAGGTGGTAATTCTGTGTATGTAATAAATTATTATGTGGGTAACGCCGTGTGGTGCTGGGGGGTGCTCAGAATTTGCACCAACCCCATATCATCCCGCGTGTCGGTGTCGCAATAAGTTCAGTAAAATTTTATGTACCTACCAACATACCAATGATGCAATAAACAAATGGCATGAAGCGACTAAGGTACCTATATATCCACCGGGGGGCGGGCAGCAGTGCCCCATGCAGAGCAATCTACCACCGAGGTGTGATCTCAACTTGTATGCCAAGCGTGAAGATTACGGGCATTATCCCCCCATGAGATTAAAGCCGTTTGGGCGCTTAGGGGAGGCCTGCGTCCAGCAGTGGAACAATATAGGCTGTTGAGGTGAGGTGATTATAAAAGTATATTAATCTTCTTAGAATAATCTAGAGTATGGTAGATAGACAGGTACCTACCTAACTAAATGTCATAAGTCTAAACAGTCAGACATGGCTTCCACGCGCACAGCACGCACCCACTCTACAATTTCATGTGATTACGTGCATTTTTGCACGAACCAAGCGATCTTTCAGGAACTGCGCCAATTTTTCAAGTGTGACGTAATTTGGCGCGAAATTGTGTGACGGCATCATAACCCATCACATGATTGTGGTGACTCATAAAATATTCATTCATTATCGTTCCTACAATATTTTAAGTGCTCTACGGGTACAAGTGTTCTTATAAAAGACTGGATTCTGCCTGCGGCTTCGCATGCGTTTTATTGGAATAAGAAAAAGCCGATGGTCCAGCTCTGTGTGCGAAATTTCAGTCCGATCCATTCAGTAGTTTTGACGTAGTCTTCAGCCGAACATCTTTATGACGACACAAATTTCGCGTTTTGATTAACGTTCATAACAGAAATGTCTATTTATTTACTGGACCAAACTTACCTATGCAACTCCTGATCTTAGATTAAATCTTAGAGGTTTCCACTGCACTGCCTTTATTTTCCTTGACTGCCGTCTTCTTATGAATGCGCCTAGCCTGCCAGCATGCCACCGCCCTATTTTGTAGGTATTTAAACATAGTGATTAACGAAACCATTTCATCAAGTCAAACTGTGAATTTTTTTATAAATATTTAGTGACTTACAAAAATTATAAAAAGTTCAGTCATAATATAGAAAAATCAATACAAAATAACTTTGGGTATATTTTCTATGGAGTGAAGTTCATTACTTCTAACTGAAACTAAAAAGAGATCTGTAACTTTTGACTAGATGATTTTTTGTAAATCTTTTTATCGGAATTTTAAAATCTCTTTTCTAAGTTTTAAATGATTTTAAAAATCATCAAAATATCACAAAAGCATAACCTCTGTTGGAATACCTAGCCTTATGGGTAAGGTAAAAACAAAAAATATTGGACCTAAATAATACTTTAATATATCAATATTTTATAATAGAGCTATAAATTAAAACTGTGGTAAAGCTAAAATACTTATTAGTTAAGAGAGCAACATTAAGGAAAAATATTAGTAAATATAACCAAGAAAAAAATATAATGTAGCTGGAATGTTTAAATACAAGATAAGATTTAACATGATCAGTAGAACCTTATAGAATGTATAAACAGAGTGCAGAAAGAAATTATATACATTTCTGAATTGAATAAATAATAACATACTAACAACATAACCTAATAAAATCCAACTTATTTCGTTAGAATTGTATAGTTATTTAATTTACCAGTAAGCTGTGCCAAGTGAGAACATTTTTTTTGCTGTTTAGGTGAAGTTTAGCTAAGACCTTATTTAAATAATTTATTATTTTGTCAGCTTTTTTTGTAAATTTATCATTTTTTATGATAAGACATCTGCATACCAGCGTGAGACATAATTAATAATATTATTATAACATTTCTATTTTTTACTAACAATAAAGCTGTACTCCAATTTGTCCAGGTTTTTCATAAAGGGCATATTTTAGTATGCAACTAAGTAATGCAAGCAAGATGCATTATGTTGTTGATGTTCAATATTTAAGCTTATCACACTGACAATAGGTAAATGTACATTATCTACTTTTTGTGTACATTGGGAGAAGCAGTGGATTGAAAAACAGAGGACGCTGACATTAGGTTCTCAATGTATTGTCCGAGAACTTGATTTTCTGATCGGAGCTTCAAGTTTTCCTCTTTCACAGAGTCCACTCGTTGTGACAGATCTGAAATGAGATAAACATTGGGACTTAGACAAAGTTGAATGTTTAGATGCAAGAAGACTGCTTCACTTCTGAAATTACCCTAAGTTAATTATAAATGTTTCTTTGTATTCATTATAACAAAGAGCTACTTCCTCAAATAAGATGAGGCAAGAACTTCCTACTCAAATCTAACACGTCAACAAAGCAAACTAAATGAGATCATACCATCCAGTGTGTTTTGTAATTCCAACACTTGTGATATTAGGCGAGCCTTTTCTTCTTGCTCATCAATGCCGGAATCTTGTTCAAAGCTGGCAGGCCCATTCAGCCCCGGGCTAGAAGAGCCAGTGTAGGAGCTGGGAATTGAATCCAATGACCGTCCATGGTTGAGGCGATGATTGCTCAAATCATCATTGATTATTACTTGAGGATCGTCATCTGCCAACGGGATGTTATCATCGTTGCATTTCTGTATAATGGAGGACATGTTTTGCACTGGAATTCTGAGTTAATAGTACAAATTTCTTGGATTTTTATTTGCTTGACGAAAAAACAACAATCGATTTCTCGTTCTCGTTTTGTTCGGGAGTTGGGATTGGGATGGGAATGGAAAACAATCGACAATATTGACATTGACAGTTTAATTTCCACTTCATCTTATTTCTTGGCCAATGTATGTAACTGTGCTTAAGCTTTTGTGCTATTTTTTCCAGATAATAAAAATATGTTTAGTCTTTTGATTATGACCACATGATTATGATTGAATTCGATAGTTCTTTTCAACTTCTTGCTAGAATAGTTATTTTAAGGAATCTAAAAGAACATTACAAAACAGCCTGTCACGTTACAATAGGTATTTGAAAATGTACCGTCAAAAATCTCAAAAACCATTAAAATAAGGAACGAGCGATTTGATTCTGCTCGTCCAGGAAAATCACGGATGTAAATATCTTCAAGGAAGCTGATATTGTGTCAGGATGTCACTGTCAGTCATTTATTGATAATCAATCACAGTCATCAGCGCAGCACAGCAGCTGTTCAGTGTTCAATGTTCATTCATTCATTTCTCATCTTTTATGGTTTGAAATATTAGAATGTTTTGTTTTGGGTTTTAGCTGTTGAACTGTAATTATCTGAATAACCAAGTCGAATTTTCGCCTATATTTTATTCAACATGTCACTAGCAATCCGAAAAACCTCGGAAAACATATTTTCTGCTGCAAAATGGTTAATCCGGAGAGGTTAGAAAAATTGGTACCATAACTTGTTCGTGTAATTTATACGGTTCATCCTGCTTATTGCGTATTTATTCTGTTTTAAGATTACCGTCCACTATCTACGGTAGCTGAGAAAGCTGAAATACCAGAACAAACCACAGAATCCCAGCCTGTACAGCCAAGACGCCGCGGTTCTAAACCAACCAATCCTCTCTTGGAGTACAGACATAATTTTCCCGAATTCCTCCCTGATCCAAACCCAAACTGGAGGAACAGCCTTCGAGAGAAGTTAGAACGAAATGACATGCTGAAGAGAAGGAATCAAATTGAAATACCAGAGTTCTATGTTGGTATGTATGTATGTTTGTCTAGGAGTCTGCTGTTGGATCAGCACAACAGTTTGAAGGCGTAACCAGTAGTGAAGTTGAGTTGAAGATATTGATGGTGTTTACCTATTAAATCTCATTATGATGGATGAATCAGAAACTATACTCCAGCCAAATTTTATGTGAATTGTATGTAAACAAACCACAGTGTATAATTAAAAATATGTATATTGATGTGTTTGTAAGAAAAACAACCTGCGTATGACTGCAGGCAGAGCTTGAATGTGGCAAGTGGAAGACAAGGCGCTATGGTGCTCAATAGGGGAGATCCAGCAGTGAAAAAAGGCTGATGATTATGTTAATGATTGTTAGAAAAAGCAAAGCTTAGAATATCTTGGTAATTGGTATGGTGTACATTAAGGGTCCGGCAACCCTTGCTCCCAACTTCAATTCGAGGCGCTTGCAAAAATCACTCCAAATATTGCATCTAGACAATATAAGCTATGTTCCTTAATAACCTAGATAAATACTATTCAAATACTAATAATACAATATTATTGTAAAAATATGCTTGAAATAGAAATAATTTTGGTATTATGTTTGTATGAAGAATTCGTCCTCCGCAGGCCTCTTAAGCTTTAATTAAGTATTGCTCAACAAATGAATGAACTGACTGCTAATTTTACTTTATAGGTTCAGTGTTGGCAGTGACTATAGCGGATCCTCATGCCCAAGGGAAGAGCAACAGATTTGTTGGCATCTGCATTGAAAGGAAGGGATGCGGTCTAAGAGCTGAGTTCACTCTCCGAAATGTTGTTGATCATCAGGGAGTTGAGGTAAAATAAGAGATCATACCTATCAGCCATATACCAATCATATCATAATATTAATAGAATTATAGAAAGAAAAAAAGCAAATATATTTATTTGACACCATACATAACACATAACACAATTAGATAATAGGTCAATATACAAACAAGAAAAACTTATATGAAGGAAATAATTAAAATATACAAATATAATATTTGTACATACTTCCACTGCTAACATGCCTCCCTTAACAAAGGGGCATTGCCATAATCATCACTCTCAGGTGAATACCATATTTTTTTCTTTATTATGATTTTAGGGACTTTTAAATTATTATAATGACTATGTCAGTCCTATATTTTCACAAACACATTGGAACTAGAAACTGTTCCACGGTGATGTTAAAATATATACAGAATGAAGCTGCTGCCCTTCTGGTATGTTCCCTTAGTCACCTCTTAAGACTTCCATAAGCTGAGTCAGGGTCGTTTCTTAAGCCGTTACCCCTTGACGCAGCTTTGTTTTTATGCATTGAATAGAAAGAATTTAATTTGTTAGTTAGATTAGAAGAGAAAGGTTTGAATTCCTTCATTCTTCTAACTCCCACAATCTCAGGTCATCAGATAACTTACTACTGAAGTTTCCCACTCATTCCCAAACATTCTATGGTAACTCTTTTAGTGTCCAGGCTGTACGGCTTTGGAACAAACTGCCTGTTGATATTAGACATGCACCTTCCATTAACTCCTTCAAATCTAAATTGAAGTCCCACTTTCTATCTTGAGCTATCTAAAATGTTCCTTCATTCTTCTCTCTTTCTCATTAAGTTACTGTCACTTCAGAGGTGTCTTGTAGCTTCAGCTGTGATCAGATTTTATCTAAATTTATCTCTGTGGTACCTTCCTATTGTATGTAGTTATTGTTATTTGTAGTTTATCTGTTAGGTTAGATTCTAATTTAAGTAGCTTGCAATGTACATATATAGTTTGTTTTTTATTTTTTGTTTTTGATATTTCTGTATCTGTTTGTGTTTGTGATCTACCAACACTTAGTTAAGTGATATCTTTTTCTCCATGCCTAGGTTGCCTGGGAGAAATCGCTGTCAGCGATAAGGCCGCCTATTGTACTTTTTATGTGTTATATTTAGATATAAGGTGTTATTTTATAGTTTTAAGTGCAATAAAGTGTTAATTCATTCATTCATTCATTAGATTAGATGTATAAATACACTACTTTTGAACAATATAGCCCGACTATTAAATAGTATTGTAAAATAGTAAATGATGACTAGTAAATCATGGGATTCACATAAAGATGAATTTGTGTTTTATTAGCAGAGATCGGAATAGGTAGAACGATTTTATGTACTTGCATCAAAGTTTCATAACATGGATATGGCTTTTTTTCCGGAAAGTTCCTATATTAACCGGATTGCGATAGGTTTTGTAATTGACGTAGTAATCTAGTAACTACTACATTTAAAATTTAAAGTAAGTGATAGTGAAACATTTATAGGTAAATTAATTTTTATTGACCTGTTGAATAAAAAAAAAATAGTTTCCGCCGTATGCGTTTCCATAAAATTCATTCAATTGATTTGAAGCTTTATTGTATGTGTTACTATGTTGAAATTTTTGACATTTTCCACGCATTGTGCACAAATATACCTACGTTTGAAAATTGACCTAATTCTCATTACAACATGCTGGACAATCCACACATCATCTTCTAGCTCCAAGCTAAGGAAGGCTCACACTCACAATTATTTTTAATATTCTTCGACATTCATTACAATTTCTAAATTCAGATCTTTATTTATACAATTAAAATAAATAACCATTAGTTTTTCAACATTTTTTATATTCAGTCTATTTCTTTTGGCGTCTAAGATCCATTTATAGATGGAAAATGATCTTTCTACATCTACTGGACGTCAACGGAGTGAATTTGAAATATGATACTACATCATCTGCCTCATTTTTTTCAATCTTTTCACTATATTCTCTGAGTGTATCTAAATCAGGGCACACGCTAAGGGGGCCTCCCCCTTAGCGTGTGCTAATCTCCAAGTCTTGTGCTGCAGTGAGTGAAGTAAGACTGCGGATGATGATGATGATATTGATACGTTTCTCAATTTACGCCTCCATGTAATATTTATGAAATTACGGAATCCCCGAAGCATATCCATACTAACCTATCGTTTGATGTCATTGACCCTAAATCGTTCTACCTATTCCGATCACTGTTTATTAGTGACCTTTTTGAAGTTGTTCCTATCCTACAATAAGAATGTAAGAAAAATACAATTTATGTGATTTTTTCATCACACTACAATACCCCGCTTTACGCGAGGGATACGTTCCGCAAATAATCACGTTAAGTGTCGTAATTCGCGTTGATCGGAGTTTATATTATACATAAAACAAAAAATACAAATCATTTGAATAAATCACTTCTTTAATTGTAAGATTTATAGATTATTTTGTCTTTTGGGTAGCTTTTACGTTCTTGTAAAATACGTACGTATTATAACAATGTAATTTAATTTTTCAGATCAAATATGACCTTTACGACCCAACAGTCAAGCAGATCCAAGTACTGCGACTAGAGAAGCGTCTTGATGACAAGTTGTATTATTTACGGGATGCCCTGCCCGAGTACAGTACTTTCCCCTTTGATATGGACCCAGAGATCTTACCCGAGGGTACCAGTGTGCCTGTTAATCCAGTCCAGGTGAGATTTCATTTAAAATTTATGTCCCACTGTCCCACTGCTGGGCAAAGGCCCAAATCTTTACACTCAGTGCGGTCACGCGCTTTTATAAACGTTTTTTATTTAACCTTTTTTATATCCAACCCATACTAAACAAAACAGATTTGTTATTGTGGGAGAAATACTATAATGCTGCGTACAGAGTTACTTTTAAAGGTCTATCTTTTCTTTACTCTGCAGGAGTTTTGAGTATTATTTTGTTATGCTTGTAGAATCTTGCTCTTAAATTTTTTGTACATAAATTAATTAATAACAGATCAGGTATATAGATAGATACTTTTAACTATTACATTAAAAATACTCAGAACACCGCCATGCACGGAGAGGCTACGTGTGACGAGTTTCGCTTTGCAAGAAAATGTATATGATAACGTCTACTGCCACCCACACGCTACACACGAATACGAGATTGTCAAACAAACGAACCCATGCAGTTAAAATGCGGCCCTTGGCCGTGCACAGCGTTCGCAGCGCTGGGACAGCGCGGGGGATGGGACAGAGCGATGGGACACGTCGAAATTTTTTAACCGAACCCATTCGTGCTGCCTATCTACACAGCGGTTGTGTTGCGCCGCACAGGCGTTTCGTTCGGAAAGATTTGACAAAATGTATCCTCTAGCTAGTAATATTATTTACGTTTTCTAGGTGAAGCTAAAGCCCAGACCATGGTTGGAGCGATGGGAAAGGCAGGAGCTGAAAGGAGTGTCCAATATCGAAGAGCATTTGAAGGAAAAGGACAGAGTGCGCAGGCAGCTTAGAGCTACTCCATGGGAGAAATATGACTTGATGATGCAATACAGGTAACTACGAGTAAGACGATTGAAAGAGGCTCTAGTCCATTTGACGATAGAATAGAGACATGATCGTAACGTCCCATATTCCATAGATTTGGTACAGCGCCTCTATTGTGCAGACAGGGAACTACCCAAATCCAATACAAATATATTAATTAATTAATAAATACAAATACAAGTGAAGATTACGTCTCTCTCGATACAATACTATAGTCGAACGGACTCGGGGCTCTGTTTCTTTCAATTGCTGGTCCTATTGTATCTAGCAAGCAGTATGAAATATTCTTGAACTAGTTTCTGCCCGCGGCTCCGCACGCGTTTAAATCGCTCATATGTCATTTGTGTTTTATTTTTCAGAAAAACGATCCCAATGGAAGACCAAACACAGATTTGGGCGGAAGTGAACAAACAACTAGAGCAGATTCAGCTTTCCCGCAAGAAGCAGTCGCGGAAACGCACGTTCAATGCGCCCAAATCGCAGCTCGGCTAGTTGTTACTATAGAATCTAGTTTGTAGTCATTAAAGTATGTACTGATCAGTTGTTTTTTTTTTTGCATCCAAAATTTTATAAGGTTTCGCACTACATCCGATTAGAATCTAAGAAGATAAGTACCTACCTCCGTTCCGAAGTAGTCATAAAAGAATGCACTATAACGCGCACTAAAAGCGCTTATATTCCATGGAAATTTAATAGAATAGAAAGAATTTATTCATAACAACTTAATTTAACTAAAACGGCGTTACGTAAGGTGATTTTGGCTACTCTACGACCCCCCCCTTTGGGGGTTATCGTATGCTCTACACTAATCTCACGTGAGATTTTTATAAATTTGTATTTTTTTAATGTTGGTTACTAAGTTATCTGTGTGGCATATATGACTTAAGAATGGCTAGAATCACAGTGACAAAATCATACAATAAATAATATTATAAAGAGGAAATGTTTGATTTTTTGTTTGTTTGTAATGAACAGGCTCCGAAACTACTGAACCGATTTGGAAAATTATTTCACCGTTGGGAAGCAACACTATCCCTGGTGAACATAGGCTATATGTATTATATTTTTAAAAAGTTAGGGATCTATACTAAAACCGTGCGAAGCCGGGAAGGTCCGCTAGTACAATAATAATAATGCTGGACAATCCACAGTATTATGTAGTCCCAAGCTAAGCAGAGCGTGTGTTATGGGTACTAGATGATTGATACACAAGGAATAAAACTGTCTAGCATGTAAAGTAACATACTTTTATGCAAATAAACCATTTTCAACACTAACGGAAAAGTAATGTGGCGCAAATCGTAAAAGGTTCTCAATTCAAATTTGAATCTCACGACTGCTAAAATTCGTAATATTTGCCTAGACTAGATACCCCAATATGAGATTGGATGAGATTTGGCTCGACCCCCTCCCCTCTTCCTAAAAGCCTCACGTAATGTATGTTCAGCGACTTCTCTGTCATTTATGGAACGAATTGGATGATTCTTTTGCAGTATACTGATATGATGCTCCCGGGGTAGTCCCATAAAATTTGATAGCTGAGGGATTAGTATTTATGCTGCAAAACTGAGAAGTCGAAGGACTTACGGTCAAGTATTTGAAGTCGATTTATAGTTTTGCAAGACAAAAAAATGATTAATTGAAAATCATAAAGTAAAGAGATTTTATGTTTCAATCTACTATTCTAAGCCACTTGCCGATTTGTATAATTAATTTCAAAATAATTTATTTTTAAATATAGCGCGTAAACCGAAACGTTCCAGTTGCTAGAGTTATCAATAAATATCACGAGATGGCGCTAAGATGCATATTTCGAATCATGGATGAAGTTGAACATCATTGGTCTAACTAAAACCAACATTATGTTTATGTGTCCTAAGGTTCATAACGGCATGCAAGTGAGAAGCAGCGCCGCCGCGAGCGTCGCCGACCGTCAGGTTTTGTTTGTTTCGTTCCTCGCTCGAATCGATTCGTTCAAAGTTTAGTTTTGTTCGGTTCGTAACTTCTGTTGCTTGCAGCTTGCACTTTTCTTGTTTCCGTTGTTTTCCAACAAAGTGAAAAGTAATTTTACAGTGATTTTTGAGTGAAACCTGTATAGTTAGTATTTGTTTTGTGTTGTTTCCTGTTTATTCAATCCCACAGGAGAGAGATTAAGTCAATACCACCTGCTGCCGGTAAGTTGTTTACTTTTTGTTACTTGCAAACTACTGTTGCAATTTTACGTGAAACTTATGACAAAGTGCAGTTAAAACATTGTGGTAATTGGCTGTAAATATCTGGCGCCGTTATAATGAGTTGCTTGGCCTTTCAGTGAAGATTTGCAAGTAAGTTTTTGCTCGTGAGACTGCGAAGGTTTTATAAAAAGTGCATGCAAGGCAGTGCAGTATGTCTAACCTTGGCTCGCAATCGATCTATGTGTCATATGGTTGGTTGGTCAGTTATTCTGAGTTATAAACTCAGATTCTGAATAATGCAATTAATTTTTATCTACCTACAAAGACTTGCTATAGATAGCAGAACAGTTTAGTATTACCAATACCCCCTGCAATCCTTTGTTTTGAACATAAAACTGAACGAGTTTAGGATTGTAATTGTAATTATGGTTTTGAACCTATTTATTTCTTAAAGATTAAGTAGTTAGTGATTATTTTAATTTACTTTTAAAAATCGTATAATCAATCTACCTCTGCTTAGGTATATTTTTTAAAATAATAATCATATAATCATATATTATATCTATTATTATAATAGAAATAACACTTTTTAAAACCCATAGACACCTACGGATTTAAAAGAGTTAGATTTCTCCAGTTTCTATTTTAAATGGAAATGTTCTCAATCTTTCTCAATCTGTTCTGGTATAAATAATGTTTCCACGCTTCATAGAAGATATTCCTAAATAATACTTAGTACCTAGCAAATCATTAAAAGTAAGAAATAGAAATCCATAGATGACCAACAAGACCAACCACTTGTATTAAACCGCAAATACCAAAAAAGGTTCTAGTAGACAGGTAAGACTAGGGTGGCTTTGAAAGAACATTTGACCTGACGTTGGACAAAAGAAGCAGAATGATAAAGAAATAAAGTTATTGAAATCTGTAACTGTATCCTTGTTCAACACCTCCTTCACATCGGCCTGATTATTAAAGTTGTACCAATGAACGGAAATAAATAAATGTAAATATATAAATGTTGTTGTACGATCTTGGTCACTCAACCTTCAAATACCTTACACACAAAAGATTGCTTAAACTATCCATTTTAAAGAACACAATCAATAATCAAATACTTATATAGAATCGATTTTGATAGTGGAAATAAGTTTATTGCCCTTTTGTCCCAAACAAAAATAAACTTTTTGAAATTCATCTTGAAATGACCTAAAAATGTGTCAACAACAATCCAAAGACCCCCCACGGTGTCAACACCTCTCAACAAGACACCCTGGGGGCAATAAGTTTCGGTATACACAAAACACTGACTATAACCTTCCTAAGATTAAGGCCATCATCATCAGCAGCCAGATTATACCCACTACTGGTATAGGCCTTCTCTTGCACGCCAGCTGTCGGTCCTCTACATCATGTTGACACCATGGGGGGTCTTTGGATTGTTGTTGATACATTTCATATATAATCTAACTGCAGTTTATAATTAATCTTAGTCAAAGTCAAAGTGGGTAAAATCTGGCTGCAAATGATGATGACCCTAATATTAGGAAGGTTTTAGTACATGTTTTCCTACCATACTAAAACCTTCATAAAGTACTCATATGTACCTACCGAAAGTTAGTGCCCCCAGGGTGTCTTGTCAAGAGATGTTAGGACACTGTGGGGGGTAGGACACTTTGAATATAGCTACCCAATAGTTACACCTTCTATTCTAGGTCTTCGAGGATATCCTAACGGGTAGCAACCTGCTTGCTCCCTGATACTACTCTATGACCACCTTGGTCCTTCGATCGTCCTCCATAGCAACCAGCTTGCTCCTAATGGATACTGCTCTATGATTACCTTGGTCCTTCGTTCGTCCGTATCAACGTGTCCTGCCCAACTCCACCAGATTAAGGTCATCACACTAAAATTAGGTCACACACCACTAATTTGGTATTGAGTTGCATCTGAACACGTGCTGAGTTCAACGATCGATAATCCAATCGTGCAAGGCTACTAACCATCTAATAGAATTAGATAGGCACTCACTCCTTTACTCGCTATTTGAGGACCACTTGAGGTTTTAAATCAGGTCATACTCCTCATCCATATGCACACAAAGCCCACTGATGAAGAAGCTTCCTCCAAGCGAGAGGTTCCTATTGAAATGTTAATACATAGTCGCTCTATTCGAAAACTAGATTTTAAAGTACGAGAAACAAAAAAGTAAACAAAAGTCCAATTAATTAGTTTCTGAATTTACAATTAATTGGAACACCCGCAGCTTTTCTCCGTTTTTCCGATAGAAAAAGACGCCTACCTACATGTCCAATAATTCCATTCCCCGGGATACCAAGATCCGTTCACGCGAAGAAGTATTTTCGAATTTATGATAATTACGATCAGCATTGGTTTCGGAAATCAAGATACCCGCCTGCCTAAGTATGTATATCATTATGTTATACCCTGTTGGCGTTCCTTTCTTAAAAGTATATAAATGAAGGTATTCGCTTCGCTCATGTATGAAGGTTTTGGTTCAGAATACTCCCGTATCTTTCCATCCAGGAAGTATATATAGCAGGCCGCGTGATTGCTTATCGCGATTTTCGCGCCCTTGTTTCGCATTGAATTTCAAAAGAACTCTTATTATAAAACTCATATTTTATAAAGAACTCTAAGTTAAGCTTACTGGGATGGGTACTTAAGAGATCAATACTAAAGTCATTTAAAACGGGATATTTACCATGATTTGATTTTTGAGTTATCCAATATTTCGGCACAGTTGCATGCGCCATGATCACGGAGTAACCATGATAGTTTCAAAAGTTTTACTTAAAAGATGGTTTCCGTTTGCCACAGTTTTAAACCGACTTTGAAAACAGGAGGTTCTATGTTCGCCGATTCTCCGTCAATTGTGGGCCGATTTCGATGATTATTTTGCTTATTGTATAGATAACTAATGATTTCAGTACCCAGTGGTACCATTTAAATATAATTGCTATTGTTAAGGTAGATTACGAATGATTCCAGTACCCAGTATATACCTACAAATATAATTTCCGAGGATTCTGTTTGTCCCGAAAAACTTAAAAACTCCTACAAAAATTCAAAGTGAATTTATAAAGTGGTCGGCAGGTAGCAAATGCCTCGGCATTAAGCCCACCCATTGTACCCTTAGTAGTGCAATAAAGTTTTTAAATAAATAAATAAATAAAGTTTTTTAAAATTATTTTAAATTGTTATAATGTGCTTACGAAAGCGGAAGATGGTGGTTTCACGAAGATGCGCCTGTGCACACCATCTGATTGAGGAGACGTGCTGACACAGTTGGTAACTGCTTGTCTACGTAAAGGTTTATGGTCTGGTTAGGTGACACTATTTCCCTAAGTTTATTATGTTGCTAGATAACTATCAGGGTCTTACCAGCTTCACGTAAAGTCTTAAGTAGGCTAATCGAATCAACACATATCAGGAAAATAAAATAAGAAATGAGTTAGCTTAATCCATATTCCCTATAGCCTTCTTCGTTATCGCTCTTAATTAAATAAAATAAACAAAAAAAATAGTGTATCATCTAGCCGCTATATTCTAATTCTAAGCTTGTGTTATGGGTACTAGGTAACTGATAAACTTAATACAGTTTACTACATAGATAGAGTTTTTTTTTATAATACATAGAAAATACCCAGAACACCCTGCAGAAATATCTGCAGGTCGTACAAACATTTGTCCCGAGGCGGGAATGGAAACCGTAACCTCCTATGTTGCAGGCAGACCGTCCGCTGCGCCATAGAGGTCGTCAACTTTGCTTTATTTCCGACAAATTTAATAAATATAGCATGCAGCATATACTATGTAAGAATATGTATCTACCCATAGATGAAAAACACGCTGCTGTCCTAGCAGAGGGATAGTGTCATTAAAAAAGTCATTTTGTAACCAAAATCTATAATACATAATGTATGTTTGAGTTGACAAGCATATAATTTCAGTTTAACACACAAGTGCAAGTATACGAATAGGAAATTGAGGCTAAATCGTAAATTTTTAGTAACACCTCGTTTGTGTCTATTATCATTCTAAGCCTTGTATGTATCTTCCTATTCTTTGGCCATAAAATTAGGTCCTTGGACCAATTTGTCAACATGTCGCCAAAGTATGTGTGAAAACAAACAAATCTATTATCTTACTTAAATCTAGGCAAATCATCATAAACCGATAAATTATACCTACTTATAAAACTCCCATAGCCTATCTGATAAGAGCATGTTTAACCTACGTTCAAAACCAGGTCACTTCCTAGCAAGATGGTGTACTATCAGCACTCAATATCACGGGTCATTGACCTCACCGGCGGTAATGGTCAATTTAGAAATTATCCGATCCCGTACCATACTAGTTTCTGTACCACTTTCTATTAATTACTTCGCCTTTTCCAGCTCTTGTTTCGTACCTCACATTGTCAACGTTCTTCCGTGTTATTATCAAGATTCCCCCCATTCTCCGTTGCATAAATTCATAGAAACTCGTGAAACCAAGCCCTTTCTCACTGTAATAACGAGAAGCAAAATTTGCGAGTGCAAAAAGGTAACCTGTTTCCGCCCGGGATCGAACCGGGGGCCTTGTGCGTGTGAAGCACACGTGATAACCGCTACACTACGGAAACTTGAAAGCATTATGCGAAATCACAGTACAGTCTGTTATCTTATCAGTCAAACGGTAACATTGAATGGGTGGCGCGGTTTGATCGAACCAGTTCCTGTAAAGTAGATGCAAACGCCTTTGTGATGAAATAGACGCCCTCACAAGTTTAACACGCCACTCAAGCTATGTTGTAAACTGCAACACAATGAAGATACAAAGTACCAAACTCGAAGTCTCGAACAAAAACGGCTAATTGCTTCAGAGTTGCCAGCAAACAAAAGGATCATCAATCGATTGTGTTGACTCATTGCTCAGTGACCACAAAGGGAGACATGCAATGTCATGTCGGCTAAGATGTTGCTTTCCAAGGGCCCGAGACACAGAATAACTATTTCATAATATGTATAGCACTAACCCAACATCCTATTGGTCTGCACTAGCTTTGGCCCGAGGTTCCGTGCGTTAGAAAGGACTATCCAGTCACCATATTGGTCTTTAATACTTTGATGACCTATGACACAGATATCCTTCGGCAAAAAACATAAATAATTCCTCGGTACTTAATCTTAAACTAACTTTTTTGTTGGTGCTTTTTAAACACTACATAAATTACTTGATTTGAGATCATTTCTCCTATAAACATTGTTTACAATTATATCTTTATCTCGACTCTAAGCATGTGAATTTCAGATTTGTATTTGTTGAAATAATTTGCAGCTAAATGATAAAAGATCATAGTTATACGGTAAAAACATCTTACAAGCCTAGCGCCTTAATTTAATCGTACAATGACGTTTCATCGGATAGCTTGCGCAAGCGCATGTATTATCTTTAATTAACGCAACCTTGTCGGTTGTCGCTGTGATTAGAACAGGGTTTTATTACCTGGAATAGTTGATATCAAAGATAAAAGCTCATTTCATTGTAGGGCTAAATTATAATGGGAGAAATCAGGTAGGTAGTATTAGTATTATCGACCGATGTGGCGCGGTGGGCGAAGGTCCGCCTGCCACGCAGAAGGTTGCGGGTTCGATTCCCGCCTCGGAACAATTGTGTGTACGATCTGCAGATATTTGTTCCGGGTGTTCTGGTCGTTTTTTGACCTACGTCGGTCGTCCGTCGTATGTATAATAAAAAATATCTATCTATGTAATGTTTTGTATTATGTATATCAGTCATCTAGTACCCATAACACAAGCTCTGCTTAGCTTGGAGCTAGATGATGTTGTGTGAATTGTCCAACATTATTATTATTATATATTATTATATTATGATAATATTACTTTTAAAATTCGAAATAATCTTTATTTCCAGACAAATACTTTAAAAGTTTATCGACTATTTAAATATTTGAATAGATACCTAAAATATTAAGAGAAACTATTTTACCTCATTAATCTAAATAAGGTAGTTATTTCTAGTAGCAAAGTGGACCCATTTTATGATTTTACATCATGCGTGAATTAGATTAGCCCTTTGCATGTTAGCTACTCGTAAATATTTCGAGGGATTATGATCTTTGGGGCTTTTTAGGGTGGTTCCGGTATCATTGACCTTTTAAGGTGTTTCCTGCGATCAAACATTCTATTAGAATTGTACTTTACTTACAAGCGGTTAGTTGTTTACATTCGTGATAGAGTTTTTGGAGAAAAATGTTAGCGAATCAAATACCTATTTTATTTCGACCAACAGCTTATAGTGGAAAATAGAGTACTATCTAAGTACGTAAGTACTAACAATTCGTTTCTACTAGTTTTGTTTTTGCCGGATCTCTTTGAATTCTTATTATAAATTGTAGTCATTATACGCTAACCTCGTTTGGTCATTCATTCATCATTTCAAATGGCTTTGACCTGTAACTAAGATTTTTTTAATAAGTTGTATGCCAAAGGTACCTACGGTGCTTTCTATGAATAATTCGATTGTAGAACTACCTATTTTCTTATGTCCCTTTTCGTAAGAAGGTAAACATCAAATAAGGTTATATACAAAAACGCCACTTATATTAAATAGGCTGGTCTTGTTTGTCCACCTAATATGGCGTCTTACCGCATCGACCAAGCCCATTCCGAAATAGGTAATATGAGAAAGGCCGACACAAGAAAACAATCTTTTCATACAAGCAAGTCGGGTAATGGATGATTGACTTACATTTTATAAAAGACCAACCAATTGTGTATGATTCAGAAAGGCCCCACCACATCTGAATCATACACAGTTGAATAAGGGACATAAAAAACTCTTTGGTAAGAAAGAGTTGATATATACCTAAGTTTTTGAAATCATCGACAATGAAATGCTGGCAACCCCGAAGTACGTACCAATTATTTATAGATCATTGATCGGTATGATAGCTGTCTCCCATGTATTGTCGTAATATGTGATTGTAAAAGATCACACACAGCGTTTATAGTAAAGTACAGTACCCACAGCAGTTAATGTAAGGTATAGGGTACAAATGTACAATTAAGTAAGAGAAAGCGGTGAAAACCATTTCAACCAAGTTTGTTACAATTTAGTAAAAACAAAACCAGAAACATGCTATATCTAGTACATGCGAGGCCTTATAGGTACTAGAAAGCAGGAATCGTGACCAATGTCAGATCCTACGACATCAAAATGAAGTGGTATGCAAACGTTCAGATGGATAGTCTGGGAAATGGGCTATCGTAGGGCTTTGAATAAATCGACCGCCATTTTGAAATTCGCTATCATTTTGAGATAAACATGAATGACCATTATTAAGGAGAGTGATTGTCTATTAAAAAGGAAATTCAGAGGTTAGGAAGAGGTAAGTACAATTACATAGGTAGGTATACACTACTTGTATGTTTTTTTGGAAATCTTAGTTTCGTTTCTATTGACCATTGATTTTCCATTGGCGATAACGAATCAGTAATACATCGGTATACTGTAGGCTGAATGATTTACGATCAATTGTGTTATATCGGGTCCGTGCGAAAAATCAACTGGCCCAGTTTTCCATGATTCGTCACAATAAAGTTAATAGTTTCGCTGCTTTCACTAATTCGATACATCCAGTGTGTATTGCAGTGAAAACCTATTACAATGTGACCAGTAGGATTCATGAAATTATAATGTATCTAATTCAAAACGTCATAAAGCCAAGTATAATATAATAATAATGCTGGATAATTCACACAGCATCATCTAGCCCCAAGCTAAGCAGAGCTTGTGTTATGGGCACTAGATGACTGATATACATAATACAATACATTACATAGATAGATATTTTTTATTATACATAGAAAACGACCAAACACCCAAAATCAAAAATCAAAATCAAAATTCGTTTATTGCTTGAAATACATGTTATAAAGTTCTTATAATGGAATAGGTCACAATGTATTCTGCCCTATTGGGCGTGCAATGATAGAAAATTTACAATAATTAGCAACTACACATTCTTAAAAAAAAATACAAAAAATTCAGACAAATAATAATAAAAAAAAAAAAATACAGAAAAATAAATGTCAAATCTACAATTTATCGGTCATAAACTCATTAAAAGAATAATAGCATTTTTGTGTCAATAACTTGGTCACTTGTCTCCGAAACAACGCACAAGGTTTTTCTCTAATAGACACAGGCAGTTTGTTATAGGCAAAAGGGGCTGAGCAGAATATGCTTTTACGCATTAAGGTTGTTTTTGAGTTACGAATAACAACTTTATGTTTGTCACGCCTATTGCGCTTTACGGCATCTGAGAGTTGTTCGAACAAATCTGGATTATTTTTAACAAACATCACCGTTTCAAATATATACAGCGCAGGAATCGTTAAAATACTATGCTGAGAGAAAAATGGTTTACATGAGTCCGTTACTTTCAGACTGAACATGGGACCCGGAACAAATATCTGAAGATAGTACACACAATTGTTCCGAGGCGGGAATCGAACCCTCAACCTTCTGCGTCGCAGGTGGACCTTCGCCCACCGCGCCACATCGTTCGTCAGTATGTATCTTATTCGGCAATGGCCATGGCCATCACATGATTCAAGTCCAGTAATCAAGCGAACCAATCCAGTGCAGTGCTGGATTGGAATATACCGTTTACATTATTCCAGTCTTTCAAAAGCTGTTGAATTGGTGACACTACTATGATTTCACAATTCACACAGCATTATCTAGCCCTAAGCTTAGCACAGCTTGTGTTATGGGTACCAGATACTTGTTTTACATAATACAATACTTTAATTTATAGTAACGACCATAACATCCGAAACAAATATCTGTAGATCGTACACACATTCGTCCCGAGGCGGGAATGGAACTTGTGATCTGCGTCGCAGGCAGACTTTCGCCCACAGCGCCACAGAGGTCGTCGAAGAATATGTATTGGAAACTGTTCCTTGGCTCCTTTGTCGATGAATCGCTGGCAAGCGTGCGCCGTGCGTGCGCGCAACCGCGTTGTTTAAATATTGCTAGCCTTGATATATCCTTCTGATGCCTAATTCAAGTTCACTGCAAACAAAGTCCGTATTAGCACAATGGTTATAAAAAATTATAACGCTTCCTTTGCCTTCTTCAATGTCAGTGTTTACAGGTTTTAGAAGAAATATATAATAAATAAATAAATAATGCTGGACAATTCACATATATGAATCCATATTTCATGTACCTAGGTAAAGACCAGTTTTCAGGGTTTCTAATAAGGGTTCAGGGTTTCTAATAATTATATAGAACATTTTTGTGATTTATATTCTGCTTAGGAACAAGTTATTTACAGCTAATTTGTTCATGACGTTTATGACGCGATGTTTGGCTATTTTCAAACGAAACTTACAAAGTTAGCTTCAAAGGAAACATGCAAAGTTTACACAGGGACTTACCTACTCTTGTTGAAAAACCAAATTGTAATCTTACTCTAGTAGTGTGTCTTATCTTGACTTATAAAAAAGAAGTTGCTATTACTGTGTGGTTGTTTATCTGGTCTGTCTGTAGAATTGACCAGGTCACTATTCATTCGTGCAGTATAATCAAAAGGTCATCCAAACTAGGTGGGAACTACCGTCAGTGCAATACCGTCTCTTCCAAGATATTGAATGCTAACGATAATTCCACTTTCGCCGTTTGCTTTCTGTTGTCAATCACTATGGTCGCCTGTAATTGCTATAGAGGTATACCTCTAGAACCGGGAAATACGTTATCCAACACGATTTTACGAGTTCCTTTGCACTTTAGGTGATAATCACGGTGTATTAGATCCGCAGCTCTACGTTTAAAATTACTTACCTAACAACAATGTTGTATCATCTCTGTTAAATATTTGTCAACTATCTAGATATGGTAGGTAATTGAAAATAGCTAACCAAAGTTGCGGACAGGTCAGAACTGAAGTCTTGTCTGTAAAATTGCGGATATCAAATGTGTACATACAACTTTTGAAACAAGTATGGTTTATGAGCACGACATTCATTTATAGCGCGAATATTGTGCCTCTTAACTTCAGTTATTCCATGATCATGGCGCATGAAACTGTTCCAAAATATTGGAAAACTCGAAAATCTAATCATGTTAAATATCCCGTTATAAATGACTTTTGTATCAAATACTTAAGTCGATACTTTTGAACCTTCTACTAGCTGCAAAATTTAGTCTAGCTAGGATAGGATAGTCTTCTTTAGGGCAAGAAATGGTCGTAACTCGTAAGAATGTGTCAAGGTAGAGACATTCCTCTGCCAATGTAGGTAAGTATTTAAAACAATAGCTTTTATTCAAATGTTGCCAGCGTAGCTGATTCACTTTAAAAAATAAACGAACCCCATTAATCTGTTTACAAAGCGCCTATTATTCTATTCCCCGCCAGGTAGGCGTAACTGAGTAATGACCAATAATGGCTTAATTTTTAATCAACGACAATGTTGCCATAAAGCCATAATTATTTACCGCTTACGAGAACTCTATTGTCGCGTGTGCGTATACGATTCATGTTCGTTTTATTGAACAAATAACTGATCGTTGTTCTTTATTGTGTATCCAAACATAAGGGGTATTCAATTAAATTGACCTTATCAAAACGTACTACCTTTTTTTTTCTTGAGTGACAGAATTGTAGGTATCCTTGGAAAGAGACACAGTAAGAATTTTCTTTCAAACTGAACAATCGATTCTTTCTGTACCCAATACGAACCAGCCAAAGCAAACAAATAGTCAGGTAGAATACTACTACGTATTTTTATAGAACGTTAAAAGAAATCTGGGAAATTCTCGGAAGGCCGTTTCTGAACTTGGACATAGGAACTTTCCAGTGGAAATAAATTAAGTACTGAAGATCGGGTACCAAAGTTTTTCTTATCAAAATCACGACGCACAATGAAATTTATATATTTCGGGGGATTCGGGAGACACTTCTTAGATAAAAAAAAAAAATCATACAGCGTAACGTCCTAAAGGTTTCAAAAATAATACTAAGTACATGTTCAAAGTGACTCTAATTACAAAATCGACCTTCACTAATTTAATGATATAGGCAGACACAATAAAACCATAGACAACTCTTAACTACATCAAATTCCATAGAGATTGCTTTTGTGGTATTCCACATTATATTCTTAATTATCTGAGAAGTCACGAATTGGATGAGAATATGTTTTTTGTAATACGTAATGATTACCTGTTTTTGATACATTTTGGACTCATTCTCAGAAGATTCTTTGTTTTTTTTGACTCCGTGTCGTCTATTTTTACCCCATTTGGAAGAGATTTGTGTTGTTTCGTTTGAAGATAGAATTACGAGTATAAAAATATAATGGATTTGTGCTACCGAGAAGACGTTAAAAGCTACAGAATACATAAGATAACTACGAGAAAGTATGAATTTCCACTTTTTAATCTTTTAAAATAATGACATTTCATTTACTTACCCAAATAAAAGTACAAATAAATAAATATTGGTAGACATTTTACACAGCATTATCATCTAGCCCAAAGCCAAGTAAAGGGGTGGCGGTAGCGTTTCCCGAGTCGGGAATCGAACCCGCAACCTCTTGCGTATTTCAAGATTTCAATAAATTAATTTCTTTAGGCTTCTAAACGTCAAAAGTTGTTTTGCGTATTATATTTTAGAGTTATTTTACTGTTCCCAAGTCTGTCCGAAACCACGAGAGACCAAATAAAGTTAACGATATTACGAGAAACCATCAAGTTTATAATAGGCCTATAACAGGACACACCTACGATGGTAATTATTTAATCTGTGCCCGTATGTTTATTATCTATGGCAGGATCTCGAGGGCTTGTCCCTGTCCCCAAACTAATGGTAATGACAATGTTTGGGTTGGAATCGGTGTGTGGCCGACCTAATAGCACAGCATTTAAAAAATTTACTGTTCGATTTACAAAATTGTTAAAAGACGAATCTACTTTTTTAAAACCAGCCAGTAGATGCTAGGGTTTAATAACCTTTACAGTAGGAATTCAAAAATGGAATTCGGAAGCAGAGACGTTCTAAAATGGCGAGAGTAGGCACACGTTTGAACAGTTGTTTCATTTCAGCAATTCTTTGATGTTGATCGCTTTGAAAACTGCGTTAGTGTTTTACTTAAAACTTTAGGTAGGTAAGGTAGGTGTATAATTATTTCAGCCTATTGGTTTTCTGCTTGATACAATAACGTGCGGTGCGATTCATGCTACAAGCAAACTGAGTTTACACAAGGTAGGGAATGCAACGAAATGTAGGAAACGTCCTCGTCGGATGGCTTTGCGTTGATAAGGTGTAATTGTCTAAATAAGCTATCTGTTTTTATACAAATTCAATCGTTTATATCAGTCTCATAATGCGTCGCATACGTTGCGTGACGTGGGTTAAGTATGTTTTTAGCTTTAGTCTCGCTCCTAGAACATATTTTGTTGTGCGTGTTGTGTAGTGTATTAGATCGTAAAGAAAATAAAACCGGCCAAGTGCGAGTCGGACTCGCGCACGAAGGGTTCCATTATCTATAAAATCGAGCAAAAAAAATCCTGTTTGTTGTATGGGAGCCCCTTTAAATATTTATTTTAATCTGTTTATTAGTATTTGTTGTTATAGCGGCAACAGAAAGATATCTGTGAAAATTTTAACTGTCTAACTATCACGGTTCATGAGATACAGCCTGGTGACAGACGGATAGACAGACAGACAGACAGCGGAGTCTTAGTAATAGGGTCCCGTTTTAACCCTTGGGTACAGAACGCTAAAAAACTGTCTTAAACTAGATCTAGTAAAATCTAGTATTTCACTTAGGAAAGCAAGACCCAATATACTTACCTATTCTCATGCAAAGTCGTTTTAATAAGGCAATCTAAACACAGATCTGAAACCGTTATCAGTTTCCAATATCACCGCCGTTCGCTATTGTTTTCAATAGCTTTCCTGACCTCGGTAGGTTATTTCATTCACTTGTCGTCTATGGTTTTCTCTATGTGAAATCTATGCTCTGAGATTCGTTTAGCGTTAGAAAGTTGTAGAAATGTGTCCTTGATTGAGAGAACTTGTGCCTGAAAGGTGCTTTTATATGCAATACTAGCTGCGCCCCGCGGTTTCACCCGCGTGGTGATAGATATTTTGGATAATATATAATATATATTTATGAATTGTAGCCTATGTGTTATTCTGATGTATAAGCTATATTATTGTAAAGTTTCATTAAAATCCATTCAGTAGTTTTTACGTGAAAAAGTAACAAACATCCATCCATCCATACTTACAAACTTTCGCGTTTATAATATTAGTAGTTTTGAGATGTTATTTAGAGGAAAGCTTACCTTGCAATAACAAATAACCTTGTGGATTCACTTACTAGGTAGGATGTATATGTATCAATTATGGTTGTTCCTTTGCTTTTGCTGTACGGAACTAGCTGTTTCCCGCGGTTTCACCCGCGTTAAATTCGAATTTCACATTTCTAAATTATAGTTATATCCTATGTTCGCCGAGGGAGCTTCCCAACGGTGAAAGAATTTTTCAAATCGGTCCAGTAGTTTCGGAGCCTATTCAATACAAACAAACAAAAATCAAAGCTATATAATATTAGTATATATATAGCAGTTAACACTTTGACTGCTGAAATCACACGGTATGTGTTTTCTACAAGTGACTAATATGCGTAAATCCAAACTAGCGCAGCGGCTGAGAAAATACAGATCTGTGTGACTCAGCACAGCCGTAATATTTTTCGAACGAAACGCATGTGCGGCGCAACACAACCGCTGTGTAAAGCGGCAGCACGAATTTTTTAGGTTAAAAAAAGATCGCAGTCGTCGAAAAAAAACCGCAGTCAAAGTGTTAAGTTAAATGATATTTCACCTCTCATTAAGTGAACAAAACACATTAAATAAGTCGGTTAATGAACGACCACAACCTATGTGTCTGTCTATACATAGGTTGTGGTCTTTGTGGTATTTGTCCTTTTGAGAATAAAAGAATATTAAACATATAGTAAGTAAAGTCGGGTCGCGGATGATGTTGATGAAGCGCACGCGCAGTATTACACAAGAGAAAACCCATAGATCCAACAATCACATCACATTACAAACTTACAAGACCATTGAAACCGTAACAACCTAACAACCGTACACTTAAGGGTCCGGCGCCATCGCTTGCAAAAATCGCTCCGAATATCGCTGTCCCTGTTTAACCCTCGCGCCACATGCGTGCGCGATAACAATATTAGCCGTTCAAAATCTGGTTTGTTTCGTAATACCAAAAATTATGACTGAAAACTTTTTGTATTCTTCACAAAGTATTGTTATTCTGTAACTAGACAATATAAGCTATGTTCCTTAATAAATAAAACGTAAGATATTGATGTTTTGAATACGAAACAAATAGCAAGAAAACTTGACCATTTTCGCATAAAAATGTGCAAAATGCGATTTGGCTTTCATTTAATTTTAGGTAAGTATTTAAAAAAAAAAGCCCTACCTGCGAAAGACTGCAGGTAGATGCTGGATGCGGCAAGCTGAAGACAGGGCGCTATGGCGCTCATTGGGGGAGGCCTATGTCCAGCAGTGGACTGCTAAAGGCTGATGATGATGATTAAAAAAAATACTATTTAGGAACCTAGATAAATACTATTCAAATACAAATAATACAATATTATAGTGGAAATATGCTTGAATTGGAAATCATTTTGGTATTACGTTTGTATGAATTATTCGTCCCACCGGAGGCCTCTTAATAACGTAAATGGAGCTGAGCTCCGTTGCCTAACACTTGAATAAAACGTCAGTTTACGACGACTGCTGCTGGGCTGGCTAAACAGCCGATTGTAGATCAAAAAAGACAAAAATCTCAAACGTGTGTGTAAATCTGTAAGCACGGGGATTGTTCTCTAGGGTAGATTAGACAATAATAACATCATTTCACTTAATCTCAAATAAAGCTCAACCTTGTCTTCCACTAGGGGTATATGAGGGACTCTAACATCTCGTCTCCCAAGCCAACCTAACCTGCACTTGGTATACTCTGCTAGATAACGAACTAGGCTCTGGTGAAAATATCAAACAATCTTCATAATTTGATAACTCGTATTTTATCAAATATTTTCCATGACTTGAAAATATAAAAAAAAGTGTCTAACCAGACACTGTTGCTATTACACTATTTGTTATCGATATCAAATACAAATACAAATACAAATACAAATTCTTTATTAATAACACCAAGTTACAAGTCACACGTAATAATAATAATAAGGCAATCAATATAATCCAATATTGTCCTTAACTAATATGTATATGTCATAAAAAGTATAATTGATCAATTGTAATATGGAAATTAAATTATAATAAATTTATACAATAGGTAAAGCGTAGAACTCGTCTACAGAGTAGAAAGAGCTCTCTAAGAGCCATTTTTTAAATTTACATTTAAATACCATGGTGGAAGCTGCCTTCCTAAAAGTATCCGGCAGCCTGTTGTAGACTGAGGGACCCATTATATATACGGACCTCTCCGACTTGCGCAGCTTGTGCGCCGGTGTGACGAGGACGTGAGCGAGCTTGTTACTGCGCAGGGCGCGGGCGGTGTTCACACCTCTCCTCTGGAATCTATCAATGTTTTTGTGTGTGAACAGAGCTACTTGATATATCAGTTCACAGGGGAGAGGCATGATATTCAGCTCCTTAAAAAAGTCTCTGCACGACACATCGTCGTCCACGCCGACGATCGCGCGCACTGCCTCGTATCTCGACACCTACTCGAAATTAGTAGGTAATTCTATCTTATAGTAATTCTATCTTATAGTAATGTGCCTATTAACCCACTTACCTGCGTGCAGTAACAATGAGACTGTAACGGAACCGAAGACCACGAAATGGTAGACCATAGGCCTACCACCGGTTCTATGCAATTCAACCTCAAAACATCTGCATTTATGTATTCGGAACAACAGTTACTCAAATCTTATGTTAATCGAGATTATTCCATGGGAATTGGGAACCTTAATATATTGAGTCTAAAAATGCAGTTTTATGTGTCAGTCAGTCATGGCCACTGTCCAGACATTCGCTTGGGCAAAGAGGTATGTATTCCCGTTGTCCCCATTAAAGGTGTCCCCATTTAATGGGTCAACGGAATGAGGCACGATTTGACATCATTGGAATGTTTCAAACAACATGTTACTGCATCAAAGATATAATAAAATTGATAATACTGGTAACTGATATACTTGTTACACAGTTATTGATATACTTGTTACATTAAGTATATCAGTTAACACATCAAGTTTATCTCGCGAAAAACCGAATACCGCTGGGGTAAACGTGATTTTAAGTAGATACCACGACTCGGCAAACGTAGTGTAAGACGCCCTACGGCCAGAAGGGTTGACAGCCTGCAGGTCGTTAGAAGAAAAGATTGAAGGCAGATGCTGGATGGGCTAAGTTGAAGACAGGGCGCTATAGTGCTCATTAGGGGAGGCCTATGTCCAGCTGTGGTCTAACATTGGCTGATTTTGATGATGATTTAGTACATACGTTTGTTCGTATACTTACTTAAAAAACACCCATTACAACCGAAACAAATATCTGCATTTCGTACAAACATTTCATATAAAGCTAAATAAACCTACATAACAATTGTATAGGTTAAAATAATTTGAATAAAGTTCCGATATGTTTCAGTTGTTTAGTAATAATAATGTATCTTATCTCAGAACTTTAATGTGTTAACACTTCGATTGCTGAAATCACACGGTATGTGTTTCCTACAAGTGACTAATATGCGTAAATCCACACTAGCGCAGCGGCTGAGAAAATACAGATCTTTGTGACTCAGCACAGCCGTAATATTTTTCGAACGAAACGCATGTGCGGCGCAACACAACCGCTGTGTAGAGGCGGCAGCACGAATTTTTTAGTTTAAAAAAAAGATCGCAGTCGTCGAAAAAAAATCGCAGTCAAAGTGTTAACATGCTAACCCATTGTGCCCTTTACCTAACATCTATATAATTCATTTAACAGTTATATTATTAACTGATATAACTGTAAAGCGCACTTTATACCGACGATTCACACTTAAACTCGATTAGTTTAGCATCGTCTTATTGATGTGAATCCAATAAATATGGAATCCGGTAGACCTTTATTTAGTTAATAGGCAACTTGAATGTTTCTTTACCTGTTAGTTTTATGTCTTTGACATGTTTTGTAAACGAAATAGGCTGGTCAGCATGATAATGGCTATTATATTTATAAAGTGCGCTACACAAGATAAATGTATCTTTTAAAGGGCAATGTATACGCTTCTACAATAAACTCCAAGTGAGTTTCCAAATAAATTAAAAAAAATTGTTAAACACATTCTTTGTAAAAAAGCTTATTACAAAATATCAGATTACTTAGAAGATAAAAAAGCTTGGAACGAGTTTTGCTCCAACTCAAAATCTACCAACTTACAGATAAGCAAATCAAATGTACTAGACACATAAGTTATGAATATACTAGTGGTTTCTTCTCACTTCTTCCACTGGTGGACAAAAAATTGAAGTGAACTATAAAATATGACCTGTCTAAGTGCTTATTTGTAAGCTTAAAGAAATAAAAACTTTTCATTTTCATTTTCATTTTCATTTTTCATTCATTTTCATTTTCATTTTCATTTTCATATGATGCTAGTTGCGCTTCGCGGCTTCGTCCGCGTGGAAATCTATGTGTCAAGGTAAATAAATAAATAAATATAAATAATGCTGGACAATTCACACAGTATTATCTAGCCCCATGGTAAGCAGAGCTCGTGTTATGGGTACTAGATAACTGATATACATAATACAATACATTACATAGATAGATATTTTTTTATTATACATAGAAAACGACCAGAACACCCGGAACATCTGCAGAGCGTACACACAATTGTTCCGAGGCGGGAATCGTACCCGCAACCTCCTGCGTCGCAGACGGACCTTCACCCACCGCGCCACATCGGTCGTCAGGTTTATAAACCTTCCTCTCGAATCACTCTACCTATTAAAAAACCGCATCAAAATCTCTTGCGTAGTTTTAAAGCATAGGGACAGACAGACAGTGGGAAGCGACTTTGTTTTATACCATGTAGTGATTATTTTAGGGACTTCGAGTCATTATAATGTCTATGTCAGTCCCGTATTTTAACAAACACTAAAACTTAAAACTAAATTATATCTAACACTAACCAAAATAATTTAACTGAGAGACTATTTGTATTCAATACTAGCTGCGCCCCGCGGTTTCACCCGCGTGGTGGTATATATTTTAGATAATATACAATATATATTTATAAATTGTAGCCTATGTGTTATGCTGATATGTAAGCTATATTATTGTGAAGTTTCATCAAAATCCATTCAGTAGTTTTTGCGTGAAAGAGTAACAAACATCAATCCATACTTACAAACTTTCGTTTATAATATTAGTAGGATAATTACAAGAATACATACAAGAAAAAAAAAATTTTTTTTTCTTGTATGTATTCTTTCTTATTATTTAATGTGTCGTGTTTTGTTTTGTGTTATGTATGGTGTCAAATAAATGTATTTTCTTTCTTTCTTTCTTTTCTTTCTTTCCTTCTAGGATAAGCACATATCTGCTTTTCATCTGCTGGGTCAGACAGACGACTTCGAAAAATAATGCCAAAACGTTCGAGTAATTCTTAAGAATATAAAACCCATCTACAAATTGTAATTACTTACGGTCAGTTGGCCACCTCCGTGACATAAACAACGAAGCTTGTCAGATATCCCAGTAAACTTGGGTTCGATATAAAATTAAGCTTGGAACTACATCGAGTCTGCTTATTGGTTACTGCCCAGTAACTGCCAATATAAGGTACAGTTATTCGAAATGGCCATGCGATAGAAGCTTTGCTATCGGGAAACGATAAAATTTATAATATTGTTCGATAAATTGTAAACTTGGTGCATCTTTGCTAGATCCGTGTACTCTACTTTGCGTTTCAATTGGTGTACTAGATGACTGATAAACAATACAATACATTACCTACATAGACAGATCGTTTTTTACTATACATAGAAAAAATCTAAAACACCCGGAATAAATATTTGCAGATCGTACAAACATTTGTCACAAGGCGGGAAACGAACCCGCAACCTCCTGCGTCGCAAGCGGAACTTCGCTCGCCGCGCCATATCTGTCGTCAAATTCAAGTCAACGAAAACAATGTATGGACTAAGAATTGTTTGACAACAATAATTTCACTAAAGAAAGCGTCGCCAATCCGTCATTTCTCAGCACGCCTCGTGACCAAGCGATGGGCGATTTGCTAGATTTCACACTGACCGACTGCCTCGAGGCACAATCTGGACTGAGGGCAGCTTTGTCAAGTTTCTGACAATTGTTGATCACTTTGGTAAGCCGCTGTAGCGAATTTATGAGTGTAGGTTGGGAAGGATAATGCTATGAGAGATCATACTATTTAAGACGATGGTCATGTCTTCCTAGCCGATTTCGAACTCTGCTATTTGATTGGAGAGACATTTTGACTTTTCTAATAGGTGGCGTGGCTATCATAACCAAGTTTACGTTGTACGCAGCACTTTGAATAGCCTTATTCAAAGTGCAAGCAACATAGCTCAAAGAATTAGCAAGCTGAAGTGGCAGTGGGCCGGCCATATATCGCGAAGAACCGAAAACCGCTGGTTCAGTTGGTAAACGTGTTCTTGAGTGGAGACCGAGGCACGGCAAACGTAGTTTAGGACGCTCTCCAGCCATGACGACTTGCGAAAGACTGCAGGCAGATGCTGGATGCGGTAAGCTGAAGACAGTGCGCTATGGCGCTCATTTGGAGAGGCCTATGTCCAACAGTGGACATAGGCCATAGGCCATAGGGCATATAGGTTGATGATGACGCCCAAAGTGCCAGCCACCAGCCTACCAGTCCAGAAAACCACTACACGAGTATACCACACGCGTGCAGTGGTTTTCTGGGCTGGTAGAATTAAAGGGCTGTTTGATTGTATCAACAATGTTGCCTATAAGCAAGTAAAAAACGCGGTGATGTGATGATAATGACACGAGCGAAGTCTAGGGCGTTTCCTAGTGAAGTTATAATGAGCAAGTGGGATTAGCGTGCAGTGGTTAGTACCGTTGAAATCTCATTAGAGACGCTCCACTGGGAGACTCGGAAACAGCACGTGTTAATGCAGATACAGACATTACCATTTAGTGTTGAGGAAATTGTACTAACATGAAACAAATATTTGTAGACATACAAACATTTTTCGAGAGATATCTAGAGATAGATATATCATTTATCACTATATAGTAAAAAAACAAAGTCGCTTCTTCGCGCTGCTGTATGTCTGTCCCTCCCTATGTATGCTTAGATCTTTAAAACTACGCAACGGATTTTGATGCGGTTTTTTTAAATAGACTGATCCAATGAGCGCCATAGCGCCCTGTCTTCAGCTTGAAGAAATAAAAATACATCGAAATAATATATCTAAATTATTTAAAAACCATCCAAAATACTAATTTATGGTTGAGAGCGAACAAACAAGAAACTGTACAAACGTGTCTCAGACATTCACCGAATGAACCACAAATAAAGTGGTCGCTTGAGCTTCATCCTCCTGACATCCTATCAGAAAACAATCAAGCTGATGGGGAAAGCCATTTAGATAGTATATCAGTGTTACAACGACGACATAGCATGCTTTTAGTGGTGTTGAATGATAAACTTACTACAACTTAGTTGACATTTTCACCGATTCAGCCCACATTTATTACAGTTATTCGCTCTTTCCGGCCCTTAGGTACAGTACCTAAGTTTCACCCTGTAACAAAACATGGATATAGCTAAGCTTTTCGTGAATTTATTGAAAGAATTAATTTCATTTAATTTCCGCATTCGATGACAAAGTGACGTAATATATTCTTAGACAACAATGCATGCCCGTGCTCCTATAGGGTGACCAAAAAAACCGAAGCTAAAACCCCTGTCCAAAGCGATCTAATAGAAACGCATCACATAGGTTTATTCTTGGAATTAGTTACGGAGAAATAACTTTGCGGCAAATTAATAAAACGCTTAAAAGGAGGTTCTAAAATAGACTGCGGTTAACGGAGTGTTGTGTGGCACATTCTTGTCAACTTGTACAATCAGATTCCCCAGCTATGTTTCAGAGTAACCAGCTATGTTTCTTCACAGAGTTAAAAACTCAGAAGAACTGATTTCAAATCTTACTTTTCGAGCTTTAACGTTTTACAACTTTTTATTTGATAAATAAATAAGCAAGTTTTTATCCTAAACTTCTCCCACGTATCAGAAGATAAATTGAGGCCGTTAGCCGTGTGATCTTAGAGTTAGCACCACCCAATTCTTCCCGCGGGTGTCGTAGAGGCGACTAAGGGATATCCACCGGGGGGCGGGCTGCAGCCTGCAGAACAATTTAACACTGAAATGTTATCCCCAACCCGCATGCCCAGACCAGGGTGGTGATTCTCTCTTGAGGGAGGCCTATGATCAGCAGTGGAGCAATATAGGCTGTTGAGGTACATACCTCAACAGCCGAATACGCATATCATAATTACATAATTATGATATGCGTATTCGGTCTGCATTTCGAATCCCATCTGAGCGGGATTGTCATGCGTCGTTATCAATCCCATTCTTCAAGTACGCAGGTAATACTAAGAAGTCCGTTCAGCGAAATGAAGCTCAAGTCACAGATGACACTCAATTCAAGTGCCATTACGTTACCGATAACTGTAGCTGGCCAAGTGCCAAATGCATCTTCGGTCATCACTGCGGTTAGAATAACTAAAACGGCTGTAGTCCTCTAAAACATGCAAATTATTGTGCAAGTAACACGAAAATGTTGATTGGATGATAGGGATATACTATATACTCTACTCGTTCTACTTACTATATGTAGTACTAGTTTGCCCGCGGCTTCGCAGGAGTTGTTTCTATGGAAACGTTTTAGGTAACTTCGATCCCATGGTAGGTAGTAAGTATTCATATTTATATGAGTAACTACATAAAGTTCTTATTTAAGTATGGGTATTTATAACTGATGAAACGAAAAACAAAAGAGGGGAGGTTCTATGCTCCTCGATTTCTTCTTCAATTATGGACGACCGATGATGATGTGGCACGGCGGACGAAAGTCCGCCTGCGACGCAATAGGTTGCGGGTTCGATTCCCACCTTGGGACAAATGTTTGTACGATCTGCAGAATTGTTCGGGGTGTTCTGAGCATTTTTTATGTTTACATAAATAAAAATATATATCGACGTAATGTATTGTATTATGTATATCAGTCATTTAGTACCCATAACACAAGCTCTGTTTAGCTTGCACTGTTGATAATTTACCGAGTGTTTATAAAGCGACTCTTAATAAAAACCAGTCGAATTGAGAACCTCCTCCTTTTTTAGAAGTCGGTTCATTATAATAAAATCTTACAATTTTACGATGACAGAACGGACATACTCTCGTATCGATTAAAAACTATAGTGTAATCACTAATCAGTAATTCACGTGTTTCTTTATCCTTTTAAAGCATAGTTTAACGGGACTTCTAAGCATTCCTTGCTCCTTACTCAGCTTTTATTTAGTCGTCACCGTTCGGTCTAAAGACAGGAAATCCTTTGAATGATGGCAACATCCATCATGAATGACAGATAACTTGATTTGTATCTGGTCGTAATTTACTCCTTAAATGGGGTAATAGTTTTGAGAAGCTTTAAAAATATCTGACGTTAGTTTCTGCCCGCGGCTTTGCACGCGTTTCTATGGAAACGTTAGGTTATTTCTATCCCATGGGAACTGATTTATGGGATAAAAAGTAGCCTGTTTTATTCCATTTTTTTTAAACTACCAGTATGGTAAATTTCAGCTTGATACGTTCAGGGAACGACAGGGCGCTAAGGCGCTCATTGGGGGAGGCCTATGTCCAGCAGTGGACTAATATAGGCTAATGATGATGATGGTGACGTTCAGTTTTGGCGTGAACAAGTAGCAAACTCCCATCTAAACATCCAAAATTTCGCATTTTTAATAATTAGTGTGATGATTGGTGTTGCGTTTTGTTTTAACTGTCTCTGTTTTATTTTATTGTTATTTTCCCTGGGTTGTATGGTGATGTGAAGATAATGTGTTTCTTATATTATATAAGTCGCGTAGATAAAAGATTGGCAGTGATTATTTCATTGTGTCCTGCTAACATCATATTGAAACAAACACATGTGCGACTTATAATTAAAATAACTCTTATAATAAGTGTACCTAACTTTAAAAAAAAACCTTTAAAATTATTTTATTGCCCTGGCTGACCAGGAAAAACTATAGTGTAACTTTTTATTTTCAGGTCTTAACCGGTAGCTTCCTCAAACAATGGATCGCTAATAGGTAAGTTACTACTACATCAATGCTATTTATAGAGTGACGCGTGACCCGAGACTGAGCCCGAGAGCTGGTGAGTATCTAGCGCAGCGCATCAGCAGCGGGGCATTCCCATACAGCGCTGCAGCGGGGCAATGCAGCCAGCGCTATGTATGAGACACTTCCGACTGGTATTCATATGGATCATTTGAGAAACCTGTAGATTGTTCACATACATATATTTTAATAATTTTTTTTGTATAAGTATCTATGTTTATAAAAATGTACCCCGTTTTCTTCTGGTCACGCTGCTATAACTTGGCTTTACCGATTTCATTAATATTTTTTAAAATCTTTACTAATACTTCGTAGAAAGTTCTTACAAAAAAAAATAGGAACATTGCTATCTTTCAAATTAACACGCGGACGAAGCCGCGAGGCAAAGCTACAAAATACATTTTTTTTTATTTATTTAGGCTTACAAATAAACACTTACAGACAAGTCATATTTTATATTATACTATTCATGACACATTATTGCCATTTAAATTTTGCTTCTACGAATACATCAATGCTACTAGCCTGGGCCTGTACCACATCCTCTTCTTCGCAACTCACTAAATGTTATCATTCGTAGCTCTATGCCCTACGGTTGAATAAGCCCAGCGGTGGTACCCAAGAAATGAGTCATTTTACGCATCACAGCCCTTTACGGACTGAGAATTACTTGTCTATGGATTACTGCTTTCGTGTTCAAGTAAATTGTCTTGTATTACTTCTGTTTGTTTTCTTTTGACGGTTTCTGAATGGTCTCGGTTGGCGTTTAAAGGTCGTGTTCCAGAACGGGGTTTTGCATCGAAAGATAACGCTTTGATTAGGTACGTTGTGTTTTGATGAGAACATGATAATAATGCGACCACAAATTCCATTTCAATCTGAGGGAGGACTGCCCACTATCCTCTACCTTAGGCTGAAGCCAATGGTAGAGGTTAGTGGGCAGTTCTCCCAAATTGGTACGTAAATGTTTAATTCCATTCCACACAACATTATCTAGCCCCCAGCGAAGCAGAGCTGTTATGGGTACTAGATAACTGATATACTTAATACAATACATGGATTGGATATAATATATTTTTTACTATACATAGAAAATACTAAGAACAGCTGGAACAAATATTTGCAGATCGTATTAATATTTTCCCCGAGGTTTCCATACAGCAGTGTAATGCAGCCAGCGTTTTGAGTGCTTCCGACTTGTGGTGATATGGATCACTTGGGCTACATGTAGATTGTTCATAAATACATAGGTATCTATATTAATAAAGATGAGGATTAAGTTTGTTGTTTCCCGATCTTACACAATTAGCTCACATTTTCCGCGTAGCTCGGACTTGTAGCAATGCCTATCGTTATTTCGAATTTATATTACGTGTCGAACTGCGTGTCTATGACATCAGCCACGATACCGCCCTCAGCTGATATAAATTTCTTGTTGTTGCAGTTCACTGTAGCTCTGCCCACTAATGCTGAGTGCAAGCTCACATGCGCGTGGGCAAGGATTTGTAGAGTAGGTTGCACAGAACGGACACAGTAGTGCTACGTATCAATGACAACACTAGATACACAAACTCTGATGGGTTATGAACGAAATCAAACAGTTTATTATGATCGGTTCTGCACGTACAGCCATTACAGAGCAAGAGAGAGACTTCAACTTCAACTTCTTATTTTTATGGCTCGCTGTGACTGTGTTGCCACAACTCTGCCAGTGTCCGTGTGAAGAGTCATAAACTTTAGTAGAGAAAAATCGAATGAAATTTTATTAATGATAACTAATCGTAAACAGTTTTATCTTTTTGAGTAGTACCATTTTGATTTGTACCTGGAAAACAACACAAAGTTAAGAATGCATGCACACACAAAGGAATTAATATGTTAGTAGTTATTTACAGTTTAATCTTATTAGTTTTTACAAATTTACATAATAAAAAGTTTACAGGAGGGGAAAATATAAAGGATAATAAACATTTAAGGGAAGTAGGGAGAGAGAGAGCCTATCTAGACAGAGACGACAGTAGTCTAAGCTAATAGCACTGACATGTGATACTTCTCAAGCTGACTTTGACAATGACATAAGGTTATGTTTACCATTCCAACAAACTCATGCAATTGCAGGCACTTCACTGCTGTATTGGATGGACACATGCGGCGACAGCAAATTCAGTAAATTAAGTTTATTAACCATTACATTATCAGTAATATTGCCAATTGCCAATATTGGAAGAGGAAATGGAACAAAAAGGAATGCGCAAAATCTAGGGTTTATGTGAATAAACCCTAGATATCGCGTATTCCTTTTTCTATCATAAGGGCTTGTATATGGCTCGCTTGACCGCTTGGTCTTGAATACGTACGATTTTAATAAATCTCACGCAATATCTAAATTTTTTTCATCTATAAACGATTCTGCGACGATACCATTGCCATAGTATAGCGATTGGTTATCAGAATTCGGCCCCTGTGTATCCAACCTTATCTTTGCCTAGTGTAATAGTTACATCATATTATGGCACCTACATATTATCAGAAGCTTGCAGGGCTCTTGTAAACCCGTTATAATAATAATTGCTCTTTGTGTTGCCAACTAACTATTGTTTTTTTATTGCTGTCGAGGTGTGAGGACGGAAGTTATTAGGGTTTACGGCTACAGGCTTCGTATTATTCTTAGTCAGCTATATATTAATTTACTGGTTTAATTACTCTCAGCTTGTGATATTTGAATAATGTAATGTAAACTACAATAGGTTCTTTATTTAGTCAGCAGTTACATCATTGTTAATTATTTTTAGCCTACTTCGAAAAAGGAGTAGGTTCTATGTACGGCTTTTATGTATATTTTTAGTATGTTCGTCGATTTCTTTGGCAGTTATGGACAGATTTAATGATTCTCAGTTTGGTATACATGATAATGATCTGGTTGGTGTCATAAAAATTTCATTTCCGGAAGATGAGTATTTAACTACAAAATCAAAAAAAATTAAGGGATTTGAAGTCGGTTTTCACTTTTCTTAAAATAATCAAATGTTGTAGGTACCTAAAGATTATAGCCAAGTTTTTAAAACACGAGTTTTGAACCTAATATGTATCCTCGATTACCATATACTCTAATACCTATTGCAAGTACTTAATAATAAAACGTATCACGTATTACGATTAGACCACCATGAAATGACATAACTTACTACTCGAGTACTAAAATCCAATTCAATTTCAAGGATCTTATTTATAAAGCTCACGTACCACTTATGCACGGTGAATATTTGTCTAAGCTAAACTAATCAGTTTTAGCGTGTCTTTATTTAGCCGGGGTTGTTGACCTCGGGCCTATAGCAAGGTCGGGCAGGATGGTAAAATGGGTTTTGGATTCATTTATTGTAATTTACTCCATTAGTAGAGTACTTACCTAATTAAAATAATTCAATGCTTAGTTAGTAATTAATTGAATTTTGTTATTCAGAAATCTAGGAGATGGGCATTGACATTTACGTAAGTAAGTAAATAATTAATTTGTCACATAAAAACACACATACAATTGGTTTGCTCATAAATAACAAGTTATAAAATTTAAAAATAACATAAATATTAAAAGTAATTAAAAACAAAAGAAGACAGGGCGCTATGGCGCTCATTGGGCGAGGCCTATGTCCAGCAGTGGACTAATATAGGCTGATGATGATGATGGTGATGGTGATGATGATATCTATGTCTACACTGCCGCCGCTAAGTTCCTTTTAATTACCTACACTAAAAAACTCGTAGTTTGAACACTACCGCTCGTTTTATAAGGCTTTGGTAGTGTCATCCATTCCGCCATTAACTAGGCTCATTATCATTAATAACTGAAAGGCTATCTTTCGTCTCGAAGACTGAAGCAAGACTTTCTTAATCCTACTTCCTATAATATCTCAATCAGTCACTGCATCCGGCCTGAGATCATTAAATATGCGTTAGTATCGCAGGAGTGCTCTTACTAACAAATGACCCGTGTTATTTTGTATACTACCTCTACAATCCCTTCAAAATAAATGTGAAATGAGATCCAAGTTCATGATTATTATTGTTGACGACCGATGTGGCGCGGTGGGCGAAGGTCCGCCTGCGACGCAGGAGGTGGCGGGTTCGATTCCCGCCTCGGAACAATTGTGTGTACGATCTGCAGATATTTGTTCCGGGTTTTCTGGTCGTTTTCTATGTATAATAAAAATATATCTATGTAATATATTGTATTATGTATATCAGTTATCTAGTACCCACAACAAGCTCTGATTACCATGGGGCTAGATAATGCTGTGTGAATTGTCCAGCATTTATTTATGTTTATGATAATATGCGTTGGGTGTTGACTTCAACGACAAAATAAGTGAGATCTAAATGGGTGCAAAATTCAATTCAGTCCTGAAATTTATTTATAACAACATAAAATATTTCATAACAACTTAAAATATAATTTCTTCTATATCTTAGAACAATAAATTGAAGCCTATGGTGAGTCTATGGTCTGACTTGGCTAGTTTTCATATACCTAGTGACAGATCTATGAATGTACATATATGAATCTATATATATAAAAGAAAGTCGTGTTTGTTACAACACTTATAACTCGAGAACGGCTGAACCGATTTAGCTGATAATTGGTGGAGAGGTAGCTTAGAACCAGGAGTCTAACATAGGATACTATCATTTAAACAATTTGACACATAGATTTCCACGGGGGCGAAGCCGCGGGGCGCAGCTAGTATGATATAATAAAAGAATATGAATATGAACGAACATCAAACTTTCGCATTTATAATATTACAAAGTAAGTAAAAAAAGTAAATAAATTAAACTTAGATTAACAGAAGACAGAAACCGTCAAAATCGGTCCACTCAGCATGTGTATGGTAGAGCAGATCGTACCATAGCGCTGGTCTTCCGTGGAGACCGTGGTATGATTGGCCATATAGTCATGCATTTACGAGAACAAAGTACGCGTGTACCTATGTACCTTGTTCTCATAAATGCATGAACTCCTATCGAGTCAGGCATTCGATCTCCCAGTTGTAGTCTGGAATGCCGCTCCAAAAACCAGATCTAGGGTACCTACAGGCAGACTAAATACGTAACTGCTTTGCATAATGTACTGCGCAGGGATGCATTTGGAGCTGACGATGGAAATTGGAAGAGAGACGGACCCTTCCGGTTCCTAAGGTTGCCTGGAAGAGATCGCTCTCAGCGATAAGGCCACGATAAGGCCCAAACATAAAAAAAACCCAAACATACTCGTAGATGAACAGATGGGGCGCAGCGGGTGACGCTGGAGGTTGCGGGTTCGATTCTCGTCATGGGGCAAATGTATGTACGAACTACAAATATTTGCTCCGGGTGTTTTGGGTACTTTCTATGTAAAATAAAAAATATATATCTATGTAATTAATTGTATTATGTATATCGGTCATCAGCTAAGACAAGATGGCTTAGCTTGGGGGTAGGCTTGGGGCTAGATAAGGCTGTATGAATGGTTCACCATTATTTATTTTATTTTTATTTGTTTATAGATACTCAATTCCATAGATGACATCTTTCCTTGAGTCTGACCCTGTCGAATACCTAACATCTCCGTACACCTATTAATCACTTCGAAAAGCAACTAGAATGGACCTACATTCTAGATTGGAACATTCTAGGCTGGACACATAAGTTATTGTTCAATTAATTGGCCATCGTTGAGAATTCCATGCGGAATGAGTTCGTGTCCTTAGCATGTTAACTTGTTGAAGTTTTAATTGAAAATACAAGAGTTATGAGAGAAAACGAAGATACAATGGTTGGATAACTATCTTCTACCTTATTCTTCAATATAAAAATCAATTGCTGTTCGTTAGTCTCACTAAAACTCAAGAACAGCTGGGCTGATTTTGCTGATTTTGGTTTCGAAATGTTTGTCTTCTTCCAGGGAGGTTTAAACAGTGAGAAAATATTTAATTCCGCAAAATTGTCAACGCGGGCGAAGCCGCGTGGCGCAGCTAGTTTTATAAATAAAATACATAATTTCGTGCGCAGTGTACGCATTAAACGCTGCAACGCTTTGTACTACATGTCATAAAAATTGCAATTAGGTAAGCAATTGTTTAGTGAATAGTCCATATTATGTGTACGATCTGCAGATATGTGTTCCGGGTGTTCTGGCCGTCATGTACATACGAGTATGTACAATAAAAAAATATCTATCACCCATAACACAAGCTCTGCTTAGCTTGGCGCTAGGTGATGTTGTGTAGATGGCCAACATTATTAATTTTATTTATATTCAAATTCAAGAACTGGCCCATATATTTTCCGATTTCATCGCAGTACATAATGTTTTTTTTTTGCTGTAGAACCTTGAAAGTAGAAACAAGTTAGACCAGGTTCCAGTAACGAGGACGGGAAACCACAGGCGATGGCTACAAAAAGTAGATTAAGAGTTTCTTACCCCAGCGGCCATGAGATTAGAAACTGAAGCGCAGTTCAAATGATATGAACTTGACCATGACAACTAGACATAAGAATTGTGATAGAAATGATATTTTTCGTTTCATTACTTATATTTATTTATCTATCATTTATTACACGCTTCCCGCTGTCTGTTTGTCCCTATGTACATATACTTAGATCTTTAAAACTACGCAACGGATTTTGATGCGATTTATTTTAATAGAGAGAGTGATTCAAGAGCAAGGTTTATATGTATATATGTATATCGAAAATCGTGCAAAGCCGGAGCGGGTCGCTAGTGATGTATGTAGTGAAGGTATAAATATGGTATCAATCGAGGCAATAATTATTAATTAGTTATTACTCATTACCGCATCCCGCATGAGACGAAAGCCAATAAGGCGCTTATCAGGAGGATGCTTGCATCCAGCAGTGGACCAATATAGACTGTTGAGGGGAGGTTAGGACATAATTTTGGTAATTCTTAGTTACTTTACTATCATCATGTCTATTCACTCGCCTATGGATGGAGCAAACGTGTTCTTGAGTGGAGACCACGACTCGGTAAACGTAGTGTAGGACGCCCTCCGACCAGGTGGGATGACGACCTGCGAAAGACTGCAGGTAGATGCTGGATGCGTCAAGCCGAAGACAGGGCGCTATGGCGCTCATTGGGGGAGGCCTATGTCCAGCAGTGGACGAATATAGGCTGATGATGATGATGATGATGGATGGATGGAGAGAGTGCTTTAGTTAAAACCTGTCTCCTGACTTCTTCGACAGAAACTATATAAACGTCGCTCTTGTATAACCTTTGACGTTATAAATTTATCAGTATCAGGAACAACTGAACAACCTTTGAATAAGCTTCTATTGGTAATATCAAAGAGGCTAAGTATGGGTTTGCACAGTATCATATGAAAACAGCTAAACTGTAAAAGTTGAACTTCAAAATAATACCAAAATTAATATCGAATTAGCAGAATTGTGTTGTAGCAAATAGTCGCAAAAGACACGAAAGAAGATTTCGTCTGAAAGTATTGAATCGCTGACATACTACGAAAAGTCCTGTCTATGCGTCTTTTTTGCCCAGATACGACATTGTAAAATTACATAATTACCCAAAAATTCTAAAAATTCTAATTAAAATTTTTGAGATATTATTTAATTTCTTAGATTACCCCGAGTGCGAGGGTTACGCACTATAATAACAAAAACCTTTAATCTTATGTGTATATAATATGTATGTGTCTAAACGCAAATACATGAACACTTGTAACCGCCGGTTGTTGGTTTTTGGTCACATATCAAAGGATTGCGAATATACCGAATAAGTTCGTTTACCGGTCACAGTCGGCATGCTCAGTAGAATATGGCAGTGCGCGGCAGCGACGGAAGTTGAGTTTGATGTTATTACGTATGTTGTTAACTTGTTATTGTTATTATGTCCCTACGTATAACATGACGTATTGGTTATCAACACAGAGGAAATAATTAGTCGCTGCTGCTGCTGTACACGTCCATCTTGGCGTTCAGCAAAAATATGTGGAAAGTGTGTTCGATTTATTCGGACTTCTACAATGTAAAGATGCCGAATAAAATACAGAATAAAACGCGTGTACCGAATAGGGATGTGAAGTACCACCATAAGGCACTAAATGTTTGGGATGGAAACGAAAACAGTTTTCGTAAACTGCACTGTACACGTCCATCTTGGCGTTCAGCAAAAATATGTGGAAAGTGTGTTCGATTTATTCGGACTTCTACAATGTAAAGATGCCGAATAAAATACAGAATAAAACGCGTGTACCGAATAGGGATGTGAAGTACCACCATAAGGCACTAAATGTTTGGGATGGAAACGAAAACAGTTTTCGTAAACTGCACTGTACACGTCCATCTTGGCGTTCAGCAAAAATATGTGGAAAGTGTGTTCGAGTTATTCGGACTTCTACAATGTAAAGATAGCCGAATAAAATACAGAAAAAAAACGCGTGTACCGAATAGGGATGTGAAGTACCACCATAAGGCACTAAATGTTTGGGATGGAAACGAAAACAGTTTTCGTAAACTGCACTGTACACGTCCATCTTGGCGTTCAGCAAAAATATGTGGAAAGTGTGTTCGAGTTATTCGGACTTCTACAATGTAAAGATAGCCGAATAAAATACAGAAAAAAAACGCGTGTACCGAATAGGGATGTGAAGTACCACCATAAGGCACTAAATGTTTGGGATGGAAACGAAAACAGTTTTCGTAAACTGCACTGTACACGTCCATCTTGGCGTTCAGCAAAAATATGTGGAAAGTGTGTTCGAGTTATTCGGACTTCTACAATGTAATGATAGCCGAATAAAATACAGAACAAAACGCGTGTACCGAATAGGGATGTGAAGTACCACCATAAGGCGCTAAATGTTTGGGATGGAAACGAAAACAGTTTTCGTAAACTGCACTGTACACGTCCATCTTGGCGTTCAGCAAAAATATGTGGAAAGTGTGTTCGAGTTATTCGGACTTCTACAATGTAAAGATAGCCGAATAAAATACAGAAAAAAAAACGCGTGTACCGAATAGGGATGTGAAGTACCACCATAAGACGCTGAATGTTTGGGATGGAAACGAAAACAGTTTTCGTAAACTGCACTGTACACGTCCATCTTGGCGTTCAGCAAAAATATGTGGAAAGTGTGTTCGAGTTATTCGGACTTCTACAATGTAAAGATAGCCGAATAAAATACAGAAAAAAAACGCGTGTACCGAATAGGGATGTGAAGTACCACCATAAGACGCTGAATGTTTGGGATGGAAACGAAAACAGTTTTCGTAAACTGCACTGTACACGTCCATCTTGGCGTTCAGCAAAAATATGTGGAAAGTGTGTTCGAGTTATTCGGACTTCTACAATGTAAAGATAGCCGAATAAAATACAGAAAAAAAACGCGTGTACCGAATAGGGATGTGAAGTACCACCATAAGACGCTGAATGTTTGGGATGGAAACGAAAACAGTTTTCGTAAACTGCACTGTACACGTCCATCTTGGCGTTCAGCAAAAATATGTGGAAAGTGTGTTCGAGTTATTCGGACTTCTACAATGTAATGATAGCCGAATAAAATACAGAACAAAACGCGTGTACCGAATAGGGATGTGAAGTACCACCATAAGGCGCTAAATGTTTGGGATGGAAACGAAAACAGTTTTCGTAAACTGCACTGTACACGTCCATCTTGGCGTTCAGCAAAAATATGTGGAAAGTGTGTTCGAGTTATTCGGACTTCTACAATGTAATGATAGCCGAATAAAATACAGAATAAAACGCGTGTACCGAATAGGGATGTGAAGTACCACCATAAGACGCTGAATGTTTGGGATGGAAACGAAAACAGTTTTCGTAAACTGCACTGTACACGTCCATCTTGGCTTTCAGCAAAAATATGTGGAAAGTGTGTTCGATTTATTCGGACTTCTACAATGTAAAGATAGCCGAATAAAATACAGAAAAAAAACGCGTGTACCGAATAGGGATGTGAAGTACCACCATAAGGCGCTAAATGTTTGGGATGGAAACGAAAACAGTTTTCGTAAACTATGCACAACTCGTACTAGGGACTCAGCATTGAAACAAACAATAAATCTGTGTTCAGCTCCCGTTTCTACTATAATTTAGTTGCGCTTCGTCATGTTGTCAATATGGAAGGAAAGCAGTATCAGTTAGCGGTGTTATTTGCACAAAACTTGTAAGGCTGCTGGTACAATTACGAAATATTGAAATGAAACGGCAAATGCTTCCATATTTCAAATTACGAACATGCTGTAGGTACTGAAAAAGCTTAACACTTCGACTGCTGAAAACGCACGGTATGAGTTTTCTACAAGTGACTAATATGCGTAAATCCATACTAGCGCAGCGGCTGAGAAAATACAGATCTTTGTGACTCAGCAGAGCTGTAATATTTTTCGAACGAAACGCATGTGCGGCGCAACACAACCGCTGTGTAGAGCGGCAGCACGAATTTTTTAGGTAAAAAAAAAACCGCAGTCAAAGTGTTAACTCTCGTAAGGACCGGACCGTGCGAGCTCGCTAAACATGATTTGACGCAGTATAAAGTTACTAGACTATGACATCTCATCAGAATGTTCTGTGGTTCTACTCAACAGGAAGTTGATGATCATATCACAATGAATTTTGGGCTGGAAAGATATAAGCTTAATCTTTTCTGTAGGTGCCTAATTTGAGAGACTCTCATCACAGGATTGAGTTTGTAACCGACTTCGAAAGAGGGAGGAGGTAATATGTTCGGCTGTATGTAGACATGTGTTTTTTATGTATGATTTCTATCTCATTTTTGGACCGATTTTGATGATTCTTTTGCAGTTGAATAAAGGATGATCCTGAAGTAGTCCCATTAAAATCCGAGGGATTAGTTTTTAATTAACCCGCAAATAAAAAAAAACAGTTAAAAACTATGAGAACTAGATATTTAGTTTTTTTTCAAAACAATCAAATTAAGCCAATTTTTACATTAATTTTATAGATTTCTTTTGGCATAACCATAATTTAAAATCTAGACATATCTATAAAAATCCCAGTTCTATTAGAAATTGACAGGAACTCTCGATTTGGTAAGCAATTATTTTATCATTGCAGGAACTGAGATAAGATCTGAAGCAGCTTGAAAAGTAGTGACACGGTGCATTCGAAATGTATAAACCCAGCTTTATATTTTACATTTCCTTGTTTGCGGAGCATGTTTGGAAATAAGCTAATAGTTAGGACTTGTCGATATCTGATGAAGTACTAATAACAATTAAATGTACATTTATCAAAACTATCGCTGCAAATTACTTTAACAAATCCAAATAAAATTCTCATGCTTGCAGTCGAGATAAAATTAACAGTATTAACATATTTATTAAAAATGGACATCACATACATTGTAGAATAGAAACTCAGTTGCGTACGTCTACCTGCTGCCCACTAAGTGCACAGTCTAATTTGTATGGACAAACTGTTAGTAGACCTTCATCAGGCAGGTCCATCCCACGTCCGTCAAAAAAACCTTTTCAAACGTCGTCAGTAAAATAACTATGTCAGTCTCTTTATGGTAAGTAACAGTGAACCATATTTAATTCAATGCGGTGATCCGTAGAAGGAATAGTAACAAGAAATGCAGATCATTTAGATAGCGACCAGCGACATAGGAAGGTGGGACGCTAGTGATGAGCTTAATCCGGCTATTGGAGATTCTATCCGTCTATTCTATTCTAACCGTGGTAGTCGCGTACTATAGGTAATCTTCTATTCAGTGTTAGTCCATTCGCAAAAAAAAAACAATCCGCCGCCAAGCGTGGTCCTCGCCAACCACCCCCGCGGTCAGTAGCTTTTTTGTTGAAGCTTTGCGCATGTCGTTATCAGCGCGTATACGTCCACTGCGGAACATAGGCTTCCCCCAAATGACGCCACGAATAGCGGTGTGATCCGCATCCATCCATCATCCTAAGCGTGCACATTCCCTAAAATTTGTGGTGTTGACCGGCGGTATTTGCAATCCGCTGGCTTTTTACTGCAACCAAACAGTCCGGCTTTCGTTTCTATTTTCCTTCCTTAGTCTCTATGTTAATGTTATATTTCGACCAGTAAATCAGAGCGTGTGGCTCTGATAACTAGACTTCCGGCTTTTTAATGCATTGGTGTCCGACTTTTCACCCTTCCCTAGCATGGTATAATATAATCAAATGTTCACTTTCCAGCAGCCTACGCAAACCTAGCCACTTAGTCCTACAGGTCCTGGATATCTATCTCACTTTCACTGTTCAATTCAAACATTACGAAATGCGTATTGATTTGACTTGCTGCATCGATATCGGGTCTTTATCATATTGATTGCTTATCAATCGTGGTGTACAGTCGACTTCTTAGTTCCTAAAATAACCAAAATTATGACAACTCATTATCATTATCACTACAAAGTCGCTTCCCGCTGTCTGTCTGTCTCTATGTATGCTTAAATCTTTAAAACCACGCAACGGATATTGATGCGGTTAAAATACATATAGTGATTCAAGAGGAAGGTTGGTTTATAAACCCAAATTTGACACATAGATTTCCCCGCGGGCAGACGTTTCCAAAAGTCCGGTCATAAAGAAATAAAACGGTTATGAATCGGATTTTGCAATTTAAGCTTATCCTATGAAATAAGTAATGAATGTAATGCACACTGAGTATTATTATATATATTTGTATGTACTTAACGTTCCAAGCTTTCGAAGTCGTAGAGTATCAGAGAGCGTGTCAAATACTTCGTTTACCATCAAAATACCTTACATAAAGTGGTACCCTGAGAATCGTGCAACGACTATATTCCTAATATTCCTAGGAATAACCACACCTCACGTGATATGTATGTAATGGCAAGCTGAATTGGTCCTAATACGACATAATATGCTCTGAGGGCGATGAAGTAATCTGCGATATAGTGCCTAAAGGCCCATAGATCTACACATCTACACGTTCGCGTTGCAATGACAGGGCGTGCACGCAGAAAATGAAAGTAGTTATTATTAAGAGAACCTAAACGTGTGCCTGTGTGATGGTGATAGATTATAGGACTGAAGACCATTTTTAACCGACTTAGAAATACAAGGAGGTTCTATGTTGATGATTCTCTTAGTTTTACCAGAGAGTGTTTTTAAGTTGTCCTGCAAAACTTAAAAACAGTAAAGGGATTCGAAGTCGCTTTTTAGTTTTTTTTTTTGTAAAAATAACATCGAAGTATAAGTTACTGTAGTGTTATGTTATGGTGGACGACCTGTATGCAGATGCTGAATAGGTCCCGCCTATACAGTCAGGCCTATGTCCGAGTGTTTCTATGTGGTTTTTTGAATTACCTCAAGATGATCATAGTTGGTCTAAATGATTAGAGCTACTTTTTATCGACGAAGTTTCAAAACACTTTGTAAATCAAATCAAATCAAATCGTTTATTTGCAAGAATACAAAATTATACAGTGTCAGATCTTATAACTAATTTAGTAAATGTATTCAGCCTGCATGCAGGCGTGCAAATGTTATGCGAGTCATATTATTATAATTATATATTAAATTAATTATATTAGTCATTATAAGTAACAATTTAAATCTCTAGATATTCGTTCACAGTATAAAAACATTTCTCAAGTAGCCATCCTCTTAACTTTTTCCTAAATATATTTCCATTTAATTCTTTTAGTTCTTCCGGTAATTTATTGTAAATAGTTATGCACATGTTATACACATTTGTTTTATAAATATCTTTATGGCATTGGTGTTTATATGTACTCCTATATGGTTCCACATTTGGCAAGTAAGTTGAAAGATCAGGGACTGAGTTGGTTTTTTAGTTAGGAATTAATTGTTATACACTCACATTTGGTAATAAGGTGAAAAATTTGAGACAGAGCTGTTTTCTATAGATATGAAGTTATTGTTATACACACGTGCACTTCATCTTGAACACTGCCTCCGCGTAGGTAGCAATAGCAAGATAACCAATCTTGATTACAACCTACAATTCAATTACATCCTGCCCTTGACACACACATTTGTAGGTTATAATATACTCTTGTGAAATTGTAAAGAAGTTGAACAATAAAACTGATGATGCTATTGATATTGACTCCTACACTGAACTGACAATATTGGGCAACTTTGAAACAAGTGAATGGGAACGAAATGTGTGTTTGGGTATCGTTTATCATTGTCGATCTATTTGTCGTCATTTCGTGAGAAATTATTAGAAAAGTTTTCAATTCGATTAGCTATCCTGTCAAATGTTGGATATTACACAACTCAGCGTTTTCTTGTACTGTACGGTCAACATAGTAGTTTAATTTAAAAAAGATTGGGTTGGATATATCACAACTCAGCGTTTTCTTGTACTGAACGGTCAACAGTAGTTTCTTTCACTTAAAAAATATTTTGAATTCCTATATTTCGTAGTTCGGATTTCTAATGCCCATAAATCACTTAAATTTTACAGCGTACATACCTATTTTATCGACTACCTACCTATTCATTTACTCCCAATGCTCATGGAACCGAATTCTGCCTTGGCTTTCGATAATAAATCGAATGCCTGAAGAGGTCCTGAAGAGTTTCCAACGAGACACCCCTCAGAACAGCCCGTGGTCGATTTTATCGATAACGATAGTATTTTTCTCGTGTCTTTGTGAGTTTGATCACTCACCATGATCACGTTTGCTTGTAAATCGAAGCCAATTCGAAATCAGTTCGTTTTATACCGGTAATTTAACCGGCTGTCATGTAGCAAGAAGCTGTCAAATTTGCTTTAACGCACTGTCACTTTTTAATGTTTGCTTGTCAAAAATGAAACTTAGCTGAGCGATTAAATTCGCTATTGTATTATGCCTACTATCATTTGAGTTAAGTAGTTATTTTTCAAGTTTGAATCCGATTTTATAACATTCGAGATGAATCTGGTAAATAAAGGCGTAAAACTAAGGTTAAAAAATCCGATAAATGTTCGTTTTGGCGGCTACTTGATTTCGTAGCTAGTTGGTTAGAGCATTCCCGTACGGAGGGAAAGCTCGCGGGTTCATGTCCCGCCAAAATAGAAAATAAATTACAATCAATTTATGGGATATTATAGAATTAAAAAATTAAATTAAAATTACCCCACTCTCATAATCCGATGGGACGGAGGGAGAGGGACCTGAGAATAGAAGAGAACATCGGGTGGTTCGACTAGCAGCCGATACGACACACAAAAAGACCTACGGTCATGTTGCAGAAACCGGTCCAAAGACAAATAACAAATAGTTGCAATATCAACAGCTATAGAACTTCTCTGTTCTGTGTATAGAACATCACTGATGGAAAGGCACCCTTACCTTCTTATTTAATCTGAAGTAATTTGAGCTTAGTTATTTGAGGTATTACCACTCTTACCTAAGCATCGTCGTGCACGCCATAATGAATTTTCTTGGCGTGTCTATCATAATTATTTAATCATTATGGAAGAAGGGAAGTTATTTGTGTAATTCTATTAGTTTTTACTCGGTACTAAAGTCTTGTATGTTAATGCTATTTTGCTTTCGTGTCACGGTTTTGTTGAGAAATGACATCTTAGAAGTAAGTTAATATGTTTTTAATACTAACTACTTTAACCTAAAAGGTTTTACTTACCTTATCAGTTTCATCACACTAATATTATAAATGCGAAAGCTTAGTTGGATGGATGGATGTTACTTTTGAAACTATCATGGTTATTAATACTATAGTCATTTAAAACGGGATATTTACCATGATTTGATTTTACTACTACTTGTTACTCCGTGATCGATCATGGCGCATGCAACTGTGCCGAAATATTGGATAACTCAAAAATCAAATCATGGTAAATATCCCGTTTTAAATGACTTTGGATGTTACTTCTTCACGCCAAACTTATTGAACGGATGGAGTATGAAATAAAAAAATAAATAATGTAATGACATATTTATTTCTAAAATAACGTTGATGTCATATTTCATAATAGTCTCTAAAACGTTTATGGGCTAACGTTTATTAGAAGCAAAATATAAATTTCAACTCTAATGCAAAATGCCCTTATAATTAAAATGTATTGTTTAACTGGATTGGTGTCGACATGGGCTTAAGTAGGTATATTTTGATATCGGGTTAAATCTATCTACATATATGTATAAAGTAGAACATACGTAAATAAGTAATGAAAAATCTTTATTCTTCGACTCTACTCCATGTTTTCTGATTTGAACATTAACCTCCCACGAATATTTTATTTAAAACAGATTAATAATAAACTAAGAAGGTTCATCTAAAATTATCGCCTGTCACGAGCCACTCTTTGATATGTCACTTTGACAGATCATTAACACCTACAACGCTAATATACCTTTTCAGTCTACAGTGGCGCTAGCGTCGACTTTCGTCTTAAAGCCAGAGAAACAATTACAGCAATTTTTCCTCTATATCTCATAATGGCTATTTCGAAAGTTAGAAATATTATAATATTTTTTAGGAACTATCAATTTATATCATGCCATAATCTTAATGCCCATTATTATTGCTCATAATACTTAAGACGTTAAAAGTTATAAGTGTAGTTCCAAATTTGACCACCGGTAGAGACAAGATTGCGACACTTTTAGCTTAGTGCTTGGCGTCTATTTCGGGCAAGGTACACTTCCCATTTGTCTCGGAATGTGAGGATGTGTTTTGACTGTATTTGAAGTTGCCTCTAATCCATTCCACATCCTTTCTTGTAATCCTTTGGAGACGAAAATAACGGTGGGTACTTTAATTTTATCTTGGGAACAAACGTTTAATAGGTGGGATTAATCTATGTCCTTAAATTAGTACCTACCTATTTGTAAAAACCAAGCTACAATATGCGAAAACAAGCTGAAAATTCTAAATTTTCAAAAATGCAGTAATTCGACGACCTCTGTTGCGCGGTGGGCGAAGGTCCGCCTGCGACGCTGGAGATTTCGGGTTCGATTCCCGCCTCGGGACGATAAAATTGTGTGTACAATCTGCAGATATTTGTTCCGGGTGTTCTGGTCGTTATCTAAATATAATAACAAAAAACATCTATGTATGTAATGTATTGTATTAAGTATATCAATCACCATAACCATAACACAAACTCCGCTTAGCTTGGGGCTAGATGGTGCTGTGTGGATTGTCTAGCATTATTTGTTTATTCTTCATTATTTTAACAAGTTTAATTGCCACCGAGACATGTCTAGGTTAGGTAGACCAGCGTAAGTATCTGCGACGATGCGACGAGATGCCGCGTCGTCGTCGCGTCGGTTGTCGTCGTCACGTCGTCGTCCCTACTACGGTTCGTACATCGCAGAGGTTGGGCAGTGAACGGATTAATAAAACTTTTTGAAGGGTCACCGTTCAGCGATTTATGCGTGTGCTGACTCTCCTACCAAACATTATTTTATAGTATCATTTCGTCTCTGCTCATGCATCTCTGATGACGTGATGACTTGTATTTATTGTAAGCTTTATTAACATTGATTACGAATTCAATTGCATTTATGTAAGTAAAGGTATTGTGAAATTCAATTGGTCATAAAAATAATTACCTAAGTTGAGGTTAATATCGTTTCTTACTAGTAATTCCAATCTCTGTGTGGTAACTTGGCAAGACAGTTCTTACCAACCCATCCCATATCATGGTATTAAGTAATTTGTATCAGTTCAACGTAATAACCGACTATAAAAACCGTAGCATGAATCTAAATTACTGTGATGCAATCATAATCTCTGGTATTCAATAAACCAACAACATATCAAAATGTTATTTTCATTCTACCTTATGCGATGAAATCAAAATAAGAATGTCTTGAAATATACCACGCTATCATCAATTTCCTAAAAACAAAAAGGTGATGTTCGAAATCCAAATTGTGGTAATGAAAAGAGGTTTTATTTGTGACGGATTGAGGTCAAATGTCAGAAATGACAGATAGTGCGGTGTTTATTCTGTAAAATAAGCATTGCGGAATTGCTTGATTGTAGAGAAATATGTATCATGAAGAAATTTAAGAGAAATTGTACCTAAACCTAATCAAAAATATCATCCTATTAATTCTGTTACTTTTCGTGGTAAATTAGGATTTCATCATCTCCTTCCGATTGCGCTGCAAGATTTATAACACGAAAATGGCGGGGAAAATCATTTTGTTTCTTTTTAATTTGTTTTGACAACAACTCGTTCGGACACGGAAGTAGCAGCTAATTGGCGACAGAAACGTCGACTTTTTAAATCTTACCCAATGATTGATTAACTTTCAAAGATATTTTTGGAAATGTTTTTGACGTTAAATCTTTCACGGGCCATAGCATTTTAAATGTCATAAATAATTCAAGAATGCACAATATTGGTTAGTTAAAAGCTGCTACGAATAGAACATAACTTTTTGTGAGATGATGACTCCTTCACGCTTAATAGTATTATTTTATTAGCTTCTTTTTTAAATAAGTGTCATACATACAAGTATAGTTGAGAGAACAACTAGCATTTAGTACTGTATTCCTATGTTTTGTTATTTATCGTGTTTTTCGGACGTGGTTCAAAGAATTAATACTTTAACAAAAATACAAACAAAAAAAATTTATCCAGGTCTCCATCGTTGACCATGATGTTTTTAGGTTTATATCAACAAATTACCTATAAAGTTCGATTAAAAACTGAAGACGAGCCGTTACTCCGAAAAAAAAAACTTACTTTTGACAGCTCGTTGATTTGAACTGGCAAGACATCCTAGTAACTCAACCAACCAATTAGACAACAGAACATCAAAACTACCGAGAAAAATATCGAAGACATTTCACGGATCATATTTCATTTCAACACACATCTCGATTCGGAAACATTTATTACGACAGATAGTGTTCGGGTATCCGATCCGATACATTTTTATGCAATGCGATGTAATTTTTACGATCCAAGATTATTTATGGAACTTTCGGTAGTTTCCTGTCAGAAGCTTTTAGTTAGACTGAATATTTGCTGGTTTTGGACTTTATTACATCACCGTCATTATGTCAGTCGTTACCGTTTCGTTCTGTTTATACGTTTATGACATGCTGAACCTGTAGGTATTTATTGGGAAGTCTAACATCCATATTTGTTCGCCAAAACTGAGTGGGCAAAGTCTCCTCGCTTTTGGGGAACAAAAAGGATGTTAGAATTCCCAATATATATAAGTAGGCCATAAGTAGGTACTTATGGCCATATTTGTTGATAGAAAGCTTGGAAAAAATATGGTTTATATAATTTTTGCAGCGGCCAGCCCGTTCTACATAATGGTCTATCTATGGTGATCATGATCACGAGCAAAGACAGCTATGGATTAAGCATAGACTCGAAAATGTCTCGCTCTGTTTTATATCTTCCGCGTTCTTCTAATTGGTTCTATTTGGATCCCCTTTAAAGAAAGTTAGTGCATTCTTTATGGCTTCCTGTCATATTAGGACACCTCCCGTTAACCTGGTTACATGGAAATTTCATTAAAGTTGAAGGAAACCTGCTAATTTTGGTGTTTTCATGTGAAGATGGCAATTATTTTAATGATTAAAAGATATAATACGTATCCTGACATGGCAGGAAATATATGTAGATAAATGTTCTTTTTGAAGTGTGCTTTTCCGTATAATATTTGTCGTAATGCATGATAAGGAATATTCTGGAAAATATTCAAAAGATATATAAATTATTATGAAAGTAAAATAATAAGTAATACATATAAAGCTTAAAGCTTTATTTGTAGCTTTAATGTTATTATTGTGATTTGTTACTAATAAAGTGATTTTGGATTTAAACCTAGAAACAACAATGAAGAATAACAAAACAAGGCACTTTATTTTTACGCAAATTCAAAAAGCACTTAAAGTTGTTACAGTAAGTACCCAAAACCCATTTTAAGTACAAAACGCCATATAAGTTACAATCAAACTCACGCCATCTGGTTCAGATGGAACTAAAGGATTATTTTGAGCGAGATCGTTATATTTTACGATCACTCCTGAAAGTCGTTACTATAATCACCTGGATATTATTCGCTTACACAATGTTATGTTATGGAAGGATTTATTACACAAAATGTTGATGGAATTATTCGAGGAGATGGACGTTGTAAGCTTGAATGGTAACATCAGTCCATTTTGGAGATCAAAAGTGTTTTTCTATTTTATATTTTCGGTCAAATCGTGGCGCCAGCCAAGGGACATTTATGTTACATATACCATAAATTATGTGTCGTCGTAGCAGAATTTCCTATTATCATATTATTAGCCAGCCTTAACAGAGATGAGCCAGATCGATGACGATCGTTTTTAAGTAGCAGACTTATATATACGATCCGTTATCGACATTAATTGTTGAACTGGGCCCATATTCCACAAAATTAATATAGCTTAACCACTTTTTCTTCCGTTTTAAAAGTTATTAGTCTTCGTAAAAGTATAAAATCGCTTCCCGTTGTCTGTCTGAAAGAAATAGTTGAATATAGTCGATTTTATTAACAACAAAACTGAACACAACAAACCAAAACTGGCTTTGAAAAGTTGACCCTATCAGCTTTAGGTATTTAGGCCAAGTGACGATTTCTGACAGATTTGGCCCGTTTTATGAAAGATTTCTTAGTCATGGGTTTATGCTTAAACATCGACTACGTACCCTAGACACCTAATACAGGGCGAACGATTTAAGACATCACATAAGAAAAAGATATCTTATAAAAATCCACGCCCACTAACGTTCGATCAGTAACGACCAGACCAGTGACCCGTGACAATCTCTGCGCTCGCTTACTCAATGGCTCCTGACGGAGCTCAACTTAATTTGGTTGACCGGTTGAGCTCAACTGTCGAGGTCAACAGTGCATCTCTTTCTTTCATAACCAATTCTGTATTTGCTTTCCTTTTTTCTCTTAGAAGGCGGGGTATAGTGCTGTGCCGTAGGCGACATTAAGATGTCAATGGCCGTAGGAAAGATTATGATGAATTATGTAAAAGTCGATTAAAATAATATTTAACGTTACATTGCTACATGGTATTATCTAAAATGTAAGGTACCTAAATTTTAACTCTAATATTTATTTATTTTTCATATAATATTATTCTATTCTACTATAGTATAAAGCTAGATTACCATTGATACTTTTTTTTATTTATTATTATACATTATACATACTATATAAAGCTAGATTACTACTGACTGACTGATTTTCGCCTTTATGGTGGATGGGAAGGTATGTTTTTTTTACAGAATCGTATAGGGGAGGTAAAAGTCTCCTAGGGACCGACTTTCCGACTTTTTGACATTTGCCCCCCCAAGACCGCCCCCAGTGGGGGGGCTCCTACATGGAGCCATATTGCTTAATTTTTTTATGGGGGTTGTATAGAGGGGGACAAGTGATTTTAAATGCATATAAAATGTTGCCCCCTCTGCCCCCCCAGGACCCGCTTCTGAGTGTGCTACCAGATGCCGTCGCGATAGAGGGGTTCTGATTGCGGGGTCGTATAGAAGGTTTCTCTTTGTTTTGGAAGAAAAAAAATTGGACTTCCTTTTAACCCCTTTTTTGCCCCCCCTTTTCCATCTCCAAAACGGATAGACTTGGAAGAAATGTTTTTTTCACAGTCATTTAGAGGAGGACAAATGGTTTTGAATAAGAAGAATTTTTCCCCCTTTTGCCCTACAGACCCCCTTTATTTAGGAAAAACCGAAAATTGGCCTATTAAGACCTTTTTTTTCGGGTGGAGCATCGCAGCGAACGAAGCGACCGCGGGGAACAGCACGGCGAGCGAAGCGAGCCGTGTTGTGACCCCCCGACAACCCCCCCAAGACCCCCTCACTTATAACCGCAACTATAAGCCGCAATGCGACCAAGGGGAACGGCACGGCTCGCTTCACTCGCCGTGCCGTGACCCCCCCCCCACGCCCCCAGCCCCCCCTGCATCCCCTCCGGCCGACAGGCCTCTTTTTTTAGGAAAAACCGAAAATTGACCTATTTTTACTACACAAAACACCCGAAACAAATAGGTACTTTCAGATCGTAGAAATATTTGACCCCAGGCGGGAATCGAACCCACAACCTCCTGCGTCGCAGGCAGCCCTCGCCCGCCGCGCCACATCGGTCGTCAAATCGTCAAAGTAAATATACCTTGTTGCAAGTATCGATTGCTTTCATAGTACTTACCCCATCACTAATAATGGTCATGATTTGTCGTAACCTTGAACGGACCAATGAGCACTCACTTCCCCGCGCCCGCTGCTCACCTCAGTTGGTTGACAGAATTGTTTGCACAGTGAATAAATAGGTATTAGGCGTCTAGGGTACGTAGTCGATGTGCTTAAATAACGATTTTCTAAGGCATAAACTTCACTCAAGCATATTTCCATGATTGAGCAAGCTACGGGCCTAAAACTAAAAACGATTCTAAAGTTTAGTTATCTAAGCATTATTAACATTTAAGTGCTACTCAAACCGGAGTGTCTATTTTATCACACTGGGGTTGCCAGAATGACGCAGCTATTTCCCCAATGTAATGCAACTATACCAAGTGATTCAGCGTCATTGCCATACAAATCGGCCTCTATGATCGAGCAACCCATCAATCTTCTTCGATCACAGATAATTCTGCATTTCTTGAAAGTGGACTACAAAGTAACTGGCATATAGGAGAGCCTGAGGCTGGACTATGATCGCTACCGATAACTGCTATTGTTTTGAGGGGTTTATTGTGCTACGGAGTGGGTATGGTTAACATGGTTATAATAATCATAGATATTTTATTTCAGTCTATAGAAAAAAAACAGTTCTCTACGGTCCATACTAATAGACTATTATAGGGTTAATTAATAACACGCTATTACGAGTATGTGACTGTCAATTTCGTGAATAACACGTCAAATTCGTTTTTACTACAGGTACTTAGCAATTGTAGATTAAATTAAGGTCATTTAAATAAGATGTGCGTCCAATATGAAAGTGTTAGTTTAGGGATATAAGAATTATGCTAGCTTACAATACGAACAGCGAGATGATAAAATCGTCCAATATATTTGGAATGGGAGGCTTTGACCCCTAGTCAAATTGGCATGGAAGGAAACCACCACACATGAGGAACCACCGAACGAAGGAAATGAGCGTTAGTAACAGACGAGAAATGCAGGAAGTTAAATAATGATATACTAGATAAATGGAAGATAACTAGATAACTTTATTGCACACTTAACAAAACAATGATCAACTTATATCACAAAATTGAACTTTTTAGCTATATTTTCAGTGAAGCTTTGATGGAACAGATCTATTATCTTCTAAAGCGTCTGTCTAATTTAAAGCGATACCCATTCCCGTTTCTCTTACGCAATTAGGGCTCATAATTGTGATTGTTCTTGGCTGCCAGCGTAGAATTTATAGCAAACAATAAAGAAAACGGGTCTCTTATCGAGTTTGTATGGAAATTGTGCAGTGAATAAAGGCGTTTGCACGGTTTGAAGAATATGTATGATGCTTAGATTCTATGAATTTAATATTGTCATTGTCTCTTATTTTTCTAGATAAACTATAATCTATAAAGTGCCGACAACCACTGCGATAAATGTGTTCTTGAGTGGATACCATGACTCGGTAAACGTATGTAGTGTAGGACGCCCTCCGATCAGGAGGGATGACGACCTGCGAAAGACTGCACCTAGATGCTGGATACGTCAAGCTGAAGACAGGGCGCTATGGCGCTGATTAGGGGAGGCCTATGTCCAGCTGTGAACTAAAATAGGCTGATGATGATCCATAAAGTACCTTAATTTAATTAGTAATACTTTTAGCTAGTAGTAATTTAGCCACCATTCGGTAGGTTAGGTTGTAGGAACTAGTAGGAAGTGTATGGCTGAAGAAGTACAATCATCCAAACCATGATGTTTCGTGTGTCATTCGTTTTTATTTTCAATTAGCCTCGTATTCATAACAACCAAATGAATAATGTTAAATTTTATGTTATTCATTTATTATATTACCACGGGGATCCCATGCGTACCGACATCTAGGCCTAGTTTGACAATTAGACCCGCTATGTTCTGGTGATGATGCCTGACCGATATTACGGGGTGTAATGTAACGTGTTACACAGCGAGTGTTCGTGTAGTCAGTACGGGAAAGAGGCGCTCACAGCGAGCAACAAGACGGATTAGCACACGAAGCCGGCCGGGTGATTATGTAACTCGCGACCGATTTGCGACAGGCGTAAATTAAGCAATCAGTGCTGTCAAACGTCAATTTTGTATTAGTTTGACACCAGCTACAACGTCAAAATTGACGTTTGACAGCACTGATTTCTTAATTTACGCCTGTCGCAAACCGGTCGGTCAAACCGTTACATAATCACCATACGGGTGTAATCTATTATGTTCGCTGCGAATGGTGCATTACGTCCAATTACGTCCCGTAGCACCTGTGAGTAACCGGCTTTATATTAACAGCGTAAACTAAGCTAAACTTTTGTTTGAGGATTTAGCTTCCTAAGTCGTTTCATAACTTATTTAATCTGGGCTTATTAAAGTCCATGTTGATATTGGAAAAGGTGAAAGGAAGCTGATTATTATTATCATGTGACTTCCTGTTTGGTTTTTATATCGGGCACTCATCTTTCTGCCTGGTTTTGTGTCAGTTACCTTTTTAAAGTAGTTAGTAAACCTTTTTATCCTTATTTTAAGTTTTTGGATAAGGACAGATAGGTACTTCTACAGATGGCGCCTTTGCTCAATTTGATTTGGAATACAACGCGTATTACATTTGCTACAATTACCTGCTATAACAAAATGGATTTTGTTATGTTTTTTTTCACCTATGTATATTTTGTTTGATATAAAATCTTTTTTTTTATCAAAAAATAACTCAACCGAACTGAACTGGTTCATGATTGATTTTTAAATAGAATAGAATAGAAAAAACATTTATTTAGACACAGGTACAAAATACAGGCATAGAATAAACAAACAAAGAAGAAGTTTATCATGGGGGTAAACGACACAAATAGGTGATATTAGGACTAAAATAAGACTACATCCATGACCCTGCGCCGAAATAGGGGTTGGCTCAGCGTGTGCTGAACATTATTTTATTAAATGTACCTCACTGTTCTACCACTGCCACACTACTAGTATTTAACACAATATTAGAAGACCGTAATAAATTTACTCATAAGAAAATGTATTTCCCCAAATTCCATGGTAATAGCGAAAAGTGCGATTATCCATGGTATGCCGTGCCTGAGTGGTATTTAAACGCCTTACATCCACAAAAGAAAACGTTACAACACTTAAATAACAAAAGGCACGTGCCAAAAAAAAAACTGTTTTAGCGCGAGCTTTAAAGGCGTAGATAATTTTATGAGATGTCTCTATCTGTTCTGTGGAACTAATTTCTTGTTACGTGATTGTGGTAGGAAGGAATTAGAAAAAATATATGAACTGCTCATATATACAGATGACTGCAACCTAGGTATCTAAACATTTTCATTTCATTTTCATTTTCATTTCCGAGGCGAGTTCAATACCCGCCTCGGAACAATTGTGCGTACGATCTGTAGATATTTGTTCCGGGTGTTCTGGTCGTTTTCTATGTATAATAAAAAATATCTATATATGTAATGTATTGTATTATGTATATCAGTTATCTAGTACCCATAACACAAGCTCTGCTTACCATGGGGCTAGATAATACTGTGTGAATTGTCCAGCATTATTATTATTATTATTTTCAGATCGCACAAAGCAGGAATCAATTTTTTATAATTTTTACCGGCGAGGCGAACTCTGTGCTCGCCAAAAGTCCGGTAACGCTGTCATGGCCATCTGCGGTCAACAGCATTATAGTCCATTCGAAAAAAAAGCAGGAATCAAACCCGCTACCTTTTCTTGTTGTTTATATCGTTTAATTATTTCCACAGTAGGTAGGTACACATGTTACACTTGATGTTAAGTTCTAAGCCACTTTGGAAGCTAAATGCTACACTATACATTAAATGATTTCAGGACTGACACATATTTTTTTAGATTTAAGCAAATGACATCTCTAGCTTTTTATTATTTATCAGTTTTATTTAAATTTATTAATTATTATATTCGATTTATTTACTAAGTATGTGCAAATTTAAATTAAGTGACAATTATTGTAACCAGATTTTGCACGCCACAAAGGTAGAAATACATTGTGTCTTATTTAAACATACACCACCTATGTACCCTATTTACATGTATTTGATGCAATAAATATTTACTTACTTACTTATAAATTTTAAAAAGTTATATTAAAATTTTGCACACACTAACTTTTCACATATGAAGAACCAAAGGGATCGTGCAAAGAAAAAGAAAGGGCAGACATACATGCCTTCTTTGAACATGAAATAAATAGATATATAGTAATTTATCATCGTATAAAAATTATAAATGAGGTAGTTAAAATAAAAGGTATGTCAAAGTATGCTGCTGTATAAGGGCATTGTCTTTAGTTTAGTTTTAGTTATGTATTAATAAAATATATTCTTATATTTCAAACATAATTAATACACAGGAAACAAAGAAAATACATTACGAAATAACAAGAAAAATACAAAATAGTTCGAAATCTGAGTAGAGAATTTTTATAATAAATAATTCTATAATTTCTTTGGTAATTTTACCAATAGTTATTCAAATCAAAGTTATAATAAATATTATAAGTGTGGATCAGCGACATTGGCGTCATCTAATTTGTCATTTAGAAACTCTTCTAAACTGTAGTATGACCTGCCCACTCGGATTCTCTTCAGTTTGTTAATGTTTATTGCGGTTGACGCGGCGCTCGTGATAGATTGTCTAACTATACTAAACATATTGTACAAAATTACATAATATATAAAGAAAATAAGTGTCGTACTATCAGTGCGTAATCAATACGCACACACCACAATGATTTCATCATCATCTCCATCTAACATCAAGATGACATACTTCCAATCGGAGTCTCGTCGACCTTCAATTCAAGATATTGGATTCAATACATGATATTATATGCCCATTGCTTTGTTATGTCATCATCTAAGAGTGTCGTATGCAATATCAATAGTATGAAATATGAATATGTTTGGAGACAGTTGTGGGCTTGTCACTTGAAGATTATATCTCGGACTAGCTTGTGCCCGCTGCTTCCTACATTATAGTTAGTTAGGAAGTTTTTTTTTAACGGAATAGCGCCGCGCCCCCTTTCTTGTTAACACTTTGACAGCGATTTTTTTTCGACGACTGCGATCTTTTTTTTAACCTAAAAAATTCGTGCTGCCGCTCTACATAGCGGTTGTGTTGCGCCGCACATGCGTTTCGTTCGAAAAATATTACGGCTGTGCTGAGTCACACAGATCTGTATTTTCTCAGCCGCTGCGCTAGTGTGGATTTACGCATATTAGTCACTTGTAGAAAACACATACCGTGTGATTTCAGCAATCAAAGTGTCAACTAATTGTTTCACTATGACAGTTGTATCGTCACAGAATACATTTTTTACGGACTGTGAAAAAATGAGCAGATTCTATGTTCGGTTGTTTGTAAGTTTTATATATATGTTTGTTCGTCGATTAATCCGTCAATTTCTGGAATTTTTCAATTATTGGAACAGACATCCAAACATATTACTCTTATTTTGTTTTATTATAAGTCACTGAGATTTGATGTGATTAGCATAACTGGTGAACGTTTAGCAAGTTCTAAACCTCTATTGTGAAGCCATTTGAAGTAGTGACAAAACTTGATCAAGTCGATTACATGATGGTTAAGTACGACATGAACTGTTTTGATTACTAGTGGAAGCGCATGAGTTTGTTTCTGAAAGTTCATTAGGTTTCTTGGATTTCACTCTTCAATATTTATTTATAATTTTATTTTTAGCCTTTATTGTCCGACTCTTCAATAGCTTCTTTATATTCTTTATCAGTCTAATGCTGGACATAGGCTTCCCCAGATAATCGCCGGATTTCATCATCATCATCAGCCTATGCTGTCTCTGATCAAAAAATCCTGGCATCAGAGCTGACGCTATAATATGCGGTGGTGCGGTCAAATGAAAAGATGTTAGCTGTTATAAATATCGATTTATTGTGTCAAGTAGTTAGGTACACGTTTCAAACGATACATAAGCATCGGTATATCTTAGTTAAGGTACCTCTTCTATACGAGGTATCTTAACACTTTGACTGCGGTTTTTTTCGACGACTGCGATCTTTTTTTTTACCTAAAAAATTCGTGCTGCCGCTCTACACAGCGGTTGTGTTGCGCCGCACATGCGTTTCGTTCGAAAAATATTACAGCTCTGCTGAGTCACAAAGATCTGTATTTTCTCAGCCGCTGCGCTAGTGTGGATTTACGCATATTAGTCACTTGTAGAAAACTCATACCGTGCGTTTTCAGCAGTGGAAGTGTTAACTTAGATTTACATTATGTGTAGAGGCATAGGTACAACTCATGATAGGCATGTCATGACATTAACCAATTTTATTTTATTTTCAGGTAAGGGCTGTGTTGAGAAATAGTATTCATGTATTCATCCTCAACGAAATTAAGAAAAGGTAAGTAGAAACATAATTCTTGTACAGTAGTACTTACGCTATGTTAATTACTGTGTAGGTGGTTGGGTATATGGTGGTACGCTATCTATACTCTTCCCATGTAAATAAAAGAGCGGATAATCACTGCAGTTTATTTGGAGATGGTTGTATTTCTTCTATTACAAATAAAACAACGTTATTGCATGGAAATTGGAAAATGTAAAATAACAATGGGGCAATCCAAATCATCCCAATGGCAGGTCCTGTAGGGAGGACACTTAATAGTGTTGTACCGATCGATAAATCGATTCGCCACAGGTATATACTTTACCTAATATGTTTTATGTTCGTGTATTTTACCTTATAAGCTGACATAAAAAAAACCCGTTAAAATAAACTAACAGATTAGGAAATACACTACTTTTGGTGTAAGCCAGAACTAAGACTCAGCAATATTGACTGAGACAAAACCATGGACTCGGCGATATTATCGACTCGACGACATTATCGACTCGAAACTATGATAACTATGTTACTGTCTCGACGGTATAAAATAAAATAACACTATCACTTTGTTTTAGATCTTAGACCTATGTATGTCTAAAAATACAAACAATTTAATATTTCTAAGAATAAAACATTAGTTGTCATTGCTGACACAAACAAAAACGAAATGATTGAATTTTTACGACCATTGCTTTATTATACAAATTGTATTAAAAATGATGGGAACGGAAAAGGCTCAATGTAGATAGCTAAATAACTAATTGACCAATGAAAATTCATAAAAATTTAGTCGAATATGTTCGACGAATATTGACCAAAGATTTAAAAAAATTACATGACAGATCCGACACAAATGCACTTCTAAATTCCCATATTATCAAGATAAACCAAACACTACGTAATGTTAACTGTACTATTTATTCTGCTTGCATTGCGACACATTTCAAATTGGGAAATGTTTGCCGAGATATGCCACACTCGTAATGTAATACGAGTTAGCTGTTTACTGTTAAAAATGTGGGCACAATGATACGGCAAAGTAGCAGTTATGTGGAGGTGTAAATGTTGTTTATTGGTCTCTTCGGCAACACTCATTACGTTCCTAAATTTTCATAGGTACACGAAATGATGATAGCTTTAAAAAAATCTGTTATTCAGAACTCTTACCATTATCTAAATTAATGAAAAGTTAAATGTGAAGTGCGAGTCGGACTCGCGCACCGAGGGTTCCGTATATTATAATAAGATACATTAGATACGTAAGGTACTTTATAAGATCATGATGACCTACTTACCTTACCTACGTACCTACCTATAGGTATTGTTCTCTTACAAAAGTATTATATTTTTTGGGTTCATAATCATTATCATTAGTCCATTGCTGGACATAGGCCTCCCCCAATGAGCGCCATAGCGCCCTGTGTTCAGCTTGACGAATCCAGCGTCTATATTTTTAGGGTATAAACTAGAAAGTTAGGGTTTTTTATTATATCCCTTCTTAGTGCTTAATAAAGAATAAGTTAAAAATAAAATAAATTTCGTACCCCATAGGTTTTCGGTCCATGACGAAAATAAATTTCCTTTACCTGTGTGTTACTACTAATCTCTTCCTCAACGGGAAGAACCTACCCTACAGGTTTTCAGTGCATGTGATTCCCGTGGAAATTTCAAAGAATGTGAATTAACGGCTGCAACTTTTGATTACGTTGAGTAAGAGAAGTTTATCACGGCTCCATGAGATTAATGACCTGAGTATTTGATGTTAATTTCTACTCAATATTCACTCGTTCTTGAGAAAAGAGGGTTGGCAGACGGACAACAGAGTGATACTATAAGGGTTCCTTTTTTTCTTTGAGTTACGGAACCCTAAAATTACTTCAGTTGTCACAAAAGCTCTTTGATTTTGCTCTTTTAGTGCCGGTATCCCTGATTTTGCAAAAAGTACCTTCTGGTTTTTAACAAGTTTTTAAAGACCTAGTAACAACGTAAATAAATGCAAGTCTCAAAACGTCAAAAACTAGATTTTCTTAAAACCGGTCTGCTGACATGTGACCGATTTTAAATATACAAGGCACTAAATTAAATAAGATAATGTATGTATTTTATCGTCGAGTCCGGTTTAAGTCGAAATTGAAAGTTTATGGTTCATCGCAAAATTGTGAGAGTTTGCGAAGATGGACTCAAAATAGACATAGCAAACACATTGAAATTGCATTCTCAATGTATGTAAAAAACCTGCAAGTAGGTTTATTTATAGCAAGATCTCGTTTTAAGATACACAACACTTTATAGGGACTTAATAATTGGGTAAGTATTACAGGTTACTGTGAGAAACAGGCCCACCTTTAAGTCTCATCGTTAATTCATATAAATATTTCAATTAAAATTGCATGTTAGCAGATATAACCACTTCTTTTATGACCAAGTAACCCTTTATCAAGGTCTTAACAACTGCTTATACTAAAAATATCTTGACATTTAATTAAAGGAGCAAACACGTAGTTTAGTCTGGCGTTTACAGTAGTAGACAAAAAATGCGTGCGGCTGTTAACGCATTCAATGCCCATCTTCCATGCAGCGGGAGAGCTACAAATGGGCACTTAAAGTTTAAAATTATAGGTATCTATTAATGTTTTTCTTACCTAAGTTAGATTCCGTTGTAAGTTTTGCCTGAGGCATAAAAACTATGTTGAACAAATATGTGGGGAGAATGATAATTAATTTTCATTTAATATTTCTCAACTACTTATTTTGAAAAAGTTACTAGAAAATGAGGTTAAAAGCGTAGTATTAATGCTAATTTAAAGATCATGAATTTATTTATTTATTTAATTTTCGGAAAACTTACGGCTAAACATATAACAAGAAAGATTAAGTATATATATAAGGACGGCCAATTACAAGTTTTCACAAGTAGTTAGAAATAATAATTAAAAAGAATGAGTAGTGGACAAACAATATGAATATGTGAAGTTATACAGTAAAGAAGTGATTACTACAAATACATTTGAAGTTACTTGGAGAGGTATTGAACAAATCAACTTCATCTGCCATTGCATTGAAAAATCTGCTCGCACGTAGAATATATGAGTTCTGCCTGTAACGCGATTTAGATGATGGGATATTTAGAAGATTATGGTTTCTGAGAGATGCTGGTGTTGTTCTGAGTCCTATGCAACCAAGTAGTTCTCGACAATCCACCCTGCCACTCGCAATATTGAGAAGATACAAAACATCCGCTACACGCCTTCTCTCTACTAATGGAAGAATGTGAAACTTCCTACAACGTGAAAAATAGTTGGGTATATAAGTCCTGGCGCGATATTGTAAGTATTTGAGGAAACGTTTTTGGATGCCCTCGATCCGATCTGTATAAATCTTATAGCTAGGGTTCCACACCTGAGAAACGTACTCAAGATGGCTCCTAAAAAATTGAATTGATGATGTATGTTTAGTTTACTATGAAACACAAAACATCTGCTATTATATGAAACTGGACAACTATAATTAAAAATAGCGCTACAAAGCATCTGACATATGCCATTTTGACAGCTGTCATTAAAACATTGAATAATCATCTGTATTATGCCTGTATTACACCTGCTTCGTAATTAGCTAAGCAGATGAAGACAGGTATTTGTAGCACACGCTATTTTGACATTTTGTTTTTGTTGTGGAATGCACACCTTAGTCGTTTGGAATGTAAATGTGTTATTGCGCTAAGTTTCACCTGTTTGTAAAGGCTTTTTGCACCTAGTAAACAATATAGGTAATTTTGACTTGCGACTTGACTCTTGCATGTTTTATGCCCTTTTCTGCTATAATGGAAATAATATTGTTGTTAAGTTTTTGATCTGGATTTCATAATTCCAATTCAAATTGGGGGAATGGGTTGGTTTTGCCTTGCGTATTGAAAATGAAAATGTTTTATTTCTTTAAGCTTACAAAGTAGTACATTTGATTTGCTTATTTGTAAGTTGGTAGATTTTGAGTTGGAGCAAAACTCGTTCCAAGCTTTTTTATCTTATATTTTGAAGTATTTGATATTTTGTAATAAGCTTTTTTACAAAGAATATGGTTCACTTTTCACGATTACACAGGCTATAGCAATTACATATATAGTAGGTGATGTAACCCAGTTACCAGAACCAGGAAGGTCCAAAACAGTAGTAAACTGAAGCATCCAATACTGTTATTTGTTCCTGACTTTGCCGGCGTGCTAATAACATGGTAGGTATTCCGTTACATTTGTTACGTTAGAAGATTACCCGCGTTGGTGTGTATACATTTCCTTATTGAAACTGTTGTGGTTATCTTTGAGAGCGTTGGGTATGAAATAAGTTTAAAATTAAAGTTAAGTTAGAACATTCTCGTACTCAGGGAAGGTCGCGGGTTCAAGTCTCGCTGAAATCGAACGTTTTTGGGAAATTAATTAATTTCTTAGAGATAACCTACTTTAAGTCTACATATATTTGTAAACGAAATAATCCATCTTACGGTTGCAATGAATGCAACCGACAACAACCGCTGCTTACCTAAATATCAAAGATGCAGTTTCGTCATAGGCACTCAATGTGTTAATACCACGTTAATACGTTCACTGCACCATTGCTATCGACGCTGCATTATTAATACTAATAATAAAACAGATATCAATTTCGCATTAAACCAGTAGATTTATTATCTTCGTAATAAATAACGGACGCATAATTACATAACCTTGACCTGCGTAGGCGCATGGTAATTTTCACACGAGTCAGAGATGATACATCAAAACATTAGTGACGATATTATTTTTTATTCTTTACTAGCTGCGGCCCGCGGCTCAAATAGTTTATAATCCTTCCTCTTGAATGAAAATGAAAATGAAAAAGAAAATGAAAAGGAAAAGTTTTTATTTCTTTACGCTTACAAATAAGCACTTAGACAGGTCATATTTTATAGTTCACTTCAATTTTATGTCCACCAGTGGAAAAAGTGAGAAGAAACCACTAGTATGTTCATAACTTATGTGTCTAGTACATTGCTTATCTGTAAGTTGGTAGATTTTGAGTTGGAGCAAAACTCGTTCCAAGCTTTTTTATCTTCTAAGTAATCTGATATTTTGTAATAAGCTTTTTTACAAAGAATATGTTTAACAATTTTTTTAAATTTATTTATTGATAATTTTTGCAACTCACTTGGAGTTTTGTTGTAGAAGCGTATACGTTGCCCTTTAAAAGATACATTTATCTTGTGTAGCCTAGTTGTGGGCACAGCGAGTTTATTCTTATTTCTAGTATTTACATTATGTATATCACTTTTTTTAGTGAACCGATTGATATTTTTATGAGTGTACAACAAGTTATATCCCTTTAATCCCTCTATCTATTAAAAAAACCGTATCAAAATCCGTTGCGTAGTTTTGAAGATCTAAGCATACATTCAAAAGGAAGGATATAAACCATTTGACACATAGATTTCCACAGCTAGTGAAATAATAAAAACATTAGAACTATCCAAAACATCTCAACGCCTCTCCGTAAGATCAGTGATTGCTATTCTGAGAAAGCTTATCTCTCCGATGGTATCTATCAGCGTGTCCGTCTGTCTGTAATTAGCGACGTTCCCATGTCCATAGCTATCTGTATACCTGGACAGTCCATCCGGTACCGATTACTGTTTTATTTACTGTTTAACACTTTGATTGCAGAAATCACACGGTATGTGTTTTCTGCAAGTGACTAATATACGTAAATCCACACTAGCGCAGCGGCTGAGAAAATACAGATCTTTGTGACTCAGCAAAGCCGTAATATTTTTCGAACGAAACGCATGTGCGGTGCAACACAACCACTGTGTAAAGCGGCAACACGAATTTTTTAGGTTAAAAAAAAGATCGCAGTCTTCGAAAAAAATCGCAGTCAAACGTCCATCGCATCGAAATCGGATCGGCCGCAGCGTACGTGGTAGGGGTTGGTCGCGGTAATGCTCTATTAGAACTTTCCCGGCAATCGCACCCTCTGTTACAACAATGCATTCTTTAGCACTAAATTTGTACAGTGGAGTTCATCGTTAGGTAACCGAGAAGAAATACATATAAATGCAATATAGACTAGAATCTTGCGGTTAAATGAAGATAGCAATCTGTTCTACATAATATCATTACAATAAATCAATTGCTGTTCGTTTGTCTCGCTAAAACTCGAGAACGGTTGGGTCCATTTAGATGATTTTGGTTTTGAAATGTTTGTCGTAGTCCGGGGAAGGTAAACTGTGAGAAAATATGGTAATAGCGCAGAAATGTCCACAAAGGCGCGGGGCGCAGCTAGTTTTATAATATAAATCCAAAACTGATGTAATTAAGAGACTTGGAACCTGACATTTGTGCTCTTGATTTGTTTAATTATAATTTTTTGTATCACCTACATATATAATTGATTAGTTTTATTTTCTTATTGTATTTGTTTGTTTGCCCTGTATCAGTATCAGTTTCATTAAATCTGTATCGTTAAAGTTACCTTTGTAAACAGGCTTCCCGCGACACAGGCTTGCCTCGTGCGGGGGCCGCCAGAAATGTGTACATATACATAAGTGAAATGGCAAATAAATAATTTTGTATTTTGTATTTATTTAAAGTAAAGTAAAGTAAAAAATCATTTATTTCTTTAGGCTTACAAAATAAGCACTTAGACAAGTCATATTTTATACATTAAATTATTATCAAATAAAATTATTTTACTATTCACTTCAATTTTTTGTACACTAGTGGAAGAAGTGAAAAAGAAACCACTAGCATGTTCATCTCTTATATGTCTAATACATGGTTATTTGCCTATTTAAGTCTAAATATAAATGATTCGATACATGTCAATATTTAAGTAAAGCTATGCACAATAACAAATTACTTACATACTATTGTCTGTGCGAAACTGAGCGACATCTGGCCAAGCATTAACATCATTGAGATAATCATTTATGGAGTAGAAAGCCTTCTTGATGAGATTTATTTTTATGTAATTTTTAAATTTACGAATAGGGAGCTCAGTTGCTTCAGATGGAAGCTTATTATAGAAGCGCACGCTATTGCCCATAAATGATTTCCCTACCTTGTGTAATCTAAATGATGGGATGTGTAACTTGTTCTTGTTTCTTGTATTTCTATTGTGAACATCACACTTTTTCATAAGGCTATCCTTATTTTTGTGGGTATACATTCGATTTTCATAGATATATTGCGATATTACAGTCAGAATATTAATGTTTTTAAATAATTCCCTCAAAGAATCTCGTGGCTTCAATTTATAAATAGCGCGTACCGCCCTTTTTTGAAGAACAAATATGGTCTGGATGTCAGCTGCCTGTCCCCAAAGCAAAATACCATAAGACATAATACTATGGAAGTAACTGAAATAAACTAACCTAGCTGTGTCTTCATTGGTAATATATCTAATTGTTCGAACTGCATAAGCTGCAGAACTAAGTCTACCTGCCAGAGCCTCTATTTGCGACCTCCATTGAAGAGAATAATCAATATGTAACCCTAGGAATACAGTAGAGTCTACAAGGTGAACAATCTCATCCTTCAGCATTATTTTTGTTGGGAGTTCTCTTACATTCGGTAGCATGAATTTTATACATTTAGTCTTTTTAGCATTGAGTAGTAGATTATTGGCGGTGAACCAATCTAGTATTTGTGAAAGCGAATTATTTACATCGTCATAGTTATATTTATTTCTATCAACTTTAAAAATCAATGAAGTATCATCAGCAAATAAGACTATATCACAAAGATCTTTTGCTAAAAACGGAAGATCATTTACATATACTAAAAATAAAAAAGGACCTAATATTGATCCTTGCGGGACGCCTAGTTCAAGTTTTGATCCTCTAGATCTTTCTTTACCAATATCTACTTTTTGAACTCTATCAGCTAAATATGATTGCATAAGGTCTAGTGCCTTGTTACTAATTCCATAGTGTTCCAACTTCCTAATTAGTGTACCATGATCCACGCAATCAAAAGCCTTAGAAAGGTCACAGAATACTCCAATAGCGTTTTTTGCTTTATCCCAGGCATCTAATATATGTTTTAATAGAACTGTGCCAGCATCGGTTGTCGATCTACCCTTGGTGAAGCCAAACTGATTTTTATGAAACAGCCTGTTAAGGTTGAAGTGTGAAGTCAACTGAGTGAGGATAATTTTTTCGAAAATTTTACTTATTGCAGGAAGTATTGAAATTGGCCTGTAATTGGCCGGATCAGTATGGCTACCAGATTTGTAAAGAGGAACCAGTTTACTACATTTCATAAGATCAGGAAAAACTCCTGCGTCTACATAATTATTGAAAATATGGGCCAAGCAGGGAGCCACTTCCTTAATAATTGAACTTAGTACTTTCGTTGAAATGCCCCAAAGATCCTCAGTATTTTTGATGTTTATAGATTTAAAAGTTTTTACAATGTAATTACCATTTACGTGACTAAAGATAAAGACTTCCTTACATTTCTCAACAGATGATTCTAATAATTCAACTGCCTTTAAAGCAGAGGAATTGAGAGACCGGGTTACAATTTTAGGGATATCAGCAAAGAATCCATCAAAAGCATCTGCAATATCTTTTTCATTTATAAGAATTGAATTATTAACTTTTAACTTTATTTCTCTATTACGTGGCTTTGATTTACCAGTTTCATTATTTATTAGTCTCCATGTCGCTTTTATTTTATTAGATGAGTTTGTTATTTTATTCTTCAAAAATAGGCATTTTGCTGTGTTGCAGACTTTCTTAAATGTTTTCGAGTAGTTATTTACATACAAAAGAAACGCAGGGTCATGTAACATAGCTTCTCTAGCACCATAGAGATCGTATAGCCTATTCCTACTTCTGTAAATGCCGGGAGTGGCCCAATCAGTAAACCCGACCCTATCTCTAACTGTGCATGTTTTAAGTTTGAATACTTCATTGTGTTCTTTGTTTATAACATTAAAAAGTCTGTTAAATATACCATTAGGGTCATCAGAACAAGGTATATTAGCTACTGCTAGATCTACTTTACATTTAAATTTACTAATACGGCTCTCTGTGATAGGCCTGTAGGTATATTCCTCAACTGTTTTTTTATCATTCAAATTATTAATAAAATTAACACTCTGACCATAATGGTCTGATTTGAAATGCTTAATTACTGCTTTGTTGGTTGGAGATTGACTGCAGTAAATATTATCTAAACAAGTGGCAGAAGTTTGGGTTACCCTAGTCGGATCATTGAAAAGGTGTTGTAAGTTAAAGCATTTGAATAAATTAATCAATCTATCAGCGAGAGGATTCGCTAAAATATCTATATTAAAATCGCCACAAACAATGAGATCCTTCCTACAAGTAAATACTTTTAGCATAGCTTCTTCCATAGTACTTTCAAAGTCTACCTGATTTGCGTCGGGAGGGCGGTACACACACACTATGATATGCCGCTCCAATTCCACACAAGAAAGTTCAATAGTTATTTATAACAGACCTACCTATATAGACAAAAACTTTCTCATAAAATTCCTCGAAATGTATCGGATTCTTGTTTGTTATCTTTAATAATAAGTCTTGTCAAAACAAATATTTAAAGGAAACATTTACCTATCATCCCTTATTCTTTGAAATCGCAGCGATAAAACCTGAAGTTTTTATTCATAGGCTTTCTATTTATTATTTGTTATTCTTGACTTTAATGCTGGTATTTTACGAACATAGAAGCTTAAAAGCTGAGTACATAAAGAAGCTCGAGATGTAAGTGCAACGGATGAAACCACAGCATGATACTTAATAACTAGTGGTTCCTATAGATTTGAGATCTCGCAATTCGAGTCTGGTCCTGACAATGCAATGTTGAGGCACTGCAAACTTCAACAGTGGCGACGATTCTGTTGCACCAAAATCTAAAATTACTTATAGCCGAATAGTTTTTATGTCGGTCGTAAAAACTGCAATACAATGATATGGATAGCATTATAAAGAAAAATAAACACAGATAAATACAAAAACTCCAAAAACAAAAGGCGACTAAACTTTGTTCTAGAAAACGGGCTTAAAACTATGATTAAACCATGAATTAATCAAATCACTGTCTATACTTTCATTTCAAAGACTATGGATCGGATAATTGTAAAAACTTTTGTTTTATTTTCTACTACATTTCAATCGCGTTACAGCGATCTCGGTCATGGGGACTGGATGTACTCGGAGTTACAGCCGCGATTGACTTTAGTATTCACGAATACTAAGGATCTCCAGATACTCGAATATGTTACTCGCGAAACTTTAAAATGTTTTTATCGGTACCTACTTTCATTGTCATATCCCTAGATCTCGCTTCCTTCGTTCATAAAATATGCATTGTATTTAGACTTGTAAATGACTTCAGAACTAGTAAAACTAGGGCTTACACACGATGGCTAAATAACTGCAGAACTCGTAAAACTAGGGCTTACTCACGATAGCCAGATACAGAAGAATCCAGTCGTAGCGCCTAGCGCCTGCGGCCTAACCATCATATTCTAAGTGTAACGAGTCCTTCCGACCATTACTTACGTGGTCTAAGTGGATGAACAGAGACGTATACATTGATATTTTTTATTTCCTATACGTTCAAATAATAATCACAGTAATATTATAAATGTAAATGTTTCGATGTTTTTGTTACCTGTATGCCAAAACTACTGAACGGATCGCCTAAAATTTCGACATACAGGTAGTTCAAGGCCTGAAATAAAACAGCCTTTTTACTTTTTATACCATATAACAATTCTTATAGGATAGAAATAACCTTATAAATAACTAATTTAAAAAGTACTTTAAATCCTATAATTTCGCTTGTGACTTGTGGCGCACATTGCTCTCACGCGCTGTTGCGTGCGCAAGATGCGAATAATCACAACCTAGTGCTTGTTCCTAAGATATGCATATCAGACTGGTTAGTATGGTAAAGCTTTTGAAACTATCATGGTTATTAAATGACTTTAGTGGATAGTATGGGTTTGCACAACACTTAAATTAAAACAGTTTTCGTTCAGGAACTACTTATCATAGTTGTTAAAGTTTTACTGCTAAAATGCAACGACCCAGTCAAAATAATTGGGCTGAATTGTGGCAAATGTCGTAAAAGCCACGAAACAAAGAAGAAGAGTTCGTATGACACTATTCGATCTCGGCGGGGCGCTGCGCTGTGCGGTCTTACTACGAAAAGTATTTCCAAATGTAAACTATGCACAGCACAACGCATTCTAATGACTCAGGACTCATCAAAATGCTTCTTTGGTAATTATTTTTATCACCAAAGCTTTTGTGGACAATATCACCATACGATTCAATACACGCATCGCTTCTCTTCATTTTATCTTCTTACTTTTACTGAACTGCTCGTTCCTTGTACAATATTTATATTGCAGCAGTAATGTCACCTTCTATTTTAACACTGGTATTCAAATGAAAATGTGCACTATACAGCAGCTGCTCGGTTGTAAATTGCATGTTGTCCTTTTGGAATTCTCTAATCCGTTTAAAGATTGCTATTTTAGTAAAAACTTAAGCTCTGCAACCAGACAAACATAAATGTCTCCGCTTCGCTATTCTAATCTAAACTCCAATATATTTCAATTAGATTCCGATTGCGTAGGAATTTTCTTGTTCCATTCCTCTGTTCTTAATCAACTGCGATAAAATAAATCTTATTTGTAGATCAGTCACAAATTCCAGTTACCTATTTGGGAATGCAATCTGTTTTACAGTGACTGTGTCCGCTTTAGGAATGAATTTAGGTTAACTTTGAGTTTGTTTTACCGTCGAACGATCTAATTTATGGAAACGGTCTGTTTTGGAAACGATCTCATTATTTGTGTTTGTCTTTACTACAACCTGTTTTTTTGTTTGGCTTAGATTAAATCGCTTTATTATCGAGCTTTGTTCAACTGCATTCTTTATCAAAATTGGCCAATCATGTGATGTCGCCACAACATTGATAGCACCTAAAAAAATTGAGGTAAGTAATTCTAATAAATATTAAGCATTTCTAACGTCACCCGAAGTTTTGTGGTTCTATCATTATCTTATCAGGTCTTTGTCACATACTCACATACCTTTTCACGTTGTCACATACATATCTTGTGTGTCGTCACAGTCGTCGCAGCCATAGTTACTTACAAACTTAGTTCGCGTTTTCGTATCATCGCGTAATCATTGCGTGCGAGTATCTCATGCATGAGCCTTGCCAGGTGTCTTGTCCATGTTTGCAGGCAAGTTATTTGCAACTTGAAAAACCTTCTAAGTTGAAAGTTTGTTTTAATATAGACAGCGTGGTCGATCGCCGGGTGTTTCGATTCGGTTGGGTAAAAGTTGGCGCGGTGGCGGCGCCGTAAGCCCGTCCGTTCAGTTTGCTAGCGCTACTCGCGCAGCACGCTCGCGTGTGGTTGTGCTTTCTTCTGAGTTTAGAACGGTCCCGACCGGTAAAGTCGGTGTTACCGTCGCTTTTGCAGAGAACATTTCTGCGACCGTCAAATTTCGCATTGCGAAGCGGACGTGCTATTGCCTCACCTCAGAACTTGAGGAACACTGGAACGTGCATGTGGAGTCGCAGTGCATTCAGTGTTGTGTTTGTGAAAAGTGCTAATACCGTGTGGTTCGATCCTAACTGATACGTTTCACTGAACGCGATACAAAAAGTGGTTTTGTGATCGAGTTCATGTGACTACCGGAGTATTGATGCGCCTTGCCACTTTGTCCACACCATGATTTATGGTAAGTCACTCTCAGACCATTAGATTGAATAACGATCGCGAAACTACCATTCAAAGTTCTATTGCCAGGTACTGTTTATAATGAAACTGCAACGCAACATCAAGGTTCTCAGAATGAGATATGAAATCATCCGTCAGTGGAAACCTGTTGGTGACATGACACGTATCCTTTGGAGGTATATAATTAATGCAATGACAACTAGGTCCGTAAAAGGCGGCGCGAGGTTCCGACGAAGAGCATAACTGCATAACCTAACTTGAAGCAGCTCATTTCATCACTGACATTGAACATGAGAAAGAAAGTCACATTAATAACTTTATTAACAAACTAGCACGCATATTCATCACCGCGAAATCTTAGATCGTAAAAGCTTGAGATTTCAAATTAATTAATACAAGTGCGAGAATGACTCGCCAGGCCGATAGTGGGTCGTTTATTAATTGCAAATCAGACTTGCGAGCAAGTGGGCCCGCCATTGTGTGCGAATCTGGAACTTGAGAATTCCGTTCACTTTTTACCAAGTCTTATACTCCGATAACATTGAAGATGATCATACTTAAATTGCTATTGGAAAAGATTAAACGGAGAAAGTTGAAAGAGTAAAGTCTAGCTAGACCATAATCTGTCTGAATATTGAAATAGCTTACCGTAAACTTAGAAATAGTCTTTTGTCCGTTGGTTGCAGACTAAACCGCTCAATCTCTTTAGATTTATAGTCTAAAACAGTGCCCTAGAGAGTTTGACCTAGGTTTAGATTGAATTTCTAAGCTTAAGCAGTCACATCGGTTACCATTTGCGCTCCCAGCGTGACCTTATCGTCACGAATACGGTGAAATATTGGGAATCGTGAGTTTCAATTGCCGATTTGATGATATATTTAATGATAGTTTAAGAACCATTAATTTCTATTTGATTTGTGTCTCTTTTGACATTAAACCCTGTTTAACAAGCGTTATTGCCTAGATCATATTTCGTTTTACTACATTTAGTTGCACTTTTTCCTTTTGTTGTGTCAGGTAATTGTAGTGTGTGATCATCATAATGCATTATGTATGTCTTTAGTTAGAGGCTCGTGCACGCGCGGGCGGCTTTGATCCGCGCTTGACTCGTCTCGTAAATTATCGTACGCTCCAAATGTTACGGTAAACTTTGATTCATAAGTTTTGTCCACTATTTTGGTTCTTACCTTTACTTGCTTGAATGGCTGAGTCACTCAAACAAGTAAAGGTAGTAAGGTAAGTATTTTACAAATAGTAAGATGGATTGAACACGTCATTTTTATCTTTTACATGTTTGGACTTGTTTTTATCAAGTAGTATATTATTCAGTCCTTGCATTAGATGTTTTCAGGGTTAAGAAGGATACATGTAGTTATAGTCTCTGTGTCTCGGTATCCAAATTAAACATGCCTAATCAACAAAATAAAACCTTCTAATTATGTAAATGTATTCAAGGTCTATTCCGTATTTCTTTGTTTTTGTTATCTAGCGTGTTGTTCTGCTTTCTTTGGTAATGTTTTATCTAATTTTCACATCTATATACATTATGCATCCGAGTTTTTTTCTTGCATGCCGCCTTATCGTCGTTGCTGCTAGCTCCAATATCTTGCTTTGCAGGCTAATACATTTAAGGGTAAATCCTTCGGCTTCACTATCATACATTTTAGTAGTTTTCTTTGTTATTTCACCCCATTTGTCTGATAGGTTAGAAACAGCTAAAGAATCATCAAATTCTGAATTCCAATTTCCGCCTTGACTTATTTACCTATGTTATTAACCGTATGCAGATATAATTACGAATATTCGGATGATACACGGCGTAGCTTAAATCTAGCACACGCTTTGAATAAATAAAGTATTTAAATGTTGTAGCTATAAAATTTTATCATCTACTACAACGTTAATGTTTCTTGTCATTGCAAGGTCTTTTTGATAGTGCCTGTCATTAATTAAATTCATTTTAAGTTCCGCGTTAAGTACCTCTATCTAAACCAGACTCTGGCATAGAAAAATAATAACATTAATCCTTTCTCTCGCAATTTTTTGTGATGTGTCTGTATCAATTAACCAATAACACCAACTATTTACTGAGTAATAATAAAAATTATATGGCCGTGTATGAAATGTCTATAAAAAATGCATGTTATATACATAGTACGCTATAGACGTAGCGAAAAAGTAGGTATTTACTTTCGTATTAATCAATATCTATTAAACTTGTACATATAAATAAAACAGAAGGACCAAATACCAACAGAATCATAATATATATAGAAAAGTAAAATAAAAACATAAACATTTTTAATATACAAACGTACTGCATAGAAGTGAAATAAGATAATATTGATTTAGTGGCACTAAATACAAACAGCACCTTACAGGTGCTGTTTAAACCTTGAGTAATAAATGGTCACTTAGTAAAGAGTTATTTGTATTGTACCTTTATCAGTACGCCGCTGATTTATTGTACTAGAGAAGTAAAATTCAATAGGAGTATAAAGTTGGTCGACAGACTGAAGGAAAATAATGGCGGTGGACAATTGCGTATGGGTATTATTATCATAAACCGGGTTACGTCATATAGACAAATACGAAATGGCTAAGTTTGCGATTAAATCAATAGCAGATTATATTTTATAGCTGAATTGAAGGTATCAAACATTATCTATTATACTCAAAATAATGATTTGGAAATACTCTGTTAGCAATCTATTACGAAAACGATTTACGCTTACGATTTTATCATATTTCATTAACTTAAAACTTTTCTTATTTTATTGAATTGTACACGGTGAATCATTTTGGAAATAAATCGATGTATGTATTTTACAGGTAGCTCTACTAATTCACATTAATACCAGTCAGAAGCGTCCCTAAGACACTGGCAGCATTACCCCGCTATATGGCAAGATTGTTAACAATCTGCAGTTCAATTGTTTTAATTTTTTTACTAGTTCTAATTTGTTAGTATTATGTGTTGTAATTTTATCTGTATCTATCTAATGAACTACCTATACTTGAAGCTATTACTCGATTAATAGAAATTCAATACATCATTCAATAACTATTGGTCGCGCATAACCCTCCCCTACGGAACCCGATGGTTGAATTAATTTTTATTCCCGCCACGCCTCGTCATATATCCTCATACGCCCCTGGCAAGCTCGCCATCATGTAATTACAGGGAATCTACGCCAGGAATGTGATAAACACAAGGTTTGTCCATGTTTTATGTATGGAGCACTGTATCAAAAGCCTTCGCTTCGTAAGGTATAAGATTATACTCACTATAATGTTGCAAAGTGAGTGTTGATTATGGTATAAAGTTGAAGTTGGCTTACTTCATAGCCATAAAGCTACCTTAAATCGTCTAAAGTACCAGTGGTCTCAAGTTACTTAACACCACGTAATATTCTCCCGAGCGAGACCAAGAGATTTTCATACTAATTGCTTCTTGCGTTTACGCAATGAGGATGCCGCGACCACAAAAGATACTCCACTTCCCTCATTTCTGACTTTTTTTTTACCATATTTTTTAATGTAATTAACTCAGTGACTTTGAAAGTTTACTTGTTTTACGGCTGGCCGTGCAAAATGTTTTTGTTATGTAAATAATCAGCTCATAGTTTTTGTTTAGTGCATGTTATATGTATGTACGAGTATATTAATCTTATCGGTTTCCTTGTCTTTTTTATAACGTTATACGTAAATATGTGGACGGTTTTACTCTAAATTATTAGACCAGAGCAAGGATTATTGTATTAAACTACCTACTGTACTGATTTACCAAGGCAGGATCATGGTTGCATCAAATCTGTTGTCTAACGTATAATAACATCCCATATTTTCAGATGAGCAGCGCACGTCTCATCTCCATCGTCGTAATTTCGTTAGGATTGCCAAACCATTATCAACATTCGTAGTAAATCTGTATCAAATCCAATCTTTATAATAATAGCAGTCCTAGCTTCCTGCGTTTGAGTCACGCACGTCCGCCCTCGCCGGCATCATCGGCACGAGTGCATTATATACGCGACACGATTGGCCGAAACAAAAGTTCAACAGACACCCTTTTCCGGTACGTGCGCGCCACCGCACCAAAGCGTTTAGCTTGCAAATTTCAAGTTACTGTTTTTGAACCTAAATTATTATTCAAATTTGTATTCCAAATTGGCCTATTGTTGTCGTCATTATGCGTTTTGTTACTTTTCCGTTATTCTTAACTTACGTACTGGGCCTTTCTTTGATGAAAGCCATCGACAAAACTAGAATGTATAAACTGAAAATGAATCTTTTGTGAAATTCTTTTGTTGATTGAATGTTAGTGTAATGACTCATTTATCTATTCATATACAAACAAAACGATGCACATATTTAGATACCGTAATGAGAACTCGAAAACTGTTATTTTTTTAATTATGTTCTGTAACTTTACCTATCACGTAGTAGGAGCTACCAAACCGTTGTTTTTATCTCTCGACCGCGGCTAACCTGTTCTATCCCGAATCCCCATGACTCACCGCGCATTGCAGGAAGCTTGCTATAGACTGCATTAGACAGCAGCAATGAAACGACATTAAATATTGTATTAATTAGTATTCAAAAGCAGAATAGTGTGAAGAGATGCAAAATAAAAATAATCAAAAAAATAATCGAAAAAACTCATGTTAATGATCGTGTAACAATGAAGAATATAAAGGTAAATTCAATTAAAACCTAGTTATTAATTAAAGGCAAGATGATACAACTTATTCTGTCTAAAAGATCTATTTAACCTGAACATACAGCTCCGTATCGCGGTTCGCGACACATTCGCTCGAAGTGACCAATTCGTTCACATCTATAGCAGATCGCATCCCACGCCAAACATTTCTCCCCCAAACTGTGTTTATCCCCACAATAGTCACAATTATTAACCCTTCTCAAAGGTAAAGTATGAGGGTAAGTGGTCCAGGGGCGAGCAGGACGCTGAGGGGCAGTCTTCTGGTTACCAGTTTTTCTATGTTGGACGAAATCTTCCGCCATCTGGTAAATTGGATTGTCTAAGGAGTTGTAGCTGGAACGAATTGAATATAGGCTGGCTTCTGAATGACGGTTAAGATTTTCTGCCAGTTTGTCAGTGATTTCCATTTGTTGTATGACATAGTCGTCCTCCTCGCTAGCACTGTCTTTCCGGCTTACATTGTCCCCAGAATTATGTTTTGCTTCAGTTTGCTGACTAGCATTTGTCTTTTCAATGTCGTCTAGTTGGTGGTTAACGGATAGGCTTGATGTCTTCGTTTTTGCACACTCTGCAGCCCGACACCATGCAACAGTATCCTCCAAATGTAACTTTGGAATCAGCAGCAGAAAATTTCGCATCTTCTCGTCTCGCAGCCCTCTGATAATCTGTGTCAGAATTAAACTATTTCTCAAATCACCAAAGTTACATGTTTTGCTATTAGTCTTCAGTTTATTGAAGAACTCGTCGAATGTGCTATCGCATTGGTATGTTTCGAAAAACAAATGACGTTCGTTGTTGATATTTCGAGGTGGATTGAAGTGCAATTCGAATTTCGATACCATGGTTTCATAGTCGCTTTTAATATTAAGATCTAATTCATCCAATGTTTCTCTAGCTCGGTTTCCAATGATATGTAGGAACAATGCGCATTTTTCTCTAGAAGTTGCGTGTTCCTTACCTGTTGCGACCATGTAGTAATCGAATGATGTCTTCCAGTCCCTCCAATTTGCCGCCATATTGCCATCTTCACGCATCGCTTCCGGCTGTTTTAGCCCCGTCTCTTTATCCACTTCGAAACTTCCCGTCATCATAGACCGTACGATCAATATATTTGTAACTTATTTTATAATATTCACAGAAAATCCGATTTAAACCAACACCCTGTTTGAATAACCGAAAGGAACTAATTTACATTCTGTAATATTGTTTGATTTTCCTATAACGGCGTAAATAATTGTGGATTATGGGTGACCTCATTAGGGAAAAAGATATTGTTATTTATGCCTATTTTAGTTGTATTCCTAAATTGGGATATCCACATCATAAAATTCAAAATCATAATAGAATGAGCAATCAAAATACGATACTAATAAATACTATACCTACCTCGTAAGTATTCTTAAGTAACAGTAAGAAACTGTTCTACGAGCATCGTCGGTAAAACTAAATTTACAGAATAATGACTTTCTATGTATTACAACATTTACAATCATAACGTCGGAAGCGTGAGATCGGTCGTATCATTCATTCCCTTGTGTTAGGTTTTTACGGTCATTGGCCTCAATCTTCTCAACTTGTATAGTACCTTTCTGTTTCTTTGTAATCTGTAATTTTATCACCACGCGACCTTATTTGCACTACCTACGGTAATTTTGGCAGTAAACCCTCGAGTTCAATCGTCATAGTCATAGGCTGAAATTGTTCTGTGGCCTGACTGGTTGCATTTGAAAGCGATTACGCGTATTCTTTAAAGTGACACGGTTCAAAGTTCATTTGCTAACCAGTCAAGGTCGATGACTTGTCTAGATTTAATATCGTCAACATTGTTACGTGTACAATGACTGCTTTTACGATAGTAAACTAGTCTACAAATTCGTTCGCGTGTTTCCTGCACGAGAAATAATTAATTCAGGTTATATCTTTCTATCATGCAATTTTTATCACCTGCTTTTCTTATTCCGGTATTACAAACATCTAAACGTTTTTATACAAAGTTCTGAATTAGTATTATACTGTTGTTTTATCTGTAACTGTGCTAACATTAACATGTAAATCAAATAGTGCTTATTGGTTTGAATAAAATGTCGAATCTCACAAAATCTTCTTAGCGTTCCGTACCGGAAAAGGAAAAATAGGAAACCTTTTTCTAGGGAACGCGCGCAGGTATAGAGTTCAAATTAATATCAATTACCTAATATTTGCTGCAAGAGGTTTTGTTTTCGTTAAAGATAGCTAAATTTTTTGAAAATTCCCACTGAATTATATGCACACAAAACCTAAAAGGTATTTTTCCGTTGACGTAAAAACATATAATTTGGCAAGAAGCCAGTTTTTATAGCACAAGTAAAGGAAAAAATCCGCAAACCGTAAGTTTGTAGTTTATTCACAAAAAAGTATTCTCTAGAGACCTAAACCTAGTACCTACTATGTACTTCCCATTGACCTAGAATCATGATATTTAGCAAGATACAAGGTCCTATAATTATACGGAACCCTCGGTGCGCGAGTCCGACTCACACTTGACGTTTTATTCATTTGTAGGTAAAATCTACTGAGTTAGGCTAAGAACTTTCATCTATACACATCTTGTTCCCACCAAATTAGAAACGGAATAAGTGATTTAATATAACTACTTAATTTGAAATGTTATACTAATAGCGGTCAATCTAGCTAACACGATAATACAAATAAAATAAATAGCTTATATTAAAGCAACAAGGTTCTATCGATATATCGCCCATGAATGAATATCGGCCCGAGTCAAGACATAAGATGAAAGTAAGCTCACGGTTTCGATTGACCCCCAAGGGTTTAAAGATAATCGTATAGATTAATCAGAATGAAAAGGTAGAACAATTTCGTATAATGACGAAGTTAATGACGAATAATGAAAGTGATGGAAAGTTATTATAATTTGACAGTTCAGTTGCTGTTGCTATGGTGATTATTGGGGCTTTCCCTTGATTGTATTTGTTTTAACAAAAGAGGCTTTATGGATTTCAATTTGATATTTCATGACAGTACCACCACCATGCCGGTTTCTCCATTTGCAGAAACATATATTATTTATCTGATGATATTTACTTTATCTCTACTTGAGTTAAAAGATCAATGATTTTTCTATGAATAAGTGAAACCTATCATAGGTACGTGTACGATTTTTATGGCAAATAAAAAATAGGTGTAGTGTAAGTTAGTAGTTAAGTAGTCAAAATGTAGAAATTGATCATTAAATCTCTGTCTTGTGACTCATCCCTGTATTTAAGTAATAAACTTAGCTTCACCGTCATTATCTACAATTAGTTCCATCTAACATTACATGCAGGTGTATTCTATCTCTACATCTAATGCTACTTTTACATGGGCTACAGAATTATCTACTACAAGTATGACTGATAATATCTCCTACAAAGAACAGTTTATCCTTTCTGTTAGCATTATTTTCTATTGTCATTCGTTAGTTATGTTCGTCTGTCTTAACATCAGTGATTTTACATAACTTATTTGCAATGTTCGCTGTTTCTGTATGTTGCACCCGTTGGTCTTTGTTTACCGTTGTTTCTTCTCTTTATTATGGTACCTGTTTATATAAAGGTTTTTTTTACATTCGTGTCGCGACTGTTATAAAAAGAATTCAAAAGTTTGCTAAATGTAATTGACTTCAGGGAGAATTTCTCGTCTTTCTTTGTCTCTCTCTCTCTCTTTTCTACCAATAGTTATTGCAATATTTTGACTCAATACCTATAGCATTAAATATCGCATTGCTATGCTATTAGATAAGTTATGTTGTACCAAGTGAGCTGCGTCATTATGCTGATTCTTTCGCTTTACTTACACCTATTTTTTCGTATTATTTCACATAACGAATTACATTGTACCTACAATTAACCTCAACACTATATTTAGCACGTAGTTTCTTTACCTTGAACTCGTATTTACCTTATTAGCGTTATTTGTATACTTGTACAAACGGTTTTCACACTTTCATGAGTCAGTTACTTGTTTCCCTAATAGAACGTGATTTGATTAGTCTGCCATCGCATGTTCCGGCAATTTGGCTTTTACGAACTTGAATAAGCATTTTAGGTTTTCAGCTGGAGCGAAAGGATAACTACAGAAAAATCGCACTCGAATGGCAAACGCATCATCGACAAATTAAATTAAAACCATTAGCACTAAATAAAATTATGTTCGAATATCATAAATATGTAGGTTGACGGAAAAACTATGTGAAAATGAAAACATTGTTTTCCCACATTTTGCGGCACATCGCAAGCATCATTCGCATCTCAACACTATTTTATGCCCCGACATGGCACTGCCTCTCAAATAGGCTCTACTTATAGTGCATATAAACGCACAACAGCTGTACTGTTACTATTGACACAGTACCATAGTACTGTTAATTTAACCGTGTGAAAATTCTAATTAGAGTCTGCGCCGGCGCATAAGGATGCACAGACTCTTTCGTATTGTGTTTACGCTGAGAATGCAGTTGAACAATGTGATTTCCCACTCAGATCTCTTCTCGTTTGTTATTTTTGTAACTGATCATAAAAGGTGTTATTATTCTTCCTAGATTTATCCATCATACTTAAATAAGCTACTAAGTATAATATCCCAAAAATCTACTATTATTACACCCATTTTTGAAAAGTGTGTCAAACAGATTCTATAGTGCTAATAAACTACAAAAAATACGAAATTTTGATTCAATCGATAATTGCCATGAAATGCATTTAATAAATGTACATTTTCGAGTTTCGAGCGTAATTTGACGGAACCGCTGGATGCAGTGGATGCCAAAAGCCTCAGTCTAATAAATAATTTTCTTTCTTTCTTTCTTTCAGTCAGAATCAGCAATGGCACCAAAAATATTTGAAGAATCGTTTAATAAATTGATCTTATCTATTCGGCATGGAATCCAACTGCTGAGCTAGGGCTTCCGTTTTCTCCTTTCATTGCTATTTGGTCTCGTTATTGCGTTCAATTTGTCCCGACGACGACGCCGCCGTCTGTTAGCATCATAATATTTTCAATGAATTCATAATTCGTAAATCATATTACCTCTAGGTCAGTCGAGCCCATCAACTTAAAAAATAAGACTCCCCGTCAAGCGGTCGCAGAATCCAATTTAACATTTGTGTGGTCACAACACAGCCACATGTCTTGTAGTCATGTAAAGACGTATATGGACGAGACGGAGACGTATACGGTCAGTGGAACAGGTTTGTCTGGATAGTGGATAGGTTTCTTGGAAGCGTGGGTAATGTTTATCTCTGATGTATGGCTGGGTTAGTATTGGTAGCGTCATTTGATGAATGAAGAATGGAGGTAAGGTGCATTATAAAGTTAAAAAGAATATGAATCGGATGTAGTTCAAAAGTGAAGCTGGGCAGAGAATTCGATTACTAAACTCAATTTCCCGTTTTATTTTGTTCGTTGTTTACATTTGGATGTTGTAGAAATGTTTATGTTCAGTGACGAAATCGATAGTGCACCCTTAGAGAATTAAACCAGTTCACCTGTGTTTGTGCACACACTTGTGAACTAATATGTCCTCCGCACCTGGCTAGTCTCTGTTGAGACTGGCGCTATGGTCAAAATTCGGCTAGCAGGACAACATGTTGTAGATAAATTTCTTCTTTTCCAAAAAAACTTAAAATTTATCACTACTTATCGTTTTCATGGCGTTTCGTCCTTCAACAATGTCATTGGCTTCCTCTAGCCTATCTTTACAGAGATCATCAACTAACCCTTCTGCCCTCCCCTCCCCCCGCTCTCCATTCACAACGCTATCTTCAGCATAGCATTCCTCTATAATAGCCTACTTACCGACATTCTTAGCAATATAGTCAGCGTGACAACCGGTATCGAGAAAGTATGGGAAAATATAAAGGAAATAAAGGGAAACTTGTAGCCATTATATTTTTAATAAGTATTGCAGAAAACAAGCTTTTGCTACAGATCTCTGTCACTCGAGTACCAATTAAATTCTAATGTATAATAAAATGAAAGAACTGGTCAATGGAAAGCAATGTTTTCAATATCTTGTTAGAGATAATTGGGACCAATGCTTAGGGTTCCGCTCTGACATCTAATAGCATAAACGGATCTTTTATATTTTTTGATTGTCGTTCTGCTGCCATATTTAGTTCGTTGATGCACTTTTGATAAGATAACCTATAAAAGCAAAATAAAATGTTTGCTAAATCTAATAAATGAGTAATCGAAAAAGGAAGACACAGTTTTTGTAAAACCCTCGCCTACAAAGAATTGAAGAAGACAAATTTATTATATTAATAAATATAGCTTCCTAATTTTTTTTCACCTTCACTCTCATTTTCACCCATTATATACTACGAAGCCAAAAAAATCCATCGATCTATTAGCAATCAATTCCGAACCTCGAAAACCCGGTCGAGCTGTTTTGGAGATAATTGGGAACATTGATGTGCCAATTACACACACAAACAAACAACATCTCACCCTAAACGCATATACTGTCTCCATTCCGTTTCAGATAAATAAAATAATAACAGTATAAACGCCGGACTCATAGTAATATGTAGAAAAAATAGGAACAAATCAGCAATTGAACACAGTGGTCTGAGACACCACACCCTTATCAGTTTTACCTTTTTAATGGCCGGTTTGTGCAGGTCTATAGGGAAACTTGCTAAATGCTGCTTATATCTTTATTAGATTGATTAAATTGACACTTACCTTTAATCTGTTGCTCCAGATTCGTGATTGGCTCGTCGAGATTGCGCTCTGATTGGCTATTTGACTGCCTGTTATTTTCTCGGCTCATTAAGTCTCGCTCCAGCTGGAACTAGTGTTTAGTTCACTTTATTACTGAGGTTTAACCTAGTACAGGTTCCAATTTACTACGACAGCGAGTGTTAGGGCAATTTGGACATGGACTTGTCGATTTACTATAGTAATAGTACATTTATCTATGTGATAGTCCTTTCTATTACCATCATTGGCATCATTATTATAAATATTTTCATTACTAAATACATCATTTTTAAATCCACTGCTAATTAAGACATCCATTTGCATTATTTTCCTTCGGTTCGGCTCTAGCAACACTAAATGATTTCCGCAAACCCAAGTAATCTCAGAAAAACAAAACTAAAAGTTACAAAAAGTTCTTCCATTGTCTTTGGCAGCTTAACCCCACCGCGCCGCCACCATAAATAGAATCGAACCTGCTCAAGCATGAATGGCGCCTTTTTCGCAGCGTCTGATTGGTCGATTCAAATGTCGAACAACAGCTGTAAATTTTTGGCGGCTTCTGACAACTTGATGTTTTTCACGAATAAGTTAAAGATATGCTTTAGTTAGTAACATTACAATAAACAGTTCGTCACGCAACAGTTAACCAAGACTGTTCTTACATACACTAATATGTACCTATTAAAATCTATTATTGAATCTTAAGGTCACTTAAGATCGCATCTATGAGCTTTTTATCCGTGGTTAAGCTGCTTCCACTTCAGAGTCGTTAGTCAGGAGAAATATGGAAATTGTTTGCTTAATCTACGTTTTTAATGTTCTGACGTTGGTCATTGCGTAGGTAGAGAAAGAATTTTGCTATTGCATTGATAAAATCAATTTGTTTTCCTTTGCTTTTATTAACATAAACCTAATTCATATATTTATAGAGTGATTCAAAAGGAAGGTTTATACGTTTATAAACCTTTTAATTTGGCACATAGATTTTCACGCCGCGGGCGCAGTTAGAATATTATATATGTAGTTTGACACAAATTTTAAAGCACACCCGACAGGTGACAGGTGATTGACAGGTACCGTCTGTGATGTCATCGCCCTGAACGGCACTTGTAGTACAATGAGTACAATGGATGGCGAATTGTCTTTCCGTTAACACATTCTTGGCGAAATTGTTCGTTCACTACATCCGTATGAATTTTGTTCCGTTCGACATTATTTTTAAATTCCTATTTTGCCGTTACATTGTTATATAGCGTCTTTTTGACTTCTTCTTGGGCTTCATCTAACCAGGTCAATAGGAGAGCAAGACTGCTGTGCTGCCCTTAACGCATTCGCTGTCCAGGTTATGCAGCGCGACCTGCTACCTAGTAGGACTGTTAGGCTAGACCCACATTTCATTTCTTTCATTACATCACTACGAGTACATAGTATAAAACAAAGTCGTTTCCCGCTATCTGTTCCTATGTATGCTTATATCTTTAAAACTTTGCAACGGATATTGATGCGTTTTTTTTTATAGATATACGGGTTGGCATGATTAAAACAAGTTGTTTTAAAACACGTGTTTAAAACAGTGTTTAAAACAGTTTGAAATAAAACTATGTTTTATATTAAGAAAAAAAACAGGGTTTAAAACTACCTTTAATTGCAAATGAATGTGTATAAATACCACAGACAGGCTGTGGTATTTACACACTACATAGGTAACTCCCCGCCAGTAAAGTCCCGCAGGGAAAGTCCCTATGTCGGCCGTCGAAAGAAAGTAATTCACTGGATTAGTGGGTACGGTACCTATTCCCCGCTCTCTCTCTAGTTCTCTACCTACCTACAACACTACATACAAGGTGTATGTAAAGAGTTTTGTATTGATTAATAATAATAATAATTTTTAATAATTAGATTAGAGGTACTGAGATATGCAACAAAAGTAAATATATATTGTTTTGTTAATTTTTACTAATGTGAATTAGGAAATAGTTTAGAAATGGATTATTTTATTATTCGCTATAATTTATTTGAAATTGATAAGTAAAAAAAAAACAAAAAAAACACTTGTTTTAAACATTTTGAACTGTTTGTTTTATAAAATATAAAAAACTGTTTTTTTTCCAACCCTGTACCTACTTATTCAAGACGAAGTTTTATAAACCATTTGATAAATAGATTTCCACGCTGGGGAAGCCGCTAGGCGCACTTAGATTGTCTTATGTCTAAGTAATATAAACTTTAATATTGCGTCGTATGTATGGAAAGTGTTAGTATATTCTATTTGTTGGTTCATTTAATTATAAACAGCTTTAATGCACACTGAAGTCAGTGAGGAAAGTCACACAATATTTATGTCAAGACATTTCTATCTATACCAAAGTTTTAAAAGAAAAACCCAATCGTGGCGATAGGAATTTATAATCGGACATAATATGTATGTATACATGTATTTTCGAACAAAAGTTTATGCGATTTTTTTTTCTCATTACAAAATATTGAACGAAAAATTTCCCATTTAATCAATTCAATTCTAATTACATAAATATCTATGCTTTGTTTGTTTGTTAAATCCATATATGCTGCAATTTAAAAACCGAATCAAGTTCTATGTTTCTATTCTACATAAATCACTGGTTTTCCTTACTATGCGGAATCCTTTTCTATTGCTTAAATAGCTTTCAGGAAGTTTCGTTCAATACCCATTGTTCATTAAGTATATTGTGCATAACAGTTGGCTTATTTATAATGATGACCTTCCTTTCAGGTAAGTTACGAGCTTGATTGATCGCTGCTGGCGTTGTGTAAGTCTTTGAAACCTTAGGGAATTTGTCAAAGTAAACGTTTTACGTCATATTTCTGGTCATCATCATCAGCCTATGTTAGTCCACCGCTGGATATAGGCCTCAAGCCCAACTAATGAGCGCCAAAGCCAAGCGCCGTCTTCAGATTGACGTATCCAGCATCTCCCTGCAGTCTTTCGCAGGTCGTCATCCACCTGGTCGGAGGGCGTCCTACACTACGTTTACAGAGTCGTGGTCTCCACGCAAGAACACTTTTATCCCAGCGGATGTCGGTTCTTCGTGAGATTTGGCCGGACCACTGTTAATAATTAGAGCTATGGCTATGTCGATAACGTTGGTTCTCTGTCAGATCATTCGTTACGAATCCTATCCTTCAGAGAAACTTCCAACATATTTTTGGAAGACAGGTTCATTCCGCGCGTGGTTAAAACGGATAGAAACCTTTTCTAAATAAATGTTAGACCGCGCTTTTTAGTAACAATCTCATTTTGATCGCGCGCGGATAATAACATATTTTTACTTATTCACTAGTTAATCAAAATCTTCTATCATATGTATTATTTCCTGGTCTGCATAGGAGGAAGAGCGGTAGCGGTAATTCAACCGACTTTTCACACAGCATTATCTAGCCCCAAGCTAAGCAGAGGTTGTATTATGGGTACTAGAAAACTGATAAAAATGATAAAATATATGACATAGATATGTAGATATTTTTAGACCAGAACACCCGGAACAAATATCTGCAGATCGATGAGAGATAGATGAGAGATATAGTTTCTTTCATCAAAGATAAATAGCAAAATGTGTCATTTTGAGACTGTTGTTCTAGTGAAGCGGTTACTGTAGCAGAATTCGACCCCTGGTTGGCAGAATTCGGCCCCAGAAGTCATGATCAACAGATTACGCATTAAATAAACGTCTAAGGGCATTGCACATTTCTAGAAAGGTGATATCTCTTCCATAATCTAGCATGTGCGAGATCTTGTGCGAGAAATAAATAGAAAATGCTGGACAATCCACACAGTGTCAATTAGCCCCATGGTAAGCAGATTAAACGTGATGAGAGCGGCTGATGTATGTTATCGTAACAATCGATAACAATGCGATATTTTGGTCGCATCACCGATAAACATGAAAACATTGATATTATCAGTAACTCAAATATGGCGAAGGTTTGATTTGAATTGAACGCATGTAAATGAACCGTTTTGGAAAATAGCCAACATACAAATGGACAATTTACTCGTAGTAGTTATAGTTTAGTTATTTACAAAGGACAGACTGTTATTTGTCTGAATAATAATTAGATTTGAATAAACAAAAACCGACTTCGAATTGCTGAGTATTTAAACAGTTTTTTGGGATAGGTACTTCCTTTTTTTCTTCCAAATACTTATCCCTCGAAAATATTATTTTTATGGGACCACCTCGGTATTATTCTCCATACAGTAGCGAAGAATAAGAATTTTACAAATCGTTTCGGAGATCATATGCGACGAAAATACATAAAACAGACCTACATACAACCTCTACCTCTATTGTCTATTTGCAAACCACTGTTACTCCTCGATCGATAATGACAACAAGCTGAGATTGGATCTTATTACCCGCGCACATAGGGAATGACCAGTTTTTTTCCTACTCTTGGGACTCTACTACACGCTTCATTATGTTAAAGTTTAAATCCCTACCTACGACCTATGTTGTATTGTGTTATATAATTTTATCTGCAAATTTAATTGAATCTATGTTCCATACTCTGACTAATTGTTATTTATATATTTTAATATTTAAAATTGTATTTAATTGTTAGTGTGTACTTACATAGATTTTTACTATGCGACTTGTAAATATTTTCTTTTACCAATAAAATGTCTATCTGACTACTGACACAATTTTTTTAGAAAAAAAAAAAATATATTCGTTTAGTTTCGAGTTCTATATTATTTCTCCATCAGTAACAATCATCGTCAACAGTCTTAACAGTAGGTACCTATAGGTTTTAGTAGCTAGCTTGCTTAGCCTAGACAAGACACGAGAAGACTAGACACTACTATAATAACAGAACAACATCTGACTAATACACGCTTCGTACAAACCACACGTAACATCAAATACAATTTCTCCGGTTTTCCAGGAAAGTAAAATGACAAGAAAGCATTCGTGATGCCTCAGAGTTATGTTATTATGTTAGAGGCTAATAGACTTGATGATGTGAACAAATCATTCAATATTTACTTCACGTTTGGATGTTTACAATTTACCTACGATTTGTATTCCGGGAAACGCACTGGCCGCTCTTCGTTAGAAAAAAATCACACTAATATTATAAATGCAAACGTTTTGATGGATAGATGGATGTTTGTCACCTACCTACTTCTTTACGCCAAAACTACTAAACGGATCGGGCTGAAATTTGAATAGATGTACTATAACCATGGAATCAAACATAGGCTACTTTTTATCTGATGCAACTGTTTCCATGGAAAATAAATAACTTTTATAGGTATTCATATACATACACAACGCGTGCGAAGCCGTGGGCTGAAACTAATACTTTATAAGTACATACCTACTGCCTTCAAGAATCGTAATGTTACAAGGTGTTTAATTTTTATTCAAAATAGGCATTTTTGAGATATCCCGAAATAAAGTTCTAAAATAATTCTAGAAGGTTCTAGAATCCTAAATATATATTGGAAACGAAATATGGGCGAAAAATTCTGCTGTTTCTCAGCGCCATTCATAGAGATCGCTATGGGAAGGTCTGGTTCTTTCTAGGAAGTGTTTGTAATAAGTCTATTATAAGCACTCTCCTAATCAGGTGCGGCCATCTTCGACCGGTATGCAAGAGCGAAAGCGATCTGAATAATATTCGCAACCTATTGTTTAGTTTCGAACACTATTTGGCAACACTGGACTAGACCTGCCAATCGAAATTGAAGCTTAAATATTCTCCATTTAAGTTGGGATTTCTGTGAAAAAAACTTTGTAAAGAGATGCAAGCCAAGCTCGATTTTATCATTCGGATATCCGAACTTTCGAACTGTGTTCGAAGGGTTTGTTACTTTCGATTATATTGATATTAAATGTTATAAAATAAGTTATGAAATAATTCACCTTTATCGATTTTTGATCGATCCAAATAAAGCCATTTCGATTTTACGCAACTTGTAAAAGTTTTCTTGACGCAGTAAAAACTTAAAAGTAGGTCAACTTTATAACATACATGTATGTGACATGCGTATTAAATTATATAGTGGAATGTCGTATTTCTTTAACTGAAGGTCTTTAATGCTGAACGTTTTGAATGTTTCGAATACCTTTCGTATATCCTGAACCAAGAAAATTGCTTGCCTGTTATGGCTTGTGAAATTTAAGAAACGCTTATCATAAAATGTTTATTTAATGAGTCAATTATTACTGTATTTTTTTACTTGGTGAAAAGTTTTTGAATGAGGTCGTATACAACTGGTATATAGTTTAGCGTGGCCTACATAAATGCTAATAATAGAAGTAAAAATAATCTCTTTCATTCCGTACCGTATCAGTCACAGCAACAACATAAATAATTTCAATCTAATCCAACCAGAATTCGATCGTCAGATTATCATAATCTTAATACAGATAAGAATTAATATAATTTGAGCATAATTTTTACAATAAAGACGGACGTAAGTGGGCCGAAACCGCCATTGTTTGCCAATTGCCAATTTATATTTGATTGGACTTGCCCCACTGTTCTCATTGCACTGTGACTAAAGCTTAATTTGAGGCTGATGACTTTTTTATAGAACCTCTGACTTTTTGACAGAATTCGTCGTTCTTTTGTATGTACTATCACACTCATACTTGTATGTCATGTTTGTTTGAATTATGATCGCTAAAACTGCTGAACTGCTGCGGACTGAACTTTGCATAGATTTAATTCATAGGCTTTGAATAACATAAACTAAACGTTTTATTTCATTAAAAATATCTTCGCGAAGCTGCGTTATCTCAACCTACCTGATTGATTCTACCGACTTTATCATAGTCTTTTTAAAACAAGTCATACATGTACCAATTCTATAAGGATGTTTGTATGTTGTTATAAATTAATATCTTTCTTCTTCTGGTTATCAATAGTGTCCAGGTTGAAACCATTATTTATCTATCAATTACTACATGCAAAAAGCTCCGCACGCACTACTAATTAGAGTTTCTTTAATTTATGGACGATTCTGCGACGATACGATGAAAATACTCAGAACACTCGGAACTTCCATTCCCAAGGCGGGAATCGAACCCGTAACCTGCGTCGCAGGCGAACCTTCGCCCCCACACTGCCATTTCGTCGTCAAGCCCGTTCTATACTCTCGTATTCCGTGGCACAAGTTTACGATGAATGTTCTCACGATTGGCCACTTGGATCTATTTCTTAGATTAAATCCAATTATGCGGTGGCTTTTGCTTTCAAGTTATTTACTAGCAATGCCCGTGACTGAGTTTTTCTCTCGTAAAAAATCTCTAGTTTTGCTATAAAAGGAAAAGTTTAGATGTTATGTTCGAACCTGCGGTTATCTAACATTATGCACAATGCAACGATCCTTCAACTGGTTTGCCTGGAGATGTTTATAGATAACTTAAAATAAATAACTAGTGTCTGCGCGCGGCTTCGCACATGTTGTTTATATGGAAACTTTAATGAAATTAATGTTATTTTATTGTTTAATGGGATAAAACGTTTTCCATGTTTGATTCCAGGCTTATAGCTACATCTATGTAAAATTTCAGCCTGATCCGTTCAGTAGTTTTGGCGTGAAGAAGTAAAAAAGATACATCTATCCATCCATCAATTAGTACTAGTTTTATCCCGAAAAAACGGGTGCAAACCGGCTGAAGCTAGATGTATAAGAAGATGACTTATGCGTTTAGTAGCGGATAAAACTTTTAAATTACACCGAAAGGAAGCTTTGCTCACTAAATTATGATAACGACACATAAATAACTAATTTATGGCCTAAATGTCGCATGCTACTAGGATTCTAATAAAGTTGCATAAGAAACGGTTGCCCTGTCCTATAATCTTATGTTAGAAATGTTTTTTATTTATTTACAAAATTATGGAGAAACTTACAGCTTGGTTTACAAATGAGGTACATACATATGTAGAACATGCCTGGAAAGACCCAGTGCATGTTTGCTGACGGCTAATTAAAAATTTCCGCTGATAGATAATTAAAAATTTTAAGTTATGAAGCTAAGTAGGTTGACGACTTTATGAAGATAATAAATAGACATAAGTATAGAAAAATAATGAAAAAAGAAAACTAATTTAAACAGATAACATAATGTAGTATACACGTAAAAAAATTGGTCACTAAGTAAGCGTCTATGCTTACTTGTACTGGTATTGAATAAATCTACCTCACTATTTCTATTAAGCAATGAATTAAACGAGCAAGAAGCTCTATAGATAAATGCATTCTGTCTATAATTAGTCTTAACTATAGGAACATAAAGAATGTTCGGTTTTCTCTTATAAGTTCTATTCTGAAGGTTTGCAAGACATTTTGTAAGAGACCACCTCTTAGGCTCAACTCACACCAAAAGAGCGTCGAACTTATTATCGAACGAGTCGCGCGGATGCCCGCGGCGCCGCGGGAATTCCAGCGAATTCGACTCGTTCGAGTTTCTCATGCGATAATAAGTTGCCGCGCTGTGATGGCTTGGACCTGCGCTACGCTGCACTTTCAGCCGTCATCGCCGCGGCCAGCAACCCACTCATTACTGACCTCTTCAGTAATGTACACTACAGAACTTTGATCTCAAACTTCTGTTCCTCTCCGTTTAATGCACTACCAACGCATTGGTATTTAATATTGTCTGTAAGAATAATAATACTTTTCAGTGATAAGGAACTGAACTATTTATTTTCTTTCTTTTGACGACCTCTGTGGTGCGGTGGGCGAAGGTCCGCCTTTGACGCAGGAGGTTGCGGGTTCGATTGTGTGTACGATCTGCAGATATTTGTTCCGGGTGTTCTGGTGGTTTTCTATGTATAATAAAAAATATCAATCTATGTAATGTATTGTATTATGTATATCAGTTATCTAGTACCCATAACACAAGCTCTGCTTACAATGGGGCTAGATAATGCTGTGTGAATTGTCCAGCATTATTTATTTATATTTATTTATTTCTCCATTCGTTTTCAGATTATGTTATTTATGTGTGTGCACGATAATCCCTTTATTCATTCAACTAAGCAAGTTTCTATATTTTGTTTATTGTCTACACTTTTTAAATAAATGTTAAATACACTACAGTATATTTACAATCAAGACACAGAATTGGCTAATGGGTAATAACACATTTAGTATTAACTTATTTTTATATCAACATATTCCTAAGAACGTGTCTATTGGCACTTTTCTTATTGTCTCTATACTTAAGGTGTGGACAATTTGTTCATATGTTCTTTAAGCTACGCATGTTCATATGACTCACTTAATTTCTCGGAAAGAAAAGTGAATTATCAGATCGATGTGCATTTGACCCACCAACTTATTAGCCATGTTGTAGAAAGTGGGCTAGGCTGAGGTTTTCTTGAACTATTTTATTGGTGCTCTAATAGAGAGATTGTAAGGTCGATCGATTGGAGCCATCCTTGATACTTCACAGACTTCAAAAAAGGCTGATATGTGGATTATAATTATTATAATGTGCCCGTAATTTTAACTAAAATAGTTTATTTTAGTTAAAATTACACTAACTAATTACATTAAAATTAACTAAAATAGTTTATTTTAGTTAAAATTACGGGCACATTATAATATTATAATTTATATCATCATATCAGCCTTTTATGCTTGACTTATAACAAAATATAAAAACATAATCTTGAACAATAAACACAGCATCATCTAGCCCCAAGCTAAAGCAAGCAAGAGCTTGTGTTATGATTATTAGGTGACTGATAAATTTAATACAATACATAATATAGATATATTATTTTTTATTATTCGTAGAAAAACGTACCGACGACGTAGACCACCCGGAATAAATATCTGCAGATTGTACAAACATTTTTATTTTACTTATGTACTTACTCATACCATAGAATAATATAATTAAAGTCGCTTCTCTGCTTGTATTTGTATCTATGTATCTAAATATACCTACTTAAAGCGATTTATTATTATTTCTTGTCAGCTGTATGCACCTGTTTATGGACAAATAAATGTATCTATATCTTTATCTATTGTATGAGGCATTTATACTTGAGTAATTTGTTATGCTTTACTAATATTCAGTACGCAAGAAACGATTTCTAAAATAGTTATTGATTTTACTTTACAGCTTTCGTTTTAAATACGGCTTTAAACAGTTTACAGCTGGTTTAGCCTCATTTTAAGAATGCGTAGGTTAAATGTAATGAGGTAAAGCAAACTTTGGGAAACTTTTACTTTTAAAATGATCTCGGCTTCTCGTAGAGCCCGAGCCGAGGAGATATCAGAGTTTGCTATATTTGAATGAATAAATGAATGCTTAATTAACACCTAAAGATAATAATAATGCATATAAATATAGAAACAAAATTGTGTTATCAAACCTCTAAACTGCCCAACTGCATTGCAAATAAAAAAAAACGTGCTTTCAGTCTTTGGGGACTGCCGATAGAAATGAAAACTAAGTAATTGCATATTTCATTTATACTGGGAAGCGTGCGGTGACGCGAGTTTCACGCTTTTTGTTCACCTAAAAAGTACACTTATACGAGGATGACGCGAGTTACATGATTTTTGTGCACTTTTGAGTCAACGCGCGTTATATTTGAATGAATAAATGAATGCTTAATGAACACCAAAAGATAATAATAATGCATAATAGAAACAAAATTGTGTTATCAAACCTCTAAACTGCCCAACTGCATTGTATATAAAAAAAGTGCGTTTCAGTCTTTGTTCACCCAAAAAGTACACTTATACGAGGATGACGCGAGTTACATGATTTTTGTGCACTTTTGAGTCAACGCACCTGAAGAAGTTTTCATTTCATAAATTATTATAGGTTTATTTGGAAGTTACATCAGTAATAAACGATTACTTTAGCCTATTGACCTACAGAACAGTCCCTTTTTCGGCGAAGATTTTTACGATTCCGGAAGCTTCATCTACTTCCATAACAAAGTAATGGTCGTAAATACATCACGTACATTCTTTATGATAAGTTTTACTGCTATGTGGGCTTTAATAGCAAATATATACCCATTTCCTTGTAGCCATATGTATATGTTGGGTTATGCAACTACAAGTCACTGCAGTTTGGCAATATGTTATCTGTAGGCAGATGCTTGTGTTTTTTAACTGCCTAAAAGGGATTTTGATGTTTTTATAAATTATGGTCCATAATTAATTAAATAGATTCTAATTTAAATTAATTAGGTAAATAAACAAAGAGATTTAATATTCTATTATTTGATTGTGACAATCAAATGAAACAAATATAAGTATTTACAATTGCAACAATTGAGTTACTACAGTCTATGGCAAATAATCTATAGGTAGCTAAATCTCTCCCTATATTTAAACATATTATGGTCTACGAACATTTTCTTTCTTCAACTTCAAATAGTTAATATTTTATGTATGTATATGTAATAGTGTCTATAATCAGTATTTATTTCCATTAACGTATAAACATGTATTTATGTATTTGTATTGTATATAATTTATAAACAACATTAGTCTATAATACGCCACCGTCATACCTATACTTTAGCTACGTGTCCATCCAAAGGTTGCCTGGAAGAAATCGCTCTTAGCGATAAGGCCGCCCATTGTGCATCTGTATCTTTGTTCTTTACTGTTTTTGCTTTTATGTGTTTGATGTGCAATAAAGCGTATTTGTATTGTATTGTAGCTCAACTGATCCGTATCAATACCAGTCGGAAGCGTCCCCAAGACGCTGCTGGCTCCATTGCCCCGCTCTGTATAGCAATGCTGATTAGGTAAATATGGTTTGACCATCGTATTATGTAGTAACCATTGATATATATTTTTATGCTTTTATTAGTCTTCTAAATAAAACTTCCTCTACCATATTGGTGAAAGAGTCGTAAAATTTTCAGATCGACCAAAAAGAGGCCTATTTCTAGTTTACACAGGCTCAGTAAAATGATGTTTCACTGCATATTATAAAACAAAGTCGCTTCCCGCTGCCTGTCTCTATGTATGCATAGATCTTGATTCAAGAGGTAGGTTTACAAACTATTTGAAACATAGATTTACAAGAGGGCGAAGTCGCGGGGCGCAGCTAGTTATACATTATTACAAAATTACTTAATTAAAGTATCTAACTCATTGGCGGAGTAGCACCGCCGTTATTCACTGGGATTTTCTCTCAATCTATGTTCTCAAATCAATAATTAATAACATAAAATAATCAACCAAACACAAAATCAATTAAAACCAACCAGCATTGGAAACCCAGTGAGTCGATATACTTTGGAATTCAATAAATAACCTGCAGCAAACTAGGAGCAATAAATTTAAGAGCAGCTATAGGAAAATTATTACTTATTCTTTATGGAACTTACGGTCCAAGGACATTACAGTAAATTTATCTTAGGTGCTGTTCAACTAAAGTAATAATAATGCTGGACAATTCACACGGCATTATCTAAGCTAAGTAGAGCTTGTGTTATTGGTACTAGATGACTAATATATTACAATTCATTACATATAATTTTATTAAACATTGAAAATACCCAGAACACCCATAATTATTAACAGGTCGAACAAACATTTGCCACAAGGCGGGAATCGAATCAGAACCACCTTCGTCGCAGGCGGACCTTCTTCGCCCGCCGCGCTACATCGCCTTGATCGCCACCCATAACACAAGCTCTGCTTATCTTGGGACTAGATGATGCTATCTGGATTGTCCAGCATTATTTATTTATTTACTAGTAAGACTTACTGCTGAGCGATACGATATAAGCTTACAAACTCTTATGTAATTCCTTAACCGTATTAAGAAGTGCCAGGACTCACGGGGCGGCCTTATCGCCAGCTCGCTTATTGCAATCTTTAAACTACTTGCAACCTCTAAAATTGGTTAACATATTGAACTAGAAACGGGTGATTAAACAAACGTGTTTGACTTATTTGTAAACGGAAGCCACACAACTTACGTACGAGGAGGATTTACCCTTCAAGGCAATGTAGTATGCATTGCATTTTATTTAATGATTCGTTTAAAATAACAATAGTTCCTAGTAGGTAACCTTAACCGCCTATATTGGTCCACTACTGGACGCAGGCACAGACGCAAGCCTCCCCATTGTTCTGCAGCAGGCGCAGCTACCCGCTCTTCGGTGTATAGTCGTAGTAACTAATTGGATACTAAGTAAATAAGAAATAATCGTCTCCTAAAAATTGTTATGTCTTTAGTTACATTTATCATCAGTTTTTTTTAAATCTCCTACATCTGGCTCTAAATTAAATTATAATATTGAAAGGTAGGTTAACACCTTTCAATATTATAATTTAATTTAGGAGGTGGCTTTCTCGGCGAGGACTCTGTACTATGTTTATGTTTTACAATAATAAATTGAACAATAAAATAACAAAATTTCAAAACACGAAAGTGCACCATAAGGTTACGAAAATCCTTACCAACACAGAAGAAGCCAGTTTAGCAATAATTCATACCATTCAAATCCACTTATCGAATACTAACTCGCGATTTCATTGCACCCCAGGCGCACTAAGTGAAAGCTATCACAAAGTATGTTTGTTTGGGGCTGTAGTCTACAGTAAGTCTTCAGTACCTGGGTACTTATTTAGGTACCTACTGATTATAAACACATTATCAGGCAGATATAGGGTTGCCAAGTTTCAGCTCATGAGAGCAGAATAACTGAAAAATTTAAGTATTTCAACATGGTACTTTATTTTTGAATCCAGTTTGAATTTGACATGAGACGGCAGCGAATCACACTAATATATAATACGAAAGTTTGGACGAATGTATGGAAGGATGTTTGTTACTTCTACACGCCAAAACTACTGAACGGATCTGGCTGAAAAAGTATTTGTCCCGCAAAACTTAAAAAAAACTAGGGATTTGAAGTCTGTTTTTAGTTATTCCAAAACAATCAAGTTATACCTACATAGATATATACATACATTCCTACCTACATATCTAAGGAATCAACCTCATAACCCTTCCACGTTGTTAGTCGGTTACAATTTTTTCAGTGGTTTTCTATGATTTCCTAACCCTAAAAGACTCATGAATGATTGTCCTTAGGGTTTCCTGATAATCTGACGCAATCAAATTAATTCTCCGCTCCGCCCTTTCCGGACTTTGTAATAAGTTGTTTTAATGGGACCCCACGGCTGTTCTGATTCAGTTGCAATCGCCTTGTATGGCTAAAACATGATCAGTTTGAGAGCTGTACTACTCAGATCTAAACGGTTTTTTACAATAAATTTGTGGCAATTATTAAATCAGAAACAATGTGATAATTTCTATAAAATCATTGTTATGTTAAATAAATGTTTAAAATAAAATACAAAATAAATAATGATGATCCACATAGCATCATCCAGCCCCAAGCTAAGTAGAGTTAGTAGTGTTATGGGCTTATTCCTTCGTTCATTTTATTTACTTGAAAACTCTAATTCTATACCAACTATTTGATCAGACAAACAGAATCAAGGTAAGCTAACCTTTAAACTTTACATTTCTAACTAAATGGTGGTAAAACACTTGTACCCTTTCGAATCGTTGCACCAATTGTTTGACTCGCCCGACCCGTCACCTGTCCCCACTATTATACGCGCAAGCGCAAAGTTCACCGCGTTCCCTACAGCAGTATGTATTATATTATCTGTGCTACAGCTTACAAAACGATTTGCGCTTTATTAGAGTGGTCGACATCGACTGTTGTAGCGATACTGTTACTGCTAGAGCAGCTCTTACGAAAGCTTGTAATAGAAAACAGTTTTTGATGTTCTTCTGATATGGTGGTAGTTCCGGATTGAGACCTCCTTCATTGTTATGTTATGACCTAACCTTTTTAGAACGAAGCAAGATGGCCGACTTTAAAACTAAGCGCTAAATGATTTTGGCACCGAGTGTGGAACTTTTTGGTCGTCTTTATAAGAACCTCCTCGCATCGACCTTTTGTAAATTCAAATTATGAGTAAGAGGGTAATAAGCAAGTATGCCTATTGACCTTTCAAGCTATCGCCAGTGATTAAGTTGTTAACGACAATATGATGAGATGACCATTTAAGTTAAACTCATACCGATTAAGACATTATCACGAAAACTCTTATAATATCCAATTTTTAAGGGCTGTACAAATGGTTGGAAATTATTTCCAAATAACGGGTTTTCCAGCGCCCTTAAATAAAATATTGTGACGTCTTAACAAAGTTAAAATAAGTATTTTTAGGTTAGGCTCGTATGTTATCACTGATTGTCGTAGGTACCTAATTAAATTTGTTTGACAATGTAAACAGTTGTCATAAATATTACAAAAATAGTTTATAATAATTTAAATATGAAAATATGTAATACCCGCAGCCATTTTCCCATTTCTTTAAGTAAATAAGCGTATTTTGCGCAGCATGATTGATTATGGTATCGCATCTGTTAGGTGTAACTTTTTAAGAATGTCCCGGCTTAGGTACGTCCTTTTTCTCTTGATTTTACTGTCATCTAGCAAATTTAATTAATTAATTTATTAACTTTTTTCTATTGTGTAACGTAGAATTGTAGATCTTTATTTCCATGTTTTGGTATCGTATTAGACTTTTTTGTTTTTGTAACCTGAATGGTCGGCCCAACCGCACCCACCGTGTATGCAACGTCGTTAGTTATAATGAGTCTATGATAAACGACCATATAGTTTTATGTCTGCGTTAGAAAGTGAACCGGAAGTCAAGGTAACCATTGTTGAGAGGAATCAATCACCATAATTCACACGATATTCCTAGTAAAGGCAAATAGGTGAAAATTATTATCGCCGATCAACCGTCACGGTGTAGGTATTTTTTAACACTTTGAGTGCTGAAATCACACGGTATGTGTTTTCTACAAGTGACTAATATGCGTAAATCCACACTAGCGCAGTGGCTGAGTAAATACAGATCTTTGTGACTCAGTACAGCCGTAATATTTTTCGAACGAAACGCATGTGCGGCGCAACACAACCGCTGTGTAGAGCGGCAGCACGAATTTTTTAGGTTAAAAAAAAGATCGCAGTCTTCGACAAAAAATCGCAGTCAAAGTGTTAATCATTCCCGGAGATAGGTGTGTGTTTAGTTTTCAAACCGCAGAATTGCACATTTGCAAGCTGTGAATTTTTACTAACCTAAGCATTCAGTACGCGTTCGACGGCAGTCCTGCGTTTTAATATCATCATTCATTATCAATAAGCAATTAATCAGTTATCAGTTTATACTCTATCACTTATGATCTCTATCTATCAACTTAAGATGTAGGACGGGAACCCTACCCCCGAAACTCAAACGTAACTCAGATTTAAGCCCGTCTCAAGTGACCATTTTCTGACAGATTTTCATTGATATCTGTCAAATAATAGCTAATTGAGACGTGCTTAAATCTGAGATGCCTTTGAGTATTTGGGCGTTACAGACCTAGACAGGACTTGTACCCGTTACCAAGTGTGGGAAAGAACCATAGAATCAGACCATACTCGTACTTCACTGTAATTGTAGAGATGTTGCGCTTAGTGATAATGTTTTTTTTTTGTTGTTTCAGGTAATTTTTCATCCTAAATTGAAAACGATCTTAAATCAAAAGCTGGACAATGGTAAATACTACAAACGAAAGATTCTTACTAAAATAACAGATGGTGTATTTCGCCAGGTGGCTACACTGGCCACTAATTGGACAAGTCAAATAATTTGTAGCTTCCGGCCTTCTTTTCGGAAACCTTCTTTATAACATTTCTATCGCAACCTGCTTCGATTACAAAACATCGAATAAGCGTTCCATTTTTTAACATTACAATTAGTAAATGGACAGATAAGTCTTTTTTTTTAAAGTAACTTACCAAATCGTAATCTTAATTTAAAAATTCAAACAGCGTTCCGACTACAGACAAAATAATGCCTAGATACGACCTTCACCTGCCAGAGTCGATGAAGTAACCAGTAATAGATGAAACTGCGGCATTAGGTAATAGAGTAACCGATCGAGATCTAGATGAGGTCCAATTTAATGGCTGATTCAACGTTCGCCACGGTATTTAGGTATGTCGAATTGTACATGAGAAAGTTGAAGATGGTGAAGGTAACAAGTTTTTAACCGACCTCAAAAAGGAGGTTCTATTATAGGCTGTATGTATGTTTTTTATGTATTTTCGCCATCAGATGTTCGAAGTTTCTCTGTCATATTTGTCTGTTCTTTCCCAAGACAATGATATGTTGGCCTTTAAATTGTATTCCCGAGTGATTAGTTTTTGTCCCGTAATACTTAAAACAGTTTAAATATTAAGGAATGTCGAGTCTTAGTTTTTTTCAAAGACGTTATTATTCGAGACATTTAGGAATTCAATATTTATTTTTTAGACTTGACCAAAACTATTGAATCAAACCGTAATGCAATACAAAATATTATATATAAATATAAGAAATTATAAAACGATATTTATATATAATGCTGTAGGTTTCGACGAATAAGAGGTGATTACGAAATCGTGACTTCCTTTCGTATTAACACAGTAATTTGAGCACAATGGAGGATCATTGAGGTGGTAATAGTTGCATCTTTAAACTTCGCCTTCTTTCGTTTATCGAAAACCCCTGTATAAAATATAGGCTACGGCTACTTTAGATCCTATATATAAAACTAGCTGCGCCCCGCGGCTTCGCCCGCGTGGAAATCTATGAGTCAAATGGTGCATATATATCTCTCTCTCTCTTGAATCACTATATCTATTTAAAAAAAACCCATCAAAATCCGTGGCGTAGTTTTAAAGATCTAAGCATACATAGAGACAGACAGGCAGCGGGAAGCGACTTTGTTTGATATTATGCAGTGAAGTAACCTATATTTTAATCTGAGTCTAGAACTACATCTATGCAAAATTTCAGCCGGAACCTGTTCCGGGGTAGTTTTGGCGGGAAAAGATAATAAACATCTTAAAATCCAAACATCTATCCAACCAACTTTCACATTTATAATATCAGTATGATGTGATAGTGCGATTGAAAGTCAAAGGTATATTTCGCACTATTCTATTCTAAATATGTTCTCAGAGAAATTGTATCGAATCTATTGTGATCTATTCAATATTCAATAGCTGCATTGTTACAGCTTCCGGTTTCATACATTCGATTATTGTAATGATCGGATTGGCTCACGGTTTACTTCCTGAATTTATTAGGTCAAAGAACAATTAGATCATTATTATCTTGGACATTTTGCGTTCTACCGTTTTCACCGAGTTCAAGTAGGCAGAAAAAAATACGATTTGAAACAACATCATACCCAAACTACCGCTTATTATTATTAGTTCTTGTCCCACGGCGAGAATCAAACCCGGTGTCATAGTAAGAGATCCCGCACGGCTAGCCCGCCCCGCCCCGTCCCTAATAATTATAATTAGCTTGTGTGAACAAAACAAAAAAAAATGTAATTTTGCAGCTTATTGTGTGTTTTTCAATATGTGGAATCATTAATTTTGTACTATGTACATATATGCGTTTCACATTTGACTAGACTGATCTTCTTTCCTATTAGTTGAATTTTTTTATATCATGTTTTGAGATTGATGAATCTTTGCTAGAAACAAATTAGAAGTAGTACGAGTATTTACAATTGAAACAATTGAGCTAACTGCAGACTTGCAAACAACATTGTTTCTACTATTTGATTTTAATTTTCTTAGTTATTAAAAGTATCTTGGCTCATTTCTATAATACCTAGTTCCGCGCCTTTTCTATCCAATAAAAATCAAGATGGCTGCCCCACGTTTCGTTTCACGCACACACGTCCTTCGTGAATTTTTAATGCTCATTGGCATTCTACCGTCTGACATAACATAACTAACGGCCTTTGGTCAATAAACGTTATGTATGTATGTATGTGGCGCTGGTTTTCATTGCCACATTCTTGGAATGCCTAACAATAAATTTTTGCATTGCCATGCCTATAAGTTTTGCAAGACAGGACAATGCAAAAATCCATTACTTAAGTAAATTAAGTATTTTTAGTGCTGTTTTTGTTCCTGTCCTGTAAAAAGCCTTTCATCAGTTTGTTTTAACTAGAGAGCTTTTGTGTGAATATATTTTATTTCGCTCTACTATTCGTAAGATATTTCTTTCCATGAAACTTCACATAATACATAAATTACTTCTATTTTATAGTTCTGCCCATCTAAAGATCTCCCTGAATGTGATATACCAACCTATATGTAATGTACGCATAGTATCTGAAGTTACTAATTTAATAAGGTACTAGTTTCTGCCCATTTCTTTTATGCTCATTCCAGGCTTTGAGCTACATTTATGCAAAACTAGCTGCTCCCCGCGGCTTCGCCCCCGTGGAAATCTGTGTCAAATTGTTAAAATGATAAAAAGTATCCTATGTTAGACTCCTGGTTCTAAGCAATTTTCAGCTAAATCGGTCCAGCCGTTCTCGAGTTATAAGTGTTGTAACAAACACGACTTTCTTTTATATATATAGATTTTAGAAGTTACAAACATCCATCCATAGAACTAAAAATCCAAACTTTCGCATTTATAATATTTGTGGGATACATTGTACACATTTTTATCGTAGGTAAATAGGTAGGTTCCTACCTACCATCGTTTCTGCTCTAAAAACTCTTTTATACTGTCTTGTTACTACTTCAATGATATCAAGTGTCTGATGTTTTTGTTCAAACTCACTCACTGACACAAACCTGCCATGCGAAATGTGATACCTTAACTGTTGGGTATGTTATATTCTAGGCTGTGTTTTAGGTCTAGGAGTTTTTAGGGTTCCGTACTAAGCTAAGTGCAATTTTTCCGAGTAGTAGAAAACGCCGCCGCCGCGCCGCCCCGAGAGAATCGAAGGAATCGCGTTTTAGTATTTCCTTCGATGTAAATATAAAACATGGCCGCCACGCGCGAAAATACGTAGGTAAATTTGAATGCCATGCAAATATGTATACAAACTTTTCCGCGTGGCGCCGAATCCAATTCTCGTCACATTTGTTTTAATTTGCGTCTTTCCCTAGGGCTCCCCGTGTTAGTTTCGGGTAGATAAGCTTTATTTCATATTGATCCATACTGGCTCTTCGAATTTATTTCTCGTTGCAAGTTTTTCATATTCTAAGTCCAGTCATTGGTCATGTTATGTCGTCAATGATATATTCCAAGATCTCGTCTCCCAAGCCAACCCAACCTGCACCTGGTACACCCTGCTAGATAACGAACTGGGCTCTGGTGAAAATATCAAACCATCGTCATAATTTAATAACTCAGATAATTTACAATTATATTCCATTCCTATCCAATCAAAAGGATGTGTGAGAAATTACATGAAATTAGTACTTGTGGTCTTTACCAGAAGATTCATAAGGTCCAAAATCCGCTCAAAACTACTGCTATTGTATTCGCGATTTATTTATGACCGAGATTTAAAGAATTCTTAAAACACGTGGTTGTTTAGGTTAGTAAATAAAATAACATAAAAAAACGCATTTTTACGAAATCGTGATTGATCAAACGATAACCAGTTTGCAAGGTTCTTGAATTCCACAATTATTAACACCACGTGAGTTCCAACTTCAAGTTATTCAAAGAATTAATGTTGAATATGATTTGTTTGAAGATGATACATTCAATAGGTATTTATATAATACAACGGCACGTCCCGGCTTCGCCTGGGTGGACATTAAACATTTTGCGATGAACGAAGGGTAAATGTATCTTTATGCACGAAAAAGTGTTTTTATTTTTTCGGGTTAGTTATAATTATGTACACACACAAATAACGTGGCTTTCTATATGTTAAATAATTTTTAAAATCGGTTCTGTGCGGTTATCAGGGGAAGGCCTGCGTCCAACAGTGGACTAATACACTAGAAAACTAGGCTGGTGAGGTGAGGAATGTGTTTACTTTATCCTTCCATCTCTGTATCCTGTGTACCTACGCCATTTGTCTCTATCTTAGTTAGTTGGACTTAGGTATCTACCTCGTCTTATAATTACCTCAAACACTCTAGTTTTAATTACACTTCCCCATGCCAACAGCTATGCTTGATGACTCCAGATACGTATAAGAATAAACACTTAGAACCAAGTTATGAGCTGAATACAAATGTATGAAGCCAGGCATGACTAATGTGATCGTACCGTGAGACCGGTGGTTGAATGGTATTTTGGTTTTGAATTTCTGTATTATACCAACTACATCTTCATATGGGTACTGTTTTACTTGTTGGGAACGCGGCTTCATACGCGTAGAATTCACAATTTCATGGGTTTTATTTTATGTGAAGCGGACAAAAAGTGTCCTAGTTTTTCCGTATAACATCAGTAGGGCAAGCACTGGGATTGTTGTCTAGGGTGGAGAAAAATTGTCATCGAATGCTTAAATTATTTGAAATTCATTCTTTCAACTTTAATAATGTACGCAATGTATGACGATGCGATGTCATTGTTGTTTATTCTACCCTAGAGACAATCTCTGTGCTTGACATGCAACTAGAGTGCTTTCAAGAAATAGGTCCCGCGGCAATTAGTGGAACTAAATTTTTGACAACGCTAATAGGTATAATCTGCCACAGAGAGTCCCGTCAAAATTGGTCTAGTCGTTTCGTTTCGGAGGTTAGCCGGAACAACAGACAGACAGAATCAGATGTCGTTCCAACGAGTGTATACTTGTATAGTCTGCCAACACTCCGTTTTAACACTAACTGACGGCTTATCGATCATAGAGGCGATTCAATTGCAAGCAGAACAAAGCGAGTGCGCAGCGAGCCGCAAAGATAACGCGCAGCGAGCTCGATGGATAAGTTTCTCAGCTAAGCTTCCATTGCTCTCGTTGATCACCTTTCCACTATTGGTTGGTATCTTATAATCAGTTCTTTTAGCCGTAAAATAACGATACAAAATGCAGTGTAACTACCTACCTACTTCTTTACCTTATAATTTTAGTGATCGTCGCGTGTCAAAACCACAGAGGGCTTAGGGCAGTAAAACTGTAATAATTTAAAATGTCTGGGGGTTACAACCCCTGTAAATTCCAGGAATATATAGCTGCCATTTAAAGCCATAATTTTGGAATGCCAAAGTGATATAGATTAGCTTATGTATTAATATTTATTATAATTTTTGCCCACAGTTTCACACGCGTTTCAAGATAAAATTAGCTGAGATAGATCATAGAGATTATTTTACAAAATGTATTAATAAATTGTATTTTTCGTGTAAAAAAATACTTAATTTTTTTAAGACTGTATCTAACCTATTTTGTTACCAAATAAATAACTTGAGAAATTGCGGTTTGATGGAGTAGTTTTGAAGTCTAATTTAACAAATATACATCCAAACTTTCGCAATAAGAATTTTAATGTGACTCGTCGTTATCATCAGCCCGTACACGTCCACCGCTCAACATAGGCCTCCTCCCAAACGCCACGAATAGCGGTTCTGAGCCGCCTCCATCCACCAGATAGCTGCGACCGCTACAATGTCGGTCCATAGAGCGGGACTGTTTGTTAAAAATCAGAATGGTTTTTGTCAGTCACCGTTTGTTTTATTATAACTTAATAACCAACAAAAGTTGTTACAAAAGTTGGTCACCCCCACCCATATTGCCCTTTAGAAGCTCAATCAATATGTTTTCGTATAACACTTTCGTTTTTACCAACAAAGCAATCAATAGGGCTTGTTACGGAACTGGTCAATTATAATGATTATTAAAATATACAATCTTTTCCCATATTGACTTGTGTGAGATTCACCTGTGAACCAAAATGTCTTCTCTGTGGTTCTAAGGGTCCGCGAATGACTTCGATGCATAGAAAACTTGTTAAGATACAATTTATTAATGAAAGAACGATCTAGCTATTTTTATTTATCTGGGTGTCTAAATACTTCCGTAATCTCCAATTTAATTATCAAATTGTTCATTCATGAGAAATCAACTCGACAAGACATGACCGTTGAACCGATCAGATGAACTGAAAGAAAGTGAAAATGAAACTCGATTGACTTTGACTAACGATGTAGAGACTTGCATGATATAACTTCTCGTAATCTTCGGTTTAGCTTTAGACTATCGTGTGATAATGATTTGTGATTCAACGCGTCCAATTATCTGGTGGAAATATCACAGGCTTTGCCACGTTGCTTTGCTGTAAACGCGGGATTTGTGCCTTCCGCTTAAAATGTTTATAATATTTTAAATTTTTAAATTATATACTCAAAATAAAATTATTCTCTAGGGCACATGTACTTTGGGAAATAAATAAATTGAAATGAATTTGCTAACTAAATATAGCCCCGTAACTATCTCACCTTGTTCCACGTGGATTACTAAGTACACTAAGTGTGGATTATTTGTGAGAGCAGTATATTGTCCAGGGTACGAATTCCAATAAATTATTTGTTTCACCATATTAATAGTATCGTCTTTAAATGACACATTTTTCCTTTGATGAAAGTAACTACCGATGCGTGTCAAAAGTGTCAAGGTTGAAACCACTTTATTTAATATCGACTTTCTGCGACGATAATTCCGTCATAGTAAAAAAAACGTGTTTCCTGCGGCCTCCCCATAATAAGCGCCTTATTGGCCTTTTCCCACCCGTCATCGTCATCATCATCATCATCATCATCGTCAGTAGCTATGCAGTTCTATAGCAGTCCACTGCTGGCCATTGGCCTCCCCCAATGAGCGCCATAGCGCCCTCTCTTTTGCTTGCCGTATCAAGCATCTGCCTGTTGTCTTTCGCAGGTCGTCATCCCACCTGGTCAGATTCCCACCCATGCCCTTGACCAATGCTATTAATTTCACCATATTGAAATAACTCGCGAAAAGTCCGCGCAGACTCGCCTATAATATGCAATTGGGGTCGCCACGGCAGAGGATTATAAGCAATCTGAATATAATTACATATTTTAACTCTCTGCTGGTATTTGTATCTACTTAATATTATGTAAATGTACCTACTTAAAACTATATAGGTATTATTATTCCTTGTCAAACCTGTATGCACCTGTTTATCGACAAATAAATGTATCCTTATTTTTAGTTCTTGATTATGGCTCTACTTATTTACAAATTTCAATCAACTTTTTTAGCGCTTATTACATCCGCTCCTATATTTCTTAACCATTAAACTCCAATTCAAACTACCTCATTTTATAGATCCTTATAAAGCAGGCTGACCGTCAGGGTTCCATTATATCTAGCCGTGTCATCGGTGCATTCCTGCGTACAAAAACTGCTCTTTTTGTTGGTCCTTCGAGCCGGATTCGTCTTGCTGTACAAGTGTCGATGCGGAGTTATGTAGAGGGTGTTTATGTTGTTACTCGCTTTATTTAGGTAAGAAAACTGGGTTATATGTAAAATATTCTGTGTTCTTTGAGACAATGGGTCAGTCTTACTCTTATTAAAAGATATACGTGGTTGTCGTTATTGTGTGCATCAGCCCTCACACTCGGATAACCTCTAAGAAATTAAATAATATCCCAAAAATGTACGATTTTGACGGGACTTGAACCCGCGACTTGACCCCCAGGATATTTTTAATTTCATAATGAATTCTAAAACTTGGCTTGTAAAGGACGATACATATGTTTAAACTTACGGGATAAGAACACATTATCATAAATACTTTTTAACAGGCATTATATATTTGTTTTGTTTTTTCTTTGTTTTGTATTTTTAAGTATATAACTGTTTGACCTCTATTATTTTAGTAATTAAGTTTGTGCCTAGTTCTTAGTTATACTTTGAGATTTTTTAAATTGTAATGTTTCGTGTCAAATAAACCTTTTTCATTTAATTTCATTTCATTTATCGCGTCTCCTTAGGTACCTATTGTCCTCAGTCATCCCGACCACGACAGTGTGTAAACCTGTGGACCTAGAGTCCGTAGGAAGTCCCAAGTATTTTCGAATGGTCGTCGTCGCGTCGTCGGTTACTTGATTTTGTGTCTTAGTTAGAGCGACACCGTACTGAGCGAAAGGTCGCGGGTTCAAGTCCCGCCGATATAATTTTTTTTGGGATAGTACATTCTTAAACATCTGTTCAATTAAATTAACCTATCAATTGTTAACAACGTTGTTTGTAAAATGTCTAAAGAAAGTGTTTATTGAAAAGCAATATAACTGCTGAATGGCAAGCAAGAGAGTTGTATTATATCACGTTTATTGGCCGAACCCTCACGATTTAGTATTTTGACATCGTTTGAGAAATGACGAGGCACGCACTTATCTTAATGTTCATCTTAATTGATTTAAGACATTTATTGCTTACGATTGAAAGTTTATTGTTTTAACAATTACCATTAAACTTACCTACTTACTTAATTTTTAGAGTTCCGTATTCAAGGGTGTGAATCGGAAACGTTGACAGGTTTTTTTTCTGAAATTAATGTTTTTCGTTGCTTTTAATTTAAATGTATTGTGACGGTCGATCGATAACAATCAACGGTTTCCATATTTTAAACAAGGCTTTCGTATAGTATCAATCATCAATATCAAATTTATTAATATGTTTGTTCCGGGTGTTCTGGTCGTTTTCTATGTATAATAAAAAAAATATCTATCTATGTAATGTATTGTATTATGTATATCAGTTATCTAGCACCCATAACACAAGCTTTGCTTACCATGGGGCTAGATAATGCTGTGTGAATTGTTTGGCATTATTTATTTATTAATTAAGAATAACAATAAAGACGACAAACAAATTAGAACTAGTAAGCATTTACAATTGAAACCGTTGAGCTACCAGACATGTAAACAATCTAGCTAGATATATGCACCTAGTTTAACTGAGCCATATCTTATTATTTAGGTTATTATCAATTCTCTCTGTGAAATATAATTTATATTTATTTTCGACCATTGATTGGTTCACTGCTGGGTGATAGGCGCTCTCTCGAGATTCATCTTATTATGCTCTTTGATTTTTGACAGAACTCTCTGCATAAGACACTGACTCTCACTTGACCAGTTTATTTATTCCATTCTGCCCTCTAGCTCTCGGCTAGAAGTTAGTGAAAGTTAGGAATAGGGGCCAAATTCCTGGGTGTCTTAGACCTCAGCCATTTTGTAGAACATAAATCAATACACAGATTGCTAGACGATATTTACCTACTTAGTACTTATACCTATTTGGTTAAAATCTTGTGCAAATCCTAAAGCCGCGTACTGACCAGCGTTCGGGGCGTAATTTACTATTCGCAGCGAGCATGAAATGTCAAAAATCCGACTTAATCCGTCACTTTCCTTGTTGCGAGCGCCTTCTATGGTCACAAAGTATGTTTGCGTTAACTAGTCCAAAATGTAGATGATCAAGGCACTTTCATGCCGCGACTCAGGATCTTTTATTGTATGTACATATATGTATACGATTTTTTTAATAATATGTACCAGCTTTAACAATTTATCCCACCCAGGCTTCAAAGAAACTAGAGGTAGACACAAGTTTCTTTGTAACTCAGACAAAGAAATCTGTTCATAAATCAAATCAAATATTCAAATCAAGTTTGAACATCTGTATACACAGTCAGACATCCTGCGGGTTATCCTTGGAGATAATTATACTATTGTGCGTGAGGGCGACTATGATGAGGGTCGATTCGATACGTGAGGGTCAAGTTCATAGCAATGAATAAGGTGGGTAATGATAATTGGGTGAAGGAACAACCAAAGCCCTAAGTTTGGTTTATCGATAACTAGCTGCATCCCGCGGTTTCGCCCGTGTGGAAACCTATGTGTCAAATGGTTTATAAACCTTCCTCTTGAATCACTCTATTATTACTTTGACTGCGGTTTTTTTTCGACGACTGCGGTCTTTTTTTTACCTAAAAAATTCGTGCTGCCACTCTACACAGCGGTTGTGTTGCGCCGCAAATGCGTTTCGTTTGAAAAATATTACAGCTCTGCTGAGTCACAAAGATCTGTATTTTCTCAGCCGCTGCGCTAGTGTGGATTTACGCATATTAGTCACTTGTAGAAAACTCATACCGTGCGTTTTCAGCACTCAAAGTTTTAAAACCGCATGAAAATCCGTTGCGTAATTTTAAAGATTCTTAGCATACGTAGGGACAGGACAGACAGACAGCGGGAAGCGACTTTGTTTTATACTCGTACTATGTAGTGAAGTGAATATTATATAAGTACAGTAATAATATTGAAATGTGCTAAACTAACAAACTATTACTAAACTGCGCATTATTATGTAACTTTTATGTACTGTGTGTCAAATGACATACACTACCTACACAGTATAATACGGGCTTTAGTAAGTAGTTTTCTATTTATTTTCTATCATAACTCTATGTAAATAAATAGAAAAGGCCATATTGATCAGCTCACCCTCGAGTTTTAGATAATTACACATTCGTGCGTGGAACACTTTGCCTCAGTTTCGATCGAGCGTCGATTTGATATGCTTTGGTCAAGTTCAGCGGTCAAGGGCTCGAACTGGTTCTAACGATATATATAAATAGTGTTGGATAATCCACACAGCATCATCTAGCTCCAAGCTAAGCAGAGTGTGTTATGGGTACTAGATAAATAAATATAAATAATGCTGGACAATTCACACAGCATTATCTAGCCCCATGGTAAGCAGAGCTTGTGTTATGGGTACTAGATAACTGATATACCTACATAATACAATATAATTAAATAGATAGATATTTTTTATTATACATAGAAAACGACCAGAACACCCGGAACAAATATCTGCAGATCGTACACACAATTGTTCCGAGGCGGGAATCGAACCCGCAAACTCCTGCGTCGCAGGCGGACCTTCGCCCACCGCGCCACATCGGTCGTCAGATAACTGATATACATTATAATTGTATTATGTATATCAGGTATCAAGTACCATAACACTAATAAATAAGTAATCAAAATATCATTGTAATGTATTGACATTACATATAGATATTTTGATTATTTATTAATTAAATTTGATTGCCACGACTGAATGAAAACTCCTTAACCGACTTCACAAATTAAAAATAGGACTAGATTCTTTCTCTCACTGTATGGATTTTTAAATTTCATTTATACCTGTTTTATACGATTAAAATATGTAGGTCTCTAAAAAAAGAAAGAATCCATAAATTTTCCCATCATTGTCAAAAAGAGTGATTTGTATGCTCGTTGCGATTTATCTAAATTAACTAAGCAATTTATTTATTAATGAACTTAGTAAAAAATACTCTCACATTGTTCTAAAATGCAATTTGTTTTCACTTTTAATTAACCGGATGTATTATATCATGTTAACCCTTTCTCTGTCCGATCTATTGTCTCTTCGCCAAAAGTTTAAAACGTTGTTTTTCTATAACATGTTTCTCATTATGGTTATCAAATGATCTTAGGAAAGCGGTCTCCTGCCTGATCTGATGTTAGGAACAATGGCTTAGACATATACATTACAAATATATGAATAAGGTAAGTAGCTTTATAGTTACGAGCTTTATGGGGCCTCCGTAGGGACGAATACTTCATACAAACGTAATACCAAAATTATTTCTAATTCAAGCATATTTCCACTATAATATTTCATTATTTGTATTAAAATAGTATTTATCTAGGTTCCCAAATAGGTTTTTTTTCAAAATACTTACCGAAAATGAAATGAAAGCCCATCTCATTTTGCACATTTTTATGCGAAAATGGACAAGTTTTCTTGCTATTTGTTTCGTATTCAAAACATCAATATCTTACGTTTTATTTATTAAGGAACATAGTTTATATTGTCTAGTTACAGAATAACAATACTTTGTGAAGAATACAAAAAGTTTTCAGTCATAATTTTTGGTATTACGGAACAAACCAAATTTTGAACGGCTAATATTGCTATCGCGCACGCATCTGGCGCGGCGCAAGGGTTAAACAGGGACAGCGATATTCGTAGCGATTTTTGCAAGTGAGGGTCGCCGGACCCTTAAGTTTGTTGCTATTCGGTGTGTTACGTATCGACTATACGTAGCACACCGAATAACAACAACAAATACCGAATAACAGGATAGGTACTACGGTATAGGATAGGTACCTATCCTATATTTTAATCCCGGTCTACGACTACGACGCGTGAAGATGTGTTATGATCCAAACTTTAAATTTTTTCGTGTTAATAATGTCGGTAGTGGTGGAGCCTCTTTGTAAAATCTATAAAAATAAACCGTATTAAAATCCGTTTGTTTTAAAGATCTAAGCATACATAGGGACAGACAGCGGCTAGCGACTTTGTTCAAATTCAAATATATTTATTGCCTCAAAGACGGTATAAAGCTGGTTTAATTCTAAATAATTCAATCTTGTCTCACTATATGCTAGCATGAAATAATTATGATTAAAATTAAATTAGGTATCTAAGATTCATTATTCAAGATTATTCATTATTTAAGATTTCATTTAAAAATCTTTTATATCATAATAAATCCTGTCATTCAGCCATCTAGACAATTTTTTTTTTAATAAATAATTTTGATATCATTTGGTATCATGTTTTATACGATGCCGATGTAGCGACTAAAGTTGAAAAATTCGCCAATATTATAGTAACCCTTAGTTTGCAAACCTCTTTGACGTTCTTCGTGTGTGGCAGAACTATTAGCCAAATGACTTACAAGTAAAAGTAAATGTCAGAATAAAAGATGGATGGGTACCGAAATAGAAGTGATCAATCATAGCGACGACGTGGAAATAGTAAAGAACCTTTAAGTCTAGCCTGATGATGATTACATCGCTATGAAGATTTACCTGGCCAAGACATAGTTATATATTACTACAGCCTACTACAGCGTATGCTCGACAATCGATATACCTCAACCTCAACAGACTATATTGGTTCAATGCTGAACGCAGGTCTCACCTTGATAAGCACATTGGATTTTATCGCATGAGGGGTAGCCGATAATCAAATATTTATAAAATCACGCTGGGCATACAGGTTAGGGATAGCACGTCATTGGTAAGTTCTGCAGGAGTCGCTGCTGCCCGCCCTCCGGTGGATATCCCTGAGAGTCGTCTTTTACGAAACCCGCGGGAAGAGTTGGGGTAGTGCAAATTCTAAGCCGGCGGCACCACACGACCAATTTAATGCAAAAGATATTGTTCGTACAACCGCTTAATCCATAAAGCACCGGCAAAATTTATGTTAGCTATTGCAATGGCTAGGCTACATTGTTTTTCAAAAAACATGGGCAGAGTATGCCATGTTAAAGTGTATATTCAATTCAATTCAAATTCTTTATTATCAGACAACAAAGGTCCATAAAAAACACATACACAAAATTACAAAAAGGAAAATACAATTAACACGAAGAAAATAAAACCAATATAACTAAATCTAGAGTATAAGTAATTTCACCCAGTGGTGTCGCATTGGACAGTCATATTTACTAGATATTACTTTCAGGATGCTGTTGTTACTACCTGTCACTCTACTCTACTCATCAGAGATGCCACTCGCTTTCGCATAATAGCCAAACTCGGTGTAGAATGTTTGTAAACAAACCGCCCATACTTAACATAAATTCACTCAAAATACACTAAACTAAAAAATATAATCATGGTAAATATCCCAATTTAAATGTGATGATTTGTTTTAATATGGTTAATTTTCTGTTTTAAATGGGTTTTAATGTTAATTATAATAACCATAGTTGCAAATTTTAAATTCAATATGTTGCCGCGTTTTTTTATACGCAATTTATGTACATTACTTGTCGATATGAGGTCATTCCTTCAATATTATATTGCTTACAATAATATCTGTCACTCGACGCCAAGCAAGTGAGCTTTGGTTATTTGTGTCGTGGTTTGGTGGATTCTAGATCAAGTTTGGCTAGTGTAAAGATGTAGTAAGTTGTTTACTTGCCCGGAGTCAGTTTGACCCGTGCATGTTTGCTTTAGAAAGCGATTGTTTATATTTAAGTACACAAAATACCTTTTTCACTTTTGAGCTGGAATGTCGGAAAAGGCAAATACAGCCTTGTTGCTTTAGGCGTGGTTAGAGATGTCAAAAGTCAAGCGATTTCATTGAAACTTATTCTAGAATAAATATAAATAAATAAATAATTCACATATCATCTAGCCCCAAGCTAAGCAGAGCTGGATAAGTACTAGATGACTGATACTCATAATACAATATATAGATCGATAGTTTTTATTATATACTAGCTGCGCCCCGTGGCTTCGTCCGCGTGGATATTTCTGCGGGAATCGAACCCGGTGGTAAAGAGGTTGCCCTCGAGGACTTCGCCTATAGGATAGATATCATCATCCTACGTGAGATTTGGCTTCCCCCCCCTCCCTCACGTAAATTATGAACCATAAACCACTGTCATTGCCAACGGCGAATTATTAGTCGCTTATTAAGTCGCGTCGGCGTGTCGCGCCAATTTGTCGCGGGCCGGCAAATCGCTGTGAAATCCGAGAAAATTGCGACTTTCCAAGGGCCCGGTGAAAACAATTGATTCTGTTTAGGTGAAAGCTGCGTGTATCGATGCTGGGGCTGAGGATGCTGAATGCCAATAAATGCTCAATGAAAGCTGTTGGACAGTAAAATTTACAGTTGCTCTTATTATAATGCGGTGGGTGCCACAGCCTAGGAACCCTCACAACCATAATTAGACTGCGTAATTTTGCGATTGTGCACCTTAAGTCCTTTAATGTTGCTATAATTTTTCGTTACAGTTCAGTTTATTTTCATAACGATTATGTTACAGTTCCCATTAGTATGTCTTAGCGTAAAGAAGTATGTATGAGACATCCATTCATACATCTTAACTTTCGCATTTATAATATACTAGCTGCGCCCCGCGGCTTCGCTCGCGTGTTGATCTATGTGTTAATTTGCCCAGCAATTATTTAGTACCTAAAATGGTTATAAATTTTTACCGACTTTAAAAAAGGAGGAGGTTCTCAATTATTCTCCACGTCGCCGTCGTCGTGTCACTTTCTTGAGTGAGCGGTGGTCAAACACTTCACCAAACCTAATAAAAAATCGACTTTACTACGTTTTTTAAATATTTTTTTCTCTTTATTTACAGGACCTGGCAAAGAATACACAGCAGACAGCAGAAGAGACAGATGATCAAAATGTAACCACCGACGACTCAACCAAAACAAAACAATCGAATTCATGAATCCCCCAAGATGACATGATTAGCAATTAATTATTTATTAACGAATCTAGTCGCAATAGCACTTTTCTAATTTTAAAATAAGAAAAAAAATTGAGGAATTGAAAAAGAAAGAAAGAGAATTGAAGAAAGTACAAAGATTTATAAAATAGATGGTACAAACAATTTGTGGGAACGCTAATATCGATTTAGAAGTAAATCGATTCATTTAGAATGTTCCCAAAGGATATAATCGAGATGTCAGCAAGTAAGTCGACTTTTAACTCTTACTAACTTTTTAGCTACCTACATACTAACATTATTTACCTACTGTATTTTATTTATTTCTAACATATGTTCCACCTTTCTCATATTTGCCGCTCTATTGGAATAAGTAGAGTTTTCCAAGGTACGTCATGCGATAGTTGCAAGTTTTTGTCATCGAGTATAGAGCTTTTTTTGTCCATTCTATCATCATTACTAACAATATAAATCATCAATTATCCTTTTAACGCGGTAAAGAAAGACATTTTCACAGTGTTAATGATCCATATATGGCTGATGCCGTGAAATAAGATATAGACCACAGTTAAACACTATATAAAAAGCTATCAAATGACTCCGTATTCCAACCGTCATAATTCTATCATCACTGCTTAACACTTTGACTGCGGTTTTTTATCGACGACTGCGATCTTTTTTTTTACCTAAAAAATTCGTGCTGCCGCTCTACACAGCGGTTGTGTTGCGCCGCACATGCGTTACGTTCGAAAAATATTACAGCTCTGCTAAGTCACAAAGATCTGTATTTTCTTAGCCACTGCGCTATTGTGGATTTTCGCTGATTAGTCACTTGTAGAAAACTCATACCGTGCGTTTTCAGCACTCAAAGTGTTAAAACTGATAACACTCATCTCTGTATGTGTGGTTAAACAGAGTAAGTTTCCATTGTTTTTTGTCCTAAAGCATTATTTCCCTATGATTCCAGGCTTCGAGCCTTCTGCAATGAAGAGTAGCTTCTCTCTGTCGTCGCTCCGGAGCGCGCAGGCGCCGCCTGGCGGGCACTGCGAACAACTAGAGCGGCCCTACCACAGCCTCACCAAAAAGAGGTTAGTATCTATGTTTTCTTTTTAGCGACAACTAGAAACAAAAAATGATCGAAGCGGTGATGTGAGCTGAGCTTCGCTCGTGCATTCATCTTAACAAACATCTGACACTCGCCGCACGCAGTTCAGTGGCTTTAAACCAGCACACATCTCCGCTCTAGCCAGCCAGTCTATTCAGTACAGCTTCGGTGGAGACACTCTAGCTAAAAAACGCGTCTTCTGCTTTCCGCTACGGACATTTCTTCGCACATGTCCACTTTGGTAGAGTCTGGATCTAAGGGAACCTAGCAGCTTCCATCTGTTTATTTTTACAAATCCAGAACCATCACCAATTTTCCTACCAAGATGGTGAGTATGATAAAATTTCACCACGCTTGACCTTGGCCCTGTTTGAGGGTATACAATTATTGTATAATTGTTATTCAATAAAATCCATCCCATCCCCAGACTCAAAGGGGGGAATGTAGACCTCGATGATCGAGGTCTAGATTCACCCCCTTTGAGTTTATTACCTACCTAGGTCCTCATTACCTCATTACGTAGATAGCAATAAGAACACTATTCTATATTTGAGACCATTATTTGGATTCGCCTCTATAAACAAAATAAAGAATGCTACATATACACAAGATTTGGCAAATTGTTCAGCTGTTACATAATGCCTAGGCGTGTAAGGCCACTTAATAGTAACTTCAGCATTATCTATGGCAAAGGCTTTTGCAATGAGAGGTAAATGACCTATGGCCATGAGTTGTTTTGTTTCAAGCCTCGATGGTAAATTGGTCATAGCTAATTAACGACTCCACGATTGTATCGTGTTTGTTCTCTGTGTGTCTGAAATGAATTACTTAAAGAAAATGTTTGAATATAAATTTTTAAGGGCTTCTCTTTGTCGGAAGAACTCCTGAAATATTTTAAGTACCTATTTATCAAAGACTCCCTGATTTTATGATGTGTCCTTATCTGACATGACAGGTCAATTTGTGGGACGGTGCACGCAAATTGTATCTTGTTGGATTATCAGAAAAGGTTTTACGCAAAATAGTTTAAAAAAAATATTCTTATACATATATTGCAATGGATTTCCGCAAAATATCACCTGAATCTATTATTATTAACGAAGACTTGTTTGAAAAACACGTTCTGCCGATACAAATAAGTATTCAGATAATTTAGTACTTATAAAATCCGGTAAAAGCAGCAAAGACAATTTGTCGACGTTCTTTCACGATCTTTACTTTGTGTACTTCTGTTTTTACTCAAATCTTACTACCGATTTTGCATATTTTATTTATATCAGTCACTCCGACGTTACTTGAAATAGGATATTACTAGCAGCGTCCCGCGGTTTCACCCGCGTGGTGATAGATATTTTGGATAATATACAATATATCTTTATGAATTGTAGCCTATCTGTTATTCTGATATGTAAGCTATATTATTGTGAAGTTTATCAAAATCCATTCAGTAGTTTTTGCGTGAAAGAGCAACAAACATACTTACATACATCCTCACAAACTTTCATTATCATCATCATCATCATCATCATCAGCCTATAGCAGTCCACTGCTGGACATAGGCCTCCCCCAATGAGCACCATAGCGCCCTGTCTTCAGTTTGCCGCATCCAGCATCTACCTGCAGTCTTTCGCAGGCCGTCATCCCACCTGGTCGGAGAGCGTCCTACACTACGTTTACCGAGTCGTGGTCTCCACTCAAGAACTCGTTTGCACCAGCGGCCGTCACAAACTTTCGCTTATATAATATTAGTAGGATTAAACTCAGCGTATCGGTAATAGAAGCGAGACTTTGTTCTCGGCTCGACGTAAAGTGACTCCACATAAAGGGAACCATTCATTTAGCTAACGTGATATTATTGGTATTACAGAAAGGAGCCATGTCGCGAAGCGTGGCGACGGAGTTGGGGCTCCGCGGCGAGCGGCGGCAGCGCCATCGACGACCTGTGGCCTCTGCTGCGGCACCACTACGAATACATCATGGACAACCAGATCATAGACAGTTGTAAGGTGAGAAGCTGATAGATGCAGGTAGAAATACAGGGCTATTGAATAACGACTACACTACACCTTCTGATAAGTCTTGATAAGTCTAACTTGAAAGAGACTAACCAGCGGCGGCAACACCGTCGACACGATGAGTACATCATGTACAACCAGATCATAGACAGTTGTAAGGTAAGACATCTCAGTTCTCTGGCCAGCAAAATTGTGGCAAACTTGCAAGAAGATGCCGCAGACGAAATGGCATTCTCCAAAAACATCAAAATTATGCTATAAAAATGTGGAAGTAAAACACTCTCTCTAAGTTCACCTTTGAATGTAGAGAGAGAGTTTTACCCATAGCTTAGCCAGCTCTAGCTTCTGAGGTCACTGGTTCATACTAAATTTCTAATTCTTAATTCCAGGAAGCAAACGGAGAGTTGCAGTCAATCTCCCCAGCCCTCCAGCCGCACTTGAACCCAATCGGCAGCTTCAACCGGCAGTGGTCGCTGAACCAACTCGTAGCAGAGTTCAACGAACTCAGTCAGTGGCTCACGAGAGTGCAGGAGGAGATCTACTCTAGTCCCGAGAACCTGCTGAGCAGGCAGCTCAGAATGGTAACTATCTGAACCCATCTGGCAGCTTCAACCGGCAGTGGTCGCTTAAACAACTCGTAGCAGAGTTCAACGAACTCAGTCAGTGGCTCACGCGAGTGCAGGTAGAGTTCTACTCTGGTCCCGAGAACCTGCTGAGCAGTCAGCTCAGAATGGTAACCAACAGAACACTACATAATGTTAACAGAACACTACGCCCACTGTATAAACATGTGTTTTGCTGGTCGGCAGGTAGAAAATGTATCTGCATTAAGCCCACCCTTTGTACCCTTTGTAGGGCAATAAAGTTTTAAATAAATAGAACACAACACTACTCAGCTTCAACCGGCAGGAAATTTAGCAAAATGTCCAGACCATATAAATATTAGTTCACGAGGGTCTAATCGTTGAACCTAAGCGATTTCAAGAGAACTCAGAGTCGTTGGTCCTACTCTGCATTGTAAGCTACGGACTAGAAAGCTCCGAAAGAAACGGATCTCTGATGTTAACATAACATAAGATAATACAAGTTAAATAATTACTTGTTACTAACATTATGTTTACGAAGCACTTCACTTCAAGTTCAAAAAGTGGGTTGCGTGCTTACTGGTTTCCGTAGAACGAGTAGAGTGCTTTTCACAAAATAAGTCCCGGCGCAATCAGTGGAACTATTGCGCCGGGACTTCTAACTAAATTCAATAAATTCATTTGGTCGCACCGTAGGGTCGCACCGCCTAAAGCGCTGTGGACTTCTTTCGTGAAAAACATTCTAGGGACTCAATAATAACTTACCTCTTTGAAGGTTTGAGAAAAGAATAGATAAGACAATGTTTATTTACGTTGTACAGCTATCGTAGCCTTTATATACCCCCTACTAATAGGCGGGCAATTGGCTGTGTGGTGTCGGCCGTGATAGAATAGCACCACCCCAACTCTTCCCGTGGGTGTCGTAGAAGGCGACTAAGGGACATAAACCGGGGGGTGGGCAGCAGCGTCCCTTGCAGCACACTCCCTATACTGCGATCGCCAACCCGCATGCCCAGCGTGGGGATTATGGGCATCAACCCCCCCATGGATTTAGGGCGCTATGGCGCTCATTGGGGGAGGCCTATGTCCAGCAGTGGACTGCTATAGGCTGATGATGATGATGATGATGACTAATATAGAGAGAATTAAGTTTATTTGTTTTGTACACAAATCATCGTTCTACTGCATTTTGAATAATTGATCGTAACAAAGTACTATCCCATCATTTGTTTTATTTCAGAGGCGCATGGCCGAGCTGTGTTCCGTGGAGCCACGTCGAGAGAAGTTCATCGAGCAAGGAAATGCGATTCTGGACCGGATTCCCGAAGCCAGTGCTGATGTAAGCTGACTTATAGCTTTAACTATACCTTAACACTTTGACTGCGGACTTTTTTCGACGACTGCTATCTTTATTTTAACCTAAGCCATTCGTGCTGCCGCTCTACACAGCAGTTGTGTTGCGCCGCACATGCGTTTCGTTCGAAAAACATTACAGCTGTGCTGAGTCACTCAGATCTGTATTTTCTCAGCCGCTGCGCTAGTGTGGATTTACGCATATTAGTCACTTGTAGAAAACACATACGGTGTGATTTCAGCACTCGAAGTATTAAACCCCTTCAATTTAATTAAATTCATTTATTAATTCAGAAAGTTACATCCATATGATTAGGTAGTTAAAAATTACATCACAATCAAATTACATTTTTCACATTAACACTTACAATTTAATTTATATAATAACCTAGCGGACCTTCCCGGCTTCGCACGGTTTGAGTACGGATTCCTAAATTTTTTGAAAATATAATAATAGCCTATGTTCACCAGGGATAGTGTAGCTTCCCAACGGTGAAAGAATTTTTCAAAACGGTCCAGTAGTTTCAAAAAATAATAATCTTTATTTTGGAACATAATACAAGGGAAATACATAACTTGTGTTTTGGAGCCTATTCATTACAAACAAACAAAAAATCAAACCTTACCTCTTTTATAATATTAGTATAGATTTGTTTAGCATAAGGGTTCATTAGACTTGACATCCAGTGCCTTTGCAGGCTACAGCAATGTCTGTCCACCAGAACCCTTAGCAAGCTATTAAATCATAGTGTAAAAACTCGCTGCTGTCTTAACCGAGACTATTATATGGTGGAAATTTGCTCTAAATGCTCAAAATATTTTGGTTTCCAATAGGTACGCTTCATCATCAGTCTATATTAGTACACTGATGGACATAGGCCTCCCCCAATGAGCGCCATAGCGCGCTGTCTTCAGCTCGACGCATCCAGTATCTACCTGCGGTCTTTCGCAGGTCGTCATCCCACTTAGTCGGAGGGCGTCCTAAACTACGTTTACCGAGTCGTGGTCTCCACTTAAGAACACGTTTGCCTTAGCGGTTGTCGGTTCTTCGCGAGATATGGCCGGCCCACTGCCATTGCAGCTTGCTAATTCTTAGAGCTATGTCGATAACTTTGGTTCGCTTGTATGTGGTCAAAAGTGCTGACCCCTTCAAGGTTGGTGGTTCTTGACACGATTTTTTAGCAATCTTCGAGATGGAAATTTACGCTATAGAACTTCATCTAACGTAGAAAGGACAAGCAGTTATTGTTATTGAATCCCTATTGATTTTAATCTATAGTTTTAACTTTCCAGGTAACATGGAGGATTGACCACCTGAACGCTAAATGGGAAGGCTTGTACCTGCTCTTGAACCCTGAACACCAGAGGAATGGTGACAGCTCTGATACTGTTGGTAAGTAGATTATTATTATTATATTTGCCCGGAGCGTCCCACTGCAGAGCAAAGACCTCCCTCCCCTTCTTTCTCTCATCTCGGTCCTCAGCAAGGAGAACCCAAGTTGTATAGGTCGAGCTCATCCTGCCAATAAGAAGATGATTAATAGAAAAAAAAACGATTTAATATTTGGATTTAAATAATAACTTAAATAAATAATGCTGGACAATCCACACAGCATTATCTAGCCCCATGGTAAGCAAAGCTTGTGTTATGGGTACTAGATTAACTGATATACATAATACAACATATTACATAGATATATATTTTTTATTATACATAGAAAACGACCAGAACACCCGCAATTATCTGCAGATCGTGCATACAATTGTTCCGAGGCGGGAATCGAACCCGCAACCTTCTGCGTCGCAGGCGGACCTTCGCCCACCGCGCCGCATCGGTCGTCTAATACTAATGCTTTTCTTCTGCGCCACGTTTGGTTCAGAACTACGCTGAATTTGACCCTTTTTGGCCAGCAGGCGGTTGCCATTTATTATTGTATATAAATAAACCTTATGTACCTAGTTTTATTTTATTTGATTTTATTTACACTGTGTATTAGTGTGTACTACTGTTTTGGGCCAAATAAATTTTTCTTTATGAAAGAATGAAGACTTTATTGCACTTAAAATAACAAAAAAACACTTATATCTAAATATTACATTACAGTACAATAGGCGGCCTAATTGCTGACAGCGATTTCTCCCAGGCAACCTAGAATCTTTAGTCTCTAGAACATTTATCTTTATCTTCCAGACAACACAGCAGCCCACGAGCTGCACTGCCTCCGCCGCTGGCTGCACCGCATGGAAGGCCGCCTGCCACCGCCCTCGATAGCTGCCGCCAGGTCTTGGACCTACCACGAGCTGCTGAGGAGACTTAGAGAGCATGAGGTAAGTGCTACACTCTCATCTCTATTCTGTAGCCACACTGAAGATAAAACACAGCAGCCCACGAGCTGCAATGCCTCCTAATATTTGTCCTGGGTCGATAAGTTAATAAATTATCTGCTTAATAGGTACCTACAAAATACTTCGACAGTAACCTACATTGTGATTCCACAATTTATAATCGGAATAACATAACATTTCTATAATTTTTAAACCACTATACGTATACCCACTTGTGCAAATAAGTTGTCTGTATAAATACTCGTTATAACTGACTTTTGTGTTATAATGATAGTTTTATTATCATTTAATACTAAAACTACAAAAGGACACAGTTACGTTTTAACAGTTTTGTTACACCTACAAAGTACAAAGTATGGGTTTGTCCAAAAAGATGGACCGTAACTTTCTATGACGGACGCAAAGTAAAAAAAATATTTATTTGATTGTATTGAAAAAACTAAACACCGACTTCGAATCCCATTTTACACTGTTTAAAATTTGCGGGAATAATACTAAACCTTCTGGAATACATTTTTTGGGATCATTCTCTATACTCTAGCGAAAGAATTTTCAATATCGGTCCATTATTGACGAAACAATACATTAAAACAACACACATACATCCCATTATAACCTTCTCCTTTGTGTTGGAAGAACACAAACAAGATTCGTAGTTAACCCGTTTATATCCGTAATTAACTCTTCATACTACGATAGTTTTAATAGTAAAATAGGATCTCCTCTTTGTTTCGAAGTCGGTTAAAATTGACAAAATTTACTCATTGAGAAGCAACGCAAGACAAGAAAGAGATACGCATTAATTGTTTATAATTTATTTGAGTATTTTATACTTAAAACTGCAGTACCCTACAGTATTCTATGACTAGCTAATACTTTTTTTTTATTTATTTAGCCTGTTTCGTCCCACTGCTGGGCAAAGGCCTCCCCCAAATCTTTCCACTCAGTGCGGTCACAAAACAAAGCTAATACTTACAAAACAAATGTCTTTTTCTATAAATTAAAATAATTTAACACTGAAATACATTTTCGTAGTTTGCACCAACTATCGCATAGGTTTCAAATCTAGGTTACCCTTTTCGGTAGAGAAGCGAAAACGTTAAATTTTCGACCGTTCTTAGTGGAGATCTAATAGATCCACAGATTGATTGACATTACCAATCAACCACAATTTTTCACTTGACTGCTGTCAAAAATACGTTCCTGCTTCAACCTTAGCTAACTATAATATTACTCAGGACTCCATAATTCGCCTTTGCTGCTACAAACACCGATTCAAGTAGCGTTTAGCTTCAGTCAGATACGACCTAGACCTTCTCAATCCCAACATCTTTGTCATTTCTGCCCAAATCAGCCTCATTACCAATAAGTTCTTGCCTGCCCAAAGCGGTCTGTATTTCCGCAAACGTCTTGTCTTTCGTCTCAGGAACAAATATAGCTATGAAAATGCATAACAACGCGCAAAAAGATGCGAAGATCCAGAAGGCGCCACTGGCTCCTATAGAGCTGGTCAGTGTAGGGAAGGACAGTGTGATAGCGAAGGTGGTGATGGCTGTCAGGAACATGCCTACTGACATTCCTTGAGCACGTATTGGGCCGTATAAAAGCTCTGCTAACAGCATCCAAAATAGAGAGCCGAGACCTGCAAAAATATTGTCTTTAGTCAACAGAAGACTAAAATTAAGTACTTTATGATAAAGGATTACATATCTAGCGAACCGCCTCGGCTTCGCACGGGTGCAAATGCATGTATTATGTACATATAAACCTTCCTCTTGAATCACTCTATCTATAAAAAAATCCGTTTGCATAAATAGGCAGACAGACAACGGAAAGCGACTTTATTTTATACTATGTATTGATCTATAGATGCATTTCCGTAATGAACTGATTTTTGACAGATTTCGAGGGAAATTTAGCGGGCATATGTCCCATTGGAAGCTGTCAAATATCCGCTTCTGATCTTGCTGCCTAGCAAGTTATGCTGTATGAAACATAGCTAGTTTTTTTAAACTGTTTGAATAAGTTTTATTACATTACCTGCATTGAATCCGTAAATGACAATCCCGGCAGATATTAACGGTATGTAATTGAGGAATCCTGTTATTTCATGTCCATTTTCCATAACGGTGAAGTATGACCCCAAACCGACCTGAAATCAGACCTAAATCTGTAAGGACTTGTACCATGCCTCTGTTCTATCAGTTTAAAAATGTTATATCAATATTAGTGCTATTTCAATGTACGGAAATTGGTCACTTAGATGCCCGAGGCTTCAGTAGCATAGTCAAACGTTCACATTATTGTTTCTAGCCTCTGTGGGTTCTTTCTGTATTTCTAGACACAATCATCAAATCTAATCTGGTTTTTGTTCCTTCCATACATTTCAGGTTTTAGTGGAACGGTCAAAATAATCTGTATCGTCATCTCTGTCTAGGTTATCAGCGGAGCCGGAAGATAGTGAAAATAATCTGATGAATTGGTCTGAATTTATCATAGGGAGTTGTGTCATTCCCTTGGCCTCTGTACGGAACAGAGGCATAACTGGCAGTACAAGGGTCGTTCAATGTATTCTCGGTATCGGGGTGATTCATATTATTGAGAGTAGGTAATTAAAAGTATATCATTAGCTAACTACACTATATGAGGGTATTAATATAAAATTTCATGTTGATAACTTCATTAGTTGGTTTGCAACCAGTTAAAGACTTTGCAAATGACTGACACGATGTTGAAGAAATTCGAGCACCGCGCGGTGATTATGTCGTATGATGTATATTAACGACTAGCGGACCTTCCCGGCTTCTCACGGTTTTAGTACGGATCTAACTGTTTGAAAATATAATATAGCCTATGTTCACCGGGGATAGTGTAGCTTCCCAACGGTGAAATAATTTTTCAAATCGGTCCAGTAGTTTCGGAGCCATGAATAGGCCCTGAAAATACTGGACCGATTTGGAAAATTCTTAGAATTACAAACAAAAAAATCAAACCTTTCCTCTTTATAATATTAGTATAGATGAATTTTATATGTTACCAACCATCCCAATAAACTTAGCGACGATTGTAGTGCACAAAATCGTCTTCCTATTGAACCGGTTCGTCAGAAAGAATGTACAGCTGCAGGCCAACAGTTGTATTACTCCGATGATCAGTGAAGATATCTCAGAGCTGAGGGTTGTATTCGTAGTCTCAAATATCGTTTGAAGGTACAGGTTGACTGCGTTGTACCCCGCCAGTTGTTGACCTATGGCTTAAATAGAAAAGAACCAATCAGTATATTCAATTTAACTAATTTATTATTTATTTTACTGTGATAAATTTCTATGAAGCTTTTATTTACATTTTCAAGACTGTACTGTCCGCTTTTTCTTAACACAATCCCTTGGTGTTTCCTATGTCTAAATAGGTGTGTGTTATATAATAAAATTGTAATATACTTTTAAAGCTTATTAGAACTTAACACTTTGACTGCTGAAATCACACGGTATGTGTTTTCTACAAGTGACTAATATGCGTAAATCCACACTAGCGCAGCGGCTGAGAAAATACAGATCTGTGTGACTCAGCACAGCTGTAATATTTTTCGAACGAAACGCATGTGCGGCGCAACACAACCGCTGTGTAGAGCGGCAGCACGAATTTTTTAGGTTAAAAAAAAGATCGCAGTCGTCGAAAAAAACCGCAGTCAAAGTGTCGACATCAAGTGTAAAATGTGTACCTACGGTGGAAATAATTAAACATCAAACAATATGGGCAGAGGATGTTGACATATTTTATATGGCCTTGCCAAAATTCAGTGATGCGGTTTTAAAATGTTTGGATATGACACATAGAAATAAATAAATAGGTTTATTCTAAGCTTAGTATTAGGGTATTTTTATGAATGTTATTTTATTAGTGTATTTAACTTTTTTATTTATTAGTCACTTTGGTATTGCACTGTACTGACAATGTAAATAATTTATCAAATTAATAAATATTTTTTACGTATATCAAGACTAATGATCCCTTACACTGCGTCACTGTTCTCGTTTGTTTTTACAGCGAAATCATGGAAACAGAAACTTCTATTGACCCTCGTGTGACACTTCGTGAACCAAAATGTTAACACTTTGACTGCGGTTTTTTTTCGACGACAGCGATCTTTTTTTTTACCTAAAAAATTCGTGCTGCCGCTCTACACAGCGGTTGTGTTGCGCCGCACATGCGTTTCGTTCGAAAAATATTACAGCTCTGCTGAGTCACAAAGATCTGTATTTTCTCAGCCGCTGCGCTAGTGTGGATTTACGCATATTAGTCACTTGTAGAAAACTCATACCGTGCGTTTTCAGCACTCAAAGTGTTAAGCTTTACATAGTATAACTTACATAGTATAATGACCAGGATAAAGGATTTGATGACTATTTTGTCATTGAGCAAGGCCCATTTGTTAACTTCTTTATTGGTATTTTTGTAGGAGTACTGTTCATATTCCTGATGAGCGGCCTCTTCAGATCCATAGAGGAAGGTTAGAACTTCGATTGCTTCTTTTTTCTTTCCTGAAAAAGATTGAAAGTTATATAATAGACTAGCTGTTCCCCGCGGTTTCACCCGCGTTAAACTCGAATTTCACTTTATTAGGTGAATTTTTACACCTTGGTTACCACGTTATATTATTGGAGTTTTAGTAAGAATCCCTAACTTTTTGAAAATATAATATAGCCTATGTTCACCGGGGATAGTGTAGCTTCCCAACGGTGAAAGAATTTCTCAAATCGGTCCGGTAGTTTCGGAGCCTATTCATTACAAACAAACAAACAAAAAATCAAACCTTTACTCTTTATAACATTACAAAAGAGTTTACATACAGTAAATTGTTATTATCAAACCTTTGTTGTCAAAAGAGCGTTGCTAGGCAACCACGTTTTTTTAGAAAACATGGCGTATTGATATGCAAGAAATTTTATAGGTATTTTTTTCACACATTGGGTTACATTATTGGAGTTTTAGTAAGGATCCCTTACTTTTTTGAAAATATAATATAGCCTATGTTCACCACGGATATTTAGGCTTCCTAACGGTGATAGCATTTTTCAAATCGGTCCAGTAGTTTCGGAGCCTATTCGTTACAAAAAAACAAACAAACAAAAAATCAAACCTTTCCTCTTTATAATATTAGTATAGATAGAAAGAAAACACTTTATTATGCCACACTGAGGCCAAGGCTTGGCCTATCGGTTGTTGAATGTTGTTTTTTTGTCCGCCTGCGACGCATGAGGTTGCGGGTTCGATTCCCGCCTCGGAACAATTGTGTGTACGATCTGCAGATATTTGTTCCGGGTGTTCTGGTCGTTTTCTATGTATAATAAAAATATCTATCTATGTAATATATAGTATTATGTATATCAGTTATCTAGTACCCATAACACAAGCTCTGCTTACCATGGGGCTAGATAATGCTGTGTGAATTGTCCAGCATTATTTATTTATTTATTATTTATTTATTTTCTTGTTAAATATTAAAATGTATCTATAATGGTTGAATGAGATTGGAAATGGTAATTCGGAATCAATTGGATAAAATAATACCTTTAGTATACAAGAAGAAAGGGCTTTCCGGTAGTAGTAGAATTGGAAAGAAAACGCCAACAGCAACGCAGATCATGACTACATTGATCGCCATGTATGACACAAACGGGCCTACTCCGAGCATGATGAGCATGCCGGTGGCTGAGTTTATTTGTAGCATCGTCCCTGATTCTCCACGAATGTCTTTCTAGAACAAAAAGAGTTATTCAGTATTCACTATATAAATACACTAGCGGACCTTCCCGGATTTGCACGGTTTTAGTACGGATCCCTAACTTTAAAAAAAATATAATACAGGCTTTGTCCACCAGGGATAGTGTAGCTTCCTGATGAAAGAATTTTTCAAATCGGTCCAGTAGTTTTGGAGCTTTGGATATTAGTATAGATAGATGTATTGTGCATTGCATGAAGCGTTCTTAAAGAAAGGATATTTAACTTGAAAATATAACCTTAAAACTTATGCGATACACAATCATATGTAGTCAATCAAACTAATATAATAAATGCGATAATTTGAATGTAAAGATGGACGCCAAAACTACTGAATGGATCGGTCTGAAAAATTACATAGGTACTGATGGCGGAATAAAACTTTTTATACTATTAATCAGTTCGCATGGGATGGATTTTTTTTTTCTAAGAAACGCGTGCGAAGCTGCGGCCAGAAACCAGTAGTTCAGTAGATATGTATATTAAGCATTATTATTAACTGTATATAGCAATCTCATATTATATATTATTTTAAGACCTATTTGTACACATTTTAGCAATAAACCATTGAGTATTAAGTTAATTCACTTACATTGGCGACTTCTGATGAATACGTTGAAACAGCTAATAAAGACAACATATCGGCTACCGCACCAACACCTCTACCGAGGAGTATTATCCAATATTCAGTTCCAAAGAGTATGAGGAAGCAAGAGATCATTCGGGGGACGAAACTGATCAACATTGTGTATTTACGGCCTAGTTTGTCCTGCAGGTAACCATTGTAGATAGAAACTGAAAAAAAATTATAACATAGAAAGAAGAAATAAAATTCGTTTATTGGTTTACTATGAAGTAGGTACAACTTGTCACTACATAGTATAAAACAAAGTCGCTTCCCCGCTGTCTGTCTGTCCCTATGTATGCTTAGATATTTAAAAATACGCAACGGATTTTGATGCGGTTTTTAATTAGATAAAGTAATTCAAGGGGAAGGTTCAATGTATATAAAACATGCATTTGCACTCGTGCGAAGCCGGGGCGGGTCGCTATTATAAAAATAAATTGAAATTGATAATTTGTTTTGAGGACCGAGATGAGTGGAAGAAGGGGAGGGAGGCCTTTGCTCTGCAGTGGGACACCCCGGGCTAATATAATAATAATAATAATTGGTTATTTGTACAAAAATATGTTACATTACATGCTAGACAGTTGTTATAAAGGTAAGAAAAACTCCAGAACTCACCAGTCAGCCCGACTAGAGGTATGATGGAAATCAACCAGGCCCCCTCGTTTTCCGAAATAGGTCTGGAAAGGGGGGACTGATCCACGTCTCTCAGCTTCACCAGCATTGGAGATCCCCAGGATGTGCTTAAACCCATCACTAATATCATGAGATTCGCTGAAAATTATAGTAAATGATAAGATGCCGACCAATTATTTCTAAACGTCCACACTACCCAAAGGTTAGCAGGTAGAGAATGCTATCTAGCATTATGCTCGCCTATGTACACCTTTTGTACAATAAATAAATATTAATCAATAAATTAATAATGAGGTCATGTAATAATAACAAGTATAAAATAACGAACGATATTAGTAGGCAAACAAATATGTTTTTTTTCTTCTTCGTGATCATAGCGCATGCAACTGTGCCGAAATATTGGATAACTCAAAAATCAAATCATGGCAAATATCCCGTTTTAAATGACTTTAGTAAACAAATATGTATTAGGTATCTTATATGATACTCTTAAGTGATATATGAATGTGCTAGTGTTTCCTTTTTATTTTTATAGAAATCGTTGCATCTGAACTGTAAATAAACTAAACGTCTGAAAGTTATTTGCCGAGAGGTAGAGATCCCTCGCGTCTACATTAGGGCACGCGGCAGCGTGTCCAAGCCAAGTTCAAGCAAAGGAACGCGCCGAGTGTATCATTACACGAACCACTTGGTGCCACTTTTGACCCTTCTATAACTCAAAACCTCTTTCACGTAAACACATAAAACTACGTGTGTTTAGTTATATCCATAAGGAGATGTAGAAGCCCAAATTTCATGAAGCTAGCTCAAACGGTTATTAAGATATGAAGGCCAAAAAGTCGTAAAAATTCACACTCACTGACTGACATACATATAGTACCTAAATCTAACCTACTTCCAGATGACCTAGAAGGATGAAATTTGGAATCTAGCTCGGTAATTGTGTGTAAACGTAGGAAAAAATCAAAAAATAAAAAAAAGTCAAAAAATAAGTGATGTTAGCGACGACGACCTTATGTCAATGGAATAAGGTTTAAATTAAAATAGATCCGCATTGCATATAATAAGCAATAGTACTACGTCTCTGATTGCGCCATAGAATACAGTGTAGTTTTTAGGGACCGGCCCGTCTATGTACCTATGTCGAAGCATTGCATAGAATAAGCAATAGTAGGTACTAACGTCTCCGATTGCGCCATAGAATACAGTGTAGTTGTTAACGGACCGGCCCGTATATACCTACCTAGCTATGTACCTGTTGTCGAACGAATAGAAAGGATAGAAAGGGAAATCAGAAATGTTCTGGAATATATAAATAGATAGGTATAGCCCGGAAAATCCTAGAATTTTCTAGTTTAGCTCAGCGGAGGTATACAAGCCGAGTTTGTTTGCTAGTTAGTTCTTATTTTACAAGTGACCAAGTGAGCAAGTGTTAAGGAAAGTAAAGGAAAGTAAACAGTGAACAGTGCAGTGCAGTGACTTTGTAATAAGTGCGTAGTTGTGTGTATTCGGTACAATAAACCGACACTAAGTGTTCTGAGGTGTTTTACTTGATCATCACATCACTCCCGACCAGCCCTAGTTGAAGTCTTACACCTTCGACGAGCCCATACAAGTGGTGTCCCCATATAAAAAAAAACCATTAAATCTCAATACCTGCCTAGTTTTCTTTACAAAAAGTAATGATATCCCACCAAAACATAAATGTAAAAAAGGAGAGCCAAGTTCAATACAAAAATTATGATTGGCTGTGGCCTTCCCCGCAAAAAGAATGGAGATATAAATGAGTGTCAAGTCAAATCTATGTAGGTTAGATTTGACTTGGCCAGTTTTTATCAGAATTAAAACGTTGAATAACTTTATAAGATGACTGATGTAATGAAAACTGGCCAAGTCAAATCTAACCTACATAGATTTGACTTGACACTCATTTATATCTCCATTCTTTTTGCGGGGAAGGCCACAGCCAATCATAATTTTTGTATTGAACTTGGCTCTCCTTTTTTACATTTATGTTTTGGTGGGATCACAAGTTACTGAACTCACTTAGAGCAAGGAGTTGAACCAAATGGAGAAATAGATTTTAAACACTATTATTATTTTACCAATAATTTACGAAATTAAGACCTTCAGATATAGAAATTTTTTATGATTACATTATACATCACTTAATTTTTTTGGATTTTTTTTGTTGTGTAGTATACACACTAGTCGACAAAAAAATTAAGTGATGTATAATGTAATAATAAAAATTGTAATCGAAGAGGAACTCAAAAATACCTATTTCTTACGTACACGCGTTAGCTAAATAGTAAATAACTGATTTATCACTCATAACATAATCCAATATTACGAGGTTCAGACCGACACCACCGTGGATAGATAGATAGATAGAAAACACTTTATTCCTAATTATTATTATTTTTTCTATATTTTTTTTATATTTTAATATAATGCTGGACAATTCACACAGCATCATCTAGCCCCGAGCTAAGCAGAGCTTGTGTTATGGGTACTATGACTATACATAATACAATACATTACATAGATATTTTTTTTTATTATGCATAGAAAACGACCAGAACACCCGGGACACATATCTGCAGATCGTACACACAATTGTTCCGAGGCGGGAATCGAACCCGCAACCTCCTGCGTCGCAGGCGGACCTTCGCCCACCGCGCCACACCGGTCGTCAAATTTATTATGCCACACAAAACAGAAAACAATAGAATAAAGGAAGTATAAAGGGCGGTATTATAGCTGAGAGCGATCCCTACCAGGCAACCTTAGGACGGACCGGACATGAAATGTGTATAATATTGGTCAAGTTATAAGTAAGAAGATCCATGACAACAGCGTCGTATTTTAAATATTTTTATTGTTATATGTATTTATACTGTAGTACACAGGGTCTGCTAACTCCCTATGCCCTATTTTGTTAAGCTATAACTCTTCCTATTATTTAAAGATAACTTACCTATTTCTACACATGTGTACTGTCTTAACACAGGACTAAAAAAGGCTAGTTTTAACATTTTGTCTCTTTAATTAGTTGGTACTTCGTTCTTGCTACAAATAAATAGTAGTCAATAAATCAACGATGCTATTTATTATGTAGCCATAGACTTGATAAACGTGAAGATAATCTGATTATTATTTTGACTATTCATATGTTAGGTACTAGTTGCGTCTTCGCCTGCTTTGCTTCTGCGATTTAAAGTAACCAATACAATTAAAGTTATTCAATAGTTTATGCGGGAACAAGTAACAAACATTTATTCAAACTTACCCATTTTATAACACTTAATCCTATCCTAAAAACAAAGCCTAAGAGGGCACATTACAGCTTTTTTTATTTATGGAAATAGGATAGGAATAGGATTTCGCGTTCATAGGAGTGGGTCAAAGCATAGGTTTTTGGAAAGGCGATAATTAAATTATTGTTTACAGAAATAGAAATACAGAAATACAGTTTATTACAAGAAAAATAGACAAATAATTAAAATACTGGCTTCGAGGAACCAAACACTTACTTCCATACTCCTATGGCGCAGCGACCCGAAGACTGTCCACAGATACGAGAAGTTGCCATTTTTAATTTTAATTTTTAAGGATCGAAACTAATAATAATAACCTACGAACCAAAACATAGGCCATTTCAATACACCCGCGGCTTCGCCCCCGTGGAAATCTATGTGTCAAATTGTTTAAATGATAAAAAGTATCCTATGTTAGACTCCTGGTTCTAAGCTACCTCTCCACCAATTTTCAGCTAAATCGGTCCAGCCGTTCTCGAGTTATAAGTGTTGTAACAAACACGACTTTCTTTTATATATATAGATTTTTAAGGATCGAAACTAATAATAATAACCTACGAACCAAAACATAGGCCATTTCAATACACCTCGTTGCCACCCTTCCAGAGTGTTAAGATTTCGACCATATTACTACATAATAATATGTACGAAACAGCGCACTTTCGTGTTTTTTTATAGTATGTTATTGCTCCACCGTGTTTCAACCGTACATTTATAGAGGAACCAAAAAAACAATGTTGAATTCGCAACCTAACCTTCGCCTTCTATGTCATTCGGGGTTGAGTAGTGTCTATAAGTCTAATTATTTTCTTTGTCTTTCCGGATGATTGCATATTAATACTTCAACAAACAAATTTTCTTTTTTATATCAGTGTAGGTAGCTCAATGAATTAAAGTTCCTATTAGACGTTACGATGTCTTAAGTAAACCTGACTCGCATTTTAGTTTGCAACATATACATAGTAAGCAACGTTTTGCAACATGTTTTCTAAATAAAAAAGATATGTCATTATATTTTCATTGGCAGTTTCAACATACATAGGTAGGTACTAGTAGCCGCATTTACATCGAAATAACTTTTATTTTTGAGGATTTTAACTTAAAACACAATATATTGACTTATTGATGATGATAAATAACTTATGAAAAAAAAACAATTCTTTAAATTTTAAGTGCTGCATAATGTTGCTTAGAATGTAGCTTAAAAAAAAGGAGATTTAGGAACATATTGAATTTACGGGACAAATATTTAATATAAGCATAAAAACATGTTTTTTTCATTAATTTTACTTATTGTTTTGTAATGTCGAAGGAACAACGTTGACTTAAGAGTTTTTTACCTTTTATGAATCTTTTGAAAAATGGATATAAGAAATAGTAAGATATATTTAATGCTTTGGAAAACACGGACAGACATTTTATGTACATATGTTTTTAATGCATATATTACTATGGGCGGTAGAATAAGTTTATTTCTGAGGTCTGAAATAAATGATTTATTAATATAGTCTACTACAGGCTTCTGTAAATTATAAGGAACCCTAAAAATATTTTGATGTAACGATTGAAATTTCCTGAACTGAAAATACCCGTTCATGTTGATTACACAATTACTTGCAATAAATATGAGTTGCGATTTGTTGCGAAATAGTAATACCTCTAGATTATTATCGTCCACGATAATGTTTTTTAATTAAATACTTATAAAGTCTATTTATTTATAAAAAAGTGTCGCTAGTGTATATTATACCTACCTTAACATTGGTTTCGCCTGGTCGGTTGTTAGCGAATAGCGAGACTTTATGCCATTAGAGTTAAATAGACTACAGGTTTGAGCGAGATAAGACATCATTCAGGAATGCAGAAGAGATATTAATTTCTTATCAGTTCACCTTGCTCCCGTGTTTTTGTGTCACTGTCTACTAAATATAAGTGCAAATCAAGATGGCGCTTGCGCTGGACCTAGCATGGCTACTGGCTACAGAGGTGGTCGGTTGTTAGCGAATAGCGAGCCTTTATATGCCATTAGAGCTAAATAGACTACAGCTTTGAGCGAGATAAGACATCATTCAGGAATGCAGAAGAGATATTAATTTCTTATCAGTTGACCTTGCTCCCGTGTTTTTGTGTCACTGTCTACTAAATATAAGTGCAGATCAAGATGGCGCTTGCGCTGGACCTAGCATGGCTACTGGCTACAGAGGTGGTCGGTTGTTAGCGAATAGCGAGCCTTTATATGCCATTAGAGCTATTATAAATAGACTACAGGTTTGAGCGAGATAAGACATCATTCAGGAATGCAGAAGAGATATTAATTTCTTATCAGTTGACCTTGCTCCCGTGTTTTTGTGTCACTGTCTACTAAATATAAGTGCAAATCAAGATGGCGCTTGTGCTGGACCTAGCATGGCTACTGGCTACAGAGGTGGTCGGTTGTTAGCGAATAGCGAGCCTTTATATGCTATTAGAGCTAAATAGACTACAGGTTTGAGCGAGATAAGACATCATTCAGGAATGCAGAAGAGATATGAATTTCTTATCAGTTGACCTTGCTCCCGTGTTTTTGTGTCATCATCATCAGCCTATAGCAGTCCACTGCTGGACATAGGACTCCCCCAATGAAGCGCCCTGTCTACAGCTTGCCGCATCCATTTTTAGGTCAATGTCTGCTAATTATGAGTGCAAAACAAGATGGCGCTTGCGCTGGACCTAGCATAGCTACAGAGTTTTTTTACTCATAGACGGTCCAAGTAAATACTCGTAGGCACTTTTTATTATATCTGGGTCGAAACTCACGGGTTTCCTAAATTTACCACCCTGTGCCCGTGCCCACTCGTTGCCTCAAATGTTTTAGGTACCAAAATCTTTTAAAATTTCAAGGGGAATCTGTATTCGGGCCAGATTAGATTATAACAACTTTGATTCCGGGAGACGAATATCAGATTAGTAAATAATTGGTGATATTAATTATTTTGACGACCGATGTGGCGCGGTGGGCGAAGGTCCGCCTGCGACGCATGAGGTTGCGGGTTCGATTCCCGCCTCGGAACAAATGTGTGTACGAACTGCAGATATTTGTTTCGGGTGTTCTGGTCGTTTTCTATGTATAATAAAAAATATCTATCTATGTAATGTATTGTATTATGTATATCAGTTATCTAGTACCCATAACACAAGCTCTGCTTACCATGGGGCTAGATAATGCTGTGTGAATTGTCCAGCATTATTTATTATTTATATTATTTCCTTTAAGATTATTGTAATTTTTTTTAAAAAGAAACTGTTGGAATAATCAGTTTTTTTTTGTGTAAAGACTGTGATGTTTTATTTTATTTTTATTATATATTTAAATGCGTCGCGATAAAAAGTATTTTTTTGTCAAATAATTAAGTCTAGAGATAGGTTGATTCTGAAAACCAATCTGAATCTGAAATCGTGTAGAAATATATAAGTAATATTAAAAATATCCAATACCATAAAATAATAAAATGAATAAATGCGCGAACATCAGGCGCAAATTGGATTCGGCAACATCTGTGGACACACTTTCGAAGGCAAAATATAATATATAATAATATAATTTAATTGGCCTTGAAGAATTTAATTGAAAGTTTGTGACATCCACCGAACTCCTGCAAATTGTGAAATCAGCAACTAATGATACACCGTAAATATATCTTTATTTTAACAGTTTTTGAATGCTTTTCGGTAAAGCCCGCGTCTTCCTACCCAAATCAGTTTGGATCTCCGCGAACGTCTTATCTTTCGTTTCGGGCACAAACACTGCTATATACAAACAAGTGAATGCGCAGCCTGCAGAGTAAGTCCAGAAGGACCCCCCGACGCCGATTGAGCGAGTCATAGCTGGGAACGTCAGATTTACGATGAAACTAGCGAATGACGTAAGGAAGACGCCTAAGGATATCCCGTAGGCGCGCACCGGTCCGTAGAGAAGCTCAGCTAACAGCATCCAGAAGAATGATCCCATTCCTGAAGTAAATAAAAGTTTCGGTGAATAGGACAAAAAATGTATAATCAGCAAAAGTAGTCCCTAGACAGCAGATATGTTTTTGCACCTGGCATACGATAAATTAGGTCTTTTTATTGTAAAAGCATAGAAGAAGGCACCTAAGAAGGTATAAAAGTTAATATAAATGACAATGATAAACAATAACAAATGTAATGGCAAATCATTTTATAAAAACAATGAGATGAAATAAATTATAAAAAGTATGTCACACAAGATTAATGAAACATGCAAATTATTTAAAAAATCGCTGAATTGGTTGTTAAGAATCAGTTAGATTAGATTACTAATGAACAGATAAACGATTAGTCTACTACTAGTTCTTATCGTGATAATCTACGGATACTCGAAATAATTAATTAAGACAGTAGGATAATAATTAATTAAATTTTTTAAAAAGAACAAAGGCCACCTTTACCACAAGAAATGGCAAGTGATAATTTTAATTTAGTTATGCTGTAAGTTTTCCTGAGTTTGAACTTGTTATTTAGTGATCCGAATATAGCTACACACTTTGGTATCAAAGAACGTTTTGTCTGATAATTTAAAGCCAGGGAAAAAAACAGGTTCAGGATAGTACCTACCTGCATTAAATCCGTATATGACAATCGCAGCAGATATAAGTGGTAGGTAGTTCAAGAAGCCATAGATTTCTTTACCGCCCTCCCTCATAGTGAAGAACGCGCTTAATCCAATCTGCAATAGACAAAATGACATATTGAATAATTTGATTGTTTTGAAAAATCTTCTTATTTTCAAACAACATAATATACCTATAGCCTACAATTAAAAAAAACAAAACACTACAAACTAAAGTAGCGTCATCATAAAAATAACCATTTATAGAAAGAAGTACTTACATTTCCAATCAACATCGCAATTAAAGTGGTGCACAAAATTGTCTTCCTATTGAACCGGTTAGTTAACAGGAAAGTAGATGAGCAAGCTACCATCTGGAACAACCCTATAAAAATAATGACAATTAATATCAAAGCAGCAAAACACATTATTTTATCAAAGTAGCTAGAAACAACAGATTATCATTATCATTACCTAGGATCACAGAAGACAATTCAGATCCAATAGTCGTGTGTGCAGTCTCAAAGATCGGTTGCAAAAAGTAATGCACAGTAGCATATCCCAGTAAAGGTTGTACACAAGACAAGACGAAGACCATACTGAAGCTTTTTATTATCGCTCTGTCTTTGAACAGAGCCCATTTGTCGATGATGACTTCTTCGTCGATGATCCTGCTAGAATATTCTTTGATTTCAACTTTCGCTGCATCTTCTGAACCGTGGAGGAAGGTTAGGATTTCCGTTGCTTGGGTTATCTTTCCTGGAATGATCGTTTCTGTATTAATTCAGTTTCAAGTCAGTTGCAATCTATTTTCTACATAAGATCATATTGCTCGCAACACTAAGTTAATCTCTCTCAGAATCTCAGAAGCAAGAAATTTGAGATTTGTCAAATTGAGGAGTTTTACAACTCTAACAATGTAGGAGACGTGCTGCATGGTGGTTCTTGATAAAGACTTTAGCACTTTGAGTGCTGAAAACGCACGGTATGAGTTTTCTACAAGTGACTAACATCCGTAAATCCACACTAGCGCAGCGGCTGAGAAAATACAGATCTTTGTGACTCAGCAGAGCTGTAATATTTTTCGAAAGAAACGCATGTGCGGCGCAACACAACCGCTGTGTAGAGCGGCAGCACGAATATTTTAGGTAAAAAAAAAAGATCGCGGTCGTCGAAAAAAAACCGCAGTCAAAGTGTTAAGAAATCTATGTGAACGCGCCTGCTTTCTAAAGTCCCTATCGTATCAGAGTCAACAGAGCAGGAAGATCTGTGTGAGAGACTATGTAGCCCATGCACTAAACCAACAGCAGCGGACAGCGATGTCATTGTGCTTGTTTGTGCAAGCACAATGACAACAATAATTTTATTTTAGTATTGTAAAGAGAACCCTAGTGTGTAGTTGAACCTACGAGTATGTAAGGATTTAAGACGCTATCAACAGTAAACTGTAACAAATTTGTAACAATAAATAAATATATCTATCTATCTGATTGTTAGACGCATGGTGCTTCTTTGATATTGAATAATCTGTGTGATATAGCGCCTGCTTTTTGAAGTCGCTATTGAATCGGAGTCAACGAGGTGGGAATATCTGTCTTACGACGTGTAACGGTACGGTTCTAAGAAGACCTTAAAGAATGATCAACTCACCTATCGTGTACAAATAGAAGGGGCTCTCAGGCAGGAACAGTAGAGGTATGCAACTCGCCACAGCCATAGCCGTCATGACAGCATTCATCGTCACGTAAGACACGTAGGGACCCAGTGCGTACACGATCAGCATGCCCGTCGCCGAGTTTATCTGTATCATCGTGCCGGATTGACCCCGGATCTTTTTCTGCAAGAAGTGTTTAATTCATCATCATCATCAGCCTGTTTTAGTCCACTGCTTGACATAGGCCTCCCCCAATGAGCGCCACAGCGCCCTGTCTTCAGCTTGAAGCATCGCAGGTCGTCATGCCACCTGGCCGGAGGGCGTCCTACACTACGTTTATCGAGTCGTGGTTTCTATTCAAGAACTGATTGAGACAATGAAAACCCTACTCGGTCCTCGCTTTTTCACTTTTTTCGATAGATTGAAGCGCTACACAATGTATCGAAGAACCATAAGACGAGACCGGGCGAGTATTTTGATAACTCCATTATCAACATTAATTGAGCCGTTTTGAAGTTTAAATGTAATAAAGAGTGTCAGCCAACCAAATATCTATAATACACGCTTTGTGACTAATAATGAAAAGAATTTGGCATTCACTTGAAGAAAAAACAAGTCGGTTGTTGAACCTGAATCTTTCGTAACACGTTATCAATTTTATGCAATTTTTTAATGTATGTACCCAATATAACTTTATTATCAAAAAATATTCCAAGACTTGGTGTTGCCAAAGCCATCCATGATCGTAATGGATGATTTATAAAGAAGACTAACTTCTGCCAATAGCTTAGCATGTGCCTATCCTATAACTGTGTCTTGTTTCTGTTTGTATTGTTGTTATAAATCAATATCTTTTTGCTGTATTCTATTTTTATTATCTAGAACTAACTACATAATGGCTTTGGTACTCCAAAGCCATTATGTAGTTATGCTCATCCGGATCCTTTATGTTTCTTGGCGGCAAACACATTCACAAACGTTTGCTATTCTGTTAATAGTAGGATTAACTACTGACTACTACTGATTAATTACTGACGACCGATGTGGCGCGGTGGGAGAAGGTCCGCCTGCGACGCATGAGGTTGCGGGTTCGATTCCCGCCTCGGAACAATTGTGTGTACGATCTGCAGATATTTGTTCCGGGTGTTCTGGTCGTTTTCTATGTATAATAAAAAATATCTATCTATGTAATATATAGTATTATGTATATCAGTTATCTAGTACCCATAGCACAAGCTCTGCTTACCATAGGGCTAGATACTGCTGTGTGAATTGTCTAGCATTATTTATTTATTAAAACTTATAAAAATATAAAATAAATAAAAAATAAAATAAAAATAAATAAAATAAAATAAAAAATAAACGGAATACTTACGTTAGCAATTTCCGAAGAGTACGTGGAAACAACAGAGAGACACATGAAATCTGCGATACCTCCTAAAGCTCTGGCGAGAAGTATCATCCAGTATTCATAAGCGAAGACTGCGAGAAAACAGAACAGGAGACGCGGGATGTTGCTTAGGATCAGGGTGGTCTTCCGCCCTATTTTGTTCATGAGAAAACCGCTGTATAAAGGAGCTGGAATTAAAGAGAACTCTATATGTTCATTGATCTGAATCAGCGCCAAGCATCTTCTTCTGAAAATGTCTGCAGTCAAATCAGAAACTTGTTCTCCTACAGTCCACCACTGAACTGCGATCCTCAATACCGCAGGCCCAGCATGGGGATTATGGCATTACCCCGTAATGATAAGAGCCGACAAGGCGCATCAGAGAAGTAAAAATAAGTTTAAAGTATGGCGCATGAAACTGTGCCGCGAAATATTGGAAAACTCAAAAATCCAATCATGGTAAATATCCCGTTTGAAATGACTTAGTGTTAATAACCATGATCGTTTCAAGGGGATAAGGTTGTATTAGAATTGAGAAAAGAATAACCCGCCTGTCACTCCACCCAGTAGAAAGATGGAAACGATCCAGGCACCTTCGTCCTCCGTGATAGTACGCGAGAGAACAGTCTGTTGTTCGTCTTGCAGCTTCACCACCATGGGGGAGGCCCATACGTTGTTCATGCCCAATAACACCATGTTTAGAAGCGCTGGAAATAAAAATAGGATTAATAAAATTATTCATTTTCATTATCATTTATTGTGATCATACAGGTGAATTCTTAGGTGTCACACACACAGGATTTTTATGCATTGTGTAATACACAATGTATAAAATCCCTGTCAGGACAACAATTTTGATTTGTTCTTGTTAGATTGTTAATCTTATATAATTCATATTTATAAAATACATGATTATAGTCAATATAGCTTCATAATAAGGAGAGTTTGTTCTATATTATGTAGGTACTAGTTTCTGCCCTCAGCTTCGAATGCTATGTTTCTGTGGAAACGTTTTAAAGTTATTTCACGAGTATCAATTTCCACCTTCTGTGTCCATCATTAGACCAACTCGATAGTACCATGACCGAACTTGTATAAAAAATGTCAGCTCTATCGGTTGAGAATAACTGGTTTAAAATTCAGCTGCATTATTTGTCCCACACATACTCGTATTAAAAGCCTTCTATCTCCATCATCAAACCAGCTCAGCGTTACCATAACATTACAGTGTCACTGTACTAATATACTTATAATATATGTATATATACATATATAAGTCTAAACTTATATATGTATATATACATATATAAGTCTAAACTTATATATATATATATATATACATATACTGATTGAGCTAACTCAATCGGTTGACGATAACTGGTCTCAAAATCAGTTGCAAGATTTGTCCACACAAACTAACTGGGCAAGTAGAATAAGACCTTTTAAAAACTTGGTTCGCTTTATTGACTCATAGCTATGCTATATGTATAGAGGTATGTATGATATACCCACTTTTCTAGTATTCATAAATCGAATCCGAAATAAAAGGAAAAATACGTTAGGTACTTTTATTCATATATGTATAAAAGGCCTCTCGATTCGCAGAAGAATCTAGTCTTTACATAAATTATTATTACCATTTATGGCTATATTGATTTCAAAACTAGTAAAAAACAATATTATTTTTTACCATAAACACAACATTATTATTTAAATTATCATTAGCAAATAAAACCATATGAAACATTGGGTCGACGGCCCCGTGGGAGTGCTTAAACGACCGATGACTTGGCCCTGTAGACTATATAATTTTAATAATGATATTAATACGTATTACATATAATAATTATACAAGGCGTGCCACGGCTATGTCACATAATATGAGGCAAATATCTTAAATAAAGTAAACAGAAAATTTTACTTTATTTTGATTTTAAAAACAATTTAAACTGCATTCAAAGGATTTTGAATTTTAAACTTTCTGACCGGGAATCGAACCCGCCGAATTGTACTAAAAAGACCCATAGGTTGACAATACTGATCAATAAAGGCTCAATCGATTGCAGAGTATTTTTTGATTTCGATTCCTGTCGACGGACAAATCTTAATACGATCTGCAGATATTTGTTCCGTGTCTGAGTGTTTCTATGTATATAACACATACTCTGATAACTTTGGGGCTAGATGATGCTGTATGGCATTACTTATTTATTTATTTACTGGTAAATTGATGATGGGTATAGGAAAATATTATTGTTGTAATGAAAAGGGATAAAAATCTCCAACAGTAGAACATTTTATAAAATATATATAAAAGCAGGAATCATTTAAGCTTCAAATTTTAAATACATGCAAAATAAAAATAATACAAACCAATTTGAACACACGTATATTGTCTCTGGACGGGAGACAAAAATGATAACTTTAACTTCACTATCGTAGATTCCTCTCCCAATGACTCAACTCTTGCAATTTCCTCCATAATTGCTATTAACTCAGTTATCCATTATATGCACTAAACTTTTTTTTAAATATTTATTCGTCAATTTTCCTACGTATTTTTTTTTCACGGCGTAGCCAAAATTTTCCGCGGCAGGTAGAGCTAAGTCAAAGTGTCAGACAAAAATAAAGAAAAATTTTATATACAGATGTAACTACGTGTTTCACCTTGCTGACTAATAACCACCCGTTCTTGATAACCTTGGAATATATAAGCAGTCCTATAAATGTGACATTATTATATAAATTTAGATTTAAATAATCTATGCCGAATAACGATTTTTATGTATTTAAAGTTTAATAGGCGATCTGTTTACTTGGTTCGAGATTTCAAATCTCAACAGTCTGTAGGTAGATATTTGAAAAAAAACATACCGACGATTTAAGCACCATGAATTAAATTAGGTACATATCAACTACCACAGTCAAAAGCGTAGTTTGGGGATCTATCTGATCTGTTACTTTCTACCACATAATAAATAATATAAGTGTATGTCTTTGTCACATTACACTTTCCATCAGGGGACATTGTGGTCATACGAAGGTTATAAAAAAACCAAACGAAGACACATTAATTATCCTTTTTAACCGACTTCATAAAAGGTGGAGATTCTATGTTATGCTGTCATATTTTTTTAATGTATGTTCGACGATTTCTTAATCATTTATGAACCGATTTGGATGATTATTTTGCAGTTGCAGGGCGATCCCGAGGAAATAATATAATTAAGTATATATATCCCACAAAACTTAATAAAAACAGTTTGAAACTAAGGGATTAGTAGTCGGTTCTTAGGTTGTTCTAAATCAATCAAGTTATCGTTTCTTGTTTTCATTGAATAAATATTGCCAAACAATATAATATGAACATTTACTTACTGTTAGATGTTTCCTAATTATACTTCATTGAACGTGTTTTATGTATTAAAAGGTAAATGAAAAACTCAATATAAATAAATATTTAATTACGAATTAAATCATCATTTCACTAGGGGTCCAGTTGAAAAATCTTCACTCTGTAGACCTTTAACTATTGTAATTATGCTAGCCTATCCACATTCAGGACATTTTATCAAAACATCCGTTCAGATTTAAACAATAAGCTTTTCCGAAACCGGCTTTGTTTTGTCGCTCCTTCCCAAAGCTGTCTGTATCTCAGCAAACGTTTTATCCTTTGTTTCGGGCACGCACAGCGCTACATACAAGCAGCTGAATGCACAGCCAGCAGTAAATATCCAGAAGGTTCCTCCGACACCCAGGCCTCTTGCCATAGCAGGGAAGAAAAGGTTGACTAAGAAACTGGCGACTGAAGATAAAAAGACGCCAAGGGATATTCCGTAGGCGCGCACGGGGCCGTAGAGTATCTCCGCTAACAGCATCCAGAAGAATGATCCCATGCCTGGAAAGAACGAACAGCTTGACTTATAATGACACCGATTGTCAAATGATAAGGGTATTGCAAAAGTAGGAATTCGATGCTTTTTTGACTAATAGAAAGCTACGTCAACCCTGAATCATACAAACAAAACTCGATGGTATTTTTTTGATTTTTACTTGTAGAACGCTATATCAGCCCTGAAAGACACAGGCTAGGTTTTCTTACCAGCAAAGCCGAGAAGCTAGTCTTATTAAAATAATACTGAAAAGAAATATCAGGAATATCTTATCGCTTTTGTTAGCTACTCTAATAAACTAAGGGATAGTTGAAAAGTGCCGAGATGGTTCGAGAAAAAAGGTTCATGTGGTAAGGGAGGCAGCCGTCTACTATATTATGGTATTTAATGATATAGTACCTGCATTGAATCCGAATATGACAATAGCAGCAGAAACAAGTGGAATGTAGTTGAGGATCCCTGTGATTTCAGTACCATTTTCTTGCACGGTGAAGAATGCACTCAATCCAATCTAAAAAAAATAGAATTATTTTAAAACAAGAGTAAGTTGAAACCGAAGTCGTGCGACGAAACTGTTGCCATAGTTAAGTGATTGGTTCTGTATTCATCCCCTGGAAGCGCGTTCCATTTTTTGAGTGGAAGGTTGCGGGTTCCGTCCATCTAGGTCTTTTATTTTTTAGGATATATAAATTAGTAGAATATTCACTAATTGTGGATAAGGACTAACAAAAAAAGCCTTAGTCCTAAAATACTTACATGTCCAATCACCATTCCACCCAAAGTGATGCATAAAATAGACTTCCTCTTAAACCGCTTTGTCAACAAGAATGCGCAGGAGCATGCAATAAGTTGAATCACACCTATGATCAGCGACGATATCTCCGAACTAACGCTTGTGTTCGCTGTTTCAAATATCGTTTGCAGATAGAAATTCACGGTCGCATATCCAAGTAATGGTTGTATGCAGGACAATACAATCACTATCAAAAAGCTTTTGATTATCACTTTGTCCTTAAACATAGCCCATTTGTCGACGACTACTTCATCGTCGGTGTTCTTGTTTGTGTATTCGTCAATTTCTTTGTTAGCTGCTTCTTCTGAACCGTGAAGGAATGTTAACATTTCTACTGCTTTATTTATCTTTCCTGAAAATACAAAAACATTTATAGGTAATATATAGTATAGATATAACCATGAATCAAAATTACTAAATAACTCAGTCTTGGAGATACATAGTCTCTCGTTTAGTACCTAAGAAGAATTTATGTTTATACACATTTTTCAGAAACACGTTTTTTAATTTATTAACTTCCAATATTATCATAATTTTATTATAATACTTAGTTTACCCTAATCTAATATATTTTTAATGAGTAAACTTGAACTACACGTCTCGAGGTTGGTATATTATAAAAAAAACGTGGTCATTATCATGTAAATCCAACGACTTTGAATACAAATGATAAGGTGCATAGCTAGAGCGAATATGAAAAAGTTTATACAATATAATATCTGAACCTTTTCAAATATGCTCTTGCTCTGCCCGAAAAAACTCTTTAACAATAATAAGAGTTATCGAAATATATCTTCTGCTGCATACCCAAACGCGTAATAGCATACTGAGATGAGAGTCATTATAGTAGATCTTACCTTTTGTGTACAAAAAGAAGGGACTCTCAGGAAGGAACAGCAAAGGCAGACAGCAAAAGATGGCCATGCCTGTCATCAGGACATTCATCGTAATGTACGATAAGTAGGGACCAAGTGCGAACATGATCAACATTCCTGATGCTGAGTTTATCTGGATCATCGTGCCTGATTGACCTCTGATCTTTTTCTGAAATAAAAAAAAAAAATTTATTTCTGTAGTCGTTTGACAGGAAATGTTAATAAGATGATATGATTTCGTATTTAGGATTATATTTTCAGTAATGCATAAAGAAACTTCTGAAATAATGAAGTAATTATTTCAACATAACAGCTGTCACAAAATGTTAATCTTAAGGACGTTATTTATGAAAGAGTATCAGAAAAAGAAAGGGAACGATTTTTATAAACCATGCATCAAATCCAGTGAAAGTTTACTATGTATGATTAACAAACACCTACATTAGCAATTTCTGAAGAGTACGTGGAAACAACGGCCAGACACAAGAAATCCGCAACACCACCTAAGAACCTGGCGACCAGCAGCATCCAGTATTCTTTCGCGAAGATTACCAGGAAGCAGAACAGTAGACGTGGGATGTTACTCAGGATCAGTGTGGTCTTCCGGCCGAATTTGTTCATGAGGAAACCGCTGTACAATGGAACTAAAAATAAAAGAAATCACTTATGTACAGTTTGAACAGTAAGATTCCATATTTTACAAGCTGCCCTGTTACTTAGTGTAGAACAAGTCTTCATCGAGCTACCATCCTGTGGCCACCTTATGTCTCCATAATCAGACCGATTATGGAGATAGACGATGGCCATAGAAACTCTTGAACGAGAATACTTTACCCCGTCATTTGGGTTCGGTGGATTTGTCTTCGCAAGCACTTTGGTCCTGTATATTTACACCCCACCCCCCATGAGATTAAAAGCCAATAAGGCAATTATCAGTTGTGGAGGCCTGCTATCAAAGTGATAATACGGACACGGTGATATAATACTACTTACGCAATACCTACACTCACAACTTTTCAAAATTGAGCAAACAGGCTAAAAATCTGTTAAAATGAAAGAAACATTCAAACTATTCCTTAATTATTTATTTTAGAACAGCTATTTTTGCTCTGACCTGGACGTCTACCACTTTCTCTTAAGGTAGCAAAAAGATACTACAAACCTGTGATTCCACCCAGGAGAAAGATGGAGACGATCCAAGCTGCTTCATCATCTGTGATGGGACGTGAGAGGACCGTCTGGTTTTCATCTCGCAATTTGACCACCATGGGCGATGCCCATACGTTGTTCATACCCAATAATACGACATTGAAAAGGGCTGGAAGAATACAAAAATATTTTTATGGCCCTGGTATAAATCAGAATTTACAAAACTATTATAATCATTCTTCAAATCAAATTCAATCTTAAATGGATGCCAGTTAATTCTCAAATATTTCAGCAAAGCACAAAAATTCCTAACAAAAATGATGAAATTATGCGATGAAAGTAGCGAAAACAACAAACCTATCTGAATACACGTGTACTGCCTCATCACAGGGGACAAAAAAGATAATTTCAACTTCACGTTTTTTGATTCCGACATCTTTATTTTGTTTTTTATTTTTTGTATTTTTTTCACCAAGCAGAGAGCTGCCTTTACTAAACCCGTTTACACTTTAGTGATAAGGCAATAAAATCTTGATGATGTTTTTCAATAATTTTTAAATCAATGTCGGTGATTTAAATCTAAGATAGTGGATAAAAATACTATAAAGGAGCAAAGCTAAGAAATTGCCATTTGTTTTAGTCTTGATTTAGGAAGGAAAAATATAAAAAACATGGATTTTATAACGTAACTTTAGTTTTAAAGTACTACAAGAATAAACAAAAAGTAAGCATTGCATTATGCAATAAAAAAATGTCCATACTAATAATATAAAGTCAAAACGTCTGGAGTCTGTTACCTTTCATGCAGTAACGGCTAAACGAATCTCAATAAAATTCGGCAGGGAGATTGACGGTACCCCAGGGATACATATAGGCAAATTTTTATCTTGAAAAAACGCGAGCGAAGCCAGTGGCGGAAGCTAGTTCTTAATATTTTACCACATAGGCGGCAAACAAAAATATTGTGCATTTTTATTTTTTTAAAAAAAACCTCGGAAAACGTCGGATCACATAAATCATGAACCGACCGACTGGTTTACATATTATTTTATTATTTTGCAGCTGTTTAAAGGGCATAGTCTTCGCTAATATAGACGAGATATTTATTTAGCTGCACAAATATATCTGGTCGCATAGTTTAATGAATAAATGATTGCTCAGTTTAGTTCTTATTATTATTTATTTATTTTAAGCCGTTATTGTCCCACTGCTGGGCAAATGCCTCCCCTCCTCGCGATCCAACGCTAGTTAAAAAGGTTAGTTCTTAGTTTTTATTATATTGAGGTAATAACTATCCAACTATGATATTGACTAACTGCGAGTTATAGGTATTTTGTAAATTATAATATTATTAGCTTTCGCCCGCGGCTTTGCTCGCGTGGTACCATGATAAAAAGTAGCCTATACGTTATTCCAGTACACATACTATGTGTATTCCAAGTTTCATCAAGATCCGTTCCGTAGTTTTTACGTGAAAGAGTAACAAACATCCATCCATACTTACAAACATTCGCGTATATAATATTAGTAGGATATTATAAGGTACATTTTAAAAATAATACGAGATATAAGTATTTCTTTGTGAAACATACTGTACATAAATCGGTGTGATTATTTGTACTCATTTGATTTTTAATAATACCCTCAATCGTACCGTAATATTATCTTCTAATCAGTTTAATAGTAATCTTGTATATTTTAGATAAAAATCTAATCGAGCACAGTGCAGAGTGCAAGTATAGATTTTGAAGTGGGTTACAAGGTATAACCTTGGACAGTCCAAGATCCTATACACCAGCCAAACTTGTCGTGTTCTTGAGTGGAGACCACGACTCGGTAAACGTAGTGTAGGACGCCCTCCGACCAGGTGGGATGACGACCTGCGAAAGACTGCAGGTAGATGCAGGATGCGGCAAACTGAAGACAGGGCGCTATGGCGCTCTTTGGGGGAGGCCTATGTCCAGCAGTGGACTGCTATAGGCTGATGATGATGATATTTTTTGAAGGAAGTATTACAAATCGACCATTACTGTAAAATCCGTATAAAAAGAACAAACGAGATGATGAAACTAGTTTTAGGATAATAATGGGCAGTTTGTTTGCAAACATTCTACGTCGAGTTTGGCTGGTGTATAGTAAGCCTATGTTAGTACAGTAGCCTTGAACGTGTTTGTTAGTAAAAATAATTAGATTTTTTGACAAAACTAAAAACAGACTTCATATTCCTTAAGATTTACACTGTTTTTAGGTTTTGCGGGATAAAAACGAATCCCTCGGGAATATAATTTTTATGAGACCATCTTATCATTATCTATACAATAGCAAAATAATCACTGAATTTGGTCGACTATTGATGGAGTTATCGACGAATATACATACTTCTATATGAAAAGACTATGCATGCAGCTGAACATAGAACCTAATTTTTGAAGTTAGTTTTATAAAAGAAACCGCTTCTAAGTGATAAGGCCGCCTATCGTACTTTTATGTTTGATGTTAATGTTTATATTTTTTGTTAAATTTTGTGGTGTACAATAAAGAGTTATGTGGCGCGGTGGGCGATGGTCCGCCTGCGACGCAGGAGGTTGCGGGTTCGATTCCCGCCTCGGACCAATTGTTTGTACGATCTGCAGATATTTGTTCCGGGTGTTCTGGTCGTTTTCTATGTATAATAAAAAATAACTATCTATGTAATGTATTGTATTATGTATATCAGTCATCTAGTATCCATAACACAAGCTCAGCTTAGCTTGGGGCTAGATGATGCTGTGTGAATTGTCCAGTATTATTTATTTATTATTTATTTTTATTATTATTTATGTATTGTATTTATAAAAAAGTATAAAAGCGCGCCTCGCGTGAACGTTGGAAATTTGGGAAAAGCTTAATTTGGAAAGCACTCATCTTTAATTTATTTGGACTGACTTTGATCTCTTGGCGTCAAGTAGACTAACTGGAGTTCATTTCTTCAAACCAAAACTAGTTTAATTTTTGACTGCCGTTTTTTTTCGACGACTGCGATCTTTTTTTTAACCTAAAAAATTCGTACTGCCCTCTACACAGCGGTTGTGTTGCGCCGCACATGCGTTTCATTTTTTCATTTCGTTCGAAAGATATTACAGCTCTGCTGAGTCACAAAGATCTGTATTTTTCTCAGCCGCTGCGCTAGTGTGGATTTACGCATATTAGTCACTTGTAGAAAACTCATACCGTGCGTTTTCAGCAGTCTAAGTGTTAATTGAATAAATGAGGCACAAAGTGATTTGTTTGATAAAAGGAATAACGTAGCGTCACGTGCCTGCATTCGGGCGATATATGCAGCTCTACTGTGTTATTCCACCAATGTATTATGTACCATGTCGTATGTGAATAAATATTACTGAATTACTGAATTATCTAATTTGACTAGTGCGTCATGCTAAAGTCATTTCAAACGGTTTGAAATGACTTTAATATTAATAACCATGATAGTTTCAAAAGTTTTAGTGCGTCATGCTTTCGCAAAGCCTCGTTTTCCACGCGTAAAACTTTATTTTCGAGTATCAATCAATTTTACAGTCTACAAGTACAGTTACAGTACCATAACATGAAGCTAGAGGTTTAGTATGCTTAGAAAGTACTATGGTATATATTCCCTGCTAATCATCTTAAGGGTCCGGCGACCCTCGCTTGCAAAAATCGCTCCGAATATCGCTGTCCCTGTTTAACCCTTGCGCCGCACCCCATGCGTGCGCGATAGCAATATTAGCCGTTAAAAATTTGGCTTGTTCCGTAATACCAAAAATTATGACTGAAAACTTTTTGTATTCTTCACAAAGTATTGTTATTCTGTCACTAGACAATATAAGCTATGTTCCTTAATAAATAACACGTAAGATATTGATGTTTTGAATACGAAACAAATAGCAAGAAAACTTGTCCATTTTCGCATAAAAATGTGCAAAATGAGATTGGCTTTCATTTCATTTTAGGTATTTTAAGTATATCGAAAAAAAAAACTATTTGGGAACCTAGATAAATACTATTTTAACACAAATAATGCAATATTATAGTGGAAATATGCTTGAATTAGAAATAATTTTGGTATTACGTTTGTATGAAGAATTCGTCCCTCCGGAGGCCCCTTAACTTCACTACTTTCTACTTTTACAGTGCTATACCTTTTTTGTAGCACTTGGCGTTAAACTTTTGAGTTTAAGGACAGGTGAGTTGTAGGGAATTTCTTACTTTTCTAAAGTTATTTCGGCATATAGTTTATTCAAAGAATTAAAGAATGTTTTTTTATATTATCTGATGTATGGCAAGTTAATTTGTGGGAGGGAGATGTCCGCAAATTGCTTTTTCTTGGATTTCATCAGAAGAAGGGTTTAAGGAATTAAATAAATATTGCTGGACGATACAAATATCATCATCTAGCCCCAAGCTAAGCAGATATTGTGTTATGGGTACTAGATGACTGATTATATTTAATACATTACATAGATAGATTTTTTTTAGTCCGGATTTAAAACAATTGTTGGGCGCCTTTTCCTAATATTTAAAGGTTAATTTTACCAAACGTTTCGACTTGAAATTTATAGGGCAAACAAGGCATAAGATGAGACCCCACGTTTAAACTAGAAGAGCCTCAAAACTCAGCAATTTCCTTCCGTAAGACCGTCCGAAATTTGACCTATTGGCCGACTTTAAGTCATTTGGATACTAGTACGTCAGCTATAAAGAAACACTTGTAAAAACACTGTATCTCACGTGATTCTTATAAAAGCTTTTGTATAATTGTTCTTTTATAGAAATTGTACTGCAGGACCTTTGGTCAGTTTTTTTAAATATTTTGTATTTTTGTATCACAAAGGTCTTTAAAGACCTCACGCGGTTGACTGAAGGCTCACAACCAAAATGCCCTTTTGCCCAAAGGGTTTACACCTTTTTTTTTACACACACATTATTGATTTAGATTGTATTATTGGTTTGTATTTTACCTGTCTTGCCCCTTAAGGCTCGGAGTAAACGGGCCACCGACCACAGCCACAGGTCGCCAGCAATAGCGGCTTAACACACTTTTTGTATAAACGCACTGCACACGTGTACCTGATGGCGGCCACTCGATACAGCAGTGTCCGCGACTCGCCACTTATTGTCGCTGCGGACCACATAGTACGCCGACACACTCCACTTGCGCTGCTCCACCCCAAACCGAAAGATTACAAAAATTTGGCAGCTTCCGAACACCGGTGGCTGTCGCCCACTTCTGCCACTGTTACAAAAGTGGCGGTAGCGCGCGGCAGCCACCGGTCGCTGTGGTCGGTCGCCCATTTGCGCCGAGCCTAACGGTTCGCTCATACGTATAAGAAGACCACTCATTAATTCAGAGGTAAACTAGGTAAGCGTAAATTATCGAATGTCACAGCGCTAGACATGTTTATAGTGAGTTCTGTCGTTTATGAGTGAAGTTTTAGTACAATGACCTGATCCTAGGCTCGACCTAAGATTTATAGGCCTCCAGACCTATTTGGGTCGCCTGATGTTAATGCCTTTACATGAATTACCTTGGTATCAAGTATTTGGTTTTCGGGTCATGTTAACTTCACAAAGCAGATTTCATTTGAATTCATTCGATACGAGTTTTTAAGCAGCCTCATCGCAAATGCGTTTCCTGGATAAATAGTAAATTAAAGGATATAAATTATTATATTATTATTATTATTATATTAGCCCGGGGTGTCCCACTGCAGGGCAAAGGCCTCCCTCCCCTTCTTCCACTCATCTCGGTCCTCAGCAAGGAGAACCCACTCCTTATTGTATAGATCGAGCTCATCCCGCCATCTCCGCCTAGGCCTTCCTCGTCGCCGTTGTCCGTCCGGGACCCAGTCAGTGGCGATCTTCGCCCACTGCTGGTCTGACATACGCCACACATGTCCAGCCCAGTCCCACTTGAGGACATGTGTAATATAAATTAGGTAGGGAATATAAATTATGTACATAATATATTCCCAAGTTAAATAAAACGAAACTTTTATTAATTAATTCAGACTTGATTAGCCATGAAGTCGTTTAAAGGCTACGGACTGACAGTTAGCTACTTTGGCATATAATATATTAGATATGTCTTTGTATTCGATTTATTATTCTGACTAGACTAGACAACTCTATTTTGTTTCTATTTAGGGGTTTTTAATAGGTTGTCTCAAACGCATTTTACATTATGCTTTTTATTTATTACTAGTCTCGATCGTGTTTTGTCATGTGTGCTTTTTATAAAGTTGGTTTACATCAAACATTAAAATTTTATAATTCCTGTTTCTTCTTGCAGCATTCATTATAATCTTTACTTTCTGCTAGTCTTGATCCCATGAATGCAATAGCCCCTATTCTTATACATTAGTACCGATACGACCCCAGTAAGATGTCTTCTGTCCTTTCAACTGATATCTATCATCTGAGAAAGTAGCTAAGTAGCTTTTAGCCGTTTCCACGGCATTTAATTCAAAGGTGTTAATTTCGTCCCTTCGTTAACCTCCATTCGCTTAACTAAATACGATCTTATCACCTCCCATTACAGTAGCTTTTTGATCATTTATTTTCAGTACGTGTGTTTGGTCTTTTCTCTCTTCTATTGTATTATTATGAACAACGTATTCGGTGTTATCGTCTTTTGCTTGGTAACTAGTTTGCGCTTTAGTTTCGTTAATTAATTGTACTTTCACTATATTAACACCTTGAAAGCTATGTTATTTATGGTGGGGTTATTAAGGGCGTCTAATCGTATCTTTAGTAAGTAAGACCATTGGGTGTTTCTTTGGTGTTCACTTGTGTCGTTTTAATCGATAATTATTAAAACTGAGAGAATGAAACTTACAGTGATAGGTCTATATTCATTGGCGAGTCAGTAATTAGATGATCACGATGAACAGACTGTCATTGATCATTTAAGACTGATTGGACTTTATCCACTGCTCGAATAGGCCTCCACAGTCTTGCCACTCCCTACACTCCTGACCTAGTCTACTCTAGAAACGCGATGTTTGCGATATCATCTGCCCACCCATCCCAGAGCAAGTGAAATCTTAGTAACTAAGTAAAGTAGGGGCTTCTGAGTTTTCCTTTCTTACGAAAACGTAGATTCGTTTTCGTTGCCAAAGTCTAACTAAAATTATTCCCACGTCTCACGAAAGTAAGAGGGGTCGTGATTTACAATCTACATTATCTTTTAAAATCATCATCATCTATTTAAAGAAATAGTAAATTGAGCAAATCCGAAATATCCTTACACGTTGTTGATTTGTGTATTATGCAGCTTTATATGCCTCCTTATAATTTGTACTGATACGCACACAAAATTGCTATTCAAATTCCTCTAGGATAAGGTGTGCCCGTTATTCAATCGAATTGGCTTCCTTATAGTCCAGTTATTGCGCATATCAACGACTATAAATCTCTTCTTACATCTTGTTTTCACTTATTGTAGCTATTATCGATACTCGTATTTTACAAGGGAAATCGATTTAGTATCGAATTGTATATCGATTACTCGTGAGTTGAATTATTCAGTAGAATCCGTCCATGAAAGTAGCTATTCCAATTATTTTATGCAAGTAATTGCCCGGGACTTTGTTCACGGTGGGTGAAATTTGTTGATACTGTCAGTAAGATATTTCTGAAATGTTTGTAGATCCTGGTTTATACTACATTTTGGTTGTTTGTGGAACCCTTTTCAGAATAATTTCGTTTTAAATTCAAGGTTTGTGCTGGTTTTGAAACGACTGAAAAACTAGGACGGTACGGATAAGATATCCTATGGCACTGACTTAGTCACTGTTAGACTCAATGTCCCTAATTAAATTAGAATTAAAAAAAGGACGGTACGATACGGTAATAAGCCACCTGATTTTGTTTTTACTTGATGCAGTTTTAAATAATGAATGAATATCTAACTCTATAAAGGACGATAAAGTACTCGTATATGTAAAAAACATCTCTACATAATGTGGTAACTTAAAGTTATAGGGTTTCTTTGGATAAACGGCTGACAAAAATCTCTCACGATGACTAACGGAAATGCAACCTAAAAACTAAATGTAAAAGGTCTATCATACATTCCATGTATAAATACAATACATGGACCAAATCAATGCTAATACCCGTGCCCAACCTTGTTCCTACTTCGAAGCTATTATGGTCCGGGAGCCAGCTTTGGTCAATTATTTCCACCCGAGCGAAAATTCGTAAAATGCATTCATAATATTAATCCCTAATGCATATCACGAAGTTTTGCTTGGGAGGGACGAAAATCTGTCACTGGCTCCCGGACCATTAGTTTCATTGTGAATTGTTTGACATTCTAGTTTTTAATGTAAGCGAGCAGGGTTTGAAATCGATTGCGGATATTGATTCTAATCGTACTGATACTGCTCGATCCCTAAATAAGGGCCTGACCACACTAATGAGATCATAAATAGTACTCGCCATGTTTGGCTGAAGATAGGCGATTAGATTCAACTTGTGATTACTCAGCTGGCTTGGCTAATAAAGCTAGAAACAGACTGGTCCCAGTGGTCCCCCGTATGCAACGTATGCGACGCATTATAATTAATATTGAGAGACCTTGACCGATATGTGGAGACCACGACTCGGTAAACGTAGTGTAGAACGCCCTCCGATGGGATGACGACCTCCCTGGATGCGTGAAGCTGCAGACAGGGAGCTAAGGCGCTATTCGCCCGGGTGGACTTTTGTTTCATAAACATTTTGCGATGAACGAAGATTAAATGGTATCTTTACGCACGAAATGGTCTTTAAATTTTTCGGGTTAATAACCTATGACACTCACACAATAACGATTTGAAAGAGGCTTTCTATTGGTAAAAGAATGTTCAAAATCGGTTCTGTAAATCTAGAGATTACCCCCCTATACAACCTCACAATCTTTAACTCTTTATAATATTAGTATAGAAGTATAGATAAAGATGTAGGGCCTTGATAAATCATAGGAGCAAACTGTAATGCGACATGCTGCATTGAATTACTATGAATATGGTCTTTCACACACAGGCTTTCCAAACGTGGGTCAAACCCAAAGGTTTGGCCCTTTCTCGGTTTGCCAAGAAAGCATATCTTATAATAATAATAATAATGCTGGACAATTCACACAGCATTATCTAGCCCCATGGTAAGCAGAGCTTGTGTTATGGGTACTAGATAACTGATATACATAATACAATACATTACATAGATAGATATTTTTTATTATACAAGAAAACGACCAGAACACCCGGAACAAATATCTACAGATCGTACAAACAATTGTTCCGAGGCGGGAATCGAACCCGCAACCTCCTGCGTCGCAGGCGGACCTTCGCCCACAGCGCCACATCGGTCGTCGATATAATAGTAGGTGTACCCTGTAGCTACCTATATTGTTGTTAGGGGTTGATATGATACTGATAAAACTTAAAAGTTATAATGACAAATTCACACGGAGGTTGTTTGTAGATGTGTCTTTATTGATATAAGTATGTAATGTACATGAAAATGGTGATAATTCTGGTGTGGTGCATACAGCACAAATTTAATACGTTTAGGTGCCTAATTAGACTAGATAGATATCCCTATATATTATATATAACCTATCTATCTAATTAATAAACTTTGTATTAAGCTGTGGCTGGCCGACATGTCTAAAATATCTGAGTACTAGCTGTGCTCCGCAGCTTCGCCCACGTGTAAATCTATGTGGTGTTTAAACTTCCTCTTGAATCACTATACATATATATTAAAAATTCCGCATCAGAATCTGTTGCGTAGTTTTGAAGATCTAAGCATACAAAGGGACATCCACTAGTGGACAAAAAATTGAAGTGAACAGTAAAATAATTTTATTTGATAATAATTTATATATAAAATATGTCTTGTCTAAGTGCTTATTTTGTAAGCCTAAAGAAATAAATGATTTTTTACTTTACATACAGACAGCGAGAAGCGGCTTTGTAGTGATATACGTACCTATATAGATATACATACCTATATAATGTGAGGGTTGGCCCTTACAGAAGGTTGATGTAGAATTATTTGCCAGCGCGAAATAATGGAATCGAATTTGGGTTTAACGAAAACATTTGAAGTACAAAGTCAATCAGCAATCAAATGTAACAAATTAACAACGATGTAAAATATGACCGGAACATCTTGTCGACAAAAGCATACAAGTCGTAAATGTTTCCTTCAGGCGCGACAGGATGTCGTACAATGCGCACCGGATGTTGGCAGAGACCTTGTGGGACATAGCTCGATGCAAACATTCGTTATGATAATAAAGGGCCAACTTTGAATTCACAGTCTCAGTAATAACAAATTATCGACGACCGATGTGGCGCGGTGGGCGAAGGTACGCCTGCGACGCAGGAGGTAGCGGGTTTCATTCCCGCCTCGGAACAATTGTGTGTACGATCTGCAGATATTTGTTCCGGGTGTTCTGGTCGTTTTCTATGTATAATAAAAAAATATCTATCTATGTAATGTATTGTATTATGTATATCAGTTATCTAGTACCCATAACACAAGCTCTGCTTACCATTGGGCTAGATAATGCTGTGTGAATTGTCCGGCATTATTTTTTATTTATTAATACATACTAATATTATAAAATTTATAAAAAACATCTAAACTGTAACATCTGATGTTAAAGTTTAGAATCCAAACTTTAGGTGATTAGAGGTTTCGTGTGTCCCTACACACACGAAACATCAGTCAGCTGCGAAATATGTATGCGGAATTGTATATATATCCCAAAATTTCATACTTTTGGGATATAGTATATAAGTTATTATCTAATGACAAGTACACCAACTACATTTCAAATGAATGTAGCCATCGTTATCGTCAAAAATCGATATACCATTAAGCAAAATTATGTTTTTCGGGTAAACCGACCACGCAGCAGATATGCATTTAGCTGCGGTTGCGAGTAGGGAAATGCGTATTCGCTCGCGGTTGCCTATATGTACTCAGTTCGCGATCGGCCGCCTTAGTCGAGGGTTCAAATCACATACCATTATACCATAACTTTGGCGGCAGTAGTATATAGTGTCATGTGAATGTAGTCTATACCATAAACCAGCGACCTTCCTTGACCACTAACCTACACCGTACTACCTACCAACCTCAAAGGGCTGTTTGGAGATCCACCAGTACCATCTACCACAACCTCCAACCACAACGCTTTTCATATGTAGTCACGGTTTTGAGATATGTATGTATCATGGATATTAGATAATAATATGTAATCATGATAATTTATACATGAAATCAACAACATATTTCAAGTTTTCAATTACATATCGAAAATTCGTTTATATTCACGTACTTTTTATTTTAAGTACTCCGCCGTATGACGTAATCACATACTAAAAATGTTGTTAAAACAGATTAAAAATACTGAAAAATTTGAATTGAATTTAAACATTTATTCCTACTGATTTTTACCTAAGTAACTTTATAAATAATATATTATGTATTTCGATAAGTGTTTCGATTTGTTCTCATACAACTACAGTTAGGTAAATACCGTATGACAATGGTTTCATTTATTACCCCCCAATTTACTTCTCTTATCATTGACACCGATGCCCACTGCGTGTAATTAGGTCACACACGTTTGACACATAGATTACCCATCACCTGTGTGCATTGTTTGCCTGACAACCCGTTATTATACTACCTTACCTACCTTATAGCATATTGTTGTGGTTATTAACATAAAGTTGTTGCTGCAATCATAAAATGCAATTATTAAAAAAGCCATATTTTTCTTAGCGTATGGAAAATTTTGCGCTGGCGAGACAACAGTGCTTCGCTGTGTCATTTATTTGAATTTTAAAAGTATATGTACATAAGGTATTGTTAGAAAGGGGAACTTATATCAAATGTTTTGTACATATGTATATCTTTATGCACGAAAAAGTCTTTTAATTATTCTAAAGCCTAAATTTTCAAATAACGTAGCTTTCTAATGGTAAAATAATTTTCAAAATCGGTTCAGTGGATCCAGAGATATCCCCCTACATCCTTAGAAACTTTATTATCTCTTTATAATATTAAAATAAGAAAACCTTAGAGACATCTGTGCTTTATAAAATTCTATGATTCTTAAAGCTTGACTATTAACGCCATTAGGCTTCAAGTATTATGAAACCTTCCTATAGGCAGTGAAAGAGAACTTGGGTATATCCACGCTCAGGCCTTCCTAGAGTTTATCCCCTTTTAATGATAGTTTGAGCTATCTATTTTGACGACCGATGTGGCGCGGTGGGCGAAGGTCCGCCTGCGACGCAGGAGGTTGCGGGTTCGATTCCCGCCTCGGAACAATCGTGTGTACGATCTGCAGATATTTGTTCCGGGTGTTCTGGTCGTTTTCTATGTATAATAAAAAATATCTATCTATGTAATGGAAGCCTGAAGTGGAACTGGGCCGGACACGTCTGCCGTATGTCCAGCGACTTGTGGGCAAAGACCACCACGGAGTGGAGCCCACCCAACGCTAAGAGGCGACGTGGAAGGCCCAGGATGAGATGGCGCGACGAGCTCGAGGTACATCTTCCATCATGGCCTGTTGCGGCGTTGGATCGTGAGGAGTGGAAGAAGAAAAGGGAGGCCTTTGCCCAGCAGTGGGACAGTAGTGGCTTAAAATAAATAAATAATAATGTAATGTATTGTATTATGTATATCAGTCATCTAGTACCCATAACACAAGCTCTGCTTAGCTTGGGGCTAGATGATGCTGTGTGAATTGTCCAGCATTATTTATTATATTATTTATTTATATCTCGATCAATATTAGCTGGCCAATAACTCCATTACGCAATGAGTTGTTGGCCAGGGAAGTCATGTAACACTAGTTATGGTTAATTGATTTAAAATGGTCCGATTTAATGGATAAGGGCGAATATTGAGAAGGAAATGGTTAACTGTGATTTTGAGATAATTGTGGGGTTCGACGAGTTTACCCAGTTTTGTTTATGGTAGTACCTGATCGTAAACCAGAAAAGAACCACCCGCGCTGATGGTTGTGCAATTTTGAAATTACAGGCACAGTGTGGCACATTACTTCAGACACCATGGCAGCTGGCAAGCTTTTAATTCTTTGTCCGGGCCACTTGATTAATTCAAAGCGTCTTAAGTTTTTAACCTACACCACGGGACACCAACAATCACTCCTTCCGAACTTCGCAATTGAATCGTTATCGCCCTCTATAGTCATAATCATTATATGTGCCAACTATCGTCATTAATATCTACATAAACTACGGCCACACTATCGCGATAACGCGAAGAGTTGCTCTGTCGCCACAAGCCTGACCAAGCAATTTGTCCTAACGCGAATCATCGTCGCGAAAAAGAATGCCATACGCGCCGCGCTGTCGGTAAATGTCATGCGCGCTGCAAATGGTATTTAAACAGCCCCGTACCACGGTCACTACACTCACTACCCAGCTTAATGTCATTCAACCACCTCGCAACCAGGGGCCAGAGACATTAATCTTATCATTCAACCACCTAGAAATAAAAATAAATTGCTATTCAGTAACATTTCCTTCCCAACTCTGGTTTTAAATTGCAACTTGACGCATCCGTCTCCATGCTTCGCTGCTTGCCGATGAGGGGTACTGTTATAATTGGCTAGATTTGACGTGGGTCTACGCAAGCGCGTCGCTTTTCAGTTTTAATATCATAATTTTGAATAATTTATTAAATAATGCTGAAAATACCACACATCATCTTCGAGCTAGAATGTTTAACTAAATTAAAGCTATATTTTTAACTAAAACTCGATTTATTCAGTGAGTTACTCATTAGCGTGATAACTTTTATTTCTCTATGCTTATAAATAATAATATAAGAGTAGAAAATAATTTTTAACTTATTCTCAAATTTCTTAATTCTTAAGAAATTAAATGATATTTGATATCGAATGAATGTTTGCAGCGCATTAAGTTCGTAAAATAATTTCGAATATAATTTAAAATTAATTAAATTGAAATTTATTTATATGATGTTAAATAATTTAAAACTTGACCGAAGATCATTATGAAATTGAATAAAATAGGATTAGGTAATGTTATTCTATCGGACGTTTAAATGTTATTTACCAATAAAAAGCAGAACCGCATTTTTCAAGCGTAAAGGTCAGACAACATTTTTTACATTATACCTATTAACGTCGTCTAAAAACAACTTATATGCCCGCTCATTTTAATGTTAGAAAACCTACCGGCGCAGTACTGAAGATCAAAACACGGTTTTCAATCTACTCGTCAGATCTTTACTGTTTATTTGCTATTTTATCCTTGTATAACTGTGGCTAAGTCTAAGTTCATCTTCATCTGAACCTAGTGTTATTACTTTCACCCTTGACTTGTTTTGTTGCCATTAGTAATTTATGTGTCTGAAGTCGTCAAAGCTTATTCTGTTATGTAGGTACTCAGTTGAAACAAACGTGTGCCTTTACTGACCCAACGCTTGACATAATATAAAGTAATCACGAAATCTCTATAAATCGTCAATCATATTTTGGCTACTCCGCTCTCAGAAGAAGCCCTTGTTATAATTCGTTGATTTAGGAATTAAGCGTAGATACTAAGTAAATTAAGTATACTTTCCACGGTGACATAATAATGTTGATTAAACACTCTTTAATCAATATGGATTTAAAAAAAAATACAACCAATGATAGTAGGGGCGGTGCCCTGGCCACTGATGGTCTCTCGCGTCCGCATATTTTTATTTTATTTTATGTCATTGATTTGTGATTGAGTATGTAAATTTTAATGTTATCTTTTTTATGAGTCCTGTGCTCGAAATAAACAATTTTTATTTTTATTTATTTATTTACAGTGCTCATGGTCAGTGCAACGCTATAGTTATTGGCGTCACCTCATTAGTACACAACGTAAAAGCAGCAGAACTGTGACCTAGCTACGAGTTGTTTTAAATCAGGAAGTAATTTTTTTGTCTACATAGTACCTATTCACGAAATGTTTGTCCATCATAATAACACAAGCTCTGCTTACCTTGGGGCTTGTCCAGAATTAATATTATATTTATTATCTTGTTGTATATATACATTATAGTGTTAGGTAAATTGTTGTATAGGTAGGTAGGTATAAATACATATAATAATGTAAGTTTGTTATGGATGGGCGATGTGGTCGCTGAGCGACAAAGTCCCTTTACATGTTTTTTGTAATAAAATAATAAACCAACGGTAGAATAATGAAACTATTAATGCAAGGATCTGATTTCAAATTGCACTATCTGATAGTGCATGTAATTGAAGAAAAGAGGCGACCAAACGTTAAAATTTAGAACGATGATGGTGATAAAATATAAAATAAATAATGCTGGACAATCCACACAGCATTATCTAGCCCCATGGTAAGCAGAGCTTGTGGTATGGGTACTAGATAACTGATATACATAATACAATACATTACATAGATAGATATTTTTAATTATACATAGAAAACGACTAGAACACCCGGAACAAATATCTGCAGATCGTACACACAATTGTTCCGAGGCGGGAATCGAACCCGCAACCTCTTGCGTTGCAGGCGGACCTTCGCCCACCGCGCCACATCAGTCGTCAAATGATGAGATGATATACCACTGTGTGTAAAAGCTGTTGCGTCTTTTCCCGCATTGTGACATCTGTGACCAAAGGCTGCCACAGGTTGTCACAGAAGCAATCATTTGCATTGATTGAGCAACAAAGAAAGTCTTGTAGGTACTTTCCAATTTCTGTTGTCAAAGGTTTCAAACCCTTTAGATCCCTTTCTTGCTTACATCGGGGTCGTAATCGTATGCAAATATTATGATTATGCTAAATTTATGTTTAAGACGTACTTAACAGTCGTCGCGTCGTGACTATGAAATCATTATTTTAATTTGCAAGTGCCTGTATTGAGACTTGCAAGATAACCTAAGGTGTTTGCACATTGGCAAGACAACAGGTGTCCCATACACCTAGGCCAATCGCTATGCCTCTGGTAGAAATGTCATATAACTGAACTAGATGCGCCCCACGGCTTAGCCCGCGTGGAAATCTATGTGTCAAATGGTTTATAAACCTTCCTCTTGAATAACTCTATCTAAAAAACCGCGTCAAAATCGTGTAGTTTTAAATATCTAAGCATACATCGGGACAGACAGAGAGAAGCGACTTTTTTATACTATGTATAGTGATAATCTAGCTTATAAACTCTAGTGTTTCTAAATAGGATATTTACGTGAGATGATTATTATACGTATTTAAGGGATTTTTCGCGGAGAGAAGAGCATCTATATATCTATGATAAACTATGCACGGTGTCTAAGCCAATTCAATTTGATAACTAAAATAGCCACGCGACCTCTCGCATCTATTTTGTAATGTTGGTAGCAGGAGGAGTAATTAACACGACTGTAGTAAGTTGAATACTGAATATTTATTGAGTTAAAACATGCCTTTTTATACTATAGATTTACCTCTAATTTGAATTTATTAATTCCTTATTTTTGTAACATAAAATGATATTCTATTTTTATATCTAAAGATTCACCGTAAGTAATCCGATATGTTTGACATTTAATAAAATATAATTCTATTTTTCCTTATCTCTGAAGTAAGTCATTGAGTGACGTCTATGTTCGGTACCTACTAATACGTTAGGTACCTACACCACAATTCAGTCAAGTTAATTTTTTTAGAAAACGATTTTGCGGTTATTAACTGAAGACACATATTGGCACCAATTCTCACCAAAGGCTGGCCTTCCAGTTTCTGGCCACTGGACCAATGTGGCCCTTATCTGAAAACCTATAAGGGAAGTCGTTTCATAAGCTTGGAAGTTATGGTGACTGAAATGACATAGGAAATGAAAATATATTAACTATTTACGCTTATTGGTTTGTTTCGATAACTACCTAGGTTTTGTTCTATGGTTTCGTTATACCTCTCTACTCCATAGTTAGTAAGACAGTTTTACAAACACTTTATTCGATTAGTAGTTTCTGCCCGCGACGTCGCACGCGTTGTTTCTATGGAAACGTTTTAAGTTTAATTTCTATCCCATGGGAACTGATTTATGGGATTAAAAAAGCCCGTGTTTAATTCCAGGCTTAGGGCTATATCTACGCAAAATTTAAGCCTGATCCGTTCAGTATTTATGGCGTTAAGAAGTAACAAACATCCATACAAACTTTCGCGTCTATCATATTAGTGTGATGAATATAAATCATGAATAATGATAATAAATCTTGGGTTATCTCTTTATTATCCGTATAAAATAACCGTTTTGATTTTATCTTGAAGTTGTAACTGTGACCGCTTTCTCGTTACATGGTTGACGTGAATTTTATAACTTAACCAGAACCTAAAAAGAAGGATTTATAACAGTAAGCATCATTGAACTCCGAAAAATGATGCGCCATGCGCTTCAGAGTCCATTTTAAATTATTTATGTATTTATAATGCTTTATTGTCTCACGCAAAGACAGATAATAATACAGAAATAAATGCTTAGAGTATAGACAAAGTACAAAGGCCCTATGAGCGAGCTCTTCTAGGCAACCTTCTTATGCTATCAGGTGTGGCCGGGTGTCCTCGCTCACAAATACCTATGTAGGTATTTATGAGCGGCGGTTTGTGGGGGGAGGGGGGCATGTTCTGCCGTGGATGTCCACGGCAGAACAAGCCCTCCCTGGGTCTGCCATAAGCACCACACTTGCTACACGGATATGTGATCGCAGTAGTGAACGGAGGTGTTAAATAAAACACAGAAGGATGCTTCTTCACTTACTCTGGTAGTTTTCACGTATTCGTCTCTAACGGTATCCACGTGCTGGAGGAGTCGATACGTACGCTGCGACTGTCACGGCCATCTCCGCCACAAAAATTCGGACCCCACTATCAGCTTTTGACCGCATCATCACTAGACCCACTAGTCAAATGGACTAGCCAAATCAATTGCAGACAAGCAAGGACGGCACTCCCATCAACATCACCGAAGGTAACAAAACGCTTACTAAATCTGAATAGATTGGACCTACGTGTCCTTGTGGGAACACTAACAGGACACTGTCCACTAAACAAACACTTATTCACCATTGAAGCGACGGATAGCCCTCTCTGTAGAGGATGCCTCAGCAACGACGAAACAGTTTCCCACGTAATCCTGGAATGCGAGGGAGTATTAGCACAACGTATAGAAATCCTCAACTTGCCGAGGTCGCTCCGCGAAGCCTGTGAAGACCCCAGGAAGATTCTGCGCTTCTGGACGGAGCTAGGCTGGCTATGCTAGCAAACTACTACGCATAAAGGACCAACTGGAGTCCAAATGCGGAAAATGGAGTACCCCCTGAACCTGAACCTGAGACCCACTAGTCAAGATTTGCATAATTTCGCCGTTTGATTCTCTGCAGACAGCGACTGCAGTTGCTTACAAGTATAATATATGTAGGTAACCAAGTCCAGTATTAGATCTACACGTTCATATCGCTAAAACATCAGAAACGGAAACTTAACCCTAACTTAAACTTACTAAACGTGTTAAAAGGGAACTTATCATACATCTTTAGTTTATACGATGAACTCTGATCCGCACGTTTTGGAAACCGTCGAAATACCAGCGGAACGTGATTGTTTCCCGTATTATGTGTGGTGTTACGCGGCTTGTTTCGTGTGGTATTTATTTCATCATTATATTAGCCCATACACGTCCACTGCTGGCAATAAACTTCCATCGTACGATACCACAGACCTCCATTCACCGACTCCCTGCGACCGCTACGATGTCGTCAATTCTTCGAGAGGATGGTCTCCCAACATTCCGTTTCGCGTTGCATCGCGGTCACTGGAGACCTTTGCTCCTCAGTGGTTATCAGTTCTAAGAGATATATGAAGCTATTTATATTATTATACGAGGAATTTGTTTATCACACTAATATTATAAATGCGAAACTTTGTGTATTTGGTTGCATGTTTGGATTTTTGTTACCTCTTCACGCCAAACTTACCAAACAGATCGGGCTGAAACTTTGCGTAAAGGTGGATCTAGGCCTGTATTTTTTTCTACATATTAATGTTATTCAGTTTTCAGTTACATATAAAGCACAGTTTTCCATACATACCATCGTTATCCTTCAAATGAATTGCAATTCGAAAACAAACCACTCCAACACCTGTTAATTTCCCACGATAGTCCACAGAACTTACCGCCAGAGGGCGTGCCTCGTTTATAATCTAGCCTCTGTAGGTGTCAGATATGACATAATGAAGAGATTAGGGAAATGTTAACACCTGCCCATTCGTATGGTGCTTTCACAACTTTATTACTTACTAGGGTCGGCCTGCGCTTTCGCACGTGGTGGAAAAATCTACCGTAGCTATTTTCCCCAGTATATTATTTACATCCAGGCCAAGTTTCATCGAGATCTGTTCAGCCTTTAAATCGTGAAAGATACAGAGCTACTTTGACTTTTCTATTAATTGTATGAATTAGAAAGATTCGAAAGCCTTGTGGGGACCTTTTGTCCTGTTACCTCTGGCAGAATATACTCGTACATGTCTAAAGTGTTAAAGTTGAAACCATTCTATCCGTGCAAATAACACCACACGCACTATCTAGAGTTTCTTTTTTCTATCGGAAATTCGATTGCGTTGGTTAGCAGTACCTTGAGATAACTTTAGCCCACATCTTATTTTTTTTTACCCTTAAAAACTGAATAAATCGCCTGTGATCAAGGAATAAACGCAATATGTAATAAATATATGAAAAGCTTCTATAACTAGTTACCAAATGAGATTTGGGTACCTATTAGTTTACAAACATCCAGTGGTAAAAATCAATATTTATTTGTTTTTTTAATACTGGCCAACTCCGCGCCACCGCTCGTGGCTGAAATTCTGTAAAGTCACCTTCATCAATAAACCAATATTTCTACCTAAAAATAGCATACCCTAATGTATAAGATATTGTACTTATATGACAAGTGAAACTTACACGGAATCGAAGACAAGTCGATAAATAACCTATGAATAATATCTCGCTTAGTCTAGGGTTGGGTTATGTCCGGACATACTACTCACTGACCGCATTTTCCTTGTCTAACCCAACCACCAGCAACGATTAAATGGAAAGGCTAAGTATACGACCCTTCATATCACGCAAGAGTCACATAAGAGAATAGTTTACTATACAGCTGCGTATTTTCCTCTATGATTGTCAGGCACAACATTCATATTTACCAAACAACAATGTTTGAAACAGTAAAAGTTAATAACTTATTAATTAACTTTTAATTACCTCCAAGCATATACATATGTAGGTTCAATAACTGCGTAAAAAGCAACACTGTTGCATTGCAAGGCGCCGGCCCTTTTTCCCAATTTAGCGTATTTACCGATTTGTAAAAATGCATTACTGAAGCTCAGTGAAGCTTAAGTTTGTATGGTCAGTTTTACAGTTACAATATTATAACATTGGCCTTTAAAGACACAGCTTTGCAATGATGAGAAATGAGGATCGTTTCCAATTTAGCGGCTTCATCTGGATGGAAGGTTTTCAATTCACACTATGTACCTATTTCAACAGGTATCAAAATCCGGCCTATCCTATCCGGCCAGACGTTTCTCCGACTTATTCCCCTCATTATCTTTACAGTAGACTTTATAGAGGACTCGTGATCGATGGCCGACGCCTGCGATCCCTCCGATGTTGTATCAATAATCTATGGCTTGTGTTATGCAATCCATAGGAAGTACTAGATTTACGATCGGCGAACGAGATGTATTGATGGGGAAAAGGTGAAGATTAGCGGGGTTAGAGTTATACACGGTTTGTTCTGCACGCTTTTGTTTTGTGCTGTGATATGGAAGAGGTTTTATATCATTAGACCTACCATTAGACACAAAATGGTTGCCATAGCGTCGAGTCTCGTGATCGAAGATGACCGCAGCGAGCGGAACTGCGCGGCACACGCGGCCAATGGTTCTTTGTATAAAAATGTATCACCTAGAAATATTCATTTCTTAACTGAACCATATTTATTACAAAGACAAGTATTTAAAAATTATTTATTTTTGTTTCAGGTAAGATATTTCTAACTACATAAACTCAAACCGATCCAGATGCACCAAAATGGTAAGTTTTCCAACGTGACTTATAAACTTGTGTCCCTACGAGCAGTAACTTATTAAAACCCCAACGACAACTGCTCACGCCTGTAGCACACCATCGCTGCGCACGCATAAAAGCGAAACCGCAGTAATTTCGCCATGACACCGTTCTACGACGAGCGAAACACAGATGAAACTGCCTGCTCTTTGTGGTTTCGCTATGATTTCGCGGCGGAGATGTGGTACGGACCTGAAACTGCCTCACAAAGGACTTCCTTCTGCGTATGGCCGTATGCCCTTTCTCTGGTCGGGACTCTTCCGACATCACCAGGATCAATTGGAGATATAGATTATTTTGCCGCCGCCGCGACCGCTTTGCTCCAGAGCCGTACGTACTCGTACGTCTCGTCATTCTCTACGTAAGTTTTGCCGTAAAACTAATATTCTACATATATAGGTAATTAAACTACTAACATGATATCAATACCAACATTATGTAGGTTAAGTACGTACCTGAAGTTCTAATTATTGGCTCTATAAACAAACCGCAACTCTTGTAATTGCGGATTAGCTAATGTAAGTGTTGATTCGTTATTGCCGGATACATAATCCCTCGGTTACTACACGGGGCGCAAGTTATAAGGGAAATACCAAGACAATGGTTCATAACTTCATATTGCGTTTAAAAACATGAGCTTACTTAAAGCTGTGATTTTCCATTGCTTATACCTACTAGTTTTTAGAATTTTTTTAATTAATTCATGTAGTTATGTGTGTAAGTCGAGCGAGATTTACAGTGAACAGTGTAAAATTAAGAACCCGCTGCTTACCGAAAACGCAGCCTATGGGTAAATTGAAAGCCTATCAGCCTACAAGACAAATAATTCTAATATATTATACAGAACAGTACCATAAATGGCAATAAACTATATGTAAAAGCGTAGGAGTTTCTTCTATGAAGCGCCTGCCGGTTTTGAATAGCAATAATAACTATTCAATTTGCCATCATATAATTCTTTGCTCATATTATTTCTCCAGTGTCAAAAAGTTCAGCCTTCTTACAAGTCCTGGTTTCTAAGTGCCTTGTACGGTGTAGATTACTCTGATCTAGAACCTACCTAGTTCTAAGGCTTACCTACAACAATGTAGGTATAACAATGAGTCAATAGAATGTCCTCCCTTTGCCAAAACAAAACACCAATCGTCTATGCTTTCGAATTTCGATCAAGCTACCGTCTACACTTTGCACCAAGCGTCGTCACGGACCATCGCGCCTCCTCGGTCCGTGTCGGCGACAGCGATCCGTTCTACTGCACACCCTGTAGTAACCGTTGAACAGTATACACCTGCCTGTTATTGATCTATCTTTTCTATGGGTGACTATGGGCAAAGACAAGGCATTTGGTACTCGATTGTTTATATGCGTTTCCTAATATTGACTTCTTTGAGCAGATATGAAGCTGTTGATATTTTATAATCTCTATTATATAGCACTACCTACCAAACTGTTGTCCACACTACCCAAAATTAGCAGGTAGAGAATGCTATCTAGCATTATGCTCGCCTATGTACAACTTTTTGTGCAATAAAGTAAATTCTATCTATCTATCTATGTGTTCACGGGTTTAATTCATTTTCTTATTAATAATACCTTTGAATCTGTTGTGAGTTCGTTATTCGAACCTTTGAATCTGTTGTGAGTTCGTTATTCGAATAAACGAAGCCGGGTGAGGTTTCTAAACAAAAGTCGGCGGCGACGACGACGCGACGACAGGACGACCGACGACGACGGTGTAGTTCTCGATTTCGAGTACATAGGTAGTTCATAGGCTACGATAAGTATTCACTGCCCAACCTCTGTGATGCGACCCCAGGGAACGCACCCCAGGGAAGTCGAAGACGTGGGTCATTAGACCGAGATCGTTAAAACGATATTCTGCGATCTGAACTCCTGAACTTTTCTTAGATATTCCGTAACCAACCGAAATAACCGTCGACACAATTTTTATAACTCACCCGCTAAATAATTTCAGTGATTAGTCGCCAAGAGTCCAATTATTTTTGGGCAGTCACCCAAATTGAATAGGATGTCCGTCATTATACAAAATACGTGGTTTATTATTTCTAAACGCTACAAGAATAAATATGTTTCTGCAATCTGTCGCCAAAATTTTGGTCTACCAACAATATTCAATTTATGGATATCTTTATTGACAAAGATTATTACAATCAAATAATATGTAGAAACAAATTAGAACTAGTATTTACAATTGAAACAATTGAGCTTACTGCAGATTGTTTTCCTACCCATTACAAAAGGTCTGCTTAGCTTTGGGCTAGATGATGCTTATTGATGTTTTATTTTAAATCATTATTTTGATTTATTGTAGTGTTAAATAAATTAAAATTTAAGATCTTTAAGTTATCATCAACATCAGCCTATAGCAGTCCACTGCTGGACATAGGCCTCCCCCAATGAGCGCCATAGCGCCCTGTCTTCAGCTTGCCGCAACCAGCATCTACCTGCAGTCTTTCGCAGGTCATCCCACCTGGTCGGAGGGCGTCCTACACTACGTTTACCGAGTCGTGGTCTCCACTCAAGAACACGTTTGCCCCATCGGCCGTCGGTTCTTCGCGAGATATGGCCGGCCCACTGCCACTTCAGCTTGGTAATTCTTTGAGCTATGTCGATAACCTTGGATCTCTGTCGGAAGTATTCGTTACGAATCCTATCCTTCAGAGAAACTCCGAGCATAGCTCTTTCCATAGCTCGCTGAGCGACTTTGAACTGATGGATCAGCCCTATCGTGAGTGTCCACGTCTCAGCTCCGTAGGTCATAACGGGTAGGACGCACTGGTTGAAACCTTTCGTTTTCAAGCATTGCGGTATGGATGACGTGGAGACTTGACTTTAAGTTATACAGTTCCTAGAATAAGCATTCTGAATAATTTGTTAAGACAAGCAATATCTCAAAGTTGAACAACACAATGCCTCACAACTCTAAAACCATGGCTTTTGAAGTTGCCAACACATCCGCAAAAGGCAACGTTTGGAAATAAATTTTCCTTTCTGGGAATCTATGGATGTCTAGATGCTGATCGAAATGAAGTGTAGGGGATCTATTCTCGAGAGATTAAATAAATAAATAATGCTGAACAATCCACACAGCTAAGTAGAGCTTGTGTTAGGCGTACCCCCAGTACATATTAACATCATCAGCCTATAACAGTCCACTGCTGGACATAGACACCAAACACATTTTAGCAGGATAAAACTTAGATAAAACTGAAGACCGAGAGATGAACTATTAAATATCACCTGCACAAATAATATTGCCTGAGGCTTATTCCAGTGTTCTCTCCTGAAAATCCACCCTAAAGGGGAAAACTGGAATTTAAAAAACGAATACCGAGACTTCATTCATCGTCGCTTCTTAATTATTTCCCCAAAAATATTTCACACTAGCTGTTCCCCGCGATTTCACCCGCGTAACTCGAATTTCACTTTATTAGGTGATTTTTTTGCACCTTGGCTTACATTATTGGAGTTTTAGTAAGCATTCCTTACTTTTTTGAAAATATAATATAGCCTTTGTTCACCGGGGATAGTGTTGCTTTCCAAAGAATTTTACAAATCGGTCCTGTAGTTTCGGAGCATATTCAATACAAACAAACAAACAAAAAATCAAACCTTCCCTCTTTAAAATATTAGTATAGAAAAGTCGTTATAAATCTCACGCACTAGAATAACCCCCTCTAAAGGCTGCGCAAGAGTTTACTGTGTCGCAAGATCATCCCACAGTACTCCCACGTAGCAATAATGAACGCATTATTAGATGAGATCTTATCAGGAGGCACGGAATTATTTTTTAATGGAAATGAAGTCGGTAATGAACTGTTGGTAAGATTAAAGGTAGGTAAAAACTACGTCATATACGGTTATGTGTGTTGATGTGGTAAATTCGGCGACTATATATATTTTTTTGACAATTATCACCAATAAAATCAACACAAAGTCGCTCAACGAGGTTTGGAAAGAGCTATGCTCGGGTCCCTCTGAAGAGATTTACTTATTATATGTAAAAAAGAAAAAAAGAAGAAAGAAAATATTTTTATTCACCTTAAAACTACTATACACAACAAACTTAAACTACGCAAATTATACCATGTAATTATTCTTATTTACTTATTATTTTATTTAGATTATCCCGAGTTTGAGGGCTTACGCACTGTAATAACAAAAACCTTAGACCTTTTTTGAGACGTTATCTCGTACATCTCATTCCAACCTACGGAATCACGTGGGTTAGAATGAGATGGTGGGAGATTATGATAGGTCGGTCATGTCATGACATTTCTTTGTGTCCTATCTAATATGCTTTCTATGGCAAACTCAGGTCATTTTATGTCTATATTCGCTATCAATTGCACATAGAACAAGTCTGCAATAATCCAGAATATATATGGTAATAACAAAGTATACAGAAAAGGCATTGATTTCATAAGAATGCAAATCTAAAGACACCAGCAATCCGTAATCAATTCCTTACATTCTAAGGCTAGAATGACGGCGCGCGCGCAGCCTACGGCACTATCGTAACTGTGGGAAATCGGTGGGAATCGATCGAAATGATAACGTATAATCTAATAGCCATATATCAATGGCGACCTCTGTGGCTCAGGGTGAGTGGGTTTGATTCCCGCGGCGGTACTAGGTGAGAGATTCAGGTGTCGCTATTTCGTGAGGTGTTTGCTTGTTATATATTGTACTAAATGTCAGCATATGAAACATTTTGGTCACAATCACAGATCTAATTTATTTACTACTAGTTTGACTCAGGCTTAGGCCTTGCCTGAACTCTGCTGGAGTTTATGGATCAGATTGATCTATTTTCCAACAACACATTCAGTGCCCAGCCTATGAAGTGGCGCCCTGCAGCTCCAGGGACGCGGAGGAAGGCATGTACGTAGGTACGTGATGGGCAATTAAAGTGTTAGTATATCAAATTTACTTCTCTGTAGTGCGACTAGAAGGAAAGCGGCTTGCAGAGAGGCGTGCGCGTTATGGAAATTGATAGTAGATGTTAACACTACCCTACACTGCTAATTATAGGCAGCTTTTCAGGATTTTACGTCTATACTAATACTAAAGATCTCTGTGGCGCGATGGGCGAAAGTCCGCCTGCGACGCAGGAGGTTGCGGGTTCGATTCCCGCCTCGGAACAATTGAGTGTACGATCTGCAGATATTTGTTCCGGGTATTCTGGTCGTTATCTATGTATAAATAAAATAACTATCTATGTAATGTTTAAATTAAATATATCAGTCATATGGTACCCATTATTTATTTATTCTGTATGAAACAGAATGTTAAATTAAGCATATTATTAACTCTATTGTATATAGCCACCTAGCATTTAACTTTAAATTTATGTTGCAATACCCTTGCAGGGTGCATGTTGGACTTATATTATTTTTTAAGAACTTTTGTACACATGTAAGCAATAAATCATTGAGTATTGAGTATTGAGTATAAATTAAGAAACCTAGCGATAAATAAGCTAGAAATAAGGAAGAGATATAATCAGGACTATTTCCCAATAAATTATGTCGCATAAACAAAAGGTTACTCTAGATTGGTAACGTTTACGGTGTTATTGCTTCTTGCCCATAGCTATGTAATTCTCTATCAAGAATTGATGGTGCAATATCTAAATATCATTGCAGAAGTGGAGACCTATCTTACCATTAACCCTACCCCTTGTGGTAGGATTGGGCGAAACCCTACCACCGAAATAGTGAGTGCTTGTTATAACATTTTCTTCTAGTATAAATATGAATATGAAGGTACTAATTACACATTATAATATTGGTCGTGTATAGAACTGAAATCGATTGTAGTAAGCTCCTTCCACCTCCCAGGATTTACCAGCTGCTCAACGCATTCCATATTATTATCCAAACTCATTTATACACATGCAAATGTTATTCTGTTATCCTCGTAATGACTAACTGTTTGCTCTTTATAACAAGCGATTAATGAGACTGACGTATAGAATGCGAAAACTGTCCATGGTTGTCATAATCGTAATTATATTACGATACATTTATATATATATATATATATATGTATTATATTAATAATACGACTTATACTGAGAAGATTGTGCTAACAAACCTACTCGTAATATCGAAAGGTGTCAATGGAAGATGCGATACTATTGTCATAGTGCGGCGATTGTGTTAGTGGAAATTAAAAAAATACATAACTTTTTATACATACCCGAAAAACGTGTATGAAGCCGCGGATAGCAGCCAGTTAAAAATATTCCACGATTCGATTTCACCAGTCGCCAATGTCACCATCATCGATCCAAAATTCCAAATACCAAAAAAACTTTATGCTAGTAGACTTCGATAGACTTTATTATGGACATTAAACTCTATAATTAGTGTATGTACTTAACTTTACTATAGTTTAGAAAGTATTTACCGTCAAATAAACCATTTCGGGTCAAACTGATAACCTGCGCCGTTTAAAAAGGGCTTGACAGTCGCCAAAGCCCTTCTCATCGTGACGATCTAATTAAATGCAATTGTAAGGGTCATTGACAACGGTCTCATCACGCTCTTCAAATGCTATTGAAGGGCCAAGTGAAAGTTTTGTACCTTATGTGCTTACACGTTGTAAAGGCTGTGTGTTTGCTGCATCAGATAAAGCCAAAGAATCTGTTGGTGACTGTTTTTGATAGTCACAAAAAATGTTAAATAAATAATGCTGGACTATTCACAGCATCGTCTAGCCATAAGCTAAGCAGAGCTTGTGTTATGGGTACTAGATGACTAATAATTTGTTGTGGTGCATAGCTTTACTTAAATATTGACATGTATCTATATTTAGACTTAAATAGGCAAATAACCATGTATTATACATATAAGATATGAACATATTAGTGGTTTTGTTTTCACTTCTTCCACTAGTGGACAAAAAATTGAAGTGAACTGTAAAATAATTTTATTATTTTACAGTTCACTTCTATAATAATGTAATGTATAAAATATGACTTGTCTAGGTGCTTATTTTGTAAGCCTAAAGAATAAATGATTTTGACCTTGACTTATATACGTAATGCAATACATTATATAGATATAAATTTACTACATTACATAGATAACGACCGGAACATCCGGAACAAATATCTGCAGATCGTACGAAGATTTGTCCCGGGACGGAATTCGAACCCGCAACTTCCTTCGCCCACCGCGCCACAGAAGTCGTCAATCTGGTGGAGTTCCATAGATGAAGTTGTGTGAAATTATTATCGTATGCTAGATGTGAAAGATAAGTCTTTGCCAAAAATTATCCTCCTGCTCAGAATAATTACAATACAATTACTCATTATTGCACACCAAATAAAAACAGATACACAAGACAGGAAAAAATCAAATACAGAGTGCAGTCACAGCCAACAACTAGAGTAGTTAAAGAACTTGTAAAGAACTGTGCGTAAGCTTGAGTAAGCCCGATCTTGATCCGGATTTCAGCGGTATCACGATCAATCTCCATCGCGCGTCGAGAAAGTTGCACCACAATGACGTGACACTCTGATGTGGCTTCCTCATCACTCGACTGGTTATTACCGGTTTTACCTTAAAGAGCAAAAGTTATTATTATAATCGTCAAGGTACCCTAACTATAAAACTACTGCTGGCCCTGTACTTGGACACTCATGGTGGCGGCCTCCTAGACACATCTCAGCACCTCGATATAATGATAGTCTACTTGGCATCGCTGTAAGGAATCCAGAACAGACCAGGTTTCGACGGAGTCAAATGCCTTCTCATAGTCCACAAAAGCCAGACACAGGGGCTGATTATACTCTTCGGACTTCTTTATATCCTGCCTCACTGTGTGTATGTGGTCTATGGTGCCATAACCGCGAAACACAGCCTGTTCCGGTGGCTGGAACTCGTCGAGTCTCCTGGCGAGACGGTTCGTGACTACTCGTGAGAACAGCTTATAGGCGTGGCTCAAGAGTGAAATGGGTCTGTAATTCTAAAGAAGGGTTTTATCTCCCTTCTTAAAAAAGAGCACCACCAAACTCCCGCTCCACGCCTTTGGAGTTCCCAATCATCATGAGTAACAATTTAGTCCTTATGTTGGCAAAATATCATCATGTCGATTTTGATGTTATCATCATATCTCTTACTAGTTTCTGCCCGCAACTTCGCACGCGTTATGTCTGTGGATACACATGATCGGTACACATTTCTCATTCGATCACAATTTGTTTATTGTAATTTGCCAGTTTATGCCATCAGCGTAATATAAACCTTAAAAGTTACACGGTTATTGTATTCCAAATTCAATTAGTTTTTTATCGATATCAATGGCTACTTCCTGTCCCGCGCTATTATTACTCGATTCCGTTTCCGATTCAACTGTTGAATCGATATTTAAGTTTTAATCGATTCACGGCATTTTGATCTCGATTTATTTATTGTCGACAGCGACTGACACAAGAAATGCTTTAGCGTCGATTACGTAAGTTTTGTCGTCTGTATGTACCTGCTATTCATTGCTGATTTTATCTTTACTTGTCACTTCTTATTTGCTATCATCAACATATTTTGCACCTTATTAATAAGCCGAATTTGACCTAGATTAAATGTTTCATAACATTAATTTCGTCTATTTGAACTTACCTTACCTCACATCACACTGATATATGTAAGTAATTATTATAAACTCCGAAAATTGTGTATGTATGGATAGATGTATGTTTGTTCTTCACGCCAAAATTACTCAACAGATCGAGCAAAATTTTTGCTTAGATGTCGTTTAGACCTAGAACAAGACATAAATTAATTTCCAATGAGATTACTTAGTTTGTTTATATCCCAGAAATTAGTTTCCATGGGATAGAAATAACCTTGATACATTTCCATACAACAATAATTATATGTTATCTATATCGACTTGGAATAACTTACCAGGCTACTTTTTACACCGGAAGCAACGCGTGCGAAACGGCGGCCAAAAATTTGTTACCTACACATTAAAAAACTGATTTAGGCCTGATGATGCTATGCTATGTGAATTACTATATTCATTCCGAAACGTCTTCTGAAACTATTTTCTGGAGTTTAAACAGAACATGATTTAAACAGAAAATTATTCGACTAAATTATTCGAAACCGCTTATGTATGTATAACACCGTGTTCAGAGATTATAATCTGTCGTAGCTAACTCGTGACACTGTTTGATCGATTCGTGATATTTTAGATAAAACTCCGAAACGGGGTCGGCGTGAACGATACTGTCAAAATGTTTTTAGATGGTACGCAGCAATAACACCAAAAAACAGATCCTAGTAGCCTATTTTCTTGCTATAAACCTTTTCTATCCTAGTGCTATGGCAGTCCCTCTTTTGACAGAACGAAACTTGAAGAGTTAATTCCATTAGATATGGAGCTGAGAATGAGCCATACTGTGGTTCATCATGTCATCCATCAGCAGACTGGCACCCTTAAGTTGGTTAAGTGTTCACACGCTTAGCTTTTAAGTTCACGCATGATCTCATCTCCGGCCTTGAGCGGCACTATTACTACATTATATCTATCTTCGGAATCATTAATTATAAACTTCCGAGAACCCTAGTTCAATCATTACACCACTTCCTCCAAACAAACTTGTCTTGTCCGCTCCAATAGGAACCGAACAAAAATAGAAGGTGAACCGTCAAAAAAAGTCCTGCCAAATACACAAAAAAAAACTAATCGCCCCATTCCTCTCTGGCTAATGCATGGAACTATTCACGTAGCGAGTTTATCCTGCGATAAGCAGAAACATTGGATTGTTTCTGTCTCTGTCTACGTGTTCGAATTTTTCCTCTGTGAGGGAGATAGGTAGGGCGGCTTCCTCGTGGCCGTTGCTGTTTAGTTTGAAAGCGGCAGTCAGTTAGCAAGTCGCCGGCAACGCGCGCGGCCGCCCGCTACCCCGTACGGACCAACTTATCGAATTATTTTTACACATAGTCTAACAAACAAAGTGCCTTATTAATGGATTGTGATGTGACGCATGGAATGGCCAGCACGAACACTGAAATGAAATAACAGCGTGTGGATTTTACCGTTTGTCCTTTTGGTATAAAAGTTTGCTGAAATTGTCTTACGGTTTTTATTTTGCCTTTCTTTGTTGAGCACGTTTCCTTTGAACGATTGGCACGAGTCTTTAATAATAATGGTGCACTGAAGTCCAAAACCAGTTTGCAGTGTGGTTCGGTTGTGGTTATCCTGGCTTGTATGCGGGTGCCTTTCACGGGCGAATTTTGGAGCATCTGTGTTCCTTTTATGGTAGTCTACATCCTCATTTACTGCACTTTCAACCTTATTCCCTTCATCATTAGTATTAGCATATCAGTTTATCTTATCAGCCAGTCTGCTGCAGGCTTTGTTTATCGCAGTGTCAATACGTATATTACCTGAAGTATTGATTTATTTACAAGACTGATCACCTTGACCGTTCTGCCGGTAACTTTCTGTCTCGAGGTTAATCCGATATTGAATATAATATAAATGTTAGCTTATTAATAAGTGTATTTACAATTGCAATTTACTTGTGTGACTAACTTCTTTGTGGCGAACCTTCATCAAGATTCTGAAAGATCTTGTCTTATTAGTCATTTTATTAATTCTCACGGTATTAATGTACAACATCCGGCTGAACATTTAAAATGTCTCATGCACCTTAAATTGTAACCATCAAGTATTCGAACAACAGTAAACTTCACTCCAAACAAACATCAATAAAAGTCACCCATTTTGATTCTGCTTGTTTATGAGGCTTCGCATTTCTAATTAGCTACTAATCTTACAAACGCAACTGCATAAAACTGTCTGCTCTAAATCTTTGGTCTCTTTGGTTCCCATTTATCTGACATCATCGATTTATCCTCGTTATTTGCACCGACTCACTTAAAGCATTCAAAGAAAACAAGTTTTCTTGCCACTTGTTGCGCTTGGCTTCTTTCGGGACGTGACTTCACAATTTTTTACTTCTCCACCTCGCAATAATCTCGTAAATTGCCCAATTCACCTTTAGCAACTGTTTTTGTCTACTTCGTTTCCCATTTGCTACGTCCATTGGGAAGCTGAAGTTGTGAAAGAATGGCACACGTCCAAAACCCGTCATCCTAAATTATTGCCTCCATGAAAGAATATCGGTTGGGTAAACCAGACACTTCGTCGTCGGAAGATTTATGTAATGTTGCTGTAAATAAATGCTGAAATGATAATTAGAAATAATGCTACGCTCGATCGACCGCCTCGTATTTGAAGAGAAATTGGATAATGCTTGAGTCATCTGTTATACACACAATTGGTTCACATTACCTACTAACCATCCGTGATTTTGCTTACATGAAGTTTCAATTCATTGACCCACATAAATAATTACAAAAATACAAGACTCACTTGCGCCTTGAAATTACTTTTTTCCTGCGTATTCCGCTAACTAGGCAGAAAGCATATTCCGCACAATATTGCATATAGCATGGGTTACTGTTTAGCATAACATTACGCAAAAATCGTGTGATCTCTAACCAAATTGCAGCAATCCATTCCTCTCCCCTTCGCAATATTTTTATTTGCCATTCCGACTTGCACATTCTGTTTTATTACTGTAGACGTGCGAATTATGTGGGTCGAAGCATTACTAATTTTTTATTAGCTGTTCGCGGTAATTTTTCATCTAGAATTTCTCATCAACTCTTTTATTTCACTTAAATCGTATCCATTTGGCGATTGTACTGTGTGTGTTTTACTACATAATTCGTGTTTCTCTGTTTTCTATCGTAAAACAGCGTCTGATTATTTATCTCTACCATTGTTAGTAAATTTAACTCAATAATGTTTCATGGATTTGTATTTCTATTTGAAAACACCGACTGATTCAGTCCTGCTATTTTAGACTTTATTACAAGGTGGTAGCTATTATAAATCTCAGTGCTCGTATATGTTTTTTTCTGTATGTTAAGGATAAGTTCCGTTACTTCGATAATAATGTTCAACCAATGGTTATACATTACAATATCTAACATTTAATAGCTCTCTTGCATGTAAGGAATGAAGTTTCCTATTTTATTAACTGGCTTCAAAAATAAATTCCTCATTATGAGGCATAGTAAAATACCAAAAGGACAAAAAATAATACGGCATGTTTTTAGACGAAACGAATAAAACGACGAAGTGACCTGCCAAGTGCCTTTAAGAATTGAAATACCAAATTAATGTTTGTAATTGTAAACGGATTGGACCGTCATCGCTGGGATGATCGAGACTTCTGAAGAATTCTACGTACGGCACGATGATACAAACCCTTAGGTAAGTGTTTTATTATTACCTATATCATACCTACTACTTTTGATAAGGAATTCTATATTCTATGTCTGCAAAAGGTGCACCTGTAGGTCAATTCAGATGTATTCGAGAGTGTATTACTCTATTTCAGCCGCTCATTGGGTAATTTCTTTAAATTTTAGGGCGCTTCAAAAGGAAATAAGGAAGACTTATAGGATCACTTTGTTGTCCGTCTCTCAATCCTCTTTTTCTCAGGGATGTGTATCGAATCTTTGGAAAGTTTTAATATTTACTCGTACAACGCCAAACCTATTGAACGGATTGAAGTAAAATTTTTAATTTTTAGCTCTTAATCTGGTTCGAGGCGTTGGAATGCTAGTATCTACAAAACTTAAATAGTTTTGGAAACGACTGTAGTAAGAAATTGATGCGCTTCCGTGCGTCAACTTTCATGTTCGAACGTTTTTCAGAATATTTTATCATAACAATTTATCATAGCTTCTTCAAAGGGCCTGTGGCACATTCATTGACTGATTGGTCATTTATCTTTTTGGAACTTTCTCTTGCTTTGAATACTAGAGTGGCCGACATATTTTGCTTATGAGGTTACTTTCAATTCAACCAAATTATTCCTTTTTTATCTCCGGTTTAAGTTTTATTGCTAAAAACTCAAAAATATGAACCCAAAAAAACCAACATTTTTAAGCTGAGTATTTAGCTGGTATATTCAGATGTGTTAGTGAGTGTTTTCAAATCACTCCTTAAATTTACCACTTTGGACGCTCAGTGGTAAATTTAATTTAGTTTTATTAGTTATCAAAATGCAGCTAATGAGCAGCGAATAAAGTACTATGAGTGATACACACTCGCGACTACAATATCTAAATGAATTTGCTAAACTTAGCTTGTTGTGAAAATCTAACCGTTTGGTATTTTACTTTATTTTCTTATTTCTAACAGTGAATAAATAAATATTGCTTAACAATTCACACATTATCTAGCTCCAAGCTAAGCAGAGCTTGTGTTATGGGTACTAAGTGACTAATATACCTAATAGAATACAATACCTATAGATATGCTTGTACTATACATAGAATATACCCAGAACTCCCGGAATATATGCAGATCGTTCAAATATTTATCCCAAGGCGCGAATTGAACCCGCAACCTCGTGCGTCGCAGGCGGACTTTAGCCCGCCGCGCCATATCGGTCGTTACAATCACATAATAGTGACACTGATATCGTCCTTGGTTAATTTTTTCTTTCTCGTGCTTGTTCCACTTGCTTCTACCTCACTTAGCTTAACAAGCACTAAAACCGCAATATCATTCCAATTCGAAAATCCTTTCCCCTGAGATCGATCTCGGTAGTTAGTGATCGTAAAACTGTATTTATATGTACAATTCATATTTTATGGATTCCATTTGAATAAACTGACTCACTACCCTATTGACCTTTGATTTACGCGTTTCTTTTAAGATTTATGACCTTTTATTGATTGATGTGTTTAAATTTGAATGGCTTTTATTGACATTAGAAATAGACATACCGGCTTCGACTTGTGTGTTCGATCATGCTTCGTACTTGAATAAAACGTGGGTATAAATATATTGTTATACGTCTGGATAGGTTTTCATTAATTGAAGCTAAATGACAATCAATTAGGTAACTTCTAAGTTTCCAGAATTTCCACCCATTTGTAGCTACATTCGTAGATCCGGGTGTTGCAACCATTCACGGTCCACTTCCCGCCATTTAATCATTTTCTTTTTCAAATTTCGAATTGTCATTGTCTTTTTTTGACGTTTTAATTCGGCCTCCTCGGACAATTGATTGAGTAACGAGGTTCCTAAACAAGTAATCGATATTTTCAGTTAAGTAGGTGGTTATGACTGCTTAAAAGGGAACTGTAGGTAATGGGTTTTGTATTTTGCATCCGCATGTGTTTTTTTCTTCGTGTCGATGTGATTGATCACGTATCTCGTTATGGCTAGAAGACTTCTATTGACCACCATGCTGCTACCATCAGCATTGTCGAGTTTCAGTCTAAAGAGTTTCTATTTCTACCTATATAATGTAGTTATCAGTGAAATTGTAGGCAGCAGTTTAAGTACTATTTTAGATAGTCGAAAACATCGTATTTAAACTGTCTAACTAAACACCGTTAGGTTGCAGTTGGTTGGCATCCAGACTAGGTCAGTTTTTGTGAATCGCTTTTAGAACCGGGGGTCTTTGTTGTTTTGGCCACTTTTTTGTAGCATTGTTGGTATTGTACCTATCAGACTGTTTTGTTTTACTATAGAGATGACATGCCTTGTTTATACATAATTCTAATTAGCTTTAACCATATTAAATTAAAATAAGTACCCGGAAGGTCTTTGGCCAACAGGGACGTTAGTAGCTAAATGTTATTGTAAAGGTAACTCACATACAACCTACCTGTATTTGTTAATCTAACGACGTACAATAAAGCGTCAATCTTTCTATCACTCCTCATTCCAAATCTGTCTTCCGTTTTCACCCCAGCAATGTGTCACACCTCATTATCTAAATTCCTATTCATCAATGACTAAATTTTAACTCCATTTCCCAGTTTCTAATCACGGAACACATCCTATTGTTTTAATAGAACTTCCTCGTTTAGCTTTCATCTTTTACCGATCTGATACGCATTATGACGGAAGGCAATTTAGTTTCTTGTGTTACATATTGGAAACGTCACTGTTTAAAACTTTGCAACTGGATCTTGGAACTTCAGAATGAGGATAATATTTCTTTTCAACGAAGAGTTTGCGAAATTATTTCGTTTTTGGTACGCTATGGCGTTATGGTCACACTTAGTAAGCAGTTTGGACTCTGGAAAACACAATCCCTATTCTTTGTAATGTATGACTAAGAACTGCAAAAGGCAATTTAAGACGGAATGTTCATTGATAGTGGTAACGTTCGTAGCAAAAGATGAAGGTAGATCGGTGTGTCTGCTAACAAAAACAAACTATGGGAATCCGAAACATTTTAATTTTGATAAATCCTTGGATATCTATGTTACGATTTGATATCTCTAATCGAATACAAACACCGCCATGTGCACCAGAAGTGAATGACAAACATTTGGCCAGGACTGTCTGTGAACTAATTTTTGATACAAGTTTGAGCGTTCTAGTTCGCTTGCTTTATTTGATTTTTAGATAATGTTTATTGCTTCTATGAGATCAACAGGATCTCATAAACCAACACCTTTTTTAGTCGATATGTAATTAATGGTAAAACTTTTGAAACTATCGTGGTGGTTATAAGCAAACAGAATCCCTATCATCAACATTTCCCTTCGAACCATGCGAAAGATCATCGACGCACTTGTGTGTTAGAAACCTCAAATATCATATCCGCAAATAAACCTGCGTTCCACTTCACGAATGTGGAAGTGAATCACGAAGAGCCTGTCATTCTAGCAGTAGGTTAGGTGGTTAATACTGGAGTAGAATAGTTGGCTTTAAAACTATCGTTAATCGTTTAGTTACTGAATAGATTAAAAGTGTTAGAACATAGTACTTTCATTACATGGAAGATTTATTTATCGGGTATTTATCGCGTACGTTTTCTTTTATCAATAATCTTTAATATGTTAAAATCGCGATATTAAAATAATTTTCATTACATTGGTACTAGGAATATCTTACTCATCTAAATATTAACTCACTAGCTCACTTCTCACGTGCTAGTTGCTCGTTTTAACTTCTTCGTCTAGTGGACATAAAAAATATGAAGAGAAAATCAATTAACACTATCTCTTACAATTAGAATTACAATTGGCCTGGTGTGTGCCACTGCTGCAAAAACCTATTTCTACAATATTGATAAAAATTAAGTTGTAAGCCTAAAGTAAATAAAAAAAATAAAGTTTTTTTTATTAAGTTCAGATTTCTTGAAACTATTATAAACGTTTACTTAACCTCTGTACAAGTTTTGTAAAGGTATAAGTAGATATCCCAGGCCCTCTCGAGCCTGTAGATAGCACGGGTTCAAAGTTTCTGAAGCTATAATCATGCATGTCGTTATCAAGGGATCTCCTGAGAAGAAAACCGACTTTATGAATGACCATAATCGAGCATACAAGACAATTGAATAGCCTCTCATCATGCAATTGCAAGGGCCTGACCCTACGCAAACTGATGAAAGTACCAATAATATACCTATAATAACGGGTAAACTGCCTATTAGAAGTACAAATATCTTGCAACACGAAAAATTCTCGTTAGAAAGAAGGGCTTTCTAATTGTTCTATGTTCATGTCCCACAATGGAGCTATTGTCTCTCGATTGTGATGTTCTTCGTTCCCTTTGAGTAGGCGTTGTATTTTTGACTACAATACAACGTAATGGCTGAAGACCTCCCATATCTTTATTATTGGACCTATATCTTATTTCATGTCTATTTGTTGATGTTGTATTCCAGTCGGTATTTAGGTTAGTCGTCAAACTTTGGTGGTCCTGAAATTAACTTGATGGCTTTTATATTAATAGTAAGATATTTACTAGAGATTGCCTGATGGTGATAAAATTATATTAAGCTATCACCTTTACGGGTATTCTGTTTATAAACTTTTAACAGCACAAAATCAACCATACAGGCATACATTCTTGAACAGGTGTTTCTTAGAATGCCAATTTTCAACTTTCATTCACTCATGTAATTTCCAAGGTGATGCATTATGTGTTGCGATTTGATGGGAAATTACACACTTGAGACATTTCATCTCAGGGTTATGTCCGACGAAACGTAAAGTCTATTGTTGCCGTAACCCGAGTATGATTCTATGATTGCTGTCTTAATGGAAGTGAGAGGAATTGTAGTTTTGACGCCATTTTGTACCTGAGCCTCTGGTACTATTCTTCTCATTTATAGCGGTCTTGGCAAAACGACGGTGGTCTTTAATTTCATGGGGGAAAACTAGAATGTTTATTTTTTAATTCCAGTTTTCCGCTTAAGGGGGATTTCAGGGGGGGGGGGGGGGGGTGGATAACCCGTCATAACGAGTATCTTTTACTATTATTATAAGCACGTAAATGCACGTCCAAGTAATGGGGTTCTAATAAGTCTTTATTGATGAAAGTGGAATTTTCTTATTTGAAATTATTGAAAAATCTTCATTCTGTAGTAGAATTTGAACCTAAGTCTACCAGGTTGAAAGCCAAAACCCTCACACCTGCTAGGAAAGAAAATATGATATAGCTTTTATCACTCCAACCATCAAGCCATAACTAATTTATAGTTTGCAGTCGGCACTTGAATACTTCCAGTTTTGTTCTAAAAGCCTTAATTACTGCTAACCGTAAGCACGCAAGAGCACGCAAACATTTTTACGGTAAAGAAGGTTATGTGAATATACCAGTTGATTTGTTCCACTTATCGGGCGGGACGAATAAGCGCCTTTCCATCTTAGAGCGCTCGCCCTCTGCGACTTTTTGTAGCAATGATGTCGCGATTCTGACGTGCGTTTGCATCGATAAAGTCGCAATTTACTGTCGCGTTTTATTCAATTCAGTCATCGCTTTTGTTGCACGTTGCAAACGTGAAGTGCGACAACAGCCATCTCGTGTTTAAAAAACGCGCGACAGAATCGCTACAAAAAGTCGCCGTGGGCGAGGGATCTTAGACTACGAGTAGCAAGCTATAAAAGTGCATATTTTGGTAGATAGTAAAGTCATAAAAAACATATGGTTCTATTCTAGGTTCCAGCTAAAAATATGAACGATTTGGTCTCCTCTATCCCTGGTGACAATTGATCATCAACCTATGTTAGTCCACTGCTGTACATAGGCCTCCCCTAAATGGTGACAATTCAAGTAGATATTAAATAGGCTTTCCATTGTATAGGTACTGAAGCCACTTAAGAAGCTTTGCAATCACATTATTTTCATTTGTAACAAGTTAAATGGTATATACTATCTTAACTGGATTTTTCTACATCTAGGTACTATCTGTTGCTTCTCTTATTATTTCCAATCAAACTATCTCAATCAAACCCACGTTGATTGACTATTTATTCACAATTTAAAATATATTAAGGTCCCGCATACCGAATACTATTGCATTGAGGAATAGCAAGTAATAAACACAGCAATTTTTATGGATTTTAATTGAATAACAGTTATTTCATGTATAATCCAACAATCCTATCCATTGATAGTGGTCTGGGAGATATAGCTCTTTAACGATAAGAACACCAAGTGTCATTCATTCTGTAGTTGTTTCTTTTGTAAATTGTTTCTGAGTTAAGTGTGTATTTTCTGTCCGTCTATCTACTATTCATATATCACTCTTTGTTTCATTTTATAACCTTTCACTGCTTCAAAGATATGTATTTCTGAAATCTTCAATCGTGTTTAACAGCTGTACAGATTTCATCGACCAATTTGTCGCTTTTACTAATTTAATGTCACCATGATAACCCTTATCTATTTATGTTAACCCGGCTCAGGTTTGTTTACATAAATCCACACTGGCGTAGCGTTTTATAGGCTGGCCTGTGACAAGTTAATAGTTTCCTCTCCTTTTAGAATTGATTCATTCAATCGTGCTTCCTGCTCAAGCTAATCGTCCATCCCTTTTGGATTTACTTCTCTATGGTTATGTAGCTTTTGTTGTTAACCATTATTGAACTTATTAAAACGAGTAGAGTTTACTTTTAACCGACTTCGATATAAGGAAGAGGTTCTATGTTCCTGACTGTACATATGTTCGTGGATTTCTCCGTCAGTTATGGATAGTTTTTGAAAGTTCTTTCGCGTTTGTATAGAGAATGGTCCCGAGAGGGTCTCATACAAATTTGTTCTCCCAATGGATAAGTATTTATCGCTCAAAACTTAAAAGCAGCGTAAAATAAAGAGATTCGTTGTCGCTTTTTAGTTTTAACATAAAAATAAACTATTTTTACATGTTTTTTTAAATTATATACTATGTTTGCTCCCTTAGCTAAAAACTGTTATTTGTTAGATGCCGTTGAAATTGCTGAAAATTACACACCTCGAAGTTGTGGGTCACAAACGTGACGCGTCATAAATATCTTAAGAGATATCCGTCTCGATTGCAGGCACAGAATGCCCTTGAGGGCTACAATAATATAGCACAGATTTAATAAAACCTCGGCTCGGAGAGAGTTACGATAAAGTGTTGGCTATGTTTAGGTGTAAACCAGGCAACCGGTAGCTGTGCCTTGCAATCTGGTGACTTTCAACTATTTTGATTAGTCTGTATTGTATATAGACAATTTATTTATGTTTAATGGATGGATTTATAACCGTATTAGTTTAAGATTTCTACAATGCAATGAACGATTACTATAGATAGATAAATGCTTGGCAGTATCAGAATCGGCTTTTAACACGTAAGCAGCCTTAGGCAGTGCAGTCATTACTTTGTTAGAATCAAGTGAAAACACTTGGAAATTCACGATGAAATTGCTAGTTGCGGATTTACGGCATGACCATTCGCAGTCACCGTTACGCATAACGCACTTGACGATGCTATCGTATTTCACCGTTCCTTTATGGGCCCAGTTTATGCTTATAATGCAGTTTCTTAGTAAATACATAGCTAGAAATATCGTTGATTCCAAAGCTCTTTGTCTTTTGAAGCTGTTTTAGCCGTATTATTATTAATAACAACATGTGTATATTTATTTATAGTTTTTATCGATTTTTTCGTGAACTTAGTTTTACATAATATCTTCTGAAGTGGTTTTTAGCATATTTATGCATATGATATCGCTTCATCTCAACCTCTCGAATTTATTAACCATCTTCGATGCAATACTTTCCGATGAAGATATAAATGTTTCAATAACTCTTTCTCACGACCATTTCTTTTTATGACATCTCTCCATCTGGTGTACTGGGCCATTATTTTGATCTTTTTGGATGTCGGTCGCAAGCATTTCTTTGTACAGATTGCGCATTCGTTCAGAAAATTGGTTACGATTGTAAACGTGACTATCGCAATCCATATGAAACGTATCGTCATTACAATTTCCATATGCCTGATTGAATCTTATTGTGCGATTGATTTCGATTTGTAATCTTTTGATGGCCGTGCCTTTTTCAATAAGGTGTTGGTGCTAACGGTTTTTTTTCTTGGCTTGGGTTTATACTCGTTTCTCGTCGTACTTAGTTTGTAGTAAAACTTTATAAAGTATGTATAGGCGATTGCGAATGGCTTCAGTATCACGAAGGCCATTCTGCCATTGTTTTCGCTATAACAACAATTGTTATCGTTCGTTCAAACTGCTGAAAATCTTTATCTAACTGTTTACACTGTCCAATTTATAAAACAGTGTCTCGGCGACCATATCTAGTTCATAATGTGACTCACTTATTCCACACCATAACGTTCCCTGTTATGTTACAACGAAGTGTCGTACAAACAAGCCATTAGGAGATGTTAAAATGCTAAGCCTTATCTGGTACACAATATGCCAGAAAGACAAATCGTCGCGCCCATTTCTGAGCCCGTTGACTGTGAGACAGAACATAGGGTTTCTAGAGATTGTTTCCTATGATAATTCTATAGCCTGTGAAGTCTATAAACTAGCCTTCGCCTCAGGCGTTGTTTGATGGACGATTGCACTCTCGAATTAGTCGTAAGTTGCGTTCAGGAACTGTCGATTTGTATCGGAAGCTGAATTTAATGCCATTGGTGTTCAATTGTTAATGTACTTATTGCTTGGTAATCAATTGAGCTGTGTGAATAAATCCTATTACTAGCATGGACAGGCAACTTAATTGTCCTTGAACGTGGCTCTTTTTAATATTTCACATGGCGTTGAATTGAAGAGGAAGTTTCTAAAGGAACTATTTTGTAGAAGTTTCATTAATTGATACATTTCAATTTCTGATTTCGCTTCTTAAATGATACAAGAATTATGAATCTGTTCGTTAATGATGGTCTCTTAGTACCGTTGATAATCTTTTGACAGATGATTCTCATGCGAAGTCTAATTAAGTTTATCGGATGAAGCTTGAATAGGTGAGATCCCCTCACAGTACAACACACTACTTAGATTCCGTAGGATAGCTCAGACTAGTCTGTTGTGCCTGTAAAATTGGTAGAGGCAAGAGTTTTAGTCGATGGTGTAGCACTGTAAATGTAACTAATTAAAGCCCATACAATCTAACATTTCAATGGATCGTTAATATGAAACGTGTGGGATGCACTCGAGATTTGATCATACAGCAAGTGCCTTCATTGTTTAACGTCGAATAGACCCTTTGTTGTAAAAATAATATTGACTGGATATAAGAGAAAAACTGGTTCGAAACCTTATAGCTTTCTTATAAGCCCGCGGCTTCATTTTCAGATAATATGTAGGTTTTGTACCGGATAAATAAAATACAAGCACTTGGAGATTTCTATCGTAAAATTAAGATTTTAAAACGAGTTAATAATCTATCCATCTAAGCTTAGTATTAGAATTAGCCCAATAGTTATAAACACACGTACAGTAACTCATATTGAAGTAAAATACCAATCTAACATTGAACAAACAGTGACAAAAAGGTATTAGGGAAAGTTGTCCAATAACTTCTGCTATAAGAAAGAAACAGAAATCTGATAAATAAAAGACCACCTTCGTACGTCTTGAACAATTCATTTGTTAGCAATTACTTTTTATTGTCAATATTTTTATTACTCAAGATTTCATTTCAAGACACTTTTTGTTTCACACATAGGTACCTAGATTTTCTGATGTTTACTTTCTAACATTTGAAATTAATATTGTCTGAAACGTTTACTTTGTCAGGCTTTTTACTTTCGAATTCAAGGGCTAGTGGTTCTTGCTGCTGATAAGATTTTGAATACAATTATTTGCTTAGAATTCACGAGGGTCGCCGGACCCTTAAGCATAGGCTAGTCTATGCTTAAGGGTCCGGCGACCCTCGCTTGCAAAAATTGCTCCGAATATCGCTGTCCCTGTTTAAACCTTGCGCCGCGCCACATGCGTGCGCGATAGCAATATTAGCCGTTCAAAATTTGGTTTGTTCCGTAATACCAAAAATTATGACTAAAAACTTTTATATTCTTCACAAAGTATTTTTATTCTGTAACTAGACAATATAAGCTATGTTCCTTAATAAATAAAACGAATAAGATATTGATGTTTTTAATACGAAACAAATAGCAAGAAAACATGTCCATTTTTGCATAAAAATGTGCAAAATGAGATTGGCTTTAATTTCATTTTAGGTAAGTATTTTGAAAAAAAAAAAACTGTTTTGGAACCTAGATAAATACTATTTTAATACGAATAATGCAATATTATAGTGGAAATATGCTTGAATTAGAAATAATTTTGGTATTACGTTTGTATGAAGAATTCGTCCCTCCGGAGGCCCCCTAAGGTGAATTCTAAGCAATAAATATTTCATTGGTATAATATTAATTAGTACCTATAATCATCTCTTTCTCCATTGCCTTCACAAGTGTGACGAGATGACTCATAGGCTCATAAATTCGACTATTCCTATCAATTAATTCATTATTCAAGCGTCCTTCCCACGTATTTCCAGTCTTCTGTGTACCATCATTCACCTTTTGTGGGTCAGGAGCCCTTTACTAGTTTCAACATCCTATGACTATCAAATGGTTGTATACTCAGGGAGAAACGATATCGATATCTCTACAAGGATCGTACCGAGTGACTCTAATGCTAACATTTCGATTATCATTTACTACACCGCTTTTATCCGCCGTAACGTGATCATCTGTCATATCGTTCCGATCAATTGAAATCTGTCTTCAGAGTCGAGGCCGTTATGTATTAGCCTATTGGAGACCGACCATCCCACTTCCGGTGTTTTAATTAGAAATATTACATGCGACAACTTGCGCTTGCGCAATAATGATGTGGCTAAATAGAAGTTATTTTATTTATTTTTGACTCCTTCCTGCATAAGTGCAATTTTGTCATTATTTACTTACAAGGCATCATCATCATATGCCTGAAACTGACTACATATTTCACTACTATGAAGTCTATGGATCTCCTCTGTTTATTTGTAGCTATAATATCTTTTAAAGCTTTGTGTTTTAATAGACATTGAATATTATAGTAAAATCTATTGATTACAGAATTGTCTACCAATTACTCCTAAAAATATTTTTACGATGTCATCTTCGCTACAATCTTGTATCTTAATACCTCGTATAGTCATTTGATATGCGTGTTCATTCATTTCAAAAGTCATTCAATTTATACACATCCTTTGTAATATGAACCTGATTGTATTGATCGAATAACAAACAATACTGTCTTTCTTAATGTTTATTTTTCATTCTGGTTTAAAATATTGTTGTTAAAATAAAGATTCTCCTTTCATTTATAATTATTTTTTAACATAAAATTAAAACCTGATGATCACACGTGAAGGATATTTGCTTTCAAATGTCTAAATCAAGGCTTATAGAATGTTGTAGGTACTAGGTACAATGGAATAATAGTATACAGTATTATAAGTATTTTATTTTATTTTATAATATATGTATAACCTGCAAGCACACAGATCCCCTGGTACTGTCCATGATCCTATCCATCCATGGTTGTCTGGTAGAGATCGCTCTTGAGCGATAAAACCGCCAATTGTATTTAGTTTTTTAAAGTTTTTTTTACATTGTCATTTTATACTTAGTGTGCAATAAGAATTATCTATCTATTTATCTATCTAATACTCATAGCCTTTAGGAGTTATGACGTAGGTCCGAAAACTATTCATTAACTTTTGATAGCTCAATGCACAATGTTATGGTTTATGATCTGAAACTGCATTAATTTTAACCAGAACTTGATTAATTAAAGACGCATTGGTTTCCTTTCACTAAACCTTAAACAATATCACTGTTTAGGTGTTTTCCATTTATCCCTTTGTCGGTCAGTTTGCCAGATTTAATTTAATTATATCAAAGCAGTCATTGTGTTTATATTTGGATCTTATCTTAACTCTGTAATCTTATCGATTGCATTTGCATTGTTATTCACAATTGTTTGTTAAAAATCCTTATTCTTTGTTTCAGGTAAGAAAATAAATATGATATCAACATTTTAGTCTTCGCAGTTTTAAAGGTAACCTTGGTTGCAGAGATGAGTACCTGCATACTAAGATCTTCTGGTTTCTGGTTAGTAACTGTATAGTACATATCAATACATATTTTATACAACTGTCTGGTTGCTTAATATACAACAGAGGTTACTTAATATACACAATAAATTGATTTACTAAAACAATTTTCACTTCTATTATATTAAGGATGTAATGTTTATCTTCTTTCTATTTTAACACCTGCAATATTTTGTCCTCATAAATTTCCACGCTCTATAAAATATCCATTCACAGACTCACACATTAGGGGTAATCGTACATCGCAGTTTCTATTATGCGCATTGTCGGAGGCTTCTACGGTAATGAGGGTAATGGATAAATAATTTTATGGTGTCATTCTGTTAGGATGTTTACTGCCGTTAACTATTTTGTTGTCATTCTCTTGTTCAGAAGCTATCGTTTATTTAATTTTATCATTTCTTTTTGTACATCTTCGTATGCCTTTATCTATAAACTGGACATCATGCATCTATTAAATTAATTAATAAATAATGTTGGACAATTCACACATAATCATCGATCTGCAAAGTAAGCAGCGCTTGTGTTATGTGAAACAGATAATTAAAGGGTGTCTCAGCGCCGATTTTAAACTTTAAATATTTATAAAAAAAAAAACAAATTGTATTAGAAATGTTATAATTGTTGTAAATTATAGTGTAATGTTGCGGATTTTATGTACGAAATATTACACCGTCAAGATGTCTTCCCTCACGGCGAATGCACTCTTCAAAGCGGACAAGCGAATTCGCAGAGACACGCCGTAAAACGTCAACTGATATGGCTCGCACTTCTGTAGTTATTTTGGCCTTTAACTGCTCCAAACTCGTAAGAGGGGTATCATATACTCTTCCTTTGAGATAACCCCATAAAAAAAAGTCAGCTGGGGTTAAGTCAGGAGATCTAGGTGGCCACAATACGTCTCCAAAGCGGCTAATGATTTTACCAGGAAAAAAAGCTTTTAGTGTGTCCATGGAGACCCTAGCAGTGTGGGCTGTGGCCCCATCTTGCTGAAACCACACATTTGACTTGTTAATAGCCCCATCTTGCAGCTGAGGTACAAAAAAATTATTGATCATGTTAATATACCGCTCGCTCGTCACTGTAACCGCTACACCTCGGTCATTCTCAAAGAAAAATGGGCCGATGATTTTCGTCGCCGATATTGCACACCATACAGTAACTTTCGGGCTGTGTAATGCTTTCTGATGTTTTTCTTTTGGGTTGCTTGATGACCAGTAACGGCAATTTTGACGATTTACGTAGCCTTCGAGGTGAAAATGTGACTCATCACTAAAGTAAACATTGTCGATCACATTTTCCTCTGAAAAAAATTCTAACATCTTCTGACAGTAAATTTTTCGCTTGTTGTAGTCTTCCGGTTTGATTTTTTGAACTATTTGGATTTTGTATGGATGTAATTTTAAGTCTAAAGCCAAAATTCGTTGAAGACTTGAACGGTGAAGGCTCAAAGAGGCAGCATGTTTCCTGACTGATCGTCGTGGATGCTCCGCGATCGCAGCGGCGACGCGGTCGATGTTTTCAATCGATCGCACAGGTCTATCTCGAGGGCGAATTGAATGGTTAAGCAAACATCCCGTTGCTCTAAACTTTTCTACCCACGACTTAATTAATTGAATACTCGGGGCGTCACTTATACGGCGGATTTCAAAGCGATTACAAAACTTGCGCTGTGCTTCACTCAACGAAAACTCATTGCAAAAGTAAGCCTCTACTGCGTACGCGCGATGCGCGCCAGACCACTGCGACATGGCGACTAACAAATCCGCACTTGTTACCAACCGAACGCTACCACTCCCCTCCCGCTAGCCCCGCAAACTTCTGAGAAATTCGTGTTTAAAGTTTAAAATCTGGGCTGAGACACCCTTTATAATAAATTATTAAAGTACATAGTACCCTGCCCAGTTTATTTTTCTCACGGCAATAATAGTTAAACTTGCTAATGTATCCAAATAATTCGCGAATTGAGCATCTATTGCACGTGGGAACTTTGTATTTATCTTGTTACAATGTAGTTACTTTTATTTGCAACGAAGGACATCGATTAGATGCGAACTAGACAATTGTTCAACTGTAACCTGTACTGTTACTAAGCTACCTGTTTTTTATGACTTCCAGGTATCAGCATATTTTTTTATTAAGTTGAAGGGCATATAAGTTAACGTAGCCTCCAGATAACATGTTTTTAGTCCAGATAAATCCGACTAGGAGTAAATTGAGATGTTGCTGTCTACCTGTCTCCGTTTAAACACTAATAATTCACTATGCTTCGCTAGTCGAAGGAACTGTTTAATTCGAGACTAGAAATTGCATCTGGCATTGCTTAAATTTCCAAAAGAGCAAGCCTCTTCAACTCGAAACTTAAAGAGCTTCACTTTCTGGTATATCACCGATTGAAGTCATCTGAAAATAATCTCAAATCGTCATTAAGCTTCGAAACTTTTGATAAAAATATTTGAGAAACCCTAGTTTTATATTCTTGTTTATCTTAAGGTCAATGCAGTTTTATGTAAAGATGTAGATCAAAAGCGTCTATACTGGGCCAGGCTTTACAAACAAACAGTGGCATCTCTCCCACGATGAGGGGGAGGGGCGAGGCGTGAGAAACAACCACGAAACGAGATCTTGTTGTTTTGTGGCGCTATGTTTCAGAATTAGCTTTTGAGGACTGTTTCAGTATTCAATATTAAGTCATATAAAATGTTGCTTGTTACATAAGTTGCTTGTTTACTCGTAAATATGTATATACTTGTTTTGCCTTGTGATGATAGCTAAGACGCCATTATCTTTCTGTTAGGGATGCAAATACTATGCTCGTTACGTTTTGATTTTAGACTGAACCTGGACTATACTTATAGTATCTATTGGTATGTATCATGTCACCAGCTAATATAAAACTGCTTTAAGATTTCTTAATTTGCTACTTAACTTCTGCGTCTCGTAAACTTGAATATCAACTTAGGACATTTTTATGTCCTAAATAGGATTTAACAAAAACACCGCCTGGCCTTTTATTTGCCTAATGAGGCGTAAACGTGTTCGCATGTGCTTGCTTGTGGAGAGAGTGAATCTTAAAAAGGACTTTAAAGGTGTGTGCCCAGTTTATAAGCTTTGCAAAACATGATTGATTTATTGTGAAAAGTTGTTTACACTTCTAAAACCATAAGCTTGGCTTTTAGCATAATCTGCTCGAATTCAACAGCCATTACATAATTTCGCGTTATTCTATATAAGGTTTTTCTTGAACCAAATGGGTATGTGATTCTAATTACATAAGGTTTGTTATTATGTTTTCCCATGTCTTCAAACCAAACAAACACCCTTGTTGAACACGTAACTGTTTACTAGTTCCCTAACAAAAAGGTCAGTAACATGCTAACGTTCTCATACCTTGTTGATTTTAACTATACGACCAAACCTCTGGTGTCTGGTCTATCCTATAAACCAACGGAAGCTCTAACACGTGCCCGTTCCTTCCATATTTCCTCTCATTAAGACACATTTACTGCCAACCTGACTCTCGACCATACCACACTGTCATACAGATCAATTCTCTTGGGTATTTGTGAAAACTAAATACGGAACATTGTTACTGTTTTTTGAGACGATACATGCTGGTTGGTGACATATTTGATTTATTCTTTGAAATAGATTCCTTCTTCGTTAGCGGCTACTTAATATGGTGACTATTTTATAAGGGACTCGTTAGAAAAATGTTCGTCGAACTCGACTCAGATGTCGTACTTCTAAATAAAAACTGTGTGCGGAGTAAGAAAACAAAATATGACATGGATATTAATTCCACTGAAAGAGAACAGAAACCGACTGCCATGCATGACTGATAACTTAAGTGATATGATAACACTAATTATTAGCATGGAGAAATCCTGTCAACAAGATTGGCTTTGTGATAGTATCGTTAACTCCAGACAAGTTCTGGACAACTGTCGCCCATGGCAAATTGATGACTTGAAACATGATGGAAATGAAAGTGTCTATAAGAAATCACTTCAAAAATGCCTTATTTGGCCTTCGGGTAGAAAGCACGTCATTTCAGAATTTGAGACTTTCAAAATTTGGATCAGAAATTTTGCAATGTCATTTAATTTAATTTTATACTGGCTATCATTATTGACTTCTACTTGCAGAGATCTCTTGCTTGAGTTGACGTACTGGCCAAAAATAATGAGCTGAAATAGAACTTGAAAACTTTATTGGTTCATGGTGCTTCTCAAGTCCTGAGTCTTTGATATCATCATTATTCATCCGAAGTCGTTCTCTGTTCATTGATTAATACTTGTTGATACTAAGTATGAATTTGTCCACAAGGTATTTTTCCAATATACATACATATGCATATAATAATAATTTACTCATAGTACTTGAGTAATATATTATGTTTTTTTTTATATTAAATCTTAAGATTCAGTTAATCATATTCACTTCAACATAAACCAACTTTACAGCCTACATTAATAGCACCTTTCACTGGTCAATTTAATCATATCATTAAACAAAATTATATAGTTTAATGATCGATTTCCTTTAATAAAATTTGAAGAATATACGAGTATATCAAACATGCAATTGATTAAATATGTATGAAGTAATTTAGGTCAAATGTTGCCATATGTAAAAATCGTGCGCACGATTTCCTTTTAACTGCAATTATTTTAAAGATCTAATGATTATTTCTATGTTTTATCAACTCATTAGTTATGCTACATACGAGTACATACTAAACGAATGCATGAGACCGCTTTAAAAATAAATACAACAGGTATATATTAGGTACACCCTAGTTATACAGGTTCTCCACTTACAGACAAATAGCTATTTAAATAACATAAAATATATCTACTGAAATTCACAGAAGACGGACTACTTATAAATCGTTCCTTCCCAACCAAATTCAAATATGTTACATAAATTGATATATTGATCATGGCGACACTGGGTTATAAACTATTTTTAAATCAAAAATAGTTTATAACCCAGTGTCGCCACTGAAACTTAAAATGATACTCGTAGTTATTAGAATTGTGGAAATGGAAATCATTGCAAGTGCGTGCCCACTTGGAACATAAAACGAAAAGCAAGGAATGTCGCGTGAACACTGCGTTTTTACTTCTGACCTGCTTTAGAATTTGCCCTATTTTCACTGTCATTGTTTGATGAAGTTTTTTAAGCACCAGTTTTATGGAGCTATTGGTGGCCTGTATGTCCTATTGGTTTTTTTACTGTACCTACGAGTACAAAGCTTATATGAAATACTTTTTCTCGCTATGTGTATACAAACCTTTCGGCATGAATATTTTTCCTTGAGTGTGACTGCCTTTCTGCCTAACACGGAGACTGTGTTGTACGTATCAAACAGAACAGATTCCTAGAAACAGACTTGCCTACAAATTAATATGAAAAACTTTGTAGTGTTAGATGACCGTGGATGTTGTAAGAGTCGTATAAATGATGCTCTTTTGCCACTGGTAGTGAGTAGGGAGCAGCTTTTCCCTGTATTTTTAACACCTCTACTGCAATCATCGATGTTCAAAAATGCCTCTTCCGAACTGAAGAGACATGTTCAGCAGTGAACGTATAGCAAAGAAATGATCAGTGAGTTAAGGACTAGTATGAAGATACAAATACCTATAGACTGTGAGGTCCAATCCAAGCTTAATAATAGAAAAACTTTGCAAGTCAAGACCAAGGCTGATTGAATCTCAGCTTCGCTTGTTTCCCGTGATTAAAGGCGGGTCAGTAACCTCAAATCAAAATGGCGGATCAGCGTTGCGATTCTCGAAACTGTTTTGATTAATTTATCAATAGAAATGATTTCATTGTATTTTTTTCTAAACAAGCATGAAGTTTGTTTCTTTCGCATTTTTAATTTCCTATGCAATATGATGATAAAACTTAAAAACTAATTTAATTATGAACACGAAATTACTATCTACCTACAGAGTTTAAATACGGTCAGACTTTTGTCTCATTTAATTAAGTGTTCTACAGAACTACGGCATAAACATTTAAGTACACAGGTAATTCCGAAACAGCACTTGTACAATGGAGATAAATAAAAAACAGAGTAAAATAAATAGTCTATGGTTGCAACTCTGTTCTCTATGATTGCAACAATATTTGATACAAAACAAAGCAAGAAATTGCACGTAACGATAACTATAGTTAGTTCTCGTATTGATTTACCATAAATGCACAAGAAATCTGAAAAACAAATACGCGTAACAGGAAACAAAAGTCATTTTATCGATAACAATCCTACACTAACAAATTATGGCGACTTTCTACGAGGGTGACCGAGGTTTATACAGGTTGCTCTAAAATTGTGATTTCCCCGAAATGAAAGCATATTCTTACTTTTTTCTGTATTGATATTACGTATTTAGTTTCATCTAGTGGAGTCAAATTGCTTGTTTTATTTCGTAAGAGTTATCCATATCCTCGTATAAACTGCAATACTTCCTTTAATCTATTAAGATTAGTCGTGAGATCAATTAACTACTATCGAGTTCTCATGGATAATCTTAGTCGTTACTATTACGAACCAGACGAAGCACCAGTCTCTAAAATACTTACGGTTTCTGGCTCGCCCTATACTCGAACACTATAGGCATAGAATAAATAAAGGTAAAGATTTTCAAAGAACAGGGTGTGGGGCCAATGACCTCACTTACCTAATGAAACTTGATACCACGAAATTATGACCTAATTTTTCTGTTATCAACGTCATAAATTTGCAGGATGGCTCAGGTAAATTAGATTTTTGTCTCTGCGAGTCCACGCCCCTGTGATTGACCTTTTTTCTAGAAACATCGTTTGAATTTCCATTAGTACGATTTAAATACAATATTTTGTGAAATTAAACGTAGTGCTCTAATTTCCCTTGATACCTAGTTAGTAAAGCAAAGTGCATCCTTCTTACCAATAGCTCAAATACTTTTAAGTTTTACACCGACATTATCTGAGTTTTGTTAGTCCTTCTAATCTAAGTCATATCATTCACCTTTACCGTCTTCTACTATTATAATAGAAGGTACCTACTCATGTTATTATCAGATCTCATTATCACATTCGTTTTGTGAGAAACCGTTATTTACATTATCAGATCAAAATTTGTACTTATAAAATCAATATCTATAGTGAAATAAATAAATGATGCTGGGATAACTCATCTAGCCCAAAGCTAAGCAGAGGTTGTGTTATGGATAGGTACTAGATGACCGATATACGTGTTATAAATTTACACACCTACATAGATATCTTTAAAACTTATCATGCGTGGTCGACGACCGCCAAAGTACATTTCCATAGTCGCTATACGATACTATAAATGAACAATCGAAAGCTATAAGGGTACACGTGAATGTTTTATTGTTCGGGCGTACCCCCAAGCTTGTCACGCAGCCCCCACGTGCCGTGGCTTTACTATATACCTATATGTTAATAACACAGGGGTAGTCCCTTTTCGTTTGCTAGGACTGCTAGGATACGCTCTACTTTAATATCTACAGGTGGTAATGTTAACACTTTGACTGCGGTTTTTTTTTCGACGACTGCGATCTTTTTTTTTACCTAAAAAATTCGTGCTGCCGCTCTAAACAGCGGTTGTGTTGCGCCGCACATGCGTTTCGTTCGAAAAATATTACAGCTCTGCTGAGTCACAAAGATCTGTATTTTCTCAGCCGCTGCGCTAGTGTGGATTTACGCATATTAGTCACTTGTAGAAAACTCATACCGTGCGTTTTCAGCACTCAAAGTGTTAAGAATCACATACTTCGTGTTTTTCAAAAATGTTAACTACAGTTAAGTTGCTTTATATGTTATTTTAAGAAATAGACTATTTGTTCAGTAGGCGTAGTCTCATGATGATTTTTTTAATCTGATTGAAAAGTCAATTTGACAATGTACTGATTTGTCATGCCATTGCATAACAGGAATAGTCTTATTTAAAGATACACATCATAAGCAAAGTACAAAATTATTTGTTTACGAACAGATGTCGACAACGTCAACAAATACCAAAGGTGCAGATTATTTTGACATTGAGACATTTATTTAATTTTTACAATACGTACTAAAAAATAATTGTAAACTGTTCATTAATATTAATTGATTTTTATCATGTGATTCTAAACAAGCTGAAACGTGCATACTATATTATATTAGGTACTGCTAATAATTTTAAATTAGTAATACTCCAAAAATAAAATAAAAATCTAAAAACATTAAAATTTTTAAATATTATCCATTAAAAATGCCCACACATGAATAAATTAAGCTGAAAGGAACCGAAAGGCCGATAGAAAACGACGCCAACGCAAATCAAGGAGAAACAGTGGTTGGAACTTAACAGTTTAGTAAAGCCTAGTCCAGGAACTGAACATCGGGTCAGGGTTCACGGCAGGTCATTGCCTGGAAAGGTAGGTCGTGCGTGGGTGTAATGTAATGTAAACCGTAAAGATTAGTTCAAAAGGATCGCAGATGGATTGATGGATATGGTATATTTTTATGGTGGAACTTAGCTAAGGCGATGATGAAAATATTGACAATGTAATCAAAACCTTTCAGATCGAATAACATCCTATACTCATTTATTATATAATCAAAATGAATATTCAGTGAATAACACATGAGAAATAAGTAATGGTCAATAGTGGTCATAGTAATTATACACAATATTGCTTGATAGATGAACATAATGCCTACCGGCAACAATTAGCTGCAACAGTAATTATCTCCAAAAAAGACGTTGTTTTTGCAACCGTGAAAGGAGATGCGAGTTTATTTATAATAACTAGTTATTAACTCTAATTAGCAACCAGGTGATTACCATGAGACGCGAAGCAAGTAATTGTACTAGGAGTAGTAATAACATTATTTATATTGCGTGCCCTAGAACTATAAATGAAAAGTCATCGTAAAAACACCCTAGGTCATTCACCCTGACCTTTTCAACCCAGTAACAAGATACTATTTCATTGAATAGGAGTAACTATAGCTAATGATTTAATAGATGCTTAAGATAATATAGTGGACTCTAAAACTTGATCACTTAGGTACAGTTTAGCTTAATTTACGAGGATTATAAATCCACATATTCCTGTTAGTGTAATTAGAAAGCTGAGGGGTTCTTTGTTCTTTTCAAGGGGTTCATTCATCATTTGAAACAATGTTGCTTTAAATAAGATGCCATTCTAAAGCTTGTATTTAACGGTATGGTTTATCTTACTTTATTCCTATTGGTTCATTGCAATACCTTACTTATTTGTTTGAAACTTTCTGTTGACTTGCTTAATAATTTACCAACATAGTTGCCAACCTCAAGGTTAGTTGGTGCTTTGTACCTTAGTCGACAGTATTTTGATGTGCTCTTATTAAACTCTCTTTGAAAGTATAGTCCAAGCTCTTTATTCACCGGTGGCCTTTAACTCCCTGAACTTGTTGTTTGCACCAGTCAAAGCCATGAAAAGTTGGAAATAGACGATGTTTACTGTGTGCTTCGTGGAAAGGAAACTATACCTCCATTAGTGTTTCCTTTTGAGAACAGGCGACGGAGATCACTCAAATTCCATTTTGAGGAAATACAGATTTAGATCAGATGTTAGGAAAATTTTGTGACAATGTTTCTTAAGACTTTGTTGAAATATTATATTACATGTATTTTTACAGCCTAAATGTTGTTCAAGAACATAATATAAGTTCTCTAGGGCCTAGGGGCTCCGTAGGATAGGATTCGTAACAAATACATGCGACAGAGAACCAAAATTATCGACACAGCTCTAAGAATTAGCTCTAAGCTCAAGTGGGCCGGCCTTATCTCGCAAAGAACCGAACTCGCAATCCCTGGGGGTACTTAAGTGGAGACCCTCCGGCCGAGTGGTATGACATCCTGCGAAAGACTGCAGGCAGATGCTGGATGCATCGAACAGATGACAGGGCGCTAAGGTGCTTTTTAGGGGAGGCCTATGTCCAACCGTGGATGATGATGATGTACACCGGCTATTTTGTAGACCTGTTGTACAAATACTTGATTAAAAGATTGCGTAAGTTCTTATTGTTAGATTAAGTTCGCACATAGTAGGTGATGATGAAACCCTGCATCCTTACGATACAAGATTATTTCAGTTTTATCTGTAACTTTATCAAGAGCAACATACTCATACATGTTCGTTTATCTTTTTACAACATTGCAAAGATTTACATCATAACTGATTGCTGACAGAAGATCTTAAACTGAACGCTGAATGGTTTGGTTTATGTCTAGGGGAAACTTTGTGTGACTAAATAAATACATAGTTTTTGAACAGATTGTCTATAATTTGGGATAGCTTAGATTAGATTTTTAAAGGTTAAACTATTCTGAAACCTGGCGACACTTGTAATTATAACTGACCTGTTTTCCGCACCAGCAGGATGCAAGACTGCGTTACTATTTTCAGTTGTATCTTAGTCATTGTTATATTCATCGGGTGAGTAATTTAGCTGTAAACCTTTATCATGGTTTCGTGCGTGCGGATTGGCCTGTTTTTATTCTAAGAATTATGGGTTTTGCTTGAGCAAGAGTTTTAGTTTTTTAAAGACCACTTTGAATACGAAAAATTGTTTGTCTCACAGCCAGTGTAAATTTTATATATTGGTGGAATAATTTGTACTACAAATTCACCTATCAATGTAGTAAGTATTAGTTATTATAAAAGTAGAATTTGCACACATGGACTAAAAAGATTATTACAGTATTTGCTCAACAATACTCAGCTACGTGTAATTTATCAATTCATCTGTTATCTGCTTATTGCCATGTGTATTTATAGAAGCAACTGTTTGAAACCCTCTGTTTTACTCAAGCCATTTCACACAATGAATGAGTGTGCCTGCAACATGAACTTCAGAAGGATACAAGTTTACTTGTTCTGCTTATTTTAGACGCAAAACAGGTTTCTCTAACCAAACAAAAGATCACACAACCTGCATCAAACCACAGTCCGCGAAACTAAAATATACATTTAGCTAATGGCTTCAGGTGAGCTTGACGATTTCCTGCCTTTGTTCAGTGTCTAAGCAAATGATTCTGGCGAGAAGGTTGTTCAAATGTGTATTTTTGTGAATACGTGACTCAGGCTGCCAACAAACTTGCAATCACGTGAGTTAGGTTCGAGTATTGCCGTCGATTGCATCGTTGAGCGAACATAGTAACGGTAAGCCCCGTAACACTGGTCACTGGTTAGCACCCGGCTTAACAATTTGTTTTTGAACGAAATAAAACTTTCGCTGATATATTTGTTAACATCTATTTTCAGAATCAATGTTGGTATAATTCAGGTGTATATATTTTTTTACTAACACACAATCATTTATAAATTATAACTAAGTTTAAAATGTGCGATAATTATTATTTATACTGTTGTTTGAATTTATAACCATCGCATATTTATATTTTAGCAATCTTCGTATCTAACTAACGATCTTCAAATATAATAATATAATTGCTGTATAAATAACTAGTCTTCAAAATCGCTGCAAGCAGCCAGTCAATCATACGAACCATATATAACGTAACGACGACCTTCGTTAGTAGCGCCTTCCTACTTATTCTTTGATACATCGTTTTTGATAATTATCATTCAGTTTTAACGTGTTGATTGCTTGTTATGTGTGATTTATTTGACCTTTTGATTTATTAAGCTGCCTGTGAAGTTATTTAAATAGGATAGAGGATGTTAATGCTGAAAGTTTAGGTTTAGTTCATTTTGTACCTAGTTTTTCTATGAATTTACGGTTGTTGTATTTTTATCTCATTTTAATTCAGGAAAATTTATAACTAAAGGCGAAATTTCAGTCTTTATTGATAAAAGTGAGAAATTCGCACTTTCGACTCACTCATGATGCCTTTTACTCAATGAATTTCGATATTTATTATCTGTCAATGTCTTAATAAAGAACTAATCATGCAACTGATAATAGTGTAGTCATTGGGTTGAGTTGCTACATCACTACGTAAAAAATCTTCCGATCAATAAGTGCAGCATTTATCGATCGTTTGTAAAATGCGTTCTCTGCTTATCACTTTATCAGATACCTATTTATCAGTCACTGAGGGATTTGATAGTGTCATGCAAACATACATCGACCCCGTTTCGACATGTTTTCACCATATTTGCTAGTGTCTAGTAGCTAGATCGAGGGCGTTCGATTTGCAAGGATACATGGCTTGACACGGTCTTACTAATGTATTGTAGTATTATAGTGTATTTATTTTTATCGTTGGTCATAACTGTGTTTTTATTATTGGTTTATTGTATTTTGTGTGCCATGCCCAATCTGTTATATTTTAAATGAACTTTTAGTTTCGAATGACGTTTATTTTATGAGAAATTACCAAGAAATGAAATGTTTTGGGACATTTTTTACTTCGACGTGACCAGAACCCGCAACCTTCCCTCATATGGGATGCACTACCTATTGTGTCACAAGGTCAAAAATCAGTCCCGTCGAAGTCAAACATTTTAGAGACATTATTACATTTCTTTGAAATTGGTGAGGCCCCACAGTGTGAGGCTTACGCACTATAATATTAAAAACCTTAAAAATTACCAAATCTACCGACGACGTTAGTGACCTTCCCGCATAAAGTATCTTTATGCTTTATGCATAATAATTTTCCCTGAAAAATCTCGCTCGTTCGTTTGTGTCTCGCTTCAAATCAAAGTGTGGTTTGCCTTAATAAATGATAATACTCGTCGTTCCCACTATTATCACAAATATTGAGTCGTGGGAGGCACCACATGTGCCCTATGAATGTTATTACCACCAAAAATGGAGTTCATTTGCAACGGTTTTACTAATTTTAGGGTTGGTGTTAACGACATTTTTTATGACTGTTTGTTATTAACTCGCACTATATTTGGAATTTTATGTTCCTTAATTACTTTTAGAAAGAATCTTGATTTTCCGCTTACACAAAATGCTTTAACGGAAACCTATTTTTGTTATGGCGATACTTTAATTTTAAGAAAGTTAATTGTTATGCCTACAACTATATTGTTAAGCTATAACTTTGATTAATTATTTTGTTCTTTGTTTACAGGTAAGAACCCACGAAATCTGTCTGCTGTTTCGAAAGGTACTCTAAATTAATTGCTATCAATTACTCAACAGTAAACTCTCGGAACCAATTCCTTTATTCTTATAAACGATCACTCAGCATAGTGTTAGATTGATCAAAAGATACTTTGACTTCCGTTTCTGTTACTGCAAAATCAGGCTCTACGACTTCAGGTGTAGGTGTGTATTCGAGTGTTAATGTCACTGATTTGTCTGTGATAGGAACTAAAGCTATTTCTAGTGTCGCGTATCCAATTACGGGTGTAATGAATTGAGTCAGCTTCCAGTCAGCACTGTTTATATAATCGTGTGTTGTCGTATGGGTCGTGACGTCACCACCTCTCCTTTTCTCTTCCGGTGTGTTTGTCACGGGCAGTCTCTTCCTTTTCAGTGTATTATTTGTCACGTTGTTGATATTTATGTGTTCGTTTGTGTCAAGCGTGTCTATTGGGATAATGATGTTACTTATGTCCAAGTCGATTATCATAACGTCTTTTTCCCCCTCGAGCATTTCATAATATTGTTCTTGATAACTCCTCACATTTTATATACTCAAAAGTCTACACTAAACTTGTAAGTTATATAAAGATTTTGATATCCGTCGGGTAAACTTGACGTAATGGGATATCACAAACATTGTAAAAGTTTCGTTAATCATAAGATTTCTCATATCGCTAAATTATGAGACATAATTTCTTGATTGCTATAATGATATCCATCAAATTTTACAGTTCACGTTTTAAAATGACATTCACTTTCGCCGTAAGTGGCTGTCGTAAATTAAAGGGTTATGATTTTTATTCACAAAGGTACCTACGGAATAAGTTTTGTGAAAAGACGAATGCGTGCTAATAAGTAAACATTCCGATGACAAATAATGTTTTAGGATACACGTTTGTAACTATATGAAAAATAGACAAAAATAACATTACATACTTGAGAATTATATACAATCCTGAGACCAATAACAGTATGAAGTTAATGCGTAATGAAAAATAATAAAGCCATTCAAAAGTGAACGCTGAAGAAACAGCAATTTCTCCAGCAAGACTGGCTTATCAAACAGAGGCCCCTATGGCAAGTCATTAATTAAAGCAAATGAACAAATTAAATAATTACACTATCATGACAGCTCTCATAAATTATAAAGAACGGTTCCACCTGATTCGAATCGTCGCCTGAAGCAAAATGTTCGCGATTTAACCCACTGTCCACTAAACATTGCAGAATCAAATACCTATTTAGCTAAATTAACTATACGAAAGTTTGAACTCAGGACATATGTATAAGCCATGGAAATAATACGAAAATTAACTTACTGGAAAGATACTTACCGGATACATAAATTGTCAATACTTTTAATCTTTAAACGAGACACCATTTATCGCAAACTAATTATAAGTCACGTAAATACAGATTGGGATTGAAAATGACAGATACGCTGTCCCGCTTTGATCATATGGTATCAGATTAATCAAGATCATAGCGGGATGGCTTTCATAAGAGGCTGTCATGATCATTTCCAAAGCACGTGCTCGTGATATTCCTCATGGTTCAATGCGAACTGGCAATAACTGTTCATAACCAGTTTGAGCAGTTACATCATCATCATCATCAGCCTAATAGGCTATAATAGGTATATATATAATAATATATAATATATATAATAATAGGTATATCAGTCCACTGCTGGACATAGGCCTCCCCCAATGAGCGCCATAGCGCCCTGTCTTCAGCTTGCCGCATCCAGCATCTACCTGCAGTCTTTCGCAAGTCGTCATCCCACCTGGTCGGAGGGCGTCCTACACTACGTTTGCCGAGTCGCGGTCTCCACTCAAGAACACGTTTGCCCCAGCGGCCGTCGTTTCTTCGCGAAATATGGCCGGCCCACTGCCACTTCAGCTTGCTAATTCTTTGAGCTATGTCGATAACAGCAGCAGTTACAAATCTTATAATTTAAAAGAGAGGCTCTTCCATGCCCTCGCGTCAATCCTAATCCCTATCTTTATCTACGTGACTTTACAGATCATGATATTTAGTTGACATCATGCTTTATGATCTACGTAGCTCGTCAGTCACTATTTGCTTGTCAATTCGCAATTAGACTTCAATGGTCTTATTACAATTTATGAATTAAAGTAATCATAGTCATTGACTCGGAGAAAGTTTTGGTTCATTATCTTAGTTTGCAGCTGGTAGGAATATAGTTTTATGCTCCTAATTATGATTGAGTAGCTTTATATTGCCCTAAATTACGGATGTTGTGCACTTATACAATTTTTATAGATTATTATTTGTGTAGATGGATTGCAAAGCCTTACTCAAGTATGAAATGCGAATGTCTGTGCTAGACAATACATAGCAAATAAGAAACGAATGTTTATAAATGTTAACTTATTGTTACCCTTGACTCGGCAAATGAATGAAACTCGGGAAGACTGTAGGCAGATTCTGACTGCAGCTGTGGCAAGCTGAAGACAGGACGCTATAGATAGGCGCTCATTAGGGGACGCATATAAAGCATCATCACAGTCATTATAATTTTCACATTGCTCGTAGCAAATGGTTTCCATGACAACGGGCGTAAACAAGAGCTCTTTTTTTCATTCGTCGTTTTATCCATGTGTTATCCATCACTCATCACATGATACTAAATTAGACTCGAATTCAAACTGATGTAGATGCTGCCCTTTGAAAAAATTAGAATGCACTATGTAGGAATTTGAAGACGTTTTATTGTTTTTTAAAACACGCTAAATAATTATTACAGTAGTACCTTCTCTTTGACAAACATATTTCCTACATACATATATGTATGTAGTAGCTAATGAAATGTCTTCAGATGTTTTAATTGTTTTAAATAATAACGTAATATTAATTAGGCTGACGAAACCGATTGCAACAGTAAAGTACCAATAAGCACAAAAACGATCAAAACATTCACGACTGCAATCACTGATACAGATCAAACTCCGGTATCAATAAATACATCTCTAAAAACAATAGGCACACTCTAAGTGGTAGATGACCCTTTAGATAGCGGGTTTCCGTTCCCATTTCTAGATGAGAGAGAAATTGTATCTACTCTAATTATTACTTAAGATTGTACGTCCGTCAGTGAAGACAGAATCTGGGTAAATGGGTACAGAGGTAAAGCTAAGCTACATAAGTTGTTTTTTTCCACTGAATTGGCCAATGATACCTGAGAATCGATAAATGATACAATTTCGCATTCTTGTGCTCACTGATGTTTTTTAATTATTTAATATCGTTTGTTGCAATTTATTTGGAATGTAATATGGTTAAAATTTATTATTATTTTATGATAGATATCCAGTTAATCAAATTCCAATCCAATCAACTAATAACACTGAAGTACATCACAGACATCTTACAAACATCGAATCTATACTATATAATTATCCATTTACTCGATTTACTGTAACTAATGGTAATAACAACTTTGATTGATGCTACTTCATTGATTCTATTAGTTATTTTCAATTACTACTATTAAGTATTCGTTAAAATGACATATATCATTTTATCATATGCTAAATTGAGTTCACGTGTTTTGAAATTTATCATCGACCTTTCTTCTAATTATTTATTCTTTTCTAAGCCTTCTTTGTGACACTGTTGAGCAAATTCTTAAACGATTGCTACTGGGGACTTATCAAAAAAGATTTCATTGTATCAGATTAATACCTATTGTATTGTTACAATAAATAAGCCATGAAATATTGATGTTGCGGTAGCTAAACTACTAAACGAACATTGTTGTACATGACAACAGAATGAAAGACTAGTGAGAGGAAGCGCCTCGCGGTTGCATCGGCCTCTGATGAAACCATTGTGGATATTTCGAAAAATCTTTTACCAACACCACATTAAAAGGTTCATGTGTATTAACATATTGTAACTGTAAAGTGAACTGTGGTGCCATAAACTGTATAGTCTAGTGTGGTTATCTAAATCTCCTTCGCATAGGGATTGACCTAATTTTATTACGTGTTGAATACATGTGTCGATTTTAACTTTACGGTTATTTTCAATTACATTGTCAAAGAGGTTTTTGTGAAGTAGGTCAAAGATATTGATTTATGTTTTGTGAATGGTGCTGGGGATTCATCCAACATAAACATGATCTTGTTTCAATAACTATTGTTGTAACGTTGTATTTGTGTACCTAATGGACTTATTACAGTCTGCCTTGTTTGTAACCTTGTACTTTTGATTTATAGTTTATTTCTTAAACTGTATGTTCATGCTACGTAGTATTTTAACACAAATCTCTTAATTTCACGTTCGGTGTCCGAGTCTTGTGGAGATCATTAATTCAGTCTGTAAAAGCTTACACATTCGGGTCACTTGTGAAAGACATTAAACCAACCTACGACAATGATTTTCGCAACTAGCAACATTTGTTTGATACGAGTATAAACCCACATCAATCCAGTTAAAAAACTACCAATAAACCAGAGTAGTAAGCCCACGTTTAACGTCATCACTCTAAATACAATATTACCAATACACAACAAATTGCATGTGTACTATGACTTAGTGTAAAAAGTAGGGCGTTCTATAAATTATACGGCGCGTGAGCACATTCTTTTTAAGACCCAAGGTCGCTGGAAGTGGTCCAGATATTTTTATTTTTATTGTGGCCCATCATCTTAAGACCTGTTATTAGATGAGCGATTTGAAGGGCTTTAACTGTTGCTAAATCTCTGTAGACATTGATGAGCTTTATATTAGGTGTAATGTAATCGTTTTCTTTAATTAATAAGTTTAATCAAAGAAAACTGTTAGTTTCATATATCTGGAAAATAGTTACTTAAAATAGTTATATTTTTACCAATAGAAAGTAGTAATGGAGACATGCTTGCCTCGTCAGATGCTGATTTTTTTACACTTCTCTTGACGAAACCCATAGGAAACTATGAATTGTAACAATAGCAAAACCACGAACCAAAACTTCCACAACCAGGTAAAATTTCCCAATGAGCTTTCTCAAACCATGATAGATCACCGACATTATTGCGCGATCATGTCAATCATTGCATAAGTTTATAAGCTATAATGTATTGATGATGATCCATCATCATCAAACTCCATGATTCCACCGTCCAGGGTCAAATGGACACAAACGTCTATTACGTGTCTTATCTATATCGTAAATACATTGTCTTGTCTATATTTATCTTGGGCTTTCTGTGAAAGTTTATAGTGATTGAAATAATGTGCGATTGCTAAATACAATCAAAGCTGAAGAATATAGGTAATGCTTATGTTGTACGTACATGTCTAGTTCAAAGTTCGAGGGAAATCGATGCAAAATGGTGTTGTAGATCTTGTTTTTGATACTGCCTTTATCGGTTAGGTATTCAGTGTTACTCTGAAGAATATGATGATAATCAAAACTTAGTATGAGGTTGCCAGTAACATTGTAAAATCGAAAACTGAAACTACATATATGGATATGATTAGGAGTGTTTGTGTCACAATGTTAGATGTGTCACAATAAGAAGTTTTAGTTCTATTTTATTTTATAATTTTACAGTTTTATTATTTATGACACGTTGTTGTCCATTCTCCAACTGTATCAGAAACAGAATCACCACTCAGCTAATTAATGATCAAGGTACCAATTTCAAAATCAATTAAGCCTTATTTACCTTTAAAATGTATTATTTCCTTATTTCTTAACTCTTAACATACTTAACCTCTGCCCTTTACTAAAATATCATTAAGCTGTCTCATTAAAGGCAGAATGAAAAATACATGTTTACTTTCACTTTAAAATCACTTACTTTGAATGTATTAACATGTTATGAGTTAATGATTGTTATTTAATATTTGATTTATTGATTGATTGAAATTATAAGATTTGTAATATCCTGTGTGATGTGATGTTAGATTATGTCAGTGGTTGTGTAAAATGTTTCACCTTAGGTCATGTCTGTGAAGTTTGTTGTTATTTCTACTATTGACAGATTATTAGATAATAGAGCTAATCGCATCTATGCGACTTGTTTGACTTGTAACAACTACTGCAATATATGTAAAGAACCAATTATCATCCGCAGCTGGATTTCAACCACTACTGCTGGGTATAGGCCTCTCGAATTTTGTGTCATCCATCAACCACGCACGGTCCTATTCAATCAAACAAATCTCTAAATTAATAAGTAATTCTACTTTTTTTAGATTCTTGAACAATTCCAGTTTAATACTAAATGAGGTTACCTTGTTATCAAATTTTTATTTAGTATGGTATTTTTAATACTGTGCGTACAACATATTAAGAAAAATGTTAATATCATTCTGAATGCATCTTTGTGTACAATACATATCCTCTATTCTATAAAATACAATACGCCAACTATTATACTTACTTTTGCTTGTGCGTAAAGTCCAAAAAACATTTAAAAAATCTTTAAAATTTACCTACCTAAAGCGAACCCTTAGGGGTACTTTTCAAAATGAAAGTTGATCCCAATTAATGTTATTTTCAAAATATATTTGTGTAATTGCACAATTTGATTTTAAATAATAGCTAAAGTCATGATGACCTCAGCCACAAAACAAATTATATTATTGTTACAAAAAAGATCGGTAACAAATCGCGGCCATTTTTTCTTAGCAACGACCTCTACCGGTTGAACAAAGGCGGTTTGGATGAAACACGCACTCTTTTGTTTAATCCCAGTACAGTTTGATCTCAATGTCAGGGCAATAAAGTGTGTATTTGATTATTGTTCCTTGTTCTTACAAGATTTATGAATGATGAACTGGCCTTCTGTTTCTATTCTTCATTATCATCATCAAACTATAGTAGTCCACGCTGGACATAGGCCCCCCTAATAAGCGCCAATATTGCATTGCAATGAAAATATTTGTTGAAAATGAAATACACAATAACAATAGTAAACTCTATGATAGCTATCTAGGTGTTATCAGTTTCTCTACATACAATTTCTACTTGTGTCTGTTTCTAACTGATCTGGGTATTTTTTTATATGCACATATGTAGTATTATTTAATAAGTACCTACTACAAGGGAATGATGTAAAAAATCAAAACGGTCTTCGAATGTTACAGAGACAAACAAAAACAACATATTTTTATTTGGTTTGTTGATATATAATAATGACACCTTATTTGATATTCTATTTAAATTTTTAATTTCTTAAATTTTTTGTCCAGTAATGGAAGTAAAAAAGAAACTAGTACATTTATATATATTCACTTATGTGTCTAATACATAAAATCGGTGAACAACATACATACTCGTTCATAACAAAAAACATTCATAGAGACAAACATAGAACTGCCTATTCGAAGTCGCTAAACACAATATTGCTTGATGTTTCACACAACATCATCTAGCCCCAAAGAAAGCAGAGCTTGTGTTATGGGTGACGGTAAATGAGGTTCCTAATGGTTACATAACTGGTTTCTGTGGCTTTTTCCGAAAACGTTATAAAACAAGATTATCCAAACAAAAGATTAGAAAGCTTTAAAGTTATTGCTGATTTTAATCTGGATTATAAACAAAGATCGCTTTCACAATATTGTGGATTAAATATGGGAGACATCTATTAAACTTAAATAAAAACTGGTGGATCTTTTGGCGGAATCATATCAACAGCCTTTTCAAGTCCATCGCCGCTGGATATCGTTGTCATCAGGCCGTAAGGACGCATCGATATTAAGTTACTTTTTGGGAGTAACAAAATATTGTCGTACGTAGATACATTTTTTCAAAAATGAAAGATCAACATTTAAATCACACTATAAATGTGAAAGATTGGATGTTAAGATGTATGGATGGATGGATTTCTGTTACTTATTCACGCTAAAACTACTGAACGGATCGGGCTGAAATTTTGTATAGATGTGAACTTTAAGCCTGGAATCAATTTTTTTTCCCATAATAACATTTCGCATGGGATATAAATAATCTATAAACGTTTCCATAGAAACAACGCGTGCGAAGCCGCGGGCAGAAACTAGTAAGCTATATGTATTCTGAATAATCTTTCCGGTATTCGGTTCGGTTGATATCCGTGACCACAGTCGCTGTAATGCGATGGAAACGTAGCTAATAGAACAAAAGGTAAATTAAATGAAAATATATTTATTCTGATAAGACTTAATTATCTAACTATAGTAAACAAATACAGCACACGAATTAAAAATACTTAAAGTATATAATTGATAATATGCATTGATTTATATATAAATCAATTATATTATTTATCGAGCGGGTTCGATTCCTCGGAACAAATGTGTGTACGATCTGCAGATATTTGTTTCGGGTGTTCTGGTCGTTATTTATGTATAATAAAAAAATATCTATCTATGTAATGTATTGTATTATGTATATCAGTTATCTAGTACCCATAACACAAGCTCTGCTTACCATGGAGCTAGATAATGCTGTGTGAATTGTCCAGCATTATTTATTATTAACAGACATGTCTAAATTAATTTAGTGTAGATCAAGCCGTGTGTGATGGTCAGTGCCGTGTTGCTGCGCTATCAGAACTGGTTCATGCTCAGCTGAATGTTGCGAGTAACCCCAAAACGCTGATTTTCAGCATGTACCATTGTGATGATGACGTACGAGACTTTAAAAGCTAGAATTTAAAAGTGAAGGCAACTTGTCTATTGTCTATAGGTACGCGAAAATACCCGATAAATTAATATTTAATACGTATTCGAGATTCTATTAAATAGGGCAGGTTTAATGCCTCGTGCCAGGTATTTAAAAGTTTAGCAACCAACCACATCCTGTAGGATGAAAAAAGCGCCAGCTGTGAAGAACCTTTTTTTTTTGCTTTAAATCAGATGCACAAGGTGTTGTTGCACCTGTGACATTGTAACAAACGAAATGAATCTTTATATCCTGGCCTATAATGCTGATTTTAGTGTGACCACTCGAGATTTACTGCGAACGCTGAATATACAGAGTTACGTTACCATACTGCGAAATAAGTTGTTTTAAGATCAATAATCGGTTTCCTAGTACATAATGTTGTAATTATGTCGCACGCCACTTTAGTCAGAATTTCTTGTCTCTTTTTCTTGTTGATCTTTATGTATTTTGCGACCTTATTTATATTGATTCAAAAGCCATACACCTACTTATCACACTATCCTTACTAATATATACGTTTGTATGTATGGATGTTTGTTACTTCTTCACGCCAACAGTACTGAACGGATCGGGCTGAAATATTGAATAGTATTTAGTGTATGTAGCTATAAGCCTGGAATCAATTAAAGGCTCATATACAAGCTATATTTGATCTTGTAAAATACTAATAAACAATGATTTTAGCCCAACTTTGAGCAGAAATATAGGTAAATAATATACGGAATTAGTCATTCTGATAACAGGGCGTATGCATATGTGGTCGGACAGTTATTTAGCCCTAATGCGATGTAGTCATATCGAGATTTAGTCTTAAAGCGATCTAGTCATAACTGCTGTCTAGTCGTATTGAGATGTAGTCCTAAAGCTTCTAACCCATAACAAACTCTTAAATAAAGGCAGGTGTCAGACATAGTTTAGTTTATTTGAACGTTGAAATAAATTTATTTTGAAAAGATGTGCTAGGAGTCACATTTTATTACACTTTCGTTTTAGGAATAAATATTGTGCATTTCATTTCTTTCGCAAACTATATCAGATGAGATAGCATAGTAGATCTAGGCCTCGCCTTCCGACGAGTTCGCGATGTTGACTAGTTTACCTTTAAGAGGCCTCCGGAGGGACGAATTCTTCATACAAACGTAATACCAAAATGATTTCCAATTCAAGCATATTTCCACTATAATATTGTATTAAAATAGTAATTATCTAGGTTCCTAAATATTTTTTTTTTTCAAAATACTTGCCTAAAATTAAATGAAAGCCAATCTCATTTTGCACATTTTTATGCGAAAATGGACAAGTATTCTAGCTATTTGTTTCGTATTAAAGACATCAATATCTTACGTGTTATTTATTAAGGAACATAGCTAATATTTTCTAGTTACAGAATAACAATACTTTGTGAAGAATACAAAAAGTTTTCAGTCATAATTTTTGGTATTACGGAACAAACCAAATTTTGAACGGCTAATATTGCTATCGCGCACGCATGGGGCGCGGCGCAAGGGTTAAATAGGGACAGCGATATTCGGAGCGATTTTTGCAAGCGAGGGTCGCCGGGCCCTTAAGGTAAAACATTCAGGTAGGTAGTTTTAAAAGCTTGTAATGACTGAATCGTGACATATGAATAAATTCAATAAGTGCAATTAATTCGTAATGAGTTAATGGTTCTTGCGTCATTACGGTCGCTTATTGCTTGTCAATTACAGTGCTATCTCAATCGTGACTGAGTCTGGAACTGCGGGTAACTATTACGCTGAACTGTAATCTGGTAATCTGAAGGGAAATGTTTGGTGAATTGAGAAGGTTCACCGTTTCCAGCCAGAGAGAGAGAGAGAGAGTAAAGAGTATTGAGCGCTTACTTCTGTCTGTGACTTCGCACGTGCGATTTCCGGTTTATACTTGCCAGCTCTTCCAGGGAAACAATCTATCGAAATGCCAAATTTTCATGATGATAAAGCCCTTTAGTCGTAAAAGGTTACAGATAGAGTGACAGACAGACTAATACAATATTACGTTCATAAATGGTAATGTAATTTTGTCAAACATGCGGGGCAGTCTTTGGGGACTGCCGATAGAAGTGAAAACTAAGTAATTTTATATTTAACTAGCTGTTCCCCACGGTTTCACCCGCGTTAAACTCGAATTTTTACACCTTGGGTAACATTATCGGAGTTTTAGTAAGGATCTCTAACTTTTTGAAAATGTATAGTGTTGCTACCCAACGGTGAAAGAGTTTTCAAATCGGTCCAGTAGTTTCGGAGCCTATTCAATACAAACAAACAAACAAAAAATCAAACCTTTCCTCTTTATAATATTAGTATAGATTTACACTGGGAAGCGTGCGGCGGTGACGCTTTGTTCAACAAAGAAGTGCTCAATGCGCCTAAAGAAATGTTCACTTCAAAAGGCGCCCCCTATTTTTAAGATTTTATTTGATTGGACGATTTAACATATCTCCTGTTCAGTACTTTACTTACCTAAAAATAACCTTTTTTACTAGCCTACCTACTTAATACCTACATTTTTATTTGTTGAATTGGTAGCCTCAAAATTGCGCTAACCCTACAAAATCGATATCTTTGCAAGATTCAAAGCAGACGCAAAAACAATGAAGCGGGTAAAAGAAGTCTATAAAAACTAAAACTCCATTTTGATCGAACGACTAAGACAAAAATGACGTAACGCTATCGTGTGATCTTATTTTTTGCACGGGCAACACCTCAAGGCCACGTCAATGACCGGGTTGCCAGTGTAAAAAATTGGCTATTTTCTATTATTTTAAACACGGCAATTCATCAAGTAGGTTCACTACAAACACAGGTGTTCGGATTTTTTATGGCATAATTTTTTATTGTAATTTAATAGAATAGAATAACTAATAGATTCTATCTATAGAGTAGGTGGTGGTAGGAGGTGATAAATGACCATAAAAACTGGGACAAAGTTATGTTTGAGTGTTTCTTTGTATCTACGTAGGTATGGTAAAAAAATATGTTTGAATTTTACACACAAAGATTTTTTTGACTCCATCGAAGATATGCACTATTAGGTCTTTGATTTCTTCAGAAAACATACGAAATAGAAAATTGCCACTACTTTATTTCAGATATGTTTTATGTCGAGATAGAAAACATGGAAAACCATGTTTGACTTGAAGTATACGAGTAAGTATGTACGTGTTTCTTATTATCCCTGCGTGCTTTAAGCTACCTACGTTTTACCGACACGTACAGGTACGACAGGAGCAATGCCGGGGGCAAAATCAAGTATTATAATTTATAATAAACATCATCATCATCATCAGCCTATAGCAGTCCACTGCTGGACATAGGCCTCCCCCAATGAGCTTCATAGCACCCTGTCTTCAGCTTGCCGCATCCAGCATCTACCTGCAGTCTTTCGCAGGTCGTCATCCCACCTGGTCGGAGGGCGTCCTACACTACGTTTACCGAGTCGTGGTCTCCACTCAAGAACACATTTGCCCCATCGGCCGTCGGTTCTTCGCGAGATATGGCCGGCCCATTGCCACTTCAGCTTGCTAATTCTTTGAGCTATGTCGATAACCTAATAAACGAATGGTTAAAATTAGAAACATATTAAGCATGCATGGTATTAACTATAATCATGTTTAATCATTGAAAAGCGTTTACTTTCTCCGTTCAAAATACGCTTTGATACAGTACACGCCACTTGATTATGCACTTATGTCTAATTTAGTAGGTAGGTAGCAGTTAATGTGAAACGAGCTAATAAGAATAAAATAAAATAAAAAATGCTGGACAATTCACACAGCATTATCTAGCCCCATGGTAAGCAAAGCAGAGCTTGTGTTATGGGTACTAGATAACTGATATACATAATACAATACATTACATAGATAGATATGTTTTATTATACATAGAAAACGACCAGAACACTCGGAACAAATATGTGCAGATGGTGCACACAATTGTTCCGAGGCGGGAATCGAACCCGCAACCTCCTGCGTCGCAAGCGGACCTTCGCCCACCGCGCCACATCGGTCTTCGAATGCTCGTATACACCTACTGCTGCATAGCTAAATCTGCTTTACAATAATCGAAGAGCGAATATTCAAAAAATAGAAGGGTGATTTTGTAAGGTTATTTATTAGTGCAGGTGATTTACGTTTATTAAAAAGAATAAGGACTTCAAATTATTACATCATGATAAAACTTTTGACACTATCATGGTTATTAACACAAAAGTCACATATAACGGGGTATTTACGGACGATTATGAGTTGATTTATTACTTTTCAAATATTTCGGCACAGGTTCATGTGCCCTGATCACGGAATAACTCGGCGCATATTATATTTTAGTAAAAATAATAGTTTGAATATAAACATGTGATGGATCTCCTGAGTATTATGCACTTGGATTACACCCTCTATTTTCTGTCAATTAACTACCAACCAATGTAAACGCGCATGTCCAAAACACGCGCACTGTATCTGCAACCAATTTCACATGTTATATTAGTTTGTATGAGTGTAATTTAGAGGTAAATGGGTGTGATTGTGCAACCGAGCGAGATCTAATCGTATGGTAATAACATCAGACAGACAGACGGTGTGATTCGGGCAGTTGAGGCGTTGAATCGGAATGAAAAGTGATTGGTGCGCGCACGCAACGCAACTGTCTTATTTCAAAATGGTGTTAATATAACACTAATAATATTCAATGTACGCCACCCGGAAGGTCACTTTTACTGTTACTTTTTCTGATTGAAAAAAGGTTATTTATATTTATCGTCTTTATGATTAATGACAGAAACAGGCTTCGCAAACAGTAACTACCTTTTTACGGGAACAGGCTTCGAAAATGTAATTTAAAAATGAGTACAAACTCTTTATATATATTGCATATTTGGTTACAAGCGCGCAACCACTTCGGGTAGTCGGGTAGTCGTATCCGATTTCAGATCAGCAAAAAGTTTGCGTATTTTTTGCTTGTCCACTAGTTACCCAACCCAGCCTATCTTTAGGTATTGGAAGCACGATTAACATGAGCTACCTAATGCTACCTAGAAATTCGATCCCCTGCAGGTCGATTCAGATGAAGGTAATAATTACAACCTGGGTCTCTTCAAGACAAGAGTGAATGGTGTAAAAGATATCTTCTAGACCTTAGTGATACACCGTCGGCCACATCGTCACTTTCCATCAGGTAAGATTGTGGTCAAACGATGGTCAATGCATCTAAATCAGCTATCTGGTGGGTCTGTAAGAAGGTCGTGTGCAAATCAATTTGATCAACCAAACGTTTTTTTGCAAGTGCTTTATTTTATTTCGCAATCAAAGAAAATAAATTATTATAATTCCACTGAATTACTTTTGGTATATTATTCTTATTTTTCGGGTATTTATCAAGTATCTTTTGGGAGTTTCCCTCATGTTACGTATGTCTAATAAATGTTTTTTAATATGTTATAGATTCTATTTCACGAAGTATATTTGATCTTGGTGGTTGTTACCCGTAATCTGGCACATTGAGTTAGTTTGCGGGAGCAATCTCGACTCGATCACTCAGTCTCGATCGCGTCCGAGTCACTAGTGTTTTTGAATCCATGCAAAATGTTAACAAGGCATTAAACGCAGAAAAGTCATTGGTTTACAAAATTGTATTACTTTTGGGAGTCGTTAAGCGACTTGCCTGGTGATAATAATATCGAAACTTGGAATAGGGACTCCATTGTTGTCTTCATTATATATCGCCTGTCTAGGTCTAGGCACAGGTGGTTGCATTATTCTGCCACGGATCAATATGGGAAAGTAAACTCTCAGGTTCCCATTGAACCTTGACTCGAGTTTCCACAATAACACATAAATACGCCGTTTTCACAAGTAGCAAAACATCCATGCAAATTACTTGTACAATCACATTTACAAAGACAGCTACACCTACAAAAACTCGTTTACGGCCAGTGTTTTATGGAAACTGTGGTAATAACTTTCTCTGTAAACGTACGCGATCGATCGATTGATAGATAGCTAAATGCCATCAGAATTGACCGCCAGTTAATGCATGTTCTGGCTCAAAAATGATTTTCTTTATACCGAACTCGAAAATATAGTAGTCTTTGGCCATCTGACTATAATAGAGCTCTACAGAAGCGTCCAGTTAAGAATAGGTTCCTAATAAATTATAGTTACAATTTTAAATTTGAATCAATGATGATGAATGACAACAAATAAATCATTATATTATAAGCGGAATAAAACAGAAAGGAATGAAAAGGGAGGAGGGAGGGCCTTTGTCATGTTCTGAGAAAGTCTCCAAAAAATAAATGATTTCATTTGAGAGCTTACATGGCACAAAGACGCTTCTGTTCAGATCTACAAAAATAATGTTACGAATGAATAGAAAGCCGTATTCACGATCGCAAATTACGTTATTGTGTAATACAAAGAAATGAATGAAATTGTATTACATAAAAGACTTGAAGTGGTCAATGCAATACTTGTAAATGTTCATGTTCATATAGATGTGTCTATTTGTAAAGTTCTACCAAGGTGGCAGCGAAAATGTAAGATTGTAGAAAGCTCTCTTATTATTATCACATTATGAGACACACTCGAAACCTATACATGATTATTTTTTTGCAACGAAAACCTTCAACTAAATAATATATACACAAACACATATTATAGCAAAGCGAAAATTGGGTCTAGTGAAGTTGATAACTTTGCCCTTGCGAGTGCAAGTTGTTTAACTTTGAAGCGCCGAAACCACTGAACTAAATTTTATAAAGCCCGAAAAAAACTGGTAAACCAATAATCCCCGTGCGAAACCGTGGGCTACTACAATTATATGCATGTCTTTCCACGTATTTTTAATGATAAAAAGCAAGAAACCTATATTTTATGAAACCATAGTTTAAACCTATATCTGTGCAAGTTTGGACAATTAAGTATTTTTATCGCTAAAGAGCAAGAAACATCCATCCAATCATTCGCTTTTACAATATAGATGTGATTATACTAATACTCTTGATTTCACGCCTATCTAAACAACCGTATTACCATTGGAAACGTGTTCCACGTCAGATGCTTGTATAGGGACATGAGTTTGCGCTGTGAAGCAAAAACAAGCTGCACTTGAACATTTCACATCGGCTTTGCTATTCCATCTAGTTTCAAACTGAGGTTTCAAAGATGAAGTGTTGCTTTTAAGACAGGTTAGGTTAGTTAAAGTAATTCAATAGGATACAGAAGCCAATAAATATACTCAGAATATAAATATAATTATACTTTTAATCACAAGAAAAAACTTATAACTTTACTGAGGCCTAATTTGACTAAGAAACTTCGGGATTCCTAATCCTAACCGGGCAAAACGATACATTTTAAGCTAGATTTTCTGTTTTCAAGAACACCAAACCTTTGATGTTTGCCATCTTCACGATCTTAATTTTAAATCGAATTAATTTCGTTACAATGAAATCGTCACTAACTCGCCTTTGGCAATTTTTTTTTACTATTTCAAGAAAGACTCGCAACTACTCTGCTCAAAACACCAAGACTATGATTAAATCGTTTTTGCTTTCTTACTTTCTTACTATGGCTCTGACAAACGAGTATATTTTGATGCTCACGTTTTGGTTTATTTTTATATCTACCAAAACCTAGATTATCTGTAGGTTGTCTTCTTTACAGTTAGTTTTATGTATTTCTATCTTATCTCTGTATAGTACGGAAGTGTTGTTGGAATGTATGACCATAGAATATCTGCGGTATAACTGTTCAACCAATTGTTGTTTGTGGCTGTTTGTTATTTTATCTAATTTATATATTGTTTGTTTGTTTCAGGTATGTAAAAACTTAATAGCGAGTCGTCAAAGTGCTTGTCGATAAGAAACGGTGCGTAGCGTTATTTTATCATTTTCTAGCATGCTTTGTGCATCTTTAGATGACGTGTGCCTCAATTTGAAGTCCAAAGTAATACTGACGTTTTTTGCGAACACAACTACTCAAATATTCTACAATATTATCAGAACTATCATTCTAGCTGTAGGAAACACTCGATCATGGTCCGTGTAAACAAATTGGAAGCTGTATGAGTTTACAATAGCAGTAAATGTTGAGGGGCTGATGATTAATTGATTTCATCCCCTGCTAAAATAATCGATTAGTTTTTTCTGACAAGTTTGTTTTGTGGAATTTGATGAGACTGTTGAAAATATATTTGAAAAAATGTGAGATTATTCTCACCTGGACCTGGTTTTGTTCATGAGAATTACATTCAAAGTGCAGAGAACCATTCATTACTACATGTTAGCTTAAGCTGACGAACTTCAAAAGAAACTAGACATGAATTAAAGGCCACGTTTCTTAAACCTCACAATCTTTTGTTTTGATTAAACAAAGAAAAGCTTTAAGATGATCCAGTTCTTGTCTCTGATTTCGTCAACGTTGGTTTAGTTACGCAAAAGGGCCATCATCGCATAATACAGCCGTCACAAAAGGTCTTTGTCACACAGATTTCCACAAGGTTTCCAAAAGTGCTAAACCTCATGGTCGTTACTTGAATTATACTTACAAAGAAGGCATTGATGATGTTGGATAAGATGATTATAATCTCTATTATTGTTTTTTATTAAACAATCTACCTTGCACTGTGTGCAATAAGTGAATAAGGGTAATGTAAGGGCTATGTCGCTCATTGCGGGAGGCCTATGTCCAGCAGTGGATTGGCATAGGCTGATTATTATGATGATGATGATGGAGGGCTATGATGATAAAGCCGCTGATGACAAGAGTATATCCTCAGTGACAAGGTTCAAAGTAGCTTGATAGCAATTATTTTGATTTAAATGGCTACATATGAAACTCTACATCTAAATCATCCTTGTACGACTGCAGCTTTGTTTATTGATTCACAGCGGAAACGCATTTTCAAATTTATGTGGGAATCCTTAGAGATTCAATTCCATTGATTCGAATTCCGTTTTCATGGCTGCATTATGTATGGTCACGATTGTCCAAGGCTGCATTTGTACAGCTGCACTGTCGTTCGGTAACCGCTTGTTGCTAAATAATAGCAACATGGGTGTAGCCCAAGGTTCGTTAGTATCGATGTTTTTGTTCATTTACTCTGGGAAATATGGATAGGCTTCGAATTCAGGGTTTTTGTGTTGGTTACAATTTGCTGCATAATCAGAATTTAATATTTTATCGGTTTTGTTTGATTAATTCTACATTCATTATCTTCATTTGCCATAGTTATCAAGACTATTTACTTAGACTAGATAATGTCGTGTGAAAATTTGGACCATTTTAAATTTATTTTGAAAGAAGTTAAGATTATTGTCACATTTCAAAGCTTGTAAATGTAGGTTTAGAATTAACTTAGCCATTAATATTTTATAGGTCTTCTTAGTAAAGTGTCACGCTCTATTTCACCCTAGGCTATACAGGTAACCTAGTCCCAATAAAATCAATGAACATTTACAGCTTCTTGCAAATCGATTTTCTACTTTCGCTGTTCGTTTACGATCGTAATCGATTTGATCGGAAGTTATTTTAATTTGTGTAACCTCAATTTCATTAATAGTTTCTGCTAAGTTCCAGAAATCTGCGTTTAATTAATTCGGCACTTTATGAACATAATTTTATGGTTTCTTTGTTATGGTTTAACTAGTCTTATTTGTTTTTAGATATTTATGATAGACCATTTTGATGCGTTAACTTTGGTTCTGAACCATTTGTCGAAGCTATTGCCCCCAATTCACGTCAACATTGACCGTAATTCAACAGAGCACCATTTCATTGTGCCCCCATATGCTCTCCGTGCTCCGTATTAAATTGGTTTGACAGATGCTTCTAAAGAGCTCATTGCGTGGCCTATAATTTGAACTTCAAAATGGCCTAATCATTAGGTTCAAAATTAGTAGTTACTTTCTTATTAATAGTAACTTATTATTAGATTTTATTCTGATCATATGGTTCCAAATGAGAAGTTATTATTTTTGTTGCTTTCTTATTAACACTCGTTTGTCTATCTAAATTACCTAATTATCTACCAACTGTCTATAATTTACTGTCTGTGAGCACTGACTTGTTCATTGGCGGTAACCCGTTGCGGTCGACTGCAGGCAGCTAGTGGTTGCCACAAATAGTCGCCAGTCTACACTATCTGTCGTTCGGAACGTTATTGATTTGCTTACTAATATTTCGTTGCAGCTTACTAAATGTATGGTTGATATCTTTAATTTTATTTATAGATAAGTTTAGAATCTCTTGAAATTCAACAACGAATGATTGAGATATTAGTTCAGTTATTAGTTTACATAATATTCTTTAACAAAGTTGTAGGAACTACTTATTTATAATAGCTTAATCATAATGGATCTGATCTTAATGCTTCGACTATTATATCACAGTGCACTGATCCTTTTAAGATAGTTAAGACAATAGTGATCTGAAATCATTCACAGGCTTGTAATCAAGATGATGTTGATCTATTGATACTACACAATGCGTAATACTTTTGGTTCAGTACTTGCAGTTTCGTTTTGTTTTTAAGCTTTTCGATTTTAAATAGGTAAGTAATTGTATCCTTGTAGCTAGTATTATAACAACACTATTGTTAAGAATTTCGTCATTTAGTAAGAAACTACGCGGTTCTAGTTAAATTTGTATTGTGATCTTTATCATCAACAACCTATAGTTGGGCCTTATCAAATTATAGGTAATATGTGATTTTTAATTTGCTTTTAATTTGTTTATTATCTTCGGATAAACATTTAGAGAACTTGATTATATATACGAGTATTATTAGCAACTCATCATCATCATAAACCTATGTTAGTCCACCCAATGAGCGCCATAGCGTCCTGTCAATTAAGCAATTAGTTTCCCACAAAGGGAAGAAATAATTTTTTTTAATATCAGACGAAAAAACTCATCATGATGTCAAAACTGGATGAAAACTTTTGAGATATTATTGGGAAATGGTTACGCAATATTCACTTTCTCTCATGTTTAACTTACTGTAACTTGCGTGACCTATTAAAAGTTTACGATCTTTTAAAACTGACAACTTGATTATTATCATGTTCTTCAAGTTGTAAAATAAGAGAAATCTGTAAAGCATACCGTCATATAAATAATAAAATGAGGCAGGTTTGTATGCTTGAAAGAGAGAAGTACAAGATAGAGACAATGGTATTTACTAGTTTAGGTTAAAATATCTTGCATGAATAACTACTAACTATCCTGTTGGTCGTTGCCTGTCTAGATATGCTAGTCTGGCCTTTCTTACAAAGAATAAAATTTTTTCGTTATATGATACAATTTAGCTATTCAATGGCAGTGGTAAAAAAACAAAAGCTCACATTATATGGTAGAATTCTTGTATTTTCTACCATACGTATACGTTCACGGTTATAGTTTTCTATTATTTTCTACCATGATTTAACCGTCTCGTCACGCTGAAATCGCTATATTCTTTCGTAGACTGTCGAGGCTACATTTTTAAGATCAAACAGCTTTATTTAATTAGACCTCACAAGACTCATGGATACGTCACACAATGATGTAGATGTTCGTTCGTATCGCACAAGCCAGACAGGATAAAATAACCCCTATGCTATTCTCCCTCTAATTTTCAAAAGCTTTTAACAAAATCTGTGTGTATTATTAGGAGAGAAAATTTATAATTTGTTGCACCCCTTCCTGTCACAGTTTATGACACAAACAGTTTAGTAACTTCGACAGTGTGCACTGTGCAGTGCAGTTCAATATGTAGTAAATAAGCAATGGCTGAAAAAGCAATCACTAAACCATATTGACGACCGATGTGGCGCGGTGGGCGTAGGTTGCGGGTTCGATTCCCGCCTCGGAACAATTGTATGTACGATCTGCAGATATCTGTTCTGGTCGTTTTCTATTTATAATAAAAAACATCTATCTATGTAATATATTGTATTATGTATATCAGTTATCTAGTACCCATAACACCAGCTCTGCGTACCATGAGGCTAGATAATGCTGTGTGAATTGTCCAGCATTATTTATTTATTATATGTTACTAGTGTTCAGTTTCCTCTGCCTTGTGTTTCCGTTCTCTTCTTCACGATACCTTTGTTTTTTTATTGCTTATGGTCAAGCGTTTGGCTAACATCTTACTAGTAGAAGTGTGACACGGTGACGGCACGGAGAAAGAACACATTTCCCAGAAGGAACTTATTCACTCTGGATTAAAAGACTCTGACGGCAAAACAAACTACAACCACCACCGTCGAGCTACCCTACTGCCTTAACACCTATACCGTGCTATTCAAGTGTACATTAGATACGGGCACCGGATATACGTTATTGGATTATCTGGTGTTGATTGAATGTTTGTATGGTGCGGTTAATGGGTTAAAAAAATGGGATGGACGGATACTTCCTTCGGTTTCGATTTAATTATTTAAAGATGGATGACAATACGGATTGAGATTGAGATGTGAGAAGTCGGTTCGGTGAAGAACCCAAGTTCTTACTTGGGCTTCTAATAATATATCAAAAATATATAATAGCTCTAATCAAAAATATAAATATATAAGCGAAATGACCACGGTTTCAAGTGTAAATAATTATAAATGTATGGCTGAGTTACTAAGGATGGAAGGGGAATGGAATCATGAAACTCCAAATCAGCAGTGGATTGAGGTTCAGAGAAAGAGGCATAGAAACAGAACCGAAGGAACAGGGAAAGCTTCTATACAACCTAATGACAAGTTTAGACCCGCCGATATTAAAATTCCCCTTTTCATATCTAATGTACATAATGGCGCTCATTAGGCGAGGCCTATATCCAACAGTGGAATGATAAAAACACAAGGTACGTCTTTTTAACCTGATTTTTTATAAGATTGCTAGATCTGGCAAAAAAATCTGTTGTAAGAAAAATCTAGATAAAGTAACCTCCAAATTTTAAACGCTAAGATTTCCTGTTTTAATGTCACTCACCATTTACAATTGAATTAATTAAATCATATTCACGGGTCTATTCTTGTTTTTTAACCGATATTTTAGCGATAATACCCGTGACTAAATACATTTCAAGTTGTGATGGGATGTGTGTAAATTATTTTTTAATATTATTGATGGGCAAATATTATCCGGTCAGTTCGTATATCTGTTGCGATTCTAGGATTTACTTAGAATAACCTTACAGAAGGATTATTTTGTATCTAGGCAGAATAACTAAACAACTTGATTACAAGTCAATTCAGTAATCATAATCGATCTCCGGGCATAATATCTAGTGAATGTTCTAGTTTCAGGTTTATATATTCCATTATTATTATAATCTCTACGCCTATTTTAATAACCGTGAATAATGGACTGCGCTTGTTCTAGCACTTAGGAAGCAAAAACACAGTTACTTCGTTACGACTTCGTGGTAGCGATATCAAGGGACCACTACCACGGGTGCGATACTCACAGCGGATAAAGTCTTGCCGCGTTCGACACGCTGCTCATGGAGTTTTTAATTGATTAAATCTTAAAATATGACGAACCTAGTATCCGCTTGAAAATGAAATAATTCCGGGTTCGGGTTTCCAGCTCGGGATACATAGGTAGTTAAATCGTTTGTATGATTGCGTTGCAATTTGCAAATATTTTGTGTTGGGTCGTGGTTTTTTTATTGGTAGTGTAGTGAGTAGGATATAAAGGCCGTATCTATGTCAATCTCATCATATCAACTCTTACGCGTCGGTTTCCGCACGCTCACACGCCTACACGCTTTGCATGGAGAGAGAGATGAGAATGTGATCCTATTTAATTATTTCAAAGTTTAGGCGAAATAAGCGGAGTAGTATAAGGGTTTCCTCACGTTCTTCATGCCCATAAAAACTGAATCACAGTCTAATTATGTAGTATCGAAATACACACCGCCAGACGATACATGTTAATAATATGCTAATCAACTGATTACCATACATAATTATATGGAGCCCATCCTTCACTCCACTGATTATGGATGTATCTATGTGTTATTATGTATGCATCTATGGGTTAATGGTCAAGGTTATGTTTGTCTGATGATATATCTTTGTTTTTAATTTTAGCCGCTTTTAGGGTATCATTATTAGCAGCAGTAATCTCGTTCTAGGCAGCTGGTAACACCCGCTCCAAAGAATTAGGCCTCTTGACGGAGCCGTTGATTCTCTAAATAGAAATAAAGAACTTACATATACGATTTAAGCTTTGCAAAACTTCAATCAGTCATTTCTAGATGATACGGGAAGATAAGTGCCTGCCTAGTCCACAATTAGCCAAAAGAAGTTAGTTTCTATGAATTATAATATCGCTCAAACGAAAATACAGCTCTTACATTGTTGACCCTTATCCCAGGGTCGTCCCACCCTCGCATGTTTGTCTATACAGCTGCCACCAGCGCCACCCTGTTTTTAAAGTACAGATGACAGAAATACGATACGTACATCGTGATCGAGAAAATAAATAAAGTTTGTGTTCATTATGGACTACGCTGTATGAAATGAAATGAAATGAAAGTTTATTTCTTTAGGCTTACAAATAAGCACTTAGACAAGTCATATTTTATACTATTCATTATTATATTGTTGTTCACTTCAATTTTTTGTCCACCAGTGGAAGAAGTGAGAAGAAACCACTAGTATGTTCATAACTTATGTGTCTAGTACATATGATTTGCTTATCTGTAATTTGTTAGATTTTGAGTTGGAGCAAAACTCGTTCCAAGCTTTTTTATCTTCTAGATAATCTGATATTTTGTAATAAGCCTTTTTACAAAGAATATGCTTCACATGTATCTATTACTAGGATTTGCGTTTTAAGTGACATCAATGATATAGGTACCTACGTAATACCTATTGATGATTTCGAACGAGGTGTTTTAAGTGCTGAATACATCTTGCTGGCCAATGTATTGTTCAAGCCAATTCTGTTATCCATAGCAGGGTTTTCCAGATTTTTATACGTTGTTTTGGAGGGCATGGCTTTCGACGCTTTTACATTTAACGAACGAAAGTCTAGCCAGGTGCATACTGCTTTCATCTGCCTCTTTCTCTTGTCCTCTCTTCAGCTGGTTGTAAATAGACCTGACAAGACAAAACAAAAGTACCTACAACCTGAATAAAAGTACGGCTTCTACAAAACAGTTACTTGTATCCCAGCTTTCAGGTAAACAAGTAACGAAATATCGTGACGAACAGACAGTGTGACGCCGCGCCGGTTCTTATTACGTGGCTGCGCGCGCGCACGGAGCGTCGCATCGTCGTGTGGTGGACGTAAATTGAACGGGCTGTAAGGGCGTTGGGCTGTAGCAGTCAGTTTTTAGTTTATGATAGATTTCGATGCCAAGTTTCCGTTTCCAACTCTACATGATTCTACTGACTAGTGACTGGTTGGTGACCCAAAGATCTTGGCCTTCGACACAAGACTTCTCGGTGACAGCTCACAACTGAAACTCTCGCTCGACGCAAGGTCGAAGAGATCGGCTTCAACTTTGTTAATCCAGCGATACCTGGGGCGGCCGACGATCTAAGCCCCGGTGGATGAATCACGCATAGTGGACAAAAATTTACTTACTACAAAAATGGCAAACCAAATTAAAACGACTAATCGGTTGCAACAATTTTGAGCAACTAAAGATAATATCAAAAACTCACAGACGACAATTTATTGAAGTTTCACGTTTTCTAATATTGTAAAACTGCTGCTTTTTAAAAAAACACCTAAGGATTTATTTGATTATCTGATCGTTATCAAAGATAACTAACATAACAGAACTGATGACGTAACGTAACGGCTAAGTGTTGCTGTTGCACTTGCAAAGTGAAAATTGCTCTAATTGCAGTAACTGCAGTTATTACTGGATCAGCTAATAGTGTTAAACATGCTAACGAATTGTGTGAAGCGAAATATTTGGCTAATGAAGCTTTGGATTATGCAAACTGTAAAATAGAGCAGTGACGATTAAAAGGAAACTTAGTAGAATTATATGTATGTAGCAAAACAATATATGTATGTAGGTGAAAACAAGGAGACCTTAAGGGGCGTCCGGAGGGACGAATGCTTTATACAAATGTAATTCCATAATTATTTCTAATTCAAGCAGTATAATATTGCATTATTTGTATTAAAATAGTATTTATCTAGGTTCCCAAATAGTTTTTTTTTTCAAAATACTTACCTAAAATTAAATGAAGGCCAATCTCATTTTGCACATTTTTATGCGAAAATGGACATGTTTTCTTGCTATTTGTTTCGTATTAAAATCATCAATATCTTACGTTTTATTTATTAAGGAACATAGCTTATATTGTCTAGTTACAGAATAACAATACTTTGTGAAGAATACAAAAAGTTTTCAGTCATAATTTTTGGTATTACGGAACAAACCAAATCTTGAACGGCTAATATTGCTATCGCGCACGCATGTGGCGCGGCGCAAGGGTTAAACAGGGACAGCGATATTCGGAGCGATTTTTGCAAGCGAGGGTCGCCGAACCCTTAACAATCGTATGAAATATGAAAACAATCGATTAAAACAGCTAAGCTTAACGACACAATCAAAGTACTAATTATTTATGCAAACGCAATCAATGCAAAAGACATAGCAGATAATAATAACCAGAAAGACTATTCTGGGAAGGAGAGTCGATCACGACCGCAAGCTATTAGGCGACTGTAATTTAGCTACGGTGGAGATAATTTCTCTGTCACACTCGAAGACCAATGGCTATAGAGCTTCGTAACATGGGGAATATTTTGCAACGGCTCTTTCATGCAGCAAACATATTATGACATCATTATTGAAGTACATTTATTTTGAGTGATGTCATGTTGAACTATAGGTAGAAGATGCAAATAAATAATTCGACGTACTTATACTTACGAGTATGATAGCTAACAAACGTTTAATTTTACCCTTGTATAGATCAAGAGATTCAAAGTAAGAATCTGGTTAGTTAAACCTGATAAACTACCTAAATTAATCCATAGAATGACAATGTAACTCAACTGTTGTTTAGAAAATAAAAGAGCCTTCAAACTTTTCAGCACTTTACGCTATTTTGTTTCCGGGCGTGATGCATAAATCGATTGGAACGTGAATTCGAACGAATCGAATCGATCTGTGAAAATAATTGATTGCGTTGTCCCTTCCAGCCTTTCAACGACTTCAACTGGCGGTGTTCTTCTTTAGTATTGTTTCTTAAAATTTCCATTTTAATTCGGAGTTAACTCCCGACTATTTCTATTCTTTAAATATGTAAAATGAAACTACAGAGTCGATCATTTTAATTTGATAAGTTTTACCACAAGTTTCGGTTAACTTGTTTTTCCCCAATTCTTTCTTTTCTTTAAGTCTGTATCATAACCATTTTCACCTCTTAGCCCGCAGCTAGGTTTAAGCGACCTTTCTGAGCCAATCTAGTCCTTTGCTTCATGGCGATATTAATTTTGACTTTCTCTTTGCGTTAGCTCTTTAGTTAAATTGATACCAGTATTGTGTCAATCAAACTGACGCTCTGCCTCTGCCTAGCAGTTACTTGTTTAAAATTGCCCATTTGACGTGATAGTATCCAACGTCGTACACACGAACTTTGCTTTATAGCACGGATTAAATTGGCCAGTTATTTGAGAAAATGCATGAGAAGCTATTGTTCTTGGATTTGTCAGCGCTCAACGTTCATTAAATATGGCTTACGCACTTTCTGTTTCATATTTTTGTATCATTAAGGTCACGAAATATGTTCGACTACATTTTCTTTGCTTTTCTTTTCGCTTGCGGATTTATTGTCTTAACTTATGTTTATTAAGGTTTTTGACGTGTCAGTCAAGTGTAGCTTTCCTATCGCAAAGCTAGAATCACTTATGCTTATAATATTCTATTCAATAGCAATTGACTAATGGTTTCCAGTCGATGCATAGGTGTCATTACACGTTATGGTCATGGCATAGGAAATGAACAATGTCTTGTGAAAGTCCAAGGCTTTGGCATTTCTAACCTTATAGCCAACACTACAAGACCTATAGTATTTCTTCCGTGCTAGATCAAGGATCTAGCGCAGGTTTTGATGGATTAAGAGCATGAAGTGGCTGATCATATTGATGGTATCACAAAACTTTATGCAACGCTTGTCGGTAGTCTTGTCCTAAAGGTCGTTGAGGTGGTTCGAAAGAAAGTTGGAGAGTTTCTTTTATGGCTGTAAGGTTGAGCTTTCGGTAATTAATTGGTTATAAAATGTCGTAATATGTTTATGAGTAACCGCTGCGTTTTCATTATTAGCATAAATGTGCAAGTTCAAAAGTAATCAATAAACCTATAAATAACCTTTGTTAATTTGACGATAATGTGTAAATATAATAAAACAATAAAGCATCGTAACGTAATGCTTAGTTAATAAAGTATCATGAATTCATTTTATACATATTTACAAGTAGGATTAGATATATTTTTCTAACTTTACGATCTAACCTATCGTAGTTCAAAGAAAAACACGTAAGAAAGTATATGATCTCTTCCGCCAATTAGTTTCTAAGGAATGAAGTAGTGTTACCATACGTACTTTTTAGTAGAACAAATTTTACATCTCATCTCTATAGTATTATGTCTTCTACAAAATACTAACTAAGCAGTCTGATTTACTTCCGCAAAGCCGAAATGTACCTAAGATAACTAAATCATGTTGCTACGTCTAGAGCACGTAAATCACCGTGTTGTCCTTAATTCATACGTCCTAGATATCGCGCACACAATATAGTACCTAAGCAGTACCCTTACTTTTGAGGGCAGGACAATTTAGTACCCCGTCTCGAGTTATTGCTTGGTCCAATCCAACAGACATAACTAGCAGAGGCATCAGTCTTGTAGGTTTTTAAACTCATGGTAGTATGTTCTTTCTGTCTGATTTGCTTACTGTGCCATCGCTGAGTCGAGCAACTTATTAAAGCTTTATTACACTACCATTTGATATTTTATCGTGTTCTTGTCTGTATCGTCTGTTTATCTTCGTTGGTAATTCCTAGATTAAGTTGTTGGGCTTTATCTGATACTTGTATATTATTTTATTTATCTTTCATTGTTCATTGGGTAGGTACTTGTTATTCACAATAAAATTTGTTATTTATAGTTCGTAAACACTCTCACTCCAAGTAATTTCTAAGAAATTTAATATTATCCCAAAATAAACCGATTTCGGCGGGACTTGAACCCGTAAGACTTCACAAGACATTTAGGATTCAAATGAATAGCTTTTTTCAACGTCAGTAATACAATTATTTAAAATTTGTGAAACCACAGCGCGAAACCCTTGTATACTTCATCTCGAAATCAGATAGCTATTCATCATCAGCCTATAGAAGTCCACGAAGACTGCTGGACATAGCAGCAGACAGCGGCCGTCACCTACTATGATACCTACTATGTTCTCCAAATCTTGTAATGTTGTCATTGCAATTGTTTTTGATTAGTAACAATTTGCTCTACATGTGTGGACATACGAGTCATTGGTTATTAGATCCATTAGTCAGTAGCATTTAAGGTTACAAATGATTATTAACTGAACATGGCCAAGTGGCTTTGAATTAGGGCACAGCCTTTTGATATAGTGCCTTAGGTTTGTTACTTGGCTTATTATGTTGATACTTATATGTGTCATTATCATAGAAGGATAGGTTATGAAAGACATTATTAATATTTATTGTATGAAATGCATTTTAGATATGAAATACGAATAGTTAACGTACCTCATTGCTTATTCGCTTCTTCGTCCAGTCTTGTGATGTAATGTGAAAATATAAGAATTAAGTGTATAATAATTATATTGCCATGCTGATTATTTTATTTTATGCCTGCCTACACGAGTTGATCGTCGTGTTACTAACGGCTTCTCAAGTTCTCATCCTACTTTTAATAATTTGTTATTATTCTTCTATTTGATCTACTTTCATAACCGTTCGTAAATTCCTGAGTAATTTTATAGCCATTAATTTTGCCAAATATAGTAATTTTATAAAATGAATTACTATTAAGTTTAATGTAGTTCAATGGTTTCCAATTAATGCAAAACCAACCGGTTTAAATACAATATAGTTTGCGGTTGAGTTCTTTAGCCACGTGGTTGTTCCGTTAGATTTGACGCCAGTATCGATTTCAAGTTAACTTTAGACATTGGCTACTGTACTAAGATCTGATAATATAGCAATAGTAAGAATAGGACTCTAGCTTTTCCGTTCCGTTCATATCTCATCTCTCAAACCTCGTATATTTAAAAAGCTTTTCTTCAATGTTGTATTTCTATATCCTGAAATTAGACTTCGATTTTCTTGAGATATTTTAATTTCCAACTTTCTACTCGATGTTTTCAAAAGACAACAGGCTTGGTTACGTTACAGCTCTAGTTGGACCTAGATTCCAACAATCTAGAAAATCATCAACATTTATATTCCTTCCTAGAAGATCATCTACAATTTATTCACATCCTCTTACTTCCGCTGCCTAATCTTTACCACGGTTTCCTTTCTCTGTGTTAATACAGTAAAACTGGTTCTAGATGGTATTATTTTATAGTTTGCAAATCGTGTGTGGTGAGGCTCTATATGGGTCAATAGCACTATAATTGGATAGACTGAACAAGTTCTGTCGGATGTAATGATTGCGTGACTCATACTCGTACGCTGGTGATCTCAGTCTTACACACAACAGTCTTATTAACTTTTAGGCTGGTAAAAAATACGTCCTGATCATTAGCATATTCTTCCCTTGACTCTTGGGAATATTTCTACTTTTTGATTTGTTATTTTTGGAGTACTTCAAGTAGTAGTCGATCTTTGGAATTTTTACTTTACTAGTTTTTTCCTTAGACTAGAGTACCTACGTATGTAAAATAAAAGAACATGATTCGCTTTCTATATAAGCTCAACTATATTTCTTAAGTTCTCTCCTATACCACAAAACTCTCTCCCTTCTGATCAATACCATTTGATGATGTAGAGACGTAAACAGAACATATAGATCTGAAGTGTGTTTAAAAATCACAAACTTTATATAGTAGATTAATTACTACTACTTTTTCAATTTAATTGCTTTAGAATATTCAAGTATCAAGTGTTTATGCATGACTGACGATTGGAGAAGCGTTGAAGCGTGAAGAGTTTCAATGATATTTGGTTTTAGCTGCAAGGTTGTTACAGCAGCTTCCTGCATGAATTCTAGATGATGCTATCAAATATTGAGCTCCTTAGATCATCGTTAAATTAATCAATAGAAATCAGCTATCCTTTACGACCACTTCAACTGAAACCTTGGGTTTTAAGCTCTATCATCGGATCGTTATGAAATAATATTATCTAACAGTAGGTCTACCATGAGTTGTCACAGTTAGATCGCCTGACGTTACTACAGCAGTTACGTAAATACGCGGATAGTATAGTTAGCCTCTTTAGTGGTACCATGAGCTGTGTTATTGCGAACTACTGACGTCATAGTTACAACTACACACTGTGTAGTTTTGCGTTGTTATGTTGGCGTCATTATAAAATGTTCCTCAGTTCATATTACATATATTCATCTCTTTTTAAATACTGCACGATGATAGAGACAGAAGATAGGTGTTATGGTAACTGTTATCCGACAAATGTAGAAAGTCGCCTGACGCAATTATTTCAATGAAATCTAAGGTAACCCAAATTTATTGGTGTTACGATGGTTCACTTCACTGACTGGCATTTATTTTGTAACAACAACGAATAACGAATGGACGCCATGCGATTCACTAATTCAATTTTGTTTAATTATGTCTCTTTCCCGGGAGGCCTATTTCCAGCAGTGGACTGCTATAGGCTGGTGATGATGTGATGATGTGATGAAGTCTCTTTCCCGAAGTGTTACTGGAAATTTAATAAACATATTCACAACAGTTGGATGGTTTAGGCCCTAAACATGAAGAAGTAAGTAGCCTACTTAGGGCGTACTTTAGGGCTATTTCTTCAATGTAATAAAGTCATCGCTTCTTGAGAAAAATGGTTTGCCTCTCCAACAACATGTTGATAATAACCGTGAGCGTAGAATAATAGTATATAATGTAAGTAGTACTTAGAGTTGTTTCAATGAGCTGCAAAATAATTCATCGTAATATAATTATTTCATTTCAATATTAATTTTATTAATTCAATAATAAATCGTTCATCTTCTAATTCGGCATAAGCTAACATTTCCCAAGCAAAACGTTACTACATTAACTACAACTATTATTAACAAACAACTATTATACATTTTTTATTCCAAAATCGCCAAATCTATCACAAACTATAGACTTTTCACGAAGCACATGGTCGGTGAGTGCCGTAACTACTGTAGTAATAGTACGCTACTATGACATCTGTCAAATTTGTAACTTATGGTACCAAATTCTATGGAAATGGAGCCCAAACTACTAACTACTACAGTCGCTGTAGTATAGTTTACTACACTGTGACGTAGAATAGTTATCTACACGACTCATGGTGCGCATTTTAGTAACTCAACTATCCGCTAGAGGCGTTGTAAAAGTTTTCATACATTTTGTTAACTACAGTCGCTAGCGAGTATAGATTGTTAAAACTCATGGTAGACACACAGGTCTTTGTACCTATGCGATGTTTGTTTAAAATAGTCTGTAGGTATTGCTTTGACTTAGAGATAAGCTTACGTTTTCTTTCTAATGATTAACGTTCCATGTACTATTGGTTATATGATTCCGCCTGCTTGGATAGCTCAAGTTGCATTGGTTGATCGCTGAATCAGGTAGACGTTGAAATATACAAAATGGCTCAATTTGTCTTCCAAGCGGTAAGTGGCGTCATAATTTAGAATCTCGCCCACTGGTGCCACAGTAGGAAGCTACTAAATCTCTAGAATGGGGCAGCAAGATCAAGCATTACTGTCTGGTACCTACTAACTAATACTATATTTCCTTGGGAATATGGGCTAGGAAGGTTAAAATTAAGGTCTGCTTCCTTTTGAGTGTACAATGGCTCAATGTGAAGGGTTTCATGAAACATGACGCAATTAATAGAGGTAATTTCCCCGTTATATACATATACAGTTACCTGAATAGGAGCATTTTTAAGCCAGAAGGCATTGCAAAAACGACCATAATTGTCATTTAATCCTGTCAAAAAGAGTTATTAAGGAAAGAATGCATGAGACGGTTACTTACGAGCATGTAAAACAGGTGACGAGATCCTATTAAATATGCAGCAGTAAAATTCATACTAACCTTAATTAAACTTGGACTTCAAAGATAACTTTGACGGCGTATATCGTTAAACATAATCATCAACACCCACCTCTATGGAAAATAATTTACGTTATGCTTAGGATTAATAACATATACAATTCCATAGGTAGTACTCCGACCAGGTGGGATGACGACCTGCGAAAGACTGCAGGTAGATGCTGGATGCGGCAAGCTGAAGACAGGGCGCTATGGCGCTCATTGGGGGAGGCCTATGTCCAGCAGTGGACTGCTAATAGGCTGATGATGATGATGATGACATAGGTAGTACAGCTATTTGACCATTATTATTATCGTATGATCACAAATATATCACGGTTATAATATTAGTCAGTGAACCGCAGTTCCACACCGTTAAATAAATATTTTCCCTTTCACAAGTGGTTAGTTAGTAAATAGCTTCTGTAGAAACCCTCATCATCTTTAATATTATCACATCTTAGGAAGTAGAAATGCTATCTCATGTTACGTATTTAGATCTTTCTAGCACTTCAGGATCCAGATGTATATTAATGAAGTTAAAAGCACTCTGTGTCAAGAAGTCTTTCTAAAGCTATTCGTAATGCCCCGTGACACGCAAGTCACACTTTCGATGCTTCATTTATTAAATACGTAATATGATAGCAAAATAACTGTCACTATAAATATACGTAAGGTTACTTACTTAACTGAACTTTATCTATATCCGCAAGTTAATCCCGAATAAATTTCACTTGTGAGTTAAGAGCTAATTTAAATAACTTGATGCAGGTGTTCCATAATGCTATTCTTATGCAGATAATATTCATTCATTTATATTTCATTATGCGCATGTTTTTGTTACTTTTGGAATGCAGTTTCACTCCGTTGTCTATTGGCAAGTATTTGAATTGGTTTAATTGTAATTTCATGATTATTTCTTCTTGTGTATATGTCCATTAAATGTAATACTAGTGAATTATAAATTCCAAAACTATGGTCCGATCATCGCCATTCAAACATTCGTCTGTAATTTATTCATAAAACAATCGCAGCATACAGCGTGGGCAACTCCTTTGTTGCATTTAACTCGGGAAAGATTGCGTCTTCCCTCAAAATGATGAATGAACCCACGTGGCTCGTTTGTCGAAATCGTAAACGCATTAGTAATATAATGTGGGCAGTCGTTGATTGAATCTAATTTTGTTTTCGATGAGGTGAATAACCCGAATGTAATGAATCCAGCGTTTAGTTAGACGGTTCATTGCGGAATCGTGTAGGTGGTTTGTTATTGTTCTTGCGTACTATGAGTCCTGTAATAACTCTTGTTGCTAAGTCGTTTGCTTTAGTATTTATTTCTGTTTTATGTTTGCTGTAGCGCCTTGCTGCTAAACAAAGGCCTTAAGTTTTATGTCCCTTATACTTTATAGCTGATTGTCCATATGTATATCTTGACAATTATTCGCAAGTACGAGTATGAATACAATCAGACAATTATTCACATTAGTGTGGTTTATTTTTGAATTCGTCATATATTCTTCAAACCCTTAACACTAATGTGAAAAAAACCTTATTTCATAACTGTTTTTTAAGAACCAAGAAGTACTGCTTGAGCAACTTTCAAGGTCCACACCACACTACCTCAATTGTTCATTTTCAATCTAGTCCGCAGAGGTATCATTAGAGTGATTATGATTACACTAAAACGCTTTGTACGTCCGACATTCAAATACGCAAATCAACATTTACCTGACACATGAAGGTCCGTTGCAATATTACTTAGTAGGTATTCGAACTATACTTTATGCCTTCTCTCGACATTTACATTCACCCATATTCTGTGAAAAACCTACCGGCTAAGAGTAATTTTTCCGTTTGTTATTTGCTTCTTCCCGACTACATAGCATGTACTTAGCCTTTTTACCCATCAATTTTGCAATTTGCCGATGCTCGCCAACCGCATACGCATAATTACTATTTGTAAAGATTGTATAACATCTTGTGGTTAGGTTTCTGAGTTTTACATCGGCGTGAACGTTCCCTGATGATCACTGTCATTTTGTTGTCTGTTCCACTTTCATTAGATCAGCGGAATTGATTGGGCTTATTATTATGTTGATTAGTTTATTTGTATCAACAATTGTTGCATCATTGGTTACATACATGTACTTCTTTCTTCTTTTTAATGTTATTATCGTCTAGCCAAATGTTTATATACATTTTATTTATTGTAATAAGTTTAGACGACTTGTTATTAATAGTACGTTTAGTGCTACTGACCTCATAACAAAACAGTTTTACAGCTGTGTTAGTGAAACGCATAATATCCAGGCTTATTAACAATAGGTACTCTACTCAACAAAGCTTCATTTCAAAGCTCTTATGCGTTTTCAAACAGCTTTGTTTTAACTGTACATTCCAATGGTTCTTATGCAACAGTTTTTAAACGCAATGTCAAGAGCATAATACTGGTCTATTATTAAACAGTACTGCGTTTTTTACTTTGACAAAATATCATAAATGTTTTGCCTTTAAATTATACACGTCCGAAAACCGGTGGCAGTCACCAATCACAAATAACGCTATTGAATTCAATGATTTCATTACACGTTAGTATGTAAGCACTTGAAAATAAAGTATACTTGAACTCTCTAGGGAGGTCAACTGCACTCGAGTTATTTTGTAAGCGTTAACATTAAATATCTTGTGTTTTTGTTGCAGGTAAGTTCCAGTTCTGAGAATTGAAGTGCAAACGGCGAATATGGAGGGTTCAGTACCTACTTTGTGTTATTGCATTGTTTAGTCTTTGTGTCGGTTTGTTAGGTTAGTCAGCAGGGCTGAAAGATGTTGGTAGGTTGGTACCGAAGTTTGTTCGCTATCAACTTTGAAATCATGATAGGACCTTGAGCAAGGAATTAACGATTTGCGGGATCAAAAACTTAATTTTTGATTATGGACTATCTTACAATATCGATATTCTAGATCGCCTGTTTAATAAGGCTAGACAAAACACTTGACCTTGATTATATGTAGAACAGGCACTTAAAAACCTTGCGGTGGAAGTTAGCCATAAACTGTTAATTCTACATTAGATGACATGTTATAATAGCGTAGTACAGTCTTCAAACTACATTAAAGCCTAACGGACGTACTCGTGACAGAATGTAGGGCATTGTGCGAAGTGGGAATTATGGAAAGTAAACCGTGACACTAATCGGGATAAGCTTGACGCGGAAAACTAGAAATTGTTACATAGACTTGGACTGGGTCAGCTGAATAAGTTAATTGATACAAATGCTAATAAACTTTAAGGACTGAGGGATAGTGTATGAAATAAGGACATAGACACACGTCACACTCATAAGCTGAATTACCTATATAGCTGCTACGAATGAATAGACGGAGAAAACGCATGGAAGCGTCAGTTTTAGCAAAGACTAGTTAGTTTTACAAAAGCATCCAATCCATGTGTCAACAGCGCAACTAAATTTCTTTAGAGCGAGTCCAACTAGAAATTGGACTAACTATTGTAAGGTAGTAAAATATTGCATTACACTACAACAACTGAATCAGTTTACTAAATCATAAAATCATATTATAACACTTACAAAATAGTTGTGTTAACTAAAGCGCAGTCGCAACTGTAGCTTTAGCAATAGATTACTATCGAACTTACCTCTGTATAGATCTACTTCTATATACTCTGTATACAGAATACTGAAAATGTTACGTAACTTTGCTTTTGTCCTTTGTGGAAAGGCATTCTTAAGAAATGAAGATAATTTCTTAATGTCTCATCGTCCCTATAACGTACTATATTAAATAAATGCCAAATTTATATTTTTTTTATATAACTTTAATATTGTGAGCGCATGCGAGCGTATGCTATAGTTCCACTTTGACACAGTCATCTTTGTAATTACAATACTCCACACTTCAAGAAATTTACTGAAGCCTGCCGTAAAACAGTTATTACCTACCTTTATCAGATTAGCAGTACCTTGCACCTTTCACGTACGTATTTATGTCTTTTCGCACAGTCGTAAATGTAATGTTCGTGCGTATGCACATTTCTTGCGATAACTACCTGCGATTTAGAACTATATTTCTTAGCTAGCAAATGGTTCCATATGTTTCAAGGATAGTTTAAGCAAGTACTCCTAGTTTATTAAGAAGAATTCTTATTTATTTCATTCTTTACATTCGTATGAAATCTATGTTCTGAGTTTAACCCGGTAGCTCTTGCAAGAGTTGCAAGTTTCTTCTTCAAGTTTTGAACAACAAAGTTGTTTTTCTCATAATTGTTTTATTCAATAAAACGTTTTTCGGACCTATCAAATAAATCATGGCGATAAATGAAATGTTTTCTGATTAGGGCTTATCAGAGTTATCGACCCTTCGAACCCTTGCCTAAGCGCAGCTGCACCTCAACTTGCTTTATTACATCGACTGCGCACGTGTTTCACACTGCTGTAAATTTGTATTGAGAATGCACTTTAATACAATATAAGAATAACGACAAGCCGAAAGTAGGTCACCAAACACCCCATGCAAGCATGTTATACAAATAATATATAAGGCTAAAACTTGTTCCTTGGCTTACCCCAAATTCCCTGTGATCTGAATTTCCTTAATTTATTCTGATCAGCTATTTAAATTGAACAAAACAGTAACAATAAATGGTAACCACTTCGCGGCGTCATAAAATGCCTGTCCTATTGTCCTATTAGCAGCCATGCCAACAGCTACAATAGTAAAAGCATTAGTTAGAATCAATCCAAGACTTTGCCAATTTATCCCGCTTGTTCAAATACACAATATTTAGGGCGCAATCAGTTCAATTGTCACGTCTACCGTTGATTAAAACACACAATCATGGACACAGATACAGGCTAAGGCAGAGTTCTTCTAAAGTAAAGAGCAATTCTATTGTTCGCGATTGCCCTGCACATCTGGCTTTAGTAGATAGTGCCATTTTAATAGTACAACGCTTTCGTAATTCCACCAGCAATAGCCCTCTGATACAAATCGGTGCCTCAATTGCGCATGTCGATGCTATGTCATCTAGTAACCATAATTACTGCAGAATTGTACGAAATAGGCCCCATTTGGAACTGATAGTATCGATTGGTATCCATGCTGGTAATTCTGTGTATAATGGAGCCCGTGTAGGCCCGGTCATTATTAGTTTGATTTGCGGGTGTGCACTGCATTACTATGGTGTGATTTGTATACCCACAGTTTCACTTTATTGCCATTTTCGCTCTCTCTATAAGTGTTTTGCTGTTGTATTATGTACGAAATATAGAAATATTGATACCGTAAAATACATTATTATTCCTCATCAGCTTGCCAGCATTATTAGTATACCTATTTCTTTCAAAACTTGTGTGTTTATATAGCTATGCTAACTTACGGTTCCATAGCTAGGTACATATTAAACTTACAAAATCATAAAATTTAAACTTGATTTGAACCTGTTTCTTCTTTCATTTGGGTATTTGTTTGTTATGCAATTGTAACGTACTGTAACTTTGTATGATGAATACGAACTCCCTGTTTACTCTCTCTCTCGCGAATCTAGAGAAAGGCATAAAATACATCGTGTGAATATATTGACATTGTCATCGTTGCATCATCAGTTGTGCAACAATGTAATTTTGCATCTTTTCGCTCATACTTTATTTAATTAACTGACACTTTGAGCAATTATTTATCGTCAAAACATCTTGAAAGTTTTGTTGATTATGAATAATTGCATACTTACATTTATTAAAATATAATTTGCATGTTTTGCAATGTATGAAAGTTCAATGAAATCGTAATGGTAATCGGTAATTTCTTTTTTTACTTGACCTTAATTTCTTTGATAGATTTTTGAAAAAAATATTTCCTGTTTATTATTTTCGTCCAACTAAGGTCTTAAGCAAAGATAATGCAATACCTACCTAAGTGGTTTAGAAGGGATTGTGAATACCAAACATCTTTCCCATGAGCTTGGTTTTGCGGTTACATAAAAATCAAGATGAAAACCATAGACAACCGTGCAAATCTATAAAGTACCGGAGGTTACCATGACCAATGGTGAAATGTAGCCTGTTGGGAATCCATAGAAACTGCTGCTGTATCTATGGCTGCTATTCCACAGGGTGTAGTAGATGTTTTTGAATCTGTAAAGTGACGTAACGAGTAACAAGTGGAAAGATTATCAGTGGTTTGTCTATGGGAGGTAAATGAACCGTGGCTAATCCGTGAAATCTTAGAGATTGCGACTGCTGATGCAATGTTATGTAGAATTGTTTATTTCAATGATGATAGAAACATTAAGGAGCGAATTACGAACAGGATTGTAGGTTATCAAATAAAGCCGAAATATACCTTAGTAAATGAATGTGAGAGAACGTGACAACAAGTAAAACAATAAGCTAGCTTAGCTAATTAAATATAAATTTAAAAAAATTACAATTATTTCCGCCATCTATTGGCTAATTCGATTACTTACTAATAAAAAACAATACTTAGATGATTAACCAATGAGCGGCGAAATAGAATAGTGATACATTCACTAATACTGAATTCCTATCTGCGTTCGTGGAAATAGGCTTTTCCTTCGTCAATCCTAATATCAACTCAAAGTGCTTTCTTTTACAGGATACATTAGAAATTTAAATAAAAAATAACAAAAGTGTGTTATAAGTAACTACCTAAGTACGTCGGTAGGTACATACATAGGTCTACGTACGTAGGTAGGTAAGGTACTAGGTATTATTGTAGCAAATTGCTTTGCATTTTGAGAAACATTGCACAACCTGCAGAGTGCAGACCACAAACTGTTGCTTTGCCTAATCGCCATAATTGAGATATCTTGTAATTTCGGCCCTTAGTCATCAGTTTTATCCTTTGGTGCTTTATGTTGCGTAATAACTTGGCATGGCATAGCATATTAGGAATGATCATTGCTTTTCCGAGATAACTGATCATAAGTGCAAAATTCTGTTATAATTTGAAGCAAACCTCTAGCTTATTTCTCATTTGGATTGACTTGCTTACACTTTTGTTAACGTTAACACTTTCATGGCCCACAACGCTGATGTCCCCCTCCACCGCCCCTGCTGCGGGTCGCAACGCCCCGCTCCGCCGCGCCGCCATCGCTGGGCAGTGATGCGTTAAAATATGGGAAACTATTTGAGAACTATCATAAATCGTGGAGTCAAATCAGACGTCAAAAATATATTATAATAATGTAATTCATTATTTCAGTAAAGAAACGATTCTAGTAAAAATCCATCTGTGTATCCATCCATATCCAACTGTGTAATATCTTGTCAAAATGAAAATAATCTTAAAGTATTGTATTGTACCTTTTATTAAAAATTATGTACCCGCATGTTGTTATTACGAGCCCCGTTAGATTATAATTGAAACTTTATGTATTTAATTGCAGACATATTAATTGTATGCTAGTCATTTTTGAAATTGCGTCTTTTGTAGCTGTTTACAGCTAAGTTCCCATCGTTTCTACTCATCATTAATTAACAACATCTCTATTTTGGCATAGGTACCTATAGTTCTAACCGTTCTAAGCTATAAAACAATTTTTTTATAAATCGAGTATTTTTTATAATAAAATAACGAACGAAAACTTTATTAAAAGATAATGATGATTACGCCATTGACGACCGCGAGACGCTTCACATTTTACTCTAAATGAGTCACGGCGAGCGACGTGACGTCACCCAAATAGTTCAACGAAACATAACTAGATGTCGCTAGTAAAAAGAGACGGGGCCTAGATCGCGCTATCGAAGCGTTTCGGCAAAAGATAGCGGCGAGAACCATTTTTTGGTTACGCTAACTTTGCGCAGAGGCAATATCGTAACCAATGAGGTTAATCCGAGGTGCGATTATTGCTAGTTGAAAACTTTACCAATACCCCGCCATGTGGACGTGAAATACCGTCCGCTACGGCAATTTTTGAACAGCCGATAAGGCTAAATAAATACTTGAAAACTCCCGTTGATCCTTGACTTTGAAGGTAAATTTGATCTAAGAAGAATATTTCTTATCAAATGTTTTTAAAATGGGTAGTTGATCAAATTACGCAGCGGCAGCAGTGGGCCTATGTCACAATTTTTGATGATTTTTCAGTTTTTGTAAAGGAATATCCTGAGCTGGTCTCACCTAAAATAAATAAAACAAAATGAGCTTTATTACAGAGTAATTATGAGTCTAAAATTAGACTAATGATGATGACTCTCTAATTTAAATTAACATAAATAATAATGTAGTAATAATAATTTTATACAAAGTAAATCCTTTATTGGCCTTAAGTTTAGTAATTAAATATGTTAATATTAGTTTTAAAGGCTGTGGATTTTGTTTCTTAAATAAATAAATAAATATAATAGTTCTGGTCCTACCTATAAAAGGTTATTTCCTGAGATTTTTTATCTCATCCACATAAAAAAAAACTTTATAATATTTATTGTCATTTTTTGGAGTTTATTATCATTTTTTGTTTAGTTGGTAATATGAATTATTATATATTATTATTGATGTGATGAGACAAAAACTAGAAATGGCTGGTACCAACCTTGAAATATCACAGCATGGCATGTGTAACTCACCTAATTTGCACCAATAACGACTGTGTGAAGTAGGCATGGGGGTTACACCACAAATAACTACATATAAACTCAAGCTGATTTCATCTCTACATCAATGTCCTAAAGCAGATTTTGTGTTGCGCGAGCGCACAATAAGTAACGGACCGGACAGATTAAGCTCAATCTTATCCTATTTATTGACATTGAAGTTCCTTGGTTGTATGATCCCACTGAATAATGAATATAGCAAACATATGCTATATTCATTATTCAGTGGGATCATACTACGAGTATTTTTGTTTTATTATATTTTTGTTACCGCATACCTACTTTCCTATCATATTTTTCTTTTAATTATATCTAACTAGTTTCTGCCCGCGTTTTCGCACGCGTTTTGTCTATTTAACGGTGTAAAGGTTATTTTTAACGTATTGGAACTATTTTATGTGATAAAAAGTCTATGTTTGATTCCAGACTTACAGCTACATCTGTGTAATATATGCGAAAGTTTGGATGTTTGATATTCTTTGGATTTGGTTTTATATCTAGGCTACTTTTTATATCGGAACGACGCGTGCGAAGGTGCGGGCAGAAGATAGTACTCTATATTTATTTCTATTCACATTAAATATTACCGTTATCTAAAACCATTATAGCACTAGCGACATTACCTTTTTCCTCTCATGCCAATACCTTACAGTCAGTTAAATGCTTGCGTTCCGGTACACGCAAGAATGTCGGAAATTACTCGAATGAAGTCTGAAGACTTTTATTAGTAGCGAGTCTGAGAATGGAACGCAGTTCGTCACAACTCCTAATAGGAAAGAACTTTTTCTATACTTGTACTTTAGAAAAGGTAAGTCAAGTTAATTTGTTCCTTTTTCTGGAGTTTCTGATTGGCTTTATTTCCCGGCTTCTAGCAAATTTTAAATAAAATAAAAAGTTATTTATTTACTTTCACAGATGTATCATCAAATTAAGGTTTTTTCTATTTACTTACGTCCCAGATTAGACGTTGCAGGCTGCATTAACCACTTTCTATCCGCATGGGTGTTAAATATTTAAAAAAAAAGTCTTAGAGACGAGCTTCTAATAATCATTAATCATCTAGGACCAAAGTGCTTGAAAAGACAAATACAAACTCAACGGGATTAAAACGTTTTGTTTTAAGTTCCTATGGCTACCTTCTGTCTATATAGAAACGACGATGACATGTCATGACATTGCATTGTCACCGAACTTATATAAGTTAGCTAAATTTCTGCTCAATCGGTTACGGATAACTGGTCTAAAATTCAGTTGCAAGATTTGTCCCACACAAACAGGGCTAGAATAAAAGCTTGTAGAAAACAAGAGCTGCTCAGGTAGAATAGATTAACATAATTTAATGAGTGCATGACTTGATAGTTATACCAGGCAGTCTAACATGTCGACCTGACCCTAATAGCCTAAGAACATCATGGAGATCTATACGGCTTCTTATATTTAATTGTCTATATCCGAAGCTGCAGAATAATAATTAAACTTAGCCAGTCTCTGGCGTTTTATAGAGACGATATGAATTTATAACGGGTGTATTGATTGATTGATATCTTCTGTCTTATTTCAGAACATTTGTTTCTTAAAACTAGTCTGTTGATGTATACATTGAATAATTATTCGTTCAGATCAATTTCTTCGCCAACAATCAACAAGTAAACTCCTTTATTTTTTCAAGATTAAAAAAAGGCCATACAATCGGAATGACTAATCCCTAATTGTTTATTAGATGATACTGAGATGAGGTATTTGTACAAATCGTAATGTTGACATGACACATATTTCGGATATTGATAGTTGATCGTTAACAAACGATGATGCCAGATTTCTTTGTTTATAACAATCAACAAAGAAATCTGGCACAGCACATCAGCATACAAGGAAGCTAGCGGCGTCTTGGGGACGCTTCCGATTGATATTAATATGGATCAGTTAAGAATCTAAAGTGTCTGTGTGTGTTAGCTCGCTCAATTGTAAATACTAGTTTTTTTTACTATTCTTTGATTGTAATTTTCTTTGTTAATAGTTAGTAAAGTTCACTATAGTAGACGGTAGACCCGCTTAACCCCATCTGCGCATCAAATGCATTCCACAATAAATACTTCAACGTTATTTCCCTTCAACGGACCTTCGACTTTCATCGTTAGGTTTTCTCGAAAGTCGTTTTATAGATTTCCACTGAGAGTTATGGTTTATCCGTAAATGGGTATCTTTGATTTCTTATATTGTTTGTTATTTTATGATTTCCTGTTAACATTATTATCATCATATTAAACCGTAATCGTAACATGACAAACAAATACACAGACCCTTTTTTTAATCACCTTATCCGGTCCTGTGCAACTTTCATTCACAGTCTTCCATCCATCGTGACCTCCTTTAAACTTTTATTATGACCTTATTAGAACCTCCAAAGATGAGGATCTGGCGGCGCATCCATACACAATAAGAAATGTGTATAATTGGTATTGAATTTACTAAGAAGTCATGAAAAAAAATAAAAACTTGGTATGGGACGTCATAGGCTGCATTTTCGGTAGATCCTTTCTGCTACCTCTCCCGAAAGCTTTATCTAATTCACTGTGTTCTAAATTAATATGTTTAATGTTCAACACCGCCCTTTTCTCTTCTAAATCAACTAGAAAACCATTTCTATTGCCCGTACTCTATTCTATTCCATTAGTAGACGCTTCCTCAATCTTCGAACAATGCATGCCCTTGCTTTTCAATTTGTTCCCATCTATCACTATGTTTTTCTTCACACATTTAGATTGATATCTCACGACTCGCGTCACGCACGATGTTACCTGCAAAGTATTTTATGTCTTATTATGGTTGTGCTTAGAGGAATGTGTCGATAATGCATACCTATTTTGGTGCTATTGGCTGGCAAAGGCGTTAACGAGTAAATTATAATAATAAGTTGTAAGTAATAGTGTTAGCATAGACGAATACATTTTGTTTTGTCCGTGATTGTTAGATTAGATATTGAATTGAGGACTGAGATCTTAAAGAATCTGTTCTTCGTACAAATATCTTGAAATATTTACAATTTCGATCATCATTGACCACGCGAAAGCATGCTAAAAGTCAGGCATGTGCGCGTTCGGATATTTCCGTCCACCATCGGCTATTTCCGGCTGGCTTCGGCTAAATTCGTCGGACCGGCCGATGACTTCTGCGGCATGCGTTACCTTGAATTATGACAATGTATAAAAGACTTTATTACCTCGTTATAAGTGTTATGTCATGCGCCATGTAGGAAAGTGGTTGGCCTTTTTCCAGAGTTTTTTCGCTGACTTTTTACGTAATTCATCAATTGCAATTAGTAAATCGTTGTGATTCGTTCGAGATACTAAAGTCATCACCATTATTTCAATCCACATTCGCTTCAAAGGCCACCATCAACGCCGCAAAATACGGTCCTAACTTACCTCTATCCATCGACTTATCGGGACCGTTTTAAGCCACATTCCATCGTTTGGGAGATCGAGGAATGTCAAAAGTTACAGATTTACATTATATACATTATATATGTGCTCTTTTGTCTATGGCCCTAAATCCCTCTCTGATGAATGGGTAACTCTCGGTCCCTCAATGCTTCTGACCATTCCGATCATAATCTCAGTGTAGCTGCAGGTACCGTACCTACTGAGTGTGAAAGCATGTTTCTAAAGATAAATTACGTTGTCAGATCAGATTTTGAAATCCATTTCACACTTCCTTGAGCTGTTATAGAAAGCGTTACGTGTCTTGTTAGACCCTTCTCTTAATTGCAAACTGCTAAAACGTAGGATAGCCGCCAATTATCTTGTCCGCTCGAAATTACGGCCACGTGCCAAGTATAGTGTTATTCATAACCACACCCGATACATAGCTATGTAGCAGCTGGTTTAGTCTTGAATCTTTTTGATAAGGATTTACTCCACCCTTTCTGCTGAAATGTCTCGTTTACTATCCTGGCGCATCAATCCTGTAGTAGAGGATCTTGCCCTTCGCCACAATAGATCGCCATCTACTTCTGTCCTGGAGACGTAAATGAGTGTTCTAACTCGCATTGCTTCATCACCTTCATCACCTACTTCCCTTTTGTCACTCATTGCTCAGTACAGGTACAGACCTCGCGTTTTATTCTTGCCAGTGTCCTCTGTCTTGAGATTTTCATATCCACTTACAATAAATCTTAATGTCGTCAATTAAATGAAAGTATGATGAATCAGACCAAAGTTCCATAATTGTATGATCTGATCTAGCTGTTGTATCTTCTCTTTAAATATAACGAATGCCATAATCACCGCCATGTCAATAACAAAGAAAACATATCATATTTGGGTATTGTTTCAAAGCTGCGGGTATATACATACTTGTATAAAAAGCAATTTACTATTGCGATTACGACACCGCAATTATTGTTCTGCAGCTTTGTTACGGTAGATATACAATAGATAGGTACAAAGTCAGTGGTATAAGTGGCACGATTTTGTAAGGGAAATAATGAAATAATTGTAGGTTGAAGGGCCTTGAAATGGAGTGGTTGGGCTGCTGATTAGCTTTGGACTTAAGACAGGGGATTGCTAAAGTGGTTTTATGCAACAGTTATTTTTTCATGGACTTTCCAGTTCTCATTCGATTTTCACACAGCTAGTCCATTAATATTTAGATAATCGTGAACAAAGAGACGTCTAATTTGTTTCTTTGTACACTTCCTCTATCTGTTCTATCGCTTCTCCTTTAAACCTAAGGTTTTGCTGTAAGAAAACTCTTTGTTAGGGTTAAGCTCGCCTATGTACATATCTTTTTTTTAGTTAAGTTATTTTTAAGTGTTTTGTGTACAATAAAGAATTACAAGAATTACAAGAGAATATACAGTATGATCGTGAATCTGTACTGAATGTATCGTCTATTTTCGACGCTCATTAACTATGTATAAAACAAGAAAAGGATTTCAGCCAATGAGCCGCGAACATTCCTAACTAACTCTTGTCAACCAATGGGATCTTCTTTGATTTTAATAGCTTGCACCTACATCCACCAATTATCTACTTACAGCTATTGTTTGCTTTCAGACTTTTGTAAGGTCCTAGAACTTATCCTACAACTAGCAAGCCATAAAGCAAAATGGACAATAGCTTGTAAATGACATGTCCTGTACCCTGAGCTTTGTTTGTTGTAACAGTATTGCAAGTTAACAGCTATTTTGTTATGGTCTATTCCTGGTTCTTAAGAGGTATGTTTCGTCTATCCTTCTTCAAAACACATTGTTTCTGCATTAACAAGTTTTCTTCGGTTTATCAGTCATACATAAAGTAAAAGTAAAAGTAAAAAATCATTTATTTCTTTAGGCTTACAAAATAAGCACTTAGACAAGTCATATTTTATACATTAAATTATTATCAAATAAAATTATTTTACTATTCACTTCAATTTTTTGTCCACTAGTGGAAGAAGTGAAAAAGAAACCACTAGCATGTTCATCTCTTATATGTCTAATACATGGTTATTTGCCTATTTAAGTCTAAATATAATATGATTCTATACATGTCAATATTTAAGTAAAGCTATGCACAATAACAAATTACTTACATACTATTGTCTGTGCGAAACTGAGCGACATCTGGCCAAGCATTAACATCATTGAGATAATCATTTATGGAGTAGAAAGCCTTCTTGATGAGATTTATTTTTATGTAATTTTTAAATTTACGAATAGGGAGCTCAGTTGCTTCAGATGGAAGCTTATTATAGAAGCGCACGCTATTGCCCATAAATGATTTCCCTACCTTGTGTAATCTAAATGATGGGATGTGTAACTTGTTCTTGTTTCTTGTATTTCTATTGTGAACATCACACTTTTTCATAAGGCTATCCTTATTTTTGTGGGTATACATTAGATTTTCATAGATATATTGCGATATTACAGTCAGAATATTAATGTTTTTAAATAATTCCCTCAAAGAATCTCGTGGCTTCAATTTATAAATAGCGCGTACCGCCCTTTTTTGAAGAACAAATATGGTCTGGATGTCAGCTGCCTGTCCCCAAAGCAAAATACCATAAGACATAATACTATGGAAGTAACTGAAATAAACTAACCTAGCTGTGTCTTCATTGGTAATATATCTAATTGTTCGAACTGCATAAGCTGCAGAACTAAGTCTACCTGCCAGAGCCTCTATTTGCGACCTCCATTGAAGAGAAGAATCAATATGTAACCCTAGGAATACAGTAGAGTCTACAAGGTGAACAATCTCATCCTTCAGCATTATTTTTGTTGGGAGTTCTCTTACATTCGGTAGCATGAATTTTATACATTTAGTCTTTTTAGCATTGAGTAGTAGATTATTGGCGGTGAACCAATCTAGTATTTGTGAAAGCGAATTATTTACATCGTCATAGTTATATTTATTTCTATCAACTTTAAAAATCAATGAAGTATCATCAGCAAATAAGACTATATCACAAAGATCTTTTGCTAAAAACGGAAGATCATTTACATATACTAAAAATAAAAAAGGACCTAATATTGATCCTTGCGGGACGCCTAGTTCAAGTTTTGATCCTCTAGATCTTTCTTTACCAATATCTACTTTTTGAACTCTATCAGCTAAATATGATTGCATAAGGTCTAGTGCCTTGTTACTAATTCCATAGTGTTCCAACTTCCTAATTAGTGTACCATGATCCACGCAATCAAAAGCCTTAGAAAGGTCACAGAATACACCAATAGCGTTTTTTGCTTTATCCCAGGCATCTAATATATGTTTTAATAGAACTGTGCCAGCATCGGTTGTCGATCTACCCTTGGTGAAGCCAAACTGATTTTTATGAAACAGCCTGTTAAGGTTGAAGTGTGAAGTCAACTGAGTGAGGATAATTTTTTCGAAAATTTTACTTATTGCAGGAAGTATTGAAATTGGCCTGTAATTGGCCGGATCAGTATGGCTACCAGATTTGTAAAGAGGAACCAGTTTACTACATTTCATAAGATCAGGAAAAACTCCTGCGTCTACACAATTATTGAAAATATGGGCCAAGCAGGGAGCCACTTCCTTAATAATTGAACTTATTACTTTCGTTGAAATGCCCCAGAGATCCTCAGTATTTTTGATGTTTATAGATTTAAAAGTTTTTACAATGTAATTACCATTTACGTGACTAAAGATAAAGACTTCCTTACATTTCTCAACAGATGATTCTAATAATTCAACTGCCTTTAAAGCAGAGGAATTGAGAGACCGGGTTACAATTTTAGGGATATCAGCAAAGAATCCATCAAAAGCATCTGCAATATCTTTTTCATTTATAAGAATTGAATTATTAACTTTTAACTTTATTTCTCTATTACGTGGCTTTGATTTACCAGTTTCATTATTTATTAGTCTCCATATCCTAGTACTTACTAACACGCTGGTAACATCTGCGAATAAATGTATATTTTCTGGGTTAATTCAAGAATTGACTCTTTCAGTGGACAATATACATATGTTGCTGTTGTTGACTATAATGATGTTTTAAATATGGATGTATATAAAGTGAGTAACTGTTTCAATTGTAAATACTAGTTCTAAATTAGTAAGTATTCTGAATTTCGTGCTTTGAATTTCTAATTGCTTCTACTTTTTCGAAATGAGAAAATTCAAAGCGCATCGCAACAAAGTGGTATGAAAATAACAAAAGCACTAAAGCCGGTCATAATGGAATCGTGAGCGACTAATGCCCACTCTTGCGCAATGTTATTGTCAGTTATTTCATCAGTAGTCTGTAGTTTGGAATACCGAACACGACTACCGATTGTCAAGTTACTTTAGAAGATGAAAAACTAAACTGAGCATGAGTCTATCGAGAATTAGAAAATTTTGAAGATAAAATATCATTGTTGACAAAATAATTTCGACATCTATACTTCAACTTCTTATTTCATGACTCGCTGTGTCTGTGCTGCCACAACTCTGCCAGTGTCCATGTGAAAATCGACATAAACTTTCGTAGAGCCAATAAGATGAAATTTAATGCACGACACTATACTTCAACTTCTTATTTCGTGGCTCGCTGTATCTACTCTGCTAAAGCTAAAACATAAATGATTAATGCACTTTACTATTCCTATGCCGAAGTGGTAGATGTCCTTGTCACATTATATCCACTCGACATATCACGATAGGATGTGCGGAATGCCATCGAGTCATCGAGTAATCTTCCTAACATACCACCACTAGGAACCTTGACTCGCCGCGCCACCTCTTGGCATTTACTAGCGTGCTGAAGTGGTTACAATTGATTGCAGTATTCCATATCTAGGAGATTTGTCTGAGAAAATTTATGTAAATTATATATGGATGGAATAAGCCGCATTATACAGAAACCAAAGGGAATGAAAAAAATCAAATACATATTTTTGCATACCGACTAAGACCGACTACCGACCGGTCAAGCATATTGTACTTGTTGCCTTACACGTCTTTGACAAATAAATAATATAACAATAATAGAAATGGCAAATTTCCACGTCTCGTACAATTTAGTGAAAAGCTCAACATTTATGTAGTTCTGTCTAATCATGAGATGTTATTGACTTTTTATAGTTCAGACGTGATTCTATAGCTCAACACTTACGAATACATTTCAAAGAGCTAATAAACAAATATTGGCTGTCTGATTTCTAAGCATACTACGAAATTCTTGTTGAAATTCTTCGAGTCTTCGAAAGCAAATAGACAGAGTACCTAGCTACTGGTTAATGTTCAAGTTAAAACAAACAGCTTCTGACTTTAAATTTGTTATTCTTTAACTTCTTGTATGGTAGTTGTTTCTGCCTGCGCCTTCGCACGCGTTGTTTCCGAGGCAAAAAGTAGCTTTATACGTCATTCCAGGTTGCAAAGATCTAAAGGGTCCGGCGACCCTCGCTTGCAAAAATCGCTCCGAATATCGCTGTCCCTGTTTAACCCTTGCGCCGCGCCACATGCGTGCGCAATAGCAATATTAGCCGTTCAAAATTTGGTTTGTTCCGTAATACCAAAAATTATGACTGAAAACTTATTGTATTCTTCACAAAGTATTGTTATTCTGTAACTAGACAATATAAGCTATGTTCCTTAATAAATAAAACGTAAGATATTGATGTTTTTAATACGAAACAAATAATAAGAAAACTTGTCCAACTTGTCCATCCAACACATACAAAATGTACAAAATGAGATTGGCTTTCATTTCATTTTAGGTAAGTATTTTGAAAAAAAAAACTATTGGGGAACCTAGATAAATACTATTTTAATACAAATAATGCAATATTATAGTGGAAATATGCTTGAATTAGAAATAATTTTGGTATTACGTTTGTATGAAGAATTCGTCCCTCCGGAGACCCCTTAAGATCTACCTGCCTAATTATTGTTCTATGGAAACGTTATATGTAGGTTTCTATATCTTTTTGATAAAAAGTGCCTTATGTTTTATTGCAGGTCTAGACTCTAGCCTAGACCTATGTACTCGTAAATCAACGCGAAATTTCAGCCCGATCTGTTCTGTATCTTTGGCGTGAAGAAGTTACAAACATCCATTCATCCAAACATTCGCATTATAGTATAACTCACACTGGTCTCAAGCTCAAGATATGATCGCTACTTTATATTGCCACGCTTCAAATTAGTACATTTCAAACATCCAACCTTCTTAACCTTAGTGAAATCTTATGGAAATCTTTATGACTTCTCAAGCAGGTACTTTCGGTTGTCAATAACTTTGACCCCTTTCAATATCAGTTCATCTCGAAACAACTTCCTAATGAGCCTACGAGATGAGATCTCTCTAACAATGGTACCATATTTTATTATTCAAGATTAGATCCCTTACGAAATTATTTATATAATGTTATCTAGCTCCTGACTACGGCTTCGTTTATGCTGTTCCTGAATGGCCTGTAATGTAATTCCTCGTGTTACATTATAGTACTATTCCTTGCCTTTTACACAACTTTTCAACCGACTTCCAAAAAAGGAGGAAATTGTATGTTCTACTGTATGTACATATGTCTTTTTATGTATGTTCCTTTCGCCGTCTATTTCGCTATTGTATAGAGAATATTAAGTATATAATGATCTGTGATAAAATGAGGGATTGTATGTTTTCCCGCAAAACATAAAAACCAGTGTCAACTTACGGGATTCGAAGTCGGTTTTTTTTTTTTTTTAAATTATCGAATTATTGCACACAGCGCCATTAAGATACAAGATGGTCTTAGGTGCATTGAATGTTTTGCTTTAATTAGTAATAGTATTCGTCACACTTCAATAATTTCGTTACCCTTCAAAAACCTTTTAATAAAAATATACCTAGGTACACTTGCTCTACCTATGCCGTTTGTTCATAGACAGAGACACAGATTATGAGGCATACCTAGACTTACGTATAATATACATTGAGACAGACAGACATATTTACTTTCGTATTTATTATATTAGTATGGATGGATATCGTGGTTATAGATCGTCTTGATTCCAGTTGCGTTTGTCGTGTAATTGGAATGAAAGTAGTTGGGAAATGTAGGAAGCTAATCTGCCGACGGATTTACAAATTATTTCCTGCTAAAGGTAATTGAGGATTATACCTCCTTGCTGACACAGATGTTATTGCATCAGATGTTGCCATATAACCAATTCAAAAACTTCTTGGAACGCGCATGCAACATGCAACATGGATTACTTTCAGCTAAAGTGCTCAATATTTTTATATATAATTTTATACTAGTTTCTACCTTTGCAAAACAGCATGCGAAGCCACGCGTTTTTTCGAATAAAAAATAACCTATATGTTATTTCAGATCCAGATGTTTTAGTTTAATTTTCGTCTCGTTCCATTTAGTAGTTTGGCGTCAAACATCAAACTACACAAACCTTATATTAGTAGGATAAGACTGACTTATAATAACGTGCCTGTTACACTTTTTGTATCCAGTTGCAATAGATTAAAACTCATAACATTGTCGATTCTATTAAAACTACAATCATTTTTTACCGCAATAACCAGCGATATGTATAATAGTGATACTGATACCAATCTTAAAATTGTTGTTGTGAAAAACGCTTTCAATACAATAAATACCGTTGTATCAGCAAATGGTAGCACTAGCTCCAGACACAGTGAGATAACTTGCAGAAGAAATACTATTATAACTATGATGTACAATATTAAACTTTAACGTGCCTTGGTACAATTACGAAATACTACGCCAATCGCATACAAAAAAGGCTCTGGACTTCATTGAACATATTTAGCTTTTATCAAAATGTTCATGGTATTACATATTTCAGTTAAATTTGTAGCGCGGTTATGTGTATCTTATTCGTAATTTAAAGTTTTTTTTAGGTATGAAGCTCAGTCACATGTAGAGATGACGTTGGTGATATTTAAAGTAACATCATTATCATCATGATCCATAGAGTTTTTATCCACTGTTGGGTACACATTACAGTCCTCTCGAAATTTTTTACATCTACTGTCGTGTGTTACAGAAAACAAAATCTCAATGATCGGTATATTTACCACTATTAGTTTTGAATTTGTGGACGGACCATTTAGTTGACTTCCTACTGCTTCTGTTTCCACACTGTGTCATAGATCAACGCGTGCGCAACTACCGGAGCACGTTCCGCCCTTTGTTCGCTTTTTGGAACTTTTTCTTTTCCATCAAAAAGGCACCGCCATTGTTGGTATGATTGCTTGCTCTGAATCGACCCCGCCGCTGCTTCAACATTGGTTTATTGTATGCAATAACATTCTTGGGAATAGTCCAGCTGCTGTAGTTCAGTTTTCTTGAACTTTACGAAAAGTTCCAGTATCCTACTTTGCCCAAGTCAGATTAGTTGACGTTGTTTAATAGGCTGTTTTCACCGCTTGTTCAGATTCAGCTAATTCAATTTTTGATAGATTACTATAAGTACCAACTTTAGTTTTCAGTTTGATCATTCATTTTAGGTCTTCCTATGCATAAGTATGTAAATGATGAAGTCTTCATTTGTCATCTGTCTTATTATAAACAGCTATTCTCAGGGTCTTTTAATCACGATTCCATGAATTTCCTTCTAAATACATAGTCTTTGATAATTTACAAGTTTTACCGTCTACTCTTGGACTATACCCGGGTTTCTTTGGTTGCTATCAATATCTCGATCTACTTATCTTTATTGTGATGCAATAAGTTGTTCTCTGATTCTCTCCTATTTTGTTGTTTCTACGTCAGTAATCTGGCTTCCGAGTTTTTAGTTTCGAATATTTTCATCGACGAATCGTTGTAGTTTTCACAATAAGCTTCCTCAGTAATTGATGTGCTTTTAAGATTTAATATGTGTTTTGATATTTCACATAGCATAGGGTATTTGAGTCCACTTCAAGCGTGTAGCGAATAACGGGTGCAAATATGTATTTTTCCATCCTTTTTGAAGACAGGTTTATTTTAATAAAATTATCCGAAGAACGTCATAAACCGAAGCAAGGCTCACGCTGGATTTGCAAATCTCCGCATGCTGCTAGCTGACGAGAAAACTTAATTACTTATTTACGACTATTGACTTATTTTCTTTTTTGCTGTTCTAAAGAGAACTCTTTACTTCCAGGTATTGCAGAAGGACGTGGAATGTCACAGAAGGATCGTGAGCTCAGTGGTGCGTCTATGCGGAGGGTGTGACGCCGCCAAGGCGTACGAGAGACGCTGGCACCTCCTCTACCTGCGGGCTATCGAGTGGCAGTGTCACCTGGAGGCGTGCATCACGAGGGTCAATAGCCAGGTGTGTATGTATAGTGTACCTAGCAGTGTGACGTCACAGGACAGCCTTTACCAAGTCATAGGAGCGACGCGGCAGTGTCAGCGCGGTGTCAGTTGGAGGAGAGTTTACGTGTAACTTGCTGCACACAGCACGAAAACCTGTGACGTCACACGTCAGTTTCTGCCAAGGCGTTCGAAAGATTAAAAGGAATCAAGTGGCAATGTGATTTGGAGGTGTGCATCATGAGAGTTATTAGTCAGATAACTAACTAGCAGTACCGTACTAAGTAGTCTTTCTATTCTACTTTCCACCCGGTGGCCTGAGTGTATGCAGAATATCATCGCCCTTGTCCACCCAGTATATCCTGCTGAATATCTATAACATTTAATTTATTTCTCTCTGGCGACTTTCTGAATGGGATGAATTTTGGTAGGGACGCTTAAATATGATTCCTGTTAGATATTATCTATTTGACGATGCTGAAATTATCCCTATTCGCAAGAACTCGACATTTCTCTAGAAATCACAGACGGATATAACATATGACGCAAATATAATTTATAAACATCCTCAGTTACTCACATTGTAACTAATTCCATTTTCCTTCCTCATTTCAGTCACTATCCATTCTCGCATGAGAAAAAACGTCAACTTCTGTACAAATGAACCCTATTCGTAAATTTAATAAGCCTTTCCCACGAAAGTTGTTATTTATTGCTATTCTCAAGTGTTTTAACAATGGGTGATCAACCACCCGGTGTGAGGGAGGCCGAGGTTTGCAAACATTGCGAAACCCGAAGTGGCAATCGACTTGTTGAGCTTACCCTAACTAACTACTATAAGGGTGTGACCAAACGTGAGGGACCGTCTGTCTTTGTAATCTGTGTAAGTGTTTTATTGTCTGGGGTACCTACTAAGCTGGGATCTTACTAGTTGCTGTTTTGACTGATCAGTTTTGGGTGTCATTGAATTCGGAAACAGGAAACCATCCGTCGTTTTATTCTGCAAATTAGGAATTTTGGCTGGGCAGTGAGAAGTTTGATAATTCTGGAATAGACTACAGGAAAATTATCCAGTATTTTTGAGAAGTATATATTTTGAAATGTAGGTAGGTCATTAGATCATCATAGATTTGTTTACGCCCGCAGAATTAGTGACTGAAGTCTGCTTTGAATAAGTCCTAAAACAACGAATAAATATTGCTATGATAGGTCGTACTTATCGGATGGGCAGTTTTTAGCTCTCTGAATAATGAATCAATTTTTATTTTTTATAAGGACTTACACAATAAAAACTTACACAGAATAAAATAATAATTTCAAAACGGTGACGTATATCAAACGTTTGGAACACTTTCCGTGATCTAGGAGAATGAAGGACATTATTTATGTCCCCTATATGACCTTACTAACCCAATTAACGTTAATATGAAAGGGTAAGGGTACTTTAGTCGCGTGTCGGTAAAATTGAATTTTTAACCCACTGGTCGAAAGCGACCACAGAAACAGATAACCTATTTCATTCTACGAATTTATGTGATCATTTCCGACCATAAATTTCGGAGAGATTTTAGAAAATGACATTTATTGGTGCCTTGTTTCTATGAATAGCTTTTAAAAGTTGAATTATGTAATGATTTGGGATTAAATATTTGTGACTGTGTGACCGTTTATATTGATTTCTATTGTGAAGTTATAAATGGTTTCGAATGAATTCAAACTGTTGACTCGGGTCTGAATAAATCATCAAGAGTTAAAATTACACATTTAGATGCTCCATAACTGTTTAATTAATTATGTATATGAGTAGGTACAGTAGCACAGAATTACTAAATGTATATAGCTATATGTATATAACTTGACACCTAAATTGAAAGGATTCCCTAGTATCTGTAATTATTGGAAAACTAAAAGCCGACTTCGATTTCCTCAGTTTTAAACGGTTTTTTGAAGTTACTAATCCCTCGAGAATAAATCGACGGACATAGTACATACAAACAGCCGAGCACAGAACCTTTCTATTTTTTCGAAGTCGCTTAAAAAGATAGATCGTCTTTCTCAATCACCGTTTTGCTTTATCTCAGAGTGAAAATTACGACAAAAAAAAACACCTAATCAATCTGTAGTTTGTTTAGGTGTTTTTTTTTACATTACACATACATTCTATGAAATACCGAATACAGAACTATTTGAGAATTTTCCTTCATAATAAAACCCTAAATGTTAAATGCAAGTTCAACCCAATGTATTGTCCTAGACTAAAACATTTTTAAAATATGATTTTATTTGTTACATGTACTTACATACTTGAACCCAATGTATGGTCTAAATAATTTTTATGTCTTTGCTTTAACATATCTTTCTATCCTTCCAGGCAGTGTCAGAAGAAGCAGTGACTGACAGTGACGACGAGCCGGTGCTGAAGCATCCAAGACTCAGCCGACGAGGGTCTCCAAGGAGGCAGCGGACTCCTGTCAACGCGAGACCTCGAGACCTGTCTACGGATAGCAGACAATCTGCCTCTGAGGTAAGGAATATGAGACATACATAAATACATTATTTAACTCGGTGGATATATGATTCCCTATTTTATTTAGAAACAAACTGCGCCCCGCGGCTTCGCCCGCGTGGAAATCTATGTATCAAATATATCAGTTTATAAACCTTCCTCTTGAATTACTCTATCTATTAAAAAAACCGCATCAAAATCCGTTGCGTAGTTTTAAAGATCTAAGACAGCGGGACTTAGTGACTTAGTTTTATATGTAGTGAAGAGACGAAATAAGAAAGTTACAGTTAAACAGTACTAAATGTAAGGGTACACAACACAGTTCTGTCTGGTATTTATTCTCGGCGTTTCGTGCCAATGAATGATTATATTAGCGAGTACCGCATTCCGGAAAGCGCAGTGTGGTCAGAAACCCAAGGTAGACCGATGTTCCAAAATCCATACATCAACAGAAACTCTCAGACACACAGAGAGAGAGTGAGAGAGGGAGAAGGGCACATTCTTTTTTAATACAATGTTTAAAAAAAAATACGGATTTTACAATACAATTTGTATTATTATTACTATTTCTATGAAATTTTTCCATGTAAATTGATTTTAACAATATATTGTATTTCTGTATTTTTTTCTTCACTTTCATTGTTCACCGATGCACATCTTAATCCACCTGTGGCGCGCGTATTAAAAAAATTGTTAATTTTTTTCTAGCTTTTAGATATTTAATTTCTGCTTTACTTAATTTTATTTAAGTAGTTTGTTTTGTAAGTAGTTTTAACACTTCGCTTTTATATATTTTAATTGGTTTTTCCTCGGTCAAATAGGCCCCAGCAGAAAACCAGCGCAGATATTTTTACTAACACTCACGTACATAAGATTTTATTTTATTTTAATTGAAAAGAACAATTTTTCTTATATTTCCAGGAGGAACAAGAATATGCAGTAACGTACAATTGGCGAGGATTCGGATCGGACTGCGAATCGGAGCTGACGCGATCGGAATACAAGATGGCGGACGAGCGACTCGTGCCGGGAACCTGTGAGGATATGGACACCAGGAGCACGGACCAGACTGTACCGGCTAGTGACCAGATTGACGGTAAGGAAGATTTTAGACTTATTTGAGACCTGCTTGATTATTATCAAGCCCAGCTGATAGTTAAGAGGCGACCATTGCCTATTACTACTAATATTTAATAATAGGCTTCTATTCTATTCATACATTATATAGGATGTATTCCTGTATAGTGTATAATTATAATGTATGCCAAATATTTTGTAGAAAATCATCGCAAATTCGAAAACCTTGTGGATCTAAAAAATAATTTATAACGAAATATTTACCATGATTTGAACCCAAAATACTAAAATATTTTTAAAAGGGGATGAAATTATAATTAAGACCATTTTCCTGTAACTAGCTTCACCGATTATGTCTCAATAGGCTTCTATTCTATTCATACATTATATAGGATGGATTCCTGTATAGTGTATAATTATAATGTATGCCAAAGATTTTGTAGAAAATCATCGCAGATTCGAAAACCTTGTGAATAAAACAAAAAACATTTTTAACTGAATATGATTTGATTTGAACCTAAAATACCTAAATGTTTTGCTCGTTGTCACTGTCACTCACTGCTACTTCGGCTGGTCTGACCATTTTCCTGTACATTTTGCTACCCCGATTATGGTACCTCTCTTTAATGCCCTGTCTCAAAAATCCACCCTGAATACGCCTCATTTCTGTGCATAAGGAGGTAGGCACCTAGACTGCAGTTGTCTAATAATTTCCATTTTCAAAGAAGAAAACTTACCAGACGCTCATTTTTCACATGAGTAGAAGGAACCCGATAACAGATTTTTTCATTCTTTAAAAACTTGACGCCAAAGAAAAGGTTGGATTAGGTAGGATCTAGGTAAAGATTGGTATTGAAAATGACCGCCTCTCATGCAGTTAGATCATATTTGATCAGATAATATGTATGATCTAAGCGGGATAGCAAGAGATAATGCGGTTATTGGTGGTATTTTTAATCCCTACATTTATCTATACACCTACCTTTAGATATGGTTGATAGGACTTGGGAATCAAGGGAGATGATTCATTCCTTCACCAGCGTGGCCGTGGTAAAGTAAGGAAAGATTTGTTTTCTGAACCGGACCAAGTCAAAATAAAAATTCAAAACATAATTCAATTGCATCACTGTTTACAAGAATACCAATAGCATGTTTTGAAATTCTTTCAATCCAAACAAACATCGGACGAACAACCAACCATTCTAATTCAGTTTCATCTTTCACAGGGCTCGAACTAAACCACTTCGAAGAGAGACTTAGAACTCCACCAACAGTGATCAAACGAAAGAAACCAAAAGACTCGTCAAAATTCAACCAGACAGACAGAAAATCTAAGCACCTAGCCACATTCTACTTTAAGCACCACGATACAGACTCTGACAGACAGATGATAGAGACAGAAAAGAGTCAAGAGGAATCTTCAGAAGAAGAATGGACATACGTCGGAGGAAAAATCGCAAACGAAGACTCTACAGACATAATGACGTCATCCGTGGAAATACAATGCGAGCTATCCATAGACAAGAGTAAACTAGACGCGTCAACACCAGACCTTTTAAAATTAGAACAGACCAGAAGCGAGGATATTGTCAGGCTTGTGAATCAGGCTGAAGAGTTGGTGCAAAAGCAGGTTCAAGCGCAGTTGAAGAAGAAGAGTAGGAGTTTTAAGCCGCTGTCGTTTGAAGAGGAGAAGAGTGCTAGTAGGAATAAGATGTCGAGGATTAAAGAGTGGTTGAATCAGAGCTCGGAGGGGAACAAGTGTGAGCCCATGAATCAGGTTAGTTTTTGATAAGTTACTACTTACTCAATTAGAAATAGTTTTTAGGGTTCCGTACCCAAAGGGTAAAACGGGAACCTATTATTAAGACTTCGCTCTCCGTCCGTCATACCGCCAGTCACCAGGCTGTATCTCCTGAACCGTGATATTTAGAGATAGTTGAAATTTTGACAGATGATACTTCTGTTGCCGGTATGACAAAAAATACTAAACATAATAAAAAAAATATTAAAGTGGGCTCCCGCCTCCCATACAACAAAAATGAATTTTTACTCGTCTTGATAACGGCAACAGGTAGACGCTTAACATATTCACAGAATATTTAATTATATATTCACTTTAAAAATAAAGCAAATATTGAAGGGCCCTTTAAGATTTAATTATTTAAACAGTTGCCGGTCTTCTCTTATGTACCAGTCGATATTAAAACCTTATTTCTTGTATTTCAGTGCACAGAAAGCTACGACGCCTCGGGAGAATACACCACGGAGAGCGAAGTGGACAACTCTCTGACCTCTGAGGAACGGAACCTGCACTCTTCTATGGACATGAGCACTTCTACCTGCACCGTCACTCCTACGCATCATGCTAAGGTACACTTTATAACTATCAACTACTCACTGGGGTAAACGAGTTTTTGAGTGGAGACCGCAAATCGGCAAACGTAGTGTAGAACGCCCTTCGGCCAGGTGGGATGACGACCTGCGAAACTGCTGCGACTGCTGGGGGATGTTGAATGCGTCAAGCTGAAGACAGTGCTTTATGGCGTTCATTAGAGTAGGCCTGTGGACTAACATAGGCTGATGATGTTGAGACCTTCCTACGCTAACTAAACCTTCCTTTCAGGTGACTCTGCGTAAGAAGCGAGCTGGCAACGCCGCACGCCCGTGGTCGGTTTCCTGTCTCTCTCAGCTCACGACCAACGCGAGCCTCGCAGCCACTCCCACGGCGGGCGACGTTGCCGCTATGTCTCACAACATGTCTATATCTGAGTCAGCGTTGAACACTCTCGCTTCCCCTCAGAGAGTCACTCCGGGGAATTCCAATTCTAAGCTTAGAGGGAGTTCTACTACTGTACAGGTTGGTATTTTTTTAACAGACTTCAAAAAAGGAGGGGCTTCTCAATTAGACTGTTTTTTTTTATTATTTGTTACCTCGGAACTTTCGACAAAAGAAAAAAAGAATCATGAAATTAGTCCACCCAGGACTAATTTCATGATTCTTTTTTTATTTAAAAGCTGGTGCTTCGTGTGGTCACATTTCAATTTGGTCCAGTTCTGATAACGGCATCCATAAGAAAATCATATAAGTCTTAAATTTGCATTAAGTATGTGCGCGACAAATTGACGAATAACTCGCCAACCGATCTCGATGATTCTTTTTTAAACTAAGCTTTGAACCCATTTTCGGTATTAAGGAATTTGAAGTCGGTTTATAGTTTTTAAAACACTCAAAATTATTGATAAATATTAATAATGAGCTATAGCAGTAGAATAACTTCTAACTTTCTTCCAGGGCCACGTTTCAAGTACCAACACAATGACAGAAGCCTGCACGTCGTGCGTCGAAGCAAACGACAAGCAATGCTGGCTACGTCGCAAGCGGCTGAAACTACGACTTAGGAGAACCAACGAACCTTCTAGAAGGGAACGTCTGGTGAAGAGCCTGTCGTTCTGTGGTCGGATGACGCCGGAAATGGATAAGAACGAGAGAAGCACGGCCAGTGATCCCGCTACTAGTAGGAAGAGCAGGTTAGTGGAACCTTCTAGAAGAGTGGAACCAGAAACTTCTACTTCTTGTGTCTAGATAGAAGAAAACAACGCGCAACTGTTATATATGTTAGTTACTGGGATTTTTAATTAAACTCAAAGCATACACGTCTTTCGTATAAATATATAGGTCATGTGTGCGGGCGAGGCGACGTGCGCTCTCAGTGACTGCTGATAGTGATATGGGTAACACTTTCGTCGCATTTCGATTGTGTTACAATTTTTTCTGGAAACCCAGTACAAAACACATGTGAAAGTTTAACCCTTTCCCTGGGTTTTAGCAACGACAGGGTATCCTTCCGTTACGCTATCCGATTAAAAAGAACAAAAAAAAAGAATTTTATAGCCACACACACACACACACACACACACACACACACACACAATGTTAAACAGAGTTACAAAAAAAAGGAAAAGACTCATAAATACAGAAAAACATAAGTAGTAGAGTAAGGAAAAATGTGCGCGGCTAATAAGGTCCCGTCTCAGCTTGTTGTCATTATCGACCGAGGACGATAGTGACACTGGTTTTCAGGCTAGTGACGTCGTTAAGATTAAAGAAGCTACCTCATTGTGTGGGTTTATAGTGTAACACCATGGGGGTTATCATTGGTTATCATTTCATTCAACACTTATTTATAAGTTATAACGACTGTTGGCGCCCCGCACGTGACGTATCTCGCGCACGACGCACCCGAGCTGAGCTGCGGCGGGGGGAAACTCTGCCGATGCATTGGCAGGGTCACTAAACACTAAACCCCTATTATCTCTCACAGATTCGACACCACCTCCACATCAGGCAACGACAGCGACGAAGGCAACCAGCAGCTCCCGAGCATCGCCAACCTGCGCCGGAGCATAGAGATGACGCACATCTCCAATGATGACGCCGCTATACCTGAGAATGAGGCTGACACAGGTAGCTCTTTAATCTATAGAACCATATCGATAGAACCTTTTTTATTGCACACTTAAGGCGGTACCCCGAAGCACACTAGCGCCGCCACCGATTTTATCTTATTATTACACTTTCCTTCCAAGAAAAAACCAAAGTGTCACACAGTTGTCGGTCGTCATATTAGATCTCTCAGCTCATTTTTAAAAGGAAATGTGCAGTCTATGATTTAAAGGTGTATCCAAATTATTTTTAAAAATAATCTCTATAGTCTAGTCGCGTATTAACCACAAGGTTCTTACTTAGCCCGCTCAAATTCATAACGAATGCTTGAACCCGTTAGAATATTACTTTTCAACAACTTAGGTATACCTACTGCTGAGTAAGAAAAACCCAAAACCAATGGCACTTGGTTTCACTCACAATATCAGCTTACGACTGCTGATAGTAGATAGATAGAAAACATTTTATTGTACCACACAAAACAGAAAACAACCAACCAATCTCCTTTGTTCCAGTGGCCCCAAGCTTCAAACTCGGTCCAGCAGGCGGGTCTGTGAGACCGCGCCTAGCGAAGAGTCAGGACCGCGAGAGGAACTTCTTGGCGATGAGTCTGGGAGACCCGAACCAGATGTGGGACCTCAGCATAGACAAGGACTCTGATCGGAGCGTGACGGCGGGCACTGAGGGACATAGCTCCTTCTCTGAGCAGGCTTGGGACTTTTATCAGGTAAATACGAAATGAAAAATTATTTTGTGATGGTAAATGATCCATGATTGAAAGATACACATTGTACCTACGCAGAAAGCTAATTCATAGTGCCATCGTGATCGCAACAAAAATCGCGCGCAACAATAGCGACAAGATATGAATAAAATGATGGTCCGCCTGCGACGCAGGAGGTTGCGGGTTCGATTCCTGTCTTGGGACAAATGCTTGAAGTATCTGCAAATATTTGTTTCTATCCTACCTGGAATATTTGTCCCTTCTGGGTATTTTCTATGTATTATGAAAATTGAATTTATGGTTTCGTCACAAACTGTCAACAAGTTAAATTATGGATATTATTCATTATGTATATCGATAAGGTGTACCCAACTATAAATCATGGTCTACATTGTCCTGTGTTGCAAAAATATCGGGTAATCCATGCGACTTAGCTTCATATTTTCTAAAATCATTTATAACCCAAACATAATCCTTGCCAACAGGAGAAATACAACTCCGAGCCGTACTCCGAAGCCCCGGACTCGGACGCGGCCCGCCGCCTCCTAGAGTTCGGAGACGACTACCGAGCCTTCCTCGACTCCCAGTCCGACTGCTGCTCCAGCCTCTCCGCGCAACCAGACCACGATAGCCCCTCTAACACCAGGCGACGAAAACCAGACACCAGAGAACGATACAAACGCCCCACGCGAACATCGCCCGTTGAAAACTCACGCAAACCGAAAAAGTCCATGTCAAGCGCGGAGCGAAAGAAATCATTACTAGACAGTCTCGAACGTTCTAGAAACAACACAAGTATCGAATCCAACGACGGTGTTAGAAGGAGACGGCCTTCAGAGTCTAATAAAAGCAAGAGATCGCCCGAGTTCGACCTTTTAAATGTACAAGCGTTGAGTCGAAGAAGGCACAGCTCTAACTTAACCAGTGACGAGGTGAACTCATCGTTAGAGTACACAGAGGTCAACAACCGCCCTGATATACTAGACTCGCTGAACCGTCGAAGAACGAAAGACGGCGAGTCGGAACTACAAAAGATCGCGTTGTCGGAACTCAGGCGCCGCTCGACGGAAAGCGCGGACTCCGAAGGCGAGTCGTCGAGTCCGAAGCATCGCCGCAACTGGGATGTCTCCGATTCGGAGTCTGAAGAAGTCCGAATGCTGGTCCGCCGTTCGCATTCGCAGCTAGAAGTCGCTGAAGCTCTAATGGCGCGCCAGGATTCCCCGGACTTGCTGCGTGCGATTGACTATGTAAGATATGATACGGACAGTTATTCCGATATATCGGATGATAATATGTCGTGTGTGACGCAGTATAGGCGGCCTGCATGCTTGCGCGCCCGGCTTTGCCTGGCTGTGGCTGCGTTCTCGATGCTCATTATTGTTTACATACATTTACAGTGACGCTTGAGCTTTTTTTTATCGTAAGTATGAAGCGGTGGTCCGATTTTGAGTAGACTATTTTTCACGATATTAGAATGTGTGTAAAAAAATATTTTCCTTACCTATTAATAGTTTAGGTATGCACAACTTGCGCAAGGGAGTTATGATTATGACTGTTATGAGTTTCTAAAACAGAGTTCGAGACTCAAAAATGTGATACATATTATGCCTACACCTTACAATTAAATAGAAATAAGTATACAAAGCGGCATTTATGATTTTTTATTGTAGTATTAAAATCTGACCATCGCTGATTGAAACAAAATACTAACGTATTGAAAAATTTTGTGTTGCGATTGTTTCATTTTGTATATGATGACTTGATGACGTTTTAAAATTCGAATATTGTTAAGCAAGTTCTTCCTTCGCATGACAGATAATTTATCGCATGCGATATTAGAAGTCGAATAGCAACTAAGCATTCGATATATTTATAGAGAAAAAAATAATCTTTGATTTGTACAGGCTCAGTATAATAGGTGACACGTTTTTAACTTGTAATAATAAGACTTCATAAGTTAAAAACAGATATACGTTTTCGAGTCCAAAAATTCAGTAAAATTACAAGTTGAAAAAAAATCATTTGATTAAATAATGAAGCAATCGCAGCACAATCCAGTGTGACGTGTGTTTATTCGCTAAGTTTTATTTTTCTTCCTACTAACATTTAATTCTGTCTTTCGAATGATTTTGAATGTAATATTAGTTTTCTTATTACTAACTGCAACATTTTTACATCGTTCTTATTATTTGGTGGTTCGATATGGTGCTAGCTCGATCTTTAAATAGACTATATTCTAGACAGTGTTAATTCAAATATCACCAAAACTTAACTACAAATAAAAAATATATAGCGACTGCAAAAAAAATGATGCCATCCTTTTTCAATGATAGAGATGGCAAGATTTTTGTTGCTACTAAAAAAAGTTTTGTTTTGGCGACATAGGAATTAACTCAATTTTCATTTTAATAAATTTTAGTTTATTGGGGATAAGTTGTTATAAACATACATACTTGTAATTGTAGGAGTAGGTACGGAAAGCTTCAAACGAATCATTCATAGTTACCAGTGGCATAAAATACGGCTGAGAACTGAAATGTCAAATTGACAGCGTCAAATTTGACAGTTTCATTTTCAGTTCGGAAATTAGGGGGCTATTCTTAGATTGCACAACTATTTATTTTTATTAGTTAAGTTAGGATTCTTGTCATTTGAGTGAGATATTGTAGATTTACAAAGTAGTTTGCTGTTATACTATTTTCATTAAGTATTATTTATGTGACGAGCTCGAGGCACATCTTCCATCATGGCCTGTTGCAGCGTTGGATCGCGAGGAGTGGAAGGAGAAAAGGGAGGCCTTTGCCCAGCAGTGGGACAATAATGGCTCAAAATAAATAATAATTGTTATTTATTACCTTAGGAAAGAAATCGTGGATTATACTTGACTGAACTCCGAAATATCTCACAGTGTTGTAAAAGTTATTTGTACGCTGGTAAGAGTAGGCTGTTAATTGATCTATTTTTTCTATTAATGTTAAACTTTCAGTGATATTGTATAAAATGTTTAGATTAATAAATGTCTTAATTTAAAAATTATTGTGGAGTTTCAGTCAATTAACACCCTATTCTTTAGAACCATACCTAATTAGACAGTATTTTTACCGTTAGGTTAATATCTGTTATTTTGCTTTTCTATAACGCTGCATCTGTTTTCTAACCGCATCAGAAATCATTTGGAATGCAATTTTGAATTGACAAAAATCATGTAAAATAGGCAGATACTGTTACAGACAACTATAAAATACAAATTACAAACTGTTATTATCTTAGGTTATTAAGTGTTTTGGATTGTGAGTTTTGGAAGGAGTTAAGAGTGAGTTGGTAATTAGATTTCCTTAAATTAGTTGCTTTACTATGGTGGCGATGTTTCTTGTAAAATTGATTGTGTTTATAAGAACGTAAAGTTTATTTTTCTTTGTTTGCAATGTACATTTTCGTACACAGACGGAGATGGTGACGCGTTGCCGAGAAAATATCAACTTATTGGACGCAGCTTTGGCTGAAGGACTCTCTACCACCCTCCAAAGAGACGTTAGAGGTAAGTCGACAAATATAACTACATTTGTTTAGTTAAATTTGTACCATCCGAATTGACACCGTTTTCTACCCAAATAAAGTCGAACGCTTTAAAAATGCCCTCAAATAGCTATCGGTTCAGGAATTCAACCATCCTGACATTAGAAGACCTCTGTGGCGCGGTGGGCGAAGGTCCGCTGCGACGCAGTAGGTTGATTTCGAGGTCAATTCCCGCCTCCGGACAATTTTTTTACGCTCTGCAGATATTTGTTTCGGGCATGGAGAAATTACAGGGGTTCCGGGTGTTCTAGTCGTTTTATATGTATAATTACTGAAGCTCTGCATACTTACTTAAGATAATTCTACATTTCTCTATAAGTGAATGTATGTATATTCTTTTGAGAAAAATAAATTTCTAAAACCGTAATTAAACATATCGATCTATGTAAGTATTGTATTATGTATATCAATTATCTTGTACCCATAACACAAGCTCTGCTTAGTTTGAGGCTAGATGATGTTGTGTGAATTGTCCAGCATTATTTATTATAATTATTTGTAAAAAAAAACTTGCTCGGAAATAGTACCCGTCGAATCGGGTAAAATCGCATACGAAATCACTGAACAGGAGAATTTTATAAAGCCATGCTATATCTGGTTTCATGCAAAAATGCGAGCGGTGTTCGCGGTTTTCTTGTTGCATCGCAACCGGTTTATTGAACGCATGTTTAACCAATCTCGGCGGTTGCAAACAAGGCTTCTGCCTATATTTGGTTTTTGGACGGGTTTTTTTGCATGAGCACAATTTATGGACTCGTGCTCCAATAAGGAAGGCTATTACAACCTCCTTGATTTTGTAAATGCAAGGTGGATTTATGAAAGATTAACGTTTTTAATGATAAAAATCAGGGCTATGTAACGTCTTCCGTTGATGTTTGATGATAAAAAAAAAATATTTTGTGTAATGTTAATATCCACTATATATCTATCCACCTTAAAATCTAATAAATCTTATTAGATAGTCTTACTACCTAACTAATGAAAACATAGTAACTACTACGGATTATGATTTTGCTTCACACGAGATATTTTTTTTTTTAAGATTTTTAATATTTTCAATTATCGTCATTTTGGTTACCTACCGCAAAGTATAAAAAAAGATTTTGTTTGATGTATTGTTTAAATTTACGAATAGTAGTAGTTATACTTGTACCAGTTTGAAATCTAAAATCAATCTTATACTATTTTCTATCTAAATAAAAAATATTATTGTGTAATGTCTCTAACAATTCCCGGAAACGGAGACACGGCGCACGATCGCCCGCCCATTCGTTCGTCTCCGTCTATTTCTGCCAACGAAAGCGGAACGGAGAGTGCCCGGCTCCGAAAGTGTGCTTCGTTTTTTTTATAATTTTTTGCACTGGTATGCTTTTTCATTCTGCCTGAGGAATCCTTGCGAATTGTGAAGAGATTTTGTAAAAATCTACAATGGTACAACAGGGGAAATTTGCTTCGAACGACGGGATTTTTCATTGAACAACTAACAAGATTTGCCAAAAAATCCGGTTCGTATAACCAAGATGACTAATTTAACTTCCCTACATGCCTATGTACAGTACGTACATAACCATTAATAATATTAATGATAGATTTAAGAAATTAAAAAATGGGCTGATATTTTGAGATATTTTTGTAGTCTCTAAATTCGCACCTTTATCTGTCCAAAGTAACTGTTGCTATAAAATACTTCATTCTATCAGTCGACGATTAGGGAACTTCATAGTCGTGCATGCGCCAAAGAGCAAATAGGAGAGTGGACGGGGTATAGATAGTAAGACAAGTGGTATAGGTACTGATAAAAGGCTTACGTTTAAAGACGCACCTCAAAATATACGAGTGACTAAATATACCTAACATGTGTTTCACCAAACAATACTCCTTCGCTTTTAATATGTTGGTTTTACGAGCGTGCATCATGCGCTTGAAATAAATGTCATTTTATTATTTTGGGTTAGTAGCAGTGGATAAACATGGGGCTTCCTGGGTTTCTCAATCATTGTGACGACTGGAGTGGCACGGCGGGCCTCCTGCGACGCAGGAGGATCTATTCCGGCCTTGGGTCAAATTTTTGTACGATCTGAAAATATTTGTTCCGGGTATTTTCTATGTATGTATTGTAGTAGGTATATCAGTCATCTAGTACGATAACACAAGCTCTACTTAGCTTCGGGCTAGATGATGCTGTGTGGATTGTCCGTTTCGCATAGTAAATTAAGTTAAATTTGGACGAAAGTACGTGCAGCGTCGCGTCGGTGTTGGATGACCCTTAGAATTAACCATTGTCTTGTCCATGCATGTTGTTATTCGATAAAACTAACCCAAAGCTAACATCAGCAAAGCAGATAGGTAATCTTCTGCGTTGCGGACAAAATAAACTTGTATACCAACCTCATTATTTGTTATCTAGTGCAATATGTTGTATGCCAGTTTAGAGGCATGATATTTCGCCTTCGATTGGTCGAATCGACAAGGTCTTGAGTCTTGACCATGTCTATCTCGCTATAAATATTCCCTGCTAAAAACATTATTATCATCACCATTCGTCTGTTGACAACTTGACATAATTATATGAAAAATGATTAAGGTATCCATTCCACTCATCCAATATTTTTGTCCCACTGTCAAACATTTGATAAAATTTCTTTGGCGGATGCCCATTCCACTAGTCAATCGCTCTCAGCGATAAGGCCGTCTTTTGTACTTCGTTTAGTTTTTTTTTAGATATAAGATATATTTTGATGTTGTCAAATAAAGTGTTCATTCATTCATTCAGAGGTTCTTAAAGATCCTAGGAGCAGAAAATTCAAAGGATTGATCCAATTTGTTCAATATATTCGATTCAGCAGGTATTTTCCGCATTTGCTCATAAGTAGGTGTCAAAAAGGTCCAATAACCAACCAAAAACGTTAACACTGACATCATTGATGTAAAATATTAAATAAACATACCTACACAAGAGATGCACTGAGATTCAAAAATCAGTCTGATATTAAACCTCGTTTCGGTAACCTCTAGTTTGGCGGTGAAAAATGGTGGTTTCAGGAAAAGTTTTAGTCATTTTCGAGCAATTTGGGAGACAGAAGCGTAGATGTAAGTTTTTACAAGTTCTAACTATATCATTCAAACTTATCGTAATTTTGCCGTTACCTTTTCTTACATAATAAAAGGCAATTTTAAAACGTAAATCTTTCCTTCTAAAATTTAATATAATATTACAACGCGTTATATTATTTGCTACCATAACCTAAACAATTCCAAAAACTCAAATATATTGGAAATATACATTAATACAAATTAACACGTAATATTATTTGCTACATCTAATGCAAAAAAAAAGTTAAGTCAGACAGAAGACCATTTCTTATTTATTCAGTTCGTTACTTAGATACCGCGTGTAAGTAAAACATATATGTAGGCTCACTTTATATTGTTTCATTTCAAATCAAAGTTATTCATATCGTTCATTGTGATTATAATGTATACATATTGATTATGGGCTTGGGTGTAGGTTGGCCTTTCGCAACTGCCATAAGTAGGTACTTATCAATGATTTTAATGTTATTCCACCTACATATGATAAACCAAAACCACATATTTATATAGGTAATATGTCTATTGATTTAACTCCTCATAACTCGTTGCTAGTCTCGGCTAAGATATTATTGTCCTCTCATAAAATTACCAAATAAAACCTTGATTTACATTTACTTTGCTAAACACAATACTTTTAATAGTTATCTCTGACGCTGTACAAATATTCAGTGCTTATTGACTTATGTCTGGATCTGACGTCAGTACAAGGTTAGCGTCAAAGTCATTATTTTTTGTCTATGGCTTGTGATTGCGAAATGGCAGCCGGTGCATTCTTTGGCATTCGCGCCAAAACTATTGTTCAGCTATCAGATTATTTGCAATGTCTCAAGGCCCACTGGGACTGAAATAACTTACGTTTATTATTTACTGGTAGAAACATTTACCAGATATGTATTTATAGTACTAAATTTACCTAACGTAGGTTTTGTTACCTACCTTACCTTACCTACTGAATTGAATTTCCAATCTATCGAAATGTGTCGAAAGTTACATGATTGCGAAATTTCTCGAATCTCATTTGTTTCCATTGAATTTTCAATTCAGTTTCGTCACGTCTTTGTTTTTGTGTATAATAGGTTACTAATGGGCCGTATTATTCGCGTTATTATTCGATATTCGCCCTCTTTCGATATGTCTTTCAATTTATTCCAATAGATGCATAGAAACAGTTTGCAAAAACGTCGTCGTCGACCTCACTTTGTTAGCATAGAAAAGACTGTGTACAATAACTAAAGTTACCTACGTTCATCGATTTTAGTCAGCTGTTCTAATCCAGCCAAAAAGCGCTTTACCGCTGCATGATTCGTTCAAAGCAGTCACAAAGCGCTGTAGATTATTTTCGTAGCAAAGGTAGCTCAGTAAATAAAGCGCGCCGTCAGAATCGGACGTGTTGCAGCGTTCGTGTTTTCGTTTACGTCAAATCACGAGTAGACTTCAGTGAATAGTGTTCTTTGTACAACCTGTAATTTGTGATTATTATAAATAGTTGCTATTTGTAGAGAAAATGTTGGATGCGCACGAGTGATTCTGAATACGAATTTATTTACAACCGACGCAGTATAAACTTTCGCTATTGTTGAATTGCGTTTGAAAAGTGTTCCGATTACAAAATTTAGGGATTGCCGCTGAAATCAGATCAAATGTTCGGTTTTTGATTTTTGTTTTGTTTGATTTAGTGAGCTCTTGGCAAAATATTTGTGCAAAGTTAACCTTGGTGTAGTTTGTTATTGTGGTGTTTACCAGCTGTTCATTATAAACTTCCTTGTTATCCAATTGCGTTGTTTTTCGCAATTTTTCATACAATGAGTTGACTTTATTAAATAATGAATTGTTCAAAATGTATTCTGTAATACAATTCAATGTCATAATCTCTACGCTTATTAGGTTCATTATTATCATTTATAGATTTGTGAATACGTAATTTATCAAACCGACCCGAGACTACAAGATAGACTATCAGTGACAATGATTATACTATTATGTATCGATAGGCTTTACATTATTATTTTTAAAAAGTAAAAGTAAAAAATCATTTATTTCTTTAGGCTTACAAAATAAGCACTTAGACAAGTCATATTTTAAATATAAATTATTATCAAATAAAATTATTTTACTGTTCACTTCAATTTTTTGTCCATTTACATACGGTGTAGGTAGAACAAGACTTTCATTATTTTTAACTAGATATCTTGTATATTATTAATAACAATCTAATAAATAAACAAATTATTTATTCGATTTCAACAAACACTCGTTGTAATTATCTATTTTTGAATGCAAGCATCATCATATAGTATTAATTTATCATCTAGCCCCAAGCTAAGCAAGGTTTGTGTTATGGGGTGTGTTACCACGTGTTGTGAGTACCTGACACGTAGTAATTGTTTTGTAATGAAAACAATTACTACTCATTTACAATGTTTAGGTTCTTTCAATTCATTGTGTTCGGACCTTTGAGAATTCAGATTTGGTTGAATTCTCAAAGGTTCGGACCAACTTTTGTTTTATCATGATAAATGGGCGTAGGATGAACTAAGCGCAAAAATACCTGGGCGTCATTTTTAACCCTACAAAGCCTTAGCTATACATACATATTTTTACTTCTATTATATCAGACAGACCCGTTGAAATTGAGAGCTAAAAAATTTAAGCCATGTAATTTAGTGCAAATAAAGTTTGATCGGGAGATCCGCCAGTTGAGATATTAATCATTCAAAATTCACAAATAAATACTTACCAAAATTTCAATTTTTTTTTTTAATAAACGTGAGGATTTCAGGTTTTAGGAACTCTCTAAGCTATTGCACTTGGTTCCGTTTCAGGTTGTACTTCTAGCCGAACAGCCCATACCGGAATTTTATGATATAGGTACTTATTAGGTATTTGTAGGATCTATGTAGGAGGTATCCATTGAAGGGGCTTTGTTATGAAGTAAGGTGTCAATAGTACTTGTACTTGGAATAAGAAGAAAATAGGTACTTAGGTGTCCCCGTTTGAAATGACCTAGAATCATTGGACTTGATTAAATTATTTATGATTGCATGATTCATCGGAAATTGATATTATGCAATTTCATATTAGTAGAATAGAGTAATTTTTATTTAGTAAAATGTAAATATATTTTATAACCGTGATTGGTTGATAGGTGATTTATTCCGTCTGAAGATTGATTCATCAATCAGAGCACTGGTTATTTATAGGAATATTAGTTTTATTGTCGTAATCCCCACTAAGCTAAGCCGTGCCCCCTGGTAAAAGTTGTGGCGTTTTCCGCACTAACATTTTTAATTCTGGTTGGTGTAGGTTTGATTAAGACTGTATTGGTAGGTCCTAACTATATACCTATCTTATCTATACACTAACTTATAAGTATAAAGAAAATCAACATAAGATTTCTTAAGATACGAATATAACTTTTTTCTTATTAAATTTTAAATGCCTATAAAACGAGAGTTTCACTGCCGCCGTACCGTGGTGTGAAAGTACTTTAGGTACGCACTTACGCAGTCGCCGATGCTTGATAACTTACAAAAATACCTACAAATGATAATGGAACATAAAATTCTATACCTAATAATATAAAGTTCTTATCAATTTTGGCTATAATACGTAATATTTTCGTTTATTATTATTTCGTAATTTAAAATCTTCTCTCAAATTAATGTAAAATTGAGTTTTGCTCTACGTGTTTGCCAGGCAAAATGGGCAAATTTAGGTATCTAATGTAGGCAGTAAACATTGTCTAACGATAAAAATCCGTATCAAACTTTTTGCCCAAACAAAACCAAATACATTGAACAACTACTAGGATAAACAGTAAGTAAAGAATTCCATACCATTTAAATAACTTACCTAATGACAAAGACCCTATTAAGAAAATAATTACGGCTAATGAGTTTACTGGCAACACAATGGACAAAAAAGTAGAACAAGCGATTAGTTAGAGTAAAGATAAGTAAAGAAGTAGATAATAAAAACTCTTTCAGACATGTGAAAGCCACATTAGAGTCTAGCTCTAGAGTCTAGACTAAATTAGTAGTGTAGTTTCAAATCTACTAGTCACTAAGAGATTTAAAAAACTGAGAAACAGAATAACTGTACAAGTTAGTAAATTTGAAATAAATCACTAAAATAATAATTATATTTCATAGTTCCATTAGTAGAATTTTTACAAAGGTAGTAACTTGATCCATTCGGTAGCACGCACGTTCGCTAGCAGAGCGTCATTATTTTTAGAGGATAGGTAACAACCAAAAACTTGGGCTGGGATGTGGTGAGTCTCTTATATCTTCACTTGTTAAGTTCATTTAATTACCTATTATAAATCAGTGTTTATACAAACCGCCAGTGGTGGTGTCGGGAGCTGTTCATTAATCACGTGAGGCTCGAAAGGGGAGGTCATAAAGACACGAAATATCGCGAGGGCCCTCCTGATATTTCAAGGTGTAGTGGTATAATTATCACGAGTATTATACTATATCATATTATATTTAGACTTAAAATAGGCAAATAACCATGTATTAGACATATAAGAGATGAACATGCTAGTGGTTTCTTTTCACTTCTTCCACTAGTGGACAAAAAATTGAAGTGAACAGTAAAATAATTTTATTTGATAATAATTTATATTTAAAATATGACTTGTCTAAGTGCTTATTTTGTAAGCCTAAAGAAATAAATGATTTTTTACTTTTACTTTACTTTTACTATAATTTTTCATTGAACGCGAGAGTTAACCTGACTGACATTTGAACCACGATGCTTAATTTTCGCGAATTCAATCAAGTAATACCTGTATTTAGAATCAATATTTAATACAGTGCATCAGCATTGCCAATATTGCCATACAGCATCGTGGCTACAGCCAATGTCTTGAGTAACTACGCTTCTGACTGGTATTGATATCGATCAGTTGAGCTACCTATAGATTCTTTGCAACAGTCTGCAGTTAACTAAATGTATCAGTTGTAAATACTACTTCCAATTTGTTCCTATAATTTTATTTTTAATTTTCTTTGTTATTAAATTTGGCAATAAATACACATGATTTTGGCTAGGGGGAGTTTTAAACCTCACTCACAACGTATCACAATGGGTTAAAAATCGTTAAAATCGTCACGTGATTAATGAACGGTTAATGCTCACTCCTGTGGCTAAGCAAGCGTTCCCAAGTGAATCTTGAATACCGACTCTAGACTTCTCCAGGCATCTCGATTCTAACTGCGGTCCGGTCTCTCGCTAGTAGCGTTGAGTTTGCGGAGATTTTACTTCGTCAATCCAACATCTATTTTCACACGAGAATTGCACAATCTCCCTCCTTTGTTTCATTCAAAGGAATAATAGTACTTTGTTGTCTATTATTCAGTATTACACGTTAACGTACCGTGTTTTAATGTAGCGGGTGGATATACACTGGTATATACCCCATACATACTATGTAGGTATGCATAGACTAGAGGAACTGTATAGGAAGGCCTCTACATTATTTTCGTTCAAAAAACCTACAGCTCTAGAAGTCATACATAGGCTACTACGATCATCCAACAGCTACAGACTGGCGTATTACTTATGTATGTTATGGATATAGGCAGGTAAATGTATGAGATCATCTTTAACACTCCTGTGTCTTGGCTCTTGCCTTTTATAGAAACTAGCAAGCATGGATTATAAATGTTTTATCTTAGATCACGATGGCCATTATGATATTTGACCTAGCTTTACCTACTCACACCCATTAGATACTCATACATACAAAGTTTTATTAATTTGTAAATTTTATAGAATGATGTTACAATATTATGTATTAAAAGCACTGTAACATATTATTATGTCTTAAACTGTCTCAGTTAGGTTTGCATTGAAATCTTAATGATTCTGACATTTACAAAGGTCGCCATTAATGATGGTTCTTGGGTTATGTAGGTGCGAATCGTGTCTTCTGCTAAACAATAAAAGGAATACTCGTGCTAGTAGTAGGCACGAGTGTAAATGTATCTCGTGCCTACTACTAGCACGAGTGCACAAGTATACGAGTATAATATCTTATTCTTAAACACAAATACCAGAGCTGCACCTTCCTATATTACAAAAAAATTATCATCGTCCTATCTCTTCGTTCTTTTAGAGTTAGATAAATAACTTAAACAAATATATAATTTTGGTGTGGTTGTCACACTGACAAAGTTATATATTTCCCAAAAAAAACAGTTTTTCCTCCACATTAGTTGGGGTCGACAGCATATTTTATTCTTCCCTATTTTCCGGCATATCGGTCGGTACGGGGTGATACTCACATATTTTCAACTCATGTCATCTTTCACTGAATCCATTATTATTTTCCTTAAAAAACGTATAATCTCAAGATTTATGATACAGTTCTCTCGCTACGAGCAAGATCGCAACTAATGCTTTTAAAGCTTTAAAATAACACGCTGCACATTAAGATCTAGTATCTTGATATAATGTGAGACATAATCGTATATCTCGTGGAAAGTGGATTTGCTCGCTCCATCACATGTGGTTAAATATTTTCACTTCCACTAGTTCAACACTTCTTATGTGATAGTTTGCTATACTACTTTTGCCATCTAGACTATTTGTTTTGCCGCAGGTATATATTTGTCTTAGATCATGTCTTATTTATATCGTTTTGTCTGGCTTGTGTACTATGAATTTAGCATAGACTTAGAGCCGTTTACGTGTGTTTATATATTCTAGACTTAGACCTTTGACTATTAATTAAGTTTGGAACATAATATAATTGCTTTCTTTGAAAGACCATCTGCAAGCATCTGATCTGCGCTTTAAGATAATTCAACGAATTCAAAGCACATGATAGTTCCACACACATGTTATTAAGTAGTTCTATATATGCATCTACTAGAATTTTTTGAGTTTCTGAATGATAATGAGATTCCAGTTTAAATCTAATAACTTCGAATAAAAAGGTATACTTGATCGCTTTTAGAAATACGGCAATTCCTACATTTTCCTTAGGTAACTACAATCAACTCATTAAAACCATTTAAAATATTTTTGTAGCAATCAAGCGACAATTCACTAGCAATCAAGCACATAGTAAACTATTCCAACCCTTCTCCAAGTTTTTATTCATCCTTCCATCTTAGAACATGTTTTGCTCTATAAGGGGATTAATGGTCGACGTCCATCTGTAAGATTGCCTCGACTCTCTCAGAATCTATAAAAGGAACATGAATCTTTATAGCTTTATACCACACAAAGCATTTTAGATTTGTTACAGTCAACGTTATTCCCAATCTTCTGATTCATATCTATTTTCACAAAATCAACATTGTAACTTTTTTCTTATTTAAGTTGAGAGTTTGGTCGCTTAGCAATCACATGACGTAATGCCATCGTAAAGTTTATTTAAAGGCAGTGCTGAAGTAGGTGTACGACGACCTTTAATGTTCTTATTCTGAGTAGATCGTTCATCTCGTTGCATGTCTTGATTGATTCTCCCATAGAATCGCCTGACATAGTATGTCTGGGTTAATCGCTCATCTAGCTATAATGCCCTCTATTGCAAGTGGGATAAAGATTAATTTATTAATTAAAGCCGGCAGACAGTAACGGGGTATCAGACCGGACATTCTAGTTCATGTACCGCTAACTATGAATTCTTTTATGGTTTTGTATGGATTGTTGTTTTTTTTTAATTAGATTAAAGTTATAATATTTCTCAATTCTATCGTTGGTTCCTGTTTCAGTTAGTTTTCAATATTCACGTCATTTTTTATTTTAAATGAATATATGTCATGATGATGTACATATGTATATCCGATGTAGGGTTGCCAACTGTCCCGCATAAAAGCGTGTTCTTGCACAAATTTTAATATCCCTCTGGGTCTGATAATGTCCCATATTTTGTAAACATCCGGTGTCATGCTTTCAAATATTTTATTGACTAATACTCATTAGCTGACATTTTTATTTTATTTTAATGTAAAATACCACAGTTTTCTAAAACAATCTTAAGGTGTTGAGATTACATCACTCTATTACATTTTATGCGCCAGTTCGTGGGCATCCAACACTTTCTAATCTATCATTACGACAAATTGGTAATAATCAACTAAATTACGACTTTTGTTACATCATTGTTCTTAGATAGCGGTTATGGTGATATTGTGAACTTTGTGTAAAACTGTGACTTTGTGTTATGTTAATGTGAAAATATAGGAAAAGTAAAAATGAATTTGTCAGTTACATCACCCAGCAATAATGAAGAAATTGGTAAGTAATTGATGTAATGCTTGACATAAATATTATTATTATTCAGTAATGTTATATTTTTCTAAGATATTATTAATCAGAAATTGTCAAATTGTTTGATAAATTTTTGATGCAATTTATCAATAGAAATAAAATAAAATTACTTATCTATCATTGATAAGTATCTTAACATTATGAAGTTGAAATTGTAAAAGTTACATAAACCCGTAAGTACTAAGACAACACACGTGGATAAATTATAAATCTTAACCAATCAAACATTTCTAGAAAGGTAGAAAAGCAAGTGAAAATGCTAAATGTAACTTTCCAAGTTACGTCACCAAAGTATGATGGATGCGTTGCGTTACCACATTATGCGTATGCGCATTGTGCAAAGTTGTTTTTTGTTTTATGTGCATCGGATACTTTGTTTTGTATTGTAACTTCCTGATTCTTACTATCCTTGGCTGTGAAAGTTGTTTGTAAACCGTGTCTTCCACATTTGACGTTTCTTCCGAAATTATAAAACATAAAATCGATGGTAGCTTCAAATGTCGTACCTACTAAATAAAACAAAATTCGACAGTGAAAAACATTACCGTATTATCGAGAAATAACAATATATAAACACAAATAATGTCGAAATTTCACTATTAAATATATCGCGATTGTAATAAATTGTCGTTACTGCCACAATTATGTACCTACCTGCTTAATGACAGCAATCGTTACGAAATTTTCAACTGTTGTAAACAAGACGGGATTTCGGTCGGCGCTAAGGACGCTTTTCAAGTTTTTCATACAGGTTGCTAAGCAGCAGATTGCTTAGCAACCTAACAGGTTGCCAAAAACCTTACTAGTAGGTACTTATGCCTAAGTATCTAAATACTAAGCTTGTATAGAACATGATAGTACTTGACCTGAGCCAAGTTCGCCTACACAGGCTCATCCCACGCAATTGCTACCAACACGCTGTATTCTCAACTACGTAATAACTGCAACTTCCTTATGGTTTAGAAAAGAGTAAAAACATTAGCAGCTTGTTTAGTAGAAAGTAAGATGGCAACACTATACTTACACAAAAAATTTACTTGCGAGCGTGTCTGACCTCTTTGACATTAGTGCGTAGAATATCCTCTAAAAGGTCCGAGCTGACGATTAGCTTTTATACTTTATTCTATATTGTTTAACCAGAGACCGATCTTACTAATCGCTTTTAGATGACAATGGTATCATCGCAGAATCGTTTATAGATGAAAGTGAGCGGTGTAATTTTGACGAAGAGATTTATAGAATGATTTCAACCTTGACATTTGACACACGTCCCGCCATCTGTAGTTATTTCTTTTATCAAAGGTAATATGCCATAATGTGACTTTCTGAGACGATAACATTGTTACATTGAAGCAATTCATGTATTGAATATTATGGCCCAGAACCTGATCTATAGATAAACGTCAACTTCATATGGCATAACGCCAAATTAAAAACTGCTCTACATCGCTTTTGGCATAAAATATAAATGCAGTGTTACTATTACTAGGTCAGACCCAGTCAGCATTAAATGTTGTATTACTTTTATTAATATCTCTTTCATTGCTACTGTGCTGATTATCTTGCGATGATGCAACAGAGTCTTGCGCAAGTCTTGGCAGAAATTGACAGATGGTCTATGCTGAAATAACTTTTACTGGCTTGATTGTGCTACTGTTGAAAAGCGAAGGTGACATGAGAGACAAAAATATTATGTAAGTTAATCAGCTAAACTTTCATTAAAAAACGTATTGACTCGACAAACGGGTGTTTGTAAAATAAGAGCAATAAAAAAACTGTTGCCTGGTAAATTGCAAAAATCGAAAATTAATTTACTAGTCAACGTTAACAATTTTTCCTTCACAAAATACTCAGCCAATTACTTAAATCCGAGTTACCAAACCGACGATTTACCAACGAACATTTAATATTTTTGATAATAGATTTTTATTTTCTAGATAATCTACAATTATAATCTCGTCAATGGACCAGTTATTACTGACTCTATAATCTCATTTAATCCGAGGCTATTGTCTTTATTTATTTTTATTCTCATAATTTAATTTCACTGTTACATTACGTGATTCAATTCGTTGAACAGTTAATTATTTGATTCACGCAACGGTTTCCGGTTTGATTCGGTTACGATTATTAAAACAGTCAACGACTTTTCGGAAATCAAAGTTTGTTCTAACTGATTTCTCTATAATCAACATATTTATATCTTTTTTATTTACTTTTGAGCTAGTTGATGCGCTGTGGGTTGCCCAGCGTTAGTTATTTATTTACAATTGCTTTTGCTTTTTATCTGTCTTTTCATTATGATCCAGAACGCAGCTCTGTCATATCTGTCTGTATTTTTCATTGTTCGGATGACCCAAGAAATATTTTTCAATTGTCTGAATTCATCTGCATTGTCGACGGGCACTGCGTTATTCCAATTGACATGTCAATTTATGTTGAAATTAATTGAATTATGTATGGTACTTGTTAAATGCCGTCGTTTGTTGTTTGAATAGTAAGATAAGAAAGCATTCTTTATGATGGGAAACAATTAGAACTAGAATGCACGTCAAAAACCTAGCGGTAGAATTTCCCGACTTTATACGTCGCTATTTTTATACGTCTTTATGAATAAATTTATAAGTAAGAAAACAAACAGATTTTAATAATCTTTTGAAATAATTCGCTGTTATTTATTAGTTTTCCCTATACCTACAACCATAACTCTTATCGGACAATACCTTGCAAGGCCAAATGACTTATTAACAGCTAGTCTACCGTCAAGGTCGCTTGCTCTTGATAGCCTTCTATTAACCCAATAATCTATATCAGCTGTAGTTTGTAGTACTTTATGTTCATCGACAACTAAATTGTGCATACCGTTTACTTAGTTTGTGTTTTAATTTAATCAAGTTCAGTGGTGTATTGTCGCGTCGTTATTTATTTTATTATCGACCTTATTCAAGGTTCTGATACAGTAAATCGCACTTTCGAATTATAATTTTTATTCTACACATATTGTGATTTGTGTTAAAATAAGTATTTCGCGTTTTTATAAAACCTTTCAAAAATTCTTTGAATCTATTGCAATAGTGAATTCTTCGAACAAACTGTGTTTATGTTCTATATGAACATTGCAAACAGCATCATTGAGATCTGCAATCGTTCTCAGTACAACATCGAGGTCACCTTGATTCGTCATACCGCTGCATACCAACTGCAACTGTTTCAACTTTAATTTCAATGCAGTACGGTGCATTTTAGTCTCTGTTTATTTTGTTCCTGTCTAGGTCTTGCAATTCAAATTCAAATTTTACTTCTAAGACTCAAGGCTCATTATGTTCTAGCCTAGTTTGGTTATATCTTGTATGTATTCATCTTTACCTCTTTAGACATAAGGCACATTTTACTTCGAGTTCGTTCGGTGTCTAGGTCTGGTACCGTTAGATTTCCTTCAATCACACCTTATTTGCAAGCCGATGATGAAACGAGTGTTGCAAATGGCGCCTTATTGTCTACACAATAGGTGCACTTTCAAAGCCCGGTAGCTGCTGTCAACCATTTAACAATTGCTGTGAATTGCGTGATAACGTGTCATTTTGGACTTTGTTGTGTTGGGATAAGGACGTTTGTTTTTCGTTTAATTTTGTGTTGGTAAAGTGCAAGCGACCTTGCCGACTCCTGCGCATGATCGAGTTGACAGTTCCGTAATGGATTTCTACACGGAATATGTTCCACCTTACCCAGGTACTGTCCAATATATGTAGTTCTAAAATATAATAACTTACCTATTGCCTCCAGTTTTGTTAACTTTAATATGATATATTAATTTACAGTATTAATTGTACGTTTAGTGCAGTTATCCTTAGTTATTTGTCAAAGCCACTTTAAATGAATTACATACCGTGATTTTCTAGTACATCTCTTTATTTAAAAAGAAGTTACAATAAAATTAAAATAACTAGTATTTACAATTGAACAATTTTGCTTACTGTAGGTAGACTGTTGCAAACAATCTACAGTTAGCTCAACTGATCCATATCAATATCAGTCGAAAGCGTCCCCAAAACGCTGGCTGCATTGCTCGCTGTATATGTAATGCTGAAGTATACATAATTGAGAATGCCGAAAAAAGTTTTACTTCTCTATTACAAGTAACCATGTTTTGAAGTTTGAAAATGTTAATGTTACAAAACTTGATAAACAGTTATTTCCAGTGGTTCATTGAGATCAGTAACCTTAAAATTGCGAGTTTGGACTTTGGTATTTGACTCGCCATTTGTTCTTTTAAAATACAAGCATTGTATTTTGTAAATACTTAATACAATACATAGAAGCATCTATAAATTTAGATATTTTTCTTCATTTGTTATCTTTACATAAAAACTGAAATATACGGGTACAAAGGTTGCCTGGAAGAGAACGCTCTCAGCGATGAGGCCGCCCTTTATACTTCCTTTATTCTATTGTTTATTCCTGTATTGTTTTCTTTTTTGTGTGGTATAATAAAGTGTTTTCTATCTATCGATACGGGATTTTATTTTTTTATTATTTTAACAATTTTGTAAGTTTGTATAAACAGTTCTTTATTCTGATCATGTAAGTTCTTTCGGACCAATTAATTAACAGCTTAAGAAAACTGCTATGTAACAGTAACTCAAACAACTTTTTGTGTCCCATAAATCCAAATTCGAACAAGTTTTAATGGATGTAATAAATTATTTAATTATAAGTTTGCAAATGATGTAAGCACCTATCATTTATCTTCCATCAATAGGTACGTAGCCACGCCCAAAATTAACAAAAGTTATAGAGAGGAATCGACTCCCACTAAAACGTTGACTTGACGACCTCCGTGGCACGGTGGGCGAAGGTTCGTCTGCGACGCAGGAAGTTGCGGGTTCGGTTCCCGCCTCGACACAAATGTTTGTACGATCTGCATATATTTATTCAAGGTCTTCTGGTCGTTATCAATGTATAATAAAGCGCAACAAACATACTTAGGTACATACATCCTCACAAACTGCCGCGTTTATAATATTAGTAGGATTAACTAAAACTTTGGATTTAAGTACCATTAATATTTGCTCAGAATTTCAATAGACTACCATTTAGAGATAAATTAAGTTGTTTGATAAAAAACAAATACTCAGCCAAAACATTTAGTACCTACGCTTTTGAATAACCATTTGAACTGTCTGTTGCCCCTTTGGGATTATCATCCACGTAACTAAAGCAAGGGACCAATACAGGCGATGCTGGTTACATATAGGTAGACGTTGAGTCACTTTAGGTACAATTTATTTGCTTTCACCGAAGGATGCCCGGCTGTCGCGTGTCGTAACCAGTTATTCCACGTATGGAAGTGGTTTTGTGTTTTTGAAAGCAACGACGAGAATTTTATCGAAAAAAAGGTAACGTTTTTGGTCTTCATCAGCTAAAAATGGAGAGAATGTTAAGAAAAGTAAAGCGTTTTTAGTTCAAGCATTTTAAAAATGGAATCTTTAGTAGGTATTTGCTTTTAAATTTTAATGAACTTAGGCTTCCGAAAATGGTATTTTATTGATAAATTTTGTTCGTTGTGTAAATAGCTAAGATAACAAAGACATGGCATAAATTTACCTTCATTATTAAAATAATAGAAATACATATTAGTTTCAGGGTGACATAATCGCGTGTGCGACATAGCCCTTTATAAAGAAATAAATATGTACATACAATTATTATGTACAAGTGAGTGAGTCATGTATGGCAGGCAGTCCCCAAATCCGCACAATCGCCAGTAGTCCCCGTTCCGTTCCATTTCACACAGTCGGTCGCAAGGGAAGCAGTAATGACTTGTATTTGACTGACGACCTCCTCGGCCCGCCAATTGTTTACCGCTGGTATCGGAACGTGAAATCGTTCGCTACTTGAAACGATGTGATGTTTGTTATCCGTTTCCCGTTCCTACTATATTTCTTTATAAGCTTTGTCTTCCGGAGTTATGTTTGCCTAGAACTAAATAAGTTGATATCACAACTTTTTTTCTTGGCTAATGCTTACCTATTCAGTTTTCTGTCTGTCTATCTGCCTACATATCCTGTATCCTAAATAATATCGATTTCCAATACTTTGTATCTCCAATAACATGCCAATAGGTACTACATTGAATCACTTTACATTTACATATAATGCAACACCACACAATCCATATTGTCATCTTGATAATCAGTTTCGAGACCTTACCTATACCAGCATTATCCTTCGGCATAATCTACGCCAGTTCTATTTCTAACTAGACAGCCCAGATGTTCTGGTTATTTGCGAAATGCAAGTGCGTTCGTTGACTCCACTATATTAGCAGTATTACGAGAAGCTGTTATGTCTGTATCAAAGGCAAGTTCATGGAGGTGACATTTAGGACGTTTAGCCAAGTTATCTGTTCAGTGGACAGCGTCGCTAGTTTAGGGATTAACTTCACGGGCGTAGTGTATCGTCGACGATAGTTTTAATATGCCACATGATTCTAATATCAACTCTAGGAATTAGTCAAGTCTCTATTCTTCAAGCCAGTGAAGCAACTCCGAACGAAGAGTCAAGCTTGCATCCCATTACGTGTCTAAGAGTGTTATAAGGGTATTTATGTATCCATAGGAAATAAAGCATTTAGTCACTTGACTTTTATTACAAAGCGTTATATTCGCGGTGACAAATTCTCTTGCATCGCCTCGGAGGATTTAAGTTTCAATTTCGTCCAGCTGAATGTCTAAGTTGGCACTGTATTTCAGTTCGCGTTAATTCGCTGTATCTGCTATGAGTTATTAGCGTTTAGTCACAAGGTTTGATGGTTTTCGCTTGTTTTTGTTTGTTTGCACTAAATCTGGAGTAGTTTTCCGTGTTGTCAAGTTTTGAATTTACAGTTTAGGTTTTTCTTTTCCTTTATTTTTCTCTCTTAAGGATAACTAACAGTTAAATATTTACTACAAATAAGTTTATTCAAAGTTATATCTTAAACTTAGAATTACGTTTATTTAATGTTAAGTAAACTTACTTATTTCTAAAAAGTAATTTAATCTGAATCTGTCGGGTACATGGTTTTTTACTTTTTTAGTCCTTAGCAGATAGACATGCAGATGGTATTTGAATGTTGGTTATGTCTTCATCTGTAATATGTAAAATATTTCTTAGCTCGTTTAAACAAAAAAATAAACTTTTAAAAAAGGTTGCCCCGCTTGGTTTCTCCTTGCCATCCCAGTCTTTAACATTGTTATTGATATTATATTCATGATGGGTAGTTATACCATAAACAAGATAATTTAATTGAGCCAGATAACGACTATATCACAGTCTTGGGTAATTTGTGCGATTATCTCTTAACTCTTAAAGCTGCGATCAATACCTAATATCCGCTGTAGGTACTACTTACGCCAGATTACCAGTTGATATAGAAAATGTTTCCTTTGCAACCGGATTTGAACGCTCTTAAGCAACGCTTACCGCTGCTGTATCAGATTTAATAGTTTCCTTTACGTGTAATCCCTCCATTTAGATTGTGATCTCTTGGCTCTATTCTTGATCACCTTTTATGACTTTTATATCACTATATTATATTTATCTATCAACAGCTATCCATACTAACATGACTGTTCGTATTTAAATCACACAATCTGCTTCCATACTGCAATATGTGTTGTATTTTGGTTCACATTCGCTATTTTTAACCGTGTCATCTGACTATTTCGTTTCCTTGTTATTTGTGAGCTAATATTTTCCATCTTTAAATAGATATCTTTCGTTTGGAACTTCATTAGCTGGTTATAAACATGTTATGCCTTTCAGAATCCTTGGTGTTAATGGGCATTAGTGTCAAAACAAAAATTGGAATAGCTGCTATCTGCTTTCTTATTCATGGATGTCGTTAGCAAACCATATTTATTTTTATTAGGTTCTTTAAGTTTCTCATTTCAGAGTGAGATATTCTTCGACCTTTTACACACAAACTCGATGTAGAATTTTTGTAAACAAACCACGACACAAATAACAAAAATCGCTTGCTTGGCGTCGATTTTCAGATATAATTGTTTCGATATATAATTGATTATTTATTCAAGAGGGGTCTCAAATCGACAATTAATGTAAATTGCGTATTAAAACGCGACAACACATAGTTACCTAAAAATTCAAGGTTAAGAATGCACGGTTTATTTCCAAACATTCTATTTTTTTTTTAAATATAATTTTTCCTATTGATTACAAGTACCAATAACTATTTAATGTTAGGTACCGGACCTATGAAATGATTTATATAGCTGGGTTTAACACAAAGCGCAGTACCATTCACATCGAGAGGTACATACATACATATATATTCAACTACCTGCCTGGCATTTAACAGCACATTAACCTACTGGTATTATTACATCCCGCCCTACTTTCAGGCGCATCATAGTAAACAAAATGTATTTTAGCTCTTTGTAAACTAAATAGGCAGCTCCATTCGTTTCTGTTACCCACTTAAAGAAAATGTTGTAACTACATTATATTTTAACCCTTAGTTAGTTACTCGCGCATCAAAACATACATAAGTACTCGCGTAGAAAAAACCAAACACATACAAAATCAGACTTTTATTTATGATTAAGATTTAAAAATAAGCGTTGTAAATTCGAAACTCCAATAACTAGAGACGATCAAACAGTCGCTGGGGTTTTAAACACCCCACGCGAGTAATTAAGGGTTAAGTTGATCGTGAAGGTACGCTACCGTGTTCCTTAATAGGACGAAATGACGAAAACTCTTCATTTTCAATCCATAATTGGTAATTGTCTTCAGACTAATATTATAAATACGAAAGTTTGGATGTGTAAATGGATGATTGAAATGACATTTGCATACGTATGTAGCTCTAGGCCTGGAATAAAGCATAAATCAGCTCCCGTAGTATAGATATAACCTAACATTTCTATTGAAACAACGAGATCTTTCGATAAAATGAAGTTAGAAAGTTTTTTTTATAAAAACATAATAAGTATTAAACCAATACCTACAAATGTAATTAGGACTCTTGGAACCCGGGGGGTGTCACCTGGGGTCATTGATTTGTGAAAAAAATGAAATGAAAAGTTTTTTATTTCTTTAGGCAAAAGAAACCACTAGTATGTTCATAACTTATGTATGTGTCTAGTAGGTCCATTTGATTTGATTTGCTTATCTGAAAAATGCCACTGTACCTAAACGAAAACAGTGATAGATAGAAAGTTCTTTATTGCACACTTAGGTATAGTAAAAACTATGAAAACTTAGTAATTAAGTTACAATTGGCAGAGTCTGCACTTTATTACCGATCACTAAATATTTAAGTGATGCGGCAGTCGAATTATTTAAGTTAATTTTAGATATAATTTTTAGTTTTAAGTTCCAATGAGTTTATTAAGATACGGGACTGAAAGGCCCTAAAGTACAAAAAAGAAAAATCAGAAATAAAAAAACATGATGCTGTGTTCTACAAAACGTAAAAGTGGACTAAATATTTTTAAATTTACGCGATCTGAAGACATAATTATAAGCACTAATACAACGGGTATTTATCGCGTTTATTTACGTATTATTACTATTATTATTTCCCGACGTTTCTACAGTTTTAAATTTGACGTTCGACTTATCACATGTTTCATTTGTTTTAGCTGTATCAGCAAGATGGTCCGCCCTACGCGCCGCCGCCACCCGACGTGGGGGCGCGAGGAGGCTCCGTCGGGAGATGGCAGCACTGAGAGAGACCCTGGATGACATCTGTGAGCCAGGGGACTGCGCCCCGCAGCCGCATACTCGGGCCCAGCTGCATAGGAGGATTGAGGAGCTCAAGGTAACGGCGCTTGTTTTAATTTTACGTAACCAGAGGGCGTTTGAGTTTAACGCATTGACTGTCCAGCCAGTGATACGACCCATCATCCCGGCATGGGCACGGATAAACTTAAAACCATATGATTTTTTTATTTTTGCGTGTTTTGACCGGGCGTAAACAGAGTTGTAGGTAAGTCCGTCTGTTCCATCGTAGCTTGTAAACAGTTGAACCAACATCCAAAAAGGACGTTAGGTTAGTTATATTTTCGGCTGTATGTTAATTTTTAATTTTAAAAAGGACCTCAAAAGGAATCGAGTTTACATTATTTGAATTTTTTCTTCTAATATTCTTCTTGCAGGCGCTTTATTTAATAATAAATATATAAAGTATTCACTCTGTGAGTAGATAGGTACCCTTCGCACCTAATCAAGTTTCCAAGAAAAATTTATGCGGGTTTTCATATTTTAGAAAAAATTGCTTTTTAGTCAGATAAAAATTACGACCGAAATCTGTACTTAAATAAACGATCCAGATTCTATTGCGGAAGCTGATGGCTACGTCACAAGGGCTTATTGTGGGATTTGAGTCGGTATTCGTTACCTACTTACAGCCTTAGGCAGTGTATTGTCTTACATTCTGAAATGTCAGGGCCAACGTGTGGGTCTCGTTATAGCCGGGTAAGGTCGTTTTGATATTTAATTATTAAATATTCCTACTTAGTAGTTAGGTATTAAAAAGTAAAGGTATTCAGTCGTATTTATATCATTTAATGTGATTTTATGCATAGTGTAGTGTAGGTGTATCTTCGTGGGTACACATTGCAGAAATACCCTGTCAGGGCACAACAATTTTTGGGTTGTTTCTTGTTAGATTATTAACTTTACTTATATACTTCATATTTATAGAATTAATTAATATAGGAATGTCATTTAGAGCCCTCGAGCAAAATTACCTACGTCTCGGAAATTCGTTAATATAGCTGTGTGTTATCCACGACAGATTTGAAACTAAAAAAATATTTTATTATTATCAACCTAAAGTAATAATAACAACAGTATAACCAAAGTTGTATGCTGTTAGACATAAGCCTCCCCTAATGAGCGCAATAGCGCCCTGTCTTCAGCTTGCCGCATCCAGCATCTACCTGCAGTCTTTCGCAATCATCCCACCAAGCCGGAGGGCAAACATTTATTTCGTAAATTTAAAAAAAAATTTTACTTTCCAGGAGCGTATGTCCCGTCTCCTAGAATGCAAGGTGTCCATACTAAAGATTGACGTGTCCGTGAAGCGTTCTCTCGGCGATATGGAAAAGGACGACAGCGGTCTCGCCACAGACTTGGCCGCCTTGCGCTCGGCGTGGGATGATGCTCACAACAGGTCAGTGTTCTTGCCATTGTTCTTTCGATCACCAATACAGCTAGATTTTGGGTCACATACAGAATCAAAGATACAGTCTCCGTGAATATACTCGTATAATTATAGAGCTACATGTACTACGCATTATTCTTTATGGTAAAAGCCTGTTTTTTTTACTCTAAAATGCGCTAGCAGTCGGCAGTGACTAGGTAGACCTCGAAGACCAATTTGTCTCTCAATCTTTTATAGGATACGTGTCTAAGAATGCTAACAGGAACTAAATGACCTGATCCCACTATCCCCTTCCACTCCAGGACAAGCAGACGCAAAGCACACTACCCCCCCCTACTTGGTGGATATACCGTCCACTCGCACTAAGCAGTTTTCCTCTACCTTCATCATTCGTACCGTTGGGGTTTGGAACACGCTCCCTGCTGTTTTCCGGTCAATTACAACCTGGGTCTCTTCAAGACAAGAGTGAATAGATATCTTCTAAACCTTTGTAATAAATTGTCGGCTACATCTCCCTTCCATCACTTCATATTTATAGAATTCATTAATAAAGGAAAGTAATTTTTGAATAAGTGAAATATTAGTAGTATCAGACTAATAGTAACAACTTAAATGTTCCCACAGGACCTCCTCCGAGCTCCTATCCCTGGAGAAAGCAGTCTGCGCGTGGGCAGAATGGGAAGGTGCCCTGCGCGAGTTGCAAGGCGCCCTCCGCGGCGACCTCGCCACCTTGGAGTCGCTGCGGGAGCGCACTGTGGGCGACCAGAGCGAGGTGGTGGAGCAGATACGACAGCTGGCGGCGTCGCTTGTTGATAAGAAGAAGGTAGGTCCATCCAATGGTTGCCTGGCAGAGACCGCTCATAGCGATAAGGCCGCCCATTGTACGACACATTCTGTATTGTCTTTTTCCTGTCTTGTGTATCTGTTTTTATTTGGTGTGCAATAAAGTAGGGTTTTGACAGTTTCACGTTACGTTTATGCTGAGTCTCGAGTATTCGTCTTTCAACCCATCTGCTGTACCTGCCATACAGAAGAATTACATAGACAACAAAGTCGAAATTCAACTGGTGGTAGGCAAAACTCTTGCAAAACTAGACAAATCATTTGATTGGATACTATATTGGAAAATTTCAATGACGCGCTTCTCAGCGTCCAGCAGTGAACCAATATAATGTTGAGGTTGAGCAAAAGAATTTCTGTAAATAGGTTCTAGGTTAGTACTACGGCATACAATATTTATGCCATACTTAGATTAAATTAAGGACACACGCATAACTTTCCCCATTTCATATCAGTCAACATTACATGATGATGATGATGATGATGATGATGATGCATAACTTTCCCCATTTCATGTCAATCAACATTACAATATTTGCTTAATGGGAATTCAAAGAATTTATTGGATTTGTGGGACATTTCTCCCACAAAAAACAATCAAAATACCCAAGCAATCACGCTTGGAATCAGAAACATGCTTACTTCGGGACTCCAATGGCTTTGCGTCACGTAGTGTGTCTTATCCTCCCATAAAGTAAAGTCGTTATTTTGGTCTATCCTTTGCTGTTACCTGCCGTATACCATTTGTATATATGTATCTACATTGTTTTTATACGATGGCATAATAAAGTATTTCTATATCTGAGTTATTCTCACTTGATCAATTTACTCAGTTATTCACACGCTAGGTTGCCTGGGAGAAATCGCTGTCTGCGATAACCCGCCTATTGTAGCCGTAGATCTAAATAGTAGATGGTTTTATTTTGTTGTGTTTTAAGTGCAATAAACTATACATTCATTAATTCATTCACACAAGTTGTTCATTCTCTTACAGGGCAGCTCAACCTGCGATTCTCTCTCTGACTCCGGCATCTCTGACGGCGACAGCGACGGCGCCGGCCGTAGGGCTCGGCGGCTGACCGCTCTGAGGGAACTGGCGCGACGCCTGCAAGCCGCGCTGGCGCCTAACTCGCCCGCCCACAGGGCTATTACCAAGGTAAGATCACTGATATACCTATGTATAGCATTGATATCTGTACAATGTACATGGTATAGAAGTCTAGAGCTGATAGCATAGCGGTCTATAAGGTAGCAGATGTCTGAAAGTCACAGCTACAACGCCGGTCATAGGGCTCGTCGACCGCCCTTAGAGACTTGGGTCGACGCCTGCAAGCCCCTCTAGTGCCTAACTCGTGTGTGTTGGAAATTAATCAAAATGGTAATCTTCTTCTTCTTATCTTTTATGGCTCGCTGTGTCTGTGTTGCCACAACTCTGTCAGTGTCCGTGTGAAGAGTATAGACACAATAGTTGTCAAAGTATAGAATTGTCACTTTAGTGTTTATGACAGCAGCTGTCAACGTCTCGAGAAATGTCATTCTATAATGACGTTCATTTTACCGGTACGAAAGGTAATCTGTCTAATCGGGGCGAAAGGGGGACTCCTCGTCTCCCAAGCCAAACTAACCTGCACGACGTACACCCTCCTAGATAACGAACTAGGCTCTTCATAATTTGATAACTCATTTATTTTCCATTACTTGACACTGGCAGAAAAATGTCCAACCAAACACAATTGCCATTAACAAAGAATGATCATCGTTTAACCGATACGAAAGGTAATCTGTCTCTTTTGTAAGTACCACGAGTCGTCTTAGCTAATTATTATTAGTAGGATACCTAATAAATTATCTAATTAAATGTATAAAAACTGACACTATAATATTATTTGATAACAACTTAAATTTCTTTAACAGCGTATGGAGCAAACGGAGAATGAAGTCCGCACTCTACAAGAGTCCTGTCGCGCTCTGGTCGAGCAAAGCATTCCAGATCTGAAAATAGACGAAGTCAAGTAAGTTATTACCACCCTTTAAACACATAGCTCAATTTTGGGGGGGCAGAATAGGAAATTGATTTATTGGTTGTAACAAAGTGATACTGAAAAATGCAGTTTAAAGCAAAAATAAAGCCATATAGCGGTGTAGTCATATGAAGTTGGAAATAAGTACTTTATTTTTTCCCGCGTGGTGGCGCTTTGATTGGTTGGCACTTTGATTGGTTGTTTTAATCAACAAAGCCTACAGCTTTGTTGATTAAAACAACCAATCAAAGTTTCATAAAATTGCCAGATTAGTGAAAAATTATTAAAGCCGGCTTTTAGACTAGATATGAGCTGGTAACTCCTTAGTATATTGTACCAGAGCTTAAGTTATGTTGAAAATCAATATTGTCCAGAGATATACCTAGCTAGTTTCCTAATTTCCTTTTTCTCTTCCAGCACGGAGAAATCTATAGCCGTGGCGGGAAAACGTAAAACTGGCGCCGGAGATCCCGACTACAGCCCTCGCGGAGGTTGGCTATGGCGCGTGATGCGTTCTTCTATCCCCATACAACTGTGCTTAGTGGCTTTGCTACTTGCAGCCTGGCTGGTCGAACGACCTAGGTGCTGTGATGCACTCAACTCCTTGGCACAAACGTTGACTCCACAATTACGCTACGTGCGGGGCCCACCACCAGTTTGAAAACGAAAATTCGGAAGTAGAACTTAGAATGAGATAAACGAATAACACTTATATTTCGTGTTCAAAACACGCTTTGAAATGTACGGTAAAATAGCTCGCCACGTTTGACATCTGTCAAAATGTAGTGACTGGTACTTTGGTACAGTAGCGATGAAAAGTTTTAGCTAATATTAGCACGGATTGGAATAGCTGTTAGATGTGACTTTTTGTAATCTGCAATTTTATAGGTTTGAGAACCGCACGAAATTTGATCGTTTTTTAAATGATTTTGTATACATGGATGATACCCTAGTGTTGGCAACGACCAATATTTGCATAGAAGCAATAATTTTATATACTAACAGAACGAAGTGTTGTTTGATGTTTTGACAATTTTGTCGGTAAAGTAATATAGATTGACATTACTAACATATCGTTTTGTACTTACGATAATTACTGCCCTAAAAAAGTATTGACTTAAAAAAATCACTGTAGTGTACGGTAGTTACTAAGATAGGTTTTTATAACCTTTACTAGCCACACATTAAGAAAAAGCATTTAAAAAAAGACCTATAAGTAAATGAAATTGCTCAGCAAAGAGTTCAAATAATAAGAAACATCAAACATCTGTATCAGATGAAGTTCAAACTAGTTAGTTTGTTAGGCGTTAAGTTACTAACAATTGACATTGACATTTAGTAGAGTTTGAATTTGAGCGTAGTTAAGAAGCATGCCTATTTTAGTACAAGTATTTATTAGGTTACATAAAATAGGTGTGTGTTTGTGTGTGTGAAAGTTTACCTTTCAAAGACATAATATTTTTCTGTTCTTATGAAACTATATAATTATTTATATAAATAATTCACATATAATGAAGTGACATAATGAACATATAATGTTATACCGTGAATTATATATTATATTGGGGCTATTTTCTAATATATTTTAAACGAAAGAAACTGTGGCCTTACTATAATCATTTGCTTGCTCTTAAGACTGATGTTTTAACACATTTCGAGACAATTTAGATCTGTATTTGACTTCTGATTTTATAAACTTGTTTTGTCAGGTAGAGACGTATCAGACTTTTTTGACGTAACACACAGTTTTTTATTATAATAGACACTTCTTTTATATTTTTATATAAAAGAAGTGTCTATTATAAAAAAAAACATCAACCTAACCGTTTTTTGTCAGAAAATCAACAAGTTTGTAAAATTAGACAACTTAATAATTTCAATAAATCTCTTTATTATTCAATTATGTAAACCTACACTGATAAGTTCAGTGGACTTTTAATATTTGTTATTTTTGTTTTATGAATAGTCAAATATTTGTATGACAACGACGGAAGCCATTTTATATGTATACTTAAGTAAAGAATTACGACATAATACAATTTATAATATTTATTTGAATTACATATTATATTGAATAAGTACTTGAAATTGCAAAGCAATCTTCATGAATGAATATTTATGTTTACATAAAAATATTTTTTACTACTTCTGAGGTAGTAATGTTGTTTTCTATATTATTTTAATAATGCGAGTTTAATTTGTTCAATATTATTATTATGGCCATAGTAGATGAAACCTACTCTAATTAAAATTTTAAATAGATGAAAAATAATATTTTAACAGTTGTATATTTTTCTTTTCAACTATCAAGGCAGCTCGCAATTCAAATGATTTAAAAAAATACAAGTTAAGAACATCAAACATATTTCCATGCTTACAAAACATGTCATAAGAAATATATTAAATGATCACCCTCTTTTTCAAAGAAATAACGAAATGTATGGGTATATATCAATATTTCTCAGTATGTAATACCTAATTATACTTACTTTTTTCTTTGTTTTGTTACATCCGCATTTTGGCGATCACAATGATTGTATTCATAGCGATCATTTTGGTTGATGAAGTGACCAACAAAATGGCCGCCCATTGGCGTTTGACTGTAATTTTGAATGTGACTGTACTTAAAATGTAGCAAAATTTAAAAACTGCCTTGAATGAGTGTAGTTAGTGTGTTGAGCTGTAATCTTAAAAAATTAGCATAACGAAAACTTTCTCTGTGGTTTGACGAAATAAATTGTTTTTTCAAGACTTACTTAGCTAGTTAATTAAATTCATTTGGTTGTTTTATTGTTAAAAACCACAGCGAAAGTACGACTTTCGATTTTAAAACAATAATAACTTGCATTCGCAGTATTGTGCCCTAGTGTGTCATATTTCTTAACTGATAGTTTATTGGGAAGCTTTTGTTGACGAAAACATTGAAACTTGTTCAGGAACCACTGACAATAAATAAATAAATTATCCTCGTTTTTCTTTTGTCTAGGAAGTTTAAGGTTTTGTTTTGCTAACTATTTTTTGCAAAAGAAATACGCGGAAGGCGCCATTATTGCTCAGGGTGACATCTGTACTGAAAACCAATAAATGTTGTTATCTTTTAGCGCCAAAGAGAGCGCTAGAGGGCAACTTGGTATAATATAATAATAGCTTTGAGTACATACATACAAGTTTAATGTTTTCGACATAAAAGACTCGGTTTTTTTTAAGTAAACTAGAATGAAGACTAGGACATGCTGTATGCATTTAAGAGGGGAAGTTAATGTATTCATAAGGCATGTTGGCTTTTGGAATGGAAATAAATAATTGATTATATTGTTTTTATTTTAATCTACCTAACCTACCGCACCGTCCCCTTCGTATGACAGATTTAGATATCACGTAAATCGTGCTCTCGTTTGCCTCGAGACTCGGAATCAGCTGGCCTAATACATATAGCCAATACGGAATCGGGAATGCTGGGTCAAAATATTGAAATTTACACATTGGCGTAATGATATTTTCTGTACTTAGTGGTTTTTCGATAAAGATGTATGTGGAATCTCTTGTATGTAGCTATTTATTTATACAATAAGTACAATAACCTAAATAATAAATTACCTAACAATAACCGAAGTAGAGTGACTAAAAAGAAACGGCGCAAAAAAAGATGGTGGATGGTAACTAACTATTCATCAGAATAGAACCACTTTCTGAATAAAATAAGACGCCAACGTGTGAACACTGTTTGCGGAGCGCGCCAATATCCTGTGCCGTGTGCACGTAATGCGTTCTGGTATACGTTCGGCCAATGCGCCAACGTGTGAACACTGTTTGTGGAGAGCGCGAAGATCCTTTGATGTGTGCACGTGCAACTTCCAACATGCGCCAAGTAGGTCTCTACACGTTGGCCCAACAACGTGTACAGGACGCAGTACCTAAACCCGACCCGACGACGCTATTTGGTTGGCCCGGCTTTGCCGCTTTGTTTGGTCGCCAACTACCAACATACGCCGATTAGATGTCTATCCGTAGGTAGTCAGTAGCTTAACAAACTTTGTTCTCAGTTTAGGGCTACCATGCTATTTAACATATAACGTAACGCGCGTTATTACGGTAAGTTTAGTACGTACGATTAACGCGTGTTAAGGCGCGCGCGAAAACAGTAAAATAATTTTATTTGATAATAATTTAAGGCCACGATATCATGCAATCTTAGATTCAGTTTTAAACCATCAAATATTCTTTGTTTTGATCGGAAAAAAAATATATGTTGTAGTTGGATATATACTATAGAGCATTCTACGGTTCAAAACACGATATTTATCACTTCACCTGATGATAAAAAATCTCGAAAAAAGGTTAGTTTTTATTTGGTTTCTTGTTGTACTTCAAGTGTATAAACGTTGTACTCTCAAAAAATATGCCAGAAAATAGGCAACGAAGTTTAGAAGGGCATTCTCCGGTTAGTTTTTCTCAAAACAATTTTGTATTTTTTTAAAACGAATAATTATAGAATATAAGTACTCCGCGCTCAAGCGGCCTGCAAATTATTCGAATATTTAGCGCTAAAAATATTAATTTTATCGAATAGTAAAATTAAACAAATAGTGCAAACACTACCTGTGACATCGCCCGCCTCTAACTGTCTTCGACATTTTAAATAAAGCAATTTGTGTTATTTAATAAATGAATTTTTATTTATATTACTATTACTTTTATTTATTTACTATTTATCTAAAGACTATAAACCTTAAAACAAAATTGGTCATTTGAAAAAACTATGTAATCTTACTTAAACTTGTTTTCATAATTTATAATTAATAAATTCGCATTTAGGGACTGCTACATTGGAGTTAAATTACTGTTACAAATTATACTGTGCACGACAGCGTGGAGCGAGCGGCGCGGCGCGAGGTCAGCGAGTTCATTTGAAGTTTGTATTCGCGCGACTTTCCACGCGGGGAAGGAAGTATCGTTAAATGCCTACTACGCTCAAATATCCTGGCCTTAATGTAAATATGACTTGTTTAAGTGCTTATTTGGTAAGCAAGAATAAATGATTTTTGACTTTTGATTAAAACGCACCTTTTCACGAATTATTAGCGTTAAAATCGTAAAAAAATAACGTCTTTGATGGTTTTATGGTTGGTTTCGTTCGCGTAGAAGCGTGCTTTTCTAATAATCTTTATTAACAAAGAAAGCTACAACCAAATAAAAAAATTAAAATAAATGTAGGTAGCTCAAAGAACTATAATATATAGTCGCTCAAAGAACGTCTCAATAACGTCGTCACTCAAATGACGTCGTGTAAACGCTATTAGAGAAATCCTATTTATTTTTTCATTCCTTGGCCCAATACCTTGGCCACTTACCTAACTAAAAACTGTAGCCACTGACAGCATTCTTGAGTTTTTTCAATTTACATAAGTACGGTCAAATCTTTATGGTGGGTATTTTTTGTTTGTGTTACTTTTTTGCGAATGCGTAATACCGCCTCTGGTTGCAAAATCGTTCGGTCGGGGCATTTTTTTATCGCAATTAATTTCTTTTATGATGGCAGCACTGCATTCTTGTTTGCTCTTTGGTCGTTCGTTTCCGTCCCTTCTCCCCATTTGTTCTATGGTTCTTCCATTCAATTAATCAATCAATCATTCATGTTCAGTTCATTCACTCATTCTCACTTCCGAGTTCCGCTTTGAATTAGGAGTTGTGCACGTGTCGGTGTCCGTGGATTTATTAATGTTAAATTAGTTACTTATTCCTTATTTCAACAGAATTTGTTGTATTTCCATGTGATAATACTAAAACTTTTCATAAACATTATTATTGAGAGTGTTTATTCGGTAAGTATACAGAAATAGCCGAAATTATGGGCAGGCCGCTTAGTCCGCCATATTGTTCTAAAATGAACGCTCGGTGAAGACGCTTGCCCATTTGCGCGCGTGGTGTTTTGGTAATTTTTGTTTTCCAGATTTTGTTGATTGATCTATCCATCATGATCGAATGTCTATAAAGTGCCGATTCCCTAGGCTGTCATCGTAAATACAAGGCTGTTGGTTCACAAATAAGATTGTGTATTTTATCGATCCGCGCGCTACTCTACAACGACATCGTCCAATCTGTTTTCACAATCTTACTTTCTTTCTGGCTTGATCTAAGTATTTGATGTTGGAAACGTTTCAAAATGAGATTCGTACATAGTGTACATCCTGAAAAAAAAATCTGGCAAGTATTGGTTCCGTCGGAACTTGTTGGTTTATAGGAAACACGCGGGAAACCTGGTTATGGCGCTAATTAGGCAGGTCTTCAAATCTCAATCATCCAGCCAAAACAAACTTTAGGCTCTAGTCCTTACCTTGTGCCTATTCTTGTAGGTAGACCATGGTGGGCTCAAGAGTCTACGTAGGCGGACTGCCTTTCGGCGTCAGAGATAGAGATTTGGAGAAATTCTTCAAAGGATTCGGAAGGGTCAGAGATATTCTGATCAAGAATGGATATGGATTTGTGGTAAGTGGTGTTGTTATTGACGTTGGTATTTACTTATAGGTTAGAAGATGAAGGGGTCGAGAGTGTACGTGGGTGGGCTCCCCCACGGGGTCCGAGACAGAGATCTGGAGCGGTTCTTCAAGGGGCTGGGCCGTATCAGTGATGTCCTCATCAAGAACGGATATGGATTTGTGGTAAGTATGCTCATCATTTTGTGTCGATGCTCCATAACTGTTATGCATACTTATTGGATGAGTCAACTTTGCATTCACTAAACATCTTAATATTTTTCTCTACAAATATGTCTATAGATATTTCCTGTTAACACACTAACACTTGTTGTGTGTATTCATAGTTAATTTTTAAAGCTGTATTTTTTGCTAACAGGAATTCGAAGACTATCGAGATGCTGATGATGCAGTTTATGAACTAAATGGCAAAGAACTGCTTGGAGAGAGGTAAAATCTTTCATATTATATATTTAACTTTTGATTCATTATATTTTTGTGGCATTGTATGAAGAGGCCTATGTGCAGCTGTGGTCATTACGGCTGATCATTGTTTGTTATTAAAAATGTATTTTCCTTAATCAAATTGTACAATTTTTGAGGATTTCAACAAGCACCCCTGATTTTTTGTGTTGTATTGTGATAAACATTATTTGTACTAAAATATTTTTTTTATCAAGCCGGCTCCACAATTATGTGTGAAAATAAGAATCTACTTGAATGTCAAAGTTGTGAGGCATGATTGTGAATGATGTATGAATCCAAGTCTAGAAGGTGAAGTGTTTGGGTTGGCATTGCCTCACAATAATTTGGTATCAAAATTTAATTTGGTTTGGGATACAAACAAAATTGATTGATTTTTTCTATTAGCAGCTTGCCGGTTGACTCATTTCTTTTCTAAGAGCCCTACCTCCCATTTAGTACATGTTCATAGTCTTGTTTACCTAAACTTCTGATTTTGTTCCTTATAAATTGACTATCATGACCATTCCTAAGGGCTATTATTATGTTTAGCTGGTAGCATCCCACTGTAGGGCAAAGTCCTATTGCCCTTAGTGGTCCTATTGCCTATTGTCCTATTGCCCTTATTGCCCCATTGTACCAATCCCCTATTGAGTCAATCATGGCAAGACAGGCAGTGCTAACCGAGCCGGAATACACAGGGTGGTGGTGGAGCCGGCGCGAGGCATCGACCGGAGCGCCGACCGGTACCGCCGCGAGCGCTTCTCGGACCGGGACCGCGGTCGGTCGCGTTACGAGTGAGTGTTTCCTGTCACCGTCCTCTTGACTGCAGGGTGTCTGTGGAGCGAGCCCGGGGCAATCCCAGGGGGTCGGACCGCTGGCGCAGTCGGGACCAACCGCCGCCGCGCCGCCCCTTCCGTTCTGAACCGTCTGTATTCTTTAATGCTGTGCTCTCACAACAAATCTTATAATCAATTTAAATTACTTGGTTATGTATTTAGAACCGTCCGATAATCCAAAAAAGATAAATATTTTATCTATTTAAAGAAACCTCTTAAGATCTACAAAATAAACTCATCACACGTCATATTCTAAACAAAATTATTATCAAATATTAAGTACAATGTTAATTGATTCTCTTTACTTTTTAATTTAAACTATAATTTCTCAACTCCATTTTTGTCCTATCTAACAAGCTTCCTTGTGGCTGCTTCATCTACAAATTAATTATTAATTATTCCAAACCCATATATAAAATAACTAGCTAAAAATGATAAGCTATACATACCATACCATATCACTATCAAACTAGATATTACTTCTGTCATCATGATTTCTCAATAGATAACATTTGTTGATAGACTTATTTTATCAATCAACCTATGGCTCCAAATTGATAATATTGGTTTTGATGTGAAGCACAGAATTTTACAGAGGTCAGGTTTTACAAAAACATACAAAATGTATGCAAAATAATAACTATTTTACAAAACCAGGCCTCTATGATGTTTTTTTATTTATTTAGCTGCATAAATAAATGCACCTTTGAATGTCATTTGTTTAAGCAGCTTAAAAAGTGTATGTTTTGCAGCAATATCCATAATCCCATGTCCCTTCCATCGATAGTTTCACATTGGCACAGGATTTTGTCTTAACTTTCATTAACCCTCGGCATGCCTGGTGGTAAAAAGTTACATGGTATGCCTGGTGGGTCTGTGGGACCCGGATTTAATAAAATAAACTTTGGGGTAGATGCTGTGTACAATTATCCTAATTTATTGTTTTTTTTATTGAAACTTGCTTTATATTTAAGGGAGATAAGTAAAAAAAAAATTTTAATCAATTGTTCTTATTAATAAAAACTGTTATTAAACATTTATACTCTTTTCAACGTCAAATTAAACTATTATGATTACAAACATGCAAAATCAACTTAAAACAAATGAGATCTTGATTAGACTTCAGGAAAAATTATTTTTAATTATTAAATTCTATAAACTTATATCTTATATTAAAATCTCTAGTCCTCCTCACTTAAAACATCGTTTTATAGAGCCTCATTTTGAATGCAGTTTGCACTTAAAAATGTTACACCACGTGCCTGGTGGGGCCCGGACTGTGAAATCTAGTGGTTGGCGTAAAGGGGTTCACAACGGCCAGCTACTGAGAGCGGTAAAGTGCGAAATTCGAATTCGGATACAATACAACGGTTTTTCTGCGTTGGTGGGTCTGAGGGACCCTACCAGGCATGCCGAGGGTTAATTACCTGCTTAAATTAAAAAATCTTGTAATTTTTTTTAATTCCAAACTTAACCTACCAGTGTCTCAGAAAGAAAAGGTGCCACACTGTAGCATGATTATTTTGGTTTGTGAGTTAGGACGAATAATTTGCCAAATAGTTTTAGTGAAATCAAAACAAAAACGTTAATAATCTCCCTTAACTTTTAGACCTACTAACTTGTCATTTTGTGTCTAAAAACTATTGTAAACAACGGCTTACAATAGTTTTTTATACACAAAATGACAATCTTCAATGAAAATGGAGTTGCATTGAATGCAATACAACTCTTTTCATTGAAGATTGTCATTCCATACCAGTGTTTTGATTATTTTTGAACCTTGATCTAGTTCTCTAATAAGAATGTAGCAGGATTAGTTATGTTATCAAAGACTATTGAAGTGACATCGAAATGAAACACTGGTTATGCCATGTGGTAGTATTAACACAGCAGCCCACAAAATGAAAAAAAAAAACCAGCATACATCTTATCTCGTGCCGTTTTTTCTGTCCACATGTTCGAATTGCCTTTTGGGTAATATTCATTCAACATTATATACGGCGCGCTGAGCAGTGATTCTGGATCATCGCGGCGGCCCGCCCCGCGTCGTGAAACGTCTGTATACATTACATATTGCAAGATTAATCCCTGTTTCTGTCATTCCTACATCATCATTGCCAACCAGAAGACTTTGTTTCTACCAAAGTGAAGCGCAGATGTCTAAAAGATAACAATAACATGGTATTAGAATATCGCACACCATCATTATGATGTATTCAAGATCCTATTGGTAGATTTTACGCATCTCCGCTCTGCTACGGTGCAAACGGCCCTTATGCAGTTCGTTACATGATAACTAGATATTCCAAACAGAACCTAAAAAATATAGATGCAAGGCGTCTTCTGGTTTCTTTCTAATGATTTAGGGATGATGTATTATTGTGCTTATTGTATACACACGGCTAGAAACTATCTGTAGAGAAAACCTAATCCATTGAAACAAATACACTTGAAATATTACATCACCCAAGCGTTGTGTTGTAGTTCAAAAAGTAAATTTTGCATGATTGTTTGGACTGTCCCTTTTTAGAATCACATTATGCTGGTAATATCTCAAAAGTACATCTACCTATTTAAGTATTTTGTAGTGTGCACAAAATTAAAATTATACATTAATATTGAAAGAAAAGTCAAATACCCTTAGTAAAAATAAATTCGAACCCATATTTGAAATAAAGTACCCAGAATGAGAAGCCTATTGTCGGCTGACATACATTTTGTATGTATATGCTCCTCATACAATAAATTAACCTTTTTATTCCCTCATTCGCTTATCATAATATCATTTTGTTATTTGTTTTATCGCAACTTACGACCTTGTAGTTTTATCATTTACGTACTTTCGTTAAGTTGATTTGGCGTGTAAATATAAATTATACGAATAAATGTTGGAAATAATGAAACAATTCAAGGTCCATTTCTTATCACGTTGCACATAAATGTATGCCCATGTAAGGATTACAGTTAGGCTTCTCCTGTATTTGGTACCAAAGTACAGTGTAGCACATACTACAAATTTTCTAAACTTGTAGTTGTACTACATACTGTACTGTATTGATTAAAAAATTCTTACCTACAATAACTAAGTGTAGTCCTTACATTCTGTGCAAAAAAAAATCAAATATTCTAACAATACATTAATTCCAGATATGGGCCGCCTACGCGCACTGAGTACCGGCTTACCGTCGAAAATCTGTCAAGCCGCATTAGCTGGCAGGTAAGAGATCTGCCGACAATCTTGGTTCCATCATCATCACACCATCATCCAGGGTCGAGGACACTCGGGTACACGAGGGCTGGGCGCTCCATCGACCACGGACAATGAGGGACAATGGCACATGGCACCTTCTTACTTCCTACCTCTTTGGGCATTCATCTTGGACAGGGCACGTCACCGGACTCTCAAGGGGACCTTAGCTGAACCAAAAGGACACATATGCAAGACGGCAGAAACTGGCTCAACGGTGAAGAATCTAAAGCAAAGATTGCAGTGGCACAATCTCATTCTGAGCAAGGATTGAGAAGAACATGGACCACCAACCCTTTCAATCTTCCATTGGACTCCGCGGACGCTAAAAACGGATCCTCACACATTTTTGTTTATTAATCAAACTCAAAATAAAAGCAAAACATTTATAATATCAATCAGTCCAGTAGTAAACTTTGTAATGTTAACAGTCAAATAGCATTGTCCATAACATTATATTAAACATGACACATGTACAAAACTGCAGGTTAAAGATTAATTTTTAAAAACAACAGAAGGTGGCGTACCGTGCCCTGAGTCCCCGATCTATCGCGATGTGAGATGTGGTCAATGGCGATGTTTAGGAGGTATCGATCCCGAGGCGAGTGGTGACGTCACGGCCTCCGCCACCCGGCCGGCTAGACCAGTGCCCAATCCGACTCTACACCCGCCCCTGGACCACGCAGGCCAAGGTAAAGTCAGGGGGGCACTCTGCGAAGCCATTACGTAAACTCCCATTTTTATTTACTACATTTCATTGCCTAAGTTCTGCACACAACTGACTAGAATAGTATCAATGTTGTGGGCATTTTGATCAGTTTTTCAGTGTGCGGCGTTTTGTATGCGATAGTCTGTTTACGGGGTCATTGTTTACGAAAATGAACAGGACGGGATCAAAGATGTTGACAAACATGGACCCTAACCTTTAGTGGCAGCAGCCTAGAGAAGGATAGTTATTCATACCTGAGGACTTACAAGCCCGATCTGCATCACCGGTGTTTCATTGAGGAGCTGGATTGGATTTAGAAGGTGGATAAGACAAGGCGCAACAGAGGACTAATTTTAACTTACCACATTATTTCAAAATGCATAAAAGGAATGGGTCGATCAGAGATGGATGACACAACTCATAGAAGTCTCAAAAGGAACTGGTTCCAAAGTGATGTCTCGTTAGGGACACTAAAGATGAGAAGTAAGACAGAGAAATTTAGCAGATCAGCACAAGGACAGCCAGCATAATTTAGTTGCGCAGGACCTCAAAAAATCGAATGAATTCAATGCAGCCAACAGCACGGAATCAAACCCCAGCCAATATGGCACGAGCAGAGGAGTGGCCATGTGGATTGAAGTTGACTTCCCCGCCAAGAGGAGTGGCCTGGATAGTATTTGGGAAAGTGGACACGCAATAGGACATACGGAAAAACGAGATGCCTATAACCAACATTTTTGCAGTTTCCATTATTCTCAAGCTCCATGGAGTGGAGCAATCCAAGCGCGGTCACCCAAATGCAAATTTTCTAAACAATGACCACCGATAAGTTACCGCACACGAAATCGCTGTGTATCGCTCATTATGATTTTGCTAAAGTCAACTCGTCTAGGAATATCTCAAATTTACTATGATGATATCGTTTATATACCATCTTTCGGGGCTGAATACCTTGATGACGAATCAAACTCTGATGTTATTTATTACAACAGGATATTTGTTACATTTCTGATGAAATATTTGACGTGAGCAATTGGTTTTCAGGATTTGAAAGATTACATGCGTCAGGCCGGCGAAGTTACTTATGCTGATGCCCACAAGCAGCACAGAAATGAAGGGTAAGTTGTTATACATTATATATCGAAACTAAACATCGTAGAATTTACAATCCAAATACAGCAGGCCCATAATGGTTAAGGACTAAAAGACTTTGTTACTCGCGGGCGTCAAACTCGCAGGTGCCCGCGAGTTGGCACCTTCCAATTTTACCTATTTTTTTTTGTCAACTCGCGTGCACATGATAAACGGGACTTTGTACAGTCAGATAAATAAACGAAAACTGCCAAGACGACTATATTATTGTAGCAGAGTTCGTCATACAAAGTACCCGGTTAACAGAAATATAACGGAGGGTACGCATGTGACCAAAATGGGGTAAGTTTATACTGATTTACCTTTTTTGCTTCGTTAAAAATTAGTAGGTATACTTATTATTAACATTATTTTATATCAGAGTTACTGTATAAATACCACGTGCATTTTTTCCTTATATAATTTGGCGAGACGGTAAGTTTTGATAAAGGTTTGATAAATTTCTTTTATCAATCAATATTGATAAAAGAAATTAAGGTGTTGAAAAAATTACATCTTTATTAACCTTTGTTTACTCTGGTTAGTTCAATTTCTGCCACGTGACTCACGGTCAAGTAAATACAGTTTTTTTTTTAAATATTATTAATGGTTTATATAAATAAATAATACTGGACAATCCACACAGCATCATCTAGCACCATACTAAGCTGAGCTTTTGTTATGTGTACTTGATAACTGATAAACATAATACAATACATTACATAAATAGATATTTTTTATTATACATATATATATACCCAGAACACCGGAATAAATATTTGCAGAACGTACAAACATTTGTTCCAAGGCGGGAATCGAACCCGCAACCTCCTGCGTCGCAAGCGGACCTTCGCCCACCGCGCCACATCGGTCTTAAAGTGTACCTACTTAGATAGGTATTTACTGTAGTGAAATGTCCATGTATATTGCTATTAATCAATACTTATCATAGTTTAAAATACTCACTGTATGATCATTACCGTATATTAGTATAACACTATCATACTTCACACTAATATTATAAACGCGTAAGTTTGGATTTTTAGATGTAGGTACGGATGGATGTTTGTTACCTCGACTGAACTGATCGGCCTGAAATTTTGCACAGATGTAGCTCTAAGCCTGGAATCAAACATAGGCTACTTTTAATCCCACAAAAAAGTTTCCATGGGATGGAAATAACCTTTAAACGTTTCCATAGAAACAATAAATGCAAAGTCGCGGGCAGAAATTAGTTTAAAATTGTATTTTGATTCTCTTATTTCTCTTTCGAATTTTATAATGCTTAACTGAAACAAATCTTTTCAGGAAGTGGATTACAAGCAGGTCTGTCTAGTAACAAAACTGGATATGAAATAATAACATCTCAGAGAGGAAAGACAGTACTACTTCGTGCAGGATATAAATATAACGTTGACCGAAAAAATAAGGACGGTTCATGTGTTTGGAGGTGTGCAAAGAGAACTGTATGCAAAGCGATACTAATTATTGGAAGCAATAACTCCATCAAACGAGATGACGTCCACGACTGTGTGGCTGATTTTGTGGCAAATAAATTGGAGATCAGCTTAAACAAGTGTGTTGAAGAAGTTAAAAGTGACAGTAATTCCTGTACCAAATTCGTTTCGACAGGCTATTTCAACACTAAAAGATGATGATAGATGATAGTGAGCGATTTCGCTTCACTCATATTTGTTTTTTATTTATTTGCTTAGTTTTAGACAATTTACATAACATTTTATGTAAACTGAATTCTTGACTCATTCTTATATTATTGATTTGTGATATTGTTGATAATTATTAGGAAAATAAGCAGTTTTATATTATATGTAAACCTATATCAATAACCATATTGTCTTTTATTTTAAATTCTAATCGTATCGTGTCTTGCACATTTAAAGTAAGCACCTTCATTTATTAAAGTTCAAAGTTTTTGTAGATGACTACATTAATACGTCAGACAAGCGAGTTGACGATGCAAAAAATAGGTAAAATCGGAAGGTGCCAACTCGCGGGCACCCGCAAGTTGACGAATGAGTCAAAATACTGGAAAATTTCTGCCTTTATAATTTTTGGGTGACCTGTTTTTATTCAAATATTACTATATAAACGACTGGACATGATGATACTATATCATTTACCATCTTTCGGGGCTGAATACCTTGATGCTAACTTTACTACTGAGGCCACCTTCCCCCATGTAATCCTCCAATGTCCTATCCACCGCTACAATTTACATCTCCCTTTCAGCGTGGTAGAATTCGCCTCTCACTCGGACATGCGCGCTGCCATTGAGAAGTTGGACGGTACGGAGTTGAACGGGCGTCGCATTCGCCTGGTCGAGGACAGAAGGTCCGCTCGCCGCCGCACTCGCTCTTCCTCGAGCCGCAGCCGCAGCCGCTCCCGTGACCGACGTCGTAGCCGCTCAAGGTATGTACTTCCATCATCAAGCAAGTGTCTTCTAGAACTCGATAACATCGTCACCTACCATCAGGATGAATAGGTTTATACTGTATGGTTGCTGGTGTATCAATGGAAGACTGTTCTAGAATGCTGTCAACAACATTTATTATCAGGTTTTTTTTTTATTGTAGTGAATTTATTGATTACTATTATATACGCCAAAACTACTGAACGCATAGGGGCCTGTGGTTTTGCATACAGGTAGTTCTAGGCCTAGAAAAATATAGGCTACATGTTACCCCATAAATCAGTTCCCATGGGATACAAAGAAATAACCTTTCATTACAAAAACGCATGCGAAGCCGCGGGCATATACTAGTCCTAATATAAGTACATAAAGTTATGCACAATTTGTCATGATGATACTATATCTTTACCATCTTTCGGGGCTGAATACCTTGATGATAACTTGCCCACTGACACTATCAACGCTAACTCCTAACTCCCCGTATACTGGACCCATCTAAACCCGCCATAAAATGTTTCAGCCGCTCCCGTTCCAAGTCTCGCCCGAAGAGCAAATCGCCCGCTGCTAAGTCTCGCTCGCGATCCCGTTCCAAGTAAGTATACATATTGTAAATAAAATCTCGTACTCAAGCAATTCCGTAGATATTCTAAATCTAAATGGCGAGATAGGATATGCTTTGTAGTTGAAATTTAAAGTCTGGATAAGCACACATTTATCTGACTCTAGAAAAAAATTAATTTTTTTTTTTTTTTTTTACCATATTTGGGAGTGGGAGAGGCGGCCCAGCAGTCGGATGGTCAATTTAAATGATAATAATAAATAAAAACATTATAATCTCAGAATTCATGCTTGTAGATTGGAAAAGTGATAAAAAAATTATCTCACAATTCATGCTTTCATTACATTTGAAAACTTTCGATAATTTCAATTACTGAGATCGATTCAAAACGATTTCAGAATTCATGCCTTCCATTATCTACATTTGTAAACTTTATATATTCCTAAACTGAGTTTTTTTAAACTTTGTAATTTTTAATTATATCTAGTATTATCTCATCTCAGCCATTCCCTCCAACCTAGGGACTATGGTTAGTCACTGTAATTAGCTAAGTAGCACTGCAATTAATTTTCTATATATTTCTTTACAATGCTTGCATGTGATATCTTGTGGCAAGTTATTTGTCTGAACCTAGCATGTTTTGCATATTAACCTAGTATTTCTGCTAGGTGCGTAAAGTCTTGCGCAGAGCAAAACTTGCAATCGTAAGTAATGGTCATAGTTATAAAATTTGTAAATTAGATGGTGTAAATAAACCTATTTATCTCTGTAAAGTTCTTGTTAGACAAAGGTTTACAGTTACTACTCTTGTCAGAAACAAGCATAAATTTCTGTCATACGTAGAAAGTATTTGAGTAATTGAAACTTAGGATATTTGAAATTCTTGCTAAGCTGACGCGAGAAAGACAAAAAACAGATGATTGTGGATGATATAGTATGTAGTAGCTGGGATATTTTGCTTTTTAATTGGGCATTATTTATTATTTTGGTGCTTAGTAGTAACGGGTTTGTTTTTCTATTCGAGATCAGCAAGGAATCGTATATGGCTTAAATACCGAGTTAAATACGTAAAAGGTGCCGATTACACCATCATTAAAATCATGAATTTAACTAACAGATTTTTGTCTGTTCTATAGTTGCTTTGAATGTATTTAAGAGAAGGTGGTGAAATGGGCCCTTATTTTACAAGGGCACAGAACTAACTATGAACGAAATAACGCATTTTAAGAAATACAGTGTGTACTGCTTATGCCCACCTTCCCTACAACTATCCATCCACAATACCCTGCTAGAGCCATAGCGTAGTACTAAACCCTTGCGGCCGGCATAGGGCCCGCAGCGTTTCAAAGGACCGCAGTCGCTCTCGCTCCGCTCGCCGCTCGAACTCGCCCGCTCGCAGGCCGCGCTCACAGTCTCCCCGGAACGGACGTGAACGGTCTGCTTCGCGGTCGCCTAAGGCCGATTCCAAGTGAGTAAGCTGTGCCGTCAATATTGTCGGCGATGTTGCTTCATGAGGTTACTGTTTTGTGTCAAAACTTCTAGAAAGTTTTTAAATTATTTAAAAATTATTCAAGAAAAACGCGTAGGTGTTTTTCCACCGACACGGCGGCGGCGCGGCGCGTTGGCACCGACCGGCGCGGCCGGGGAAGCAAAAATGTACATTATATTTCGTTTTTCCAGCTCCATTTTTGGTTACTCGGCTGCCGGCAGTCAGTGGAAAAACGCCCATTCATTGACAAAGACATCTTTGTTGAAGTTCATGTGGAATTAATGTTGAAGTTACAGAACAGTATCTTCACTCTATAATGAATAAAGCTCTATCGCTTGACATTCCAGATAAATTCTGGCTAATCGAAACCCATTGGCATATTAACAATCAAAATTATCTTGACCTCATTGATGCAAATTCATTGATCGCACAATTTGTTTTTAACTTATCCATTTCTTTTTTCTGCATACGAAGAGCGCCTGTCGACAAGAGGTGAGCATTTTGTAATTCCTAACCTTTTTCTGTGTTGCAAGCTTGGACACTTTCGTACTTTAGTTAAAGCTTTTTTGTATTTTATTTATTTGATACATGTAATAAAAACTGTATTGGGAATAAACGTATATTTATTTTATTACAAAAATATAACCAATTTAGCCAACCATGGGTGCACTTCACAAAATGATGATACTTTTTTACCATCTTTCGGGGCTGAATACCTTGATTATAAATTAAAATCTGACTCAAACCACTGCCATTTAATTAATAAGCTTTACCTACACAGTTACTAATATATTCCCCCATTCCACAGGGAAAGGTCTCGCTCCCGCAGCAAGGAAGCATCCGTGAAGCGTGAAGAGCGTCCGAAGTCCAAGTCTCGTTCTCGCTCCCGCTCTCGGTCTCGCTCCCGTTCCCGCTCTGGATCCCGGGACCGGTCCCGTTCCCGCTCCGGATCCCCCCACCAAAACGGCACAGCAAAGAAAGATCGCGCTAGCAATGACCGTTCGCCTCGCAGTGGCGAATAATTAAAACAACTACACGTAAAATAAGCAGTCTAGTTCTAAGTTAGCTAATAAGGAAGTGACTTCAATGTATGATTTAAATGTGACGTTTTAGGTTGTTCTTTGCCAGTAGAGAATATTAGCTGTTGCGATGTTGTCATTGAAGTCACAATAGATATAATGCACCTACATTTTGTATCTCAGATTGTTAGAGTAAAAAGCATTTGGGGAGGGTGAAATATTTGTAGAATGAAATGTTCTAATTTGAACTGTTAAACTGTTGTTTCATGTTTACTGTAGTTATGATACATATTTCTTACCTTTACTCTAGGTAGTTACTCATATTTGAAAGGAATATAGATAAATTATTTCTGTAAGCAAATTGTAGTTTCATTGAAATAGATATGACAAAACAATGGTATTGTAAATAGTGAATTTATTATTAACCAAATAAATACTTTTAAGACATTGGGTGTTTTTATTGAGGGACCTTTGAATAGAGAATAATTAGTGCAATAACAAAATAGTCAAAAATACCTAATAAATAACAAATTAGGATATAATGAATATTCTTAAGTGTATATGGTATCATAACTATCATTGCGTCAATCCAGACGCAGAGCCATCTAGGAAGAAGTTGAAGGTACCGTACACGAACATACTCGACAACGGCATAGGCAAAGAATATATTTACACACAAAATAGTTGAGGTTATGCAATATTTCATGTTAGGTAGGTATTACACACTCATTTATTTAAATTCTTGTAGAAATATGTATATACAATAAAATATTATAAAACTTTCTACTTTCGGTAGGTAATTGAGATGGGCCGAATATTCGTTTTATATTCGGCAGCTTTACCGAATATTCATATTCGGCTGAATCACCTAATGTTCGGCAAAGTTTTTACTGTTAAGACCCGTGTATTATCATGATTTGAGTGTACAGTGTAATGAAGTAAGTATTTTAGAGTGTAGCTATCTGATTTTGTCGTCACTGAAGCTTTATTTTCAATTAAAGTAGGTTGGTAAAAAGATAATAACTTCAATCAATATCTTCACGCCGGATCCCTTGCAGGGTAGGCAAGGAATCCATAATAACTTAATGCAAAATATAGGTATCTAGCTGTTTTGGGATTAGGCTTCTGTTTTCTGTATTCTGAGGCTTCTGTGTTAACTCTTTGGAATAATATATTATACAGGCCTTAATTGAAGGAAAATAAACAAGATATTTATTTCGGTCAGTCTTTATTGTGTTAGAGAATAGCTGAATCAAATCACAACACCTTAGTAGATTATGAATGAATAATATTTTTTTCTAGTTTCTACTGTAATTTAAGAGATCAATCACTTAATCTACACATTAAGAGTTAGGAACTTAATTATAGTCTACTGAGATATAAGACAAATATGACATCTCATATAATTATTTAAGATCAATTCAAAATGTCATTAATTACTTAAGTATGTAATATAATAATATAGGAACATTATTCCTAAAAAATCACAATTCACATCTTCATTGACTTACATAAAAGTGTTTTGTTTATCTATAAACAGAAAAAATATAGTTCTTAAACGGTGTTGGAAACTACAATAAAAAGAAACGTAAACACAAATGTTTTGTTACACAATTAGAAAATAAGCCTGGTGTGATTTAGTATTTTAAATTCACAAGTGGCAAGTTGTGGTGTAAAAAAACAAGCTGCTCAGCTTTATTTGGCAATAGTTTGTTCCGTTTTTGCTCATAAACGTTGCCTGCTTCGGAAAACAAACGTTCACTGTAAACTGAGCTTCCTGGAGCTGAAAGAAAATTTTTAGCCATGTTGCTCATAAGATGAAATTGGAATTTATTTTTGGACCACCACTTGTAAGGGCATATATCCCGTGACAGCAAGCTATCTGCAATGTATCTGTCTAATTCGATAGCTATCGGGCTTTTTGGTTCTTCGATCTCAGGCTGCTTTGCTGATGCTAATTCTTCATAGCACATCCAGAGGGCTTTATGAGTAGTTTCCTGTGATTGAAGACCACTGTACGGTAACGGAGCTGGCGGTTCACTCTCATTTTCACTGTTACTCGTGCTATCCATATCTGCGCTTCTTCTAACGTATTCTGCAAGGAATTGGCGTCTCACCCATGAAACTTTTTCTGGAGCGAAAAATTCATCTTGTACCTTGGATCGAGCAGTGTAGCAATAGTGTAATTCTTTTCATCTTCAAACTGGCTGACTCGCCTTTCCAATACTTATTTTAGTGCCATTCGCAAGGAATCCACGTAGCTGCACGTTCTTTGCACTTCTTCTTTGATTAGAAACTTGCAAGATTTTTGTGTGTCACCTCTGAAATTGGGTCTGGCGGCAATCCGCGCGCTTGGCGTAAACAAGTTTAGACTTGCATTTGTGCGACGGAACGGAATCAAATGTACCGAATATTCGGTTCGGTAAAAGTTGTACCGAATATTCGGCCGAATGTTCGTATTCGGTGAAACCCATGTTCGGCCCATCTCTAGTAATTGTTCGTCTTTACCACCTCGTCCATAATTGCACAGACAAAACCTTCGGTTTCCCCAAAGAGGTCACCGAAGCGAAGCCAGTTTACTGAGCTTAGGAGATCTACATCAGGTTCTGTGAGAACCTTGTAGAATCTCCCATGTAGCTCTTTGCTCTCCCATATAGCCTTCCCCATATAGTCGAGTTATATGTTGGATTTAAGTCTAGAACTAACTCTACCTAGATCACATTCAATGAGCAACGGGTAATGGTCAGACCACTGGACATTGTAGGTACTCTACCCATACACGTTTTATACATCATAGCGCGGCTCCAGTAACTACACAGTGATCTAGCCACCGCGCGCACCCGTGTGCTTCACTCACAAACGTAAACGTACAAGAATCCGCGCCTAACATATTCATATCAGCACACGTCCACTTCTGCTCTGCACAATACTCCATTAGCTCGCACCAGAATCGCTCATTGGGGTGGGCATTATAATCGCTCATTATATAAACTGCGTCAATGTTTAGGCTGTCCTCGATAACGAGCTTATTTTCCCCAAACATTCTACGTTGATGATAAGAGGAACTTTGGTTTCAGCCGCCTTAAATTTACCATTTTGTTTGCCTCTGCTCATTGTAAATTTATATAATATATTGATTGCTCTTAGAGAGGCGTTCAAAATAGGCAAGTAGGTACACTTAAGTGCAAACAGAAGTCCAATTTATTATTTTGTTCCTCTACTTTTAATCTCTAATTGTTAAAACCATAGATTAAGATTTAACTAAGTCAAGTCATTTGTTTATTAAATCTATGGTTAAACCCCATAGATTGAGCACTTAAGAACAAAAAGGAATTTAAATGGTTACTACATAGATAACTAATATTAAAATAATATTTTCATCTGAAAAAACCCTAAACTGACACTAGCACCTTTATATCGAGCTTAAAAACTGCCGCTATCTCGTAACGGAAGCATCCATAATCTATCCCACTAATCAGAAATATGTATAACTGGCGAGAATGCAGACGTATCAGCCTTTAAGTGTTTTTTTTTTTAATCTTATTTATAAGTTTTCATCACAGTATCGACTTATCTAGCCAAATTCCCAGGTATGACATACTGACACGTATTCCGTATTTGACATATTGTGATATGTATTTATCATTGTAAATTTTTAGATAAACTTCTTATTCCCTCTTCTAAAACGGCAACACTGCGTTTTCGATAGTGATACTTCTAACCCTAATTGAATAACTACAGAATCAAGAACGGGAGATATGCAAGATGTGAAGAGAAGAGACTTGTATGTGTCCACATTGCAGCACTCATAAGCTACCTAGGTTTCAGGAGGTTGTCAGGTAAAAGAAAATGCATTATTTAATCTTTTGTAAACAATTGTTTATTAACATTTTATCCATTCACTCCAACACTCGTTTGCTTATCACCGCAAAATCATTACAATATTATGACTTTTATTACGGATAAAAACTATGGAATTATTGGTTACTTCCATCTATAGAAAGTTGCTTTCATTTTTCTTTTGAAATAGAAAGAAAATGTGAATATACCAAAAGGTAGCGCACAGCGATACAGAAAGATATATAAATCCCTCAAGGATATAAAAGTTACGAAAATAATCACTGGATATGCATGCAAAATAAACAATAACTAAGAAAATAGAGAAATTAAAAATAAGAATCATAATAGTTAACCTAAGAAATGGAATGATTTAAAATTTAATCTTTCAGTATACTCACATCGGCACAAAATACATGATTTCTACTTTATTGGATCTGATATACTACTACATAGTCAATTTAGAATCATTCATCAGTCAATTGTAAACTTATATTAAAAAAATAATTATGATTTCAATAAAAATACGAATTCACATTATGGATAAGTTGTATAAATTAATAATTATAAAATACTGTCATTTTATTGTTCGGAATGGGAATCATAACAATTTATTAAGCAGACCTATTAAAATTCTCAAAAAGAAAAATGAAAGTTGAAATTATCTGCAATCAATTAAGTACAAAAGCTATTATAATATCGACTGGGCTGTCCTGACATCATTTTAGCTTACATTTGTCATTTTCTTACATTATATAACATTTATGATCAGTCTATTAATTATAGTTCTATAGTAAATTTTGTCCATTACTCTTCTAGTTAACCGCGCTTGTGAGTTCAAAGGCAACATAAGAGCTGTCTAATCGAATAATGCTATATCTACACGTCTATAAAAAGCAATTTCACATAAATTATTCAACATTTATCGATCAATATCGATACTACGCAATTTAAAACCAAAAATGTGTAGTATCAAGAATAAATCGACATATTTGAAGAGAACCTATTACAATAAATAAGTTAATACAACCTGAAAGAGTCCTATGTTGCCTGATGACCGAAGCACTCTACAATTATGGAGATATACTTATTCTAAAACTTAATTGTTTTATACAAAATGACTTAGCTTTCGAAACTTCTTACTTATAAGTACAGATAACCTAAGACTATTAGGTGCGTGATGATTTTGTGTACGAGAATTGTTTATACTAGACCTGCGAACAGTTTAGTACAAATTATTCTCGATTTAACAGGAACGATTGCTGTGTAACCGACTAACCCAAGCTGTACGTAAGTACGATAGAAAAAATCAGTGTCGATTTTAAGAAAAATCAACAGATTTTAACAGATAAAATCATAGGAACAAAATAAGTCAATCACATAACTGATTCGCGCTCGATTCGCGCATTTTTGAACGCACGATGTGCGAGTCCTGTTCGGGTGTCAGATTACACGAATGATACTGAAGCCTTTACATCCGAGACTTGAAATTTTACAACATCCCGACCAAATTCCAGAGAAAAATATTGAATTTAAACATAATTACAACAGGTTGTTGTCTGATATAACAATATAAAATACCTACATAATGTAAAATTTTGATTTAGTCAAAAACGCTACGATTTCGTCACAATCTGGAACTCAGACGGGAGGTGGTAAAATATAAAAATAGGGCGAAGTAAGAAGAAAAGTGGAGTAAGTAATAGTTTAAGAAGGATGCTGGTGTCAGTACCATTAGTCTACGTTAGCGGACCGAACTGACGCTGCCTATAGAGATCGATCGTGGAGCATTGTCCACTGCCCTCGGTGCGCACGGTCCTTACCCCAAGTCGAATTACCCCGCGACGCACGAAAAATTTAAAACTATTAAAACATATCAATGAAGGTTAGTGGTGGAAAGTTTGGACCCAAATCATGTTCGAAGTGAAGCTAATATCAATTTTCGAATTTTAACAACTAAAAATTTAGCTACATAAAGTATCACAGAAATACATTATAAAAAGATTTTAAAGCGAAAAAGAGCTTATTTTTCGTGGTCGCAGAAACTTAGGGCATACGCACTGAATCCAGGACATAACAGCGACTCGCCTCACCTATTTACACAGGCGATATCGCAAAAATAAATACATGAAACGCTTAGCCTAACTGTCTATACAGGAGTCACTTTACATTTACCACTATATATACACTGAGGCCACAGCCTAAATCGCAGAAGCGTCCTTTGTAATATAATAAATAAGAATGTCTGTATGTCACTACACTTGTGTTGCGAATGTGGGGGGTAGACAGTGGTCGTCTAGAACGTACACCCCCCCTCCTTCTAGGCCGCGTTTTACTAACGACGTATCGCTGGAAAGAAAGAAATTATATGTTAGTTAAAGAGTCATATAACTAAGTTTTGAAGTTAATTTTAAGGAATTCAAAACGATATTATGTATTCATGATAATTAAATAAATTTGTGCTTGCAAAAGAGAAAGGTGTAAATTATTTGATTTAAATTGGAATGCTAGAATTTAGATATTTTGTCTGTAAGTTTGGCTGAAACTTTAAATATTAAAGAAATTAAATGCCCCTAGTGCGAGGGCTTTGCATTATATTAACACAAACTTTAAATATTACAACAGACTTTTCAAGTGTTTCAATTAGAGCCTCTGACTATCTAAGAATCTAGATCTGCTGGTATAAATTACAAAGGCAAAGATAAAAGTTAAAGTAAGATATTTACCTATTGGCGCAATACGCCGAATCTGCGGAGAGCCTCGACAGCCGCGGGTCGAGCGCCGCCAACAGCCGCGCATTCTCAGTGTTTAACGTCTTCCGCTTACACTCCTCCGCGGCCTGGTTGTGCGCGTTCTGGCACTCCGGCGCAGGCGCCTCGCACTTGCCCCACGTGTTCCTGATCACGTGGCCGCCAGCGTTCGCGGCGTTCTGAGCTCTGGCCTCAGCATCCGCCTCGCTAGCTAACCTCTTCCGTCGTCTTCTCACGCACGCTAAAGCTCCTAATGCTAGTAAAACTAAGGCAGGCACTGTTGCTCCCACTGCTACGATCCAGGCTAGACGCCCGGCTGGTAAAGTTTCGTCTTCCATCGAGTCTCCAACGCGTCGTAAGTGATCTCCGGCGCGTTTTGATTCTAAGTCTGCTAAGGAGACCGTGCAGGTTTTACCGCTCCAGCCGTGGAAGCATGAGCAGTGGAAGCCGTCGACACGGTCGCGGCAGGTCCCACCGTTTCGGCAGGGGAAGGACGCGCATTCGTCGACGTCTATACTGCAGTCTTTGCCGGCGAAGCCAGGCCGGCAGCGGCACTCGTAGTCGTTGTCCATGACTAGGCATTCACCGCCGTTGGCACAGGGTTTGGCGAGGCAGAGATCCACGCGAGTCTCGCATCTAGGTCCGAGGAAGCCGGGCGCGCACTGGCAGCGCTGACCGTCGACTAGATCGACACAGGTGCCTCCGTGTTCGCAGGTCACGCCGGCGCAGTCGTCGATGTCGAGTTCGCAGCGGTTGCCTCGGAAGCCGTTCCTGCAGGTGCATCGGAAGCCGTCTCCGGCGCGCGAGCAGGTGGCTCCGTTGCGGCAGGGTCCGGCGGCGCAAGGATCGGCTTCTAAGGCACAATCGTTTCCTCCAAATCCGATGGGACAGACGCAGATGTAGCCAGCTCCTCTGGGTTCGCAGACGCCTCCATGTTGGCACGGTCGGTCGGCGCAGGTCAGTCTTTTGGTCTCGCATCGTGCTCCGTCGTACCCTTGCGGACAGGCGCAAGCCAACTCTCCTCCTTCATCGGGTATGCAAGCCCCTCCGTTGAGGCAAGGTCTGACCGCGCACGAGTGTAGAGACTTCTCGCAGTTAGGGCCGGTGTAGTCAGGCGGACATACGCAGGTGTAGCTGCCTTGTCCGGTATTGTGGCAGGTCCCCTCGTGCAGGCAGGGCTTGTGATTGGTACAGTAGTTGAGGTCCTGGTTGCAGAAGAGCCCGCCCCAGCCCTCCTCGCAGTTGCAGTCCCAGGGCTTGCTGCAGGTCCCGTGCATGCAGCCCGGGTGCCGCTCACACTGGTCGCACATCTCGCCCACCCAGCCCGAATGACAGCTGAAAGGAAACACACCGTCAGTCGTGTGATAACGAGCAACTAATAAGGGAACGAACAAAGGTGGAACCATTGTTGGGATGTTAGAGGATATGTGTGAAGTGGATACTCACATGCATTCGTCGGGCTTGAGGCAGTGACCGTGGTCCGCGTCGCAGCCCGGCAGGCAGCGTGCTATAACAAAAAGAAAGCATTCGTTAGCATCGTCATTGTCAAGAGGTAAGTAAATATACGGAACTTTGTCCTATTCTAACTCTATGATACGGAAGCATTCTAGATGAGATGGGGCATTCGCGAAGGACGGGCTACAAAGAGGTTCGTTTGCCAGGTCACGTATTGAACCGAGGAGTCATTATCCCGACCCGAGTAGCGAATAGTTTTGCTCGTCACATCGCATAAATTTTCGAATGTTAATCATGTATCTGAAATCTGAGCTTGCACGTTGCTAGTTTGATAACTAGAAACGCGGTGAAATAACTACCAAATAAAGCAAGATTTAAATTTAAAAATTCGTTGAAAAGATAATAATTAACTATTATAATAAGCCAAGATAATGTATTGCCGGTGTAATGCGCATCGTTAACTTTATGATTTATGATCGAGCTGATGTAACTCAAATTTACTTAGATACCTACGCTCCGTTCGAAGTGCATTGCGGCTCGCGAATAAAAAACAAACGTGTTTCGAAACGAACGCAGCAATGTATTACAGACGTAGAAAAGGTGTTTCAAGTGGTAGTCGTATCGGTCGGGTGCGCGTAAGCAAGTTATCGGAGCGAATACAAAGGGGAAGATAGAGCGGGGAGCATAACCGTCGTTCGACCGTTACTGTTCCCCTAGAAAAATACTAGACGCCATCTTGCGGCCCTATTGCAGCCGGCTTTAAGCTATCAAAACAAGGAAGCTCCATAACTTGGCAACTGGCAAGTGTTCAGACAGCAATCCCTGCTCAAAATAAAGGGCTTAAAGGTTTACAGAGCGGATAAATCCCCCCAAACTCTCGCGAATCCATCGGCTTATGTCGACTCCATTCCGCAAATTGGCTCCAACTTCCCGGCAGTCTACCGTTTTATTTTGGCGATCAGGAAGTCAAAGGCATAATCCTGCTTTCTCGTACTTTCGTGCAAGATAAACGGTCGTTCAAAGTTTTAAACCAATCGTTTTAACGTTCTTTAGTATGAATGGGGAATTAAAATTTATGCCTCATTAAAAACCTACCCCCACAGAACTTTGTTAAATTTTCAACGCAAGAAACATGTAATAAAGTTGAAGTCTACACGTTAAAACCAATACCGTTGCAAGGGAAATAATACAATTGATTGAAGGCGGACTTTACTACCTAATCATTATTTATGATATTTTAACCGATAAAACCTTTAAACCGTACTTTCCAGTTAGTTTTTACCGTATTCTACAGGTATTTCCTCATTTTCCAACTGCCGGAGTTATTCTTCGAGTCTCAGGCCGGGAATTGGTCTTCAAACGGCTGCCTGGCTCTTAAGAATATACCAATTGCCTCCAAAGATAGATCAAAGACGAGTGCTGTACTTGATGCACTCTCTCTTGACGTTATCTGACCCTCGAGTACGAACGGTAGTAAAAATTACACTCTAAAAGCAATTTGGGGATATAAGTGAGTTTGGGTTTTGGCTATTAATTTATCAATATTGATTTCTGATGAAAGAATGCCGCAGCAGGGGCGTTCAAGGTCTTCAAAACATAAGAGGGTTAAAAAAAACCGAGACCGCTAAGAAGCTTTAGGTATTTCTGAAGTAGAATAGATTATGTTGATGATATCAGATATCACATAATCCTGTCTCGTTCTAAAACACCATGTTATAAGGTCAAACTTTAAAAACAGAAGGCAATCAACCTAAGTGCCCACAAAATGAAAAATACATAATCCAACCTTCATGGATGCTGCCATAGCTGATGATAACACAGAAGGCATCGTGAGAAAAATATTGCGATCTTACAATTAGGCGAAATTAAACTCCGTAAAGGGTCTTTATTTACCCTGTCATTAGCGCAGGGATAATGCCTCCAGTCATGCGAAATTCGGGATTGTAAAGCTTTCCCAGAATAACATATACCGTACGAACAGATGCGCGTGACACGGTCAAGAGTTTTATTTCGATCGATTCATCGTTAAGGTGTTTTTGACCCGGTTTTACGGTGCGTGTATGTAGGCTTTCTATTATTTTTGCCGCTTACGAATAAATATGTTCGATTATACGATTTCTATACGATTTTATTGATGTCAAGTGGAGTAACAGATCCATGTATATAAGCTGGCGCGATCTACAATTAATTTTAGTTTACTGGAGGCCTGGATTTCTGACGTCCGTCGTGGTCGTCGTCGTCGTCAGCAGCGTGGATTGTTGTATGAATAACAAAAGACAATCCCGCCAGATTTTAAAAATGTACTCATAGACTTCTACGCGTTAGTGTTTTGTTCTTGATGCAGTGTCAAATTGACATATGAAAACGCAGTTAGTGTGTTTTTTTTTGAGAATCTTTAGAGAGAAGAGAAACAAAGAAACAAAAGGAATTTTATCAAAGTAATACGATAGGTACACGTATTGGTTAATGCGAATAGTCATGTTGTAAGAATTAGATAAACGGAATATTCTGGTGCAAGTTTCACACGTTAGATCTTTAACCAGAAAATCGTGATTTGTTTCGTCAAGTCGCATGGATCGTGTCGAGGCAGCCCTGGTGTAGGAGAGGGACGGCGCGCTACGTGCTTGAGGATCTTGTCTCTCTGTCTGGCACGTTTTTTGCGGCGCCGGAGTGTGGGAACTCGATGGCAGGTGGGGCTGAGATTGCGCGGCTGACATCCGCCCGCCACAATGCATCTCTACCTTTGTTTCAATACACTGCGCGGGCGCATACGTCACATATGAAGCTCTGAGACGATTGATTAGAAAGCGATGGAGATCTTTCTTTGTTTGCGGACCACACAAACACTTTTCATTTTGTAAATGGTTTGTTTACTGTGTTTAGTGCGCTGTCTTTGATTTTTTGGTGATTTATTCACACTAATATTTTATAAATACGAATAGAAGCGATGTTTTGATGGATGTTTGTTACTACTTCACGCTGAAACTACTGAATGGATCAGGATGAAATTTTGCATAGAAGTAGCTGTAAGCCTGGAATCAAACTGTCTTTTTTTAGCTCATTAAACAGTTTCCATGGGATATAATAAATAACCTTACATCAATAAAATGTAACATCTACAGGTATAACTTAGTTTTTATTTTTTATACAAATGCGCTGCCTTTCTTTCTTTTTCGATTGTTAATAAAAAGGTTTTTTTTTTATGGAATCTTTTACCTTATTTATAATAACGCGTTACAATTTTTTTATATCAGTTACCTAGCTGTTACTTTTCCTAAAATTGTAAAATAATAATAAAACACATGCATTTTGCTGCTTACTGAGGCCAGAAGATGCTATGTGAATACTTCCAGTGTTATTTGTATAATTATTATTTGTAATATTTATTGCATATAGAAAAATTGGCCGCGAAATTGCAATTATTTTACCTATATTCAAGGCCCAAGTCAATGCTAAAGACCAACAAATATGCCGACAATTTGATGTTTGTTTTGGTTCACCGTGCTAACATAGACAACACGGGCGGTCGCACGGTCCAAACTGGTCAACGACAAACGCTTACTACTTCATCTTTTATGCGCGTACGCATGCATCATCATCATCATATATTAGTCCACAGTTGGACATAGGCCTCCCCAAGGAGTGCCAGCACCCTGTCTTCAGCTTGACGCATCCAGCATCCACCTGCAGTCTTTCGCAGGGCCTCATCCCAACTGGTCGGAGGGCGTCCCTACTATTTTTTATTTCTAGAACTCAAAAACTAAAGTTATACGTTCGACGTATAACTGGTCGGAGGTAGTCCCATAAAAACTTTCTTCCCGATAGGTTATTTTTCCCGAAAAACTCAAAAAACTGTGTAAATACTAAGGAATTTTAAGTCAGTCAGTTTTCAGTTTTTTTTAGGTAAGTAGGTACTTTCATTTATGGAAACTTCTAATTGGCCGTAAGTAATTTTGTGTTTAAACTTTAGCTGTAAGTTTTCCTAATATTGTAAAAATAAAAATTGTTCGTATCATTTTTTTAATAATGGTTAGGTTTATTAGGTATTCGTGGTACGGCATACAAATATTTAGTTTCCTTATCAATTCATTACGATAACAATCGGATAAATTCCCACAACTTACGCTTTTATGAGTTCTTTGACACTCAATTATAAAAGAAGTAGGTAGGCACCTTCTGAATGGGCAGTTAAACTTTTGAACTTCGAATCTCGTCTATTCCGTTTCCATTGTAAAAATGGTAGGTATGAATGAATAACGAAATTAATTTTAATTAACGGCCAAAATTAATGTACCATAGACAATAAGCTTTTTCGTCATTTTATTTTTCAAGAATCGCATGTTAGGTGTATTTTTCCAGAATAAACGTTTTTATTGCAAGTTTACTGGCGTTTTATTCAAATTTTATTGTAAAAACCGATGAATGAGAATTTTTAAACAAATTGAGATATTTATAGTGAAGTAAAGTTATTGCAGACATTGTAAATTCAAAACACGTTTACTTCATCAGAAGTATTTTATACAGCCGTATTAATTTCAATTTGAATTATTTAATTACAATTAAAGTTGGTACTGCGCCTGACCTCTCCGCGGTCGTCGTACCGGTCAGCCGTCCCATCGGATTATGAGAATGAGGTTATAGAGAGCGCACCAGAGTTTGCGCGCACACTTGTGCACTATAATATGTCCTGCGCACCTGGCTAGTCTCGAGGAGATCATAATCATCATCAATTACAATTTACTACTACATTACAGTATAATTAGTAACTTATTATAATGATTTACTAACAACATGAGATTTGAGTTATCAATTTTCATTGAAAATAAAGAACTATGGCTATTTTCGCAGTCACGAACGCAAAAAGAAGAAGAGAATAAAGGTGTCTATATTAATGCACGGCATCTGTAATATATTGTCCATATATAGCCAAGTAAATGATCCAATAAGTATGGCGTACGCTTCTAGAACACCTTTGATGGTCGATAGACGATTACAAAACGCGTTCGGTAAAAAACAAATATTTTATTAAATAAACACTCGTTCTGACATTTTATTTCCTGTATCATATTCAGACTATTTGTACTTGTACTTCTTAGACTATTCTAGACCATAGACAGCGCACGTGTTCTAATTTTAAACTTTGAAATAAGCATTCGCACCCTTCTTCCACGACATTGGCAAAAAGGACACTCGCAAAAAGTACTTAAGCGCGCGTCAGCTATTTTTATTACGTAGAAATAGTCCGTGTCAGTGAATTATAATTACAGAATTACGTGTGTCTATGCAAGAGTCCAGAGGATGTTGAGCTGACATACACATTTTAATGAGGATGAACTGAATTGGGACGGCCTATTATCATTATTTCGGGGCATTATTTCCAATTAAGAATGCTCTTGACTTTCGAATCCGTCACAAAACACAATTCGCAAATAATAATGCTTGACAATTCACATAGTTCGTTAACACGTTGACTGCTGAAATCACACGGTATGTGTTTTCTACAAGTGACTAATATGCGTATATCTACCCTAGCGCAGCGGCTGAGAAAATACAGATCTGTGTGACTCAGCACAGCCGTAATATTTTTCGAACGAAACGCATCTGCGGCGCAACACAAACGCTGTGTAGAGCGGCAGCACGAATTTTTTAGGTTAAAAAAAAGATCGCAGTCGTCGAAAAAAAACCGCAGTCAAAGTGTTAAGCTAAGCAGAGCTTTGTTATGGGTACCCACTAGATAACGTCGACCACCTCTGTAGCGCAACGGCCGCCACAGGAGGTTGCGGTCTCGATTCCCGCCGCAGGACAAATGTCTGTACCATTTGCAATATTTTTTCCGGGTGTTCCGAGTGTTTTCTATGTTTAGTAAAATACGCAGGCATTAAGATGTATATTCGGTTATCAAGAACCCATAATACAGGCTCTGCTTAGCTTGGGCCGATATTGATATGTGAATAGTCTAGCACTATTTATTTTATATATTTATGATTATTACACATTACATCGATAGTAAAATAGACTGTCTAATCACTTACGTTTAGAGCAGTAATCGCCTGTCCAGCCCTGTTTGCAGACAATCGCGCCGCTTGGAGAACAGGTGTAGTGACCAAAGTTGTCATCTCTTGGCCGGCAGAGGACCTCGCAGCCGCTTCCGTAGTAATGGGGGGCGCAGGTCACTCGGTAGGACAGCTTGAGTTGGACAGTTGGCCATCGCTGCTCGTCGTCCACCCATGGCCCGCCCACGTCTGCTATGCTCTGCTTCGTCATTCTGGCTATTAGAGTGTCTGGAAAGAGAGTTTTGAGGTTATTTATTGGCATGTTTCTTTGACTTGTCAAAGTGCTTATTTTGTAAGCCTAAAAAAAATATTTAGACAAAAAAATTATAGAACTTAACGACATCAAGTGTTGTTGCACCTACTGCTACGGTGGAAATAAATTGAAGATTTTTTAATTAGCTAGTTCTATTCAAAAAACTACAATTTACTGAAATTTTAGGTTTAAAAACCACCTTTTATAACGAAAACGGGGGCCCGCTTTCAATGTAAACTGCATTGAAAGCGCTCCCGTTTTAGTTTTATTTATTTGTCTACGTCATTGTACAGTAAATTAAATAGTGTTTAAATAGGTACTTATACTAATCTTAATTACTAAAACCTTATGTGGGTCTTATTTGACAGTTTCATATATTAATGGACGTGCGTTGCTCGTAATATAGCGTTCCCAGGTAAGTGGTATGACGCATTCTGGCCGTATAAAAGGTCAACGTCAAAGTATATCAGATGTTAGCCACCTCCTAAAGCACTAAAATAAAGCACGTAATGTTCTAAGCAAGATAAACATCTTAAAATAAAATTAATACTTTTCGAGTTAATGGCCGTTGGACTAATTAAGGTATGTTACCCGACCATAGAGTAATGTTTTTTTATGAAGTAGTCGTTTAATAAAGGTCTTTTTAGATGAGAGAGTTTTGTTGGAGATTTTGGACTGTGACTGAATATAAGAATTGGGTTAGGTACTTAAAATTAATAAGTTTAGAGTTGATGGTCATTGCACTAATTGTGTATGTTACCCGACCATAGAGTAGTGTTTTTTTTTATGAAGTATAGTCGTCTATGAGGCATTGCACTAATTGTGTATGTTACCCGACCATAGAGTAATGCTTTTTTTTATGAAGTATAGTCGTCTATGAGGGACTGTTGTTGGAGATTTTGGACCGTGAATTAAAGAATTGAATTACATTACAATAGTGTCAGGTACTCGTAACACAAGACAAAAAAAAGTGTTCTTTCAATAGAACAGCGGCAAAAGTACACCATTTTTTGATCAACTGGTCTATTCCGTCAGTATTCGTGAGTTCCGCTCATTGGATAGTAGATATTTATTTATTTATTAATTTGGTAGAAGGGAAATGAATTGGCGGAATTATCGCATAAAGCTATTTCTTCCAGTCAACCAAAGTTTAAAAGAGTCTAGAAGAACTAGTGAGTAGCAATGAGACTAGAGGCTATTATCAAGGCTATATTTAAGAATACATCTGAAGTTCAGATTACTCTGTATATTCTGAATCGACCGGTTGATAGGAAGTTGCGATAAGTCATGAATTGTAATTTTCAGAACAAAAATTTCTACGACATTATACTGGGCATATATACTTGATTTTGTGTTAGTTAGTAGATATATACCTAACTTTAATTACCTCCTTACCTCTAACAAAACTTAAAACCTCTTGGAGGGTCAAATATGTGACAAAAAGGCATAACTACACGGCGTGTTTAAGCTTACATACACTCTCAGACCTCAGTGTATGTTTTACCACAAGGAATTTCTTGTCGATCTTAAGGAATCCCAAAGATTTGTCACGATTAATAAATATTTGTTTATAGCCGTGAGAAAGGGTGGACGAGTAAATTGGACATTTGACGCCCGCATTCAACCGTGAGATCCTATTGTGCGGTGAATCACTGTTGTCGTTCAGCATAGGCGCCCGCTGACGCTTTTTCACGATCGTGATGTCCTGCCATTGTGACATTGAAGATTTTTATCAGAGTAAGACATAAGCTGACTTTATGTCCGCTTAGTCGATATACATCCGATAGGTTATATATTACTTAAGTATCTTCATATATGTATAGTTGATCGGTTTTCGATTTGCAGTGCAAATGTGTCAACTATAATTTTGTAACAAAGGGTCTATTTTATTTCTTCAACACTTAATCTTAATTGCGTGTTTCGTTTCGATTTATTGATGTACTCTAATACAAAAAATCGAGTCATACATATTTGCTCAAAACAATCAAAACGATTGCGTATTTTGGATTGTGGCCTCTAGGTTTTTTTTATTAATTTGCTTCGTTGGATCTTATTTTAGAAATAGATCTTTTTTAAAACACATCTTGTTAAAACTTTATTCTAGCTCATAACACTTTGACTGCGGTTTTTTTTCGACGACTGCGATCTTTTTTTTAACCTAAAAAATTCGTGCTGCCGCTCTACACAGCTTCGTTCGAAAAATATTACGGCTGTGCTGAGTCACAAAGATCTGTATTTTCTCAGCCGCTGCGCTAGTGTGGATTTACGCATATTAGTCACTTGTAGAAAACTCATACCGTGCGTTTTCAGCACTCAAAGTATTAACAAATCATTTTTTTAAAGCGCCATGACTAACACCTCTACATCACAAGACAAACTGTTTTGATTTAGCTTGGCGCCTGTTTTCATTCTCCTATAAAATTCTGTAAACTAGTCCTGGTAGTTACATAAACCTGCAAAAACCCAGCATGGGAACCGCATTGATTTAAAAACGCCACTCCATTCATCACGAAGAAATAGCCGGTTTTAGGGTTGCCATAACGAAAAAATAAATCAATTACGTACAAAAACGTTTATAAGTCACAAATCTATAAAACGTTAAAACATATGTAGGTATCTACGCTGTAGTTAGTGGACATGATATTTTTTTGAGTCGTCATTGTGGTGTACATTTTAAGGTGGTAACCCTAGGGTAGAAATCTCGGCAACCCGTCTACTTTTATTTATTTCTCGGTATAGTTTTTACTCTTATTGCATCGATGGATACATTCCTAAGCCGGTAATCCCGACTGAAGATAAAATTAAACCAGACGCTAACAAAATTAAAAGGTATATAAAAACTCGACTAATTTCGTGGCGTATGTTACACCGCTCCTTTTGTCCGAGACGAACAGAAAATGGATGTGTGTTCTTCGTTCGATGAACACGGAATTTCGATCATCAAGCTCAGTTTTAGAATTGATTATAGAACTGAATAGTATGATGAAACAGCGAAGAGTTTAACTCTAAATAGAATGGTAAATATCGTTTAAAGCAATATTATTCGTAAGACGCTACGGTGTAGGCTTACAGTGATTATATCTGTCCAATAAATCTAGGAGATAAAACGCATGCCGTGTACCAACCTAACGAAAATACAATCAGTCGACGGGTATCAATTTATTTCGATCTGGCCCCCATTCCGATGCTACATCGTAAAGTAAAAGGCTGCAATGCGCATGCAATACCCAACAACCAATAAATATTAAATTTAATACTAGCAACATTCTTTTGTAGACTATAGAGTAGACAATTAGATACAAGTATTTCCAGAGAATAAAGGGAGTAGGGAATTAGAAAAATGGTGTGGGAAAGAAGCGCGAGCGCAATTTAAAACCAGTGCTTCGAGAGTTATGGCAACCGTGCACTTGGCAGGATTACCAGGGTTGCCAGCCGCGGTTAAATACACCCAGCAATTCAGCAAGTCTAGAACCAGCAGCCCTAACACAGGCAATTGGTCGGAAAATTGCCGACCGTTTTTGTCTTCTATTATTTCTCGAGTCATCGAAACTTCGGAAAGAAACGAAATTACAGCCATCATCCTAATTCAACGCCGTAACGATATTAAATGAGGGTTGTACCCTATCTATTAATGTAATACCGATTCACAAATAAATAACCCGTTTAAGGACGGACGGAACGGTACGTGTTCCGCCGATGCCGAGACCTGTAATTACGGACCCAGAGGTCAATACAAATAAAACAAGACTCCAAATAAAAACAAAAGAAAGCGAAATAACAGATAATTCGAGTCGGTATATAACGGACGATCGATGTTTTGGAAACGCGATTTTGCTTCGCTTTTGATGATCGATGAATATTGCCACCGGATGCGGCGGAGGCTCATTATGCGACTAGATTGGAAGAACTGGATCCGAGGTAATTAGTGATCTGGGCCTCTCGGACGAAATCGAAAACGAGCCGTGTTCCCTTCCTGACACCTGTCTTCTACTGTGGGAAAGAACCTCTAAGAAACTTTTGTTTATAAAACTGTCCACTCAAGTCGAGTATTTCAAGAGCCCCGAGTCTTCGGTTGATAAACAACTCCAATTGAGTGGACATCTCAACAATAAAAGAGTTGAAAGATTTCGATTTGAAGTCGCTCTTGTACAGTAGCTTTTATAACGCTCATGTCACTCCGTTACACTTACAAAAGGGAAACGTAAAAGCTGAAGACAATGTATTTAATGATGGCGTCGATACCAACAGATATTCTTAAAACAAAGAAACAGGAACAGTGGAAGTGTGGCCACTTAAGGCACATGCTTAGCATCTGTCGACAAAGCTTCCTGCGTTGTTACATCATAAATCGAGCCTTCCGGGCCGTGATTTTTTACCCCTCGAGCTCTACGACGAAAGATTGTGTAAATATGTATACCTTGAGGAGCCAACCGTCCAGAGTAAACAAGCGCGGGCCTGACCAGGTGCTAGCCTGGGGCACAAAAGATTTCGTCGAAGAACGATCGAGTATTGTTTGCGTGTGTTTTTCAGTCATTGTCGCTTGATCTATGATGTATCGTTTCTTCCATCTATTCTTGCCATTCTTCTTTAGCGACTTTGTTCAGTTTCGCCGATTTAAGCTCCAGTGCAACGGTTAATGCAGCTGCCAAGACGTTCCGAATGATTTAATAAAGCATTAACCCGAACAAACGCAACCTGTTATTATGCTTGATTAGATTTCTGTACCATTTCTCGGTAGTAAGCAACGCCCATCGCTCCCGCGGTAAACTCAGCTATTCGGGACTAATGATTTTCGGTAAACCGGTGTAGGTATCTCTAAATCTTGTAAGTAAATCACTGTTTTTTTTTCGTTATTCGGTCAGGAGTAGTAATTATGTCGGTCAGAGTGCAGCGGGATGGGAATCTCATTAAGAAATGGGCGGTAGCGTCCGCCATTTTTGTTTTACTGCCCGATGGCCGCGGGCGAGGCGGTTATGATGCGGAGCAACGCGAATGCGGTTTCGATATTTGCAAACACTTGGAACTTAGCAGATTGAGTGTTAAGTAATTGAATCTGGAGTGTAGAAAAGTAAACTTAGTTTTTGATGTTAGGCTTATCATGATGTATTTACGAGTTCGATTCATTTTTTCGGTCACGCAATCGCATGCAAGTCGATTCTTTATTGGCGGTTAGGTTAGGGCACTCGTGACATCGTCAGATAGAACTAGCAATCGATCGTAACATGATAATAATCTAATATTGAGCACATGCCGTTCCGGTGATTATGCGGTTAAAGTTGCGATTAGCCGTTACCGCGTTTTAACCGATTTCGAAGATGTATTCGTTATTTTTAACCACATTGAACTTCGAATTGGATTATTTGGCTGTTACTTTGGTCGTTAACCGCGCGTGTGGCTCATAATTTGATGGGATTGTTGCGTTTTGAATGTAGAGCGACAAAAATGAGCGGATGACAAAAATACTCATGAAAATTGTAAAATTCCACTCACGTTGGTCACGATCTACCCGCATTAGGTTTCACTGTAATTCTGGGTGTTTATCGTGCATTTAACGGACAGTATGTATATTTGAATGCTTATATTATCATATCGTGGAACACAGAAATGTTCCCATGGCGGGGGCGATTGGCGTTCTGGGCACGCCGAGCTGCGCGTGAGTTGATTTCCGATGCGCTATTCTAATAAACGTAGCCTTCTGTAGGACGAAAATTTAGTAGAAATGTTCTAATGTATTCTATGGCCGTTGACCGGCTCCTAGACATGTAACTATAACTACTACTGCGATTGCCTTCACGCGCGATTTACTTGCGCTTGCGCATGTATAAAGAATCACTTTAGATCCATATATCTGCGCTATCTGTATTATTAACTCTGGAGGATTATATATTTCTAAAGAAGATTATCATTTATCACACCAAACAAGAATTTTATACGAATTATTAAGTATTTTGTTTTTAGAATTATAGTCTACTTTTTTTATTATTGTCATGGTGGTATCCGATAGTGTAAATGAAACTGAGTAAAACTTACCGTCCGATCTTGACGTCTCGTTCGTATCGTGCCACGCTTCGACGATGAGCGAGAAGGTGCCCTGGAAAATAGAGAACAACCTTATAATAATTAAAAACACAACAATGTAATAAGAAAGCGAAAATAAAGAACATTATCTTGACTATTTAGTGAAAAGATGTCTATTGCTGGATATAAGCCACCAAAGGAAACAAAAGCAAGATTCCTAAAAGCTACTTTTAGGACATTTTACACAATCCAATTAATTCAAGTCTATTTTATTCTGGTCCAACATGTTGGACGGTGTATCAAGCGCTTTACAATCTGTGCAAAAAAATGTTGTTTCCATAAAAACCGGGCAGTTTTTAAAACATTCTGCTAAACATTACTAGTACATGGAATAAATTTTAAGAGGTAATAATGCCGGTGTGTTATTCATAATGAGATTCTTCGAGTAAAATAAAAACGAAACGTTCGGACGAGATCATAAAAGACTTTAGCTAGCTGGTGTTGTTCAGTGGTTAAGTACTTATTCTTAACTGAACGTTTATTTAAGTTATCTGAACACGTTGTTGTTCAAGCTTGTTTAGAAATGATAAATGAAAATATGATATGATATTAAAAATGAGAATATGAACGTTTTTCGATTACTATTTCAATTATTATATTGGTCCGGGTTAGGGGTTAAAGAGATCTAAATAATTAATACAACCTATAGACAAATGGCAACAGAGATTAATTGAAAGAAGACTGCAAAGCCCCTAGTACTTTGTGGCAAAACCTGTTCTTACTAAGTTGAGTTGAGTCTACAAATAGTAAGGCGCGGTAGGAATTTCAAATGTTTCCTACATTTGACAATGTTGTCAGCATGTGTTGTCAAGAAATACCAAGCTGCATGCACAACTGACACAAATCTAGAAGCAACTTCCAAAAACATAACCGAATCACGTGATCACAAACATACCAATAGGAACGCACCATTTTATAATCACACCAATAGAATCACTTGAATCCGTGACGTAGTCAATAGAAAGACTTGACTTCTTTTTGTGATTATCTGATAGTAGTATTTACATTTTGTATTGACTTAAGGCGAAACGGCAGTAGGTAGATTAAACGATAAGCCGGCGTCAACAGCGTTTGGGCGCCTTGGGTTATCAATGGGTGAGGTGAGGCTAATGGTCCTTCATGCAAAAATGTTATATTTAGTCACGGTCATGGTTTTCGACTTCTTGCTTAGCTACAACAGAAAACGTATAGTGGCTTTAAATAACCGTAAAAACTCAATTTTTATCAAGGCAGACCAAACATTTCGCGTTTTATTTACATATCGCAAGTTAAAAGCACAAGTACCTATTCCGGAAATTGGGTAAATAAAGCGAATAAAATTCGAAATCGGAACGACAAAGCACGTAAGGATATGAAAGGACCGACACAGGTTTTTTGAACTTTTGAAAAGTGAATCGAAAGAGTGAACTAACGTGCTGAATGTGAGTGAATGGAATCAAAAGGACGATGTAAGTATTATAATTACAAAAAGCATGTGTCTTCGCAGCTGCCGGATATAAAGGGTCACAGCTTAATTAATTCGTCGTTTGATCACTTCAGTCTTAAGAGAGTGATTCATAGTTTTTCCTGACAGATGTCGCTTATTAAGCCATGAATGAAAACTCAATTTGCATGAAACAATGATCGATTTGCATAGGAACTGATACACGTTTATAACAATGATTATTGTCGATGGAAATCTATACGAGAAAACGATTCACACACAGACAAAAACATATTTTCTATCTCTTTCTATGTTTACGAGCTCGCAATTAAACTTTCGTTACGTTTATAATTTTGACGAATTTCAATGTTGTTTTTGTTAATGATTTTAATGCCAATGGGAAGCATTGCCCCGGGAGGTTTTGGGACGATTTGAGAGTCTTATATACTTTTAGTTATATGGTAGAGCAACTTTTTGTCTACAAAAACTAGCAATATAGAATGAAACTTCTGTATTGAAGCACTTATCACGGCTAATAAGGAGCGAGGCTTACGAATTGAGCTCTTATATGGCAGTTCGCTGATTTGTTAATCGAGTAGAACGCATTTCGGTCAGTCGTAGTAAGTGTATGCCGGTTCCCACGACAGTGACTCTCCAGGCCATAAAAAGCAGTCGACGACGTAAGCGTACGTGAGCAGGTAGCGTTTAGTTATGAACGTGTTAAATCGTTATACGTTATACCTATAGGTATAAGGATCAAATTGCAGTGCTTTATAGATAAACATTTCGAAAATGTGAATGTCTAGCTTTAACCTATAGGTAATATAGCTACAGCAATGTTCTATTTTCGAATTCGAGTGTTTTCATAGTCAATTAATTATTGCCAGTTAAAAATAGAACCCCTTTTCCCTTCAAGAACTGGCTAGGATAGTCGATCGACTGGTATCCTTTTTTTGAAAAGAGAATAATCAGACAACGTAAATTCTTCACGCGTTAAATTCAATGCGATGAAAAAGGAACCAAAAGTGATATCATGAGATTCGAGTTTCGAACGCGGGGAATGATTTGATAATCGTTTTACGAGGGTCCCTAAAAAGGCTACTTCCATATCTGAATCCGACATTTTGTTATTAATTAGTGAGCCCAAAGGATAAAGTACGTGGGAACGTACCCCTGATTTTGTTTCTTGACCATGTGTTTGGGATTTCGAAGACAAAAGGCTCAGGTGATGACCACGTGTTTTACTATTGTTGGACTTTCATTGTTAGACAAAAATCGCAACAGATGTCCGATTGTTTGTTGTTCTAAGCCTGATTAGTGCTACACCGCTTTTGAAAGCAAACACTTTTGTGAACGGAAAAGGTAACAATATTTTTCTCATCGCTTCGTGAGCTACGAGTAGTAACGAAATAGAACAAGGTCGGTACCACCATCGCGGTCAATATCGATACGGTACCTACAAAAGTAATTTTTCAGGGTGATTCAACGACCATGCTCAAACAAACACCATTATATTTTATTATGAACGATTCGAAAATGTAACATGAAAACGTCTATCGTGGCTCGTCCGCCATCGATGAACCAGTATTAAAAATTTAAAATCAGAGAAGTCATTACTGTAGTTCGATTTTTGAACATCGTTTCGACACGAGAGAATATTTGGAACACAAACAGGCAAAGAATCGTGATTTCATTTTTCACACTTTGCCGTGTGGTAACATTGAACAGGTTTTTTTTCAATTACACCCCGACTTTGCTTGCGTTTCTAAAAACCACTGTAAATCGTTGTTATAAAATGTATTTTTAAACGGCGATACCCTCAGTACCGTGGTAAATTAAATTGGTATTTCGATCCCGATCGATATAATTTACGCCGCTCAACAATACGTCAAATGAAAACAAGATATGCAAATATAATGACCGTCTAACATGTAACTTGTTTTGCTCCGTGTCCATTTTATTAGTGCTTTTAATTATTTTTATCTTCTATTTTGAGGTTGATTACTTAGCGCGTTGACCCGGTGAATCATACCCAAAAAGGTCTCGCTCAAATTTTAAATTGTGAATAAACGACTTAAAATGTTGTAACACCACCGTGCGAACAGGACACTTCCTGAACAAATATTCTTCCATAAAAAAAATTGAGGCTAACATTTTATTAGTGACGACAGTAACAAGCGTTCACTTCATTCTGTTTGAATGTTAAACAGTTTCGAGTTGGTGTCTCACTATAGGACAGAGCCTCTATAATACCGTAGAATTGGGGACAGCCTCTTACTCTATGCAGGTTGTATATCATATACGTGGCAGTTTCAACTAGCAGTATGGAACAAGCATGCCGGAGCATAGACAAAAGTGAGACGGTCTCAAAGCAATGCGACCTCGCGGTCCGTGTGACCTATGACGTTCGAAATTCGAATTGTTTAACGAGAGAAATCCTTTGTTTGCATTCAAAAAAGGAATGTTATTATTATTACACAGAATATTTCTAAAGCCGACGCCATCTTTTATCTTGAAAGTAATGCTAATGGTTGTAAGCAAGTGCATTTTAAATTATTACAGTTTAATGTTAAAAAGATTTGGAAGCTTTCCAACGAGGTGAAATTATATGGTTTAGATATTTTTTAGAGCTTTCCGCAAACGTCAAGTTACGAAATGAATGACATTTTTAACTTCGGTTTTTGGATGTTAATAAAATTTCTATGGATGACATATTTTTAAATATCTGTATCGTTATTATTTGTATTGTTTTTAATCGAAAGTACTTAATATCAGTCGTATTAAGGTTATTACAATGAATAACTGGCGAGGCAAGGAACTTCAACGACATTTATTTAAGTATGTATGTATACCGACCGGGCTTCACCGTTAGATTTTAGATGGAGTCGGAAGGATTAATTCTTATCAGGCAACATTTCAAAGACATTATAAAAACGATTATAAGACTTATATGACTCGCAATAGATTCTGAACGAAGTAAAATACTTTGGTCATTTACAACCGCTAACGACCTGTCCCGAAGTGTACGGAACTGAATAAGCCAAGAAAAAATTTATTGCCCTCAATTACAAATGGCAAAAAGGCGGGCGAATGAAGAATTCGGGACTTATATCGAGGACGAAGTGAAAAAACTGGCTACCTTTGATTTCACATGGAATCGCCGGCATCCGTTGCGTTGCGTCGTCGTCGGTCGGCAATTCGGAATTCGAAAAATGAAAATGTCGGCCATAAACAACAGAGCGATTTGAATGAGTAAGAATTAAAAATAAAACTTAACTAATTTCAGATTTCTGATAAGCATGAGAAGGGTTGAAGTTGAAATGAAACCGAAACCGCACGAAAAGTTAATAAAAATTTAAACAAACAAGATCCGTTCATCCCGATCTTACCGTACATGTCTCGACTTGATTCGTTTTACATTATCTTACGTTGTTTTTATAATCTATTTTGAATATTGAGAGAACCAGACTTCTGACACGATGAGTAATAATCACACCATATAATAAGAACCGAAAGGTTAGATCAAAACCTGGCCACCTACTTTGAGTTTAACTAACCTATAAACAAGGTCTCTATTTGCTTAAAATTAGTTGCGAAAACACTCCGAGCTAAGCTAAACCAAGTCTATTACAAGTTATATCCGCGAAATTGAAAATTTTATTACCAAGACAAGTTTTATGACAAATCCTAAACATCAATTCTAATTTGCAAGCGCCCGCGGAGGTTCCCATATGATCGGCCTTTGACACGTCCATAAATACCACAGAGTATGTACAGGTTAGTAAGTACCGGCGCTACTCGCATACTAAATAATGGCGACGATATATTCCCCTGAACGAAAGGAGCAAGCGACTCACGGTTCCTAGAAACACGCGTGTGATGAATAAGGAACGCGAAGAATTCCATCAGTGCAGATTTGAGGGCTCCTCCACAGGTTGGAGCGACGTGAGAACTAGAACCGTACTCACTGGGAACGAATAAAAATGGAACGCGCTTTCCGTCCCAATTGAATTCATAATAAATTAGCGGGACAGACAATAATTCTTCTCGCGTCTACTGCACTCTAGAAACTGACGAAAGCTGAGTGTGGCTAGTCTGGTTTTAGCCATTCGATATTAGAAATAGAATTTAAAAGTTCACCAATTTAAATTTAGAATGCGACGGAAACTATGATTTGACTATGCCATTGCTATGAATATTGATTGACATCAATCATCTGGCATTATGAAAAAGAAACATGCGATTTTCGGCTACTATTATAAATCGGTATCTTTTGAACAATTTTATTAGCTGCCGTAAACGTGGAGAGACGCAGTTAAACTGTCAGATTCTGACCGTAAAAGAGCGTTCATTTTAAAAGGAGTATTTTCTTAGCGCTCGCCTCGGAACAGTAATAACAAGCACAGCTTTATTGTCTATTCATTCTCTTGATGAGCTTATTATTTTTATCGTCTTGTCTATGACTAATCTTACGAAAACATTACCCAAGGAGGTTTGTTGTTTTAGCAACCGCATTTGACTGTTTATTTAGGATCGAGTAGAGAATCCACTTAATTGATAGGTTGCTGAATACCTGTGCACTGGCTCCGAACAATGCAACAGTAATTATCCACGCTCCGATTGTTTAATTTTGAAGCTTATGAAATCGAGTTACAAGCGGTATTGTAATGGCACATGTGAAATTACTTTTACGTGGAATCTTATTCGTGATGCTTTTTGTTGGAGTTTAAACTTTAATTGCCCGGGAAGAGAGATAAAAGCCGAAGGAACAAAATCGAAGACATTCTGTAGCGGTATTAAAAGAAGCGGATGTGAGGGTAGGTATTTTAAGAGGATACCGGCGCGAGCGGATTGGAATAAAGGAAATTATAAGAGCTCTCGTGAAAAAACCATAGACGGAAGTCACTTGACTATGGCGGACTCTATAGTCTATAGCTTCGGTGTCGTGTTTCGTCAGAGCAATACATGAATGGAGCCGAAGCACTTACTCCTTTTATCACACGTAGTTCTTTAACATATCAAAAGTTATACATAAACCGTATCACGAATGTGCTTTAAAACAACTGCTTCTAAATAGAAAATTCCTCCTCATAAAACGTCTTTGATTTGAATGTATGTCACACACGAGTAAGTAAAACTACCAGACTTTTACGAACCCATCGATACCGGGCGCACCTTACGAAGTAATAACCGATGATCCGTTCGAAGGTTTACGTTTTTCGAAGTGGAAACTTATGTAACAAGCACATACATCGAATAATAATGCGGGTAACCGATTACGACTCGAGCATAATTACCGGCTGCCTTTATTTTGTTTACGACGATAGAGTTTTAATTACTCTCGTTGACACTTCATGCCGCTATTTGACAGTTCTCATGAGACAAAGACACGACAACGGCGCGCGGAGGTGCGCGTTACCGTTTTGAAATTAGAACCTAATGTCGACGACACGTTAATTTCTACGAAGCGCACCGCACCTGCAATTTCAAATTTCGAATTCATAGACAACTTTCGAAGCTCGAGTGTTTTTCTTTTAGTTAGTTCCATGTCTCAACAAGAATGTGAAGATTCCGTACTTTCATTCAAGTTATTAGAGCGTGAAACTATTTTACGAAACATGCAAAATAACTAACAATCTCTAGAATTAGTTACGCTGTTGCTTATTCTACTTGTGGGCACATAAAGGCGTGTGTTTCTTCACAAAGCGACAAGCATCCATAAAGTTTCTTACGCCTTTGAAAATCCCTTTGGTTTTTTTAAATGCTCACAACTTCTACAAGCTACAATTTAGTATCAAACAAATACATTGAATGCCAATTGCTACGGATCGAGAAGTCTTTTGTGTCGTTTCTTACAGCGTTGTTTTTATCAGTGCCTGATTTATTGTAGCTAAGCCAACGCTTCGCTGACCACGGGATAAGAAGTTTAAATGCAGAGGTTTTGTATTAATTAACCTTAATTAAGTTAGCTTGTGTCTATCTCACGGTAACAAACGAAACTGGATGTAATTTCACCGGTGAAAATTATTCTTTCCGGTGAAATCGTTTATGATGCAGTGATACTTTGCAATGTGAATATGAACGGGTTCTTAGCTACATGGCCGTGGCGGTCGTAAGAATAGACCCCCTTTCTTCTTAATACGTAAATGTCGTAAGAGTGGACTAAGGGAATCCACCAGAGGAAGGGCAGCTGTTTCCTTCTGTGTATTTCTACTGCCAATTTTGTAATGGCCGCGCGTGGCCAAGGGTGGTGATTGTGGCAAAACCTCCCTTGTTGGGGGTTGATTAATACTTGACTACTACATGTATAAAACCTAAGTATGTCCGTCCGTATGAATGAATATGGAGTCCGTAAGAATTAATGTCAGTTTTATAGCGCAATAGGAAATAAGACACCGAATTTGACATTGACATTATAAACTCACTAAAACTTTACGACACAAAAAACGTCGGTTATGTCGGTCTGGGTTAACTCAGCAGTTAAGGATTAAATCAAGGGTTTATTTTAACAAAAAAGATAAATATGCACACCGAATTCCACGCAATAAAAACACTTCCACCTTATGTTTTTATAGGACGACTTACGAAATTCTTTTGCGGTTGAAATGACAGGTTTACTTGAAGCTTTTGACAGCTCAAATTAGCTATGAAAACAAAGCTGATACTCGATTCTACCAACAATGGCCAGATAAACAATAAAGGTAGGTACAAGACGGATCTTCGGTGGTTAACAAAAAGTTCACGGCCGCTACATAACTATAACACCTTCAACCAATAGCGACGCACGATGTACACTTTGACATTTGCGCTAAGCAGGTGTATGCTAAGCCTTATTTTTTCTCATTAAAACGACATAGTAACGGAATGCATGAATGGAACTGAATGGGTACAGCCCTAGCATTAGGGCGAGTAACATCGACCTTTCTACATTGTAGTACATACGTGCACAGACTGTCAGAATCCGGTCTATAGTCTAGGGTTCTCAATTTACGTCATACGACACGACGTTTAGTTGTAGTAGGTTGGACTACACGACACTAGGAGGTCTACTTCGAAAAACGAAGGAACATCAACTTCTTTCGTTTTTCGAAGTAGACCTGAGGTGGATCGTATGGATCGAACAACATTAAGACGCGTCACTTAACTGACATCTTTGATTTCGGATCTCTAAGAAATAAATGTCAGAAACATTTTCAAAGTAAGGTCACGGAGCGGCTGTCCTTCGTTTTGTGCGATTTGCCGACTTCCGTCAACTTCGTTCCTTTTTCAAAGTAGACCCCCAGTCTTCTCAAGACAATGGGTATGCGAGCGGCAAGAGAGGGGAGAAAGTGAAAAAAATAGGCAGTTTTCGCAATAACGTAAAATTTTTAAAATTCTGTAAGCTGCAAGTACTTGCGACTATAGAAGATATATACTTCTTAAAAGTTGTGACGGATGGGATCGTCTAAAGAACTCTTAACCTTTGTGACATCCGGACTAACGGAGCGGTATAAAACCTGGGATTTACAAAGCAATGTTTAAGAAAAATAAATGAAATCGAGGCGAGCGGAATACTAATGATCCTTTCACAATTCAAGTGCTTGTTGCTTGCTCAGATTAGGATAAGATCGTGAGTTTTTATGTTCCTTTCTATGTGAGCTTGCCTGTCTTGTCTACACAGCTAGTAACTATAGCTACTAGCTGTGTAGACTGTATATGGCTATATACAGTGTAGAAGAGCATTACTAGTTATTACTGTCCGGTGCAGTGAGTATTAATAATATGACCCACAATCGCGGGTCACATCTGTAGCCTCGGATTTATTTCACATGGGATCAGATAAGGTTCGGATGCAGTGGCGTTTAGGGTTACATCGTATAGCGTTGCAGCTTCGAGTTTCAAAATATTGTCGTAATCAAATCGATGAGTAAAACTCTAATGTCATTTTCGAAATTCGTATCGAGGACGAGCTTTTTAAATCGAGCGTTCGAAATTTCGAATGCAGCTAACCTTTACGGAATTATTCAGAATTCAAATCGCGCGCCAATCTAAGCCGTCTCAATGATCTTTACACGTATTAATGTGCGTAATGAAAACCTTGCAAAACAAATGAAATATACGATGTTGCCAGTGAAATTAATGTGAATAAAGTACAAGTTGATGATGAAACGAGCTTTCTTGGTCAGACATTCACCTGAAGCCAGCGCGCGGAACGATGAGCCCATACAACACATTACGTAGACTGGGTACGGGCGATATGGCTGGCGATTCGCCCGGCGATGACCTCATTACAAGAAAAAACTTCAAATGCTAGGGGAAGATAGTATTTAAATGCGGGGCAGCCGACCGTGGCGTAACCGGTAAGCACTGGGTAGAGTGCAATCCTCCGACATATGATAGCTTTACGCCTTTTCATATAAGTACATATCTTGGCTTATCTGTTTACCATTGAGAACATTTTACACGTTAAAGATAGAAGTGATGTGAAATGGAATAGCATTTGTGTAAAATTTTAGTGAAGTTACATTTCAATGTGGTCTGTTAAGTCATAGGATTAAAAAATCCGACATATGGATAGAGAAGGATATACCACATATGGCTCAAAGTTCTGCTGTCAACCTGTCAATTTCCGAAACGCGATAGATCGCTTTCGCTCAATTGATCACATGTCAACACATGCCACGTATGCCAATAGAGCTACGTGAAATTAAACAGGAAGTGACAATTTAGCGCCAATTCGTTTGGAATGATAGCGGTTACCGGACGCACTTCTATCAAAAAAGTTTTCGTCTATGGTTCCTCTTCCTAACCTAACCAAAAAACTAGTGACGTGCCGATGAGGCCAAATGTTTCGTTTTCTCCAGATGGTCAGTCGAGCTCTGCGCAATTGTTTACTCAAACATTACGAGACGGGCCGACATTTGAAGCGGCCCGCTAAATAAAATACAAATAGCACTCGAGATCTCAGTGTCCACATTGCTTTGTAAATAATTGAAGCCAGCGAAATCTGAAGAGCTACGGTCCAATTAAGATGTCCGTTATCCTTGTAAATAAGCTCGGTAATTACAATATCGAATCACGATCCCGAGCGGCCTTTGAGCTCTAATCGAGATGAGAACGCAGCCACGGAGCGGCCTAACTACTTCTAATAACACACGGTGGTGCCTACATGACCGCGAAGCTACTTCGTCCGTAATTAATTAAAAATGAGCCATTGAGCGCTGTAACCGTCCCACGCGGCCGCTCGTTAAACCATCGAGTTACTCGACTCGGGTATTCTTATCGTCATCGCTTCTGTCAAATTTGAATAGAGAATCCCTTAATTTCTTTTCACTATTTACGTTACGGCGAATGAGATGCCCCACTGCCAGTGGATTATTCGAATTTGAATGTTGGTAACATGGACTTGATTTATTGATGTAGGGTTGCTACTTAATGCTGTTTTTACGAGGTATTGATTTTATTGTTGCCAACGAAATTGATGGAAGTGAATTCAAGGCTGTAGTGAAATAAACTTACCGGCCACGTGAAGTCGAATGGGAAGACGATGGGATTGCTGAATCCTTCCACGTTGAGGTTGGGCACATCCAATGAGTTTCCACCCAGCACGGGTGTTGTGATGTCACCGAAAGTGCACGGTGACGTCGTATCGATGTTCGCTTGATAAATCTTGAGGCACACTCGGAATTTAGTCCTACACGGCGCCAAACACGGCGCGTCACTATTTGAGGAACCATCACAGCACTGGCCACTATTTAACCTACCCAACGAGTTCGTAAAACTTTTTATCCTAAGTTCGAAGGAACCAGACGTCAGCACCTGAAAAGAGAAAAAGAACATCAGTTTTTGTTTGCGCAAGATAAATAATGGGACATGGATTAGGCCAATATATCACTGATTCGGGACAGAGTAAACATGACTGGCAATACAGCTTTCATCGCCCCAAGATGTAATCCTCGGGCAGACTATTTGCACAACTGTCCGAACGATCGATCCTGCGAGACATTAACGGTTTACTGGACAGACTGACAATATAGGTCGTTTAAAAATGGGGTTGCGTGCCCCACACGCGTTGACACCCCTAACCTGAATTAAACTTGGAACAGTCGAGACGCGGCAAACAATTCATATTTTTGTAAATCGAACTGTCAATATCGACGGCCCCCCGCTTTGTTTTAAACGATCCGATGTTGCCAGGGCTACCGATAGATAAAAAGTGTTTCTCCGTTGATGGATACACTCGTCAACGAAACGAGTTGAATTCATTTTAATTATGAATAATAATAAAACAAGTTTTTGTGGCCCTCCAGGGTGTGTACAACCCTTGTATTGACGAGGAATGTGCAGTTGCTGCATGTGGGGTCAACAAGTTTGAAGACTTGTGCATTAGGGTGTTTGAACGATCATTACGAGCCGAACCTTTGCTTTAAGGCTGCTCGATATAAGACCCTTGTTTTTAGGAAGAAATATTCGAGACGGCGTTATAGGGCATCGGAAGGAAGTGGTAGTATTAAGTTATGGCGTCGTGTCTTGGCAAATCATTACCGGTATTAATACGTGCGTCGGTCTTCAAGAAATAAAATACAAACGTTTCCTGGCCCCTTTCAATCGAAAATTGATTACTTGTTTAGCGTCATAATAAATTACTTACAATAAAGGTTTACAGCTTTCTTTCGGCTTTAGTCGTGATTTGAATTTTAACAAGCTGGGTTAACTTGTGTGAATTTACAAATTAAGATGCTTCGGACAAATATTAAGCCTTCCATTCCCACGCAAAACGGAGTTTTTATTCAGATAAGGAAAACAATGGACCATTCAAATTGAGTTTTATCTGGTAACAGAGACGGTGTGTCTGTCATGATGTCAAAATTTTACCCCCGTTTTAAACAAAGCTGTGGTAAAAACTACACCAGATTTCAACTAACTTCCTGCCCTACGGGGCTGATCGCAAATCATTTGCATCTCACTCTAACACTATAGAGAGGAAAGGGACGGGAACATATCACTTCACACATCCACGTGGTCGTCAGGTAGGAGCGGAACCAAAAAAATAACCAAAAAACGATACGCACTCTAAACATCCCCTTTTTTGTTCCATTGTTTACAGAAGGAGTAGCTTTCGAATCGTGGCTTACCATTTTAGACCATAATTAATCAATTACCACACCAGTACTTGTCATAAAGTTCATTTTTTAAAGAGACACCCTGTCAAAAATGACATCTGTCACCGTAACAAGCTCACTTTTACTTTCAAAGTTCAAATAAACGCCATAAACAAGGATAATACATGTCATTTGAAGAACAAATTAAGTTAAATGAAATTTAAAACGCGGGATGTGAGCCCGACAACAGTCGCCTCAGGATAGAACAAACCAACAATTAAATAATACTTACCGGACTACCGAACGCAAGTTTTATTATGTCTTCGGGCGGATTTGACGCCAGCCTGATTGATGAGCAGAATGCATTCAGAAAAGGAATAAGCCGCTCGGGAAAAAAACATTGTCTATGGATTTATTGTTCAATCAAACTTCAGCGTTCGAATATCAAATTTTAAAGGGAGAATGATGGGAGCGATTCTACAAGACATTTCCGAATGTCAGTAATCAATTATGCGTGTGCCCAATTTATTTAACATACGACTTCACGTCTAATGCATCGGACGCTACAAGAATCGTGAACATCCAACTCTTTTTTTACCGCGTTGAAAGGAAAGTAACACTGGCACGTAACATTAATTGCGCCGGCGCAGGCATCAACAAAACCGTCCAAATTGATTTGAATACCTAATCGACCATCTCGCAATACCATTTCAGTTAATATATCGTGTAACATTAATATTTTTAATAACACCAGAATCACGATCAGAAGATATTTTAGGCGAATTGCTTTGTCAAGATGATTTGTTGGGCACTTATGATATACCTATGAGAATAATTATGGTGTTTTAGTCGTTGGCTAGATTGAGATAGGGAATAATCATGTAAACAGCATTGTATGTAAGTGAACCAAGAGTATAAACACTACAGCAGGTTGAGCGTCTGCCTAAAAATAACACTAATAATGAAACACAGGAGAATGTTTTTCATCTCTCCCGTTATAACACACGCGAATGTTAAAATAAATTCCCAAACAGAGTCTTTTAATAGCGCTGCGACGATCTTTTGCATCAATTCGCAAAATTTATATTTGGAATCATAAACGTATGATTTATTTTTTTCCATTTAAGTATTTTCGGCCAGTGTATCGTACACATGCCGTAAAGATGTTCATTCTTTAAAAATAGAACGACAACGACGCTCTGAATTAAAAGATGAAAAAATTATCGAGCCTGTCCTATAGCAGCTGACGAATGAGCCCTGTTGCTAATTGGTTTTCTGACCTGGCTCAGAGAAGTTAGCTTCAATGTTAGTATTGTATTCTCGCTACGGGTTGCCAGTCTCGCTTGCCTTACAAAGGGCGTTCCGTTCCAGGGAATGTCTTTGGTGGCAAATAAAAGAACGTCTTAAGCGTACCGATATTCGGGCGACAAAAGTTGCGATCCTTTGTGTAAGCCCTGACAGCTGCACCGGCACAAAAGAAACATACATCTAGTGGAATTCGAAATTAACGGAGAATCATGAGCGTGGAGGGTAATAGGCTCGCAGATTGCCTGGAACTTATATGGAAAGCGCATAATAAGGTATTTTGCGGTTATTTAAGCGTTGCACAAGCGAATTGAGATTTCGTGCGTCGGTGTACCGGCACCGACTATGATCTGGGAGTCGTGTACGTATCGTAAACCAGATCTTCTGGCTTCAATTGCTATTCGGATGACTACGTGTGAACCTCTTCGCATTCAAGGCGGAACATAATAAAATACTTTTCTTTCTATCATTTTATTTTAAAACATAGCTTCCTGGGATTAACGTGTTCTAGTGAAGTATGTTTTGAACGGAAAATTTCATAATTTAGAATTAAAATTTATTCTGAATTCTCACAGAATGTGAGTATGAGACGAGTGTAGCGTAGCGTGGAATGTACTATCGCTAATTCCGTACGTTTTAGCCAAATGATACGTTAGCCGAGATGTGGCTGTTATTATTTTCAATTTGCAAGCAAAGCAATCTTCATTACGCATCGCAACATGATGAAACACAGCTACATTCTATTCACGACTCTATTCAAATACAATTTGAATACCATTTAGGATAATGTAGATCCTATCAGAGGAAATTCTTGAAATCCACCTACAGGTAATTACTTAATTCGCGCATGCAACTTAGCATTCATATCTGTCAACTATCGGCCTTAACTTTCGGCCCACATTTAGACTCATCTCTAAGCAATGCCTCCAGCATTGTGCCACCCACACGATCGGTAGATCACTCGGCACATTTACCCAATTCGGCTCTTAATAATTTGCACTGACAACACCAACAATGGAATCTTAAATTAGAAGGTTACTGACTAAATTACGCTTCGCGCCATCAGATATTCAAATTTCGAAAGCTCGAATTACGAAACGAAATTGTCTATGGATTTTTATCGAATCGTCCAGCTTTATAGCGCGAAATAGATAAAAAATTACGAGAATAATAAAAATCAATAAAACATTAAATGGACTTCCTCCTGCAGCCAGTTTGGCAGCATTGCGTAATCTGATCAATGATCCTGGCCGCCATGTTGCTTTTTACAACATCAGGATTCAATTAAACGTCCGGTATTGGTTGATAAAAAAAACTAAATCAACTTTAATGGTGGTTTATGTTCGTAATGAGATAAATTACTTTAACAATAGTGACATTAGTGTTGTGACACGATGGGATTGAATGCGTCCATTTGTCAAACATGTCAAATGAGCGTCGCTTCTGATAAAGTCGGATCGATTGTACAATTGAACTATTAGGTTTTTGTCTGCGGTACAATAAGTCGAAATTCTTACCGTTTTCTCATGGTTAAGCAGTTAAAACTAGACGATTATACTGATTTCGTACTAGCATAATTGAAGTTCTCATAGAAGTAACTTTTTGGACAATGGACTAAATTATATCAGAAATTTAAAGGCCGTAGTTAGGGAGTTTCACATACTTAAACGCTCATTGCTAACATGACATATGAGGAATTATTATTGCTGCATTGTGAGATGGAAATTGTGTGAAAAAACTTAATTCTACGACAGTTCGAAAGTTTCGGAAAAAATCCTACAAATTAAGATGCGAGAAAACCCTATTCAATGTAGGTTTCCCAAAAGGTGTTTACTTAACTTTAAGTAATTAATTAGTAATATGTTGGCAATTAATTGTACAGTTAACCTTCAGAATCGGGGCTATTGGAATTCGTGTGCGAGTAAATTGTGAAAAAGCAGATGTTTAGGAGTTGCCATTAAATACGACTCGCACCTGCTCAGCAATGGCCGAGCCAGGGTTACCACACGACACACATGACAACCATTAGGGTAAATTAATTAAATACGGACCCAATTTTTTCCCCATTGGACAGTTGACGTTTATGACTTAGAACGGATAATATATGATCGAAGTATAAGTTATGCTAGTCGTATGTCCAGGCGCAACTGACACATGAACACACCTAAATATGAAATATATCGATTATATCACAAATCGTAACGCAATCATACACGCACAACTAACGTTCCATGCGAGCTATGACATGCTATGTCCTAGTTATGCGACAGCTAGACGCCGGCCGTAATCGAGAATGTATAACTTTACCTCCGAGAACTGGCAACATTGTCTTATCCATTGCAAAAAAAAAGAAAAACCTAGACTTCAACTTAATACCTTATATGGCCCCAATAAGGATACAATCAATTTAATAAGCCTTATCCTCTCGAGATAAATTACTAAAACAAAAGTAACCTTCATCGTATTATTTATTTGAAATTGGAAATTATAATGTTGCGGTTTTGGGGCAGACGTGTTTCCGACGCCGCTTCCGACGAAGATGGTCGAGCGATCACGCGATTGTTTTCGAATTTCGAATCGCGAAGCTGGCAGCCTGGCAACTTGAGAAAAAAAAGAAAAGTGCGGACATTATTCCTGCGGATGTATCGATATCGATGGAACGAGTCGACCGGTGGGACAATTACATCAATGCACGCTGCTTGTCACGTAGTCGCCCGAGGGAAGACAAACCAGTCCACTGTGCGTATACCGTTTTTTGTAAAACAACGAGTCTCCATTCATAATGTATTGAAAACTGAAGCACACAGATGCACGCTAAAAATATCTCAATAGACAACTTACGAAGTAGATTTACAAGTGTTCTGGTCTGATGCTGTTATGGTTAATTAACTTGACTGGCGTAAAAACGCAATGGTGGACTAAATTCAAGACTGGTTCTAGTTCATAAATCCCCATACACTTGTCTCTGTGTTACCAAGCTGTGTGTCGGTATACTGTGGTACCGATACCTACCTACCTATAGCATATAATGTCCTACATGACAAAATGCATTTACAGTAACGGTAAATTCGCGTGTGGATTTAACGAGGTATGGTGACCCTACTGGCTTAGGCAGCAATGCGCATACGCAGGGGTGCACTACCCTCGGTAAAGTCGGTAAATTATGCGGGAGAACAATGCCACCCGGCGAATATATCGATTTTTTAACTGGCAACAGTACGTCACTATTTTGACACAATGTTTAGGTACTTTACTCGACTGCACATTAGATTTGTTTTGCACCGGTAAATTCAAGAATGCTAACAGATAATCTTCCTACGTTTAGTTAGGAAATCGCGCGGCGGTAACTATTGGGAAAGTAGGTATCGCTGCATCGATGCTGGTGAATCATGCAACGCTTCTCAGCTAACTTGTGATTCCACTGGATAAATATTTACTTCGGGAAGGATTGATCGATTCGTTTCCTACGAACTTAACGAGGCAAATAATTAACTTTATCCCCGTACACTGTAAAGTGAGTGTAATAAAATAAAATGTCGTGGGAACATGAGATCAAGAAAAGTTTGACACGTCCTAACAACCTTGATTAGGAGCGGGTAATAATAATAACCCTTGAGTTTAAGCATGCAGTCCGTCAGATCTATGTTTGTTTACGCGAGTTTACGACGGCGATTAGCGGCGGACAATAAACGAAGGGCCCTGAAGATCTAGACCGGACTACTAACCCTGCCCGAAATATCCCGTCTGGAGGAGTTATTCTCGGCGAGTGCGACAGCGAAGCCTCGGAATGCAATGCATCTAATTTTAAAGCGAAGAGGCTCGCGTCGACCCTGCACTGACCCCGCGCCGATCTTAAAACCTGACTTTCTTCACAACTAGGTGCCTATGTTTGCTCGGCAAACGTGCCGGACACACACAGCCAGCGAGGCCGGTCACGACGCGCTCTCGGCTCCCTGACTCGCTATCCAGGACGATCTGCCGTGCCTAGCGTACCTAGCTTCGTGGGAACGCGACTCGACCGACCTCGTCACTCACAATACACTATTTTCGATTCGATTACACGAGAATTGTAAACAGAGAGATTCTGTAGACGTGATGCGTGGTGTTGATGTCAGTACCTGGGGCAGAAACCCTAGCAGGGCCAACAGCAGCGCCGGGGAGCGCATGCTGGCGTCCGCTCTAGCGGCGCCGGGGCATACAGTCGTAGCCCGACCACAATCACCAGAAACAGCGGTAATCCATCACTCGATAGAACACTTGTTTTCACTAAGTCACACGGCACAAGGTATCGAGTCGTCACTGGCTCATCGGCGGCGAACCGGTCGCGGGATCGTGCACTATTCGAAACGCGCGCGTCGCGTGTGTGTGTGATTGCGGGCCGGTGGGACGTGCGTTCGGCTCGGCGCGTGGCGACAGACTGAGGGAGGGTAGGGGCGGCGGGCGGCGGCGGGGCTCGCGCACCTGGCGCCCCTCCGGCCGAGAGATGGCGCTGCGCGGCGCATCTGCCGGCTGCCGCGCCCCCCCCGTACCGCACCGCCCCCGCGCCCGCAGACCACCCGACCAGAAAATACACGGAAAACACCGCGCTAAAGACGCGAACACGTGCCCCTTTGTAAAAACTTCTGAGTAGAATGGAACGGAGCTTTTGCAGTTTCATAAATTCCTAGGAGACCTATATACCTACCTAGGATTCTTGAGGATTCAATGCTATCTACCTACCTACCTAAGTAGGTAGGTCGAATTGTAGGTAGATAGGTACGGATTTCTACTACATAGGTCCCTAGTAGGGACTCCTTACTACCAAGCCTCGATTCGGTAGCTGGCTTTATTAATTACTTTAATTGGAACACTCAATAAATAATTACATATCTCACTCAAGAAATACCTACCTAGGTATTTTTATCAGTTTTTAAGCCAACACAGGTGCGTAATTTAATGTAATTAGGTAAGTATCTACCTACCTACCTAGTACCTACTAACAGGACAGGTACCTACTCCTACCTACCTACAGTACCTACTGCCTAATATAAAATAAATACAATACCTAGGTAAATACCACCATCTTGCATTATAATATAACAGGGAATAAGTAGTCATAAAGGCCCACTAGGTATCGCGTGTCGTACAAGCTTCCGTTGGGATGCAAATTTTGTGTAAATCTGCCCAATTCTGCCCACTTATCGGCAGCTGCCAACTGAATGAAATTATAATGAGATTCATAATGCTTTCGCTCGAAGGAACGATTGGAGTTTAATCATTGCCATCACGAAATGAAATTTTTGATATAATTTTGTATTTAGCTGGTGCCCGCGGCTTCGCACGCTTTGTTTCCGGAAGTCCGAATATTTATTTAATTCTTGGCGATTTTATATTGTTTGTCGCACCTCAGACAATCAATGAAATAAAACCAAATAGATAAGAATAGACGATTTCATTATTTTCATCTGGCCTGCCATCGGGTCACACCGAAACGCGAAATGAAAGTGAATGAAAGAAAGAAAGAAAATATATTTATTAATTCACTGAAGTAGGTACTAGGTACAACCTGATATTATGCTGCAATTTGATTCAAATTTTTACCTAACTTTATTTAGTACGTAAAAAGGTAGAAATTTGGGGGAAGCACGTTCAGCCTCTTTCTTTCTATGGACGTACTAAGTATGCATGCTGATAAATAAATTAAAAAACAAAAATCCAAAGACAAAATGGCACAGGGTAATAATCTCGCGTGCAGTAAGACAATAACAGTTCAACAAAGGATATGCTACAGTAGTACCACCACACCTACTCACCACGCCCTAGAGGCCATGACATAGAATAAATACAGAAACGAAACAAGGTCTGAAAACTGAAGTCTCAAGTAAACTAATTAGGGTTCTTCAGGAGTGATTTTCAAGTATAAAATCATTGAGTTATCAGATCAATCAGAGTGGAACCATTTGGTATATCAATAATAAAATTAGTATCTATCAATAATAATAGCGCGAAGGTCTGAAAACTGAAGTTTCAAGTAAAGTAAACTAATAAGGTTCTTCAGGAGCGATTTTCAGGTATAAAATCAGTGAGTTATCAGATCAATAAGAGTGGAACCATTTGGTATATCAATAATAAAATAATAATAAAGAATAATTATTATAATATATATATATATAAATAATCAATAATAATAGCGTAATCTGAACATTTAAAAAAAAAATAAACAAAAATTACATTGTACCTGCATAATGTATAAGTTTGTTCAAAAAGTTCATTAAATCTACAACACCAACTGTATTTTACAGTCTACTTGGGGATAAATTATTATTCGTTTCTTTCAGATTACATTAAATCCATATAAAAATTAAAAACACACAAAACTTAAAAATAAACATTAAAATTAAACATTCATAGATTAGATATTCAATGTCCTCGTCATCTTTCAGATCTTCGGTGACAATATGCCCTAGATATTTGAAACTCCTAACTACTTGTAGAGTCGCACCATTGAGCATAATAGGCGGAACATGGACTGGTCGAACTCTACCACTCTTAAACACACGAACTTCGCTCTTTTTAGAGTTATAGCTCGGTCCATGTTCAGCCGCATATACCTCACAAATTGCTACCAGTTGGCGAACAGAGCCCACTGATAAATGATCCTGTGCGAAATAATTACCAGCATTATTGTTGCTATTTATAGTACCTATTATTATTATATATCTAGGTACCTTCAATACATACAATATATCTTTATTGCACCATAAATATAACAAATATACTAAATTAATCTAGTGGCAAAATCGGTAGCCTTATCGCTAACAGCAATTTCTTCCACGGAACCTTTGGATGGATAGGATCGGTACGTATTAAATCTGACAATGGCGTAATTATTGATAAGATAATTACATAAAAAATAATAATATTTATCATATGAAAGTATTTAAAGATAAATACACAAAAAAACAGGAACAATTAACATAATAAATAACAGAGAAAATAAAAACTAAAAATAAAAATCATGAACTATGAAACCATAAAAAAATGTTTTTAAAAACAAAATACTGGTTACACATTTACACAAAGACAAAAATTAACAAAAAAAAAATAACGTTTACGGGTTCCGTAGCGGACTACGGAACTCGTAAACGTTATTTTTTTTTGTTAAAAGCGCAAAACTAGTGTTTTCAATAGGTGCAGCGTCTTTGGTGTGTGCATTGATAAGGAATATGAATTGGTGTCAAGTTTAAACAGCTGATAACAAAGGGTGATTTGAAACATTGTTGCACTTAATTATAATTTGATTTTAATTATCATCTTATTTCAGTTTCACACCTACACAGCGGATATGTACTGTTTTGAATAAATATATGCAGTAATAGTTTCTGCCCGCGGTTTCGTACGCGTTGTTTCTATGGAAACGTTGTAAGGTTTATATTGGGAACTAAATTGATTTATGGGATAATAAATTGCCTGTGTTTTATTTCGGGCCTGGAACTATTTGTATGCAAAATTTAAATCCGATCCGTTTCTGTAGTTTTTGCGTGAATAAGTATCAAACATCCATACATACTAACTTTCGCGATTATAATATTAGTAGAATTAGACGTGGAATCTACCTGCAGTCCTCCGCAGATCGTCATCCCACCTGGTCGGAGGGCGTCCTACACTACGTTTACGGATGACGATCTGCGGAAGACTGCAGGTAGATGCCGGATGCGTCAAGCTGAAGACACGCTATGGCGGTCATTGGGGGAGGCCTATGTCCAGCAGTGGACTATCATAGGCGGATGATTTCTTTTATTTATTTATTTATTTACAAACGTACCTCTATTTTTACGGGAACACCCAATGCAATAGAGTACATATTTAAATTTAATATTAAAATTAGAAATAATTTATAATACAACACAAAAATCATAGAGTCAACCTTACTTTAAGTTTACATTACAAAATCATAAATTAAAAATCACAGATCATATCCATTTCCATATACAATAGAATTTCATTAAATAAGAATATTATCGATATTAAAAAATAAAAATTTCAGTCTAACTCTGATAATATGGATTTACACAACTAACAATTACATAAAATAATGATGATGATGATGAGGCGTGGAATAACTTACACACTACTTTTTACCTGCGAGTTGGATATTTTTCGAGTGTTGGTCAAAGATATAGAATGGTTCGCAAACACTTATATGCAAGCATCAAAACGGCTACAGCAATTTTGATAAACGAGGTATCAAAATACACCTTTTGTCTCTTAGGTATATGGTTCTTATTTACACTTGTAGGGCTTATAGCCGTCTCATTTGGAAAAAGTGAAAAGCGAGGACAGAGTTGTCGGATTTTGAATGGTTTTCAATAAATCCTTTGTTACAAAATAATACATAAATAGATATCTATTCCATGATTTTTTTTTGATATAACGACTGACAATCGTTTTCAAGGTATGGATGACGAGAAGACTTGACGTAGTTTCCCAAACGCTGCCCAGCCTAGCCAGCCTTTTGACAATTTGGGGGAGGCCTATGTCCAGCAGTGGACTATCATAGGCTGATAATGATGATGATGATGATGACTGACAATCAAATAATTGTCCCATACACGATTTTTAATGCTAATTCATTTGTTTAGAAAGAAAAGTTGTATTCCATAGATTTTGTTATTGTTGCTAAACATTATTTACTTTATAACCATCATCACCATCAGCCTATATCAGTCCACAGCTGGACATAGGCCAATAATATAGTAAAATAATACATGTATTATTTTACAGACACATAATATTATTGTACCTATGTATTATTTTTGCGCTATGGCGCTCATTGGGGGAGGCCTATGTCCAGCAGTGGACTGCTATAGGCTGATGATGATGATGTATTATTTTACAAACTTCATAAGGAAAATTCATGCATATGTGCAGTGCAATACGAAAAACAAAATAAATGGCGAACGGGGTACAGGTACCGAGGTTGTTTTACCTGTAATTGACAACAATGGTCAACATGTGCGTAGACGATTTCAGTCCTACTTCGCCAATACACGTCACTGTGACATTCTTGGGCACAACTGTACTACTGTCATGGATCTTATTGCCATACAATAGAGTTGAATTTGACAAGTTTTGAGTTTGTTATGCTCTGACGTCCGGATTGATTCTCTGAAGATGAATTTAATTGCGGCAGTGGACTGTTTGTGATTCGAGATTCGGAATTGTTGGCATTCCATTTTGAAAAATAATATTAAACAACTACGATTATGTTATATAGTTATAGAGTGGATTATAGAGTGGAGACCACGACTCGGCAAACGTAGTGTAGGCAGTCCTCCGGCCAGGCGGAATGACGACCTGCGAAGACTGCAGGCAGATGCTGGATGCGGCAAGCTGAAGACAGGGCGCTATGGCGCTCACTTGGGGAGTCCTATGTCCAGCAGTGGACTGCTATAGGCTGATGATGATGATGAATTTCTTTATAGACAACTCTTTAATTATATTCTATCCTTATAGGTATGTTCTAATCTTTTAAATAGTTTCTCGATGTCAGGGTTCCAGACCGGCGCATTGCGCGCACGCATATCGGCGGAGTCAAGAATGCAGGTTACGCAACCACTTGCATAAACACAAACACGGCTCTGTTCGATCGCATCGCCCGAAAACTATTTAGTAGACTACCTACCTACTTACATTACCGTACCTTACTCGCCTATTACATTTAGTATTTATTTATTTTTAGCCATTATTGTCCCATCTGGGCAAAGGCCTCCCTTTTCTCCTTCCACTCCTCGCGATCCAACGCTGCAAAAGGCCATGATGGAAGATGTGCCTCGACCTCGTCACGTCATATCATCCTCATTATTACCTTTATTACGATGTATTATTAATATAGGATATATAGTGGTTAACGTACGATCTGACTACAATACAAGTTGTATTGTAGTCAGATCGTACGTTAACCACAGTAGATATTATACATTTAGTTTTAAATGTGGGAACTGTGCTTAGACAAACCTAGCATAGGCTTTAAGGCGCTAATAACTAAGTTATGTAACCTATTTCTATTGTCTAAAGTCGCAGGTCGCAATAGAGTCAAAAATGTTTTATTTCTAATTTACAAGATAGCCTAAAAATTATATTATATCTCTATATAAATTTACTTTATAGAGTAAATTATCACATTTTAAAGGAAGTGAATAGAAAAATTGCTCTGCTTTGTTTTGGGGCTAAACTATCCCCAAAACAAAGCAGAGCAATTTTTTAGATGACTGATATACATAGGTACATAATTCACTACGTGCGCGTAGATTAATAGACGAGTTCATAGTACATCTAAAAATAGTTATAAACCTACTTAGCTGTTTTTAAATATTCTCTTAGTTAAACGAAATTATCGAGCATTTCCGTTAAATTGCTAATTAAGGTATAAGTTCCTTAAATCCCGCATCGCATTAAGCTAATCTAAAAGCGAGAATCCATGACATCACTGGCCCGCAATGTCTAAACGTAAGCCTTTTTCCCTTTGTCTAAATTTACCTGCCTGCCACTCTACCGTCCGTCTTAATTGGCATTCCCTAATTTGCTTAATTATAGGGTCTACTGATGGATTGTTTATTATGTTATTGGAATTATGCAGGTACTAAGTAGGTATAAAAATTGGTGTAGGTTATTGTCTGTTTAAAGGAATTTTATTGTCATAAAGACTAAGAATGTAGGTATAGGTACTTAGGTATATTGAGATTTTATTGTTAATGTTTCTTTTGATTTAAAGTAAAGTAAAGTAAAAAATCATTTATCTTTAGGCTTACAAAATAAGCACTTAGATTCTTGTAATTACATACATATACCTACAGTACAAACTCTTTGTAGAATGTTTGTAAAACTCACTATTTCCTGCTAAAATGACATTAGATTTTTTTGCTAACTATAAGTATAATAGTAAATATGTAGTAATAGGATAATAAATACTATAGTATAATAGTATAATTAAGTAATAGTATATATAGTTTTAGTATAATAGTATAATTAATTTAGTCCATATAATTCGTTAATTTATATTGTAGCTACTAGTTTTAAGATACTACATTTACCGATAAAAAATTAGACGTTCGCCGCGCCGTGCGTTGCCGGGCAGTGGGCAGTGACTTTTTTTTTAGTGTAGGGCACATTCCGATTATGGGCAGTGTCTACTTTTGCGCGCGGATTTTTGACAGATTTACAAACAAGTTTAAAAAAATACCAAAACGGCTTAAACTAGGAAGAAGATCTTCTAGTAGTCAATTGCGCAACCCACTCATAATTTATTCCTACGTATTTGTCCTACGTATAAATTATTATTTATTCGTAGTTTTAGTCATAATATAATTTTAGTGTAAATTTAATCGCGCGTTTAATTATTTTATTTTATGGATTACGAATCGGAAATAAATGAGTTAATAAAATAATAATTTAAATGAAAATGTTATAGTCTTGTTCTGTCTCTTAATTCCATTACCAACAACTCGGCACTAATTTCTATTTTCCAATTAGAAATTATACTTCCATCATTAATTTCCTCAATAACTTTGGTATTAATTTAATCATTTAGTTTTGCTTATTATCGATTTATAATTGCTAAAATCCGTCATTTTAACTAAAGTCTTAAACATGAAATCGAACCAGCCAGTTAATTACAGAGACTTACACCTAACTTAAATAATAACGAAGTATGATTTAATACTATTTTGATGAGTTCTTAACTCCGATTTCGCCATTTGACAGTTATTGCAACTGTCAGGCAAAGACTAGCTTAAGTTACATTAATTAAACGGATTATGCAATGACAATTATTGTGTACTTAATATATAAATATAATATAATAATATAATTCTGGACAATTCACACAGCATTATCTATCCCCGTGGTAAGCAGAGCTTGTGTTGTGGGTACTAGATAACTGATGTACATAATACAATATATTACATATATAGATTTTTTTTTATTATACATAGAAAACGACCAGAACACCCGGAACAAATATCTGCAGATCGTACAATTGTTCCGAGGCGGGAATCGAACCCGCAACCTCCTGCGTCGCAGGCGGACCTTCGCCCATCGCGCCACATCGGTCGTCACTTATCTTCTGGTTCCTTATTCTGCTTATAATACGGGATCAGGAGGTCTATGTTGAAAAACGATCGAAGTTGACGGATGACGTCGACCGATGGGTCACTTTGTTCTAGTTTAACTTATGCAATAGATAAGCAAATCAAATGTATTAGACGAATGGTGGACAAAAAATTGAAGTGAACATTAAAATATTGTTATAATAGTATAAAATACGACTTGTCTCAGTGCTCATTTGTAAGCCTAAAGAATAAAAAAAAAACGATTTTTTGATTTTGCAGGAAACGAACAGCCTTACTTGATGGTTAACCAAGTTGCATCGGGCGCTTCTCCAACGCATTTTTTGTTTCGTATCTCTAAGAAATTATTTAATGACAGAATCATTTTCATAGTAAGGCCATCGAAAGAAGTATCAGGAGGTCTACTTCAAAAATCACGTTTTAACGAAAAACAAAAGAGGAGTTTCTATGTTCGACTGTATGACTTTTTTACTTCTTGAGGTCTACTTTGAAAAAAGAATGATATTGACGGATGTTGATGATCGTATGAAACGAACAGTCTTACCACCAAATAGCTTTAGACGCTTGACCAATAGACAACCTTTCGATCGGATCTCTAAAATATTAAGAAATATTAGAAAAGTTTTCATAGTAAAGCCATCGAAATAACGTACCATGAGGTCTACTTTATGAAACGAACGAAGTTGAGGGATGACGCCGGTCGCAACGAACAACCTCACCATGAAGTTGTTTCGGTCGCTTCACCAACAGACACTTTTCATTTCGGATCTCTGAGAAATTAATTAATAACAGAATCATTTTCATAGTAACGCCATCGAACCATCAACGTATCAGCATCCTTTGTTTTGTGCGATAAGACGTCATCCGTCAACTTCGTTCTTTTTTCAAAGTAGACCTCAAGAAATAAAAAAGTCATACAGTCGAACATAAAACCTCCTCTTTTGTTTTTCGTTAAAACGTGTAATTTATTCATTGGAAAATAGAACTTCAAGTGGAGGAATCCACTTGAAGTTCTATTTTCCACTACTAAAGTAGCTAAGCTACCGAAAACCTCAAAATAACCTTATCTGCCCAAAACCAGAAGCGCCCAAATATCCAAGTTAAGAGCTACTCTGAAATCGCGATAAAAATGCAAAAATTCAAGTGGACAGGTGCTTTCAAAAACTTGTAAGTGTTTTTACTTTATTTTGACAGTTTCGAAGTAGCTTTAGTGTCGGCACAGACGAACGACTATCGCCTCAGTCTTGATAAAAATGTTAGTACCTCAGGAGATGAGCCGTTTTCCAAAAAAATCAAAAATGTTTCCCTATTTACCTTAGAAGTAATACCTACTTTGCGTATTTAAACTACGATGTCAATTTCACCCCAAGAAATTGTTTCTATTTTTAATTTTCTTTTGTCAATATTTTTTGACCAGCTTTGAATGCAGCAGTTTTGTGAATTATTACTTACTAGCTGCGCCCCGCGGCTTCGCACGCGTGGAAATCTGTGTCTCAAATGGTTTATAAACCTTCCTATTGAATCACTATATCAATCTTAAAAACATGATCAGTTGTTAAAAATCTGTTGGGTAGTTTTAAAGATCTAAACATACACAGGGACAGACAGACGACAGCGGGAACTTTATTCTATGCTATGTAGTGACAAGTTCGAGTCGCCCGTCTGCGCCGTCCCTAAGTACCGAGATAAACTCCCGCTTAAAGCGCGCGCTTAGTTTTAATTATTATTAAAGTAGATAGAAGGCGTTTTATATTAATTTATACTTCGGAACGCCATTGAGATAGCCTTAATTAGGTTTAGATATCACTGGATGGCTACTAATTTCCACGGGTTTACTTTGCTCGCGCATGCGCATTGATATGCTATATAATGTTTATTAAGTAATATTATATTACAATATGCTTTGATATATGCTTTGATTATAAGAGACAACGGTACGGTATATAGGTCTTTCTTTGTTAATGTGTGACGTAATAAAAAAATAATGTCTCCAAATTTTCATTGCTCGACGAATATGTGCTTCTAGCACTGCTTGTAGCCGCGGTGAGTGCCCCAGCGGGTCGCACCGGAGAAACTGGGCAGTGAAAGTGTTCAAGTACTGGTGCAGCTGGTAAATTCAGGTGTATTCGTGAGCGTCACTTACCATTTTCACCGCTAAGTAGTGAATTTTCCCAATGAAAATGCAGTTAATGATTGTTGAAAATACAAAAGCCCGTATTATGAAAGCTTGCTCATAGTTAGATCTATGCTTGAGCAAAGCTTTTACATCAAATCGTAGCTCAAACATAGATGACAGAGAAGTAGTGTCTAGAGTTTATTTAATCTAAGGACTTAACCGTAAAATCTTTAAATCAAAGAAACTCCTACTGCAGACTTAACCAGTCGCTTTATGATGTCGACGCTATCGTCGTTGAATCGTTCATAGATACCTAAAAGAATGACTAGATAATGCGTGCGGTAACCCAATTAAAGGTACGCGAATCGCGAGAAAAACAAGCAATAAATAAATAACCAACAGATTTCGTAACATACGTAAAATAAATACAAAGATACAGATGCACAATGGTACATGCCAGCTTCAACGTGACGATTCCTCGTCGCAGTAGAGCACCAAGCAAAATTATGCCCATTTATATAGTTAGAGACCAATTGCATCCTGCCTCATAAACTTGCGAAGTCGGGTGAAAACGCTAGTAACATACAACGTTACTGTAAACCTGTTACAAGCATCATCATCAGCGTATGTCGCCGGACGGGCATTATTAATTACTCAGTAGAAAGCCGACCCCGGGTCATTCGGATGTACGACACAGAAAGTAGATAGCCAGCTGAGATACACACAGGTGTTGGAACTGCATCATCATCATCAGCCTATCTTAGTCTAATGCTGGACATATGCCTCCCCCAATGAGCGCCACTGCGCCCTGTCTTCAGCTTGCCGCATCCAGCATCTGCCTGCTGGTTTTAGCAGGTCGTCATCCCACCTGGTCGGAGGGCGTCCTACACTACGTTTACCGAGTCGTGGTCTCCACTCAAGAACACGTTTGCTCCAGCGGCCGTCGGTTCTTCGCGAGATATGGCCTCGAAACCAACGATTGGATAGGTTTGGATAGGTTAATTGGATCTGCATCATGCCTATTAGGAATACCTGTATGCTGTACGTGCTTCGGTCTCGTGGGGGCACCAGGTTCAAATCCCAGGTCGGGACAAATATTGTTGGATTTTTTAAGTAGATAGCCAGCTGAGACAGACATAGGTTTTGGAACTGCATCATGCCTATTAGGAATACGTGTATGTTGTACGAAGACTACTTCCTTGGTCTAGTGGTGAAGGAGATTTCATGATCAAATCCCAGGTCCGGACTAGTATTGTTGGATTTTTAAAGTACCTAAATATCCAGCTGAGATAGACACAGGTGTTGGAACAGCATTATGCCTATTAGGAATACGTGTATGTTGTACGAAGAGGTCCCGTAAGTAGTTACTGAGATCTAGGCCTAGTTTGACATCCAAACCAGTTTACCCTCTAAAATAATTAAATTTATAACAGTGAAAATAATCTAATACAGTCAACACTTACTTAGACCAAAACACTTATTTAAATGTTACCTTATCTAAATGTCCTACAGAGTACAACTCTAATATAGAGAAGCTTTCCACAAACATTATTCCGTAACCTGTTTTATTACTAAGGCAATAAAGACGATATTCGTGTGTATTTAATGTAATTGATAATTTACTTGCCTACTAGAAAATATTCCACTCAATAAATAGGTACCTACTTTAAAAAAATATAAGAACTTGTATATTTGAGGAAGACGCATTAATTTTTTCGATTTTACAAAGTTTTAGAAGCTACTCCATCACCTTCTATGTTCTTATGTATTGTTTAACCGTATACACTAATTATTGTTTAGTGCTGACAATAAATAAATAAATAATACTGGAGAATCAAAAACCATTATCTAGCCCAAAGCTAAGCAGAGCTTGTGTTATGGGTACTAGATGACTGATATACTTAACCCTTAATTGACAAGCTCTGCTTACCATGGGGCTAGATAATGCTGTGTGAATTGTCCAGCATTATTTATTTATTTATTATTTAATGACTCGCGTGGGGTGTTTAACACCCCAGCGACTGTTTGATCGTCTCTAGTTCTAGTTTCGAATTTACAACTCTAATTTTTAAATCTTAATCATAAATAAAAGTCTGATTTTGTATGTATTTGGTAGTTTTTCTAATTCTAAAATTGGGGTGGAAAGCACGCCACGCGAGTACTTACTTATGTATGTTTTTATGCGCGAGTAACTAATTAAGTTAATAGAATTTCAGATATCAAAAACTTAATTCTTAAGTCTTACAAAATAAGCATTTGGACAAGTCAAATAAATAGATACTTTTATATTAATTTAGCTATTTTTTAATATAGAAAATACCCATAACGCTCGGAAAATAATTGGAATAATAATTAATTGCAGATCGTACAAACATTTGTCTCAAAGCCGGAATCGAACCTGCCACCTGCATCGCAGCGGACCTTCGCCCACAGAGGTCGTCATATTTCATATCTCGATCAAAAGTAGGTGGCCACCCAATCAAACTGCATACTCCTAGCTAATCTACAACCGAGACCGCCAGTCTGGGTGGAGCCGGTGACAAAATGTACTGAATGTGTGTCAGTACTGAATATATTCAAACTCTTCAACATTCTGACCAGACAGAAAGTCGCCCACAGTAAGACGGCCCTAACTTTCCCACCGTCAAAACTATTTGCTTCTATAGTCGTAAGATTGACGAGCGATGTTGCGATGATAGATCAGTAGATATGTGTTCAGGGTGTTTTATATCCTGCTAATATTATAAACGCGAAAGTTTGTAAGTATGGATGGATGGTTGGATGTTTGTTACTCTTTCACATAAAAACTACTGAATGGATTTTAATGAAACTTCACAATAATATAGCTTACATATCAGAATAACACATAGGCTACTACAATTCATAAAGATATATAGTATATTTTCCAAAATATCTATCACATGAAACCGCGGGGCGCAGCTAGTTTGTATTTAAATATCTATCTATGTAATGTATATCAGTTATCTAGAACATATATTTAACTAATGAGCCCTGTGGCTTCACTCGCTTGGAAATCTTTGTGTCAAATGGTTTTATAAACCTTTCTCTTGAATCATCTATTAAAACCGCATCAAAATCCATTGCGTAGTTTTAAAGATCTAAGCATAGGGACAGACAGACAGCGGGAAGCGACTTTGTTTTATACTATGTAGTGATACAAGCTCTGCTTAGATTGGAGCTAGATAATGCTGTGAGAAGAATAATCCCGGGTAGACCAAATTTTTTTTGATGTTATCCTGATTCGTCTCACTGCTGGGCTAAGGCCTCCCCCAAATCTTTCCAAAAAATTAAAAATCTAATTATTATTCCCGATTCACTTACAATACTATGTAAATACTGTTTCAATTTAAAGTCAGTTTTTAGTTTTTTCAAAACTGCCAAGATCATCCACATCTAGATAGAAATAGAAATAGAAAATGTTTATTTGTGTTTCATATAAAATAAACTTAAGAACTAATAATAATAAAGATAACAAATTAGGAACGAAAATAATTAAAACACGAGAGAACACAGAAAGGCTACCGGCTCAGCATTAAATGATACTAGAGAACTTCTTCTTTTTTTTATAATAAATAATGCTGGACAATTCACACAATTCACACAGCATTATCTAGCCCCATGGTAAGCAGAGCTTGTGTTATGGGTACTAGATAACTGATATACATAATACAATAAATTACATAGATAGATATTTTTTATTATACATAGAAAACGACTATTTATAAAATCTAGCTGGTTCCTAGCTGCTAGGTTCTAAGTATTGCCAGAGCTTAAGCAATTATTAGCTACAACCACATGGTATAATAATGGATAGATACGAATTCTCCAAATCCAATTTAGGGTAATATATTGCGGGCCGTGTCGAGGAATGCAACTTTACTGGTGCACAGCTCAAATAAGAGAGCTTGATAACTTATCTTGATGGCTATTACAACATACTCGTAATGCTGAGTCGGTCGCCATTTTGTAGCACACACACACACTTACTTACACTTTGACTGCGATTTTTTTTCGACGACTGCGATCTTTTTTTTTAACCTAAAAAATTCGTGCCGCCGCTCTACACAACGGTTGTGTTGCGCCGCACATGCGTTTCGTTCGAAAAACATTACGGCTGTGCTGAGTCAGATCTGTATTTTCTCAGCCGCTGCGCTAGTGTGGATTTACGCATATTAGTCACTTGTAGAAAACACATACCGTGTGATTTCAGCAATCAAAGTGTTAAGTATTCTTATTAGTTAGTTGTTTTGTAGTTTTTATGGTGTTGATTAGTTAAGGAACTTGTTTAGAATAATAGTTATTGCTAGGTATAAATAAAGATTTACAAAATTGTAACCCTTCCTAATATACTCGTCCCTATCTTGTTTTATACATACTTAGTTAAGAATGTGCACTTTATGTAATTACATAATTATAATATTAAGTTTTCATTATGTAATAAATTATTTTTACGTTTACTTTACTATCCTTTCTGTGCACGCACATGCTTGAGTTGAGTTAACGACAGCTCTAACCTAGCTGTTCTTCTCTCTCACTGTGACATATATCTCAACAGCTTTAGTCATATAATACAGTTTTATGATATCGTGTAGTTATATGGAATATATCTAACAGCTTGTGACGAATTGCGTACACGCCGAGAATTGTTACTTTGTTATCGAACTTACCTACAGGCTGATGTTTATTGTTTACTGATAAAAATAAGTTGAATAAATAGTGCTGAAAAATCTACACAGAGAGAACCAAAGTTATTGACATAGCTCTAAGAATTAATAAGCTAAAGTGGCAGTGGGCCGGCCATATCTCGCGAAGAACCGACGGCCACTGGGGCAAACGTGTTCTTGAGTGGAGACCACGACTCGGTAAACGTAGTGTAGGTCACCCTCCGACCAGGTGGGATGACGATCTGCGAAAGACTGCAGCTAAACTAGATGCTGGATGCGTCAAGCTGAAGACAGGGCGCTATGGCGCTTATTTGGGGAGGCCTATGTCTGCTATAGGCTGATGATGATGATGAAAGCGAGCGGTAAGCAGATTTCGGCCCCTGCTCGCTCTATGGTCCTACACACTGCCCGTGGCCATTTCATAAGTTGCGAACTGGTCAACTGGTCAGTTGCCTTAATAAGTCCTGTACGCTGTCAATAACATATTAAAATAGTTGTATGTTCAATAAAAAAAAACCCGTATCCCTTCCTACGCTACAAGTGCCTTCGCGTAATTTAACTATTTTGGAAGGTTGACCCTGTTTTGCTATTTTTATCGCTGACTTTATCTGATAGACATCATTTTATTAAGCCTATTAGTTTCTTTTTGTTTTATTTAATGGGAGATTTTGGGGGCTTCAGAATGAAAAAAAAATGCTGGACAATCCACACAGCATCTACTAGCTTAGTGCTAGTAGCTAAGCTGGCTAAGCAGAGCTTGTGTTATGGATGACTGATATGCATAATACAATACACTTGATATTTTTTGTTTTACATAAAAAACATTAGCAGATTGTACAAACGTACTAAGGCGGGAATCGAACCCGCAATCTCCTGCGTCGCAGGCGGAATATCGCCCGTTGCGCCACATCGATCGTCAACGAAACAAAAATTCAAGCTTCCATATTTTATAATTAATAACATTAATTACCTATTTCTTTCGCTTAAATAATATTAAATTGCAGCCAGCGCGCCTTGGGGACGCTTCCGACTGGTACTGATATGGATTAGTTAACACTTTGACTGCGGTTTTTTTACGACGACCGCGACCTTTTTTTTTACCTAAAAAATTCGTGCTGCCGCTCTACACAGCGGTTGTGTTGCGCCGCACTTGCGTTTCGTTCGAAAAATATTACAGCTCTGCTGAGTCACAAAGATCTGTATTTTCTCAGCCGCTGCGCTAGTGTGGATTTACGCATGTTAGTCACTTGTAGAAAACTCATACGGTGCGTTTTCAGCACTCAAAGTGTTAAGCTACCTGTAGATTGCAGTTGGCTCAATTGTTTCAATTGTAAATACTAGTGTTGTTTCTATTATTTGATTGTAACTTTCTTTGTTAATAAAGATATAATTTGATATGATTTCATTTCATCTCACATTCCACGACACCTTGTATGCAGGCTGTTGTAAAACCCCCAATATTAATATTTTCTTCTAAATTCTCTCAATCAGACCGCCTCGAATCAGTTCGCGTGCTGTGCCAGACGGACAGACACGGTCAGCTATTAATATAGTTAATTGGTACGTGCGCTAGATATGTACCTACCTATGATTGGGTGTTCGCTGGTCGATGACCGTGTGGACCGAATTTATTGACAATTGGTAGATTGAAGGTTCCGTATATAGATACGTACATCGATACATCTGGTAGAGATCGCTCTTGAGCGATAAGACCGCCAAATTGTCACATATCTTGTATTATTATTGTTTACCTTGTTTGTTTTATTTTTAAGTGTGCAATAAAAGTATTGTCTATCTATCTATATATACTTCTAAAAACTAGCAGCCCGTCCCGGTTTCGCCCGCGTGGACATTTGTTTCATATTTTTCAAGAAAATTACAATATAAAATAGAAACATTATTAGAAATGGTATTTAGAATTAACCTAACGTCATTTTGTCTGCTGAATGATGATATTTCATAAATTAAAATAACTGTTACCAATGTGAATTTAAAATACATATTAAAATGATTTAATTTTTATTTATTTAAACAATATAAAAAACAAAGAAAGAAAGAAAAACTCAAAGAATTAGCAAGCTGAAGTAGCAGTGGGCCGGCCGTATCTCGTGAAGAACCGATGGCCGCTGGGGTAAACGTGTTCTTGAGTGGACAACACGACTCTGTAAACGTAGTGTAGAACGCCCTCCGACCAGGTGGGATGAGGACCTGCGAAAGACTGCAGGTAGATGCTGGACGCGGCAAGCTGAAGACAGGGCGCTATGGCGCTCATTGGGGGAGGCCTATGTCCAGCTGTGGACTGCTATAGGCTGATGATGAAACAATATAATTTATAATTCGATTTTATTTAATTTTTGTGTTTTTTATTGTTTGTATATAAATTAATTAATTAGTGTAATTGGCAATTGCAGTTCTAATTAATAATAAAACAATGACAATGGAACCAATTGAGATAAGTTTTTACTCACTTATAGTCTTAAAACCTTGAGCCTAGAATAAATGAATGTCTATGTCTAAATTTAATTAAGTCATGCGGATCTCCAATCCACTTATTTATACCGTCTGTATGTAATTGATAACCGTAATATATTTACTGGACCTGCCACGGATCAAGATTGTTTTACAACTTTCAAAGAAACAAAGTTTAAAACATTAATTGAGTATGAAAACGTTAACACTTTTTTACACGACTGTCGGCTAGCACAAAGATTGTAAGGATTTTGGATGAGACTGTACCAATAGCTTTGTGGCTGTACAAGCCGACGAATCGTAGAATCAGCCCGTTTGTAGAATGGCTAGGCTGATTATTGAACGTTCAGCTTGTGTTATGGGTACTAGATAACTGATATATTTAACACAATACATTACATATATATATATTTTTTATCTGACCATTGGGCCACCAGGGGGCTGGCGACCTGCGAAAGACTGCAGGTAGATGCTGGATGCGGCAAGCTAAAGACCGGGCGTTATGGCGCTCATTAGGGCCTATGTCCAGCAGTGGACTGCTATAGGCTGATGATGATGATGATATTTTTTATTATACATAGAAAACAACCAGAACCGTAATCATCTGCAGGTCGTACAATCATTTGTCTCGAGGCGGGAATCGAACCCGCAACTCCCTGCGTCGCAGGCGGACCGTCACCCACCGCGCCACAAAAGTTGTCATCTGTCTATCTATATTTTCATGTCCTCTTCAGACATTTGCGAACTTTCCCTGTCACTTTCGTTTATATTTCTGGACGAGTCATAATTACTCGTTCGATAATTAGAAACTGCGATTTCCTTTTCCGTCCGGTAGGGTCATCTTCAAGGGACAGCTTTCACAGAGTACCTTACCTACCTGAGTACCTTACATTTGCTGATATGTAGAATGAGGACTCCGCATCACAAATTCTGTGTCACCATGCTCCAGCCATTCTCAAGAAGTAGGGTTTGTAAACAACTCGCCACAGAAAAATCTAAAATTCTTATTTTTGCGTAGAGTTTAAAATATCATTATATTGGTCAATTGAAAGAGTTAAATCCACAAGTATCACTAGCACAATTTATCAAAATCTCTTCAGCCGCATTGAAGCTTGAAGGTAATAAAGTGTGTCCGTCCACCACATACATAGATACCGTACCTGAAAAACGTGTACACGCGAGGCGTGGCTTACCTATGAAAGATAAATTCAACAAAAAAATTGAAGACGAGAATATTTCGTTAGTAGCGTATCTTTCTGCTATATTACATAAATCTGAATATAAAATGACTTTGTAATTTACCAAGAGAATATTTCGTTCATACCATATTTTTATAACTATCCGCTATTTCACATAAATCTTGCAAAAACACTCGTTATCTACGTATGTTATTTTGTTTATTACTAAGTAGATATCTAGTTTTAATAAGTGACTTGCTGCTTACTGGGACAGAAGAAATTGGGACGCACGGTCCCACTTATCAATTGTTGATAGGTAATACTTTTATATCAAATCAACAATAATATTTTTGCTACTAGCTCGCCGCGGAGTCCTCTTTATCCTCGTCATGTCCACGATTTGAATCTCGAACTTGTCGGACGAGCTTCATTATCCCAGTAAATGGCGAGACATAAATTAACTAGGGATAGAATGGAGGCTTAATTTATAGATGGCAGACGTAACCTAATTCAATGAAGAGATTGACCGATTGCTTTATCAAAACGTTTACGTCAATCATGATTCTTCTCTACCCTGGAGGAAGCGCCTATTTTAAAATCAAAAGTCATACTCTTTATAATTATTTTTATATAATTATTATTATCTCATTACTTTAATTTATTTTTATATTTAATACAATAAATGTACGCTTGGGAAAGGTTAAAATCTTAAAATTAAACACGTTAGTGTTGTGTGTTAGTGCAGACGTACGTAACCTCAGTAACCTTATTCAATGAAGAGATTGACCGACTGATTTATCAAAAAGTTTACGTCAATCATGATTCTTCTTTTCCCGGGGACTTAGGCAAGGAAGATAGATAGAAAATTCTTTATTGCACTTTAAATAGAAAACTTAAAATTATTTGCAATTTGTCGGTCTTGGAAGCGCCTATTAAAAAATCAAAAGTCATACTTTTTATTATTATTTTTATCTCTTTATCATTATTTGTTTTTTATTTAATTTTTATACAATTAATATACACTCAGGAAAGGTCAAATTCTTAAAATTTAACTGTTACACGGAAATAAAATGTCCTTTTTGATTTCTGTCGCTTCGGTAGGTAGATTAAAAGTAAAGAAGCAACGAAGAAACCTTTAGCCTGTTATTGTGTAGTTATTATTATTCAAGTTGGAGGCAAAGCCATCACAAGCTTTTTTATCTTGTATATAACTCCTGATTTGTATGCCTTTTTTCACAGGAAGGTAATGTCAATTTTTTGAATTTATTTAGCGACTGATTAAACTCACTTGGAGTTATGCTGTAGAAACGAGTACATTGACCTTAAAAAAATTCTACATTAGTTTTGTTTACCCTAGTTGTTGGCAGATTTGACAGAGAGTTATTTTATTTCTTAGTATCTTAACTATGTATTTCTGACTGCTACATGGAAACTTAGTAACCACCAGAACGGCCAATAACTTATGACAACAGTGTAAAGTTCAAAATTCGAACGGCCATTGGCGCGGACATGATGACATCTTACGGTACGTCAGCCAGTTCAAAAAACGAACAAAACTTTTTTTGCGTCTCTATTGATACTTCGATCGTCTTTTGATTGGCGTAATAAAAAAAAGGTTTCATTGCTCTATGAATGAAAACTTTTTACGCTTGAGTTTAGAGTTCATTTCACCTTCGTGGTTGTGGTCAGATGTGATTGCAGGGAACAGGTGTATAAGAACAGGTGATTTTGTGACCGCTAATAAATTAGCCACAGGATTCAAATCGGCGTTCGACATATTGCGTTACGGCCATAATTACTTTCAACCTTATGTTTATCGCTGTAGAATGCATTTTCAGCTGGAGTTCTTTGACAGATGGTGTACTAGGTTAAGGTAGAGTGTGCTGTGATAGGGATTTGAATTTGGAATGGCCTCGCTTAGGGACGGGATAAACTGAACGTAACAGCCTAGAATGGATTTGTTGCATAAGACTGCCTAATTAATGAAATAATTTTAACTGAAATATAATATAAGTAAGTTTTTATTTCTGCTGCAAAACTAGATGGGAGATGGATTTGGTAGATAATAAAGTAGGAGCCTCTTCTTTTGACTAAAATAAAATAACATAAGGGAAATAAAAAAAAATACTTAAATTTTATACACACTTATTGCAAATCCTTTGCGACATTCCGTGACATTTGACATGTGACTAGAAGCGCGTTGAAGTCTTTTCAAGCGCGATCGCGTCACCATCTGTTTAGTTTGTCTATACCTAGTATTGTTTATTCTATGATGCAATGTTCTAAGTTTAAACCTTATTCTTTTGTAGTATGAGTAAATTTCTATTTTTAACTTTTTAACAAAATGGAAGCCGATATCAAGATCGACAAAATTATTATTTTTTATTTAATGAAAGTTAATTCTATTACCGTGATCGTAAAATAAACAAAAAAAATATATATATTGATAGCCTTATGTCTATGTAAGTTTATTATAATGTTTGTAATGTAGGTATTTAGTGTATTTGTTATCAATTATATATTAAAGTGCCGTCTATATTGTTCGTTCATGTCCAGTCCATCCCAAGGTTGCCTGGAAGAGATCGCTCTCAGCGATAAGGCCGCCCTTTAAACCTTTATTCTAAGTTTTTATCTCTGTATTATTTTCTGTTTTGTGTGGTGTAATAAAATGTTATCTATCTATCAATAAACATCTCGGAATGTCATATTTTCTTTATGTAATATAATAATAGATAAGTAGGTATGGGAAAAATGGCTGTTTTTTATTTTTATCAGACTATATAAGAAGATGGATTATTTCGTATTAAGTATTGAGACCAATAACTACTAGTACCCATAACACAAGCTCTGCTTAGCTTGGGGCTAGATGATGCCGTCTGAATTGTCCATCATCATCATCAGCCTATAGCAGTCCACTGCTGGACATAGGCCTCCCCCAATGAGCGCCATAGCGCCCTGACTTCAGCTTGCCGCATCCAGCATCTACCTGCAGTCTTTCGCAGGTCGTCATCCCACCTGGTCGGAGGGCGTCCTACACTACGTTTACCGGTTCGTGGTCTCCACATCGGCCGTCGGTTCTGTCGGTTTCTGAATTGTCCACCAATACTTAATTATTATTAATTTACTATGACTAAAGTAAAGAAACCAAGATACCTTTAGCTTGTTAGTCTAACTGCTGTATAAATCTAGTATTTTAGCTACCTATTTCTTACATCCTGTTCGATTTTTTTAAACTTTCCCGTGGCCATTTATATTCAATACTATCTCGATTCATCTAAGATACGAGACTTGCATTTGAGATGTTTATGCAAAGTGGAACCTAACTGTAATAGCATAGAGTAGGTAATAGTTCGCGATTGTATGAGTGTTTGAGTCATCACGAATTCACGAATGAGGTTAGGTTTGAGTTTGCATGTATCCATACCTATATGACGACCTCTGTGGCGCGGTGGTCGAAGGTCCGCCTGCGACGCAGGAGGTCGCGGGTTCGATTCCCGCCTCGGAACAATTGTGTGTACGATCTGCAGATAATTGTTCCGGGTGTTCTGGTCGTTTTCTATGTATAATAAAAAATATCTATCTATGTAATGTATTGTATTATGTATATCAGTTATCTAGTACCCATAACACAGGCTCTGCTTACCATGGGGCTAGATAATGCAGTGTGAATTGTCCAGCATTATTTAAAATTTAAAAAAAAAAATTATATCTGTCATCACTACATAGTATAAAACAAAGTCGCTTCCCGCTGTCTGTCTGTCCCTATGTATGCTTAGACCTATGCAACGGATTTTGATGTGTTTTATTATATAAATAGATTTCCGTGTGTTCTATATGTATAATAAAAAAAAATATCTATGTAATCTATTGTATTAAGTATATCAGTCATCTAGTACCCATAACATAAGCTCTGCTTACCTTGGGGCTAGATTATGCTGTGTGGATTGTCCAGTGCAGCATTATTTATTATTATTTCCACGCGAGCAGCCGTGGGCGCAGTTAGTTATATTAGAAATTTAAAAATAATTAAGCCACGGGCAGAAAAAAGTCATTGATGAAATAAAAAACCCAGGTTCATCCAATTACCTGACCTACTGGAGAAATACCTTGTATTTCTCCAAAGGCCACCTTTGAATAATCCTATTCAGCGCAAATAAAATTAATAAGAAACAACATTCCGAAGAAAAGAGACATCACTGTTCTTTATTCGTTATTTTTCACAGCAAAGCGTAAAATTGATAATTTTTCTCGCCTGTGGTCTGCAGTGTGATCAAACGAGATGGATTTTGTTCATATCTCAAACTAGCTGTGCCCCGTGGCTTCGTCTGCGTGGAAATCTATGTGTCAAATTGTTTATAAACCTACCTATTGAATCACTCTATCCATAAAAAAAATCAAAATCGCATCAGAATCCTTTATGTAGTTTAAAGATCTAAGCATAAATAGGGACAGACAGACAGCGGGAAGCGACTTCGTTTTATACTGTAAGTAATTATCTAAAGTAGTTATCTTTACTAATATTATAAAGAGGAAAGGTTTGATTTTTTGTTTGTTTGTTTGTCCGCTCAGAACCTACTGGACCAATTTGAAAAATTCTTTCACCGTTGGGAAGCTGCACTATCCCCGGTGAACATAGGCTATATTATATTTTCAAAAAAGTCTAAAATCCGTACTAAAACCGTGCGAAGCCGGGAAGGTTCGCTAGTACCAAATAATTTTAGTATCCGTCTGTCAAAAGATTGTAAATAAGACAAGTAAATTGCATAATACGACGTGGTTATATAATGTCAGAAAAGTTCTCAGCGCATAAAGTTTATCGAAAAATTGGAACGACATTCTTTTAAATTCCGTCTGATCTGAATCATAGCACACACCAAGTTACTAACACAACTATTCGACATGAATGGGGCCCGGGTTCAGATCCTCATCATCATCATCATCAGCCTATATTAGTCTACTGCTGGACATAGGCCTCCCCCAATGAGCGCCATAGCGCCCTGTCTTCAGCTTGACGCATCCAGCATCTACCTGCAGTCTTTCGCAGGTCGTCATCCCACGTGGTAGGAGGGCGTCCTACACTACGTTTACCGAGTCGTGGTCTCCGCTCAAGAACACGTTTGCCCCAGCGGCCGTCGCTTCTTCGCGAGATATGGCCGGCCCACTGCCACTTCAGCTTGCTAATTCTCAGAGCTATGTCGATAACTTTGGTTCTCTGTCGGATGTATTCGTTGCGAATCCTATCCTTCAGAGAAACTCCGAGCATAGCTCAGATCCTGAGTCGGGTCAAATATGTTTGAGGAGGAGGAGTTTTTCTTAAATTCCCAATATCATTCCGGAGTCAGGAAATTAGCGGTGTTGCACCCCGTTTCTATGGAAGCCGTGTTGGTCCAGCGCCTGACCTCTGTCCGCGTCCGTCTGCCGTCCCATTGGTTTATGAGAGTCAGGGAACAGATAGTGCACCTGTGTTTGCGCACACACTTGAGCACTGTAATACAAACTAATATAAAAATACTTTATTGCACACTAGATAAAGAACATGACTAAAATACATTACATACGACAAGTAGGTAATTGAGCGCCCTAGTCGCTTAGAAGCGATCTTTTCCAGGCACCTTTATACATATGTATACATGGAGGCCTATATATCCAGAAATGGTATAACATGGGCTGATTATAATACATATAATAATATCCTGCGTACATGGTCTCTGTTGAGATTGGCCGTGGCCTAAACTCGGCTAAGAGGGCATCATCTTAAACACACAAACACACCCTCGCATTTTATTTTTCGTTATAATAAAAACTTGGATTAGACTAACTTCTTAACACTTTGAGTGCTGAAAACGCACGGTATGAGTTTTCTACAAGTGACTAATATGCGTAAATCCACACTAGCGCAGCGGCTGAGAAAATACAGATCTTTGTGACTCAGCAGAGCTGTAATATTTTTCAAACGAAACGCATTTGCGGCGCAACACAACCGCTGTGTAGAGTGGCAGCACGAATTTTTTAGGTAAAAAAAAAGACCGCAGTCGTCGAAAAAAAACCGCAGTCAAAGTGTTAAAAAGGATGTAAAATGAACACAACCATAAATAAATGATTACAATTATTGATTACAAATCAGTGAATCATCGTGAGATTTATTTATTTTATAACTTGCCAGTTAGAACATAGAATAACTTCGTGGTGAATCACAAAGGTTTAACCCTTGACTTTAAACGAGCAGGAAATCCTAATGAAGTCATTTTGTACAATCGAATGATGCTACGCTACATTGTTAATGTCAATATTTAGACAGAATAATATGAAAAATAAGTGAAGTCTTCCAAGCTTTCGTGATATGGTTTGTGAAGGTATATTCAATTATATAAAAAAATAAGCATTAATCTTTACAAATAAGTAAAAGCGAGTAGTTTTCTTCGCGTTAATGATGTGAAAAAAACTGCGCTGAATTTTATTCAGCGCTGAGTTTTCAATTCAGCGTACAGATTTTTTGTTTTGATTTTAGGAAAACCTACTGTTCCAATTTCATATCTTGTTATATTCAAATCGACAATCGAATGCGAGTATATAACATAGACCTATAAAAATACATATAATAACAATATATGTAATATAACATACATAATATAATGTATAGAAATAGAATTATTCACATGAGCGCAGATGTTTGTTAGAGATCACAAAACGTAAATGTAAAACTGAATTATTTTTTATCCAGAGAGATAAATTACTCCGGTACACGCTACCTCTTATTTAGTTTAATTGCTTTCTTATTGAAATAAAAATTAAAGTTTAATCTCACGGAACTGAATTGTTGCTGTAATTATATTGCTGATAATATTTAAAATTTAGTAATAGTAGTAGTGTAGGACGCCCTCCGACCAGGTGGGATGACGAGCTGCGAAAGACTGCAGGTAGATTCTGGATGCGGCAAGCTGAAGACAGGGCGCTATGGCGCTCATCGGTGGATGCCTAAGTCCAGCAGTGGACTGCTATAGGCTGATGATGATGATGATGACTAACTAATATTGTAAACGCGAAAATTTGGATTTTTGTTACCTCTTCATGTCAAAACTACTGAATGGATCAGGTTGAAATTTTGCATACAGATGGTTCTAGGTGAAATGAAAGAAACTAGTATTCTAAATTAAAAAATACTAGTTTTTTTCATTACACGAAAATAAGCTCTTTGGTTAAGAATGCTATAAATTATTATTATAACATTCTGAAGCAAAGAGTTTATTTTATATTTATTCCTAAAGTTTTGTGTGCATGATTATAAAATTGTAAGTTTTATTATTGTTCAAAAATTGTACCTACTAGTGTTATGGAATAAAGCTCTTTTTATTTATTTTATTTATCAAGCAAAGAGGCCGTACAGCCTCACCGACCTGCCAGCAGAATGGTTGCGCGTGCGCCGCTCTGCGTACATCTGGGCTATGGAGCTAGTGTTTTGTTACATATAAGGTTTCTAAATTCATATGGCCCTTAATCGGCCAGATGGTAATAGTTTTTTTACCAATTTAACTCACTTTTTGCCACTCAGATATTTTACATAAATATAAGTACTTAGTTAAATCTAAGTAGATAATTTGTAATAATTCATCCTCATTCACCTTCCCTTCATTTACCCCAGGTATACGTGTTCTTTAATGGAGACCACGACCTTGGTAAACATAGTATAGGACGCACTCCGACCAGGTGGGATGACGACCTGCGAAAGACTGTAGGTAGATGCTGGCTGCGTCAAGCTGAAAACAGGGCGCTCGTTAGGGAATTCATAAAATGTCCATCAGTGGACTAGCATAGGCTGATGATGATGATGTATCACTATAAATTCTCAACTGAGATTTAACTATGTATTTATCTATCGGTTGTCGGTTCATCGCGAGATATGGCCGGCCCACTGCCACTTCAGCTTGCTAAATCCTAAAACTAGGAACTAGAAGAAAACTAAACTTTGGTTCATATTTTGATTAATAATCGAAATAGAACCAATGTTTAGTTTTCTTTAATAAAATTAAAATTCTAGTTTAATGACTCTTTTAAAAAAAGTGGGAAATACTAAAAAAAAGTAATCTCTTTCAATCTCTATTTGAAATTCACCAATAGAAACGCTCACACGTGCAAAGAATTAACAAAATCTAAGATCTAGTTACAACTAGTACAAACAAGTATCAATACCAAAGCTTCCCAAGCCTTTTGAAAAAAAAGCAATTCTAAAACATTGTAAGTGCACGTGCAAAGTATTAGAACAATCTAGTTTTGTTGTCTAATTCTACCAATCCAATAATAGCGTGGTACAGATGTTAGTGAATCTAAGTGTCCAGATGTGCTATTGTTTGAATACTACCTGGTATACTATAGATATAGAATTACAGCCTATTTATTTGTTTTGATGTGCACGTGTTTTATTGCTTACAGAGTTTTTAAGTTTAAAAGTAAAGTAAAGTAAAAAAGTAAAAAATCATTTATTTCTTTAGGCTTACAAAATAAGCACTTAGACAAGTCATATTTTAAATATAAATTATTATCAAATAAAATTATTTTACTGTTCACTTAAATTTTTTGTCCACTAGTGGAAGAAGTGAAAAGAAACCACTAGCATGTTCATCTCTTATATGTCTAATACATGGTTATTTGCCTATTTTAAGTCTAAATATAATATGATTCGATACATGTCAATATTTCAGTAAAGCTATGCACAACAACAAATTACTTACTACATACTATTGTCGGTGCGACTTATATTATGCGTGTTTATAGACAATAGGTAGGTTAGATGGCTCTGTTTGATCTAGAATCCTTTTGAAAGAATCCGCTTTGAAACAATTTTTGGAATTGAATTTTGAAGATCAATGACTTACACATCCCATCATTTAGATATTATAAGGTAGGAAAATAATTTATGGGCAATAGCGTTCGCTTCTATGATAGCTGCCATCCGAAGGCTTATTCCCAGAGGTCCATGACTCTATTGTTCTCAAAAAAGTAAGTTTCATACATCGTTTCCCAGCGGGTCCACATTTTAAAATACCTAATATTTCCTTTCCCAACGGGTCCATGGAATTGTTTGGTACAGTTAGCACGAAAAGCTTCGATAAGATAGGATAAATATTAGTTTCTTCATGAAATAAAAAACAATGAATAAAAATATCAGGATTTGCGACTGAGCTCCTTATTCGTAAATTTAAACATAAAAATCTTATCAAGAAAGCTTAAAAAATAATCCTCGAAAATAATTACCGCTGGCGCCGCCGCTTCCGAGGTATGGAATCGGATTTTAGATTTTTTTTTTTTATGTAGGCTCACAAAATAAACATTTAGACAAGTCAAGGTACAATATACTACTAGCAGCCCGTCCCGGCTTCGCCCGGGTGGACATTTGTTACATAAACATTTTGCGAATATGTATCTTTATGCAGGATTCTCCGACTAACATTGCAAATCCGATTGCCATGAAAAAGTCTTGAATTTTTTGGGAATAATATATAGATAGATAGATAGACAATACTTTTATTGCACACTTAAAAATAAAACAAACAAGGTAAACAATAATAATACAAGATATGTGACAATTTAGAGGTCTTATCGCTCAAGAGCGATCTCTACCAGACAACCGTGGATGGATAGGATCGTTGGATTGAAAAAGGGGATCTGTGTGCGTTATTATGTAGTTAATTACAACATGAAATTTCATATTATGTTACATACAAATATCTATCTACTTTAAATACATATATACATACCATATATAGTCTGATACTCACAAATAACGTGGCTTTCTACTGGTAAAAGAATTTTCGAAATCGGTTCAGCAGATCCAGAGATTATCATTAACCTACAAACTCAAACTCACAAAGTTTACCTCTTTATAATATTAGTATAGATCTAATGACTCCGTTTCGGCCCTGTACAATACCTACGCTATTTTTGTGGTACCTTGTACAAGGTAAAAAATCCTACATAGTATATAGTATATAGTGACACTCACAAATAACGTGGCTTTCTACTGGTAAAAGTATTTTCAAAATCGGTTCAGCAGATCCAGAGATTATCCCCTACAAACTCACAAAGTTTACCTCTTTATAATATTAGTATAGATCTAATGACCCCGTTTCGGCCCTGTACAATACCTACACTATTTTTGTGGTACCTTGTACAAGGTAAAAAATCCTACATAGTATATAGTATATAGTGACACTCACAAATAACGTGGCTTTCTACTGGTAAAAGAATTTTCAAAATCGGTTCTGCAGATACAGAGATTATCCCCTACAAACTCACAAAGTTTACCTCTTTATAATATTAGTATAGATCTAATGACTCCGTTTCGGCCCTGTACAATACCTACGCTTTTTTTGGGTACCTTGTACAAGGCAAAAAATCCTACATAGTAGGCAGAACTTTACCGAGTTTACCAACGACTCTACATAAGTACCAGCTTTGTCTTACTAAAAGACAGAAAATGAGGGTAGATCGGTATATCTGCTCATAAAAACGAACTCGCAGTGTCTTCAGTTATTCCGTGATCATGGCGCATGAAACTGTGCCGAAATATTGGAAAACTCAAAAATCAAATCATGGTAAATATCCCGTTTTAAATGACTTTAGTGTTAATAACCATGATAGTTTTAGAAGTTTTATTGTCTTACTTTGTATTTAATCTATATATATAAAAGAAAGTCGTGTTTGTTACAACACTTATAACTCGAGAACGGCTGGACCGATTTAGCTGATAATTGGTGGAGAGGTAGCTTAGACCCAGGAGTCTAACATAGGATACTTTTTATCATTTAAACAATTTGACACATAGATTTCCACGGGGGCGAAGCCGCGGGGCGCAGCTAGTTATACATAAATACAAAAGTTTATTTAAGTTTTCTCTAAAGTTCAAACTCACTTTTTCCAAACAAACCTCAACTAAATAACTGCAAACCTTCTTCATAAAAGAGCATTCACACATTCCACATCTCATCCACAATACTCTCACCCTTAACGCTATAGGCTTAAGGTTTATTTTCTATTAGCAGTACAGGCGACCTTTAAGGCCGATGTTCCGATAGGGTCAACTCACGACAACTCGCTCCTGTGCTATGCTATACGATGGTTTACTATCACCCTTAACTAGTAAAGATAAGGTTTATTTTCCATTGGCAGTGCCAACTCACGAGACACCCGCTCCTGGGCTATTCATGACTTTGTATCACGACTTCTCAATGTGTATGGGCGTGGATGTTGAGCTTTCATTACAGGTGTTAGCGGGTTATCTACGAACCTTATTTGTGTTGGAAGAACACCAACGTGCTTGGTGAGACGTGGAACGCGCTATTCGAACTCGCACTCATCCGAAGACGTCCCTCGTTAAGGGATAAAACGTTGGTGTTCTCCCAACATAAATAAGGTTCGTAGTTAACCCGCTAGAGCTAGAAACTAGAAATACTATGACATTATATTGACGATTACCTCTGTGGTCCGGAGGGCAAAGGTCTGCTTACGACAGAGGAGGTTGCGGGTTCGATTCCCGCCTCAGGACAATTGTGTGTACGATCTGCAGATATTTTTCCGGGTCGTTAAATATGTATACTAAAAAATATATCTCTATGTAATATACATATATAGTATTAAGCAAAAACAGGTATTAAGTATATCAGTCTTCTAGTACCCATCACGCAAGCTCTGCTTAGCTTTGGGCTAGATGATGCTGTGTGGATTGTCCAGCATTATTTTTATTTTATTTATTTGACACCTGGGAGTAAAAAACATCAAACAGCTAAGCAAAAAGCGAAAGTTTAGATTATTTCCATATGTTACCTAGTTATCAGGTGATCAGATATTTAAAATTCGAATCTGCAAACGAATCAATCCGTATTCTAAATAATTCGAATCTTAAATTATAGAACGTCAGAGACGAGATTAGAAAACGAGTAATTGTAAATATTATGGACGGTCAACGACACAGAAATAAAAGGTAGGATGGCCTTGTTATTCCGTCCTTGGCGGTACAGTCGGCCTAAGATGAACCTATCCATCCGTCCATGGATAAATAAATTATTAATAAATCTCGGTTTCCACAGAAGACCAGCGCTATAGTATGATCTGCTATTATGTAGCACATGTAGAGACCGATTTTGTTAGACTCTCTGTTAATTTATATGTTTTTTTATTTGTCTCTGTTGTGCCAAAATATTTTTTAAATAATGCTGGAAAATTCCAACACAAATCCGAAACAAATACCTGACAGAACGTATAAACTTTGTCCCGAGGCGCGAATCGAACCCAAAACCACCTACAGGCGGACCTTCGTCCACCGCGCCACAGAGGTAGACCTATTGTAAATAATTGTTTGCCTTGTTTGGTACATCCAGCCATTAGGCAATGTGAGATTAATGAATTTAACTTATCAGGCATATTACTTTTAGATATCCATGTTAGGCATTTTGCTACAAAGGCTAAAAGCGTTTTAGATGACCCGCTCATGAGCGCCTTGGGCGTATAATATGCACTAAAGAAGTGAGCTACGCAGTACCTACAACTTGTTATTGTAGCTGACTGTACCTAGTTTACATAAATAAATGGCAATACTTCTAAATTCAAATAACTAAACCAAAACACACTATACCTACTTCTATACAAAATCCTATTCACTAATGTGATTAATTTAAAAATCGAATCTTCATCCAATTTAGATTCCAATAATTAAGTAATGCGAATTTTAGAATATTGATCGTGAAGACAGATTAGAAAACTACAAATAAAATAAATAAATAATGCTGGACAATTCACACAGCATTATCTAGCCCCATGGTAAGCAGAGCTTGTGTTATGGGTACTAGATAACTGATATACCTACATAATACAATATATTACATAGATAGATATTTTTTTATTATAGGTACATAGAAAACGACCTGAACACCCGGAACAAATATCTGCAGATCGTACACACAATTGTTCCGAGGCGGGAATCGAACCCGCATCCTCCTGCGTCGCAGGCGGACCTTCGCCCACCGCGCCACATCGGTCGTACAAAAATATGTATTGTATATATTTTTTAGGTGTCTAAGTAAAAAAAGTTACGCTAAAATAATAGTAAAATCCATAATAGGAATTGTTGTTATTGTAGAATAGAGATTAATAGATATAATCTCTGTGGATTCATCATTAATCATCATTAATGCCCTGTCTTCAGTTTGACGCATCAAGCATCTCCCTGCAGGTTGTCATCCCACCTGGCCGGAGGGCATCCTACACTACGTTTGCCGAGACACATTCTCCACTCAAGACCACGTTTACCCCAGCGGTTGTCGGTTCTTCACGAGGTATTGCTGGCCCACTTCAGCTTGCTAATTCTTAGAGCTATGTCGATAACTTTGGTTCTCTGTCGGATGATTTCATTACGAATCCTATCCTTCAGAGAGACCCCGAGCCTATATTGGATAGGTCTTTCTTTCTAATATGATCTATTTAATTAATCGTAATAAGTTATCTACCCTATTTTACTAAAAACCCTAGTTTTTCTGTTATGTTTCGTTAGTGGGCAAAAATAAAAAGGCGGCCAAAAACATATCGTCGCCTAGCAAACAACTCCGCGCGAGCCGAAATTTGGCGGATTCGACATATTAATGCCATTGGATGCAGTTTTTCGCGCGATTTCTTTTTAACAATGTGTGACGAAGATACATCAGATGAAGACGTCGTTTTTTGCATTTGACGAATACAGGCCTTAAAATCACTAACAAGCGAAAATGCATAGGTAAGTACCAAAATGAAAAATTATGGAAAAAATATTTAACTTGGTAAAAATAATTGGTTTAAATTATAGTTTTTAAATTTTTTACATACTCTGTATGACAATGCTGATCGCTAGTCTTGGATCACAAATAAATTAATTGAATAAATTGAGTAGCTATGTATCTTCTAGCATATAAGGTAGACAATATATGTGTGTATGGAGTCAAATGTTCTCTAAAGCCCTAGTCACGAGCTAGCGTCTATTTCCAGTGCAGCGAGGTCTCCAAACCTGAAATGCTTCTTTACTTCGAATACAATTATCACATTCCGAATGCCTAAATCCGTGAAGGAAGCATGATAGGGGACTACTCAGAAATCCTGTGTGTTGCCAAATTGATACGGACGCAAAAACGGGACAGATAAAACTTTTTTCATATAGGTATCGCAAGTTGCTTTGCTTATTCTAATTATAAAATTATGTTAGAATATTTTTCCCTTATGTACCAACTTTTACAATTAAACAGGATTAATTTGGATAGAGAAGGAATTTTCCTGTGCACCAATGTGAATATGCACCTGAAAATAACTTGCCAAAATCCTCCATATCTAAGTACCTAAAGCTACAATAGGCATCCTTGCAAATATTTCAGAAACGGTTCTTAAATGTTTCAGTATTTGACGGCCTACCCTAAACAACAATATTGTCACTTGTGTGTCGTTTTTTATTTCCAGCAAAATGATTGTCTCTTAAAGACGCCTTTATAGACAACAACACTTGCAGCAAAATAGTTTCTGAGTATCACAAAGAGACGGAATTCCATTGCTGCCTTCACCTAACCTAGCTTTATATCTTGCTGTATAGATTGTTTACAAAGTCGCATTCGGTTGCATAGCTCTCTCTCAAAAAGCTCGCTCTCAAAACGGACGCTTAGTATAAACGGAGTTCATGACAATAGTTTCTGAGTAGCGCTCAGAGCGAGGGGCGAAGGGACGCAAATTCCATTGCTGCCTTCACCTGACCTAGCTTCATGTCTCGCTCTATGGTTTGTTTACAAAGACACAAAAGGGGTCGATTATTACGCCGAGCGCGACCGCCTCGTGGCTTATCTAGCGACAAAGCCCACGAGTGGGCAAATCCGGTTGCAGATGATGAAGTAATAAGAACGTTTTCTTCTCGCATGACATTTTAATCAGAGAAAATAAAACAGACCAGAAAAACGACACCGGCAAGAGACCCCATAAAATACAGTACAATAAATATTTTCGGAAACCGTGCCAGTTAATATAAACGCAATAAAAACAAATTACGTTTGAAATCCGTAAGTGGACGCGAGCACGGGCCCCGATTCTGGGAGACTCAAGTTATTTTAAGTATCATATCGCAGTGTCGCAGCTTTCAACTTTATTGCGTCTTTAATATCTCTACAATACAATACGATTAAATTTATTACAATATTTTTTCCTTCAAAATTTTATTTTGTTTAACTCAGCTAGGTTTAACAGTCAACTGAGGTTATTTTTATTATCTGACTTGCTGCGCCCCGCGGCTTCGCTCGCGTGGAAATCTATGTGTCAAATGTTTCATTAACGTTCCTCTTGAATCACTCTATCTATTAAAAATCACATCAAAATCCGTTGCGTAGTTTTTAAACTCAAAGCATACAGGGACAGACAGACAGCGGGAAGCGACTTTGTTTTATACTATGTATGTATCGAATATATTGTATGTATCGAAATCTTTGTTCCACAGTCAGATCCAGAATTGGGGCCTGCTTATAAATCTTCCCTGTCTCCGACCTTGATTACCGGCAACCGGTTGTTAGTTTATTTAGAGTTAGCTATGCAGATAACTTTAAATAAAGATTATCATTATTTGACGCTACCTGATACTGCTTGCCCGTGGCTTCACTTGGAAATAAGGAGAATGGAAATTTTGGAAACACTGATGTTTGGTATAGTCCAGTATTGCATGGTATGGTCCATACCATGCATACCCATTGAATAGACCTTTCAACGTTTCCATAGAAACAACCCGTGCGAAGCCGCGGGTATAAAGTAGTAATGAATAATCAATGTTTCGTGTTTTAGTAATTTCTTTTTAATAATTTATTAATTTTCAATAATTTATAACAACTCCTGCGAAAACTAATTTTTTAATAATTTATAATTATAACAACTCCTGCCAAAACCAAAAATCTTTGAAACCATCGATATAATCAAAAAATCTTTGAAAATATAATAATTCTAAGAACAGAAACCATAAGATACAGACTACAGCCATCTGCTGTCCGCCATGTGTCCAGTAATGTTTAAAAACCGGCATAGACAATAGAACGAGAGATTTATCATAACATCTGGCCCTCGGCCCTTACCTGGTAGGTGTGAAGGGATGGGCCACGGTAATTATTGCCCTAGTTAGGGCAGTTTATGAGGAACTGATGCTTTTGTAAAAGAGGTCAGTATCCATCTCGGATGGGCAGCGTTCGAGAAGCTTCGCTATCACTACATAGTATAAAACAAAGTCGCTTCCCGCTGTCTGTCTGTCCCTATGTAACGTAGTTTTAAAGATCTAAGCATACTTAGATCTCTAAAACTACGAAACGGTTTTTTTTTTTAACCTATAGAGTGAGTATAAAACAAAGTCGCTTCCCGCTGTCTGTCCGTCCCTATGTAACGTAGTTTTAAAGATCTAAGCATACTTAGATCTCTAAAACTACGAAACGGTTTTTTTTTTTAACATATAAAGTGAGTATAAAACCAAGTCGCTTCCCGCTATCTATCTGTCCCTATGTAACGTAGTTTTAAAGATCTAAGCATACTTAGGTCTCTAAAACTACGAAACGGATTTTGTTTTTTTTTTATATATAGAGTGAGTATAAAACCAAGTCGCTTCTCGCTATCTACCTGTCCCTATGTAACGTAGTTTTAAAGATCTAAGCATACTTAGATCTCTAAAACTACGAAACGGATTTTGTTTTTTTTTTATATATAGAGTGAGTATAAAACCAAGTCGCTTCCCGCTATCTATCTGTCCCTATGTAACGTAGTTTTAAAGATCTAAGCATACTTAGATCTCTAAAACTACGAAACGGATTTTGTTTTTTTTATATATAGAGTGATTATAAAACCAAGTCGCTTCCCGCTATCTATCTGTCCCTATGTAACGTAGTTTTAAAGATCTAAGCATACTTAAATCTCTAAAACTACGAAACCGTTTTTTTTTTTTTTTAATATATAGAGTGAGTATAAAACCAAGTCGCTTCCCGCTATCTGTCCCTATGTATGCTTAGATCTTTAAAACTACGCAACGGATTTTGTATTAAAGTATGTATGTATGACTGTTAAAAAAAAAATCTTTATTGCATTAAAAGTACATGATACTTATTTAGGGCTCTCATTACCAATATAAGTTATTCTGAGAATAACTTGTGGTTTGGTAGTGAGTGCTTCCCTTTACAATTAGTACTGTGAACCGTAGAATAAGTTAAATAAGATCTCTTACTTTTCTAAAGTCTGAAATAAATGATTTATTATTATTATATTTGGTCCGGGTGTTCTGGTCGTTATCTATGTTTAATAATAATATCTATCGATGAAATGTTTTGTATTATGTATAACAGTCATCTAATAAAAACAGAGCTTTTGTGGGTACATAAGCTCTGTTTAGCTTGGGGCTAGGCCGTTGCTGTGTGGACTGTCCAGCATTATTATTTATTTAATGTCACAATATCAACTTAATAATTCCCACACAGGCCCAGCCTAGTGTGGGAATCATTAGCACTTTTGTTAATTAATTCTGTCTACTTAAACCATACCAAATCTGTATTAACTTTAGTTCTGTTGTCTGTGGATGTAGTAATAAACATATATTTATTTATTTATTTAAGAAACAAAATCCACAGCCTTTAAAACTAATATTAACATACTTAATTACTAAACTTAAGGCCAAAAAAGGATTTACTTTTTATAAAATAAAAAAATGACTATCACTATAAATCAAATTAATAAACGCTAAAACAATTTGAATGACATAAGAAAAAAAGAGTATAAACTAAATTTAAAAAATAAAGAAACATGAATTGATTTTTCATTTTCAATGTTATCATATCAGTGTAGACATTAAAAATACTAACTATAAAACAAAACGTAATATTTATAGAAGTCAACAAAAAATGTGGCAACAAACATAGCTGGTCTATCGATAATGACATAATGAAAACAAATGGTGAGCTCGCTTTGATAAATTTCAATCCCAAACATTTTAACTATTTTATCTTTCACATTTTTTTTATATCCGTTTAATCAATAGTTGATATATTTACATTCGAAGCATTCCGTAAAAATAAAATGTAAGATTTTGTTGATAGATAAAATAATATAAACTCTCCCACACTTAAAATGCAAAATACGAAAATAGGAAAAGCATAAATGCTACACGAACTTACTGAACGTAAGGTAGCATAAAAGAAAAAGTCAAATGACCAACTATACTATTGACCCACATTATTGTGCTAAACAGTTAACACTTTGAGTGCTGAAAACGCACAGTATGAGTTTTCTACAAGTGACTAATATGCGTAAATCCACACTAGCGCAGCGGCTGAGAAAATACAGATCTTTGTGACTCAGTAGAGCTGTAATATTTTTCGAACGAAACGCATGTGCGGCGCAACACAACCGCTGTGTAGAGCGGCAGCACGAATTTTTTAGGTAAAAAAAAAAAACGCAGTCGTCGAAAAAAAACCGCAGTCACAGTGTTAAGTAAAAACAAGTCGCACAAATTACCACTTTGTAATTTGATTTGCTGTGTGTTCGTTTGTCTTTATTTGGTTCAATTATGAATCATGTGTCAAATTGTTTCTCTCGTGCATTAGCGGTGGTATTGGACAATACTGTGTCATCAACATCATCAAGGCACCCTTTGGGCACGGTCGTATTAAAAAGTATATTAAACTCACTTTTAATAACTTTAATGCCTACTATTAATGAGATTATTAGCACGTCAGATTTTGCTTTCAATTTGAATGTACCTACCGTAATAATAATTAATAAAACTTTTGGTATAAACTAAGTTAGTAAACGATCTCTGTGGCGCGGCGGGCGAAAGTCCGCATGCGACGCAGAAGGTTGCGGGTTTGATTCCCGCCTTCGGACAAATGTTTGTACGATCTGCATGTATTTGTTTCGGGTGTTCTGAGTGTTTTCTATGTTATGACAAAATTATCTATGTAATGTTTTCTTTAAACACTTTGACTGCGATTTTTTTTCGACGACTGCGATCTTTGTTTTAACCTAAAAAATTCGTACTGACGCTCTACACAGCGGTTGTGTTGCGCCGCACATGCGTTTCGTTCGAAAAATATTACGGCTGTGCTGAGTCACGCAGATCTGTATTTTCTCAGCCGCTGCGCTAGTGTGGATTTACGCATATAAGTCAATTGTAGAAAACACATACCGTGTGATTTCAGCACTCAAAGTGTTAAGTATATCAGTCCAATTTAAGTATATGCGGCCTGCTCTGCGTAGCTTAGGGCTAGATGCTGCTGTGTGGATTGTCAAGCATTATTTATTTATTTAGATTTTTTTTAATTTCTAAGATTTTTGCTAACTAAGTACTGGGCATAACGGTTTAGTACTATCTAATTGCTGTGTTGTTGTTTAAATGAATGATGTAAATTGAGAGAAAAAGCGCGTAGAATATGTTTCGTCAACAAAACACGTATGCCTCGTTCAGACTAGGCTAGTAATTTAGTAGAGTAGCGAGTAATAGCATCGCATTCGGACTCAGCTTTGCGCTAATATTCTGGCAGTTTGTAGAGCCGGTGCTACATTTACAAGACATAAAATGTCAGCAGCACATTTTTATGTTAATATCATTAATAAAGGTCATGTTTATTGTTTATCAGTAATCTATTTTTGCTACTGGCAATGTGTGATATAATTTATTGATTTCGTAATTAAATAAATAAATAATGCTGGACAGTTCACACAGCATTATCTAGCCCCATGGTAAGCAGAGCTTGTGTTATGGGTACTAGATAACTGATATAATTATATAATACAATATATTACATAGATATATATTTTTATTAAACGACCAGAAGAACACCCGGAACAAATATCTGCAGATCGTACACACAATTGTTCCGAGGTGGAAATCGAACCCGCAACCTCCTGCGTCGCAGGCGGACCTTCGCCCACCGCGCCACATCGGTCGTCAATGTCGTTTTGTATTTTGTTTGCTTATTCTGTGAAATTTATTGTGTTAAACTGAAGGTAATATTTGTTCTTCCGGAGAATAATATGTATATTTTAATTAGGAACGTTTTTGTGTTTTATATTTTACAAATTCATAAATTAATATAATGCGGACAGATCCACATGTCACACAATCTCCAACGATCCTATCCATCCACGGTTGTCTGGTAGAGATCGCTCTTGAGCGATAAGACCGCCAAATTGTAACCTATTTTGTATTTTTATCTTGTTTGTTTTATGTTTTAAGTGTGCAATAAAAGAATTATTTTTATTTAAACTTTATTGCACTATTAAAGGTACAAAGGGTGGGCTTAATGCCGAGGCATTTTCTACCTGCCAACCAGGAAACACATGTTTTGAATAAAAGGGTTGGCGTGCTAACATAACATCTAAATATAACTATGTTTATGACATTTTATATATATATCTAAAATACATATTATATTATACATATCTATATACCTAAAGAAAAACATCTAAAACAATAAATATATAGTTACAAATATAGCATAAGTATCAACTAGGAGAATTATATATATATAAATAAAACCAAATGAAGTGCAGTTATATATATTTTGACAAATTCTATTAATCAATACAATTTCACGTTCCTACAGCAATTAAAAATACCAAAACGTATCTAAACACTCTATAAACTGCACCCTTATATCCTTTTGATATATCACCTCATTTATATGATGAATTTCTAACCATTATCAATCGATTAATAATATGTAATATACTAATATATCGTTCTCGTTACGTAACAAATTACAAAAAGAAAACTTTGAATTTAAAACAACTGCCAAACAGATGCTGGCAAAATGGCGAAAAAGATGTCGATTAACTTGAAAATAAATGGCGCGTGCGCACCTAACATACGGTGCAACATGGACAACCCGCCATGACAGTTTTATGTCATCTTTTAACTGGCTTCGGATAAAATATAAGTCAGTGGACTTACTGACTACTAACTTATCTGTGCTTAACACTTTGACTGCGATTTTTTTTCGACGACTGCGATCTTTTTTTTAACCTAAAAAATTCGTGCTGCCGCTCTACACAGCAGTTGTGTTGCGCCGCACATGCGTTTCGTTCGAAAAATATTACGGCTATGCTGAGTCACACAGATCTGTATTTTCTCAGCCGCTGCGCTAGTGTGGATTTACTCATGTTAGTCACCTGTAGAAAACACATACCGTGTGATTTCAGCAATCAAAGTGTAAAGACCTTACCTCCTGTAGTTTTTTAGTTGAAAAAAATGGCAGGCATTACATTATTTTGATTTATGCTAGTTTTAAGGTGCAAATTTATATGAACCGTAGAATAAGTAATATAAGATCTGTAACTTTTCTATCGTAGTCTAAAATTATTGATTATTCATATTACCTGTAATGTCGAAATAGTTCATATAGAAAAACCACATTATACATAATATAAAACAAAGTCGCTTCCCGCTGTCTGTCTGTCCCTATGTATGCTTAGATCTTTAAAACAACGTAACGGATTTAGATGCGGTTTCTTTAAAGAGATAGAGTGATTCAAGAGGAATGTTTATAAACCATTTGACACATAGATATCCACGTGGGCGAAGCCGCGGGGCGCAGGTAGTATATCTATACACATATTATATACAAACATTATAGCATACTATACACCAGTGGCGACCGACCCAAAGTAGAGCAAAATAAATGTATACCCACAATACCTTTGTTGTATGTTTTATCTAGACATCGCAGTAGGTAAAAGAAAGAAGGAAAATATATTTATTGATTCACTGAAGTAGGTACAACTTGTTACTACATATTATAAAATAAATAAAAACGTATAAGTTCATAATAAAAATTAACTACTTATCTATAAAAAAAAGCAACAAGCGACTCTACAAAGCGAACCAATAGGGTCTGTCTCAGCATAATGTTGCTCTACTTCTCCACAAGAAGGAGAGCAACGCTAGGTACTGAGATATATCTCGTCAGCTTGCTGTCGTAAATTGACACAACGGAAATATATATTTTATCTCATATATTAATATGATTAAGTTTCAACAACCCGCTGGGCCAAAGTATGTTGACAACCGATTTGAACACAACATTCGTACCTCCATGTTTTAATTACAAAAAATATATGTATCACCTGTCGATCTGATGGTGTAGATTAAACCCTAAATTTGCCTTCTCAAAACCATTTGTAATTCCTTTAATTATTTAACCGATTAGATTACAGCGAGGAAGACATTATATGATATATTAAATATAATATTAATAAATATATGTCAGTGAGTGTTTTTTTATGTGTAATTAAGATTATTACCGCGACCAAAATACTAATAAAATAGTATAACGAAATAACGGAGTTTGGACCTTGATAAGACAATTTAAAGATGACATTTCCTTGACTTGTTATTGAATAAATAGGTCATATTTCATATAAAAAGATTAGAACTGCTACTGGTGATCCCATTAAAGCAGTTTCTCGTTTATTTTTCTAATTAGAAATAATTATCATTACGTGCTTATAGTGCGTTTATGGAATAGTCGAGATTTTAATCTAGGAATGTATTGCGATTTTTTTATTAACATTTTTAGTGTTTACGTACCTTGGTTACAAATTATACTGTTGCTACAATTTATTATGTCTTATCTAACTAGTGAAGAGATAACTGTGGAAATATACCAAAATAAAATAGATATCAACAAAAACTGATTTCATCATCAGCCTATCTTAGTCCACTGCTGGACATAGGTCTCCCCCAATGAGCGCTACTGCGCCCTGTCTTCAGCTTGACGCATCCAGCATCTACCTGCAGTCTTTCGCATCTCGTCAAACGTAATGTAGGACGCCCTCCGACCAGGTGGGATGACGACCTGTGAAAGACTGCAGGCAGATGCTGGATGCGTCATTTCAGCTTGACGCACAAGGCGCTATGGCGCTTATTGGAAGAGGCCTATGTCTAGCAGTGGACTGCTATAGGCTGGTGATGATGATGATGAATACAATACAAAAATACCTACTTTATTGTTCGCCAGATACATTACAAAAAAAATACATTACTTATGATCAGTACAATGGACGGCCTTATCGCTTAGAAGGTATATGATGACATCGCTGATTGAATACGAGATGATTGCTAAGCGGACGAGTCAGTAATAAAATGACTTTTAACGGCACTGTAAGAACTTCCGGCGCCGAACCTGATAATTTGCGATTTTATCAATTTTCTCGTGAGTCCATAACCGTGTTTGAAGTTAATTGCCCGTTAACAATTACCCTGTTGCCGAAAAAGCTTAACGAATATTTGAAACAGTTAATAAATTTTGCACTTTTGGGAAAATTTTGTGTTTTTTGAGATACCTATTTATATTGTACTAGCTGCACCCCGCAGTTCCGCGTGGTGATAGATATTTTGGATAATATACAATATATCTTTATGATATAAGCCTGTGTGTAATTCTGATGTACATATATTATTGTAAAGTTTCATTAAAATCCATTCAGTAGTTTTTACGTGGAAAAGTAAAAATCATCCATCTATGCTTACAAACTTTCGCGTTTATAATATTAGTAGTAGGATTTTTTTCCTCGTATAAATCATCTTTTGCGTGTGAATTAAGTTCATTTGGGCTCATTGTTAAATTTACTTAAACATTAATAAAACGGTGTGCTCAAGATTTTAAGATGTCGGGACCATGCCTCAAAACAGATACTCAAACTAAAAAAACTAACAACATCACATCCTGATAGACGCAAAGCAAAGGTGTTCATTTTTTTTATTCCAAACGTCTTCAAGGTCTACCATACATCTGCCCTCACAGCGCGTCTTTTAAAAACAGTAAAAAACCACACATCTGCATAAAATTGATAGCAAAAACTTGACCTACTTACCTCGGAAGAACTAACTTTTTTACATTTTTAATTTTGAATTTGAAAGAATATCGTGTTCTATTCACGCTGAAACAAAAACGATTCCCCGATTTTCGACTTTATGACTTAGCCAATACGATTGACGTTTTTATTTTTGTTTTATTATATTGGTAGGTTGAAAAAGGTGCCAATTTCCGTTTGGTTCATACATCCGTTCTTAAAAATCGGCAGTAAGTGATTAGTATCGAGTGTTCTTTGTTTTTTGGTTGTTTTTTGACTATTTTGTCGTTTGTAGGCAATTTATCAAGTTACGGACAGGCAGATGGCTGTGAGCGTGATTGAATTGTTTGCATGCGTTGAAATGGATATTGGATACTAACTGATAACCAAAAAAGTTAAAAGAAAATTCACAAGCACAAACATTGTACAATACAACTTAAACGAACGTAAAAAAATCTGATAAGTATATAAAATTTTCGTGTCACAGTATTTGGAACAAAACTCCTCCGAAACGGCTTGACCGATTCTTATCAAATGTGTGTGTGCATATTCGGTAGGTACAAGATCGTAAACAATAATTCAAACCACATTTCATATTTCTCTAATTTCCACGCGGGTGAAGCCGCGGGGCGCAGCTAGTTAAACGATAATATGTATATACCGAAGAGATAAGAATTAGCACGACTAGTTCTATAAAAATCTTAATTACGGCGTACCAACATAATGAATGAATAACTTCTCATACAAAAAAATTAAACCAGTATCTACTGTATCCTTCCAAAAATCGTACAAAGACACTTGTACCAAAGGAAGTCAATATAACAGTACGTTTCCGATTCGTACAATAATTCCCGCCCACATCCTCTTTCCCACCGGTGTGGTGGTATAACATTTAATTGAGTTTTTTGCGCACCTTTCTTGCTACTTGTCGCCAAAAACAGAAACACCTTGTAGGATCCCGCAAACTCTTTGGGAGATGGACAATTTGGACTGTGGTCCAAATAATATCTGTGATGATAATAATAGCGATTTTTTACATGAACAATCCCAAAAATATGTAATTATGTATATAAATAACAATGGAAAACATTCGGGCTTTCAATCAAAGGTAGATTACGTAATTTATTAAAATATTTTTATATCATTTATAATATTATCAGAAATATCTATTAATTGTTGATTATTCTAAACCAGGTCCTTGAATATTTTTAAACTTCGCGATCAGAAAACTTAATTACAAGTACTATTTTAACTTATATAGTGTTTATTTACCTATTATGACCACGACAGTGTGTAAATCTTTTAAAACGTCGCGAAAAATAGCTAAATAAACGCGATAAATACACGTTGAAATAATATTTGTACCTATGTCCTTGTTTCTTAAAATGTTCGTCGAGTAATTGATTTCAGAGCTCAGTGCCGACTTTCGCACTTTGCCGACTTCTGCAGTATTCAATACAGATAATAGCGGAGTGCCGATTTTACGAAATTTCTATACAATTAATAGTTTTGATTAAAATGACTGAGGAAAAAAACATTGAAAGAAACTATGGATGAGCGACCTCTATTGGTACCGCTCGTCGCCCATACCTTGTACCAGGACAACAGAAGATCAGCAGATGTGTTGAAACCCGTTAGGTGCTTGTGTGATAACACTACCTCTCGTTTGTCTGCATCTGTTCCTAATACTCCTTTATTTTTATTGTTTTGTATGCTTTTTGAGGCGACGTGGAAGGCCCAGGATGAGATGGCGCGACGAGCTCGAGGTATATCTTCCATCATGGCCTGTTGCAGCGTTGGATCGCGAGGAGTGGAAGGAGAAAAGGGAGGCCTTTGCCCAGCAGTGGGACAGTAATGGCTTAAAATAAAATAAATAAATAAATAATGCTTTTTGAGCTTCAATACACTATCATTATGGGTTTCTCTATACTATAGTTTGAACTAAACTACATAAATATGCTATAGAGTCTATAGCATACTTATGTAGTTTAGGTCAAACTTTCTTTAAACCACATGTTTTAAGTTTATATAATGCTAAATAATGCCGGACTACTATATGAGATGTCCGGCATTATTTATTATTATTATTATTTCTGAATTTTAGGAAATAATAATAATAATAAACAACAAATATGTATAATAAATAAAATTATTTCCTGTTGTGGCAGTTTGATTCAGTCAAGTAACTATTTTATTTTCTTAAGATTGTAAAAATAAATAGTTACCTACTTAATTTTCTTCAAATTTCATGTTTTCTTTCCATAACTTGCCATTGTTTTCTACGTTAACTTTCGTAATGCGCATAATTAACTATTCTATGAACATGCAATAATTTTGTACTTCGTATTGCAAAATTCACACTAGCTACATCAACTTGTAATTTCCTTTCATCTTCCTCGTTGCTCAAAACAATGACGTCACCACAATAAATTTCGTTGTACCTAAGAAAGAATATACATAGGTTAGTATCGTGTTAACTAAATAAAAATTTAATTAGACTTTATGTAAACGTAACATAAAGTCTAATTACATTTTTATGTGCTGTGATTGGACGTTTGGCAAACAAACAGCTGTTTTGGATGAGACAAGACGAAGATTTAGAGAGGACATTCTAGACATAGATCGATAGATAAGTATCGTTTATAGTCAAAAAGATTACATGTTCTTAGTATATCCTACTAATATTATAAACGCGAAAGTTTGTAAGTATGGATGGATGAATGAATGTTTGTTATTCTTTCACGTAAAAACTACTGAATGGATTATAATAAAAATTTACAATAATATAGTTTATACACCAGAATAACACATAGGCTACAATTTAAAAGATACATATATTGTATAGTATCCAAAATATCTATCACCACGCGGGTGAAACCGCGGGGCACAGCTAATCATCTATAACGGTACCTATATTTATCATGACTCGATTTTGAGTTTTCCATTATTTCTATTAAATACCGCGTTATAAATGATTTTTGTGTTAATAACCATGATATTTTCAAAGGTTTTAATCCACACTAAGTTCTCCATAGAGCTGGGGCCATGTGTTTTGACTTTATTTACTTCGCCAATAGTCTTATACATCTGTCCGAGTTTTTATTTGTTTTTATTTTAAGATTTATTGAGATTGTCGGTAGTGTCTTTGTTGCAACGTCGCAACTGCTCTTCAATCATCTGTCTATTGTTTAAATGAAGATCAAAGTAGCTTAAGTTATTTATTAGGGACATAGTTTTATTTGTCAAGGTTGGTACCTATCTGTTTTTATATTTTGAATATAAATTTTATTCTAAATAGGTATTAATAAAATACAAACCTATATTAATACCTCATTATCAGCCTATAGCAGTCCACTGCTGGACATAGGCCTCCCCCAATAAGCACCATATCGCCCTGTCTTCAGCTTGCCGCATCCAGCATCTACCTGCAGATCGTCATCCACCTGGCTGGAGGGCGTCTTACACTACGTTTGCCGAGTCGCGGTCTTAACTCAAGAACACGTTTACTCCAGCGGTTGTCGGTTCGCGATATATGGACGGCCCACTGCCACATCAGCTTTATGATATCCACGATGTGAAAAGGACATCGCGCTATCTTTTAATAATTTACCATATAATAATAATGGGATATGTTTCGTCTTCAATTGAAGCCCCATTTAATTCCCCAAGGTCAAACTAGATAGCTCATCAACTGTCCGTCCATATTCGCCCTTAAACATAACGGGTACAAATTATATATGAGTTGTCTTTTCCTTGGGGCTATTCCGACTTCGCCACGTGTCCGAAGATATCCGACAACACCCGACCGATTCCGAAGACGTTGCCAAAACAAACCTATAGCTGGACAATATACAGCTCTTTGTTACTGATATAAAGCTTAATTTAACTTGAATATAGGTGACAGTAAGCCTCGGAGGTATAAGCAGATGTGCTTCTCACAGTTTTCGTAACCTTTATGGATTTTTTTTTCTAAAGAAAGGCATGTGCTGACGCCAGGTAAAGGAAGATACAGCTGTCTTTCTTGAGTTTTGGTCAGTTCAGTTCCTTTATTATTTTTGTCATGGTTCGGTGGAATTAAATTAGGCAGGCATCCTCATTAGTTATAATAATAATAAAAAAAAAAAAAAAAAAAAAAAAAAATATGACACCGCCCGTGACAGACGTCTTTTTGTGAAAATTTTTACATTTATTTATATTTCTATTTAATTATGTCGGTGAACATGAAAAAATGATCACAAGAGCGCGTACAAGGGCGGCACAAGCGCACAAACCACCACCACCGCAGCCCGCTTCGGCTAGCTCCACATCCTCGTCTTCAGATGAAGAGGAATTTAGAACGCCGCCTGAGACGAGTGATGTGTTGAGCAGCGAAGACGAGCTGCCACCGTCGCCTCGACCGCCGCGAACATCTGTGCGGCGAGGCCGACCCCCACTATCAGCTGGCTTGGGACCTGCAGGACGCACAGCCCCGCGACCGGCCCCCGCCGCTGATGGAAGAGTGCGGCGCATGAAATGGACAACAGAAATAAACGAGAACGTCATGCGCGCGTACTATAGGGCTACAGAGGGTGGAACTAACCTGACCGCATACCGATCCAAGATACTGCCGTTACTCATCGCATGCGACACCCTCGATCTTCGGTAATGAGATTGTATATCCCACGGAAATGTGGTGGTCGTGGCTTTTTAAACGCCAAGACTCTACACAACCGTGAGGTATGCAATCTCAGAAATCACTTTTTACAAGTTGAATACCAGATGCATCGCGATGTGGTTGCAGTAGATAAGAACCTTACCCCTCTTTCCTTGGCTAACGAGAACTGGCGCAAACCTGTGGTGATGAGCATCCAGGACCGGAAGACTATATGGGAGAGCAAAGAGCTGCATGGGAGATTCTACAAGGTTCTCACAGGACCTGATGTAGATCTCCTAAGCTCAGTGAACTGGCTACGCTTTGGTGACCTCTTTGGGGAAACCGAAGGTTTTGTCTGTGCAATTATGGACGAGGTGGTAAAGACGAACAATTATCGAAAGTATATCATGAAAGACGGCACGATCGATATTTGTCGAGCGTGTCATCTTCCTGGGGAGACCCTCCGTCATATACTTTCGGGTTGTTCGCACCTTGCTAACTCTCAGTACTTGCACAGACACAACCAAGTAGCCAAAATTATACACCAGCAACTTGCTCTCCGATACGGCCTTACTGGTCCTGAAGTTCCGTACTATAAGTACACACCGGCGCCAGTTCTTGAAAATGGCCGTGCCACGCTCTATTGGGACCGATCTATCATTACGGACAGGACTATTCTTGCGAATAAGCCTGATATTGTACTGATAGATCGGTTAGAACGGAGGGCGGTGCTCGCTGATGTCACCATACCGCATGATGCTAACCTCGTTAGAGCTGAGAAAGATAAACTTAGCAAATATCTTGACTTGGCTAACGAGGTTGTCAGCATGTGGGATGTAGATTCAGCGACCATAGTCCCGATAGTCGTTTCGGTTAACGGCGTAATAGCGAAGAGCCTCGATCAACACCTGAAGAGACTCTCGCTAGGAAGTTGGATCAAGGGCCAGATCCAGAAGGCGGTACTCTTGGACTCGGCACGTATCGTCAGGAAGTTCCTTTCTTTGCAGCCCTAGTCACCGGCCGCTTGAGCCTAGCTTCGCGGTCGGTGATCTACCGTTTTGATATATTTTTTACTGTAGAATAGTTTTATACAATTTTATTGTATTTTCTATAGTAAAAAATGTATTTTATACGAGAATTTTAATAAATGAGTGTATAATAATATAATTATAATAATGCTGGACAATTCACACAGTATTATCTAGCCCCATGGTAAGCAGAGCTTGTGTTATGGGTAATAGATAACTGATATACATAATACAATACATTAAATAGATATATATTTTTTATTATACATAGAAGACGACCAGAACACCCGCAACCGCAACAAATATCTGCAGATCGTACACACAATTGTTCCGCGGCCCGTCGGCTTCGCCCGGGTAGTCATTTGTTTCAGGCAATTATTAAATTTTTTCTCTTTTTTCTCTCCGTAACGAACCATCCTCGTTCTTCAAGAATATTCTAAAAAAATAATTAGCGAAATCGGTTCAGCTGCTCTCGAGATTTGCGCTTAGCAACACATTCACTGATTCATTACTTTATTATAGATTGGGTTCTGAAAATAAATAAAAAACTACGTTTTATATGTATAAAGTTGGCCCGAAGATTCGTATGAAAAAGCATTCAAAGAACTTACCGAAGATGCAGATTTTAGAGGTTATCTCTATTAAAGTGAAATCTTTGTAAATTCTGCTTTTTTCTTTTTTATTATATATTAGTTTCTGTATTGTATAATATATAGTATAATTTTTGTATTTGTTAGTAGGTACTTGCATATTCATATATCATAATATTTTTATTATCTATTGTTAGTTCTATTTATGTTAATTCAATGTACCTATGTGTAAGTTATAAGACTAAGCTATTTCTTAATTTTCATTTGTCCTCTGCAAGCAAGCAATCCCTTAGCTACTATATGCGAGGACACATAAATGGTTATTAGTTTTTATTTAAGTTATCTGTAAAGTGTGTAAAACTGTTTGTCTTCCAAATAAAGCAAAATAAAATAAAATAAAATAAAGCGCAAAATAACGCCCATTTCAAGGAGAATAGAGCAAAATATAATCCCTCTACATTTATATAGCTTTTTATAAACTTTCCAAATCGAAATGTTATCAATCACGCAAGTAACAATATCAAGAACCGTTATTTTGTCAATGTTTTAATATTAAGCTAACCGTGACAGTCTCCATTTAATACGTTTGAAATACAATCATTCGGCAAGAGTGTAGCAAGACATTCTAGGATCGTGTTTCAAGATTTTTATATAACTTTTTTGTGGATGAAAGCAATTTTAGTATTACGGTATTGAAATATTTAAACTGCTTGAAAGTAAAGTTTTCAAGTACATCCTACATCCAGAGATCGCTCATAGCGATAACGCCGCCTATTGCACATCATTTTCTGTATTTGTTTTTTCCTATCTTGTGTTATTGTTTTATTTGGCGTGCATTAAAGAGTAATTGTATTGCACTGTACCCATAATGAGATGACCTACGGAGCTGAGACGTGGACACTCACGGTATGGCTGGTCCACCAGTTCAAGGTCGCTCAGCGAGCTATGGAAAGAGCTATGCTCGGAGTTTCTGTGAAGTATAGGATTCGTAACGAATACATCCGAGAGAGAACCAAAGTTATCGACATAGCTCAAAGAGTTAGCAAGCTGAAGTAGCAGTGGGCCGGCCATATCTCACGAGAACCGACAACCGCTGGGGTAAACGTGTTCTTGAGTGGAGGCTGCCACTCTGCATACGAAGTGTAGGATGCCCTCCGGCTTGGTGGGATTACGACTTGCAAAAGACTGCAGTCAGATGCTGGATGCGGAAAGCTGAAGACAAAGCGCTATAGCGGGGGAGGCCTATGTCCAGCAGTGAAAAATAATAGCAAAATTTTATGCAAGGTCATTTCGATCAATGGATTCGACCAGCAAATTAGGCATTTTTCGGCAAAAGAATAACCATTTAAATATAAATTAAAGTTTAAGTACTTATAACACAAAATAACCCAATTAATTTAAAAAAATCAAATGGAAACCACTTTTTAGTATATTTTACGCATAGGTAGAAAACATGTTTTTTTCTCTTGGCACGTTCCAAATGTTGCCTAATAAAATTCCTTGTCTATTCCAAAGAAAAGAATACTAATACATTTTATGATACTTTATAACATACCTATAAAATAATATTACCAGAAACTAAGCTTTAACAACACTTCAAATAATAAGATATAATCATTAAAAAAGCTGGGTTTTTAAAAACTAGAATTAATTTTGACAGGTCAACTTTTCAGCATATTTTATGCATAGACAACCAGTTATTGACTTTCGGCACGTTCCAAATGTGACATAATTAATTGTAAAATGGCCTGTCTAGGCCAAAGATCCCCCATTTTATAATAATAAACTCTACAGTATGTCCTGAGATTTCACTTTATTTGTTTAGTAAAACAAAATAAGCACTTAGACAATAGACATGTCAAATTATATACTATACTCGTATATTATTATTATCAATTTGTATTTTGTATTTTGTGAAGAAGTGAAAAAGAAACCACTATTATATAAAGTACTTATAATATTACTTAAGTATCTGAAACATGTTGGCTTTTCCTATCTAAATCGAAATAAAATGCGATTTTAGATACATCTCAATATTTATTTACATGAACCATAATAAATAAATATAATTTTTAAATTTTCGTGTATTTAGCTAATTGAAAAAAGCAATGTTTATATGAAAAATTTGATCCTTATAATCGATTCTACCGATCGGTGAGATCGGATCTTCTATTCCTCTATGCGCCATGGCTTGGGGCATCCTGTAGATTGATATTCCTAATCAGAAACCATATGCTACTTTATAAACACTTTATATTCACATAAAATTAAAATAGGTGCCCTATTTTAAAAACCTGACGTAAAATTATTAACCAGTCAACTTTCCAGAATATTGAACGCATAGACAACATGTTTTTCTCTCGGCACGTACCGTACCAAATTTTACAGGCGACGACGACGGCAGCTGCGCACGCGTCAAGATCATTTTGCGAATTTTCGTTTCTTGGGAGACAGATGTCTATAACTCCGCCTTAAGTTTGAAACGGCCTATGTTCTTGTCGCATACGTGTAGATACGTCTTTATTCTTCCGCGCGCTGGTAAGCTATCTACACCGGTATTTTTCTTAAAAGCTCATTGAAGAATGTACTTTATTTTAATGTAGTAAGCCTTAGATTAAGTACTGTAGTTTTGTTACATGAAGTGTAAAGTAAAGTTTTACGCATGTAATGAATTTAAAGGTACGAAAACACTTTGCACACCTGACATTGTATGTCTTTATTGTATAAAGGTGGTTTTTGTTCATTTTATTAAAATATAGCCTTATGAACATTGTGCATTCATCCTTTCGGAAGGTAGGTAGGTACATAACTAAAGGTTGTAGGAAATGTAAGCACTCCATTTCAATGTCAGCTTTTTGATGAAACAAAATTATATTTTTGAAATGAATTAAATGTTGAGCTTATTTAAAGGATACTAATATTAAAAATGTGTAGTTTTCTGTTCTGCTATTTTAAGCGAGGAATGAATATGTATTATATACTTTGTTATATATAGTGAATGTTTATTATATAGTATTTGATCAGATAGTGATTCAACTTGCATAAGAATTCCTAAGTTAGTACCTATAACTACATAGTATAAAACAATGTCGCTTCTCGCTGTCTGTCTGTCCCTATTTATGCTAAGCTCTTAACTACGCAACGGATTTTGATGCGGTTTTTTTTAAATAGTTAGAGTGTTTCATGAGGAAGGTAAATAAATCATTTGACACATAGTTTTTCACGCAGGCGAAGCCGCGGGGGGCATACATAATTACTTTGGCATTGGAATTTGTGATATGTGATGTAAAAAAATTAAAAGCTTTTTGGCAAGAAAAAACTGTAGAATAACATTCATTACAGAATTGAAACAAAATTTACAGAACAGATTGTATGGTCTAACGATAAATTAAAAAAATACATTTGGTAGAGTGATTTATAACAAAGAGGAGTTTGATTTGTAGTAACGAAATTATAATAAATCAGCTAACAGCTTTAAAAGCATTCCTTCTGAATTTCTTTTATATCTTGATGACCTCTGCGGTGCGGTGGGCGAAGGTCCGCCTGCGACACAGGAGGTTACGGGTTCGATTCCCGCTTCGGGACAAATGTTTGCACCATCTCCAGATATTTGTAACAGGTGTTCTGGTCGTTATTATAATAAAAAATATCTAAGTAATGTATTGTACGTTACATTAGGTACTCTCAATATGATGAGGTTGCCTGGAAGGGATCGCTCTCAGCGATACGGCCGCCCTTTATAAGTAATAATTATTATATTATATAATGCTGGACAATCCACACAGCATTATCTAGCCCCATGGTAAGCAGAGCTTGTGGTATGGGTACTAGATAACTGATATACATAATACAATACATTATAAGGAGAGATATTTTTAATTATATATAGAAAACGACCAGAACACCCGGAACAAATATCTGCAGATCGTACACACAATTGTCCCGAGGCGGGAATCGAACCCGCAACCTCCTGCGTCGCAGGCGGACCTTCGCCCACCGCGCCACATCGGTCGTCGATTAATAAATACTTACTGTGAAACATAAATAAACGAATAAAAAAGCCAATACAGCGCTTACCAGGGCAGGCCTGTGTCCAGCAGTGGACCAATAATAGGCTTGTGGGCTTGTAGATGTAGGAATAGGAACATTCTGAGCAGGATGTCAAAGTCATCCGAAATAGCAAATGGCTACAGATTTAGCTAACCACACAGGTAATTAACAAATTGCCGGATGTTCGACTTTTTAAAATTCAATCATAAAATACCTAATAACTAGAATACCAAATGCTAACCGGTATGCTGTCGGACGGACAAATTAAATAATTTTATGTAGTTAATGGCTAAATTATTGTAAATGTCGATTTTTGAGAAATTAATGAGGGCAGTGGCGAGAGTGTGCCTTCGGTAACACTTGTAGACTAAATAGTTTTGGCATTCAATATTTATTTATTTAAAGGAAAACCAGAAGCTTATATATAACACAATAAAAAGTTCATAAATACTAGAAAGCTTATTGAAGGTTTTCACGGATAAATAACAGAATAATGTAATTAGAAGAGACTGTGAAAATAAAGTGAATTGGTACGACATATAGCATCTATAAAGTTAAATTAGATAATTATCTTTAGGTTACAAAATTAACAATAATGTTTACTCAAAAAACCTATCACCAACATTATCATTATTGGTGCCAAAAAATTCTCTGCTGAGCCGCCGCCTGGCCGTGCTAACACTTGTGCAGAATAAATCAAAATCATATTGCTTACATAAGTTATTAAAATTGTTACTCGCGCGACACATGAATATATTGGGGGCTTGGGGGGCTTTGGTAAATATTTGTATCCTTATTTAAGCTGGGTACCCGTGTTACGGGTGTAGTGTAAAATGGTTCGTGTAAATATCTATCTATGTAATGTATTGTATTAACGACCGATGTGGCGCGGTGGGCGAAGGTCCGCCTGCGACGCAGTAGGTTGCGGGTTCGATTCCCGCCTCGGAACAATTTGTGTGTACGATCTGCAGATATTTGTTCCGGGTGTTCTGGTCGTTTTCTATGTATAATTAAAAAATATCTATCTATGTAATATATAGTATTATGTATATCAGTTATCTAGTACCCATAACACAAGCTCTGTTTACCATGGGGCTAGAAAATGCTGTGTGAATTGTCCAGCATTATTTATTTATTTATTATGTATATCAGTTATCTAGTACCCATAACACAAAATCTGCTTAGCTTGAGGCTAGATTATGCTGTGTGGATTGTCCAGCATTATTTTTTTATTTAATGTAATATTAACGCCGTGTTATAAAATAAATTCTACTAATATTCTAAACGCGAAAGTTGGATGTTTGTTACTCTTTCACGCAAAAAATACTAAACGGATCGCACCGTGCTGAAATTTTTCATACAAGTAGTTACAGACCCTTAGGGCCCAGGTTCCTATGATAGAAGATCTACCCCATGATAGAAATAACCTTAACACTTTGACTGCGATGTTTTTTCGAGGACTGTGTTTTTTTTTAACCTAAGCCATTCGTGCTGCCGCTCTACACAGCGGTTGTGTTGCGCCGCACATGCGTTTCGTTCGAAAAATATTACGGCTGTGCGGTGTTTTCTCAGCCGCTGCGCTAGTGTGGATCTACGCATATTAGTCACTTGTAGAAAACACATACCGTGTGATTTCAGCAATCAAAGTGTTAAAACGTTTACATAGAAACAACGTGTGCAAAGCAGAAACTAGTATAAAATAGTCCATCTTGTTGCTCGTTGCAAGTGCCTTCTTTTCCCGTAGGTACTGAGTACTGACTGCACGAACGTTCGCTGTGTAACACACTTTACATCCAGCAACACTAGTAAGTTCTACTCGGATTTAGAACTTCGTTCCATCACTATGCTTAAGTCTGTCTCTACTCTACCTAGGTTTAGGTTTTATTTATGGGTAATTTAAAACCTAGGGATATTTACCATGATTTGATTTTTGAGTTGAATGAATCCAATATTTCGGCACAGTTGCATGCGCCACGATCACGGAGTAACAAAAATGATGTGTGAATGTACTTATTTCACTTATTTATGTGCTTATATAAATGACTTTAGTATTAATAACCATGATAGTTTCAAAAGTTTTATTTATGGGTACATAGGCCCATAAATAAGTGAAATAAGTACATCAAAACGTCACTTTCACGTGTCAAAATCGAAACGTCTCGTTGTCACAATCTGTTTCTAACGGACGTGTAAATCTAATTGTGAATATTAAAGTCATTGCACTGAAATAGTGGTTTTTCCCATAGAATCGTGGACGGAATATTTAATACCTGAAGTTATGTACCTCACAATGTACCTATCTTTTTTTATTATAATTATTATAAATAAATAAATAATGCTGGACAACACACACAGCATTATCTAGCCCCATGGTAAGCAGAGCTTGTGTTATGGGTACTAGATAACTGATATACATAATACAATACATTACATATTTTATTATACATAGAAAACGACCAGAACACCCGGAACAAATATCTGCAGATCGTACACACAATTGTTCCGAGGCGGGAATCGAACCCGCAACCTTCGGCGTCGCAGGCAGACCTTCGCCCACCGTACCACAGAGGTCGTCATAATATATAAAATATAGTAACTAAGTAGTGGTGCCTCGTTAGTAGAGTGTACCCATGGCCTAACCAGACCGTTATTCCGACTAGACGCGACTTGACGTAACAGAGAAGGATTGTTTTTCGCCGTGCTTGGCTTTTTAACCCGAGAGACGAACATGAGAAACTGCTTACTGTACTTACAGACTTTATAGTATATTATACAAACCTCTTTACGTATCATCATCATCATCATCATCATCAGCCTATAGCAGTCCACTGCTGGACATAGGCCTCCCCCAATGAGCGCCATAGCGCCCTGTCTTCAGCTAGCCGCATCCTGCAGTCTTTCGCAAGTCGTTATCCCACCTGGTCGGAGGGCGTCCTACACTACGTTTACGAGTCGTGGTCTCCACTCAAGAACACGTTTGCCTCAGCGGCCGTCGGTTCTTCGCGAGATATGGCCGGCCCACTGCCACTTCAGCTTGCTAATTCTTTGAGCTATGTCGATAACCTTGGTTCTCTGTCGGATGTATTCGTTACGAATCCTATCCTTCAGAGAAACTCCGAGCATAGCTCTTTCCACAGCTCGCTGAGCGACTTTGAACTGGTGGACCAGCCCTATCGTGAGTGTCCACGTCATTACGTATAAATATGTATATTTTACATAGTGTAAAACAAAGTCGCTTCCCGCTGCCCTATGTATGCTGAGATCTTTAAAACTACGCAACGGATTTTGATGCGGTTTTTTAAATAGATAGATGATAGATTTTAAATATTGATTCAAGAGGAAAGTTAATAAACCATTTGACACATAGATTTCCACGTGGGCGAAGCTGCGTGGTAAATCTAGTTTTTTATTTACTTACTAAAAAAAATGGTAAACATTTAAAATTTATTAAACCTAATACGAGACAAAATAGGATTAAGATCAGGAGAGTTACTCTTTTAATAATCAATAATCATTTATTTAGTAATTTTCATGAAATACACGTCACACTTTTCTACTCTCGTGGGTTTTCCAACATTATTATACACTCATTTATTTAAATTCTCGTAGAAAATATATTTTATACTATAGAAAATATATACAATAAAATATTATAAATCTATTCTACAATAAAAAATATATCAAAACTGTAGATCGACCGCGAAGCTAGGCTAAAGCGGCCGGTGACTAGGGCTGCAGAGAGAGGAACTTCCTTGACGATACGTGCCGAGTCCAGGAGTACCGCCTTTTGGACCTGCCCTTGATCCAACTTCTAAAACTTAGTATTATTATTATTATTTTAAATTAGCAACAGGTTAATATCCCCGACCTTAGACATTATAAAGTAGAGCTTGAGTCATACCGTCACATAAAAAAAACTGAACTTTAGTCACTTTTTGCGTCAGACCAATTTAACTTTGGTAATTTAGACTAAATTTAACTAATGTTAGAAGGTCAAAAGCTAATGGACTGAATATTGCTACATTTTTTGAAATGCTGGTTTTAGCTTCTGTCGCGGTCTTCGCTCACTGATAAAAAATCCTATATAGGTACTCAAGGATTTTTTATTAACTAGGTACTATACTCCAGCCAAATTCGATATGTAATATTTCAAAACAAATAGACTATATTTAACCTAAAATTCCCTTTGTTGCCGTTTATTTTTATATTTACACACAACGTACATTTCTTGTCGATTGTAGGTCTTTAGTTCAATAAATAGGTATTGCTAAAAATAATGTGTGTAGATAACTCAGTTCCAAACATGTGAATTTAATAACAAGTGACTGTGGCTGGAGTATTATAGTTATTGACTTTATTCTTCCAAAATGCTTTTGGAAAATAATCCCTTTCTATATTTTTCTTGTTGCCTGTTTCTAAGAAAGATAACAATATGGCTGAATATAGCCTTATCAACCACTACGGCCATTAGTTCTAAACTCAAAAAATCCGTAACAGCTTATAAAGCAGGCTTTACAAAAAGTTTTACTTCAAACCTTCGAGCCTCTTTTGACAGCAACATACCAAAAAGTTTCTAAATGACTAATACCATACAAACTATAATTTACCCTGTCAACTTGCGCAATAGTACGCGCGAGCCACCATTGCTCTTTTAGCTCTGAAATTGTAATGATTTAGTGAACAAAAGCAGCGATGTATTGGAATAAAATATTATGGATGTCAGTAAACTGGTGTTTGAAGAGTTAAGCACCTGTTTACATACGTGTGTAGGTTGGACTATACAGAAATATGTTCTACTGTCTTTATATTTCTTGAGCAATATTTGATAATGTTAATAGCAGTTCACTCACTCTTAGATATAGGTTACGACAAGGGGGAACAAAAAAAAATTAATAATTATACATTTCCGCGGTATACTTAACAACAAGTTTAAAGTATGTATAAAATTTGACTTTATTTCTTTAGGCTGAGAAAATACGTAACTATTTTGTTAGCCTGAAGAAATTAAGTTTTTGTATCAGAATATGATAATTGTATAATAATATTGTCAAACTTATGTTATGATAGTTTTTGACGACCGATGTGGCGCGGTGGGCGAAGGTCCGCCTGCGACGCAGGAGGTTGCGGGTTCGATTCCCGCCTCGGAACAAATGCGTGTACGATCTGCAGATATTTGTTTCGGGTGTTCTGGTCGTTTTCTATGTATAATAAAAAATATCTATTTATATAATGTATTGTATTATGTATATCAGTTATCTAGTACCCATTACACAAGCTCTGCTTACCATGGGGCTAGATAATGCTGTGTGAATTGTCCAGCATTATTTATTTATTAGTTACTTTACTCGGCTGTCTCTCTAATAAGACTGCGTAATAAATTGAAAAAAAAATATGAGAAAAAGTATTTGCTGAGTTTCTAGTGGTAATAAATGTCCCTTTCTTATAGGAATCTGATAGGTATTTTTGAATGTATATTTTTAGTCTTTCCACTTTTAGCAATTACTGACCAATTTTGACAGTTCTTGTCCAATACCTAATGTTTGTTTTCGTGCTGATGTATGTAGAACGACCCTAACCCAAAGTTGTGAGATTTAATAGAGACATTCTGTTCGTACGTGACTTTTTGTGTGTATCCACAAACAAGAGTGTGTTTGTGTTAACTTTGCTCTCGGAGTCATTACAGTACATTACGTTTTAGCCAATCGTGAGTAAGATATACCTATGGAATTTAATGTGATTCTGATTCATAGAATGTCAACGTCTTTATGATAGGTATCATAAAGACGTTGACATTCTGTTCTTAGAGTTAAAAAATAATAAGAACTAGTATTTACACTAGTTCTTATTATTTTCTGACTAAATAAATAAATAAAAAATAAATAAATAATGCTGGACAATCCACACAGCATTATCTAGCCCCATGGTAAGCAGAGCTTGTATTATGGGTACTAGATAACTGATATACATAATACAATACATTACATAGATAGATATTTTTTTTTTACTATACATAGAAAACGACCAGAACACCCGGAACAAATATCTGCAGATCGTACACACAATTGTTCCGAGGCGGGAATCGAACCCGCAACCTCCTGCGTCGCAGGCGGACCTTCGCCCACCGCGCCACATCGGTCGTCAAAAAATGAGCGTTTATTTAAAGTTGTGAGTCGTGTAAAGAGAGTTGCCGTTAACGAAAGTCCTGTTTGTCCAACACGGCGATATAAAATGTATGAGGCGATTTCTTGATGGCACAAGAACAAACAACAACTGAAAATATGGAGCTTTATTGGTTGTGGCTGCCAAAGTAAAGTGGTATAGACGAGATTTTGGGGATGGGAATGGGATGTTTTGTCCAAATAATATTCAGAGCACCTGCATATTATTTAGACAATACATCATCCCATAGACAACCTAATTCATCTTCGGTCCAAATCTACGCCATTGAAGTAAGTATTAACTCTAAGGCCCTTTTTTACTGTTTTTAAAAACTCCGTAGTAATATTATAAATAACTTGACAGTAAAAAGTCCCTCGGAATAAATCAAACAGGATTAAAGAAATACAGAAAATGGAAATTTTCCTAATGAACTAAGAAAGGACCAGTAATGTACCTTAAGATAGGTATATTTTTTGTACTGGCAACCTTGTATACTTCCTTGATCGATAGATTATCTTTAAGCATTGTTTAATAACCACAAAAAGTTCGAGGAGCCTTTAACAATGTATTTTGTTGATTGCCTCATTAAGCGCGGATTTTATTTGTGAGAAAATGTTGCAATGTTGTTTTTTATGAACCAAAGATGGACACGTAAACCTGAAACTTTTAAAGATTAAATGCTTTTTATTATATTTTTAAAATGTTATGGAACATAAGAACCTAAAAAAAAAAACCCCGATTGCAGAAGGTTTTTTATTATTACATTATATATATACATTATTTTAATTTGACTTAGTAGTTGTACTGTTTAACAACTCACTAAGGACAATTTAGCAACTAAAATAATATCCTTATGCAAGCCTTATGCGGACCTATGTGTATTTTCTTAATTAACATCGATGTCTTTTTAAAAGAGTTCCACTTTCAAATCTGCAAAATCATTACAAACTCATTACTTCAAAATTCAAATCGAAGATGAATGAAAAAGAGAAGCAGGCAATAACTCAAAAAAAGTCCAATTTCCAAACGGGTTTTCACAAAACTGGCTACGAATGTTAGTAAAAGGCTGCGAAATTGGACTATTGCAGTCTGTTCCGTCCGACAGCGATTATACCTCGCATATCCACTACGTTCCCACGGCAAGCTCAAACTGGTTATTATTAAAACCTACTGCACCATCCAAGTTAAATAAAACCTTAAGTTTTCCGACTTACGGTTTGTAATAACTTGAAGATACCGAGATCATCAGGTGAGACATCACACAAAACGGACTCAAATGCACCGAGCATTGAATTCAAATTTGGAATCGCTACTAGACGCCACAATTTGAAATTCGTATTTGGAATCTTCTGTGAAGGATTTTAGGTCCTCTCTCTCTTGTTTTGTCGTAAGTAGCGGTAAAATTTTTCATTGACATAAGTGGGAAATAATTATTTTGTCTGTGTTATTTTATAGACATCGATTATTTTACAATATTCTAGTAAAGACTAGACTTTAATATTTTACGTGATTTTGAAGATTCTTCAAATAAACAAAGGATGTTAAAACATCTTAATGTTTTATTGTGTTTTGACAGTGACATAATAATTTTGCAATATAGTTTAAACCAAGGTGAGTGCATTATTCTTACACGGGTCAAAGCCTTTGTTCATGTGTTTTGTTTTTACTGGATTTAAAGTACGTTATGTGCTTAAAGTGAGGCTTACCCGAAGCTTAAGAATTTATTAAGAAAAATGACTCATCGTTTCTGGTGTTTTTAAGCTGTTATTTGTTCATATGAATGTAGAGTTTTGTTATTCTTATGTAGAGCTGTTTTATGCTTTGTTGGGTATCTGTTATTTGTTGCAGCCTAAAAAGCCTTTAATTGAATATAATATAATACAAAAAGCGAAAGACATTATATGCGACGTGTACATATAATTGTTCGTACGATCTGCAGATATTTGTTCGGGTGTTCTGTATAATAAAAAAATATCTATCTATGTATGTATTGTATATCAGTCATCTAGTACCCATGACATAAGTTTTGCTTAGCTTGGGGCTAGATGATGCTGTGTGAATTGTCCAGTATAATTTATTTAATATTTCTATAAATTGCCAGTTATTTTGATCTGCAATTTCCCGATGAAACAACAGGGCCTATCATATTATTGTAAGTTTACCTACATCTTACAAATTACCTAATAGTCGTTTAGAGACTGTCATAACTGGCAACCCACGCACGCCTCGAGCTATCGAGTTATACCTAAATTGCATCTATTTCTATTAATATACACGCATTATGACGTCACTATGCCTCTCCCTTTCATCCTAATTTATGGAAAGCATTATGTATATCTTTTAGAGTTCTTTCTCGGCAAACATCTCATCATTGATTTAAAGTTAAAATAACAATAATAAAATAAATCTATTATAGATACCTACTTAGAAGTGCTTTTAATTATCAATTAGCTTGACTTATCGTGATTTTTTCGAAATAATTATCTACATATCAGACGACCTGTGTGGCGCGGTGGGCGAAGGTCTGCCTGCGATGCAAGGACGACGCACGGAACAATTGTGTGTACGATCTGCAGATATTTGTTCTGGGTGTTCTGGTCGTTTTCTATGTATAATAAAAAAATATCTATCTATATAATGTATTGTATTATATATATCAGTTATCTAGTACCCATAACACAAGCTCAGCTTACCATGGGACTAGATAATGCTGAGTGAATTGTCTGGCATTATAAAAAAAAAAAATATTCTCTACAATAGCGAAATAGTTTTTAACATCGATGCTGATGTGACGGAGAAATCAACGAACATACATACATAAAAAAATACATACAGTCAACAACAACAAGTCAGTAAAAAAATTGTATATCTATCTACATAGGGGTTATTTAGCATGCAGACAAGGTAGGGTACCCGCAATTATCTACCGCGAGACGCGACTAGCTTTAGACACAAAGATCGAGAGTGGAGGATTACTGACATCTCTTTACAAGTCACGTATGAACTGAGAACGCGGAATAAACTTATCAGAAGCACAGATAATATAATACATACTGTATCAGAAGTAAGCTCTCCTCTGATGTATGTTTGTTATTCGTATTTTAACACGTGTTTTAATTTTCAGGCTAAGCTTGTGTTTCTCATGTTGATATCGACATAGCTCTAAGAATTAGCAAGCTGAAATGGCAGTGAGCCGGCCATATCGTGAAGAACCGACAACCGCTGGGGTAAACGTGTTTTTGAGTGGAGACTGCGGTAAACGTATTGTAGGACGTCCTCCGACCAGGTGGGATTGCGACCTGCGAAAGACTGCAGTAAGATGATGTCAGGGCGCTGGTTTTCAGGGTACGCCCTGTCTTCATCTTGACGCATCCAGCATCTACCTGCAGTCTTTCGCAAGTCTTCATCCCACCTGGTCGGAGGGTGTCCTACATTATGTTTACCGAGTCGTGGTCTCCACTCAAGAACACGTTTGCCCCAACGATTGCCGGTTCATCGCGAGAGGTATTTCGTTTTGTTGGTAGTATGTTGTATTCGTGTAACTAAGTTGGTTTGTTGTGTCTAATAAAAAAAAATCTCCTTTCTTTCGTTACCATAACAATGCAATTGCAAAGTCGCATAGATTCGTTCAGGGATATATGATATTGCTTGATTCGATTCCCACATTTCATAAGCACGATAATTCTCTGCATTCCAAAATGTTCATTGATTATGAAGGTTATTAAAAGAATGGCTCCTAAAATCAAAAGCATGACGAGCAACGGGAAAAAATCAGTTCTAATTCTAAAACTTTTTTTTAGGAATGCGTTATAAATAAAATAATAGAAATGTTATGAGTCATTGAATAATTTCGGGTCGAGGTGTCGGTATTGTGTTCCAATTAGACATAGGCGGTCGTAATGATTGGTTACGAGGGAATAAACCTCAAATATTTTTATGATCTTAATTGGTCTAGCAAAGTTTTATGGTCTATGGTCATGTCATGGAGTGTCTCAATATCGGGGCCTAGCGGGCCTCGACTTTGGGTCTCATTTTGAAATGGTCGAAACTATGCGAAAGATTATTGAATTTTAATACCTGATCGTGTTCTGTTAATCAAATGTGGAACTCAATTCATGAATTAAGTAATTCAGGTTTTTGAAATAAAAGTGCCCAAACAACAAATAATATTTAGATTTTGCGTTCATAATGAAATGACATATAAAACACGTAATGCGCTACAAGGTATTTTTATTTAAGTTAACTGATAATTTATTTTAAGGAATGTCTATAAAACAGCAAATTGCCTGCTTGCGATATTTTTACCATTTCTCGACTATACGCCACTGGAAATAATCTACTGTGAGCGCTATAACGTCCTGTCTTCATCTTGCCGCATCCAGCACCTGTGAGGCTATAGCGTCCTGTCTTCATCTTGCCGCATCCAGCACCTGTGAGGCTATAGCGTCCTATCTTCACCTTGCCGCATCCAGCACCTGTAAGGCTATAGCGTCCTGTCTTCATCTTGCCGCATCCAGCACCTGTGAGCGCTATAGCGTCCTGTCTTCATCTTGCCGCATCCAGCACCTGTGAGGCTATAGCGTCCTATCTTCACCTTGCCGCATCCAGCACCTGTAAGGCTATAGCGTCCTGTCTTCATCTTGCCGCATCCAGCACCTGTGATGCTATAGCGTCCTGTCTTCATCTTGCCGCATCCAGCACCTGTGAGCGCTATAGCGTCCTGTCTTCATCTTGCCGCATCCAGCACCTGTAAGGCTATAGCGTCCTGTCTTCATCTTGCCGCATCCAGCACCTGTGAGGCTATAGCGTCCTGTCATCATCTTGCCGCATCCAGCACCTGTGAGGCTATAGCGTCCTGTCTTTATCTTGCCGCATCCAGCACCTGTAAGGCTATAGCGTCCTGTCTTCATCTTGCCGCATCCAGCACCTGTGAGGCTATAGCGTCCTGTCTTCATCTTGCCGCATCCAGCACCTGTGAGGCTATAGCGTCCTGTCTTCATCTTGCCGCATCCAGCACCTGTGAGGCTATAGCGTCCTGTCTTCATCTTGCCGCATCCAGCACCTGTGAGGCTATAGCGTCCTGTCTTCATCTTGCCGCATCCAGCACCTGTGAGGTTATAGCGTCCGTCACCGCCTCCAGCATTGCTCTTGCATGGATCGTCATCTCTGGCCACACCAATCGTCACTTACCATCAGGTGAGAATGTGGTCAAACGAAGGTCTGTTGACTATAAAAAATCTGCACTAGCTAGCTAGTAATTAATTTATTGGTTAATTTAATTGAAATTTTTAATTTTACATGAAATACATATAATCTATTAGTTAATTGAATGCTACCATCAATGATACTTAAGTATATGTTAACCTAATATTTGACTTGTAATGATATAGGTACTTTACCAATAAAATGAACTATGAACTGATGTCCTGGTATCCGAATTTCGGCCACGGCAGCCCGTCTCAACGGAGACTAGCTTTGCGCAGGATTAATTATATAAGTACTAGTTGCGCCCCGCGGTTTCACCCGCGTGGTGATAGATATTTTGGATATTATATAATATTTCTATATATATATGTATTATATAATGTATCTTTATGAATTGTAGCCTTTGTGTTATTCTGATATGTAAGCTATATTATTGCGAAGTTTCATCAAAATCCATTTAGTAGTTTTTGCGTGAAAGAGCAACAAAGATCCTCACAAACTTTCGCGTTTATACTATTAGTAGGACAGTGCACAATGAAGGCCCTGTGTTTGTGCAGAATAAATATTTTTTTTATAGCATATACACATATTGTAGAAAAATATACATAATAAAAAATAACATAAGCCTTTGGGATTTAAACGAAATAACTTAGTTAAGAGTGAGAAAGCCTCAGCTTGTTGTCGTTATCAACGATGTTATCAACCGAGGTCGACAAAGATGCTGGTTTGGCTTGTGTATAACAGAGCGCTTAACATACCTACCCATAGTCATTTGTATGGGAGATGGTCCACCTTAAAGTACTTAGGTAGGTACTTCGTACTCTTGACACATTAATTTACCTCGAAGGTCAACATCGATGCCCATCGTCCGAGCAATTTGCAGCTAATGAGAGCGATGTCTGCTCTAATCTTACGCTTAGTTTAAACTCAGTTTAAATGCAAATTGTTGTATCAAGACAGCGGCTCTCAAGTTTAGTGTCTTTGTTGTGAAATCTGATTGTTAAAATCATCAACAGGCTTTATAGTTTTTCATTATATTGTTTATTTTTATTTATTGATAAGAATATTCTTATATGTCAAACATAATAATACAAGTAACAAAAAAATACACAACGAATGACAAATCATACACACACAGGAGTTTACAGGAGTTTCTTATAAATAATTTTATATTTTTTTTTTGGTAATTTTACCAATACATAATTAATTATTCATATCAACATTTTATTATAATAAATGTTATAAATAGGTATTATAAGTGTGTGTTATACATATAGGTTTATTTATTTGCATCTCAAAGTGTAACTAAAGTATTTAAAATAATCACAATACAATAAAAAAAAAATTGTACACCATAATCAAATCATTACAAAAATACATTATATGCGTCAAGTACAATGGGCGGCCGTATCGCTTAGAAGCGGTCTCATCCAGGCAATGAGAGTTATGTTTGTTTTGAAGAGAATTATGTTTGTTCGGAAAAAAAATGCATTGTAAACACAAAAACACAGTGTAAATTAAAAAAGCAGTCAGGTTTTTTTTAATTTATTTTTATTTTATTTTAATATTCATTAGTATTTTCTATTAAATTCTAATTATCTACCTATGTCTTGCAATTCTTTCACAGAACGATCTCTTTTCAACTTAAAGGAAGGCTAAGGATATTCCGAAAGTTAGTAGTTTGTAAGATGTAGTGCCTCCCTCATCACTGGCGTTACCATCTGCGCTCCTGGCGGCGCGGCGGCGCGCGGCGTCGCCATCACCTTCGCACGAGGACCGCTGTGATAGCCCTAGTAACAATGCAGTATCTATTGCACTCATTGAGGGTCTATCAGTGCGAGCTACACCAACTCATGATCATTTATAGTACCGATTATTTTACATTTTTGAAACGAATCCAAGTTTGAGAACCGTAAGTTTTCCACACAATAAACTTTTCACAGCCTTAAGTCCTATTATTGTTTGTACTTAGACCTGGACCTTGGGTTTAATGCGGCGATTTATTACGACATTAATATTGTAGACTAGATGCACAATAATTATAAATTAGATATAAAACAATTAAAAACCATTTAATGTAAATGACTTGGATGTTAACTGCACTTGGGGATTTTGAAAGATACACCGCTTTTTCACAGGCTAAGCTGGGGGGATTTATGAGCGATTTATGATGTGTTAGGCAAACAACAATATCAAAGAAATCTGGAGAAAACAGCTCCTTAGTGACCGATCAATCGCTCAACAGAAAGTATATGTCGAGAAATGGACTAATATAAATAAATAAATACTATAACTAATGCTGGACAATCCACACAGCATCATCCAACCCCAAGCTAAGCAGAGCTTGTGTTATGGGTACTAGATGACTGATATACTTAATGCAATGCAATAAGAATAATAATAAATAATGCTGGACAATTCACACAGCATTATCTAGCCCCATGGTAAGCAGAGTTTGTGTTATGGGTACTAGATAACTGATATACATAATACAATCATTACATAGATCGATATTTTTTATTATACATAAATAACGACCAGAACACACGGAACTAATGTCTGCAGATCGTACACACAATTGTCCCGAGGCGGGAATCGAACCCGCAACCTCCTGCGTCGCAGGCAGACCTTCGCCCACCGCGCCACATCGGTCATCGATGATGGTGCGGGTTCGATTCCTGCCTCGGGACATGTGTGTACGATCTGCAGACATTAGTTCCGTGTGTTCTGGTCGTTATTTATGTATAATAAAAAATATCGATCTATGTAATGATTGTATTATGTATATCAGTTATCTAGTACCCATAACACAAACTCTGCTCACCATGGGGCTAGATAATGCTGTGTGAATTGTCCAGCATTTTTTATTTTTTTATTTATTTATTTATCCTGCGTCGCAGGCGGACCTTCGCCCATCGCGCCACAGAGGCCAATATAGGTTTATGATGATGATGCTGATACCTATTAACCGACTGCCATAGAAGAGTTATGATAATTATGTTTCATTGAAAACACTCATAAAATTACTAAGAAGATAAGATTATCATCGCTAGAAAAATGGCTTTGTTTTACTAGAATGCCATTGTTTTTCCAATGAGAAAAATATCTAACCTCTTCTTGGGTATAATTAATTATTCTTTACAATTTAACACCTAATTAAGGCAAGTCAACAGATCTTGATATTTTCATAATAGATGATCTCAGTTCTTCTCAGAGTTATTGTTTACCAATGTCAATAAATGACATCAGGTCAATTGTTAATGCGCCCTGGTACGTAAGAAATGACGATATTCATCGGGACCTAAACATTGAATTCGTCGACAAAGTCATACAAAAATACGCGGAGGCTCACGAACAAAGGCTTCATCATCATGTGAATGTCGAGGCGATCCAGCTCCTCGACAACACGGACATAGTGAGAAGGCTTAAAAGGACAAAACCCTTTGAGTTAGTGTAGTGATAATAATAGTGTATGTGCAGAAGTGCTATTTTAAAGAACACATGAACAAAGTGTCTTCACCTTAAGTATAGAGACATTAAGAAAAGTGCCAATGGACACGTTCTTAGTAATATGTTGATATAAAAATAAGTTAAAACTATATTACCCATTAGCCAATTCTATGGCTAGATTGTAATTATACTGTATATTAACATTTATTTAAAATGTGTATACTAGACAATAAAAAAAAAAAAAAAAAAAAAAAAAAAAAATGACATCAGAACTAATAGCATACCTTTTGATTTTATCATCTACAACCTATAGAAGTCCACAACTGGACATAGGCCTCCCCATAGCGTTCTGTCCAGCATCTGCCTGCAGTCCTTCGCAGGTCGTCATCCCAACTAGCCGGAGGGCGTCCTCCACTGCGTTTGCCTTTTGAGTTGGTGCTAGGATAATAATGGTCTTACTGAACGCATTCACTGCCCAGCGCAAATTCAAGCCTACCTTCGTTTTGAATGCGTAGAAGGTGCCGCGAGATACGAAATAAAAAAAACTAATATTTTTATTGGTATGTACCCTAGTACTTTCTACGCAGTTGTGGTTCCTGTTATTTTTCATAATATTTGATCGATTGCAAATAGCAGATCTTTAAGTACCTTTTGTTAATTTTGACGACCGATGTGGCGCGGTGGGCGAAGGTCCGCCTGCGACGCTGAAGGTTGCGGGTTCGATTCCCGCCTCGGAACAATTGTGTGTACTATCTGCAGATATTTGTTCCGGGTGCTCTGGTCGTTTTCTATGTATAATAAAAAATATCTATCTATGTAATGTATTGTATTATGTATATCAGTTATCTAGTACCCATAACACAAGCTTTGCTTACCATGGGTGTGATGATTGTGAATTGTCCAGCATTATTTATTTATTTATTGATTTGTTAACATCCAAAAGAAAATTTTGAGAATTGAGAATTTTGAGATAAAGGAACATATCTACGTGGTCGTGTTTTGATTGATATTGTAAAATCTATATTCATATTATTTTTCAATAATTTTGTCACTACCAAGATAAAATAACCCCACCAGGCACGCGCGAGGTATTTTATTATGTATCTACCTTATTTCCATATGTTAAAAGGTCATAAATATCTACTTTGAATTGCAAAATTTAAGGATTAAAAGATAAAGAAATGAAATCGAAATTATAATGAACCCATCTGGTCATCCGTGACCACTTTTATCAATCAAAGTAAATTAGATAATATAACTTAGCTACTTCTAGATACTAAAGTCATTTAAAACGGGATATTTACCATGATTAGATTTTTGAGATTTCCAATATTTCGGCACAGTTTCATGCGCCATGATCGCGAAGGTTCGTAGCAAAAGACAGAAAATGAGGGTAGATCGGTATATCTGCTCATAAAAACTGTGATCATGGCGCATGAAACTGTGCCGAAATATTGGAAAACTCAAAAATCAAATCATGGTAAATATCCCGGTTTAAATGACTTTAGTGTTAATAACCATGATAGTTTTAGAAGTTTTATTTCTAGATAGTTTGCAACAGTCTGCAGTTGGATCAACTGTATCAGTTGCAAATATTTGTTTTGCTTTTATATTTATTGTAATTTTCTTTGTTTCATAATCATCATCATCATCATCAGCCTATAGCAGCCCACTGCTGGACATAGGCCTCCCCCAATGAGCGCCACAGCGCCCTGTTTTCAGCTTGCCGCATCCAGCATCTACCTGCAGTCTTTCGCAGGTCGTCATCCCACCTGGTCGGAGGGCGTCCCACACTACGTTTACCGAGTCGTGGTCTCCACTCAGGAACACGTTTGCCCCTTTCTTGTTTCTTTGCTTAGTAAAGATTTATTTTCAATCAAAAACAGTAATCCAAGCTGTTACCTACTCGTACTTAATGACTTAGTAGGTTCATATTTTTTCCCTATCCAAAGGTTGCCTGGGAGAACCTTTGGATAGGGAGATCGCTATCAGTGATAAGGCCGCCTATTGTATTTTAATATTTAAATATATAAGGAAATACGTGGTTCGGAACAACCAGTGCACAAGTCCGACACGCACTTAGCTAGTTTATTTTCAGAATAAGTATCAATAACATATTTTTTTAAGGCTTACATTATAAGCACTAAGGCTCTATACAGACGGACCGCATTTCAGAACTGCACGCCGACTGCAAATGAACTGCAAACCAACCGTGCAGTTCACGTGAACTGCACGCCGCAAATTTGCTGTTTGAATGCAGTTGACACAGCAAATTTGCAGTTTGAATGCAGTTGACACGACTGCAATAGAAATGCAAACCAACTGCGCAGTCCGATTGCAGTTCTGTTGCAGTTCTATTGCAGTCGGCGTGCAGTTCACGTGAACTGCACGCCGACTGCAATAGAACTGCAAACCAACTGCGCAGTCGGTTTGCAGTTCATTTGCAGTCGTGTCAACTGCATTCAAACTGCAAATTTGCTGTTGGATTGCAGTTGAAATGCGGTCCATCTGTCTAGACTCTAGAGCCTTAAACAGTCAAATTTTATACTCCTAACAACTTTATACATAATTATTATTATACAATAAGGAATATGGTGTTATTGTTTTATTATTTTCTCTTTTCTTATGTAATTTTTTTATACACCATTATTACATTTATGTACTTATATCAGTTATGTGTCTAATACTTTGCACAAATAAATAAAAATTTAATTTTTTTACATATTATTAAATGAAGATGCTATTCCGCTGTCTGTTCGCTTAGATTTTTTAAACTACTCAACAGATTTTAATGCAGTTTTCAGCAATAGATATAGTATTTCAAGAGGAAAGTTTATAGCTATAGATTTCAACGCGGGCGAAGCCACGGGGCGCAGCAAAAGTTAAATACTAAATACATGCCTGGAAGAGATCGCTCTCAGCGATAAGGCCGCCCTTTATACCTTTATTCTAAGTTTTTATCTCTGTATTATTTTCTGTTTTGTGTGGTGTAATAAAGTGTTATCTATCTATCTACATGTTGATGAATGAATGAATGAACACTTTATTGTACCCAAAATAACAAAATAACACCTTATATCTAAATCTTACATAATAACAGTACAATAGGCGGCCTTATTGCTTAAAGCAATTTCTTCCAGGCAACCAGGGATGGAGAAAAAGATATATTATACAAAGAGTTGGTAGAGCACAAACAAACAGTAAAAGAGAAGTAAAAAACAAAGAATACAAACTTAATACATTGCATGCAAAACAAAACTACTTAAATTAAAACTAACCTAAAAGAAAAAATACAAATAAGAATAACTGAATACAATAAGAAGGTCCACAGAACTAAAATTTCTATAAAATCTGAACACTGTTGGAGCAGGAATAAGTAAGAGAGGAGAATGAAGGGAAAATTTTAGACAACTGAAGATAGAAGGTGGGACTTTAGTTTAGATTTGAAGGAGTTAATGGAAGGTTTGATATTTGGAGTTGATATTTCCTATCTAAATATAATGCGATTTAGATACATATTAATATTTACGTAAAGCGGAGCACAACATGGGTTTTTTACATACTGTTGTCGGGGCGTATTATTAAACGAAACCGCGTGTAAAATGACCACCCAGCTCACACTACTACTTACTCCACATTTTTCGGCGGATTTCGGTTGAAAAAGCTCATTTGTAGATGTCTTCATCAAGAGGAATGAAGACATGGCCACGCCTCGCCCGTTGATTAGTTGCCGGCTCATTTTGAAGTAATTATGAAAAACCTGATGTAAGGTGCAAGGTGGGAAGGACACAGGACTGTTTATGATTAATAATTTAACTGATATTATAAACGCGAAAGTTTGTATGTATGGTTGTTTGTTACTCTTAAATATGTGACTCTACCATCGACTCACGACTGCCCCTTATTTCAACCTTAACATAAAGCTCGGCGTTCACCGCTGCACTACAATTAAAGACAGTTACACATGCTGCGCACGCGCCGGTGGCGTGACGCGTTCCGGTGGTTGCATCGCTGCCTCTGTCCAATACATAGGGGAAGGAGGTCGAATGGCATGAAGAATAATATAAACATTAAAAGAAAATAAAATGTATGTATATGTAAAACTATGTTTCGATAATTGTCCTGATAATGTCACATGACACGATAGGCATATAGGCTCTGTTAAAATATCAGGAGTAAACAATAAAAAATAATACTGGACAATGTAAATTATGTAAAATATTGTATGAAATTTATTATGAAAATGTGAAAATCAAATGAAATAGTTCATTTTACAATACACTACACACGAATAAAGCTATAATAGCTATAATAATTATTAAAAAAAACGAAATAGGTACTACCGTCTTCAAATTTCTTGCGAAGACCTCGAGATTATACCAAAAGAATAATTACAAGCGGTCTGTAATTGAAGGGAAAATCGACGAAAATAGGTACATAAAAGGTACATACAGCTGGACATAGAACCTTCTCCGTCAGGAACTTATTGATAGGACAAAAAGCCTATGTTTTATTCCAGTCCTAGAACTACCTGTATGCAAAATTTCGCGCCCAATACGTTCAGTACTCTGGCGTAAAGTACCTAACAATCATCCATCCATCTAAACTTGAGATTATCCACTTCCTAGAAAACTAAAAACGAGAAAAAGTGGGATCAGCTCTAGAATATTTGCAATAACTTGCATATATCATTCATAACTGTATCAAATTTCTATGTGTATTCAGTATTTTTTACATAATATACATGAAAACATTTAACAGTAATTAATACTATCCTATGCAAACGTGTTCTTGAGGGGAGATCACAACTCGGTAAACGTAGTGTATGATGCCCTCCGACAAGGTGGGATGATGACCTGCGAAAAACTGCTGGCAGGTGCTGGATGCGTCAATCTAAAGACAGAGCGCTGTAGCGCTCATTGGGGGAGGCCTATGTCCAGAACAGTGGAATAACATAGGCTGATGAGGATAATGATGATGAATACTATCCTATTAGTTGTATTTTGCTTTATATAATAAGCTCTCTCAGCGATAACTTCAACTTCTTCCTAGATGGCTCTGCGTCTGGATTGACGCAATTCTGCCATCTCACGATAAGGCCGCCCTTTATACATCCTTTATTCTACTGTTTATTTCTGTATTGTTTTCTGTTTTGTGTGGTATAATAAAGTGTTTTCTATCTATATAAAAAAAATGTTTCGTTCTTCAGTGTTTATCAAAGTTCTTATAAACAAGTAGATGTAAAGCTCCGCGCTAAGGCGATCTACATGCGCACGCGTCGCCAACAGCGTGACGCGTTACGGCGCATGCGTCGCACCCTCCGGCGACTGTCAGATGTAAGGTATGGTACACCAGACTTGCGGGAAGGTATTATAAGTTACTAGCAGCGCCCCACGGCTTCGCCCGTGAAGAAATCGATGTGTCAAATGGTTTAAATGATAAAAAGTATCCGTCTCCTGGTTCTAAGCTACCTCCCCACCAATTTTGAGCCAAATCGGTTCAGCCGTTCCTGAGTTATAAATAGTGTAACTAACACGACTTTTCTTTTAAAAGTAAAGTAAAAGTCATTTATTTGCAAAACACGTGTAAAAAAGATGACAAATAGTTTTTTTGAGTCAGCATGTTTGACCAATATACATTGGTGTGCAAAAATAATTAGAGAGTATGGCATACAGGTCTAAATGTAATTGTACATAACAATAACAAATTTACAAGATTATTAATACATAACATAAATTTAGATTACATCATTTAGAAATTCGTCAATTTTATAGTAGCATTTTTCACATAAAAGTTTTTTAAATTTAGTCTTAAATAAGTTTACATTTAAGTCTTTGTATCTCTTAGGTATTTTATTATAGATTACAGGTGCCATGCACACTACACTCTTTCTCAACATAGTAGTTTTTGATTCGTGTCTGGCTAATCTAGTGTTGTCCCTTCTATTCCTAATTACAATGTCACACATTCGGGGAAACAGATTGGGATTGTTCCTAACAAATAGCGCAATCTCCAAAATGTACTTACAACAATGTACTTTTTTATAAAGGTATTGTTTATTTTAATTATTATACCTTGTAGTTTACTTGACCCTTAGTGGTCAGGTCGTAGTAAGGTAACCAGGGGCCGAATTCCATTAAAATAGAATAGAATTTGCCGACCTCTGACGCGCAGTGGGCGAAGGTCTGTCTGCGATGAGGGTTCGAATCTCGCCTCGGGACAATTGTGTGTACGATCTGCAGATCTTTGTTAGTTTGTATTTTTGTATTTTGTATTTGTCTTTGAATTGAAGGGTGCCTCGAATATACAGGGTGTCACGTAGCATGTACAAAAAGCTGGAAGGGGGTGATTCAGGACCTAGTGGGTCACTTGATATCGTGGCTTTAGTTGTCCCTGTACTGAAGGTTTTCAAAATCGTAAAATTTTGGTATATTATTAAATTTCTTAGAGATTACCCCGAGTGCGAAGGCTTTTATCTATAATAACGAAAACATTAGAATCTACATTGTATTATTTGATCGTAGGTCAAGCGCACTATACCGTTCACTGTCCCCTAGAATCATATATCAACCTACCACCGGAACGGCCGACCACATAGCTTCCATTTCACCAGCATACCCTGACCATCAACGCTCCAGGAAGGCGATGACAAGCTTCGAGGATGATAGCTCAGGGTATTATGGACGGGCACGTGGCAAAGGATATCTTTTGTTGGGATGATTTGGACGTCTTGGGTTACATATTGTCTTTGATTTATTAAAAAGTGTGTGCGATGAGGCGTTTCCTTGTGTCTCTTGTAGTTTTAAAGTTAAATGCTTATCCGTCCGAGACGAAAGCGCTATTTTCATCTTAATGCATTCAATGCCCATGCAGCGCGACACACAGGGGCAGGCCGAATAAACTAATAATAGATTCTTATAATTCTTACGTGTTATTTTTTACGTGTTATTTATTAAGGAACATAGCTTATATTGTCTAGTTACAGAATAACAATACTTTGTGAAGAATACAAAAAGTTTTCAGTCATAATTTTTGGTATTACGGAAGAAACAAAATTTTGAACGGCTAATATTTATTTATTTATTTATTTATTGATATACTATTTACAATGCCTTTACAGTTGGACACCGATGTGGCGCGGTGGGCGATGGTCCGCCTGCGACACAGGAGGTTGCGGGTTCGATTCCCGCCCCAGAACAATTGTAAGTACGATCTGCAGATATTTGTTCTGGGTGTTCTGGTCGTTTTCTATGTATAATAAAAAATATCTATCTATGTAATGTATTGTATTATGTATATCAGTTATCTAGTACCCATAACACAAGCTCTGCTTACCATGGGGCTCGATAATGCTGTGTGGATTGTCCAGCATTATTTATTTATTTATTTATTAGTATAATTAATAAGTAAGTTAAAATTTAATCTTTTGTCTATTTCTTATTTCATTTATGCACATGTAAACACTTCTCTCTTCACTTTGTCTCTCTCTCCCAATAAGGTTTGCTGGAAGAGAACTCTTCTTAGGGTTAAGTTCGCCTTTGTTTAAATTTTCTGGAATAAGTTTTGTGTTATGTTTTTCGTGCAAAAAGTATAAATAAATAAATAAAATAGGTGGCGGCCTTAACGACAAATGATGAACCCACTACAAGCAACCAACATTCCTAAAAGGCCTCCGTTACGCGGAACCAATCCCCCGTTTTGTCCCCCAATGCGGAACTCCACAATCAGAAAGCACGTATCAAATTGAGGGGAAAATTGCACTAGCGATAGCCACCTGACACTCCTCAGAACCAACATTACGGGGCAGTGGAGTATGAATGGAATTCGTATCTAGGTTGTACTTAGATAAGGCAACCGTCCATTAGAACCTATCGGGGTGGAATAGGTTTTTGTTGTCAAGTAGACCGTTTAATGTCATTGGTTGAACTCTTGTTCGTGGGTACTCGTACTAGATGGTTTTATTCCTTATATATTACGTAAATGTATAATCTATAAACCGAAGCACCAAAAACCGCTGGGGTAAACGTGTTCTTAAGTGGAGACCCCGCCTCAGTAAACGTAGTGTAGGCCTAGGCATAGGCCATCCGTAATGAGCGCCACAGCGCCCTGTCTTCAGCTTGACGCATACAGCATCTACCTGCAGTCTTTCGCAGGTATTACTCGTAACCTGCGAAAGACTGCAGGTAGATGGGATTAATATCCCACCTGGTCGGAGGGCGTCTTACACTACGTTTACCGAGACGCAATGTAATATAAGTTCAAAACGAGTGAGCGAATCAATACAAACCAAAGTTGGTTTAGTGTCGCAATATTGGTTAAAATATGTATGTTTCTATAAATAAATAAAATATTATATTCTTTTCTATTTTATGAGCAAAATAAATAAAAATTAGAGGCTTGGTTTCAAATTCACGCTATTAACCGTGTGAATTTATTTCCCTACCTTGAACAGGGCTAATGTGATTGTCATTCACATAATACCTTACATTTATAAGTACCTACTGTGTGTTTTAAATGAGGTCTTTGAATTAAGATCTCACGCTTTTTTAAATTTGCGTCATTTTGAAAGCGGAGGTTGTTCAATGAAAAGGTTTTTTCACATGTCTTTAAAACTGTTAATACCTTATTATCTTGGACCTTTGGTTACAATTGGATACCTAAGTATGTATACCATATAGTACATAAGAATGTAGGTACCTAAAGGGTAAAAATCCACACAACTGGTTGCGGCGCGGTGTCGTCGCAACAAGGAACGCATTCTTGGAGCGCGTTGGAACTACCCATATTCCTTGGGTTTTGTAATTTGAATACAAGGAATATCCAGGTTTTATAGGAGTATAGTATGATCCAAAGGATTCCAAGGTGACGTGCGCAAGCGCCCCTCACGCGATGTGTAACGGCGCGTCTCGGTCCGCTTGCTGCGCTTTCAGATCCTCTGATAACAAGGAGATAGCCGCATTGTCTCTCCAACTGATTACAATATTCTTACTCTTAATATTATTACTGGATATCTTAAACCTCCTTTTCAATTAAATCGTTTAAACCTTCTTTTAATATAAATTATTCTAACCGAGCCATGGAGCGTAGTATCTGAGGAGTCAAGCTGTCAGACCGCGTGCGGAACAGCATACTATGGTATACGAGTATGTATACTCCAAAACACGCATCGTAGACGTTGGTCAGACCGCCCGCCGGAAGACTGAAGTGGAACTGGGCCGGACACGTGCTGCCGTATGTCCAGCGACTTGTTGGCAAAGACCACCACAGAGTGGAGCCCATCCAAAGCTAAGAGGCGACGTGGAAGGCCCAGGATGAGATGGCGTGACGAGCTCGAGGCACATCTTCCATCATGGCCTGTTGCAGCGTTGGATCGCGAGGAGTGGAAGGAGAAAAAGGAGGCCTTTGCCCAGCAAAATAAAAGAAATAAAAAATCAGTCAGGATCGTGTTGGGAGAGGCAGTGTACAGAATTTTTTAATGATAATCTCTGTGGCGCGGCGGGCGAAGGTCCGCCTTCGACGTAGGAGGTTGCGGGCTCGATTCCCGCCTCGGGACAAATGTTTGTACGATCTGCAGTTATTTTTTCAGGCTGTTTTGGTTGTTATCTATGTATAATAAAAGCGTCTATCTATGTAATGTATGTTATATCTATATATATAAAAGAAAGTCGTGTTTGTTACAACACTTATAACTCGAGAACGGCTCGACCGATTTAGCTGAAAATTGGTGGAGAGATTAGAACCAGGAGTCTAACATAGGATAGATTTTTATCATTTAAACAATTTGACACATAGATTTCCACGGGGGCGAAGCCGCGGGGAGCAGCTAGTTAAGTATATCTGAATGATGACCTCTGTGGCGCGGTGGCCGATGGTCCGCCTGCGACGCAAGAGGTTGCGGGCCCGATGCCCGCCTCGGGACAAATGTTTATACGATCTGCAGATGTACGGATGTTCTAGTTGTTATCCATGTATAATAAAAAACATCTAACTATGAAATGTATTGTACTCTGTATATCAGTCATCCATTACCATAAGCTCTGCTTAGTTTAGGGCTAAATGCTGTGTGGATTGTCCAGCATTATTTATTTATTCGTAACGAATACATCCGACACAGAACCAAGGTTATCGACATAGCTCAAAGAATTAGCAAGCTGAAGTGGCAGTGGGCCGGCCATATCTCGGGAAGAACCGACGGCCGATGGGGCAAACGTGTTCTTGAATGGAGACCACGACTCGGTAAACGTAGTGTAGGACGCCCTCCGACCAGGTGGATGACGACCTGCGAAAGACTGCAGGTAGATGCTGGATGCGGCAAGCTGAAGACAGGGCGTTATGGCGCTCATTGGGGGAGGCCTATGTCCAGCAGTGGACTGCTATAGGCTGATGATGATGATGATGATGATTTATTTATTTTTGTATAGGGATACATACTAGTATCCCTTTTAACTGCATCCTACCTAAAACACAGGTTGCGTTTAATATTCATTTATTCTCAAAAAGACAATTTATATAGTCACTTACATGAGAACAGGGTTCTTAGGTTAAATATGTATACATAGGTTGTGGTCATTCAATAGCTGGCTCATTTAATGTGTTCACTTAATAAGAAGTGACTTATCATTTATGATATGTTGAGCATATTTGAGTTTGAGCACATTAAAACTTACATTTTATACCTAACACAGGTCAACCTAACTTGTTATATTAACTTTGTTTGCCCTTCAAAAACCCCTTCGTTTTCTACGCGCCCATAACTCACATGGAACTCTTTAGGGTAAAAGTGAGGGGGGAGGGACCCTCACTTTCACCCTAAAGAGTTCCACGTGAGCTGCACATGCACACGTCACTCAAAGGGCACGTGCACAACCCTTCCTGCCCCAGTTTCCGATTTACACTTCCGTAACTATTATGATATAATCGATTATGGATAATGAAAGAGTTGTGATTATATTTAAATTTCATATTATATTAAAAATAACCTTCAAAAAAATAACACAACAAAACTTTAGACAAAGATGCAAGCTGAAGTGGCAGTGGGCCGGCCATATCTCGCGAAGAATTGACGGCCGTTGGGGCAAACGTGTTTTTGAGTCGAGACCACTACTCGGTAAACGTAGTGTAAGACGCCCTCCGACCAGGTGGGATGACGACCTGCGAAAGACTGCAGGTAGATGCTGGACGCGGCAAGCTGAAAACAGGGCGCTATGGCGCTCACTGGGGGAGGCCTATGTCCAGCGGTGGACTACCTTAGGCTGATGATGATGATGACATAAGTAACAAACAAGTTATATGCAGTCATCGTCTTGGGGATGCTTTCGATTTGTATTGATTATGGATCAGTTGAGCTATCTATAGATTGTTATGTTTTATTTGGGAAATAAATTATACCTAAGACTTGAAGTTCAAAAACTTCAAACATGAACCAAAAGAAGAGTCCGTTTTGTGACTCAATTACAATAATCTGTTTATCATTTTTTTTTTTTTAATCATGTTTGTTTTAAATTTTTGTGTATTGAGTTACAAATAAACTATTCTATTCTATTCAAAATATTTTATCATAGAGAAAAATGGTTGGAATATACAACTAAGTAGATCAAAAGAAAATGAAGTCCGATAGTTTAGGTACATCCATATTCTGATCGACGAGTGAAATCCAAATGAATCCACTTCCATTACAAATTTACGCATTAACATTATTTAACACTTTGACTGCTGAAATCACACGGTATGTGTTTTCTACAAGTGACTAATATGCGTAAATCCACACTAGCGCAGCGGCTGAGAAAATACAGATCTTTGTGACTCAGCAGAGCTGTAATATTTTTCGAACGAAACGCATGTGCGGCGCAACACAACCGCTGTGTAGAGCGGCAGCACGAATTTTTTAGGCTAAAAAAAAGATCGCAATCGTCGAAAAAAAAGTTTTAAACAAGTATCTTAACTTTTTTTAATCCAATTAATCGTTAACCAGCTGTTACGATACAAAAACTAAGCAATTACGATCACTATACGGAATTAAAGTAATGCTTGACCAAAAATCATGCATCTGCTTGAATTGATCAACCCTTTCATCAACCCTTTGATCAACCCCTTTCTGGAAGGGTTGATAATGAATGATCAATTAACGGAACGCGCCAATGACTAAAATATATTTATTTGATTGACTGATGATAAAAAACTCATTTAAATTTAACGGAAAATATGTTCAGCTCATCGAAAAATAAACTCTCTTTAATTGGTTCAGGAATTTTGTACATTTTTTGTAAACAAAGGGTATAAACAAAAAAAAAAATACTTGCATATCGTTACTATACGACACTGTTGTTATCAGAGCAAATCGCAGAAGGTAGAAATAAGTTTTGATTTTGACAGGTTTAATTCACCATTTCAATCGTCTGTCGTTGTTTCTAAACTTGAGTTTGCACCTTTTAAAGATTTGTTTTGGTGGGTATATTGCTTACCTTGTTGTATTTTGTTATTGATATCAGTTTGAGTATAGTTTTGAAACATAAATATCTTAGTTTACCAAATATATCTTACATTTTAGATTCTAAATTATCTACTAATATATGTACATAGGTACATATATGAACCGTTTTGGCTTAACCCCGTATACGCGATCAGAACTTAACTCGGTTAAGGATAAAACCTGACAGCTAGACGGGAAAATCGTAAGAAAACTGTAAACTCGATTAAATTTAACTTAGTTTAACCTTCGGTGAATTTAACCCTACCGTTTAGTATTTTATGAACATAATATCGGACAGTAAGTAATTATACGTCATTCATTAATACTTTATAACGACTTGCAAGAAATTAAACATTTTTACAACTCTTCCATCGGCTTTATATTCCCTCACAAAACGAGCCAAAATAATCTTAAAAACTATGCGAAGAAAGTTCGTTTTCACTTACAAGCTAAACTACCGGTGGCATAAAAACTAGAAACATTCAATAGATATATATCTCCACCGTCAAAATGTTTTGTACAAACAGCTTTATCTAGAATCTTGCATGCTACTTAATAGAGGAAATCGCCAATTGCCTTGGCTATCTCGAAAAACACTACACATTACCCACCATCTCTCTCTAACTGAATAACTGGCGATAGATGTGAAAGAGACAAGTGTATTCGCAGTGGCTGGTGCGGATCACATTTGCCTAGTTCAAGTTATTTAGTGGTAGTTAAAACAATGCTATAGGAAAGCAATTTTCTTTTATTGTCGTGTGTTACAGACGATAGGCCGGTATTTTCTTAAATATGTCTTTGGAGACAGAATCGTTTATGTTAAGTGGTCAATTCTCTCGTAAGTACCTACTTACTACTGTCTTTATACACCCAGTTTAATATTCGCGTAGTAATATATAGTTATTCTGTGTTATAAGAAAATATAGTTATCCTACTAATATTATAAACGCGAAAGTTTGTAAGTATGCATGGATGCTTGTTACTCTTTCACGTAAAAACTACTGAATGGATTTTAATGAAACTTTACAATAATATACATAGCTTATACATCAGAATAACACATAGGTTACAATTTATCAAGATATATTATATATTATCCAAAATATCTATCTCCAGGCGGGTGAAACCGAGGGGCGCAGCTAGTAATGAAATAAATTAAAATGTACTAGAAATTCTTGCTCATAAAAAGTGTATTCTAAAATATAATTTTAGCTAAAAATTTTACATTCATGTAAAACAAAATAGGCATCAGAAAATTACCTACCAAAATGTAGTAGTTAGATCATTTACTCCTACCATATTACACCAACTAAATTATGAACCTAAACCTAGATAGATATTAAATTCTTTATTGCACTTTAAATAGAAACTGTACAGTAAAAACTTTAAAATTTATTATAATTGGCGGTCTTATCGCTCAAGAGCGATCTCTACCAGACAACCATGGTACAACATAAGTGGTACAATAAAGAGTTCGTTAGATATCTATTTAAGATTCGCGGTTAGGTATATACATTTTAATAATACTTCCTAAAGTAAATAGGGCTCAACCACGTACATTTTTATTAAGTTATTAAAAAACCTTATTTTACGAGAGCTCAAAGAAATAAATTCATAAAATTGTGTAGAAATAAACTTTACGATCGAGTCATCATTAGATCATAGACAAGAACTATTGTCAAAAGAATGTCAATCATAATAATATGTTTATTATTTCTCTCCTCAATAAACAAGCATTGTTACAGAAGTTATTTCATCGCAATGTTTATTGAGTTTCGTTTCTATTGTTTATTTAATTTCTTTTCAATAAATAGCGATGATTGGTCTTTATACCTATAATGTTTTCTTCTATCGAATTGCATAGCGTATTTAACTTTCATACTGTAATTTAGCCGTGAAGGCCATTTATTAGCTTCTCTGTTGCTAGGTCAAACATTTATATGTATATCATATTTTGTATAATAATAAATAATAAACCAAAGTCATGATCAATGGACACATTGATCCAGGGCCGGGGGTCGTACATGGTCACCTTCTCGAAATTGTTTTCGAATACACATACCTCGGGCAGATTCTGCAGTTAGGTAAAAACAATTTCGAGAAGGAGGCCAAAAGGAGGATCCAGCTGGGCTGGGCAGCGTTTGGTAAACTACGTAGAGTCTTCTCTTCATCCATATCGCAATGCTTGAAAACGAAATTTTTCAACCAGTGCGTCCTACCCGTTATGACCTACGGAGCTGAGACGTGGACACTTACGATAGGGCTGGTCCACCAGTTCAAAGTCGCTCAGCGAGCTATGGAAAGAGCTATGCTCGGAGTTTCTCTGAAGGATAGGATTCGCAACGAATACATCCGACAGAGAACCAAAGTTATCGACATAGCTCTGAGAATTAGCAAGCTGAAGTGGCAGTGGGCCGGCCATATCTCGCGAAGAACCGACGGCCGCTGGGGCAAACGTGTTCTTGAGTGGAGACCACGACTCGGTAAACGTAGTGTAGGACGCCCTCCGACCAGGTGGGATAACGACCTGCGAAAGACTGCAGCCAGATGCTGGATGTTTCAAGCTGAAGACAGGGCGCTGTGGCGATCATTTTGGGAGGCCTATGTCCAGCAGTGGTCTAATATAGGCTGATGATGATGATGATACAGTAATTTAGACAAAGTTACTTATCTAGTAATAAGCAAGCTCGTTAGTTATTCGCAGATAAGTTCTCATTTTAAGTAATTTTATGTAATTTGTATGGGAATAAAGTTTCTTAAAACATATTATTTCTTGCAAAAGTTATTTAACGTTTTTTTTTAAAAAGCATAAATCCAACAGGACGCGGTCACCTATCCAAGTAGGTACCTACTATCCGCGCCCGACGCCCCAAGTCGTCATCCCACCTGGCCGAAGGGTATCCTACACAACGTTTGCCGAGTCTCAGTCAATTCGCGCGATCTCCACTCAAGAACACGTTTACCCCAGCGGGCTATAAGCACACAGATCCCCTGGTACAGTCCACGGTCCTATCCATCCATGGTTGTCTGGTAGAGATCGCTCTTGAGCGATAAGACCGCCAATTGTATTTAGTTTTTTTTAGATTTTATTTTACATTGTTCTGTCACGTTCTGTTAAACGTGCAATAAAGAGTTATATATCTATCTATATATTTTAGTGTTTTCTATTAATTCTTATAGAGGCAATATACAACCATAACGGTTCAAAATTTTTTTTTTTTATAATTCATAAAATCACTGCTACCCCACTGAAAGGAAAGGGCTCCGTAACGCCTCTATTTCCTAGTTTCTAGGTAGGTTCACTAAAGGATGTAAGAAAACTATTAGGAACATAAAAGCCCGCATCAAATACTTTATTATTTTATTATCTCCTTGCTTACCATGATGCGTCACACAGCATCATCACTGGCGGAACCGTGAGATCTTTTTTCACAAGCTAGAGATGTTTGTAATGCTATCGACATCGGTGAAATTTAGAACAACAAATACAAATAACGTTAGATTTGGATTATTTTGTGTTTTATATTTATAAAGAAAAGAAAGAAAGAGAGAAATAAAATATTTTTATTTACCTTAAAACTACCATACACAACAAACTTAAAAGTACGCAAATATAGGCACATTATTTATAGATGTATTGGATGGGTACCTACAAGAAAGTAGTAGTTAAGTATAAGGTACTTGTAGGTAGAAAACGACATACCAACTTAGTTTTTAGCTTTTTTAGAATATTTTTCTCTATGTAAGGGTTTTATTCAGAATAAATTACCGAAACAAATATTATTTGATAATTATTTGTTTAAACAATATTAATTCTAAGTACTAAGGGTAATTACAAAATATATATAATTATTATAATATAAAAAGTTTGTACACAGATATGTGAGAAATTCCTACCAGATTAAGAAGATGTGCCGAAAAATCTAGCACTTACTATTATTTTGAGTTTAGTGGGATATTGCAAATGTTTCCTCAAAGTAACGTTTAAATCGACTATGTTCTTATTTTAGCCTGTCTTGCAAAACCTACTCGATGAGTATAATAAAAAATATCTATCTATGTAATGTATTGTATTATGTATATCAGTTATCTAGTACCCATAACACAAGCTCTTCTTAGCTTGGGGCTAGATAATGCTGTGTGAATTGTCCAGCATTATTTATTATTATTATTATAAAAAAAAAAAATAGGTAATCATCGAATTTTTTCATCGATATTTCCCAACCCTAGTGATGAGACGTGATTTACCTTGTGCTTGCAATCATTAGCAGCAACCTTGCAGACAAGTATTATATAGTACACATTAACTGCAGTGGTTATATCACTGAGTCGTAGCTTACGTAATCTACCTAATAAATACATTGGTATCTAATGAGAAGGCTTCCTAATGTGTAGGTTCTATGACATAGTAAAAAAGAAAAAGTAGGCAAAGTACTCCATCGTATCACATAGAATCTATGTGATACGATGGAGTACTTTGTCTACTTTACAACTTCATCATCATCATCAGCCTATGTTGGTCCACTGCTGAACATAGGCCTCCCCTAATGAGTGCCACAGCGCCCTGTCTACAGCTTGACGCATCCAGCATCTACCTGCAGTCTTTTATAACTGTAAGTTAGTAATCACACTACCACTTAGAAAATTAGTTAATCATAATACAATGTATTAAATAAAAAATAAATAAATAATGCTGGACAATTCACACAGCGTTATCTAGCCCCATGGTAAGCAGAGCTTGTGTTATGGGTACTAGATAACTGATATACATAATACAATACATTACATAGATAGATATTTTTTATTATACATAGAAAACAACCAGAACACCAGGAACAAATATCTGCAGATCGTACACACAATTGTTCCGAGGCGGGAATCGAACCCGCAACCTCCTGGGTCGCAGGCGGACCTTCGCCCACCGCGCCATATCGGTCGTCAACTATAAACTAATGACTAGCTATTGCTAATAACACTCTTATACAAACCTTTGTGATTTTCTTAGTGTAATTATTAAGTTATATTTGTAATATTATTGTTAGTTGGTAAATTAATTAAAAAATATCTGTGTATATGTATATGTGTTTTATTAGGAATCACTGTATGTCTGTTTTTCTATCTTCTTCTGCATAAAATCCCTAACTTCCTATTTTTTTATCGTTATGAAATTATAGAAGGATTATTGTTGATTAAATGTTATAATGTAATAATGATATATAAAATATAATTAACTACATAACGCACACAGATCCCCTTTTACATTCCAACGATCCTATCCATCCACGGTTGTCTGGTAGAGATCACTCTTGAGCGAAATTATCACTTATCTTGTATTATTATTTTTTTATCTTGTTTGTTTTATTTTTAAGTGTGCAATTAAAGTATTGTATATCTATAAAATATTATTACGTAAGCTCAGTCAGTATTTTCTTACATATTTTATTGAAAACCAGTGTTGCCATATACTATAAAGCTCTTATCTTGTCTAGACCAACTGAATGAGTCAATTATTACCGACAATTAGTATCCTAATGTAGAGTAGAATGCCGGCGCGACCGTATCCAAGTAGTCAATGGTCATTCATTCATACCAGAATACCAGGGGAAGGAAGCTGGCTGCTAGAAACCGTGGGAGATAGCTAGAGCTTTTCTGGTATAAACGTTGTATCTGTATTTGTTTATATTTAACATTACAGCTCTATTTTACTGGATATAATAGTTCTAATAAGCTGAAGTGGCAGTGGGCCGGCCATATCTCGCGAAAAACCGACGGCCGCGGGGGCAAACGTGTACTCGAGTGGAGACCACGACTCGGTAAACCTAGTGTAGGACGCCCTCCGACCAGGTGGGATGACGACCTGCGAAAGACAGCAGGTAGATGCTGGATGCGGCTAGCTAAAGACAGGGCGCTATGGCACTCATTGGGGGATGCCTATTTCCAGCAGTGGACTGCTATAGGCTGATGATGATGATGATGAATATATTAGAAGTGCCTTATAGTTATCTTATAGCATTTTTTTTTATTATCTTTGGGTGGCTTCGGTATCACAGCGGCCATGATAGGCCTATTGTGATCTCACCACCACTCCACTTATACTACGTTCAGTCCCGAAGCCGTAGCGTTCATAGTTCGCCACTACTCCTTGCAGCTGCTAGGAACTGTAGGATTTTCTTCGGGGTGATGTCTCGCAGCTCGTCTCTACGTATATAGCCATAAGGCTATAGAGTTAGTTAGTAGTTAGCTATAGTTAACTTTATAATATTCTAGTTATTTTTAATGTTAACATTATCAGGGTACGATTAAATTACATATTTCGTGAATTTAAAAATACATAAAATCTAAAATTTATCAAAATTCAATTAAATATTTAGCCTAATCCACACGATTGTTACCAAACTATAATAAAATTAAACTTGCGCGGTTTTGCGGAGTTGTTACTAGTCGAAATTGTTTTAATCGAATTTTGCGCGCATACACTCAGTCACTAGTGTCCCCTTAAAACGTAAATGACAAGGTTAGAACGTGTCTAGTAAAGCTAAATTGTAAACGAGCATTAAGTACCCTTCTTCCCCTTTCAGAGGTAACTTATGCCTAACGAACGTAATAATTCACCCCTCACTGAAGCACCCTTAGTACCTCTAAAACCCTACTTCCTCTATCTACGGAAATCATCAAAAATATTTCACAACTTTCACCCCTATCTCCCCTTTACACGCGTTCAAAGGAAAAGTGGCGAGGAGAGGTGGAAAGTGCACTTGGAAAAGTGCTGTTCAGATCTTTATCCAGGTGTTAATTCAAGAGGTAGGGTTGGCAGAAAAAAGCAAAAAGTTCAATTATTGTACTGTTATTATGTAATATTTAGATATAAGGTGTTATTTTAAGTGCAATAAAGTGTTCATTCATTATTTTTTATTACGTCTTATTTTTTTTAGTGTGAATAGTAGATGTAATTGTTTTATTCGGTTATTGTAATTTTCTTCGCTGATTTAAATAAAATTTCGTCTACATCATGGAACGTTTTTAAATTAACATACTGTAGTACAGATAGCAGCCAAAAAACGAGCACTTATTCTGAACTCTATTATAAAAGCACCAAAGTCTAAATAAATAATAAATAAAATAAATAAATAATGATGGACAATCCACACAGCATTATCTAGCCCCATGGTAAGCAAAGCTTGTGTTATGGGTACTAGATAACTGAAATACATAATACAATACATTACATAGATAGATATTTTTTTATTATACATAGAAAACGACCAGAACACCCGGAACAAATATCTGCAGATCGTACACACAATTGTTCCGAGGCGGGAATCGAACCCGCAACCTCCTGCGTCGCAGGCGGACCATCGCCCACCGCCTCACATCGGTCGTCAAGTCTAGTCTCTCTAAACTTTTTTTGCATATCGTACAGCTAGCAAAATTTATTATACACTCATTAAAATGAACTTTATCCTCCTCAAAATAAGGATTAAGTTAGTCCTTAGCACGTGCCAGCCTGAATGAGCAGTCAAGAAGATACCTTATCAACTCTTCATCACGTTTCCATTAGCAAATAGTTTTCAAGGATTTCAAGTTTCAATGGAAGCACGTGTTGAGTTTTCCACATTCACTCGAAACATGCTGAATTTTCGCAACTTTTTTTGCGATTTCGCACGTGACAAAATTAAAGTGTTCGGAACTTATTTTTAAATTTGATTTTTAATAGTCTTTAGCAGGAGGTTCTTTATTCGGCTGTACTTACGTATTTTTAGCATGGCAAAAAAATAAATTCTGCTTACTAAAAACTTATTTTCTCTAATGGTAAGAATTCTTATCTCGACTGATAGGAGACTGTACAATATTTATATAAATAGAAATTCAAACAAATATCCCTTGTATTTTATTTTAGTACAGATCAAATAATTAAAAAAAATGAGAATTTATATTTTTACGTCAACATCTGAGCTAACTGCAGACTATTGCAAACAATCTAGAGGTACCTCAACTGATCCACATCAATACCAATCGAAAGCGTCCACCAAATACTCACCTGAAAGAAAGAAAAAAAAGAAAGTAAGAAAATATATTAATATTGATTCACTGAAGTAGGTAGCTGCTCTCGGGTCACTAAGTACCATCTAAGTTTGGCAATGTTTCCATGTTATGTACCATGCAATATGCTAACAATCTCAGCTAATTGTAGACTGTTGCAGACAATCTAGAGGTACCTCAACTGATCCACATCAATACCAATCGGAGCGTCCGCCAAACACTCACCTGCTCTCGGGTCACTAAGTACCATCTAAGTTTTGCAATGGCACCATGTTATGTACCATGCAATATGCTAACAATCTGAGCTAATTGTAGACTGTTGCAGACAATCTAGAGGTACCTCAACTGATCCACATCAATACCAATCGAAAGCGTCCGCCAAACACTCACCTGCTCTCGCGTCACTAAGTACCATCTAAGTTTTGCAATGTTACCATGTTATGTACCATGCAATATGTTATGTACTATGCAATATGCTAACAAGTCGGCTAAAGATCACCCGGTGCTCTTAAGATAACCCTAAAATTAATATCATTTCAATGATAGCAATCATTTACTTTATTTATGTTAAGAATCGCCGTAAGAACCTGTATTTACTTAGTAGATATCATAGTTCATTTATTTGTTTTTGATACAAAGGTATTACAGGGATATTCAGACTTAAACTTAAGAGCACTGTGATCTGCAATTAGGCGTACAAATATTACATATTTTGGTTATAGAGCAAATAATCAATAATAATAATAGTGAAGCAAAAATGAAAAGTTTAAGAATCGAAAATAATGCAGAGAAAATAATGAAAATAAATCACATCAAAAACCTTTCGTTCTCTTAGAACGGCTAAGCCCTAAGGGAACGGAGGTTTTTGTCAAGGGCTAGCCTGTAATTCAGGGATGGGGGATATTATTTTATTTTTATTTATTTTATTTTATTTATACTTTTTGCACGAAAAACATAACACAAAACTTATTCTAGAAAATTAAAAAAAAAATCTTATTTGATAAAAAATTTATTGTTCATTCATAAAAAATCGTATCATTAGTGGAAGTTTTCTTCAAAAACGATAGTTTGTTGGGCAGGAATCAAACCTAGCACTGATTAATTAGCCCCATTTATACGCTCGCTCTGTCTTCCACTAAGTCACAAACGAAAACCTAAATAACATACATAATATTATATCTTACAAACTTCTTCGTTAATGGCAACATGTGTAAATAAAATACGATTATTATGCGTCAACCTGAGAACCTTCTTTCCGTCAGTTATAAACTAAATAACTCGGCTTCTGAAAACCATCTAATATAATTAGATTAAGATACAATCAGACCAACTTTCCCACTGCCCGGGCAATTAAACAACAACCGACCGATTACCAGTATACAAAGTTCGGAGGATCCCTATATCATCAGACCACGAATTTTACGATTTAATGAGCTTTAGCCACAGCTTTACTCAGAACAGCTGGTGCTTATTAATTAGATAACCTTTTAGGGTTCGTAGGGTTCGGTGGGCACCCAAAGGATGCCAAAGCAACGAAGCAACATCCGTTATATATAAATAATGCTGGATAATTCACACAGCATTATCTAGCCCCAAAGTAAGGCAGAGCTTCTGCTATTGCATAATACAATACATTACATAGATAGATATTTTTTATTGTACAAAGAAAACGGCCACAACACTGTACAAATATCTGTAGATCGTACAAAAAATTGGTCTAAGACGGGAATCCAACCCGCAACCTCCTGCGTCGCGCCACAGAACTTGTGTTATGGGTACTAGACAACTGATACATAATATATATCAGTAATCGTAATCAGTTATCTAGTACCCATAACCCCATAGCTTTGCTTAGCTTGGAACTTGGGACAAGATTATTTTATTTATTTTTATTTTAAGCCATTACTGTCCCACTGCTGGGCAAAGGCCTCCCTTTTCTCCTTCCACTCCTCGCGATCCAACGCTGCAACAGACAAGATTATGCTGTATGAATTGTCCAGCTTTTTTTATTTTATTTACATAGGTGGGTTTTGATTTTGACTCGAAGCCGTCATCGTCCAGCCTAGGTAGCCGCCCGCAGTAGCAGCTAAAGTGAACCAGCTACATCCATCTCAGCTGGGCTTCAAGTAAAGTGATGAATATTCATATTAGTAATACAAAAGCGTATTGAGGTTCGTTAGCTGGCGATTAGCGATCCTGGGGTGATAGCAAGACAATGTTGGACAATTATAATTTATAATAATAATTTAATTCAACAAGCACCGAAGAACTTATGATATACTTTTCTTTGCGATCTTATGATAGCTATAAGAATAAAAACGAATATAATAACTAAGAGATGTGTAAATGTCTCTGAGATCTATTACATAATTGCAGACCCTACACTAAGTCGTAATGACTTGTACCTTGTACTTGTAGTAGGTATAGTAGAAAATTCATTAAAGCCACACAAACCGAAACAAATATTTGGAGATCGTACAAATATTTTTTCCAAGGCGGGAATCGAACCTGCAACCTCCGGCGTCGCAGGCGGACCTTTGCCCACTGCGCTGAATCGGTCATCGAGAAGAAATACTATTACTATTATATCTATGTTTAGGATTAAACAAATACAGTTACGCCAAAATTATCCATCATCATCAGCCTATGTTAGTCCACTGCTGGACATAGGCCTCTCCCAATGAACGCCATAGCGCCTTGTCTTCAGCTTGACGCATCTCCCTGCAGTCTTTCGCAGGTCGTCATCCCACCTGGTCGGAGGGCGTCCTACACTACGTTTACCGAGTCGTGGTCTCCACTCAAGAACACGTTTGCCCCAGCGGCCGTCGGTCAAAATGATCCATAATTATTTATTTAGTTATTGAAGGTTACATAGCAAGTGCGCACTGATTTACTTTCAGATTGAAGATGGTTGATAGATAGGCACGCAGGGTTCGTGACTGCATTGTGAAACCAAATTGGACTAGAACACATGACGTTAGTGGCTTAGTGGGTATTCTGCTGTTATTCTAAGCTTATCTCGCGAAGAACCGACGACCGCTCGGGGGCAAACGTGTTCTTGAGTGGAGACCACTCGGTAAACGTAGTGTAGGACGCCCTCCGACCAGGTGGGGTGACGACCTGCGAAAGACTGCAGGTAGATGCTGGATGCGACAAGCTAAAGACGGCGCTATGGCGCTCATAGGAAGAGGCCTATGTCCAGCAGTGGACTGCTATAGCCTGATGATGATGATGATGTAAAGTCCAGTATAGTCCGCGATTAGAATGGGACCGGACCTTTTTATATAATCCTGTGTTTGCGTAGGTACACTCTTGTATAAAAAAACACATACATAATACAAGAGTACCTCTTAATATCCTAATACTAGCTTTTGACCGCGGATTTGTTACGCAGAGCTTGTGTTATGGTACTAGATGACATTGCATTACATAGCTAGATATTTTTAATTTTATAATGAACACCCAGAACAAATATTTGTAGAACGTACAAAAATTTGAAAGAATGAATGAATTAATTTTTATTTGCTGTAAGATTTATGCCATTTTTCATTTAACATTAGATAGATAGATAGATAGAATATACTTTATTGCAAAAAAAGTTGTACATAGGCGAGCATAATGCTAGATAGCATTCTCTACCTGCTAACCTTTGGGTAGTGTGGACAACAGTTTGGTAGGTAGTGCTATATAATAGAGATAATATAATATACTACTCATAATGATACTAAGCTACTTATATTATGCTTAAACAGTAATATATATACCTAAATAAATAATTAATATATAATTATAATTATGAACCGAATTATTCTTGCGAAAGAAAATAGTTATAGACTCTAGATCTGAAGACGTTTATTGAGGATGCCTCGCGATATTCAATGGAAACATTTCTCCCAAGGCTGTAGGAAAGTTACATGTATATCTCCAAGATTAAATCTTTGGTATCCCTATGCACCTGTGTTTGCGCACACACTTGTGCACTTGTCACATGTCCTGCGCTAGGCTTCGTTGAGACTGGCCACCGTTACCAAAGATTCGCCTAGGCTAAGGGCTCATCATCACCGCGATACAACATACAATGTCCAGTGAATGGTTAAATAAATACGTCGGCAAAAAAAACTAAGATTTAACCCTTAACCCACCTTGTCCTATTGTCATTATAATGTTACCCGTTAAAACAGCAGTCTCTGTCATAAAATAACGTCCGAGGCAGCGGCTTGTGACTTCCTTCATAAACTCTTGCCATAAAACGCCGCAGGCCTGCGGTCAGCCCTAAGACCATAGTCCTTCAAGCAGAACAGAGCTTAAAAAAATATCAACTCTATAAACCACGTTTTAGACATCAAAATCCATCGCCGTTGATTTTCTTGGAACTAGTATACAGGTTAAGTTAAAGAGGTCGGAAGTTATTTGCTAGATAAATTTTTAGCTTTGTGTGTATGATTGTAGGGGTGAAAGTAGCGTGTTTTGATATGGGGGAGTTGAAATTAGGGGCAGTAGCAACCCTATCGTCACGGCGCAAGCGCACGGTAATCAGCTGGTAAAAATTTTTTACTGAACTGTCAGTTTGGTTGATTTTTACCGGAATTGCTAAATTATTTATTATTTATTTTAAGCCATTACTGTCCCACTGCTGGGCAAAGGCCTCCCTTTTCTTCTTCCACTCCTCGCGATCCAACGCTGCAACAGGCCATGATGGAAGATGTACCTCGAGGAATTGCTAAAGCATAGCAATTATTTGGTTTGCTCAAACTTTAGAATAAGAAACACAAAATATTTCTCGTCATAGTTTGCAAAGTATATTTTTTCTGAACGACACAGCCGTTCAGAGAAATATTTAGTGCCGGCCTTCGAATAGCACTACCCAACTCTTCCCGTGGGTGTCATAGGACTAACCGACGACCGCCGTTGTATGTCCCACACCGGCAGCAGCGCCTCCCGAAGAAACAACCAACCAACGAACTGCGATCCCCAACCTGCATGCCCAGCGTATGGGGATTATGGGTATCGATAAAACTAGCAATTAATTTGTTAAGCAGGTAATCACTTTATAAAACAAAGTCGCTTCCCGCTGTCTGTCTGCTTAGATCTTTAAAACTACGCAACGGATTTTGAAGCGGTTTTTTAATAGATAGAGTGATTCTAGAGGTAGGTTTATATGTAAATAATACATACAATTGCACCCGTGCGAAGCCGGGTGGGTTTCTAGTATATTATATAACCCCGTAACCTCATTTGGAAAACAAAATCCTACAGTAGACTTATACAGGGTGAGGATGATGACGAAAAAATTGCTACGTTTAATATCAAACTACCCTATATTAGAAAGAAAAAACCAATTACCATAGACAAGTAGCTAACAATACGCCAATAAAACAAATGCTGTTCCAATTTCAAAACTAGATACAAAACATAATTTATGGTTTTCAAAATGGAGTCGTTGGATACAGTTATTACTAATTATTGCTTTATTTGGCGGCAGGTGTCAGTGTGGAGGGAGATAAATATGTCCGTTAATAATTTGAAATATTGTCCAAATATTGATGAAATGGAATATATTACGAAGTAAGTGAGTAAATCATTTATTTGACACATAAAACACACAACTAACTTTAGTACTAACACACTTTTTATTTTACACTAAATTAATTAAAACGTGATAAAGTAAACATATGAAAAATAATAAATATCACACTAAGCGGCTTAGCGAGCTGGGAAGAGCTATGCTCGGGGTATCTCTGAAGGATAGGATTCAAAGTTATCGACATAACTCAAACTTTGAGCTATGTCGATAACTTTGAATCCTATCCTGCTTATTCTTTGAGCCTCAAAGAATAAGCAAGCTGAAGTGGGTTAGCCAGATATCAGGATGAACCAACAACCGCTGGGGAAAACGTGCTTTTGAATGGAGACCGCGACTCGGCATACGTAGTGTAGGACGCCCTCCTGGATGCGGCAAGCAGAAGACAGGGCGCTATGGCACTTATTTAAGGGAGGAGGAGGATATGTCCAAAAGTGGACTATCATAGGTGATTGGACTTAAGATGTTAACATACCTACACAAAAGGTTGTTGGTTGTGCCTACCCTTCCTCTACCCTTAGTCCGCTCTTACGACATCCACGGGGTGAGTTGGGGGGTCGATTCTTACGTCGCGACCGCCACTGCCAAGCCCTTCTTCAAGAACTGCATAACTTCCAAACCCATAAATCCTTAAAGTTATTCACCTTGACCGACTGCCTTGAAATGAGGGTATTAATTTAAATAAAGGATTCTACTTCCTGCCTCGTGCACGCTTGGCCGCCCAAACGCATGGAATATTCAAATTTAGCTGGCAACACTCTATTGTTACTTTATTCGATACTAGCTACGCCCCGCGGCTTCGCACATTCCTCTTGAATCACTCTATTGCTGCTGCATTAAAATCCGTTAAGTAGTTTGAAAGATCTAAGCAAACAGACAGCCTGCAGTCGCTTCCAACTTCATTGTATATTTTCTAAAGATGATTTATATGCCATAGCGATTTGAAAATAACACATGACAGATTACAGATTTCAATTTAAGTTATGGCTACGTAACTTAAATACCAATTTTTGCACCTGTCTTACTGATAAACTCATATCTATAGTTTAGTTTCTTCCCTAAATGTTCCCGCTGGGGTAAACGTATTTTTTAGTGGAGACCGCGACTCAGCAAACGTAGTGTAGGACGCTCTCTGCCCTCCGACCATGTCGGATGACGACTTGCGAAACCACTTGTAATGTGTTGTGTTTAATATTTTTTTCGGAGGCACGCTAATTTTTGTATGAACTCAGAAGCGAATAATATTATAAATACGATAGTATCTAATAATAACGTCTGTCTGGTCGTACCTTTTTAGGACCAAACGGTTGAATAGTTCATGATTTGTTTTGTTTAGCAAGAAGAGAAAATCATATTCCGCCATTTTTTATCTAGTATACCACTTCGCAACGCCACTACTCATTCCTCTGGCGCTCATTGGGGGAGGCATATGTCCAGCAGTGGACTGCTATAGGCTGATGATGATGATAATGAACGCCACTACTAAGTCGCAAGCAAAATCTAGAATATGATAAATGCAAAAAATCTATGAAAACATTCGAGAAATGTATCCGGAGCCACCGTTATGTTTATTAGGCACGTTAAAACGTTTAAACGTTTAAATGTCAATAAACTTTCAAATCCAAGAAGTCATAACTTATAAATAATTACAATTTAGAGTAGGTATCTTTACATTAAATAATGTCAATTTTTATGCGAAACTAAATACCTACAGTTAGGGAGAATTCGCACGGACGTCAACCACACCACATCGCAGCGACAAAAAGTGGTTAAACTGTGGTTACGTGTGAATACTGTTAAAAGTGTCGCTGTAGTTTTTTGCAGTTTTGTGTTATCTTCAATATGTTGATGTGGTTGCATGAATGCAACCACATCAACATATTACTACTAGCGTGAATTCACGCTAGTAGTTGCAATGTGGCCGGCCTAATGGGTGGTGTGGTTGGAGCAAAGTTGCAATGTTCAGTTCAGTTCTTTATTAATAAGAATATTCTTATATGTCAAACAACATGTATACATAGTGTAATGTGGTCGGTATCGACTACACAGTTTGAATTAGGCAAAACGTGGCCAGTGGTCATTAAAATAATAATTTCAATACAAATTAGCACCAACCACGTGTTATCGTTGTCGTGTGGTCGCTCGTATGAATTGCCCCTTAGGCACACTTTTTTTTGTGCAAACTCACATAAAGCATAAAATAATTTTACCTACGTTTATATTATCAGCACCGGTATCTTTATTGCTTCGGTAATAACTTCTAGACTTATCTATATAATTTCTAATTTATATGACATTAAGTGTATTGAGATTATATTAACTTTGCAGACATGAGTCATCAAAATATCACCATTTTCTCAAAAAATCTTAATAAATAAAATAATTTATAAATAATGCTGGACAATTCACACAGCATTATCTAGCCCCATGGTAAGCAGAGCTTGTGTTATGGGTACTAGATAACTGATATACATAATACAATACATTAGATAGATAGATATTTTTTATTATACATAGAAAACAACCAGAACACCCGGAACAAATATCTGCAGATCGTACAGACAATTGTTCCGAGGCGGGAATCGAACCCGCAACTTCCTGCGTCGCAGGCGGACCTTCGCCCACCGCGCCACATCGGTCGTCAAATACTGGCGTAATAAACTGGGCTGCGCTTTTTGATTATGCGTTTGATATAAAATTTATTGTTAGCAAGGAACAAAGTTTTAATAAGACGAATATCAATAATTTGAATTGCATATTATTAGCGAATAAAATACGAGCGTTGGTTATATCGGTCGCCGTTATATTGAGGACCTTTTCTTCTTATTCATAGCGTTCTCCCCCTTATCGCTGTCAGCGATAAGGCCGCCTATTGTACTTTTAATATGTAATGTTTAGATATAAGTTGTTATTTTATAGTTTTAAGTGCAATAAAGAGTTCATTCGCTCTGAGAATGAATACTAAAAATGGCGTTCGTGGTCGTGTTTGTTATGACGAGTCATTTGTTATATGGTCTGATATCGCTCGCCTCACTATATGTATATCCCCATGCATGAAGGATCCAGAATAACCACAAACATGGGTTTGTGGTCATTCTCGATCCTTCATGCAGGGGTTCACCACATCAAACATCAAAGTGCTTTATTCGACATCTACACGCTGTCGGCGTAATAAAAAAAAAGCGTGTTATTATTAATTTAGTCATTTTATATTTTATGTATGCTAGTTTTAAGGTATATATTACTATGGACCGTAGAATAAGTTGATTAAGATCTGTTACTTTTCTATGGTCTGAAATAAATGATTATTATTTAATTATTAGGCATTTTTTAAATGTTTGTTATTTTATCACTAGTTTTTAGATACCGCGGCTTCGCACGCGTTTTTCTATGGAAACGTTGTAAGGCTATTTCTACCCCATAGGGTTTCATTTATGGGATCAAAGTACCTTCCTGCATGAAGGACCACAAAACCATGTTTGTGGTCATTCTGGATCCTTCCCTTCCCTTCTCCCAAAACTCGTCCCAAGCATTTAAATCTAGCTACGGCAGATCTTATCTGCTCTTCTGAGATATATATAACTGGTGGAGTGCGTAATAAGCTGAAAATATGGAGTGTCCAGTTAAAAAAAAAAACTAGGATACCATAAAAACCGTCCGTCAAATGACGCTGCCACTATAATAAAGAAGCGACTGTCAGGTCTGACCTACTTCCATGAATTAATTTACGAATTCCCACGGAATTGATGCGCCGTTACATAACGTTGCAATATCGCAGATTTTTATTTATTTTTAATTTAATTGGCTGTTGCGAAAATATTGGCTGCCTTGGTAAGCCTATGTTCATAATAATCCCATTTTAAAAATCATGACAGTTAAAGCGTGTCATAGATAATAATAATAAAAAGTATTTATTTTAAAAAAAAATGGTATAGATATTACTTATAGATAGATAGATATAATATATAGATAAAAGATTTTTGATTAATAGTGCCTTAAACCCTAAATAAGTTTTAACTAGACTCTCAGATCCCCATGTACAATCCAAAGATCCTATCCATCCACGGTTGTCTGGTAGAGACCGCTCTTGAGCGATAAGACCGCCAAATTGTCACATGTTTTGTATTTTATTCTGTCTTGTTTGTTTTATTTTGTAAGTGTATAAAAGAATTTTCTATCTATCTATCTAGGATTCTCTAAAAATAGCAATATGCCTAGGTAAAAACATCCTTTAGAGTTTCTGGAACGGCTACAACCTGGAAGTAAACCCTGACGTGCTTGCATGTTTCGCTGCGACCGCCTATCGTTTTGTTCAATCCTTTGCTACCAACTGCTGTTGACAGTTCATCAAAGACACATACATTCATAGTGAGGATATTGTTAAGTTTTAATGTAAAAATTGTACCTTGTACCTATCTCTGGAAGATTTGTTTGATTTAAAAAAAAAAAAAAAAAAAAAAAAAAAAAAAAAAAAAAAAAAAACAATCCAAATGCAGCCAAAAAAAAAAAATATATATTTGAGAAAGGGGAAAAAAAAAAAAAAAGATATTCCCACAAAACCCAAGGACCGAGGGGTCGTCACCCCTCGAGTTGACGCCGGGGTAATGAGGCCAAGCCTCGAGGCCCCTCTCTGTGCCCCCACCAGGGCCGGAAAGAAATGCATTGATGGAAGATTTGTATGACTATCCTAGAAAATACTTTACAAATAAATAAAAAATGCTGGACAATCTACTAGCATCCATCATCTAGCCCCAAGCTAACAACAACACTAGATACCGTAAATAATATGATAGATAGATAGACAATACTTTTATGGCACACTTAAAAATAAAACAAACAAGATAAAAAATAATAATACAAGATATGTCACAATTTGGCGGTCTTATCGCTCAAGAGCGATCTCTACCAGACAACCGTGGATGGATAGGATCGTTGGATTGAAAAAGGGGATCTGTGTGCGTTATTATGTAGTTAATTACAACACGAAATTTCATATTATACAATACAATACAATACAATACAAAAATACTTTATTGTACACCAGATACAGAACATTATGAAAGATATTACATGTGACAAGTACAATGGGCGGCCTTATCGCTTAGAAGCGATCTCTTCCAGGCAACCTTTGGATGGAAAGAATTGTGTGAATTAAAGAAAGGTGTACCAAGGATAGAGCTAGAATAAAAATGAACATATTATGTTACATACAAATACCTATCTACTAAAAATACATAGATACATTATAACTAATAATAAATACCTACTTATGTAAATATATAATCTTAATTTTATTACGAAAAAAAACAAGGGTGGTCAGTGACAGCAGGACAAATAGTGTTCCTTTACCATGCTCTTGGATATTGCTAGTGACTTATGATAAGAAGTTCATTTACAGGGGCCTACGATGTTACGCCGTACAATTAACTTAACACTTTCACTGCGGTTTTTTTTCGACGACTGCGATCTTTTTTTTTACCTAAAAAATTCGTGCTGCCGCTCTACACAGCAGCGGTTGTGTTGCGCCGCACATGCGTTTCGTTCGAAAAATATTACAGCTCTGCTGAGTCACAAAGATCTGTATTTTCTCAGCCGCTGCGCTAGTGTGGATTTACGCATATTAGTCACTTGTAGAAAACACATACCGTGCGATTTCAGCAGTCGAAGTGTTATGGATACTGTTAAACTTAAACTATGATGACTAATGGTAATACTCTGTATAAATGACATATATCTGTTAGTCCACCGATCGATCCAAAACAATAACCTTACGATCTAATCAATAAACTCAAAATTCATTGAACGACAAATGACCAGTGACACCGTGGTGTGACAATGTGGCAAATGACTGGTCACCGTTACAGTACCAACGCGAGGACACACTGACGATCACAACATTGGTAACAGGCTAGAGAAAGTGGATATGATAATTGGATGGGCAGCGATGTACAAGTAAGACCTGCTTGGTGAGCTGTTGTTAGGAATAGTGTGGATAAGCTTACAAATAATAATATATTTATTGACTAAAAATATGCTTACATAAGGATTTCTAGTGGGACCCAAACAAAGCACAAGGCTATATGTATTATGTATGACACCCAAAACACATTTTGGGTGTCATACATGATACACTCAAATTGATGTTCTTGATGCTTTCAACTAAAGACAGAGATGCTGTTGGGCAAGGGCTTGCCTTTGGAATGAATGAATGAACACTTTATTGTACTAAAAATGAACACTAATAAACAAAAATACATAAAAATTATTTATTTGGGCCGCAGCTAGTATCTAAATAAAAATAATCATAGTACAAAAGGCTTGGATTCGCTATAAGCAATTTCTCCCAGGCAACCTTGGGATAAATGATAATAATACTATTAAAGACCTTATTGTATTATGGAAAAGGCCTGCGTTTCACACAAGACATGTTAAAAATTCTGTGTATTAGTTAAGTTATTATAAATGCGAAAGTTTGAATAATGGACGGATGTATGGATTCATGTTTGTTCCTTCTTCACGCCAAAACTATTGAATAGCTCGAGCTGAAATTTCTATTCAGGTAGTTTTACCCCTGGAATAAAACAAATAAAACAAAACTTAGCATTTGGAACTTGAAACTTCAAAGCAGCCATATCCTTATATAGACATCGCCATCGTCCCAACAACGCGCTCTACCGCGTTATCAATCATTTACTTTACTATTCTACAGCTCGCGGCTGATTTTATGCAATGTCTGTGCATATAGCTTTCAATATATACACTAATACATCGTGTTATATTGATATGCCATTAGGTAATGCTCAACATGAAACAGTATTTGCTAATTAGGCATAAAAACTGGGTTCTTGGAAATGAGAAAACCAGAATTTTCATTGAAAGGTAAAAACTGATATTATAATATTCCATCTATACTATGTACAAGTGATAATAATAGCTCGTACGCCGTACTCATTACTATTGTAAACACCCTAATAAATAATAACTATGGCATGTACTTTATTACTTAAGCTCTACAATAATGTCATGTCAGGAGGCGGGCGATGAGACTACGCCGCAGTTTTTAACTTTTGTGGTCTCCTCGTTCAACATGTAACCTGTTAAAACTGTTTATTTGTTCAAATAAACAATTTTGTATTTGTATTTGATTTGTATTTGATGTTAGCCGAATCATGGCAAGCCTTTTTGACTCACTTAGACTTTTAAAGCTGACAAATATATTAGATAATAATGAAAAAAAACTATTTCGTTTCTTAGAGAATTACCCCGATTGCGAAGGTTTACGCTTATAATAGCCAAAATCTTAAAAAAACTTATAATGCTGGACCATCTAAAGATCACTTAGCCCCAGAGCTTGTGTTTTGATAACAAATATACATAATACATTATATACAAATATAAATAAATCAGAATATAGAGGTATATAAATCTGTCATCACACACACACCTACCTAATCACATCATACTAATATTAAAAATGTGAATTGTTTATGTTTAGAGATTTGTATGATATATGTTTGTTACCTATTCACGCCAAAACGACTGAACGGATTGAGCTGAAATTTGCATTCCGGTAGTTTTAGGCCTGGAATAAAACATAAGCTAGGTACTTTGATCCCATAAATTAAACCCTATGGGGTAGAAATAGCCTTACAACGTTTCCATAGAAAAACGCGTGCGAAGCCGCGGTATCTAAAAACTAGTGATAAAATAACATACATTCAAAAATCCCATAGCAGCACTATATTTCAAAACACACAAAAAGCAATTAAAGCAATCCTAAACCAAATAACAACAACTAATCCTTATTAACTTAACACGATTAACAGACCAGCTCCACTTCCGCGTAACTTAGGAATGTGATCACTTAGCGCGAGAGTTCAAAGATTATAGAACTTAACATAAACTCGCTATATTTCTAACAGAATTGATATTCCAAAGTAAATTATTTTATAAGATGCTATAGTCTGTAACATTCGCTTTTAGGGTCCCGTTATGGCGACGGGTCGTCTCGGCTCACTTCTTGCTAAGTTATGTTGAGATTTCGTGCTGCGATGGTTTTCTGTCATACTGTCTATTCTAGAATGATTCTAGACGATCGTAGCATATCTATTTTATTTATTTTATTTTGCTTTATTCGGAAGAAAAACAGTTTTACACACTTAACAGTTAACTTAAATAATAACTTATAACCATTTATGTGTCCTCGCATGTAGTAGCTAAGGGATTGCTTGCTTGCAGAGGATAAATGAAAATGAAGAAACAGCTTAGTTTTATAACTTACACATAGGTAGATTGAATTAAAATAAATAGAACTAACAATAGACAATAAAAATATATCATATAGGTATGTATAATATATATATCTACTGTAGGTACACGAATTCAACAACAAAGACTAACTTTACTTACTTGATGTAGGACTATTTAATAAAATGTTACCAGATCTAACATCAGACACAGCGAAACAGCTGTTCACGGCGATGAGTCATTTCTAGTGATATCTAGATTCTAAATTATTTATTTTTGTTCAGTATATTTATTTACTGTTATTTGATAAGTTTTTTGGGTAATAGTTACTTGATTATACAATAGGACCACCATGTATTTATCTATGAAGGTTCTTATATGGTTTAAGAAACTTTATTCTCATAAGAATTACATTAATTAACTTAAGATGAGAACTTAGGGCTAATTGCTTTCAAATTAAGTATATTTACAACGATATAATAGAATAAATATAAAACTTTTGAAACTATCATGGTTATTAATACTAAAGTCATTTAAAACGGGAGTTGCATGCGCCATGATCACGGAGTAACTCCGTGATCATGGCGCATGCAACTGTGCCGAAATATTGGATAACTCACAAATCAAATCATGGTAAATATCCCGTTTTAAATGACTTTAGTAGAATAAATATTGTGAAAATTGTCAGATATTCCGAAACCGCAACACAACTCTTCGTTGAGTCCAATTGCTCACTACAGAGTTGCAAGGAAAAAACACCGATCTTTGAATAAGGCAAAAATGCAGTTGATCAATATCATATAGTATATTGAAAAAATCTGCGTTTCTTCACTATATTTTACATTTTCCTCAATTTTATGAATAAAAGACGCGCAGTACGTTATTTTCCACGGAACCTCAATTTCTCCGTGAGACTCACTCTTAGCCGTCAATATAAATAGTTTGATAAATACATCTGGTTACTAGCGGTATCTCGATGCATGCATTCCATAAAATTATTCTTGTTAAAACAGAATTTATTCAATCAGAAAAAAAGTTCCAAATATTTGTTAGATTTGAACTCTGACATCAATAATTGATTCAAATTAGCTCGTGGCTCGGATAAGTGGTCGGCTGAACCGCTTTAGATGGGATTTGGACATGGTCTAATCTTATTTATTTGGCGTTGCGATATGGATATGGTTCTTTCGGGCTCATGCCATGGTCGTAACATAAATTGTTAATGTGTTTTTATCAGGGCTTTTGATCTTGCTACTGCGCTTTGGAATTGCACCTATTGACCCGATAGGCACTTTTATTTGGGGGCCTGTTTCACCGCCTTTACTTAGCCTCATGTAGACTAATCGACGATTAAAGTCACCAATACGTACCTACCTACACATTAGTTTCCGTTTGAATTGTTTAGTTGCTGAGAAATTACCGGTAAATAAGGCTTATTGACAAAGATAGAGGGCGTAAGTAACGTTCTGGATATATGAGGTGATTCTTTGTTAACAATTTCATGGCCCACACATGTGCATCTACAGCGGAGACAGGCGGTCGCGGGTCGTACCGCCAAGACCAGGCAGTGAATGCGTTAACGATATGCTCCTAACCACTAGGCGCGTGTCCACTTGTTCGCCGAGTCATGGCTATATCCAATTTATATTTATAACCTTGAGTCACCTAGATAGACAGATAGAAAACACTTAATTATACCTCACAAAATAGAAAACAATACAGAAATAAATACTTAGAAATATAAAGGGTGACCTTATCTCGAGAGCGATCTCTTCCAGGCAACCTTAGGATGGACATGAAATAACAATATAGAATAGACGGTGGCACTATAATAGATATTTAGATTAAAAAAAACAAATGCTTACACTACATATCTACATTATAATAAAGTTACATAAACATCATAATCATCATCATCATCAACCTATAATAGTCCACTGCTGGACATAGGCCTCCCCAAGTGCTCTGGTGTCAGCGACGCATCCAGCAACTACCTGCAGTCTTTCTCAGGACGTCATCCCACTTAGTCGAAGGGCGTCCTACACTACGTTTACCGAGTCGTGGTCTCCACTCAAGAAGTGTATATGTTACTCTAGAAACGCCAAAAATCGATGAAGCTAGGTTGCGCTACTATAACTTACCTGTACCCTACTCTTTGTACTATGTAGTCAATGTAAACAGTGTACAGTCGAGTGCATAATAAATGCAGGTAAACACGGTTGTCGGGCGAGGTATCGAGCGGCCGCGATCTCGTTACATTTAGGAACTCATCATCTAATTGCAACTAATTATCTGGTTCCTTACCTTTTGAGTATGGGAATGGAATGGAGGTTAGGAAACTTGGTGGAAATAAAAACGTGTAGATTTTTTATATTGCCGGATGGTTTTGAAATGATATGTATTTCCTGTTTTATGAAGCGGCAAATTTGGAAGTTGTGTTTGTTTGGTTTTCAGCTGCAGCTTTTGATACTCGTAAAAGAGTGTAGAATCTTGGTATTATAAAAATAGTGGATGGTTTTAAAGTGATTATTTCTTGTTTTTTAAAGCGGCAAATTTGAAAGTTGTGTTTCTTTGGTTTTCAGTTGCAGCATTTAATAAGAATTTTCCGCTTCCGGTTGTCAAACTGCGAGCAATACCTTTAACTTGTCCCTCGAAAATAATTGTAAATCAGTGGAAATTGAGCACAATCAAGGTGTTTGACGAAGTAAACAGACATATTTAGTGACCTGGGACACTCTGGTGAATGAAACAGTGAAGAATTTCGTGAAAACAACACAGAAAAACATTTTGGAAGTTCACATCACATTGGAGGTTAGATTTTACCACAATTTCATTATTGATAGTTGACAGCGACGTGACATTCAAGTGACATCAATCATAAACAAACACACGTCAAATAGTACGCGCCAGTATTGCCACTGTATAAGAAAAAAAAAAAACTCCAGAAATGGAGGAACAATTTCAAATGCTTTTCGATAAAATGAAAATTGAGATGGAAAAACAAACAAATTCTATATTTGTAAAAATGAATGAAAAAATAGATCCACTGATAGAGGATAACAAAATTATGAAAAATAAAATTGAAATATTGGAAAAGAAGATAGAATATTTAGAGAAGGATAAGAAAATGAACAACATTCTGTTTTTTGGTTTGGAAGAAACAGAAAAATTTCCTCTGGAGTTATTCCAAAGAGTGCAGGAAATTATTAAAGGAGATTTAAAGATTACCTTGGAATCAAGCGATGTATCAAAGATCCACCGTATCGGTCCGACCAAAGTAAATAAAATACGACCGGTACTCATTGCCTTTGCAAACAGCTGGAAGAGAAGCGAGATACTAAAAAATAAAAAGAATTTGAAAGAAGTGTACATCACCGAAGATTTTACTAAGGAAGTCTCAGAAAAGCGAAGAGAATTGATACCAAAGCTTATAGAAGAACGCGCTAAAGGAAATTTCGCATACATAAAATACGATAAGTTAGTAGTTAAGGAGACAAATGTTACCAAAGAAACAAGGAAGAGGGACATATCAACTTCGCCGGAAGATCAAAACCAGGCCAAAAAGATAGTGAGCAACTCTTCAGCAATAAAAGACAACAGGAAGAATGCTTTTGATATGATGAGAGCAAACTCATTTTCAAACAAAAACCAAACCAAAAATCAGTAGCAACTAAATATCGGCAACCAGAAGCGGAACAACCCCAACCCGGCTGGTCCCCGTGGGGTTGCCAGACCATCACCCCCTAGAAACACATCCTTAAGCAAAAATAGAAAAAGTAAAATATACCTAGCAACGTTAAACACCAGAACGCTAATGACAGATAACAGATTAGAAGAATTGGAAGAAGCCATAAGACCTATAAAGTGGGATGTTATCGGTCTTTGTGAAGTAAGAAGAATAGGAGAAGAAATACGAGAGTATAACGAACACATTTTTTACTTCTACGGCCAAAAGCAAGGTACACACGGAATGGGTTTCCTAGTCAAAAGGTATCTGAAGGACAAAATAATCAGTTTTCAAGGAATATCGGATAGAATTGCAATTCTCAATATAGAATTACCTGAAATTAAACGACCATCAGCAATTATCCAAGTATATGCACCTACAGAACAAGATACGAAAATAGCGAAAGATAAATTCTATAAAAATTTGACAGAAGTAATGCAAGAGACGAATAAAAATATAATCCTGATGGGAGACTTTAATGCTAAGGTAGGAAACAAATCAAATAAAGATGAATTTATATTAGGAAATTACAGCAGTGGAGAAAGAAATGACAACGGACAGCGACTCATAGACTTTTCATTTGCAAATAATCTTAAAATTCTAAACAGCTTCTACAAAAAAGGAAAGACTAGAAAATGGACATGGATATCTCCAAACGGCAGAGATAGAAACGAAATCGATTTCATCCTGACAAGAGAAAAAAGTTTATTTAGCGACGTCCATGTTGTAAATCAGCTAAATTTTAACACAGATCATAGAATGTTAAGAGGTGTTATACAATGTAAAAAGCATAAGTCAAGAAAACATATGTCCACATCAACCAGAAACACAATGATCACAACACCTATACCAAAAAATGAACTTAAGGAATTGAAGAAGGCATTAGATGAAATCGAAAGACACAAAACGCTGCAGGAAATGTATGACTCTATGGAGAAAGCGCTGGTGAACGTAAAATTGGAAACTAAGAAAGTTAGAGAAAGCAAACTTGGCGAAGAAACGATAAAATTAATGAACGAGAGGAACATGATGTTGGAGAAACGAAAAGATAACCGTCAAAATATCGCGAAAATTAGCAAAAACATCCAAGAGTCAATAAAAAAACATAGAAAAGCAACGAGACTAAACATTTTAAAAGAGCAAATAGAAAAAACAGGTGGAATTAAAAAAGGGATAAAGCAACTGAAAGAATACACACAATGGATACCAAACATGAAAAACAAAAATAAGAAGAAACTGACAAACAAAAGATCAACAATATCCAAAATAGCGACAGAATTCTATAAGAGGTTATATACCGAAACTGACAAAAACACATCAACAGACACAGAAATAGACATAGATCAAGAAGAAACGCCTTGCATACTTGAAACCGAAGTAATAAAAGCTATAAAAACACAAAAAAGCGGCAAAGCAACTGGAGACGATAAAATTTCCAACGAAATACTGAAAGCAACTATAAACGTACTATCCAAACCTTTGACGCAACTATTTAACGAAATATTAGTTTCTGAACAAATTCCGACCCAATGGACGAAGTCAACTATTGTCTTGTTACACAAAAAAGGAGATAAAAATGAAATAAATAATTACAGACCCATATGTCTTATGTCCAATCTATACAAAGTGTTTTCTAAAATAATACTTGGCCGAATAATGAAACACCTAGATGAAAACCAACCAAGAGAACAGGCTGGTTTTCGCGCCGATTATTCAACTATCGACCATATCCATGTGGTGAATCAGATCATCGAAAAACTAAATGAATACAGCCAACAGTACCATATGGCGTTCGTCGATTACAACAAGGCTTTTGATTCTTTGAGTCATGAATACATCTGGAAGACACTTAAAAGCCAGGGCGTGGAAAGCAAATATATACAAATTTTAAAAGAAATATACAAAAACTCCACAGCAAAGGTACAACTTGAACAGCAAGGACAAGAGTTTAGTATACAAAGGGGCGTCAGGCAAGGAGATCCACTTTCTCCAAAACTTTTCACGGCAGTACTGGAGAATGTATTCAGAAATTTAGACTGGGAAGATTTTGGAATAAATATAAATGGAACAAACCTTAACCATCTAAGATTCGCCGACGACATTGTTATATTCGCAGACAGTCCAGATATTCTACAGACTATGTTACAGCAACTAGATGTTGAAAGCCAGAAAGCAGGTTTATCAATGAATCCAACAAAAACTAAAGTGATGACAAATGCAATAAAAGAGAAAATAGAAATCGGAAAAGAGGTTATTGAATATGTTGATGAATATATATTTGGGACAGCTAATATCAACAAAGGACCAACACTTAAAAGAAATTGATAGAAGAATCAGCAACACCTGGAAACGTTACTGGTCTCTTAAAGAAATAGTTAAAAACAAAACAGTACCTATGTCGGTAAAAAGCAAACTGTATAACATATGCATTTTGCCATGTCTCACTTATGGGTGTCAAACATGGCCTGGCCAAAAGTTACCGATGTTCTACAAAAAATTCAAAATCTCAAATGGAATTGGACCGGCCATACTATCAGAACAAATAAAGGAAAATGGACGAAAGATGTGATGGAATGGTATCCTAGGAATGGAAAAAGAAGAAAGGGACGTCAAATCAAGAGATGGGAAGATGACCTACCAAAAGGATGGAGAAGACTAGCTCGTGACAGAGATGATTGGAAGAAGCTAGGGGAGGCCTATGTCGAAGGACAACCTGACCAACAAACCGGTTGCTGAATAATCAAGTTAGGTCATAGATGATAGGATCAATAAGATACTTACTTTTTACTAATACTTTATTTTACATTACTTTGGTCAGTGAATAAAGGCTTTTTTATATTTTATATTATATATATTTAATAAGAATGTAGACTCTCAGTATTTGTGGATGGTTTTTAAATTAGTAAAGAATATAATTTGTATATATTTTTTATTTTTTTATTTATTTTTAATATTTTAGCCCATATTGCAAATTCTTTGAGCTATGTTGATACTTGTTATATTAAGTTCAACCAGCCTATGAGACCAACATAAATACTATGAAACATGTAAAAAACTTTTAAAATATCGAGAAACGAAGGGCTTTTTCACTTGTCGATTGAGACATTATTTACAAATAGCTGTAAAAAAACCGAACCACCTACATTTTTTTCCCTCCTTTGGGTAGGTGATCGTGGGATCGGATCTACAAAACTGAAGATCGGAAGTAGAGCATCTGCTTCCTTGACTTACATTGCTCCACATCCTGAGGGAACAAAGGTTAGAAGATGATGAAAATAATGATACCTGTGTTCTGAAGTTCAGTTGGTAAATAATAGTACCTACGCACGATAAATAAATAAATAAATAAATAAATAATGCTGGACAATTCACACAGCGTTACCTAGCCCCATGGTAAGCAGAGCTTGTGTTATGGGTACTAGATAACTGATATACATAATACAATACATTACATAGATAGATTTTTTTTTTATTATACATAGAAAACGACCAGAACACCCGGTACAAATATCTGCAGATCGTGCACACATTTGTTCCGAGGCGGGAATCGAACCCGCAACCTCCTGCGTCGCAGGCAGACCTTCGCCCACCGCGCCACATCGTCGATAAAGGTTTTGGAATAATACCAAATTTATAGAACAATTGTTCGATACATGGTTTCAAACATGTTTCAAACTGTCACACTGTCGTAGTCAGGTGATAAGTACCTATTCAATATAATAACATTTTCAGGATGTTGTTGGGCCTGCCTCGTTACTGCAGTGCATCTGAGATGTTCACTAATACATTGAAATGAAATGAAATGAAAAGAAAGTTTATTTCTTTAGGCTTACAAATAAGCACTTAGACAAGTCATATTTTATACTATTCATTATTATCAATTAAAATTATTTTATAGTTCACTTCAATTTTTTGTCCACCAGTGGAAGAAGTGAGAAGAAACCACTAGTATGTTCATAACTTATGTGTCTAGTACATATGATTTGCTTATCTGTAATTTGTTAGATTTTGAGTTGGAGCAAAACTCGTTCCAAGCTTTTTTATCATCTAGATAATCTGATATTTTGTAATAAGCCTTTTTACAAAGAATATGCTTCACAATTTTTTTAAATTTATTTATTGATAATTTCTGCAACTCACTTGGAGTTTTGTTGTAGAAGCGTATACATTGCCCTTTAAAAGATGCACTTATCTTATGTAGTCTAGTTGTGGGAACAGCGAGTTTATTATTATTTCTAGTATTTACATTATGTATATCGCTTTTTTTAATTTCATTCGTCATTCACAGTCAGTCATTCATTCACAGATGGCTTCGCGGCAATTATGCGAAAGCGAGTGGCATCTCTGATGAGTAGAGTGTCAGGTAGTAACAACAGCATCCTGAAAGTAATATCTAGTAAATATGACTGTCCAATACGACACCACTGGGTGAAATTACTTATACTCTAGATTTATTTATTTTGGTTTTATTTTCTTCGTTGTAATTGTATTTTCCTTTTCGTAATTTTGTGTATTTTTTTTTATGGACATTTGTTGTCTGATAATAAAGAATTTGAATAAGTCATTCCGTTAAAATAGTACTGGTAATTATATGCTACTAGCTGCGCCCCGTGGTTTCACCCGCGTGGTGATAGATATTTTAGATAATATAAAATATATCTTTATGAATTGTAGCCTATTTGTTATTCTGATATGTAACCTATATTATTGTGAAGTTTCATCTAAATCCATTCAGTAGTTTTTTCGCGAAAGACCAACAAACATACTTACATCCTCACAAACTTTCGCGTTTATAATATTAGTAGGATTCTATTCTACTTAGGAAACAACTTAGGTACAGTTTTTTACATCTATCGTGGGATCGGAACTACAATACTGAGGATCGGAAGTAGAGCATCTGCTTCCTTGACTTTCATTGCTCCATATCCTGAGGGAGTGAACCTTGCACACTTGTGCAGTAACTCGATCTGTTTGCTGCCCACTTGTGCACTGTGAAAGTCGAAATTGACATAGAAATATGGTGAATAACCATTGCTTGTTTTTGTCAGAGCTTTCATATAATTAAAACGAAATGGTTTGATAGATATATAGATAATTCTTTATCACACTTAGTATAATATGACAAAGTAAAATAAAAACTTAAAAATCTTAAAAATATCGCTCAAGAGCGATCTCTACCAGACAACCATGGTTTGTAGATTTTTCTTTCATAAAACTATAAACTAATATTATAAATGCAAAAGTTTGGATGTTTAGATGGATGGATGGGTATTCGTTACTTGTTCACGGCAAAACTACTGAATGGATAAGGTTGAAATTTTGCATAGATGTAGGTCTAAGCCTAGAATTAAATATAGGCTACCAATTACCATGCAACTGTTTCCATGGAATTGAAACCTTAATACGGTTTCGGGAATGGTTTTTAAAAGGCACGAAACAAAAAACATTTTTTCTCGAATTAAACCTATGAGTACAACTAACGAGAAAATATCGTAAATAGCTTTTTCTTCTTTTCGTTGCAATCCACTTACGACTTTTCGGATACTTACTTATTGAAATACCATTGAAATTTAATACAACAGTCTGAATAAAAAATCCTTTTTTGGGATGTTAAAGTATATCCATAAGAAAAGACAAAACCGTCGTCCGCTGCCCACCGAAAAGACAACCATCCAGAAATAAAACCCAGCAATGTAAACCTCGCATCATATCCTTGATCCCGGGATAAAAGGAAGGATATCCTCCGGGTATTTGTACAATTGGCGACCTGCCCAGGGTGGGAACAGATTAGCCGAATCATTTCTTTGGGTGTTGGGTTCCGTTCCTTTCCGATAGAGGTTGGTTGACAGGGGATCGTAGTATCGTATTTCCGTACCGAAGAACCGACGGCCGCTGGGGCAAACGTGTTGAGACCACGACTCAGCAAACGTAGTGTAGGACGCCCTCCGACCAGGTGGGATGACGACCTGCGAAATACTGCAGGTAGATGCTGGATGCGCCAAGCCGAAGACAGGGCGCTATGGAGCTCATTGGGGGAGGCCTATATCCAGCAGTGGACTAATATAGGCTGATGATGTTCGGTGTAAAGTCAATATAAAGGTTTTATCATAAGAATAGACATTATTTATTTATTTTAAGGACGGCCTGTTTAAATACATGCAAACAACACATTAACCTAGCAACAGAAAAGCTAATATTGTCTATATGTATATAATTATTGTCTATTCTTATGGTTTTATGTTTATTTGAGCTACTGCCGGCGGTTTTGCTCACGTGGGTAAAACATAAAACAAAAAAAGTTTACCTAAAAACAAAAACGTAACTTGAAAAGCCTGAAATCGTAGCCTGTAGCTTTCAGGAATTATTGCTTATAACTGGATTATTCCTGAAAGCTAAATATAAAAAGAGCATTCAGGTAACTAGGCTAATTTTTATCTCATATATCAGTTATCATGGGGTAGAAATACTCTTAAAACGTTTCCATACAAACAATACGTGCGAAGCCATGGGCAGAAACTAGTTGTTAATACATTTTTGAAATTATAAAATCACTAGCGGGCCTTCCCTGCTTCGCACGGTTTTATTACGGATCCCTAACTTTTTTGAAAATATAATATAGCCTATGTTCACCGGGGACTGTGTAGCTTCCCAACGGTGAAACAATTTTCAAATCGGTCCAGTAGTTTCGAAGCCTATTCATTACAAACAAACAAAAAATCAAACCTTTCCTCTTTATAATATTAGTATAGACTTTTAGATAGGTTTTACCACCTACTTACACACAAAATAAGTACTTTTGTGTTGTATTGTATTGTAGAATACAAATAAATAATAAATATAATATAATGCTGGACAATTCACACAGCATTATCTAGCCCCATGGTAACAGAGCTTGTGTTGTTATGATAACTGATATACATAATACAATACATTACATAGATAGATATTTTACATAGAAAACGACCAGAACACCCGGAACACATATCTGCAGATCGTACACACATTTGTACACAAATGGCTTGATCTATTCAGTTTCACCCTTTTCCAGCACGTCTAAAAATAACTAACTAAATCTAATTATTTCAACCCACTGAAACAATTTTTTACTCTTCCAAACAGTAGGCGGAAGTACCATCTTGTCACACAATTTTTTAACTTCCTGAAAGCTACAACCGCATCTAACAATGTGCAGCCGACATATGCCGCTCTAAATTAAAATAGAAACATAATAAAAAGCGGCTCTTAATGAACCAATTCTTGTATAAAAGGGTTACTTATAAATAAACGAGGAAAGGGTGTATTCTGGGGACTTCGAGATTTTAAGCGCGTCGATGTCGAAAGGTAAGTGAGAGGTTTTGAATGTAGAACAATTCTTATTTATTTTATCAATTATCCACGCCACTCCTTTGTGTAATGTAAATTCGTTTTTATGGCCGGCAGGTAGAAAAGGCCTCGGCATTAAGCCCACCCTTTGTACCTTACTGCAATAAAGCTTTAAATAAGTATTTTTTTTATTAAGATTGAGATATTAACATCATATCAGGTTTTTTTATTAAGCCCTAAGGCGATGGTATATGTATCTACTTATACTAACTTACTTATTTATTATACAAAATTATGTATGTTGTAAATTAGACCCCAATATTATACAATACTAATTAAATTATGATTTTTTTCTATTATTTATTATAGTATGAAAGTTGAATTAAACAGTTAAAGACAAGAAGTAAAGTTAAGAGTTCAGAAAATTTGATAAATTCTTAGCTTTTAACAAAAACACGACATACTTTTAGCAGTTACATTACATTTTACAGTGTAATAGAGAAGGGGCCACACCAATTAAACATTATTCTAATATTCAGTGCGGTTGCGGTCACTATAAAAATCAAATAAAACTTCGGTATGTGTTTAAATTCAAAGCTCATTGTAATTTAACGTATGGCTACCTACCAACAAAGCTTCAATCCATCATCATGCATCATCAGGCTGCAATCAAGTCCATTCAGAACGCAGTCGTTTTCACGCGTCATCGAATCATGTTGATTTGATTACGATTCGTTAAACAACACATCATCTCTGTATTACTTGGTAAAGCATACAGATTAAATCCCTACGACTTATGTTGTTCTGTATTTTTGGGTGTTTTCCTTTTATTGTAACTCTGTATAAAATTGTGTGTGGCTATCAATATTTTTTTTTATTCAACCATTTGGTTATATAAAGTTCGCCTAAGCACGACATTGAATAATATTATTTATTTCTCACATGTAGAAATAAACGTCTACTTTGAAAACTTAATACTTTAATTGGTTCCAACATAATGTTTTAAATTTACAGCCATGCAAAAATATCTAAAACCAAATCACAGGCGTTAGCTGAAAACTAAACCAGACGGCCATGACAGAAATATTGCGTAATCATGGCAAAATGTGGGCAAAATTAAATACCAAAATCATATGGGTAACTTATACTCTTATACCCTCAGAGTAATAAGACAGACGTGCCTAGTTATTCTAAGCTGATACCATTAAATGTTGATATTTTAAGTCAATAATGTCAATTCTATAATATCAACTTTACCGTTATAAGTAGATCAGATACCTAAATTACCCTACAATCCGTCCAACACTAAACAAAGCATATCGCAGGATCATAGTAATCGATATTTTAGAATAACCCCCGCTTAGAGTATGCAAGTTCCTTTCGATACTAAAGGTATTTCCTATGATTTATGTATGCAGCATGCACCACACATCTTGTGGTTTATTTTTAAACATTATTTACTTATCTTGTACCCACCTTTTTGGTGTTGTCTTACGCCGCGTAGGAAATTTAATTAATCAATGTTGCTTCTATAAAATTAATAAAGCATACAGCTTACAAAGTTATTGACTAAAATTATTCATTTTAATTAAATGGCCGGTTTTTCTGAATTGGAATGGTAGGTGAGTAGTCATAATCGTCAGATGATGATGGCCTATGTCCAGAAGTGGATTCATCATCATCAGCCTATAGCAGTCCACTGCCGGACATAGGCCTCCCCCAATGAGCGCCATAGCGCCCTGTCTTCAGCTTGCCGCATCCAGCATCTACCTGCAGTCTCAAGACAAGCTTTATGAATCTGGAATTATATACAAACGGCTAGTTTTTGGCAAACGAAACCGCGGGCTGTCTCTAGTAATACAAGAAGCCGTTAAACAGTAATGTTATCTATTCAAACCGTAATTAGAGTCAAAACAGAACGCACCGGAAGCACTCTACTTTTACGATGCGAAAATCCGGAAGGTTCCATATCTCATGGAATAATGACTCAACTTGCAACCTTCTCAGGGATTTCTCTTTTTTAGGGACTTCAGCTTGTTTATTTCAAATAGGTTTTGCCCGCGTCTTTGTACGCGTTTTTAGTTTTTCGCGGTTTGTAATAAATAAATAATGTTGGACAATAAAATTTACACAGCATTATCTATCATCAATCATCCCCAATCATCTATGTATCATCATGACGCAGAAGGTCGCAGGTTTGATTCTCGTCTCGGGTCTGTACGATCGATACGTGCAGATATCTATTTCGGGTGTTTTGGTCGTTATCTATGTATAATAAAAAATATCTATGTACCTACCTTTATCAGTTGTCTAGTAGGTACCCATAACACAAGCTCTGCTTAGCTTGGTGCTAGATGATGCAGCATTATCCAGCATTATTTATTTATTTCGTTTCTAGCTAAATCTGTTCTCGCCCAACACCGGTGGCGACGACAACGGCGATTTGACAAGTGCTATAGCAAAACGTGAATTTAAACTTTGAACCGCTATTCATAACAAAAGTCTCTGCTGATAATCTCACAGGTACCTACTTCCTAAACCGTCAAGACCGTCTTTATAAATCTGCCAAGGTGCAGATGTTCCAAAAAGCGGAAACGGAAAGAGCTTTTCTATCTCAGTCTAACACCAGCTATCTCGTTTCCTCAGCACAGATTGTATACCACCTGCTTTACAAACTGTCATATGGTGCGAGGCATAAGTTGCCATTAGTCGGGTATCTCATGCCATAAGTTAGATTGGATTGAGATGATTATTGTTTTTTATTGTTAGAATTGGAAGATTCTGTTTAAAAAACCGAAAGTGTACTAGCTGACATACTATCACCTACAGATTAAATTAGTAAGTACCTTCCTAATCACGACATGAACCATGACATTTGTATATTAACTAATTTTATAAATATGGTTGTTTAGAATTTTAGGCTAACATTTGACAAGAACCCAAAAATTTTTGTGCCCTGACAGGGTTTTTATGCATTGTGTACCTACCCACTAAGACTACACCTAAGATACTACCTGTATGCATGAAATTACAATAAATGATATGATTATTAATTTATTATTTGTATTCATAACCATACTTAACTTAAGGCTATCTTTAAAAGTAACTTTAAGTTAAGTAGCTAAGGTAAAATAAATGTTCGGTTGCAAAGAATAACAAAGCTTTCATCTAAAATACCAAATCTTTAAGTAGGTATGTCAAGCACGGGGATAATGAAGAAAATTTCCGTCACTTTGTCATCAAATGCGTAGATTTTTAGAAATTAATTCCTTCAACTTCAATAATGCACGCAATGTATGACGATGCGATGTCATTATTATCATCTACCATAGAGAAAAATCCCTGTGCTTTATAATTATTTCATTTATTTAAGGCAACATTCGTTTAGCCCTTCTAAAAGCTTCGGGCGTTTGGACGAAATCTGTTTTATTCTTTTCAATCGAAGTACCTACCAGTACTACAGTAAAGTAAGTCTTTATTTTGAACTTACTTAGGTGCTTGTACCAAACATATGAAGCGATGCGACCTTCAGAAGTAAAATACTGTGTCGCAGGTCGCAACGCCCACCTCCGGGAATTATAGTTATAATGTTTTCAGTTCAACAAAGTGAAGGTACATAACAGATTGATATCATCATCATCATCAGCCTATAGCAGTCCACTGCTGGACATAGGCCTCCCCGAACAAGCGCCATAGCGCCCTGTCTTCAGCTTGCCGCATCCAGCATCTACCTGCAGTCTTTCGCAGGTCGTCATCCCACCTGGTCGGAGGGCGTCCTACACTACGTTTACCGTTTGCCCCAGCGGCCGTCGGTTCCTCGCGAGATATGGCCGGCCCACTGCCACTTCAGCTTGCTAATTCTTTGAGCTATGTCGATAACCTTGGTTCTCTGTCGGATGTGTTCGTTACGAATCCTATCCTTCAGAGAAACTCCGAGCATAGCTCTTTCCATAGCTCGCTGAGCGACTTTGAACTGGTGGACCAGCCCTATCGTGAGTGTCCACGTCTCAGCTCCGTAGGTCATAATCATAACAGATTGATATAAATATACCTTATACACATGGAGTTTAGGAGCAATCCTTATCAGCGAAGCTAAGATCAATCTCCCGGTCGTTGACCTTGCTATCCGACAGCGATCTATCAAAGATACGTTAAGACAACACTGTGTTGTCTGTTTGTTTGTCTGCGTCGCTCCCACGGGAGCCAGGATGCTGAAGAATGGGATAAACATATTCGCTGATGGGACAAAAAAAGGACTGAACTTTGAAATAGAGACATTTTTGAGCAGTTTCCTGGTTGGAATACTATTTACAGTAGTATTGAAATTCAGTAGATAGTTTACCCTACTGTGATAGAAGGAGAATTGTCGCCCGATGTGGCGCGGTGGGCGGAGGCTTTGCGGGTTTGATTTCCGCCTCGGGCAATGAAAATCTCATTAATAATTAAAAAAAAAACTGGGTATTTTCTATATATTTTGTAAGTATTTCAGTCATCTAGTACCCAAAACACAATCTCTGCTTAGCTGGGGCTAGAAGATGCTGTGGATTGTCCAGCATTATTAAAATATTTAGACTTATATTTAGACTTAATAATATTATAATATGCAGCCTTGCTGGCTGCGTCAAGCTGAAGACAGGACGTTATGGTATTCATTAGGGGACGCCCATGTCCAGCTGTGGACTAACATAGGCTAGGCATAGATGAGGTATTGTCATATTATAAAAAGAGCTCTTGAACTTGAGTCACCTTCAGCAGCTATATTAACGCTTACAAAACATTCCAAAAGTCAAATCTAATCAAAACCAGCTGAACATAATAAGCTCAAAATAACCCGGGCTGTCATCCCTACTTACCCCTTCACATTAAATCATAAGTTCATAACTAAACGGGGTGTTATAATACGAAGTGATTTGTGTTATGGAACAAATTGGGAATAATAAATAGGTAATGGAGCTAGGAGTTAAATGCAGCTGTTCAAATAAGGAAAAGGTTTGGATAAAAAAGGAAGAGTGAATAGGTGGATTCTAGTCCTTCGTGATGGCTCGTTGGCCATATTGTCAGTTACCATGAGATGAGATTGTGGTCAAGTTAAAGTCTTCACACAAGCTTTGCTTACTTTGAGGCTAGATGATGAATCACAAACAATAACCTTATACACTCCGATTCAAAAACCTGGATTATTTTCTCTGTATAGGAACATAGGTAGAAAACCCAAGGAATAGATACATAGACAATACTTTTATTGCACACTTTAAAATAAAACAAAAAAGATAAAAAATAATAATACAAGATATGTGACAATTTGGCGGTCTTATCGCTCAAGAGCGATCGCTACCAGACAACCGTGAATATTAATAAAAAATATTTTACGACGACGTTGGTATCCACGAAGCAAAGCTCATAACAATGTCTGGCTTTGAAAGCTTTCATTCATAATTTGATTGATCTCTCGTTCGTTTTCAAATTCAAATATTTAAATGCAACTTCAGACCCAAACATACAAAATAAAACAATTATACAGTACACTAGCAAAATAAACAGGGTTCTAGCCTTCCAAGAAGTCTACTCAAAATTTATAGAAGTGTCAATGTCAAAATGATTAGTGCTCACACTTGACCCTTTTGTTTGACAGTTGTAATTCCTTCTCTTCACGCTCTCGACGCCACCATCTCGTGCGTCTATCTATGATTGAATTTGTAAAACGATTCTATTCCTGAACATTTAACGAAGATTTATCATCGAAACCATCCATCAAGGCAGCTTCAAACTCCCAGGTATATTTTTTATTTAATTTACAAACAGTAATAAAACAAAGTTGACTAAAAAAACAAACATTGATATACATACGTGAAAAATTCAATGAAATAAACATAATGACAGTACCGTGTCAATATATTTATGAAAACTTGTTGTTACACTCATAAAAATATCAATCGGTTCACTAAAAACAGTGATATACATAATGTAAATACTAAAAATAAGAATAAACTCGCTGTGCCTGGAGGCTACACAAGATAAATGTATCTTTTAAAGGGCAATGTATACGCTTCTACAACAAAACTCCAAGTGAGTTGCAAAAATTATCAATAAATAAATTTAAAAAAATTGTTAAACATATTCTTTGTAAAAAAGCTTATTACAAAATATCAGATTACTTAGAAGATAAAAAAGCTTGGAACGAGTTTTGCTCCAACTCAAAATCTACCAACTTACAGATAAGCAAATCAAATGTACTAGACACAATATAAGTTATGAACATACCAGTGGTTTCTTCTCACTTCTTCCACTGGTGGACAAAAAATTGAAGTGAACTATAAAATATGACCTGTCTATGTGCTTATTTGTAAGCTTAAAGAAATAAAAACTTTTCATTTTCATACTTCAAAAAAAAAGTAAAATGTCTGTGTGTGCTGCAGTACGTCAAAAAGGCCGTGTCTCAGCGTAATATTTTGCTAAAGAAGCAAAAGCCAATCAATCCACGCCGATTACGAAAATACTAAAAGGATTATAAATCCTAATCATGATGAAACCAAACTCTCTCATACTAATTAGTACGCACCCGCCTACCATAAAGTTAGCAGGTTAGTATGACTTTCAACAGAGTCACTGGGAGGTACGAATTCATGATGTAATCTCAGTGTAACATCTTCATTTATGTAATAGAATGTTAGTTGGTAACATTACTACCGTTGGGGAGTTGCATACATGTTGTACAGGGGAATTTAAAGTTACAAATGTTTCAAACATGCACCCTGCTAGGGTATGGCAATATTTAGCTAAGTGGCTACTAACTTATAATACCTACTTACTAACGACTTATTCTTATGATTCTAGGCACAAAATATTTAAATAATGCAGGCGTTTTCAGTCTTAAAATGATTGAGATATAGTTCACTAAAAAACGTAGGTCTAGGACCTACAATGTACATTGACGACCTATGTATAACGTACATCGACCGAATGGCGACCGCGATGCAATGCGAAACGGAGTGTGGGAAGAACTAATCCGATCACATTTGTATCGATGACTCCGAGGGACTGACGATGTTGTAGCGGTCGCAGGGAGTCGATGGATGGAGGCGGCTAAGGACCGCTATTCGTGGCATCGTTTGGGGGAGGCCTATGTTCCCTATGTTCCCCCAAGAAGAGCCACAGCGCCCTGTCTTGCTATCTTGTCAGCTTTACGCATACAGCATCTACCTGCAGTCCTTTGCAGATCGTCATCCCACCTGGACGTGTAGTGAAAAATATTGAACAGAAGAATAATGCTGTAGGGTAACTCAATCTATTATCGCAACAAAGATAGTGACATACCTACCTGCTTTAGTTATTTTAACACGACATTATCGTTATTTCAGTGATTTTTACTCATTGTGAGCCCTTCTATATATATTACTACGTCTTAAGTCCTTCGAAAAAAGCTGCAAAATTCTACTTCCTCTTACCAAAAATAATAATGAAGCAACCAACAATCCGCTCCCCCTGTATAATATCACCCCCTAACCACCTGTTAGCGTGATTTAAGCGGGCCTGCCCATCGCGGCCGGAAACGATTCGCGAGATTTCCAACAAATGGCGTTTTTGATTGTTTTAGTAAACAGCCTGAGTCTTTAGATTATAAAAAAAGAGATATTTACCATGATTTGATTTCTGAGTTTTCCAATATTTCGGCACAGTTTCATGCGTCATAATCACGGAGTATCTGAAGACAAAAATCAAACCATGGTCAATATCCCAGTTAATAACTTTTTTAGAATTTTGACAAATAATTACCCATTTATGTATTTTTTATTATTCAATTAATGTGTTATTTAATTTTGTGTTGCTATTTATTAACATTAACTGATTTTAAGTATTTTTTTCTCATTAATATATTGCAAGTAACTAGAGAAATAATTGCATGCCCATAATGTGCAAATTACATTGTTACGCTTTTTTATGTACGATCTTTTTCACATGCAATAAATATACTTTGACTTTGACTTTTTAAAACTTTTGAAACTATAAAGAGAAGTCTAGAGAAAGCAAGCTCTCTTCTACACAAACGTCTGCTGTGTGTTAGAAGTTAGTATATCTTTTAAGACTAAACGGCCTGCTAAAACAAATGATTTGGCACATCTTGTTTGTATATAAACCGCGTCAATAAGAGTTCCATTACTGGAGACTGGCAGAAGAGTGTCCATCCAGACACTTCAACTTCAACTTCAACTTCTTCCTAGATGGCTCTGCGTCTGGATTGACGCAATTTTGCCATGATAGCATCGCAAGCTTTATAAGGGAAGGTAACTTACACGAATAGTACAAAATATAGAAATAATATTTACAATAAAGAAAAACATTAACCATGAATCAACAAAATGTACTACAAAACTACAAACAAGAAACTAAGAAAAAACAGTGCTAAAATATCTTACTAAAAACTGCATGACAACCAGACACAGTTGCCACTAACAAAGAATCATTATCAGGTTCCTCTATACTCTATACCCAACGATATACAGGACTTATTTTCCCATCGTACCATAAACAACAGAAGAAAGCCATGGAGTATTTATGCACCTTCATTCCACCTGTTGAATTGATTTAAAGGGGCCAGCCAACCGGATGTAGGCCCAATGTGGCCGGAAGTTGCGAAGATTTTCGCCAAATGGCGCATCCTTTTATTTTTGTTTAGTGTTTTTAAGCCATTAAGATTCTATTTTATTTACCTGAATGACAACCAAGGGATGTAATAGTCGATATTCTGCAGTCTGAAAGTCAATGTGGCATTTATTCTAGTGTTGGGTTGATTTGATGCCCAAACCTAACTGCCTTCGAGAATATCCTCCTAGAAAGTAAATAAGAAATTATTAAAAATGTCGTTCCGCAAATAATCAAATAAAACTTCGAATCTTGACAGGCATGTATAACTTGCTAAAAGCTCGCAATCATCTTTACAATTGCATACAGCCGGTGTAATGGACAGTCAACGTGAAAATTACCTTCCTTTACTGTGACGTCACTCGTGTCGGTGGGTCGTCGTGTGTGTCATGTGATGTGTGTTAGCAAGGATTTGGTTTTCAGCCTTGCTTTTCTTAGCGTTTGATGACGACATCCGAATGCTTACAAAAAAGCAAATTCTACTTCAACTTGAACGTAAACGTATTTTAAATTTGGTTTTCGTAGTTTCCTTTCTGAAAAACTTAGTGATTTTCAAGCAGAAATGTCAAATTCCAACATAAAATGCTCCGTGGGGCCTTGCTATTTAACACATAACGTAAAGCGCGTTATAACGGTAATTTTAGCGCGTTTAACGCTTGTTAAGGGGCATTTTAACGCGAATAACTCGTGAAAAAGTTTTCGCGTTAAAATTCGCCTTATCACGCATTTATCGTGCTAAAATTACCGTAATAACGCTGATAACGCGCGTTACGTTACGTGGTAAATAGCATGATAGTCCCACAGATTCCGTATATGCCTATGCTAACATTTCTATACCCGAATCTGTCGAGAACGTATAAAAGTTGTACTTCGTACAGTACAAATGTACGCGGCTGACTGTACATTCCTCGGCAGGTCAGAGTGCAAAACACTTTCTCCAGTCTTCCATTAGCCAGACAGCATCTGTCTATGTCAAATTAACCACAGATAATATTTTATTTTTAAAACTAAACTCTCAGATTACGTGAGTCATCTTCCATTCCATGTGATTTTCGTTTCCTGTTTCTATTATTTTATTCAATATTCTAAAATTAATAAGAAATAAAATTACGCGTCCACTGGATCGGCATCGGAGCGTACGGAGCGTAAGGATTTGGTGCTTTGTACAGATTCCTATGGTTCAGCTTTCTATGGTACTAGATATGAATAATAGTAAAATAAATAAACAGTTATGAGTACTGAGTTATGTTATGTCTAATATAAATACTTAATACAATTTTTTTTTTATTATATATAGATAACGACCAGAACACCCGGAACAATATTCTGCAGATCGTACACACAATTGTCCCGAGGCGAGAATCGAACCCGCAACCACCTACGTCGCAGGCAAACCTTCACCCACCGCGCCACAAATTGCTGTATTGTTACATTTATGATTATTTACAACAAACAATTCAATACTAAACAGTCCATTAAAATAATTAGTGTGATTTAACACGTTGAGCGCCACAGGTCCTTTAGCACTAACATTCTAGGTCAAGACTCAACCTTCCCAAGAGGGTATTACGGGCCACGCCGCCGGGCCACTTATTAATCTGTGGCCACACTCGCGCAATCGCTTGTACAGTTAATCGCAGATTAATGCACTGCCTGACCTTTGAACTTGAGATGCCGTCTGTCAAAGAATGCTGGAGTTGATGTTGATGATGATGCTAAAGTTTAGGATGGAATAAATATTTGGATTAAGGTTTTATACACTAGGTAGTAATCTAAATTATGTAGTTTTCAATCAAAATATACTAGAGTTTTGAGTTTTGTGTTGTGTTTGAAAAGAAGATGACTATACAACTTATAGTGTAGAGATAAATACACTATAGTAAAGATTTTCATCGAATTTCAACAGTATTACGGGAAATGAAGGCCGTTTTACAACAAACAAGTTCTTGTTTCACAAAAGAAATAAGAATTAATTTAAATAATAATGTTATTTGATTTCTTATAAAATACCCCGAGTATGAGGGCTTCGCAACCATAATAATTAAAACCTAAGAAATAATTTATCCATGGCAGAGTCTGACTTTCTGTCTTTTGAATGTAATACAGTTCGTATTACATTCAAAACTATTTCGTTCAAATATATTTTTATTTATCATACGAACCCGAAATCTTAGTAGAAGACGCCATTTTACTTTCCAACTCCCCATAAACAAAATCAAAAGTACAAAACCAAATGTGCTTGAATATCATAAAAATAATTGTTATAAAGGGTTGTTTTTTAATATTAAAGCAAGGGCTGTCTGTTTCCGCCAAGTGTAGGGTAGGGTTGAAGACACATGCATCACAGATATCCGGTAAAGACGCTCCTGCCACACCTGGTTGAACATACTTTTTATAACCCCTTAGCAGGGAAATCCAAGGTTTCGGCCCTTATTACCTTTTTTGTTTGTTATACAGAGTGTTTAAAATCTACGAGTAAGATTAATTGAAAGATTAGGTAGATAGATATAAAATACTTTTATTGCATACTTTAAGGAAACAATGTACAATAACAACTTAAAAATTAAGTAAAGAGTGGCGGTCTTATCGCTCTAGAGCGTTACAACCATGGGTGGATAGGATCATGAACAGTACCAGGAGAAATGTGTGCTTGTATGTATGTAAGTAGTAATTTGAAAAGATTTGTGAGATCTTTTTGAATAAAAGTTTCTGTATCGGTGGTTGATTCAGAATAACTGTCGGTGATGCTAATAAAACAAAATGGAATATACTATATTCCTAGTTAGCCACAATTAAAAAAAGTACTTAGGTACTTGGGTTATTGTAACAGTATTAGGCAAGAATTAATGAAGTAATTTTTATAAACTCTTAAAAATCCGATAATCTTCTCCTGTCTGAAAATTCAATCAATTTCACTAATTCTAACACCCTGTATCTATAACAGAAAAATATCACATTCTATTTTAGAATACAAACTTTTTAGATCATATCGGGAAAAATTCCTATTTTTTCAGTTCTGCATATGGCTAAAACTAAATTTAGTTTAGCGTGTGCTTGCAGACGGTGATGTCAGGGAAGGGTTAACTTTTTTCTTTTAAAAATGTGCTGCCAATTTTAGAACATGACATTCTGTTTCGTAAGATAAATGGTTCTGGATCCTTTGAAAAGTGATGATTCATAAATATTCGTAATTGTAGAGTTACGTGAACTCCTTTTATAGATCGTATTAAGAGGAATAAATTGCCGATCAAATTAACGCATTGAAATAAAATACAAATCAATCCTACTAATATTATAATAAACGCGAAAGTTTGTAAGTATGGATGGATGTTTGTTACTCTTTCACGCAAAAACTACTGAATGGATTTTTATGAAACTTCACAATAATATAGCTTACATATCAGAATAACACATAGGCTACAATTCATAAACATATATTGTAAATTATCCAAAATAACTACCACCACGCGGGTGAAACCGCGGGGCGCAGCTAGTGTAATATAAAAGAAGTCAAAAAGAAAGTCGTATTCGTTACAAAAGCGGCTGAAAATTGGTGTGGAGGTAGATTAGAACCAGGAGACAGACATAGGATACTTTTTATCATTTAAACCATTTGACACATAGATTTCCACGGGGCGAAGCCGCGGGGCGCAGGCAGTTATATAATAAATCTAGCCCCAAGTTAAGCAGAGCTTGTGTTATGAGTACTAGATAACTGATATACATAATACAATACTCTACAATTCTACATAGATGTTTTTTTTATTATACAAAGAAAACGACTAGAACACCCGGAACAAATATCTGCAGATGGTACAAGCATTTGACCTGAGGCGGGAATCGAATCTTCGACCACCGCGTCACAGGCTCGTCCTATTTCGTCGCTGTCCTCAGATGGTTTATGAAAGTAATTGCATTAAATTAAAAAAAATACCATAAAACAAATTATCATTTTGAATATCTCACTGCTATAGAAAATCAAAAAATTGTTATGGGATGGCCCATTCAAAGAATAACGATCGATTATCCACGCTCATTTCACTTTCTAAGTCATTTAGGTTTATTCAAACACTTTCTGACCATTACAATTTGTTTTATTTAACTTACAGATTTGCATACATAGATGAAGAAGATAAATAAAGCGAAGTTGGTCAAATTGGAGCAAGCGCATCTGGTGTTTCGTTGGGCCAATCGACGTAACAGCCTTCGGGTAACCAGCCGCTGTAATGGAAAAAAGAATTTGTATTTTCATTCTTTATCTTCCCATTTAATACCTTAAAATCAACAGCCTATATTGGTAAACTGCGGAATGCAGTGCCTCCCCTTAATAAGTGCATTATCGGCTTGACAAATTTGTTAATAATTGGTAAAGATGTAAAACTTTTGAAACTATCATGGTTATTAACACTAAAGTCATTTAAAACATTAGTAAATATCCCGTTTTAAATGACTTTAGTGGTAAAGATGTATCCCTTATCCCTATGTAATAATTTGATTGCTTTTAAATTAATAAAAACGACTTCGAATCCCTTAATTTTACATTTTTTTTAAGTTTTGTGGGACAAATCCGGGAATAGAATTTTTACGGGACCACCTAGGGATTATTATGTAGACAATAGAATAAATAAATCATAAAATAATCAAAAGCGAATTGTTTTTTTATTCGATCCTTAAATTGTCAGGCAGAAAATCGATAAACAAACATAAAAAAACATACATACAGCTGAACACAGAACCTCTTCCTGTTTTACGAAGTCGGATAGAAATCCTATGTATATAATGTTCCGAACACTGTGTCGCAAAATTCTATGAATCATTTTAAATATTGACAAAAGCATATTGAAACTTCTAAGAACTTATATAAGATATTAAATAAAGAACTATTTCAAATATCAGTAAGCTTCTATTTATCAGTAAAGTCCTCGAATCGTTATCAACAGCACGTGCCAATGCAGCTGTCATGTAGGATGTGTTCCATATTCAAATGTTTTTGTCTGTGGTTCGTTCTAACGCTCTATGCTCTGCGGTTGGAGGAAGTGCAGGCGGCCAGTGTTTCGGGCAAGTTGGTGTTGAGTTTCGTTTACTTGGAGAAGGAAATGTGGATATGACTGAACAATAAGAATTTTATTCAATAAATTACGAATATCCAAATATATCTACGAAGATACCAAGCTGTAGCTGCTGCAGCGAAGAAAACTCTTTGGTGTTGTCGCTGATCATTGCTATTTATGGTGGAATAATTTCGGAATTCATTTCAATTTCAATAATTTCGGAAAAGAATTCACAACCATTCACACCAAAACCAACATAAATGTATTTTTATTAGAATTCGTAAAAATGGGGAGGTACTATGTTCAGCTCTTTCTATGTTTTTTTTCGTACGGCGTGGTGGGCGAAGGTCCATCTATTTCGGCGGGACTTAATCTCTCTATTTATTCTCGCAGGTCACGTGTCTCGAAGTTTACGGGTTCAAGTCCCACAGAAATCGTTTTTTTGGGATTGATATTATTGAAATTCTGTGCACAACTGTTTTTTTTTTGTCCCAGGCCAAAGGGCCGAACCAAGGCCTACAATGTCGTCATAGATCCTAAAGCCCTATACCAAACACATATTTACGTAGGAAGTAAACCAAAACTTAAAAAGTTTACTTTCTGTGATAGCCAAGTCTTATCCACTCTACTCCCACAGTCAAATCACAGGAATAAAAACTAAATCGTACCAAAAAGCACAAAAAGAGCACGTGTTACGGCACATGCGCACAAAAAGGCACTTTTACTTCAAAAGGAAGAATCAAAACTCCTTTCAATGCCAACCTCTAAAACCCACCTCCGCAGAAACCACTCTAACTTGACCTGTACGTGAACATAATCAAGTACGATTTTACGAAGGGCTATAGAAATCTAGGGCTCAAAATTAAATGGTTGTAGTTAAAGATTTGTATGAAGGTAGATTAAAAAAGTGTTTCCGTTCGGATTTAAAAGGTAAGTTAAAAAAATATAATTTCTTTGTAAATTATACGTTCTTGTAAAAGTTAAATTACTTGAATTTTCAATGCAGCACGTGATATATTTAGACAACATCAACGTTATCCTCTTCCACCCTTCAATTTACTCTGTTATTTTTATAAGAGAAAGATCAATAACAAAATCGATTGTCATTAAAAATCTAATCGATAAAGAATTAGGCCGTGATTTTTTTATTATCAAACAAAAAGTAAGAGAGTGGACTAACTAAAGCTAGACACTAGCCATTTTTTAAATAAATAAATAAATAATGCTGGACAATCCACACAACATCATCTAGCACCAATGTAAGCAGAGCTTGTGTTATGGGTACTATATGACTAATATACTTAATACAATAGATTACATATATTTTTGATAGATATATCAGTTATTTTTTATTACATATACTGGACCAGCACTCGGGGATTATTATTGATACAATAGCGAATGAACCGATTCGAGTTTTCTGAATCGGTTCATAATCAACGGAGAAATCGACGATCATAGGTACAATAAATATAAATAAAATACATACATATATCAGAACATAGAACATTATCCTCTTTTGTTTTTTGTCGGTTAAAAACTGTTTGAATACCTTTAATAATATTCGTACCTAGGGTCCATTCATCATCATCATCATCAACCTATATGTATGTTAATTAGTCCACTGCTAGACATACGTTTCCCCCAATGAGCGCCATAGCGCCCTGTCTTCAGCTTGACGTATTCTACCTGCAGTCTTTCGCAGGTCGTCATCCCACCTGGTCGGAGGGCGTCCTACACTACGTTTACCGAGTACTGGTCTCCAGTCAAGAACACGTTTGCCCCAACGGCCGTCGGTTCTTCGCGAGATATGGCCGGGCCACTGCCACTTCAGCATGGTAATTCTTAGAGTTCATTACTACTATATTATTGTAGAGCAATTAAAGTATCACCAATCGGCTGGCATAGCCGCCAGCGGGCCAGATGCGCACACGCATAGAATACGCGTTCTTATGCGGGTTCTCTGGGTCAAATTCCGTTTTTTGCAATTAGCAATGTGAAGTTTTATTTTTAAAAATGTCAAAAGAAAGCCTGTGGCGTCAAAAAATGAACATATGGAATTCGAATACTTTTTTAAGAGAATTATGATGCTGTGATTGAAGTGTTTTGATACTTGCAGGACACCTTTATCGTAATAAATTATTGGAAAGATTTTGTAAATCATTTGCTACTAGGTACTTATTAGTGTTTTACTGTATAACTAATGTAGTCCAGCAAGAATTCATCATTTTATCTCATTGCAAGTTTAGAGTTTTATACAAGTTAGCACACACTTTTACAAAGTCAGTTATTGAGACAAAGTAATATCTTTATTTGACGACCGATGTGGCGCGGTGGGCAAAGGTCCGCCTGCGACGCAGGGGGTTGCGGGTTCGATTCCCGCCTCGGAACAATTGTGTGTACGATCTGCAGATATTTGTTCCGGGTGTTCGATTGTTTTCTATGTATAATAAAAAATATCTATCTATGTAATGTATTGTATTATGTATATCAGTTATCTTGTACCCATAACACAAGCTTTGCTTACCATGGGGCTAGATAATGCTGTGTGGATTGTCCAGCATTATTTATTTATTATTTATGAAATTATTCAGCAAAGAAAATCTCATATACATAATAAAGGTGGAATATAAATAAATATTTCTGTTTGCATTTCATGTGCAGCTCCGCACTATTAACTTAACCTCTAAATACTGAGTCACAAATTATTATCGTTAAAACTCCTAAAAATATCGTTTGACCGCTAAAAGTATCAAGACACTACATCCTTACCTTCACGACAGTGACATGACAGTACGACAGACCCACATGCTTTGATTTTTTACGCATAAAATCGGAAATATTTTTCGGAAAGCCATTAAAAAATTCTGCCATTAATCATATTACATCTGTCCCGAGGCCTCGAAGCGATCATTTTACTGCTTTTGTCCTAAAGCGTAGTATGATTTTCATTTGTTTTTTCGAAATTAGTTTTTTTTTGTTTTGGCAATGCATTGCTTTGCCTACAGGCTTTTGATTTGAAACGTAACCGAAAATAAAACTTCTGAAACTATCATGGTTATTAACACTAAAGTCATTTAAAACGGGATATTTACCATGATTTGATTTGCTGGGAGCTGGGGTCGATAATAATGAAACCGGTGGTAGTGGTAACGTTCGTAGCAAAAGACAGAAAATGAGGGTAGATCGGTAAATCTGCTCATAAAAACGAACTCGCAGTGTCTTCAGTTATTCCGTGATCATGGCGCATGAAACTGTGCCGAAATATTGGAAAACTCAAAAATCAAATCATGGTAAATATCCCGTTTTAAATGACTTTAGTAACCGAAAATGTATTTCTCTACGATTTTCTCTGGTGATGGTAACCGATTGGGTATCTAATCTGTGGTAAATTGTTCTTCTTCTTAATCTATTTTATTTCTTTCTTTACTTAGAATCATATTATTGCCGTGGCGGTGGTAATATAGGCGTAAGAATATCTAGACCTATCCCTATAGACCTTCCAGCTCAACACATGGATGACGTAAGAGGCGACTAAGGGAACATACCAAAACAGCAGCTTCCGTATTACTAAATCTTGCTCAGTCATCACTCATCAGACTATACTTGAGTAACGATATTTTACGGCAAAAGCGCTAGGTACTCAAGCATAGACCGATGACTGAGTATAATTTCATAATACGGGCTTTAGAAACATAAAAGAGTAAATTACTTACTAAGAAATAAGGTTCTTGTTCGTTTAAATTTAACGGCCATTTTATCACACGTAGGTAAGGTAGCTATTAAACCTTCTTTAAAACATTAGAGTAATTTACCCGCTTTATTTGTTTCAAAACATATAACGATGCCTCTACTCTGACATTAGCTATAATGTCCTAAATAAATCTAATTCTGACCTTCTGTGAAGCAAATTATGGGAAGTAGGTGTCATGTCAAGTCCGCATAGGTCAAGATTCAAGACCATGAAATAAATAACGTCGTAGGAAAAAAATGACGATAAAACCTCTTTGGAGTTTAAAAATGGTCGCCAAAAGTTTCGTAAAGACTAAAACTATTTAAAATTACACGGTTTGCCTGTTTCTGACCAATTTAGCTCGGAAATTGACCAATTTGCAGTGCCCAAGGACAAAGTAGATAATAAATCAAGATGCCATTATATTATTGTGTGAAAAAGTAGGCAAATCGATTGTGAAATTAGTTGAGATATTTGTTGGTGGAGGCCATTGGCTTGTGTGCTATTGGATATAAATAAATCCTTTTTGTTAGCTGTCTGCAAAGTACATAATTACTTATTGCTGCTTTCTTTATTGTTTCTGTTTAAATTGTCACCTATCTTGTTATATATACATATTTAGTTAAGAATGTGCGTAAAGGTATATAGGTGATTAGAGTGATTAGTTAATCAAATCACCTACCATTTGCATTTATATCACTTAGTAATCAAAAAAAATATCAGATTTATAGCACAGTATATCATTTTTTAATAAATACTTTTTTACTTTTGATTTTGGACCTTAAACATAATTTAACAATTATATTTTCAATATACAGAACAGAAAACTATATTTTATCTAAAGACTAGGTAACCCTTGCAAAAGAATGGTACGATTTGACCAAATAATCATAAAAGCAATGACATAATTTTCATTTTGCGAAGTTGATTAAAAAAAACCCTAGAACTCCCACTCCGCCCTCTATTTTAAAACAACAACTGGCAATATCAGTGAGCTGGCCACCCCAGCAAAGAAAAGGTGTAAAAACAATATCAAATTGTCTCTGATTAAGTTTTATAGGTGGCAATGAAGAGCATTATAAAACAATCTGCGTCGTTCGCAAATGAAGTGGTGCCACCTGCTGACTCGTAATGGTACTAAATGACAGATGATTTGAGAAAGATGGACGGATTATTTTTTAATTGCAGGCTATGTTTTTGCTATGTTTTCTCTTTCTCTTGTTTAATTTAATGTTATGGAGGTAATTAACTTCTCTTTGATTTTTTACGGCGGCGCCATAATCAATGTTAGGTATATGACGCCATAATCATATAGGGTTTTTGCGTATTTCGACAACATCATAGGTAGGTACTATTAGGTATCTAACTAACTCTTTATCTTCATCTTTTCAAAAAATAAAACGCATTTGGCCGAAATGCGAGTCGATTCGCTCGCAGAGAGATCCGTACCATCGCAATGTTGTATAACGTCTCGTTGGATACTCAACTTGGTATGAACCTTGCCCCCTTTCGACTGTCTACCTCTTGGGTCTTGAGGTAGATACAGCCGGACGGACAGCGGACGGACAGACCGCGGAGGCTTAGTAATAGGGTCCCGTTTTCACCCTTCAGGCACGAAACCCTAAACACCAACGTAAATTACGTCTAGAGAATAGCTTTTACAGAAAATACTAAAATTGCTAATAGTATCTAGAGCCAAAGTTATCGACATAGCTCTAAGAATTAGCAAGCTGAAGTGGCTGTGGGCCGGCCATATCTCGCGAAGAACCGACGGCCGATGGGGCAAACGTGTTCTTGAGTGGAGACCACGACTCGGTAAACGTAATGTAGGACGCCCTCCGACCAGGTGGGATGACGACCTGCGAAAGACTGCAGGTAGATGTTGGATGCGGCAAGCTGAAGACAGGGTGCTATGGCGCTCATTGGGGGAGTCCTATGTCCAGCAGTGGACTAATATAGGTTATGATGATGATGATGATGATGTGCCTTTGAATTTAAAGACTTTCGTTGACCTTATGCAGCAAAATGAATCAAGTCACCTCCTTTTTTAAGTCGGTTGATAAAAGACCTAGTCGATAATCCACCAACATGTTCATTATTCATTAAACGCAAGTAATTCCAATTTCCACACATCCATTGGAATCTCGACAATCGACATCGCATGGCTAAATTAGCGCGTGTCTTATCGATAATAAACCATATTAAATCAATACATCACTATTCCACTTTTCAATAACAGCATTTTATACTTTACTGTGAAGAAATAGGGTTGAGAATCCTTTGACGGTAATAGTCCTAGTGTTGCACATGCTAACGGATTGCAGTGACATTTTTATTATTGCGAATGGTTTCTCACGATTTTATTCATTTGTGTGGGCTTATCATAAATATGAAACGTTCTGGGTACTGTGTACATACGTTGTATAAAAACAAGACAAATCAGAACGAAACTATTTTTGTTCTGATTTGTCTTGTTTTTATTATAGAGGTAGGTACAAGAAGGTAGATTAGGTAAGTACCTAAAGTTTTAAATGCACTAGTCACACACGGGTGGGACTGAAATGTCAGAAATTTCAGTCCCACTTTGGTAGCATATTTTTCGAAAACCGGCTTGTTATTGCCCATTGGCTGCACCAATGTCACTGTCATTCAATTCAAATTTTTTATTTATTTTGTGGTATTGTGCATTGTACGGGTTAAACAATCGCGAATTCAAAATCAACATCATTAGCACTCATCACTGCCAGTGGACTAATGATGTGTGCTAGCATCGAAGAATTAAAGAACTATAACTGAAAGACAGGGGGAGGCCTATGTCCAGCAGTGGCACTGTTAGGCTTCCCCCTGTCTTATATAATATCCTTTAGAGAAACTCGGAGCATAGCTCTTTCCATAGCTCGTTGATCGACTTCGACTTGAAATCAGGATACAGAAGAGTATATCTCAATATCAAACACGCAAAAAGGGCTCACCTGCGGCGTAGATGCGTAAACCGGTAGGTAAAGAGACAAATACAAGCTACCCGTCTATGGAATGCACTCCCTCTGGACATCAGACGTGTAAAATCACTCGCTATCTTCAAAAAACTGCCGCATCAGCATTATTTATCCTTATGAAAAGATTGATAGCCTTATCAATCTTTGTAAGTTTATTATAAATAATGTTTGTAATGTACTCGTATGTATGTATATTATGGTATGTAGTGTATTTATTTTCTTTTTTTAATCTATACATTTATTAAAGTGCCACCGTGCCACCGTCTATATTGTTTCTTCATGTCCAGTCAATCCTAAGGTTGCCTGGAAGAGATCGCTCCTAGCGATACGGCCGCTCTTTATACTTCCTTTATTCTATTGTTTATTCCTGTATTGTTTTCTGTTTTGTGTGGTATAATAAAGTTTTTTTCTATCTATATATGAAGTACAAGTACCCTAGCTAGATTATATAAAGCGAAGAACATTCATTACCCATTACCGTAGACCGAGAATCAGGCTTAGCCCATCATCATCGTCAGCCTATAGCAGTCCACTGCTGGACATAGGCATCCCCCAATGAGCGCCATAGCGCCCTGTCTTCAGCTTAGCCCATATCCCATCTAAAATATAGCTCTTTCCCATAATAAACCAGAGACAATTATAAAACTTTTTAAAAATGGATTGCATCATACATAAAACTGAATCTGGAAGATCGTGCTGGCAACAATAGAAGTAGGACGATTTATAGCGATGGCGACCAAACCAACGGTCGGGGTTCAGTTTGGGATGAGCGCGAGAGCATAGGGTGGACATGACTTTATTTTACTTGTAGTATATTTATTTATCCTACTTATATTATACTAGCTGTGCCCCGCGGCTTTGCCCGCGTGGTAATTTATGTGTGAAATGGTAAACCATTTGACACATAAATTAATTAAGGACTCAATCAAAAAAACCACATCAAAATCCGTTGCGTAGTTTTAAAGATGTGAGCATACATAGGGACAGACAGCGGGAAGCGACTTTGTTTTATACTATGTAGTGATAGATAAATCGATAGAAAACACTTTATTATACCACACATAATAATAAACAATATAGAAATAGACAATAGAATAAAGGAAGTATAAAAGGCGGCTTTATCGCTGAGAGCGATCTCTTCCAGGCAACCTTAGGATGGAATGGACATGAAGGAACAATTATAGGAGGCACTTTAGTAAATATATACATAAAAAAACGGAAACTAATACTTACACTACATACCAATCATCATCATCAACCTATCAGGGGAGGCCTATGTCCACTGCTGGACATAGGCCTCCCCCAATGAGCGCCATAGCGCCCTGTCTTCAGCTTGACGCATACAGCATCTACCTGCAGTCTTTCGCAGGTCGTCATCCCACCTGGACGGAGGGCGTCCTACCGTGGTCTCCACTCAAGAACACGTTTGCCCCATCGGCCGTACATACCATTACAAACATTATAATAAACATACACAGACATAAGATAAAGCTATCAATCTCTTTTCTAGTGATATGTAGTAAAGGGCCTTATCCCCAATAATCTTTCATTGCTGAAAAATGTGCCTCGACTTGCCACAATACTCAGAAGCAACATCGAGCCACGCTAAAGTTCATCGCACTGACTGCTTGGTTCATTCCATGCCCTCTTTAACTGGACGTACTCAGGGTAATCTAGGTTCGCAAAGGGGGGCAAGGTTTGCAAAGGAGGGCTAGTTTTACAAAAATTTGTACATAGTGGATTAACATTGTCATTTTATAGTGTTATCACGGTGACTGCTTTGTTCATTGTCCTATTTAGGTGGACGTACTCAGGAAAACCTAGGTTTGCAAAGGGGGGCGAGGTTTACAAGGGGGGCTAGATGTGCTGATGAACGGCTTTGGACATTTTTGCTGAGTTCATATGTTGTTTTTTTTAAGATAGCGTCCTTGGGATAGGTTTGTCAAGGGGGGCTAGTAATAAAAGGGGTTTAAAGCTAAAGGTCTTACAAACTACATGGTCTACTCTTATTTTCTGTGGACGTACTCAAGGACGACTTATGTAATGTATTGTATTATGTATATCAGTTATCTAGTACCCATAATAACACAAGCTCTGCTTAGCTTGGGGCTGTGTGAATTGTCTGGCATTTTTTATTTAATTAGTTAGAATCTCACAACATTGACTGTATTTGAATCTCAATAGAACCATCATGGATCTACGATATATACAAAATATAAAAATATCATACAAAATATTAATTTTATAATAAACATATGGATCTAATAAAAAAATAAATAATGCTGGACAATTCACACAGCATTATCTTGCCCCATGGTAAGCAGAGCTTGTGTTATGGGTACTAGATAACTGATATACATAACACAATATATTACATAGATAGATATTTTTTATTATACATAGAAAACGACCAGAACACCCGGAACAAATATCTGCACACAATTGTTCCGAGGCGGGAATCGAACCCGCAACCTCCTGCGTCGCAGGCGGACCTTCGCCCACCGCGCCACATCGGTCGTCTATGGGAAAAAGGAACCTACTCGTATGTATAATCCACATCTTCCAAAGTGGGTCTAATGAGAATTAGTTAGATATACCGACACATAATTGTCTGAATATATTTTATTTGATAATAATTTAATGTATAAAATATGACTTGTCTAAGTGCTTATTTTGTAAGCCTAAATAAATAAATGCTCTTTAATTTTAATTTTTACTTTTATCTGTCTGTATGTCCTTAGTTCAACCAGCACAAAACTTTCATTGCATTATTATTCGTTATGCTTTCCTATCGATAAACACTACATCTCTTTTATGACCCCGTTTGTTCTTAACATTTTATTTTTATTGGTTAAAATCAATTGTGATTCCATTAGATTTAAGTTTTACGGCCTTTCACTGTAGATATTCGAATTTTATTCTGCAAATAAATTTTTATGATTTAAATAAATAATGAGAAATCTTTTTGAGTTTTTATTGGAATAAAAATTAGATTCATGGGTCTTTCCTAGGAAGTTACTGACTGACTTACGTTGAATAATAAACGAGACTTAGTTGTGAGATTCATAGATGCTAGACTGTAGATAGAAAAATATATCTACCATTCAAAGATTTTAAGTCTTTTTGGTTTTGTGGTATTACTTGGTTACACATAGCACACTTAAATATATAACAAACAAGATAAAAATTAGATTCATGGGTCTTTCCTAGGAAGTTACTGACTTACATTGAATAATAAACGAGACTTAGTTGTGAGATTCATAGATGCTAGACTGTAGATAGTTAAATATATCTACCATTCAAAGATTTTAAGTCTTTTTCGTTTTGTGGTATTACTTGGTTACACATAGCACACTTAAATATATAACAAACAAGATAAAAATTAGATTCATGGGTCTTTCCTAGGAAGTTACTGACTTACATTGAATAATAAACGAGACTTAGTTGTGAGATTCATAGATGCTAGACTGTAGATAGTTAAATATATCTACCATTCAAAGATTTTAAGTCTTTTTCGTTTTGTGGTATTACTTGGTTACACATAGCACACTTAAATATATTATAATAAACAAGATAAAAATTAGATTCATGGGTCTTTCCTAGGAAGTTACTGACTTAAAGTAGCTTAAGTTGAATAATACGAGACTTTGTTCTGAGATTCATAGATGCTAGACTGTAGATAGAAAAATATATCAACTATTCAAAGACTTTAAGTCTTTTTCGTTTTGTGGTATTACTTGGTTACACATAGCACACTTAAATAACAAACAAGATAAAAGTTAGGTTCATGGGTCTTTCCTAGGAAGTTACTGACTTAAAGTAGCTTAAGTTGAACAATACGAGACTTAGTTCTGAGATTCATAGATGCTAGACTGTAGATGGAAAAATATATCTACCATTCAAAGATTTTAAGTCTTTTTCGTTTTGTGGTATTACTTGGTTACACATAGCACACTTAAATATATAACAAACAAGATAAAAATTAGATTCATGGGTCTTTCCTAGGAAGTTACTGACTTACATTGAATAATAAACGAGACTTAGTTGTGAGATTCATAGATGCTAGACTGTAGATAGTTAAATATATCTACCATTCAAAGATTTTAAGTCTTTTTCGTTTTGTGGTATTACTTGGTTACACATAGCACACTTAAATATATAACAAACAAGATAAAAATTAGATTCATGGGTCTTTCCTAGGAAGTTACTGACTTACATTGAATAATAAACGAGACTTAGTTGTGAGATTCATAGATGCTAGACTGTAGATAGTTAAATATATCTACCATTCAAAGATTTTAAGTCTTTTTCGTTTTGTGGTATTACTTGGTTACACATAGCACACTTAAATATATTATAATAAACAAGATAAAAATTAGATTCATGGGTCTTTCCTAGGAAGTTACTGACTTAAAGTAGCTTAAGTTGAATAATACGAGACTTTGTTCTGAGATTCATAGATGCTAGACTGTAGATGGAAAAATATATCTACCATTCAAAGACTTTAAGTCTTTTTCTTTTTGTGGTATTACTTGGTTACACATAGCACACTTAAATATATAACAAACAAGATAAAAATTAGATTCATGGGTCTTTCCTAGGAAGTTACTGACTTAAAGTAGCTTAAGTTGAATAATACGAGACTTTGTTCTGAGATTCATAGATGCTAGACTGTAGATAGAAAAATATATCAACTATTCAAAGACTTTAAGTCTTTTTCGTTTTGTGGTATTACTTGGTTACACATAGCACACTTAAATAACAAACAAGATAAAAGTTAGGTTCATGGGTCTTTCCTAGGAAGTTACTGACTTAAAGTAGCTTAAGTTGAACAATACGAGACTTAGTTCTGAGATTCATAGATGCTAGACTGTAGATGGAAAAATATATCTACCATTCAAAGATTTTAAGTCTTTTTCGTTTTGTGGTATTACTTGGTTACACATAGCACACTTAAATATATAACAAACAAGATAAAAATTAGATTCATGGGTCTTTCCTAGGAAGTTACTGACTTACATTGAATAATAAACGAGACTTAGTTGTGAGATTCATAGATGCTAGACTGTAGATGTTAAATATATCTACCATTCAAAGATTTTAAGTCTTTTTCGTTTTGTGGTATTACTTGGTTACCCATAGATAGACAATACTTTAATTGCACACTTAAAAATATAACAAACAAGATAAAAAAATACAAAATATGTGACAATTTTCGCGATCTTATCGCTCAAGAGCGTTGGATTAAAGATGGGATGGGTACATCATATCACCTAGACAGAACAAAATAGCCGGATAAAATAGCTAAAAATATAACAAAATCTATTTATTTATAAAGAAAAATAAATGATTATTTATTGATTATTATTAATAAGAATAAGAATTGTTTTATTTGGCCAAAAAAAACAGGCTACACAATTAAAGCAATAAACACACATAAGAAACACAGTACATAGTATAAAAAACATAAATAAAAAAGCCTACAGAAAAACAAAAAATAATAATACAATGGCAGGCTGGCCAAAAAGGGTCTAATTCAGCTATATGTGTTGAAATACGCGTGGCGCGTATTATTCACTTATTAAATAAGTTTTCTAAACAGATACGAGTAATATAATAACATAGCTATAACTGATGTATAAAATAAACACATTTACACCTTGACTGCTCGTATGCAAATCTAATAAAATCAAAACGAGTCGTGACAGGTGGTTAGGGGAATGGGGTGAAATATAGGGATGGACCAGGTTTATCCGGCCTTTTTAAACCGACTATCAAAATTTAACACTTCGATTGCTAATCACACCGTATGTGTTTTCTACAAGTGACTAATATGCGTAAATCTACACTAGCGCAGCGGATGAGAAAATACAGATCTGTGTGACTCAGCACAGCCGTAATGTTTTTTGAACGAAACGCATGTGCGGCGCAACACAACCGCTGTGTAGAGCGGCAGCACGAATGGCTTATTAGGTTAAAAAAATCGCAGTCGTCGAAAAAAGATCGCAGTCAAAGTGTGCACTCTTAGATATGTAATTGTTGGGCTATATGTAATTTATGTATATGGTGTTTGTCGATTTCTCCGTCAAATATGCATCGGTTTTGAAAATACTTTCACTATAGAGAATGTTCCCGTATATATTTTTATAGCTTATACCTAATAGTGAAAATATAAACTTTTATCCAGTTAATCATTAAGATATCTGAATTAATGAACACTTTATAAATAAAAATAAATAAAATAATGCACTAAAAACTATAAAATAACACCTTTTATCTAAATTCTACACATTAAAAGTAGGTATAATAGGCAGCCTTAGATTCAGATTCAGATTCAGATAATACTTCATACACATAATAAAATCACAATAATGTAACTTAAATTAAATTATGAGACTATGAATCGTCAAACACGATATAGATACAATAGAGATAGGTAATATAGAACAATTTTGCTGTAAAGGGGCAGTAGAAAAAGTCTAATAAATATGCTTAAATCTAAGGTTCTTAAATCTATCACTATTATCTACACTATATATTTAGGTAAGGTCTACGAGGACTTCGGGTAACTTAGAGGATTTCACATTAAACTGACTGTAGTCGTTTTCTAAAAACTCTTTGATACTATATAGCGTTTTGTTAAGTAAGAGATTTCGTAATTCTATATTAAACCGATTTTCGTTTTTAATTAATTTCAATTCTAGAGGAAGCTTATTATAAAGTTTTTGACCCATTATTTTAGGGAGCTGTTTAAGCATGTTTAGTCGGTGCTGGATCGGCTCTATTATCATTTTATTTCGTGCTGTGCGTTTATTACTGCCCCCTCTTATAGTATATTCACCTAAATGTAGTCTGACATACTTTACTACCTTATCTGATGGCAGAATTTTTTTTGCAAACCCTAGTAACTTAACATGCAATGTAAACTCGAAAACCTCCCAATAACGCCTTATTGAAAAAATCACGTATTCAAAATCGCGTAATTTTCTTTCTTTGCCGGCTTATTTCCTTTTCCCATCCCTACAACAGATAACAATAAAGATACTAAGTACCAAGCTGGACAGACAGACAGATGCGGGCTATCATATTTGTTATAGGATATTAAAAGTTAAGTTATTGACTTGTGGCTTCTAATTGTTTGAAGTCATCGCTCGATTCTGTTGAATCAATCGCCTTTCTACTTTACTACCGATCGATTGAATGTCCTGGTTGAGTAATGGTAAACCAAATACCAGATAAATCAGCATGAGTTATGATATATGGTTTTTGCTTACAAAAACTATAAAAGTCTTCATTTCAAGATTAGGAAGCTGAAGTGACAGTGGGCCGGGTATATCTCGCGAAGACTCGACAGCATCATATTTGATTCTATGCAACATTTCAGCCTAATCCATTCAGTAGTTTTGGCGTGAAAAAGTAACAAACAGCCATCAATCAATTCATACATCCAAACATCTAAACTTTCGCATTTATAATATACTAGCGGACCATCCCGGCTTCGCACGGTTTTAGTACGGATCCCTAACTTTTTTGAAAATATAATATAGCCTATGTTCACCGGGGATAGTGTAGCTTCCCAACGGTGAAAGAATTATTCAAATCGGTCTAGTAGTTTCGGAGCCTATTCATTACAAACAAACAAACAAAAAATCAAACTTTTCTTCTTTATAATATTATGTAGTATAGAAGTGTGATGTGCATCCTTCCTTACCTACTTGTAGGTAGTTTTTGAAAGTTATCGTAATTTGAATAAGAGAAGTCGTATTGCATTTCAGAAAGTGAAATTCTATAGAATTAGAGATATCTACAGGTCTTGTCCAAAATCAATGTTTTCCTGTCTATGGAAATGTTATCTACTATACCATTACATACCATATCCAATTTTGCTAGTTTGCAATAAACAATAAAGTTCAATAAATGCATCGCTAGATAAGATCTAAGGTTATCCCGACCTCCACACGTCATTGGCCATAAGACCGCCTAATTATACACTGCAGTGACATGACAGATGTTATAAAAACACTGACTTATTAAAAATTGATTGTGATTTCATGTTTAAAAATGATTCGTTTTTATGCCGCAAATAATATTTTAACACAGATATTGTAGAATAGAAGATTTCGATGTCTGTACTCAGTTCGTGGCAATTATAGGTACAGGGTGAGTCAATCGAAGGAGTTCGTTAATTAATAATATGTATAAAAGTGGATCATTAAACAAAAAAACACATTATAAACTATCGCGTAAAAAAAATTGAGAAAGTGAAGCAAATTGACACTATTTCCGACAACTGCTGGGGTAAACGTGTTCTTGAGTGGAGACCAAGACTCGGTACACGTAGTATAGGATGCCTTAAGGCCAGGTGGGATGACGACCTGCGAAAGACTGCAGGGAGATGCTGGATGCGTGAAGACAGGATAGGGGATGCCTATGTCCAACAGTGGACTAGCATAGTGATGATGAGGAAGAGACACTATTTAATTAGGATGGCACTTATTTTTAACGCACTGTGAAAGAAGGAAAGTTAATCTACCGTTTTGTATTAGATCCCCAAGGAAATCCGCTGGCAATAGTATGTCAAAAAATTTAGTCCGGTTACCTACCTACCTACCTACTTCTGGGTTAGTTAGATCATACAGAATTCATTAATTTACTGTAACCTATAATTAAATAGAGACTTATGCATTTAACGAAATTAATAAATAATGATTTTGATATTTGTTATTCTGTGCGGTTTATTTTCGATACAAAGGTTAGGTACCAACCAATGTCTTGGACGCCATATTTAAAGTTTCCCTCAATTAAATGTTTTCTTCAAAGGTGATTTAATTTTTGAAAACACAGATCTACAAATTAGTATTGGTAGAAAAGACACAACATCATAGTGCATAGAACAGATAGACTTTCCAAATTGGTGCTACAATACAACTGTTTAAATTTTCGCGATTTGTTAACATATTAATGATTTTTCGATTTAAAGATTCTTTATTTTCTCAAAGAACATACATTTAGTACACTTAAATGAGAAAGACAAAACTTGTAAGTAACTTAGTACCTTAGTACCTACCTACTTATAAAATACGTAGGTACTTTAATCTGTTTATATATCTACATATGTATATTAGTACGAGTGTCAGTGTGCTTTGGAGTATTTTTCGCCTTTTATTTTCCATCGCGTTTCCATCGCGTTACAGCGATGGTGGTGAATTGGCGATTGGATGTACTCGGACTTCGGAGTTACAATCGAGAATTGACGGCAGTATCCACGATTACCCTCAACGCAACGACGCTTCCGACTTCTATTAATATGGATCAGTTGAGCTACCTGTACATTGTTTGCAATAGTCAGCAGTTAGCTCGATTGTTTCAATTGTAAATACTAGTTCTGATTTGTTTCTATTATTTAGATTGTAACTTTTCTTTCTATTCTTATTCTAAAATGAAATTGAACCATTTTGTGCTCATCGATTTGGTAGGTAATGTTTTCCATACCTTACATATGTTCATTGTTTACTATCTTTGTTTATTTGTGCCCATCCTGACATCTTATTGTCTTCTGTTTTCAAAACACCACATTCCAAGATGGCTGCCGATTATGACGTTTTAGTGACGCCATCTTCTAGTAAACTTGCGCAACTGATTTACGTTCCGATTTCAAATCGCGTGAAGGATGTCATTCATGAAGTTTTGTTACTTGACTTTTATTTAGATTTTGTTTTATTTCATATTTATTGCATCCATAATTATAGGTATATGCTAGAAAATACCGTTTTTGAATGATTTAGCGGTAATAAGACGCATTGGCTAGACAGGTTGATTGACTAGGCAGAACCTTACACATATCCATGGCCGTAATTTCTTTCTAAAAGATAAAGATAATACCTATAAGTTATAAAACCGCTGCCTGTTACGATGTTTTCCTTTAGGAATTCCTTAGAAGTAGGCCTTTTTACCTAAGTTAGCTATACTTAACACAAGCTATTTGTAAACTTAGCTAAACTAGCTTGCGCATACCGTTGTTCAGTTGATTTGATAGGCCACATGGTCCTAAACATTGATGGTAAATATTATAGTTTTTAACTGCGTTTCAAGTAAATAAATAATGCTGGACAATCCACACAGCATCATCAGGCCCCAAGCTAGGCAGAGCTGTTATGGATCTAGGTAATACTGTGTAAATTATCCAGCATTCTTTATTTCTTGTTTTTTTGCCATAAGGTTTACACAGGTTTTATAATCTAGCTAAAGGTTAAGTATATCTATTATAAATCCTTTACCACAATATTGTTTTATGTTGCCTGTCGTCTACATATTTTATAATATACAGGGTCTCCAGATATGTATCTGGTCTGGTTCTCACAACGTCTCGCATTGTTTACCTCCGTAATACGCGGCTGTGGAAACTTTGACGCTTTGCTGAATTCGCGGATCACGACTGTTTTATCCAGAGATCAACCATATGGCTAACTAAAACCTAGGCCCTAGATATGTTTTATCTACCCTAGACCTAGATTCTAGGGCTATATACAGGGTGTGTCTAGTCTTTGCTGGGGCTTAAGGTACGCATAATAAATGATAATTGACTCATTATCAAACCAATTAATCAGGTAGCACTTTTTCATGTAGTGATATCTGATTATACAAGTATAATTAGAAAATTAAATAGAAATAATGTCAAAACAAAAAGATATACTGAAAAGATAATTATGCTTGTAGCATAAAGCTAGTACTAGTACCCATATTCGGCAAACTTAGTGGAGGATGCCGTCTGGCCAGGTAGGATAACTAAACGGCACTGAATATTATTGAAACAAAATTATAAATTAATTAGTATTGTGTGTATGTAAAAAATATGTAATCTTTAGTATAAGTAGTTATAACATCGCCTTAGTGCTTAATAAAAAAACCTGTTATGATGTTATTCTTTCAATAAATAAATAAACTATCTGTAAAAGACTGTGGGCAGATGCTGGATGCGGCATGCTGAAGACACGCTATAGCGCACATTGGGAGAAGGCTTAAACATATATGTATATTTCTTTTTTTTCCTTTTCTATATTCTTTAGGAAAATAAATAATGGTAAGCAGAGCTTGTGTTATGGGTACTAGATAACTGATATACATAATACAATACATTACATAGATAGATATTTTTTTATTATACATAGAAAACGACCAGAACACCCGAAACAAATATCTGCAGATCGTACATAAATTTGTTCCGAGGCGGGTATCGAACCCGCAACCTCATGCGTCGCAGGCGGACCTTCGCCCACCGCGCCACATCGGTCGGCTTATGTTCAGCAGTGGACTAATAAAGACTGATGGTGATGATAGTATTATAGCTACCAATACTGTAACTCTATTCTTTAGTTAGATAGATAGATAGAAAACACTGTATTATATACCACACAAAAAAAACAATACAGGAATAAACAATAGAATAAAGAAAGTATAAAGGGAAGCCTTATCACTGAGAGCGATCTCTTCCAGGCAACCTTTGGATGGACTGGACATGAAGGAACAAAATAGGCGGTTTAGTTATTATTTTATTTGTTAACACTTTGAGTGCTGAAAACGCACGGTATGAGTTTTCTACAAGTGAATAATATGCGTAAATCCACACTAGCGCAGCGGCTGAGAAAATACATATCTTTGTGACTCAGCAGAGCTGTAATATTTTTCGAACGAAACGCATGTGCGGCGCAACACAACCGCTGTGTACAGCGGCAGCACGAATTTTTTAGGTAAAAAAAAAGATCGCAGTCGTCGAAAAAAACCGCAGTCAAAGTGCTAACAATTTATTTTTTTACTCTAGTAGATGAAACTATTAAAATTACATACAACAGGCCTATTCGTTATGTGATGCGCACTTATAAAAAGATATTGTGAATTGCTAAAAGTGACAAATAAATATCATAACAATTTATGTATATCTTATAAAAACTTTATTCGTATTCTGTTGTCGTCCATTCTTATAAAACCAATAAATACACAAATTCACTGAAATTACCAACAGAACAGAACAAAAACTATCAACAAAAATTTCAAAATTTATAGCATCATCCCACCTTTAATAGCTCAATTCCTTTATGGATGACATTATACTTAGCCTTTAGCACACCCTGTATATTAATCTCGTTTATCTTATCTGTACAGCTGCTTGTCATAACAGAGGTTTTGTTCAAAATAAAGGTGCTTACGCACAAAAGTTGGATTACGACAGTATCTTTCTGTTCCATCTTTTTATCGGTTTTTAGCGGCTGCTCTGTTTAGCGATCAGTGGACGCTTGTTCGCAAAAGTGTTATAGATTTTCGAGGAATAGGTGCAATGCATTTAAGTTAGTGAGGTTTTGATGCTTGATGACAATATTTGCCTATTTATTTCTTTTACTAAGGCAACGCCAACAGAACACACAATAAAACATTTTTATAGAAATATGGTGTAAATATTATGCTATACAATGAGTGTTACTAACAGGCTTGCACAACATTTGTTGTTTTTTTATTAAGTGTTCATTAAGTGCATAGAAAATAGTTAAAATAAAGAAAACAATATAAATTAATGTACATTTATTAACAAAATAAAATGCGTTATAAAATTAGGCAAAAGTGTTAGAGATTTTAATAGAATATATTATTATTATACGTGCATTAAGTTATATATGTTGCATATTATGTTGTAACCAAATTTGGGTTTTAAGACCTTTGTTATGGATGTTTTTCACAATATTACAATTCATATATCTTTATTCTCGCAGCGTGATCTGTAAAAGTGTGACAGCTAGCACACTTGACCGGTTTGCGTTTACTTTTCTCTTCGACTGTACGCACTCTATTATTTAACAACTCAATTTACAATCTTCTCTATCAATAATAGGTGTCGATTTAATATTTACACCCCTGTAGTTTTTACTGCAACGGGACGGGACACCCTGTATTAAACTTTATTATTGTGTTGTTGATGATAATATAATTGGTTTAGAGGTTTTGGTTTCGTTAATTAAGATAAACATCTACCTTTATCACACTAATTTTATAAATGCGAAAGTTTGGATGGATGGATGGATGTTTGTTACCTCTTCACGCCATAACGACGACAGGACCGTTCGGGCTGAAATTTCCAACCCTGGAAACAAACATACTTTTTATTCCATAAAACAGTTCCCATGGCATAGAAATAACCTTTAAACGGTAATAGAAACAACGACGAGCTACGGCGACGCTGACGCGAGCCTCGACAGGGCAGATGAGCCTCTCTAGATCTCGTTCGCTCCAGGATTTATCTCTAGATCCCATTTGACTCGCTCCACTCTATATATCTAGATCTGAGTTCGCTCGCTCTACCCTTCACCACTAGATCCCAGTTCACTCGCTCCACTCTTCGTCTCTAGATCTCAGTTCTCTCCCACCATCCTTCGTCTCTAGATCCCAGTCCGATTGCTCCTGTCTTCATCTCTAGATCCCAGTCCACTCGCTCCACCTTCCATCTCTAGAACCCAGTTCACTCGCTCCATCCTTCGTCTCTAGATCCCAGTTTGCTCGCTCCACCCTTCGTCTCTAGATCCCAGTTAGCTCGCTGCAGTGTGAACGCTCGCTCCAGTCGAGAGCGCAGTAAGCGTCCACTTCCTCACGTCATGGCGAGTGCGTCCGATAACGAGGTGCTTTATGGGAAGCATGTCTGAACACCGTCTTGGGGTAACTATGCTGTTACGTCAGAATGACAAGGAACCTGATGAAGGAAAATTAATAATTGACCGGGGTTGAACACCTTGGAAGCTCCGCTACCACACAACACGAAAATGTGCATTCAAACATGGGCTTTATATAGTAAAATTTGGGTGTATTTTATATAGACGGCATCAATGACAGACAGCTTGCGGAACACTTGGTAGAAGCTTGTAAGAAGCTATTTTGTCAATGTAGAGTAGAATGTATCTTAAAACATGGAGTTGAAGCTAATATTTGAATGCACATTTTTGTGCTGGATGGAAGCGGTATTAGATTACAAAACATTACAATATCGTCCATGCGACTGCGACAGCTTGGAGACTTGTCGCCAAGCTCTGCTTAGCTTGTGGCTAGATGATGGTGTGTGGATTGTCTAGCATTATTTTATTATTTATTTATTTATCGACTATAAAAAAGTGTCCTCTAAAGGTCGCTCTCAATCGGCGAGAGGGACATACCGCCATATTCGCTACAGTGCGCGGCGCGTGCGCAGCACGTGGTCACTCGCCACTGGTGTAGGGATGGGACATGGGGTTAAAAATAGAACGTGCTTCATGCAACTTGAATGCAAGACTGGATGTTTGAAGGATGTGAAATGATCACGCATGTAAACTTATGTGTCCTTATATGATATTTGTTAAATTTCAAAAAAAATCCTAACCCCTGGAGTTCCCATTTTGTGTTAATAACCATGATAGTTTTAGTTATGAAAGTTTCAAGAATTAATGTTTATATTTGTTAACAACTTGGTAAACGTAGTAAAGGACAGCGTCCGGTCATTAGGCTGGATGCCGTCCTACACTACGTTTTTAATCATAAAAATTAAAATCCAAATCAAAGGCTTTTTCACTTTGAGTGCTGAAAACGCACGGTATGAGTTTTCTACAAGTGACTAATATGCGTAAATCCACACTAGCGCAGCGGCTGAGAAAATACATGTCTTTGTGACTCAGCAGAGCTGTAATATTTTTCGAACGAAACGCATGTGCGGCGCAACACAACCGATGTGTAGAGTAGCAGCACGAATTTTTTAGGTAAAAAAAAAGATCGCAGTAGTCGAAAAAAAACCGCAGTCAAAGTGTTAAAACGAGTGGTCCGCGAACTGCCTGTCATGTCAGTGTAGCAATCTGCACTGACATCTCGATCTATCATCTCTATCTATATCTTGCATAGGATTGTATTCCCACGCATAACCAGCCCAAAATCACTCTAAATAGCGGAGCTTCCATCTAAATTCCAGCTAAGTATACCTACCTCTATCTAGATATTGTCACATGCCACCGTTCGTCAACATACAACCAAGCACAACACTAGCTGCAGCGGGGCGCGGTAACCTTGGCCGGGCAGCTGCGTCGCGTCTCACCTGCCGCTCAAACAAGTACACCGCGCAACAATACAACAACTACTTCCTAGAGTTCCTAGAAATGTGATGGACGGGCTCTTTACTCTGGTATTTGTTACTTTGTGGTTGTTTAGTCTTTCTTTAGCTATCAATAGGATTGAGACACTACCAGGTCCGACCAGGTGGGATGACGACCTGCGAAAGCCTGCAGGTAGATGCTGTATGCGGCAAACTGAAGACAAGGCGCTGTGGCGCTCATTGGGGAGGCCTATGTCCAGCAGTGGACTATTATAGGCTGATGATGATGATGATGATAATGATCTGATTGAGACTATGTGGTATCGGAGCGAGCAACAATACTTGAAGTACTTCCTAGAGTAAAGTACTAATTAAAATTACTTAGTAAAATTACTAAGTAAAGTACTAAGTAAAGTACTAAGTAAAGTACTAAGTAAAGTACTAAGTAAAGTACTAAGTAAAGTACTAAGTACACCCAAGCGACTTTGTCAGAGAGGTCAGACCTGAACAAGCGGATTGCGAAGATGGTACGGCACGACCTTCGGAGCTTCAACACGCGCCTCATTCAAGAGGCGATAGAGCGAAACCGAGGGTCCAAAGTATTAAAGTAAAGTAAAAGTAAAGTAAAAAATCATTTATTTCTTTAGGCTTACAAAATAAGCACTTAGACAAGTCATATTTTATACATTAAATTATTATCAAATAAAATTATTTTACTATTCACTTCAATTTTTTGTCCACTAGTGGAAGAAGTGAAAAAGAAACCACTAGCATGTTCATCTCTTATATGTCTAATACATGGTTATTTGCCTATTTAAGTCTAAATATAATATGATTCTATACATGTCAATATTTAAGTAAAGCTATGCACAATAACAAATTACTTACATACTATTGTCTGTGCGAAACTGAGCGACATCTGGCCAAGCATTAACATCATTGAGATAATCATTTATGGAGTAGAAAGCCTTCTTGATGAGATTTATTTTTATGTAATTTTTAAATTTACGAATAGGGAGCTCAGTTGCTTCAGATGGAAGCTTATTATAGAAGCGCACGCTATTGCCCATAAATGATTTCCCTACCTTGTGTAATCTAAATGATGGGATGTGTAACTTGTTCTTGTTTCTTGTATTTCTATTGTGAACATCACACTTTTTCATAAGGCTATCCTTATTTTTGTGGGTATACATTAGATTTTCATAGATATATTGCGATATTACAGTCAGAATATTAATGTTTTTAAATAATTCCCTCAAATAATCTCGTGGCTTCAATTTATAAATAGCGCGTACCGCCCTTTTTTGAAGAACAAATATGGTCTGGATGTCAGCTGCCTGTCCCCAAAGCAAAATACCATATTCACTCAGCAGCTTGGCAGGAGCCACCTGACAAAGCTTAAAACGCACGACGGGAGGACCGTATTGTCAAAGCCGGAGATATCCGCCGAGATAGAGGATTTCTATGGCCGATTATACGCTGCACATGCCCCTCGTTACCGACGAGATGACCAAGATTCCAGAGCCACCCTGACACGCCACTATACCGACGAACTGCCTGACATCAGTCAAGACGAGATCGTGTTAGCTCTAAGGCAGCTTAAAAATGGAAAAGCCCCCGGCGAGGACGGTATTACTTCAGAGCTTCTTAAAGCCGGAGGAGCCCCTGTAATACAGGAGCTACGGAACCTCTTTAATACCGTCCTTGACAGTGGGAGAACTCCAAAGGCGTGGAGCGGGAGTTTGGTGGTGCTCTTTTTTAAGAAGGGAGATAAAACCCTTCTTAAGAATTACAGACCCATCTAACTCTTGAGCCACGTCTATAAGCTGTTCTCACGAGTGGTCACGAACCGTCTCGCCAGGAGACTCGACGAGTTCCAGCCACCGGAACAGGCTGGGTTCCGCGGAGGATATGGCACCATAGACCACATACACACAGTGAGGCAGATTATACAGAAGTCCGAAGAGTATAATCAGCCCCTGTGTCTGGCTTTTGTGGACTATGAGAAGGCATTTGACTCCGTCGAAACCTGGGCTGTTCTGGATTCCTTACAGCGATGCCAAGTAGACTATCGTTATATCCAGGTGCTGAGTTGTCTCTACGAGGCCGCCACCATGAGTGTCCAAGTACAGGGCCAGCAGTCTAAACCCATCCAATTGCGCAGAGGAGTGAGGCAGGGGGATGTCATATCCCCGAAACTGTTCACGTGCGCATTGGAAGATATGTTTAGGTTGCTGGACTGGAAAGGAAAGGGCATTAATATAAACGGCGAGTACATCTCACACCTGCGATTCGCTGATGACATAGTCTTAATGGCGGAGTCGCTTGAGGAACTGAACCAGATGCTGGACGGCCTAGCTTCAGCCTCCCGATGTATCGGTCTTGGCATGAATTTGGATAAAACCAAAGTCATGATCAATGGTCACATTGATCCAAGGCCGGTGGTCGTACATGGTCACGTTCTCGAAACTGTTTCCGAGTACACTTACCTTGGGCAGATTCTGCAGTTGGGTAAAAACAATTTCGAGAAGGAGGCCAAAAGGAGGATCCAGCTGGGCTGGGCAGCATTTGGGAAACTACGTCAAGTCTTCACGTCATCCATACCGCAATGCTTGAAAACGAAAGTTTTCAATCAGTGCGTCCTACCCGTTATGACCTACGGAGCTGAGACGTGGACACTCACGATAGGGCTGGTCCACCAGTTCAAAGTCGCTCAGCGAGCTATGGAAAGACCTATGCTCGGAGTTTCTCTGAAGGATAGGATTCGTAACGAATACATCCGACAGAGAACCAAGGTTATCGACATAGCTCAAAGAATTAGCAAGCTGAAGTGGCAGTGGGCCGGCCATATCTCGTGAAGAACCGACGGCCGATGGGGCAAACGTGTTCTTGAGTGGAGACCACGACTCGGTAAACGTAGTGTAGGACGCCCTCCGACCAGGTGGGATGACGACCTGCGAAAGACTGCAGGTAGATGCTGGATGCGGCAAGCTGAAGACAGGGCGCTATGGCGCTCATTGGGGGAGGCCTATGTCCAGCAGTGGACTGCTATAGGCTGATGATGAAAGTACTAAGTAAAGTACTAAGTAAAGTACTAACTGTACTAAGTACTAACTGTACTAAGTACTAAGTAATGTGATGGACTGGCTCTTTACTCTGTTATTTTGCTCGTGGCTATATGCCTACTCCATGCAAGTGCATGGAGTAGGCACATAGCTAAACATAGTTTACATAGCTAAGTATCTTAGCTATGTACCTAAATCAGCAGCGTATCCTTGGGCTTAGTTAACCGAAGGCTACAGATGCTTTTTTGTACATCTTACCGATCGAAAGGGCGTAAAAACTCTAAAAGCAAAAATAATCCAACCTCTTCCATCCCAACCTCATATTTCAATGATCGTAAAAGCTCCTTAAAATTTAAATTTGGAATCGATTTACTTTTTAATTTCACCTGCAGTTTTACATCCAAAACTCAAATGTGTCAAGATTCTAATGTTCCCAAAGAACACCTTGCTTACAAAAAGCTAATGCAAAAAGCAGGTGGTGTAAAACCACCTTAAAACATTAACATAAAGAGATAAGATATTTTTGGCTTTTAATTTTAGGTTTTCGGAGCGAATGATAACATAAATTAGTAGTGGGTTTGGTTTTAATCAATGTTTATTTATTCGAATTTGATATTTTTACGAAAATAAAGAAAAGCGGCCGCTGGGGCAAACGTGTTCTTGAGTGGAGACCACGACTCGGTGAACATAGTGTAGGACGCCCTCCGACCAGGTGGGATGACGACCTGCGAAAGACGTAGATGCTGGATGAGGCAAGCTGAAGACAGGGCGCTATGGCGCTCATTGGAGGAGGCCTATGTCCAGCAGTGGACTGCTATAGGCTGATGATGAAAGAAACTTTCTTACGCGGACTTTACTAGATAAATTGTATTAGTAGTAGGTAGGTAGGTAGATCAAAAGCATTTTGTTTGGCAAAAAGCCATATTTACTTCAGTTGCGTAAAATAAATTATTATCACCGGAATTTCCAAATACCTACTAGAATAGATTTAGATATTTTTACTCCGGCATTTCCGTATATACAAAAACAATATTTTTCTCAATGAACAGCTTTTCTAAACTTAGCTATGAGTAATGCCAAATTCTCAGTACACTTGGTAGTTTGTATGACTAAGTCTGAACATTAGATAGATAGATAGATAACACTTTATTACACCACACAAAACAGAAAATAATACAGAGATAAAAACTTAGAATAAAGGAATGAATGGATGAATAAACATTGGTCGTAAACCAAATAATTACCTGGAACTAAAGAGAATAAACGAGTTTAAAAGGTAAGACTCTAAAATCAGGCAAATCTACTTCATCAATATATGCTATAAAGGTGTGGTGAGAAGAAGAATAGCTAGCAAGCTGAAGTGGCAGTGGACCGGTCATATCTCGCGAAGAACCGACGGCCGCTGGGGCAAACGTGTTATTGAGTGGAGAACACGACTCGATAAATATAGTGTAGGACGCCCTCCGATCACGTGAACGAATGGTCATGGCTAAAATGCTTCTATTTCTAAAATAATATATATCAGATTTTTCTGTTAAAAATGCTTTCACGAGCCAAGAGAGCCACGAAAAGTTATTGTCAGGAATATTCCAAACACAGTTTTAAATTGTTTTTAGATACCAAGATTACGGAACGTAAAACTCCAACTGTGGTAATAAAATTCACGTAGTAAAAACATGCAGATATTTAATCAGGATTACCTAACCGTCGTCGTCGTCGTTACCATCCGCGTAATATACAATGACATTGCTAAACTGGCTTAACTACAACCCCTTTCAAACTACAAGATAAAAATAAACAAATCAATCATTCGCACCAAGAAGTTTCATTTAGCCTGGCATGCATCAGTAGCATAAACTGCTCAAGAAAGGGTAGAAAAGGGGTAGCAAAGGATCAAGCTTTTTGTCAAAAAAAGATTGTTTTTTTGCTGCTCATGTGCCATAGTAAAATTAAAAATAGTATAGCTATTTTGTAGAGCTGTTCGGCCACCGTTTTTATCTACAGGTAGGTACTTTATTTGTGAGCTTTTATACCAGGAACATTTATAAAATAATACAGATGTTTATTTTTGCGTAAGCACATTGAATGACAACATAAGTTTTACAAAAACAAATGAGCTGGCCGTCTAATAAATGAATAACAATAAAGCAACCACGTCAATCGGAATACTGATGGCAAAAAAGGTTTAAATATATTTATCGCCTGTTTGAAGTTGTTGCGATCGTCTTTTGCTTATTATACTAGATGACGTTACAAATCGATCAGCATAGTATAGAAAAAACGTAAAACTATCACACCAAATCTAGTTGCGCTAGCTATATTTGAAGTGAAAACTTCTTTAGGCGCGTTGAGCACTTTTTGGGTGAACAAAAATCATGGAACTCGCGTCATCATCGTCACCGAGTCACCGAATGCTTTCCTAACTGTGTATATGTGTACTTTTTGGGTGAACAAAAAGCGTGAAACTCGCGTCATCGTCTCCGCATGTTTCCCAGTTTAAATAAAATATAAAATTACTTAGTCAATTGTATTTGTGTTTGTGTTCAGTGTTTTGCTCTTAGAGCAAAGCTTTTCGCTGAGCTATTACCTTTTTGACAGGCTGCAGCACACACACAATTTTTAAATCACCACTTTTACTTTTTTTATACTATTACTTACCTATTGTTTACTATTACTTTTACTATTGTTACCTTATCATGTGCTGCAGTGTCGAATAAATAGTTTATCTATCTATCTATCAGCAGTCTCCAAAGACAGCCCTGTTTTTTTTTAGTAAATAACCTTACTTGCGCTACTATTAATCGCCAACCTTTACTATGTCCAAGGCAGGCAGATGCAAAGAGCTACAGATGCCCAAAATTAATGAAGGAAGCTACCGACTTGTTCCCTCCTTACAAAATAACACGGTTCGCAGGTTTGTAATCACGTTTACTATTGTATTTGTATTTACCTACGAATAGGGAAGTTTGGCATGCTGTCCGGACTTATAAGGAGCGTTGGATAAATAATTCAGAGAATATATTGTGAGGCTTGTTTGGTTATGAAATAACACAATTATAGAAATACCAATGATATATACCTCTACTTATGTACATATATGTTTAAGTTTATACACGTTTTAGCTACCATGAAATTGAATATCAAGTAGTATGTTTTCGAATGTAGAACACAAGGTTACTCATAGTGCAGGATATTTTTTTATTAAAGTTTAACAGTAGATTAAAAGTAGAGTAGAGACAAGCTAACAGTAGATTAACAGTAGAGTAGAGACAAGCTAACAGTAGAGTAGAGACAAGCTAACAGTAGAGTAGAGACAAGCTAACAGTAGAGTAGAGACAAGCTAACAGTAGAGTAGAGACAAGCTAACAGTAGAGTAGAGACAAGCTAACAGTAGATTAACAGTAGAGTAGAGACAAGCTAACAGTAGATTAACAGTAGATTAGAGACAAGCTGCTTTTCGTAAATTAATGCAAAACTTATCCTTCTTAGGTCTCCAGAGTTATATTAATTTATCAAAAAATCTTTTTAATACTTTTTTTATTTGTCCCGCAGCAGGACTCGAACTAGCAACCGTCTGCGTGTTTCTTCGCCTTTTTAAATCAAATTATTGACGCTGAAATAATCTATAGGAATTTTTTGCAAGTCTTAAAATATCTGGTCCACGCGCACCTGTAGTCATAACGGGCTGCGCCGGCGCAGGTAAAAAGTTAATTAAAATAAAAAGTACAGGATTCTTGTTTAATTAATCAGGTACAAAGTGATACCACTTAGTCGCGGGTTCGAATCCGTGTTTGGTGATAAAGGCTGTCTTAATGGGACTTTTTGATTTGTGATTTGCTGATTGTGTCAAGATTGACGCGATGATTGGTTTTGACGCGTCTGTCGTTTGGACAATTTCATAATTAGAGTATTTGAATGTAAAGTCACTGATATAATAATGGTACGCACGCACAGAGAGACATCTTTTTTTATATTTTTATATCCGTTCTGTAGTTTTGGCGTGAAGTAGTAAGAAACATATACATATCTCAAAATCCAACCAAACTTCCGGATTTATAATATTAGTGTGATATAAAAACTATATAGGTACATATGTTTGATACTTTTATTTTCTGGGCAGTGAATGCGTTAAAGAATTGTTCTAATATTTCGAATAAATAGATGCAGTTCTTCAACCAGAAAAGTAGTCAATCCAGGAATCGATCCCGCACTTGCGACCAGCGGCCTAGTACCACATGGGCATAAAATCTCACAACCAGGATACCATCACTTAGACTATCAGACATCGCGCCCGTATTACCCTGTCTTTGTTTACAAAATAAAGTATTTTAGGGTAAGTGAGAACGTCATTCCATTTCAATAGGGTTCAGTAGATTAATTTGTTATAGCTGTGTAACATGTAATTCAATAAAAAAAATCGTGTAGCAAGGTATATGACCTAAAGAGAGGCTTAAAACCAAAAGCAAAAGGAGTTGAACACGTTCTTCAAAAGTATGTTGGGTCGACCAAATTGCATTAGTAGCTGGGCACACCAGCATGCAAAAATCACTCAACTTGGGACGCTGGCAAACTGTTTAGTAGCCTATGTTTTATTTCAGTTCTAAAACTACCTGCATGCAAAACTTCAGCCCGATCCGTTCAGTAGTTTTGGCATGAGGAGGAAAATCCATTCATCCATTTAAACTTTCTCATTTATAATATTAGTGTGACATCAAAATAAGGGAAACGATAAATGTTTATTCAAGTCGATAGGTGAAAAAAAAAATTGAAAAGTGGCTTGTACTGTCGAGAACTTTGAAACAACACATAATATCCTCCTTTCGCAATCGGGTTTATATGGTGGCACTATATATACCTACAACACAAAGTTTAGGATCTTCTGCCCTACCGTTCGGTTCCACTCAGTTTGCTTACGGAACCCTAATTTTTTGCTTTACTTTAGCGCAAGTTCGATGTGTGTGGCCTACTCAAGTACCCACGTGTCTTCCCTATCGTCTCTTCCGGATATTGCTTTTTGGTAAATAAAATAATTAGGGGCGATAATGTTACAACAGAGCTATTGTTTAATATTTGGAAGTTCCAAAAAACCGAAAATACAATAGCTTTTGTACAAAGTTAAAAAACTAGACCACTTGAATCAACAAAAATGGCGTAGAAACTTTTTGAATTCAATTTTACCTAAACAATTACAACCAAATCATTGTATGTTATTTATATCACCTAACTACCAACCTGTCAAAAAAACTCTCAAAGCATGTAAAATATTGTTTCCTTAGCATTAAGATTCAAAACATCTGCCGCGTCGCCGTCGCCAATCTAAAAATACATTTCACACCATTCGCGGAAATCACATGCACCAGAGATATTTTTTCTTTTTTTTTCTAATCCCGGTAGAATAGCTTTCAACTTGTGCCCGCATATTTTTTCTCAGCACGCGCTACTTTTTCTACCTTCCGTAACTTACCAGCTGTCTGACAAGCTGTGTTTGACTACCTTACCGAATTCAAAACTCCCGTTCTTCTAAAAACTTCGTGCTATAGCAGTCTTTTGAATTTGGTAGGGTTTTATAATTTGCAACATGATGCTGGCTGGTACCTGCTTTGCATCTGGTGCATTTCTTTTTTATTTTTAAATATAGAACGCTAATGTTTTGGAAGCGCACCCGTCTTGCGGTTTCCTTGATTTGGCACACATTTCTTGGGCCTTTATTTTGTTCGGTCACGTAGAACGCATTTAGATTTTGCAAGCACTTGTGAAAGCAGATGTTGCATTCTTGAGTCTCTTTTGTATTTTTCTAGAATTTTCTACGATTTCTGAACAATTCGTATAAAATCTTGACTAGCCCGTAGAAAATGGGTATACTTTGCCAATAAAAGACCATGAGTACAAGCAATATGCTATGATTGCAGGCAAATGTATTGAACATAAGATCATTGAATCTTGTATCCATTTAGTCATAAGATGTTTTGAATAAAATTATTTGATTTAATAAACCTCGTACCCATATATTCCATGGCCTTTTTATATATCAGTATATTCTAAGTAAAGAAGATCTATTGTAAAGGTAAGCATAAAAAAATCATCCATTTACTTCTACGCTTCAGAATTTCACCGCATTCAAAATAAGAATGCACAAAGCATCTACCGTTGCGCAACCATAGACAATATTTTTTTCGCCTCATCCTTACTGACAATGGTCCATAAGATCATGAAATCGATAACTTCGGTCAACAATCAATTGTTGTGGCTGAGAACTCATTGTGGTCGATAAGATTGAGGGGGGAAATCGATTTATCTTACGAGATATTATTAGGGAGACTTTATTGAGAAGATACATTCAAAGGATCAATGCTAGAGTCAATATTTATATCATAAATTCAAGCCTGATTGGTTAAGTTTGCATTTAGCTGTGGTTATATTAATGATAAAAGTTTAATTGATTTGTAGGTACTTATGATTAAAACACGTTATTTTTCGTGTTTAAAATTAGAATATGATAATTATTATAATCGAAAAACCTCTATTAGATCTATTATATATAATAGATCGTTTCTTAGCTCGTTTTTCAGAGATTAGAAAACTATCAATAACATCATTTGCAGTCAATTTGCAGTCTATTTATATAATTCAAAATCAAATTAAATTTACTGTAGAAACTGTGGACAAAACTTTCACAATAGTTTATTCATTCGTATAACTAGTCAATTTATTGATTGTAATTATTAATGTTATAAATTCTGTAATTTTAAAAGAACATTTGTTATGACTTATGAATGACTGATGAGCCACAAAGTTTTGTCTTAAATAACTTAATTAATTTAATGAAATTATCATAGCATGAGGTACCTATTACATATTATATTACATACATACATATACGCGCGAATATATTTACGTTTACAAATTCCTGTATTGTACCTATACCTAATGAACCCAATAAATAACCATTTCTAACTACATATTTTGGCGTTCTTCGCGTGTTTATACGTTATTATAAACATATATATGTATATATACCTATATACATTACTGATGATGTAACAGAGGATAAAAGATAAATACAATCATAAATAACGGTAACTAAGTACATATAAAATCCCTATATACCAAGAATTATTACAATTATTGCATTTTCTCATGATCTAAGTCCGTATATGGCACACTGTGGCGCTTTACCTCATTCCATACGATTTTAATCAAATATGATGTCATAGGCATGTAGATAATTCTAGATGCTTAGTTCAGGGAAATATGTTATATTATGTCCATATAAGAAGGTTAGTAAGGACATAAAATAGCTATTTGATTTGTTGCCCTAAAGACATTGGTTTGTCAAAGACTAGCTACCCGCACAGTATAAAAATGTACCTTCAAACAATTAGATATATAGATAGAAAACACTTTATAATACCACACAAAACAGAAAACAATACAGGAATAAACAAAATAATAAATGAAGTGTAAAGGGTGGCTTTATCGCGATCTCTTCCAGGCAACCTTTGGATGGACTGGACATGAAGGAGCAAAACAGCAACGCTGGTTGCGAGTACGAGTGCGATACTTTCTGTGATGATAAAAATATCTATCTATTTATTATAATATATTAAATATATCAGTCACCTGTCACCTAGTACCCATAACATAAGCTCTTGGGGCTAGATGATGTTGTTTGGATTGCCTCGTATTATTTATATGTTAACTCTAAGCCCTGAAAAAGTACCTGTATGTATTATAGTACATTTGAAGTCGTCATCATCATCATCAGCCTATAGCAGTCCACTGCTGGACATAGGCCTCCCCCAATGAGCGCCATAGCGCCCTGTCTTCAGCTAGCCGCATCCAGCATCTACCTGCAGTCTTTCGTAGGTCGTCATCCCACCTGGTCGCAGGGCGTCCTACACTACGTTTACCGAGTCGTGGTCTCCACTCAAGAACACGTTTGCCCCATAGGCCGTCATTTGAGGTAAATACTCTTATCAATATCATCCATTCAAAACGATTGCCTTAAAATAAATCTATTCAATGCGCCCTTCTTTCACGCTATAATACCCACATTGTCTCTTCAAAAGTTCTAACGGGACACTTATCCCTTATCGAATTCCAAAGGGTGAACCATATCCTATCTACTTACGTATATTGTGATGTAAATCGTTCCGTTATACGCAAATCAGTCCCAAACAGAAGGTTCATTCCAATACTGTCATCTACCAACATAACCTTACTTCCCAGGAAAGTACGCCGTATTACAACTGCGCATGGACTAATTCCTTTTGGACTTCGAATGCAGTGAGATTGAACTCTATGATAATGGCTTTAGGGGTGATATTGTAAAGGTTTAGGGTATTAAGTTGGTCAAAGATTAATGGCGTTTTAATAGAGTGAACTAAAATCGTCCTTGCATTGTCCCATTGTTCGGAGATCGTTCGCGAAGGAGATTGCATTTGTGAAAGACTTATTTGGATTCTCGTTTTAGGCAGCACCTGGTTCGTATTTTGTTAGGATGGTTCGAAATGCTGTTTTGTTTGTAAATAGCGCATTCTAAAAGGTTTCTACGTAAGGTTTAATTAATCGACATTCCAGCAACATTGCTGAAATGTTATTTATTATAATTAAATTATAGTAGCCGTATTTTAGATCGACGCTTGTTTTGTTTTTACCTCCTTTGACAACACTTATGGTCAAAGACGAACAAACGGACATGGACCAACTGCAGATTATTGATGCGGTCTCTGATAATAATGTAGTCAGTCAATGCGTTAAGGCCCTTCCCCCCCCCCTAGAGCTAAGCGACGTAGCTGAAAATCGATATATGTATGTCAGCCTAACTAATTTATAGTACCTAGGTCTTTGTAGATAGCCTAGCTTTACTTGCTCGTTATAAAAGGTATGTAGTTAAGTTCTTACCTATATTTAGTTTCCCATCATCATCAGCCTATAGCAGTCCACTGCTGGACATAGGCCTCCCCCAAGTTTCCCATAATCTTTTGTAAGTCAAACTTTCTAATTCCTTTTCTATAGAATCTTGAATCTTCTTCTACAGTAGATTTGCTTTGAATCAAATGTCAAAGATACGTAATACTCCATATTAAATCGAACCTATTCTTTGAACACGTGCATATCTATTTATGAATCTTTTGTGCATCTATTTATGAAACCTTTTGCATCATATCCATCATACAAATCTTACAAGATATCTTATAGAAGAACATTTTATACGTAACATCAACTGGCATCTGATTTCAAGTCTTATTTCTAATAGAAACAGAGTTATATTTTATTTCTGAACCATTTTAACAATATCAGCTGATCGCAAATATTTTTCTTGTCCCAATTTGAACCTAAACTTCGAGCCATTTAGATTCACTTTTGCTAACCGAACTTTTGACACATCAGCTGATAGTATCATTCACTGTAGATACGGGAATATGGAAGCTATTACAATACAGACAGAGATTAGAATTGAGTATAGGGTTTGATAGAATCAGCTGATCAAAGGCTTTCATCACACACGTGTTCGGATATTTGCAGTTTTTTTTAATTAAAAAAACCTTTTCTTCGCTTGCGCAAAAGCGTGGGAAAGGATGTGTACCACGTGCGAAGGTTTTACCTGGCTCTTGCAAAAACTGCTTGCAAAATTTTTGAAAGGTATTGCTTTCGGGTCTTTATATGGCACATCCGTGGTTAGGATTGCTATGAAAAGCAGAAGTAGTTTGTCGTTGTTGTATATTCAGATGTCGCAAAAATTTTACTAACGCTTTGACAGCGGCCAAATGACAGACGTTATTACTAACTTCGCGGGGTGAATCTATTAGGCTAGTGTCCTAAAAATTAAAATTATTCCGTCAGTTGGATTATCAGATATTGAACGCGTATTTTTTCGCATTCGTATTTAGTCGCATGGCGATGATAATTTATCGCCATGCGACTCTGTACGATTGTACGATACGACGCAGAAAAAATACGCGTCCAATATCTAATAGCGAGTTTCATTAGAAACTCGAAATACACATGTTTGTGTCAAAGCCCTTCTTTTTGCCACTCGGCAGTGGAGGTATGTCTGCTGAGAAATCCGTCAGTCTCAATGATCTTATTTTTCGCTTAATGTGCCATACAACATTCCGACATCTATCCTATCAATTGAATGAGAAAAATATATCTTCAATGGATATAAATTGTATGAAGGCCAAATGGTTTGCATGGAAAACTGAATGGTAATGACAGTTGATGACAGATATGATTGGCATCCCGCAGAGACCTTTACAGGGGCCAATATCTTACTTGAAGACGTAGAAAATTGTAAATACGTACCTAATAAAGCTATTCACTGCATGAAAAGAAATCAAGATTGTAATTTGCTGCATTCGCAGAAAAGGAATTGGAAAATACAATTTTAGCTTTGCAATAATGATATTAGCCCTATCCACACATCATCATCAGCCTATATTAGTCCACTGCTGGACATAGGCCGCCTCCATGAGCGCCATAGCGCCCTGTCTTCAGCTTGACGCATCCAGCATTCTTTCGCAGGTCGTCATCCCACCTGGTCGGAGGGCGTCCTACACTACGTTTACCGAGTCGTGGTCTCCACTCAAGAACACGTTTGCCCCAGCGGCCGTCGGTTCTTCGCGAGATATGGCCGGCCCACTGCCACTTCAGCTTGCTAATTCTAGCTTATTGGCTGTCCCAATCATGAAAACTTAAATAATAATATTATTTTGAAAGTTTTAACAAAGATGACCTTTAAAGTATTAGTACTTATTTTCAAGTGTTATTTTTATTGTTATTTGTAATCGCGGCCTGGTTACTTACATTTAACAGTCTATTATAATTAAAATCATACGAAACGCGCAGCGAATCGGTTAAGAAACAATCATAATATGGTGCAAGCATATCAACGGCCTGCAAAGGGTTCCGCAGTATATTATATATTCATATAATTCTTTCCATCCAATGGTTGCCTGGAAGAGATCGCTTCTAAGCGATAAGGCCGCCCATTGTACTCATCGCATATAATGTATTTTTGTAATGATTGATTTGGTGTACAATAAAGAATTTTTGTATTGTATTGTATACTGCCATATTGAAATAATTAATAATATATACATATTAATGGGTAAGTATTATGAGAACCAAAGTTATCGACATAGCTCTAAGAATTAGCACGCTGAAGTGGCAGTGGGCCGGCCATATCTCGCGAAGAACCGACGGCCGCTGGGGCAAACGTGTTCTTGAGTAGAGACCACGACTCGGTAAACGTAGTGTAGGACGCCCTCCGACCAGGTGGGATGATGACCTGCGAAATAATGCAGGTAGATGCTGGGATGCGGCAAGCTGAAGACAGGGCGCTATGGCGCTCATTGGGGGAGGCCTATGTTCAGCAGTGGACTAACATAGGTTGTTGATGATGGTGATGATGATGGGTAAGTATTTATGTTATTACATGTATAGATACTATTATTATGATATTTCTATGTGTCCATAGATTTAAACATACAAACTTTCGCATTTTTATTTATCGTGTAATAAATAATAAAAAGTGGTTGTGATCAGATCTCGCAAACTTAAAAAATACAGTTTTCGGGACAATTTATCTCTTTTGTTTCATACACAGAACTACTGGGAGACTTGTCCCAGTAGTTCTGTATAGAACTACTGCACAGAACTACTGGGAATGAGCGAACGCGCGCGTTCTCCTTCCGTATTTTTAGGAGATGACAAATTATTCTTTCTTATATATAGATACGAAAAGCTTTGACTATTTGTCTTTGTACTTGTAAATACCTCGTGTAACCCTCGACTAGGGTGGGTAGGTTAACATTTAAGAAAGTGTTTCTCCATTCACCCACGGTACCCTAAAACCAAGTCGCGTGCCAGTAAATCGAAACCACGAGCGTAAACATATTTGTAGTTAAAAATATAGCGTTTTCAAAATCTGTAAGAAAGTGCTTATTGTCATGCAATCTACCGTTAAGCCGGCATAGTTAATCAATTTCCGGATATTTCATAGTCTGATTTAATCCTGTGAGATAAAAATTCCCGGAAATCCCGATTTCAGGCGTAGAGGGATTTTCATGACCATCACGGTCAAGAAGTATGGTTATGGTTATCGTATGTGTACTCTCATGTCCGCACTTTGACACGGAGGACCATGGACCAACCATTGCGCGTGGTTTGTTCTGCTAGTCTAACCAGCCTAACTCGATGCTGTAGTTGACTGAGTGACCTAGACCAGAGGAAAGGCAGCAGCTTCTTTCCGTATAATTATGTTTAACACCTCTACTTTCAAGGGAGGAGTTAGTGGCGATTCGCCATCGGACCCTTTTTTCTGCTACTTTTTAGTTCCATAACACATGCAAAACTCCCTTGTTCAGGTAGCAGCAAGAATGAAGTTTGATTCTTGCCGTGATAATAAAAACCTATAAAACCAGCATCCACGAGCCCTCGAGGGCTTTAATATCATCATCAGCCTATATTAGTCCATTGCTGGACATCATCATCATCATCATCAGCCTATGATAGTCCACTGCTGGACCTATGCCTCCCCCAATGAGCTCCATAGCGCCCTGTCTTCAGCTTGACGCATCCAGCATCTACCTGCAGTCTTTCGCAAGTCGTCATCCCACCTGGCCGGAGGGCGTCCTACACAACGTTTACCGAGTCGTGGTCTCCAATCAAGAACTCGTTTTCCCTAGCGGCCGTCGGTTCTTCGCGAGATATTGCCGCTGCTGGACATAGGCCTCCCCTAATGAGCGCCACAGCGCCCCGTCTTCCACATCCAGTATCTGCCTGCAGTCTTTCGCAGATTCTACGGTATATTACTTTCAACGTACAAATAATAATTGTGGTTAATGATACGATAATTTATAATATTTTTTTTTATTTTCTTCAAAAAGGTTCACTTTGATTGCTGAAATCACACGGTATGTGTATTCTACAAGTGACTAATATGCGTAAATCCACACTAGCGCAGCGGCTATGAAAATACAGATCTGTGTGACTCAGCACAGCCGTAATATTTTTCGAACGAAACGCATGAGCGGCGCAACACAACCGCTGTGTAGAGCGGCAGCACGAATGACTTAGGTTAAAAAAAAGATAGCAGTCGTCGAAAAAAAATCGCAGTCAAAGTGTTAAATTAGATACAAAAAAAAGCCATTTAGTTTATATATACTAGATCGAACCTGTATTGTGAAGACTGGTGCCTAATGTAGGTTTAGAAAAACCTGTATTACAGTACAGGTCACCAGGGCTTCACTCTACGGACCCGTACAGAACCCGTGATGCCAGTAGGTACCTGTCTTAATATACTTAATGTATTCGAGATACAGATAAAATGAAGATAATAAAAGTTTAATGATCTTATAGCTAAGTGAACAATGAAAGATACGTAATAGAAAACTAATATAGGCTGATATAGGTAACTAATAGTAATGATAAAATATATATTAATAAAAAATACGAATCCTTCTGCCTTGTAGGTAATGAATGAGTATGCCTACGTGTGATGTGTTAGTGTCTGAGTGTGTGAGGGTGTGTATGTGTGTGTGTCTGTTGGTCTGTTGGTAATTGGTAAGTCTGTTGATAAGATCCAGTTATTATTTTTATGTATCATCAATATAATAGTAGTTGTTACAGCTCTACAAAAATAATCATGATATCGGTTTAAGAAAGGTTTCTATTTTATCATAGTCTTGTTTCTTGCGATAAATAAGTTATTTAACTTTTCCCCATGAAAAAGATAGTTATTTCGTTGATTAAGTCATAAACGTACGATTAAATTCTTCATAATATCATGGGAATCCATCTTTTAATAAAGTAATTTATTCATTGTTATAACCTTTTTAATATCAAACTAATTGGTGATAGTATTGCGTGTGCACGGTTTTTATTTGCATACTAATGTATTTATTAATATACTAGTTGCAGCCCGCGGCTTCGCACGCCCGGTTTCTATGGAAACGTTTAAAGATTGTTGATGTTGATGATATGCTACTTTTCTGATAGAGCTAAAACTTAATTATCTAACTATAGTCAACAAATACAGCACACGACTTAAAAATATATATGTAGATGATATATTGACGACCGATGTGGCGCGGTGGGCGAAGGTCCGCCTGCGACGCAGAAGGTTGCGGGTTCGATTCCCGCCTCGGAACAATTGTGTGTACGATCTGCAGATATTTGTTTCGGGTGTTCTGGTCGTTTTCTATGTATAATAAAAAAAACTATCTATGTAATGTATTGTATTATGTATATCAGTCATCTAGTACCCATAACACAAGCTCTGCTTCGGTTTCGGTTTAAAGACATTTATTCTCAAAAAGACACAATGCCACTTACATGAGAACTAAGTTACCTAATATAAAATAGCTAAATATAAAATGTTAATGTAGGTTAATATAAAATAGGTGTAAATTAAATTAAGGTAAGTCGTCTTCGTAGGTATAGATAATACCCGTCCAATGCATTCAAAAATTATTATCTGATACATATTTTGGTCCACCAGTTCAAAGTCGCTCAGCGAGCTATGGAAAGAGCTATGCTCGGAGTATCTCTGAAGGATAGGAAGGATAGGCAACGAACACATCCGACAGAGAACCAAAGTTATCGACATAGCTCTGAGAATTAGCAAGCTGAAGTGGCAGTGGGCCGGCCATATCTCGCGAAGAACCGACGGCCGCTGGGGCAAACGTGTTCTTGAGTGGAGACCACGACTCGGTAAACGTAGTGTAGGACGCCCTCCGACCAGGTGGGATGACGACCTGCGAAAGACTGCAGGTAGATGCTGGGATGCGGCAAGCTGAAGACAGGGCGCTATGGCGCTCATTGGGGGAGGCCTATGTCCAGCAGCGGCCATATCTCGCGAAGAACCGACGATGGCCGCTAGGGAAAACGAGTTCTTGATTGGAGACCACGACTCGGTAAACGTTGTGTAGGACGCCCTCCGGCCAGGTGGGATGACGACTTGCTAAAGACTGCAGGTAGATGCTGGATGCGTTAAGCTGAAGACAGGGCGCTATGGAGCTCATTGGGGGAGGCATAGGTCCAGCAGTGGATCATTGGCTGATGATGATATTAAAGCCCTCGACGGCTCATGGATGCTGGTTTTATAGGTTTTTATTATCACAGACGCCCTCCGACCAGGTGGGATGACGACCTGCGAAAGACTGCAGGTAGATGCTGGATGCGGCAAGCTGAAGACAGGGCGCTATGGCGCTCATTGGGGGAGGCCTATGTCCAGCAGTGGACTAATATAGGCTGATGATGATGATGATGATGATGATGATGAATGAGTTTACATTTTTTATAATGGAAGGTATTTTATTGTAATATTGTGCACCTTGGTACGTAAACATCTTTTTCCCGTAGTTATTAGTACGCGGCTTGGGTAGGATTAAAAAACTTGCTCTGCGAGTGTTTCGCTTGGTTATTTCGCGCTGTTTGACAAAGGATAAGTTAGTATGGATGGAGTTTTTTAGGATTTTACGAACAAGAATACAAGTGTTGTAAATAAATAACTGTTTTATGTTTAATAATTTAGTTTCTTTGTAAATTGTAGTTGTTGAAGTTAAGTATGGATATCGAAATAGGATTTTGTTTTGTATTATTTGAAGTTCAGCTACCTAATTTTGTTTTCGTTGCACTACCCCAGATTTCAATTAGGTACATGAGATGTGGTTTTACTAGGAAGTTATAGATAGTGTAACGTACTTGGCTTGCTTAGCTTGGGGCTAAATGATGCTGTGTGAATTGTCCAGCATTATTTATTTATTTATTATTTATATATGTATATGTAGATGACTCTATACCATTGGTGGACCAAATAAATAAATATATCATAAAACTACATAGTTTTAGAAATCCTAACCATTGTATTATATTATCTGTGCCATTACATAGTTTGATAGATATTTAAAACTATGTCATGTGCGTGACTGGACAATTCACACAGCATTATCTAGCCCCATGGTAAGCAGAGCTTGTGTTATGGGTACTAGATAACTGATATACATAATACAATACATTACATATATAGATATTTTTTATATACATAGAAAACGACCAGAACACCCGGAACAAATATCTGCAGATTGTACACACAATTGTTCCGAGGCGAGAATCGAACCCGCAACCTCCTGCGTCGCAGGCGGACCTTCGCCCACCGCGCCACATCGGTCGTCAACTACATATGTGTACGTAAATGCAGTAGTTTTCCCAAAATCTATATATATAAAAGAAAGTCGTGTTTGTTACAACACTTATAACTCGAGAACGGCTGAACCGATTTAGCTGAAAATTGGCGGAGAGTTAGCTTAGAACCAGGAGTCTAACATAGAATTTTTTTACTTTTTTTATAATTTAAACCATTTAACACATAGATTTCCACGGGGGCGAAGCCGCGGGGCGCAGCTAGTTATTAAATAAAATAAAACATACTGTTTTGTATCTTTACTATGCAATGTGATGGAAACCACAATTTGTATAAATCTGGTAAAGTTATGAGCGAAGCCGCGGATAGAAACTAGTATTTATAATAATAATAAATAATAATCAAATTGTTTATTTCCTCTTCACAATAGGTTTACTTAAAATTAAGTTATTTAGGACACAATGTTTAGTAATTTGTAGAATAAGTAATTGTAAAAAACTTCACATCTGTACCATAATCCAAATTTTCAATAAAAACCCTTCGCGTACAAAGGCTTTGTCAAAAGTACTTACTTTTTGTACGAAACATATCACAAAGGCTTGAAATTCAATTTTTTCCATCTTAAGATTCGTCTTATCTAGAAAGAGATAGATAAATATCATTTTATTACTGTGTGAAAGAGATAAAAGATATCATAGACAGCTGCTATATTCAGGTAGAGGTTCTATGGGAAAGATCTTTCGAGATATTTTTTCATAGATTTTGAGTGGGAACTATTAATATTCGGAATTGAAGTTTTTATATGGATCTCTATCGAAATCTTGAGCTTTATGGTATATACCAGGTCAGGGCTTTTCGTAATAATTTCAAGATTTATATATTACTAGTTTTCTCTGAAGGATAGGATTCGTAACGAATACATCCGACAGAGAATCAAAGTTATCGACATAGCTCTAGGAATAAGCAAGCTGAAGTGGCAGTAGGCCGGCCATATCTCGCGAAGAACCGACGGCTGTTGGGGCAAACGTGTTCTTGAGTGGAGACCACGACTCGGTAAACGTAGTGTAGGACGCCCTCCGACCAGGTGAGATGATGACCTGCGAAAGACTGCTGGATGCGTCAAGCTGAAGACAGGGCGCTATAGCGCTCATTGGAGGAGGTTTATGTCCAGCAGTGAACTACTATGGGCTGATGATGATGATGATGATATTACTAGTTTCTGCCCGCGGCTTCGTACGCAATAATTATGTATATGGAGCCGTTCAAAGGTTATTACTATATCATGGTGTTTTAACAGAAAACAGCAGTAAAAACAGTTTGGTGTTTCCCAAACTACTCGTACTTTATGGGATGAAATTTAAGCCTATGTTAGATTTACAGCTATATCTGTCCTAAATTTCAGCCTGAACCGTTCATTAGTTTTGGCTTGAAGAAGTAACAAACATCCATCCAAACTTTGCCATTTATTTAGTGTTTAGCTTCTGCCTTTTTTGCTTCTGTTTATCAAAACCACCCAGGTCAAATCCATTTTATGTACCTACAACAGAAATCGAACCCACACCTCACTAACTGACCCACTATTACAAGGAAGTCTCTCAGTTTGACCTCGTCATTGTTCCAGTTACTTAATAAATCAATTACCTCTCAATAGAAATAATAATACTTTCTAAAGCTGAGAATTTATAGTTATTCTCACACGATAACCTATGATTAGCCGATTTAGTTATTAATCGATAATAAAATCATTACAAATGATGATTGACGATTGAAAGTATAAAATGGGAAACAACGGAATCACTTTCTTTATCCATTATCATTGCCATTAGTGTAAGAAATCGCTGTTTAGCCGTTGCCTTAAATTTTATTGTGTTCTTAAAAGTAGATACACATACCTACATAAAATTATAGCTATGTACATATTCAGAGTATTCAAACCTCTGTCAGACCGCGTGCAGAACAGCGTACTACGCTCCAAAACGAAGAAAAAACTGAAGTGGAACTGGGCCGGACATGTCTGCCGCATGTCCAGCGACTTGTGGGCAAAGACCACCACAGAGTGGAACCCACCCAACGCTAAGAGGCGCCGTGGAAGGCTCAGGATGAGATGGCGTGACGAGCTCGAGGCACATCTTCCATCATGGCCTGATGCAGCGTTGGATCGCGAGGAGTGGAAGGAGAAAAGGGAGGCCTTTAACCAGCAGTGGGACAATAATGGCTCAAAATAAATATAATAATATAACTAATGTACATATTGAAGCTTTCGTAATTTAACAGTTTAAAAAGTATATTTTTAAAACAGACAAGACAATGCTTAACACTTTAATTGCTGAAATCACACGGTATGTGTTTTCTACAAATGACTAATATGCGAAAATCCACACTAGCGCAGCGGCTGAGAAAATACAGATCTTTGTGACTCAGCACAGCCGTAATATTTTTCGAACGAAACGCATGTGCGGCGCAACACAACCGCTGTGTAGAGCGGCAGCACGAATTTTTTAGGTTAAAAAAAAGATCGCAGTCGTCGAAAAAAAATCGCAGTCAAAGTGTTAAAGCTTTTTTCATATCGATATTCTAAAACAGCCTTTCCTGTGTAAACGGTAAGTCTTTTGGTTTTTATCTGCCTTAATATAGGCAGTCATTTTTGATCATCAATAGATAATAGAAGATAGAAAATTCTTTATTGCACACTTATTATTAGAAACTATGTACAATAAAATCTTAAAAATTAAGTAACAATTGGCGGTTTCTTGAGCGATAAGACCGCCATGGATGGATAGGATCGTGGACAGTACCAGGGGATCTGTGTGCTTGTAGGTTTTATAATATTACAAATAAAATATGTATAACAACTGGTTACTACATATATTAATATAATATGTAGTAACAAGCTGTACCTACTTGTGAATCAATAAATGTATTTTATTTCTTTCTTTTTCTATAATACTGACATAGAAATATACTTACATAGCAAAATATACTACTTATGTACATAGGGATGGGCGGTATGCGTTACTGACAGCAGGACAAATAGTGCTATTTTAACAAGGTTTTAAAGGTTGGTAGCGACTCTGCACGCCTTAACGAAACTGGCAATGCGCAAATACTCAATACTTACCTACGTAACCTACCCTAGTAAACCTAAAACCAATTAATAGTTTTGGATATGACAATCTAAAGGCGAATGGTGACGGGAACGTCTTTTGAAATTGTGGGTATTATGTCGCATCAGAATCATGAACATTTAGCCTATTCTATTACTATGAAAGAACTCAAAGTAACCGGCAAAACCGTAAGTCATATTCCTTATCAAGCTATTGTCCGGAAGTTCCAAATTCAAACTCCTTCGACCAATCACCGCTCACCATCTGCCTGCGCACGCGTTGATCGCAGTTTGGTGTTCTCGGCGCGTTTTTTCTAAATCTATTTCTTTGTTGGCTCCTTGGAAGATTTTGGCAGATGGCACGTGCTCTTTCATACATCTGTCGGGCTGGAAACCTTTTTTGTACGATTTTTTTTCGTTAAAATCCTTTTTTGTAAAGATTTTTTCAGTAAATCCCCGATTTTTTGGGCCTTGAGACGACATGTGTCACTTGGATGCAAATATGATGAAAAAGTGCTTTAATTCTGTGCACATGGTGTTTGGAAGGTTCTACAAGTGCTTTGTGCCGGTATTTTACATCTGCTGACACCTTCTGTCTTTTACTTTGTAAGGTTCAGAATCTTGGCTGCGGGATCGAATTGCTTAGAAGCATATGCCGTTCCTAAATGTTATCTGGGAGATCACACTTATACATAAATGCGAAAGTTTTGATGATTAGATGTTTTTTACAAAAGTGTACCTACCTCTTCACGCCAAAACTATCATATCATAATCATTTATTAATTAAATTTAATTTTTATTTTAAATCTTATAATTTCATTTTTATTATATAATTTTAGTTAAATTTTATATTTAGTAAGTATGACATTTTGTTATATTCCTTTTATGATTTATATTGTATAACTTAATAATCTATATCTTAAATAATAATACTGGACAATTCACACAGCATTATCTAGCCCCATGGTAAGCAGAGCTTGTGTTATGGGTACTAGATAACTGATATACATAATACAATACATTACACAGATAGATATATTTTTTTTATTATATATAGAATATATCTAATCTATGAATGTTTAATTTTTATGTTTATTTTGAAGTTTTGTGTATTTTTAATTTTTATATGGATTTAATGTAATCTGAAATAAACGAATAATAATAATAATTTATTGTGATTTCATGCATACAGGTAGTTTCTTAGGTGTAGTCTTAGTGGGTAGGTACACAATGCATAAAAACCCTGTCAGGGCACAACAATTTTTAATCTGTAGGTGTTATTATGTCAGCTAGTAGGTACACTTCCGGTTTTTTGTTTTAAATTCTCATTTATTTTCATCGGAGAAAAATTCATTATTCATTATTCATCGGAGAAAAATTCATAACTACTGAACGGATCGGGCTGAAATCTCGAAAAGATATAGTTCTCTGTATTAACATAATATGTTATTTTAAGGGTGAGACACAAAAAATAATTGAAAAATCAAGCAGCACATTTCGCGTTGCACATTACATTTCGCGAACCTATTCTTCCGTAAAGAAAAAACAAAGGTTAAGTATGCCTATCTGTGTTCTCGCTGTTAATTTCGTAAACTTTGTACAGTTCTGAAATTTAATCGTATTTTTTATTACTTTGTTGTTATTACTTTGAAACGTAAATAGACATTTTATATTAATTTCTATTCATACTTATTTCGGCCTATGTCCAGCAGTGGACTAACACAGCCTGATTGATGATGATTATATTGAAATGGTTTGTTATGGTCAGTTCGCTGTACATAGTAGTAATAGTGTCTCTAAGCAAAACAAGAAAGAAAAAAACATAAAATTAATCCTCATGAGTTTAATCCTCTGTCTATTTCTAATTTTATTTATGCACATGTACCCACTTCTCTCTTCACTTTGTCTCTCTCTCCCAATAAGGTTTGCTGTAAGAGAACTCTTTTCATGGTTAAGTTCGCCATAAGTTTTGTATATACCAGTTTATCGTACAAAAAGTATTAAATATATAAATAAAATTATTGACAACGTCTGTCCTACGTATCGCTTGCTTGAAATTATTTCCTAGATTTTATATGCACTTGTTTACAAATGGATCTTCCATACACCGCCGTGAGAACAGCCTCGTTATCACCTGCCAGGAGTTTCCTGTCTTCCTACCTGCCGATCTACCTGAAGATAACATCCTGTAATATTATACTTTCTTTTATCCAAGACAGGAATCTCAAAAATCTTCTCAATGTCAAATCAGTCAACTATTTATACTTACTTTTATCCAAGACTAGCTGCGCCTCGCGGCTTCACCTGCGTGTAAATTTATGCGTAATTTTACCATAGTTTCTCACCGTTTGAACTTTCCCTGGATTACGATAATCATTTCAAAACCAAAATCATATAAATCGGCCCAGCCGTTTCGAGCTTTAGCGAGACAAACGAACAGCAATTGATTTTTATATACATACTAGCTGCACCCCGCGGCTTCGCCCGCGTGGATATTTCTGCGCAATTTTACCATGTTTTCTCACCGTTTAAATTTGCCCTGTACTACGACAAATATTTCAAAACCAAAATCAGCTAAACCGGCCCAGCCGTTCTTGAGTTTTTGCGAGACTAACCAACAGCAATACATTTTTATATATAAGAAGATACTAGCGACCCCGCGGCTTCGCCCGCGTGGAAATCTATGTGTCAAATAGTTTATAAACCTTCCTCTTGAATCACTCTATCTGTTTAAAAAACCGCATCTAAATCCGTTGCGTAGTTTTAAAGATATATACATAGGGACAGACAGACAGGGGGAAGGGGAAGGAACAATTTTGTTTTATACCATGTAGTGATATCGATTATTTTATTATAGATAGGAAACTCAAAAATCTCCTCAATGTCAAATCAATCTCAAATTCCCAAGGTTAGAATCCACCTACAACCTGAACCGGATGTGGCACAATTGTGCAACCCCCGCCGAATCTCACATCCGGCGGATACGGAAACGCCTGGATGCAGCAAGATGGCGCGCATGCAGGTTGGATTCGCATGGGACTTCCGGCAGCTTTGAGTTTCTGTCTTGATTTAAGATTTTAATTAGAGAATAGAGAGCTTGAATTGATTTTAATTCTTAAGTTGTTTTAGAGTTTGATGAATATAAAACAACTAGATGGACTCTTGTACCAGTCTCTTTAATTATGATGTGGACTGTGGGCTTTAATGGCCCTTGGATGTCAATTATATTTGGGTATAATGGACAGAGTTGTTTTGGTAGGTAAGACGTTCTCAATTAAATTTTATGGTTTACTCTTTCTGTTTTGCTTAGAGACACTATGCAATGCGAAGAAGCTTATGTAACTTTAATATAGCACTTAAACTTAATTTTAACTATATCAATCAATCTATTATGTATGCACCTTTACTTTGTTGAATTGAAACACGTTACAACTATAATTCCCGGAGGTGGGCGTTGCGACCTGCGACACAGTACTTCTGCAGGTCGCATCGCTTCATATTTTTGTTCTAGCACCTAAGTATGTTTCAAAATAAAGACTTTTTACTTTACTTTACTTTACTTTATAACAAACCATTTCAATATAATCATCATCATGAGCATATTTTAGTACACTGTTGGACACAGGCCGGCCCTAGTAAGCACCATAGCGCCCTGTCTTCAGCTTGACGTATCCAGCATCTGCATGCAGTCTTTCGCAGGTTATCACTCCACCTATCCGGAGAGCGTCCTACAATAAGTTTACCGAGTCGCGGTCTCAACTCAAGAACACATTTACCCCAGTAAAAACCGCTTTTCATTCGTGAGATATGGCCGGCCCACTGTCACTTCAGCTTGCTAATTCTTAGAGCTATATTATAAGAATAAGATTGAATATAATATAAAGTATAGTATTTGATCGATTCACTGTAATATAAGATACTTAAAAGAATTGTGACAACAAACAATAAAGTAACATCAACAAAACTCGCAAAATATAAAAACAAAACCAACACGATAGTGATGCGACAAACACGCCAACAAGTATCGATATCGACTATCGATGGCCGGTCGTTTACATTAAATTCCAATTTTGTAAATGGAATGTGACCGTCAGGCGGCCGGTGCGCGCGTGTACCGTATATGGCCAAGTCGTCGTAAATTTTCGACACCTAATTCTTATCGGTATCTGTAATGTCAATTTAAATGCAGTTGACGGGACGGGTGCGTTTTAATTTCTAGTGTCAAGGACGGGGCCCTTTTTAGTTTTTTTATAGGGTTGTATGCTTACGAGTTTTGGTAGATCTGATAGTACAGTGCAATAATTTAGTTAATTCATTGGTCGTCCAAGGGTCGAGTTTAAAATGGTTTCTATTTTTGTATTTAAGTTTAAAATATAAATGTATGTACATTTGTATTAACATTAAAAGAAAAGTACCTACAAAGGGTACACATACAAGCTGAATTTAATATTGCAAAAACTGACATCGATCGATCTCTTACAACTTTTTGAAAATTTTGATTCAATGTGGAACTGAAGGAATCTTAACCAATCACAACACAGATCCTTTCCCACCGAACAAGACGTTGCCATGATTGATGCATCAACATCATTCCAAAATTAAATATTCAAATCATCGTCCCAATTAAAAAGAAAACGCAGCGGAAGTACAGGTGATTGTTTTTTACTCCGACGACGGTGGCATAATACGACCAAAATAAAAAGCCACAACACAAGCTCTAAGCATTTCAATTGCATGGACAAGAAAAATATCCGGTTTACAATCTTTTTTTACAAAGGACGATTGTATTTCGCTAAGTGACAGAGTTAAGGTCAATTTGACAGAAAGACAGATTTAAAAGCTTCATTTCAGAGCTTTTTTACATAAATTACACGGTCAATACGTACGCGGTAGGTTCTTTTTTCAAACATTGTTTTTCGTAGAGTCATCTACACTAAATTACCCGACCAATTTAATTTGGGGAGTAATCGTCGAGAGTTCTTTGTTGAGAAAAAACTGAGCAGCGTTATGATGTCTATAATGATCAATAACCCTTCATCGTTCGTGATGCACCGAATGAAAAAAGACGAGCTGCGTCGTGATTCTACCACTTAATAATCGTAGTATACCGAGTATCTCACGACTACTTTAAAAATAAATACCCATAAAGAATATTCGAGGGATAGGTAGGTCCGTTCGAAAAAAGAGCGCACTGATTTTTTTAACGAAAGCTGCGAACGGCCAACAGGTGTAATCTACAATGAGGATTTGAAAAAAGAGGTTCGAACAGGAGGCCTTTTTCCCACGGCTTGTTGAGTTACCGCGCTTTGATTTCGGAGACATTCAAATATCGAATACTTTTTCGGTTGTTTTCGTCATTCCAATCCTTTATTATGGAATACGGCCTACGTTATATCTTTTATTATTTCGTTAGAATTTTGACCGATTGATGGGTACAGCTAAATTTTAAATATTAACAGTTTTTATAGCATAAAATAGGTAGGTACGTATCGTAACATTTAAACTCTGTAGAAATTGAATGAGATTATTCAATACAAAAGTCATAAACTTGCAGATAAAAAATAAATTATTGAAAAGAAACCTGTTCTGGTTCTTATAAACGCTTCCAATTTACTTATAGCGCTATTGTGCCGTACAAATATTGGTGAAATTTAGTTATAAGTCGCAATTTTATAACCGGCAGTTGCTGAACGCATTCCGATGTGAGTTTGTAAAGCGATCTTTAGCATTTATCTTGCACTTACACTTTACTGTAACAGACACATTACTTTGTAATTCACATTTTTATAAAGATATCGATACCTACTTTATACATTTTATCGATATGTACCACTAACTATGGTCTACTCTAGACCATAGATACATCTAGATAATTTTTTGCAATTACTTGCTAATAAAACGATCTTCATATTCGTTTGTATACTTACCTAAGTTTCCCAAAAAGTTCCTTTTGGTATAAGACAGTATAAGTAATATCTATGTATGAAGTGTAATTCACATAAACTTGCAAAAATATGTAAAAGCTTACTATGAATGAGTTGGTAATTGAACTTTTTATTGAGTCATAACATATGATTTGAGACTATAGACAAAATTTAACAATCTTATTAAACCCATGTCATTCCATCACATACGTTTTGTTGACATTATTTCATAACGGTGTAAATCCATCCGCCGACATCTTGGAATCGAGAAGAGGTCTTACTGACATTTGCGCGTAAAAAGAGAAACAAGGTACCAACATAATGTACTGTTACAGCAAACTGTATCATTGTCACAATTGACGTGCGTGCACTGACAGTTCAAGGTGAAAGCATGACGTGGGCATTAACTACGTTAATCTGAGAATTAGGTTTAAGATAGCAATTTAGGTTTTAGTCTAGGTTTTTGTTATATGAAATGAAATTAAATGAATTTATTTGTTAAAATACTTACACAAACATAATAAACTTAAACTTAAATGTAAACTAAACGTGTTGGTAATCATGTAAGTCCAGTAACAAAATGGCTTTGCCTCAGCATGAGTTGGATGACCAGTGTTGGTTGCGAGCATGCTAGCAACCAACGCTGATCTTCTGGCTGTTAGTGTTTAATTTAAGGTTAAGTTTCTTTTTAATCAAAGTTTTAGTAAGTTTTTAATCTAAGTTTAGTTAATTATAAATGCATGGAGGATATTAGCTTTTTTAACATAGAATTTGTCAATCTTGTAATTTATTGAGATTAGTGAAAATATATCTTTCTTGTTTTTATTTTAGCCTGTTTCCTTAATGCAGAGAGTAAATCAATCTACATTAAAGACAATCTTCATAAAATAATAACATAGAAACACAGCTTTCCAAATTGTTTAAAAAATATTAAATCGAACAAACAGCTACCAAAACCGAATTAAAATTAATAAACATCGTGGGTCCAGCCCCCGGATAAAAGTATAGTAATGGTAGTTCGTAGACCAATCTTATCCCATCCCTAATTATATCGACAGTCTCGACAACATCGTAAGGCTGAAAAAACTTTCTAATTACAGCCCTAGTGCAAGTTGAAAGGAACGTTCTATTTATGAATAATTTTGAATAAAAATGAAATACGTAAAAAGTTTTTAAGCTATCTGTTTCCAGGCGAATATGATAGAGGCGCTGTAGGTCCAATAAAATTCAGAAATACAACGAGCGTTACTTTAGTAACGCTCGCTGTGTGACACGTTACATTACGTCCCGTAACATTGGCTGAAAAATCCGAGGTAACAAAAATAAAAAGCAAAAAAAATACAGCCGAATTGAGAATCTCCTCCTTTTTTGAAGTCGGTGAAAAATTGAATCTCACGCCAACACGAGACAATCAACCATAACCCCACTAATTAGGCATAAACTCGATCATTTCATTCACTTATTACCCTTATCTCACTAAGAATCGATCGGCCATTTATTTAGCAATAATTAATGCAGGTCCTAGTACGGTATGTCGAAAATGTGTAAGCCATCTGCCTCGCTCCCGTTATCTCAGGGTCGAGCCTTTCACGATCTCTGGACGAATGATAAGTGCATTCAATTGTCTGTTTGTTTAACCTATTGCGTTTATTTATACGTATAGGTGAATTTTCGATCATGTGGGTATACATTTTGGTCGACTTTTTAGGGAAATATGATGTGAAAAAACATTTAATTGATAGCTGGCAATCCACTCACTGTAACTAACCAAAATAATGTGTTATAAATATATCTAATAATTAGTAATAAGGTGTTATTTTGTCGTTTTAAAGTGCAATAAAGTGTTCATTCATTCATTCAAAACACATGTTTGCTAATAAAGATAAATAAATAAATAAATAATGCTGGACAATTCACACAGCATTATCTAGCCCCATGGTAAGCAGAGCTTGTGTTATGGGTACTAGATAACTGATATACATAATACAATACATTACATAGATAGATATTTTTTATTATACATAGAAAACGACCAGAACACCCGGAACAAATATCTGCAGATCGTGCACACAATTGTTCCGAGGCGGGAATCGAACCCGCAACCTCCTGCGTCGCAGGCGGACCTTCGTCCACCGCGCCACATCGGTCGTCAAATGATGATCAGATGTGTTCATTCATTTATTTATTGCATACACATACATTTTAACATAATTTTAGCTTATGTACCTATTAGCTTAGAGGTAGGTACCCTGTAATAGCGCAGCAATTTATTTATAATTTATAATAAAAGTAAGTAGCCGAATAACTATAGTTTAGATGTATAAATGAGCTCTAGCATCATCTATCAAAGTTACATATCTAGCATTGGTAGAGCTCTGTAGAATACACTCCGATTCGCCGATTGATTTAGGAACAACGTGTAAAGGCCATAGGCTCTAGCACTCTAGTTAAACTGTGACAGTCAAATTCTGGAGTTCTAGAGCCTTATGCTAGCATTGGTAGAGCTTTGTAGAATAAGCACCTACTCGCCGATTGATTTAGGAACAACGTGTAAAGGCTCTAGGCTCTAGCACTCTAGTTAAACTCTGATAGTCAAATTCTGGAGTTCTAGAGCCTTATGCTAGCATTGGTAGAGCTTTGTAGAATAAGCACCTACTCGCCGATTGATTTAGGAACAACGTGTAAAGGCTCTAGGCTCTACCACTAAGTTAAACTCTGACTGTAAAATTCTGGAGTGCTAGAGCCTAATGCTAGCATTGATAGAGCTTGGTAGAATGCTCATACTCGCCAAGTGATTTTGGCGGGAAAGCTGCATGCCTAGTATGGCTCTTCACCTGCGCGCCACCTGCCGAACATCTGACACAGATGCAGGCTAGTGCTGGGCCGCTGTCGATGACGATGTATCGATGATTTGTAAACATGCGGGTGGTTTATGTTTATTCATTTATATTTATTTGAAAGAAAACCAGAGGCTTATGAATAACAGACTAAAAAAAATATTGATACTAAAAAGCTTATTGAAGGCTTTCACGGATATGTAATAGAATTATATAATAAAAAAGATGAGAGAAGAACAGTGACTAGTTTACTTTACATAAAGCATTTAAAATCGAAAACCTCAGTACCTATTCGTAATGTTAGGATAATAAGTTAATAACTGACTGGGGCCAAATATTGCTCAAATCATAGCACTACAAACTATGTTAAATCCGATTGATGTAAGTTAATATTAATCATAGTTTATAGTGTCACAGATGTATAAAGCTTGCCTTTCGAGGTCCTTGAAATGTTCATATTCATATATATTTATTCATATATATATGTATATATTCATAAATATATATTGTAATTTCATGCATACAGGTAATTTCTTAGGTGTAGTCTTAGTGGGTAGTACACAATGCATAAAAACCCTGTCAGGGCACAACAATTTCTGAGTTCTTGTCAAATGTTAGCCTAAAATTCTAAACAATCATATTTATAAAATAAGTTTATATAGGAATGTCCTGTTATTTCCGTTACTAGAACTCTGAATTCCAACAAATAAAGATGAAACTTTGATGCAATCAAAAAAAAATTCTTATGAGTTTCTGAAAGCTTACACAGGCAGGCAAATACCTATCACAAATAACAATTAGACAGGCAATATATACAATGACATCATATCTGCTGTAGCAAAATGTTTAAGATTTCTCCATAATGAAGTTATGATTTTTCATAGTAATGGGACAGCAAGCAATCAATGGCTTCAACCATTTGATGACACCTAAGATGGTTCCTAGTATACTTACCTTATAACGTAACCATAAGTAAGTAACCTTATTTTTGTTTGTTTGTTTTCACATGTTTAAGTAAAACGCCTTTTAAAAGGTTCTCGCTGGGAATCACCATAAACACTCACAAACATTGTCGAAAAACATCGACTAAATTCTATCGACAAGCCCCAACACCTTCTTCACACATCTCGACTCACTTGATACACGCGCTTTAAAGCGCAAGTGGCCTAAATAGATACCTTACTTAGTTAGTACTTAGTAATTACAGTTCAGCGCTTTACGGTAATTTACAATACAGCGCTGCAAACGCTAGGTTGACAAACATCATCCTACTTGTCAATTTAAATGTATTCGTGAGCGTATCACTCATACTGATGTCGTGTGGTGCCGTGTTTGAATTTGCACCACCCAGTGGCGTAACTATAGGGTGGCAAGTCGGCAAAATGCCAAGGGGCCCTGGCGGGTAGGGGCATCCGATGAATTTGCCACGGGCCTCGAACGGTATATTCGACGACCTGACGCGACCTGACCGACCTGTGGCGCGGTGGGCGAAGGTCCGCCTGCGACGCAGGAGGTTACGGTTTCTACTCCCGCCTCGGAACAATTGTGTGTACGATCTGCTGATGTTTGTTCCGGTTGTTCGTTACATGTATAATAAAAAATATATCTATCTATTGTATTAAGTATATCAGTCATCTGGTAACCCACAACACAAGCTCTGCTTACCTGGTTGGGGCTAGATGATGCTGTGTGGATTGTCCAGCATTATTTATTTATTTATAGTTACGCTACTCACACCACCCCAACTCTTCCCGGGGTGTAAGAGGAGACTAAGGGATATACACCGGGGGCGGGCAACAGCGCCCTAGAACAATTCCTCCGAACTGTAATTCCCAACCCGCATCCCCAGCGTGGGGATTATGGGCATTCCCTTGCATAATTGACGCCAAAAATTGACCCCAGTTCCCGGCCGACGCAATCGCTATTCTTGGCCAAACATTAAACGTCAATATGTTTCATTTTACGACCGATGTGGCGCGGTGGGCGAAGGTCCGCCTGCGACGCAGAAGGTTGCGGGTTCGATTCCCGCCTCGGAACTATTGTGTGTACGTTCTGCAGATATTTGTTCCGGGTGTTCTGGTCGTTTTCTATGTATAATAAAAAATATCTATCTATGTAATGTATTGTATTATGTATATCAGTCATCTAGTACCCATAACACAAGCTTCTGCTTAGCTTGGGGCTAGATGATGCTGTGTGAATTGTCCAGCATTATTTATTTTATTTATATTTATTTTATTTCCTTGAGACCTTACAGGAACTGTTGTTGGACACGTCACAAATTTCAAATTGCAGAAGTAAAACTAGGAAATCGGTCCGATTTGAATTTTTGAGCACTTCTATCTTTTGGAATTAAAGTAAAGAAGCCATGGTAGCGGCAAATCAACACAGTTTAAAATTTGCATTTCGTTACAATCTAGTACAAAGGTTTCATTTTAAAACAAACATTGTTAATGAATTGAGCTTTGTTTTAAGCTACAGTTGACACTATACCGCAATGGATACAATTCAAACATTAAAATAGGGATGCCTTTTCCCGGACTCCGGCCATAGCTGTGTGAACCTAGCAACTGACTTTGAGATATTTATGTTTTTTTGATCCTATTCGATTGTACCGGGTTTGTACCCGATTGTACCGGCAAAATTTTCGTTTGTACCCTAAGGGTGTAAAAGTTATGGGGAGGGGGAGGTTTTCCAATAGTGGTTTTTGACCTAAGTGGGTAAAGTGAGTAATTTAATATCAAAGTTAAATATTTTATAGCACATAGCCACAGATTTAGAAAGACCTTAAAATTTTCAATATATTCAACGTATAACAATTCGTTTTAAGGCTGAAACAAACGGGTAAAAACAAAGAACATTGACTTGAAACAACGAAATTGTTAAAAAGTAGCCGATTTTTGGAAATTCACATAGTTTCTTCAGAAAATAGGTATACTAGGTTGCCTGGGAGAAATCGCTGTCAGCGATAAGGCCACCTATTGTACTTTTTATGTGTTACATTTAGATATAAGGTGTTATTTTATAGTTTTAACACTTTGAGTGCTGAAAACGCACGGTATGAGTTTTCTACAAGTGACTAATCTGCGAAAATCCACACTAGCGCAGCGGCTAAGAAAATACAGATCTTTGTGACTCAGCAGAGCTGTAATATTTTTCGAACGAAACGCATGTGCGGCGCAACACAACCGCTGTGTAGAGCGGCAGCACGAATTTTTTAGGTAAAAAAAAAGATCGCAGTCGTCGAAAAAAAACCGCAGTCAAAGTGTTAAGTGCAATAAAGTGTTAATTCATTCATTCATTCATTCACGTAAGCTAAGGTTCTACATAGCCACATATTATGATAGGTATTGAATTAACATAACTCTAACATTCGATAACGATCGATATATAATAGGTTATAAGATGAAATTTACTTCTGCAAAACGTTTGCACCATAAGATGAGTACTTTTAACTTAACCCGGCGAGCGTAAGGTCGGGTAAAATTCATCAAACGATATATATAAACGCAATATATAAATACTGCTGTACTTATTTTATGTAAAATCGCCAATGTGCAATTGATTTTAGTATTTTTCAGTCTAATAGGTACTACTTTTTATTTAAACTTTAAAGGATGTTCTATGAAACCTAGATTAACTTTATCGTATGTAACTTATTTTAAGTAAACATTGTGTTTGCATGAGAATAAAGTTCTTTAAACGTAAAAACACATGAATCTGACTGTACTTCAAAGTATGATATTATTAAACTCGACATAAAGGGAATAGAAGCGGTTCTGAATTCGTAAAGTCGACCTAGGGGCAATAAAAGCGAGATAAGGTTTTCGACTCGACAGAACGGGAATCGACGTAAAGGGAACACATCATTTTACAATACAATACAATACAAAAATTCTTTATTGTACACCATAAGCAAATTAATCATTACAAAAATACATTACATGCGACAGGTACAATGGGCGGCCTTATCGCTTAGAAGCGATCTCTTCCAGGCAACCTTTGGATGGAAAGAATTATATGAATTTTAATTGATTTTACTACAATATAATAATAAAATACTACAATTGATTTTTTCACCAGCTAAAGAACTTATTAATTATCTAACCTGTTTCTAAAATCCGACTATTTACATCCAAGCACACCCCGCGCGGTATTGGTGTAAATGTTACTCTGTAAACATCATCTACAGCTGCCCAAACAGACAGACAACTCAATTCCCCATTGTTATAGTTCTGGTGACAGGTTTATAGGTTAAACTAGAGTTCGTAGCCGGCTTCACTTGTTGAAATCACACTAATCCTACTAATATTATAAACGCGAAAGTTTGTAAGTATGGATGGATGTTTGTTACTCTTGCACGCAAAAACTACTAAACGGATTTTGATGAAATTTACACATTAATAACCTACATATCAGAATAACACATAGGCTACATTCATTTCATATTGTATATTATCCAAAATATCTATCACCACGCGGGTGGAACCATAGTATTATAAATGCGAAAGTTTTGATGTTGAAATGGATAGATGTTTGTTACTTCTTCACGCGAAAACTACTAAACAGTTCAGGCTGAAATTTTGCATACAGATAGTTCCAGATCCAGAATAAAACTTTTTATCCCATAAAATAGTTTCCATGGGATAGAAATAACCTGCAAACGTTTCGATAGAAACAACGCACGGGCTGCTCCTGTGAACATAATCTACCACGGGCAGAAGAACCTAATCTGAGTATTAAATAATATAAGCAAAGTGCGTGTAGGTTGCCAACAACTTGCCGAAAAGATAACGAAGTCGTAACAAGTAGAGACAGAATTATTCAATTGCTACCCACGCGCCAAGATCACTAATTTGTACACCACGCGTCCTAAGCATCGATTTCGTCAAAAATATCGCTATAACTTTGCTGTTAGATAAAAGGGATAACTAACAATTACATTTTCAATACACTACAGAGTCAATAAACTAGTAACCTAATAAATTGTGGCAGGGATATTGAGCTTTTGCCAGTGAAAGAATTATTTATTTATTTATTTTATGAAAACTTTCGTCTAAACATTTTATTCAAAACAACTTAGAACTAAACTGATTACATTTAAGGTCTAAAATATTACGTTTGCCTGAACTACGTTAAAAAAACCTATTTCTCAGGCAGTGAATATAGTGGAGTGTGGCTTGTCCAGCATTATTATTATGTATTTCTCTTTTTCATGATCTCGGGTCACAAAGTGACCCAATCCTTTGGAGGGCTTGCGTGGGACCGAAGCCAACAGCGAAGAGGCCATTTAAAGATATTTAATCTAAAGGCGAGAGCTACACATATTATTGTTGTCTCTCATTTACCATGATCTTGGGCCATAAAGTGACACGGTCCTTTGGAAGGCTTGCGTGAGGCCGAAGCCAACAGCACAGAGGCCCTTTGAGAAAGTTAATCTAAAGGCGATGGTACAAAGTAGGTATCATCCTCGGGTTATTATTATTATTGACACCCCGCATAGCTATATGTCGTTGCCCATTATCGGGGGCCTCAAATCAAAGTCCGCGGTAGTCGGTACGCTTGCACCGGACATGTTAGATAAAATTTAGCGACTGATAACAATGATAACAGAATCATTAGAGTAAACATGTACTCTTCTATGGTGTTTTGGAAATATTCCAGTAATTCAATTAGTTATTAATATTATCTATATATGTATAAATATAAAATATTTATTTATTTATCTCGTGTGCCGTGTTGGTTGACCACGCATCTCACTAATATTATAAATGCGAAAGTTTGAATGTTTAGATGGATGGATGTTTGTTACTAAGGATTTGTTATTATTATAGTGCGTAAGCCCTCGCACTCAGCGTAATGTCTGAGAAATTAAATAATATCCCAAAAAATCTATTTCGGGCCTTGAACCCGCGACATTCCCGGACAGGACTCGTCGGTTACTTGATGTTAGAGCGTCTCCGTACGTCCCGCCGAAATCAACGCTTTTTGGGATATTATTTAATTTGTTGGTAACTTTTTCACGCCAAACTGAACGGATCGGGCTGAATTTTCTCAGAATCATATTGTTCTAGGTCTTTTATTCCATAAATCAGTTCTCATGGGATATAAATAACCATATAGGTAACATTTTCAGAGAAAAATCGAGCGCGAAGCCGCGGACTGAAACTAGTTTGACTACGAGTGTATTTTATATAGTTACTAGGTAGGGAATTTAATAAATAAATAATGCTTGAAAATGCTGTGTCCAGCAATGGACTAATATAGGCTTTTGAGGTTGAGGGACTAAAACATCAGAATTAGACTCTAACTATTGATACTATTCCTATTAAGAATTCGCAAAGGAGAATAAATAAATCTGCACAATTCACACAGCATTATCTAGCCCCATGGTAAGCAGACCTTGTGTTATGGGTACTAGATACTTAGGTGGTGTGGACATGTCCTCCGCATGGAAGATCGTCGTTTACCTAAAGCTGTATTTTATTCGGAGATGGCAGAGGGTAATCGGAGACACGGCGGTCAGCATCTGCGCTACAAGGATGTGTTCAAACGACACCTCACTGCTTGCGATATTGACCCGGGGTGTTGGGAGGAGCTTGCCTCTCGTAGGTCATCTTGGCGATCTACTATTTACAACAGAGTCAAAGCGTTTGAGGAAAATCGCATCGAGGCAATGGACGCAAGACGCCAGATACGAAAACAGAGACCTAAGCCCTCCTACACGTATACATATAACTCATCGGGCCAACTCTACTGCCATGCGTGCCGTAGGATATTCAAGAGCAAGTTCGGTCTAGCGAGCCATATTAGAGCTCATAATAGAAAAAATCCGTGATTACTTAGGGTCGCCGTCATCGAAATCGATGAGGAGGCCTATATAACTGATATACATAATACTATATATTACATAGATAGATATTTTTTATATATACATAGAAACGACCAGAACACCCGGAACAAATATCTGCAGATCGTACTTACAATTGTTCCGAGGCGGGAATCGAACCTCGCGTCGCAGGTGGACCTACGCCCACCGCGCCACATCGGTCGTAGAAATATTAACAGCGTGCAATATAATTAAATAAAACTTCAAAGTAATTATTCCACAGACAAGTTTTAAATGTTCTTAATCGCATAAATACACAATTATACGTCATAAAGGGACCCCACGCTCATCAAAGACATATCAGATCAGAAGATTGTTTTATAGAATTAAAACTGAAGCACCCTCTTTAAGAAGCTTTTGATTAAGGGGGGCATTTCTGTCCTTTTATCAATTACTAACTGTTCCCCGCGGTTTCACCCGCGTTAAATTTGAATTTCACTTTATTGTATAGATGATTTTTTACACCTTGGGTTACATTATTGGAGTTTGAAGGATCCCTAACTTTTTTAGGTATTCGACATATGTATCTAGTTTATTGCTTTAGCTTTGAGATAGAGAGACATTTATTGGACCAAACACAGTTAAAGCATAGAACAAATAAGTTAAAAATTATATAAAAATAAATAATAAGTACAGTATATATTATATTATCTGTGGTATTACTAAGAAGTATATTAGGTATACATATTTTATATATATATATATATATATATTTATCTTTAACACTTTGACTGCGGTTTTTTTTTGACGACTGCGATCTTTTTTTTTACCTAAAAAATTCGTGCTGCCGCTCTACACAGCGGTTGTGTTGCGCCGCACATGCGTTTCGTTCGAAAAATATTACAGCTCTGCTGAGTCACAAAGATCTGTATTTTCTTAGCCACTGCGCTAGTGTGGATTTTCGCAGATTAGTCACTTGTAGAAAACTCATACCGTGCGTTTTCAGCACTCAAAGTGTTAAATATTCGTGTTATGTTCATATTTATTCTAGCTTATCTTTGGTACACCCCCTGCCTTTTTTAAATTCACATAATTCTTTCCATCCAAAGGTTACCTGGAATCGATCGCTTCTAAGCGATAAGGCCGCCCATTGTACTTGTATCATGTGATGTGTTTTATAATGATCTGTAACTGGTGTACAATAAAGTATTTTTGTATTGTATTTTATTGTATAATCATTATTATAAGTCTTACTTAATACTTAAAAGTATTATTGGTGTATTTTAACTACAAGTAGATACAGAGCAACAGTCTACAGTTACAACAAATAAATATGTAGTTCGGTAACTAAATTCAGGTCATTAGGCTCTGAGTGTAGGTAGGCTCTATGCTGACACGGTGCAGACCAAAGGGTTCCACCTCAGCTTAAAGCTACCTCACATTTTTTTTTCATTTTTTTTATATAGTCACATGCCAGTAATGTGGCGAGATATGAGGATCAATTTATTTGTAATACCACCTCTCTATTTTACCATGTCTGATATGAATAAACTATTTCTATTTCTATTTCATTAATGACGACCGATGTGGCGCGGTGGGCGAAGGTCCGCCTGCGACTCGGGAGGTTGCGGGTTCGATTCCCGCCTCGGAACAAATGTGTGTACGATCGACAGATATTTGTTTCGGGTGTTCTGGTCGTTTTATATGGAAAATAAAAAAAAATCTATCTATGTAATGTATTGTATTATGTATATCAGTTATCTAGTACCCATAACACAAGCTCTGCTTACCATGGGGCTAGATAATGCTGTGTGAATTGTCCAGCATTATTTATTATTTATTTATTAATGCAAGGCAGCGCTGGTTTTCATGAGAAACCGTTTGAGGTGACCTCACAACCGAATTCTGTTATTTTGGTATTGTATATTGTAAGCGGAGTCTCGTGGACAAAGAAAATATCCAGTAGCCAATAAATACCCAGTAGCATTTTGCAACTACGGGAGACGAAAAAAAGCTCTTAAAAGTTCGGTAAACTGTGAGCGATAAGTTCACAATGTTGTCGATTTTACATTTATTAAGTTGTTAATTTGACTCCTTAATTCAAGAAAGCGCCTTAAGCAGTGGGCGTGTCCTGTGCATCCGGTTGTTATCACTTCCGGCGGCGGGGCGCCACTGTTTAATCACGTATCAGTGATAAGAACTTGTGATTGTTATCATATCAGTAAAGAAGCTTCGTTTCGTCTGTCTGGCTGTCTGTTATCAATGCGGGAAAGATAATTGTAAAGATTTAAGACTAGTAAAAATATTTATTGTCATTTAGCCGTGAAGGCCATTAGCTTCTCTGTTGCTAGGTTAATGTTACTTATTTTGTATGTATTTAAGCTGTAGGCCTTCCTTAAAATAAATAATACTCCATTATTAATAATAATTACGCCACCGTCAACTTTATTAAGTACTAAACTTATCCATCCAAAGGTTGCCTGGAAAAGATCTCTGTTAAAATATTACATTGGGTACCAGTTTTTGACCGCGTCTTGGCCGGTGTTGTTTCTATGGAAACGTTTTAAGGTTATTTATATCCCATCATTAGCCTATGATAGTCCACAGCTGGACTTAGGCCTCCCCCAATGAGCGCTATAGCGCCCTGTCTTCAGCTTGACGCATCCAGCATCTGCCCGCAGTCCTTCGCAGGTCGTCATCCCACCTGATGGCTCCCGCCGGAGGGCATCCTACACTACGTTTGCCGAGTCGCTGTCTCCACTCAAGAACACGCCCCAGCGGTTGTTGGTTCTTCGAGGGATATGGCCGGCCCACTGCCACAACAGCTTGTTAATTCTTAGAGCTATGTCGATAACTTTGGTTCTCTGTCGGATGTATTCGTTACGAATCCTATCCTTCAGAGATTTATATCCCACTGATTAATGGATGCAAGTAGCTTATTTTTCATTCCATGCCCAGAACTACCTGTATATAAAGTTTCAGGCCAATCTGTTCAGTAGTATTTTAGTTCATCCATACGTCCATCTAAACATACAAACTTTCGCATTTATAATATTACTAGCTGCGCCCCGCGGTTTCACCCGCGTGGTGATAGAAATTTTGGATAATATACTATAATATCTTTATGAATTGTAGCCTATGTGTTATTCTGATATGTAAGCTATATATTTGTGAAGTTTCATTAAAATCCATTTAATAGTTTTTACGTGACAGAGTAACAAACATCCATCCATCCATACTTACAAACTTTGACGTTTATACTATAAGTAGGATTGTAACTAAACTAGGTATATAAAAATATAAGCTACAAGCTACCTAATTTCTGTTAAGTAGGTAGGTACAAATAGGGTTAGGCAATGCAATAAGGACCGGATACTGTGTATGTAAGTAAATCATGCTATTTCGTGTTCAATACGTCGTTTAAGGTTCTGTATCTACTAAAGAACATACAATTAACACTTTGATTGCTGAAATCACACGGTATGTGTTTTCTACAAGTGACTAATATGCGTAAATCCACACTAGCGCAGCGGCTGAGAAAATACAGATCTGTGTGACTCAGCAAAGCCGTAATATTTTTCGAACGAAACGCATGTGCGGCGCAACACAACCGAAAAAATACGTGCTGTTCGAATTTTTTAGGTTAAAAAAAAGATCGCAGTTGTCGAAAAAAAAATCGCAGTCAAAGTGTTAAGGAACTCTGTAACCCTGTATACGGAGGAGGGCGTTAATGCACGCGACACAGTTCTATAACTACTGCGTGTATTATAGTTTTCACACAAGTTATCTATTTCCCTTGTATTTATGTTCCAAATAAAGATTATTATTATTTATTTATTTATTAAAAATACAAAGGTAAATAGTAGGTAGTTATTGGTTGGTACCTTCCTACATAAATGCTATGCCAAAGGTAAGTAAGCTAATTGTAGGAAAATGTCTCACTCTACAATTTCACAAAAGTACATCTAATCACGAAATTATCTTCATGAGTTTTAATATAACTGTTTTTGCTCAATTATTAAAAAAAAAAACAATATAAAATCACCTTTATTTCCTACAAAACTAAGTTCTAATTAGAAAGTAGCTGTGTGGGAATAAAAACAGGCTAAATTGGCCTTAAAGAGCATTTTACTAAATAATGTATGGTACAGTTATATGAAGTTGCAATTAAAAATGACACTAAAAAGATAATAATGCCGTAGTAACTCTCTCATTCATAATGCTTGGGTTATAATTCATTGACTGCTAACGCCATCTAGCGGCAAGTAGTTGAACTAAAAAGTTCTACATTGCCATAGAATTTTATAATAAATTAATACAGTGATTTCCCCTACTGTACAGTTAAAAGTAAATTATACTAAAAGAAATCTGTAGTTATCTGACCTAACAGCGAACTTACGATTTTTTTTTATCACACTAATATTATAAATGTTTGATATAATATGAACATACAAAACGACCAGAACACCCGAACACATATCTGAAGATTTATAATAATAATAAATAATAATTTATTTATTTTTCAGATTACAATAGATCCATTATAGATAAGCTGTTACGTTTAAGTCAATTTCATGTCATTTCTCTTACTTTTATATACTTCCACCTCAGGGACCAACAACCGTGCTTACAAAAACCTTCATCACCAGCCTATGTTAGTCCACTGCGGACATAGGCCTCCCCTAATGATCGCCAAAGCGCCCTGTCTTCAGCTTGACGCATCCAGCATCTACCTGCAGTCTTCCGCACGTCGTAATCCCACCAGATCGGAGGGCGTCCTACACTACGTTTACCGGTTCGTGGTCTCTAACCCGTTTGCCCCAGCGGTTGTCGGTACAAAAACCTTAGCCTACAATATCTTACATATCCATAAACTTCCCCTAGCCACCACAAAAAGGGTCTTTATTTTACCTTCACCAAGCTCTAAAGCCGTCAAACGATTTCTCGTAAAATTTACCTTATTATCTTTACAACCGTACAAAGTTTAGTGCGTTTGTATTGTATAGTGCACGCTATGCAACGCACGGTATCGTCAAACAGACGTAAGCAAATTTGTATGCAAAATAACTCATACTAGATTAAAGATATGAAGAAAAAATGTATTGAGAAAACATAGAAGTACGTACCTTGATAGCCGACTTCGAAAAAAGCGGGAGGTTTTATGTATGTTTTTATTTATGTTTATTTATATAGGTATTTATTTTTAAGGCAACGCCAACCAAAGTTCATCGATTTCTCCGTCATTTATGAACCGATTTTTGAAAATTATTACGATCTTTTATAGAGAATTAAGCCTGGAATATAATCAATTATAATTAAATATAAATAATAATAGTTATGGGACTGGTCCCAAAATTATTCCCGAGGGATTAGACCCGCAAAACTTAAAAACAGTTTTTAATTGAGGGATAAGAAGTCTTCGGAATCAAAGTAAGTTAAAGTCTTCGGAGTTTTTTTTAACAATCAAATTATTGTGATCTCGTTACGTACAATTTTAAGCACAACATAATTACGTTGATTATACTAATTCGTTTACAGAAATTACTAGAAGCTTATAATGGATACCTTGTCTGCGTTCACTGCCAAGTTCAAGTATTACAATACAAGAATAAGAATATTTAATTGTAAAAAATGTGTACATCTTACATAAGTAAAGGTCATCGAAATGTTTTTTAATGCTGGACAATTCACACAGCATTATCTAGCCCCAAGCTAAGCAGAGCTTGTGTTATGGGTACTAGATAACTGATATATATAATACAATACATTAAATAGATAGATATTTTTTATTATACATAGAAAACGACCAGAACACCCGGAACAAATATCTGCAGATCGTACACACAATTGTTCCGAGGCGGGAATCGAACCCGCAACCTCCTGCGTCGCAGACCTTCGCGCACCGCGTCACATTGGTCGTCAATTATAGTAGGTATCATCAATTTTATCCTTTCGGACATACAATGATATTTAAAGACAGCAAATACCTAGATCTTATTTTCTAAATACCTAGTCTAGAATAGATCTAGGTTACGGACAAAAAATTGAAGAGAATATCAATATAATAATGAATAGTATAAAATATGACTTGTCTATGTGCTTATTTATAAGCCTAGAGAAATAAACGTTCATTTCATTTCATTTCATTTCATTTCATTTCGTTACTTACTACTAACTAGCTATGCTATCAAAAAACTCCTTAAGGTTTCGAACATATTTCCATTAAGCTGCTTTATTTCTGAAGGTAAATTGTTAAGCTTAGCACACACACTAACATTAAAATGACAATTAAGAAAACCGTGGTTAATAGAATAGATAGATAGATAATTCTTTATTACTAAGTATAAAATGACAATGTAAAATAAAAACTTAAAAAAACATACAATTGGCGGTCTTATCGCTCAAGAGCGATCTCTACCAGACAACCATGGATGGATAGGATCGTGGACAGTACCAGGGGATCTGTGTGCTTGCAGGTTATACATATATTATAAAATAAAATAAAATACTTATAATACTTACATGGAAATATACTACATACATATCATAAAATTTATAATATATTCAAAATAATAACTAAAACTCGAATCCAAGAATTACGTAACTTAAAAAAAGAATAAAGAAGCAGTAATGCATACTAATTCACCCCTATTTATATTTCACCCTAACATAAATATAATGCCAAAAGAATATCTGACCAACGGTTTTCGACAGATTGTCGTTATGTCAAGAATAGGGGTAGTGTTGAGCACAGAATTATCTTTACCCCTTCAGGGAATTATTGAAGGGATGATGTTATACAAGAATAAACATTAAACTCGGATCTAGAATTCAAGAATGAATTAATGAATGAATGAATGAACACTTTATTGTACTGAAAACTATAAAATAATAACTTAAATCTAAAAATGTACATCAAGATGTTTTTTGCAAAAATTGGGTTCACAAAACAGAAAATTGATGGAAATAAACGAGATTTGTATCATAGGAGCAAATTTTATAGATGTTCGAAGAAAAATGGGTTGGCAGCTTTCATTCGTGTGTCGTCCGTTTTCTAATTATAACGCACTTTTTTCACTAAGCGGGTGCAATGATGCGTTCTTAAGTTTTGTTTTTAGTTAAAACCTTGCTCGTTCGTAATCAATAAAAAATGCGTTTTTGCAGACATTTACAAAAAATACCTTGGAATCTCTATCCAAGTACCGATAGTTAAATAGATTCACACCTTTTTAAGTTTCTTTACACTTTCGTTAATAGTTTTAACTCATTACTAGGTTGTTATTAAGATTAGATATCTGCGAACCCTAGCGTGTTGTGAAAACTTTATCTTTTTATTAAATTCCAACATTGACGACTGTCTGAGAATTTTATCAATTATCAGTTTCTTTCTCTGGTCATAAAATAATATAAGTAGGTATTACAGCAAACCTCATTTTCTTCAAAACGATTACCGTTAATTAAAAACTGTTTAAGCATAAATCATTTTAAGCGAAAATCCGTTGATTGAGGCTTTTTTTTTAAGAAAAAACCTATAGGTATTTAATTTACCTTTGAACTTTAAATATAAGTCCTTCTTGCTACACTCTCGCATTAACCCTTTCCCTGTCCAACATGATCGAAATCTTGCTTTTTGTCATTACTTATCGCCATCTAGCCTGGGCCACCCTTTTGCACGAATTATGAGATTATTCTCATTAATTTCTTTTGTTGTAAATAAGACATTCATTTTGCGAAGTTAAAAGGGTTAAAAGGGACGATGAAATAAATAATCATAAAATAAATAATGCTGGACAATTCACACAGCATTATCTAGCCCCATGGTAAGCAGAGCTTGTGTTATGGGTACTAGATAATTGATGTACTTAATACAATACATTACATAGATAGATATTTATATATATTTTTTTAGAAATGTGTGTGTTGTACGTTACAAATTAGAGAGGTACCTCTTTAATGTGTAACTTGCCTTAACCCAAGTAAAATATCAAGGTAACGGTTTTATTTAGATGTATATTCGGAATAAATGTAATTTTAATTATGTATTATTATTAAATCGGTACCTAAATAATGGTCTTTATTAACAAATGAAGTTACAATACAATAACAAATACGCTTTATTGCACATCAAACACAGAAAAGAACAAACAAACAAAGATACAGATGCACAATGGGCGGCCTTATCGCTAAGAGCGATTTCTTCCAGGCAACCTTTGGATGGACACCTTGCTATAGTATGGGTATAGACGGTGCGTATTATAGACATAAAAATTGTAAATAAACTATATACAATACAAAACATGTACAAAATTACAAATACATTAATATGAAGATGTACCTACTTACATATTTATACGTAAATGGAAATAAAAACTGATTATGTGATTATAGACACTATTATACATAAAATATTAAATAGTTGAAGTTATTATTATTATTTATTAAATTTTGAGCCATTATTGTCCCACTGGGCAAACAAAACTGGAGACAAGGGAGGCCCCTTTTCTCCTTCCACTCCTCGCGATCCAACGCTGCAACAGGCCATGATGGGAGATGTGCCTCGAGCTCGTCACGCCATCTCATCCTGGGCCTTCCACGGCGCCTCTTAGCGTTGTGTGGGCTCCACTCGGTGGTGGTCTTTGCCCACCCAACGCTAATTAACCAATTAATTTAACAAATAAAGTTACAATCAAATAATAGAAACATATTAGAACTAGTATTTACATTTAACCGCCTGCAATAAACACTACAGGTAGCTCAATTGATCCATATCCATCATCATCATCATCAGCCTATTCAGTCCACTGCTGGACATAGGCCTCCCCCAATGAGCGCCATAGCGCCCTGTTTTCAGCTTGCCGCATCCAGCATCTACCAGCACTCTTTCGCAGGTCGTCATCCCACCTGGTCGGAGGGCGTCCTACACTACGTTATAATTATTATTTGTGTCCTATTAGAATGTTTTCTTTTGTTATGATAGCATTATGGAATCCAGCTCTACCCTTCCCCCTTTATTACCCCTTTGTCAGGTTCAGCAGTGAAGTTAAGGGCGTTAATTAAATCAATATTCTCTCTATTTGTCTAAGGACTCATATAAAATTGATATATAAATGGAAATCCCACAATTTATCAATAATATCGAAACGTGCGTAAACCAAGGTGCGCTAAGGATGCGCGCACGTGCGCGCGCGCATCGGGCGCGTATTACCATGCGCGTGACCACGAGCACAGACGAGACTCCGATCGCAATATAATGACGCGTGCGACACGATGCGGCTTAACTATTACAGGGATGGACCGGACGAACAGTCCTTAGTCTCCTTTGGGATATTTAATAAGAATTGTAATTTCATTTGCAGTATGTATTTAATTAAACTTTAAGCACACATTATACAACACTTTCAAAAAAAAAACACTAATATATAACTAAGAGATGTGTAAGAGATGTGTAGCTTGTTAGATCTATTACCACTTTGAGTGCTGAAAACGCACGGTATGAGTTTTCTACAAGTGACTAATATCCGTAAATCTACACTAGCGCAGCGGCTGAGAAAATACAAATCTTTGTGACTCAGCAGAGCTGTAATATTTTTCGAACGAAACGCATGTGCGGCGCAACACAACCGCTGTGTAGAGCGGCAGCACGAATTTTTTAGGTAAAAAAAAAGATCGCAGTTGTCGAAGAAAAACCGCAGTCAAAGTGTTACATAATTGCAGACCCTACACTAAGTCGTGAAGACTTGTACTGTAGGTATGTTTTTTTATTACGAGTGTTATTATTTTGTCAAGATAATGTCAAAACTAGAATGGAGATTTCACAATAAAATGAGCATTGATATATTTAAACACGTTTTTTATCTTGGGAGAAAAGTTTATTTTGACGACCGATGTGGCGCTGGGCGAAGGTCCGCCTGCGACGCAGTAGGTTGCGGGTTCGATTCCCGCCTCGGAACTATTGTGTGTACGATCTGCAGATATTTGTTCCGGGTGTTCTGGTCGTTTTCTATGTATAATAAAAAATATAATATATGTAATGTATTGTATTATGTATATCAGTTATCTAGTACCCATAACACAAGCTCTGCTTACCATGGGGCTAGATAATGCTGTGTGAATTGTCCAGCATTATTTATTATTTTATTTATTTATTTTATAACTTTTTATAAAAATAAATGTTCGAAAGAAACAAGAAACAAAATACATGTTATGTCCATTTAAGTTTTATTTGGAACAAGTTCCTGCCAGGCGCGGCTTAGCACGTGTTGTTTCTATACATAGATACGTTTTAAGGCTATTTCTATCCCATAGGGATAAAAAGAAGCCTATGTTTTATTTCAGGCCTGCAATAGCTGTATGCAAATTTTCAGCTCGATCCGTTCAGTAGGTTTGGAACCAAACTGTCGCATTTTTTATTAGAGTGATTCCTAACTACATCCCTGCCCCGAACTGCGATGCACCACCGGTTGTTTCTTCTACAAATTGGACAACGGACGCAATAGGTGCCAACCCAACCCTTTACCGACGGCGGTACCTTAACGCATATGTTGTGTTACTTCCGGCCTAGGCGATAATAGAGCCTTAGAATTGCGGTGTGATTGTTACCCTGTATATGACACGACATGTGTGTCGATTTGAATAAGTTTATTAATGTCCTTGTATCTCTTGTGTTGTTTTTTTATATCACTTCATAGTATGAAACAAAGTGGCTGCCCACTGTCTGTCTGTCCCTATGTATGCTTAGATATTTAAAACTACGCAACGGATTAGATGCGGTTTTAATAGATAGAGTGACTCAAGAGGAAGGTTTATAAACCGCAGCGCATCTAGTTAAATATAATTAAATAATGCTGGAAAATCCACACATGATCATCTAGACCCAAGCAAAGCAGAGCTTGTCTTATTTATTTTAGGCACACTATACTGAAATGGGTAAAGCGGTACATGTTTAGGCTATTCGATCTTTATCGTCGTCGCCCTGTAACCACGATCGCTGTAACGCGATGGAAACGTAGGGGAAAATAAAACAATGTGTACGCGATAAATACCCTATAAATAAATCTTTAATTTGTGAACACATTTTATATTTATATTTATTTAAAGGAAAACCAGAAGCTTATATATAACACAATAAAAAAGTTCTATTATACTAGAAAGCTTATTGAAGGCTTTCACGGATAAATAACAGAATAATATAATAAGAAGAGACTGTTACTAACTGACTGACTGTTGTTGACTGTTTTAAGGTTACTCGAAGCCAAAACTGTATTTTTAAATTTTTATATGTCGGACCATTGTCGTCCTCTTGAGACACCCTGTATAAGAGGCTATTCAGACCTGACATCTTCACTGCCGGCCAAAAAAACTCAACAACTGTCAATGCAACTGTACACTCGACGTCATTGTTGGCAACAATTGGTCAAATGGCCAAAGGTGTACACTTACGTGAATTGCACAGCGCAGTATGGCGTTGCACATTTTAGTGCAATGCAGTATTGTTGCAGCTTGAATGACTGTCAGGAAATGCTTGATTGATTGATGGCTTGATGAATGACGGTCACATATTAATCTTGGTACGTTAAGATATTTTAACTGAAAGAAACAATGTAATAATATTGCTTTTACTACCATATATCTAAATATGATATCACAATATGAACATACTAGTGGTTTCTTTTTCACTTCTCCCACTGGTGGACAAAAAATTTAAGTAAACATTAAAATAATGTTATGAACAGTATAAAATATGACTTGTCTAAGTGCTTATTTGTAAGCCTAAAGAAATAAAAAACCTTTTGATTTTTTTTTATATACAGAAAGTACTTCAACAGCCTATATTGGTCCAATGCTGGACACAGGGCTCCCCCTGATAAGCGCCTTATTAGCTTTTATCAAACGGGGGTAATGCCCATAATCCCCACGCTGGGTAGGCGGTATTGTTCTGCAGGCTAGACGCGCGGCCATCCGCCCCCCGCCCGGGTGATATCCCGCTGTCGTAAAACAAATAAAATTGCGTTAGGGCTTTAGGAATTGGCTAAAAAAGCCCCAACGCAATTTGATTTTAAAGTCATTTAAAACGGGATATTTACCATGATGCACAGTTGCATGCGCCATGATCACGGAGTAACTGAGTTACTCCGTGATCATGGCGCATGCAACTGTGCCGAAATATTGGATAACTCAAAAATCAAATCATGGTAAATATCCCGTTTTAAATGACTTTAGTATTAATAACCATGATAGTTTCAAAAGTTTTATTGCAATTTGATTTGTTTTCACAGTCATTTTTAAATTATTATTAAAAAATTGTTTATCGAATAACGGGAACCATTCATTATTTCTTGGTAAGGAAGTTTTTACGATTTTCAGCAGATTTTCAGTCAATATTATTAGCTACATCTATTTTTTCTATATTTAACTTAAAAGTGTGAAGCAGATAACCTACCTAAGCATTAAAACACCTGTGCACTAAACCAACCAGACAATAGTTGTTAAGTTACAGGATACGAGCATATTAACCTAAAAAAGTTTCTAATTAAAAGTGAATTTAATTCAATAAAATCACATTCTTTCCCAGACGTACTAATTATCCCAACTAAAGGCCATTACACACGAGAGCATAAGGCTACTAACACACTAACGACCTGGCTCGTTAAACCTAATTATAAAGCAAAGGACCCACTGGTGTCTACGGTTAACTCCACTAGTGTTGTAACTAATTTCGATAGAATGCTCGCTCATCGACATCGATAAAACGGCTATGAATACAAATGATCGACAATTAGTCGGTGATTGACTTGATGTCATGTCATCTTAGTTTTAGATCGTGTCACATTAAGCGAAGATTAAAAATATTTGGTGTTATAAATGTCATTGATTAAAGGTTAAAGTTGAATGAATGTTACTGCATTAACCCACATAATTAAGGTTGGTATGTTCTGGATTATGTTATGTTCAGAATTGTTTCCATTTTGTTAAGATTGAGATAAATAATGTGGAATCATCACCTAATTCTATATATCGGTAATATGTACTAATTGTAGGTATTTTTTTGGTCCTTTTAGTTAATATATAGTAAATTCGTCTTTACTTACATCATCATCACCTATAACAGTCCACAGCTGGGCATAGGCCTCCCCAGGGAGCGCCATAGCGCCCTGTCTTCACCGCATCCAACATCTGCCTGCAGTCTTTCGCAAGTCGGCATCCCAGCTGGCCGGAGGACATCCTAAATTTCGTATTAAATATATTATTAAATATTAAATATATTATTAAATATTATTAAATCGGCGAATATGCATACCTTGACTTTGACTTTGACATGGGGCTAGATAATGTTGTGTGACTGTCCAGCATTATTTAAAATAAAATAATAAATAATAATAATAACAAAAACATATAGCATATAGCCAATAGAACCTCCTTCTAAAAAAATTACTTACGATAAATAGTTACCCCAACCCTAGTTACAAAGGGGTAGTTAGAATGGTATAGTTATAACTCGTGGGAGCTCTATATATTCGGAGCCTGCGTGCCCTGCCTTCACGGTTCGTTACGCTGCACTTTTGGTATACTTTTTATTGTTTTTTGACATTTATAGGTTGACTTTATACCAGGGAAATAAACAAAATCAATATAGAAATAAATAAAAGTAAATGCTTATTATTTATTACTATTTACCGGTACTTATCGCGTATCATCATTATCTTTTCACTTCTTCCACTAGTGGACAAAAAATTGAAGTGAACAGTAAAATAATTTTATGTATAAAATATGCTAAGTGCTTATTTTGTAAGCCTAAAGAATACTTTTATTTTTGACTTTGCCTAATAGCAATCCACTGCTGGACATAGACCACACCCAGTGAGCGCCATAGCGCCCTGTCTTCAGCTTGCCGCATCCAGCATCTACCTGCAGTCTTTCGCACATCGACTATGCTTTCGCAGGTCGTCATCCCACCTGGCCGGAGGACGTCCTACGCCATTATCGCGTATATATATACAATTTTTCCACTGTGACGCACTGAAAACCCAAACCATCAGAGCTACCAATATTTTATTGTAAAAATAATTTAAATCTTATAATATAAAAATAAAATAATAAAGGGAGGCCTTTGCCCAGCAGTGTGACAATAACGGCTTAAAATAAATAAATAATAATTATAAATAATACAAAAATGAATCGCTGAATGTGTTGCTAAGCGCAAATCTCGAGAGCAGCTGAACCGATTTCGCAAATTCTTTTTTTAGAATATTTCTTGAAGTAGGTACGGGGACAGTTCTTATGGAGAGAAAAAAGTAAATTTTTTTTTAAATTGCCTGAAAAAAATGTACACCTAGGCGAAGCCGGGACGGGCCGCTAGTATCAATATATAAATAATAATAATAAATAATGCTGGACAATTCACACAGCATCGTCTAGCCCCAAGCTAAGCAGAGCTTGTGTTATGGGTACTAGATGACTGATATACATAATACAATACATTACATAGATATTTTTTATTATACATAGAAAACGACCATAAATACATATAAATCTGCATTTTAAATATTCTAATTTTTATTTCTTCTTATTATTTACGTACATAGCTTAAAGTTAAAAGACCGTAAAAGGTTTCTATGTCGTGAACTGTCAGGAATTTATATACATAAAATCGTTTTCTATTACACCTTAGAAACTAATTACAAACGTAAAAGCTTACAACAACAACCTTTGACACGCTGAAAGCTATTTTTATTTAAATTAAATACTAACATTTGCATATTGATAACTTACCAGATGGACGGACTATATGCACGCGGAGTAAAAAACAAAGTTCGTGTTTCCCAGTAGGCCAATATTGTATGATTAATGTCTACATATATCTTAACTGTATACAGTATTCTATTTATTTCTAGATACAACTGGTTTAGATTCGTATGGAATATTAGAAAACCTATATAAGAAACCTAACTAATTAGTTATCGAGATCTAAATTAGATTGGACCAAAAGTGAAGCCTTCTTGAGATATTTTACTTATGATTTTACTATAAACATTTTTACCGGGATATCGAGACAGCAGGCAGACAGTAAGTTCAGTGTTCTGATGGTCGGACGCTATTATGACGACGGTAAATAAGGAGACGGCTGAAAGAAGATGCCAAGTCTCAATTTCAACAGCTAAGTGGTCATTAGCCATTGATAAGAAATATTAATAGAAACGCAGTTATTCCTTATGAGCTCATATACGCTGCCTTTGCTGAATAGACTTCTCCCAACAATGATGGTGGTTTCGCTATAATGACCAAGCACTCGTAACGTAACTAAAAGCCTCGTCGCACCGCAAGTTATAAACCGGCGACGTGTAGTCCAAGACGTCACGACAAACCTTACAATAAGGCACGCGACACACGTGGCACACGACAGTGTGGTCGTGCCTTTAGATCGTGAGTGCGTGAGCTTATTGATATTAAATGGAGTTTATTTACGATTATTGTAAACAATACCTAATAAAATCACGGTCTAAGGATCAGAGGAGACGACGCTTTTGAGGAGCCGGTTCGGTGTTTTTGATTTAATTTATTTCGGAAGTGGTTTTGTATACAATGGTTAAATGGTATAATGACAGACCAAATTATGAAGAGTCAAATGTTCAATTAAATATTTTTTATTCAGCATCATCATTATCAGCCTATATCAGTCCACTGCTGGACATTGGCCTCCCCCAAATGAGCGCCATAGCGCCCTGTCTTTAGCTTGCCGCATCCAGCATCTACCTGTATATATGTGTGTTATTCAGCATTATACGAGTATAATCCCACAGCTGGGCGGATAAAGAATTTGTAATTGTTTATTAAGTAACTAACACGATATTTAGAATCGAATTACACTAGTTACTTATGATCACAAACATCATCATGCAAGACCTTGCCCAATGATTTGCCATCAACGCATTAATTTGCGGCAGTTTCCTTCCACCATTTGTTAGATATATTAAAAAATAGAGCGTAGGTGATCTTTATGTTTTTAAATACGTTAGTTAGCTAGCTATTGAACCTAACTTATGAATCCAAGTTAGGTTCAATAGCTGATAATGCTAGTAGGTGATTAGACTCTTTATATTTTATGTACGTGAGTTAATGTGTGGCATGGCAACACGCTGTAACTGTCGACACTAGACAAACCTTATCTGGTTTAAAGTGTCGTAGAAATAAGATTAGAATAAGTTTTTATTAATAAAGAAATACAAATACAAAATACGTAAAAAAAAAATTTTTAAGTCTGCATTATACTCAGATTGTAGCCTCTAGTGCTAGAGTTAGATATGTAACCTAATTAAGCAAATAATCCATACGGAAAACATCCCTTCTAAATTCAAATAGAAATCTTATAACCAAATGAGTATATTTTAATATATGTATGGGTCCTAACTCCTTTGATACAAAGTTCACATTGGCTTACCCAGGTTTAAAATGTTGGTAGTATTGGTAGAGTTCCGGTTCTGGTGAGATTTCGGCGGTAATTAGGTGTGGCATCCATCAGGAGACGTAAACATGTGTCGCCTGTCATCACTTCGTTAGAAGTACGCATCGCAGCAAAATCGTACGGATTTTGATAAAAAAAAATGTCTTACGACTTCTGTTGAACTTCTTGACATGATATCGATAAATTGTAGTTTTTTTGACGCTTCCTAAACGTCAAAAAAACTACAATTTATCGATACTTTTAAAATTAATACAATACTAATAGTTTATAATAACTGTATGTTTCACAAATAAATTAAATAAATAAATAATGCTGGACAATTCACACAGCATTATCTAGCCCCATGGTAAGCAGATCTTGTGTTATGGGTACTAGATAACTGATATACATAATACAATATACATTACATAGATAGATATTTTTATTATACATCGACCAGAGTACCCGGAACAAATATCTGCAGATCGTACACACAATTGTTCCGAGGCGGGAATCGAACCCGCAACCTTCAGCGTCGCAGGCGGACCTTCGCCCACCGCGCCACATCGGACGTCAAAAATATTTAACAAGGGGAATAGGGACCGCCTTTGCCGGTGAAATGATATACAAAAATTTATTGTATTATATGTATTATAGAAAAATTTACCTCATAACGTAGATACAATGTCTATAAAGTATTTATTTACCACTTCAGACACACATACGAAATACAACAATTATATAGTACACTAGTAAAACAAACTGTAATAAAATACAGTTGAATAAAAATACAAACATTGATATAATAAAAATCTAGGTAATATGTCTTTGCTCAGCTTAATATTTTGCTAAAGAATCTGGCTTTACAGCAATTTTCATTCAGATCTTTTGAGAGCAAGCAGCAGAACGAGTTTCAATTCAATGACTTCAATTCAAAAACTAAATAAGTCTGTTTTTGTAGCTAATAATGAAGTCCTTATAATATGCTGTAACTTAAGAGTTCTGTACATACAGATGACAAGCATAAACCTTGAAATTAGCTTTAGTATGTTGGTAGGAAAGTTAATAACTCTTTTCTACTTTCACTCAAATTACCAACAAAATCACAGAAAAGAGGTTACCACTAATCTAGCCCAACGTGGCTGGCAGCCATAAATGGAAACCAAAATGTCACAACCTTAATGACAGCGCGTCAGTAAATCTACGTGCGAACAGTTGTGCCTCATAAATAGCTATGGTAATTGGTGACAGTAATAAACTACTCTTGATTGTGATAATTTGAGTTTGGTGAAATGGAGCGGTTTTATCTGTTCCGGATTGACTGACTTTCAAAAACAAAGGGCGCCATGACAAAAATAAATACGAATCATCATCATTTATTTATTTTATTTTTCTTTCTTAGGGATAACAAACAGTATCAATTAAAAATTAACTTAAATAAACGTAATCCTAGAAGTGACCAGCCGCCCCGTTATCCACTTATTACTTGTTGTGGTGTTAGTGAGCATTTGCAACAATGTAATTCACATGAAGAGTTAAGGACAGTCGAAAATAGTATCAGTTGACAATATCAGGTCGATGGCTGTCTTATATAAAGCTGGTGAAGCAGCAATAACATTAGTATAATACAAAGTCGCTGTCTGTCTGTCCTATGTATATGCCTTAAAAACTGCGCAACGGATTTTGATGCGGGTTTTTAAAAAGATAGAGTAATACAAGAACATTAAGACACATAGATTTCCATGCGCCTTCACGGTCTAACAAAGCAACCAATTGACTTGATTTTTGGCATAGAGTTAGTGAAAGGATGGAGAGTAACATAGACTAGTTTTTGTCCTGGTAAAACATCAAATTCCCATGGAAGATTTACGGGCATATTCGTATTTTTATACGAAATTTCGTTATTACTTCACGGCCTAACAAAGCTACCAATCGACTTGATTTTCGTCAGAGCGACAGTTGTAAAGTATCATATACTCTTTTAGGTCTTGGAAATATTAAAAACGAATTTAAAGCGGTCGAAACCGCGAGGAACAGCTAATTTTTTGTTATTATAATTAGGTACTTTAAAAGCAAAATGACTTAGTAACTTACCTACCCATATTCAACATTTTTGGGTCCCCAATAGGTAATATAATAATTTGCTTCATGATCGAATAAAAATACATAATACATATGTATGTAACATATACAAAGATAATGAGAAAAAAATACTATAGCCATTGACCTGAGTAGTCAATGAAATAATCTACTTAAAAATAGAATTTATCTGTCACCTACCAACCTGAATTTTGTATCACAAGCTCTAATAATATCGTAATACTCGTAACTCACAAACGCGCGATCTGTAAAACAAAAATAACATTTCCAAGAAGCCGCATTTGAAATCCACACATTTTTAACCAATTTGTTCTACTTACATCTGCATTAAGAACAAATCTGAGTAAAAACAAGCAAGCGAAGTCACGTGTGCCCTCAGCTGCAACGTAAAACTACTCAAACGTAATGCGAAACATTAATTTTACTTAAAAACAACCACAAACTGTCGAAAAACACGATTTTTCACACTCAAAACCAAATAATCTCGCAGCGTTTCTAATCTACTTTTTTACATTGCACATTTGCCGCGTTATTTTCTACATTCTATTTTTGAATTATGTAAATAATTATGATGGAGAGCTTCTTCGAATTTGGAACAGGAACTGGCGCTTGACTCTGGCCAATGAGTATCAAATCGAAGACATTCTATTTAACCTATTTAAGGTTATTTTTCAAATTTGGAAGTCGTTATTGAATTCCTTTCCTATAATATAATGTGGAAACATTTATTTAGCCCTCCCCAGTAGCATTATCATGCATGTTATCCTAAGCAAATACCATATAAATCAAAGCAGTAAGTGTTCCTAAAATTCGTAAATTAAATACCTAAATAATCTTTTTTCTTTCCAGCCAGTAACAATTTTAACACGTTGCGAGTGTCATGGGTCAATTTCACCCAACAAATATTTCCTCTTTGACATTGTGGTATCATTGAAGCATGCATATTCAGTACGGCTCTAAGCGTGACTGCAGCCTGGGAGCTATCTATTGTAGCCCTCAGACCTGAATAATGTAAAACGTTTCGACCCTATAAACAATTTCGCGAAATAAATCCTCCGAGCGTGCAATAGTTGGTGTGCGGAGAATTGGCCATGTTACCTAGCTTACTATTGAAGGTTTACCTTGGTTCGAATTTATTTTGTTTTTAAGAGGATGAGTAGTTTATGTGTTAGGATAATGACTGAGATATTATATTCATCATAGAAAACAAACAAATCAAGCATTTGTTTATATAGATATTTTTATTATACATAGAAAGTACCTAGAACACTCGGAACAATTATTTTCAGATCGTACAAACATTCGTTCCATAGCAGGAATCGAACCCGCAACTTTTTGCGTCCAGGCGGACCATCGCCCGCTGCGGCTCATCGGTCGCCGAAAAAGTATATTATTGATAAAAATCCCCTTGTTCGGGGGAGGCATGTCCAGCGGATGTATGCTCATAGGAAGCTATGCTATTATTTATGATTTAAACTTTTTCTATTGTATTAGGATTTCCTGCCTTTAGACCAAAACGATGACTAAATGAAAACTGAGGAAGGACCAAGGAATGCTTAGAAGTCCCGTTGGCATACTCTGTTTTATAAGGTTAAAGAAACGCGTGAATATAGGTACTGATTATACTTTCTTTTATTATCAATACAAGATAATAAAAAAATCTTACAATTTACCGCAAAATAGTAAGATTTTTCATAATTTAATGTAATTAGTCTGTTTATAAACTCTCGATAAGACTTTTTTCCTTACCAAAGCCAATCCTCGTCACACGCACCGCAGTGGAATCCCAACCGATAGCATCGACAGACCGTCTCCGACACGAGCGCTGTTCTGCACTACCAGACCCGTGTACCTACTTCGTACTCGCGTACCATTGGACCTACCTATTTACATTTACGTATATACAAGTATTTATTTATAGATGTTTGGTATACAATACAATATAAAAATGCTTTATTGAACACCATATTATGCAAATCAAGAAAAAGACATTACATGCGACAAGTACAATGGGCGGCCTTATCGCTTAGGGATCTCTTCCAAGAATTACATGAATTTATGAGTATAGTATATACATAAGTCTATAATACGCCACCGTATATATATACTTATATAATAGCTACGTGTCTATTCAAAGGTTGCTAGGAAGAGATCGCTCTATTCTTTTTTTTGTGTTTTTTTCTCTGTCTTGATGTGCAAGAAAGCGTATTTGTATTGTATTGTATGATTGGTGTATTCTATGTAGATACTTCAATACATTAACTGACTAGCCTAACCGCGGCTTCGCTCTATTCTGGCATGAAAATTAGCCTATTTCGTAATATTGTAAATATTTTTTTCCTAATCTACCTCCTTGGAGGGAGGTTGGATGGTATTCAACCTAGGTTTATAGCATTATTTATAACCCTCCATGGTTTCTGGCTGACCAACAAAAATGAGTATCTGACATTAGGTCCAATGACAGATACTCATTTTTGTTGGTCAGGTTGGTCTTTTGTAAAATTAAGAAAAAAATGATTACATTGATACCTAGCAACACTACACCCGACTCGAATTACCACAGATAATTAATTAACCTGTCATTTTGTAGCCATATTGAAATATTTCCAATTCGATTTCATTGAAAACTAACAAATGAAGCCATTTATCAACCAGCTCTCGTTAGTACCGTAACTTTCATGTAATTGAAAATTTTATACTAAATGTAATTTATAATAAAATATTTCATTTTCTAATGAAGTGGCATACGAAACGACTACATATTTATGTAGATAAATACAATATTATAGTTAGTCATTATCAGTATTGGTTATCATTATCACACCGCACCGTTTAAAAATCCGTAACCCACCTCCGCGTTTGTATAATTTATATATTAATTTAGTAACTAAATGATTGGTGGTTTAAATTCATTTCAACTCATTTTAGTCGATTTTAGACATTGCTTTCTTTAAATAAATGCCCTATTCAAGCAGTTATTCATATTATCTTTTTTATATAAACAAATAATGCTGTACAATCCACACAGCATCATCTAGCTCATTGCTAAGCAGAGCTTGTGTTATGGATACTAGATGACTAATTTTCAATTAATACAATATATTACATAGATAGATTGTTTTTTATAATATATAGCAAACGACCAAAACACCCGGTAGTACAAATATCTGCAGTTCGTAGAATAAATTGTCCCGAAGCGGGAATCGAACCCTACGCAGGCGAACCTTCGCTCACCGCGCCACAGAGGTCGACAAAACTCAAGACTTCCTGTCCTCTAACTACTCAAAAATCAAGAATGCTCGCAATGTGTTAAAAAAACTGTAAAAATGTAATTGATATCATAATTTAAATCATTGATATTTTTTTTTTCATATCATTGATAAAATTAATTTAACAATAATCCCCAGTAAGTCTCCAACAATACAAATTGCGTGTCCACTTTTACCCCATAGAGGGCATAACACACGTGACATTTTCCAAAATGCACGGATTACCATTTGAAATGTGATGCGTATGCGCCGCTATTGACAGCTCTGGATTGAAACGTCAGTTCAGAAGATATTTGACATCTGTGATTATCACATCTATTACTGTACAAAGGACATCTTGACAATCAGACGAGAAGAGATTTAACCTTTGGGATGACAATTGAAACATAAAAAAATCTTTGGTACCTACAAAGCTTTTTTTATGTTTTAATATATTTCTTTTTTTAAACCTTTTGTTTGCGACGTTCTAGTGTATATTTCAAATTATATAATACCTACTCGGAGAATCACTGTCCTCATTTCTTACATGTAAACTATTTCGTAGATATTATAATATGGTGGTCAGCACCTCATTTTTATTTGTCTATGGTTCATAGACATACCTATCTATATGATTTATAATGAAAAACTTGCTTGCGTGACGCACTATGTTATAATATTTATCAAAATATTATAACATAGTGTATACCTAGGTAGGTACCATTAATTGCTATTCATATTATAAAAAAAATACCTACATTTATATATCCACCATTTAGAATCAAAGATGAATCATGACAATCTGTTAATTCCCTAATATTCACCCCAAGAAACGTGACAACTAACACTGGCCCGCGTCTTAACATTTGCACAACACAATCCCTCTACAATACACTATTGTCATTTCATTTATAGGCAATAATAAATTGTTTTATTTTTATCCGATAATAAATCGTTTTATTTCAATCCAATCATAAATTTGGGAGATTTATGCAGCAGATGGCGCTTTGTTTAATTGTATTTCAGTTGTAGTGTGCTACCATAAATTTTGAGGAGATGAAATATTTTGTCACAGTCCTGAAATATTTTTTTTTTTTTTTTATATTTGTGTATATTTTCAGTTTAAGCGAACCTTACTGATTGTTGTTGTCGTTGAATTGTGTATAATTAACAACATTTAAAGAAGCTGCCGTTCTGCAAAAGATACGTTTCGTCGTCCGAAAAATCTGAAGCAAAAACATCAAATAGATTCATTCGCTCAAACCAAACAACCACCGATTTGAAAACGATAAAACATCCACAAAACAAACGACAATCGAGCTGGAACAATAAAAGTCCGAACACGTCCCTCCCAATCCCATTCATACATAATGATATTCCCACAAAAACGAAACATGTCCCGACATGTAAGAGATTCTCTAATTAAAAATATCGGCTATATTTCAAAAACAAAAGCTCCGCACATGTTCAAAATTCGCGTGACAAAAACACATCGGCCTGTCAGTCGGCCATGTTGGATTCGAGGGCGATGACCCGCGGGTAACCTTGACCGCCGTGCCCCGATTATCCGTAAACATAGTCCTGAACGATGCAGGGTTAATTGCTGAAATAGCTTTGTGCGAATTACAACTCTATTATTTCATTAGGATAGGAGTTAGGTGAACTAGGTTTAACGACTTGGATGTCAACTACGCCTCTTCTACAATTAGTAAAACCAAACTAAATTCTGACTCATTGAGAAATGTCACTTTAAATTTAGAGAATTATTTGACATAATGTATTATAATTTTATTTTTATTTTTAATCAATTTATTATGATATTATTTTACACAAATTAAATGATAATTCATTAATAGATAATTTTATTAGAATTTTAAAAATGACAATTAACATTATAAACTTTTTTAATAACCTGATGGGCCAGTACGCAGATTGTTGTCTATGGTCGGATAGGGAAAAATCAAGTCAGTTTGTCGTCGAATGCGTAAATTATTTAAAATTAATTCCTTAAACTTTAATAATGTAAGTAATGTATGACGATGCGTTGACTTTATGTATTTTATATTCTACCCTGGAGTACAATCCCCGTGCCCTTAGCCGGCTGATTACAATTATTGGAGTTATAGGTAAGGTACGTTGAACATTTCAGTATTGTGAGCAATTTGCTTTTCTTTATCGAGCGGTGGGCGAAGGTTCATCTGCGACGCAGGAGGTTGCGGGTTCAATTCACAATTCACAATTTGGACAATGTTTGTATCTGTAGATATGTTTCTGGTCGTTGTCTATATATAAAAATATATCTGTCTATGTGATGTATTGTATAGTACCTATATCAGTCATCTAGTGAACACCCATAACACTAGCTTTGCTTAGCTTGTGGCTAGATGATGATGTGTGAATTTTCCTGCAATATTTATATATTATTTAAAAGCTTTGGGGTCCCTAGCTAAGCAGAGCTTACGTTATGGGTACTAGATGACTGATATACATAATACAATAAGTTACATAGATATGTTACTACTTTTAATTCCATAAATCAGTTCCCTTGGGATATAAATAGCCAAATAACCATACTTCATCGTTTTCATAGAAACAACGCGTGCAAGCGGCAGCAAATAATACTTAGTACTTCATTAAACAAGACCTAAGTAATGTTTCGCAGAACTAGGTCCCAAAAACAGTACATCGCCGAATTGGCAAGCGTAAGCTCGGATCGCGGTGGTCCCACGTGGAGAATTTCCCACGCCCAGCAGGGGGCAGCACTTACCTCGGCCCACGTGATGACCAAAAAGTTATGATAGCGCGATGTGCGACCTCCTCTAATGATTTAGTGGTAGAATGCGCGATTTGTCATGCCAAAAATAATAGACGTGCGAAACTTTTAAAAGTTTGAATTTAGAACGCTTTCTAGCGGGAGAGGTAGGAGGAATTTCAAAGGCAACCAAATAATAATTGTTTTGCTGGCCTAGCTGTAATAATAAAACTGAAAATAATTTCTGAGATACTAAAATACCTATTAGGAACGTCATTGGAAAACAAACACATCCTTAGCGTCATCTGAACTTTCAAAGTAGATAAGCAAGATCTTTAGTACCTAGTCAGATAGATTCAGCTCAGCTACTTGTAGCGCCATCTAGTATCGAGTAGCAAAAGATTGTAAAAATGCTTTTTGGTTTTTCATAATTTCTGACTCACTGACTCAATCTATTTTGTATTCAAATGATACATTCGATAAATTTCCATGTAATTTTTTTCTTTTAATAAATAAATACCTACCTACCATATCACAATAACCACTTAATCTAATTCTGAACGCTCTGTAAACACTGAACATTTTCACGGACAACATCGCTCTATCAAAGGGCTACTGTTTTGTTTAAAAATAGAACGAGATGCCACTAAGGACTAATATATCTCTAATAGTCTGTTGTTCCAAGTTTAAACAGATAGAACGCCGCTTGGAGCCATGTCTTTTTCTTTTTATGCGAAGAAAATGGACGGTTAAACGGGTATAGATATTTTTCCTAAATAAAAGATTTACATTAAATGTATGGTCATACGTAGACCGTGTCTCTTTCATTAGGTACGTACATATCGTTTAATGCAAATGACGATATGTAGCCGTAAATTAGATTAAGTTGGACGACAAATTACAACTTGTATTTACACCTATAAATATATATTTCCTAAAAATCAAAGCCACCAGTACAACCTGTTTATGATTACGTAAATTAGGTAAGTAAGTGGTACGTACTTATACTCTGTATATATCTATGATTTAGTATCCAAGATATTTTATGTCAACAAAGATATTTATGAATAACAATAACTAATAAATCAGCAAGGTTATCATTAAAAACTAAAACACAAACTTCAATAACGTATAATCTCACATGTGCAGAGATAATATTTAAATTTGAATTCGAAAACGATAGAGATCAATCAAATGATGATTCACATAGTTTTCAGGTAAATAAATAAATAACGCTGGACAATTCACACAGCATTATCTAGCCCCATGGTAAGCAGAGCTTGTGTTATGGGTAATAGATAACTGATATACATAATACATTACATAGATAGATATTTGCTATTATACATAAAAAACGACCAGAACACCCGGAACAAATATCTGCAGATCGTAGACACAATTGTTCCGAGGCGGGAATCGAACCTTCTGCGTCGCAGGTGGACCTTCGCCCACCGCGCCACATCGGTCGTCTATAAATATATATACATATATGTATATATTCTTTCTTTCTATGGATGAAAGCTTTCAAAACCGAATATTGTTTCGAGCTTCTGTGCTTTGCCAACCCCTTTGTATACAACAAATATCTAGGTTTTTGAATCGGAATATAAATACTTAGTATCATTACTATTAAAAGGTAATATCTAATTTTCGATCATAAAAGATCGTTTTACTATATTGCTTCACATTACAGCGAATGCCGCAAATAAATACTAACTAGTAGGTAAGTTGTAAAGGAGTAAAACCAAAGACCTGAGTTCGGTTAACGACAGTATCGAGACGAGATCGTGAGATCTGCTCTTATATAGGATTGAATTGTTCCTGTTTTTTGTGTATTTTTGCTAATTTTTACTGCATTTTTATATATGTATGTACGTTCTTAAGATAAATATAAATTTTATATATAAATTTTATATATATTTTATATATAATTATTATCTTAAATCATTACGCCACCGTCAGCTTTAATACGTACCGTACCGATCCTATCCATCCAAAGGTTGCCTGGAAGAAATCGCTTTTAGCGACAAGGCCGTCGATTGTGGCACTAGATTTAGTTAGTATTAAGATCCTTTATCATTTTTATTTTATTATTCACTGAATAGAAATTCTGCTGACTTTGAAGCAGCGTGGACATGGACTGAGTCTGGTTTATTGTACACTGCCGTACCCATAACATGCGTTAACCCCCGGGTAAGCCTGTAGTATATCGCGCAGTTCCCTGGTGTATTTTAGAAAAAAAAAATTAGTTTCTGTTCTTAAGAGCACAAACTCAAAGTAGAACTTCACTTAACACTTTGACTGCGGTTTTTTTTCGACGACTGCGATCTTTTTTTTTACCTAAAAAATTCGTGCTGCCGCTCTACACAGCGGTTGTGTTGCGCCGCACATGCGTTTAGTTTGAAAAATATTACAGCTCTGCTGAGTCACAAAGATCTGTATTTTCTTAGCCGCTGCGCTAGTGTGGATTTTCGCAGATTAGTCACTTGTAGAAAACTCATACCGTGCGTTTTCAGCACTCAAAGTGTTAAGTCTAATATTGTCTACACTATACCCATTCTACCCATTGCACTATAAAATCCATAGATTGAACTATGCGCACCGTCCTTCACGGCGCATGCTGGATGCGCCCGCGCAGCGCGGAATGCATTACGTAATTACAGTGGGAAGTCTGATCCTATCTGAGCTTTAACAATATTTGCACGCTACAAATGTTACTGCCGGTTTTAGGATTGGCAAATATCTGCTGTGCCAAACCTACTCGATTCTAGAATTGTAGATATTTTTTGTAAACATAGGATTTGTGTTTGTATTTATTTATTTTTAAAGAATATACATGATTTCTTATATTTAACACTCTATAAACCTACGGGTTTATAGAGTGTTAACCCGGTTTGACCCGAATGTTACATTCCTCGGGTTTCAATCTTATGATAAAGTGTACATAATTATGTAACTTTGTATGTAGGTACAAGCGAAATAGTTTTCATATTGTGTGCCATACCCACCTTTAGATCATAATATGACACAAATGTAAGTATGGCACTCTGTCACATTACTCATTAATTATACAAAGCTCTAAGTACCTACGCGTTATTCTGTTTAGATGGCCTATAACTGTAGTTATACAGTACAGTTATAGGCCATCTAAAAAACATGAAAAAGTGAGGTAAGTAGGTTCTTTAATTGCCAATAATGTAATAAATAAACAAATGAATGAATGCAGAATGGATTCGCCCGTACAGTGTAGGTAGATCATTGTCGCAGTGTTCGGGCATCCTCGGTCGGCGGGACCTCCCTAAGACCACCCTTTGTACTTGAATGTCACAATATGTAATGTCTTTTTGTATCGTTATCTGGTGTACAATAAAATATTTTTGTATTGTATTGATAAGCAAAACAAAAAATAATATTAGTGTTAAATACTTTGAGAAACTATCATTAGACTTAGTTCATATTGACATCGGTATCATGTCATAGGATTAACCTTATTTTTTATAGCGAATTTGATAGTTGGTTAGTCGGAAACGAAACCAAACCAAACCCATCGTTCCAAATAAATAATGCCGGACAATTCACACAGCATTATGACATTTATTTTAAGTTTTTATTTTAATTTGATTTTAATTTGATTGTATTGTTTTATGGAATATGTTTCTGAAATAAATGAGTGACTACCATGGGGCTAGATAATTATTTATTATTATTATAATAAATAATTATCTAGCCCCATGGTAAGCAGAGCTTGTGATATTACCCATAACACATATATCTAGTACCCATAACTTATGGGTACTAGATATATGTATTATGGGTACATTACATAGATAGATATTTTTTATTATACATAGAAAACGACCAGAACACCCGGAACAAATATCTGCAGATCGTGCACACAATTGTTTCGAGGCGGGAATCGAACCCGCAACCTCTTGCGTCGCAGGCGGACCTTCGTCCACCGCGCCACATCGGTCGTCAAGAGCAATCCTTAATATTTTGCTATATTATTACTGTCAGGCGCTCGCTACAACTTATGGTTGTTATTAGTGTTCATCAAGGGGGCCCACACCTCTCAATCTCTCGCCATCCTCTCTTACTCCTGCTGTCCTGGTAGATTCGTGTAGTAAATTTCGCTCATATTTTACCGCCTATTTATATTTCAGACGTAGGTCATATATACATACATATATGTATATATTACCTATCTACTATACTATATCGTATCTCTCTATCTATAGTATCTCTCGTATCTAAGTGTAGGTACAGTACCTACACAGAGTACATAGAGAATGTTCATCAAGGATGGTGCCCTGCCCACACTTCGCAATATCTTGCCATCCTCTCTTACGCCTGCCTTCCTGGTAGATTCGTGAAGTGAATTTCGCCGAGTATGATATTTTAGACGTAGATACCTACACATACAAGGCACCTTTAGATCCTCTCACAATGTGTGTTTGTTTCCATTATTTTATAAATAACTAGCCGTACAACTCCGCCCCGCAGCTTCACCCGCGTGGCAATCAATGTGTCAAATAGTTTATAAACCTTCCTCTTTAATCATCACTGTATCTTTTAAAAAACCGCAATCAAAATTTATTACGTAGTTAACAAGAATAACGCGTAAAAAGGCGGTTTTTACGCTTAAATTCGCTTTAACACGCTTTATTTGCGCTAAATTAACTAAATAATATATATTATAATGCGTAAAAATGCGTTTTTTACGTTGTTATTCGCGCTAAAATTAGTAATAACGCAGATGCATGGCAGCCTTGCTGACGTCCTCGTGAAACAAATGGAAACCAACCCATATTAGTATGCAAACCCGACTAGATTTACAGCTATGCACCGTGCAGCGTCGACTGTACCACAATGCGGAGTTATCGCACGATACATCCTACTTACGGGGCTGAGCGTACCGAGGTAGCCAGGCAGAAAGGTTTGTAAATAAACAAATAATGCGAACCTTTTAAAATAACTAACAGTATAATAATTATACCATAAAATTAGCTACTAATTTCTGCCCGCGGCTGCGCACACGTTGTTTCTATACCTATATGAAAACAGTTTTTTTAAAGGTTGTACATATCCCATGGGAACTGTTTTGATGATATGATTTTATATTACTATTCATTACAAACAAACAAACAAAAAATCAAACCTTTCCTCTTTATAATATTAGTATAGAAAATTAGCCTGTTTGATTCCAGGCTTATAGCTACATCTACGCAAAATTCAGTCCGATCCGTTCAGCAGTTTTGGCGTGAATAAGTAACAAACATCCCTCCATCCATCCAAACTTTCGCATTTATCATATTAGTGTGATGTAAATACTTTGTAATAAAATAATAACTTGCTGTAAGTTATAGGCAGCATAAATAATTTAAGTAAGTAATAAATTAGTATCACTACATAGTATAAAACAAAGTAGGCTTCCCGCTGTCTCTCTGACCCTATGTATGCTTCGATTTTTAAAACTACGCAACGGATTTTGATGCGTTTTTTTAACAGATAGCGTGATTCAACGACCGATTTTGACGACCGATGTGGCGCGGTGGGCGAAGGTCCGCCTGCGACGCATGAGGTTGCGGGTTCGATTCCCGCCTCGGAACAATTGTGTGTACGATCTGCAGATATTTGTTCCGGGTGTTCTGGTCGTTTTCTATGTATAATAAAAAATATCTATCTATGTAATATATAGTATTATGTATATCAGTTATCTAGTACCCATAACACAAGCTCTGCTTACCATGGGGCTAGATAATGCTGTGTGAATTGTCCAGCATTATTTATTTATTTATGTTTATTTATTCAAGAGGAAAGTTTGTAAACCATTTGACACCTAGATTGCCATGCGGGCTAAGCCGTGGAGCGCCGCTACTAAATATACATATATCTCCGCTACACAGTTTCTTAACTTTTGCGGTAGCCAGCCCACAATTGTACCCTATACTATAAGTTTCTGGTTTCTAATAAAAGATTTTTGTATTTGTATTTTTGTATATAAATAATACTGGACATTTCACCCAGCATCATCCAGCCCTAAATCAGTCAAAAAAAGTCGGAAAACCAGTTTCAGTGGCAGAATGTACACAAACGTGTACACAAAGCGATTTTTATATTGACCAACTGGCAAACAATCTGACAATAACAAAATTAGCATTAGCTCGCTGGACAATCATTACACCGGTTCCCATGGGTGGTATCGTGCTATCTGTGGCATGGGCCTGTCAGTCTGTACGTTTGTATACATTTGAATAACTCAATCAACTCAAGGTTTTCAGTGTACAGGGTGTTTATATATACAGGGTGCCACGGAAAGCCGAAAGGGAGTTATTCTGGACGTTTGTTTTACGTAAAAAAAATTTTAGTTTTCTTTAAATCGAGAATTTTTTTGTCCATATTCGTGCTCTTTTATGGTATCTTATATTATTAATATTGTTTTGAAATTTTATTTATTTATGTTTATTTATTCTTCTTGCACGACAGAACACTGAAAACCTTGAGTTGATTGAGTTACAATCAACTCAAGGTTTTCAGTGTACAGGGTGATTATATACAGGGTGCCACCGAAAGCCGAAAGGGAGTTATTCTGGACGTTTGTTTTACGTTATAATTTTTTTAGTTTTCTTTAAATCGAGACATTTTTTCTCCACATTCGTGCTCTTTTATGGTATCTTATATTATTAATATTGTTTTGAAATTTTATTTATTTATGTTTATTTATTCTTCTTGCACGACAGAACATTATACAAAACATTAATCTACAAAATTATTACAAAGGCGAACTTAACCCTAAAAAGAGTTCTCTTCCAGCAAACCTTATAGAAATTTCGAAGGACTTACTGATGTAGGTACTGATTTTTTGTAATGTCACACTGGTTATACTGAAAAAACAAGCAAATAACATTTGCCAAATATTTTGTATAAAGAATGAGAACACGTAAGCACGATAAAAAAGCTTTAATTGTTGCAAAAAAACCAAATTCAAAAATGGTTATTCATAATTCTATCCCCTCGGGATCCAGAATAGCCCCATTTCGCCTTACACCCTTTCCGTGGCACCCTGTTTATAATCCTACAATCTGTTACGTTTTACATAGAAGAAAACATTACTTTAGGGAATATAGACCTTGATAGAGGGTCTGGCTATAGTACCATGTGTTACGATACCTAACCATTTAAATATATTTACCCCTAGTTAATAACTCATTTTTATCGACAAGTTATCGACATAATTCTAAGAATTAGCAAGCTGAAGTGGCAGTGAGCCGGCCATATCTCACAAAGAACCGACAACCGCTGGAGTAAACGTGTTCTTGAGTGGAGACCGCGACTCGGCCACGTGGGATGACGACCTGCAAAGGCAGATGCTGGATGCGTCAAGATGAAAACAGGGCGCTATGGCGTTCATTAGGGGAGGCCTATGTCCAGCAGTGGACTGCTATAGGCTGATGATGATGATGAGGGAGTCGCTGGACCATAGGAGGTAAGTAAGTACGTTCAGCAAAAAAAACGTTATCTCTCTTGTTGAACAGAAAGCTATTGTAAAAGGAACAAATAACCGTAATAGATTCACCTGTTCGAATAAGCAATCAAAACATACAATAGCAGAATGCTTTCGCACGGTGGTCAATCGGAGACAAAGGCCATACATTGGGTATGTTGTATGTTTGTATGTTTGTGTTGTTCATTCATGTCAACAAACAGTCATGTCACGCACGTACCTTGGTTAGGGTCGGTACATATCTGACGGAAAACGCGTCGAGCGTATCATCGGTCGCGTCTATTCGGTCAAATCAGACCTGACAAATTACGCAGTAGTCAGTTCGAACGGCCGGGCCTGTACATAAAAGATCTCCGCTGATGTTACGCCTAGTCTGGATCATCATTATCATCATCAGCCTATGATAGTCCACTGCTGGACATAGGCCTCCCCAATGAGCGCCATAGCACCCTGTCTTCAGCTTGACGCATTCAGCATCTACCTGCAGTCTTTCGCAGGTCGTCATCCCACCTGGTCGGAGGGCGTCCTACACTACGTTTACTGAGTCGTGGTCTCCACTTACGAGCACGTTTGCCCCAGCGGTTGTCGGTTCTTCGTGAGATATAGCCGGCCCACTGCCACTTCAGCTTGTTAATTCTTTGAGCTATGTCGATAACCTTGGTTCTCTGTCGGATGTAATCGTTACGAATCCTAACCTTCAGAGAAACTCCGAGCATATGCGACGTATTTTCCGTCAGATATGTACCGACCCTGTGCGCTCTCTGACCGGCAAATCAGTCTAGTCATGTGGTCGCTCCACTGCACTGGTTTGATTGAGTATTTTGATGACATTTTTAGTCGATAAAAGGTATCATAAATTCGTTTCTCTCACGCAATTATGTAAATAATAATTACGCAATTGTATACTTAAATCTTTTGCAATGAATTACGAGTCCGGTCAGGGTTTGTTTGCGTGAAACCAAATTAGACAAATCTACATATATATAAATCTATGCAATAAATACCTAGTTAAGCGTGTAATCGCAAAGTCGCTTTTGCGTCAAATATAAATACAAATACAACTCGTATAAATTCTAACCTCTTTTTGTGATTGTGTGATTTGGACGGATTGGTAGGAAAAGTAGAGAAAAAAGTGACCAAAACAATGATTCCTATTTGAATATAAATAATATTATAATAAACACAAAAATTACGAAAATTTACTTACTGATTTTTTTTTTTTAAATTTTGCAAACTAGTAGAACTCGTCAGACCATTGGATCTGTAAGTACGCTAGTCTGCGGTTACTCTTAACTGTTGCTTTATAGCAACAGTTTTTTTAACATGAATGCAACATCATTTTTGACATCATACAAGGAATTTTACTAGTAACTGGTATTATTACTTCCAATAATCACACACACACACACACACACACACACACACACACTCACATACAGAAAACAAATTATTGGTTATATTCCGTTATAAATTACTTTTGTGTTAATAACCATGATAGTTTCAATTTTATAACCAAAATACCCTAGCTGAGTAGGCAAGTAAAGCGCCCAATTATATTATAGCAAAATGTCAGCTACGTCGACGGACAAATTACTTGACTGCTGCTTAGCTTAATGATTAGCGGCTTAGGGGTCATGTTCTCTGCTAATAAGGGGAAGTCCCACCGTACTCATCATCATCATCAGCCTGTTAGTTTACAGCTGGACTCCAATGAGCTCCAATGAGCGCCATAGCGCCCTGTCTTCAGCTTGACGCATCCAGCATCTACCATACTCAGGTGGTCATAGATTCTTATCTTGTTTACTTGCCTTTAGAGTACGAATTTGTACAAAAGAAACGAAACGAAACAAATGATTACTTATTTTGGAGAATTAAAATAGGCCTTGTTCGAAGGTAAACTCTTAAGAGACCGGTGTCCTCAGGGGTACCACACACACACATCCTCACACACACACACACACTCAATGGCAGCTCCTGTTGCACGGACTGTGAAACCGGTGTCCTCAGGAGCAGCCGCCAGACACAGAAAATAAGGTATCAGTGCTATCTATTAAATAAAAAGCCCATAGTTTAGTAATTATCAATTTTTTTATTTGTATTTAATTTAGTTTATTTGTAAAAGCTTTGTTTTTGTAATGAAGAGCATGACATCCTGGCACAAGTATATTTACATACTTAAAAGGATGTCCTCGCAACTGTCTAGCATGTAAAGATACTTTTTCTACAAATAAACAATTTTCTATTTCAAACGAACAATAATCATCTCTCTATTTAACTAATCAATGATAAAATCTCTTTCGTCTAGAGAAAGACCTATTTTCAACAAGAGATTTGATCATCTGCGCAAACTTCATGATCGCATCAATATCTATACTATAGATTATTACAATATCTATTATATCACTACATAATATAAAGTCGCTTCCCGCTGTATGTTTGTCCCTATGTATGCTTAGATCTTTAAGCAACTATGCAACGGATTTTGATGCGGTTTATTTAATAATAGAGTGATTCAAGAAGGTTTATAAACCATTTGAAACATAGATTTCCACGAGGGCGAAACCGCGGGCGCATCAATAAATAAATTTATATTTGTATAAAATATAAATATCTTTTCTATAGATCAATAAAATAAACTAATTAATTCTTAAAAAAAACCTCTGACCTTACCATGGTTATCCATCGGTCGTCGAGTCTCACACCCGCGCTCATAAGACCTCGACTTAAATCCTTGAAGACCAGCCATCATCATCATTTCCATCCTAAAAGTGGCTTAACCGCAGTTGCTACACCTCTTGCAAAACACCTGTTGGCACACTTGCAACATACTGGCGGAAGTCTTGGACAAGTGTACACGCATCTTAAATGTGTTGATATCTCTAGATTCTGTGCGATTTGTTTTTTAATTCTATTTAATCTATCTCAACATTCTGTGTAAGAAATAAAAAAAGAAAATACATTTATTGATTCACTGAAGTAGATACGAAAATTAAATAAATAAAAAAAAATTACGAATTCTGTGCGATTTGAATTCGATTTGAATTTTATTGTTTGAGTAACACAATTAAGATAAACAAAAGGTCGTTATTGAGTGATATCTCTAGATTCTGTGTGATTTGTTCGTGGATTCTATTTTAATTGTTTGAAAGATCCAAATGTGGCACAATTTAGATATAACAAAACTGAATTGTAACTCATGTCATTATTTAGTGATATCTCTAGATTCAGTGCGATTTTTTTGTATTCGACTTAAAAGGTTTGAGTTATCCAACAGTAGTGGCACAATTTGTATAAAACAAAACTGCATTGTGACTTATGTCGTTATTGTTTTAAAATAACTGGTAAACATTTGCGATTAAAAAACATTGATCCATCTTGCAGGTTATTGTTTTGTTTCTGGCGGCATTAGATTGTTTATATTGCATCTTGAAATGCTATTTTGCCTTGGTTTGCAAACAATAAAGGTGGTTGGTTCTCGATAATGCCGGTGTTGTGAGCAATAATCAGTTTTTACTTATTGCTGAATTCTGACTTAAATAAGGCTTGGGACATTAAGGAAGCTGGACGTCATAATAGGTACAGGAAGACCATTGTTCGATAATTTGATTTATTTATATTGTTCTGACTAGTGATTTGTGTTTCTTAAGGTGGTATATCTAGTAGCAGGCACGGAAAAACAACATTTTAAAACATTTAAGTGTTTTTTGGGGGTTCGTCCTAAGAGTGGGTTAAAAGTGTGCAAGTCTTAACACTTTGACTGCGATCTTTTTTTAACTTAAAAAAATCGTGCTGCCACTCTACACAGCGGTTGTGTTGCGCCGCACATGCGTTTCGTTCGAAAAATATTACGGCTGTGCTGAGTCACACAGATCTGTATTTTCTCAGCCGGTGCGCAAGTGTGGATTTACGCATATTAGTCACTTGTAGAAAACACATACCGTGTGATTTCAGCAGTCAAAGTGTTAAGTCTTTGAAGTCAATTGGATTAACTGTTTATTTTGTGGATTAAATTACTGAAGTAAACAATATTAGTAACTAAATAAAAGATTAAATATGGAAACTAAAGTGTGTGCGTTCCTTTGGCTGTGTTTCTGCGTGTATGGGACTTTGCAGCTGATACCTTTACGTAAGTTGTTTCCAATTAAATTATGAAATACTAGCTTCTGCCCACGGCTTCGCTTGCGCTTAGCGAGTAGCCTAGTTGCCAGGATATCGTCTACCTCCCATATATAACATAGGCCTCAATGAGTTACGACGTTAAACTTATAAGGGTTTAATGCTTTATTATTGTTATGAGTAAGTTATAGTCATAATAGTCATTTATTAGTAACTAGCTGCGCCCCGCGGCTTCGCTTGCTTGAAAATCTATGTGTTAAGGGTGTATACATTCCTCTTGAATCCCTCTATTTATTAAATAAAACTACATCAAAATCCGTTGCGTAGTTTTAAAGATCTAAGCATACTTAGGGACAGACAGACAGTGGGAAACGACTTTGTTTTATACTATGTAGTGATAAATCATTACAAGTCATGGTGGCTTAAGAATTCTAAGACTATCGCCATCTGATAACACTATCACCAATGATGCTGTGTGGATTGTCCAGCATTATTTATTTATTTATTCATCTATTCCAGCGGACTACATCCACCCCTGCGCAGAACTGAGCGACGAATGCTTCACGCAGGCCACCCTGGACGCTATCCCCGGGATCGTTAAGGGGATCCCGGAAGCAGGGATACCAGCACTGGATCCCCTGGTGCTGGACCGGAACGTCAGCATAGTTCTGCCAGGGAACTTGCAGATGACGTTCCATAATGCGAAGTTGACAGGCTTGAGCAGCTGTGTGCCGGATAAAGTCTCGTAAGTAGATCTGACGAACGATTTGCCGGCCTCTGTGGCGCGGTGGGCGGAGGTCCGCCTGCGACGCAGGAGGTTGCGGCTTCGATTTGTCTCTGGACAATTGTGTGTACGATCTGCAGATATTTGTTATTGGTGGTCGTTTTCTATGTATACCTAACAAAAAATATCTATCTATGTATATGAATATAATGTATTATTGATATAGGTAAGTCATCTAGTACCCATAACACAAGCTCTTAGCTTAGGGCTAGAAGATGCTTTGTGGATTGACCAGCATTATTTATAATCTTCTGAGGCCAAATTATGCTAAATAATCGCTTTACTATGACAATGGTAGCGTTGCAGAAGTAAATCGTCTATATATATGAAAAAAACTCTAGATAGTGCATGCCGATAGTGCAATAGCAATAGACGCTCCACGCCATTTATTTGAAACCGCCCTCAGAAAATTCTTCCTTTTCGATTAGAGTCTATTATGGAAAATAAGATTCTTACCAAACTCGCGAATGTTGCATTACCAAGCCCTTGATAATGCAACATTCTCCTTAATAACCCACTAATTTGAATGTTATATTTGAATAATGAAAATAATTGCTGAGGTAATAAGTTTAAAACTTATTACCTCAATAAAATGGCGTAAATCTGAATAATTTGTACGACTTTGTAATATACATACATATTTAAAGCCAAGAGAACGGACTACAGAGCTACCCATTCTTATCGCAAATTACTTCGCAAAAAGGAGGAGGTTCTACATTTCGGCTGTATGTTTTTCTTATGTATCTATGTCCATTGATTACTCCGTCTGTAATGGACCGATAAAAAAAATTATAGAGAATAATCCCATGTACAAATTATTCCCTAGAGAAAATTATAAATAGTATAAAGTATGACTTGTCTAAGTGCTTATTTTGGAAGCCACTAAAGAAGAAGCCACAGAAGAAATAATATTTTTAATTTGAATTTGATTTAACTTAAAAAACTGTGTAAATACTTAGTAATTTGAAGTTGGTTCAAGTTTTTTTAAACTTATGGTTACATAGGGACAGACAAACTTTGAAAATTTAATTATAATTAATAATTTACGTAATACAACAAACTTAATATTTGCATGCCTGCCTAATTTTAAGGTAGAACATAATTGAAATATTTAATATAAGATCTACAACTGTAACCTACATTATATGTTGAAGCAAATACATAAATAATGCTGGACAATTCCCACAGCATTATCTAGCCCCATGGTTAGCAGAGCTTGTGTTATGGGTACTAGATAACTGATATACATAATACAATACATTACATAGATCGATATTTTTTATTAAACATGGAAAGCGACCAGAACACCCGGAACAAATATCTGCAGATCGTACACATAGTTGTCCCGAGGCGGGAATCAAAACCGCAACCTTCTGCGTCGCAGGCGGACCTTCGCCCACCGCGCCACATCGGTCAAATAAATAAATATTTATCTTTTAGATTTTAAGTGTAAATAGTGTATGGTAACCTCCAGGTCCCGCCGTGAGATCCGCACGTTCATCTTCGACATGCACTGCAACTTCACCATCCGAGGAGTGTACAGTCTGCTGGGGAGGCTGCTGCTCTTCAACCTGGACACGGAAGGCAGCGCCAAGGTCAAGATCTGTAAGTCATCATCATCATCAGCCTATGTTAGTCCAAAGCTGGACATAGGCCTCCCCCAATAAACACGTTTACCCCAGCGGTTGTCGGTTCTTCGCGAGATATGGCCGCCCCACTGCCACTTCAGCTTGCTAATTCTTAGAGCTATGTCGACAAATTTGGTGGATAGAATTTTAAGTAGCATCGTGAAACTATAAGCAAGATCAATAATCGTCTTATAGAAGAGGTCTGGGCTTCTACTCGTATATGCTGAAAGCTGGCCAATGAGACTGTCTGTCTGTCTGTCTGTCAGGCTTTTGAAGCATCCAGTGAACCCGACTTCACCGTCCTTTTTTATAGATAGATCATTGATTATGTTAGCCCGGAGTGCTCCACTGCAGGGGACCAGCAAAATGGCTTACTACAAAATATCAGATTATCTCTAGAGTCTAGTCTAGATGATAAAAAGCTAAGGACGAGTTTTTCTCCAACTTGAAAACTACCTAACAAGGTAATTTGTAAGTAAATCATTGTCCGCTTGTGGTAAATTGTTTTTCTATTCTATTCTAAACTGCTGAGATGATGATGATAATGATGTTGTATCTCCTGGCTAATGATTATGCGGTTTTAATGATTTCTATGGCTGCAAAAAGCCTGGGTTTTACTAAATACTCAGACTTTGAACCGACCGGTGGCTAATTATTTGAATTGTCGTGAATAACTGCAAACAGTCGGTTTTGCTTATTATTCGTCTATGCTTAGTAGAGATACCTTACTTATTATGTAATGATAATAATGTACCTATTAAATGCTTTAACAATAGAGGAAAAAAGGCTGAGGGATAGTCATTCGTCAATTTTCTTGATTTTGTAACCTAAAATGAATCTATGTGAGCTGAGAGTTGACAAGCATTTGGAGGGGTTGTTTCTACTAATGCTGTGTGGATTTATTCCACACAGCATTATCTAGCCCCAAGCTTAGCAGAGTTTGTGTTATGAGCACTAGATAACTGATTTACATTAAATAATATATAATAGATAAATACTAAATAGATAAATGTATATTTAAAAAAAACTACCTACGTAATCAGAAGAAAAATATCTACCTATATCTAAATATGTAGAACAACCGAAACAAACATCAGCAGATCTTAGAAACATTTGTCCCGAGGTGGGTCGCAGGCAGACCTTCGGCCGCGGTGCCACAGAGGTCGTTTCTTATTATTTGATTGTTAGTAACATTTACAAGAAATCTTGCCAAAATATAAATGTGAAAACTAGCCAAGTTCGTTAAAATAGTGGCTTCTTTCATTACTTAACGACTCTGTGGCGCGATGGGCGAAGGTCTGCGACGCAGGAGGTTGCGGGTTTGATTCCCCACTCGGGACAATTGTATTACGATCTGCATATATCTCCTGGTGTTCTGGTCGTTATTCTATGTATATTAAAAATATCTATCAATGTAATGTATTTAATTATATCAATCATCTATCTAGTGCACACTGTACATATAACACATACTCTGCTAAACTTTGGGCTAGATTTTGATGCGTGGATGGTCCAGTGCATTATTTATTTAATTGATAAATCTGAAGTTGTTAAATATCTTGTCCGATGACGAACAGGGAACCAGCACATCCGCCTGGAGGTGGTAGAGCGAGTGGTACGCAACGCCGCCGGTGAGGGACACTACAAGATCAACTCCTACAAGTACAAAGCGGACTACGGAACCAGTCTCAAGCTGAACCTCACCAATCTCATCAGAGGGAACCCTAGAATCAGTGAGTATGAATCAAATATCAAAGTGTTTAATTTCCTGCCTTACAGGATTTTCTTTGGGCAGTCTCAGGTCAGGGTTCCAGTTTGTAGTTTTACCCCCCTGAAATCCACCCTAAGGGGGAAAACTGGAAGATGAAGGAAGATGCACATTGGTGCATCTTCCTTCATCAGGATGAGATAGCATACCTACATGTAACCCTCGCCTGCCGACGAGTTCCCTTCGTTGACTCGTTTAACCTTAATGTGATTTTCACGTAGCCCCTTTTTTAACTGACTTCAAAAAACAGGATGAGATAGCATACCTACATGTAACCTTCGCCTGCCGACGAGTTCCCTTCGTTGACTCGTTTAACCTTAAAGTGATTTTCACGTAGCCCCTTTTTTAACCGACTTCAAAAAACAAGAATGTCAATTCGACTGTATTTTTTTATATTTGCTACAGTAGAACTTTCGACTGGGTGAACAGTGTTCATTTTCTGAATATTGTAAAATTAAATAAAATTAAAAATTAATTAATTAATTTCCCAGGTGCTCAGATCCTCAACGTGCTGAACTCGGACGCGCAGACGTTCGCCAGCGAGTTCGGAGGCCCCATCCTCGACTACGCCATCGACTACGCCATGAACGTCACGCAGCGGTTCTTCGACGCGTACACCTACGACCAGATATCACACGTGCCGTTGACTGACGAGTTCTTTGAGAAGGAATAAATTTAGGAAGTTAAGGGTTAAGGGGATTCTATAAGTTTTTAAGGAGTTACTAACTGAACTACAAGAAGGAGCTGGCGTGGCAGACGTGTGGCGTAAGAATTGACCCCGCCAACTAAACCTCTAGAAGTCGTAAGAGTAGAATATAGGATCCTAACAAATGCAGAGCAGTAACTTCCTTCTGTGTTTTTTTATAACACTTTTTCTACGATCACATATCCGTCTACTAAGCGTAGTGATTATGACAAAACCCCCCTTGTGGGGGGTTACGATCAATTCAATTATTTCTCACACAATCCTGAAGTGGAAAAATGACAACCAAATATATTTAAGTACTAATTTACCGAGTAAAATGTAAGTTTCTAACTTCTTATACTCGTTCATTGAATGGGGTTTTTGAGTAAATTTTGTGTCTGACCCTATTTTATTGGAGTAGAAGAGCTTTTCTGTGATCGAGTACATGGTTTCGTAGGAAAGTATTGGACCCAACTTGTTTATTTAGTTAGGTCCAATACTTTTCTAGAAAACAATGTGAAATTGTGTGTGTGTGTGTGTGTGTGTAAAATTGTGTAGGTATTATTTTTATATAAATAAAGGTCATAAGGTATGTAAAATAGTAATTACAGCTTTAAACAAACAAACATCTGTTTTATTTAGTAAATTTGTTAATACCAATTATGTTTAATTACCGGAGTCGGTGCATTTAAGAATATTTACCTACTTACGAAAATATTAGTAGTCAAATAACGTCGAAATTCTACTTAAAACCGTCTCAGGCCAAGGCCAAATTTAACTGTTCTGTGTGATCCTTGACAAGATGATTTGTTGTTTACATAATATCTTAAATATATATTAGGAAACTCGTTTATTTGTTTTTAGAGCGAACCTTTGTCCGTGGCAGTGGCGTAAAAATAGACCCCTCCATCTCAGCCCGTGCGTTTTATATCAAACCAGCTGTGGAATTACGCTAAAACCCACCAATAGTTTACATTTCATAGCCATTTCAATGGCCTTGAAAGCCCTTTTAATGGCCATCACCACAATTGCAAATTCTGGCTATTTAAAGTGTTTCAAATGTAAATTTTTAGGATGGTTGGTTTTAGCGCTGGTCTGTGTCAAAACTTACAAACGTCTCCCTCTCAGCTTTGGAATCACAAGTAAAGCAACAAGCAGCACCTAGTCTAATATCTCGACTCCTAATAGTTCCCCACCCTCTTACAAAAACTGATCATTAGTGCGTTCACAAAAACCCCGGGTTTTTGTACCCCGGGTCACGCGAGCAATTTATCTTCGGTGCACTTTCGCACCCCATTGCTTCGGCGCATACCGCCGCCTTGTCGGAAGTGTCTGTCGTCGTGTCCCGGATTATGTGGAAGAAAAAATATGTCAGACGTTTTGGTTCGTAAGTATCTTGTCTATGAAAAGTCGCTTTCAAACCAAGCTGGGGAATAATTATATTTATTCCTTGAAATAGGTACTTTCTAGTAGATAAGGCAAAGAGACGAGAAAAAACTAAATCATCGCCTTTGTGAAAGATGTATTTAGAAAAAAAACGCAATGTTTAGCAAAACGCGACTGCGCTATCAACAACCAACCCTTTCATTCACGTCAAAATACATATTTCTGAGAACAGTTTCAATACATGCTTGACTTGGTGGTCTCGGGACGAATTTGAGTACCTAGAGTTAAAACTAGTTTTTTTTACAAAAATTCAAAATTAACTTTAAATTCTGAATATTGATGTACTTAGGTACTGTTTTTTTATTCATTTTACGGGATAAATAGCAATCCCTCGGGAATAAAATCGATCATCGAAACCGGACAATAACTGTCGAAGACATCGAGTAAACATTGAAACTTACATAAAAAAAACATACAGCAGAAAATAACCTTTTTTTCGTTGGTTGAAATTAGATTTTAGCATTGGATAGACCGCAATAATGCGCTGACATTTATGGTAACTAAGAGTGGCAAACTTAATTGAAATTGATATCGGAACTTTTAACATAAGAGAGAGAATTATTTTATTTTTTGTTAATAGACGAGCAGCTTCTGGCTGATGTATTAATTATTTAAATAGAGATCTTACTTTTCTATGGTCTGAAATAAATGATTTATATTATATATATTAACGATTTGACGACCAATTTGGCGCGGTGGGCGAAGGTCCGCCTGCGACGCGGGAGGTTACGGTTTCGATTCCCGCCTCGGAACAATTGTGTGTACGCTCTGCAAATATTCGTTCCGGGTGTTCTGGTCGTTTTCTATGTATAATAAAAAATATCTATCTATGTAATGTATTGCATTATGTATATCAGTTATCTAGTAGTAGTAGCTTTATTTATTTTTTTATTAACATACGCTCTAAACACACAAACGTAGAAATAAATAAATATTTCAGATACAGATAATTTGGTCCATGGTATAGTGGTAGGCGGAACGCAAACCCATCCGACATTGCATTGCATCTCTGGCGCAAGGGCTTTAGCAATGAGTTGTTGTTGTTGCCCTACTAAGCGCAATTCTCGATAGATAGTGCGACATTTATATTGTATGATACATTGCAAAATATCTCCAAGATCTATTGCTATTGCTATAATATAAGAAAATAGGTACATCATCCACTCGAAGGGTAGACGACATTGGAACAGCCTAGAATGTCGCAGAGAGTCGATTGATGGAGTTTCAAGACCGCTATTGAGCGTAGTATACGAGAGACCTATGTCCATCAGTGGACGTGTGTGGACTGTTATGAGGTACCTACAGTCATCTGCCTAAATTTTATGGTGTTACTTTAGGTAGATAGGTACTTTCTTTACAGCTAACGCTAAGGCTAAGTCTCTACGCTAAGGCAACCCTACCCTAATCGTTTTCGAGTAAAAAATAAGAAATGGTTACGAAATACGAATACAAATAAAGGTAGATACAGGTAGAATAATCTAGCTATCAGCAACTTTACAACTAAAAAATTAATCTTAAAAAAACTCGGAGCAAATGGCGTAAAAATAGAAACCTTCAACCCATAATGGATGAATTAAAAATGCATCGGCAAAGTTCTGACTGCGCTGTGAGCCAAACGTAAGGCGCTCTATGCACACAAAGAGAATTTGTTAAAAATTAAGTAAGGTATAAATTGTTTTTATTTTGCCAAATAAAGTAAGTACCTGAGTAGGTACAGTCATCATCAAATTGATATGAGCGTCTAAGAGTGCCTAGTCAAAATGATCTGAAAAACATAAGAGCAATTTGATATACACAGTTCGAATCATCATATTGTTGTAAGCACTCAAGGTGTTCAAAATATCTTACTAATCATCATCATCATCATCATCAGCCCATATTAGTCCACTGCTGGTCATAGGCCTCCCCCAATGAGCGCCATAGCGCCCTGTCTTCAGCTTGACGCATCCAGCATCTACCTGCAGTCTTTCGCAGGTCGTCATCCCACCTGGTCGGAGGGCGTCCTACACTACGTTTACCGAGTCGTGGTATCCACTCAAGAACACGTTTGCCCCAGCGGCCGTCGGTTCTTCGCGAGATATGGCCGGCCCAATGCCACTTCAGCTTGCTCATTCTCAGAGCTATGTCGATAACTTTGGTACTAATCATTTACTTCTTACTAATCATTGTTTCATATTTATATGAGATTAAAGTTAATTATAGCTATTAATAAAAAAAATACTTTTGAGTTAGTACAATACATTTTAATGTCAGTGTGAAACGTCCCTTAAACCGCCATGGTATAGATTACCCATTACCATTAGTAATTAGCGAATGCTGCAGGAGATAGCCAGATCAATGGACTGGCTAATGGCTATGGATAATTCAGATGATCGCTTCCCTAGCTTCTGCTAATTATGAATTAATAATGTCTCCCAGCTGATTTCGGCTACGGTGACTCCGCGACTGGACGCGCATTTAAAGGGGGTATATTTATTTTGTTATATTCCAATTATGTTATATGTCCCAATTATGTTATATTCTCATTGGGTATAGTTTGATTTTTAGGCCTGCCATGCGTAGTTTTGCTCAAAAATAATACTTTTCAAACTCGTTAATTTCATGAACCAGTTACTTACACGATATGTTATTTACTAATAATATTTTAGGAAATTTCAGTGTCCAAATACTTATATTAAGAAAATATTTATGTACGCCTTCCATCAAGATAACTTGTGAGAGGTTTTCTTAATTTCCCTTTCAGCATCAGTTTCGAAGCTAAAAATATTATGAAAATACTGATATATTATTAAAAATAATAATAAATAACAAAAAATAACAACCTCTGTTCCCCAGTCTTAAATGATATCCCATAAGTTTTCGACGATTATTGACGAAATAAAGTAACTGATGAGTCTTTTCTTGGTTTCGTGGCTGAGTCGGTTAGAGTTAAAACTCACAAAGGGTAGAATGGAAATGCTCTACATTTCCGTTCTACCCTTTGTGAGTTTTAGTGGGTTTTAGTCCCGCAGAAATCGAAAGTTTTTTGGATATTACATAAATACTTTATTATATTATAGGTACTTTATTTTGTATGTATAGATTTATCATTAAATTGAGGCACTTCTTATCTGGTAATCATATTGGTTCCCACGATACGGGCCCAGGTATGGTAAGTAGAGAGAAATCATTTACAAAAGTGCTAATGATTCCCAAACTAGTTGGGAATCATTAGCACTTTTGTAAATGATTTCTCTCTACTTACCATACCAATTCTGCATTTACTTTAGTTATGTTTAAATGTAGTAATAAACATATTTTTCATTTTTTTTATTTCTTAGAGATAACCCCGAGTAGAGCACTCTATGCCTCCAATACTCAACTACTCGATATTAAATCAAAAATAAGTTGTTCCCTAGCTTATTACAACCGTTTTACGACAAAACTGTATTCCAATTTTAAAATTCCATTATTCACAGTTAGGCAACATTCGAAATCCAATTCGTTTCTGTCATATTCACCACGCGAGCACGCGACCGTCTGAAAACTTTGATTATATCTACCTTGTTTGGTTACCTACAAAATGCGATCACAAATCTATCTTTTACTGTTTTAAAATTAAACTGAGAAATTCAGTTCATTTGTAAACAAATGTAGCTTAAGTTTGTCTGTTTGTAAAATCATATCCAAAATATTTTCAAAAACGTAGCGATGTAATAACCCGGCAAAAAAGGCCGAAATTTCAAAATGCACTCTATAAACACTAATGCCATAAAGATATTTATAAAAGAAATGTGTATAACATGTGCATAACTATTTACAATAAATTACCGGAAGAACTAAAAGAATTAAATGGAAATGTATTTAGGAAAAAGTTAAGAGGATGGCTACTTGAAAAATGTTTTTATACTGTGAACGAATATACTCTATATATATATACATATATATATAGAGATTTAAATTGTTACTTATAATGACTAATATAATTAATTTAATATATAATTATAATAATATGACTCGCATAACATTTGCGCGCCTGCATGCAGGCTGAATACATTTACTAAATTCGTTATAAGATCTGACATTGTATAATTTTGTATTCTTGCAAATAAACGATTTGATTTGATTTGATTATAAGTATTATATTCACGTAGACGGCTTTTCTCTGAAGGATAAGATTCGTAACGAAAACATCCGACAGAGAACCAAAGTTAGGTATCGACATATGTAGCTCTAAGAATTAGCATGCTGAGATGGCAGTGGGCCGGCCATATCTCACGAAGAACCGACGGCCGCTGGGGCAAACGTGTTCTTGAGTGGAGATTACGACTCGGTAAACGTAGTGTAGGACGCCCTCCGACCAGGTGGGATGCCGACCTGCGAAAGACTGCAGGTAGATGCTGGATGCGTCAAGCTGAAGACAGGAGAGGCCTATGTCCAGCAGTGGATTATCATAGGCTGATGATGATGAGACGGTTTTACCTTTGAATTTGTATGTGGCCCGAAATCTAGATGGATTTGTGATTTTTAAATGTAAGAACCATAAATATGTATAATGAAATCGGTAAAGCCTTTCTCAAGTTATAGCGTGACCGAGAAATAGGGGTAACTTTTATATTTATTGCTAGAATATACCTACACACAAGCCTTACTAAGAATCTCGCAATTATAAGAAATAGTAAGTTCCAAACTTAGTTTAAAACTCTTCAGGGGCCTTCATTACAACGTCGGTGGCATTTTGACTTGCCTAAAGTGCGCCCCTACATTTACCCATAACTTGGGTAGGTAAGTCACCAAAGAGCGCACCAGAGGGTTGACAATAAACACCCTTTAAATAAGGCATTGCCCTGCGAGGGCTTACGCACTTTAATAACAAATGCCATGTTGAGTAAAATGCAATGTTGAGTATTGGAGGCATAGAGTGCTCTAAGAATTAGCAAGATGAAGTCGCAGTGGGCCGGCCATATCTCGCGAAGAACCGACAACCGCTGGGGCAAACGTGCTCTTGAGTGAAGACCACGACTCGGTAAACGTAGTGTACGACGCCTTCCGACCAGGTGGGATAACGACGTGCAAAAGACTGCAGGTAGATGCTGGATGCGGCAAGCTGAAGACAGGGCACTATAGCGCTCATTGGGAGAGACCTGTCCAGCAGTGGAATAATATAGGCTGATGATGATGACGACGCAAGTAGACAAAACGACCCATTTCTTTTTCTACCCTTACGAGTTTTCTAGGCCAAAATGGCAATTGAACGAGTAGTAGACAAATTGCTGAAGCCACTAAAGGTTTTTCTTGAGACGAATACTAACCTACTATAAGTTGCGTACATGAACATTGTGATTGAAAATGACAGTGTCACTGCTCCTCTTATATCATCTTTGATGTAAATTAGTATATCAGTATGAAAGACGTCGGCGGTCATTTTCAGTCCCAATATTTTTATTTATTTTGTTTAAAAATTTGATTGCACTCCAAAGGTACAAGGGTGGGCTTAATGCCGAGTCATTTTCTACCTGCCGACCAGCGAAACACATGTTTACTTTTCTACACAACTTATACATTGAATATCGCGAGGCATCCTCGATAAATGTCTTCAGATCTAGAGTCTATAACTATTTTTTTTCGCAAGAATAATTCGGTACGTAACGTACGTACGTAATAATTATATATTAATTATTTATATAGGTATATATAAATAATTAATATACTCTATTCTGACGACCGATGTGGCGCGGTGGGCGAATGTCCGCCTGCGACGCAGGAGGTTGCGGGTTCGATTCCCGCCTTGGAACAATTGTGTGTACGATCTGCAGATATTTGTTCCAGGTGTTCTGGTCGTTTTCTATGTATAATAAAAAATATCTATCTATGTAATGTATTGTATTATGTATACCAATTATCTAGTACCCATAACACAAGCTCTGCTTACCATGGGGCTAGATAATGCTGTGTGAATTGTCCAGCATTATTTATTTATTTATTATTTATTATATATATTACTGTTTAAGTATAATATAAGTAGCTTAGTATCATTATGAGTAGTATATTTTATTATCTCTATTATATGGCACTACCTACCCAACTGTTGTCCACACTACCTAAAGGTTAGCAGGTAGAGAATGCTATCTAGCATTATGCTCGCCTATGTACAACTTTTTGTGCAATAAAGTATATTCTATTCTATCTATACATTATGTCGTATGCCTTACAAATACAGGGTGTATTGGGACAGACATAATGTTTGGGGAGATGAGGGGGTTATGGACTTCATTTATACGGTAAAATCAATGTCCTTAGTGTTAGGTAACATTGAGGAAGTTAAGATATTGAGTCTATCGAAGAAATGTAGTGTAGCCCACCCCAACCTCCCAAAAAATGAAGTCGGTAGCAATAAAAAACAACCTGTATATTTCATCATCATCATCAGCCTGTGATAGGCCACTGCTGAACATAGGCCTCCCCCAATAAGTGCCATAGCGCTCTATAGCTTGTCGCATCCAGCATCTGCCCGCAGTCATTCGCAGGTCGTTATCCCACCTGGCCGGAGGGTGTCCTACTCTACGTTTGCAGAGTTGCGGTCTCCACTCAAGAACACTTATAATTGTATATGTAGCCTGTATATTTGCATACACTTATTCCCGCAGTTTGCTGACGTGGAAAGTATCAACCAGGATAAAATGAGCAAGAATAAGTCTCGCACATGGAGAAAGGTAATCCTTTCAGCAAACATTCAATAACTCTAGGTACATTTGCTAAAAATCGTTCTAAATTGATAGTTTGATTGGTACATAGACACTTATAGTACCTATGCTTTTTTTTTAACAAAAAATACTCAGTAAATATATTATGGTTCATAGATGACTGATATATTTAAAGCAATACATAACATAGATATATATCTTTTATTATACATAGGTACTTAATCGATATATGATGTGAATGAATTTATGATGTTAAAATGTAATGTTTAATGTATTTTTATTATTATAATTATGATGTATGTAGTTTTTACATACATATTGCATTAAGTATAATATGTGACCTGTAACCAGAAGTTATCAATAAATGAATTATGAACTACTTACATAAAAAAAACCTAGAACACCCGGAACAAATATTCGCAAATCGTACTAGTACCTATTATGTAATGTGGCTAGTCTACCTGGTATTTTTAGCCAGCAAAGATGAAACATATCTTTTACGCCATCTAAAATGGTCCACCCTAAGAAAAAACATAAATAATTTAAGTCATAACAAAATCGTCACGTAATGAAAAACACGTTTCTCCGCGTTATTTTAGTAACGGGCACGTGGGTTACGTGATACGGTTTTTTACAGGTATCGGTTTTTAGGGAACCGGTAAAAAATCACGGATGCACCATGATACATCTTTCGTTTTGCGCAAGCGATATGTCATCACTGCTGAAGGTTCCCAAACTTTTATATTCTTATAACATCTGGCCGCGGTTTCTTACGCGCTTTTACTTTAAAAAAAAACTTAAATAAAATGAAACTTAATAAACTTGAAAACTCTTGAATTAACTTTACAAAGTAGAGACATTAACAAAAAAGCATTTAAACAAGGTACTTATGTTTAAATTTACACAAAATAGCGACAGCAACAATATCATTTAAACTACTATGTTTCATGTATATCAATGCAAAAGTGTGCAAATAGGCCCTATGTTTGTTTCAAGTTTAATAAAGATCTGTTCAGCCGTTTAGGCGTGAAAAGGTTATAGACAGACAGACAGAATTACGTATAATTAACATTACCATGGATATTATGGAACGGAAAAGACGCTACCTCTACCTTCCTACCCTACTGCGAAAAAACTGGACTTTTTATTAGTTTTTATGATATTATGCAGATAAGTAGATACATATCCTACCACCCCCTTTTCATGCCAGGATAAGCAGACGCACAGCACAATACCCCCCCTACTTGGTGGATATACCGTCCACTCGCACTAAGCAGTTTTCCTTCACCTTCATCATTCGGCTGGGGTTTGGGGCTGCTGTCAATTTAAACCTGGATCTCATCAAGACAAAAGTAAATAGATATCTTATTTCATTTATTAAACACACAACACACATTACAATGCTATCTAAAATAATCATAAAAAAGTAGTTTTAATCTACTTACATTGTACCGTAAAGATATGTGTGTAAAGTAAAGTAAAGTAAAGTAAATATTTATTGCATCAAATACATGTAAATAGGGTACATAGGTGGTGTATGTTTAAATAAGACACAATGTATTTCTACCTTTGTGGCGTGTAAAATCTGGTTACAATAATTGTCACTTAATTTAAATTAAATTTGCACATACTTAGTAAATAAATCGAATATAATAATTAATAAATTTATATAAAACTGTGTAATAATGAAAAGCTAGAGATGTCATTTGCTTAAATCTAAAAAATGTAGCTTAGCTTCCAAAGTGGCTTTTATCTTTCTCCGAAACAGTGTGAGAGGTAGTTCTCTCAGTGATTTTGGCAGTTTATTGTAAATAGAAGGGACCATGTAGAAGATACTGTATCGTGTACCTATCTATATTATATAAATCTTCACTTTACATAAGGTAAGATGTGGTCAGTTGAAAGTCTATTGATGGACTATAAAAAAAACACAAGTTGGCATCGAAAATATAATCAGGCAATACATTACCAACAGCACATAAAGTAAAAACACTAATCAATGGATTTTATCGCATTATTTCCAATTAAAGACCATTTACACATAACGAGGTAGTGCCAGATTATCTCACATTTTGATGCTGGATACGAGTATAGGTATCTATAAATTGTGTTTATTTTACATTACCTCTAAAAAAACACTGGATGTAAAAAGTTTGAGACCCTTTTCTAAAATCTCAAATCTCTACTCCAAACTGACAAGTCTTCAAGCTTGTAAAATCATCCTTCATTCGACGCTTCGCGACAATTTACCACCCCCATGTTTTGTCTTCATCCACAGCAACCAGTCGGAAGAGACGTGAAAGACTCACAGATGTTATGACATCATAGACCTTAATATAATGGTTATGAACGTTGAAAACCAACTTAAAAGACCCAAGAAATTGTGAGGTTGTGTTCTTCTGAGTAGATCAGGACAATTTGGTCTCTTGATTGATGGGTATTCTAAGGGGTGTAATGTGTCATTTCCGATTTTAGGGAAGTTTTTAAGTTTTTCGAGATGGAGAATGATTTTTACGTTGTTTTCTATTAGGGTGGCGTAATCTGAATTAGAATTTTTGAAATTTATACCTATGTTTGAAGTTGCACCCCTAAGTGAGTCCTGCCAAGCTTATTTAATTTTTTTTTTTTTTTTTTTTGCGTAACTTCTGTTTATGTACATAAAACATAAATAAATAATGCTGGACACACACACACAGCATTATCTAGCCCCATGGTAAGCAGAGCTTGTATTATGGGTACTAGATAACTGATATACATGATACTATATATTACATAGATAGATATTTTTTATTATACATAGAAAACGACCAGAACACCCGGAACAAATATCTGCAGATCGTACACACAATTGTTCCGAGGCGGGAATCGAACCCGCAACCTCCTGCGTCGCAGGCGGACCTTCGCCCACAGCGCCACATCGGTCGTCATAATGATTCGGTTTTCCGTAGTAAACAAAATACCTTATTTCTAAATGTTATTACTCCGTTGACAAATTTTAAAGGATAAATCTAATATAGCTTTTGGCTACCTGAATTAATAAGTGACATATGTACCTAGCTACCGAGCTATTTATGTACCTAATTAATTTGATTCTTGTGTAGTTGTATAAATTATCCAAATTGTACAAATATATAATAGGTACCTACTATGTTTCTAGCTATAAATATACTAGTTACTATTATTATAATTAAAAAGAAGTTGCAAACCTGCGCCTTTATGTTTACATAACCAAAAATTATCTACACCTCTAAGGTAAAATTATGTAAAAATGTATGTATATGCAATAAATTAACATGAATACTTGTGTAGGTACCTACAACGTCTGACCAGTATCAATTTTTTTTGCAGATGAGGATAATGAAGGATTTGATTGGATTAATTTGAAGGAAGGATATATATATACTAATAGTCTCTGATTAAGTTAAAGAAAACTTGTTAGGATAGATGCAAAAACATCGGAAGTATCTACCACATTCCAGGGCGTTCTGTGATGATGAATGCGCCCAAACCAAATCTACCAATCGGCAGTTTGTAACTGTCATCGTGATGAATAGCCGATGCGCCGAGTTGGAAAATCATGCGTTGATTTATACGGAGCTAAAATATGTGCTAATGAGCATCTTTGGAAGGTGCCTGCCGACTGAATCCGGGTGAGCCGCTTGCAAGATGGGTTGACGTTATCGTCACAACAGTCACAGCACTTGGGCTAATGCCACACTACAAAAAGCTCTCTTACTAATAAATGTAGAACATTTATTTTTATTTTAAAGTTTAATTTTTTTTATTAGTATTTTAATTTGTGATTTGTGTAAAATCTTTATTATTAGTGATTTGTGTTGTGTGCTGCACTCAGCACCCTGGCGCCGCTGAAAACCAGCGCTGCGCTGCACTGGCATATGCCAATGTAGCATTTAATGCTGAGCCGGTAGCCTTTCTGTGTTCTCGTATTTTAATTCTTTTATTCGTTCCTAATTTGTTATCTTTATTATTATTAGTTCTTAGGTTTTATTATTTTATATGAAACACAAATAAAAAAAATCTATTTCTATTATTAAATGAGTATATTCATTCAAACAATTACATCCATGATAAGAGTTTAAGCATAGGTAGTTTAAATTACTTACACGGTCAAAAAAAACTAAAGGCCTGTACCGCCCCTGAAAGTGTGGTCCTTCATTTTTATTAGTACACCCTTAGTGGCCACACTGCGAGCGATGCGCCTAGCAAAGTTCCTGTCACTGCCTGATCAGTCACTAACTTAGAATTAAATAAGGTCACTAAACGAGTTCTTTGGCTCGATTATCAAGCGATATTTTTATATTTATCATCAAACTGGCTGCACCCCACGGCTGCGCTTGCGTGGAAATATATGTGTTAAATGGTTTATAAACCTTCTTGAATCACTCTATCTATTAAAAAAACCCCATCAAAATCCGTTGGGTTTGAGTAGTTTTATATATATAGATCTAAGCATACATAGGGACAGACCAGCAGCGGGAAGTGACTTTGTTTTATACCTACTATATAATATAAATCATTTGATATTTGGATTCGAAAAGTTTAGGTCAAAAACGAAAGGAGGCCTGCCTAGCAGTGGCAGATCTCAGGTTGATGTGCTGCTGATGAAGCTCTACTCTACTGAAAATGATCTAATAGTAACGCAGAGAAAGTGACCAGATGCAAACTAAAATTAACTCTAACTATGTACACTCTTTTTTCTGTGAACAAGGCTCAGAGTCGGCAACTCTGCATCTACCTCGGAAGTAGGGTAGTTTAGAACCTTTAACAAGGAAAATAACTAAGTCATAATTGGTATTTCATTTAATTGTTAGCAGGTAGTATCTATTAGGTAGGTTCTTACAAATATGCCAAATATTAGCAACCATTCATTGAAATGACATGAAATCAATTAAAATGTTGCCGATTATATTTGTAAAATACTTTTTTTATTTTTATTTTTGTTTATATGGAAGACAGACATTACATAGACATTATAAAGAGTTACAAATAATGATTTACATAGACCAGTGAAGTATCCACTATTAACAAATATAAACATAAAACTAGGGAACAGATCAATAGAGTTTTAATATAACTTAAACTAAACTAAGTCAGCTATTGGCGGCAGCATTGGCTGCAATGCTTCTACGAAATGAGACAAGGGTTGAGTTGAAAATATCAATTTCATTGAAATATTTATAATAATTATTGCAAGCTCTGTTCAGAAATATGTTCTGCCTATAATTAGTTCTAGAGGTTGGAGTCCAAAAAGTTTTCTTTTTTCTAGATGAAGGCTGTGGGCAATACAAATAAATATTTTCAAGTGACAACTTGAAGTCAATTTGATTATTTAGTAATTTACGTACTAATAAGTACATAAATTTAGTAATTTATGTACTTATTACACAGTTTCGTTAATACAATTTCTGAATACGAAGAATATAAACCAACTTCGTTGCTTTTGTATCAAATTTTATTTACTTATGAACAGCATCTCTTACTCTACTTGGGCCAGAACTGCATTATGGAACAGCATCTATTATTATCATCACTTGAACACAACATGTCCATATATTTTATGTTATGTGATTTGTGATTGAGTATGTAAATTTTTATGTAATTTTTTGTATGAGTCCTGCGCTCGAAATAAACAATTTTTATTTTTTTTATATTGGTGCCGCTACCTTACGTACCTTATCTACCAAGTTAACAAAATATATCACACCACAATTTACGATACGTATTCGGAATTAGAAAAAATAAACATATAGCTATAATTTGTACATCTGGCATTATACTAAATAAGAGCAAATACATTTTGTAATCCATATAATCCATAGCATAATGTATTACGGCTACAGATGTAATTACCAAAAAAGGTGAAACGGATATCACGAATGTCAATGTTGCCACTCGAAATTTCAGACCCCATTGTGGTCTAAGCGGGGTGCGCGTACGCATTGCGAATAAGCTATACAACACTCTCAGATACAAGCAGGAACTTAAAACTAACAACGATATAAAGAAGACAAGACGCATATTAACGTAAAGTATATCATAACGATCGTTGTCATTATTTTTATCATATGCTGTGCAGCCACATATATCAAACACCAAGAAAATCAAAGGAAGACTCCAAGCTACAATGTTGAATTTTATAATCTTCCTAGTTATTTTCATTTTAAATACTACAACAAGGTCCATGTAGATTGTTATAGCCGTGATGCATATCCAACAGTAGCACACATGTTCAAAATAATTTAAAAGGGCATAATAGAGGCAGGACAATTCTGGTTCGTCAAATTCATCATCAAAATCATTATTATTTTCGCTTGGACAAGCGAATAAGTAAGATGAACGGTAAACCACTTCCGATAGTAAATGGCTGAGAAATATTTGCACTTTCACATAATTTCTGAAAGCGCGCCACTTCGGTATACAAATCCAAGCTAGGAAACCGACTATCAGCGAGATCACAGTAAGACTCATTGATATAATATTAATTATATCAGATATATGTTTAAGTGAATTATCTTCATCAAACCAATCTACGTCTTCGTATTCCGTATGCTCTGTCACATTTGTATCATCTGTATGGTTCGTTCCGTTCATTTTTTATCCTAGATTCTCACGATTGTATCAAAATGGAATCACAACACTACGGTCGAATGTTAAGTTTGGTACGCCGAAATGGTACGTGAAACCGCCACTTCTAGTTATTCACTAAATCAGACTAAAACATTTTATACTATATTTATCTTACTAGGTTTTGCACGCGGAGTCGCGTGCGCTCTTTCCGAATAAAAAATTGCAAAAATAAACATACATATGAACACACTCCATAATAATGAACACGTGTTCAATTGTTTATTAGGTACTATGGAGCTACTCTACGTACCCCCTCTACTATTTTAACATAGATTTCACACCACATATTTTCGGTTAGTCTTTTGAATCAGAAAAAATAAACATGTCGCTATAATTTGTACATCAGGCATTATATTAACTAAGATCATATAAATAATGCTATCAAAATAATCTACAGCACAATCTATTGCCGTAGCAGACGTAATTATAAAAAAAGGTGTAAGAGATATGACGAAAGTCAATGTTGCCACTCGAATTTTCAGACCCCATTGTGGTCTATGCGGCGTGCGCGTACGCATTGCGAGTCAGCTATACAACACTCTCAGATAGAAACAGGAACATAAAACTAACAATGATAAGAAGAAAAATATACGCGTAATAATTAAACGCTTATAACCATCTATTTCGATATCCTCATAATATATATCTGATTTGCAACAACATATATCAAACACCAACAAAAATAAAGGAAGACCCCAAGCAACAACGTTGCATTTCATCATCTTCCTAGTTATCTTCATTTTAAATACTACAAGGTCCATGTAGATTGTAATAGACGTGATGCATATCCAACAGTAGAACACACGTTCAAAATAATTCAAAAAAGCATAATAAGGACAGACTTCTATGCCTTCAAATAGCGTACCGTTATAATCATCACTTTCTTTCGTGAATAAGATCTCTGAAAGATAAAGGCCTCCCATTAATAAACCGCAGAGAAATGTTTGCACTTTCACATAATTCTTGAAACAGCGCCATTTCGGTATACAAATCCATGCTAGAACAGCAGCTATGAGTGAGATCATGAAAATACTTGTTGAAATAATATTAAATATATCAGATATTTCACAAATATCACAGTAAGTAAATAATTGATTAATTGTCGATATTTTCCGAGTTAAAGTCTGTCACATTTGCATCATCAGTACGGTACGTTCCTATCATATTTCATACGGGTTTCTCACAATATTATCGAAATAAAAGCACAAAATACTCTTTGATTCGGTGAAACAACCACTGGTAGTTATTAACTAAACCAGACACATACCTAGGTAATCTGTATTTAGGTATTTACAAGATTTTGCCCGCCGCACAGTGGTACGGTTTGAGAGCTTCCCTTTCATAGGAATTTATTTTTTTAAATATTTATTTTTGCTTCATTAAAGGGTCAAATATGATTGAAATCGACATAAAACCGAATAATTTAATTGTTTTAACCTATTATACTGCTCAAAAACCATAAAAAGTGAACTTGAACATTTTAAATGTATGAAAACGAAAATGTTTTTCAAAATATCTCATTACTGTTATGAGCTGTTGAGCTATAATGTATTAAATATTGTTAATGGGGCTAAAGTAATCCCATATGACCTTTGACCTTAACCCCCCGCGTCCCCCTGTAAGAGATATACGGTTAGTAAAATTGCAATATTTGACGAGTAAAAATTAAGATTTTTTGCTTCTGTAAAGTGTCAAATATGATTGATATTGATATAAAACCGAATAATTTAATAGTTTTACCCTATTCCACTACTAAAAAATCATAAAAAGTGAACGTGAAAATTTTCAATGTATGAAAACGAAAACGTCTTTCAAAATATCTCAATACTGTTAAGAGCTGTTGAGCTACAACTTATTGAGTATTATTACTGGGGCTAAAGTGATCCCATATGACCTTTGACCTTGACCCCCTACTTTCCCCTACAAGAGATAAGGTTAGTAAAAATTGCAATATATGACGAGTTTATTTATTTTTTGTCAAATATGATTGAAATTGAATTATAACTGGATAATTTAAATGCGTTAACCTATTATATTACTAAAAAACCATAACAAGTGAACTTGGAACGTTTTTAATGTATGAAAACGAAAATTTCTTTCAATAGATACGGTTTCAATAATTATACTACTACACCTACCTATTTAGTTTAAAAATAATCCGGAGTTACTTCATTACGTTAACAATTACCTACTTTACTTTGCCTTACTACCTGACCACCTGACCCATAATTCATAATCCTGGTCACTGTTCAATCATCAGGTTATCAGGTAGTCACCAGGTTACCTGCTACCTAGTTATTGGTAATGAGTGAAAAATTGTTAAAACAGAAGGTTTGGTTGATAATATTTATTAGCACAAAAATGTTATGAATTACTTCTATACCTATATTTATGTACAAGGACTTAGTGAGATAGTATGTATTAAAATATAAACCAGCTAAAAGTATCTGCAATCGCATTGTCAAGTACCTACGTATATTAGGTTATCACACGGATAATAAAATTGATAATCTTAATAATATCAAATCAAATAATAAATACATGACAAAATACAATAATTAAAAATTTCAACAATTTCAAAAGTGTCTGTATGATATAAACACGTTTTTAATAATATTTTATTTCCTGACACATGAAATAAAATATTACAATTTTAATAACATGGAAATCAATGAAAAATGACATTACAAAGTAAAATAACATAAAAAGAGTTAACCAAAACTGCTCAAAAATATGTTGAACTTTATCCCTGGTATTATATGCCATCAAGTGTACATAAGTTACTTATGCATGGAGCAGATATTGTTGAGCATAATAACTTCATACCCATTGGTAAACTCTCTGAGGAGGTGAAGCCTCCTCAGAGAGTTTACCAATGGGTTTACCGAGGCTCGAAACAAAGATTTTAAAAATTTCCGTTGTTTTCATTCCCGGAAAATGAGTAGGATTGCTACAAATGAGGATGTGATTCATAATTTGATGATTTCATCTGATCCATATTTGTCAAGTTTTAGACCTAAGATAAGTAAACATTCTCATATGCCTTTGACAGAAGAAGCAAAAGAATTAGTTGCATTAACCTCCAGTGCCGATAAAGAAAATATTGAATTCATAGATGTAGGATCCCTAACTGACTGAACCCTGTTAAACTGCAGCCCTGCTAAAAATATTTCGAGTATAGTAGTATAATTATTGAAACCGTATCTATTAGACAGGTATTAACAGTAGTGAGATATTTTGAAAGACATTTTCGTTTTCATACATTAAAAACGTTCAAGTTCACTTGTTATGGTTTTTTAGTAGTAGAATAGGTTAACACATTTAAATTATCCAGTTATAATTCAATTTCAATCATATTTGACAAAAAATTAATAAACTCGTCATATATTGCAATTTTTACTAACCGTATCTCTTGCAGGGGAAAGTAGGGGGTCAAGGTCAAAGGTCATATGGGATCACTTTAGCCCCAGTAATAATACTCAATAAGTTGTAGCTCAACAGCTCTTAACAGTATTGAGATATTTTGAAAGACATTTTCGTTTTCATACATTGAAAATTTTCACGTTAACTTTTTATGATTTTTTAGTAGTGGAATAGGGTAAAACTATTAAATTATTCGGTTTTATGTCAATATCAATCATATTTGACACTTTACAGAAGCAAAAAATCTTAATTATTACTCGTCAAATATTGCAATTTTACTAACCGTATATCTCTTACAGGGGGACGCGGGGGGTTAAGGTCAAAGGTCATATGGGATCACTTTAGCCCCAGTAACAATATTTAATACATTATAGCTCAACAGCTCTTAACAGTAATGAGATATTTTGAAAAACATTTTCGTTTTCATACATTTAAAATGTTCAAGTTCACTTTTTATGGTTTTTGAGCAGTATAATAGGTTAAAACAATTAAATTATTCGGTTTTATGTCGATTTCAATCATATTTGACCCTTTAATAAAGCAAAAATAAATATTTAAAAAAATAAAATCCTATGAAAGGGAAGCTCTCAAACCGTACCACTGTGCGCCGTGCCGCTTGAAATTCGCTCTCTACCTTACAATACGCGCTCGTTTCGAATAAAAAGTGGTAGGTATATTTATTATTTCAATGTTTATAAATAAAAAATTACTCCTTTATCACAAACAGAAAACGCTAGATAACTATAAAGACAAATCAGCAGTTATATATAAATTTATTCCACGATGGGAACCGAACCTGGAATTTAAAGTCGGGCTACGTGCCATGTAGGTTATTTATAATTAATTAATTGTACCCTGAATTTTATATGGTTAAATTTCAATAGGACGAATATAATGAGGTAGGTACTCGATAAGGCTTATTAGGTAAAACAAAATCTGTATTTACCTAACTAGTTAACGTTTTTTTGGTGATGTCTGGCTGAATCAGATATTTTGATAAGGCATCAATTTACATATTATAGTAGTTGTACTTAGATAGGTAATTTATTTTTTAACTTAAAACATAAGTTAGTACCACCTACACTAAACTACCCAGGTAATTTCCAAACTTCTTAGTCGAAGGGAATAAAATGGCTGACTTGGCTCTTCTCGTGATCTCAAAACTTCTTGCATAATGTTAACATTTATGTAAATAAATAATATAAATATAAATAATGCTGGACAATTCACACAGCATTATCGAGCCCCATGGTAAGCAGAGCTTGTGTTATGGGTACTAGATAACTGATATACATAATACAATACATTACATAGATAGATATTTTTTATTATACATAGAAAACGACCAGAACACCCGGAACAATTATCTGCAGATCGTACACACAATTGTTCCGAGGCGGGAATCGAACCCGCGACCTCCTGCGTCGCAGGCGGACCTTCGCCCACCGCGCCACATCGGTCGTCAAATGTCAATAAAATTATGTATATTTTAGATCGGATTAAGATAAATAAAACACAGCAATATTTTCAGTTTCATAAAATTTATTTAACATCAACTACGTCATATTATTAATTTCCTTAGAAAATAAATAATAAAGTAACAGGAATTATGAAAAGACAAAATAAACATATTCTTTCATAGATACATACACTTAATCTCTTGTAGTTCTCTCAATTATAGATAGTAGATACGATTAATGATAACGTAACTTTTTCTATTGACAATTATACACAAATAATACTAAATATTGGGGTAAGTGACCTCTCGCGTCGAGTTAACATAACTTATATCTACACGCTCCCAATAACATAGCGCTTTGTATTCTCTTCACGGGTATGATATACATATACCAGCGTTTATTTACACATTTTTAACGACTTTTCGGGAAGTTTGAAAGAAGAAGTGGGAAGTAAAATACCCGTAAGAGTTATATTTTAATGTGTTCATATGACGTAAGTAGAAAATACCTTGGCGCTCAGATATTTTTATGAAAGTGGCACCGACGAGACTCAACATCGACAATAGTCTTGCTTATAAGGGGCAGTTCCTTAATCTCAACTAATATTTCGAAGACGTTTTCTATAGGCTACATTTTTGGATCCAAGATTTAAAAATACACGGATTTCCAAATGATATACGATTCGAAAGCACCCTGAAAACAATACGGCAAAAAATATAATCATATCCAGTTGCCCAATCAGAACCAGAGTCCTCAAATGTCCAAAATGGTCCACAGCCCTGCAGCTCGTCGTTAATATGGAAATCTTTTGAGAGAAGCTCTTCAGCCGCTGTCATAATAGAGACAGACAAATATCTAAATCAGGGATTCCCAAAGTGGTCGATATCGACCCCTTGGGGTCGATATCGGTTTCCTAGGGGTCGACATAAACGAAAACTGATTTTGGGGGTCGACGAGGTCTTAAAATCGACCCCTATTAAATTAACGCAAGTTCTTATTTAAAACTTTCAAGATAGGTAGGTACTGTATTGTTTATGTTGATTTACGTGTACTAAGAATAATTAATATTTTTGTAGGAAATAGCATTGTTGTAGTAATGTAAAGTCTCAAGTTCGTACAAGATGAAAAACTCGGAAAGTCAGTGTGGACAAGTTTGTGCAAGATAATGAGTTCGAGCGTACGTCTTTCAGGCGCGCTTTGACTTGCTCTCTATTTGACGCTCACGCGATTTAACACGAACGAATTCATGATCAAGTTGAAGTCCAAACATGTGCCTGATATTTTACTATTTCACGAGCTTGCACTTAGGTTGAAAGTTCATTTGCGTTTTGAAATTCGTTGGAGCTTGAACGATAATAACTCATATAAGTACTCATTTATTTCAAGAGATTTTTTTTATTACCATCAGCACAGACAAAGAGCTTAAGCAGAAGTTCAACCAAGGCTATAAGAAGTTCTGGTTGCAACGCAACATTGAAACACAGTATCCTACATTGTGGAACATTGCTGAAAAATACCTTATCGCTTTTCCATCATCATACCTAGTTGAAAAAAGCTTCAGTGTGGTAACAAACATTTTGACGAAACAACGATACCGTTTGAAAATCAACGAACGTGGAGATTTAAGGCTGCAACTCACCAATATTGAACCGGATGTAGCTAGATTGGTAGATAGTCACCAGGTTCATCCATCACACTGAATGTTTTATTTTCTCTTTGCGAATTAATACTTTTTTAAATATAATTTTTTGAACTGATGGATGTACCAACACCAACTGTGAGAATGTCAAGAAAATGCTTGTTTGAAGGCCCTAAAAGAAGACTATCCAGAAAATGTCTTTTCGAAAGTAATGTTGATGATACACCTAAAAGGAAACTTTTGAAAATCACTGCATCAGCTTTAGTAAAGAAAAACAGAGCACAGAAGTCCCGAATTAGTAGACTGCAATTAAAATCTCAAAGGAAACAGTCTATAGAAACTGCCAATTTTCGTACACAGTTTTCAAAAAGAATTGCAGTAATGCAACTGCGAAAGAAAAATGAAAAAAAGAAGTGGACAAGTGAGGAAAAAAGTGTTTGTCTTTCCTTATTTTATAAATCACCAGCCACATATAATTTTTTAAGGCGCCAAGGTGTAGTCCTTGCTGCACCATCGACAATAAGAATGTGGTTGGCGAAATCAAATTGTTTGCCGGGCATGTGCTCTGATGTATTTAAAAATATAGAAAAGCGCTTTGAACATGCTTCGATAAAAGAAAAGGCATGTGTAATTTGCTTTGATGAAATGTCAATAATGTCCAATTTAGAATATTCCAAGAAATATGATTTCATTGAGGGTTTCGAAGATTTGGGTGGAAATCACCGTACTAAAAATGTTGCTAAATATTGCCTGGTATTTCTTATCAGAGGTTTGTATGCGCAGTGGAAGTTACCAGTTGCATACTTCTTATCAAATACAAATGTGAAAGCGGAAAATCTGGAACTCTTACTCAAAGCTTTAATAAATAAACTGTTTGACAGTGGGGTTTTGCCGAAAGCTGTGGTCTGTGACCAGGCATCAACAAACCAAAAAGTTTATAAAAGACTGGGGGTAACATCCGATTCGCCATTCTTCTATACTAATGATCGAAAAATAGTTGCTCTGTATGATGTCCCCCACCTAATAAAGAATATAAGAAATAATTTTCTAACTAATGACTATGTGAATGGTGATGAGAAAATGTCATTTCAAGACATTAAAAAAACATATGCTATTGACAAAGCTTCAAATGTAAGCAGGGCGCTTACAAAATTGACTGAACGCCATATAAACCCAAACTCCTTCCAAAAAATGTCGGTAAGCCTCGCAACACAGATTTTTAGCAATTCTGTTGCAGCTGCTATTCGAACTGCTAAAGCCACAAACCAGTTAAAGAGCGATACAGCCATAGCCACTGCCAAGTTTGTCCAAATTGTGAACCATATGTTTGACGCCCTTAATAGTAAAAACAGATATAGCAAAAATCCATACAAACATGCGCTGTCAAAAAATTCTACCTTTGCAACAGGAGCTATAATTGATGCAAAAAATATATTTAAAAATTTCATATAAAAATAACAAAGATGGACAAAAAAAAGAGATATTAACCCGGCCACCATCATTCAACGGGGTTGTTCATACTTGTGAGGCAATTCTCCAATTATTTAATGAAGAATGCTCTGATCCAAAAATTACTTACATAATAACCCAAAAACTAAACCAAGATGTAATTGAAAATTTATTTGCCCGGTTTAGACAAAAAGGAGGATCCAACAGAAATCCAACCGCAAAATTGCTTCGCACAATATTTAGAAGCAATCTCGTTAATTCATTTATTCGCCTTCCAACTAATAAGAATTGCGAGGATGATGAAGGAGAATATCTGGAACCAGTGATAGATGTACCGTCTCGCGTAATAGATAATTCTGTTGAAACATCAAATGTTTTTTCCTCGCCTTCGTCAATGGTGGAAGCCACTGCAATTTTTTGTGATGATAGTGCTGAAAAAATTCAACCGATAGTGCTGAAGAAATGGCAGTAGCTTCAACTTCGACCATTAGTACTGGCACTGGAAATAAAGTCACATTAGAAAAATGTTCCTTAGCTTATTTTGCTGGCTATCTTGCCAAGTTTTGCACGAACAAATACAAATGCGAGACCTGTACTGCCAATCTATTTCAAGAAATTAATCTTGAAGATAAAAATCAAATATTAATATTAAATAAAGCCTATGATTGTAGCAGGACCGTGAACCTGAAAATGCCCAGTAATAATTTATTAAAACTTATGCAGTTGGCTATTGACTGTTTTAATGTGCATTTCAATGATAATAAACACAATAAAAAAATGAAGCTGCGGTTATTTCATACAATAGTAAACCATGTGAAGTGTGAGTCACCGGAATTGCTAACGATCAGCTGCCAAAACCATTTACTGTGCATTATTGACCACATGATTTTGGTGAAGATTAACTTCTATTGTAAAAGTAATAAATATAGCAATTTGGAACATAGTAAATTAAGTGGTAATGTTAACCCTAAATTAAGGATATTGCAAAATAAATGATAAGTACATAAGTATTATATTAATTTGTTTTTTATTTAATAACCCATGATATTTTTGAAATAGGTAGGGTAGGCACATTTCAGGTCATACTTTGTTGTATTGTATAGATCTTGGATCATTTAAAAAAAAAATCTAGTCAAGGCTCATCTGAACGACCATCACTAAATGAGTGTCAAGGATTGACCTGAAACTTGGCTTAACCCATTTAAGCCCACTGTCCTAGAACTGGGCCAGATTTTCAACCACCTTCATTCTTTTACTATTCTGTGTTACGGTTTGTTAAAAAACCAATTGGCATTGCTAAATAGTGTAACTTTATGATACAAGCGACCTCATTGTCAGTTGCTGGATAAAAGTGGATGAAATCGACGATTGTTTTACATAGTGGAGCAAATAAGTAGTCAGATTTTGTCAGATATTTCATATAATTCAGCCGGAAATATAAGGATTTCCATGAGTTCTTGAGTTGGGCCAATGGGCTGATTGCTACATATTTTTTATTTACTTGCTGGTTTTATAATTTCTCATATCATAAGCAATGGCTAAGCGATCTTTTCATGCTGTAAATGGATGAAGTGGTTGAGGAAGATATCAAAAATATTTTAGTTGGAGATGATGATCAGGATTGACTTGTATTTCTGCAACAATGAAGTTGCTGCCAGCACCACCGATAAGAAATACACCCACTTGCTGATTGGCTAATCAAGAAATTTATCCCTTGGGGTGAAATTTCCTTCATGAGCTTCTTTCAGTATATTTTAGTTGGTGGTCAGGTCAGGTATTCGGACGTCACCCAGCCAAGCAGTTCATAAGAAGCAAACCAATCCGATTGGTACAAAAACTGGTTGATTGCAAGTGCTGATGGTTATTGTTACGCTTTCGATGTTTATTGTGGAAAATCAACAGGTAGAACTAGTAACGAGCCTTTAGAGACAATCCATTCGTTTTCCAAAATAACAATAAAGTAATGGGAGAAGTTCACCTGGCTGACCACTGACCAGTCTATTGCTGTATATAGGTCAGCAATACGAGGCAAAAAATGGTGGTAGGTTTTATTCACCTACATGGTAGATATGGCTGTAGCTAATGCATGGCGTCTCCATATCATGTCCACAGAAAATATAATAGACCAGTTCCAGCCAGTTTCGTTGAGATACAGCCTGATTCTATAGGTATTTGATGGCTGCAGGTTCTAAAAGACCAGATGGAAAACGGTGTAAAACTTCTGCAATGGTCCATATTATAAGTATTAATGGAGTTGGGGACTTCCCCAAAAAATAAAAAGCCAGTTACAACAATCGAATGCCATAAAAAAGCTCTTTGGCAATGCATCAAAACATTGTGCATTGTAAGAAAATGCTTTGAAAAATACCACACTTCAGCCCATAGTCCCTGTTTAAGGACGGTGTTTTTTTTATTAGAATAATGTTTTTTTTAAATATTTTTTGTACAATCTATCTGTCTAGCCTCTAATTAATACGAAAATCATGTTTTTATTAAAATTCTATAATTAGTTTGTATTTGGGTCCAAATGGGTTAAGTAAATTATGTATGATATTATTTGATATTATTTCCGACACAATGTAAATTGTTTGAGAAATTAATGAAATGTAGAAGCAGAAACTAGCCTTGCCCCCGTGGTACCTGAGATAAAAAGAAATACCTTTCCCATGCATGACAAACTATAATATCCATGTCAATTCATACAAAATGAACGACAATGCCGAGCTGCCGATGATGCTGTCCTGTCGTATTGTACCTCCTACCTGGCTACCTATCCTCAGTGGTCTGTGAGGATAGACGCATGATATAAACTGTCTGCTATCCTCAAGCTATTAAAGTTTTGTTCTAAGCGCCATCTAGTTTAAAAACGAAGTAATACTTTGCATGCTACCTTTCGTTCATTGACTACGCCATCTGTCAACAGGTACATAAACATTATTGTTTTATCCGATCAAACATAAAGGATAAATCATTTGTTACGATCACATTTTTCACACCTAAAAATAAAAATAAAAAATTTGGTGTGCCTTAACACAGAAATAATCTAGATTTTTTGGCTCTAAGTGCTGAGAGGGAAATTTTACGGCTATGCGACAGCGCCATCTGGGACTAGCCGTAAAATTTGAGCTTTTTCTGAGTCACGTTTTCGTGTGCGAGATTGGAAGTCTTTTTATATTACTGGTCCCTGCTAGTACCTACATAGGCAGGATACTTTCGTTCGTCTCACTGTAAGTAGGTAGGAATAGGTAGATAATTTATCATCCATGAACCTTAAGAGCATGGGTTTGCAATTATAGCTACCTAGATATAGACATGCCATAATGCATTAGTTAAACCCTAAATAAATGTAAAGGAACAGCCCCACCAGATCGATATTCAAATCAATTTCCGGGGCCGCAGTATGTTAAACACAGCGCCATCTAAAGACGCTCGTGTGGCACTACGTTCTCATCTTAGATCGATCGCTTCTTGTATGGTTCGGGTAATCGCCGAGGCGGCGCTGTTGCACGACCTATATAAGAAGGTACAAAATGGCGCTGGCCCTCTCTTTTCCGCTCCATACCAAACCGAATCTTGTTACGCAAACGTCATTGTCTGAATAAAACTTCTTTCTGTTATAGCTGGCTGGCTTTGATTCCCTGCAATTTTACAAATCCATCATTGTCAAACGCTCAGAAGATGCAATTTTTCAAGAGCAAAATTAAGGGAGAAGCCGAGCGTTTGATACAGCATCTTCCCATCAGCACGGATAACTACGCAACCTGTTGGCAATCTTAAACCACAGGTTCAACAATAAAAGGCACATCTTTACGTCGTACATCAGCACATTCTACGATTTGGGCAATATACCGCAGCAGTCGTTCGCAGCAATCAAACAACTGCATGACGTCACATTAGAGAGTCTCCACGCCATCAAGAACCTAGGTATCGACATCAAGTCCTGGGACCCTCTTCTTGTTTACATATTGTCCCAAAAGCTAGATAACGAGTCCTATGCCGAGTACATAGAATCCTTGAAGAATTCGCGGGAGCTACCGGTACTTCAAGATTTTATGGACTTTCTAGAGAAAAAGTTCACCACACTAGAATCATCATCACAGCGACGACAAGATGGACCGCCTAAAACAGCATACATCTTATTCTAAAAGCCATAGAAATAAACCTAATTATAACGAAGGTAAAAGGTACAGCGAGCAAGACATTGCGAAATCAATGCACGTATAAGCAAGTAGGTGTCCTCAATGCTATTCTGATCATAGATTAGCTAAATGCTAGAAGCTAAATATACAATATATGTATCTTTATGAATTGTAGCCTATGTGTTATTCTGATATGTAAGCTATATCATTGTGAAGTTTCATCAAAATCCATTGAGTAGTTTTTTCGTGAAAGAGCAACAAACATACTTAAAAACATCCTCACAAAATTTCGCGTTTACAATATTAGTAGGACTCTTATTTACGGAGACGGCTTTAACCTTTGATTTTGTATGTGACCCGATATCTAGATGGTATTTGTGATCGTAGTTGTTTTAAATGTTTTTAAACTTACGCGATCTGAACACATAATAATAATAAGTATTGATACAACTGGTATTTATCGCGTTTATTTACCCGACGTTTCAACAGGTTTACACAATGTCGTGGTCACGGGATGACTCAAAACAGTCAAAAAAGTCTCAAAAAAGTCTGTTGACACGTCAGGAAAAAAGATAAATAAACGCGATAAATATCCGTAGTTGTTTTGTTTATTGAGTTGCAAATAAATATATTCTATTCAATTCTTTAAGTGTGTTATCTCATCATCATCATCATCTGCCTATGTTAGTCCGCAGCTGGAAATAGGCCTCCCCCAACGAGCGCCATAGCGCGCTGTCTTCAGCTTGACGCATACAGCATCTACCTGCAGTCTTTCGCAGGTCGTCACCCCACCTGGTCGGTGGGCGTCCTACGTTATGTGCGTATTTATGTTATCTAGGAGTAGTATATATTAGTAGTGTTAGTAGTCTCCTCTGGCGGTGGTGCTAGCGGTACCAGGAGGGGGTCCTTCGGGCGGCGGGGGCGTCGGGTCGGGGGCGCGCGGGGGGCGGCGCTGCGCGGGCGCCCCCGTCCCCGCCGGCCGCGGAGCACCTCCGGAGGCGAGTCTACGGCTTCTGGTGGGTCTAGCAGTGAGCCTGGAACATAGAGAAGGTTTTATTCATTATGTGTAGGATATTTTTTGGCGATTGTCTTTTGAATTTTATAAAATTACCCGGATGGATATTACAAATCCAGTTGTTCAGTATACGAAAAACAAAAGTATATAGTAGTGTATAGTATAAAACAAAGTCGCTTCCCTCTATCTGTCTATCCCTATATATTATGCTTATTAGCCCTATGTATCTTTAAAACTACGCAAAGGATTTTGATGCGGTTTTTTTAAATTCGATAAAGTAATTCAAGAGGAATTTTTATATGCCATTTGATACATAGATTTCCACGCGAGCGAAGCCGCGGGGCGCAGCTAGGTTATAAATATAACCTCTGTATTATCACCGTGAATATATTGGATTCTAAAGCTATTATTCCACAGAATCCTCTTTCAGTAGACTATTTCAGGTAATTTATTATATATCTTCTTACACTATAATAACCCGCGTACTTATAGACTGGGATTGAGAGTAACGACAATATCCCATGTGCCTGCTCAGTTCGAATCTGATTTGAGTGAGACCGCATGACAGATGACATCTTTTTCAATCCCATTAATTAAGTAATTTATTGGACTTTGCCTACCAGCAGCTACTTAGGCTTACCAGCAGCGACGGAGGCAGTGTCAGCGACGACGGCGGGCTCGGGGCGGCGCGTCAGGGCGTGTCGCGCGCCGCGGGGCCGCCCGCGCCGCGCCCCGCGCACGCCGCGCTTCACACCCCACGCGTTGTGTTGTACGGCGGGAGAGAACGCTAAGGAAAGAATAATACTGCGTTATTTTAAGAACTTGCCAAAAAAAAGATGTAGTAGTAATATCAGGAGTCCATGACTCCTGAAATTTTCAGCGCATCCATGATACGTTATGGAGTGTCGTGGCGGCACTGAAAATTTCAATCGTAAATGGTTGACCAATTATTATTGCCATTGTTGGCTCTCCATGAATGATTTGTCAGATCCGGGCCCTAAGCTACGTTTTGTGAACTATACGATAAACAAACCTGCGGCTAGAAGCTAGTGTTTTGATTACTTTTTCGATCGTAACTCAAGCACAAGAAAGTCGAATCTACGCCTTGACGATACAACCCGAGGCATCTAGTGACGCAGCGCGGCGGTGGCGCGTGGAGTTTTCATATTATGTCAAAATTTTTATCTTTTGAAGTAAAGTTATATTGTGAATCACTGCCAAAGAACTTACAGGTAGATGCGAGCGGCGCGTCGACCACAATGTTCTCGTCATCATCATCAATGCGCAGCGGACTGGCTGACTCCGAGGCAGAGTCGCGAGATCGCTTCGGTTCCGGCGTTGAAATTGGTGCTGGTTGCTGAAAGAAACAGTAAATACATAAAATAAATAACGTAAATACATAAATTAAATACACTCATTGATAATTAGCACAATTCAAAATAAAACAACAAGATAAAAAAAATACAAAATATGTGACAATTTGGCGGTTAAGCGATAATCAAGAGCTATATCTATCTACCAGACAACCGTGGATTGAAAGGATTGTAAGACTTTTAATTTACAAAAAATAAGTTTGCGAAACTTGTATTGTTTTTTTTTTTTTGATTCCCGTGAAATTTAATGAAGAAAAAGAAAGAAAGAAAAAGCTTAAACTAAATTAATAACAATAAACTTCGGAATAAGAAAAAATAGAGCTAGAACAGTTTCCGCTAATAGGGCGCAAAAAAAAAACAATACATTATGGTAATTAAAAATTAAATATATCAAAATAATGAAATGGTAGATCACGCGGACGAAGCGCGGTCACAGCTAGTCTATAATATTATTTGTATTGTATCATACTACATAATTCATGCAACTGACCTGTGATGGTAAACCACTCTTTCGTTTCCGTTCTCGTTCTTCGCGTTTCTTTTCTTCAGATTTCTGGCGATCTGAAAACAATAATTATATAGAGTATAGTATATATAATAAAGCTTCGCCCCGCGGCTTTATTATATACAGAAATCTATGTGTCAAATAGTTTATAAAACTTTCTCTTGAATCACTCTATCTATTAAAAAAAACTGCATCATAATCAGTTGCGTAGTTTTAAAGATCTAAGCATACATATATAGGGACAGACAGACAGCGGGAAGCGACTTTGTTTCATACTATTGTATTTCATTCATATTCATATCATTTATTGTGATTTTTGAAGGTTAGCCGCGCTTTCTCACTTATAACGGCACTCTGTTTCATTCAATATAATACACCAACAGATATGCATAGCCAGCTGAAATTTGGGAGATACTCGTACCCACCTAAAGATCAATCATCATCAACAGCCTATAGTAGTCCATTGCTGGACATAGGCCTCCCTTAATGAGCGCCATAGCGCCCTGTCTTCAGCCTGACGCCACCAGCATCTGCCTGCAGTCCTTCTCAGGTCGTTATCCCACCTGGCCGAAGGGCGTCCTACACTACGTTTGCAGTCGCGGTCTCCACTCAAGAACACGTTTACCCCAGCGCGGTTGACGGTTCTTCACGAGATATCGTCGGCCCACTGCCACTTCAGCTTGCTAATTCTTAGAGCTATGTCGATAACTTTGGTTATCTGTCGGATGATTTTAAATAAATGATGACGACGTAAAATGAGCTTAGAGTCAACTTACATTTGAGTTCGATTTCCTCATCGTCGAGTAACAATGACACCACTTCTTTGGGTTTCAGGGAATCTATTTTGAAGTTTCCGCCGCTAATCACCATTCTTTGGATCTGAAATATATAGAAATAACTTTAAATAATGCTGCACAACCACACACCAACATAAGCAAAACTTGTGTTATGGATACTAGATAACTGATATACTTAATACTATAATATATATATAGATAGATATATTATTTATAGAAATAACCCAGAACACTTGGAAGAAAATATCTGCAGATCGTACAAACATTTGTCCCGAGGCGGGAATCGTACCCAAAACTTCCTGCGACGCAGGCGGTCATCATAATCACCACATCATAAATGTCACCAATTCACGTGCAAGGTGATTATTTTCATACTTCGATTGAGGTTTTTAAATTTATTTATACAAAGTTACCTCGCTCTTCTCTCTCGCTCGCTCCATGATGCGTTCCTCGATGGTCCCTTGGCAGATGAGTCGGTACACTGTGACTTGTTTAGTCTGGCCCAGTCGGTGCGCGCGGTCCATCGCTTGTTGGTCCACGGTTGGGTTCCAATCCGAGTCGTAGAATATCACCTATAGAACAGGTAAATATTGAGAAAAAAACATACAGCTCCACTGAGATCATCATCAGCCTATGCTAGTCCACAGCTGGACATACGCCTCCCCCAATAAGCGCCATAGCGCCCTGTCTTCAGCTCGGCGCATCTAGCATCTACCTGCAGTCTTTCGCAAGTCGTCGCGTCATCTCACCTGGTCGCAGGGCATCCTGCACTACGTTTACCGAGTCGTGGTCTCCACTCAAGAACACGTTTGCCCCAGCGGTTGTCGGTTCTTCGCGGAATATGGCCGGCCCACTGCCACTTCAGCTTGCAAATTCTTACGAGCTATGTCGATAACTTTGGTTCTCTGTCGGATGTATTCGTTGCGAATCCTATCCTTCAGAGAAACTCCGAGCATAGCTCTTTCCATAGCTCGCTGAGCGACTTTGAACTGGTGGACCAGCCCTATCGTGAGTGTCCACGTCTCAGCTCCGTAGGTCATAATGTACGGAGCTCCACTGAGATATCATTTGTTAATTTTGTGTTTCGTTATTGCTGGGCAAGGGCCTCAATTCTGTATACACACTTATAACAATAACTGAAGTAGAAACGTACCGTGTCTGCCGCCGTCAAGTTGATGCCGAGGCCACCAGCTCGCGTTGACAGAAGGAACACAAATATATCCGTTCGAGCCTGTAAAAAAACATATAATTATTTAGCAAAATAATGTCAAGAATTTTTCGAACTAGCATTTCAGATAACAGACACCAAAAAGTTTTTTCTTTATATTTACTAACTAAGCACTTGTACAAGTCAAATTAAATTTCAATAAAGAGTAGAACATCCATAAATACAAACTCTCGTGTATTTGATTTTATATTAACAACTAGTTGTTAGATGTGCGCGAGCTGCAAGCAGCTCGCGGCGGCTATTTTTTTATTAAGACCCCCTTTTCGTATTAGTTTGTTTGAAATCGATATACCTACATAAGAAAGCAATTTTGCAATGAAGAATTTGTCAGCCATCTTGGATTTGGAAATGGACATCTTTTTCGTAATCTACGTATGCGAGTTATTCGAAAACGATACCCATATTATGTGGGTGCTCGTCTCAAGGCGAGTATAAACTGCGATATAGAGTTCAGCCATCTTGAATTTGGAAATGGAAATTTTTTTCGTAGTCGACGTATGCGAGTTGATCGAAAACGATATCGATCAATCGATATCGCTCGCCGCAATGATCCCCCGGGTTATAGTTGAGGGGGTCTTGGGGGGTCATTGGGGGGTCACGGCACGGCTCGCTTCGCTCACCGTGCTGTTCCCCTTGGTCGCATCGAATTCGAAATCCTCACCCCCAAGTTAGTCAAAAACGATACCCATATCAGATTTTTTGGTTGGGGAGGGGGTACAGGTCATTGGGGGGGGGGGGGGGGTCACAGCACGACTCGCTTCGCTCGCCGTGCTGTTGCGGCTCGCTTCGCTCGCCGCGATGCTCCCTCGGGTTATAGTTGAGGGGGTCTTGGGGGGTCATTGGGGGGGGGGTCACGGCGAGCGAAGCGAGCCGTGCTGTTCCCCGCGGTCGCATCCTCCGATACCCATATCAGATTTTTTGGTTGGGGGAGGGGGTACAGGTCATTGGGGGGGGTCATTGGGGGGGGGTCACAGCTGTTCCCCGCGGTCGCATTGCGGCTCGCTTCGCTCGCCGCGATGCTCCCTCGGGTTATAGTTGAGGGGGTCTTGGGGGGTCATTGGGGGGGGGGGGGGGATTAACAGCTAACTTCATGAGTAGGTAAGGTGTGCAAATAAATACTGATATCTTATTAAAATTCATTTTTCCAAAATTCATTTTTTTAATATCTCTATAAGTAGGGTTTATATGATTTGTCTACAATAGTAGAAAACCTACTAATATTATAAACGCGAAAGTTTGTAAGTATGGATGGATGTTTGTTACTCTTTCACGTAAAAACTACTAAATGGATTTTAATGAAACTACAATAATATAGCTTACACATCAGAATAACACATAGGCTATATATATTCATAAAGATATATATATATTATCCAAAATATCTATCATCAAACGGGTGAAACCGCGGGGCGCAGCTAGTAGTCATATAATTTGAAGCTTGTGTCTAGTATAAAAGAGGAATAGCAGTAGATTACCTGGAAATCGGCGACCATGTCCCGACGCGCGGAGATTTTGCTGGATCCGTCCAACCGCATGTATTTGTGCTTGCGATGCCACATGTATTCCTGTTCACAAATAAATAAATAAAATATGATGGACAATCCAAACATCTAGCCCCAAGCTAAGCTGAGATTTTGTTATGGATACTAGATGACTGACATAGTAACACAATAAATAAGTAATGCCGGACAATCCACACAGCATCATCTAGCACCAAGTTAAGCAGAGCTTTTCTTTTGGGTAACGATGACTGATATACATAATACAATACCATAGATATATTTTTTTTAGTATACGTCATAGAATATACCCAGAACACCCGAAACAAATAACTGCAGATCGTCCACACAATTGTTCCGGGGCGGAAATCGAACCCGCAACCTCCTGCGTCGCAGGCGGACCTTCGCTCGCATCGCCACATCGTCAAGTATGCATAGTAAAAAAATCAAGATTAATAACATACCTCTAAAAGGTCGATCATCTTTGTCATCTGGCTATATATGAGCACTCTGTGGCCGCGTTCTTTAAGCCTCTTCAGCAATGAGTCTAGGACTGTCAGTTTGCCCGCGTCGCTAACCAGTTGGTTCTTATCTGTTGACAACAGTTTTTTTTTTTCATTTCATTTATTGCAAAAAATACGATCTGAATACAAGGTCTTAAAAATTAGAATAGGTAGTGTCACATCACCAAAACACATTGGCATGCAAACATTTCTAAAAGTAGTTTCCTAGATAATATAAATTTGAAATGATTTTGATTAATAATTTTAGTTTTTAATCGACTTCAAAAAATAGGAGGATGTTCTCAATGCGACTGTATTAATATTATTATTTTTATATTTTTTCTTTTTATGTTTATTACCTCAGAACTTTGGACTGGGAACCTAAATTGATGGTTCTTTGTTTGAAAGCTGTTTGTTCTTGTGTGGTTCCATTTCAATTTGGTCCAGTTCTGACAATGGCATCCATGAGAAAACCATATTATGTAATTCTTAAATTTGCATGAATATGTGCGCGACAATTCTTTTTTTAAAACAAAGTATTAAGCCCGTTTTCATTATTTAGGAATTTGAAGTCGGTTTATATGATTTTTTTTAAAAAACGCCAAATTATATTCCAAAAAGTGCGCGTGGAACCGCGGACAGAGTTGTGATGTTACTTATAATTAATTTGAATTTATTTGACTGGCTATTGAATTAGGATATTCCAAATTTAAATAGGCTTTCTGTACGTATTTGCTGTGGAACTATGTAAATTGATGTCTTATCAAATATTCTGGTTCAGCCAGACATAACCCAAAATGTATTAATTAGTAGGTACAGCTTTTGTTTTACCTAAAATGCCTTATCGAGTACCTCATTATAATAGCGGAAGTGCGGAAACACATAAAATGCAGTACCTTACTATACCTAATTAATTAATTGTTACTACCTAACTGGCACGTGGCCCCGTCGGAGACGATAAAGGCTCTAGATTGGTCTTGGAACAAGTTTTGATTCAACTATTGATATAGTATGGACTTTGAAAAACTCCCCAAAAAGTTCTCTAAGACCAAATTATTAAAAATATTTGAAGGAATCGCGGCTAGCTCTTCCCGGGATGCTGATGTAATAATAGTCGAGTATAGGGACAATAGCTATATTGTATAAAACTACGACTAATATGGATGTTAATGAGTGCGGTTTGAATGGCTGCTGGTGATGCACTGACCTCTGTAGGCGCCCGGTCCGCGCTCGCGGCACGAGTAACCTACTTAGGTCAAACTGCTGATGCTGCTAAAATCCTCCGTGTTCGATGTATTGAACAATATTGTTTTCACTTCTCTTGCTCAAAAAGTGTATCATAATAGTGTAGCTTAGCGGGCCTAAAACTCGAGTTTAATACCTCGGGCTAAAAAGTATTTTTTCTTTTTAATTTTTGTCTAAAATCATCAGCCCGTACAAAGCATTCGTTCTCTTACATAAAAACTCGACTTCTTGGTGCTCCGTCAATCTTTTTTTTTTTAATTTAGAGATTTAAAAAAAAAGATGGTATTGGCGCTAAATCTCTAGAATTTTCTTCATTGCAAATCACAAACTTTTACGTTTAACTTCCTGACTTTTACTTCCAAATGAAAAATGTCTAATTTTGAATTGTTTTATTTTCTCGCAATCGAAGTGAAAAGTAGAGTGTTTTACTCGGGCCAAAACCACCCATTATAACTCGGTCTTGTCATCCTCCCTCGCTACGCTCGGGAGTATAACAACCTCCTATATAATGGGATGGTTTAGTCCCTTGTAAAACAATCTACAATTACGTGAAGTTTTGTTAAGTACAAAAATGAAATGTAATCTTTTAAGACCATTTTACTGAAGCTACACTGGTTTAAGTACAACAAAAAACACCCCGTATACTATACTACATTATACAGGGTGGAATTTTGTAATGCCACCTGGAGGGAAAGTACTCTTAATACTGTAGATAGAAAATTGTACTCAAAGAAAACATTACTTCAATTTTGAAAAGAAAGAAAACTAATTTACATGAAATCTTATGCGAATGTAAACGAGTTGAGAGTTGAAGATCAGAATACGATTTATAATATTCACCACAACACGTTATTAAAAGTTACTAGAAATTAGTTACTTTTATTTATTTATTTATTTATTATGAATTCGTTAGAAGAATAAATTTGTGTATCCAAGAAAATGGAGCCCATTTCGAGCAACTAATTAGTTAGTTGACTTTTTATTGTAAATAATTAAAATAATTTAAGATTTCATGGTTTTCCTTTCATTTAATTTATTAAGTTTGTTAGAGAGATTTCATCCTTATTGTTGACCCTAACGATCTATGCAATAAAAGTACAGGGTGTAATTTTTACAGATTTTAGTCGGTTCGATTTCCGGGTGTGGCAAGCGAATTTTCGAAAATCTTTGATTGCAGTTTTCATTCTTTTCAAAATTAAAGAAATGTTTTCTTTGAGTACAATTTTCTATCTACAGTATTAAGAGTACTTTCCCTCCAGGTGGCATTACAAAATTCCACCCTGTATAGTATTTCCTCCATGCAACACCTATAAAGTCACGCATTAGCATTATTATATGAATAGTAGGTATAAATCTACGTTCGCGCGAGGGTACTGGCAAAGCTAGTCAGATAAACACAGTTTAAATGTTTCAGTCTGATTTAGTGAATAAATGGAAGTGGCGGCTTGACTGTGCGAAACATATAACATTTAAGTGTAGGCAGATTTATAATTGTGTTTGTGATTCCATTTAGATACAATTGTGAGAAAACGGGATAAAAAATGAACGGAACGAACCATACAGATGATACAAATGTGACAGAGCATACGGAATACGAAGACGTAGATTGGTTTGATGAAGATAATTCACTTAAACATATATCTGATATAATTAATATTATATCAATAAGTCTTACTGTGATCTCGCTGATAGTCGGTTTCCTAGCTTGGATTTGTATACCGAAGTGGCGCGCTTTCAGAAATTATGTGAAAGTGCAAATATTTCTCAGCGATTTACTATCGGAAGTGGTTTACCGTTCATCTTACTTATTCGCTTGTCCAAGCGAAAATAATAATGATTTTGATGATGAATTTGAAGAACCAGAATTGTCCTGCCTCTATTATGCCCTTTTAAATTATTTTGAACATGTGTGCTACTGTTGGATATGCATCACGGCTATAACAATCTACATGGACCTTGTTGTAGTATTTAAAATGAAAATAACTAGGAAGATTATAAAATTCAACATTGTAGCTTGGGGTCTTCCTTTGATTTTCTTGGTGTTTGAATTATGTGGCTGCACAGCATATGATAAAAATAATGACAACGATCGTTATTATATACTTTACTTTAATATGCGTCTTGTCTTCTTTATATCGTTGTTAGTTTTAAGTTCCTGCTTGTATCTGAGAGTGTTGTATAGCTTACTCGCAGTGCGTAGGCGCACATCGCACAGACCACAATGGGGTCTGAAAATTCGAGTGGCAACATTGACATTCGTCATATCCGTTTTACCTTTTTTCATAATGACAACTGGTTCGAGAGCAGATACTTCTTTTGATTATAGCTATAGCGATAAATATATGGTCGTGGTTGATGAATTAATGCCAGACGTACAAATTATAGCCTTTTGTTTATTTTTTCTGATTCAAAATTCGTATCGTAAATTGTGGTACGAAATATATGTTAACTTGGTAGATAAGGTACGTTACGTAGGGTAGCGGCACCAACATATGGACATGTTGTGTTCAAGTGATGGTAATTATACTGTTCCATAATGCAATAATTGTAGACGAGGTCATAGTCATTATATTGTTCTCAGACACAATTTATAATAGTAGGTAGAATTTTGGACGATGCTGTTGATAAATAAAAATTGTTTTAAGAGCAACGAAATTTGTTTATATTCTTCCTTTTCAAGAACTAGCATACGTCGATCTTTTTTTAACCTAAGCCATTCGTGCTGCCGCTCTACACAGCGGTTGTGTTGCGCCGCACATGCGTTTCGTGATACTCAGCACAGCCGAAAAAACATATTACGGCTGTGCTGAGTCACACAGATCTATATTTTCTCAGCCGCTGCGCTAGTGTGGATTTACGCATATTACGCATGACATGAGTGTGCGCCCACACATGCGTCACTTGAAGAAAACACATACCGTGTGATTTCAGCAATCAAACGAAACTACTTTTCATCTAAATTTTAACTTTAATTTGATTCAAGCTAATTTTCCCTAAGGGTCAGCTCACACCGAAACGCGACTTAATGTGGTGCGCGCGTTTTGATTCAAAATACATATAGGTAACTTTATTTTTTACGCAAAAAATTACAAGTTGGCCTAATCGCTCTCAATAAAAAGTAGGTAAATAATTAGGTAAAATAAATTAGATATATAGTACCTACCTCACCCACTCTCCTATGGAAATAAATGATATTGACTTTTTAACGGTTCTACTGACCTGGTACTTGTATGTGCGCCCAGCCTCGGGCCGGGCGCGCGCTTTCGCCCAGTCTCGCGAGAGTGGCGCTGCCCTCAGCGCTCTCGCAGTGCTGGTGTCGCGTCACGTGGTACGCGAAAGCGCGGGACACTGCGAACGGGGCCCGCGTGTGTGCTCTGGCCTGAAATACAAGTAGGTAATAGAATAAATAATACTGGACCATCCACACAGCATCATCTAGCCCCAAGGTAAGCAGAGCTTGTGTTACGGGTACTCGATAACTGATATACATAATACAATACATTACTTAGATAGATATTTTTTATTATACATAGATAACGACCAGAACGCCCGTAACAAATATCTGCAGATCGCACACACAATTGTTCCGAGGTGGGAAACGAACCTGCAACCTCAAGGTAAAAGTATTGTGTGTGAACAGCACAAAGTGGAATGGAATGGTGTGCCGTTGCGGCTTGCTTCGCTCGCCATACTGAAACCATCGTGAGCTGTCAAACGCGACCGATCATTCTCGATCGAGTTGATCAATGTAATCTAAGTAATCATTAAAACTAACAGCGCACATATCTGCGTCGTGCCGCGCAGTTCCGCTCAGTGCGGTCATACCTTTAGAACGAAGTATATCATATTATTATAATGTCAAGTCTAGTTTCAGTATTACCTTGGGCTGTGTAGCGACCAGCCACTGTGGCAGGGGAGTCGGCATCATGGGGTAGACCTCTGGATCTCTCTCGATGTGCGGGAACTCCTCGATCATTTCTCCCATTATTTGTGGCTCCTCGAATGATGTGCCGGGCTGGTCGGTCGCTGGCCATAGCTGTTGATGACACTTGTTTAGTTACATTTTTAATATAGTCACTCATGATAGTGTCTTAAAATGACCTGATAACATTTTTAAAATTACATCAGATATTTTATTATCTTCAGTATAAAATAACGCAAACTGCCAAAAAGGAGTGATCGACTTGAATATGTTTATGTTGTTTTGTTTAATCTAAGACGTTTAAAATAAAATAATAGAGGAAAAAGTAGATGAGACGAAGTTCATGGGGTCATCTAGAGGCTATGATAAGGTTTATTTCGTTCAAAGGTTCAAAACTCGACAGTTTACGTTATTTTATACTGAAAATTATAAGTCACTTCTTATTAAGCGAACACATTAAATGAGCCAGCTATTGAATGACCACAACCTATATGTATAACCTTAACCTAAGAATCCTGTTCTCATGTAAGTGACTTTAAATTGTCTTTTTGAGAATAAATGAATATTAAACGTAAATTACAGCTGTCTATGAAAAATGGACCTAAAAGTTAAGTAGAAAGGAGCTATAATCGAGTGAATCAATTTACCTCCCCTCTCAGCTTCATATGTTTGGCCCTCATAACACGATGCTCCACAGTTTCCGTCATGTAATGCAGTGTGTGGTCCGCGAAGGTGTAGAACGGACCACCTGTTAATATAAAAATAAGAAAAAATACAGGTTTAGTATTTTTACACTAGCCGGAAGACGAATTTAAATATTTCTGCCTGATTCCTGTTATAATATAACCTAAGTTGCTTAGACATTCAGTTCAGTTCTTTATTAATAAGAATATTCTTATATACATAATTCGCTCTGTTTATTTCTTAAGAATGTACAGGACTTGGTTAATGTTTACTTATATGATATCAGCATCATCAGCCTATATAAGTAAGGTATATATTTACTTAATTATATGTAAATATTAGTTGGAGAAGCCCCTGGTTCCTGAAACAGTTTTTAAACTAGTTCAAGAGCCTATGGACTCGTATTGCCTATTATACTTTCTATTATGTTAATAATAACATTTTTACTTTTTACCTACGTCTTTACTTTGACTCATAGTCCTTAGCACTACATTATGGCTAGTACCCTACATCATAATGTAGGTGCTAGCTTGGGTTCAATTTCCTTACCACTTATCCACAGCCCGTCAGTGAACAGCAAATCTTTCCACATTAGCCCATCTTCCTTCCTCTGCTTCAAAGTATCGCCATCGGGACAGATCAGCAGCATATCTCTCTTTCTCGCTCCCTCGTACTCCTCAGATATAGGTCCGTCTCTCTCTGAGTACCACCAATACTGGCGGTGGCGAAGCCTGTCGTATTTTTGTAGGGAATCTTCGACGTGACGGATTCTGTAGGAATGGGGAGGTTAACTTTTGTATTACTTACATAGTAAAAGTTGGTTGGTTCAACAGTTTGTTTTATCTCTGTATAAAAAAGTAGTTTCTGCCCGCGGCTTCGCACGTGTTGTTTCTATGGAAACGTTTTAAGGTTATTTCTATCCCATGATAACTGATTTATGGGATAGAAAGTAGCCTATGTTTTATTCCGGGCCTGGGACTACCTGTATGCAAAATCAGCCCGATCCGTTCAGTCGTTTTTGCGTGAAAAAGTAACAAACATCCATACATACAAATTTCGCGTTTGTAATATTAGTAGGATAGGATTGTGTACTATGTTGCCCGGACTCTCACACACACACACCACACACAACACACAAGCATGTTAGTTCTTGTTGCCCGGACTCCTATAAGACTGGTGTCCTCAAGAGCACCGCACGTTGTATACAAATGTACGTTATACCATAAGTTCTGTTTCAAATAAAGATTTTGTATTTTTGTACTTACGCATATAACCATCCACAGAGCATAACCCTATACAGCTCCATCGGCGATATATCCATGAATCTCGTGAACCCAAAGCATCCACCCTCGTTCAAACTCTTCTGTACATACTCCGGGGTAAGGATAGACAGTTGGTTGTACAACAGATGTCGCTTGGATGGTATACAACGGTAGAGGATCAAGTCTTCAGCTATTATCTTGGGTATGTGGTAGTCGTCAACGTGCCAGGAGAATGGTGAGCGGACGTCGCGGCGCTCGAATAGTTCCGGGTGATTGCAGACCTGAGGAAAAGTTTATTTTGTACTAAACAATACAAAAATACTTTATACCAGATACAGATCATTACAAAAAAGACATTACATTCGACAAGTACAATGGGCAGCCTTATCGCTTATAAGCGATCTCTTCCACCGTGTGACCGCGGCTTCACACGCGTTGTTTCTATAGAAACAGATTCTTGGGATAAAAAATAGGTTGCCTTTGTTATTTTTCCAAGTCTAGACCTACAGTTTTGCAAAATTTCAGCCTGATCCGTTCAGTAGATTTGGCATATCGTAGTTAGATTTAGTAGTTCATGGCTTAATATATAAATATGGTTCAAGCAAAGTACAGAAGTACTTTGCTTGAACCATAATTATGTTTGTATATTTATGTTATTTTTGTACCTATGTATATGTCAAACATACCTTTCTGAACTGCATGACCAAGTTCATGAGATTCGAGGTGAAGTTCTTATCCACGTTGGGTCCAGTTTCAGGACCAATCGACACGTTTAACAAGTCTTCTATTTTTATCTTCTTTTTCAGTGCTACAAAAAAAACAACAAAAACAGTTAATGAAAATACAGGACATGCTTTAAGTAATTCTAACTAAGAAATCCAGACTGTGAAGCGAATGTCTGTCTGTCTCTCTGTTGAAGGTTAAACGAGATTTGATGCAATTTGATAAAGATATTGGTTACTTTTCATCCACGAAAAACGACTGAGAATCCGCGTAGGTAGAAGCTTTCAAACGAATATGTCAAATTTAAAAAAATCAACAATTATAGCAAAACCGCACTCATAAGGAAGGAATTTATGGTTTATTTTCGTTTAATCACCAACACCAGCATAAGACTACAGTCTACTGCCGGACTCAAGTACTCCAGCAAAAAACGTCTTACCTCCCGAATACTTAAACGCTACTCAATTGACGAATTACTGACAGATTTTCATTGAATACTGTCAAAAAATCGCAACTTGAGACGTGCAGTAACGCTTTTCTATGGCATAAGCATTACTGAAGCACAGATCGACGACGGAACCAACTTTCATAATAAGGCGGGCCAAAGAGTCTGAACAGTCAATTAACTTACCAATATAAAGCAGTTTCTGCCTGATTGTCAGCGGGCAGTGAACCATAATCTCAATCTTGTCCGACAGCTCGTTTTCCACGTCTTTCTTCACGCGGCGCAACATGAAGGGTTTTAGAATCATGTGCAGTCGTGAAAGATGTTCTAGAAATAAGAAATAAACATTGTTTACTCTAGCAACACGGGTGATAAAAAAACTTGCTGCTGTGGCTCAGCGACCAATGTGGATGTGTTTGAATTTGTGACGTGTTGAAGAGTCATGTAGGGTCTAAGGGAAATAAAACACTTTGATGTTGAGGCTGAACCGATTTGGCTGAAAATTGGTGAGGAGGTAGCTTAGAACCAGGAGACGGATATAGGATAGTGTTTATCCCGTTTCCGTGGGACTAAACGGAAAAATAACGAAGTTTGCCTTTGCCTGGCTAGCTAGTAATTTATATAACTTAACTTACTCTCGTCCATCATAGTCTTGTTCTCTGCGTGGCTCTCGATGTCCTTGGAGAACCACTCGTTGAACTCCTCGTGGGAATCAAACAGCGTCGGCATTATGAAGTGTAGGAGCGCCCAGAGCTCCGCCATGCTGTTTTGAATGGGGGTTCCTGGAATAATATGCAATTGCTACATATTATATGTAAACCAATGACAAAACTAAGAAAAAAAAAAAAAAAAAAACTATTGTAGCTTGACTTAGATTTAATGCCACCTTTTGTGAAAGGAAAATATGTCTTTGAGATACTTTGCAACTCGCCTCGCTGTATGGCGCTGTGTCGATTAATGTAGCGTCTTACACAAAAGCCTTAATCTAAATTGTGTTTGATTATTCGGGGATAAGTTAAACTTCGGGTCACTGTGGCAATAAGGGCCAATAAGGACTATACATTAGAGGGCTTGGACAACAGCATTCGATCCGTATAAGTTAAATCTATCACTGTAATTAGCTACAGATATTCTATTTCCCGAAGAAGGTTTCGTCGATGCCTTTTTTGTGTTTAGTTACCTTGTGCTGACATTTTGCGTGGACCCAAAAACACTAGTGACTCGGACCGCGTCGCGATTAAGACTGAGCGATCGAGGGTGCTCCCGAGGTTAAGTTTGCTTAACCTCGGGAGCACCCTCGATCGCTCAGCAACTTAATGTGCATGGCTAACAACAACTAGAATCAAACCTTCTTCGTGAAATAGAATATATATCACTGTAATAAGTTCAGTGATACGAGGGGCGTTCAATATATTCTCGGTATGGGTATGTTAGAAAAAGGTAAAGCCTTCAAAAAACATTGATTTTTCAATTTATTCTAGCCCCTCGTAGCAAACTAGACTCCACCAGCCAGTCTTACCAGAGAGCAGCAGTCGGTTCCTGCAGCTGAACCCAAGAAGCTGTTTCCAGCGCATGCTGTTGGAGCTCTTGATGGCCTGCGCCTCGTCTAGGATCACGTACTGCCATGAAACGCGGTTCAAATACTGCGGACAGAAAAATTATTCAAATTGATCAAATGTTCAATTAGACCACCTCTGTGGCACAGTGGGCGAAGGTCCGCCTGCGACGATGGAGGAGGGTACGATTCCAGCCTCGGGACAACGACGCAATTTCTGCTTCTCAAACGGCTGCGAGACTTGGCCGCTCGAAAACACGTTGCAGCCAATCAATAAAAAATTGTCGATTTTATAAAAAATAATGACTGATTTGACTTTTTATAGATGTTTTATATTACAACGTTAATATGTATGTCATATTTTAATAGACTGTACTGTTTTATGTGAAAAATTTTGTTTGATCTTGGCCCAAAATACCCACATTTCAGACGTAATTTTTCGATTATCCGAATTAGTCACGATCCCAATTAGTTCGGATAATCGAAGTTCTGTACATAATGTGAAGAGAGAGTTACCTTGAGATCTGACACAATGATCTGGTATGAAGTTATGCACACGTGGAAAGCAGCCTGTTCCGTGTGAAGATCGCGCCTTTCCCAGAATTGGCGCAGGATTTTACGCTCAGATGGACTGCCCCAGTACGGTACCTGAAAAACAAGTTATAAAGTCATTAATGTAATGAACCAAATGTTTCAGGTATAAGGAACAGTTTAAATCTTAAAACCACTTTAAATCTTCATAAATTGCGTAAATTATTAAAATTTAAAGAATGAGTTTCATATATTTTGCGCATTCGATGACGTTGTGACGTAATTTGTCTTCTATTATAGACAACATACCCGTGATAGACCTACTGTGGCTACATTCAGTATAGTATAGTCCACTCACCACTTTGAAGTGCGGCGCGAACCGCTCGACCTCCTGCTGCCAGTTGTGCAGCGTGGAGGCCGGCGACACTACGAGGAAGGGCCCCCACACGCCGAGCCGCTCCGCCACGTGGCACAGGAACGCTATGCACTGGACGGTCTTGCCTAGGCCCATCTCGTCCGCTAGGATGCCACTTATGCCCTGAAATAACAGAAAATACACTTATAAAGAAAATAGCTTAACTTTTTATACTGCTATAAAAGTCGGACTGCATCTTATGCAGTGCTCACGTTACGCTGTGCGATACAGCGATGTTAAAAAATTAAATAATATAAAAAATATTGTTTATTACATTTACATGATCGAATACATTTCAGTAATATGGGACCCTCTGTTAAGAAATATAATACCTGTGCTAGAGGGCCTCGCTCTGCAGCGCGGCTATCTTAACAAAATTAACAATTTCATTTCGTCAGGTGTCTCTGCCGTTGGCGCAGTGAATAGGCACCAATGTATTTTATTCTCAATATTTCGTTTGAACAAATTCTCACGTGTTGGAAATTGGAGTTAGTGGGATGGGCAACGGTGTATCACGAAGGTTTAGAAGACATCTGTTCACTCTTGTCTTATTGTATGGGGAGCAGAGGACGTGTAAGGGCTGATATGATGATAACGATTTACTGTGATTTGAGTTTCCCGTTTTAAATAACTTTAGTGTTAATAACCATGCTAGTTTATAGTTTGAATCAGTACCTGGTCATACAAGTTAGCGAGCCAGTTCATGCCTTTCAGCTGGTACCCTTTGAGCGTGCCTTGGAAGATGGACGGCTGGTCGTGCTCGCCCGTCTGAGGCTCTTCTACAACCTCCTCCTCGATTTCCACTTCACCTTCCACCTGGAATATAAGATATATTGTTGAAAATTAAACTTAAGGACGTAAGAATCTACCATCTCTGCTTGCAAAGTCACTACCGATATTTAAGAGTATGGTAAAGGAACACTATTTGTCTTTAAGTCACACACCCTTGTTTTCCCTTAATAAAAAGAGTATGTATTTATATAAGTATGTCTAATAAATAAGTAATAAATATTAATGTATTATTTTAGAAGGAACGTATTTGTATGTAATATTTTATAAATTAATATGATGCACACACATCCCCATATTCGGTTTAAAGATTCTTTATTTTTCTCAAAGAACATACCGAAATGTATGTTCGTTTTCAATTCAATGAGAAATAATCAAAACTTGTACTCCGTACCTTTTATTAACTATATAATAAATAATAATAATAATAGGTACTAAATTATATAACAAAATAATTACATTCAATCCAACAATCCTATCCATCCAGGGTTGTCTGGTAGAGATCGCTCTTGAGCGACAAGACTGCCAAATTGTCAAATATTCTGTATGTTTTTTAACTTGTTTGTTTCATTTTTAAGTGTGCAATAAATAAAATAATTATCTATCTTGATACAACAAGATTATTTCCAGCAATAAACCTCGATATCTCCAACTCCAGCCAGCGAATCAAACAGCTGACAGCGCGCTCGCTCCGCTCGAAAAGCCTCACGCGCATTTCTTGACGCTTGAGCTTTCATCGCCTCGCTGAAACAACACCATTTTGTTTCACATTTATCATAATCATAATTTCCATTTAATTTTTTTACCTCTGTGGAAGATCCGCCTGCGACGCTGGAGATTGCGGGTTCGATTCCCGTTTCGGGACAAATATTAGTACGATCTGAATATATAGAGATATAGTACTTACACAAAGCGAGCTACTTCGTCCATTAGTGACATTGTCGCTCTGTCTCTATCACACTCACCTATCATACATGTCGATAGAAGCCAGCCTAGGATCCATATCTTCGTCCAACTGCCTCAGGATCTGTTCTGTTCCGTTGTCGCCTTCCCCATGAGACTTCCGCTGCATAAAATGCGCGTACAACTCCGTTTGTGTTATTAGGAAGTTGAGTTTGCGACGTTGCCGCTTCGCTTCCATTAGTTCTACATCCATCTGTTGAGAGGTTGCTTGTTAGTTCTTGATTTTAGAATCTTAGGCATTTAGGCATAGCCTTTCCTTCAGATTGTGATATGTAGCTGACTACTTACTTATCTACATATGAAGATGATCTATGTAGCTATCTTTTTAGTTGTGTTTAACATTAACGTATTTCTAATTCGCCTTAAGTTAATCATTCTTTGTATCTATTCTTTATCTAGCTGTAAGCTTCCCTAAGATTGTAATATATATCATGCATTTCTGATAAAAAAATACTCTTAAAGCGCGATTTTGCCAGTTTCAAAGTTTCGGTAGATGGCAATTATAGTTATTTGATTAGTCTATGCCAGTTTATCACACCCAATAGACGTGCATATCTCGGCTCAGACGTTTGCAGCGTTACACCGTCTCATTCATGTTCTTTCAAGACCGTCTATAAAGTCTAATTTAAAACAAAACCTATACCTTTCTCTGCTCTTCAGCTTCCTTCTCCATTCTTCTCCGGGCATCCTTCTCCGCGCGGTCGTATCGCTTCCAGTAGGTTTGCATCTCTCGACTGAGTCGCTTGCAGCGCCACACAGTTTCTTTCATATTCTTTTGCGACTGTTGACAAAGAGATAATAACATAAATTAAATCATAAATAAATAATAATAATAATACATCTATTTACTAAAAACAAATGCTCATTTAAAGTATTCATAATTTCAGATCATTTAAGCTAGGTATTATAATGCAGTTTAATATCATCGTATAAAATGGTGATGAGTGTTGTGTGTACTTTTATTAATTTATCTGTATTTAAACTAGACGGTTTCAGAAAAACGCTCCCTCACCTGACTAGCGACATTCCTCCAGTGCTTGGCGCAGGCGGTAGCTAGCCGCTTGCTCTGTAGGATGGCCTCTTTGTGCGTGTTGGCCCGAGCTCGCTGCACCTTCCCTAGGTCCTTCTTGACAACCAACTGCCAGTGACGTCTGCGCATCGCTGTGAGGGCTTCGGGTGTGTTCTTCTCAGATAGTTTCTTGCGCCCTCTGTACACAGAGAATCATTTAACAACATTTTAGCAGAGCCCACGCAGCGAAACAGCTGTTCATAAAAATAATTGTTTTTATTTTAGAATAAGAATAAGAAAATCTTTATTTGTATGTAACTAGTTCTAGTTTAGTGAATTTGTTAATTATTTAATAAATAATATAAATAATAAATAAATAATGCTGGACAATTCACACAGCATTATCTAGCCCCATGGTAAGCAGAGCTTGTGTTATGGGTACTAGATAACTGATATACATAATACAATACATTACATAGATAATTTTTATTATACATAGAAAACGACCAGAACACCCGGAACAAATATCTGCAGATCGTACATACAATTGTTCCGAGGCGGGAATCGAACCCGCAACCTCCTGCGTCGCAGGCGGACCTTCGCCCACCGCGCCACTTCGGTCGTCGAATTATACGAATATAATAATTAATGATAACACCATAAAGTATTTTTGTATTGTTATGTGAACTTCAGAGTGGGGCCCACCCAACGCTTAGAGGCGACGTGGAAGGCCCAGGATGAGATGGCAAGATGAGCTCGAGGCATATCTACCATCGTGGCCTGTTGCAGCGTTGGATCACGAGGAGTGGAAGGAGAAAAGGAAGGCCTTTGCCCAGCAGTGGGACAATAATGGCTATATAATAAAATAAAATAATGTGAACTTTTGATCTCACCTTACGCCAGGAACTTTCTCCGGTTTATCAGATGGCATAGAATTGAACATGAAGCTATCATCCTCTTCCAACTTGATGGTTCGAAGCTGCTCCTCCCAATCTAATAGGCCATCTTGGATGGTCTGTGAAATAATTCATTTAGAAAATTATTCCAAGAAAATCACAATAATATTATTCCTTTTTTTTTTACAATTAGCGTACCTTTCATTCCCGCCGTTTTTTTTTTTGGATTATGTCAAATTAAAAAAAAAATTGTTTTGAAAAATTTAAAACCGAGTTCACATTCAGTATGTGTTTTTCCTCCGAAATGCCTTGTTATGGGACCACCTAGGGTCATTCTCGATACAATAGCTACAAAATCTTTGAAATCGCTCTATAATTGACGGAAAAAACTACTAACATACAAAAATCATACAGCCGTAGATAAAACCTCTTTGTTATCCTCTTATGTTTTCCTAAGAAACTTTATTCTGATAAAAAATACAATACTTTGAACTAATTGCTTTAAAAGTAGTTGGACAAGCGTCCCTATTACAAATATGTAGGTAAGTACTAAATAACTTTGTCATAATTACTGTTATTATTCGTTTCGTCGTTTAAAAAGTACAGATCAATAAATCCCTTACCGTATCAACACTCGTGCTAGGTCCATCCTTGATCCGTCCCCGCCTAGGTTTATAAGGCCCTCTCGTTTTCCTCTCGCCCCTCGCCCCCCTGTCGGCCCGCGCCCCCCTGTCTGCGGGGGGCCGCCCCCTGCGCCCCCGGGTGGACGGCGGTGGTCGGACGCGTTCTGGGTGCACGTACCGGTCTACTGTTGATAGAAGACCGGCACTGTAGTACATGTAGTTTGGTTTCTAGAAGGAATGGTTATTGTTAAGGTTGATCGTTGCGAGTTGGCGAGAGATAAAAAAAATTTGGTTATTTAATGTTTTGTGCCATTATTAAGGAATACTCAATAGTCAATACTCAATATATTTATTGTTGTCATCACTTTGGCTTAATTTGATTAAGTATAGATAAGTATCACCATGTGTATCCCTATTGGGCGCGAATAAAATTAGTAAAAAAATAATTTTCCGCTTTATTTTACAAAAAAAAATTACCTGCTATCTACTGGCACTTTTGGAGCATTTGGGAAAATATATAATAGATAATGATATACAATAATAGATTATGATACAAAAATAATTTTCCAATTTTCTGAAAATACAGTTCAGTCAAAGTTGGTTTCAATCAAAACATAAAATAGTTACAGATTTGCGGCATATTACTTTTTTTTATGTTAGTTTTAGTTCTTGTAGAACGCAGACTATGACCAATAACGACGACCTTAAAGGTGGCGAAATAGAACGTGAGATAGAAAATGGCAGTGAGGTCAGTCCATCATCAGCAGCCAATCAAACCGCACTCATCATTACCATCATATTAGTCGTAGTTTTATACAATATAGCTATTTATATAAATAAAATAATAAATAATGCTGGACAATTCACACAGCATTATCTAGCCCCATGGTAAGCAGAGCTTGTGTTATGGGTACTAGATAACTGATATACATAATACAATATATTACATAGATAGATATTTTTTATTATACATAGAAAACGACCAGAACACCCGGAACAAATATCTGCAGATCGTACACACAATTGTTCCGAGGCGGGAATCGAACCCGCAACCTCCTGCGTCGCAGGCGGACCTTCGCCCACCGCGCCACATCGGTCGTCAAGAATTTCTATACTCGACTTTTATATCAGCATCCCGGGAAGAGCTATAGCCGCGATTCCTACATGGTCTTTCGAGTCGGATCTAAACCAGCGACATATGGATTGTAGTGGCTTCTATGATAGTGCGAGTGTGAGGGAATGCAATATGCTAACAGTGGTACATACAGCTGCATCCAGCAGTGGATTAGAAATAGGCTGTAGATGACGAATGCAAAGTCAAAGTATATTTATTGCAATTACATGTGAAAAAGATCGTACATAAAAAAGCGTAACAATGTAATTTGCCCATTATAGGCATGCAATTATTTCTCTAGTTACATGCAATATATTAATGAGAAAAAATACTTAAATCATCAGTTAATGTTAATAAATAGCAACACAAAATTAAATAACACATTAAAACTAATAAAAAATACATAAGTGGGTAATTATTTGTCAAAATTCTTATCGTTCATAAATTCTTTAACTGTATAATAGTTTTTATCAGCTAGTATTGTCTTCAGCTTTCTCTGAAACATCGCAGTAGGCAATTCTCTTATGGAGAGCGGGATTTTATTATAAATTAATGGTGCCATTGCAAAGTAACTTATGCGCAGCAACCTTTTTTTACAGTCAAGAGTGCATATTTTTAATGGATCTCGTCTATTACGTTTTAATGCGTCAGATTGCAGACAAAACAAATCTGGATTGTGTCTGACAAACATAACTGTTTCTAAAACATACAGCGAAGGGAGAGTCAATATGTTGTACTTTTTGAAAAGGGGTTTACAAGAATCCGTCACTTTCATATGAAACATAGCTCTGATACATATTTTTTGGAATTTGAATACTATGTCGACGTCAGTGGAGTTCCTCCAAAAGATTAAACCGTACCTGATATTTGAGGCAATCAGCCCGTGATACGCAATAAGCAGGATTTCTTCGTTAACTGCAATAAGTGGTAATGTAAGAACTTTAGAAACCTTACCATTTTCTTTGCCTGGAACCGCTTTGCGTACTTAAGCTCTTGCCTCCGCTCCTTGAGAATCGCTCTGACACGTCGTTCCTTCCCTTCCGGTGTCGACTCGTCTTCGGAAGACTCCGAGGAGTTCAGCAGAACGTCTCTCAGCCACTCACGTTCTTTGCCAATGTTGGTGAAGTTGAAAGCACGCGCGCGGTCTTTTCTGCGCTCTGGAAAGATGTAGTATACTAAATAAGCATTAATCATAACCAAACTAGGTAAGCTCCTGCTCATGATGAAATATGACCCTGTATACATATGCCAAGCTCGAAAATAGACACAAATTCACGATCACTACTCAGATATTCAGAGGTAATGATAATCTAACTAACTCTCCGATGAAGATTCACGTGTCCAAAGCTTGAACTTCACTAACTAAACCCTCGCAAATAAATACTTATCTACTAATACAACTCATTACTCCTCTCGAACCCTACTTACGAAGTCAAATTGACCTAATCTGAACCTATTCTACCAAGGTTGTAAGCAAAAGCTACACGACCAGACTTAAGAGCAAAACTCCACTAAACCGACACAAAATCAACCCTATTACATGTTCATTATTCTACAAGAACCGGGTGACCCCATTCAGTGACCTATCCTAATTTTGCTTGACGTAGGTGTGGACCAAGGCTGTTTCCTTGAACTTCGTGACCCGGATAATGAGAACCCCTCTATTACGAAAATTTCCACCCACAAGGGTGAGGGGCATCGAAAAAACATAAAGGAATCTTACGTGCAATTTTTTATTGCATCGCATTTTGAGTTTGATTTGTATTTAAGGGTTGTAGGTCTATCCACGCGTGCATTTTATTCATGTAAGGCACAAGTTCGTAGCAGATCATTTAATTGCAAATACCCAAAGATGAAAAAGGATCAACATTAAACTATAATAATTATCTACACATACAAAAAAGTAATCAGATTTATCGCCTATGTCATATGCTCTATGACATACATCTAGCCGAATATTCTAGAATCAAGACACACACAACAACAGGGTTTTCATCAAGGCCGATGAGAAAAAATACGAACCTACGGAACACAAGCACTTCTTAGAGCCACGCTTTGGTCTAGGTAGAATAGACGCAACTGACCAGTTTATATATATATATATATATCTGCACCAATTTATAAATTGCCGACAACAGATTGTAATTTGTAAAATCATCAGCAAACATGGAGAGATACATCGTTAGGCAAGCGATATCAGCTCATACAACAAAAGACTCGTCAAGACGACTACGAATGAGAAGAAGAATGAAAGATATCGGCAATTACTTACCAGATACTTACTACACACCGATCCTTAAACAAAAATATCGTAATCACCACAAACAACTTTCCAAAGTTACTTTTAGAGTCTGAATTTCTAACTCAATATGTACTGTCTTGTCTCTGCGACAAGCCAAGTTCACAGGTATTATTTCCCAAATGCAAATACTGTTTTTCCTAATTCCCGTTTTATTTTTCTCAACCTAATCAGAGTTTAATTTCGTTGAAGACGTAGAGCAATTAAAATCGGGATGAAATTGATACACGACACTGTTAGCGAAGAAATGTAAAACATTCCGTGAGTAAAACTTTAAGCAATAGAGAATCACAAAAATCAACCACGAAATTATAAGTTGAATCATGTTTAAAAAGTTGAAAGAGTTAACTGGAGCCAATTTTGAGAACGGTTTAGACTCTAATCCTTAGAGAATAAGAGCTAAATTAATGAATGTAAAGATGTAAGCTACAGGGTGTTGCACGGGTTGCACCGGACGCTAGTTAAATCAGACTGACTGACGAAGGATTTATGATCCCCGGGGAATATTGATTCGGGAGGTATGCAATGGCGTCACCCCCCTGTACCTAGCCTGGGGGTGGTAGCTTCCCGTATGACATGTATCCCTTTGAGTTCGTTAGAAATTTCAATGCGATTAGCGGAAGAAATATCTGCAGATCTTACAAACATTGTTCCTCCTACCTACCTACTCCCACCGCGCCACAGAGGTCATCAAAAACGAAAGATATTTTTTCTTTCATTTAAAATGGACGTCTTCCGAAGTATATTTGATTTTCAGTGCAAATAAAGTTAAGCTCGCAAATTTATTGTCTTTGAAGTTTTTAAAGTAATGCGTCTAGAACACATTACATTTATTATTCGAGTTTGACTATGTATTTATCTATCTATCTTTTGAGTGTTACGTGTTAACTTTGAAAAACGTGAGTGATTCCGCGAGCAATAACTAGTCCTTTTACAAGCTTGCAAGCGTAGGTACCTTAGTCAATTTTGTTATTTCCTACATCCGTTCACTGTTTGCAACAGCAAAATAAAATCTAACGAGAAATTTTTACTTTGAACGTTAAAAGGGGAGAGTTTCAAAGCTCAACAGTTTGCCACCCTTTGCGAATCTTGTTTATTTGCCGTTACAGACCGGAGTAAATATATCGCACTTAACACTTTGAGTGCTGAAATCACACCGTATGTGTTTTCTACAAGTGACTAATATGCGTAAATCCACACTAGCGCAGAGGCTGAGAAAATAAAGATCTTAGTGACTCAGCACAGCCGTAATATTTTTCGAACGAAACGCATGTGCGGCGCAACACAACCGCTGTGTAGAGCGGCAGCACTAATTTTTTAGGTTAAAAAAAAGATCACAGTCGACGAAAAAAAACCGCAGTCAAAGTGTTAACTCCTGCTAGTCGATTCAGATGTGTTGGTGTATATTTTCACCCAGAGTTTATTTACTTAACTCCTGCTAGTCGATTCAGATGTGTTCGTGTATATTTTCACCCAGAGTATATTTTCACTCATACAATTTTCATCGCTCATTAGATACATTGTGACCTCGAATTAATACAAATGAAAATGTTTAATTTTCATAGCATAGTTAGCTTAGTTTATTTAGCGGCGCTCGGTAACAGTTACTTAAAGTAAGTTTAATAATAATTATCTTACTTTTAATTTAAAAGTTACTGTACTACCCAAAAGTGAAGATGATAATAATAATAAATACTGGATAATCGTGGGACAGTCCACACAGCCCAAAGCTCAGCAGAGCTTGTGTTATGGGTATCAGATAACTGATATACATTGCATAGATATATAGAAACAAATATCTGCAGGTCGTACAAACATTTTTTCCGAGGCGGGAATCGAACCCGCGAAATCCTGCGTCGCAGCCGGACGTTCGCCCAGCGCCACAGAGGCCTTACATTTTATACGGAGAATTTATAATAATAAAGCGCCCCAGAGATCGTCGAAAATTTACTTCATTATTAAATTTTAAAGTCATTTCTACGAATGACTTTTAAATTTAATAATAATGTAAATTTTAGACGACCTCTGTGATCTAGCGCATTTTTATATTCTTTGCCTTTAGATAGTCCCAAAGGCGAAAAACATTAAAATGATACTTTAAAAAAAAGTTTATATTATCGTATACTAACTGCGCCCCGCGGCTTCAATGTGTCGAATGATTTATAAACCTTCCTTTTGAATCACATCTATTAAAAATCCGCATGAGAACCCGTTGCTTAGTTTTAGAGATCTAAGCATGCAATAAGGACAGACAGACAGCGACTTTGTTTACTATGTAGTGATTAAAGAATTAATATTGGCAGGAAGCGGCCCACCTCACCCACCCTACAGCCACCCAGACCACCTACCAATACATCTACGTAAAGGCGACCTATAGATACGCTATCACCTAGCACTGGACACGACAGCCCACTAGGGAGGCTACCTGTATTTAAGACTTGATCAAATATGATAACGTTAAATTCTTCAAGATATTAAATATCCCAAAAATAATTTAAGAAACGGCGGGACCTGAACCCGCGACTTTCCCTCCGTACGGGAACGCTCTAACCAACTAAGCCAAAGGTTGCCTGGCAGAGATCGCTCATAGCGATAAGGCCGCTCATTGTACAGCATATTTTGAATATTTTTTCCTGTCTTGTGCATCTTTTATGTATTTGGTGTGCAATACAGAGTAACTGTATTGTATTGTAAGCCACGAAGTCAAGTAACCTGTGGTATATTTCTATTTTTATTTTCTTTCACACAACTTCATTAAACAACCTCTCTAGGGAGTTCATTACGGATGTAAGCGGGTTAACTATGAACATGTCCATCCTAAAGTTGCCTGGAAGAGATCGCTCTCAGCGATATACGTAATCCTACTAATATTATAAACGTGAAAGTTTGTATGTATGGATGGAAGTATAAATAAATAAATAAATAATGCTGGAAAATTCACACAACATTATCTAGCCCCATGGTAAGCAGAGCTTGTGTTATGGGTACTAGATAACTGATATACATAATACAATATATTACATAGGTACATAGATAGATATTTTTTATTATACATAGAACAACAACCAGAACACCGGAACAAATATCTGCAGATCGTACACACAATCGTTCCGAGGCGGGAATCGAACCCGCAACCTCCTGCGTCGCAGGCGGACCTTCGCCCACCGCGCTACATCGGTCGTCAAATTCGTCGATGTATGATACTCTTTCACGCAAAAACTACTGAACCGAGCTGAAATTTTGCATACAAGTATTTCTGGGCCCAAAATAAAACATAGGCTCCTTATTATCCCCTAAATCAGTTCCCAAAGGATAGAAATAATCCTAAACGTTTCCCAAGAAACAACGCGTGCGAAGCCGCGGGCAGAAACTAGTATAGAGATATAAGTATATATTCCTGTATTGTTTTCTGTTTTGTGTGGTATAATTAAGTGTTTTCTATCTATCTTAATTGTGTTGGAAGAACAAGGACGTTTCATCCCATAACGAGAACTCCGCAATGAATTGTCGAACTACGTTAATTTTTATAGTAAAATAGGAAACCCACAAGTGGGGTTTTTGGTCGCGTTGTAAGATCCCGGACTTTAGCGAAATATTGCTGTTTAATAGATCGAGAGCTATTTATTTATTTAGTAGGTACGCAGTTCCAGCCTACAGCTATTCCCAGTATTGCTTTCCTGCCCCCACCACCAATTGTGGAAGTGGATACAGCCGCCAGAATAACTTCGTTTGACGACCTCTGTGACAATTGCCGCCTTGAGACAAATGTTTGTACGGTCTAACAAATATTTGTCCCAGGTGTTCTTCGTATTTTCTATGTCTATCTTTCTATGTAATATATTGTACTAACTGCGCCCCGCAACATCGTCCTCGTGGAAATTTATGTGTTAAATGGGGAACAATATGGATATCAAAGGTCGAGAATTAGACGATTTTTGTCTATGTTTCACATTCACAGCAATGTCTCAACTACCACCCTTTTTAATCCCATCAGAGGAAATTTTTTCAAAATTAGATTAGCCTTTGTGTTATTCTCTATTTATCTACATACTAAATTTCATCTAAATTTTGTTTTTGGCGATACATGTTAACAAACATTCACACAGAATTAAACATCTATTATGTTAGTAGGTTTATGTCTATCAGTCATCTAGTACCGTTAACACAAGCTCTGCTTAGCTATACACTAGCCAAACTCGACGTAGAATGTTTGTAAACAAACCACGACAGAAATGACTGTTACTCACATGCTTGGTGTCGACTTTCAGATATAATTAAAGCAAGCAATATTTATAGGAGTATCTCAAATCGACTAGTAATGTAAATTGCGAATAAAAAGACGCGGCAACAGACTGAATTTTAGGTTAAGTATGGGTGGTTTGTTTACAAACATTCTACACCGAGTTTGGCTAGTGTATAGATGATGCTGTGTAAATTGTCCAGCATTATTTATTTACTGTTTGATTTATTTACCTACAAGGTCATGCTCAAGGATGGTGGATTACTAAAGATCCCGATACAATGTGGTAATTGGATCCATGAATGCACCATTCGGTTCAAGAATAGCAGTGACAAGGGCTGCCAGATGATGTTATAGCTGGCATAGCATTTATGATCTGTTGACCAAGCTTTTAGTCAGCGGTAACGCAAAGGCATATATGAAGTGCAAACCTTGCACCCAACTGAAGATGATGTTGCTATACGGAAAGTTATGGGACCCTATAAAGTGCTAGTGTTATATGAAGCAAGTACTCAAAAACAAAATCCAATGTCCTAACTCCCATTAGAGCTGGAGGATGTTTGTGACAAACAATTCCATGTCAACTCAAACAGAAGACTCTCCTATTGCCATTAGGACAAAAGAGATTTTACAACTTATTTCTTTAAATAATGGTGCTCATTTCTAACATTCTTTTTAAGCTGTAAAGCAAGCTGAAATACAGGAACGAGGTTTTTGTTCTTATTATTAATCTCAAACAGCCAGTCGGACTTCATTCAAATTTGGTAGGTGAGTAATAAATATACTATCAAGATATTTTATGTCGACAAAGGCATATTTTAATAAAAACTTCTCTCAAACTGATAACAATAAAACAACAAGGCTATCACAAAAATACAAACTGCTACAAAGCAGAGTAATTGCCCTTGTGCAGCATAAATTGTTCAGATGGGAGTTCAAAAATGGATGAGATACAAATGAAATGATTAATGAAATCTGTCCTAATCAAATATTATTTTGAACTTCTACAATTTGTTCCCATGATACCATACCAGTGGTGTATAATATTTCCACAAATATGTATATTTAAAAAAAATCTCTTACCTCCTCCGCACAACCAATTTTTTTAACACTTAAAACTCGCATGTTGACTTATTCCATACTAAACAAAACATTTTCAAATATATAATTTACACAATTTCAATACTTAGCAGTACCCAATACTAATATTTGTATTTATTGTGACCAGCCTGCGTCTCGCAATCTCTATGGGTAATCTGGATTTATGTGACTCTTATAAATTATCTGTAGAACTGGGCGAGCAGGCAAAATGCTTTTGGTTCATTTGTTGTTTTTTTTTCTTGTAATAAATAAGTTACTTGTATATAAATTTTAGTTTAAGCATATTTTAGTACCTATCATAAGTGAAAACTGTTAAGCTTTAGTTATGCCACAAATGTTCATACTTACTTAAGATTTATAAGTTGTTAGTATTCCATCTAAATAATAATAAAATAAAATATTTTGTTTACAAAAAATGTCACTTATCGACTTAAGGAAGAACCAAGTATACAGTATTCTAACCCTCTTACCTTCCTTCGTAGTTAAAACTCCATTGACAAGACGGTCCCCCTTAGATCTCTCGCCTTTGGGCATCTCTTCATCAGAGTCAGAATCATCGTCACTCTCACTGGATGACTTCATGATCCTCTCCATTTCAGCCAGGAAAGGTCTCATATCCGTTGCTTGCTCTATTTGCTGAAGATACAGCGATTTGGCAACTTCATCGGGGTTTAGAGGTCCTCTGCCTGCTAAGTTTTCAGACATTTTGGCGGTTTCTGAAATTATAAACTTCTTATAGAAGTATAAAACATCAATAAACTTCCTTGATAGCAAGAATTATCACTGAAGCAATGATGTAAGGTTAGAAAAATATATTAAACTCACAGGACACTATCACGCGTGAAAATTACAACAATTCTTGTTTGTTTACGCCAAAACGAAAACAGATATCTTTTAAGGCCGTATACAGCCCCACATCACAAAAATAGCATAGATCTAAGATCTCTATTCACAAAATGGCGAATGATATTATTTCGCTGACAAGCTAGACACTCGGGCCGAAACGATGTAAATAGCCAGCCATATAATTTCTGTATGTGAATTCAATTCAAAAGCAAAAACCGCCATGTTTCGATTGTCAAAATCAGTTCTCGTGACGTCTATGGCTGTGCCTGTGCCATAGATGTGTGCTGTGCTGACGCATGATATTATTTAAGCCTTGCTCCGATTATTGATTCGAATTATTTATTGAAATGTTTTTTGCGTTCCGTAAAAATTGTTGGAGAGTTCCATTTAGATTTAGTGCCACAAGGGGTCGTGTGTTTGTGTTATTATAATTTACTCAAGCGATCAGTTGTTTAAGTATTTTTTTTTTTAATTAATGAAATGTAATGGAAATGTATTACAATGGTATTACGTATTACCTGGTATTACGTAGTAAACGATCTTTATCTATCTGGGCCTAGTATCTGGGTCTCGCTCATATTGCATAGTGTAGAAAGAAATGCCTTCTATTTCGTCGCAGAAAGACATTCAGAGTTCACGGAGAATCATAAACTGAAATGCTATTATTGCCCCCTATTTAAAGAATGTAAAATATTTTGTTAAGCAAACGTAGGCTAAAATTAATAATTAATTTACGTCTAGACAGTGTCAAGCAAAAAACCCTAGTATCGGGAGATTTCGTTCGTCCATGAAAGCAATACAGCTATTTAGCATCGTGGTGCCTGCCCCGCTGCCCCGTGCCCCGCGCAGCAGGCTCGGCGGCTTTAGCTCAGTCTATGTATTATATTATCTGTGACTCAGTATATGTATACTGTGGCAGTTCAGTTACTATTACTACTTTCTATCAATCTAGGCCCTCCGCTCCACCCATCCATGGTACTAGTGCTACTCAACAAAAAGGACTACCTACATAGTTACACTTACACTGAATTTAACGAGTTACTTGAGCGTCACCGCCGCGCCGCGCCCTTACATTGGCATGAAGTAGTATACTATATAGTTTCTGCTCGCGCCTTCGCACGCTTTCTATCGAAACGGTTTAAGATTATTTCTATCCCATGGGAACTGATTTATGGGATAAAAAGTGGCCTGTAGTATTCCGGGCCTGAAATTTCAGCCCGATCCGTTTAGTTCTTTTTACGTATAAACATACAAACTTTGATGTTCATAATATTAGTAAAATGGTTGCGTATAAACTACACACCATTATAGTTTACTAGCTGCGCTCCACGGTTTCACCCGCGTGGTGATAGATATATCTTTATAAATTGTAGCCTATGCTATGTAAGCTATACTATTGTGAAGTTTCATCAAAATCCATTCCGTAGGTAGTTGTTGCGTGAAAGAGCAACAAGCATACTTACCTCAACAAACATTCGCGTTTATAATATTAGTAGGATTAGAACACGCGGCAGCGTGTTCAAGCCAAGTTCAAGCAAAGGAACGCGCCGAGTGTATCATTACACGAACCACTTGGTGCAACTTTTGACCCTTCTATAACTCAAAACCTCTTTAACTTAAACACATAAAACTACGTCTGTTTAATTATATCCATAAGGACATGTAGAAGCCCAAATTTCATGAAGCTAGCTCAAACGGTTACAAAGATATGAAGGTCAAAAAGTCGTAAAAATTCACACTGACTGACTGACATACAAATAGTTCCTAAATCTAACCTACTTCCAGATAACCTAGAAGGATGAAATTTGGAATCCAGCTCGGTAATTGTGTGTAAGCGTAGGAAAAAAAAAAAAAAAAAAAAGTCAAAATTAGTGATGTTAGAGACGACGACCTTATGTCAATGGAATAAGGTTTTAATTAAAAATAGATCCGCATTGCATAGAATAAGCAATAGTACTACGTCTCCGATTGCGCCATAGAATACAGTGGAGTTTTTAGGGACTGGCCCGTATAATACCTACCTAGTTATGTACCTATGTCGAAGCATTGCATAGAATAAGCAATAGTAGGTACTAACGTCTCCGATTGCGCCATAGAATACAGTGTAGTTGTTAGGGACCGGCCCGTATATACCTAAATAGCTATTTACCTGTTTTCGAACGAATAAATAAAATAAAATAAATAAATAAATAATGCTGGACAATTCACACAGCATTATCTAGGCCCATGGTAAGCAGAACTTGTGTTATGGGTACTAGATAACTGATATACATAATACAATACATTACATAGATAGATATTTTTTTATTATACATAGAAAACGACCAGAACACCCGGAACAAATATCTGCATTTCGTACACACAATTGTTCCGAGGCGGGAATCGAACCCGCAACCTTCAGCGTCGCAGGCGGACCTTCGCCCACCGCGCCACATCGGTCGTAAATCGGAATAGAAAGGATAAAGGGAAATCAGAAATGTTCTGGAATATAGAAAGAGACAGGTATAGCCCGGAAAATCGTAGAATTTGTTTGCAAGTTTAGTTAGTTTTTATTTTACAGTGACCAAGTGAACAAGTGTTAAGGAAAGTAAATAGTGAACAGTGCAGTGCAGTGACTTTGTAATAAGAGCGTAGTTGTGTGTATTCGGTACAATAAACCGACACTAAGTGTTCTGAGGTGTTTTACTTGATTATCACTCCCGACCAGCCCTAGTTGAAGTCTTACACCTTCGACGAGCCCCTACATATGGTGTCCCCATACAAAAAAAACTTTTTTTTTCTCCATTTTTTTAGTACTTATTTTCAAAACCACGCAGCGGAAACGCAAGAAAAAACAATAAATTTCAATACCTGCCTAGTTTTCTTTACAAAAAGTAATGATATCCCACCAAAAACATAAAAGTAAAAAAGGAGAGCCAAGTTCAATACAAAAATTATGATTGGCTGTGGGCTTCGCGGCAAAAAGAATGGAGATCTAAGTGAGTGCGAAGTCAATTATATGTAGGTTAGATTTGACTTGGCCAGTTTTTATCAGAATTAAAACGTTGAATAACTTTATAAAATGACTGATGTAATGAAAACTGGCCAAGTCAAATCTAACCTACATATAATTGACTTCGCACTCATTTAGATCTCCATTCTTTTTGCCGCGAAGCCCACAGCCAATCATAATTTTTGTATTGAACTTGGCTCTCCTTTTTTACTTTTATGTTTTTGGTGGGATATTATTTACTCGCTCGGCCGGAGCAAAAAAGTTTTATGATGAACTATATAATGGTTAAGAGGCGATAGTAGGACGAACAGGAACTGGTCTCCCTCGTGGGACAAAATAGTGGGACCACGAGAAAACGGAGTTTTACGCCCCTCCATGCCTTGCTATACATATTATACAATTTATTTCATGTAAGGTTTCAGACAGGTATTGCTAAGTACCATCACACGTGATGGTCCTTTCATCTGCGATTTGGGACTTGTGTGTGGTGTGCGACAACCTGTGTGGGTTTCGGTGTAGTTTTGCTAAGATGGAAATAAAAGGCATTAGTATAGAATCAGTGTTCTTTATACACAGCATTATCCTATACGTAATATTACATCCAACGCGCCGATATACTTAAAATATAATACGAATCTGACTCTCACTATCTATACTTACTATAGAAATATATTCCAATAAAAAAACTAGGTTATATTGTTGAGAATAGAGTGGATAATCACTTCCAAGTTCGAATATCGCGGTCTCTCTCACGTTCCGAAAGAAAAGAAACCATTCATTCTAATGAAATTTGAACCAATGTACTTAATTATTTTTCCTTATTAATTTATCCCTACTACTTACAGAGAAAGATCTCTTGAACTATATATAAAAAATGGAATTTCGCTTAATAGTTTACATTAATAGATATTTTAAGTATATTACATTCTGTAATACAATAGTTATTCATTGATTTGGCATAGTACTATGCCGAAAACTCATGTTTGTTGATTTTATCCAAAATCAAACATGCTTCCATGGATTTCTATATATATCATGTAATATATAGTTTTTAGACTAACCGGAATCAAAAATCTATATTACTTGTAAGGTTACATACATTGCTATGTACTCTGAATTACCAAGTACTGGCACTAAGAAAACTAAAAATAACATTAGACGAAATCGTAACAATATTTCATCTTGATTTCCACGTCACGCGTATTTACAAAAAAACTTAAATTTAACAAACCCCCAAGATCTATTGCGATAGAAAATAAAGCATTTCAGTTATAAACAATTCATAAAATTCAAAGTTCTTTCAATATCTGTACACACAAAACAGTTCCACAAATGCTGAAACTGCAATGATTTAAATTAATCTAATAAATCTATTTAATAATTCTTATAATGATCGAGTGCGCTGCGCTGACAGATATACAAAGTAAAAAAATATACAATGTTACAGGAGTTCTATATACGCAAACGGATCACGAAGCCTACAAATTAGCGATAGATTCCATGTTTAGGAAATGTGTTGAATTCAGCCTTTTGTAGGCGAAACGATGAGTTTCCGTAAAAGGTATCCTTCTATTACAAGATTCACATGATGAGTCACTGGGGATGCACTGTTCCTATACTGTGGGCAGTCGCGCCAACACACTACACTGAGCTGACTCACATGCAGACGTAGGACCATATCTGAAATAAAAAATGCTTTGTTTAGCTGTGGCAACTATGGACAGTTTTCAAATTCAAAGTGCAAGTCGCGCGGTACTGTGGTCGTCTCTGAATAAGGATGTATTCATGGCGTCGTTTGTGGATGACGATAGTTAGAATAATTTGGCGTGTTTTAAGAAACTATAAACAGACTTAAAATTTCTAGATACTGAAAATGGGTTTAAAACTTGGTATTAAAAAATGAATCGTCGAAATCGGTTGTCGTGTTGAGTTATTCGTCCATTTGATTTGTCACGCACATAATTTATGCAAAATGTATATGGTTTTCTGTTTGATGGACCAGCTTACAAATAAAAAAACATCAAAATCGTTTCACCCAGTCGAAAGTTCCGAGGTAACAAACATAGTAAAAAAAATACAGTCGAATTGAGAACCTCCTCCTTTTTTGAAGTCTGTTAAAAATAACCTGTACCTTAGCTGGTGAGTAGCGCTATGTTGATCTCCTTGACCATCTTAACTCGGTGCAGCATCTTGGCCAGTGCAACCCGGCTGAGAGGCTGCGTGGAGTACCACACAGGGGAGTCGGGCACGCACGAGCGCTCCGGTTGGAGGTAGAACACGTCGTTTCTGGTGCGGACTGACTCCGGACTGGGGAAATACACGGATCACATTAGTGTCAAAAATAAGGGATAATAATAACACTATTATTAAGTACATATAAACTCTTTGCGATTACTGGATTCTTTCGAATAGAGACTTGATTATGGCTGTGTTCACGAGACGACCTGATCTACGTCAGGGCTGTCGGACACCGCGAAGGATGGAAATGAGCAACCCGCTAACCCAGAGTTCTCGGGGGACCAGGATTTAGAATAGCTACACTAATATTATAAATGCGAAAGTTTCGATGTATGGGTGGATGGATGTGATAGGGCCTGGAATAAAACAGGCTATTCATTATCAAATAATACATAGGCAAAGTTATCGACATAGCTAGAACTAGCAAGCTGAAGCGGCAGTCGGCCGGCCATATCGCCGTTCTCAGATTACTGCTCTACATGTTATTGTTATGTTTTTATTTAGCTGGATTACTCTGTACCTAAATTTAAAATTAGTTATAAGATATCCATAATTGTATAGACATAACTTAATGTAAACATTAGTTGGAGAAGCCATTGGTTCCTGAAACACAGTTTTTTACTGCCTGCTTCACTGTCTATTTTGTCAATAAATAAAATTTTTACTTTTATATCTCACAAACCGCTAAACGTTGGACCGGCAACCTCTAAACGTGGGGTAAACGTGTTTTTGGGTGGAAACCGCGACTCGACACCGCCCGGCCCGGTAAAATGACGACTTGCGAAAGACTACAGTTAGATGCTGGAAGCGGCAAGCTAAAGACAGGGCGCTACAGCGCTCATTAGGGGAGGCCTATATCTAACAGTGGACTATTATAGGTTGATGATGATTATACGTATTAGAAACATGCATAGTACTCACCATTTAGAAATATAAAATTCGTATAGTTTGACTGGACATCGAAGCGGGTTTTCTTCGTTTTCTTGTTGCTCATAAACTTTCTTTTTTCTTGAGTTTGCTTCTGCAAATATATAAGAAAACTAAGCACCTTTCATACAAAAAAAAACATCGTCAATTCCGTCGTTGCTTTAAAAAAATATTCATTTGGCATTATTGGCCTAAACAGATCTTCATAAAATTTGGCGTACCTGCAGATAATGGCCCAGTTAAAGGACATATAATGTACAGTACACTTACCTAACGCAGACTGTGGCGGGTAGAACCTCAGCAGAACATTCCTGGAGCCGGGGATCTTGGCTTGTCCTGGTTGGTTGGGGTGCCGCTTCCAATGCTTCATTATATGCGAGAAGGAAAGCTGCATGTGCTCTTCTACCGTCTGGAATGTAAGGCCTTATGTCAACAATAACGTAGGTTAAAAATCTAGATCAAAGAAATAAAGTTGAAGTGCCTAAGTGTTATATCAGAAATACATACAGCTTTTAGTAAAAAGCTGTTATTCTGATATTGGATGGTATGAACCATCCTCCCAAACGCATAAGCGTTAGGGAGCTAGACTCCTAGACTACGTTTACCGAGTCGTAAGAAATAGTTATAGTTTGTCGAGTAATAAATAATACTCACCACTAAATTAAAATGCTTAGTATTAAAGAACATAAGTGTTGAGAGCAGCACGTGCGGAGAATGCGCGCCCAGCTGTTTACTCTCCCATAGATGTTCCTCTTCTACTCGCGTTACTATGTACTCTGTAACAGACATACAAATAATATAAATAAATATTACTATTCGTACGTTAATTAACGTATACGAATTACGACTTGAAATGAAGGCAATAATGGCACGTTTTTAAAATTATATATTAGTAGGAAGGATTATACTTTACTTAGTACCGATATTGATTACTAAAATAAATAAATAATGCTGGACAATCCAGACAGTATCATGTACTCTCACATGTGACAGTGTCACTCGCTATATATTTACTCAATGTTCTGTACAAAAACAGCGTAGCTATATTTTACGAAAACCTGCCGAAAGCCATGAAAAAGGCACAAAATGTTATTGAAACAAAATTATAAATTATTTAGTATTGTGTGTATGTACAACAATATGTAATTTTTATTATACTAGTTATAACATCGCCTTAGGGCTGAATAAAAAAATCTGTTATGATATATTTCAATAAATAAATAAATGTAGCCCTAAGCTAAGCAGAGCTTGTGTTATGGGTTATGAGATGACTGTAATACATAATACAATACATTACATAGATAGATTAGATATTTTTGTCCAGAACACTGTAACAAATATCTATAGATCGTACAAACACTTGTCCCGAGGCGGGAATCGAACCCGCATCCTCCTGCGTCGCAGGCGGACCTTCGCCCACCGCGCCACATCGTTCGTCAAAATTTAATATGCAATTATGTAATTAATTTTTATTATATTTTGGGGAGTTTGTCTATATCCAAGTATGTATTGGTGAGGTTGGTTGGTGATCGTATGTCGGAGGTTTGGGGGCGCTCAAGAGCGGTTATTGTGGCGATCTTTAGGGAACGTATATGTCCAGCTGTGAACGTCGCTCGGCTGATATGATGATCACATGATTTCAGGTATAGAAATTGAGATAGAAAAATAAATAACTTACGTGAATCGTTATATAAAACAGAGAACTTCCTCGCAACTTCGTCCAAACAATCTGTGAACTTTTCGTAATATGGATCCGTGAATATGTTGTCTATCCTACCATTTTCAAATAGATATTGCTGTATACCTGAAAAACAAAAGTAATAGCTTAGGCATAAGTAAATACATCCTGTTTTATTTTCATCAGCCTATTTCGTCCCACTGCTAGGCAAAGACGTCCTTAGTACATCCTGGGAGCCTACTCGAAAAACAATAACATAGTTTCTGTTTCGTCTTCGTGCAAAACCGAGTCTTATGTCACTTACATAAACATAATGTTTGCACAAAAATCAATTAGAAAACGTGGCAATCTGCGACGCATATTTCTATCAACATAGACGTCAAGTCAAATTTTATCTGAAAAATACTGGCTTAGGCCCATATTTAAATGCTAATTTTTGGGACCTTAAGGTTTAAATGAGTCCCACATCTTTCCATTCAAACGTCTAAGGGTAACTACTACACTTTTTGATGTTGACCATCTAAAACTAATGATACTATCAATTTATCTCGTTATAATCTATGTTTGTATAAAACCGTAAAATGGGCTTGAAGATGTTTTCATCCTGTTCAAATGTTTTTACGCGGTCGTTATAGGAGTCTTTGTATATTTCATCCTAGCGCGCCCTTTCGCACACTATGTCAGGTAAGCTTTGTACATGTAGCATACATTTCGGCATCGCCTATTGACGAGTTCGCGCCGTTGACTCGTTTAACCTTAATTAACAAAAATAAACGTAGTTGTGAACTTACCTAAAACCAAATAATATATCGTGTCCGGCGCGTATTCGCTCCCGTTCGGTTTCCGGACCTCCTTCACGAACAGACACAGTGAGTAGTTCAGCTCGTCCGCCGTTAGTTGTAAGATTTCAGACTTGAACGGTTTCCGCCGCACCGAGCTTTTCTCTATCTCCGCGTTCTTCGTCATCACCCATTGTTTCCATGCGTTCACGCCGAATGTGTACTGGAAAAGGGAAATTAGAATTGTTTATTTACCATTACACCTGTCTTACACACTTCGGGACTTGATAGAAGACTCAAGCTGCTCTTTCCTTAGCATGTCAGCAAATAAATCAATAAATAATGATGGACAATCCACACCTTATCATCTAGCCCTGAGCCAAACAAAGCTTGTGTTATGGGTACTATTATGATATGACTAATATAAATAATACAATTCATTACATACATAGATATTTTTTATTATAAATAGAAAATGAACAGAACACCCGGAACAAATATCTCCAGATCGTACACACACTTGTCCCGAGGCGGGAATCGAACCCACAACCTCCGGCGTCGCAGGCGGACCTTCGCCTACCGCGCCACAAAGGTCGTCAAAAAACCAAAATGACCGACATAGCTCTAAGAATAAAGGTAAAGGTGAAGGCCACTCGCAGAATCGATAAGTAAAGTTTGTCAAGTGGCGACCGCGATTTAATGCGAAAGGAGTGTTGGGAACAGCTTGCACTCTAACGAAACTGTAGCAATCGACGGAAGTCGATGGATGGAAGCGGCTCAGGATCGCTGTTTGTATCGTCGTCGTCGATTAGAGGCCTTTAGGCCTGGAGGCCCTAGGTGACCATTTTTTTATATTACAACTAGTCCGTACTAGTTGTTAACCGCTTTTCCAGTGGTTAAGCATGCAACCGCTTGTGAGTGTACAATATTACCGGTTTTTAGTATTAATCAATTTGTAAGTCCATTATATAAAGCCTTCCTTTGTCCTTCAAATAAATATAAATATTTCCACTGCGTCGGCCAGCCGCCCAAGCGTTCCTACGCTTATTCTTAAAAAAAATGTGGCTCTGCCCAATTTCGTCACGTTTTTCGCTCAGCTAGGACAAAGGATCACCCAGGTCGGAATCAGACATACATACCTTGAGACACATATTAGCGTCAGGCTTCTCCGCGGGCTCTCTCGGCGGCTCGGGCTGCGGAGGCGGCGGGTCGGCACGACGTCGCTTAGACCGCGAGCTCGCCCTCGTGGCCACGGCGGGCTGCGGCGGCGCGGCGCGTTTGCGAGGCGCCGCGGCGGACGACGCCCGGAGCGCCGCCACGGCACGTTGCTGTTCTAGGACCATCATGTGGTGGTGGTGCATGCCTTCGCCTTCTAGACCTGCAGCAATTAGATAAATAAATCAATCAGCCTATATTAGTCCACTGCTGGATATAGGCCTCCCCTAATGAACGCCATAGCGCCCTGTCTTCAGCTTTTGACACATCCAGCATCTACCTGCAGTCTTTCGCAGGTCGTCCTCCCACCTGGTCGGAGGGCGTCCTACACAACGTTTATCGAGATGTGGTCTCCACTCAAGAACACGTTTGCTCCAGCGGCCGTCGGTTCTTCGCGAGATATGATAAATAAATAATGCTAGACAATGCACTAAATGAATTAGCAAGCAGTGGGCCGGCCATATCTCGCAAGAATCCAGTCAGAACCCATAAATAAATAATGCTCAACAATCCACACAGCATCATCTAGCCCAAGTTAAGCAGGGCTTGTGTTATGTATGATAAATATTTATTGCCACTAACCAGGCATCCCAGGATGTGAGCTCGGTGTGATTGTATTCGCCGTCATAGCGGACTCTAGGTCCACGGGCTGGTCTTCGTACTCCGTGGCCATCTTCAGCGCCATCTGAAGCATGTCTTCTCCGAATGCGTTGTTGCCGTCGATCCCGGGGACCGGACTGAAGCCTTCCTCCGCTGGGGAAAGGGGATAGACATAACAAATCTGTTGGCTATTATCCTGATTCATTGAAATTCTTGTTAGATAATTTGATTGTTAGATTTGGATTAACTGGGGGTAGTTAAAAATAATTTTTGTTTTATTTCTTCAACATATATATAGCAGTAAGGTAGTTTTAATAGCCATTTGCTATGATAACACATGCTAAAATAAACTTCGAATTAGCTCTCCGCTGGGGAAAGGGGATAGATAAGACTTTTGAAACTATCATGGTTACCATGCCGTGATCATGGTGCATGGAACTGTGCCAAAATATTGGATAACTCAAAAACATGGTAAATATCCCGTTTTAAATGACTTTAGGGATAGATAAGACCGTGCATTGTTACTGGTTTTTAAGTTTTTATTTTACATTTTCATCTATAGAAATAACAAATCTGTTGGCTATTATCCTGATTCATGAAGTTCTTGTTAAATAAGATATTGTAAAAAATTATGGTGGAAAGTCAAGCTTGCCAGGCTACTACGAATAAATAATAAGTCTTGTCTTAATTAATCATAGTTGCCAGGAGTAAAAAAACGAATTATTGGAATTTCTACAACATATTTACTTAGCTAGCAATAAGGTAGTTTTAAGAGCCATTTGCATTGATAACACATGCTAACACAAACTATGAATTAGTTGTTGTTTAGGGGTCATTGACTTGTAAGAGATTTACATTAAGCATAATGTTGATGTCGTCGCCGCAGCGGGGAATCAGCCCGCATACCCCACTCTATTGTTAGTGTCTAACTAGTTTTCGAGTAATAGGATGGCGGCAAATACCTATATTATTAATATTTGTAATACACAGTTAGCTCTTAAGCAGATCTTAGTCATTGTCAGTGCATTTTAAATGTATGTTCAGTCTATTTTTAAAATAGTTTACTTAGGAGGCCCACCGGCGGCCAAGTTGCGGAAACCAGTCCAGAAACAAGTAAGGAGGCACTCATCACTGATTTATTGCTGACTAACTTGCAAATGCGTGATTTGTCCACAACCAAACTAAAGCAAAATAGACTCACCATTGTCCTCATCAGTATCCGAATCGCTCTGATCCTTCTTCTTATCACCAGCCACCATTTCAGCCATCATCAGCAACTCTGCTTCGAACGGATCCGTGGGCATCTTATCGTGAATCTTATTGATCTCCTTCATTATACCCTTTGCAGAATTCCTCGTAGTGGGAATAAAGACAGGTGTAGGAATGGGTATGGGTATTGGTATTGGTACGGGGAATGGTAAGGACCACATCGCACACGGGACGGGAACGTAAATAGGTACAGGCACCGGAATTAGTACTCTCCGTTCTAAGCTAGAGTCAGTCTGGCATTCTTTTGTACATGGATGTGGTCGACAGGACACTCCTTTAGATACCATCATGGGCTTAGACATGGTGCCTTTGTTGGCGACTTCGTGTGGGGGTAATGTTTTGACGATGACGTGGTTGTAGATTTTCGGGGGTGGTGGAGGTGGGGGTGTGGGGGGTTTGGGTGGAGGCGGGGGGGTTTTGGGTGCAGCGGGTGGTTCGGGTTCGGGCAGGGGGGCGGGTTGCTGTGCTAACTGCGAAGTGAGTTGTGTTAGCTGCGTGTGCGTGAGGCGTTTTGATTTGCCGCGCGTGGTGGTGGTGGTCGTGCTGGGCAGAAGGGGGGGCGGCGCGGCCAGGGACTGTATGTTCGAGATGACTGGCATGCTTGATGTTAGCCCGGCTCCTCGCTGGTTGGATTTCTGTGCGGGAACTGTAATGAAAAGATATTATGGCTTTTTTTCATAATAAGCAAAAAGGTTCTTGGTTGATATATTATAGACGTCTCGATACGGTTCAGCGTAAAAGGCTGCATGCATAGATATTATCATCATCAACCTATATTATTAATCCACTGCTGGACTAAACTTTAGGCCTCCCCAAATGAGCGCCATAGCGCCCTGTCTTAAACTTGCCGCATCCAGCATCTGCCTGCACTTTAAAATCGTCCTTCCACCTGGCCGGCGGGCGTCCTACCCTACAGAACCCCTAAGAACACGTTTACCCCAGCGGTTGTCGGTTCTTCTACTTGCTTATTCTTTGAGCTATGTTGATAACTCTGGCATACATAGTTGCAGTCATTTATGCAAAATGTGCCTGTTTACTTGTAAATTATGTTATTTACTGAATGGCATTATCATATTTATCACTAGCTGCGCCCCACGCCTTCGCCCGCGTGGAAATCTGTGTGTCAAATCGTTTATAAACCTTCTCTATCATACATAGGGACAAACAGACAGCGGGAAGCGACTTTGTTACATACTATGTATTGATTCTGTTGTACCTATACGTAAAAACTTACCGAATGCCAGTGATTGAACAACATTCAATAACTCTCTACAGCGCATAGATAGGGAGTCTGTGTTCTGTAAAATGTACACTACATACCGTTGTTTTTCGCGTTAGCGGCGCTGTATGTCCTCCTTGGAGCTCCCGTTGGTACTGCTTTTTGCTGGTCAATGGGCTCGCCGGGCATAAGAGGATGTTTTGAATATTGGCCCTGGAAATTGGAAGAAATGAATAGGTGAAGATAGCTAGATAATTCTAAAAGTTTTTGCCTACAGATACTAATATAAGTGCTGAACAACCAACACAGGATTATTTCATCTTAGTGAGTACTAGATAACTGTCACACAGTTTGGCAGAACCTACACAAATGTAATGTAGTTTTAGTTATGAAAATAAATAAATAAAAAATAATCTGATATACTGAATGCAATAGATATTATTTTTCCACATAGAAAATACTCAGTTCAGAGATAAATAAATAATGCTGGACAATTCACACAGCATGAAATAATAAATATCTGTAGATCGCGCAAACATGTCCGGCGGCAGATATCAAACCCGCAGCTTCCTGCGTCACTGAGGTCGTCAATTTACACCAGCCCATAATTTTATACTCGAGTTAACACAAGAAATATATTTTCAGAAAAATCATCTATTTCCCCTGTCAGCTTTTGCTGCTATTATTGTCCCACTGCTGGGTAAAGGCCTCCCTTTTCTCCTTCCACTCCTCGCGAATAATAAACCTCTTTTATGAAATCAGTCCCATAATAAATTCTCGTACATATCTTGTGATAATAAAATAACTTACCTGGAACGCCATAACACACTGGTATGTGCAGAAGTTCCTTACGGTCGCATCAGACATAGTCAAGTGGTATTGCGCTAACGAAGTCCTTTTACACATATCACATTTCGTTCTGAAAATAAAGTTTTTCATTAGGTTTTTTTCATACTTATTGAGAGCGGTTTTTGAGAAATCAAACAACATAACCCGATAAAATTACACTACCAAATTAGTTATTCTTTATTCCCAAAAAATAGCTCAACGAGTTATACAATACTGGACATTGCGTTATCAATTTCATGGCACAAGACACACAATATCCAACTACAGCGGCGTCATGCGCTGAGGCAGAGCAGTGAGCGCGTTAGAATATATTAATTCTATTTAAAGACAGACAAAAATAAAATAACTTACTTCCTTGAAGACACAGCATTCACAGAAACTTGAAAGAGATTTAGGCAGTTGAGCGAGCACATCATAACAGCCTGACCGTTCGCCTGCACCCTCCTTATCATATCAAAGTTATATTTCTTCACTTTGCACCAGTTGCAGGGGACTATATGCCGCGTATTGCTAATGTAGACGTTCATACAGGATTTGGAGCAGAAGCAATTAGGGTTGGAATCATCATAAATTGTAAAGCTTTTTGTTTGTTTTCGCTCGAAGTATTTCTTGCACCATTTACATTGATCTGAAATGAATTATTAGTATCAGGTGCCTTTAAAGAAAGCCTGAAAAGTGGCGCCAGGAGAGCCCCTCGCGACAAGTCTATAGCATCCATTATGGCGTGGGAATACGTTAATAAATGTTATAGAATTAAGAGGTATAATGGCTGTTAATATTCACGCTCTTGCAGGTGGTATCCTATAAACAAAAGTAACATGATTGTCAAATAATAAATTTACCTGGGAAAATATTATTGACGAACTTGAAAGCAGCAAAGCAGGGGTCCGAACATAGCCGCTGCGACGCTGTTTCCGTAACTTCCATCTCAATCGACGTAGCCTTCTCTAGAGAGCACACGGCGCATTTCGCCCACACCGGTTGGGGCACTGGGTTTTTACTAATCTGATCAAATTTCTCCATGCAAGACTGCGCGCAGAAATCTTTAAACTGCCCTTTATCGCCCACCGGGGCTAGAAAACCTTGCGCCCCAGCCGAAATATCCCGCTGACAATAGCAACATATCTTCAATCCTTTTTTGAACTCTTCTAAACAACTCGAGTTACAAAACTGCCGAATATCATAACCAAAACGCACGCAGTACTTCCCTAGGCTTGTGTGCTGGACAAGGTTCTTGCAGTTAGCACATCTAGAGCCGATTTTATTCTGGAACCTTCCTAGACATATTTCATCGCAGAAGTCCATGGTTTCCCACGTGAGGACCTTCTCATCTATAGTAAGTATAAGCGTGCACTGACTACATCTTCTGTGGAAGGATCGCTCGCGCTCCTCTCTAGCTGCTTGGATCATGGCCGGAGTTTTCGCTTGGATTTTGTACCCTTCATCCAAATACTTATCTGTTGCATTGCTTATGACTTTTAATTTCAGCATGGGGGTTTTAGGCGGAGGCGGTGCGACGGGTTTCCTCGGCCTTGGCCTCTTGATATAGTACCGACCGCCCTCTCTGCCGTTTAGGATTTTGATACAAGTTTGCTCACACAAGAATAAGTGTTCTCCATACCTAACTAACGAGAACTCGCACGGTTTGACTTTCTCACAGATAAGACACTGGCTTTCTTTTGGTCTGATCTGGTCAATGGTGACTCGGATGCGCTTAAACGCGTATTTGTCTTTCTCATCAGCCATCATACCTTCAAGGCAATTAAGCGAACAATAATAGGTATCCTCGCCGTCGAAGTTGTAGTAAAAGTAACATGTTTTTTTCTCCTCACACTCTGAGCACAGTAAGGTTTTCGGCGATATTTCTTCGATGAGATACTTTTTGCGCGTGACTGTGTATTTTCCGGGATATTCCGCTTGATAAGCTTTGATGCAGGGTTCATTGCATACGTATAATGTCTCTCCCTTGTCCGTGAATCGGAAGGAGCAGGGTTGCTCGATCTCGCACTGGACGCAGGGTCCGTCGACAGGGCAGATCTCCTGAATAACGCTCGGTACTGAGTTTTCGTCAATTTCTACCGGTTCTTCGTGATCGTTTTCACTTTCACCTGTAAAAAAATTACACTTCAGACAAGCAAGCATTTTAACCTGGTAGCCCCACGCTATTTAACACATGGCGTAACGCGCATTATCAGCGTTTTTACGCTAATTTTAGCGCGAATAACGCGTGAAAAGGCGTTATTGACACTCGTTACGCGTTTTACGTTAAATGCATTTTTTAAGCAATGAGCAAAATTTTCTTACCAGCTCCATTTTCTTGCGACGTACCATCGATAGCCACATCAGAATGGCTGTGTAAGTCCTCGCTAGTGTCGTCTCTACTCTGATCGAGATCCATCGTTTCATTCTCTTGCTTAGGGACTGTTGTTGCTGCAGCTGAAATAATGTTTCTCTCGTTATCGGCCGTTAAAGTAACAGGGTTTTTGTAGGAATCCTTTTTATATTAAAAGACTTCCTCAGGTTAATTCAACGATTTGTGGATGGAAGTCAGTTTCAATCTATAAATCGTTGAAATAAAGACAGATCAACATTCAACAATGATTTTAGCCCAGCTTTGTGCAAGAATATATAATAAGGAGAGAGAAAACTCTGAAAAAAGCCCTTTCCGAAATAGTTTAGTTATTCAAAAGTTGAAATAAATTTGTTTTAAAAATATACACTCAACAATTTTTCCGTATGAACCAAGAGATATGCAAGATATGTGTAGTCTCTTCACATTTTTTTAAGCGGTTGTTTTAGAAATGAATCATTGTGCCATCCTAACGCGCCCTTTTGCAACCGACGAGTTCGCGCCGTCGATTTGTGTACCTTAATAATGACTAAAGTTAGCTTCAGTTAGTTTAGCATGACTTGGGTACCAAAAAGCCGGTTTATTTTACCAGTATCATACAAACTATCATGCACACAAAAGTAATTAAAATCGGGATATTTACTATGATCTTGAGTTTTCCATTATTTCGGCACTATTTAATGCGCCATGATCACGGAATAATTTAAGGCACTGCGAGTACGTTTTTATTGGCAGACAAACCCATCTATCTACCCAATTTTTTTTGTCTTTTGCTATGAACGTTACCACAACCACCGGTTTCATTATTTTACCTTCTTCTGCCTGCTTCCGTTTCTCAGCCAGAGCTTTAGCCGCCTCTGCTTTGTCAGCCTCAGAGATCTCCCGCTCCGTGTCCGGCAGTAGACAAACCTCCTCGTCTGCTCCAGGCTCGTCCAGTGTTTCCGGCACGCTGATTTCTTCTGCTGGGGTGTCTTCTGTCAATTAATGTTGTTAGAATAAGTTTATTGTAATAGTGTTCGCGCCCCGTTATTCTTAGAGCTATGTCGATAACTTTGGTTCTCTGTTAGAATGTTTTCGTTTCGAATCCTAATCCTTCAGAAAAACTCCGTGCATAGCTCTTTCCACAGATCGCTGAGCGACTCTGAACTGGTGGACCAGCCTTATTGTGAGTGCCTACGTCCACGGTAGGATGTGCGTCCATTGAAAACTTCCAGTTTCATATATAGTGGTATGGGAATCTTTATAGTTATATGTACTTATATAGCTGCGCCCCGCGGTTGCGCCCGCGTGAAAATTTTAAAAATATGAGGGTATATGAAATATCGTTCACGTCCTCATTCTCAGACCTACTGAATATACCTACACACAACATTTCATGAGAATCGGTCAAGACGTTTCGAAGGAGAATTTTTACTTACACAAGAAAAGTTTTATATGTATTTAAATAACAGTTTAGAAAGATTGTGACTATTTAGTATTTTTTTCTATACCCGTAACATCATCATCATGTGCCGCGTCATTGTCATTATCGTCATCATCCAGGTTGGCTGTGGTGGCCTGAGTGCTAGTCGCCGAGGTTGGTGCAGGTGCGTCACTGTTGTCCTTTAGTAATGCATCAAATGGATCTAGAGCCTGAAATAAAGGATATATTACTGACTACAAGTGCGTTTTTGCTGGATAACAAAGGGGACTATATGTATGCTATTAGGGTTTTAAACTCAATCCATCCCAAATTGAAGTTAATTCCCGCCTCGGGAAAATTGTGTGTACGACCTGCAGATATGTTTTGGGTGTTCTGACAAAATAAAATGGAAAAATATAATATGTATTGTATTAAGTATATCAGTCATCTAGTCCCCAAAACATAACACAAGCTCTGCTTAGCTTGGGGCTAGATGATATGTGGAAGGTCTAGAATACATTTCCTATACACTAGCCCTCGATGTTTGTAAACAGAAAAGTTAAAGCAACTGTAACTTTCTTGCTTGGCATTGATTTTCAGATATAATTGTAAGCAATATTTAAAGACAGAAATCGACTAGTAATCTAAATTGCATATAAAAAGACGCGGCAACAGAGTGATTAAAGTAACCTAATGGTTAAAGTATGGGCGGTTTGTTTACAAATATTCTACATCGTGTTTGGCTAGTGAATAGCTTTTATAGGTTTTTATTTTTTAATATATGTACTTAGATAATACCCAGAATACTACAGGTATTCTTGATATCACAAATATATGCAGATCGTACAAACATTTATCCCAAGGCGGGAATCGAACCCGCAAAGTCCTGTGCCGCAAGCTTCCTTCCGAGTACGGATGGAAGCTCGCGGGTTCAAGTCCCACCAATATAGTTTTATTGAGATTTATGTAATTATTACTATTTAATTTCTCAGTTAATACATGTTCATAATTCCAGTACCTGTGAGTGATCTTCCTGTGATTCATCCATTGAAACATTTGGCGCTGATTCAAAATTAGGCTTCTTCACATCTTCTTCCTTTTCCACTTCCTTCGTAACATCATCATCTTTTTCAGCAGCTGCCTTGTCATTTTCTTGAGTATCTTGGCTTGATGATTCCTGACTATTCTGATCAACTAAGTCTGGATTTGACTTTTGTAAATCAGCACCTGAAACAGATAGATATGTAATTAGATGGTTTTGTGATAAATAAAAAAAAGAAGAACGTAATAATATCATCATCATCAGCCTAGAGCAGTCCACTGCTGGACATAGGCCTCCCCCAATGAGCGCCATAGCGCCCTGTCTTCAGCTTGCCGCATCCAGCCTGCAGTCCTTCGCATCGCAGGTCGTCTTCCCACCTGGTCGGAGGGCGTCCTACACTACGTTTACCGAAGTAAGTAATATGTAGAAAAGTAAATTAGATTATAACAACACAAAGTGTTGTACATGGAATAGCAAAATAATAATTAAATCCTAATTTGTTATTTTTAATAAATAAGTTACCCCGGTTAGGGTGAAAATGAAAACCTGTTCCACAAAACTATTTTATTTTTGGCAGTTTGACAACAATCGAAAATTCATGTCCATGCTTTACCAATTTGATTTTCCATGACAATCGATTTATTTTTAATGAAGTTGCAAGAATTTATATTGTTATTGTTTCTCAAAATTTTGTATACAGACTTATTAATTACAGACATAAAACGGGCATCTAAATGACTTATTATAAATTCTTGAATTGGATTATTCGATCAATTAAGATACTTCTGTTGTTTTATTGGCTACTTGCTTCCTGTGGCATCACATGTTTTTTAGTGATAAAAGTAGTAAGAATTTAATAATTTTTATACTATTTTTAGCACTTTTTGAAGGAAAAATCATTTAGTATATATGTATTATGTACCACTAGCTGCGCCCTGCGGTTTCACCCGTGGTGATAGATATTTTGGATAACATACTATATAATCTTTATGAATATGCCTATATGTTATTCTGATATGTAAGCTATATTATTGTGAAGTTTCATTAAAATCCATTCAGTAGTTTTTATGTGAAAGAGTAACAAACATCCATCCATCCATACTTACAAACTTTGATGTTTATAGTATTAGTAAGATTATATCATTGGCAGTTGTACAATACTTAAATTTATTTATACTGAGTTTAGAGTCCATCAATACTTTAATCCCACAGTCCATATTGATACTCAAGCAATGCTTCAACCACCGCTTTCTTAGTAGGGCAAGGTTATTGATACTAAAAGCTTACTCTTTACTCAATGGTTCTTTAGGTACGAGCGAACATCTACAAATCCACTAGCAACATACAATACAGCGACTTACTGTTTTTCTCTGATTGACTATCAACATCCATTGTACTATCATTTTTATCACCACTGGCACTATCCTCAACACTCATATCATTGTCCACGTGATTCTGGAGTTCACTATCAACTTTGTCACTGGAGGCCTCTGCCTTATCGGTGTCCCCCTCATCAGCCCTCGGGCTCTCAGCCGACACACCGTCTTTTTCGTCCATATTCTAATTGGAAACTCTTCCTTAGTTTAATCTTGACGGCACCATCTGAAATAACATTTACTGCATGAATTAGAAATCTGTTGTTGATCCTAGCGGTATACCCGGCAATTACTTTTAGGTTAGATCACTGCAGTTTCAGTTATTCCTTGTTATTGACGGTGAAGTAGCAATAATTATTTTCAAATCAAGCATAATACCGATTTGATGTAAGGGACATGAAAATTACGTTTTAAATAACGCTTTTACATTAGTACAAAAATGTATTGCCTGTGACGCCAAAGAAAATGCAAGCAAGCCACACATCCCGCGCTAATTTTGATTCGACTCTTTTAGAAGATTGGTGGGAGTTTTTAAGGTTTCTGTAGATATTATATGAGGACAGAAACTTTTATGATGGAATAGATATCTTATTTGTGATTGAAAAGTGTAGTTTTGTACAAATATTCGTTAAGGATGGTTTCTTTGTAAGGTTTGTAAGCTGTATTGCTGTATACACCAATATAACGTCAAAACTTTTTTTCAACTACACCAGGAGTCACTTGCACAACATGCTCGTCAATTCTGTGACACGACACGAGCTTAAAATAACAACACAAAGGTACCTATCCTAAATAATTCCGCTTTCAAGATACGAATTACTTTGAAGCACAACAAACGTCCACCATTTTGGAATCAATTTAACTTCACCAAATAGCTGCTTTTAACATAGAGGAATTGTGAAAACTGTTCGACAGCGTTGGGAGATCTTACATGCAACATAAAATAATTCTGATATAAGCAGTATTTTCCTATGGACTTGCTATGGATTATATGGTCCATTTATTTCAAATAAATAAAGATTAGTTGTGAAACATACAGGAAGTAGAGTAGAAATTTGACTTATTCGGTTGGCTAATAAAACTAGTGAAGCCATAGACACGCGCATTATTGTCTGTGGAGACGCTTACTTGCCTTTCACAAATGTGCAAAAATCAGCAAGGTTATCATAGAGATACTGGAGCCGCCGGTTTTTCGTTTTTATATGACTACTTATTACGGTGAAGAAAAAATTGGTAAAATAAAATATATAAAGATGTATAAAATAAGAAAAGTTCAAAGTATTTATTATTATTGTAAACCATGTTATAAAAATGAAAACATCGTTCATGGGAATCAAACGTTTTTATGTTTATTCATCAAAACTTATATAATAAATTATTATTATAAAAACAAGCACACAGATCCCTCGGTACTGTCCACGATCCTATCAATCCATGGTTGTCTGGTAGAGATCGCTCTTTAGCGATAAGACCGCCAATTGTCTTGTTTTTTGTCTTTATTTTATATTGTTCGTTAATATCACCCATAGACTAAGTAATAATTCCTTTTTCGTTCATGTTATCACCGTCATCGTCGGAATGAAGCTTTATTTATTACTGTACAGTACGGACAATTTATCTTGGCAGGAACTTCGCACAGAAAGCTGCGCAGTAACATTTTTATGAACCAAATAGTGACCATGAACGGAAAAATGCCCGGACCGAGTCTCAGTCAACCGAAGAACGAAGCACTCACTGAAGTACCGATTTTGACATTGTCAATTTATAGACCGCTCGTCCGCCATTACCTGTTCTGGGGGAGTAAACGTCAAAAAGTTGGAATTTTTCTTAGGTCACCTCAAAAGTAAAAGTAAAGTAAAAATCATTTATTTCTTTAGGCTTACAAAATAAGCACTTAGACAAGTCATATTTTATATATAAATTATTATCAAATAAAATTATTTTACTGTTCACTTCAATCAAACTCAACCCCCTCTATACGATTCCGTAAAAAAAACATACCACCATATGTTTTTTTTACGGAATCGTATAGAGGGGGTTGAGTCAGAGAGGGGGTCAAGGAAAACAATTATGTCAATCAGTAAGTCAGACAGTCTGTGTTAATTTAGCTTTATATAATAGAATGCTTAAGTAATATCTATCTAAATTCTATTTATGTTAGGTACATAGGCTACCTACTTAATTCCAATTTTAAAAATTATAATTAGAGATATTCGGATGCATATTTACCTAAACATGAGATGTTGGCTATTATGGAAAGGACTTTTTATATCGAAAAATCCCGGATCGCGGGAAATTCAAACTTAAGTGTACAGGGTATTAGCCCTCTATAACTTATACGTATACCTGTAGGCATTATACTTCGTCAATCCCTAAAAATCGGACTGATTAATTTTATTTCGTTTCAAAGCACAGTATGTCGTAGTCTACAAACCAAAGTATGAAATTGGATGATTATTTATGATTGTATGTACCATGAAATTGGAATAGCTGGTGTTGCCTGTCTAAAACTAAAATTCAATTGTCTGCATCCGGTAATTTCAACAAGTGCGTGCTTTTGCTACGATTTGAAATACCTATACAAAAAAAATGTTTTTTGCTGTAATTTTTGATAAATGGACCGGTACCAACTTTATTATTTTTAACCATCCACCATTAATTAATTTGTGTTATTTTTGTGATTGTTACACGTCGTCCTATTTTCTAGAATATGCCCAGTAATCATTAATAAATTGAAAAATCCAAAAATACTTGTCTTTAATTTTATCAACCTGAATACAAAAAATTAAAACAATCTCAGTTCTTGAGTGATAGAGAGTTAATATAAATAGTCTTATCCTTGAAACCAGAGGTTTAGTATGAGTTCAAAACCGATGAAAAAAATTAATTATATACTTACTAATTTTTGAAAAAAAAATCATCAATCAAAATCTCATTAATCATAAATGCATTTCACCCCACGGACACGCATAGGCACCCGGCACCGACGATCAAGGTCAAAGTCAAATACCATGCCAGAAATTCAAAAACAGGTAGCAAAACAATCGAGGGATCCGCGAAATACCTACGAAAGTTACGCCAAACGAGAGGGGGTGGGACGCGCGGGGTCTGACAGGTGAGATTACATGTTGTTAGTAACATACCTACACGCATACTCGAATGGGGAAGTAAAATTAATATACATCTGATTACTTATTTTTGAGATTTTCACATTATATAGAGGGACAAAAACTTCTTTCCCGTTTAGTAGTTTTTCGTGACCTACAAACCTCCTTCTTTTTTTTAAGTCGATATAAAAATACCCTATAACGTCTTCCAGGAAATTTTCCTACTTATGTGCTAAATTTGAAGCTATTCCGTTCAGTAGTTTTTGGGTGCGGTGCAAAAAAGCAACAAACATAATATTGTAGACATCGAAACGTCCATACATCCGTAGTCACAAACATTCACGTTTAGTATATTATTTTATCCGCGGCTTCTCTCGCGTGGTAATTTGATGACTTTGATGACAGACGATCTTAACTTCAATGGAAAAAGTTCTAGGTAAATTTGAAAAGCAAATCATTAACGCGTAAGAGCAGTGAAAGACATCTATATACTTATACTGAGACTCTGATGTCCTTTTCGCACATCTTGCAACTTCTTTATTAATGGTACTGCTTGCTTTTTCCTATGACGTTGCCAGTGTCAGGAATGTCATAAACTTCAAAAATATTATTTCGGTTATAATGAAAGCAGCAGTTGGGTGTAAAACTCCAAACCTAACCTGCATCCGGCACACCCTTCTAGAATAATAACGAACTAGGGTCTGGTGAAAATATCAAACAATCCTCATAATTACTACAAAAAATATAAATAAATCAGAACTAATTTGTTTCTATTATTGATTGTAACCTTCCTTGTTTCTGAATTTTCCTTGTTTTAGAATTACTGCTAAATTTACCCTTCACATGAAAGCAAGTATGAAATACTTTGCCTACATATACCAGTTTGCGCAGGTAAGACGGAGCCTTTGGACAGCAAGATGGTAGCTCGTGCAAACCCGGAAGCACGGCTTGTGTACCTAAACGTTGTTATCGTTGACATGCTGATGATTTGACTGCGCTTTAGTTTGTACGTATTTATTGGAGCGTGTAGCCAGTTATTCTAGTCGCGCTTCAGTCCGGCAAAGTGTTTTTGACGCGTCGCTTGTTTCTGTTTGTATGATGCTTTCTTTTATCAGTAAACAATAAAATAATGCCCCTTTTTAAAATAATCTTCAGTTAGCGACGATCGTTACATACACCGAAGATAGATAATTATAAAACATTTATTGCAAAAAAAAGATCATTACAATCATCATCATCATCAGCCTATATTAGTCCACTGCTGGACATAGGCCTCCCCCAATGAGCGCCATAGCGCCCTGTCTTCGGCTTGACGCATCCAGCATCTACCTGCAGTCTTTCGCAGGTCGTCATCCCACCTGGTCGGAGGGCGTCCTACACTACGTTTACCGAGTCGTGGTCTCCACTCAAGAACACGTTTGCCCCAGCGGCCGTCGGTTCTTCGCGAGATATGGCCGGCCCACTGCCACTTCAGCTTGCTAATTCTCAGAGATGTAGTATGTCGTGAGTATGTCGATAACTTTAGTTCTCTGTCGGATGTATTCGTTGCGAATCCTATCCTTCAGAGATACTCCGAGCATAGCTCTTTCCATAGCTCGCTGAGCGACTTTGAACTGGTGGACCAGCCCTATCGTGAGTGTCCACGTCTCAGCTCCGTAGGTCATAACGGGCAGGACGCACTGGTTGAAAACTTTCGTTTTCAAGCATTGCGGTATGGATGAAGAGAAGACTCGACGTAGTTTCCCAAACGCTGCCCAGCCCAGCTGGATCCTCCTTTTGGCCTCCTTCTCGAAATTGTTTTTACCTAACTGCAGAATCTGCCCGAGATATGTGTATTCGGAAACGATTTCGAGAAGGTGACCATGTACGACCACCGGCTTTGGATCAATGTGTCCATTGATCATGACTTTGGTTTTATCCAAATTCATGCCAAGACCGATGCATCGGGAGGCTGAAGCTAGGCCGTCCAGCATCTGGTTCAGCTCCTCCAGCGACTCCGCCAATAGGACTATGTCATCAGCGAATCGTAGGTGTGAGATGTAGTTGCCGTTTATGTTTATGCCCTTACCTTTCCAGTCCAGAGTCTTAAACAAATCTTCCAACGCGCTTGTGAACAGTTTCGGAGATATGACATCCCCCTGTCTCACTCCTCTGCGCAGTTGGATAGGTTTAGACTGCTGGCCCTGTACTTGGACAATCATAGTGGCGGCTTCGTAGAGACATCTCAGAACCTCGATATAACGATAGTCCACTTGGCATCGCTGTAAGGATTCCAGAACAGCCCAGGTCTCGACAGAGTCAAAGGCCTTCTCATAGTCCACAAAAGCCAGACACAGGGGCTGATTATACTCTTCAGACTTCTCTATAATCTGCCTCACTGTGTGTATGTGGTCTATGGTGCCATATCCACCGCGAAATCCGGCCTGTTCTGGTGGCTGAAACTCGTCGAGTCTCCTAGCGAGACGGTTCGTGACTACTCGTGAGAACAGCTTATAGACGTGGCTCAAGAGTGAAATGGGTCTCTAGTTTTTAAGAAGGGTTTTATCGCTCTTCTTAAAAAAGAGCACCACCAAACTCCCGCTCCACGCCTTTGGAGTTCTCCCACTGTTAAGAACGGCGTTGAAGAGGTTCTGTAGCTCCTGTATAACAGGAGCTCCTCCAGCTTTCAAGAGCTCGGATGTTATACCGTCTTCTCTTCAAGCTGCCTTAGAGCTAACACGATCTCGTCTTGACTGATGTCAGGTAGTTCGTCAGTGTAGTGGCGTGTCAGGGTGGCTCTGGAATCATGGTTGTCTTGTCGGGAACGAGGGGCATGAGCAGCGTATAGACGGCCATAGAAATCCTCAACGATCACATAACATAAATTTGTCTTATATTTGGAAATGTTGCAGTAGGGATAGAGTATTTATGCAAATAAAATCTAATATTATGTATAATCTGCTCGAATTAGCGTATCAGACAAACTACGGGCAACTAAATCCCCGTATTTCACGAGTCTTTCTATCTAATATGTGCTCTGCGGTGCTAGCACCACGAAAGATAGAAAGTGTGCTTGCAGTGTAAAACTTGTCACTATGACTCCATATAGTTTAAATTTTTTTATTGATAGAACGCAGCTTATCTGAATTGACAGCCGGGCAAGTACTCTGATTGGCTAAACTGTGCTTGTCTCAGCGTCCCAGCGCATTGAGTCAAACATGCATGAGTCAAAATTATGAATGAAGGAAAAGGTTACTTTCCATTGGCCTATTTTTGACGTACGTTTCATTGTTTGACGTGACGTCAAAGATTATGTAAAATAAAATTCTCTTTACTTTCCTGTGTTGTTTACATCCCAAATATTTGTTTAGATTATAATAATGTTGACAATAAAGTGTATTCAAATAATATAGTTCATAAATTTATTTTTGATGATAAATTTATGTTGTCGTGCTCAGTCAAAATTATAAAAAAGTAATAAATTTAACAAAACTTAATCAAATCAATCCCTCCCTCGGAAACACTCGGAAACCAATATCCATCCGTTCAAGTTTTCTTTGATTCAAGTCGATTGTAATTTATGTAATTGTACGCTCGTTTCATTTAAATTATTTCATTGGGGTCTATTCTCGCACTGAGGTTAATAAAGAGGCCACATAGAGCTATACATTAAAATTTAAAACAAAAATCTTTTTTTTCAATTTTGGCGGGAGCCTTTGGCACCTTGTGTCGCCTTGTCGTCATCGAATGGCTGGCGAAGTGGCTGGCTAGTGAGTGGCCATGCTATCGGCCTGTCGTGGGTCTGTCACCTCACCTGTCGCGCGTCGCGCTCTCATCAGATATCGTCGTTATTCGTTCATTTTCAGTAATAATAAAATTATTAGTGCAATAGGTACCTCTAAATAAGGGCGGTGTGAAATTGATGTGGACGTACGACGATGCGTCGCTAGGTTCGGATTCGGATATGGATAGGCGTGCGTACCAGTGCAGTGCAAATTACGGTGCTGGATTAGAGGAATTCAACCCGGTGGAATCGGTATTGGAGTGGACGCAGGGGCCGGCCCGCGTCCAGCGCCGTCGCTGCCGCAGCGAGGGGCTCGAGCGCTCACCGTACGACAATGCTAGGGAGCCTCGGTCGGCAGACGGTACCAGGGAGCTTCGCTCGTCAGACGTCAACAGAGACCGGACAGGCTCGGCGCGGCAGCAGCCCAGCAAGAGCCACTACACCATAAACAGGGGGAGCCGTAAACAGTTCCGCCACGAGTGTATGCTGCCCGCTGAAAACGGCGACTACATCATGTCTAGTGAAAAGTACATGTGAGTGCAATCTTATGTCTCTAACACTTATGGGGCTTTCCTCTTTCCAAGCTTACTTAGCCATTTTGGTTGAACAAATGCTACTTCCTCATGTTAAAATTGTCTCCTCTATCATGCATATTAATTTAATTAAAGTAAATATTTTTGTTTTCCAGATACCAGACAGGAAGATCAAAATTGTTGAGAAAAAGCCCCACCCGACCTCTTCTAGTAACAACATTATCCAACACTAAAGTAGAAGATAGTAGATTGCCAAAAGTGGAAGAATTACTTGAAAAAGTAGACCATGATATGCTTGATGATGCAGTTAAGAAACCATTGAAATCAATACTTAATAACAGCATGTTGATGTCACCAAACCCCCCAAAGACACAGTTTCCGAGCATATTGAAAAAACCTAAAAATAAAATGTATCAGGATTCCAAAGTCTTTTTGACGGGTCATCGGAGACAAAGAACAGCCAGCGAATCTGATTACTATTGTAACTACCAAATCGGACCTCATCTTGGTGACAAGTAAGTTAATAAGACCCTCTACCTGATTTTGTGGGGTAACTTTGACTACTTTCCTAAAGAGTGGTACAGCAGTTTCGGTCAAACTATACCTTTAAATTCATTGCAAATTGAATGAAAGTATACTTTCAAATCTTAAGATGAAAATTCCATCACAACTAGTAGTTGGCAACATTAGACTTGAGCATAACATTGCCATATTCATTTGATAAAAAATTATAAATTGGTTCTTCAATGTTTACTTTATGTTTTGTAGGTTATAAATACAATTATTGTACATGCCTAAAGGTTTTACACATGTTTTTATTCAAATGTCATATCAAAATAGATCAGAGTTAAATCTGGTTGGTTAAGTATTGAAATAGACTCTAGTAATACAAGTTATTATAGAATGTAAACTACCATATTTAAAATCGGATGTTGAGTGCAGTGATTAGTGATGTAAAAAATCTATTGTGAAATGACAAAATATTGAAATGTTAATATCTTCTTAAGTGGGTATGTCATATTATGAACTCTGTCAGGACTTTGGTCTTAGCCCATGCATATGTTAAACTATTTTTAAAACCCAAATTCTATCCAACAAAATCAAAATTTGCAAAATGTGTAGAATCACGTTTAGATTATAATAATCATTCTCATTGTGTCATTGTGTAAAAATTGGTTGAAATCACCAAATAAAAAAAGATACTGCTCTTACATGCATCCATGGTGATGCTAAAAAAGTTTTGAATGAAAAGTAACGATTAGTAAACATATTTTGTTTATCTCAACCAGGTAGTTACATATTAAATCATAGAGACTAATGAGGTTAACGGACAAACAGAATTACCGTTTAAGTTAGCTTCTAGATTAAATAATATAGTCACTGTAAAACATAAATAAATGAAAAATAAAGAAGTATTCTGGTGTCAATAAATTATCTTGACCAAGTTTTTAATATTGTACTAATAGATGCCCACAATGTATTTCAGCCGCCTCTCATACCAATCAGCTAATACAAAGCGAGCCAAAGACAACTCAGGCACAGGCTATTCCTACGGTACAGCCATAGCCAGTCTGCCTAACCGCAGCAAGAGCCCTATTCAACGGGACTACAACAAGGCACGGTGTGCGTGCAAGGACCAAGTGCTGATCGGTGATGACACTATGCATCTGCTGCGGACAACCGCTATCAACTCTGTCTGTGAGACAACGGTTGATTTGTTGGTGAGTTTAACAGATTTTAATAATGATGCAACATGTGTGGCAAAATTGTGTTACGTGACAACAAAACTGACAATTATCAAGCATAATGCTCAATAATTATAAAATAGTTTATGCTCATTAATAGACTACATGTCGAACCCGCCGACAAAGCTCGGAGGCTTTGTGCGACATATTGTATGTAGCCGACTTTGCCTGGTCGTCGGGCCGGCGACTTTGGTGTGGAGACTTTACTCAACACAACACTGTGACATATACCTCAGTTCCTTGAGTATTTATTTACAAATGAGTAAATAAATACTCAAGTTACCTACTGGTTAATGTTGCAAAATGCTCTACAAAAACAAAAAGGGGATATGCATGTACCATTAAAGTCTTCTCGCTTGTGACCTGGGGATATAGCAAATGCCGCATTGCACAAGCGCAGGATCGTGGGGCCTCAGCAAAAATTCAAGTCCAATGTTTGTTTTGTTTCCAGCTTTCTTGTCCGTTACATCCCCATCCTCCATACCCCTATCGTTCATTGAAAAGGCAATAAGGTTGCATTGCATAGGCCCTTTTTTGATGCTTACCTATTGTCACGGTCGCCGGACCATATGAAAGCCACGGCGGCACTGCGACGAACATGCCGTGATCGTATGCATGTAAAAAGGCACTTATTGTCTATTAAATAGGCAATAGTCGCATCCTATAGAAATGCGCATAAGTGATATGTAGTTCATTTCGTAAATCACGCCTATACATATTAGTTTACGTCATACCATCCATTCTATGTTTACACCAATACACGTCATAGATTTATTACTGATATGACGTCAGTGCAGATACATGCAGCAGATAGAAGTGCTAACAAAAAATTACGCATTAAGATTGCGAGGTGGTTTTCCACTGCTTTTTTATTTAGTTGTATATTAAGAGTGGAAGTCGGCCGCATTGTAATTTCTATATAGACATAAGAATTTAGTACAAACTCATTAACTTATAACATTTCTTTACCTTATCAGAAGAAACCGGAAATAAGTTTGTCCTTCCAAATTACATTAGGTAGGTACAATACAACTTAAAATGGGTACAAAGTTGGAATGCAAAATTGCGGCAATAATGACAACCTTGCGTGATTCATAAAACACGGGAATAGTACAAAGTTACTGATGCCATAAGGAACTGGCTTCCGAAAATAGATTTTGAATTAGCAAAACAATTTTGGTTAACGAAATTGCGCAATGCGATAGTTTTATCTGCAATGAATCAGACCTACGCCTTGAATACATTCATGAGATCTATATTAGAATACCTGCGACAAAGTTTTCTCGTAGGTGTGCTGCGTTTGTAAATTTAGGTTAGTGTGAATGTGAACTCGAAAATAGTATCTTTGCACCACTGTCGCCTTGACAAAATTTAAAAAAAAATTCTAACGATTCGAAAAACTGAGTTCTGCAAAAACTTTTTACACAGGTAAGAAGAAGTATATTCATGCTCTATTTATTAGTCTTCCAATTCAAAACGTTTGGAAGGCAGCGTGTTAATATCGACCTGTACAATTATATATTCAGTTATATTTTGACGAGATCCTAAAAGAAGGTGGGATATTATTTATTCTCTAGCTAGAGCTTAGCATCTAAATTCTTCTAAGATAACTCTTATCTTAATAATAAAATAACAAGCAGACTAACATTCAATCAGATCAGATTGAGGCGGCATTCGCCACGTGTGCTAAATTCTGGGGCTCGACTTTTTAAGGCGATAAACAATCGCGTTATTATCGTGTATATTTTTATACATTGCGAAGGTGGGATATTATTTATTCTCTAGACCTTAGCATCTAAATTCTTCTAAGATAACTCTTATCTTAATAATAAAATAACAAGCAGGCTAACATTCAATCCAGTCAGATTGAGGCGGCATTCGCCACGTGTGCTAAATTCTGGGGCTCGACTTTTTAAGGCGATAAACAATCGCGTTATTATCGTGTATATTTTTATACATTGCGATTTTAACGATACAGTTAGGTATTGTCATAATCGAGGCTAGGGCCACATTTTGGCTAGACTCGTCGCTCCAACATCTTGAACCAACCCAGTTACTCCTAAAGAATCGTTCCTAAAAAACCTTCATATTCGAGCACTCATAGCAACCTAAATTTTTCAACACGTGCTCTTCTCGTTTCGGCACAGAATCGCTTTTCACGGCCGCTACAGAAGTCGTATGTTTACATAATTGCGAATCTGCTGAAGTTTTTTAAATTTTACAAGCTGAAGATGTTTTAATAGCTTGATATTCGTTGTTCCAAAATGTGATATTATGCAAGATGTGACCATGTGTTTACTAGTTTAGCCGGTTTTGACGTGATTAAATTCTTTCTTATCATTATCTAGATTGATTAGTTATTACAAGGTGTGTCTTAGTCTTTGATTATATATAGTTAGTGTTGTGCTTCAAGTAAATAAAAAGGTTTTAGTATTTTTGTGTTTAACATCCGGTGTTGTTAATAAAATGCGTCTCCTCAAAAAGTTTATAAGGAAACTTTGTAATTCGGTAAGTAGCCTTATCATCAGTTTGCAGTCGATTAATTGTAAAAATGTCAGAAAAGACATAAATAAACGTTGATGAATAAAACGCTTACATCATTCTAGAGAACTTTGTTTTAAATAGCGCCGCCGGTGCAGCACTTTGTTAAGAATTCACAAACGAGGTGAAAGCTCTTTTAAGTATCAAAAATGCTTGAAGCTGTCAATCATCAAAAGCTCTGCCCCTTGTAAGTACTCAGTGTTGGCCTGGTTAGGGAGGCTGTAACGCACAATACACTTTCATGCGATTTTTCTGCGCATAGCTCATTTCCCCCACTTAGAATTAGAATTAGACGCTCTATGATAATGATAATAGAAGTACTTAAACGTATTAGCTAAAATTACTCACCAAAATTCCTACCAAATTAACTAATCAAATTGAATGTTGAGTACTTATTATTACTGGTTACATCTAACATAAACTCGTAATTGTTTTTAGCTAGCTCTATTTAATTTATCATTGCCGTAACGGAACAGGGACGTTACAGACCTTTTGGCCTATATTTGTACAATTTCGCTTTCTTCCTTGCGGCTTCGCTCAGTCCGTATCTGGTTAACACACAATTTAAATAAAACTCGAGGATAATGATAATTTATTTAATGGTCAAACCTCTTTGTCAAGTGCTTTGTACGTGGGTTGATTTTGGGAAAGATTAGTTGACTATTCTACCAAATCAAGGAACAATCCAAATTTCGAATGCTAAACATGTTTTTATGTCCCAACGCTTTTTAAATCATTGGTCAAATAATCAGCTTTCGACGAACCGGCTGCTAAACTAACACTTATATTGCCTAAGACTCAATAGACGTGTACCACCTGGCCTCAGGGCAGTGAATGTGTGAAAGAAAATATCACGTCTAGCCTAATCCAAAGCTGGATTAGGCTGACTGAGTGTACATTGTAAAGATTGACGGTGTCGGTAAAATGTCGTTAGTACCTGATGAAGGGCTTCACTTAGCGAGTATACTTACCGAGGCTTTACCTAATTCCGTGGAAATGGCATAGTCATCATTCCTTACCAAAAAAAAAGTGCCAGTTCATCGACACTTGATTCCGTTGCATGATCTTTGTGGATAGCGATCTTAAACCGGTGTTCTGACCATTTTGCAGTCATATTAATACAAAATATAGTATATACAGTATATACATATGCTATGTGGTTAACATTTTTGATGAACAAAGGAAATGCCAATAGTTTCTTTGGGCATTTTGTGATACCTAATTATAAGCTTTTTTAATGTCTCTGTAATAGTTTTATTTGTATAGTTTTCACTGAAATGCGAAGTTGCCCGTGGTGGCCACCAATATTACAGTTATCACAAAATGCCCAGTGAAATTTTTGATATTTCCTTTGTTCAACAAAACATAAGATAAAATAGTTGGCGGCGGCGCTGATGTGCCTCAGGGTACCGCCTTAACCGACGATGTGGCGTGGCCTAGGATGGAGGACATTTTCCTGTTCACTTGAGATTAGGAGACTCATAGATTGTACTGTATTGATGATTGTAGAAGCTCCGATGCGTTCCGTGGTCGTCCCTGGCACATCTAAACCACTCAACAGTTTATTTTATTGTCGCATCGTTACACAGGTTTTGGCATAGTTCCATAGATCCAAATGAAAATGTCAATACTGCAAAATCTAGCTATCACAGTCCGGTGCGTGGACGATCAGATCGAGATCGGTCCCACTTACCTCAATAAAAAAAATGTATTCTGTGACAATTGTGAAAAAAAGTGAACAGTAAATCGGATAAGTTAGGAGGCTTGTCTACTAAAGTGCAGCGTACGCGGCTACGCTGAAGCAAATATGTTTTCTTTTATCCTCTAATAATTTAAAAATGTGCTATAAGATTGTTAAATTTCTAGAAAGAAAAGCAAAACGCTCTTTGCTAAAATAACGCGTGGTCTCCCCGAAACGTGGTTGAGACATGATTGTGACATAAAATACCGTAAAAACGTAAACTTTAGTGGTTTAATTGTGTTTATTCTACCGGAGCAACCATTTTTAAATTGGTTAGTATGTTTGTTAGTTACCCCAGAAAATATTAATGATACTAATATTCATCAGACACTAATTAAATAAACGGTTGCTTTGTCTAGTTCCGATGCCAAATAGCATTGTGACAGCGAATTTGTTGATAGAGATAAAGATTCAATACAAGCCAAGATATCGTTCAGTTCGTTTTAGCTTGCTTGACAGTATTTCTTGTGAAATTAGCTTTCGTTAAAATTTTCGTAAAAATATTTAAAAGCGCACATTTTTCACGACAATATCACATCAAAGATATGCATTAACGCATCGACAGACGCAGTCCTTGACGACCGATTTTCACGTACAGACGGACAGGACGTTACAGAGAGGCACAAGTCTTGGACGGATAAAACAACAAACAGAACCTTAAAAAACATTATTATGGTAGTCATAATAAGTCAAAGGTGTCTAATACATTGTTTGTACATGTTACACGTACATATAACTGTGCTGTAAGCCAATTTGATTTAAACTGTCCTTTATAGAAATTTGACCCAAGCACCGCCCTTGACATATTTTCGTTATATACAAAGGCACTCCACCGCGTGCCACTTTCAAGGTGTAGAAAACAATGAGAGCTTATTTTAAACTGTCGTCGTCGTAGCGACGTCGCTGTGTTGTACCGGCAGATTTAAAATTGCAGTAAATTAGTAGGTAAAGTTAGTTTGTTCTACAGTGTGAGTCTTTATAAAGTGCACATACTGAAATGGATGAAAATATACTCAATTTTATCGACAGAAAAAAAGTTAAAAAAATACTAAAAAATATATTAATTTTTTTATGTCCTTTTTAATATTTTTTATAACCACAGTCTACCCAATGTAAACAAACTGTTATTACTTTTGAACTAAGAGTCTTATCTCTATGAATCAAAATTAATTATAATCTCTAATGATAGGCCGTGCTTATAGTATTAGTAGTAGTATATTTTCATCCATTTCAGTATGTGCACTTTAATAAAGACTCACACTGTATTGCTGTTAAATAACCTGCAGCTTAAAGTTTGTTCGTTATGTTCTGGGTTGGGAATGTTACAAATCTTTGTATAACTAGGTCGAACCGAATACAGACATAAATTGTGCTACATGTAATTAACATTTGTGAAAACCTGCGTGAACTTTAAATAGGCTAGAAAATAATTTAAAGAAGAAAGCGAGGTCTTTGCCCTATGATATGACAGGTTAATCTAAGAATAAATAGTAAAATTAACTGCTTGATTGTCTTAACACTTTGACTGCGGTTTTTTTTTCGACGACTGCGTTCTTTTTTTTTACCTAAAAAATTCGTGCTGCCACTCTACACAGCGGTTGTGTTGCAATATTACAGCTCTGCTGAGTCACAAAGATCTGTATTTTCTCAGCCGCTGCGCTAGTGTGGATTTACGCATATTAGTCACTTGTAGAAAACTCATACCGTGCGTTTTCAGCACTCAAAGTGTTAACACCTTCGTAGTTTGGTAACTATACTCCTATTTAAAAATCTTGATATTTTTTGTATGCAAAGGGTTTAAAAAACCCAAGGAATTAATGAATGAATGTACAATTTATTGCACTAAAAAAATAACAAAATAAAAACCAAGGAATATTGATGCACATCAAAGTTTTTGGTCTTTAAAGCTTTAATTCATCGTTTAATTGATCTCTCGTTCGTTTTCGAATTAAAATTAAAACATATAACGGGGCAACGTGAACGGCAATATGAACTAACTGCTGACTTTTGCAAACAATCTACAGGTAGCTCAACTGAGCCATATCAATACCAGTCGGAAGTATCCCCAAGACGCTGGCTCGACTGGCATTGATATGGCTCAGTTAGGGCGTGCAAAACCGGTTTTCGGTTTTGCTGAAAACCGGAAAACCGGACCAAATTTTAGATTTTTTGAAAACCGGTTTTGAGAGACAAAACCGGTGCCAACTCCGGTTTTCCCATTAATGAATTAAATCTTGATTTTAATTCACTTTTTTCGAATGCACTCAAGAAATATGTAATTTTGAGTCATCAAATATATCCGAATGCAACATATGCCCACCTACACTCCTTCCGCGACCCCCGCACCCGCGACGCGATTCCTGCGTTCCGCCTGCCTTCGTTGTTGCCCAAATACACTTGCCGGGAGTGCACGTGCACAGCGATAACGTTAAGATGATAACTATGTTTTGTAAGGGGTGTTCCAGAATGTTTTTCGTTTTTTATTTGAGTATAATGCGCCAACCACAACTGGTGTGCAGTAGGCTCAATCACTTGGTGAACTTTTTTAGTTTGTTAGCCATTAAATTATTAACGGGAATGCAGTGCGCATTTTGCGTGCAAGCGTTTTATAGAAACATCGATTCGTAGACTGTGTTTGACGTCTCTACATGATAAATTTCAATTTAACGACTATGAGAAATTGCCAAATTTAATCAAGCATTAAGTGAGCAAGTTTAAAGAGACTTAGAATACAATGCCGGATTAATCAATTGGGTGCTTAAAGACTTCGAGAAGGAGCATGAATGTCGACCACGTACGCCAGTGTGTTATGAACAAACATGACAATCACTATGATTACGCGCAGCTTCGTTTAATTTCAATGTATCCGCGCTTCGTCGCATTATTCACAAAGATTAACATTTTAACCCATATAAAATTGTAAATGTTCAAGCAATTAGGCCGGTGAACCTCATTGAATGACTTAAATTCTGTAGGACAGTGAGAAATTGTTTTAGGAATTACAATATCATCTGACTCTCCGGCAAATCGATTATTACATAAATGGTCATGTTAACCAACAAAACTCCACCCAGGGCTGCCAGTTATCCGATAGAACTGCATGAGAAATCACTAAAACTTTAAATTGAAATGTGTCCTGTAGAGACGTCGAACAGTTGTGTAAGAATAGTGTTTTTTATTAAACGATCGCATGCAAAATATGCGCTGCACTCCCGCGCTGTGTTCCATGAATATTAAACTGCAAAAGCCCATCAAGCGATTGAGACCACTCCCCATCCCCTGTTGTTTGTGGTGGCGCATAATACTCAAATCAAAAACGAAAAACATTATGAGACACCCTTTATGTTTAAAAAATATTATTCTTCATTCTTACTTGTTGTTGATTTGATCTCAGTTAATTAAAGTTTATTTTTAAGTTCATGTTAACTAAAAGAATATCGTTTTCTTCTTCAAAATCTACTATACAAAAAATAAAAAAAGTTTGCCAAAACCGGTGCTAGCACCGGTTTCCGGTTTTGGGCCCTCAAAACCGAAATTCAAAACCGGTTTTCAAAACCTTCCGGTTTTGCACGCCCTAGGCTCAGTTGAGCTACCTGTAGATTGTTTGCAAAAGTCAGCAGTTAGTTCAATTGTTTCAATCGTAAATACTAGTTCAAATTGTTTCTATTATTTGATTGTTACTTTCTCTGTTAATTAAGATTTAAATTTAACATGATTTGATTTTTGAGTTTTCCAATATTTCGACACAGTTTCATGCGCCATGATCACGAAATAATGTACGCCGTTATAAGTGACTTTTGTATTAATAACTATGTTATTAATACAAAATATTGTAATATATGTTAATAACTATGATAGTTTCAAAAGTTTTTAGATTTAAATTGTTTTAAATCGCTGCATATGTGAGAGGTTATGCGTTATTGAAGTTTTAGTTTTGAGTGATAATTTTGCTGTTTGCTTGTTCTTTTTTGTTATATATAAATGCCTTTGTTGACACAAAGTAACTTGGATTCTAAATCATTGTGTAGATCTCAGATTCCCAGCCTAAAAACACCTGCCTCTCATGCATTATAATAACTTACTAATTTTAAACAGGGTTCACATAATAAAACTACATTAATAACTAAAATAAAACACCAGTGACTTATTATGAGTTATGATAGATAAGACTCGAATGTTAGCAAACAAATTTGATATTTTTAACATTGGATAATCTTAAACACAATACTTCTTCAGTCCAGTAGGTAGTAGGTATAGTACCTACCTTATCTATTAGTTGATCATACTAACACTTCATAGTTTATTTGAATGGCCTTAGATATTTCGGCTATATGACTCACCGTTTCCATAAATTTATTTTCCGCCTCATACCTACCTGATTTTCATCACGTGCTATACGTTCATACATACGTTTTTTAAATCTACGGACCAGATATCCAAATTTCGTCTTTCCAAAGATAAGGTAGTAAAACGTAAGGAAAAATTTGGATTTATTTACAAAAAATAATTCCAAATATTTTATTAACGTAAACCGAGAGGTGTCAAATTGCGAGTGCGAAAAAGTAAGTTTAATTTGCAAGTCTAAACGTAGACTGTAAGCCACTTAAAGCAGGACCTAACTTAACCCTCCATATTGTCAAGAGCTTACTTTAAGCTGAAGCTTCACTTCTCATCTCATAATGAGTGTTTGACCTATATTTAAAGCGCGGCCTGATTCATAACAAGGTTATTTATAATCTTCCCGGTGGAATGTCCGCACGGCTGCCCTCACATTGACATGCCTCAGCCGTCATAATACGATTAGTGGTATTTTCAGCTTAATCGCGTTTTAGCAGACGTGATTTAATGAGTTGTTACTTACCGAGGATTTTTAAGTATATTACAATCTTTTACTCCATTTATCAATGCGATAGGCCAAGATTATATCATCACCTCATAGCTTTTGATGACCAAAGTCGGAACCCATCCAAAGTCCGCAAGTCCCTCCGACTTTTCGGCAGGTAAAAACTATTTTACCGTTCGGCGCTCTGACAGGTATTCTTAGAATATACTGGTCCGGGAGCCAGGTACAAATTTGGTCAATTATTTCCTAAAAAAAATCCGTAAAATGTGTTACGGATTAATACTATTCATTAATACTCGTGACCGTCATCTGCGATTCCGTGGGTGGGTTGGGCATATTACGAAGTTTTCCTTGGGAGGGACTTGGTCATGAAAATCTGTCACTGGCTCCTGGACCATACGCTCCATGGCTCGTTCATAGACTCTTGAGGAATATATTATTGAAGTGCTTAGACAAACCTAACATAGTCTTTAGGACACTGTTAACTAAGTTATGTATGTAACCTATTTATAATTAATAAATGATCTATTTTTTTCTTTGACGTAAAAAATTATAAATAATAATTATTTTCCCCACAGCCTCGCCAAGACACCCCCACCACCGCCAGCTCAGCAATAAGCCCCGCATTACCGGTCAGCTCTGTAACCGCGGTGTCCCCCAAAAAGGTCAAGTGCACCAAGAAGCGAGGCAAGGCCAAGGTCAAGGTCAGCAAGATGAAGAGCACCAGCAAGATTGACTGCAATGAGGTTGAGGCGGAAGAGTAAGTTATTATTGTCAAAAAAGTTTACTAACATTACACCTAAGAAGATTGAGTGCAGCTATTATCCAATCATCATCATCATCATCAGCAAATATTAGTCCACTGCTGGACATAGGCCTCCCCCGAATGAGCGCCATAGCGCCCTGTCTTCAGTTTGACGCATCCAGCATCTACCTGCAGTCTTTCGAAGGTCGCGATCCCACCTGGTCGGAGGATTTTCCCACCTACTTCAAACTTATACTGAACAAAGAAACAAATTATTTCAGAAAACTGGTTAAAACCACAAAGAAACTCAAGTAGATACATTAACATTATCCCTATGCAAATATTTAATTGTGTCGACATGCGTAGAGATTATTTTAACGTGAAATATCGCAACTTAAACATAGATATTCAAATAAGATCGTTTACCCCGATGTTTGGGTAAAGTAATGTACCTATTAAGTATCTATCCGTCATCTAGTACACATAACACAAGCTCTGCTTAGCTTGAGGCTAAATCTTGCTCTGTGAATTCTCAGCATTATTTATAAAAAAAAAATTGATAAAATATCGTAATTAGATACTTCCATTAAGGCGGCCACAAGCCATGTTTGACTAATGATTCTGTTGAAGGAAATTCTTATCATATTCACAGGCTGAGTCAGAGGGTTAGATTTTTACGCCGCGACTGCCACGGCCAGAATATGGGATAGTACTATACGTCCATCTGACATCAGCATTGAAATCGTACTATTCGTCCATCTGACATCAACATTGAGATCGTACTATACGTTCATCTGACATCAACATTGGGATCGTACTATACGTTCATCTGATATCAACATTGGGATCGTCCTATACGTCCATCTGACATCAGCATAGGAATCGTACTATACGTCCATCTGACATCAACATTGGGATCGTACTATACGTTCATCTGACATCAACATTGGGATCGTACTATACGGTCATCTGACATCAACTTTGGGATCGTCCTATACGTCCATCTGAAATCAATATTGGGATCGTACTATACGTCCATCTGACATCAACATTGGGATCGTACTATACGTTCATCTGACATCAACATTGGGATCGTACTTTACGTTCATCTGACATCAACATTGGGATCGTCCTATACGTCCATCTGAAATCAACATTGGGATCGTACTATACGTCCATCTGACATCAACACCGGGATCGTACTATACGTCCATCTGACATTAACACCGGGATCGTACTATACGTCCATCTGACATCAACATTGGGATCGTACTATACGTTCATCTGACATCAGATGTCAGAAAATATCCGTGCGGTCAGTACACGGGGTTGGCATCCGCGCGTTTCATCTAGCTTTAACAACAACAAATAAACAAAATTGCACTGAGCACACAAGAGAGCACTTAAGTCATTTAGAATTAATAATTAATTAATATTTACCATGATTTGATTTTTGAGTTGTGCAATATTTCGGCACAGTTTCATGCGCCATGATCACGGAATAACGAAATATAACTCAAAAATAAAATCATGGTAAATATCCAGTTTTAAATGACTGTAGGATTCTACTATATACCTAAGATTTTTATAACCAAAAACTTATCTTTCCAGTGCTCACAGCAGATCGCCATCGCCCGACCCTTGGCAGATGGAGATGGACCTCATTATCCCGGTAGCCGCGGCGCTTTCCAACGACCTCAAGAAAAAGGAAATAGAACTGGCTCCCAAACCCATCCCTAAGCTAACTAACGGCGCCGCTGTCGTCGTCCCTAAGAAACTACCCTCAAAAGGTAATGACCGTTATTATAGGCCTTTGCCCTACAGCCAGCGTTGCCCTACAGCCAGCCCTGTAGTCTTATAATTATATTTCTTAAACCGCCTTTGGACTAAGCGTCAGCGTCCCCTAGGCGCGGCTAAATTGGCCCGCTCTAAAGCAATGCTGATGCGGTGTGCCAGATATCGATAAGCTTAAACTATAGAACTAGCTGTCTAACATACTAGTGGTTTCTTTTTCACTTCTTCCACAATGTGGACTAAAAATTGGAGTGAATAGCAAAATAATCTTATACGATAATAATTTATAGTATAACACTTGTCTAGTGCTTATTTTATAAGCCTAAAGAAATAAATTATTTTGATTTTGAGTTTTTAAAGAGACTTTTCATCAAATTAAACGCATCCGATTTGAGTTTTACTACAACTTTGTGTGTATTAGCGCCTATTAGCCCGGGGATTGTTGTTTAGACGAAAATGACATCGCATCGTCATACATTGCGTAAATTATTAGAGTTAGTAAGTTAAGTATTAAATTTAAGTAATGGGTTTCAAATATGTTTCGCAGTCGATGACGATGTGACATAATTTCCCTCTATTCTACTCTGGACAAAAATCACCGTGCTAGGGCCTACCGATAATATTGTGATCAAACAAAAGTCTAAAATAAAAAAAAACTAAGTATCTGTTTCACCCTATTTCGTAGATGACGTTGAGGCTCTTCATAGCTTGCAACAGCAACGCCAGAATTCATTACAAATCCGCCGGTTATTGTCCAAAGTCTCGATGTTTTCAGACAAGCTCAACTCTAATAAGGAGTTCTTGACCGCTTTGCACACAACGCACCCCTTCCAAGCCGTTCCTATGCGAAAAGGTTACTGAAAATAACTATATCTTTTTTACTATTCATGTTTTGTAGCACATTTGTTGTGGACTTGCAGCCCAATGGTTATGCCCCAGCTTGCATTGTAAATATAGATTCTATCTTCATGCCTTTACCGATAGACTTTAGACTAGAATTGGCTGGTATGTGATTTACATATTTGAAAAAATTAAAACCTATTCAAATTCCTTATTATTTACACTGTTTTTTTAAGTTTTGGGTGAGAAAATATGAAACCCTCGGGATTCAATTTATGGGAACATCTCGGGATCATTCTCTATCTATAAAATATCGAAGAATCATCGACATTGATCCATAATTGACGGAGAAATCGAAAAACATACGTAACAAAGTAAAATAAAAGACATTGTATGTACGTTTTTTACAGAGCCAGTCCATTATTTGGTATCGGTTAAAAATAGACCAATAGGATGACTGCCATAAATAGCCTAATGCTGCTTTCCCACCAATGTTCACGTCGTTTTCATAGCTGACAAAAATGACGTGATAATGGAGCGATCCTATTGGTCGACTGGTACAGCAACCTAGCAAATACTGGTGGATACGCAGTCTAATGATAATAACCATTAGACTGCTTATCCACCATTGCGTTGTAAATATAGCTTATAGTTGATTACCTATGCATGAATGTAAACGGTAAAGTCGTTACAATTTAGACTAGAATTGGCGGTTCGAAGTTGCACGCGAACCGATTTGTTTGTAAACATGTTCATTACTAATTGGAGTCGTTTTCATGTTTCGTATCTGTTTGATAGCATTATTTCGCATTCAGTTGTTTATGGTTGTGTAAAATTGGTCGTAAATGTCTTAGGTATTTTGTCTATGCTCCGATTCAGACACCTGGATATTTTTTGTATATATAAAGGGGGTTATAAAACCCAGATATCATCCAAGCACAGCACAGAAGCTCGATACAATTTTTGATTTTGAAAGCTCTCATTCATCATTTAATAATTGATCTCTGGTTCGTATTAGAATTTAGATTTAAATATTTTTCACGTGAGATTATGCGATGTTAAAGTTTGTGTTTTACTTTTTAGTAATAACCTTGCCCTATTGTTTACCGTTACCAGTTTTCATTCATAAATGTCTTTGTTGTCATAAAATATCTTGGATTCTAAATCGGAGTATAGGTTAGCATGTATTTTGTAAATTTTTCTATAAGTAAGCGACGCATACTTTTATTACGGATGGGTTAGCTACCAACTTTATTTGTGTGCGGCTCGCGCGCCTTTAACCACACTCTCCCACATATCTTGAAGAAGGCCTGAAGGAGATGAAACGTTGGTGTTCTTCCAACACAAATAAAGTTCGTAGTTAACCCGTATGGTGATTATGTAACTCGCGACCGGTTTGCGACAGGCGTAAATTAAGCAATCATTGCTATCAAACGTAAATTTTGACCAATTGAGAAGAGAGAGCTGAGAGCTAAGACGTTGTAGCTGGTGTCAAACTAATACAAAATTGACGTTTGACAGCACTGATTGCTTAATTTACGCCTGTCGCAAAAAAAAAAAACGATTACATCCGTAATGATTAATCAAAATATAAGAGTTTTCATAGTAACGAAAACGAAATTATTATCATCATCATCATCATCAGCCTATAGCAGTCCACTGCTGGACATAGGCAAAAATTAATATATTTCTACTCTGCTTCCAGACTCCCCCCTCTCCATCCCCGAGTCAGTGACTAGCTGCCTCCGCTCCTCACTCTTCCCCCGCGTACCCCCTTACCTAAAGTTCGCGGCTCACGACGAGAGCTCTCCGCTGAAGATGCCCGCGCCCATACAGAAGCACCTCAAGTGGAAGCTCACCACCATCACGCCTATAGTGGTCCAAAAGACGCTCACCAACTCCGGCTTCCGGCTGGTCAAGAGCGAGTGTGATACTGCAGAGTGTCCGCAAGAAGGTTAGTATATCTGAATCTTATTTATTACAAGCGATAGCGCTGGCTTTACCGGGTGGGTTAACGCAAAACAAGGCTTGATTATCGCAAAACTAGCCTGGTGGCCTCACCCACAGGATAAAGTAATGTTTAATTGAGGTAATAAATTAATGAATATTTGTAGATGTTACAAACATTTGTCCCAAAAGGGGAATCGAAACCGCAACATCCTGCTGTTTAAAAAAATTGGTCGTCTTAAATATCTCGCTACAACGCATACCTAATAGAGGTTTCATGTTCGCTTCTTTACTTTACCTTAAAAAGGTTGAAGTGAACAAAAACTCAAGAGTATAATAAAAGTGTTTATTTCCTAGTTTTACTTATGTAATTAGAATTTTGTGTCGTGTCCAAGATTCCTGTGAGTTGTAAAGGAAATAAAGCACTTAGATATATTTGACCTATCAGGCTGTAGGCTAGTTCCGCCTGGCAACTCATTTATAATACCTATTATTAATTATCTATGACTTCTCCCTTTCAGAAACCGTGGAATGGATTGGTATATGGGGCAAACACATGAAATCCCTTCTATTCCGGGCCATCAAAGACGGACAGAAGATGAACCACTTTCCAGGCACCTTCCAGATCGGCCGCAAGGACCGACTGTGGCGCAACCTGCAGAAACTTTCCGGAAAGTTCGGGGACGACGAGTTCGGTATCATGCCGAAGACATACGTCCTGCCGCATGATATGAAGCTGTTGAAGCATGATTGGCAGAAGCATGCGGCTAATAATGAGAAGTGGATAATTAAACCTGTGAGTATTATTTTTATTATTTCTATTTATATCCCGTGAGAACTGATTTATGGGATAAAAAGTGGCCTATGTTTTATTCTGGGCCTACAGCTACATTTGTACAAAATTTCAGCATCATCCGTTCAGTAATATCTGCGGGAAGACGTAACAAACATTTATGCATACATCCATCCATGCATCTTAAATATCCAAACAAGTTTGGATGATTGTTACGTCCTACCCGCGGCCTCGCATGTGCTGTGTCTATTGAACTTTTTAAAGGTTATTTCTATCCCATGAGACCTATTTTATGGGATTCATTCAGTAGTTTTCGCGTGAAGAGGTAATAAATATCCATCCATCTAAACTTTCGCATTTATAATATGTGTGTGATATTTGATATTTATCTACTTAATCATATTTTCCAGCCGGCATCAGCGCGAGGCACGGGCATCAAAGTAGTCTCCAGATGGACGCAGATCCCCAAGAAGCGTCCCGTGGTGGTCCAGCGATACGTCGCCAAGCCATACCTAATTAACGGGAACAAGTTCGACATGAGACTGTACGTGCTGGTCACGTCTGTGCATCCGCTGCGGGTCTACCTGTACAAGGACGGGCTGGCGAGGTTTGCTTCAGGTATGAATAGCTGTAGGACCCAGAGCTGTAGTTAGCAAGCTTAAGAATTATAAGTATTTTATTTATCATATCTCATGTATTTTATTTATCATAATATCTCATGTGTGTATTTTATTTATCCTATCTCATAACCTACAAGCACACAGATCCCCTGGTACTGTCCACGATCCTATCCATCCATGGTTGTCTGGTAGAGATCGATCTTGAGCGATAAGACCGCCAATTGTAATTAACTTTTAAGTTTTTTCTGTACATAGTTTTCTATAAAGAATTGTCTATCTATCTTCTATCGTGGAAGTTGGCCGGCCATATAAGACAGACAGGCGACGGACTGCAGGGCGATACGGGATGCGTCAAGTTGAGGACTGGTTGCTATGGCACTCATGCCCATTCGGCTCGCTTCCCTCAATACTAAGGACCTGAATCCAACGTCAATAGCATCCTTGCCGCAACTCTCGGCAACTCTTGAATTCAATAGCGCAACTGGTGGAGACGCGATGTAGCTCTATCTAAACATATTAATAGTTGCGCCATTAGCGGGTGATTCTGTTGCGGGCATGGTATGGTATGGTAAGTGTACTCCTGTTTCCGCACTAAGATTCCGATTGGTCCTTTGTGCGTGGTGTGTTTTCTAGTTTAACCAGCCTAACTCCGTCCAGAAGCGCAGAATACTCCTGGGATCTTCACAGGCTTCGCGGAGTGACCTCAGGTGGTCCAGGATTTCTAGTCGTTGCGCTGTTACTCCCTCGCATTCCAGGACTACGTGGGCAGCTGATTCGTTTCGTTCTAGCTGATTCTGTTGCGGGCAATAAACGAGGTCCATATACCTACATACATTTTGTTGGTGACGCCGCCATAGTGTTCTAATGAGTCAGGGCCCTAACCATCTGTTTCTCTCTCTTGTAGTAAAGTACAATGACGAGCTGGGATCACTGAACGACCGGTACATGCACCTCACAAATTACTCCATCAACAGGCTGTCCAAGAACTACACGCCGAATGAGGACTTTGCCTCTTGCGAGGGACACAAATGGTATGTGGGTTTTAGAATAGAAAAAAATAGTTTTTATTTGAAACTCTATATTCACAAAAATAAACAAATATGATTAAAATAAAGGACAAAACAGATTTTTTTTGTATATAGATAGACTTGCTACGCCCCGCGGCTTCGCCCGCGTGGAAATCTATGTGTTAAATGGTTTATAAAACTTCCTCTTGAATCACTCTATCTATTTAAAAAACCGCATTAATCCGTTGCCTAGTTTTAAAGATCTAAGCATACATAGGGACAGACAGACAGCGGGATTAACAGAGGGAAGCGACTTTGTTTTATACCATGTAGTGATAAATAATTCTGGATAATTAACACAGCATCATCTAGCCTCAAGCTAAGCAGAGCTTGTGTTATGGGTTGCCTGATATGCATAATACAATATATGTGAATTGTCCAGCATTATTTATATTATAGTTTTCTTTTATTATACATAGATAACGACCAGAACACCCGGTACAAGTATCTGCAGATCGCAGATTTATAAAATAGTTACAATTATATAGTTAAGGCCTTATCCATTCACCACATTACTTTCAGGACATTACAAACCCTATTCCAATACCTCCGCGCCGAGAAATGCGTAGACACGGATGCCCTATGGGAGTCCATGAAGGATCTAGTCATCAAGACGCTGATAGCGGGCGAGGCGAGCATCAGTTCGCTCACAAAGGCGAATATAACGTCGCGGTACAACTGTTACGAGCTGTTCGGGATCGATGTGCTGCTTGACGAGAACTTGAAGCCTTGGCTTTTGGAGGTAAGAATCTTCCTGGGAGAGATAAATAGGTAATACTTTATTGCACACTTAGTTTATAAGAACAATGTAAAATAAAAACTTTAAAAAACAAAATACAATTGGCGGTCTTATCGCTCAAGAGCGATCTTTACCAGACAACCATGGGTGGATAGGATCGTGGACAGTACCAGGGGATATGTATTACATGCGCCATGCCATTTGCGATGCCTGGAAGAGATCACTCTCAGCGATAAGGCCACCCTTTATACTTCCTTTATTGTTTTGTGTGGTATAATAAAGAGTTTTCTTTCGTTTGGAATAATCTACCAAACAATCCTCGATGCCATGCCCCAACTGTACAAGAACTAAAATGATTTTTTGTGCGTTGAAGAATAAATATAGATTTATTAATTCCCTTCTCACATCCAGGTGAACATATCTCCCAGTCTACACAGCGCGTCGCCGCTCGACCGGCATGTGAAGGGGCCCTTAGTCTCCACAGTACTCAACATAGCTCAGTTCCAAGTACCCATCAAGACAAATCTAGAGATGTTATCTAAGGATAAACCGCATAAATTGGTAAGATAACTGTGGTCTCATATCTATAACCTCCTAGCCTCCTAATAGGCTTAAAGAACATCACATCTGACTGACAAGGATTTGGCTTACAGCGGAGAGCCTTGTTTCTACGACAGCTAATTAGCTAATACCTAAATAATTAATTTAACCTAGACAATCCTAATAGGCTTAAAGAACATCACATCTGACTGACAAGGATTTGGCTTACAGCGGAGAGCTTTGTTTCTACGACAGCTAATTAGCTAATACCTAAATAATTAATTTAACCTAGACAATCCTAATAGGCTTAAAGAACATCACATCTGACTGACAAGAATTTGGCTTACAGCGGAGAGCTTTGTTTCTACGACAGCTAATTAGCTAATACCTAAATAATTAATTTAACCTAGACCATATAATAATACTACCCTAGACGTATTCATAGCGCTCTGCTTCTAGTGTAAGATGCATTGATTCTTATAACTAAAGATTGATAAGACCTGACATCTTGATCAATAAGTTATTCATTATTATAATATGTAAAGCTAAAACCGTAGCCAACCATAGCACTCATGGATAATATAGCTATTAATGACCGATGTGGCGCGGTGGGCGATGGTCCGCCTGCGACGCAGGAGGTTGCGGGTTCGATTCCCGCCTCGGAACAATTGTGTGTACGATCTGCAAATATTTGTTCCGGGTGTTCCGGTCGTTTTCTATGTATAATAAAAAATATATTTCTATGTAATGTATTGTATTATGTATTTCAGTTATCTAGTACCCACCCATAACACAAGCTTTGCTTACCATGGGGCTAGATAATGCTGTGTGGATTGTCCAGCATTATTTATTGTATTTATTTATTTATTAATCCTTTTCTTAATAAGATTAAGATAGTTTCAGGACTTCCGGATTAAAATCAACACATACAAACGTGTTTGTGCTCCTATAAAAAAAACTGTTATTTAATAAGAGTTACATTCTGCACCACAGAAAACTAATTTATTGAAATGAAAAGAAAAGTTTTTATTACTTTAGGCTTACAAATAAGCACTTAGACAGGTATTATTTTATACTATTCACTATTATCGATTAAAATTATTTTAAAGTTCACTTTTATTTTTTTTCCACCAGTGGAAGAAGTGAAAAAGAAACCACTAGTATGTTCATAACTTATGTGTCTAGTACATTTGATTTGCTTATCAGTAAGTTGGTAGATTTTGAGTTGAAGCAAAACTCGTTCCAAGCTTTTTTATCTTCTAGATAATCTGATATTTTGTAATAAGCCTTTTTACAAAGAATGATTACAAATTAAAAAAAAAAAAATTTTTGTTAATTTTTGCGAGTTTTGTTGTAGCAGTGTATACATTGCCCTTTAAAAGATACATTTATCTTGTGTAGCCTAGTTGTGGGCAACATTAGTTTATTCTTATTTCTAGTATTTACACATTATGTATATCAATTTTTTTAGTGAACCGATTGATATTTATATGAGTGAACTAAGTTTAATAATATTATATTTTCCTTGTATGTCGTATTTTCTGTAAGTGGTAACGATTTTTTTCTATTTGTATATTTTATTTATGTTTAACTACAAATAAACGCTTTGTTTTGATTTGAGTTTACAACAAGTTTTCATAAATATATTCACATGGTACTGTCATAATGTTTATTTCTTTGAATTTTGAATTTATTTTAAACTTTTTCCAGGCTGGACTGCCCTACGATAGCAGATTGTACACTGTTTACCTGTCGAAGGAAGAAAGGGATAAGCACATAATATACACTAACATGGAAGAGAGAGATATGGTGAGTAATATGGAAATATACGCCACTAAACACCGACCCATACCTATCTATTTTGATTTTATAATTACACAGAAACTTTTTAGTTACACAGAAACAAGGACACATAATTACAAATATTCTTTTTTACATACCTACCTATCTGTTCTCATTACACTGCACGTTCATTCATTCGATTGTATTCAAAATGATTGAAATTCAAAATATTATGCAATCACACATCATTTATTTTGTCAGTGTTTCGTTCTTCTGGTCGCCTCAAAGGGCTTTTTAAATCTCTACTTTTTATTTTTTTTACTATTACTTATTGTTTACCAATACTATTGTTACCTTTATGTCATGTGTTGGAGTGTCAAATAAATGCATTATCTATTTATGTATCTAAATATAATATTAACAATAACTCAGTGAAGGAATCGCGGCTAGCTCTTCCCGGGATGCTGATTTAATAATAGTCGAGTATAGGGACAATAGCTATATTGTATAAAACTACGACTAATATGGATGTTTATGAGTGCGGTTTGAATGGCTGCTGGTGATGCACTGACCTCTGTAGGCGCCCGGTCCGCGCTCGCGGCACGGGTAACCTACTTAGGTCGAACTGCTGATGCTGCTAAAATCCTCCGTGTTCGATGTATCGAACATACTCCCGAGGGCGAGGTACGAGATGAGGATGAGATGAGGCGCTACAATTGAGGAGTTAGTATTACATAAGATCAATGTTTACTTAGGCTAGGTGAATGTTAGGACAATATTTTAATGTTTCGTAATCTAAGTGGTTGCTGATTGCTTAATTACAAAACTAATCCCTATTCTATAGTAAAAACTTGATTGCTTAATTACAAAACTAATCCTTATTCGATAGTAAAAACTGATTGTCTGATGGGTGGAGTTATTGTGTCTATGTCACCTAAACTGGACCACCGCACGGTCCCACTGGCACTATGCCCTACTTGGGCTCGCTCGGGCACGGTTGGCCTACACGCACTGACAGTCACACTTGCTGTGCTGGAGGACGCCTCCCTCGATGGGAGAGTTGCGGGGGGCGGCGCGGGCGCGGGGTCGTGCACCGGCGCCGGCTCTGCGGCGCGCGCGGAGGACGCGCTGACGGCTCGTCTGCTTCGCCTCCACAGGAACGCCAGGAACGCTGCGACGCCTGCTGCTAATACGCTGTACGATATTGCGTATTGGTGAATATCGTGCGTAGTGATCGTTATGTCCTGTTGTGCTGCTTCTTTCATCGCACTAATTTGCTCGCCAAGCTGCTGTAGCGAGGAGTTAAGGTGATTATCTTGCCTTGGTTCGATGAACGGTACCGTAACGTTGAAGGTGTGATGCTGTATCGGAGCTATGTTGGTAAGTACTAAGTCCGATTTGAGATTGAGTGAGCTTTGGTGTTGGTAAGAATATAGAGTGACGTCACGCCCTTTTGCTGTGCATTGTTTTGTTAGGTGTATGAGCCCGGCCTTGCTGACTTGGCGGACTCGAGTTTCACGGTCACATATGATTGTGAGTGAGTAAGTATCACATGCGAAATATAAATAAAACGATGGGTCATGTAATTGAACCCATTTATTCTTGCAGCTTTCTCTTTTGATTTTGCAGGTGTCCATCTTTTCCGTTTGACAAAACTTTTCTTCTGGACTTAGATGCTGGATAGGAGCTTGCAGTTGACAGAGGTATGCTTCATCTTGATATTCACAGCCTTGAAGATCCACGATAGTAACCGGTAGGTATGAATCCCTCATCAGATTAGTTGCTATGTAATCTGTGACTAGACCTATGCTGATCATGTTACTGCCGATTTGAAGAGGTACTGGTATCAAGTGGTATATTTGGAAACTGTCTCTGCTGATCAAAGGTAAGTTGATTTCGAATATGACATAATCTCTGCTCATCCGTGCTTTTATCTTTAATATTTGATAAATTTTATACAAGTTTGACTGTATATTGTCTATAGGTAACGTTAGTTCTTTAGATATTTGGCTTGAAACAATTTGAAGTTCGTCGTTAAGCTGTTTTGGTGTTAACAGATGTAAATTTATCTTGCCATGATAAATATCTGTCAGGGTGTCGAGGATTGTGTCCTGGATACGCTTTAAGTTTTGGATCATATTTGTGGTCGCCATGGCTGCTAGCGTAAACTCTTGTAGAATAGACATGCTTTCATATTCTTTCTGGAGCTGCTTGGTTGATTGGGTTATGTAGTTCAAGTGTTTATTTAAAAGTTTATGCTGGGATTCTATTGCTTGTTCTGTTCGCTTCAGAACGTTGTACTCTGCTTCTACCACAGATGTCTGGTTCTTCCAAAGTTGCAGCAGGTGCTTCTCGTTGCTGTTTATGAGTTCAATATCTTGCTGATATTTATCCGCAAAGCTTTGGTCGAGTACTCCAAACAATGTGTTTGCTATAGTGCCTACTCCGTTGATAAGGCCGCGTCGTGTCCTTGACCGCTCGCCAAAATGCTGATTCAGTAACAGCTGATTGTAATACTGTAGCTCGCTGTAATCGTGTTTCACTTGTAATAGAATCATGTTACAATGGCTCACCTCTTTAACTTTATCACATGTTTGCTCTAGATATTTGGTAAATGAATTAACTGCTTTATCTCCTTGCCAGTAAGGTCGCATGTCATAGTAAGATACGATTTTCCACTGGTCACGAATTAATTGCATTTTTCCTACCGGGTCGTAGTATAATGACTGGTTATTAGTAAAATGAGTTACATTGGCCGATACGCTGGAGCAAATGATACTCATAAAAAGGATCCATGCAAATGCAACGTTAATAAAAGGGAGCTGTGTTCTATTACCTAATTGGTTACTATATTTTGCTAAGTGCGCTACATTTTGATTACTTTCATCATCTTCCGCTACTTTGCTTCGTTCTATAGGTAAAATTGACAATTTTATGATAGGACGCTTTATAATGCCGCTTTTTGTTTTAAGAGACACCACTCTTACAAAACCATCATTTCCTTTATGCACTTCTATCACTCTCCCAACTGGAAACTTGCCCGAGGAGAAGTTGTCATCGTGAATTGTCACCATGTCGCCGACTTCAATGTTTGTTTTCGACTTCAGCCACCCGGATCCGGCTCGAAGGACCATGAAGGAATCGCGGCTAGCTCTTCCCGGGATGCTGATTTAATAATAGTCGAGTATAGGGACAATAGCTATATTGTATAAAACTACGACTAATATGGATGTTTATGAGTGCGGTTTGAATGGCTGCTGGTGATGCACTGACCTCTGTAGGCGCCCGGTCCGCGCTCGCGGCACGGGTAACCTACTTAGGTCGAACTGCTGATGCTGCTAAAATCCTCCGTGTTCGATGTATCGAACACTCAGGCAAACCCTTCTGGCCTAAGACTAGTTATTTGAATTCATACGAAAAATATAAGCACGATTTCTGCTACTTAATAGGAGAAAGCGATGCAAGTTATAGTTCTAAATTTTGTTATGTCAAAGACTACGTGAAAAGTGAGCTGCAACACGTGCAATCGTTGACCAGCAAGGCTTACACACTATTTAACACATAACGCGACGTGCGTTATCAGCGTTATTATGACGCCTTTTCACGAGTTATTCACGCTAAAATGCGCTTTTACACGCGTTATGCGCGTTAAATATATAAATAATAATAAAAAAGTAATAACGCGTTACGTTATGTGTTAAATAGCGTTGCTGCGCGCGATGATATTTTGCGCTGCCGAAGAAGATAATCCTGCCCTGTCTAAGCAAACGGAACAACGCATACCGCAAGTCGCGTAAATATGCGAGGTCTCAACCAGAAAGAATTGAAGCTTGATGCTGTGTGAAATTTTATATTATTTATTGATTTATTTCACAGTACCTTCGCGACATCCTATCAACACTCACCCCAGACGACGTGAGGCATCTCCTGCAAGCTGAGGATGAACTAACGCAAGCCGGCGACATGGAGCGGGTGTTCCCTGACGCAGCGACGCACAAGTACCTTGGGTTCTTGGCCGGCCCGCGGTACTACAACCGGCTGTTTGACGCCTGGGAAACGCGCTACGCTGGCAGGAGTCGAGACTCTGGTGAGTAGCTAGTTACTCTGGACAATCTACCTCTCACAAGGTATACCCTGGACACTACCCGATCTCCGTACAAAATATATTGTACACCCGCAAATGAGAGAATTCAAACGAATGAGTAAAGTCTATACAATAAACATGAAGTTACCAGAGGGTAACTTCATGAGTTTATCGTGCCAGTTACGAAATGAATTAAAATTCCTCAAAAAAAAAAAAAACAATACCGGGCAACGGGGCCGAATTCTACTTGATAAATAGCTCTCCCATAACAATAGTATTGTCTGTAAATTACACATTTTAACATTTGATCTTTTACGATACAAACTACAGATGGAAGAGGCGTGAAAAAACTTTTTAAACAGTTTCATAGGTTTTTTTCGACCTATACAATGTGTTTTTCTTTTTAAGTAAACGGTGTATTTTCTTCAAAGTAGTGTCATTTGAAAGAGAGAAAGTATCTAGCTGAGAAGATAAAAAAAAAACTAAGAATATCGAACAGAAACCCATATTTTTTTTTAATAAAAATAATTATTTATTTTTATTTTGATCTGTAACTTTAAAACTTGGTTTAAAGACTTTTTGGCATGTTTAATTGAGTTGAAATCATGATTTAACAAAAATATATAAATATTTATATACATACAAATAATAAATAAATTATGCAGCTCATAGCTTAGCTAAATTATGCGGCTCAGCATCCTAATATTATAAACGTGAAAGTTTGTATGTACAAACTTTGTGTCGCTAGAAAGTCAGGGAAAGAAAGTGTGCGGATGGATGTTTGTTACTCTTTCACGCAAAAACTACTGAACAGATCGGGCTGAAATTTTGCAGGGGTTTTTTTGGGTAGTTTTGGTGGGAACAGAATAAAACATAGGCTCCTTATTAGCCCATAAATCAGTTCCCATAGGATATAAATAATCTTAAACGTTTCCATAGAAACAACGCGTGGGAAGCCGCGGGCAGAAACTAGTAATACATAAATTATGCGGCTCAGTAGATAATTTTTTGGCTCCAATAATGATAAAGTTGATGATAGGTTTTTAGAGTAAATATTCTTGTAAATTTTTGTAAATTTATATTGTGTAATTAACAAGGCACTTTATGTTCACAGTCTTTTTATTGTTTTTTTATTCTATTATGTATTCGTGAAAACCTTCAATAAGCTTATTAGTATTAATCAATTTGTTAGTCTGTTATTATCTCTCCTCTCTCCTCGCCTCTGGTTTTCCTTCAAATATATATAAATTATTGATTTATAAACCACCATGTTCCAGGCATTGAGCTCCTCCGAAACCTGTGCGACATCGGCTACCACCTCGAAGTACCTCCGGTCCCGCTAAAGGTAACTGTCACTGCGCCGCCGCAGCCCTATACCCCTGCGGTCTCAGCTATCCACCCTACGATATCTGACATATACCACGCCTTCCTAGCGACGCTCGCTTTCATACTCGCACTGCTTCGGTTGTGGTGATTCTTGCGGTTTGGTGTTCACAAGCCTTTAAATCTTATTTAAAAAAAATGACATAAAAGTAAATTTTTCAGTGTCAACAACTCGAGACGGTTCAGTATTGTTCTCTGTTCATTAATAAACAGATACATTTGATTAATGAAAATTATCTGTTCGTTAATAAATAGTGAACAAAACTGAACCGTAACGAGTTGTTGACACGGCGACACTGAAATCTTTACTTTGTTTTTAATGTTAGACGGTCCAGTTTTGTTCTCTGTTCATTAATAAACAGAGAATAAAACTGAACCGTATAATATTATCTGTCATTGAACAGAACGAGACAGCCAGTGAGGATTATACTTTACCATACATGATTTTCGCTTGTGAATACCTCCCTTGTGGAAACGCGCGTCGTATTTGCAATCTTTACTTGTTAGCAAAAATACATTCGGACTGATTTCGGACAGATACGTTAGCAGTTTGCTATTCATTGTTACGATATCGTGACCAAAGCTTGGCTGAATATTGGTCTAACAACAAAAACTAGATAATAATAATAAAGTGTATGTACTTGAATTAACTTTCGTGAAAATCGCTGCCCCCAAATAAAATCATACTCAGTTCTATTGAAAAACGAAGTAACATATGCCCTAGTCTAGGTTTAATCTTCGAGAAGGGAGACCGAAATTGCTTCCAAAATACAGATGGAGCTAACAAGTCGTGCGATGTCCAATTTCGTCTGCATGCTATTTTGTGACTGAGGTAATAGTAAATCAATATTATTATTTTTTATTTATTTAGCCTCTTTCGTCCCACTGCTGGGCAAAGGCCTCCCCCAAATCTTTCCACTCAGTGCGGTCACAATATAATTGACGATTTGATAGATATTCCGATATTTGTGGGCATTTGTTGCAATGGGCATAAAATCAAAGATTCGTTGGATAAAGTAAAGGTTGCAAATACTTCTTAAACTTATCTGTATTTACATACAAATTTATTTATGGTCTCATATTCATGTATTTATTTATGTTTATTTCTTTTATACTTATTATTATGAACTATTGAACACTGCCATTTAGTTATAAGTCGTACACTGCTGTCCAAGACAGGCATATCGTTAAATAAGTTTACTATATATGAGTACACGGGATGCAATTAAAAATTAGGATTCCATATGAGAAATTAGGATAGAATGAAACGATGTTGTAAATTTCAGGGCAGAACCGGAATTAGTGTGGTGAGGAACCTTTTCCGTTTTTCCAGCATGATTTTTAGCAATTTCAAGCATATTTTCAAAATCAAACATTCTCATTGAATGATATTTTCATTCTTCAAAAATCTATCATGAAATACAATCTTTTCCAAATCTATACTTTTTTGGAAATTCTATCGTAATTTTTCAGAATATTATGACATTTTATTCAGTTATTCTCTTCTTTTTAATAAAAAAAAAAATCACAAACAATCAACAATTATTGTTACAATCAAATATTAGACACAAATTGGAACTAGTATTTACAATGGAAACAATTGATCCAACTACAGACTTTTCTGTTCATTCTTCTTTTCTCTTAAGTTAAGTATTAAGTACTACGTTAGAAGATATCAATTCACATTGATATATGCTTTACTGTCTTACCATTCAATAGCATGCACTCATGTCGACGTCTAAAGGCCTAAACAGATTGTGAATTTGCTTTTGTTTTTGTATATTTTGTTAATGTCATAGACACAGATTTTACTGTCGTCTAACAGGTCATTCTGAGTTACGTTATTAATCCTGCGATATCGCTTCACCATAACAAATGATCTCGTCTCAGAATTACTCATTTTGGCATTTAACCTTTAATGGAAGAAACTACAGATGGCGTAACGTTTGTTTAAAGAGCTAAAATAAAACCATTATATCAATATCTCCGTGCAAATAGCACTGTACGAAAGGTGCGTGGACTTTTACTTGTTATTAACAAAGAAAGTTACAATCAAATAATATAAACAAATTAGAACTAAATATTATTTACAATTGAAACAATTGTGCTGACTGCAGACTGTTGCAAACAATCTACACCTGTAGATCGATATTTGTATGTATTATTTGAGCTACTTTGCTCTAGTGATCCACAAGCTCAACTGATCCATCAATACTAGTCGGAAGCGTCTCCAAGACGCTAGCTGCATTGCTCCGATGTATGGCAATGCTGATGCTCACTATCTAGAGTTTCTTTCATCTATAGACGATTCTGTGACGACACCACTGTCATAGTAAAGCGATTGGTTACCAGAATTTGGACCCTGTAGTATCGCGTTGTATACTAAAATTTTGTGTGTGTACAGAACACACCTTTTTGGTTTAGTGTCACGAAAGAACGCTGTAGTAAACCTAAGTACACACTGTTTTACACCTTTTCAGTCGTCGTCGTATAGATTTTACTGATATTACTTTTACTGTTAATGTGTTCTTTCTTACTTTCTTTATCTTGAAGGCACGAAATATACTTTTCTGAACACAGTTTTATTACTGACCAAAAACTTATTATTTTTAACTTTTATATCGCACCTCGTGGTGGATAAAAAAATAAACACAGGATCGTCTTTTTTGGACGGGGCTGTAATTTTGCAAAGAAATTTTAACCCTCAATCAGATTTTGTTTCATATAAGTATCTTTATTAATCTATTTCATATAGTGATCAAAAACTTCTACCAGCTCAACTGAGATTGGAGAACTAAAAAAGTCAGAAAACACTTAAATTTTCCCTTACATTTAATGATCAAAATGTCTAAACATTATGAATAGTCCTAAGACCAATTTCGTGTAGTTACCCCGGATGAGGTATAGACACGTACAGCACCGTCCAAAAAAAATCACCCCACGGGTACACCGGATAGGGAGGTATCCCCCTTACTGCCACCCCAAAAAATCCACCTTGTATTACCAAAATTGTCATTCACAAGCATTCACAATCTGTTTCCATCAAATCAAAAGCACACAATACAACATTATTAAACTATCCAATTGAATCCATCAGGGCAAAGTGACTAGAGCGCTCAGGAGAGCATATTTGGGTTGTAAGACTGCCGCCCACAGTAAGTTTGTAGTGAGGAAAGGATGCAGGAGAATAGCGCTACAGTACCGGAGGCGATAGAGTAACATTGTGACGATGCTATAGACTATAGAGCGATAGAGATTGCAATGTAACTATTGTTTATGGTACCTAGAAGGTCCGAGGAACTAACACCGAAATCTAAGTAAATCCATCGCATTTAGATCAAGACTTGTACTGTAATGTGGGTATGATTATACAGGGTTACTGGTTATTCGACCTATTCCTGAAAGGAGCCCCACAACCCAATCGGATTATTAGAGTGAGGGAAGTCGAGAGAGTGCACATGCGTTTGCGTATGGATAGTCTCCGTTGAATCATGTTTTAATTTCCGCTTCGATGATGAGTACAAATAGTACTGTAAGAAGGGTTTCAGAACTTTCCAGATTGTTAGCGCAGTCGTAGCGAGAGACAGAGTTAGATAGATTTCGCCGTTAATTCCGAGTTCTCTTTCTAAGTAGCGAAAAGCTATAGTTATAATTGCAATATACATGTTGAAGCTAGACGGTTCTATGTGTTTTGCAAGTTTTAGCTAGTCTGTGGGTAACTCACGGAGTACTAACAAAAGTTAATAAATGTCTTGTCGATGTAAAAATTTTAATTCTAGGATGGTGTACGTGTTAAAAACTATTTTTTATATAGATTTTTATAAAGTTACGAATAGAAATTGTCAATCCAAGCATGATTCTAATGAAAATCATAGATTTTTTAAATAAAACCACTGCAGTTCTTGTAAGCATTGTTGATAACTAAAAACTTGAAGTAGCGTCCTAAAATTTAGCGTTTTACAATGTTATGTATTTTGCTAACTATGTACTGTATTGGAAGCTAGATTAACTAATGAAGTATTGAATTATGTTACATAGGTGCTACGTACAAGGTTTATCACAGGTATTTAGTATTGTTTATGTGTATTTTTATAGCTAAGTAAAAATTAGCCAATCGGTATACATTGTAGAAAGTTACAAAACCAACAATATATAATTTTTAGGAACACTAGTATAGCTAAAATCCCTGTACTTAAATGTTTTGTACATACTCTAGGTTATAAGTAAATCGTTATTATAGTGTATATTATTTATTTGTGCTGTTTATTTGTTAGTATTTTTATATATTTTATACATCTACCTACATCATAAACGTGCATGACAACTATTTTTTATTTAACTTTTCACTCACAAACGCCAGTGAACTTAAAACTAACAATTTAACACTAAACGCTTTTGCTATCATTATTTAAGAAAACACTAACACAGTTATTTAAGTGCTAAACGCTTTTCTACACTATCCAATACTTAAAATCGCATTTATATCTATGAATCCGATTCAAACAGTTGGGTAGTGAAGAAATAACTGCATAGCTGTCATGAACCTATACAAAGTAATATCTACAATATTATTTTCATCTGTAGATTTTATTTTGTCTACCGAGTTCATGCTAAGCCAGGCAGTATCATCCATCAATATCACCCACTTCTTTGCTAACAAGTGTAGAATTTGCATGCCATCCTGTCAAACCTAACCAGAGCCCCCGAGTCACACGCTATTGTGCTGTACAAATAATACAAAAATGGTCATATAGCTAACTGTACTGTAGAAACCTATTGGGGAAAATGGTCATATAGTTAACTGTACTGTAGAAACCTATTGGGAAAAAATGGTCAAATAGTTAACTGTACTGTAGAAACCTATTGGGGAAAATGGTCATATAGTTAAATGTACTGTAGAAACCTATTGGGGAAAATGGTCATATAGTTAACTGTACTGTAGAAACCAATTGGGAAAAAATGGTCATATAGTTAACTGTACTGTAGAAACCTATTGGGAAGTAGTTTCGAGTTAAGGGGGTACGTTTTAATTGGATACTTTTTGTGGACTGTCTGTGTCATCATTAACAGTAATAATATAATATTTAAGTTGTTGGCTTAAAGTTAACTTGGACGGTTAATAGCTTTAAGTGTCTTAATCATTAAAAATATCACCGTAAATGGTCTAGTTAAAAACTTAACCAAATTTAAAATTAACAATTTATCATCCTAGTTGCTCATCGCTTTTGCAATTAATTAATAGTATAAGAAATAGTGAAGTGCTATGTAATGTATTTTGGAAATATATTAGTTCAAGTTAATTTTGAAGTATTTTCTTGGTACCATTATCAGCACATAATTTAAGAAAATATGCGTTGCCGAATCCACGTATTCACTGTCTAAAAACTGATTTTGAAATTTAATTTGCTCAAATTCCCTTTTAACAGAAAAACAAAAATATTTTCTTTAGCTGAATAATTTGACTCATCTATTATACTCGTCATTCCGAATCTAACAGATATCAAAAATTTCCACGAACAATCACATTTATTTCAGACATTGTACAAAGTTAACATACACAGTCCATATAGCGTGAAACATGTTAACACATTTTTAAAACATACACAGGAAAAATACAGATAACATTAAAATACACTGAAAATATGAACTATCGTCCAGTGCTGCATGAAGGAGAAGGCTGTGTCCATCCATCCTGCAATATTTTGGCATGAAGGCTGGACCAGACAAGGGAAGCACAAGCTTTCAAATAAAATAGAATCATCAAAATCGGTTCTCCCACTCGAAAGTTATAATTGAAAATTGTTTGTTTATATAAAAGTATCTTTACACGCTAGACAGTTGTTAGGGCATTAAGTATGTAAGTACACTTGTGCCAGGATGTCCTGCTCTTCCTTACAATACATGGATTTAACAAATAAACTAAATTTAATATAACCTTTCTTCCACTAGTGGACAAAAAATTTAAGTGAACAGTAAATTAATTTTATTTGATAATAATTTATATATAAAATATGACTTGTCTAAGTGCTTATTTTGTAAGCCTAAAGAAATAAATGAATTTTTACTTTTTAAAAACACATAAAAAATTAATTAGATTAATGATTACCTACTACTATTGTTAATTTGACGTTCAAAAATAGTATAAGGTAACAAAAAAAAAATATACCAGTCGAATTGAGAACCTCCTCCTCGTTTTTTGAAAGATGTACACACATAACCATAGAGACAATAGGTAGACAGTAAATAAATAAATAATGCAGGACAATCCACACAGCATTATCTAGCCCCAAGCTAAGCAGAGCTTGTGTTATGGGTACTAGATAACTGATATACATAATACAATACATTACATTGATAGATATTGTTTTTATTATAAATAGAAAACGACCAGAACGATACGAAAGAAGAATGAATCGTTTCAAATTTTTGGTTTTCGTTTTCGTCAAAGATTACTTAACGTCATACGCTCATCTTTTCGAGCGGAGCGTCTTGAGATCACACAGTAGCTGAGTCAAACAAAACGTCAGATACCATCCCTGCGTCCAAAGAAACAGTAGGTAGACAGTAGACAGTGAACACATGGAGTTAGTACAGCGCACTAGCGTGTGAGTAACGTGTCCCCCTCCCGGTTTTGGCGGCAAGCCAAGGCGCTCACGCCGGCGCTCCTTGCAGAATGACATTGACGCGCCGTCGCCGCCCGTCTCCGCGCCCCTATCGGCCCAGTCGCTGGCGTCGGGCGAGGATCCTTCAGAGGGCGACCCAGGGCGAATCCAGACGAAGGCCTAGCGTGCGGCCCGCTGTCTCTGCGACACCGTCCACGTCTTCTACCGGTGAAATAGCGGAGCAGCGATGCTGAGGAAGTTTTAAATAAAAATGGACTGGTGAAATGCGAATTTCTTTGATATATCTCTGAAATCTACTGGGGGAAAGGCAGCAGCTTCTTTCTGTCTATTCTAATAGTCATAATAGTCTTATATCAATACTAATATTATAAAGAGGAAAATCAAAGATTGTTTCTTTGTTTTGAATAGGCTCCGAAACTAATGGACCGATTTTAAAAATTATTTTCCCTTTGGGAATCTACACTATCCCCGGGTGACATAGGCTATATTATATTCTCTTTATCGTCATATAAATGTGAAATTCGAATTTAACGCCGCTGAAATCGCGGGGAACAGCTAGTTAGTAATAATAATTACATGTCATGGATTTGTATAGGTACCTAGCCATTAAACACTATATAAACACATTCTATGTTGCAATGTACCTTAGTGTAATTAATACACTGCCATCACAAATCCGTTTGCCAAGCGGTGATTATTATAATACCTCTGTTTTGTTGTGGAAGGTATAGTTAACAGTGGGCGTCTACGCCAATAAGGTTATGTCGGTTATTCTGAGGAATTTATTGCCCATGTGAAATTTATTATTCTTTTGTGAGTGTCTTATATTATATCTATGATTATTTCCTTTTCGGTGGTCCTGAGTTTATAGCGCCCTTTGAAAAACTATATTCTGATAAAATTGATCGACCAATGTATCTGTGAACGTGCTAAATTCATCTGTTTCCTTGAGGTTTTAAATTCCTCTGTTCTATTGGGAAGTTAGAAACTGCAAAAGGTTTTATATTGCAGTTCTTTACAGTTTGAGGTTTCTATCGATGATTATATAAGATTTTTGAGATTTGCGTTTCACCAAGCCCAGTGTGATGCAGTGTGTGAACAGTGTCTTTATTATGTCTAAATCGACATGTGCCAGTGCTTGGAGTATATTGGACCGTTAAATTCGTGCAGTGAACAGCTTATTTCGTAAGGTACTACGAATGTGCCTGTTCATGAAACCAAGTGACCAGTTATCCCATATATTCTGAACAGGCATATTCGTAAATCGTAATGTAAACTTGATCGCTCGATTCAGTATTGAAGAGGCTAGAAGTTTCTTAGGTCTTGAAACAATCGAGCATTTCTTTTTCTTGGCTCAATTTTGAATAACATTCCTAAAAATGTTTCGCATAACTATGAAATTATAAAAAAATAGCAAATTATTTTGTAAGTATCATCAGGTGATTTTTGTGTCAGCCTCAGTTAAATTGTTTAAGGATATGTTTAAAATTTAATGTAAGGATGATTAAATATAAATCCACCTCAACATAGTTAGTTGTCAATTCAATTCGATTATGAAATTCGTGACAAAAATTCGTTAACGCTCAAAAACGTTTTCTTTCAATGAATTATGTAATGTGCAGTTACTTATATATTTAAAACAGGTAATGTTATATTCTGTGAATGTTGTCCACGAATCTCTCCTCTAATATAAATTGTTGGTATTATTGGTACCTTTGTATTTCTAATGTATTTGATCAATACTCATTTTAACGTTCGATATCAGTTTTTATGTAATCTACATTTTGTTAATGTACTTTTTATTGAACCAACGAAATACAGTAACACGAAACGGTTTGTTTCCGATCAAATATTTATTAACTAGGAGTTACAGTACCTAGATATTTAATAATAGGCATTAATCTAGATTTACTGTTCTTCGACTTTTTGATCTCTCTTTTTATCTCTCTTTTATTCGTGTCACAGTTGTCATTTTATCATTTTTACAATGTTTACAAATCTAGGTTTTCACCAATATTATTTCTTTTGTAGGCCAAACTTACATGTATGACCAAGCTTTCATGTGGACCACAAATAAGCAGCATTCGATTACTTATCCGAACTTAATTAATTTTATTTATTGGTGGTTGGTTTTGATCTAATATGGTCTCATAATACTTAATATATTGGTGAAAACGTTTATAAAATGTTTTTGGACTCGCTAATTATAAACAAATAGTTCTGATTAGTTCTCTATTTCGATAAAAAAGTGTTACAATCAACAAAAATCTAGTATTCAGGTTCATGTTAGGTTTGATGGATGTGAATAAGAAAGATGATTAACTTCAGATAAGATCTATATATTATGTATTATGCTACTTTTACTTATTCGGCAGTAGCTGTTAATGAAAACTAATTTTATTTATGTATTGAAGAATTTAAAACTTACTTAAAAAGAGCTGAAGGATGACCATTTTAGCTAGTTTTACTTATCGTATAATTTCTGATGTTTTATGTATCTAATTGATAAGTTCGTATAGGCATTTTATAAAATGGTCAGTCTTAGCTTATGTGATTAGCGTTCATAGCTCTTCTAGATAATGTATAGGTAAAGGTGATTTGTAAATTACCATGTGTTCAATGTATACTAGTGTTGCTAGTTAGGGCTCGGCTACACGACAAGTACCAATATCAACAAATCATTGAGTCAAAGCTCTGCTATTGGGTAAAGTTTGTATATTTGACTCGTGTTCAAGAATAAATCTCGATGTAAATAGTCTTTAAAATATTTCTTCAGTAGCGTTAAACTTAAAAATGTGCTGATCATAAAAGTTGATATTCCTTTTTTTGGTAAAATAATTATCTACTTGATGATTTAATAAAAATTGTAAATTATTTTCAGTGTAACAAAAATAAATGGTTCACACGTATTACTTTTGTATTAATGTTTCCCTGGTTGTTATTGCTAATTTTGTATATTGTAAAAAAATATTTCAATATAATTTGATTTCGTTTTATATTCATTTACATATGCCGAGCCAAGGTGAAATCGTCTGGTTTAGTAGTCTTGCTCTGGTTTTTGGAGTTTTTGAGATGGTATCTTGGTTGTTTGTTACAAAAATTGGAGATGCCGGGGATCGAACCCGGGGCCTTTCACATGCAAAGCGAACGCTCTACCACTGAGCTACATCCCCATATTATCATCGGTCGAAATTCTAATACCAACTAGGTTTGCACAGGCCTCTCTAAATCTAATTGATTCGTCATAGCTTTGGTAATGTATCTACGTATGTTTTGATTGTATTGTTATTTATATACTTAGTTTTAAAACGAAGTACATATATGATTAACTAACTGTTTCTCCTATGTAAAGATAGGTAAGTAAGGAACTTCATGTTAATGTATGTAGTTAGCTTTAGATAATCAATCTAAATGCTCTGGTAAATTCTGGAACTACATTCTGGCATCTGTAATGGTAGTTTATTGAATTGCAAAACAATGTTATCGGAACAAAATCGACCAAGCTATAGCCTTAGTTCTTGAGTGTTCGTTCATGGTTAGTAGAAATAAAATAAATATCTAATGGACAACCACACGGTATCAGCAAAGTAAGCAAAGCTTTATTCGGTTTATAAGGATTATGCGGTTACTCTAGGGATCATCTGAACATCGAAAGCTAATAGTAGTCTTTTTTAATATGTTATATGCTATAAGATTGAAAGCTCAAAACTATGTAATGCTTGCTCTATTGTATACAAAATGAACGTAATTAAATAGGATATGGACATAGGCGAGCTTAACCCTGAAGAAGAGTTTTCTTCCAGCAAACCTTAGAGTTTGTCGAGTGTTGGGTTCGAGAGTTTTATTAGGAATAGCAAAAAGTTTTATTGTAGAACCCCCAAAGCCACAAAATAACTAAAGACAGACATATTGTTACTACTCTTAGGCAGATTTGTTTTTGCTTTTGAATTAGCGTCGCGTGAAGGCGTTGAGCAATAAAGATAGGCTTTGTTGACTTGCAAGGGCACAATAAACCATGCATGGGGTTTTTGGAATTCATCATAAAACTGGTCTGCGTAGTTTTGTTTTGTCACTGTTGCCTGTACTAGGGGATCTGCAGTGTAGTAAACCAAAGAGTTTAGTAGGTATAGGTACTTAATGTAATTAGTAATTACAAACAACACTTTCAGTGCCTTTGAAGTATAATGCCCGTGTTGGACGCGATTTAAAACGATACGTGGCGGCGCGGCGCGGCGGTGGCGGCGCAGTAGCCTAGGCCGCCTAGCTTCTGCTGCGAGTCGCACGCAAAGCTATGATTGGGCAGCGAACAGGTTAAAAGGTAAGCAGCCATTTTAAATGAATGCATATTTATGTATTATTTATTATCCATCCAATATATATTATAATCCTCTAATGTTGCACTTACTCAGTTATTACAGTAACCAAAATAGGATCTTTTAGATTTGTACGAATTTTTAAAGAACAACACGAACTAGGAAATGATTCGACTTCCACACGAACGAATCTCATTAATCCTTCAAAGATATGGTAGGGGACTCGCCCCCTACTGGGTCTATCTGAAATATTTAGCCATGTTGATCTAGGCACGTGCCATTTTCGTCTATCTCGGGCCTTAGCACGAGTAAAATACCTTTAGGTAAGGCGTTAGTACTAAAATAAAGTAATTGTGTGGTATAATAGGTCTCAGCTCTATATAGGGTAGATACTCGGCTGTCTCCCGAGTACATCTAGTCGCCAAGTCTAACTCTATGAGTCGTCCCATGACCATAATCGCTGTAACGCGATAGAAACAGGGGAAAATTAAACAACACAGTAATGTAGCTACTTGAAATTTACTGATTGGTCAAACGTGCATTTCACCATGGGAAACGTAACGACATGCATCATAATAGCATGGACGACCTAATCCCATTTATCTATGGTGACGGTAACGATACAAATTGTTCATGATAGGTGCACAGCAGCAAATATTGCCCTACCAACAAATGAATATTTCATTTACAGCAAAAAGATGATCTTCAATGTCGATATAGCCGTAAAGAGACTGCGTTTTTATCCGTTTGTTTTAATTTACAACCGCCGGTAGAGGGCGCTCATGTGATTAACATCCCGGGAGTATGATAATCACTTATTTACAACTCGCTTAGTTGTTTTAACCCTGTTTTAGAATAGAACTGAGAATTTCTTCGTATTTATATGAATAAATAGAAACCTAGGTATTTATTTACTCAGTAAAAATTATAAATTCAATAGTGTTCTTTTTTAAAATGTTTTGTAACCAGCCAGTCTAAGGGCAAAACATGATCATGACATTCTGGAATTAACGACTATTGCTACGACCGCAATATCAATAGGTATCAATAATTATACTCGTTTGAAAAACTTTCATGAAAGTAAAAGACAGGTATTCAGATATTGTGTATAATTTGCATGGTTGGTAACACTTATTATCTTAAAAATAAATACCTATGTACATAAGTAGGATTATACAGAACATATAATGTCATTAACTTTGACTAGGTACTTACAGAAAATGCTTTCAAACCACATTGAGATTAATAAACTTTTGATAAATAACATTACATACTAAAAAATACTTAAAATAAAAACTAAATGCCGGTTACTAAATTTGATAGGACTATTAAAAAAGCATACCTATATTTAATAATTGATCAGTCAGAGATCATAACACTGGTTAATCAAGAAAGATCAATCGAACAATAGGTACTAACCGAAAAACCAATTAGCACTTGAATTAATCATTTTAGTTTGATTAGTTTGACTATCGAGAAACCGGCGGCGATGACATGTTATCTTAATTCAATCTAGGGCAAAGAACTTCCACTATCAATAACATAGTTCGACCCGGTAACAGTTTTTGCTAGATCACTCGCCAGAAAAGCTATTAAGGCAGCGACATCATCGCCCTCCACTACTTTCTTCAGCGGCGATGCACTCTTTACATTATCCGCAAAATGGTCCAGCTGATCTTCTGACAACCCAATATCTTTATGAAGATTCGTTTTAACAAAGCCAGGGTTCACGGAATTCACTCTAACGCCATCGTTTGCTAGCTCTAAAGCAACGCATTTCGTGAATTGATCTAAAGATGCTTTGGACATGTTGTAGGCTAAAGATCTAGAGCTGGCTTTTGTACTGCCGATACACGATGTATTTACAATACAGCCTTTTGTTTGTATTAAGAAAGGGACAGCTAACATTGTTAGTTGGTAGATAGATCTCATGTTTGTTGCCATGACCTTGTCATACGTCTCCATGGTCGAGTTTTTGATTCCTCCCATTTCTATGCAGCCAGCATTGTTCACCAAAACGTCAATCCTCCCGAAATGTTCGATTGTGTCGTCGATGATGCGTTGTACGTCTTCGTCGGATGTTACGTCAGCGGCTATAGGGAGGTTCTGCGCTCCATTGGATAGTTTCCCGCAGTATAACGCGATTCTCTTCAAGTTTTTCTCGTTTCTCGCCACTAATACCAACTTTGCTGAGAGTTTCGCTAAATAAATGGCTGTGGCAGCGCCTATGCCAGAGCTGGCACCAGTTATTACCACTACTTTTTCTTGAAAATCCATTTTATTAAAAAAGTGGATGGGTTATGTTTGGTTTTGCGTTAGCACTTACAAATCAGCTGTAAACTTAGATAACAACAACAGCGCCTGCACTAACCAAACAAGGTTAGTAATGGAGAATGTTACCAACTGATAAAATGATATTCTCCCAAGCTTGACAAAAATTATGTTGCTTTGGCATGTAAATTTATAAAAAAAAGATAGTAAAATGCATTCGGTGGTTTTTAAAACAATCCTTACATAATGAAAGTACGAAATTTTAATTTATATTGTGTGTCGGAGCCAAAGTACAGTGCAGGCGACGCAGGCTACGATGTAGCCATATAAATAAATAATGCTGGACAATTCACATAGCATCATCTAGCCCCAAGCCAAGCAGAGCTTGTAAAACTACGCCATCTTTACGTAGACGCTCTACGGCGTAGACGTTCTGTAGAGTGTCTACAACGTAGTCATTATGAAGACGGCCTACGGCGTAGTCATTCTGTAGAGAGTCTACGGCGTAGTCTTTATGTAGATTATGTACGGTGCATTCCGTAGTGGATTTTACTTTTAAATTAATGATTTTTGTCTTACATTTTCTCGATTTTGCTTGAATTTACTAATACGGACCCAAACACTATGTAGTCTTGATAAATATATATGCTACGCGCTTATTAGATGTTTCCATGTGGAAATTCTAAAACATAACTAAAACCAAGCTGTGTACCTGTAAATATTTGTTTAATCCAAATATAGAATCCAATAGTGAATGAATTAATGAATTAACACTTTATTGCACTTAAAACTATAAAATAACACCTTATATCTAAATATTACTCATAAAAAGTACAATAGGCGGCCTTATCGCTGACAGCGATTGACAGTGATGTTTTACCTATTTAATCTACTTTATAAAATGTAACTAAACCAAGAAGTGGAAGTGAATTTAAGATGACTGGTTCATAATAACTCCTCTAAGGCTCTTTTTACACCGGATGTAATCGATCAAGGTTATAAATCCAACCATTGGAACCACAACAAACAACTTTTCCAGTGCATGCATTGGTGGTTGTGCTTTTACATTTTGGCACAACATATGTCATTACATTCTTGTGTTTAGACGACATTTAAAACAACATTTGTGTAATCTTTTAGTGAACCGTACGGGAGCACACAACGTGCTGTTGTTCTAAGACGTCACACAGTGACTTCCCGTCCATACGGGGAATTAAATACATATTTACGCGAGTATAAGATGTGTGTAAAATCCAATCTTCTTGGTATTTTTAACTGAAACTAAGACTAGTGTATTTGTATACATTATATGCTCTACTGTGACAATGCATATTCAATGAAGTTTAAATGGGTATTAACATTTGTATTCTACCAAAATAGAAACAATTGAAAGAGTTGGCTACACCAAGTTCAATAACACAGCTTGAGTTAGGCAGAGCCCCCCGCCACCGCGCCGCCAGCCGGCTTCACGTGACTCATGGTCATGAATGATTGTTTGACCAGCAGCGATTAGCTATTTTAGGGTATTGCTTGTTACCATCTTGTCAGATAACTGTAGGTATGTACCTACTAATAATGAATTGAATGAATAGGCTTATGTCCAGTAAGAATAAATCGCATGAATTACTGTTTCTAATTATTTATTCAGAAATGTAGGTAAGAAAAAACAGAGTATAATAAATACTCAATAATGTTTATAATGAGTATAATTATTTTTAAAGTTATCATGTTTCAGTGCTTTTTCCTTGTAGGTACTGACTTGCAGTACCTACAAGGAAAAAGCACTGAAACATTAAAATTTGTCCTTTTGAGAAATGTTACGTTTTCATCGAACAGAACGGGTTAGGTACCTACTTAATATTATTTTTACATTTTAGCATTTCTGTCACGTTGATACAGTTATTCTAAGTCTTATTATATTGAAAGACAAGCATTTCATATCAAATTTTAATTGACAACCTCTGCGGCGCGGTGGGCGAAGGTCCGCCTGCGACGCAGTAGGTTACGGGTTCGATACCCGCCTCGGAACAATTGTGTGTACGATCTGCAGATATTTGTTCCGGGTGTTCTGGTTGTTTTCTATGAATAATAAAAAAATATCTATCTATGTAATATATTGTATTATGTGTATCAGTTATCTAGTACCTATAACACAAGCTCTGCTTACCATGGGGCTAGATAATGCTGTGTGAATTGTTCAGCATTATTTTTATTTTTTTAAAACTGCATATAAATCCGTTTCGTAGATTTAAAGATCTAAGCATACATAGGGACAGACAGACAGCGGGAAGCGACTTTGTTTGATACTATCATACATCGACTACGTATAATAGACGCCTAATACCTATTTATTCACTGTGCAAACAAGTCTGTCAACCAACTGAGGTGAGCGGGCGCGGGGAAGTGAGTGCTCATTGGTCCGTTCAAGGTTACGACAAATCATGACCATTATTAGTGATGGGGTAAGTACTATGAAAGCAATCGGTACTTGCAACAAGGTATATTTACTTTGACGATTTGACGACCGATGTGGCGCGGCGGGCGAGGGCTGCCTGCGACGCAGGAGGTTGTGGGTTCGATTCCCGCCTGGGGTCAAATATTTCTACGATCTGAAAGTACCTATTTGTTTCGGGTGTTTTGGGTAATAAAAATAGGTCAATTTTCGGTTTTTCCTAAAAAAAGAGGCAAGGCTCGCTTCGCTCACCGCAATGCTCCTCCGAGTTCTAGGTGAGACGACGACCCCCCGACGACCCCCCGACGACCCCCGACGACCCCCCGACGACCCCCCGACGACCCCCCGACGAGCCCCCTTACGACCCCCCGATGACCCCCGACGACCCCCCCTGACTTCCCCGCGGTCGCATCTTGAAGTTAGTCAAAACGATACCCATATCCGATTTTTTGGTAGAGGGGCTACAGGGGCTTATGGGGGTCATGGCACGGCTCGCTTCGCTCGCAGTGCTGTTCCCCTTTGTCGAATTGCGGTTCGCTTCTTAAAAAATTCTTCCAAGTCTATCCGTTTTGGAGATGGAAAAGGGGGGGGCAAAAAAGGGGCTAAAGGGAAGTCCAATTTTTTTTCTTCCAAAACAAAGAGAAACCCTCTATACGACCCCGCAATCAGAACCCCTCTATCGCGACGGCATCTGGTAGCACACAAAAGGGGGGTCCTGGGGGGGGCAGGGGGGGCAACATTTTCTATGCATTCAAAATCACTTGTCCCCCTCTATACAACCCCCATAAAAAAATTAAGCAATATGGCTCCATATAGGAGGCCCACTGGGGGCGTTCTTGGGGGGGGGGGGGGGGGGGGGCAAATGTCAAAAAGTCGGAATTTTCCCTAGGAGACTTTGACCTCCCCTATACGATTCTGTAAAAAAAAACATACCTTCCCATCCACCATCAAGGCGAAAATCAGTCAATCAGTAGTAATCTAGCTTTATATAGTATGTATAATATAATGTATAATAATAAAAAGAAATAAGTGTCAATGGTAATCTAGCTTTATACTATAGTAGAATAGAATAATATTATATGAAAAATAAATAAATATTAGAGTTAACATTTAGGTACCTTATATTTTAGATAATACCATGTAGCAATGTAACGTTAAATATTATTTTAATCGACTTTTACATAATTCATCATAATCTTTCCTACGGCAATCGACATCTTAATGTCGCCTACGGCACAGCACTATTTACCCCGCCTTCTAAGAGAAAAAAGGAAAGCAAATACAGAATTGGTTATGAAAGAAAGAGATGCACAGTTGACCTCGACAGTTGACCTCAACCGGTCAACCAAATTAAGTTGAGCTCCGTCAGGAGCCATTGAGTAAGCGAGCGCAGAGATTGTCACGGGTCACTGGTCTGGTCGTTACTGATCGAACGTTAGTGGGCGTGGATTTTTAAAAGATCTCTTTATCTTATGTGATGTCTTAAATCGTTCGCCCTGTATTAGGTGTCTAGGGTACGTAGTCGATGCTATCATATATGATGTTTTTAATCGTCCATGATACTTTTTTGCACAATGTCCTATGGTGTTTCCTTTGTCAAAAGTTAGTGTGTGTTATAATAATAATAAAAATTTAATTTATCTTTTAAAACTAGCTGCTCCCCGCGGCTTCGCCCCCGTGGAAATCTATGTGTCAAATTGTTTAACCCTAGATCACTAAACATTAGTCTCACAGGCGACACGGTTCCCGCGCATTCGCTGTTTAGGTATGTTCCCGACACTACCCCACCCCGCCACGCGCAGTACCTTCCTAATTTAGTGTTTTAGCACCCTGTGCGTACGCATTACGTACGTCAAGTAAAATATTGGCGTTTTATTTTGTTAGTCAGAACGACTAATGTTTAGTGACTGAGTAACTCGAAAATATGTTTAGTGAGCTAGGGTTAAATGATAAAAAGTATCCTATGTTAGACTCCTGGTCTGCTACCTCTACCTGCTACCTGCTACCTATTAGCTACCTCTCCAATTTTCAGCTAAATCGGTCCAGCCGTTCTCGAGTTATAAGTGTTGTAATGAAACACGACTTTCTTTATATATATATAAGATAGTATTTAACGTCATCAATTGTAACATTGTGTACCTACGGTGGAAATAAATAAACTGAAACTGATATGTGCCTAGTGATTTATGATCATTCTGTGGTCCTGCATGCCCATTTTCTTCTGTCATTTCATTTGTCACATCTTCATCATGAATCCAACTTGCAGTAGGTATGATATGAAAGAAAGAAAGAAAGAAATATATTTTATTTTTAACTACAACCAATCACACATACAAGATCTTAAAACTAGTTATAAAAGTACATTTGGTAGCTATACTATGTGGATTGTAGCTAAAAACAAAGAGATTTTACATATAGAGACGTCATACTGGTTGTAAAGAAATAAAAACATTGCGATATTTTACTATAGCTACATACCTAGCGTCGACGTTCGAACATACAACGCCGCATGGCATTATCTCTGTCACTCGTAAACGTAACGCATTGCATGTCTCGTTCGTGTAGGTGGCAAAGCGGCAACCGCGCGGCATTGATATTTGAGTAAAATTAAATTTATTTTATGATTTTCCATTTTAAACAGTACAAAACAAATAGAAGACATAAAAAGCCACATCCTTCTTGCTTTTCACAACCGTCCCATACTAAGTATTGCACTTTCTAAACGCGCAACATGGCATTTTAATATTTTTCATACTCCAAAATCCCGCTTCAACGTACGTCCGCGTCGCGGCCAGGAGCTAGACGGACTGAGTTCAATTCAGACACGTACCTGATTTTCGTCTTGTTAGGCAGACCTCGGTACAACGTATCTACGTATATATAACATCATTGGCTAAAAATTTAGGAAATGGCTCAGCATGAATTCTACGGGTACTGATAGAACCAATACACGCAGCGCTGATCTTCCGCCGATTCCTACAATCAGTAGCAGGTAGCGCACAATGATAAAAACAGTGCCTACATAACAAATTATACAACAACAAATATGAAAGTATATATATAGTACATAGAAAGGCGTGCTCAAGTATAAACTGAGTTAAAATTAAAGTAAGTGTATACTTGAACTTGAAGATACAAAAAGAAGGTGTATATATATATAGGCAGTGGTTTGGTCAACCGAACAACAGTTTACAACAATAAAGTTATGTTTAGCATATCAATATACATAGTTACAATACAATACATTTGAGTTACAAAAGGTATAATATACTGAGACTGAGACGATTGGACCTCGATGAATCTGTGATACTGTTCCCATAATAATATAGATACTCGGTTTAATTAACACTTTGAGTGCTGAAAACGCACGGTATGAGTTTTCTACAAGTGAGTAATATGCGTAAATCCACACTAGCGCAGCGGCTGAGAAAATACAGATCTTTGTGACTCTGTAATATTTTTCAAACGAAACGCATTTGCGGCGCAACACAACCGCTGTGTAGAGTGGCAGCACGAATTTTTTAGGTAAAAAAAAAGACCGCAGTCGTCGAAAAAAAACCGCAGTCAAATTGTTAAGAATATAATTAGTCAACTATAAAAAATAACACGTGTACTATACGAAAATTAAAACAATAATCTAACCTCAAGTTAGTGTTTTAACAATATTTTTGGATCATCATCATCATCATCAGCCTATAGCAGTCCACTATACTATTTTTGGATGAAATTAATTAATTTTGTGTTACATTTAGTTTACCTGTATAAACGTATTATATTCATAGATAGTGTTAAAATAATAATAATAAAATGATTCATAAATCCGATTGAAGTATAAATGTCAAAATAATAATAAATTGAAGTCATTTAAAACGGGATATTTACCATGATTTGATTTTTGAGTTTTCCAATATTTCGGCACAGTTCTCAATCATGGTAAATATCCCGTTTTAAATGACTTTAGTGTTAATAAGCATGATAGTTTCAAAAGTTTTAATAATAAATTGATTAATAAATCCGATCCCAAACTCGCATGCCCAGCGTGGGGATTATGGACATTATCCCCCATGGGATAAAAGGCGATAAGGCGCTTATGCGGGGGAGGCCTGCGTCCAGCAATAGACCAATATAGGCTGTAGAGGTAAGTTGAGGTGATGATTCATAAATTAAAAAAGTTAAATTTTATCGAAAATACCTATTACATTAGATTTATTAAGGTCTAACTATCTAATTAACGAACGTTGATTAAATCAACTAATATTATAAATGCGAAACTTTGGATGTTTGGATGTTTGTTGTCACGGTCTGTACCTTTACAATTTACTAGTTTAAAGGTGGGTACAGACGGCGCCTGCTTTCTGCTCGCGGACCCCATACTTAATTAATAAATTAGTAGTCCGCTAGTGCCAAGTTATGACGCTATATTGCTGCCAATAAATCATGCGATAGGCATTCGTTTCTGGGGCAACCCATTCGTCTTAAGCCCACATTTACATATAAAACATACCAATATATCAATTTCAATGCAATTTGTGGATAGCGTTCATAAATAACTATTTCCTTGACATATGGCGACCCTTCGATTTGGCCAAAGAAGGCAACACCGCGGTATATGTTCTGTTTCCCGCCGGCGCGTTTGACAGATGCGTTCCGAATTCGAAAACCGGGATTTTCGAGCCGCTCAAATCAACTGTGAAATTCAATTGTGGGCCTATAAATTTTCCCCGTTTGAAAAATGTGCGAGTTTTCCTTTTATTGTCGAGGTACGGTCACGTAGTGCCCCATAAATATTTTCTAACAGGACATGAAAATTTAAGTTGTGTTGCTTGCATTGTATTTTAAGTACCTACTGTTTGTAGCCACCACTGTAATATTTATTTTAAATAAATCCAGTCTATTATAGAAAAAAATATGAACCAAATTCATATTTCAAAAAGAGAACAAAAAGCGGTGACAATTACATTCATTTTCGCATTAGTTTAAAATTTGAAAAGAAACAAAACACAATTTTCTTCGACTTCATTTGAATTTAAAAAAAAACGACGCACCTAAGTTGGTTTATTACACACACATAGTAATCCCAAGGGTGTTATTCTTGAATCCAGTACGATTTGTTTTTATCAAACGACACGACATCGATTCAGACCATGAAACATTCACGTTCAGTGCGAGACACGGCGCCATTAGCGCGATGTATGGCGCCCTCACCTGATCTATCGGCTAATATCGCGATTGCTGGCTTTTTGTGGTTATTCGACTATATTTCTCGATTTGTAACGTAATCTGGTAGAAAAGCTCTTCACAGTATTACGTGAAGAATTCAAGAAATATTAACCTCCTAGGACCTACGGTCAACCACAAAAATAGGATTTATGAAATGTAATATTTATTTAATCACACTAATAGTCTAAATGCGATAGTTTTGATGGATGGGTGTTTCATTCGCTTTTTTGATTCTTTTCACGCCAAAAGTCAACGGATCAAGCTTAAGTTTTGCATAGATCAAACATAGGCTACTTTTTATCCCATATATCAGTTCCCAATTTCCATGGGATAGAAATAACCTTTAAACTTTACCGTGCGATATTTTGATTTCGCAGTCCAATCATAATTTTAGAGTTTTGACATAAGTATACCTACCTTAATAAACAAAAAAGTAGTTGATTATCAGAAAAAATAGGTACCTACTTTAATTAACATGTAAATAAATATAAAATAGAAAAAAGCTCAAGAAATTAAAAGACTGCGAATTTTTCTCAATTTCCCGCGATCCAATAAAGAAATGCAAATGAAGTGCGCCGGAGAAATATAGCGGGATTAGGGTTGCCACTACGCGACCAGTCTTTATCGACTGTTAGGTATCTTTTACTTCTGCGACCACGGAACCGCATGCCAAGTGTGGCGATTACAGCAATACGCATTGTTTGAGGAGGCTAAATGTAAAAATTAGCGTTCTAAACCAAGATCATAACAATATAGAATTGTAATGAAATACTGCTTGATCTGTCGATGCTAACAATGACGACATAAATATTATAAAATGAGGCCCGTAGAAAAGAAAATATGTATATGTTTTTGTTATTACCTACCTACTGATATATCTTGCTTAAGCTTGGCAAAAATGTCTTGAAACGGAAATTTTTTTTTTGTTTATTACCATAATCAAAAAAAAATGTCATCATCAGGTGGTCATCAACATTCGACTCAACGTTGTCTACGTTGTTGAATGCGGGCAGGAATCGAACTAAAGTTCTTTCTTCCGGTTTCTACGTCGAGGAAAGCCTTCCTCAAGTCATGTGCTGTCGCTATGAGAGCCTTGCAGGCTTCTCAAGAGCTGTTCATTAGCCTGTTGGCTGTTCTGATCATCCTGGGTGATGGCTTCGGGCGTCTCTAGGAGTTCCCGGGGCAGAGGTCGCCACGGAGTGAAAAAAAATGTTCGTTCTCAAATAATGACGTTTCATGTAAACAAAGATATATTTTCTGAATTTTAATAATTTGGTGTAGATAAACGGTGACTTAATTAAATACGCAATGAAAAATATTTATTACCTACATAGTATACTTACACAACGAGAACACGAGGTCCTTGCTCAGTTAAACAATATTTAATGATTTTAATAAATTATGTGTAACAGAATACAGCTAAGTATCAAGACTAACTTGGTGCGCTAGCGGGTTGCCTTATCAACCTACAGTGGCGCCCCTATTATTTTCTACTCTTTTTTGCCAAGCTGTATGTATGTTTTCTTTCCGATTTTTATTAAACTTCATAACTATAATTTGTCATTGCATACAGTTCTGCTAAATTAAATACTTGCTAAATTAAGTTTATCGATTTCAACAACTAACCTAAGCCCAACTCTACCCATCTATCCCCACTAGATCCCCAGCGGTATGTCGAGTCGATTGTAAAAAAGTTTTTATTGCTAATTCCGTACGTTTCGTCTCTGCACTTATTTCGCACTTTTACCGCAGCACTCATTTATCCCGTGGTTTTACTGCTACATTGTCAATCTACTCGAGGGTTTATAGACTACCAATGGACGCATTTTGATTGGGTATTAGAAATTAGTGTTGTTTTTATTTGCCGGACTTTTTTATGAGTTTTTTACAACTTTACGTTTTGAAAAATACGTGTAATAAGGAATAATTCCTTGTATCAAGGGATATCTTTAACAGTGTGTGATAAAAATAGGGGACAATAATTTCACGCCTTAAAATTAGAAGAAAAAGATAGAGAGAGAAGATAAAGAAGAAGATTTACAGAGCCCTTCTAGTGACCACATAACTAACCTTTCACTTCTTAATAAAAACAAATGAATATGAATGTATAAATAAGATAATAATACTCTGTACATACCTACTCCAATTTTTGTCGTTTAAGAATAAAAATAGAAACAATAACTCGTATTGATATCTTGTTGACTGAAGACTAACTTATGTATGACGCACACGTACACAATAGAACCATTATGTAACATTTGACTACGGAAACTTTCTAACTAACATTTCAATTTATTATCAAAAAGTTGGAGATGCCGGGGATCGAACCCGGGGCCTTTCACATGCAAAGCGAACGCTCTACCACTGAGCTACATCCCCATGCTTCTATGAGGCGATAACTATAGTCTGTTGAGCTAAACAAAGCCTTGAGGAAATTGTTTATTGCCATAACTAAGTTAGGCATAACTAAACTAAGTGTGAATTTATATTTAATAACGCAAAATGATTTAAACCGCAACCCTACTAAGATTAATCCTATAGTAGACTTCTAAATTAGGTTTAAGAAGGTATTTTAGATGGAATTTGTAGTACGAAGTGAAATGAATTTGAGATTTTGCTACGACCTTCAAACATGACTTAATATTTATTTTAAAGTAGCGATTGACATCGCAACTATATTCGAGAAAAACGCAGAACCAAGCGTAGGTACGAAATGAATAATCCTACTGGTTTGTATGGATGGATGTTTGTTACTCTTTCACGCAAAAACGACTGAGCGGATTGGGCTGAAATTGAAATTGCATACAAGTAGTTCCAGGCCCGGTATAAAACATTGGTTAATTTTTATCCCTTAAATCAGTTCCCATGGGATAAAAATAACTTTAAAAAGTTTACATAAGAACTCCGGCGTGCGAAAACGGGCAGAAACTAGTACTTATCTTAATAATTTCATAACTTAATATGGCATTCAATAGATCAGAATTAAGTTAATTCTAGTATTCCAATGAGTTTACTGACCCCACAGTTCTAAAGTACTAAATCATGTCCACGTCGGGGGTAGCTGTGGACCCCTCGAGTCTAGGGGTCGCATTCCAAGGACCCCATAAAAATATCTGCGCGTAGGCTTAACCCTATTAAAAGCGTTAATATAGGTTTGCAATTGGCATGCTGACGTTACCAAGAATCATGGAAAATGCATTTCCTTAAATATTATTAGCATAATTGATATTTTGATTAAAATTAACTGAAATAACTACTACAGAAATTGGCCATGGTCGGTCATGCATGACAGATAAAACCCGGGCCTTTGAGCGAAATGACGTCACGCAACAGAGAATTAGGTGAGAACCAAGTGCTAAATAAACCTAACAAAGTAACATAATCCCATTAGTTTTTAAGGTTTTCTTGTAAAATTTTTACAATATGAGCTGTACTGCTTGAAATAAATACATTTTATTTTATATTTTATAGTCTTTAAGGCATTATTAACCTTTGTTAATAAATCATTTATTCATTATAAAGTAGGTTACATAATAAGTTATGTAAGTAGGCTACATAACTTATTATGTAACCCACTTTATAATGAATAAATGATCTATCTAATGTAAATATTTTGCTTAAATAAGTATAATAAGATGTTTGTGTCTGTAACTTTCTGTAACTGGCCCGCACTATATATAATATAACATAGTAATTTGTTATCACCGCAAGGTGGCTCGAGTCATGGCCGCTCTTTTATAGGATACATTAAGAATGCTAACAGGAACTACATGACCTGATCCCACCACCCTCTTCCACACCAGGACAAGCAGACGCACAGAACATTACCACCCTACTTGGTAGATATACCGCCCACTCGCTCAAGGCGGTTTTCCTCCCCCTTCATCATTCATACGGCTGGTGTTTGGATGTTTCCCGGCCAATTCCATCCTGGGTCTCTTCAAGACAAGAGTGAATAGGTCTCTTTTAGTCTAGACCTTCGTGATACATCATTGGCAGCCCGCCGACCTTTGTGTGTAGACTTATAATTTGATTGACGACCGATGTGGCGCGGTGGGCGAAGGTCTGCCTGCGACGCTGAAGGTTGCGGGTTCGATTCCCGCCTCGGAACAATTGTGTGTACGATCTGCAGATATTTGTTCCGGGTGTTCTGGTCGTTTTCTATGTATAATAAAAAATATCTATCTATGTAATGTTTTGTATTATGTATATCAGTTATCTAGTACCCATAACACAAGCTCGCTGCTTACCATGGGGCTAGATAATGCTGTGTGAATTGTCCAGCATTATTTATTTATTTATTTTCATTTGTATGAAATAAACATAAAGGCCTTATATCTGGCCTTAAATGTGCAATAAAGGATTTTCCGTCTATCAATATATTTTACAACCCTTCTTTTTTGTTTTTCATTTCGTCGGTTAAATATAAGTAGGTACAGAAACATTAAATTGTTGGGAATTGTAATCTCAATTGTACTTTCAAAAGTATGATCCTTCCACAAAACAAAGCAAACAGAGCCTTTGCAATTCCAACTCAACTCACAACACGCTAAAACATCATTAAAGAGATCCCAATGCCTCGCAAGCTCACATTTACGTTCAACGTAGATGGAACGTAGATATAACGTAGAAGTTCCGTCATCCGTAAAGTTTTTCATTACTAATCACCCTCGCAGCCGGCTGGCTTTCATGCCGGTCACGTAGATTGTACGTGAGAGACGAAGGTATTACGTTAGGGATGGGAACCTAGAGTTACGGATACGGAAACTTGTGAACTAAATACAATTCGCACAGCATTATCCGCCTCAAGCTAAGCAGAGCATGTGTTGTAGGTACTTGATACTTAGGTATACATAGGTACATAGGAAATACCCGAACATAATATCTGGGCATAGAAAATAATAAGATTTGATTCAACTCAACACGCATCGTGTTGTCCCAAGGCGGGAACCGAACAACCTCCTCCGTCGCAGGTGAAGAAGGCAGCAGTGGCTGTGGTGATGTCTTGCTCAACTTTGCGCTATGTTATCTTTGGTTTGGCTGAAGTATAGGTCAGTTAGGTTGCATTCGCTATACAAATAGTTATATTTTTATTATGAAACTGATTTTAATATATCGTAGTTTGACGAAATCGTAGCAAGCGCGAGCGTTAGCGCGAAGTGATCGGAGGGATGTGGTACGCGCGCGTCTAGAACATCACTCACCCTGAAGAACCCCTCGTGGGATGAAACTTTTGTGTTCTTCCAAAACAAATAAGGTTCATAGTTAACCCGCTAACATCCGTAAGTAATGAAAACTGTTATCTCTTGGGAATAATGGGAATATATGGATACGGAAACAGGACAACACTTCATGCTCATATATCTATCTATATCAACGTGTGTATCCTGTACTGCGGAAATAATGTTTACGGTGTGATGGAAAAAAAACGTTTTCAACTTCTGCTTATTGTATTTTCAGGGGATATTGTATTCTTTGAGTTTTTGAGGGTATTTTTAAAACTGCACTGACGCTCACAATGACGTCGGACAGCGAGTGGTAGTCGTCGGCAGGTAGATAACGGGACAGCAACGCATCCCTCCAGTTCACATACTTGAAGAATCTGCAGCTTGAACTGAAGCAGTGAACGCGTTAAGCATAACGAACATCTTTCACTATTTGACGCGGGGAGGGTGTCTTGTTTGACTTGGCGACGGCAAGTGTGATGCGTGTGATCTCAACACGCTCGGCTTGAAAAGATGAGCGTGTAGCTTTATGACGTTAAGATCTTTGATTAAACAGAAAACCATACAATTTATGAAACTATATTGATAAAAAAAATACGATTTCTGCGGAACTTGATCCCGCAACTTGCCTTCAGTACGGGAATGATCTTACTAACTAAGCTATGAATTCAATTATTTACGGAATTTTTTGGGATGTTATATAATTGTTAGAGATAGCCAGCCCCGTGCGAGGGCGTGCACAATACGCGCTATAAAAGCATAATCCACTATATTATTAATTTATAACTCACTATAATAATAACATAAACCTTTAGATACATTTACAAAGTCTACGCCAATACCTAACTTGAATCCTCCCTGTTTATCACACCAAGAATTTCCATATCCTATCAATCCTGTAGACTGAAAACTGCGTGGAGGCGGCTAGGCATGCCGGTCACGCGCGAGGACGTGCCTGAACCCCCTGTACCTACACTACCTACCCCGGAGCACCCTGTACTTGATCAATACAAAGTACTGGGAGAACAAGCTTAATATCTTGAGTTTTTGCTTGGTGGATGGTTTATTTTGGTTGAGACGTCTTATTGAAGACGATTGACGTGGTGGACGAAGGTTCGCCTGTGATGAAGGAGGTTGCGGGTTCGATTCCCTCATAGGGACAAATAACTTGTACGATTTGCAAATATTTGTACTGGAAGTTCTGAGTATTTCCTATGCATAATAAAATATATCTATCTATGAAATCTATTTAGTCATACCCCATATGTATAAATAAAAATCAATTGCTGTTCGATTGTCTCGCTAAAATACCAGAACGGCTGGGCCAATTTAGATTTATGATTTGGTTGGTTTTAATTTATGATTTTGGTTTTGGTGAGAAAATATGCTAAAATGTCGCAGAAATTTCCACGCGGGTGAAGCCTCGGGAGCAGCTATTTATTAATATAATGTATGAGAACTTAGGGAACTTATGAGACCACTATGAGAAGTTGTAGCTAGCTGACACTTGCCCAAGTAATATCATTGACAAACGTCACCGCCGACACCTCTATACGTGCCGGGGGCAGTTCCATGGATCGATCACACGTGACCAGTCCGCGACGTGCTCTCTACTCCTGAAGGGTGGAGTTCGTTCCGAATAGAAATGGCTGGTTTACCAGAGTAGTCAAGGTTCTCTGTCTTGGACGTCACGTCTATTTAGGGTATACTATAAGTAGGTAAAGTACAGATACCTACAATACAAAAATATTACACCAGATCCAGATTCTCACCTTAAAACATTACAAAAAGACATTACATGCATAAAATAGGCGGTCTTATCGCTTAAAACCTTTGGATGGAAAGAATTATGTGAATTTAAGAAAGGCAGGGAGTGTTCCAAAGATTGAGCTAGAATAAATATGGTTAAAGACAAATAATAAATAAATCCACCAGTTCAAAGTCGCTCAGCGAGCTATGGAAAGAGCTATGCTCGGAGTTTCTCTCAAGGATAGGATTCGCAACGAATACATCCGACAGAGAACCTACGTTATTGAATTAGCAAGCTGAAGTGGCAGTGGGCCGGCCATATCTCGCGAAGAACCCACGGCCGCTGGGGCAAACGTGTTCTTGAGTGGAGACCACGACTCGGTAAACGTAGTGCAGGACGCCCTCCGACCAGGTGAGATGACGACCTGCGAAAGACTGCAGATAGATGCTGGATGCGTCAAGCTGAAGACGGTCGCTACGGCGCTCATTGGAGGAGGCCTATGTCCTGCAGTGGACTAATATAGGCTGATGATGATGAATAAATAAATGTTAAAAATACAAAAATAATATTTATAATATACTACTAAGATATAAATAGTAAGTACCAATACTCACTATTCTGACAGGAAAATACCCTAAGAGACGTTACGTTCCAGTGGCTATACAGATACCTTTGCAGCCATTGGCGACCTGTATAGCGTAGTGGGCAAGAGTCTACCTAAGGCGCAGGTTCCGAGTTCCGGTCTCATTGTCTAAAGAAAAGTACCTGATTTCTTCTGGTGGATCGAATACCTTGAATGATCTTTATTTCAGGACATTTATTGTAGAAACGCTAAATATTTCATAAAAATAAAATAATATGGTCAAGAAAATAAAGTAATTTATAATTTAAATAATAATAAACGACGACCGATGTGGCGCGGTGGGCGAAGGTCCGCCTGCGACGCAGGAGGTTGCGGGTTCGATTCCCGCCTCGGAACAAATGTGTGTACGATCTGCTATATTTGATAGATATTTGTTGCGGGTGTTCTGGTCGTTTTCTATGTATAATAAAAAATATCTATCTATGTAATGTATTGTATTATGTATATCAGTTATCTAGTACCCATAACACAAACTCTGCTTACCATGGGGCTAGATAATGCTGTGTGGATTGTCCAGCATTATTTATTATTATTATTTATTAAATAATAGGTACCTACTTACATAATTTGGAGAGATCATAAAATAAGTGTTTCATTAAAACCTGCATTGAACGAACCAATATACCTAAATTTACAAGAAAAACTAAAACCACGCATCATCCAGGGGGTGGTAATGAAATAAAAAATAACCCCCTTACCCCCTCTACCTGTAAACGCAGGTTGCATACCAATGCGGTCGAATCGTCGGTAATGCTTCGATTAGGTGTCGCGAGGGCTTCTGATGGAAAACAACGTTTTTTAAAGCTTTTTAATGTATACAGGCTTTCATGGATATATTGAGAAATGATGCTAAATAGCAAAACATGAAATTATATTTTGGAACGAATGTTCTCTTCTTGGTGAACCTTTCATTTGAGTTATCACAACATAGTAGTATATTATACATATCAGTTTATTTATTTCCACCGTAAGGTACACAATGTTACACTTGATGTCGTTAAATACTATTTTAAAAGATAAATCACATTTTTATTATAACACATACTAACTTATCACAAAGGAAACATCATAGGGTACATATTTTATATATATATATATGTATATTTAACATTTATTTATCTTTAAATATTCATGTTATGTTCATATTTATTCTAGCTCTACCCCCTGCCTTTCTTTAATTCACACAATTCTTTCCATCCAAAGGTTGCCTGGAAGAGATCGCTTCTAAGCGATAAGGCCGCCCATTGTACTTGTCACATGTAATATCTTTCATAATGTTCTGTATCTGGTGTACAATAAAGTATTTTTGTATTGTAATCTATTGTATTGTATTGTATTGTATAATAGTATAAAACAAAGTCGCTTCCCGCTGTCTGTCCGTCCTCATGTATGCTTAGATCTTTAAAACTACGCAACGGATTTTAATGAGGTTTTTTTAAATAAATAGAGTGTTCATGTTTGATTCCTAGAGCAAAATTTTTGTAAAATTTCAGCCCTATCTGTTCAGTGGTTTTGGTGTGAATAAGTAACAAACATCCATCCATCTAATACTTCGCTTTTAAAATATTATTGTTATTATTTTTCAAGCAGTCGACATAAAGAAGCAAACAGAAACACAAGGCACACTACAAATTGTTTTCTCTGAGGGGACAGTGTCCAGTTTTTTCTTGGGGTTATTATTAAAAAGATGTTGAACTAAAGTGAGTTAAGATTGAGGTTCGGTGACATGTGGACATCGGGTGTGGCCACAAAACTAGAGGGTAGCTTATGAACCACCCGAGAAGCGGTGATAAGAGACCAGTTTTTTACTTACCAATTTCAAGTTTATAGAGGTTTTCGTAGTGGTAGAGTAGGTATTCTCTGTTAAATAAAAAAATAAAATCCTATATATTTATTAATCAACGCACAGTTTTCAACAGACACGCGTTTGACATGACTTTTTATGTTAAACTTTCACAAACATACATATGTGTTTTACATATGTTTGTGAAAGTTAACATAAAAAATAAATAATGTTCGACAATCCACATAGCATGATCTAGCTCCAAGGTAAGCAGACCTTGTGTTATGGGTACTAGATGACTGATATACTTACGAGTAATACAATAGATTACATAAATAGATATTTTTTATTATACATAGATAACGACTTATAATAACGTGTTCAAATCGCGTAAATTTAAAAATATTATTATTAACACACACATAATTTTTTTTTTTTGTTGGCATCCCTCATTATTTTTGATCGCGTATTGTATGGCCCAAAGTAATGGCTACCTCAGAAGGGAGGTAATGCCATAATGGCGAAGTCTCCCGACTTATGCCATTCCATTTGGCATCGTAAATCACGCTCTAATCCGCACTATGATAAATAACTTTTTATTGGGGCTTTATTAGTACCGTGCGGGGCATTCGATGCAGTGGCGCGTGGTTTTTGAGATGAAAAACGGTCTATAGGTACTTAACGGTCGTAGGTTGTAGAATCCTAGATATTATTTATAAACAAAGGACATTATAAAAACCCCGACCCGACAAAACAAAAATAATTTAATATATAAACTAACTAGCTGCGCACCGCGGCTTCGTCCGCGTGGAAATATATTTCTAAAATTTTGTATAAACCATCTTTAAAAAAAAAACCGCATCAAAATCCGTTAAAGTAAAAAGTAAAAAATCATTTATTTCTTTAGGCTTACAAAATAAGCACTTAGACAAGTCATATATTATATATAAATTATTATCAAATAAAATTTCGTTGCGTATTTTTTAAGATCTAAGCACATAGGGACAGACAGACAGCGGGAAGCGACTTTGTTTTATATTATTTAGTTCAACAATAACATGATCATAATGTCATCCATCCAATTTTGCATTTTTTACACGTTTTTGAAGTGACAACTACTTTAGGCGCGTTGAGCACTTTTTGGGTAAACAAAAAGCGTGAAACTCGCGTCATCGTCAAAATATTTTATTTTCTTAAGGCTTACAAAATAAGCACTTAGACGGTCACCGCACGCTTGCCCGTATAAATAAAATATAAAATAATTTACTTTTCATTTCTATCGGTAGTCCCCAAAGACTGCCTCGTTTTTTACAATATCTCGTGTTTTATGTAAGTAGGTACTTCTCACAAGGAGGTCTGAAATTTGACCAAAACATGGCAACAACAGCAAAACCCAGCAGAAACCAATGCTATTTCAAAAGTGCCATTAAAAAGAAACCTTCCAAATATCCCAACCTCATCTCAAAACTGCCTGGAATCTTTGAAATCAGAGTTTCTTCATCGATACTTTCACACTACTATTATAAATGCGAAAGTTTGGATGTTTGGATGCATGTTTTTTACTTCTTCAGGCTTAAACTACTGAATGGATACGTCTGAAATTTTGCATAGATACAGCCATAAGTCTGGAATGCAACAAACAACTACTTTTTATCGTATAAATCGGTTGCCATGGGATTTAAATAACTTTTAAACGTTTCCATATAAACAACACGTGCGAAGCCGCGAGCAGAAACTAGTAAATACATACAAATACAATAAAACCATCGACAATTGGCATCTTAGTCAGCGGCTTAATAAGTTGCTGCTTACTTGTTCATCATCACGAAGTTTTTGTGACTTTGCTCGTCCTCTCCATTCAAAACTGTACCTTCAATAGCCATCTTACAGCTCTATTTTCAAAACCATCAGTGTCATGAGAATCATCACATCAAGGAGATTTAGTTTTGCTCTTGTGTTTGTAGATATAAGGTTTAGTTTTGGTTGGAGTAAAGGATCAAAGGGTTCAGTCTAGTGGCAGAACGACTTCTTTCGCGTGGTTCCGCCTCACTTATTTTGTCCATATTAAGACAATGTATGCGATGAATCGATGGGTTCTGTAGGGATTGTCACTTTCTATCGACTACGGTTCAAAATGAACCCTATTTTATTTTATTATTATCGCAGGATAACTAACGATAACACACATAAAATTATAATGCAAAAGTTTGGATGTTTAGATGGATGGATGTGTGATGTCTTCTTCACGCTAAAACTACTGAACGGATAGAGCTGAAATTTTGCACACAGGTAGCTCTAGAGCTACCTGTGTGCTCTAGAGCTCTAGATTTATTCCAGGCCTAGGCCTGGAATAAATAATAGGTTTTTATCCCATAAACACGAACATAAGTAATTTGAATTTAAGTTACAAAGCTATTGATCGGTCATATCTTTCATATGTCTTATTTTTTTTTAATAGGTAAAAGTTAAACAAAGCTATTGATCGATCATATTAATCTTTCGTATTATATTAGTCTTATTTATTTATTTTGTCTTATTATATTATCAGAATAGGAATCAAAGACGAATAACGTTTCATAAATATTAAAATTCATATCGTACTTATGTTGTGCTAAATCAAAGTATCTTAACTTTCGTTTAAATCCTCAAAAGATTAATATACAAATGTTAAGAAGTCCAAGAAAGGCTTTCAATATTTTATGCGTTTAATAAAAGCCAAACCGGAAAATCTCTCATCTAAAAACACACAGCTTTAGCAAGTCGTCCAGGCTGTAGTCGTTTATGGCAACACCATAAAACAAAGGTTTGTATTGGTTTATGTCATATCGGCACTTTCCGGCGTTTCAAACGTGTTGCCAGACGATAAATTGTAGACGAATGATCTAGAAGCGGCTCACTTGCTGGCGACTGCATTAATGTGCTGTTTCTATCAGTGTAATGCTGTACTTCTGTCTTATGTTTATGGTCTAACTAAACTTGGTCGTGCGTGGCTTTTGCTGAAATGGTTGTCTAACCTCATTTGAGGCCTGCCTTAGTAATTCTACTAATGCTCTACTACTTCAGAAGACTTTGAGTAAAATGGCTTGATGGTATCCTACCTCTTTGGTCAAACCAACCTAAGAATCTTTCCTTACTCTAAGCCAAGGTCTAGCCTCGCCCAAATCCTCGTTGAATAAAACCTGTATAAAATAAAACTTCTTAGTATGAATGAGAAAGGACTGACGAGACTCGCGCGTTCTGTTTTTGAATGAAATTGGGAAAAGCGTGGCCTATTCGAGCTTGTGTATGTGTGCCATTTTTATCATCCATCATATTTACTCATATATTATATTATAAAGAGGAAATGTTTGATTTTTGTTTGTTTGTAATGACCTATTCATTACAAACAAACAAAAATCAAACATTTCTCCGAAACTACTGAACCGATTTAAAAAATTATTTCACCTTTGGGAAGCTGAACTACCCGCGGTGAACATAGGCTATATTATATTTTCAAAAGAGTTAGGGATCCGTACTCAAACCGTGCGAAGCCGGGAAGGTCCGCTTGTTTAACATAAGAACAAAAATACTAATCATGTTAAGATTGTCCCAAGCGGGTTTAAATGTGAAAATGTGTTTTAACATGGAATGGATGAGCGAGTGGAAGAAAACTCTTATGCTGTGTGTCTCTTAGATTAACTCTCTCAAAGGGTCTCGTCCTGTTGCCTTCGGCCCACGCACTCCAAAGGACCAGGTCACTTTATGCCCCAAGATCATGCAAATGAGAAACACATCATAATAATAATGTTGGACAATCCACACAGCATCGGTGTGCGAGCTTGTGCTATGTTAAAATAGTATGAGTGATACGCTCACGAACACATTTGAACCGACAAGTTCTGGACAGTCGCGTTGACAAGACTTCCCTCTAACTCTTCCTGCATTTTATCCACTCAATCTAAAGATAAGAGCTTTTAAATCAAACCGCATGTTTTTCATACTCTATTCTTATTCATTAAAGCTTTAAATAAAAGGGAAAAACCCATGAGAGTGGGGGGCTGACATAAACAGTTCTGAACAAAAAGCTGAATTCCCAACTTTAACGCGTGCAAGTAAAAACAGAGAGCTTTATATTGACTTGCGTTTTCATTTTATCGTTGTCGGATCTGATCGACCTGAACCAGTTATCTGATGATTTTTTAGGTATTTACCTATTTATAGATTAGATAAGCTTTTACAAGTTGAATTTGTGGACATCAGACGTGCCAAATCATTCCCTTACTTCCAAAAACTGCTGCATCAGCATTATTTATCCAAATAAAAAAATTAGAAGAGGTAAGGCTATCTTACCTATCTTATGTCTATGCAAGTTAAAAACATTATAAATTATAATTATAATGTTTTTATGTAGGTGTGTAGGGTAAGTATTTGTTAAAGTTTTTAATGCCACCGACGATATTTATAGTTAACTGGAAGAGATCGCTCTCAGCGATAAGGCCGCCCTTTATACTTCCTTTCTTCTAAGATTTTTTCTGTATTGTTTTCTGTTTTGTGTGGTGTAATAAGTTTTTTATCTATTTGTCAGAGCGGACCTACTACATTGACAAAATTTAAGTTTTGAACTTGCACACAAACTGTGTTAGAAGGAATGGCGGATTCGCTCATGCTTGTAGCGGTGTAAAGTAGTTTTACTAAAGCCTCCTTATAGGTTAGAACTACATAGATACATAGACAATTCTATATGGCACTTTAAAAATACAACGACCAAGGTAAACAATTACAAAATGTGACAATTAAGCAGTCTTTCGCAAAAGCGCGATCTCTACCAGATGGATCTCTGTGCATGGATTGAATTTGGGGATCTGTGTGCATTAGTACATTGGTTAATACATTCTAAGGTGAGAAATAATATGCTTTGTATCGGCCTGTTTTCAACACACATCAACAGCACATTTTTACTTCAAAGAAAACACCAAATTCGATCACCATTTAAATTCTCATTTGGCTCGAACAATCGATCACTTATTATAACGTACTTCTAAGTGTGTGTTAGATTTTATTACATGTTGCTAAATAAACAGCTGAAAACCTTTTAACCATCTGCCATATACAGAAAAATAACAAAAGGAACATTTCTTTACAGGGCCGCACGAATAGCTGTCAAGGGATGCGCTTCATTCGTTCCGGGGTGCTAGCACTCGCTGATTTCTTCATCTATTCTACGGTGATACTTACTCTGCCTGCACTTACCAGAAGCAGCTAGCGTGACAGGTAAAATTAGACCAATAAATAAATAATTCTGGACAATTTACACAGCATCATCTTGCTCCAAACAAAGCAGAGCTTCTACGAAAATATTAGATAATATAGCAAGTAAGAAACGTTCGTAGATTTATAATTGAATTAAATTATCTATCTACTTAAATGGGTTTTTATTAATTTTTTCTTTTAATTTATTTAACAATTAGTAGTAAGGACTAAGGACTATATTAAAGTATTCGTATCAATTTAAATTTCTCAATTTTGATTCGGTTTCTCAAATTCTAAGGTATTATATGCTTTGTTTTCAGCCAACAAAAACGTGCTTCAGAGGATAACACTAATTATAGAAAAGAACGTAAAGTGCTGATGAGGAACGCTGAGGGAGTGTCAAATAACGAATTCGTAAGTAATTCAAATGTTCCAGTTTTGCCTTTTAACAGATGTCTTAGCGGAACTGCAAGCGATCCGAACAATTCGATTTTACCGAAACAAAACATACACGGCGATTGTCAAAGCCAAAAGATCGCGAACAAAAAGTATAATGCAATTATTTCACAACAGTAATTTCGTGTCATTGTTCTTAAGAAATACCAATTATATACAATTACTTGTATAGGACATCGTGGCGTTTCATTCCTCGATCGATACAGAATCGATTCTGGATCATTCGGATCGGCGGGTCGATAATCGGTGTGATGACAAAAAGGGGGACAATGAGGAATTATGTCGGTTGGGTTGAATACCACGGATGGCAATGGCGTTATGGTAGAGGTGTGATGGAGAATGTTGTGTTTAGGGCATGTATTATTCACGAGGATAAGAAAAATAGCGCGGATTTTGAGTTGAGACCTCGGCAAGCAGAAAGTTACATATGTATTCGTGAGTGTATCACTCATGATATTTCCAATTTTCTCCTCTCATTGACTATACTATATGGAAAGATATGTAGCCTATTCACTCGGAGTTTCTCTGAAGGATAGGATACATAACGAATACATCCGACAGAGAATCAAAGTTATCGACATAACTCTACGAATAAGCAAGCTGAAGTGGTATTGGGCGGCCATATCTCACGAAGAATCGATAACCGCTGGGGTAAACGTGTTTTTGAGTAGAACACGACTCGGTAAACGTACCTAGACGCCCTACGGGTGGGATGGATGACGACTTGCTAAAGACTGCAGGGAGATGCAGGATGCGTCAAGCTAAAGACAGGGCACTATGGCGCTTATTAGAGGAGGCCTTTATCCAGCAGTAGACTAACATAGGCTGATAATGATGAAGGCATTTTGACTTAAGTGTTTTCAATGAAGTGGTACCGTTTAATTTGACAGGTGTCAAATATTTCGCGTTCATAATTTGTCGGGGGAGAGACAAGTGTCTTTATAGATTGGCGGATAACTTACAATGTTAAATTAAAACGTACATACTACCTATGTCAAAGTGTCCGTACGTCAGGTGAACTCCTTAAATGGCCTGACAAATTACCCCGACATGCCTGTCAAATGTAGCAATTTGTATAATTTTGTAATCCATGGTGGCCGTTTAGTTTTTAGCGGTAATGCCTGTTTTGTTTGTTGCGTGTTGTAAACAGTTTTGTTTTCGTTTTTGTCAGCGAGTGTACTTTTACTTGGAATTTTAGTTTAGTACATATTCATTTTCATGATGATTTGTTCGTCATCACTACATAGTATAAAACAAAGCTCTTCCCGCTGTCTGTCTGTCCCTATGTATATATACGTAGTTAATTTTATTTATTTCTTTATGTTCTTGTTACTTATATATTATTATTATTTAGTAGCAAGCTGTATCTACTTGTGAATCAATAAATGTATTTTCTTTCTTTCTTTCTTTCTTTATGTATGCATAGATCTTTAAAACTACGCAACGGATATTGATGCGGTTTGTTTTAATATATAGAATGATTCAAGAACAAGCTATTTAACTATTTGACACATCGATTTCCACGCGGGCGAAGCCGCGGGCGAAGCCGCGGGCGCATCTAGTAAAATATAAATAATATCACTGCGACGCACAATAATTTGTAACATATGTACCTAGTATTAATTTGCGTAGTTTTGAGTTTATTGTGTATGGTAGTTTTAAGGTAAATAAAAATATTTTTTCTTTCTTCTTTCTTTAAATTAGTAAAACTAGGACATAAAGTGATCGCTTAGATTTTTTTTTTGACAATCCACACAGCATAATCTAGCCCCATGGCAACCAAAGCTTGTGTTATGGGTACTAGATAACTGATATACATAATACAATACATTACATAGATAGATATTTTTTATTATACATAGAAAACAACCAGAACACCCGGGACAAATATCTGTAGATCGTACACACAATTGTTCCGAGGCGGGAATCGAACTCGCAACCTCCTGCGTCGCAGGCGGACCTTCGCCCACCGCGCCACATCGGTCGTCAAAATTTGTTGTTCACTTCAATCTTTCAAAACTTACACGCTAACTAACTGATCAAACAGCTGGTAAGCCCTGCTATGATTGGTCTATAGAAGTCCGCATAGAAGCTTATTTTCATACGTTTTTTTTAAATATCGTCAAGAGCAAGACAAAGCTTTAAGCTTAGACATTAAAAGCTATAACAACCTATCAGTCGGTTAGCCGGGCATTCCGATAGAGGGCGACATAGTACAGATAATTACAAATAATTACTGCGACTAATTATAAATAACGTAATTAATGTACTAATTACAATAATGTGTGGTCGAACCCCATCAGATAGGTTTTATTGATGGTCAATTAAAATTGAGCGAAGGCTTGATGGGCCGATGGGAGAAAGGTTGCAAATATCTCCGGGGTTTGCCTTAGCATCTATTTTAGATGGTTAATTTATTGCCCTTCTCTCCTCTTTAAAATGATGTATTAGAAATCTTACAGCATCAGTTTCGAGAAGTTTTATTATGCAAGTACCTTAAAATGTACGATCGAAAATTAAGTTGCTTACATATAATCTAAATCTAACTAATTATAACATAGATCGTTCTTTATTCAGAAATCTTATATTTAAAACATTTTGATAAAAAGTTAATGAAATAGACGCTTTAAAAAGAATAGGATAAATCTGTAGATATAAATAAATTGAATAATGCTGGACAATCCACACGGCATGATCTAGCCCCAAGGCAGGAATCGAACCCGCAATTTCCTGCGTCGCAGGCGGCACAGAGTTCGAATGATAACATTATTATTTCAGCCTGTAGACACTTCTGGTGGCCTCGTATTTATGCTGCTTAAAGTAAGAATAACCGACGAAGAACCGACGTTCGCTGATGCAAATGTTTTTTTGAGTAGAGACGATGACTCGGTAAACGTAGTGTAGGACGCCCTCCGACCACGTGGGAGACGACCTGCGAAAGACTGCAGGTAGATGCTGGATGCGTCAAGCTAAAGACAGGGCGCTGTGGCGCTCATTGGGGGAGGTCTATGTCCGACGACTAACATAGATTGATGATAATGATGATGAAAGTAAGAATATATTCTCAGGTTGAAATCTGTTTAAGAGCATAGTTATGAATACGGGTGCAATAACGTCGCACAATGCGCAGCGCCATCGCGCGGCGCGCGGCGAAAAAATCACGTCGCCCGCAAGTATCGATACGACATTGACGGACTTCGAGCCTGTGGTAGGGCTGCCAGATTACACTTACTAGCAAATAAAGAAAAATGGGGGAGTAAGTTGGACTCCAACATCTCGTCACCCAAGCCAACCTAACCTGCACGTGGTACTCCCTGCTAGAACTAGGAACGAACTAGGCTCTGGTGAAAATATAAAACAATCTTCATAATTTCATAACTCATTGATTTTACCATCATTTTCCATTACTTGACACTGGCAGAAAAGTGTCCTACCAGACACAGTTGCCATTAACAAACAATCATCATAAATAAAAATGAACAACAGCGATAAGACCGTCAAATTGTCACATATTTTATGTTATTTTTTCTTGTTTTATACAGTTTAGGTGTGCAATAAAAAATATCTTTCTATCTAATAACAGATGGACAATTCAAAGGGAGAAGAAAGAGATAAGGGACATTTCAACCCGAAAAAAGCTTTGGTAGAGTTTTCTGAACTTAATGATAATAAGCACAAATCCAACATTTACGACCCAAGTCCTTAGCAGTAAACGGTTTCCTTTTTACCCTTTCTTCCGATTGCGCCCATTTGTATATCCCAATTAAATATTATTCTGTATAGCACGCCACCTTCTACACCTGATCTGTCACTTCCTGTTCATCCAACGGTTGCCTGGCAGAGATCTCTATTACTCTCTCGCTCATAGCGATAGGGCCGCTGATTGTACAACATAATCTGTATTTATCTTTTCCTGTCCTGTGTGTCTGTTATTTGGTGTGGAGTAAAGAGTAATTGTATTGTATTAAAATAAAAAAAATTAATAAAAAAAAAAAAGTATTGTAAAGAGTTGTATTTTTATTTGCGTAGTTTTAAGTTTGTTGTGTTTGGTAGTATTAAGGTAAATAAAAATATTTTCTCTCGTTCTTTCTTTCTTTGTATTGTGTATTTGCTGAGTAATTACAAGTACTATTTAAACAGGTTTACACACTGTCGTGGTCACGAGATGAGTTATCCTGTGACCAAGACATGGCTATGTCAATCAGCTTATGCATTTAATGCTGAGCCGGTAGCCTTTCTGTGTTCTCGTATTTTAATTCTTTTATTCGTTCCTAATTTGTTATCTTTATTATTATTAGTTCTTAAGTTGTATTATTTTATATGAAACACAAATAAATATTTTCCATTTCAATTTTTCTATAAATCTTTGAAAAGTGTGTTCTACTTGTAATTATGTGTTTTTCATCGCGTAAGTTTGAAAATATTATTTGCGGAGTGTCATGACGGCAGCCCTACCGTAATATACATGGCAGAGACGCCGCCATGACATGTTTACGGGCCAATTATTTGTATGGATTCCTTCGCAATAATGATTTCTTGCGTCCGTCCGTCCGTTTGTCCGCGCTCGGCTCGCTTCATATTCCTTTTTATTGTGAATTTTGATTTTCGCGGGATTTTAGATTTATATGTGGGGTCGAGTTATTTGGGTATGAAAATCCTAACTTCTTTATATGGATACTAGCTGTTTCTTGCGGTTTCACCCGCGTTAAACTCGAATTTCACTTTATTAGGTGATTTTTTTTACATCTTGGGTAATATTATTGGAGTTTTAGTAAGGATCCCTAACTTTTTTGAAAATATAATATCGCCTATGTTCACCGGGGATAGTGTAGCTTCCCAACGGTGTAAGAATTTTTCAAATCGGTCCAGTAGTTTCGGAGCCTATTCAATACAAACAAACAAACAAAAAATCAAACATTTCCTCTTTATAATATTAGTACAGATACCTAGTAGAAAGCATAAAATATTCAAAATCAAGATCAATCAATCAATCAATCTCTGGGGTATACAAATCACAGCGGCACGGCGACCACCATTTTTAATAATTTACTATGAAAAATAGAACATAAGCAAGCTAAATAATTTTGGCTTTCCATGTTGTTCAGGTAGGTAAGAACGCATTGTTTCATTTGCAGGTAGGTAATTTCTTATTACTCAAGTAGGTAACGCGCATCTTTGGAATTGAGTATAATCAAAACTTAATTTACTTTTGTTAGCATAATTTGTTTACACAGCATACCCATACATACTAACAATAGTTCCCTAATTTGTCTCTATTCATTATAGGTACCTCTACATTAATTATTAAGACTATTCAATTCAAATTGCATACAGCTGTATGTTAAATCTATTACCAAACAGTGGAGTAGCGTAACATTGTTATTAATTTTGACGGCAGTAGTATCGGGGATGTAGCTCAGTGGTAGAGCGTTCGCTTTGCATGTGAAAGGCCCCGGGTTCGATCCCCGGCATCTCCAACTTTTTGCATCCAACGGCTTATGAATTTTCGATAATATGTCCAGTTTTCCTATTTCGGTTTGCCATAATATTTTAACCAATATTTGGTAAAAATATTTATTTATTTATTATGCGAAGTGAAGTGGAAAGCAATAAAATTTATGGAACAACTTTCAATCCAACGCTCGCAAGTAGACTTCGTCAAGTTTAAGTGACTTACCGAATTTACTGCAAGTCCACGTATATTAAATTAAAGAATAATTATTAATAGATATTAATTATTTTTATATTAAATTATAAAATAGAAAAATCGCAATCAGTCGAAACAGTCATTGACTTGCAAGGAGAAACTTTGCTTTAGGAAGGTGACTTATAAAATTGAATAAGAATATTATTTGTTCAATCTTATGACGCAGGAGGTTGCGGGTTCGATTCCCGCCTCGGAACAAATGTGTGTACGATCTGTAGATATTTGTTTCGGGTGTTCTGGTCGTTTTCTATGTATAATAAAAAAAATATCTATCTATGTAATGTATTGTATTATGTATATCAGTTATCTAGTACCCATAGCACAAGCTCTGCTTACCATGGGGCTAGATAATGCTGTGTGAATTGTCCAGCATTTTTTTATTTTTTTATTTTAATAATTTATTTATAAAAAAATGTTTAAGTACCTACTGACTGATATAAAGTTGTTCTTTGTTCATTCAAAATCGTCAACAACATAACACAATTATTCTCAGAATGAAATCGCTAATATAAAAAAATACGGCACTTAATCAGCCAAGATATTACTTTCCGTGCTCGCTTAACTTTGTTACGGCAAAGTAATTATTCTAATATTATTTCAATTTAATACGAATTTTAAATTTAATACGAAACAGCTACTTAGAGATATTTCAATGTTAACCTTAGTCAGCTGATATAGTTTAACCCATATTTTTGGATTTTATTATACTTATTCAATGAGTTGAGTCTTTTGAGCGACATGTGGACTGTTCAACAGTCTGGAATTAGCTCAATTGTTATAATTGTAAATAAGTACTAGATCTATTATTAATGTTTACTTATCCGATTGTAATTTTCTTTGTCATTATATTTTCTAATTGAATGAGTAAAATAATCCAACTGAATCTCCAGAATCATGTCTTCTATAGCCGTTATGGTCAAATTACTTAATATTGCACCATATTTTTAGTTATTTTTAAGGAGAAACTCCTGAAAACTGATCTTTACGCCACGCGCTTCCCGTAGGAACCCCGTTGGCACGCCGGTCACGTCCCGTGTATTGATCGCACCCCGCAGGGCAGGTTCGACTCCCTATTAAACTGTACACTGGCTTGTTCATATCTTATTAGAAAAGGCCTTAGTGTCCTGATGCCTTAGCTTTCCTAGAGATTTTGCCAAATATAAATAATAAAAACTTTTACTCTGACTATATATGAAATATAAATAATAAATAATGCTAGATGATAACTCACACAGCATTATCTAGCTCCAAGATAAGGTTTTGTTATTTGCATCAGATAACTGATAAACATAATACTAAACATTACTTAGATAATATTTTTTATTATACATCAAAAACGACCAAAAGAACCGCAACCAATCTCTGCAGATCGTACAAACATTTGTCCCGAAGTGGGAATCGAGACCGTCACATAGGTCGTCAAAAGTTTGACATCATAAGTAAAAAAATTTTTTTTTTCGTAATCCAGTCTATTCAATTTGAAGACAAATTCTACTACACCTAGAAGGATTAAAGCGCATACGACTTCGAGGGACCTTTTGCGGGTGTTTTTCGGTACATTGTGCCTGTTATTTCGGCGACAGCAAACCCGAATAAAGTTGCTTGCGGTATTCGTATGGCTTAGACTCTAACCAAAGCGATATGCGGAGATGTTCGTAGCGGAGACGAGAAGAGACGTTTCTCAGTTAGGGTGTCTTCAAGGAAACTGAGTGGAGATGCGTATAGCTAGACTGGTACGTCACCAAACGGCTCTACCGGAAGACCAGCTTTGGTTGTAACATACAATTAACTCATGCTGAGATAGAATCCGTTTTGTGACTCAATTACAAAAATCTGTTTTGTCCATTATTATAATATGATCATTTTTGTTTTATGTTTTTGTGTATTGAGTTACAAAAAAACTTATTCTATTCTGTTCTTTAGTATATTCTATTCTATTATCTACTTAAGAGGCCTCCAGAGGGATGAATTCTTCATACAAACGTAATACCAAAATGATTTCCAATTCAAGCATATTTCCACTATAATATTGTATTATTTGTATTTGAATAGTATTTATCTAGGTTCCTAAATAGTTTTGTTTTCAAAATACTTACCTAAAATTAAATGAAAGCCAATCGCATTTTGCACATTTTTATGCGAAAATGGACAAGTTTTCTTCCTATTTGTTTCGTATTAAAAACAACAATATCTTACGTGTTATTTATTAAGAAACATAGCTTATATTGTCTAGTTACAGAATAACAATACTTTGTGAAGAATATAAAAAGTTTTCAGTCATAATTTTTGGTATTACGGAACAAACCAGATTTTGAACGGCTAATATTGCTATCGCGCACGCATGGGGCGCGGTAATATTCGACAGCACAGGGAATATTGCCAGGGACAGCGATATTCGGAGCGATTTTTGCAAGCGAGCGTCGCCGGACCCTTAAGGCATGTCATATTTTAAGTAAACTATATCAATTGAAACATATAATCAAAACGTCTTTTTATCATATGACGGCCATTCAACTGGAGGTAACGGATGACGTCAATAGCATATTTCAATCCCATGGGAACTGATTTATGGGATAAAAAGTACCTAGCTTATGTTCGGGCCCGGAACTACCTGTATGCAAAATTTTTGCCTGATCCGTTCAGTAGTTTTTGCGTGAAAGAGTAACAAACATTCATACATACAAACTTTCACGTTTATAATATTAGTAGGATAGATGAAAGGAACAATACAATACAATACAAATACGCTTTATTGCACATCAAACACAGAAAAAAAACAGTAAAGAAATAAACAAACAAAGATACAGATGCACAATGGGCGGCCTTATCGCTAGTATAGGTATAGACGGAACTACCATATGAAAGATTTTTTCATTTTATTTTTTTAGGACAACGCAGACAGGAATTCGCCAAAGGAGGTTATCTAACTCCACGAAGCAAGGTGCTAAACCATTTGGCACCAATTTTCGTGTACTTTCAGCCCTTACTTTCCCTAAGGAACCCTAAAACGGTGTTTCCTGCTGTTCCATCGATTGGCGCGTTCATGATCGGCATACTAAATACTTCGCTAAATAACTTCAACCTTAGTGGTATGGTAATAGAGGTGGTTTTATATGGTTGGGAAGGCCAGTCAAGGACATTTGGTGAAATATCTTTTCAAGTTGTTTTGGTTTTTGGGAGTTATTTTTTGACCTTGTTTTTAAGGAATTATAAATAGGTGAAAAACAAGTTTTTTTATAAAAATAAATGATTGAATATGAAAAATTATTGAAAGGGAAGCCAAATGGTCATAGATTGTAATATCTTTTTTGCAGATAATGAAGAAATATAACATTGAGAGGATTTAATGCAGCAAATCAATATTTGATACGAAAAACAAAACACACAGGTAACACAACAGTACTAAAATCGCTGTATAATTTCATATTTGGAACTGAAATACTCTTATACAAATTGTATATAATGTAATTAATTTTCGTAGCGCTACGAAGCTACGGCGTAGCACCGTACCAGTTTCGTAGCAAATCTGAACTAGTATCGAATTAGCTATATTGTATGTTTTGATTGTCACGAGTTTTAGGTACATTGTAAAGTGAACTTTACTGCAGTTGAAATTACTGATTAGTAGCAATGGCTTCTCTCTTTTCCGCTTTAAAAACCGCCAGTGTTTGTTAAAAAAACTTGAAATAATAATGCTTTCCCTAACACTACCAGTTTCATTAGCATACTAGTTTTTGCCCCCAGCTTCACATGCTATATTTCCACCTTATTATATTGTCTAGACTAGACATAAATCTATGCGAAATTTATGTCTGAACCGTTCAGTTGTTTAAGGCATCCATTTCGCATTTTATCTATTAGAGTGATTTTGAAATGTCTATATTTTTACAATAATATCAATTTAGAAATGAATGTATAAGGTTTGTAAAAATATTCAGGTTAACATTTATCTCGCGGCAAGAATCGAACCCACGAACCTCCCAGCGTTATACACCACGAAAGTCGTCTGTTGGTATACTCTACCTACAATATTAAGTTGACCTATCTATCTATAATTTAATCTAAGAGCTCACCACGCCTACCTAGCAATGCAAAACGCCTTCCACGCGGCTCGGCCAATCAGAGCGCGCCATTCAAATCCTCAGCGTAGAATTATAGCTGTTTCTGTCACACTTATGAATAGTGAGAGGTTTATTTGAATATGGAATGTTGTTTGAAAATGGAACGGAGTGTTTTGAAGTAATTAGAATGGAGATTGTTTATGAATTTGATTTTGATGATATTTTTGCGGCTTATGTTTTAAGGTAATATAATTTACTTGGGATATTATTTGCCTTATTTTGTTAGCAGTTTCTAAATAAAGTTTGTCTATATTATTGTCGTCATTTACCATGATCTCGGGCCATAAAGTGACCCGGTCCTTTGGAAGGCTTGCGTGGGGCCGAAGCCAACAGCACAGAGGCCCTTTGAGAAAGTTAATCTAAAGGCTATGGCTACACATAGCGGGTATCATCGTCGTTATTATTAGGCTATGTTGGTATTAGGTATTTTTGTTTTTTTTTACCACAACGTGTTAAAGAATTTAACACGTTGCCATCATCTTACCATAGAACATATTAACCCTAAAACCCCACATACTATGAAAAATGTCACTAAATCATCCTTTCACCATATTTGCATGCAATATTACTAAAGGGGACGTTTTCAACTTCTTAAGGCACTAAATCATACTTACAGCCTTTAAGATTCCTATTATACTAAAACACCCAGTTTTGCCAGACCCCTAGCTTTAAAGAAAATGGTTGAAATTAGAGTTCTAATAACGGTAGCTTTTGTACTAAAGCATCCATTTTAATCTGAGCTCTGACTTTAAAGAGAATGTTTCAGTAAAGAGTTTAAGTTAGACTGGATTCTTAACCCTACTTTTGGTGGGAGTTTTTGTTAAGTGCATAGTTGTATGCATGGTCAGGAAGGCATTTTATTTGTTTTTATGGAATTAGGAAATTGGTAAAGAAAGGAACGGGTAATGTTTTGCAAAAATGCATGTACGAGTACCTAGTTAGACAAACCCTCAAAATTCTCTGATTTTAAGTGTCTTCTAAAAAATTATACCTTTGTTCTTTATATATTTGATTATTAAAGAAATACAAAAAAAACATTATTGTCCCACTGCTGGGCAAAGGCCTCCCTTTTCTCCTTCCACTCCTCGCGATCCAACGCTGCAACAGGCCATGATGGAATATATGCCTCGAGCTCGTCACGCCATCTCATCCTATGATATAATTATGTATATGTATAATGGTAAGTACATAATATGTAAGTAAATACCTTTAATCTAAACATGGTTAATAGAGTCTCCATTATTGTGCGATTTCTTTCTACTTAGATTATGCAGAGAAAAAGTGAGATAAGAAAAAGGAATACATAGGAACACTTACTTGACACTTAAATAAAGTAAGTATGTTTATCGAAGCAAGCTTTAACACTTTGACTGCGATTTTTTTTCGACGACTGCGATCTTTTTTTTAACCTAAAAAATTCGTGCTGCCGCTCTACACAGCGGTTGTGTTGCGCCGCACATGCGTTTCGTTCGAAAAATATTACAGCTCTGCTGAGTCACAAAGATCTGTATTTTCTCAGCTGCTGAGCTAGTGTGGATTTACGCATATTAGTCACTTGTAGAAAACACATACCGTGTGATTTCAGCAATCAAAGTGTTTTGGGTCTTTTCTCTCAAAAGAATTGGCAAAATGTCGCTGCAAAACCCCGTTAGAAATTAGTCACACCTGTTACAACAATTATTTAAAGCAAAACCACCGTAACCTGACCTCCCTCCACACATAATCTTATTCTTAATTCTACAATTAAAAGAGGCCAAGTTAGGCTAGACGTCATATGACGTTGACAGCGACTTGACAGTTAATGTCAAAGGTCAGTGCAATTTGGCCGTGAGAATATTTGATATTACTTACGGTTTTTGGTAATTTATTTGGTTAACGAGCTCGAAAAGGTTGAATGTAAATGCTCTACTTTTTTATAACTTTGATAATAATGTGGCTTCAGAGAAGTGAAAAATCTAGGTACGAGGTAGAGAAATAGAATGCATCATATTTTTAGATAACTGGTGAACTGGTTTTTGCAGTAAAAAATGTGTGATATACCTTACTTACCTTACTTACTAAGATTTTTTTGGAAATTTTTATTTTTATGAACGAACGAGAATCGATTCTTTTTTTCTTTTCGAATTGTTTGTTAAATGAAAAATGTAGAATAACTATCTTACCTACTTAGTATGTTTTAGTCACACTATTATTAATTGCACAATTTTGTATGTTTTACTTTTTACGCCAAAACTTGACAGATCGGGTTGAAATTTTGCATAGATGTAGTTCTAAACCTGGAATAATTATCGGCTTTTTGTCGCGGGAAAACGCGAGAGAGCCACGGAAGTTAGTTACAAATGTTACAATAAGCGACATTATTCCTTAAAAAGGTATTTATAATTAAAGTTTGAAAAAAAATTATATGAAAAAAATTCAAACGGTTTTTCAAAACCTATATTTTTTATTTACACCCCTTCAGTCTTGGGGTGATCCAACTATGAATCCATTACCACGTGTCGACCTACAAAACCGAAAGATGCCCGTAATTAGGGCACGCCTACTACGTGACGTTACCGTAAGTCACGTAAGCTAAACCAAATTACACGTTCTCCCAGAATACGTAGCTTGGGGTATAGGCGGTTTTGTAGGTTCACTATGGCGAAGATACAAGAATTTTTGCAAAATATTCGGAGCTACGAGGAAAAACACGCTGCTTTAACAGCAAAAATAAATTAAAAATCAAAATATTTTATTTCTTTAGGCTTACAAAATAAGCACTTAGACAAGACATACTTTATACTATACTAGCAGAGGGAAAGTGTGATTCAATAATTCTGTAACTAATTCATGTTTAAGCAACAACAACTTCAGTCATCACCATCAGCCTCTATAGTAGTCCACTGCTGGACATAGGCCTCCCTTAATGAGCGCCATAGCGCCCTGTCTTCAGCTTGCCGCATCCAGCATCTACCTACAGTCCTTCTACAACTTCAATATAATTGTTGTATTTTGGATGTGTGTGTCTGGAAGTTGCAAATAAAGACTTTATGTATCTATCTCTCATTGCTTTGACTCACACAAGTGCACGTCTATTTTATTTTATTTTGTTTATTTAACGTACAAAACACATTACAATCACATTAAATTATGAGGTTACATAAAGTTTGATCAGAACTTGATTGCAACATAAACACATGTACGTGCTGCTATAATATATATAATCGGGTAGGTAGAGTTATTACTATCTAATTACAGGCTATTAAATTAAGTAAAACAAGACAGAAAAAGACTATGAAAAGGATGGAGACTAATTTGTCTAATTATTTTGGCAATACCTCGTTTGTGTCTACTCTCATTCTAAGCCTTCTTCTTCTGGTTTGGAGTTCTCATATTTTTGTATAAAGAAACTTAGATTTAGATAGGCAAATCGTTCCTATACTAGTAACAAGACAAATGTCAGCATTTGTCTTAATGTTACTCGTATGTATATGTAAATTAAATCGTAAGTTTCGTAATGAAAAATTTAAATTAATTAAATAATCATATCCGACGGAAAACAGAAGTTTTGAATTTTAATAATACTTAATAAATAAATTGATCTGATTTGAATAAAATTCCTTTTCCAGTTAAAACGAACTCTAAAGCTCCACTTATTCATTTTGTTAAGAATACGATTCTACCGAACTGTAACTGGTATATATAAAACTTTTGAAATGATCATGGTTATTAACGGAGTAACTGAGTAATTCAGTTATTCCGTGATCATGGCGCATGAAACTGTGCCGAAATATTGGATAACTCAAAAATCAAATCATGGTAAATATCCCGTTTTAAATAACTTTAGTTTGTAGGTATATCTCAAGTAAAAATACTCTGGGTCTGTCTTCTTTCAAACTGATCCTACAGTTCTCAATCAAACCTCAATCCTGTAGTAGGTTCAGAGAGAATCAAGCCCTTTCCCGAATAACAACCCAAACCCTTCCCCCCAAAGCTCTATTCCCCATCTCCTAGCCCCCAGTGAAACAGGTCTTCATGACGTAAGAGCGCGTCGAGCGCCCCGCTTGTTTCGTATGCCTGTCGCGGCGGCGCACACACCCAGTCTCAATGACCGCTGGACCGACCGCTCCGCCACACGTGTTATAATATTCCAAAATCGGACGTCATAGTGACAGTGACATTTCGCGCGCGGGAATTTCTTTTTTTTTCGGGACTGTTCTGTGATGTGAAGTGTGAGTTGTTTTGAATTAGGAACTGGTGGAGTTTGTGTTGGTTGGTGGTTATTATATTTTTTTGTGTTAGGGTCAAAATTGTAGAAAATAAATTATTATTGTGAGTTTAAAGTTAGTTTTTACCTTTTTTGCTTTGAAAAGTTCTTAACACACTTTGAACAACGAAATGTACGCGATAAATACCCGATTAATTATTCTTTAATAAGACACTTTAAAGATTAATAGAAGACATAAAATATGAAGGTCGATTGATCATTTATTTGCATTGCTTAAAAATGTAGGGACGTAACTTTAAACAAATTAACTGCAGTTAAAATATTTATTATACACTTTACGACCATTTAACACCAAAAAGTGTCATACATTTAACAAAAACAAACAGAAATCTTCACATATGAAACAAGAAAACAAACACGAGAGACCCATAAACCAATTGTCAAAAACTGTCATGGTAAACTCTTGCGCATCCAACATACACGTGTTATTACTAAACAAACTAAAACCTGTCATCCCAGAGGTTAAAATAACATTAGCGCAATAAATACTTAAAGTTTAAGTAAACATCAGCTTAACTAATAGGTAATACTAATAGGTGCCGATTTTACAGAAAACTCTGTAGGTAAGGTAGTTAACCATTGGCAGGTTATTTCGAGCTCTTTGTGTGTGCAGTGTCGAATATCGGAATTTTTTAAGTGGTTTTAGTTAAGTTAAACCTCTCAATTTCCCAGTAAGTTATTAATGATTGCTATACTAAATGTTTGGCTAGCATTCTTAAAGTACATAGACAGGTCTGGTATGGCAATTAAGACGGGGTACTTAAATGGATAGCTTTCAAAGTATTCAATAAGAATTCTTAAAATCTCTTGAAAGCTTTTGATTGAGTTTTTCTTGTGAAACTTAATAACCGATTTAAAATTCAAGATATATTGTGACAAAACGACGTTTACGAATGAAAACTTAACAAAAACTGATAAAAATGTCAGAAAACCACAAGGTACCCATTAAAATAAAATTCAAACACAAACTTCAACAACTCAGACGACCGATGTGGCACGGTGGGCAAAGGTCCGCCTGCGACGCAGGAGGTTGCGGGTTCGATTCCCGCCTCAGAACAATTGTGTGTACGATCTGCAGATATTTGTTCCGGATGTTCTGGTCGTTTTCTATGTATAATAAAAAATATCTATCTATGTAATGTATAGTATTATGAATATCAGTTATCTAGTACCCATAACACAAGTGCAGCGAAAAATGTTCAAATTTGGTTTAGCAAATTAGCAAGAGATGACAATTAAAAGCTTGCACAACCAAAAACAGTTTCGAGCTTCTGTGCTTTGCTTTATTGATACAAATATCGTTAAATAATTAGCATTTTCCCATCATATACAAACGGTTTTTTAATTGGAGCAAGTAGGTACGAGGAAGGCCTAGGCGGAGATGGCGGGATGAGCTCGATCTATACAATAAGGAGTGGGTTCTCCTTGCTGAGGACCGAGATGAGTGGAAGAAGGGGAGGGAGGCCTTTGCCCTGCAGTGGGACACCCCGGGCTAATATAATAATAATAATATAATAAGTAGGTATACGTAGGTACTCGTAGGTCACATTTCGGTGTAATTTTACACTTTAATTTGTTTCTAAAATTAACTTAATCCTATTGAGATTTCAGTTAATATTGCAAGGTACCAATATATTGGACACCTATTGAAGACTATTAAAAACTAAGAATTCATCTTCAACTTCTTAACTAAGAATTAATTAGATCAGTGTTTTTAAAAATAGATTAACACTACTTTTTTAAATAACCTTATCAGTGTTTTGTTGAAACAGTTCTTCCGGATAAAGCAGCTGCTAGTCATGTGACATTTTTTTTTTAACACCATTTAATAAATCATTTAGTATACCAATTTTTTGATGTTATTATTTATGATTAATATATAAAATAAATTATGCATGTCGATAGCGATAGCTTCTGCTTAAAATTCTATAATTGCCATCAACAAACAGATCGCGCTAGCCCGTATCGCTCGTTACGGCAATGTTTATCTTTTAACTATTAATTGGATTTACGTGTTCTATGCCTTCTGCATAAACTATGGCCAAGAATGACCAAGATAATTATATATTTATTTATTATTTTGTTTGCGTTTGCCTATCTTGGATATTCGACATTGATCTGACAGGTAATTTGGTCACCTTTGTTACACTTTGACTGCGGTTCTTTTTCGACAACTGCGATCTTTTTTTTTACCTAAAAAATTCGTGCTGCCGCTCTACACAGCGGTTGTGTTGCGCCGCACATGCGTTTCGTTCGAAAAATATTACAGCTCTGCTGAGTCACAAAGATCTGCATTTTCTCAGCCGCTGCGCTAGTGTGGATTTACGCATATTAGTCACTTGTAGAAAACTCATACCGTGCGTTTTCAGCACTCAAAGTGTTAAAGCCTAATTTTATCAAAGGTATTAATTTTGTATGAAAAAAAACCAGTTACAAAACGACTTTGGAAATCGAATTCTACTGAGGAAAAGGGTGTTAAAGCTTAAGAATTATTTTCACGTCAAAAAAGGTAAAACTCAAAATGGCACAGATCCAAAATGCAGTCAGTTAAGATGTTGCCAAATCTAGACTATTTTGTCAGGCTTAAAATTTTTGCATTCTCTTTCATAACGATATAAAATGAAAAGGATGGCTTAATTTTTCATCCATCTTCAGCATATTATTATATTCATCTAAAGCTGGACATAGTCCTCTCCGTCCTGGAGACAGCATCCAGCAATCATTCTGCAGTCTTTAGCAGATCGTCCTCACAATTGATCTGAGGGTATCCTACGCTACGTTTGCCGAGTCGCGTCTGCACTCAACAAAATGTTAACTCCAGTGGTTGTCACGGTTGTCAATGATGCGACAACCACGGCAACCTTTTGTTGAGTGCTGTAAAATTGGTTTATTTTTGGCGAATCTGAACTGATGCCATTTATTTAAGAAATTCAACTTAATACCTTATATGCTATACATATAAGGTATATTATATATAGTTAACATATAACTTTTCGAACAACGAAATTAGCAAATAATTTCAAAAATGGAATGACACAGTCACACAAGTACATATAATAGCCAAATCTGTTATCTGTTTAAAAATGGAATAACATACTTTTCAAACCTCGAATCCATCTAGTGATTTAAATCGAATGGAACAACTCTAACCTCCAAACATAGAATTCAACCAGTGATTATAAAAATGGAATAACTTAATCAACCAATAATTCAACCAGTGTTTCTCAAAATGGAATAACTAACTATATCAACAAATATTTCAAACCAGTGTTTCTGAAAATGAAATGAAAAACTTTATCAACCAATATTACAAACCAGTGTTTCTCAACATGAAATAAACTCCCTATATTTCTTATATTCATCATAATGGGTGTTCTGTGAGTGGTATGGAGCACCCCGGCGGGTTCACGGCGTCGCCATGGGCCGCCATGGTCCATGGCATGCATGGCATGATGCAGCATGAGTACTCGCATGCGTCCATGCCCATGGACTTGCATGTGCCGCAGCCGTTCCCTTATTACCGGTGAGTTTTCGATTATAAGGTTTATCCATTTTGTGTAATCTACTTGATCATCATATCAGCCTATATACGTCCACTGCTGGACTTAGGCCTCCCCCATACGAGTACAACGGCACATAGAGCGGTCCTGAGCCGCCTCTTTCCATCGACTGCTGCGATGCCGTCGGTCATCATATCTAGTTAGTTAGATACATTATTAAAAAAAAATTGAAACAATGGAAATTGGATGATATCGCCTAATGATGGTACGGAGGTATTTTTTGTATATACAAACGTTGACTATATTTTGACTAGAATCTCATTTGATGGAAAGTGACGATCTTGCCGACGATGTATCACGAAGGTCTATTCAATCTTGTCTTAAATAAACCCTGGGTGTATTCACGCTTCGTATAGAGTCAATATAGAAACTACGCGTTGAAAAGGAAAAAAAACGGTCATAAAAAATATGTACAAATTGGCTCTTTATAGACGAAAAATTTTGATAATACACACAATTCACATCTTCCATAAATTTATTCCATTTTTAAATACCTAGGATTTTAAAAATGGAATCAATTTATGGAAGATGTTGTCTATCAATCGTGATAAATAAACTTTTTGCTAGGATCTGCTAGTAAGGTAGTAAAAAAAGAACCCACGGAGAGATAAGAGATAGTCTTGATCAATTAACTACCGGACTCCGCAAACCAACCCATTCCTTTCATCTCAACACCGATTGGCCGTCACAATCGCTGCACGCTAATTAAACCTTAATTAACAATTATGACACCATCCAATCAGCATAGGCATATGGTACAGCCGTAAGGTTCACTTTCCCTTGAATGTTTTATCGAGAAGTGGTATCATCAGATATGGTTTGTTATTAGGACTGGATGCCGTCGGGTGCGTTTTTGCGCTTGCGCATAATGTTGCCATAGCGCACCTTGTACATCTATTTAGTCGATAATAAGGCGGTTTTTTGATGTTATCTTCGGTTTTAAGGCAAAATAATGGTAATGTTAGTTTGCAGCTTACAGACAAAAGCATTGTAACGACAAGTTAATAAGAAATAAAGTCATGCTTATGTGGTTATTTGACTGTCTTTTGTCTTTGGTAGCATTGCAGTGAGACATTACCTTATTTGACAACCGACATTCGAAATTCAAATAGCTTTTTTATTCGATTGTCTCTCGATTAAGTTTATGATTGGCCAGTGCGAATCGAATTAACACAAAACGATTTGATTGTTTTCTGTTAAAGGAATTTTCTTTTTTATTGAATCGCAAATGGATTCTGAATTCAAATGAATATTCTAAGTTGAATAACGTTTAGACTTTCGATTTAGTTTTATTACGTTGGCTCCATTGTAATGTTTTTGTATATCGATACTTTTTTAGTCGACCAGTAAGGAAGGTAAGCTTCAGTTATATGTGTCAAAGGGAAAACCACACTAAAATCACATGAACCACAATCACAATTTCAAAACATAAATAAACACCTACAAAAATTAAAAGAACATCATTGACATCAATATTTATCCCAAAAGGACAAAAGGAGATCGGAAACGGACTATCGGCCATATAATTAGGCTCTCTCGAAATGATACGCAATGGTCACCATTCACCGCAAAATGATAAGGTTGGCCGCCATATTGGATTGTAATTTTTTTAATTTTAGACCCCGCGTTGTAGATTATAGAGCGAAACGACATTAGCGGATGGACGACAGCAATGACAGTGATTCGATTCGAATCGATATTTGTATCGATTTCTCGGTATGCGAGGATGTATGAGATTTTGAATTAGTTTTGGCCTATTTTGAATTTGTTGGTAATTTTTTTTTAGATAATGATTTGGTCGTTATCTTCTGTAGGTTCAAGTAGTATATTACTTTTATGTGAATGAATAAATGAATGAACACTTTATTGTACTTTTATTTAATATTGTAATATTTATATGTTTTGTAATTCCGACACAATAATAATTATTGTTTGTGAATTAATAAAAGAATTGAAATGATAATGGACATATAAGACCCACAACAAAACTGAAATTTCTTTTTTCAAAATCTGAATGAAAAACACTACCTACCTACAAAAATATTGTATAATAGCCGCCTTATAGCAGAAAGCAACTTCTTCCAGGCAACCTTATCGATATGCTGAACATGGTTTAGTTTAATCACTGTTTATGGTGAAATCGTCCTACCATAATACAAAAAAAAAAAAAGATCTTAGTACTAATATTCTAAAAAGTTTTCACTCATTCCCTTCCCATAGATTGACTTGACGACCGATGTGGCGCGGTGGGCGAAGGTCCGCTTGCGACGCAGAAGTTGCGGGTTCGATTCCCGCCTCGGAACATTTGTGTGTACGATCTGCAGATATTTGTTTCGGGTGTTCTGGTCGTTTTCTATATATAATAAAAAATATCTATCTATGTAATATATTGTATTATGTATATCACTTATCTAGTACCCATAACACAAGCTCTGCTTACCATGGGGCTAGATAATGTTGTGTGAATTGTCCAGCATTTATTTATTTATTTATAGATAATTTCTATATGGTCTTTAAAGCTGGTAATAATAAATCGATGGGTAAAAACATAGATTGTTCCTTCAATTAACCTCTGATCGTAAACCACGTCCCAATTAGTCAAGTACATGTCTTTATTTATAGTAAAAAGGACTGAAACATTAGTTCTGCTAAATGAGGCTGGGTGGTGACAGGTTCTTCCTGATGAAGATAGGTTAAGAAAATTGATGTTTAGAAACTTTTTGCCTGATACTTGTTACTGATAGACTTTGCCGGACTGACTTTTGTTAATTATCTTTGTACTGACGAGTACAAAATATTATTAAGAAAAGGGAGCACCATTTCTACGCATTAATTTGACAGTTTGTTTTATAATTTCAAAGGTACTTATTTTTCAGATTGACTTGCTTTGCTTAACTGAAATCCACTCAATCATAGGTTCCTTGAGTTGATGAGAGAAGCTAAGTAAGATAAAGTACCCTTCGAATTTTGTTCCACCCACCATCTTAAGAATTTCTAGGTTGTTTTAATTTCATTGCCGCCTGATACAAAAAGCCTTACAAGACTGATTTACTTAGCAAAATCCAAATCCATAATAACATATTTGCATTTCTCACAAACATTTCCCCCGCGAGAATCGAACCAACAACCCAGACATACTTCACGTACTACGCTACAGAGGTCTTCTAAACGATATTATTGAATATTCCATTATTTCAATGCAATTTGACTTCATTTGAAGTAGTTTATCCCTTCTCATCGCCCCCACTATTCACTGGCAATCCTTGCTGAGACAAGGCACTGGACACAGCTTAACTACTACTTCAGCTGGTAATCTCCACACTTACTCAGGCAGGTTTCATGATCCCCGCACTGAGTGTGCGGGTTGGGGATCGCAGTTCGATGGTAAAGTTTTTCTGGCGCTGGAGCCCGCCTCCCCGTGGATATAACTTAGACCCCTAGAACCGCTAGAAGAATAGGGTGGTGCTTATTCTAATCATCATCATCAACCTATAGTAGTCCTCTGCTGGACATAGGTTTCCCCAAATGAGCGCCAAACGCCCTGTCTTCAGCTTGTCGCATCCAGCATCAAAAATTAAATATGTACCACGCGGCCATTTACCATTACCTTTTACTAACATACTATATTATAACAATATAATATGCCTGCTGTTTCCCTCCAAGCTATGTGCCATCGAGACAAGACTTGGTGAAATTAATTTCTATGGAGCAATTACTTCAGAATGTGGAGACATTTTATTTTATCTTGCTATATCGGCACCGATGTTTGTCTTTCTATAAATTACTCTATTGATTTAGATTAGCTATACTTATTTCAATACTCTAGTAACCTACCTACATCATAACATCAGTTTTGCTGGTGTTGGACTTTATACTTTGCCTAAAGTTAAAAATACAAAAAAAAAAAATTTTTGTTTCGTTTTAAATTAAAAGAAGAAAAATTTTTTTTTTTTAAATTTTGTGTTGGTTCGTTTTTTGAATCACGGTCAAATAATTCCAAACGTTTCAAACAACCTCAACTAGCCCGCTGGTGGAATTATTTAATATTTGTAAAGAGTATGAAGACCAGGAATAAATTTTCACGGTTTTGTAACTAAGTACCGACATGATTTAGTCCGGCTGCGAGCATCGAACCGCAATCGCGTACATTATCTCACTGTGCTACAAAACTCATCTAAAGAAGCAATAAATCTCTCTAAAGGTTTTTGCCACAAAAGATCCTATTAAACCAACAACGCCACGCCAGAAGCTTTTCTAGAAGCTTCCCTTCAAAAGTTAAAAATAATCATCAACCTATCACTTCGCGTAGATTTATCGAGGCGTCTAGAATCGGGCAGGGGATATCGATCAGCGAGTTATATCACTATTGTATCGAGTTATATCACTATTGAATCGTGCGCTGGCGCATCAAAGGCAATGGCGTCCGATAGAGGGGTTTCTTGTTATCTATGATTGCGATGAGGTTTTATGATTTATTTATTTAAAAAATCCAGACACAAAATTATGTAATTGTTTGTGGGACAAAATATCGAGATCCCCACCAAAACCCTTCTGCTACCAGTGCGCCAGTATTTAAATGATATAAGAAATGAAAAAAAAAAAAAGATATTTGTGCTACAATAAACTAATAGATGCCTTGTAGTTTCTCGTTGATTCTATTCTACTCTCTGCTTTTTGTTAGAGCATGCTAAAGACGATTGTGTTTATTCACATTTTTCTAAAAGGAAACTCTTTTGACATTATTTATTAACTACTAAAATGTTATGAAATATTGACGTCTTTTAATAATCGAAATACGCAACAATTCTTGCAGGAAGTAGCTTTTACAGAAAATTGTTTTTAATTATGTATCTACATCCTTTTTTATGTGGCCTAATTTGTATGTAATCTTAAAGAAATAAGAAATTCGTGACATAACTAATCAAGTAGAAACTCCTTTGCGTTCTTATAGTGGAAAATAAATTAAATTAAATAGAAATAAAAACGATGCCACCATATCGACGGTTCTGAAACTGTCAGTTTGACTGAAAATGAAGATTCTTCGTTTTTCTTTCTGAGCAGAATCGGTATGGTGATTATGTAACTCGCGACCGGTTTGCGACAGGCGTAAATTAAGCAATCAGTGCTGTCAAACGGCAATTTTGACGTTGTAGCTAGTGTCAAACTAATACAAAATTGACGTTGGACAGCACTGATTGCTTAATTTACGCCTGTCGCAAACCGGTCGCGAGTTACATAATCACCCGGCGGATTTACCATAAAGATGGCATAATATTAGGTAGAAACTCCTCCAATGTTCAATTTTAGACCTTCACCTTTCTACAACCATTGGTTTAACCTATTATATCAGTGTCGTCTCGTCTCGTCTCGCATCGCGTGAACATCTCCAATGAGAGTTATCACTCTATTGTACTTACATGTTATTTACTGAGCTGGGTCCGTATATGGCTGCGTTGGATACTGCAATTAGATGGAAATGAGCCTTTATTTGTATCAGGCTTGAAGTAAGGTTTTTTTTATTACTGACTTCAAATTCGTTAGTATTTCTGCAGTTTTCTAAGTTTTACTTATCCTCCGGGAATATTTTTTTTGGGATCTTTGTCCATACAATAGCGTATTAATGTTTGGAATCGGTTCATAATTGACGGAGAAATCGACGAACATATACGTACATAAAAAACATACTGCTGAACATATTTATAACATCATCCTCTTTTATTTGTTCCGTCGGTTAAAAATGTGGGCTGGCTTGGCAAAAATATAGCTATATATTAGATTAAAACTATTATCTGAAGTCCATATCAGAATTATTTTCCGTCCATTGCTTGCCACAAACGACATCCGCAGGAAGAGCTGGAGTGGTGCAAATTCTAATCCGGCACCAGGATTCAGTATAAATTACTGAATCCTGGTGCCGGATTAGAATTAACAGCAACTAAGGCGTCGCGCAAAAATACAAACGTAAAAAAATATATTTTGCAATACATACAATAATATAGATTAACTTCTCAAAGGGCCTCTGTGCTGTTGGCTTCGGCCCCACGCAAGCCTTCCAAAGGACCGGGTCACTTTATGGCCCGAGATCATGGTAAATGAGAGACATAATAATAAATAAATAATGCTGGACAATTCACACCGCATTATCTAGCCCCATGGTAAGCAGAGATTGAGTTATGGGTACTAGATAACTGATACACATAATACAATACATTACATACATTTTTTTTATTACCTATACATAGAAAACGACGAAAATTAAATAAAGCTTAACAGATTTATTTATAGTTTTGGGCTTTAATATTTTTTTTACTATCAGCATAAACAATTCACTCCAAATCGACGGTTATATCGAAGTTAGTTTTAGCACGGGTTCTTATTAGTGTTAAGATACGTGAATTCATATTATGACTTTCCCGCGCGGCCGTTGACAGTTAGCCCTATTTTTATTAAACTAACGAATACTCGCAGATTCATCAGATTCATCAACCGTGGTGCCATCCTCAATAATGAGACCGTCCAAACCACCAATTACCCGCATTAGCTAGTTTTGACAAGGAAATAATCACAACTAGGAAATAGGGGTGGCAGACCGCAATGTCAACAACGCAAGTGGGATAACCGCGTAATGGTTGGCTAATGGTGCGTACAGACTGGTGAAACGTAACATGAAATGTATCATGCAATGAAAGAATTCGCTGTACACATTGATGCGATGTATCATGAAAGTTGTTGATGACGAGCGACAACACAAAGACACTTTCCTCTTTCGCTTCTTCACCGAGTGATATGAACGAAGCGCTCAAATTCCAGCTTTAAGAGCGAGCGTAGAGCCTCCGACCGTCCGCCCGACCGTTCGTCTGACCGTACGTCAGATCGAGCCGAATGAGACTCGAACCTCCGACCAAGCTGAGCCGAGCTATCAAGTCGAGAGAGCCAGGAGAACACTTGACTTTGCTCCTGACCACCGAACAGTGAACTACAACTGCTATAATACCTGGTATAATACCCAGTCCGGCCGGGTGATTATGTAACTCGCAACCGGTTTGCGACAGGCGTAAATTAAGCAATCAGTGCTGTCAAACGTCAATTTTGTATTAGTTTGACACCAGATACAACGTCAAAATTGGCGTTTGACAGCACTCATTGCTGAATTTACGCCTGTCGCAAACCGGTCGCGCGTTACATAATCACCATACGGGTTTACCCTAGATTCATATACAGCTTAGTATACTTAGATACCGTATTACCTTATAATTTATTTCACTGTCAAAACCTTCTTGTGTCATTTATTTGTAACAATTTCTCATAGTTTTGACGCATTTCACGCGCACGAGCATTACAAGTCGCTCGCGGAGTGACCCATGATTTGTCGGTTTTTTTTTAACGAACACAAAGGGGCAGAATGGCGGAAACAGACGTATGCGGGAGGTTCGTAGTGAATACGCGGTAAAAGCGCGCTATGCGTCCACGCTTGTAGCGAACATGCAATGGAAGGTAGAATGATACATTTCATGTTACGTATCACCAGTGTGTACGCCCCTTAACGTTCCTCGAATGGGCTCTTTAGCTAACGTTCCTCGAACGGGCTCCGTCGACGATTAAGAGGTTAATTTATGATGAACCTAAGCTCGCAACTTTGAGGTTTTGTTTTGTGTTATAGGGAATTATTACAACCTCTGTAGGCCCAAGAAATTGTTGTCTAGGGTAAAAAATACAAAGATATCTTTTATTACATAGAACATAGAAAAACGACCAAAACACCCGGAACAAATATCTGCAGATCGTATCAATATTTGTCCCGAAGCAGGAATCGAACCCGCAACCTCCTTTGTCGCAATTGGACCTTCGCTCACCGCGCCACTGCGGGTCGTCAAAAATAATAATATATAATTATGTCCACTGTCCAGGATGAGATGGCGTGACGAGCTCGAGGCACATCTTCCATCATGGCCTATTGGAGCGTTGGATCGCGAGGAGCGGAAGGAAAAAAGAGAGGCCTTTGCCCAGCAGTGGGACAATAATGGCTAAAAATAAATAACGTCCACTGTTGAACTTACCTCGTCCAAACGACAAAGAATTTTCTATAACCAGCATGCTTGGCTAAGTAATTTTCTCAAATTCCAGACACCAAACTCTCTCGACAATATCCAGAAAAAATGGCGTATTTGCATACCTACCTTGTTTTAAATATAAATTATCAGCTCATAATTACTTCACGCCTTGAGTCGTTGGCATCCAGCCTTCTTTGGCCACATTATCGACACAAAACACAATCAGTAGGCACAGTTCTTACAGTAGCGAACTTGACGCGATCGCGAAGCGGTTGGCCATACATTTTCGATTTCGAAATTATAACAAGTTCTTGGCACTTTCATTGCTCCAGACGCAGACGGTTAAATACAATTATTTAAACTTTTTTGTCTTTTGGTTTGTCTATCTGTTTGTTCCGGCTAATTTCCGATACGGCTGGACCGATTTAGATGAAATTTTCACTGTAAGCGGATGTTATAAGAAATAATTCAAGCAATATTATTTAATAAAATGAGCTATGCGCATAGGTACAGATGTTAAACCCGTGAAATTGTGAATTACAGCGAGTCTTTTAATAAAGTCAGATAAAAGCCAATGTCTCTACTGCTACTAGAGTATGTATAATGTGCAATAGGGGAGAAAAAAGCGAATAAAAGAAATGTGCCAAAAGGGATGCAAGGCAATTGAACAAATGAAAGGGCATCTGGGGAAATATTTGGAGCAACAATGGTATGGAGCTTTTCAACCCAGCTTTTGTTAATGGTGAAGCCCGACTAAACTTTTAAATAACTCGGTATTTAAATATTATTTAATTCGAGAATAAAAATTATTACGAATTACTCTAACCTAGCCTAACCTAGAGTTAAGACACTTGAGGTTAAGACTTTAATAAAAAACACGAAGAAATGTATATATTATGCTAACTACTAGTGGAAAAATAAAGAGAAGTTGTGGTTGTGGTAAATATGAGAACCCAATGGTCTGTACTTTTTGGTACTACGAACTATTCCGGAAAAGCTCTTTCAGAAAAAGCCTCCCTATATTTAGTAGACCTAGGCCTACAAAGTTATCTTCAAATACAATAAAAAAGGGTTTCTCCATAGCTTTCCGTTTCCAAATACGGCGTTGACTGCACCGTCAAATGGAGTGTAAGAATTAAAAGGTGCTCGCCCCGTCTTTATTAGCCCCTACTAATTATTTCGCAACTAAATGTTACATTATCAACACGGGGTGCAAGAAAAAGTCGTAGGTAGGTAACATTAAAAAACTCGATGTAAGTCTTAAAACAAAGATATAGACAATACCACAGTATAACTGTAATGTCTTCGTTACGACAATATCACATAGAAAGCTTTTCCTAGTTTTAAAAATTATATTTTTAAACGACATTACATACAACGAGTAGTAAATTTTTGTATATTGTTTAGTTGGTTTCAATTTTGAAATTCTGACACGCGCTAATTCCCATCTATGTACATCTGTAGTTTGTTTTATAAGTAACTAGCGGACCTTCCCGGTTTCGCACGGTTTTAGTACGTATCCCTAACTTTTTTGAAAATATAATATAACCTATGTTCACCGGGAATAGTGTAGCTTCCCAACAGTGAAAGAATTTTTCAAATCGGTCCAGTAGTTTCGGAGCCTATTCATTACAAACAAACAAAAAATAAATAATTATGAATTAATTATTATTTAATTATGAATTTATTGTATAATTTAATTGAAGTGTATAATTTCACATATTCTCATCGAATAATTAGCTAATTGAATGATACCATATAATATACTTAAGTATTATGTTAAGTATGTACCTACTCTTTGACGTGTAATATTTTTGTTTACCAATAAATTGAACTATGAACAAACCTTTCCTCTTTATAATATTAGTATGATATGAAATGCCAAAATAGGTCATTCTGAGACGATACAGCTGTTATTGTGAAGTGATTATTTTAGTCGAATTACGTCCCAGCTTTCATAAAACCTGTCTAAAATCGATATCTCCCAAGTCGAGTCCATAAGGTCTAAATAATTCGATATCATCAAAATCGATGTCCCCCATTCCCGAACACGCGACAAAAGTCACAGTTTATTATCACCTATTCGTTTTATTGAATAAATAATTGTTTTGTTATATAAATTGTTTTCTTGTCGGTGTCCTGATGATGAAGAGCGTATGGTTGGACAAATCGTGGAGCCGTGGGGGGTGGACGGTTTTGTGGTGTTCTCATAGGTCATAATATATACAAATACAAAAATCTTTATTTGAAACAAAAAACTTAAAGTATAGAGTTTAATTGTGGGCTGACTACCTATTATAATTTATTAAAATGCCACAAAAGCACAGATATCTCATTATGTGCGTTTGTGGCATTTTAACTTTATCAAAATATATTTATTTACACGATTTTGACAATTGTGTAGGATCTTTGTCATTTAACTGTTTACAAGTCTTTCTCGGAAGAGGCAAACTGAAGACAGGGCACTATAAGGGGAGCTCATTAGGGGAGGCATATGTCCAGCGTTGAAATAATATAATACCTATATTATAGACAGAAAGTACCAATTTCAAATGGTGAATAACATGACAACGAAAAGAGAAAGACTTTTTAGACTTTTTGGAGGATTTGTAGATTATAGAAGTTTAATACAACATGCAAAAAGTACACCTCAATAACCCAGTTTTAAAGTTACAGATCAAAAATAAAATAAAAATAGTTTTTTTTTGCAAATTTCTAAAAAAATGATTTTACTAGGCTAATGTACCGAAATTGTATTTTATTAGCTAGGTAGACTATCTAGCTTTCAAATGAGACTACTTTGAATAAAATACACCGTTTACTCAAAAAGAAACGATGAAAAAACCAGTTGAAGTAGTTTTCATTAAAAAAAATGATTAAATCGGCTTTTTTTTTGAGATAGGTAACATATAATTTTTTATTTTTTGTTTTTTATCGATAAATACATATATGTCGTGTATCCGCACATCTCGTTTGATCAAGGTTCGACAATACACATTGTATAGATAGCTACTAGTATAGATAAAGACCGATGTAGCGTATCGGGCAAAGGTCCACCTGCGACGTAGGAGGTCGCGGGTTCGTTTCCCGCCTGCGGACAAGTGTTTGTACGAACTGCGAATACTTATTTTATTTCTCCATTCAGGTAGGTTAATTAGCTTTGTTGGCATGTTTGGATGTTTGTTACCTCTTCACGCTAAACGTACTGAACGGATCGAGCTGAATTTAGCGTGAAGGAGCTACAAACATCCATCCTAACATCTAAACTTTCGCATTTATAATGTTAGGGAGAAATTATCACTAACCTAACCTTGACCAAGCAATTTACTGTCCAGATCAATGTAGTTAAAGGAGTTTTTACTCTTTACCACAAACCTAAATAAAACAGGTTGCATCAGTCATTATAAAAAAACAAACAGTAAACAACTCTTGCCCCGATAGCGGCCATTCACAAATTATTCAAAATTACTTTAAAACAAAACGCTCCCTTTGATTAATCGGAGCCATCTTTCTTTTAGCTCCTTTAACAACGTAAAATGTCCTTTACACATTCAAAAATATACCTTATCGCAATCGATTAAGGTTTTGAATAATAATAAAATATTTTAGGTTATAAAAGTGTCAAATATGACTCAATAGCACAGTATCGTATATCTCAATAATGTAATCAATGAGAAATTGCAGTAAATTACACGGGAGTAAGAATTATTTCACTTTGAAGTTTTGATTTAGAGGATATCTGTCAGATGTGTCAAACTGTGCCTACTCTAAAGATAGGGTTGCCCAAATATCGTATCAACTTGTATTTGATTGGGATGAGTGGTGTAAATTAGGATCAGTTGAGCTATTTCTAGATCGCTCGCAACAGTCTGCTCATAGTTCAATAGATTTATATGTATTTTGTACATTTTGTAAAAAAATTAAATACTTTTTAGTACCTTCATCAGCACACATATAATACGTAATTTTAATTTAAAAAAAAACAGAATTATATGTATAATAAAATACCTACAAGTATAACATATTATTTTATGTCACCTGCTGAGCATGCCGTTTTGCCATAATCACCTCACTATGCAGACGGATTGGTGATAGCATAAAGCTACTGCCCTATTTGTCACCGATCGCGCTTATTAGCTTAGTGTTTCATTCAGATAAAGATTTCTTCTATACATTTTTTTTTTAAATCAACGTTATAGACGGAATAGGAGAAAACAAAATACAAATTACAAAATATGACCAGTGAGAAGTTCTCTTGAAATTTATAAATAAATAAATAATGCTGGACAATCCACACAGCATCATCTAGCCCCAAGCTAAGCAGAGCTTGTGTTATGGGTACTAGATGACTGATATACATATTACAATACATTACATAGATAGGTTTTTTTTATTATACATAGAAAACGACCAGAACACCCGGAACAAATATCTGCAGATCGTACACACAATTGTTCCGAGGCGGGAATCGAACCCGCAACCTCCTGGTCGCAGGCGGACCTTCGTCCACCGCGCCACATCGGTCGTCAATTTTAAATTATCCAAATTAATTTTACAATCTGGTAACCCTGCGCCCGCGCGCCGCCGGTAAACGAGGGAAATACGTTACGTTCGGTTCCACGCTGCGAATGTCAAGTGTATAAATAAACAACACTTTGTTTATTTGTCTTGGTTGCACTGTTTTTGTGAGATATCTTAATTTTAATGTTAATCATTTTTGTTATAAGTTTCGTAGCATTGTATGAACTTAACAATACATATAGTATGAAGCCATGCGTTTGCTGTCCTAAAATGAGGCTATAGTATAGTAAGTACCTATTAATTCACTTTTTGCCCCCTACCTATACTTATATTTAAGTAGCTACCTAACTATCTATATAGAAAAATAATTCTTTTATTGCAAACTTTAAAATAAATACAAACAAGATAAGAATAAAATGCAAAATATGTGACAATTTGGCGGTCTTATCGCTCAAGAGCGATCTCTAATAGATAATCGTGGATGGATAGGATATTCATATTTTAGTGATTTTAACTACACTTGCGAGCTATAAACTGGAATCACTTCATCGCTGGTTTCTGCAGACCATATTTTACAGTTTCCATGGAATAAACTGTAGGTTGTGGTATATTATTTTAAAGATAATTTTATTAGCTTTCAAACTCTTTCGATATCATAGCGAAAAAAATGTTCATCATATGTCATGGAACGTGAAAACAATAGACATACATTTTTGGAACGAAACATCAATTTTTTCAAACTCCTGAATCCCTATAAAAACTGGGAATTTATACAATTTTGTCATCAGTCCAATATATCACGTCACTCAAAATACTGGAATTACAAGAAAATGGAAACCACACCAATAGAAGCCGCTCAAATCGTCACCCTAATCCAGCAAGGGTTCTCTCAGCGTACTATCGCTCGACAGCTTCATCTGAGCCAGTCCTGTGTCTCCAAAGTATACAAGAGGTTTAGAGAGACTGGAAACTTAGTCCGAAGACCAGGATCTGGACGACAGCGATGCACTTCGGCGAGAGATGACCGATTTATTGTCAGCACTTCTCTCCGAAATCGACATCTAACCGGCGTTGACGTCCAGCGGGAGCTCGGAGAAGTTCGAGGGAGAACTGTCAGCGAGTGGACAGTGAGGCGAAGACTCAAAGAAGCTAACTTGACCCCAAAAAGGCCAGCAACGGGACCCAAATTGTCTACAGCCCACCGACAAGCCCGACTTCAGTTTGCTCGTGATCACTTAGATTGGGATATACAGCAATGGAGCCGAGTTTTGTTCGCGGACGAGACTAGGATGTGCCTGCATGGCAGCGACCGTCGACGGAGAGTCTACAGGAGACCGGGAGAGCGATACGCACAATGCTGTATAGCGGAAACAGTGGCATATGGGGGTGGGTCTTGTATGATGTGTTTTCAAATGGTATACATCAATCTGCAGTTTATTCCATGGAAACTGTAAAATATGGTCTGCAGAAACCAGCGATGAAGTGATTCCAGTTTATAGCTCGCAAGTGTAGTTTTAAAACTAAACTTAACGTTTACTTTGCGTCTTGGGGACGCTTCCGATTAGTATCGACATGGATCAGTTGAGCTAACAGTTGATTCAACAGTCTGCAATCAGCTCAATCGTTTCAATTGTAAATATAAATTCTAATTTGTTTATATTTTTTGATTGTACTTATCTCTATTAATAAAGCCCAACTTTTAAAAAGATCACATTATGTAGGTAGTGGATTTAAATAACGTAGAACGGAACTTTAAAAAAAGAAATAGAGCGACCAATTAAACCTTAAAATAAAGAATAATGTAAACTTTCCAAAGAACGTTCGAAAAATAAATTAAAAACAAACTCAATTTAAATTAAGAAGCCATAATCTAATCTATAACACGAGGACGAAGCCACTTACGCGCCGCGCGAAAGTCCTAATTACCATAGCAATCTGAACGCATAAAGTTAAGATTGTACTAATTAAACATTGTGATACCGGCAGATTATTCCGAGATATATTTCGAAATAAGAATCTGATAATGCTTGATTAGGTCATATATTTGAGTTCCCAATTTGAAACGGATGGTTTTGTAACATACATATTTGCGTAGATTTTAGTCAACAATCTTTAAAAATGTAATTAATTTCTTAAAGTTATATCTAATGGTTATTAACACAAAAGTCATTTATAATGAGATATTTACCATGATTTGATTTTTGAGCTTTGTGTGAATATCTTGTTATAAATGAAATCTATGTAGTTATTGATTTAATATATACGTTTAATATATGTGTGTATGATATAATAAATAAATAAATAATTTTGGACAATTCAGACAGCACCAACTGGCCCGAAGCTAAGCAGAGGTTTTGTTATGATTACTAGATAACTGATTTACATAATAATAATAAGTTAATATAGATAGTTTTATTTATACATAGAAAAACTCGAACACCTGTAACAAAACTATTTGCAGATTTCACACTCATTTGTCCCAAGGCGGGAATCGAACCCGCAACCTCCTGCGTCGCAGACGGTCCTTCGTCCACCGCGCCTATCAAAATAATAAATATAAGTTAAAGGTATCTATAAAACCAATCGCACACTAAAAATAGTTCTATAATTTTCTAGCTCTATCAAGAATTATGAGATTTGAAAACGGAATACCAGATACAAACTTGGAAATTCCACTTTTGAAAAATGAAATAACACATACCAATAGACAATTTTCCCAAGCTAGATAAAATTGAAGTTCGAATATCATCCGTTCGATACCGGCCGACAAATTCGCAATTTAAAAACGTAATCTGTCATCAAAATGAATGGAATCACCATCATCGTACAATTTCGCCACCCGCAGCCAATCAGACGAAGCGATGAGATCCGATGTATGTGTGTGGTGGTAGTTGCAGCGGGTATATAAGCTTAGCGATTTCAAAGTTATGATGCGTGTTCGTGTTTTATACTTTTGTGGCCTATGTAGAGTTGGTAAGCAGTAATTATAAGTATTAATACAACGGGTTTTTATCGCGTTTATTTACCTATTTTTCCGACGTTTCAACAGGTTTACATACTGCCGTGACCCGTTACCCGTTTTATTAATACCTATAATTATGTTTTCCGATCGCGTGAGTTTAAAAAATATTTATTGGGTAAGCAGTATTAAGAGAAGAGGAAGAACGTAAAACAAATCAAATCAGGGCACAAAAAATCTAGTATTTAAAAATACAGAAATACTTTATTATGCCGTTTTATAAAAAGTAGTGAAAAAAAAAATATTATGCTTATTTTGATACTACCTTATTGTTATCTAATCATAAAATTACATAATAAGACAGAGCTATAAATTAACACTTTGGACAGTGAATGCTATTTAAGCAAAAATATATAAAAATCGTCACAGTTTAGCGAGTGCTATGGCAGGAGTTATTTAAAATCTCAAAACCTTGCGATTTATTATTAAAAATATTATTAAATTTAAGGATGTACGTTTATTTAAATTAATCGACTTGTAAATAATAGACCAATAAAATGACTATCTGACTATCTGTTGCGACAACTTCTATAGACCACCGACCACGCTCATTCCAACAACTCTTCGCTAGCACTCTGACCCCACCCTAATCGACACACCGCCCTGTAATTCCAATACTTACGAGCATTACATCCAGGATCCACTATTATAATGTATTAAGGAATATTATTTTATAGCTATGGGCCCGGTGCGGCCGTTATGGCTCGCTAAAAATACCTCGTGTGTAAGCACCTTTATGGCAGATCGGATATCAATGGGTTATAGATCTTGATTTCAGAATAGAGCGGGTCTGAGGGTTTTCGTTGTTATTCGGGGTTATTCCAGTTCAAATCCCCCTCATCCCGAAAATATCAATTCCAGTTTTCCCCCTCACCGTTTTTTCTAATTCCATTTTCCCCCGGATCTAGGGATGCCTAGAGTCTTGCCTACAAAAAAGAACACTGGCTACCTATCACACTAAGCGGATGTTTGGATGTATGTTATCTCTTCACGTTAAAACTACTGAACGGTTCTAAAACTTTGCATATAGGCCTGGAATATTTTAATACTTTTTATCTCATTTATCAGTTCCTATTGCATAAAAATATCCTGTAAAAGGTTTCACAGAAGCAACGCGAGCGAAGCCGCGTGTAGAAATTAGTGTATATCAATGGCGGTCCAGCCGCGTTACGATATGCACCGCGACGACTGATTCTCGTCCGTTTTGTTTATTATATTTGTTTCATATTCGCACCAAAAATAGCGAGACAAAACAGTCGACAAGTTTTGACCTGGCCATCAAATCGTGTACAGCATTGCAGCCCTTGATGGACAGGGTATATAATGAAAGCCTTTATAGCGTGGATAGCAAGGGCTGCAATGATGACCAAGCTTGAAGGTCGAGACCACAGATATCTAGATCTCTATGGTCGAGACCATAGCAAGCTTCGTTTTTCGCCCGTCTTCAAGTTTTGTCTAGCCCAATGCTACGCTGGTTTTCAGATAGTGGGTACCTATTTGGTTATTCAACGATCAATACTCAATTCCATGAACCTCAGTGCATTATAATCTATAGGTGCTCGAGTGGTTAGTGCGCGTATAAAACCCGATAATCCGTCTGAAACAGACACTCGAATTATTTTAATAACGGCACGTACAACACGCGGTCACGACACCGCAGTGATCAGTTAGACAACGGTGAATATAGACATTTTCACCTGAACCTGTCAAAAGTTAGCTATAATAAGTTAGCTATAGCTTATAGGTCTTGTTACGCTAAAGCTTAAACGCGATTAACACTTTCATGGAGGTGGTTTATTTTTTACTTATTTCACTGGTGGTCTAGATAATGAAGTGAAGAGATAATTAATTCCACCTTATGTCATAGTTGATAATAATTTATCACAATTTTAGATGTTTGTTACCTTTTCACGCCTAAATTACTGAACAGATCAGGCTGAAATTTTGAATACAGTTAGTCAAAGGCCGGGAATAAAACATAGGTATATAAAACGTTTTATCCCATATCTGTTTATCTGTTCCCATGGGATATATTTAACCATAAAACGTTAATTTGATATGTACTTCTAAGTCATTTATATATCCAAGGGATTGAAATTGTCATGCTTTTCCGCCTTGATCATATTTGACAAATACAGTCTAAGCGGGACAACATAACATTTTCAATCACAATCTTTATCTACACAACTTATACCTAGATGATTCATATTTGATTGTCAAAAGTACAATCGTGCTCACAACACCAAAGCATATTCAAACTAATACAATCGCGCACAGTATACTTACAGGTGTGAAAGGTTATGTTTTGTGCGCTGCGCCCGCGCCGCCGCCATTACGGATTATATCGACTGTGATTTTACACAACAACTAAACTTATTATAAGTTTGACGTGTATGGATAAGTATCTGAAGAAAATTTTCTTAAAATGTTACTGAAGAGATGAATCATACTAATATTATAAGAATAAGAATAAGAATCATTTATTTGCTTAAAACATGAGTATTAACATGGTGTGAGCATGCAATTATGTTAAAATATTATATATGAGCTACATGTTTTGCCACTACTGGCGTGCAAATAGGAGAGGGCACTCTGTAGATTTGTCGCTAATGTGATGTCTTGTCTGATATGTCTTTTCTAAATAATGTCTGATATATCTATTCAATTATATTAAAAATTATCAGATAAACTTAAAATTAATTATACATTCTAATTGGTGGGTATATAAAATCAAAATTTGTCAAGTAGAAAATCATTAACGCTATAATAACATTTCTCTATGAGTACATTATTAAGTCTATTATATATACTATATAAGGGTGAAAGATTTTTATGTAATTATTTACATATATGTATATAAAAAACAGCTTATTTATTATTTGATAATAATTTATAGTAGGTACTTATCCAATGAGTAGAATTTTAAATAAATAAATAAATAATGCTGGACAATTCACACAGCATTATCTAGCCCCATAGTAAGCAGAGCTTGTGTTATGGGTACTAGATAACTGATATACATAATACAATACATTACATAGATAGATATTTTTTATTATACATAGAAAACGACCAGAACACCCGAAACAAATATCTGCAGATCGTACACACATTTGTTCCGAGGCGGGAATCGAACCCGCAACCTCCTGCGTCGCAGGCGGACCTTCGCCCACCGCGCCACATCGGTCGTCAAATTCATTCATTCAGTCATTTTATTTTGTGTCTTATTTGGTAGGCGTAAAGAAATGAAGAAATTTGAATTCCATTGTTTCTTTAGGCTTGCTGCGCCTCATACTCGTAGGTCGCCAAATATTTAGGTAATCTTATAGTTTTCTCGTAGAATAATACCATTATAATGAACAACTTTTGTGTTAATAAGGGCTAGCGCATACATACAACTTTTAGTTGAACAATTGTTTTATTGTGTATCATATGTTTAAAAGAATATATTAAAGCGCACTTACTGTCAACTCGATAGTTGCTCGACAAAAAAGTCAAAAAGCTTTATCGATTTGCTTTTGATTTAAAAGTTGGACAACTATCGATTAAGCATTACCATTATTAGTGCGCAGACCATCGACTAAACAGTCGATCCGCGACAGACCGCGACTGCCACTCTCGTATAAGAATTTGAAGTGGCGCCACGTCTCTTGTCGCCATGGCGGGAACTATAACGGACGACACGGAGGAGTTCATTAATAGCGTAGAAAAAAGGCCTGCGCTTTACTTAAAGAGTCTAAAAGAGTACTCAGACATCAATCTGCAATCAGCAATCGAGCGTTGCTGAATAAAAACTGGTCGATTTGAGGAGATAAAAAAATCGATTGTATGCGCTCTTCCATCAACTAAACTGTTTAGTTGAGTAGAAATCACGAAAAGTACAAAACTCGACGAAACAGTTTAGTCGATACAACAGTTGTATGTATGCGCTAGCCCTAACTATGATAGTGTCAAAAGTTTTATACATGTTAAAACTTGTACTAAATATATTCAAGTTTTTTAAAATTTTCAACTACATAAACCGAACCGGACCTTGTTGCTTAGCGACGACACTCTAATTTTGTGAAATACTTACCTCTCACACGCCCTTGAGTTAGTCTCAAAAAAGACCTAATAAAACATGGACTATTCTCCTTTTTTAAGTCGGTAAAGTAATAGTTCACATCCACTTTCTTTCCCATCAAAATCACCGGTGCACATCCACACTAAGCTCTCACTGAGACGTATAATCCCCTGCAGTTATTGTTTTTTCCGATAATAAGCAGTGTTCATTGATAGAAAATTATTGAACTGTGTTCTGCCGATAATATTGTATGATCACTTTGATCACTGGAAGTGTCGGTGTGAGAAATGGACGGGCTGTGATTGGGTTCGAAAATAAATAATGATTCTGTGGGTTTCTAGAAGAAGTGGATAGGAGATGTGGAAAAATATGGAGAGCGTGGTATCAAAAGAAAATAAATAATGCTGGCCAATCTACACAGCATAATCTAGCCCTGAGCTAAGCAGAGCTTGTGTTATGTGTACTAGATAACTGATATACATAATATAACACAATTACATAGATTGCCATTCTTATTACGACCTCTGTGGCGCGGTGGGCGAAGGTCCGCCTGCGACGCAGGAGGTTGCGGGTTCGATTCCCACCTCGGAACAATTGTATGCACGATCTGCAGACATTTGTTCCGAGTGCTCTGGTCGTTTTCTATGTATAATAAAAAAAAATCTATCTATGTAATGTATTGTATTATGTATATCACTTATCTAATATTCATAACACAAGCTCTACTTAGCTTGGGGCTAGATAATGCTGTGTGAATTGTCCAGCATTATTTATTTATTTATTATACCTAGAAACCACCAGAAGATAGATAGATAGACAATACTTTTATTGCACACTTAAAAATAAAACAAACAATAATAATACAAGATATGTGACAATTTGGCGGTCTTATCGCTCAAGAGCGATCTCTACCAGACAACCGTGGATGGATAGGATCGTTGGATTGAAAAAGGGGATCAACACGAACATCAGAACACCCTGGACAAATTAATATCTGCAAACAATTGGCCCTAGGGAGAAAATAGGTTCTAATGCGCGACTTCAAAAACATCACTATAGTGAATATAAAGTGATCTAGATCTGTATCTGTCAAAAGTCACTGTGTCTATATAATACTTTGTTCTTTCATTTAATGTTCATTCGCCTGCTTGTCAACCATTAAGGATCTTCATTAGTCATGCATATTCTACCTAACTGCTGCTTCCATACCTTATACTAACATTTTATATATGTATATATTTGTATAAGGTATGAAACTCTTTATTTTATTTTAGAGATTAATATGATGAAGTTTTTTTGGTACGTAATTACGAATTACCTACTTTCCCGTGACAGTGACAATGTCATCATCATCATCATCAGCCTATAGCAGTCCACAGCTGGACATAGGCCTCCCCCAATGAGCGCCATAGCGCCCTGTCTTCAGCTTGCCGCATCCAGCATCTACCTGCAGTCTTTCGCAGGTCGTCATCCCACCTGGTGTGACAATGTCACGTGTCCTTAATTTTTTTTTTTTCTCATCGTACCCAAAATGCTTAACTATGGCGGCATACGTTCTAATTTCAAAACAATATGACAGTCTCACATACGTATAGATCCCACAGAAACTTCACCGATACAAATATGGCGAATGAGTTCTAAATTCAAACTTGCAATTCGCGGCGCGTCCGCGCGTTGCCGCCACGTGCGTCCATATTGCATAAAATTACTATAAAGCACAGCAATATTGTCCTCGTATGGGGACACCTTGTTAAATTAATAAAACAATACAATTTAATGAAATAATAGGGGTATTAGTTAGGATTAGATGACATATTTCGAACCCTGTCTAATTTGTTGGTAGGTACGTACGTACCCTTATCTTTAGCGAAATCACGCTGTTCATAATAGAAAACTTGTTAAACAGATCAGCCATAGTAGTTCCGGAAAAAATTCCCTGCTTCTCATGATGTACATACGTAGGTATTTTTTCCGTGAGTCATTTCTCTACTATTTTTCGGTGTACAGTAAGAGCTAATTGTGGATATATTTAAAAACAGGAGCGTATGAGACGCTCCTAGTCCAAAAATGCATTCTTACTTTTGTAGGCAAATGTAAGAGCTTTCTCCGATCTTTTAATTAACATCAACGCCATCTATCAAACAAAACAAACACTCATTCCTCTCGTTATTGTATATTATTACAAATACAGGGAAAGGCAATTAGCTGGGATAAGATAAGATAAATACTAAACGTTACTTGACACCTATTGTGCGGAGGATATGAATATTCCGCGCTTAACTAAGCTCTATGCTCTTTGCGTTGTCTATGGTCAGAGATAAAGTTATACTGCGTTTATTAATAAATTAATTAATCCAGTCTAAGCCGATGACTTTAGTGTCGAATCAAATCAGTCAACCTCCTTGGTTGACTGATTTGATTAGATCTTAAGAACGTAAGACTTTAAGAAGGTAATTTTGAGTAAGTCTACATTAAGTTTTCGCGGAGAATATGGAAAAATGACCTCTTATTTTTTTCAGTACGTGTATCAACTTGTGCTATCTATTATTATACTAATGTCCTTCCATTTACTTATTACATCTCTCTCATGTTGAAAAGACTCACAACTTAAACTTCAGATAAGCCTGATTTATTGACAAACACTTGTTTTTTTTAAGAACCGGTATGCACGCCACTAGTTTGACTTTGTGTTTTCTAATTAGCGAGCATGACGTTTTTTATGTTTATATTAGTAATGCAGTACAACTTAATTTCTTAACTAGGTAAGTAGTAACAAGTTGGAGTCGATTTTAGTCGCCGACCCAGTGTAAGGAATATCAGTCTCTGTTAAGTCCTATATCCCCTGAATAATCAAACGGAACGGAACTCAGACTGCAGCAAGTCTCAAGTGACGATTTGTTTTACAGATTTTGATTTAAAACTGTCAAAATATCGCGATTACGCGATTATACATATGTATATCGTGACGGTAAATAGTATCTAAATTTGAGTTGCGATGGATTGATGATTTATTTGGATTTTAGTCTTCTTTTTCACTTCGTCCATTAGTGGATATACTCGTATCAATGGATTTAAGAGATTCAATGAAACTTTTATTTCTGACCCGATAAATAAGTTAATAATTTAATTAAGTTTTTCATTGGACTTATCTATTAGGATATTTTGTAAGAACAAGGAAATAAACTTTAAGTATACCTATTTGATCTCATCATCATTATTAGCCCATCTACAAACTTACACCATCATTGGCATTGACGGCCTTGATTTGATAAAACCAGAGCTTCATATTTCGAACTAGAATTTATAATTTCGAACAAAATCCACTTCCGAATTTGAAAAAAGCTGCGGGCGCCATCGCCGCCTCCGTTCCGTTCCTAATATCGGAAGTCGCGCGCGTCTCGCATACAAATGCGGTGTTATCGCGTAATTTGTCGGAGTGCCTGAATCTGCGTGCGGAGAAACGTACTGCAGTACATATTTTAAAAATTTTGAACGAAAGCTTTTGCTTTTAGCGGGTTTGTCATGGTAATATAGAAAATGATTGGAATTGACAAGTCTGAAATTATGGGTTACTACTCACTAAGAGATAGAGAAAATAATATTTTTTCAAAGATTTATATTGATAACGAGAAGGTACTTAACCTACTTTTTTCCATCTTGTTATCAATGAAATCCAACCAATATATGTATAGAACTGAAAACAGAGTTTCCGAATAAGCAAGTTGATTATGCATGGCATGGAGATCTCTACCAAACTTTAATTTATGAGACAATATACTAGTATAGAAAATGGACAAAGCAACGTCTGCTTGAATATTTATGTCACAGATGCTCTGAATATTTGCCATTTCTCCACACAAAGAACAAGGACTCGGAACAAAGGATACAACTTCTATACTCTATACCTAACTCTACATTGTCTATGCTCGCGTCTGTTATCTATGGCTTTCCAATACCTTTGCCATTTCTCCTTTAATTACTAAGTCACGTATTCGAGTTATTACAATGCCTGTTAGTTCTATACCCTTTTCCTACCTAAGTTAACATAATCTACTGCTGGGAGTTCCAGTATTACCGATGTGTTTGTTTTTCAAAGTTCTTTATTTAACACAATTTTTTACAATCGTAGATTAACTAAACACTGTTTAGAACCTAACTAGATACAAAATCAATTAATTAATAACTCGACAGGCTGAACGCCTTTAAAAGTTTTTTGATAAATATCCGATGCGTTTGTTAACCTTACCTAGGTTAAAAATCTACATATAAAACATATACTTACCTACATAGATAACGACTAGAAACAACAACAACAAATATCTGCAGATCGTACACACAATTGTCCCGAGACAGGAATGAAACCCGCAACCTCTTGCGTCGCAGGCAAACCTTCGCCCACCGCGCCACATCGGCCGTTAAACTATAACTGTATATTTAACTAGAATCTAGTTCTAATAACCATGTAACTATAACTCGGTTAATGACAGTTAACCCTTGCACGTATCAAAGTTGGGGCAGTTGAACGCACGCGGTGTCCTTGTTTGAGGACAGTTATGCGAATATGGCATTAAATGTATTGTTCTTAATATGTTAGGTGTACAAATAATATACCTACTTATTATTTTAAAGCATAGATATTAGTGTATTTTATGAATTTTCCGATCTGCATGTCTCTATTTGTTATCATCCTAATATTATAAACGCGAAAGTTTGTAGGTATGTATGTATGCATGTTTGTTACTCTTTAACGCAAAAACTACCGAACGGATCGCTATGAATTTTTGCAAACGGGTAATTCCAGGCTCGGAATAAAAATAGGCTATTTATCCCATTATCGTTACGTTGTCCTATTTCGTTCAGTGTCAAAAAGTACAACATAAAGCCTTTTGATAATAACGACACCAAATGTTAGTTCGACGTATCAAGATCTATGTCAATTCATTAGCATAGCGTAAAATTAAAAGTTTTTATAGACCTACATTTGACCACAATATCACCTATGTATAAGTCAAGTAAAATCATTGTGAAAAAACAAAGGTATAAAACCTTCTCCTTTCAACCTCATTCACCAATATTGGACAATTTGCCTGTTCCATATTCAAGTTGTAAAAAACTTCACAACCCACATCAGATTTTCATAAGTTTCCCTATCGACTATAGAAAGCTACGCTTTACACCCTCTAGCGGAATTTTAATAAAACACCTCTGTCGTAAATTCAAATGAAATATCGAACAATATGTCGGTAGAATAGAACGATCTTTACCAGTTTTTTCTTTTTTTCCTGCATTATTACTTATTTTGAACGCTTCTATCTTTTCATAAAAAGAACGTCAGGTATTGTGCGAAAGGATGGAAATGTTTGATGAGAATTTTCTTAGAAAATATGAGCTTTTGATATAAGTATATGTTCTGTATCATTTTATCAGATGGTATTAAGTTTTTATCGAGATATTGGATTATTTCGAGAAACATTTTTGATTGGTTAGGTACCAACTCAAGAGTTCATGTAGGTAAGTTAGGGACCTTTATAAATACTATAAGAAATCATATTCAATCGTCAGTAATTTATGCACATATTAAGGGTAATGCGTACTTATTTAATGTTGATGTTGCCACGCTTTTTTTAAATAAATTGCTGAGGACGTAGGTATGTGATTTTTAACTGTAAGGAAAGAAAATGGAAAGTCTCTCAAAAACATTTCAAAAAGCAATGTTTGTTTAAAAAAGTCGTTCTGAATCGTAAAAATCGCAGGCATGAATTACGCCAGCAGATTGAATTTGGAACATTCAAAAACTCTTTTGAATCTGGAGCATGTTCAAACTTCGAAGGTGTTCTCAGCACGTGTTCAACAGCTATAAAACGTAATCGAAAACGGTTTAGGAAATGGCGATGTGCAATTGTCAACAGCCGTGCGCCATTTTGCATTTTATAACGTTTTGCGCTTTTCTCGTTATGGAAATGACGCTATCAATTTTTAGGGTGACACTTGATGACGTCAGTTCGGATTCATTCTTTAGGGGTTTTATTCCTATGTTACGAGCACCTTTAATGTAGATAATGTAATATGTTGAAACGGGATCCATTCTTGGTCTTGTGATCTATACAAAGCCTAGAGTAGGTACCTAGTTCCTACCAAGTTAGAACCTAAACACGTAGGACGCCCTCCAACCAGGTGGGATGACGACCTGTGAAATACTGCAGGTAGATGCTGGATGCGGTAGAATCTCCTTGCAATCTTTCACAGGTCGTAATCCCACCTGGCCGGAGGGAGTCCTACACTACGATTACCGAGTAGTGGTCTCCACTCAAGAATACTTTTACCCCAGCGGTTCTCAGTAGCAGCAAGGCGGTATAATAAGATAGGAGATAATTTTAAGATTTTTCTCTGTTTATAGCTGTGGTTGAGATTTTGTGGGTAAAAATGAAAGTAAATCCGACAATATAATTTTTTTATTTTATTTTCAGATATCGGGATGATGCCCTGTGCTGGTCTGACAGGTGAGTAAATAATAATAATAATCATCATCATCATCAGCCTATAGCAGTCCACAGCTGGACATAGGCCTCCCCCAATGAGCGCCATAGCGCCCTGTCTTCAGCTTGCCGCATCCAGCATCTACCTGCAGTCTCTCGCAGTTCGTCATTCGGAGTCGGAGGGCGTCCTACACTACGTTTACAGAGTCGTGGTCTCAATTCAAGAACACGTTTGCCCCAGCGACCGTCGGTTCTTCGCAAGATATGGATGGGATGACGACTTGCGAAAGACTGCAGGTAGATGCTGGATGCGGCAAGCTGAAGACAGGGCGCTATGGCGCTCATTGGGGGAGGCCTATGTCCAGCAGTGGACTGATATAGGCTGATGATGATTGTCATAAAGTATTGATTAAAGCGGACGTACTCAGTTCGTATTTGCAAACACGAAATAGGCAAACGTTATTTTAAACCAGGATTAGTAACTCAAGGATTATTGGGGTAAATATTTAGATTGTGGCGGTCGCCAAAGATTATAATATTATAGTGGTCAGTGCCCGTGTTTGCTTAATACCTTTACTTTGCATATTTTACTTAAATTATGACAAATATTCTTGTTGGTCGACTTCTTGTGGGTTACGTTTTTTTCGGCTTTGAGATTGAGATTCATAATTAGTTTTTAACACTTTGACTGCGAACTTTTTTCGACGACTGCGATCTTTTTTTAACCTAAGCCATTCGTGCTGCCGCTCTATACAGCGGTTGTGTTGCGCCGCACATGCGTTTCGTTCGAAAAATATTACAGCTGTGCTGAGTCACACAGATCTGTATTTTCTCAGCCGCTGCGCTAGTGTGGATTTACGCATATTAATCACTTGTAGAAAACACATACCGTGTGATTTCAGCACTCGAAGTGACGACTTAAAAAAAGGAAACGCCAACCAAATCAAATTCAGTAGATTTGGGGCGAAGGGAAACAAACATCCAAACAAAACATTCATCTTCCCATATCAAAATTATATAATTTATTATATTAGTGTATATGTGATTCCAAAGAGCCGACAACCGCTGGGGAACACGTGTTCTTGAGAGGAGACTGGGACTCGGCAAATGTAGTGTAGGACGCCCTGGGATGAGTACCTGCGAAGCATTGTAGGCAAATGCTGGATGCGGCATGCTGAAGACAGGGCATTATGGCGCTCATTTGGGGACGCCTATGTCCAGCAGTGGACTATTATAGTTGATGATTATAATGATGATATGTGATTCAATCGAAGTTCTTATTTATCCCCAGACTAGTTTATTTCTTCTAATGCATTCTCAATCAAGTATCAACCCTAAATGGTCGCTCCGGTCGGCCACAGGGGTAAAGGTCCAAAGTTATGTGCACATCGGTTAACCCTTCAATTACCGGCCACCGACCGGCCGGCTGCGGTCAGTGTGACCCAGCTTTGATTGTTGTTTAATTGTTTTTAATGTTTTATGGCTTGTTGGTTGTTGGGAATTTGAATGTAACAATGTTTTGTTGGATTTATGTGGAGAAAATATAAGACGCATTAGAAGAGTGATAAACTGGAAGTAAATCATTACAAGATTTATTTTAAAACCTAAATCTTGCTCAAAAACACTGAAATCTTGACTTGTCTCTTATTCTTAGGCGAATATCTTATTTTTAAATTGTAAATTTGATGTAAGACATGTGGTATAACGCAAGTAAATAATAAATAAATAAAACAGCTTTTATTTCTCACATTTAACTTAAATACTAATCTATATATTATCTCTATCTATACATATGTAAGTACCGCTTTCAGCGGTGAAAGCCTCCTCCAGCTCCTTCCTTCTTCCTCGATCTCTAGCTACTCTACTCCATGTCTTCCCTGCTATTTTTACGATGTCATCGTCCCATGGTTTTACAGGTCTTCCTTTTCTTCGTTTCTTGTTTATTGGGTACCAATTCATTATAGCTTTCGACCATCTCTCGTTTTGCATTGCAATGCAAGTAAATACTTACTTAAAATATAGAAGTAAGTTTTAAATTGCATTATATTCCAATTTCTATCTTAAAGTACACCAAATTCATAGGTATATAATAAGTTAATAAGAATTAATCAATTATAACAAATTATTACAATCCTATGACAAGAACCACCCTTGGCAATTCCAAGACAATAATTACCTTCATGTTTCATTAAATATTAATACCGTTTTCAACATAAACACACCTTTTATATAAAATAATAAAAAAATACAGGATGCTTGCAAATCTTCGATTAAAGTCATCAGCTTAAACATATGCTTTTATAGGCTCGCTAATGTGCTAGTTAGTAATTATTGTTTTATACGTACCTACTTATAAATTAACATACAAGATAATATGATGTTTATTGAACTAGGCTGGAACAACGCTTAAAGCGATTTACCTACAGGGTGTTGTGTCTGTAGACAAGTGTTCATTCGTCTTTGCTTACCAGCGCGAATAATGAATGTTGGCATCCAACCAGAACATTATATTCTGGTTTAAGCTACTGCGACAGATGCAAATTGCTGACCAGGGTCAAGTTTTCAAAATAACTTTTTTGTGCTTTATAAGAAAAAAAAAACCTGTTGATTTTTCGTCAATCAGAGGAACGGAGTAAGTTTTTATGTTATGATTGTAAAAATAACTACAATTACAAATACAATTCTTCATAATACCTACCAGCCAAGCTTCTAGAATATTCAGCCATTGAGTTATTTCAGTAAATATTGAAAGGTTCACAATTTCGCAATAGACAAGATACCAGGTTTACATAACGCTAACTTTAGCCACTTGTCTAGGATCAAGACACCTGTCATTCTGACAGCTAAAAATGTCAGCCGTAATGGTACACTTCTGTCATGATAGCGGCCATTCGGTGGTAATCAAAAAACCGTTAATGTTACCTCGTAAATACTGCTGGCCGGTAAGTAGGGATGTGGTGTAGTGCAGGGTGAAATACGCACATGCAAAATTAATTAATTTGTGTATTTTACTTCGAACTTTTACTCTGAGGCATTCAAACAAGTGCATGAAAGTTATTGATCACGGGATATTTACCATGATTTGATTTTAAAACTCTAAAATCAAATCATGGTAAATATCCAATATTTTCCGTTATAAAGGACTTTTGATAGCTTCAAAAGTTTTAAGGGCATTAAATATTAAAAACCAGCCTTCAATCACCGCCCATGATATTCTTTGATATAAAGTAGCCCATTCCTTACCCAGGATATGTACCTTCAAATTATATCCGTTCAATATAGAACCTCCTTCCCTTTTATTTTTCGTCTGTTACAAATGCAGCAATTTAGCGTCGAAAATAGTATGAGTGATACACTGACGAATACACCTGAATAGTGCAGCTAGCTGGTCGCAAACTGCTACTATAATAACTTAGGTAGCAAAACATATTAATTTAAAATGTTATTGTCATGGCCAATAAATGTTAGGTAGGTAGGTAGGTATATTATGTAAAGATTAAATTAAATTAAATTAAATAATGCTGGACAATTCACACAGCATTATCTAGCCCCATGGTAAGCTGAGCTTGTGTTATGGGTACTAGATAACTGATATACATAATACAATACATTACATAGATGGATATTTTTTATTATACATAGAAAACGACCAGAACACCCGGAACAAATATCTGCAGATCGTGCACACAATTGTTCCGAGGCGGGAATCGAACCCGCAACCTCCTACGTCGCAGGCGGACCTTCGTCCACCGCGCCACATCGGTCGTCAAATATATAACAGATAGATAGATGATGATTACGTATAGATAGAGAGATAGAAATCTTATTATTTTTATATATAGATTATTTTTTTATATTTAAATTAGATTATTATTTAATTATACCACAAAATAAAGAAATAAATACTTAGAACCGAGGTAGTATAAATTGGTGTATCATCTAGTATCCATAACACAAGCTCTGCTTAGCTTGGGGCTAGATGATGCTGTGTGGATTGTCCGACATTATTTATTTAACTGTAAATAACTAGACTAGACAGTAAAGTCATTTAAAACGGGATATTTACCATGATTTGATTTTTGAGTTATCCAATATTTCGGCACAGTTTTTGGACTAGACAGCCCCAATAACTTGTTACTTAAAGTTAGCATATGTTAGAACCCCTTTTACCAAAACTCTACGGTCACATACGGCCTAAAGTTATGAACATTTGAGTAATACCCAACCCTGCACTTATTAAAATCATCGGCAAAAATCGAACCGAAACTGCGATTTTGATTCACGTTTTTTTATGCGCAAGCGCAGCCAGTACTTAAGTTAAACGTCTCAAACGGTGCGCAATTTGCGAGGCCTGAGTAAGCTATAAATCAACTTGAATTATTTTTTCATTAAGCTCTTGATGCTTGTATAGTTAGCGACATAAACAGCTGAACAGGGTCTTACAACGTTTCGGTCCATATTCGCTTCACATCGCTTTTTGTTGAACGCCAGTGGCTAAACTTAGTCAGTTAAATAATTAAGGCGTGTTATAAAGTATTTTTGCACTGTATTGTATTCACCCTTTTTAATAGTTTAACACTTTGACTGCGGTTTTTTTTCGACGACTGCGATCTTTTTTTTAACCTAAAAAATTCGTGCTGCCGCTCTACACAGCGGTTGTGTTGCGCCGCACATGCGTTTCGTTCGAAAAATATTACGGCTGTGCTGAGTCACACAGATCTGTATTTTCTCAGCCGCTGCGCTAGTGTGGATTTACGCATATTAATCACTTGTAGAAAACACATACTGTGTGATTCCAGCAGTCAAAGTGTTAAAGGTATCTAATATGAGATCAATAGATTTAAAAAATGTCAGTAGCAACTTGTGTTGATGAAAATCATAGGCTGTCGAGTAAACACTAAGCGACAAGAAATGTGAGTACTAAACAAAAATAAATAATACTGCCAATTCACACATCATTATCTAGCCCCAAGCTAAGCAGAGCTTGTATTATGGGTACTAGATAACTAATATACTAATTACAATACATTAGATAGATAGATATTTTTTATTATACATAGAAAAACGACCAGAACACCCGGAACAACTATCTGCAGATCGTATAAACATTTGTCCCGAGGCGGGAATCGAACCCGCAAGCTCCTGTGTCGCAGGTGGATCTTCGCACACCGCGCCACAGAGGTCGTCAAACATACAACATGTCAGTTTGGTCGACTGTACTCTAACACGGTATATGCGACAGGTTCCAAGTTTTTGCCGTAGGTCGTTGGACTTCCTTGAAATAATTCATGTAATTATCTAATGCACTTAGTCTTTTTGATTGTAGTAGCTCTACAAATTTAGTATTAATTAAAACTTATGAAACTATCATGGTTTTTAAAACAAAGTGTCTGCCAATAAAACTTACTCGCAGTGCCTTCAGTTATTAGGTAATAATGGCGCATGAAACTGTTTCTGTAATAATGGCGCGTGAAACTGTTTCTGTAATAATGGCGCATGAAACTGTTTCTGTAATAATGGCGCATGAAACTTTCTGTAATAATGGCGCATGAACTGAATACATAGAAAACGACCGGAACACCCGGAACAAATATCTGCAGATCGTACACACAATTGTTCCGAGGCGAGAATCGAACCCGCAACCTCCTGCGTCGCAGGAAGACCTTCGCCCACCGCGCCACATCGGTCGTTAAATTTCTATGATAGAGAATTGTTTTATTCTTGTTTATAGGTACGTGTATACTCGTAACTTAAGTAAGACATTTTATAACATGTGTTTACATTTACATTATTGAAAACTGTACAAATTTCTACAATAACAATGAATAACATTTGCAGAAATAGACGCGTTACTTCTTTATCCATTTCAAATTGTCAGTTTTTACAATAGCCTACATTATTATAATGTGACAAGTAAATTTTTTTACATTTTATTTTTCAATATTACTTTTTTTTATTAGAATCGTCTGTCATCCTTCAGGTGACATTAATTATGATTGATGCATTATTTAACAATTAATGTTGCCATGTTAAGACAGTGTTTTTACATTATAAACTTTATAATCGATTCAGTATCGATATCTTTTAATCGCCGAATTAAACATTGCGGTTTTGTAATACCAGTGTAACAGAAGCCTTCGTGTCTTGAAATTTGGTTTGATTCATAGGTCGGATGATATTGGTTTTTGAACAGACAGGTGGATGGCTTACGCTTATTTGAACCTTCAATTCTTCAGTTTTAATTGCAAATAGAATCTGATGTTTGAATTTTTCGAATAGCAACACTGGATATTTTAATTTTTAATGGGGTATCAAATATCAAATGGCCATGTAACGTGTTAAATAAAAAGTTAACGTGTTTTTGATGGTAATGGATGTTACTGGGAAATTCTTCAGAGGCTTTAATACTTTCTTTTTTAAATGATGTTTGTTTTTTTAACCTAACTACCAACCTACTTTGTTAACATGCGAGGATTATTTCAGAAATAAGAGACGACTCAAAATGTCGTCAAATATTACCTACATAAATGTACGGGCACATTTTTTTAATATTGTGCACAAATCCCAACCTTTTCCTAAAAATATCTTGACTTAGTTAGCGGTGTAGATTAGGTCATCATCATCAGTGTATGTTAGTCCACGGCTGGACATAGGCCTCCCCTTATGAGCGCGGTAGCGCCCTGTCTTCAGCTTCTACTTGCAGTCTCTCGCATGTCGTCATCCTAATTGGCCGGAGGGCGACCTACACTACTTTTGCCGAGTCGGGGTCTCAGCTGCAAGAGACAAACGACACAAAAAGTCGTCAAATATTACAAAAAATAACTGCACAAATGCCAGGCTTGTCCAAAAATATCTTGACCTATCAAGCTTTTTATATAGTGGTGTAGATTAGGTACGTAGGAAATAAAGCCATTTGCAAATTAAATTTATCCAACCTTTTCATAATTTACGAATTAACTACTTATCTACCTAATAATTTATAACAATTAACCCCTTGAACGCTTAGGTTAATTTGAACTGGTCATAAATGGCACATTCTAAAAGATATAATTATACAGGTAGCCGTTTAATGACTGTTCAAACCTATAATCATTATGCAAAAGATAAATAAACTTTTACGAACTTTATTTATGTTTTTTGAATGCAAAAGTTCGAAGAAAAATTACTTACACGTATATCAAGTATAAATCAAAACACATTATGCCAGTAATCATAATCCAGTGGTGTAATCAAATGTGAGACGGAGATAGCTATAGGATTGACAACATGTATGATTGAAACAAAGCATTCGCCATTTTGATTTACGGTATATTTGCTACAGGTGATGCTATTCGTCTTATAAGGAACATTTTTGACGCGTTTTTTGTAAAAATGCGGGTACGTTTATGGGTAGAGTATGCAAATTGATTGAACAAGCAGGGTATGCGCAGGAGTTGGTTTTGTTTTTTGTAATCGATGTAAATGTGGTTAATTATCAGGTAGATTGACACATTGACAAAGGAATACTTTTTCGTTGATTGTCATTAAATGTTTTAATTTCTATTTAATAAATTATTTGTACTGTATTTAGGCATTTCTGTTAAAACGAATGGTATACCACTTATTAGTAGGTTATATATACTAATTATACATAGGTACCTATACTTATTTATAAGCTGCATAAATAAGGCGCCATAAAATAATTATTTCGCATTTTGAACAGATGTTTATGATTATTTCTACTCGTGAGTGCCAATTTTGTCTCGATAATAACAAGTATGGTTCTATCTCTCTCTTCTGCACATAATAAGCCGTGCGTCTCGTTCGCACATTCCATAAAGGTAATAATTTGAAGTAATATTGGTTTTAGAATAATTTATTCATTCATGAAAATGATTTTTGCGCAGACAATCTTGCTCTACCTTTTTTAAAATTCTTTATAACGATGGCTTGAAAATATCCTCTTTAAATTTTAACCGTACGTATTGCGATTTGGAAATAATATCTATACTTTAGTCTAAAAAGGCTAACGCACTGTACTTTTAACTATGCAAGATAACCTTTTCATCATTGTTTTAAGTACCTATACATTTAGATCATAATAAGTTAAAGTTTAGACTAAATTAATATTAAAGCTATAAGCAACTCTCTGGAACATTAAAAGTTTATTTGTTTATTACTAGTTGCGCCCCGCGGCTTCGCCCGCGTGGAAATCTATGTTTCAAATAGTTTTTAACCCTTCCTCTTGAATCACTATCTATTTTAAAAAACTGCATCAAAATCCGATGCGTAGTTTAAAAGATCGAAGCATACAGGGACAGACAGACAGCGGGAAGCGACTTTGTTTTATAATATGTAGTGATTTATCAAAATATTGATTCCCTATCTGAAATATGTTATTGTGTACTACTTTGGTAAGGACCCTCTGATGATAAGATATGATTCACATCAGAAGAACTTCGCTCGCTGCTGGTTGATCAATGCAGCGACAATGAACTAGGGAGGGGACTTGGCTACTCACAGGTGTCTTCGCAAACTTGGTTTGCGGTCTCGGTTTGGTCTTTTTTGTACGTATTTAGTATAAAACCAAAGAATGCAAATATCATGCAGTGGTTTTTGTTTATAGCCGGATAAACTTATTGGTATGGTAGTTGTACTCTTGTTTCCGCAGTTAGACTTCGATTGGTCCTTTGTGCGTAGTGTGTTTGCTAGTTTAACCAGCCTAACTCCGTCCAGAAGCGCAGAATACTTATTACAGTACCTACATTTCAAATTAGTTGATAGTTTCTAAGTTTTTATTTAGTTTTAACGCTATAAAACTGAATAGAACACGCAATGGAAATATAAAGAGCAGACGGAGGAGTAGCAAGTTGAGTAAAGAAAACGCCACTGAGACAGTTTCACTGGTCAAAAAGGCGAGGGAAGACCTGAAAACAATTTTAGAGCCACTAACACCAAATTGCCATAAAAAAAAACTTTTGAAACTATCATAGTTATTAACACTAAAGTCTTTTAAAACGGGATATTTACCATGATTTGATTTTTGGGTTATCCAATATTTAGGCACAGTTTCATGCTTCGTAGCAAAAGACAAAAAATGAGGGTAGATACCGATCAACCCTAATTTTTTGAGATACCGATGTCTGCCCATAAAAACTAACTTGCAGTGCCTTCAGTTATTCCGTGATCATGGCGCATAAATTGTGCTGAAAACCAAATTGCCGTTGTACTTTAGCAATGTAAACAAGGACACAACCGCACAGGACATAACATCATACATTCAGAGCAAAACTGGCATTGAAATCACACTAGAGCAAGTTATCACTGGCATTAATTTACGCTTTACGTATAAAAAAACTATTACAACATCGACAGTCCTATTCTCTGGACACCACATCCCCACACTATTAACAAAAATCAGAGTCCAGTCGGGCTTCGCGCACGCGTACAAAAACTATTACACTAACTCAGTCCCTGGCCACCGTCCAGTATCAGCGCAAGAATTCCACGTGGCCAAAAACCGGGAATGCAACAATGGTCAACTATCAATACGTATCGCCATTTTATATATATGTTAAGCGTTTTGTTCAAGTGTCAAAGAAAGTTAATTGCATAAAATTACGATAATTCGCGTACTAATCGCGTACGATTAGCGTATTAATGGTAGGTAGTAGGTATTTAGGTGTAGGTATTCAAATTCTTCTATTTTTATTCTATTATAGGTATATATATGGCATCTTGCTAACCGTTTCAGCTCTTATAGGCTTCATGACATTGCAAAAGAAGGCAATAAAATGGAGTAATACAACTCTTTTAAATCCCTATCGCTCTTTTAGATCGCTGTAACGCTATGGAAACGTAGTGGAAAATAAAACAAAAGGTACGCGATAAATAATATATATATCTTTAATATGGAGTAAATATAGATATTAATAAATTAATTAACCCCGAATACAACACGAAGGTAGCCGGCACGGGTTAACACATTCACGGCCGAAGCACATGCCCATTTCTATTCTGTCAAACAGCGCGGCGGCGGCGGCGGCGGCGGCGCGTGAGGTTCGCACCATCGCACTGCGCAGTGAAGGCGTTTAAAGGGACAATTTGGATTAGATTTCCCAGTGATATGTTAAAGACATTACCTAAAGCTTGTCACTATGGTTTTCTAAAATTTTATTTCATCCATGTTGATAGTACCTAGTAGGTAAGACAACCTTACCTAAAATAGACGTAGAACAACATAAAAATAGAACGAGAATGTCTTTGTCAATGATAATGCTAAAGCTCCGATAAAAGCTAGTATTGCTTCCAAGTACACCGTTTACCGATACCGCGAAACCAATCAATACCGATCGGAATAAGCCATTTTTCCTTTTTTACCATTCCTTTTTTACCCTCCAATAATAGGCCGCGGTAAACTTGTATCCATAGTTTTATGTTCTGTGGTTGATCAACTCTATTGGTTAAGAGATAAGGTTGATTATGGTGTTGTGTTGTGGGGAATTTGTCCAGCGGTGGGCATAAAGCATCTTATCCGGTAATTATCTGTATAATTCGCTATACGGTGACAATTTTCCTCCATTGTCTGTCCGACCGGTTTGATGGTAGAGTGCCACAAAGTTATATGTCATCTCCTCACCACGTCCTCTGGCATCGTTCAATCAAAAGGGCTTTGCCATAATCACCACGCTTGGCAAGATGATCGGTTATCGCAGTGGAGGTGTTAAAAATACACAGAACGAAGCTATTGCTCTTCTTCTGGAAGGTACCTCCCTTTTACGACATCCAAGGTTTTCTTCTCACTTCTTCCACTGGTGGACAAAACATTGAAGTGAACTATAAACATAACCTGTCTAAGTGCTTATTTCTAAGCTTAAAGAAATAAACGTTTCATTTTCATTTGCGTTGGACGGTTCGATTCTTAAGCGGCAACCGCCACAGCAAATGCAAAAAATAAGATTTCAATTAATTGGACGATCTATATCTTAGCCATTCATTATAAACCGAAATTGCGGGATCTAGTTGAAATAAAAATATCTTGAATAATATGGGTATTCAACATTAACAATCTGTAGTTATATACAACTGAACTGGAAAGTCTATGTCTAATAATTTTTCTATTTTTGGACAATTTCTTTTTTAGTTGTTAATATAATATTATTTGCCATGAAAACTACTCACTAAAATTCATACCGTGACTTCTTAATTTCTCTCGCACTCTAACATAACACCTTAAAGAAAACGCACTGTAAATTGAACTGCTAATTGTGTTGCACTGTACACGTTTTTGCCGGGACAAGACTGTTCATGTAAAAATTGATGTTTTGACGTTTTTGTTTGACAGTAACTGTCAATTTATTGGTTTTTAAGGTCAGGTGGAGGGTTCACACCTGATCTAGGATGGACTGGGCTGCGAACGTGTTAATGAACTGTAAGTTCTAGTTATCATAGAGGTATGAATTATTTTTTATATAATACACTTTTATATACTTCATCATGAGTAATTTTATTTTACGTTAGACGAAGATCACTAAGTTTGGATGTTTAGATAAATACATATATGAAATAAAATGAAATGAAATGAAATGAATTTATTTGTTAAAAGACTTACACAGAACATAATACACATAAGCTAAGAGGAAACGCTGGTAAGTTTGTAAGTCCAGTAACAAAATGGCTTTGCCTCAGCATGAGTTGGATGACTAGCATGCTAGCAACCAACGCTGGTCTTCCGGCAAAGCAACTTGTTGGCGTCACGGACTGACTACTCACTACCGCTATACAAACAAACAAAAACGCACTAATATAAATAAAATTACAATTATATGTATGTTTGTTACTTCACGCTAAAACTATGTAATGATTCCAGCTGAATTTTGCATACAGTTCTAAGCCTGGGAGAAAACATACATAAATAGAAATAAAATATAGGCCCTACATAACTTCCTATATAAATAAAATATGGGCCACACATAACTTTGACTGCGAAGTTTTTTCGACGACTGCGATCTTTTTTTTAACCTAAGCCTTTCGTGCTGCCGCTCTACACAGCGGTTGTGTTGCGCCGCACATGCGTTTCGTTCGAAAAACATTACAGCTTTGCTGAGTCACACAGATCTGTATTTTCTCAGCCGCTGTGCTAGTGTGGATTTACGCATATTAGTCACTTGTAGAAAACACATACGGTGTGATTTCAGCACTCGAAGTGTTTACCCTTTATGTAAAACCTTAAACCTTTCATGTAAACTGCTTTATGGGATAAAAATATCGTATTTTTTGTTCTATTTAAGCAACCTGTATCCAAATTTTGGGATCCGTTGAGTTGTTTTGACGTGAAGAAGTAACAAACATCCATCCAAACTTTCGCATTTATAATATTAGTATGACGCCACGGCTTCGGGGCTGAAAATGTAAAAGTGGCGATCACAATAGGCCTATCATGGCCGCCGTGATATGAAAGCCACCCCAAAGGAAAAAAAAAAAAAAATGACATGATCCCCACGCTGGGCATTCGGGATATATCAAGGTTGATGTTCGTCCAATTATCATCATTACCACAGAGCACCACCATAATTTAAAACTTTTCTTAAAACTTCGTTGTATCCCCTCTATACAATCCTTCAAGATTATCCGTTGTATTCTCTCAGTATAAATCCACCTGCAGTCAATCTTCGCTGCTCGATGCAAATAAGGCCCATTGTGGGCTAACAACGGGCCATTACTGGGATACTGACCAAGACATTTTACTACCTAATTTAGGCCCGCTCTCACCATACTTTATAAAAAACATCAGCGCTCATTACGGTCACGCTTAATTAGTTTACTGCTTAATGAATCCAAGAAAAAAATTAAAAGGTTAGCTAAAAAATTAGAGAGATTTTTTTTTCGTATAGGTTTTATTACTTTTCTTCTATGATCGGGTCGTTATTAAAATAAACATACCATAAACAAAAGCAGGTACTCTCGTCTATGGAAATAAGCAGAGCTAGCTATACATCTGGCCAATAATGATCCAACATCGTCGTTAGCCCAACAATGGGGCATATTTGCATCGGGCATGCGAGATTGACTGGTGCAAAGGTACAGGTGGTTCAATAGAGCTGATACAACCTCCTCAGTTGTTTTTGTCTCTGTTAGTTAGTTTCGGAGCTACAGTGCGTAAAGCTGTCATGGCCATAGAAGGCCGTGCCAAGCTTTAAATAAAAATTGCTTGTCTAAGTGCCACTTTGACTTAAAGCTAAAGATAAAAATCATTTATTGACGACCTATGTGGCGCGGTGGGCGAAGGTCCGCCTGCGACGCAGGAGGTTGCGGGTTCGATTCCCGCCTCGGAACAATTGTGTGTACGATCTTCAGATATTTGTTCCGAGTGTTCTGGTCGTTTTCTATGTATAATAAAAAATATCTATCTATGTAATATACTGTATTATGTATATCAGTTATCTAGTACCCACAACACAAGCTCTGCTTACCATGGGGCTAGATAATGCTGTGTAAATTGTTGTACAGCATTATTATTATTTATTACAGCAAAACTAATATGTAAATACACTTAATCTTATAATTAGCACTCACATGGTGAGAAGGTATTTCTAAGTACCTGCACTGGAAATTTTGTGTAATACACTGTGTTATTGCCGAGACGTACATATCTACAATGTTATTGTTATTGTTGTACTTGTCTAAGTGCTAATTTTGTAAGCATAAGAAGTTTTTGCAAGTCTGAAATCTGTGGAAGAAAGGTATATATATATTATTATTATTGTTTACTTTAGTACATACAATTTTAGTTTCTATTGATTAATTAATATTTTTGTTTGGTTCCTCACTATATTAGGCCACCTTGCGCACCACGGTCTCCACGGAAGACCAGCGCTATGGTACGATTTGCACTACCATAGCACATGCTGAGTGGAGACCGAGTTTTGTCAGTCTCTGTCGTCTGTTAATCTAAGTTTAGTTTATAAGAGTCTCTGTTCTGTTCTGACAAAATAAAAATATTTTTACTTTTACTTTTACTTTTACTTTTACTATATACTGTCAAATAGTATAATGAGTCGATTAGGATATATTAATATCCTAAGCGACTCAAGATTTGTAGCTTAAATTTTAAGTTTACCGAATAACCGATTGTCACACTAGAATGTTTACTGTCACACTCGCAACAACTCTATCAGGATCCGAAACAATGCGTGCGCTTGCGCACCCTATACATTTAAATAGTTGGGTTTGTTAAAATATCGTCCGTCGTCGAGATAGACAATGTCGAGGACAGACGGACGGACATTTGCTTACTCTATTATTTAAACATGGGCCTAATTTATATCCTTAAAGATCCAGGATAGGGCATGTGGACTTTGTTAGCAGGTGCTTGTATATTCTAAATAATACAATACAATACAAAAATACCTTTTTGTACACCAGATACAGATCATTACAAAATATACATTACACCCGACAAGTACAATGGGCGCCCTAATCGCTTAGAAGAATGAAAGAATTATCTGAATTTAAGAAAGTCAGGAGGTGTACCAAAGATATAATTAACCGTTAGTAGTCGTCCTTTAGTAGTCGATTTAGATTCAGTAGCTTTTTGTGGAAATTTTTAATTAGCCTTAAGTACTTAGTCACATTATATTCATTAAGTTAGCTGATAATTTCCCAAATATTGTAAAAATAAAATAAATAAATAAATATGCCGACTTTGATGATTGCCTACCGCACTCTTGGCTAGTGCTAGCATAAATATGATTTAAGTATTGTTAACACTTTGACTGCGGTTTTTTTTCGACGACTGCGATCTTTTTTTTTACCTAAAAAATTCGTGCTGCCGCTCTACACAGCGGTTGTTTTGCGCCGCACATGCGTTTCGTTCGAAAAATATTACGGCTGTGCTGAGTCACAAAGATCTATATTTTCTCAGCCGCTGCGCTAGTGTGGATTTACGCATATTAGTCACTTGTAGAAAACTCATACCGTGCGTTTTCAGCACTCAAAGTGTTAAGAGAAGACAGGGCGCTGTGGCAGGCCTGTGTCCAGCAGTGGACCAGCTCAGGCTGATGGTGATGATGAAGAGAACCAATCGAGGAAAGGGAAGCTATCGTCCCGCTGTCTAGATAAACCTTAGGATTTATGACGCTACACACGCAACAGTAAACTGTAGCAAATATGTGACCATACAAAATAAATATGAACACAACATTATGAATACATAATAGTATCTACTCTTCTGTGAAATTAAAATATATATTTCATAACAGCCCATAAACAAACACTCGTTATGTTCTTACCCTGAAGAACATAATGAAACGTATGAGGGTCATGAAATGTTGGTGTTCTTCCAACACAAAGTAGGTTCGTAATTAAGAGTGTACCTTATGTAATTTTATAGTTAGAAATCGTTATTTATCTCAGAATCTGTGAAAGCTACCACCTTCATATTTAGGTAAATGATAATTCGAACTTTTTTCTTGGATTCCGTCTTTTCGAAAACACGATTGGTGAAAATTTTCTCAATACTTTTATTTTTTGAAAAATACATGTTTTGCACACATTTTGCTATTTATCTCAGGAACCACCTAATTTTTTTGTTGGATTTTTGTTTTGTCGAGAAACGTAGTAGAATTTCTTCGTTTTCGTCTTTTTAATTTTTAGATTAGTTGTGTAAATAACTTGTAAATAGGCATTAGGCAGTTTTGGCGCTTACGTCGATAAAAATACGGAGCACGTCTATCGCTCTGTGCTTCTCACTCAAAAGAAAATCATATCTTGTCATTCTGCTCTGAACTGAAGCGAAATTCGAATTTTGGCTGAGGTATGGCACGCTCTTAACCCGCTTCAATCCGTAATGAAACCATCAAATTACGATAATGTTTCGTAACAGTGTCGTAAAGAACTATGGCCATTCATTATTGAAGCTTTTTTACTATAAAAACTTATAGTAAAAAAGCTTCAATAATAGCCATAGTTGGCCACTTGTTATGGCCATTATTGAAGCTTTTTTACTTTACGTTTTTATAGTAAAAAAGCTTCAATAATGGCCATAGTTGGCCACTTGTTATGGCCAACTATGGCCATTGTTGGTGGGATGGAGCTAGCAATAATATTGCTAGCTCCATAGCTGCAATATTATTTGTACAGGTACCTGAGCCAGTGTCCGCGATCGAAGCCCCATCTGTTAAGGCCGTCGACCGAAGTTGTCACAGTGAGTCAACCGGCACAAAGCACTGTCTGACACATGGAAATTACACGCTATACAAATACATACGAGTACATACTTACATGAGTATGTTTCTTAGTTATGGCCGAATAAGATTAAAGTAGGGTTTTAGGTTATTGAAATATTAATAATTGGCGTTACCTATTTGACTTTGGTCTCTGTGGCGTTGGCGAAGGCCCGCTTGCAACGCAGAAGGTTGCGGGTACGATTCCTGCCTCGGGACAGCGTACGATCTGACGGCACTGACCATCACACACGGCTTGATCTACACAACATTAATTTAGAAATGTCTCTTTTGTGTTAAATCAATGTATATTATTAATTATTTACTTTTAATTATTTTTAAATCGTGTGCTTGTTAATAGTTAGATAATTAAGTCTTAGCTATCAGAATAAATATATTTTCATTTTATATCTGCAGAAATTTGTCGCGCAGTACGCGAAACTTTGTCAGGATGTTTGTTGCTCTTTCACGCAAAAACTACTGAATGGATTTTGATGAAACTTCACAATAATATAGCTTACATATCAGAATATCACATAGGCTACAAATTATAGAGATATATTGTATATTATCCAAAATGTCTATCACCACGCGGGTGAAATCGCGGGGCGCAGCTAGTAGGTACTCTATATTCGAAACTACTAATTTTACTACTTTTACTTTTACTACTAATTTTACGGCTTTATAATAAACTACCAAATGACATGAGAAATCTGACAAATAATGAATTTAATCGTAAATTATATAATTGGCTCACTCAAAACAATTTTTATTGTATAAATGAATATTTGAATTTTAAATTTTGACATGTACCTAATAATTAATAATTTCAGTATAATTTAAATGATCTAAAAACGTAGGTACTATATACTAACTATCTAAATTAACACTAAATATTTGCACGACTACCAAGTCAAATATAGTGATACTTACTCTATTTTAATACCTTTACTAACCTATATTTAAGCAAATAAATACTATTTCATTTCATTTCATTTCAAACTACACTTCAACAACCACCGAAAAAATTCGTCATCACTTTCTTTTTTCACTTTGGAAGCATAAAAACATTGCAAACCTCATAAAGACATTACAAAAGCTATTAACAAGTCAGCCAAAAGAGCAATTAAGAGTTAACTTCTAACTTACATCTTAAGTTATTTGACTTAACTTTGGTTTAAGTTTTTAACGCGAGCTCTGTTGACTTGAGGATTAACTTGCCACTTAAGTTATGGGCTTACCTTTGTTTATTTTATTAATGTAAGTACGTATACAATTTCTAAATAGTTTTCTAGACTACGCATTAGGTAGGTATCTGTATTGTGCTTAGTTTTACTTCATCATCATCATCTCATCAGTATGGTAGTCCACTAAAAGTAAAGTAAAAAATCATTTATTTCTTTTGGCTTACAAAATAAGCACTTATACAAGTCATATTTTATATATAAATTATTATCAAATAAAATTATTTTACTGTTCACTTAAATTTTTTTGTCCACTAGTGGAAGAAGTGAAAAGAAACCACTAGCATGTTCATCTCTTATATGTCTAATACATGGTTATTTGCCTATTTAAGTCTGAATATAATATGATTCGATACATGTCAATATTTAAGTAAAGCTATGCACAACAACAAATTACTTACTACATACTATTGTCGGTGCGAAACTGAGCGACATCTGGCCAAGCATTAACATCATTGAGATAATCATTTATGGAGTAGAAAGCCTTCTTGATGAGATTTAGTTTTATGTAATTTTTAAATTTACGAATAGGGAGCTCAGTTGCTTCAGATGGAAGCTTATTATAGAAGCGCACGCTATTGCCCAATGCTGGACATAGGCCTCCCCTAATGAGCGCCATAGTTTTCACCTACCCGACGGGAGTATGTACATTATATTGAAAACCAGCGCCGGATGTCTTGGCATGCAGCACAATGACGACCGATGTGGCGCGGTGGGCGAAGGTCCGCCTGCGACGCAGGAGGTTGCGGGTTCAATTCCCGCCTCGGAACAAATGCGTGTACGATCTGCAGATATTTGTTTCGGGTGTTCTGGTCGTTTTCTATGTATAATAAAAAATATCTATCTATGTAATGTATTGTATTATGTATATCAGTTATCTAGTACCCATTACACAAACTCTGCTTACCATGGGGCTAGATAATGCAGTTTGAATAGTCCAGCATTAAAAAAATAAATGCTGAATATACTCCCTTTCCCTGTTATCAATAATTTATTATTTATTTAGTGTTTAATTTTAGTTTTGGTTAAGAAGTTTATAGGCAATAAATATTATTATTTATATTATTTTACTTTTATTTATTTAATATTTTATTTTAAGCCATTACTGTCCCACTGCTGGGCAAAGGCCTCCCTTTTCTTCTATAAAATATATAATAATATCAATCTATAATTAAATAACTAAAAAACAGCCTATTATTTCTTTGCCATTCCTAAATCAATAATTCTAAGTTAAAGATGAATTATTGTCATAATATTTAAATACGTTAGTCAAGTTCAAAGTAAGCTGCTAAAATCGAATTAGAAAGTAATGTTCAAATGCTTGACCACGACTCGGTAAACGTAGTGTAGGACGCCCTCCGACCAGGTGGGATGACGACCTGCGAAAGACTGCAGGTAGATGCTGGATGCGGCAAGCTGAAGACAGGGCGCTATGGCGCTCATTGTACGGACTGCTATAGGCTGATGATGATGTTAAAATGCTTGAGTCCAGATAAAGTCCAGATATACACGTTTTCAAACTATCATGGTTTATTATTTCAAATTCCCGCCTCGGAACAATTGTGTGTACGATCTGCAGATATTTGTTCCAGGTGTTCTGATTGTTTTCTATGTATAATAAAAAATATCTATCTATGTAATGTATTGTATTATGTATATCAGTTATCTAGTACCCATAACACAAGATCTGCTTACCATGGGGCTAGATAATGCTGTGTGAATTGTCCAGCATTATTTATTTATTTATTTCTTTATTTACGACTACCATGAACAGATAGATAGATAGATAGAAAACACTTTATTATACCACACAAAACAGAAAACAATACAGGAATAAACAATAGAATAAAGGAAGTATAAAGGGCGGCCTTGTCGCTGAGAGCGATCACTTCCAGGCAACCTTTGGATGGAGTGGACAAGAAGGAACAAAATAGACGGTGGTACTTTAGTAAATATATATATTAAAAAAAGAAAACAAATACTTACACTACTTACCATAATACCTACATTAAAACATTATAATAAACTTACATAGACATAAGATACACATACAGATATTTGCTTTTTCAAATATTTCGGCACAGTTTCATGCGCCACGATCACGGAATAACTGATGGCACTGCGAGGGTACTTTCTGCAAAGAAATTAAACTTGTGGAAACACCTACTAGGCATTACTTTTTCTAATAAAATTATTAGCGAGATTTCCCCTCCTAAATACCTCTTAAACTTCCTTAGCAAGCATTAAAAGAGTTAAAATTCACGTAAAATCTTTACAGCTGCTTGTAAAATTACTACTGGGTTAACCGCTAATCTAACCTTACCCTAATAAGTGCTTTAGAATGAAGGATTCATGTTCTGTTGAAATTGCTTAGATAAGAAAGATTAATAAAACCATCTGTATAAATAATGTAGCAACACCAAATAAAAAATTAAATGTGGTTGACTTTTAATAAAATCATATATCTTTACATATATAATTTTATAAATTAAAAAAAAAATTGAAACATATTCTTTGTGAAAAAGCTTATTACAAAATATCAGATTACTTAGAAGATAAAAAAGCTTGGAACGAGTTTTGCCCCAACTCAAAATCTACCAACTTACAGATAAGCAAATCAAATGTACTAGACACATAAGTTATGAACATACTAGTGGTTTCTTCTCACTTCTTCCACTGGTGGACAAAAAATTGAAGTGAACTATAAAATAATTTAATTGAGAATAATGAATAGTATAAAATATGACCTGTCCAAGTGCTTATTTGTAAGCTTAAAGAAATAAAAACTTTTCATTTTCATTTTTTTTTCATTAATATTGAGGTAAAGTTTGTGAGGTTTTAGTGATATCTGGATCTACTGAACATATTTTTAAAATTATTTTCCAATAGAAAGCTACATTTTTGTGAGTGTCCATGGGCTATTATATTAACCCGAAAACTGAAAAGACTATTTAATGCATAAATATACATTTACTCTACTTTCCGCCGTGTTATTGATTTTTTTACTTACAATTTTCCAACAAAATTGGAATTCTTAAGATTTTTAATGATGAGAATTTAAATTTTCCATTTCTATACTTAGTAATATTTGATAGATCCAAAGAAATACCATGAAAAAAAACGTGTTTGTTTTCACAAAGGTTACTAAAACAGTAGAGCAGTCACTCACCTATAAACCACTCAAATCATTCATCATTCATTCCCGTTCATTCTTCCGCATTCTCCATTCAAACAGAAGTCAGGGGTGAGCAACTGTAATACCGCACCGCTTTACTATCGCCATGGGAAGGCCATAAACCTGGGGAGAGCTAATGAGGATTTACGGGAAGAATGAGCTAGGCAGGGAGCGCCAACTGAGCTAGCGATTTTAATAGGACACCTGCAATGTGCATTGCAGTTAGTTTTGCTTATTTTAAGAGGTAGTTATTTTATTTTATACCTGTTGTTTGTTATGTCTAGGACCTAGAGGACCTATTACATAATTCTAAGCATAAATTATTAGTTTTATTGGCGAATCATTACGGTAGATGTGTTTATATAAGAGTGACGAGGTGTTGGACATACCTGTAATTATTATTAGGTAGGAAATAAATAACTTACACGAGAAAGAAGTAAGTACTTAATTTAAAAAAAAAACCTTATTAAATAAAACGATCAATGTAATGTATTGTATTATTTATATCAGTTATCTAGTACCCATAACACAAGCTCTGCTTATCATGGGGCTAGATAATGCTGTGTGAATTGTCCAGCATTATTTATTTATTTATTTCGTTAGTTATTTTCAGTATTTCTGTGGCTTGCTTTATAAACAGTCAAAATATTGAAAATCTTGTTTACCTTTGAGAAATGTTACTTAAATGCGTCGGAAAACCCCATATTTAAATAAAAAAACACGAAAGCCAAAGGTTGCTTTCCCCACACCTTACATTGCACTAAGTACAAGTACATCGTGATGATTCCGTGACACTCGACCCTACTTTGTTTTATTTTTTTACCTCGCGGTTTATTGTTCAGGGGGTGACGAACGTGGGCCCGGAGAAGGTAAACAATGGAATAGCAGGTTTACAACCGCTGGCGTTGTCAAAAAAAGTAATTTTCTTGTTAGTGTCAACCTTTCGAACCTCAATATCGTGTTTTTTTTGCTAATATATGCATTGTCCTGTATTGTTTAACTTTTCGTTGAAGGGAAAATATGACGAACTCATTGTTATAATATACTTAAAAGGAAATTCGGGTAGTTTTTCGAGGTTTTACTTATCTTACTCAAACAAAGAGCATTTAAATAAGAGGCACGTCATAGATTGAAGTGAACAAAAAATCAAAGTTATCACTTTATTTCCTAGTTTAACTTTGTAATTTGAAATTTGTGACGTCACAAATTTCAAATTGCATAAGTTAAAATGTGTCAAATTACAGGACTCTTTGGAGTCCTGTAAGGTCCAAAGGAAATATAGCACCACAAGAGTTTGACCGACGGCCGCTGGGGCAAACGTGTTCTTGAGTGGAGACCACGACTCGGTAAATGTAGTGTAGGACCAGGTGGGATGACGACCTGCGAAAGACTGCATGTAGATGCTGGATGCGGCAAGCTGAAGACAGGTCGCTATGGCGCTCATTGGGGGAGGCCTATGTCCAGCTATAGGCTGATGATAATGATGAAGAGTTTGAAGTTTGATGTCAAAATCCCGTTGATTTTGACTTTGACGTGCCTCTTATATAACTTTTGTTATTTAAAAAATCAGATACATATTACACTCTATACTAGCCCCACCGGCGTCAGTTGGAATCACTTTTATTTCTTGATTTATTTTAGGTAAAATAAATCATTATTTATCTTTTATCAATTACTTACTCTGATTTTCCCAATGCCGCATACCATGGTAGAATAGCTCGACATGCATTGCCCATTTCTTTTTTTAACTCATCGGGCAATACTCGATAGGATCGCGCCTCGAGCAGCACAGATATTTGTTCAGATAGTGCACGGCAAAAAATTATAATTCTTCCACTACCGATTTGCATACCTGTCCGGTTGGGCAGGTGATTAGTTGGGAGAATGGACATTCGATGTTATAAAAGTTAGGAAATGATTGTTGATATTTATAATAAACTAGCTGCGTCCCGCGGCTTCGCCCGTATGGAAATCTATGTGTCTATGTTATATAACCTTCCTCTTCAATCAATCACTGGTATCTATTTTAAAAAAAACTGCACCAAAATGCGTTGCGTAGGCTAAGCATACATAGGGACAGACGCAGGAAGCGACTTTTTTATATTATGTAGTGATTGATAGATTCGAAAGATATTCGGTAGGATTATTTACATTATCCTTTTTTATTTTTGTTAAATCAAATTGGCAGTGCATTCAATGCTATGTTAAATAACTCTAGAGTAGGCATGTTAAGTTCAGTGGTAACTAAATTACTAATTCGCTGTGTGGCTAAAACTAATAATAATGGGTATTTCGATATAAATAAAAACCGTGATTAATAATAAAATTATTTTGGTTTAGACTTATGCTCGTGAAAGTACTAACGCGTACACATTATTAGCTAAAGTTATTCAAGTTTTATCTGGAAAATAATAACCCTTTTTTCATATTTAGTTAGTAGAGGATCTTCCAATTAGATAAATAAATATTATGAAAAAAAAAACATATTACGTCATTAAAATTGCTGGTTTGAGAGAACATAAATAAATACCATAAGAAATTCAGTGTTGCCCTAAAGAAAAAAACATTTACTACACTATGCGTAAGTTACTTACAATAATTTGCGTATAAATAATTGAGCGAACGTCACGCGTGTCCCCAACCATTATATTTATTATTCACCCAATGTTGCCAGTGTTGTGTCATATTATGCCACATATTGGGAAAATATTCGTTGTCTGTGACGGGAATTCTTTCGATTGTAACTGGAAATTATTGGTTTTGTTATTGTGCTGTACCCTTTTGGTCTCTCAGGTTTGTTAGGGTTTTATGGGTGTGAATTTTTGGGAAGACACATCGAAGTTATGTTTTGTACGAGCAGTTCGGAAATGGGTTGGTCACCTCTGGTACTTTTTTATGTGGATGAAAAAGATAATTATATAGGTATATATTCAAAACTGAATTATAAGAGCACTTCCTTTTATTATAAATATTATCTATCTAGAGATACATTTATGTATTTATTTAGTATATTATTATTAATATTGAACTAAAGGTATTAGGTTTAATGAGTTTTTATTATTTTAATTTATGTACGAATATTATAATCTCATATTCCATATAGTATAATACTATTAGTGTAGTTTATCCTTTACGATTTATTATCTTTGTACAATTCCTCTATCTGTTCCATCGCCTCTCCTATAAACCTAAGGTTTGCTGGATTGTCAAGGTTAAGCTCGCCTATATACATATCCTATTAAGTTAAGTAATTTTAATGTATTATTGTGTACAATAAAGATATACAGAATAGGTACTTACCTAACTCTTTATTTCCTTACTTATAGGTATTTAATCGGAAATATCTATGCTAATAACTAAACTTACAAGAAACTGGTTAGTTCCGTACGGCTCTGAAGTTCAAAAGTCAAAGTCGTTCCATGCATTCTGCCACAACTTGAATCTAATTAATGAATCATTACGATCCCTTATTGCTCTCCTATTTCAAAATACCCACACACATGTAAGTATAGAGTACCTACATGTTATATTGTGCTGGTGTGGGGTAAAATGCAAGGGGAAAAGAGGCTTGTGAATTTTCTGGGGTGCGTTTGACATCACTATCAAATAGCGCGCCGCGGCGGACGCAAGCCTATGCGTTCCATATTCGAATTTTAAAAAGTTTTCCGTGTTTCGCGCGCGAATGTTTTTCGAAGTTTGAAAGGTTTAAAATAATAGACAGAGTATCTATAGATAAAATGTAGAGTTTTATCTATAGATGGAATTTTTGTGATAGGAAACTTTTTGCGTTTTATTGTTTATTTTATAAATTTTAATAAGTCTGAATAAAAGTGAACGTGAGAGTTCGCACAAGAAGTTTTTCCGATAAACTTGTCCAAACTGTTAATTACTTTGCTCATTCAAAATTATGCAGTAGCTTTCTTTACCCGTTTAAAAGCTTTTTAGGCGATTGTGTGCAATTTAATCTTATTAAAAATTTAAAGTGATCAGTGGCCGATCGAGAGGTTGTTCTCATCGATTGCCGTGTCCTTATTCGATTAGGTATTTCTCGTTTTTCGAAATTTATCCGAACTTTTCCCGGAATTCGAAACGATGTGGGAGTTCGCCTCTGTTTTTGTTCGGATATTCGACGGTTTTGATTAATGGAGACATGATTGTGTATTGAATGTGTCTGAGATTGTTGGACGTGTTTTGGTTTGTGTTGAAATTAAGTCGTAAAAGACGGTAGAAATAGAAGATATTTGACATGACATTGACATTGACACGCAGCTTTGGTTGAAGCAATAGAATAAAGCAAGAGTTTGCTTTGATCGGTCGCTTAATAATTTGATAACTCATTTATTTTACAATTATTTTCCATTACTTGAAAGGACATTACATTACGACTGGTAGAACAATTTTCTGTCAGTGGGCAGAAAAGTGTTCTACCAGACGCAATTGCCATTAAAAAATAATAAATTATCATCTGGGGTTATTTACTTACTAAATTATGGATTTATCTAAAATTTTGAGATATAGATTTTTCTGAGCCATTGATAGTTTTACAGAAAGTTCTTTGTAGATTTATCCGTCTTTTATAAATATTTGACAACTTTTTGAGACATAAAATAGATAAAACTTTAGGAACTATCATGGTTATTCACAACACTAAAGTTATTTCTAAACGTTAATCATGGATTGACGACCTCTGTGGCGGTGCGGTGGTTGAAAGTTAGCCTGAGACGCAGGATGGTTCAATTCCCGCCTCGGGAAAAAATTATGTACGATCTGCAAATATTTGTTCCGTGTGTTCTGGTCGTCTCTTACGTATAATAAATATCGATCTATGTAATTGTATTGTTTATCAGTTATCTAGTACCCATAACACAAGCTCTGCATACCATGGGGCTAGATAATGCTGTGTGAATTGTCCAGCATTATTTATTTATTTAAATAGGTATAACTTTAGCGTAGGACCGAGGCGAATGGCATAAACATAGAGGCTTAGCATCCATCAGTGGGTCCACAAGGGATGATGATGAGGATGACCATATCATCTATTAAGAAACTCTTTAAACTGTATTCAAATGATGTATTTAGGTGAGGTAACAAAAACCCCAGTAGCTTGACGAATTGCACAGCAGGCGTCGTTTGAACCCGCCGCCGATCGGAAACAATCGAATCGAAGGATCGAATCAAAGAATCGAATCGAAAGTAATCGATACGATTACCGGAATAGGTCGGTATGTTTGTGATTAGGTGAAATGAGATCTTGGAACTTTTTGTGAGACTCAAAACAGTAACATAGAACCTACTTAGATTCTATGTTACTGTTTTGAATCTATGTTTGGGTTTTACATGGTTTCGGTAAATGAAAAAAAAGAAACTACGTAAGTACTAAGTGCTGTCTGTATGACTATTAAGCGTTATATTTCGAGGTCAAGATAAAGAATTCCAGTCACTTACTTTTGAGATAGGTGATGTGTTTGAATAAAACTTAGATAGGAACATGTACCTACTCAATTTTTTATGATATTTTAATTATATCTACTTAGATGAGACATATTTTAGAGATAGGTACTTGTACTCGTAACAGTACCTAAAATTTTTTTTATGATAAGTATTTAACTCTAGTCTAGAAAAATAAAATGTAGAGCTTCCGCACAAAAACTCGTACAATTCCGTATCCCTGCGCAATCGCAGCAGGCGCTAACGACATCTGTTGGCCGCTAAGTGGAACTTTTGTTCAATTCGACTCGGCTGAGTTCGGGCACCGTCGGCTCTTGTCAACTAGCTCGTATTTAGTAACGGTGCGGTATATTTTAAATTTGGAATGTGCTTTTTGTCGGCTGGTTTGCATTGTCCGTGTGATTGTTGACAAAAATGAGTTTCTACCATTGATCTCCCGTCTGCGTCATTCCGGCCGAAACGTCATCGAGGGGTCGATAGGTTTTTGGATAGTCTGACGCGATCTTTACGCGGGTTTATTGGATTTTATAGACAATTGTCTGATCTTATTATTTTATGAAGCTAACTTTTATACAAAACACTTGAGAGGAAGATGAAAGTTGATTATGATGATTATTCTTTGATAATGGCAATTATGTCTGGTTGGACGCTTTTCTGTCAGTGTCAAGTAATGGAAGATTATTGCGAAATTATCTGAGTTATCAAATTATGAAGATTTTCTAAGGCCAATTCTATGAATCTTGTTATTATTTATTAAGATTTATTAAGACCTGACATTGAAAAATATAATTATGACATGTATTCTTGCAAATAATAATTGATTGATTTAATTTGATTTAAAGACTTACTAAGTAAAAAAAACACGATTTTTTAATAAAAAGTATGTTTGTTAGTTTTAGGATAGATCCTAAAACTAACATACACTTTTGATATAATTGCTATTAACACGTAGGTGCCTTTTATGCTAGGTCCTATATAGAGCAGCCGAAATGATTTCACCTCCTTAAGATAAGTAACCACAGAAAAAACGATACAAACAGTGTAAAACAGTGAAAATGTACGCAATGCCTGTGGTTAGCTACTGCAGCCCTTACTTCGGGTCCTTTGGAGCCCCATCAGCCCCAGGGCTCTCTGATCCTTACTGGAATTTGTAAGTACTATATGTATGCTAGTTTTAAGGTATATATTACTATGGACCGTAGAATAAGTTAAATAAGATGTGTTACTTTTCTATGGTCTGAACGCTTGATATATATATATATCTTCTATATATGTCTGAAATAAATGATTTATTATTATTATTATGTACCTAAACGCTATGCTCGGAGTTTCTCTGAAGGATAGGATTCGTAACAAATACATCCGACAGAGAACCAAAGTTATCGATATACTCGTAGCTCTAAGAATAAGCAAGCTGAAGTGGCAGGGGGCCGGCCATTTCTCACGAAGAACCGACAACCGCTGGGGTAAACGTGTTCTTACGTGGAGACCACGACTCGGCAAACGACGCCCTCCACTCTCCACAAAAATTTTTTTTTGAACCCATGTTTTCACTAATTTCGATTGAGTCCTATTTTTGGGAGAAATTAATAATATAAGATGTTTATCATTAATGATCGGGATATTACTGTACAAACATACACATAGCATCTAATAACCTGTTACCTACACTAATACAAAAAAATAATTATACCCTAAGTGGGTATAATTATTTTTTTGTATTGCCACTCTAAGGGTAAACAATCTAGAGTGACATGACACGTAAATAGTAAAATAACAGAGAGCCGGCCTAGATCTCTGTCAGTTTAATTAATCGCTATCGATTTAAAAACTGAAATACTGATATAAAACAGACTACATAAAAGCACATTTTGAATAAAAATTTCCATTGTTTCAGGAAACCATCTGTAGATGGCGTCGGGAACGCAGCATCCGTCAATAGTCGGTGAGTCTATACAATTTTAAATATTTAAGTACCTATATCAAAGAAATTCTTAATTATTTATAATTTATAAATTTAATTATGAGACGTAAATTATACGTCTTATAAACAATGTGTTTTTCGAAACTTGATAACACGAAATGTGCGAATATTATACAAAAAATTTCATAAAAACACATTGTTTAATATTATACACTATAATAAGCTATAAGTCCAAATTAAATGGCCAATAAATGTGCGTTGATCATTTCTACAGCAATAGAGTTGGTAGATACGTATCAGTATGTCATTACGATTTAGTATTTTGTTTAGTCTAGACGCAAATAGAATCTAACCCAATTTCGTGGAGCTTTCGAGTTTGACACCGCCCAAAGCGTGTTAGCCATGTTATCCCAAACCAATCTGCATCCGAGATAGCTGCCGAATCGATTCCAATCGAGCTAAAAATACCAAAACCCGATAATCCCAACCCTAAAAATGGTAATTTTTTCTCGTCTGTTCTCACGGCTAAATATTAAAAAGAAAAAGACAACATCCAATCACAATTACGCGCGCAAACGTGTAATTTTGAATTGTGAATGTTCGATTTGATTTATAATAGGAATTGGGTTACAAAAAACTATTGTCTATGGATTGATAACTTCGAATAAAAACGATTCTTAGTTCTTTAGCACTCTCGAACCAAAAGATAAACGCGAGAAGTCGTTTTTATTTTTACGACCTCTGTGGCGCAGCGATCGTAGATCCACTACGTCGCAGGAGGTTGCGTGTTCGATTCCCGCCTTGGGACAAATGTTTGTAAGATTTGCAGATATTTGTTTCGGGTGTTCAGTTCAGGGTCCTTTCTAAATATAATAAAAATATTATCTACGTATTATGTAGGTTTGGATATCTATTACCCACAAGGTCTATTTTGCTTGGGCTAGACTTGGGCTAGATGATGCTGCGTAATTATCTAGCATTCCACTATTATTGTTATTTATCAGACTCAAAATCTGAATGTCATTATTTTACGCCTTTTCAACCTCACTAGGTCATTCTGCAAAAAAGACATTGTGCTTACTAAGGCACTATGCAATTACGACGTTTTGTTAACATAGTAGATATGCAATCTAGTCCTTACGAGCCCAAAAAATAGCGTTAAAAAATCAGAAAAAATTGTAACAAACCTATTTGGTATGCGAGTGGCGTTCCCGGGCTTAAGATACCACACAAAAGTAATGAAAAAGCACCTCTCTGGACTAAGCCTGCCCAAATTAGATCTCTCTACGTTGTGTGATCCAGTCTTTGTTTAATTAATATACTGTTGTGAGTAATGAGACCGCACAAATAAAACTCACATCAGTTTTTTAGTATAGAATAGAAAAAAAATATTTATTAAATAATGTTGGACAATTCACACAAGAAGGGCTCCCTCCCCTTCTTGTGTGAATTGTCCAACATTATTAGCCTTGGCTCTGCAGTGGTAGGTACACTCCGGGTACACTAATATAATTAAAATAATTTCATTTTTCTTTGCAATAGTCTCTACACCTGGCGGATACCATCTTTCGGTTTATCATATTGTGCACCCGAAGAAGATTCCCCTCTATGTGAAGCCATCGCCTTTAGATTAACTTTTTCAAAGGGCCTCTGTGCTGTTGGCTTCTGCCCCGCAAGCCTTCCAAAGGACCGGGTCACTTTATGGCCAGAGATCAAGGTAAAGAAGAATAATAATAATAATTCACATAGCATTATCTACTCCCAAGCTAAACAGAGCTTGTGTTATGATATGAGTACTAGATGACTGATATACATAATACAATATATTACATATATAGATATTTTTTATTATACATACATAGATAACGACCAGAACACCCGGAACAAGTATCTGCAGACCTTCGCCCACCGTGCCATAGAGGTCGTTAGCTCAATTAAAAGGTAAATACAAAATTGTAGGTACCTACGTACAATATGGAGTTGGCTACCTCTTCACGACATAAATACTGAATGAATCGTATTTAAATTTTGCGTAGATGTAGTTCTAGACATGTATCAACAAATTAGGCTTAAAATCTTTAAAAATGCGTGTGTAGCCGCGGGCGGTAGCTTGTTTCAATATAAATAAAAACGCAGGTTACTTAGTCATGTACCTCCTATAAGCGAATCCATTAAAATTATGAGTTTTTCATGTGTCTGTCGAGTATATGTACCTACATATTTATAGACATATAAGTTATTTCACAAATCGACCATAAACAAAATCTACCCATAGATAAATCTCAAAGACAATAAACATAATTAGGGCTGCCTAGTACGGGACAATAATCGATACATCGCATCGAATATCGATTCCTTATTCGATGTTCCTGTTTTATTGTTATTGTTTTAATCAATTCATATTTGCATACAGTTTGTTATAAAGAAAATGGCGGATGCAAGGAATGGAATGGGATTTTATCTGGGGCATTAAGTTTAATGGTACCTATTAGAAATTATTGGAGAACATCTGTTTAGAGTTAAGATTTTATTTTAAAAATACGACTTAATGTTTGTCGATTTTGCGATCACTGACTAAATTTTGCAATATTTTGCTCCGCCAAGACAGTCTCGAACAAAAACGTTTTAATTAGGTACCTGCCTACTTTATCATCATAATCACCCTGCACTTGTCCACTGCTGGACATTAGCCTCCCCTGATGAATGCCAAAGTACCCTTTCTTCAGCTTGCCGTAACCAGTATCTAAGCAATAGCAAAAACCGACCACCGCTAGGGTAAATATGTTCTTAAGTGGAGACCGCAACTCTGCAAACGTAGTGTAGGCGTAGACCGCCCTCCGACCAGGTGGGAAGACCACCTGCAAATGCTACCTTCCTGTTTTACTTATTGTTTGGTTTAGTTAGGTCTTTTGCTTAATATATTCTAGACAGTAAATACAGAGTGAATTTTAGGTTAAGTACCTATTGGCGGTTTGTTCACAAACAGTCTACATCGAGTTTGGCTGGTGTATAGGTGTAGGTACAAGCTTCGCTAAACTTTAAGAAATCTCATTTGCCCGCACTATCAGTCCAGGTAATTTTTCACGGGAAATACCCATACCTAAAGCCGGGAAACTTGCACCCAGATCACGTCCGCTGAAGAGCGAGGGAGACAGCGGATTGCAGACGTAAGATCAGGGAGGTGCGAGCGAGAGAGCTGCAAGATGGATAGTGTCTATGTTTATTATGTGCGGTAGTTTGGATTTTATGGATGGGGCTTGGCTTAAAATGAGAATATTGCTTTAAAACAATATTTTATGACGCTATTAGGTTCATCATCAGCCTATATCAGTCCACTGCTGGACATAGGCCTCCCCCAATGAGCGCCAATGAGCGCTATTAGGTTACTTGCTATATTTATTGAAAGGAAAGATGTATTAGAAAGCTGATGCAGGTATTTAAAATCATAACTTGTTTCTGCCCGCGGCTTCGGACGCGTTGTAGCAGCCTGATCTATTCAGAACTTTTAGCTTGAAGAAGTAAAAAACATCCAGCTTTCCAAACTTTCGTATTTTTATATTCATGTGATTTACTTATGCCCGACATTTTCCCTTAGCACATGGTGCTGAAAGTAAGCACAGCGGTCGTAAAAATATGAAAAAAATGTATTTTAAAATTATTTTTTGGGATAAAAAAAATTGCAAAATTATTAATACACTGTGATGTTTCACAAACGTGGTTATTGTATGCAGTTGGGAAAAATCAAATAACTAAGTCCAAAACCAGAAACCGGCTCAATCAGATTCTTTCAGGTTTTATATTATACTAGCTGCGTTCCGCGGTTTCACCCGCGTGGTGATAGATATTTTGGATAATATACAAAATATCTTTATAAATTGCCTATGTGTTATTCTGATGTATAAGCTATATTATTGTAGAGTTTCATTAAAATCCATTCAGTAGTTTTTACGTCAAAGAGTAACAAACATCCATCCATCCATACTTACAAACATTCGCGTTTATAATATACGTAGTATTGTTTTATTCTACAAAAATACTCTAAGGACTCCACAGCCACTCAAAAACACCCTTGATTTCCCTTATTAGGGGGTGATAAATGGCCCCAGCTAATTGGGCGTTTTGGACGTTTTCTCGAAGAAACAAAGAATTTATGCAAAACACTTGCTCAGACAAATTAAAAGTTACGCGAAAAAGAAATTATGCACCCGATACGCATTCGTTTTAATTATTCGGGGGTAGAGTTGTGTGGATAAGGCTTTTCTTTTTAGATTTACAAAAAAAAAGTGAATCTTTGATATTGGGTATGGGTTTTTCTATTAACTAGGAACCTATATTTTAACATGAAAATGCTTTAGTCGATCAAAGTTAAGGTTATTTACATACTATAAAAAACAATATCAATAATTGAATTAAAACTAAGAAAAATAAATTATAATTACATGGAAAGAGAAAAAGATACCTAAGGCTTACGTACTTTGTAGATAGGTACCTAACCTCGATGTATCATGAATAAACAAATAATATTTGAGCAAATCGAATTCGACGACCCTTGTGGCGGTGAAGCTCCGCCTGCGACGCAGGAGATTTCGGGTTCGATACCCACCTCGGGACAAATGTTTGTGCGATCTACAGATATATTATGTTCGGAATGTTTTCTATATAAAATAAAAATATCTATGTAGTGTAATTGTATTAAGTAAGTATGTATCAGTTATCTAGTACCCATAACACAATAACTGTGTTGATTGTCCAGCATTATTATTATACACTCTCATTTACCATGATCTCATGGCCATAAAGTGACCAGGTCCTTTGGAAGGCTTGCGTGTGGCCGAAGCCAACAGCACAGAGGCTCTTTGAGAAGTTAATCTAAAGGCGATGGCTACACATAGCAGGTATCATCCTCGGGTGCACAACATGATACACACAAAGATGGTATCCGCCAGGTGTAGAGACTATTGCAAAGAAAAATGAAAGAAATAAAACCAGGCTATTGTGATGGATGGATGGACTGGGTAATCGGGTTATAGGGGAGATTGCGGACGTCTGCCATAAACAAGTCAATCATAATGTTAAGAAGAGTGGCAGACGGTGGCTTGCCGAATGCTGGATGGGTTCCTTATTATTATATTAAATGTTTTTAAACTTACAAGATCAGAACACATAATTACAAGTGCTATTTTAACGGGTATTTATCGCGTTTATTTACCTATTTTTTCCGACGTTTCAACAGGTTTACACACTGTCGTGGTCACGGAATAACTGGTAATAAAAATAGGCAAATAAACGCGATAAATACCCGTTAAAATAGTACTTGATAAATAAAATAAATAATGCTGGACACTTCACACAGCATTATTTAGTCCCATGGTAAGTAGAGCTTCTGTTATGGGTACTAGATAACTGATATACATAATACAATACATTAAATAGATAGTTATTTTTTATTTTACATAGAAAACAACCAGAAAACCCGGAACAAATATCTGCAGATCGTACACACAATTGTTCCGAGGCGGGAATCGAACCTACAACATTTTCCCTTAGCACATTGTGCCAAACCTCCTGCGTCGCAGGCGGACCTTCGCCCACCGCGCCACATCGGTCGTAAACTTGATATTAGACTTGATATTATTATATTATAATGAAGTATCTATAAAATTCTGCATTTCAAAGCAGTCTTAACTTGCTATCCGCACCGACATTAGTATGTAAGAAATTCAATGGTATGCTTAGCTTTAAATAAATATTGACATATATCTAAAATCGCACTATATTTCGATTTAGATAAACAAATCAAATGTATTAGACACATACGTTATATGAACATAAATACTAGTGGTTTCTTTTTCACTTCTTCCACTAGTGCACAAAAAATTGAAGTGAACATTAAAATAATGTTATTTGATAATAATGAATAGTTTAAAATTTATCGAATAGCATAACTCTAAGTCCTATCCACACTATCAAACTGAGAGCGCGTAGCAAGCCCAAATTAAAAGAAGTCAGGGGTCAAACGGCGTTATAATCGACTCTATAAATCTACTGCCGTTTTTAATTGTTACGCAATTGAACTTTCTTGAGATCTCAGGAGTTGCTTTTTCGGAGCTCTTAAAGCCGATTGTTCGTACGCTGAATTTTTTGTATAATTAACTAAATAATGATAATATATTTTTGGTAACGTGAATTCGACAAGAAAAATATTTATTATTAGGAAATTTCATATTGGTTTGTGAACAATATTTTTAATGTTTTTTAAAACTTACAACACTCTAAATGGGTACATATTGTGTTTATTCTCTAATTAATAGTTATATTCAATAACTTCTGTGTGACAAATTCTATGAGTCATAATAATTATGGTGCAATAAATAAATTAACTTTTAAGCATCTCAACGTCTTGGAGACGCTTCCGATTGGTATTGATATCAGTTGAGCTGCCTGTAGATTGTTCGCAACAGTTCACTCTGCAGTTAGATCAATTGTAAATACTAGTTATAATTAACTAATCATCAATAATTTATATACATCAATGATTATATCTCTTGCCTAAGTAATTTCGGCAATCATGTTTTTTTAACAAGAGATTTGATTCATGATCTGCGGACTATCACGACGACGGGCGGTGACGGTTACCAACCACGGCGGTTAATTTTTTAGCTTATAAAATATATGTTTTTTTTTACACTTTTAAGCGTTTATTACAATATCATCATCATATCAGCTCATACACGTCCACTGCTGGACTCCAGCATCCGACGTCACAAATAGCGGTCCGGAGCCGCTTCCATCCATCGTCTACCTGCCACCACCGCTACGAAGTCAACATTATATCAGCCGAGCGATATCCACTGCTAGACATAGACCTCTCTTAAAGATCTCCACAAAGACTGATTTCGCGCTGATTTTACCACATCCAGCAATGTCCTGCGAATTTCATCATCATACAACACATTATCATAATGCATAATACATAATACTATATAATAGGTACCTATATCGGTAGGTGTCTACGGACATAACACTGACTTTGCTTGAGAGTAAGTAATTATTACTTGTTCTCACAAGAAAACAAGACGGCCATACACTAATTAAAACAGTTGCATAATCCAACACTTGTTCAAAACAATCTAAAATTCCGTCACAAAAGTTGATAATCTCAACTTACCGCCTTCTGCCATTGTCCCCCCAACATGGCCGGCTGACAAATAAATAAAACCTGTGAAAAGATTGAAAAATGCCAGCCATTTCTTTGCTATTTGCATACGAATACCTATTGTCCATTCACTTTCGTTCTTTTGAAAGCTTTCTATGTATAGGGTGTGTGAAAACGGAGATTGTTTGACAAATATGTGAGGAATTACATTTCCCAACTTGGGGACTCTTTCCCAATTTAAATCTTTCAAATAAATAATTTTGTTAAAAATAAAAGTGGGTATGGTATGGTATGGTAAGTGTACTTCTGTTTCCGCACTTAGACTCTGATTGGTCCTTTGTGCGTGGTGTGTTTGCTAGTTTAACCAGCCTAACTCCGTCCAGAAGCGCAGAATACTCCTGGGATCTTCACAGGCTTCGCGGAGTGACCTAGGGTGGTCGAGGATTTCTAGTCGTTGCGCTGTTACTCCCTCGCATTCCAGGATTACGTGGGCACCTGATTCCCTGTCGCTCAGGCATCCTATGCAGAGAGGGCTGTCCGTTGCTCCGATGGTGAAGAGGTGTTTGTTTAGTGGGCAGTGTCCTGTGAGTGTCCCCACTAGGACGCGTAGGTCCGATCTCGTCAGGCACAATAGGTGTTTAGTTAGTCTTAGTGTTGCAGCTGGGAGTGCTGCTCTGGATTGGCGGCACTCCTGTAGGCTTGACCATCGCTCGGTATGCGTTTCTTTGGTTCTGAGCTTTAATATAAAAATAAAAATAATAATCAACCTCGATCCAAATGAAATATAGAATACCTACGTGTGTTTGTAATCTATGGCTCAGGTAAAATTAGGTAAATGCATAATTTTCCATCCCTATTATTTGACACTAGTTTCTGACCGCAGCTTCGCACGCGTTGTTTCTATGGAAACGTTTTAAGGTTATTTCTATCCCATGGGAACTGATTTTATTTTATTATTAATGGGTTAAAAAGTAGCCTATGTTTTATTCCGGGCCTGGTACTACCTGTATGCAAAAGCCCGATCCGTTCCGTAGTTTTTGCGACAAAGAGTAACAAACATCCGTAAATACAAACTTTTGCGTTTATATTATTAGTCATCATCATCATCATCAGCCTATGTTATTCCACTGCTGGACATAGGCCTCCCTCAATGAGCGCCATAGCGCCCTGTCTTAAACTTGACACATCCAGTATCTGCCTGCAGTCCTTCGCAGGTCGTCATCCCACCTGGCCGGAGGGTTTCCTACACTACGTTTGCCGAGTCGCGGTCTCCACTCAACAACACGTTTACCTCATAATATTAGTAGGAAGTAGGATGTATGTAACCGTAACTTGAGACACCCTGTACATTTCCTACATGCGTTGTGTTTGATGCGTTGCGTCGCGTGACGAATGTGCGTCGTTTGTTGTTGAATGTTATTGTTGGGACACTTGTTACTGTTGGAATATACTTGTTGAAGTAGCATCAAGAAGAAGAAGCAGATAAAAAGGATAAACAAGTAGATTAGGTAGATATTTTGACTAGCACTGTAGGTGCGACGCAGGAGGGTGCGTGTTCGATTCCCGCTTCGGGACAGAGTGCGAGAGTTTGGATGTTTGTTATTTCTTCACGCCAAAATTACTAAACCGATCGTGCTGAAATTTTGCATAGATGTAATTCTAGACCTAGAATAACATAATTATAGGCATATATATTTTAACCCGAGAAACGCGCTTGAAGCAGCGGGCAGAAGCTAGTATAAGATAAAACTCTTCCTTAACCCAATCTTTAATACTCGAAGTTTATACAGTAGGTACATTCGCGCTGAGAGAGCTAAAGCCGAATTTACACAAGTAAAAATCTGACAATTCGTCCGACTCGGCGTCGACAAGCAAGGTTTCATATATAAGCGTGTAAAAAATCCCTACAAATATATTTCTTACAGAAAAAGGAAACTTATAACAACGTTTCTTAATAATCATAATCTTACATAGAAATGCTTTTACATTTCGCGCTCGTATTTGCACCCTCAAATCTTGCAACTATTTTTCGCCAAACGAACTTAAACTTAATTTCAAGCCACCTATGGTATAGTTTCTGTAACGGTTAAAGTTTTTATACTCTTAACTTGTGGCTTCGAAATATGAACGGTACTTCTCAGAGTATAAGGTTGTAAGTGCGAAGCTGCACGTTTTTGGGGCAAATGAAAATGACGCTACGAATTTTGAACAGTGGCTTCCAGAGAATATGGTTGTAAGTGCAACGCTGGAGTTTTTGGGGCATGAAATGTCCCTCCGGCTATTAGTCCTGGATTAGCGGAATAATCCGGGGATCGGATGACCAACGATATTTTATTAAAATGGGATTTGGTCACTTGTTAGTAAATTCATGTTTCTATTGTTTGCGGTTTGGTGTTTGAAACGTATTTATTAAATTTCTTAATCGGACTGAACCCTATTACTTCTTTGTAACAGTAAAATAAATAAACAATGCTGGACAATCCACACAGCATCATCCAGCCCCAAGGCAGAGCTTTTGTTATGGCTGATTAATACAATAGATTGCATAGATAAATGTTTTTATTATACATAGATAACAACCAGAACAGCCGGAACAAATATCTGCAGATCGTACACACAATTGTTCCAAGGCGGAAATCGAACCCTCAATCTCCTTCGTCGCAGGTGGACCTTCGCCCAACGCGCCATAGAGGTGGTCAAAATGTTTGATGCGATACTATATTCGTTTCAATAAAACGAAATAGGCCATTTTAAACAATACCTCAAAGGTAAAAATCCTGCACTTTATTAAAGTCACACCGAGCGTCTCAAATCAGCCTGTCACCGTCTCTTCCGATTTTAATCCCCTTATAAATATTCATAATTCTATTATAGTCGCCATATTGTGATACTTTGATTAAGTGTTGCCAGCCCTCTTCTGATTAATGGAGGTCGTCGGTTTAAAAGTCGGTGTCTGTTTGACGAAGTTTTTGTTGTTAAACGCCTTGTAAGATGCTACTGTCGCTTTTTAAATATAGTTACAAAGACTGTAGCAACTAATACGTAACTACTTTGAAGTTTAGTTTCTAGTTAACTGTCATTAATTTAAGTTATTGACGACCGGTGTAGCGTGGTGGGCGAACGTCCGCCAGCAATGCAGGAGGTATTGGGTTCGATGTCTGCCTTGGGGAAAAAGTTTTTACGATCTGCAAATATTTGTTCCGGCTGTTCTGGGTTTTTTCTTTACAGTATAATAAAAATATCTTGTGTGTAATGTGTTCAGTATTTCAGTAGGTATATCATGTTCCGTATATCAGTGATCCATACACATAACACAAGCTCTGCTTTACTCTGGGCTAAATGATTTATTTATTATTTGAAAAAAATATATATTTAAAGTAACAACTACTTTAAGATTATAAGATTTACTTCTCTATATTTATCAGGATATGATATTTAAAAGCGTAGCAATTAATAATTTGGAGAAAAAAACATATATTTTTTATTATAATTATGAGAATGTTAAAGATCTTCAAAAAAGTGAACAAAACCTTCAATTACTCAACAGCTTTTCAAGCGGGCATTGTTAAAACGTCGTTATCTTTATTTACAAAAATTTCGTAAACTCTTGTATCCGTATAATAATATAATAAATTAAGTAAATACATAAATTTGCAATTATTTTGCTTTATTTAAAGAAAAACTGATAATGTAGTTAATTAGCAAGGCTCGTTAAGGTAAATGACGTCAAACAGGGGTTATAAAATTGAAGGATTCCCCTCATAACGCCTTGAAAGGGGAAGCCCCGAATGTTTGATATTAATTAACTTGATTCGGTTACGTTATTAATAATTCTGTCAGTTGTCATGTCGCCTGTCATCGGTAATCGTTGTCGTTTTGTCTCGGTGTGCAACTCCCTAATTTGTTGAGCGAATTAATTTTGTTTACTATTCATTGCTTTTGTTTGTTTATGAGATCGGATTAGCATTTTTTGACAATTATTTTCGTATAATATAAAGAAACGTAGAAAGAGTGAATCAAACCTATTAATTCACTCTTTCTACGTTTTTTGATTGGATACAAGAGTTAACAAAATTTTAGTAAACAATCTTGTTACGTTGTAAAGAAATTAATAATATAATTATAATTGATAAAATTTGATTTCAACGGGACCTTCCTTTTTTATTTTTGGAATATTATTTAATTTTGTAGAGATTACCCCGAGTGCGAAGGCTTGCTAACTATTATAACTAAAACCTTATTATGTATTTTAGTGTAATTTAGTTCTATGCCTAGGCAACATACATAATTTCAATATATCTCAGTAAGCCTATTGAAATAAAAATACACTGACGAAATATCTAATATCCCTAATATTATTATTCATGTAAACAAATTGGAAAATGCTAATACAAACTAGGAATTTGTATTAAGACATCAAACTTCGATAATCAAAGCGAAACTCCCAGTTGTATTCGAGGCGGGAAATCTTGCGCGGACTGAGAGACTTGATTAAGTATAGACAAGACGTGATGCTTTAATTCAAATTCAATTTTTTTGTGTTCCTTGAGGCTTACAAAATAAGGACTTAGACAACTCAAAATTTATACTATGTATATGTTATTATCAAATAATATTGTTTTGCTGTTAACTTCTATTTTTTGTCCACTAGTGGAAGAGAAAAATAAACCACTACTTCATTCATATATCACTTAAGTGTATAAATACATATTTGTTTTGTAATACTGTACGTATAGTTTACTATTTTAGTAATTGTTATTTCTACTTATCTCTATCATTATTATTATATATAAGTCTAAAAGATTAGGTACATAATATTACTAAATTATCAACTTATGTACAAAAAATAAGTCGTTTTTATTATCTGTTAAAGTGCCACGGTCTATATTTTTACTTCATGTTTATCCAAAGGTTGCCTGGAAGAGATCGCTCTCAGAGATAAGGCCGCCCTTTATACTTCCTCTATACTTAGTATATATTTCTGTATTTTTCCATTCTGTGTGGTATAATAAAGTTTCTATCTATCCATATTTATTGTGATTTCATGCATACAGATAGTTTCTTAGGTGTAATATCTTAGTGGGTAGGTACACAATGCATAAAAACCCTGTCAGGGCACAACAATTTTTGGGTTCTCTTTTGTTAGATATACGATATATAAAGATGGTTTTGTCTCAAGACTCAAACTCCAAACGCGTCTGTTCCAAAACTTCTTAACTCTTCGGAAATCTTCATCTACGGATTTACTTAACATATGTACTGAGCGCGGGGGTCGGGTGTAGGCCATAAATAATAATACCGCACCAGACTCTAGATAAATCGACGTATGCTAATATGTTGCCAAATTATTTATCGAGGGGAGCCTTATCGAAGTAGACTCTATCGGTAACGGATCCAAGGGTTTTATTTGAAGACTGAAAATATAGAATGGAATAGGTTATTTATATATAGAAGTATACATATTTAAGCCAATATTGCATTTATATTATTATTATTTCAAAAAATCAAAACCTATACGAGTTTTGACCGATAATAGTTCAAAAAATAGTTAAATTAGTTTAGTTATTTTAGTTGCTATGTAAATATAGTATAGATAGAGACGTGTTTGATTTTCAAATTGAAAAACGCATTATTTTCAATTCCTATTTTTTTATTTTTGCATTATGTACTATTATTATTGATGTTTGCTCTATTTCCAAAATATGTAACTTTTGTACGCCTAATGGCAGATCACAGTGCTCTTAATTTTAAGTCTGAACATCCCTGTAATACCTGTGTATCACAAATAAATAAATTGACTATGAACTTAATCTTGCTAAAACTGATATTTTAATTGTTTATGATTGAGTAAGTGCATTTTTTATTTAAATTTTTTATGAGATGATAGTGTGAGTGATGAGAAATAAATCTTGATAATGTCTATGTCTGAATTATAAATTTTCTTCTAAGATAATGTTTTGTAAGTCGAACGGGCTTGTACGTCTTTTTACGTCTCATATAATGTCGTCATGTATAATTAAATTCTTTATATTTTAATACGAAATATCCTCTTCTTACCCATTCTACCTTCAAATACAAAATCACAGTCATAAAAACACTGAAAGCGCATATACGTCATTATGCCAGACAGCAAGAGTAATGTTGCGCACCCCGTGGCCTGATAAAGCGAGTCTAAGCCAATACTTGTGCAACTGAGCTTTATTGGACTTAGTTGTTACTTAGTTTATTTCTTTGTTTCTTGCTTAGCTAAACGCTATTCGAGATAAACGTGCTAAAGGAATCGAATTAATATAAATTAATAATCTGACGATTCAATCGACTTTGCGTGGATGAAAGTGGGAGATTTCATAGTAAATACATAATGATGGACAATTTACATAGTATTATTTTAATTATCAGCCCCTAGCTAAGCAGAGCTTGTGTTATGGGTACCAGATAACTAATATACGTAATATAGAGAATATTTTTTTATAGAAAATAATCAGACCACCCGAACCAAATATCTGCAGATCTTACAAACATTTGTCCCGGCGCGGGAATCGAACCCGCAACCTCCTGTGTCGGAGGCGGACCTATGCCCACCGCGCCACATAGGTCGTCAAAATTAACGGAGTAATAAAAATATAATATATATTAATATACATATAATAATATAGCATACATATAATAATCTGAATCAAAAGTACCTTACCCATATGATATATTAAGAAAAGTGCCTTTCACAAGCCAACATCCACCATCCCCATAACTTACTAACCGGAGTTAAACGGTCTGTTAACAATGCCCCATTACAGTTATGAGCAGTTTTAATCAAAGGTTATTTGCATAGAGACTTATTCCGACACATTTAGCCCGGGTTTAAGTTACGGGACTTTTTGAACGGGAACGAATTTTCTTGGGATGCTTGCAGTTTTATGTTTTAAGGCAATTAGTTTTGAATTAAACTTTTGAAACTACATATCATGGTAAACACTAAAGTTATTCCGTGATCATGGTTGTTAATACTAAAGTTATTCCGCGCATGAAGCTGTGCCGAAATATTGGATAACTCAAAAATCTAATCATGGTAAATCATTATTCATTATACACACACACATATCCCGTTTTAAATGACTTTAGTATTTTTTAATAGCTACGAATAATATAGAGCTATGCTCGGGGTCTTTCTGAAGGATAGGATTCGTAACGAAATCATCCGACAAAGAACCAAAGCTATCGACATAGCTCAAATTAGCAAGCTGAAGTGGCAGTGGGCCGGCCATATCTCGCGACGAACCGAGAACCGCTGGGGTAAACGCGTTCTTGAGTAGAGACCGTGACTCGACCAACGTAGTGTAGGACCAGGTGGGGTGATGACCTGCGAAAGACTGCAGGTAGATGCTGGTTACGGCAAGCTGAAGACAGGGCGCTATGTCGCTCATTATAGGAGGCCTATGTGGCCTATTCAACAGTGGACTATTATAGGTTGATGATGACTATTATGAATGATGATGATGATGTTTGGTATAGGCTTTACCTGAACTCAAATATAACAAAACCACCCATGGAATCGTTTTTAACCGACTTAACACTTTGAGTGCTGAAAACGCACGGTATGAGTTTTCTACAAGTGAGTAATATCCGTAAATCCACACTAGCGCAGCGGCTGAGAAAATACAGTTCTTTGTGACTCAGCAGAGCTGTAATATTTTTCGAACGAAACGCATGTGCGGCGCAACACAACCGCTGTGTAGAGCGGCAGCACGAATTTTTTAGGTAAAAAAAGATCGCAGTCGTCGAAAAAAAACCGCAGTCAAAGTGTTAATAAAACATAAAAAAATGAAGTCGAACTGAGAACCAAGAGGGGTTCTCAGTTCGACTTCATTTTTTTATGTTTTTCACCTCAGAACTATCGATTGGGTGAACCAATTTTGATCATTATTTTAATTTGACAGCTGGTTGGTTCTTCCCGTATTGTTCAATGTCCATTATTATTATATTAGCCTATATATTAGCGCGGAGTGTCCCACTGCAGAGCAAAGGCCTCCCTCCCCTTCTTCCACTCATCTCGGTCCTTCAGTAATTTCCATATAAGACTTGAATTTGCATTCGATATGTGCGCGACAAATAACTCAATATCATCATCAGCCTATATCAGTCCACTGCTGGACATAGGCCTCCCCCGATGAGCGCCATTGCGCCCTGTCTTCAGCTTGCCGCATCCAGCATTTACCTGCAGTCTTTCGCAAGTCGTCATCCCACCTGGTCGGAGGGCGTCCTACACTACGTTTACCGAGTCGTGGTCTCCACTCAAGAACACGTTTGCCCCAGCGGCCGTCGGTTCTTCGCGAAATATGGCCGGCCCACTGCCACTTCAGCTTGCTAATTCTTTGAGCTATGTCGATAACCTTGGTTCTCTGTCGGATGTATTCGTTGCGAATCCTATCCTTCAGAGAAACCCCGAGCATAGCTCTTTCCATAGCTCGCTGAGCGAACTCAATATCACGCCAACTGATTTCTTAAAACTATGTTCAATACACTAAAGTCATTTAAAACGGGATATTTACCATGATTTGATTTTTGAGTTTTCCAATATTTCGGCATAGTTTCATGCGCCATCATCACGGAATAACTTGGAATAACTTAACTCATGGTAAATATCCCGTTTTAAATGACTTTAGTGTTAATAACCATGATAGTTTCTTACTATGTTCAATACAAATCTATTGCAAGCCTAGAGACAATACAAAGTTTCGCATAGGTAAGTTCGGATGTAAAGGTAAAGGTCACATTAGGTTCGTGTGCTTGCAGGCCGGCCCTTTATGATTCATGGGGTCTTCTTAAAGGCAGGCATTGTTGTAGCTTGTTGTATGATTTAAGGACTTATCTATGTCAATAGTGTGGTGTGGCTATTATGTTTCAGATGTAGCTAAATAAATATTGATATATCTTGTAGGTATTGTACGGTTTTTAGTTTCTAGTTTTCACAGTTTACCAATTATTAATATTAATAACTATAATTAGGTATATCATATTGTGCACCCGAGGATGACGCGCTATGTGTAGCCCTCGCCTTTAGATTAACTTTCTCAAAGGGCCTCTGTGCTGTTGGCTTCGGCCCCACGCGATCCTTCCAAAGGACCGGGTCGCTTTATGGCCCGAGATCATGGTAATTAGGTATATTAATTGAATATTAAAACTAAAAAAATATTCAAACATTGTCAAACATATACTTTGTAACTACATAGTATATTAACCAAGTATCAGATTATATATTCTAGACGATAAAAAAGCTTGGAATGAGTTTTGTTCCAACTCAACTACAACCTAACAAGGTAAAAGTTTCTTGTTCGCTTCTTTACTTTACATTAAAAGGATTGAAGTGAACAAAAAAAACAAAGTGATCATTTATTTCTTAGTTTTACTTAGTTAATTTGAATTTTGTTACGTGTCCAAGAGTCCTGGGTCTAAAGGAAATAAAGCGCTTTGATTTCAGTTCCTGGCGAACAAATTTAACTCGTTTGCGCCTCTAAACAATAGGCCATCTAATTATATCAGTTATCTAGTAACTATATAGTTCTAGTAACAGAAGCTCTGCTTAGTTTTATAAGACATAGGCCTTCTCTAAATGAGCGCAATGGCATGGCCCTTTGTAATTATTGTTAGTATCAATGGTTGGTACTATTACTCTTAATAAATCTTGTCAAGATTAAAATTATTTTTTTCTATATTATTTATTATTTTGAGCCATTATTGTAATAATTTTTCCTTTATGCTTACAAAATATTTTCGAGCATTAATTCAAGCATTCGAGCATTTTTATTCAAGAAAGTGGCACATCCACTCCTCTAAGCAACCTAAAAGCCTGTCCAAAGAATCCCCAAAGCCCAGAACACATTCAAAAAATCCCCAACGTATAACCTCCTCGTTAGCAACTCCTTTACGACCTCCTTAATGACATTCTGACCCCGTTTTAATGACATCTGACGCGGTTAATGACATCAAATGATCGCCGGGAGCTTTTCTTAACAACTTTGTACTTTGCGAGATCTTGAGAGATTTTGTACTGTGTTAATGGTATTAACAAATTATTGTATGCTTGCGGTTAGTTACTGTAGGTGTAAAATGTTTCTAAATGGTAGATGAAAGGTTTTTTAGTACCGCATTCATGATTATTAATAATAATTAAATAATGATGGACAATTCACACAGCATCATCTAGCCCCAAGCTAAGCAGATTTGTGTATAAGTAATAGCTGACTGATATACTTAATACATTACATAGATAGATATTTTTAGTATACAAAGAGAACACCCGGAACAAATATCTGCAGTTCGTAGTTCGTATACACAATTGTCCCGAAGCGGGAATCAAACCCGCAACCTCCTGCGTGGACTTTCGCCCACTATGCCACGGAGTTCGTCAATGTGCATTACTCTCAATAACGCATCCACTGTCCAGGCTCTGCGTTGCGGCATGCAAGAGTGTGCTGCTGAACTTGGCATCCGTAGGCCATAATGTAATCAATGACAAGTCGTGGTATACAGGGTGCAACGTTACATGTGTACTAATGCGAAAGGGGGTGATTCTGGACAACTTGTAAATCGTTACTTAAAAGTTTATTTAAATTTTTTTTTTAAATTTTTGAATTCAGAGTATTTTAATTTTTGTGTTTAATTTTGTTCCTATTCGTCTAAAAATACTTGAGATAACAACAAGCAATTTATTATCTATCATTATTAATTGTATAAAATATTTTCACATACGTTTATTGCTTGTTTTTGAGCAATACCAGTGTTTTGACATAAAATTATTGCAAATAATTCTATGAAACTAAAAAAGTCAGCAAAGCCCCGTTCACACATCTCCAAAACGTCCCAACCCCGCATTAACATAACGTCCGGGCACGTAATAAAACAATAATTAAATCGCAAGGGGCGGAAAAAATCCAATTTGCCCTCACACGGTCTAGTGTGTCAGCGGCTTTATTATGGTGACGTCAGATTATCTTTCACTTTATGGAGTCTATGGAAAAGTCTTAAAACTCTTTAGAAGGATTTATTGTTACAGAAAAAAATATACAGACGAATAAATAATTGAGAACCTCCCCCTATTTTGGAGTCGGGTATTTAATTATTCAAGTAGCTAACATAAAAATCAGGTATTGAATTTAATAATTTGCTTGTACTTAGAATATATTTTTGTGTACGTTTAGGCATTAAATTATAAATTCATCATCATCAGCCTATAGCAGTCCACTGCTGCACATAGGCCTCCCCTAATGAGCGCCATAGCGCCCGGTCTTCAGCTTGCCGCATCCAGCATCTACCTGCAGTCTTTCGCAGGTCGTTATCCCACCTGGTTGGAGGGCGTCCTACACTACGTTTTCTGAGTCGTGGTCTCCACTCAAGATCACGTTTGCCCCAGCGGCCGTCGGTTCTTCGCGAGATAACAAACTTCAATCATTCGCGAAAAAGCCATTTCATCACAGGACCTTTTTCGGAACAATTTTCACACCAACTGTACATGCACAACAAAGAACATACAATATAATAGAAGTACCGATATCCAAGTTATTTGATAAGATCCCTTCACTAGATCACAATGCAATTCTTTTCTTTATTAACTCTTGAGATTCAGAGAAATGAACTCTAATTTAATGTGAATAAAGCTTGAAAGCTCCTTGGTATTATCAACTCAGAGAAATGAGCTCTAATTTAAAGTGAATAAAGCTTGAAATCTGTGATAGGTTGATTCTGCCCTTTCGTAACTCTATGCATAAATGCTTTTGTTAAAATAAATCTTAACTTGCATTGTAATAAGGCCTATTTTAGTATGTAGCATTGGTGTCTGTGCTATGAAATGCGCATTGATATATTTTAAAAAAGATGAAGACTTTCATGACAATTCAAAAAATAAATACATAACGTATTTATAAGGAAAAATATGAAATACGATTGAATTAAAAATCATGCTGATTGGTGATGAAGTTTATGATATAATTTACATACAAAAGATATCAACGAGCTCGTTGTACCAGTAAATTTGACAAAATATCATATTATAATATCAAATTGTAGTATGGACCTACGAGTGTATAATCGGATAGATTTTTTTTTTAACTTCTGGAGGTCCAAGTTTCTATGTTCGACTGTTTATTTTTTATGGATGTTCGCATATTCCTTTGTCAATTTATGGACCAATTTAATTATTGTACCATTATATAGATAGAAAATGATCATAATAATGGTTCCATAAAAAATGCCAGGGATTATATTTGACCCGCGAAACTAAAAAAAAAAACAGTAAAAATTCATACATATGAAGTGTTTTTTTTAAACAATCTAATTGTTAAATCGTATTATAAATAGAATTGTTAGTTTGGTAAATATCCTGTTATAAATTACTTTTGTGTTAATAACCATGATAGTTTCAAAAGTTTTAACACTGCTGAAATCACACGGTATGTGTTTTCTACAAGTGACTAATATGCGTAAATCCACACTAGCGCAGCGGCTGAGAAAATACAGATCTTTTTGACTCAGCACAGATGTAATATTTTTCGAACGAAACGCATGTGCGGCGCAACACAACCGCTGTATAGAGCGGCAGCACGAATTTTTTAGGTTAAAAAAAAGATCGCAGTCGTCGAAAAAAAATCGCAGTCAAAGTTTTAATCTAATCGTGATCAATATAAATAAATAGAAAGACGGGGAAATAAAAAGCGACGTCTAAGTTATCGTCATTCTGTGCGGTTTAACAGTTATTTCGTCCAGGGTGGGCTAGTTTATTCAAAAGTATTTTATTTACGCCCATGGGTCACTCAGACCCCATCGCCGCATCAAAACAGACCCATAAAGATCATACCCATTTATTATTTATCAATTGTATAAATTATTGAAGTAGGGTCTGGCTGACCGCGGGTTTTACGACCAATATCGCGAATAGGGCCCAATTCAGCTAACCAATCGCTTTGATATGACAATGGTATCGCGTATTATATAGGTGATCAAGCCTTTTCAAAACACATACACAGGTATTTCGCATTAATATTTTTGATGTGTATAATGTTATATTGCGGAGATGGCGGGATGAGCTCGACCTATACAACAAATAGTGGGCTATCCTTGCCGCTTTTCTTCCACTAGTGGACAAAAAATTGAATGAACAGTAAAATATTTTTATTTGATAATAATTTAATGTATAAAATATGACTTAGTGCTTATTGTGTAAGCCTACAGAATAAATGATTTTGACTTTTGAGGACCGAGATGAGTGGAAGAATGGGAGGGAGGCCTTTGCTCTGCAGTGGCACACTCCGGGCTAATAACGTTGACACGCGTCCCTCCGTCTATAGTTTCAGTGGGCGAAGCCGCGGGCGAAGTAATACATAAATAAAATCACACACTCCATAAAAAAAATTCTGAAAAAAAACCTAAAGCCAAATTTTGGACCACCTTTTATGATGTCAGTTAAAGCTCAATAAAAATCAACGAAACATCAGTTCAGTCGATTTTTGTTATTACTTTTTCATGGTTTTCAGATGTTTGCTTAATTATTTTTCGAACAACTTTTATAGGGCCAGATATCTTCTCATAGAAAGTTAAATAGACAGACAAACAAACCGTGAGATAGTAAGTCTGCATGCTTTAGTATGCCTACATTTAATGTAATGTGACCCCCATAGCCCATACCGGCTTGTTCAAAGCCTGACTATAGTTCGTATGTTATAAATAACCTTGGAGTATGGAAACACATTGTTATGCCTAGCTAGCTTGTCTATCTAGCATGTTATAAAGTCTAGATAGAAACACTTTATTATACCACACAAACAGAAATAAACAGAAGAAGAATAAAGGGCGGCCTTATCGCGGAGTTTACTACAAGCCTTGTTTCTTTTCAGGTAATTAAGATAAGAGAAGCTTCTCAAAAGATTAATAAATCACTACCTATTGAGAGCTTAATATCAATTGTTTGTAATTCGGTACGTACGTAGATCTTTTACTTCATTGGTTGAAAGCTCCGCTCGCATTCGTATTTAATTCGTGAAACTGCAAAAGTTTTTCATTTGTTTTATTCAAAAACCAGCGTTTTTCCGCGCCACGTGTGGTTCAGCACAGAGCTGAGTTTGACCGTTTGGCCAGCAGACTAGCACGGTAGCTATTTATCTTTCAAAATATGTGCAGTTGGCTGCTTAGTTTCTCCGTAGGTTAATAGTACCCGTGTTTGACTCATGCTCTGCCAATATTTATATCAGTAGATACTATACATATGTAAGTACATATAGTATTTACTGATGTACTGTAAAGTATGAGGTTTCATACATAGAATAAGATAATATTATTTTGTGTAACCTGTCTATGGTCAAATAAATGTATCTTTATCTGTTATCAAATTAGCGCCAAAAATAGCAAATATTATCATATATCATTGGCACATTCACGTACAGGTATCTGTGTAGTACATATTAATTGCCTTACATGTCAGATGGTGTCAGATGTGTCAAACCCAGGTCTATCCAAGGTATAAACATATTCGTATCATTCGATGATATCATCCCTTCAAATGCAGCCTCAATCTGCTCTAAATTGAAAGTCCCACAACGACCTCCGAGATCTTCCTAATCCTTGAAATAGTAGAGTAGTACATTCATAGTCAATTGCTTTCGATAGGGGGTGGTGCAAGGGAAAAAACTGAGACTGCATTATTTTCTTTACATAGCTATAAGTTAACTTATCAACCACTTCTAAAATTTATTTGTGTCTTTGTTATTTAAACATAATATAATTACATTATTTTTAAATACTAAAACTTCGAATCCTTTAGTTTAAACAGTGTTTTTTTTAAGTTTTGTGGGACATCTACTCGTATTAAATCAATAATATATCAAACATTTTCGATTCGAAGACTTCAACCAAATTTCACTTTAGAAATTACCCCGAGTGCAAGGGCTTATGCACTATATAACAAAAACCTTATAATTATTAATTACTCGGGAATACATTATTAGCAGGTACTATCTGCAAATATAAGTTTTGACCCAAGGCGTCCGTCGACAGACGCCGACCGACACATCGGTGCCTATTTATTAGTCTGACGAAGGCACCCCGCTCGATCGTGTCACTCAGACCACACCCCAAACCTATTGTCCTAACCCACAATCGCATTCTATGCATCAGATAGGACCAAGAGTCAGTTATGTCTCATAAAGTGACCCCTAACCTGCCCATATACTGGATCCACTGCCCATTCGGACATTTCTGGACAATTCGGGACATTTTCGGACATTAAATGGAAAACGATAGAAATGTTTATGTTATTGTAAGGGGTCTTTGATAGTTCGCTCTTTGTTTTAGGGTTTTGTATAATTTTATTGACTTCTGATAAGAGGGGATTGGAGGGAGAAGGGGGGGGGGGGGGAGTATTAAAGGGTCATTGTCGTTTTGATGTTTTTTTTACATTATTTTGGAAAATACCTACCAACATAAAATGCCATAATCTACTCCCTGAGACCGTTAATTCTGATGTATTCGTGAGTATATCTATCATTCATATTTTGGCTGCCCTTTAGCAGTATTTTTAGTGGTTTTTTTGAGTTTTCCAATATTTCTGCACAGTTTCATGCGGATCAAAGAATAACTAAAGGCACTACGTAAAAACAATATCCTGAAAATTACTTTAGTGAGAAACAAAGGTGGTTTGCCATAGTGTTGGCTCTGTTGTGGAGTATGCAGGAAACAGGAGAATATTTATCGAAATAATTTAGGATCATATTTAATTTTTAACTTCCTAGGTAAGTAAGTAAATTGTCACCCAGTAATAAAAATCTATTTACTTATAAAATTACCCAACTGCGCGAAAGTATAAAAACTGGCGAAGATAGAGGAACGATAACTCTATAAGGTCTAATACCCCCGCTCTAATAGACCCCTGGCTGCGTTTCTCGGAGGAAATTCCGCGGTAAAGTGATCCAAATTGAACACCCTATATGTCTTGAGGTACGTAGGCAAGTCGTTTGATGATTCCGCTACGTTATCTATGTATCAGTGGTGACATTATGTTTCCAGTGTTTTGCTGATTGCTTAAGACTAGTAAACCATAATAGATAAACTTTGAGTAACTTTTTGTTACCTTTACTTAAGTACGTAAAATTTTCTACGTCAACCCGACGACTGTTCTACAACAGCAAAGGGTTGACGTAGATTTTTTTTGTTAATAACATTTTTTACATGCCATCATAAAAAAAATCGAGAGGTCTAGACTACTTGCAGGCCGTCAATCATCCCGTTTGTACCTTACTTACCCATATCCAGACATCGAAATTTTCATTAAGGTAGATTACCGGATAATCTACCTTAATGAAAATTTCGATGTCTGGTTCTATAAATTACTGTTGAGTAACCTTTTTGGGAAAACATATTATATTTACTAAGATTGCAGTTTTAGAAGCTCACATACATACACCCGCTATCGTAAGACCCATAATTTTATGTAACATCTTAGATAATGAAGAAAATGGTTTACAGTTTGGGGCACAATAATTATCTAGTTTTATTCAAAAAAATTCAACTCAATTTCAATTTTTGGATTCGCAACGAATACATCCGACAGAGAACCAAAGTTATCGACATAGCTCTGAGAATTAGCAAGCTGAAGTAGCAGTGGGCCGGCCATATCTCGCGAAGGACCGACGGCCGCTGGGGCAAACGTGTTCTTGAGCGGAGACAACGACTCGGTAAACGTAGTATACCGCCCTCCAACCAGGTGACGACGACCTGCGAAAGACTACAGGTAGATGCTGGATGCGTCAAGCCGAAGACAGGGCGCTATGGCGCTCATTGGGGGGAGGCCTATGTCCAGCAATGGACTATTATAGGCTGATGATGATGATGATGATGATGATGATTCAAAAAAATTGAATCTCGCGTCAACATGAAGCTTTTATTACACTTTATTACACACAACCAATAATAGGTACTTGTACTACTTACTACCAATGGTAAGTAAATAGGTACAAACCAAACTTACATTGCCCACCGTTATGTACGAGTATATTTAAAAATCAAGCAATTGTCAACTAAAGAGTTAAGTAACTTTAAGTTCACACGACTATACGATCTTAAGTTAACTCACTCTTGACCAAAATCTGAAGATAATGTTAAAAAGCGTGTTTATGAGGCTCCGCGCCACGGGACCTGTCAATCAACCGGCTATTTTATTGAAATAAGTGACTTCACTTTTCAGTTTTTTGAGTCCTCTCTGGAGTTTTCTGTATTGATCGCTTTAATGTGCTACTTAACCAAACGCTTTGTTTTTTCCTTGAATAAAACATTCGAGATTTAAGCTTCGAGTGTATATTTCTATGTGGCCATGCCATGTCAGTCTTTTGCTGTTTTATTTTTTGATTTTTTTCCCCTTTGATTTATGAAGCGTATTTACCAACAAAGTATGGGTACTGGGACAATATTATATTTATACTAGCTGCGCCCCGCGGCTTCGCCAGCGTTGAAATCTATATGTCAAATGGTTTATAAACATTCCTCTTGAATCACACTATCTATTTTTAAAAAATCTGAATCAAAATCCGTTGCACAGTTTAAAAGATCTAAGCATATATGTACGTACATTGGGACAGACACACAGCGGGAAGCGACTTTGTTTTATACTATGTAGGGAATAATAATAATCATTTATTTCGTAACTTTCATGAAATACACGTCACATTAGTTTCGGCTACAGATACGTAGCCATTTTATACTTACAAGTAAAGTAAATTAACAATATTGTTGTGTAAATTATACATTATTAAAATAGAAATAAAAAAAAATATATATATATATACTATATAGAATAACTGTGTATATATCTTAAAAACTACGCAACGGATTTTGATGCGGGTTTTTTTATAGATAGTGTGATTCTAGAGGAAGGGTTATAAACTATTTTAAACATAGATTTCCACGAGGGCGAAGCTGCAAGGCGCAGCTAGTTTTGTAATATGTTTAACAAAAGAGCAAAATCAAATTAGGGTAAAACCACCTAAACCGCTCCGCTCCAATAATAAAGCATAGGAACTAGATAGGGACAGGGTGGTGTAAATAAATAATTGTAATTCCTAATAAAACTACCCTCACTGACCGTAGCAGTAACCCACACGCGGTGAACTACTTAGGTACCTACGACTGTTTTGAGTAGTTTTGGGACGGAAGTGTTTTGATACTTGTTGACCTCCAGCTCCGGGGTCTAGAGTCTAGACACAGAATACATGATCTAGAGTCTAGATCATGTCTTTTTTACCGCGAACTACTGATCTGCAGCTTTGTCTAGAATCTATACAAAACAGTAGTTCTTACACTACAAATAAAGAAAAAATCACCAAACATGTAATTAAATTACACACCCAACAATTAAATATCGACAAAATACGATTTGTGTTGTCATTCTTATCTTATTAGATAAGCCAATTATGAGTTGCGATAAATAGAAATACCAACCACATAACAAAAAAAAAGTCAAATAGAAATGCGTGTCAATTAAATACTTTAAAATTACTAAGGCATAAATATGTAGACTAGGTGAAATATGTAAGTAAGCTTAGATCTCAAAGTATCAAGACCGTTACCTATCAAAAGATAGAGCCGTCAGTCCAGATGCACCGTAATGACCGGACACTTTACATAATTTGGCGATCGGCTGACCCCGGCCATTCGGACGAATGTTCGGTTATTGTATCATTTCCCCGCCTGACCCTATACAAACTTATTGGAAGGTGGGATAAATGGGATTCTTTGATCCGCTATTTTAATAAAATGATAAATAGAAATGCAATTTTCAGTGATGGAGAGAGGAGATATGCCTCCCTTAAAATATTTTTAATCGGGAATTTCATCTGAACGGAAATAAATAAAATACTTTGTGTCTAAGAACAAAAAAATCAATGAGAGTCATAAACTATATTTAAAAGTAATGTCTTTTATATACTTAGTGAAATAAATAAATATGTAATCTTACACTTAGGTACACCTCGAAAGGATAGACAGTAGAAGAAAATCATGTGAGTCTGCTTGAATTGTTTGATGTTTCCAAAACCTCTCGAGTTAATCCAATATGCCATTTTAGGAAATGGAGCGAAAATTTTCAAATTTCCCAAAACAACTACTCAGCAACTTATCAAAGTAAACATCCGCGAGAGATGAGCCGATATTATGCAGATCGCATTATTATTCATGCTGTTTTTGCAAAGGGGGCCAGAATGAACTACCTTACCCTAATCTTAGACTACGAAACAGTGTCATTGCTTCCGAATAAGCTTGACAACTTCGTAATGCGGCTAATCAAGTATTACACATTCAATTTTGAACCTTAGTCACATCTCATAGAGACTGTCTGAAATTTGTAATATTGAAATCCAATATGGCGGATATTTTTGTTTCTAATAACGCTATAGGTGGCGCTAGCGGCAATGCAAATCCGATAATCTAATCTCATGAAAAATTGGTTTCGAGAAAATCAGTTCGGAAAAATATTTGTAAGTTATTCTGAGATTATAATAATAAGATTAAGGTGGGAGTCTTATTATTTCTTAATGTTTCTTTGATGTGAGGGGATTTTTTGGTTCGCTTTTTTGGGAAACGACGAGCGGATATTAATTTTTTTACGCCATCTTGGAAATTATTGAATAATGTTACGAAAGATTCAAGAAAATTACGTTCCGTAGAATCTAAGAATGATAACGTGAAATAAAGAAGTAGAAATACAGCTCTAATTCAATGTTGACGACCTCTGTGGTGCATCGGGCGAAAGTCCACCTGCGACGCGGGTGGTATCGGATTCGATTCTTGCCGCGGGACTATTTATTGTACGATCTGCAGACTGACTGTACCTACTGTTCTGTCCGGTCAGATATTTTGTCCAATTTTTTTTTATGTAAAATAAAGTAGTAAGTACTTAAATAAGAAACCTTTAACTTGTTAGTAGGTATAAACATTAGAGATACCTCTTGGAAATTTAATAGAGGGAGGTAAGCAGACAACTCAATTCCTAGCTCAAATACTATCAAACAATCAAAATCGATTGATTAATGTGCGTTGCAATATTAATTCGATTAATATAATTTACAGCGCATTTGAATCGCATAGGACCGCAAAGGTCGTGGGTTCGAGACTCGGGGTCATGGGAAGGGAATGGAATCGGAATAAGTCCTACATAGGTTTATATTTACTTACATGTAATAAACCTACAAGTATTAGTTTGTTTAACAACAATAAATTTGAGGCACACATTTTTTTGTATTATATTTATTTATTAATGATTAAATTATTCTTATTACAGAGAAACTTACACATAAATATTTTCTTGGATCCACATAAAAGATACATGTATCGCCATCTGTTGACGTAGTTTTGTACTACACACGCTAAAATAGTTCTCGAAGCAGCGCATAGGTGGCGTTAACAGTTGCTTATAAGAATTAGTTTTAAAACGAAATAGAATTGTTATTTTGGATTTACTATAAACTGTGTATGTATAATTGTATTAATAATTATAAATCGCTTGTTTCAGATACTATCCTCAAGAGAACTGGTAAATTTAATTTATTTTATTAGTTACATTGTAGTTTAAAGACGTGTGAAACATAAAAAGGGTATAAACGTTATTTTGAAGTTATTTATTCAGTCATACAAAATTAGGTACCTACACAATTTATGTTATTCAATATCTAAGTAATTTTATATTTTGGAATTTCTTGCTATAGCCTGCAGTTACCTCAATAAGTTCTAATTTGTTTATATTATTTGATCATAACTTTTTTTTGTTATCAAAGTAATTTATTAAATCTAATTTATATTAAGAAAATAAGTTTACTCATAAAGTATTATTAAAGTAACAATAATTAAAATTATAATAATATCATTGAAAATATATAGATTGATAGGTATTGTAGATTATGTAACTATGTAAAAATTTAATATAGGTAAGCTTATTTTATTTTGAGAAAACAAAGCAATCTTTACAAAAACACTCCAAAGATCCAATTTCTGTGATTGTCTCAAAAACAAAAGAACGTCTTGGTCGGTTAGGCGCCACCCTCCCGTGCCTAATGAAGAACACCTTACGAATTAAAAGGGTAAATTTTTAAGGGTTATTTTATTAAATGGCCTCCTCTAATTGTCCGTGTAATTTTGGATGCTAATTTTGACTCTTTGTTTTGCTAAATACTTACTTTGAGATCACATTAAAAGGCCTACTTTTACGAAATATTTAAAGAGAATCAGATAGTTGTGTTCAGGTAAAAATTAAGCAAAGTCAAGAGATAATTTGAACGACCTCTGTGGCGTAGCGTGCGAAGGTCCGCCTGACGCAGGAGTTTGCGGGTTCGATTCCCGCTTCGGGACAAATTTCTGTACGATATACAGATATTCGTAATTCGTACCGTATGATTTCTATGTATAATGAATAAATATACCTTTATCTATGCATGTAGTATTATTTTTTGGTATAACGGTTATCTCGTAGACATAACACAAAGTCTGATTAGTTTAGTGCTGATGCTTAATTGCCCAGCATTATTTATTTAATTGGTTTAGTGTTCATTTATTGTTTTACCTCACTCGATTAAATAATAAAATAAAATAAGTTTTAAAGTTTTCTCTATTCACTAATACTACAGCTATGTGGCCCCACTTAGAGTGGTGAAAGCCTCCCCCAGGCGGGAATCGAACCCGCAACCTCCTGCGTCGCAGGCGGACCTTCGCCCACTACGCCACAGAGGTCGTCCTTATGGATAATTAGAACCAATCTAACGAAACCCTTGTTCCAACTTAGTTTCAGAAACACAACGTTCTAAGAAAATCGACCAGACACAATCTTATTAACCCTCAACACAATTAGATAGCTCAATGAATTTGTGATTCAAATCCACCCCCGCATCGACAGGGTTAATAGTGGTGACAGACAGACGGACGGATTGTCGGGAAGATTTATGTATAGGGGAATAATAATAGACTACTAGTAACTAATGCTATTCACGTAAAACCTCTAGCTTTGAATTTCTCATTCGAAATATAATTTTAGTGTTCTTTTAACTTCGGACTTTCAAGTTCAGATATTTTTAAAACGAGGAGAATCGCGCCAAGTATTTATAATTTTCATATACCATATATCATCATCAGCCTATATTAGTCCACTGGTGGACATAGGCCTCCACCAATGAACGCACATGACAGACGCACGAGACAGGGCGCTATGGCACTCATTGGGGGAGGCCTATGTCCAGCAGTGGACTGCTATAGGCTGATGATGATGATGATGAGAATCAAAGATTAGAATATAACACTTTTGTAGCAAACCTTCATCGTGGTTTTATTTAGCCCCACAAAACCAACATATTAAAAAATTCAAAGCCAACCTTGCCAACCCTAATCCACTCTTCAAACGGAGATCATCTTTTGGCGGCGAAACTTCACAAGACTTAGGGCTGCCGCGTGAATTTTAACACTTTTAACACCGTTTCGCAAAGTTGAGCTTGTTTTTATTTTTATACGAAGATTATCTTCATCATTATCTTCATCTTGATGTATATTTGAAGGTAGTTTAGTTTGTATAATAGTCAGTTATTGTGGGAAAGTAAACATGATAAAAGTCTTCAGCAGAATAATAATAATTTGATTGTTTTGGAAGAGCTGAAAATTGAGTTCGTTTAAATTTTACATCGTTTTTAGGACTTACGAAATAAATACTGATCTCTTGAGAATACATTTTTTATAGCACCACTTCAGGATCATTTTCGATGCATTAGCGAAAAAATTTTATAAATCGGTTATTTATTGCCGAAAAAATCAACAAACATACATACAATCAAACTTAAAATAATATAATAATAATAATAATGCTGGACAATTCACACAGCATTATCTAGCCCCATGGTAAGCAGAGCTTGTGTTATGGGTACTAGCTAACTGATATACATAATACAATACATTACATAGATAGATATTTTTTATTATACATAGAAAACGACCAGAACACCCGGAACAAATATCTGCAGATCGTACACACAATTGTTCCGAGGCGGGAATCGAACCCGCAACCTCCTGCGTCGCAGGTGGACCTTCGCCCACCGCGCCACATCGGTCGTCTCAAACAACAACCTTTTATCGAAGTTGGTTAAAAATGGGTACCTTTACTTTAATCAAATACGGTGAGAAATGATTGTAAACAAATGACCTATAATTATACTCAAATATTAATTTTAATACGAATATTCATATTTTGTTAGGGTACCAAAGTTATCGACATAGCTCTGAGAATTAGCAAGCTGAAGTGGCAGTGGGCCGGTCATATCTCGCGAAGAACCGACGGCCGCTAGGGCAAACGTGTTCTTGAGTGGAGACCACGACTTGGTAAACGTAGTGTAGGACGCCCTCCGACCAGGTGGGATGACGACCTGCGAAAGACTGCAGGTAGATGCTGGATGCGTCAAGCTGAAGACAGGGCGCTATGGCGCTCATTGGGGGAGGCCTATGTCCAGCAGTGGACTAATATAGGCTGATGATGATGATGATTCAAATTTTGTTTTGGTACATACATTCCTAGTCCATTTGAGAAATTCTGACCTTCAATAAATATTGCTAACAAAATACTATATCAAAATCGAAACCAAGCAAATGAAAAAATAAATAAATGATGCTGGACAATCCACACAGCATCATCTAGCCCCAAGCTAAGCAGAGCTTGTGTTATGGGTACTAGATGACTGATATACTTAATACAATTATTACATAGATATATATTTTTTTATAAACATACGATATAAACATACAACCTTTGTCGTCAAATCGCAATAATAATAAGACTTGTAATAGCCTAGTTTTATTTCTTAGATTTTTCTTTGCAATAGTCTCTACACCTGGCGGATACCATCTTTGGGTGTATCATATTGTGCACCCGAGGATGATACCCGCTATGTGTAGCCATCGCCTTTAGATTAACTTCTCAACGGGCCTCTGTGCTGTTGGCTTCGGCCCCACGCAAGCCTTCCAAAGGACCGGGTCACTTTATGGCCCGAGATCATGGTAAATGAGAGACATGTAATAAACCTATAGGTACCTCTATAATGTCAAATGTTCATTATAAAATCTGGTTTCTGTTTTTATTTTCAATCTGTGTCTATTGAAGCATTTCAAAAAGCTGCAATAAATAAGGCCTTGTGCAGGCAGGTGCGTAATTTGCAAACTCTCCGGAGACCGTGAGGACGCGCCCTTAGGACATAAAGAAAAAAGGATTGCTTGCGTTATTATTTTTATTGGCTCAGTGAATCTTTTGGTGGCACTTTTAAAATTTCAATTCTACAGGATTGACGTTTTTGAGTTTTAGGTATTTAGAGTTATAATGTTTTTAAAGTAGTTTTTTTTTCTCTTTCTCTATACTGTTGTAGATCTTATATAGGTATATAATTTTAATAATATTATTCGAAGAACCGACAACCGCTGGAACAAACGTTTTCTTGAGTGGAGACCACGACTCGGCAAGAATAGTGTAGGCGTCCTCCTGCCAGTTAGGATGCTAGGATGACGATCCGCGAAAGACTGCATGCAGATGCTGGATGAGGCAAGTGAAACAGGGCGCTATGGCGCTCTGGGGAGGCCTATGGCCAGCAGTGGACTAATATTGGCTGATGATACAGAAGCTAATTAGGTTTTATTAAATATGTATGTACCTAATCAAATACATTTCGTTCGGTTTAAAGAACTTTGTTATGACACAAACATAGTGTTTACTTATAATGAGATACTTAAGTAAAAATTAATCTAGATTTTACAATAATTAAACTATTGTAAAACCTAGATTAATAATTTCTCATCATCATCATCAGCCTATAGTAGTCCACAGCTGGACATAGGCCTCCGCTTATGAGCGCCACAGCACCCTGTCTTCAGCTTGCCGCATCCAGCATCTACCCGCAGTCCTTCGCAGGTCGTCATCCCACTAGGCCGGAGGACGTCCTACACTACGTTTGTAGAGTCGCGGTCTCCACTCTAGAACACGTTTAATTTCTACAGCTGGTTAAAGTATGAATACCAAAATACCTAGAGTATGAATACAAAGCTTTACAAAGTACTTTTCAACTTGCAAACATCCTGTACAACACCCTCTATCAGAAATATGTTCAGCTAAGCACCTTGCTCGGGATATAAAAAACGTTGTAACCCGTGTAATGACTATTTAAAGCTCCCTCAAAATTCGCCGTTCTGAACCATTTGCCGCCGAGCGTATTGTCTGAATCCAACCATTTTGTCGTGACCCTTCCGATTTTGTGTGACCAACTTCCAGACCGACGACGGCCGCTCGGGCAAACGTGTTCTTGAGTGGAGACCACAACTCGGTAAACGTAGTGTAGGACGCCTTTCGACCAGGTAGTAGTTCATCATTAACATCATCAGCCTATGATAGTCCACTGCTGGACTAGCATAGGCCTCCCCCAATGAGCGCCATAGCGCCCTGTCTTCAGCTTGACGCATCCAGCATCTACCTGCAGTCCAGTCATCCCACCTGGTGGGAGGGCGTCCTACACTACGTTTACCGAGTCGTTTTATATTAAAACAGCGAAGGGAAATTATTCAAGCATTAATAGATATTTGAGAGTTCGATAGGTCTCAATAAACTGGTCGACATCTTTACGTTTGTCTCTTATTGTCTATGCAGTAGACAAGCGTTTTTATTATCTGCAGGGGGCGCTTTAAAATGAGCACCCCTTAAGTGTTGTAACTTTTTACCGTCTTCTGATGGGGTTGTAATTTCATGTTGTATTAGCTCTTTCATTTCCACAATTTGTTTTGTTATTTTTTAGTGAGGTTTAATAGTTTGAACTGGAATCTCAACATGTACTGGACTTGTTACCAAATGTAAACTAGATATACAAATTAATTACTAAAGTCATTTAAAACAAGATATTTACCTGATTTTTGAGTTTTCCAATATTTCGTTTTTCAATAGTTATTCCGTGATCATGGCGCGTGAAACTGTGCCGAAATATTGGATAACTCAAAAATCAAATCATGGTAAATATCCCGTTTTAAATGACTTTAGTGTTAATAACTATGATAGTTTTAGAAGTTTTACAAATTAAATATGTTATGTGATTGTAATAATTCTTTTTTGGCAATTTTTTTTTTTTTTTTTCCAGTTTATACAATACTATATATCTTTATTGCACCATCAATACAAAAAGCTATAATAATAAAGGATCTTAATAATAACTAAATCTAGAGGCACAATCGGCCGCCTTATCGCTAGCAGCGATTTATTCCAGGCAACCTTTTGATGGATTGATACGTATTAAAGTTGACGGTGGCGTAATTATTGAAGATAATTATATATATATATATATATATGTTACTAGCTGCGCCCCGCAGTTTCACCCGTGTTGTGATAGATATTTTTGATAATATACAAAATATCTTTATAAATTGTGTTATTCTGATGTACAAGCTATATTATTGTAAAGTTTTATTAAAATCCATTCAGTAATTTTTACGTGAAAGAGTAACAAACATCCATCCATCCATCCATACTTACAAACTTTCGCGTTTATAATATTAGTAGGATATGTATATTATATTTTTATTTAGTTCTTGCTTTCTGTCCGTTCAACCACTTACGTGGTGCCTTGAATAACATTAGCTTATGGTACTCACAAAAACCTATCGCAAACAAACTTATAGAAAAAAAACAAAATTGCTTGATTATATCATCTTTCCTTTACCAAGTCAACAGTTATTTCAGTTTTCAAAAACTTTATTTCTTGAGGCTTACAAAATGAGCACAGCCATAGACAAGTAATTTTTAATAGACCCTATGCACCGCATGTCCATAACTAAATTATTTGTATTTATTTGTATTTATTCAAACCATTACAACTATTTTCACAGGTATCACCTAATACAATAGTGTAGTCAATTAGTAATGTAAATGTAGTCAGTTATTATGTACTACTAGTCCACAGCTGCACATAAGGACTCTTCTAATACGGCGACCGATGAGGCGCGGTGAGCGAAGGTCCGCCTGCGACGCAAGAGGTTGCGGGATGTATTCCCGCCTCGAAACAATTGTGTGTACGATCTGCAGATGTTTGTTCCGGGTGTTCTGGTCGTTACATGTATAATAAACAAATATCTATCTATGTAATGAATTCTATTAACACTTCGAGTGCAATGACACCGCATGTGTTTTCTACAAGTGACTAATATGCGTAAATCCACACTAGCGCAGCGGCTGTGAAAATACAGATCTGTGTGACTCAGCACATCTGTAATATTTTTCGAACGAAACGCATGTGCGGCGCGACACAACCGCTGTGTAGAGCGGCAGCACGAATGGCTTAAGTTAAAAAAAAGATCGCTGTCTAAGTGTTAAGTATATCAGTCATCTAGTACCCATAACACAAGCTCTGCTTACCATGGGGCTAGATGATGCTGTGTGGATTGTCCAGCATTATTTATTCATAAGATTGCACTTACCTATTTACTTTATTAAAGTCAGGAAAAGCTCTGACATCACTTGTCCATAACAACATATTAGCTTACTAAATAAGCCTATATATAATATACAGGAAATCTAAAATTAAGTTAAAACGCCTGTGACTAAAATAACATTACGAGTGACTATTCAAAACGGAATTTAATAGTTATGTGCAGTGACAGGTCTGACATCAATCAAATTAGTGATTCCAGTCAGGAATCGAACCCGCTTCCCGTCAACTCAAGACTGATGGTGACTGTCCAGCACAATAACCATCCTACTATCCTGCTAATATTATAAACGTTGTAAGTATGGATGGATATTTGTTACTCTTTCACTTAAAAACTACTGAATGGATTTTAATGAAACTTTAGAATAAATGAAAATGAAAAGTTTTTATTTCTTTAAGCTTACAAATAAGCACTTAGACAGGTCATATTTTATAGTGCACTTAAATTTTTTGTCCACCAGTGGAAGAAGTGAGAAGAAACCACTAGTATGTTCATAACTTATGTATTAATAATATAGCTTGTACATCAGAATAACACAATTTATAAAGATATTTTATATATTATCCAAAATATCTATCACAACACGGGTGAAACTGCGGGTCGCAGCTAGTTTCATTATATAACGAACCTAACTAAAATGTACCTAGGCTTGATTTAGGTTTAGATTGATAGATATATAGATTATTTATTAATTACTAGCGGACCTTTCCGGCTTCGCACGGTTTTAGTGCGGATCCCTAACTTTTTTTAAAATAAAATATAGCCTATGTTCACCGGGGATAGTGTATCTTTCCAAAGGTGAAATAATTATTAAAATCGGTCCAGTAGTTTCGGAGCCTATTCATTACAAACAAACAAACAAAAAATCAAACCTTTCCTCTTTTTAATATTAGTATAGATACAGACAAATAGGTTGCATAACTTTGATAAATAGTGCCTTAAAGCCTATGCTAAGTTTGTCTAAGTACTAAGTTCTCACTTAATTTAAAAATATATATCTACTATAGTTTGCAGTTCTGTTACCTAGCTTGCTTATTTTTAGTACAAGAATAAGCAAGCTGAAGTGGCAGTGGGCCGGTCATATCTCGTGAAGAACCGACAAACGCTGGGGTAAACGTTATCTTGAGTGGCGACTCGGTAAACATCGTGTACGGCGCCCTCCGACCAGGTGGGATAACGACCTGTGAGACTGCAGGTAGATACTGGATACGACAAGCTGAAGACATGGCGCTATGGCACTCATTGGGGGAGGCTTATGTCCAGCAGTGGACTACTGTAGGCTGATGACAATCAATAGAAAGATAATGACATAGCACTTATACTTTAAATGCGAAAGTTTGGATGTTTAGATGGATGGATGATTCCGATGTTTCGTCGATGTTTGTTACTTCTTCACGCCAAAACTACTGAACGGATTAGGATGAAATTTCACATAGATGTAGCTTTAAGCATCGAATCATACATTGGCTACCCATAAAAAAAATCCCATGGGATATAAATAACCTTTTAACTGTTGCATAGATAGATATAACGCGTGCGAGGCCGCGGACAGAAACTAGTGTAACTTGTTTAAAAACAAATATCACAGTCTATCTAGGTGTCTATCATACATAAAACAAATCGCACAGAACGAATCGGTTAGCTATTACCAATCACCCCCAACCCCAACACATTAATATTAACCGTATCATCCCCAAAAATACATAAATAAACATTAAAAAAAGCCAAAGAAAAGTTGTTAAAATATTCATTCCGATGGGGTAGTGCTTTACACCTCAACCACTTAGAGGCACCGCAGAGATTTTCTTTCTTTTTCTTGAATAATATTTACATTATTCATTGTAAATTTATTTGTCTATGGAAGATTACAAGTATGGTAATGCGGCCTCCTTCGAGGATTGCGAGATTCGTATTTTTTTTCTTCTCTGCTAACATTTGAAAATAAAAATGATATTCCATGCGACATGCGTAAATTAAGCAATCAGTGCTGTCAAACGTCAATTTTGACCAATTTTGACGCTGTGGTGTCAAACTAATACAAAATTGACGTTTTACAGCACTGATTGCTCAATTTACGCCTGTCGCAAACCGGTCGCGAGTTACATAATCACCCGGCCGCCGGTCTTATTAATAACTGGCTGAAACTATCGATATGTCTATATTTCTTGAAGACTGATGGATATTATGACGACTGACGACTGACGACCTCTGTGGCGCGGTGGGCAAAGGTCCGCCTGCGACGCAGGAGGTTGCGAGTTCGATTCCCGCCGCAGGACAATGGTTTGTACGATCTGCAGATATTAGTTCCGGGTGTTCTGGTCGTTATCTAATGTATAATAAAAAATATCTATCTATATTATCTAGTACCCAGAACATAGGCTCTGCTTACCTTTTGGCTAGATAATGCTGTGTGAATTATCCGGCATTACTTACCTTATGTACTTACTCATACATATAATAATATAACTATAGCTACCTACTTACTCTTTTTATACTCTTGTATTTGTGTCTATGTATGGTAATGCAGCTACTTAAAACGAATTATTATTATTACTTATTAAACCTGTATAAAAAAAAAAAAAAAAAAAAAAAAAAAAAAAAAAAAAATTAAAAATTAATTTGAAAATTTTTTTATTTAAGTAAAAAAATTATTTTTTAAATTAATTTTAAATCATTTTAATTTAAAATAATTTATTATAAATGAAGAATAAATAATTCGAATATAAAAAAATATTAAAATTAATCTTATACCTATTTACGGCCATTAAATGTATCTTTATTTTCAAGAGATTTATCTTAGAACACACAACAAAACAAAGAAACCTTAGGATTATGCAGAATATTTACTTCACAAAATGACTATGGAAAAACATTCATAGTGCACACAAATCTCTGTCCATCAGGCCGTGTGACGTCATATCACTGAAATCTGACATGACAAATGATCGGTTTGCATCATAACCAATGTATCAAGACCCCTTTCCTGTTTACCGTTTCTCTTGATATGGTAGAAAGAACAAGAGGCCAGGCAGCAGTGGTTGTGATATTATCCGTAACGACTTTTGATAAACGCTTGCGTTCAAAGTAAAACACGGTATAGATAGATAGATAGACCATACTTTTATTGCACACTTAAAAATAAAACAAACAAGGTAAACAATAATAATACAAGATATGTGACAATTTGGCGGTCTTATCGCTCAAGAGCGATCTCTACCAGACAACCGTGGATGGATAGGATCGTTGGATTGAAAAAGGGGATCTGTGTGCGTTATTATGTAGTTAATTACAACATGAAGTTTCATATTATTATGTTACATACAAATACCTATCTACTATAAACACATATATATATGTATATACGGTATGAGATTTTTAAGACGAAAATAGTAAGTAATGTTTTATCTGGTAATATTTTTTTAATATAAAAATTAAAGAGCCAATATAGTAAAAAAAAAAAACTAAATTTTTTGTAGTAAATCAATGACACAGAAAGCTGTAAAAACTGAAGACAGTCAAGTTCAAGTTCATTTATTGGTAAAATAATTATTACACGTCAAATAGGTATCCTTATTATACTTAAGTATAATTTGGTTTGTATACATTATAATAATATAGTTAATTATAACATCAAATAAAAATAATTATTCTATAAGACTATTAATTCAATTATAATACATTCAAAACATTCACTATAATCAATTCTATAATAAAACAAAATTCCATAATAATCATTGCAATAATAATTTAAAATTAATCGAAAAAATGAATGATGATATGAATAATAAATCATACTCAGTCATTTAGTCACAGTCATTTATAAAGATAGAAAGAAAGAAGTTATTTGCATTCACACAAACGGTCATTTAGACAAGAATGCGCCAGAATGCGCCACTAGAATTCTTTATAGTGCAATAATAAAATAAATATACTGATTAATACGCGTAGCGTGCATCAGTACTGCCAACTGTCCACCACTCAGTATGGCCGGCGTGTTCTATTTCTGAAATGTGCAGTAACGGTTTTATACGTGATCGTGTTACGATTCAAATTTAAAGTTCGGAGAAATTCGGCCAGATGTCTTGACCAATAGAAAAGCACAGACGTGTTTTCTATTTAAATTAAAAAATCTGAATCGATTTCAACCTATTTCGCGGTTAGAGCATTGCTACTGCCGGGTATCGATACTGTGATGACGCGCGTTAAAGTAGTTCGCCAAAACATAACTAGATGTCGCTAGTAAAAAAAGACGGGCCCTAGATCGCGCTATTGAAAAATTTTGCGTTTCGGCAAAAGATAGCGGCGAGAACCATTTTTTGGTTACGCTAACTTTGCGCAGAGGCAATATCGTACCAATGAGTTTAATCCGAGGTGCGATTATTGCTAGTTGAAAACTTTACCAATACGCCGCCATGTGGACGTGAAAATCGTGAAATACCGTCCGTTACAGCATTTTTTGAACGGCCCCCGTAAAGGGTCGATAAACGCTACGACGCCATTGTTAGCACTGCTTATTGTACACATGAGTGGAAGCTACAAAACAACACCTAGGATTTTCTTGTCTTCGTATTAAAACAAGAAAATCACTAAAATACATTTTCTTAGATAAATAGTTAAACATCTATGTATCTAAACTCGATGCAGGTTGAATGTTTGTTGTATTGTAACATTGTGTAACCATAGAATTAACGAAAATTCAGTTGTAGGTACGTCGAGTTTCAGATATACATCTATCTATACTAATATTATAAAGAGGAAAGATTTGATTGTTTGTTTGTATTGAATAGGCTCCGAAACTACTGGACCGATTCGAAAAATTATTTCACAGTTAGGAAGCTACATCCCCGGTGAACATAGGCTATATTATATTTGCAAAAAACTTAGGGATGCTTACTAAAACTCCAATAATGTAACCCAAGGTGTAAAAAAATTCCTTAAAAATTCCCTACATCGCGTGCGCTGCCAAAACTATTGATAACAAAGTAATCTACTACAACTTTGCAGAACACATCATTGTCGTAGTATTGTAGATATAGGCGTCACTGGGGTACGGGTACGGGAAGTCAGTCAATGTTAAGAAATAAACGGCCGCAAATAAATTATGAATAATATAAATTATAAATACCCGTGCGAAGCCGGGACGGTCCGCTAGTTATTTATATTTATTCAAAGAATCCTAAAACTACTTCAGATCTAAATTGCGTACAAAAAGACGCGGCAACAGAGTGAATTTTAGGTGATGTATTTGAAGGTTTATTTACAAAACATTCTACATTGTTTGACAAGTGTATCGAAACTCCAATTTTATTTTACAATTTTATTTGGGTCAGAAACCGAAACGCTTCGTTAGCGCCTGCTTATTTTTCTAGAAGCGACATCTAGTTATATCTTCGGGGTCTAAACAATCTCTGCAATTAGACATTAATAATTGCAGTGCCAGTGGCCTATCTATAGGGTTTGTTACAAATTTTGTTATGTATTTTGTGAGTAATTTGTTTTTAAAAAACTTCATTTTCGCACTTACTTCATTTTAAATCCACAGACGAGTAGAATGAAAAATGATGGTGTGAAAATTAGGTTCCGTTGAAAAATGGTGCGCTCTGGTGGACGTCACTTATGGACATTTACGATAGGGGTGACTTGGCGGAGCAAATGTTAGTGATAATAGAGGATTTAGGGTGAATAAGCTCCAAGAATGACGAAAGGGGAATTTAAGGCCAAAACTATATTTTATTAGTTATTACTCACACAGAGAGACGGAAAGATAAATAATTTAATATGATAGGTACAGTCAGCGTCAAATTGATATGAGCGTCTAGAGTAGTCAAAATGATCTGAAAAACATGGAAGCAATTTAATATACGCAGTTCGAAACATCATTATTGTTGTAAGCACACAAGGTGTTCAAAATATCTTACTACTCATTGTTTCATATTTATGTGAGCAGTCAAGGTGTTCAAAATCATCTTAGGAATTATGAGTTTGCATACTACCTTTGAGAGCTTGGTTTGCTTAGGTTATTTTAAACACCCTGACTGCTTACATAAATATGAGACAATGAGTAGTAAGATATTTTGAACACCTTGGGTGCTTACAACAATGATGATTCAAACTGCGCATATCAAAATGTTTTTATGTTTTTCAAATCATTTTGACTCATCATGACGACCGATGTGGCGCGGTGGGCGAAGGTCCGCCTGCGACGCAGGCGGTTGCGTGTTCGAATCCCGCCTCGGAACAATTGTGTGTACGATCTGCATATATTTGTTCCGGGTGTTCTGGTCGTTTTCTATGTATAATAAAAAATATCTATCTATGTAATATATTGTATTATATATATCAGTTATCTAGTACCCATAACACAAGCTAGCGATCTGCAAATTATAAGTTATGATAATGTGCAATATTTAATTTATTATTTTAGTATTTTAGACGAATAAATTAGACCCCATTTTTCCCGTATTCAGTTAATTCTTATCATTTCACAAACAAATCATAACTTTATGACAACGATAGCGCCATCGCAAAATAAATCAGGCATTTTATACTCCTCCATTGTTGCTCTATCAATAAACAGAATCCTATCGTTTTTTGCTCAACGCCTAGCATCTTAGGGTCAGGTATGAAAAGCGATTAACAAACAGATGTTATCTAACAGCAATTTGCGGTAATATATGACTTAATCCAAGATTCTTCTGATTCTGGACCGCTGGATTATTGTTATGAACGTTTCAAATAGGCAGTAAGACGCTTGCCATGATGTAAGTAAAGCGAAATTATAATGCTTACGCACTTTTTTAAATAATCTAGATTAAATCGGTTTAAATACATTCATTCTCAAAAAGACACAATGTCACTTACATGGACACAACTATGTAAGTTGATATAAAATAGGTGTAAATTATGTTAGGTCATCTTCGTAGGTATAGGTAGTACCCATCCAATGCATTAAAAAATAATTATCTAATAGATATTTTGATAGTTTTGTTTTGAATGCATTGAATGACTTAGTTTTTTTTATAATGGAGGGTATTTTATTGTAATACTGTGCATCTTGGTACGTAAACATCTTTTACCCGTAGTTATTAAATCTTCTAGCTTAACTAGTACTTAATTGGTAATCATATAAAACTGCGGTCTTACAAAAAAATTACACTATTCTGGATATCAGGCTGGTTTAGTTAGCGAAAAAAAAACAGTAACCAACATAAGTATCAAAGTAATGTTCAGAGTAACGTGATCAATATCACAAATACAAACAGAAATATATATAAGTAACTACATATACCTAACCTACCTAGTTAAATTATGCAAATGTTCGTCTATTCTATACTAACTAATATTATAAAGAGGAAAGGTTTGATTTTTTTGTTTGTTTGTTTGTAATGAATAAGCTCCGAAACTACTGGACCGATTTAAAAAAAATATTTCCCCGTTAAGCTACTCTATCCCCGGTGAACATAGGCTATATAAAAAAGTAAGGGATCCGTACTAAAACCGTGCGAAGCCGGGAAGGTCCGCTAGTAGCTAGCTAGATTTTTTATTTCTTTATTGAAAGGTGCCATGAGATATTGCAGTCATCATCCCTGAGTTAGAGGGATGCAGTATCAACTCAGCTGGCTCGAGCGGTCCCGGATCGGAAGACTATACGATACCGGTGGTTTATGACTCAAATATGAAATAAATCATAAGTTTTATTGCTATTTCCCGTTAATGCACCAATTTGTAGAGTCTTGTGTGATTAATACACTGTTTTGACTTGCGATGTGAGAAGTTATAAAAATAATTTATTGGGTTTTATAGTGAGTGAAGTGGCAGTGGGCCGGCCATATCTCGCGAAGAACCGACGGCCGCTGGGGCAAACGTGTTCTTGAGTGGAGACCACGACTCGGTAAACGTAGTGTAGGACGCCCTCCGACCAGGTGGGATGACGACCTGCGAAAGACTGCAGGTAGATGCTGGATGCGTCAAGCCGAAGACAGGGCGCTATGGCGCTCATTGGGGGAGGCCTATGTCCAGCAGTGGACTAATATAGGCTGATGATGATTATTATGATGGGTTTTATAGTTATTTTTTTTTAATAATTGTAAGAGGCTAAAAAACGTGAGGCTATTAGTGCGTAACTAACTGTTACTGGAACCTAAGTACTAATAATATTACTTAAATCGCTAAGACGACCGATGTGGCGCGGTGGGCGAAGGTCCGCCTGCGACGCAGGCCTCCTGCGTCACCCCGTCGCCAGGTCGCCAGGACCATCGCCGGGTTCGATTCCCGCCTCGGAACAATTGTGTGTAAGATCTGCAGATCTTTGTTCCGGGTGTTCTGGTCGTTTTCTATGTATAATAAAAATATCTATCTATGTAATGTATTGTATTATGTATATCAGTTATCTAGCACCCATAACACAAGCTCTGCTTACCATGGGACTAGATAATGCTGTCTGAATTGTCCAGCATTATTATTATTTTTATATTAATAAAATAATACCTACCAAAAACGTTTTATTATTAGGCAGAAGAAAAAAGATATACTCACCAAATAAATTTCACAGAGTGAATAAAAAATATCCAAGACATAATAAAGAAGTTGCATTAATTACATTTTGATGTTAACAAAATATGTGAACATTTTCTTTCATCATCATCATCATTAGCCTATATTAGTCCACTGCTGGACATAGGCCTCCCCCAATGAGCGCCATAGCGCCCTGTCTTCAGCTTGACGCATCCAGCATCTACCTGCAGTCTTTCGCAGGTCGTCATCCCACCTGGTCGGGGGGCGTCCTACACTACGTTTACCGAGTCGTGGTCTCCACTCAAGAACACGTTTTCATTCATCACAGATTATTAGATTTTTTCATAAAACTATGAAAATAATCTTGTTATCAGAGTAAATCTGATCAAGGCAACTAAAATAGAAGACAAAAACTCGTTTTTATCATTTCAAACCAAAATAATCTCCAAACTCTCATCAGCGAAATCAAAACTGACATTTACGACATCCAACAAAAAGCTAAAACAAATAAATTTAAAACACAAAGAACACGCGATTAAGCTATAAAAGGCTACTGTTTTTTAACACATCTTCCCGGAACATATAAAACCTACCCTTAACTAAAACGATTTGTTTATAACGCATTAACAAGAAAACAGCCTTAATAAAGTAATAAAAATCCAAGAAAGGATGGGCTGGTTTTAATATTGCTATTAATATTCAATTTTACCCTCAAGCTTTGCTACTTCAAAGAAAAATCTTAGATGGAAATCTATGAGTTTCGACTTACGTAATTTCTAAGTAGGCGTCGACATTTGGGGGTTATTTTGAGAGATTGTATGTGTGCGTGAATCACGTATGTGTTAGTAATGAAATAAGCACGTGTTAACACTTCATTGCTACATTATTGCTGTGCTTCGTTGCTATGGAAAGAGCTATGCTTGGAGTTTCTCTGAAGGATAGGATTCGCAACGATTACATCCGACAGAGAACCAAAGTTATCGACATAGCTCTGAGAATTAGCAAGGTGACAGTGGGCCGGCCATATCTCTCGAAGAACCGACGGCCGCTGGGGCAAACGAGTTCTTGAGTGGAGACCACGATTCGGTAAACGTAGTGTAGGACGCCCTTCTACTAGGTGGGATGACGACCTGCGAAAGACTGCAGGTAGATGCTGGATGCGGCAAGCTGAAGACAGGGCGCTATGGCGCTCACTGGGGGATGCCTATGTCCAGCAGTGGACTGCTATAGGCTGATGATGATGACAACAAAATAATAAAAGCAAATGATTCAAGAAGACTTACCGGCACTTGGCCCGTTTTTTTTACTTTTTTCGGCCTATTTCATCCTACGATTAAAATGTAGGTGTTTTGTGTGGGCCTTATAATCTTATTTGATTTAGAACGGGTGATAAACTCCTGTGTTAGTAAACTTAGTGTAGGTGTTTTCTACTTGTGTAGTATTATTATATCTGTAATGTAGTTAACGTGCGTAAGTAGTGCGTAGGTATAAAACTACTTTTGTGATGTTATCATTGTTATGGTTTGCTATTAATTAGATCTGTTTTATGCAACGCAAGACAAATAACTAAATCTTATATATTATATATATATATTACTTATAATTATGTGTTCAGATCGCGTAAGTTTAAAAATATTTAAATCTTAGAAGTACCTTTATCTAACTATCTAAATAATTTCACTTTCAAATTTTGTCAATTTAGCGAAATTCTCGCTGATGGCGTTGGAGATATATTTCTTTTGGAAGGAATAAAACTAGCATAAAATTCGGCAAATTACTTTACGTAGTTTACCGAGTAAATCGATCCACCTTAAGATTTTATTCAATTCAATTCATTTATCTTTTGACACAATAAACATGTACTTAAATAAGTCACAATACATTTTAAACGTATAGCTAATTAACAGCAACCTTAGCTTCTTCTTAGCTCTAATAATTCTATATTTGGTTATAAAAGTCATCAAAATATCTACTACGATGAAGCAAAATAAAAAATGTTCTGAAATGGCTCAAATTCTCCCGAAATCTCGGCAGGGTCGCACCTGAGTGTTGTGACGTAGATGACGCGATATCATAACGCTAGATTTACGACGTCGTAAACCCGGCGCCCGCGCACCACAATGCCTTGTTGACAAAATGGGCACCTATGAATTAGTGGAAAGGTTTGGGTGGATATGGATAAGAACAAGAAATAAATATACAGGAATTTTCTAGCAAAGTGTGGCATAATCATGTTTGGATTAGTTTGAATAAAAAAAGTCCGTAGAAGGCATTAAAGAAGGCAGGATCCCATTATAAAAAATAAATATTTTTTAAAAATAAAAATTATTATATTAGAGATTTATTAAAATTAATAAATCTATTAAATAAAAATTAAAATAGATTAAGATATTTATACAAATGTATACGTATATCACGACAGCAATTTATTTTATTATTTTTATATTTTCACTTGTGTTATTTTTAGATAAACTTTTTTGATTCTTTTAATTGACTGCAACATTCTTAATTAATTAGGATTTTAATATTTATACATAATAAATAATGCAACGAAAAATCGAATTCTATGTTTTACCATTTTAAACCATTAAACGTCAACGCTTAAAACTTTTAACCTACTAAGGCTTATCCACATTAAGTTAGCACAATCCCCCACTACCACTAAAAAGGTATAAATCCTAAGTCTTGCCAGAACCTACTCTACAAAAACCGCTTATTCATACAACTCGTAATTTTCCCATTTTATTACCTTGAGAACGGTAGCTGTTCGTGATAATTGCTTTTGAATTCGGTAGGTATTTATGGAATTTGATGATTTTGAGATAGGCGCCTTTTGGTAACGGGAGGGCGATATATGGAAACCATCATTTCCATTCAATAAAATATATTTTTTAGTCTCCTGCTGACACAATTATGTTCACTACCTATTTATTTACCCATTGTTTATACTTACGTACGAGTCGTTGCTCGAAATTACTAAAATTTTTGTACGGTCTATTTGATAAAAAAAAAATATTTTGAATTTCTTTTTATTACAATGATTTTTGGTGCAACGGGTACCAATGAAACTGAAACCCGGTTTGCAGATTGAAAGATCAGCTTACTTAGTTTAGCGTAGCTCGCAAAGAACACAGTTACCACATAGATAACTTAGTTTGATGTCCGCAGTCAAGTTACCTATATAAATGTGAAAAACTGTATCAGCTAGTGTGCGTGCGACTTTATTTTGCTCTGTAGAGTATTTATGCTAACTACACATACATAATATTAGGTTATTTTGATTATTAGCTTGTACCGAACTACTAACAATAGATAAGACGACCGATGTGCCGCGGTGGGCGATGGTCCGCCTGCGACGCAGGAGGTTGCGGGTTCGATTCCCGGCTCGGAACAATTGTGTGTACGATCTGCAGATATTTGTTCCGGGTGTTCTGGTCGTTTTCTATGTATAATAAAAAAAAAAAACTATCTATGTAATGTATTGTATTATGTATATCAGTTATCTAGTACCCATAAAACAAGCTTTGCTTACCATGGGGCTAGATAATGCTGTGTGGATTGTCCAGCATTTTTTTTTTTTTTTTTTATAATAAGCTTCCCTATATTGTTTCTCACCAGTGATTATTAATGTTTTGAGAAGTAAATAAATATCATAAAGCTAAAAAAAAGCAAACATAAAATATACAGCAACTTGTTAAGAAATCAACAATGTAGCGCGCAAATTAAATGTGTCCCGTGATAAAGAGATGATTAATGCGAAAAGAAATTAATATTGTGCGCGATAACTCTTATCTCGCTTTTCTTATTAATGGTGGGAGAAATGCTGGGTTTTCGTAGCTAGAATTTTTTGCAGATGCTTTTTTAATTTAAGTAAAACTCTGCAAGACAGGGGATTTATTTTGTCAGATATTATATTATTGTACTGGTCTTTCATGAGTCTGGTTTGTTTTAGATCTGTGTTTGTTTGAAAGCTATAAGAAGTAGGTATATTTTGATCACCTAAGTAAGTAGGTATATCTTCACTACATAGTATAAAACAAAGTCGCTTCCCGCTGTCTGTCTGTCCTTATGTATGCTTAGATCTTTAAAACTACGCAATGGATTTTGTTGCGATTTTTTTAATAGATAGAGTGGTTCAAGAGAACGTTTTATAAACCATTTGACACGTGGATTTCCACGCGGACGAAGTCGCGGGGCGCAGCTAGTTGGGTATAAAATAAAAGGAACCTTCTAGACTCTAGAAACTAAACTGACTCAGAAAATAAAATAAATAAATAAAAATAATTTAACAGTAAACCGATAAACTACCGTCTTGCCCCCAGTTGGCCTTATCTTTTATAATTTCAACATCACACTATTATTATAAATGCGAAAGTTTGGATGTTTAGATGTATGGATGTTTGTTACCTACTTCTTCACGCCAAAACTACTGCACAGATTGGGCTGACATTTTGCATACAGGTACTTCTAGGCCTGGAATAAAACATGGGATATACTTTTCATCCCATAAATTAATAATAATTAATAAATAAATAATGCTGGACAATTCACACAGCATTATCTAGCCCCATGGTAAGCAGAGCTTGTGTTATGGGTACTAGATAACTGATATACATAATAGACGTCGACATTACATGAATAGATATTTTTTATTATACATAGAAAACAACCAGAACTCCCAGAACAAATATCTGCAGAGCGTACACACAATTGTTCCGAGGCGGGAATCGAACCAGTTAATAAATAAATCAGTTCATTTCCCATGGGATAGATATAAATAACCTAAACGACGCGTGCGAAGCCGCAGGCAGAGACAAGTATAAAATACATCTAAATTTTGCAAACTAAAGCTTACAATTCAAAGCACTTTTTTATCCTGCACCTCGGCGGTGCTTTCCAGATGTGCGACAACCTTTAAAAGAGCACACATTCCAAACATCACGTAGAATCACCTCACGTACCTATAGGTACCAATCAACACTACCCGTGACCATACATCTAACTCTCTCTATCGCAAAGCTTTTGCCTTCTTCCGTCTTGCTCCAACTCGTAGACTCCACTGGGAAATGAATAGAATTAGGTGCTTTGACAGATTCTAGAGGCGTTGATGGATTTTTCTTTGATCGCACGGATTGGGGAAACTAAGGTGGTTTTCACATCTACTTTTTACGGAAATAATATATTTTTGAGTTAGGTTTTCTGCCTTTAAGAGTCAGAGCTTTTCAGCAGGGATTATTTGAACAGTGCGCTATTTTAAAATGGGTTAACCGATAGTTCTAAGAATTAGCAAGCTGAAGTGGCAGTGGGCCGGCCATATCTCGCGAAGCCCGACAACCGCTGGGGCAAACGTGTTCTTGAGTGGACACCACGACTCGGTAAACGTAGTTTAGGACGCCCTCTGACCAGGCGGGATGACGACCTGCGAAAGACTGCAGGTAGATGCTGGATGCGCAAGCTGAAGACAGGTCGCTATGGCGCTCATTGGGGTGGCCTATGTCCAGCAGTGGACTGCTATAGGATTATGACGATGATGATGATCTAAGCAGTGTATTGTATAATGTCATCTAGTACCCGTATAACAAGCTCTAATTAGCTTGGGGCTAGATGATGCCCCTTCAGCCACTTTGGTAACTAACTGATTCGTAACCAGTTACGTAAAAACAGTTTTTTTTCACTGTTTTGTTATCAGTTACTAGTAAAACACTTATTTGCTGTGTGGATTGTCCAACATTATTTTATTTACATGAATGACCACCAATTATTTCATTCATTCAAAAAGAAGTACACGCCACTTTCATACAAATTACAGATTAGCAACAGTCACTACTCGTACTCCATTTATAGTGCTACCAACTTATCTGCTCTTTGCTAAGACCACAAAGGATGATTGGTTTGTTTGGGTGTTTGTTCTAGACCGGGAACACCTAGGTGTTCACGGTCTTGAGTGGTCCATAACACCGAGGGATAGTGATTAATAGAAGAAAAGGGGAGGGTTTTGCCCTCAAACGGGACAATATAGATCTTTGTCCATATTGCGACCACACGCCACACGATACTTTATAATACTACGGATACTTTTTAAACTGATTTTTATAATAATAATGCTCCAATATTCAGTATTTTTTTTCATATACCAGCTGAACTGTATATTTGTGGACCATAAAGGTAAGGAAAAATAAAGGTAAGGTGTTACAGGGCGTAATGTACCAATCGTAGCGAGCATGATAAGTTACGCCGTGTGCTATAAATAACCACACGTTACAACTACATTACATTAACTACATTACGCCCTGTTACACCTGTCCGTACTCGTCATAAGATAAACATGACGCAGAATGTGTGCTCTGATTCAAGCAACAACGGCCAGATGCACAGCTAAGTTAATATCACTGTAAAACACGCACGAGTGAAGATCCGTGATAGAATCCGTATTGTTGTCTCGCTCTGACTTGAAGAAAGAGGATTGATCGATTGAGATGGAGCATTTATGATGGTTGGATACGAAGTTGAACGAAGCGAAGACACAAAATAATGTTGTCAACTTCAAAAAACTTACTGGTAGAAATACAAACGAGTAAGTACCAGAGGCGCAGTGGCCTGTCCTTAGAAAAAAAATCCACCGTAGGTAGGTACATGTTGATACACTTGATGGCGTTAAAATCTAATTTACTTTGAATTTACTATTATACATAATCATTATCACTACATAGTACGTATAAAACAAAGTCGCTTCCTGCTGTCTGTCTGTCCTAATGTACCTATGCTTAGATCATTAAAACTACGCAACGGATTTTGATTTCGTTTTTTTTAATAGATTCAAGGGGAAGGTTTATAAACCATTTGACACAGAGATATCCACGCGGGCGAAGCCGTGGGGCGCAGCTAGGTATTTATATAACACTAGCGGACCGTCCCGGCTTCGCACGGGTATTGGAATTTTAAGGTATTTTTTTACACTTTGGGTTAAATTATTGGAGTTTTAGTAAGGATCCCTTACTTTTTTGAAAATATAATATAGCTTATGTTCACCACGGATATTTAGGCTTCCTAACGGGGTGATAGAATTTTTCAAATCGGTCCAGTAGTTTCGGAGCCTATTCGTTACAAACAAACAAACAAAAAATCAAACCTTTCTTCTTTATAATATTAGTATAGACAAGTTTTTTTTGTGTAGGAAGAAAATACCATAAGTAATTGTATGTAGGTATGTTCGGAGTAGAATACTATGTATGCAGGTTGAACACTGAATCACTGAACACCTCCAAGTATTATTTGTTATTATTAGTTGGTATGGCCTCCAAGTATTATTTGTTAGGTATGGGTAGATATTCAGTAACACAAACGATGTGGGCAAAGAACCTGTCGAAGGTATATATTAACTAAATTATATGGCACACTTTAGTCTCATGTTTTGCAGTTTCATCACCCCAATCACGAGAAAAGCTTTTCACATTATTTAACCCTACCGGGGCGACGCGGATCAAAAGGGCCACGTACGCCAATTTTTCTGGTCAAATGCACTCGAAACCCGCTGGCCTTACGTCGCAGCCATCAACGATCTATCAACGACGCCGCGCGCTGAATTCCAAATTCAAAATCACCAATCACGATCCCAATTTCAAATGGACTTAAAGTATCAACATTTGAAAATAGAAATTCGAACGAAAGAGTTCGGGTATACAGACCTTTTTGCTATCCATTAATACTGCAGCTTTGTTTTTAATAATTTGAGTTTTATAGTAGAAGCGGAAAGGTGGAAACTCCTTTGTGGGAAAGCTCAGCTTTATTTGCAATTGTTTTAAGAATATAAAACTATTTCCTGTTAGCCTTTCGCTCATTGTTTGAATCGATTTCTCAGAAGGACCCATGATGTCATGGGTCTGTACCTACTATTAAATAGAATGAAATAGAAAATAACTTAAAACTTCTTTTCATTCTATTTAATAGTAGCATTCTATAAATGAGTATCCGGAGTTTCTCTGAAGGATAGGATTCGTAACGAATACATCCGACAGAGAACCAAGGTTATCGACATAGCTCAAAGAATTAGCAAGCTGAAGTGGCAGTGGGCCGGCCATATCTCGCGAAGAACCGACGACGGCCGCTGGGGCAAACGTGTTCGAACCCGTAACCTCCTGCGTCGCAGGCGGACCTTCGCCCACCGCGCCACATCGGTCGTGTAGTAAATATATTTTCAATTTATTAAGTAAAGACTTACGTACGCAAAGATAAGCTAAGTACTTTTTTACAATGATATACGACACTCTTTCATCTTTTCTACGATATAAAACGATACATATCTTAACCCTTCACTGCAGGTGGGTAAAAATAATTTATTCAAATAAATCTTGCGAATTTCCGCTCTGCGCGGGTCTAAGGGACCCCAGGGCGTAGTTGAGCATTCTTTTAATGTAGCAAGGAGTTTTTGTCGCGATTTAATGAAAATGCTAATATTAAGTGGGTGGGAATGCTTGAATTTGTTTTTTGTAAGTGAGAAATTTTTCATCGTAATCTTGTTAATTTTCTCCCCTTGTACACTTGTTCCCGCAGGAAGTGTTTTTTTTCGACTATATGGCTTCAAATGTTTAGTTTTTTTCTTTTCAGCTAACAGCTATTATTCAGTTTTTTATAGTACTGACTATAGTATATAACAACTAGATTTTTCTACAATATGTTTAAAAAATGATGTACTTTAATTGTTTTTTTATATGGTTTCTGTGCAGGTAATCTGTTATTCAAATTTAGGGGCTACATGATGCTTTAAGAATTCTGCAACATAGCAGGCTAAGCAGAGCTTATGTTATGGGTACTAGATAACTGCTATACGTAATACAATAAATAAATAGATAGATATTTTTTATACACTGAAACTAGCCAGAACGAATTTTGCAGAGAACGGGAAACGAACCCGAAACCTGGCGCACCTTAGCCCGCGCCCCACATCATCGGTCGTCAATATAGAATTATGTTCCTACTAGTTTCTGCCCGCAGCTTCGCACGCGTTGTTTCTATGGAAACTTTTTAAGGTTATTTCTATCCCATAGGAACAGATTTATGGAACTAAAAGTACCTGTATTCAGAATTTTAGCCCGAGCCGTTCAGTATTAGTTCTTGCGTGAAAGAGTAGATACTTAACAAACATCCATACAAACATTCGCGTTTATATTATAATATTAATAGGATATTTCGGGTGGACGTGTATCGAATCAGGCATGAAGCCTGACACGTTGACCCAAAACAAGATACTTGAACGTTTTAATCTACTAACATTATATTTATTAAATCAAAGAGGTCATTGTCCGATATCCGCGCAGATGTAACAATTAGCTACATTCGTCTGTGTGGTCACGTAACTCATCTCTATCTGCTGCTAATGTCCTACCCAACTAACGGTAACTGGTTATTGGGTTATCGAAACGAGTTGGCTGTCACGTCGATCTTGTATTATATAAAATATAAGTAACAATTCGTTTGAGTCGAAGTAAAAAAAAAAAAAAAAGTAAAAAAATATTTATTACAGCAAAAGACAATTACAATACTTAGAAAAAATTACGCAACCTTATCCTATCTACTTATTATTATGTTAGTTTTATTCATTACACATTACACACAAAAAAATATAAAATAAAATAAAAGGAGCAGCAACGAATTATGTCTTTTGCAGACAGCTATTGTTACCTAGTTACATTTATCTGTTGATCTCTTCACTAGGCTTAGCCTGTATCGAAGAAATCATTATAGTACGAAAATTTCGAACATTTGATTACATAGTAAGTACGGAAACTTTTACTGTGATAAAAAAAAAACAAATGAGAAAATTCTTGATAATTAGTTAGTAAAATTAATTTTAAAGTTATTTTTAAAGTTAGTACATTATATTAAATTAAATTGAAGTTTAGAAGAGAATAAGTAAAAATTAAAAATGTCTATTAGGTATGTAGAATTTCTTCAGTTTTATGATAATTTAAGGTGATAAGCCAATCTTTTATAATATGTTTAGCCTCAGTTACACTTTTGTTCTTAATTTGACAGTATTTAGCTACATTATTGTAAAGGCGAATTTTTATAAAGTTTCCTGTTCGTTGTGCAAATTTGGAGTTTAGCGAGGGAGTGACCAATCTAAATACTCTGCGGCGGGATATGACTTCAAAATAAGGGGAGGACAGGAAAGATTTATGTACCGATAGAGCTGTTTTGAGAATGTAGAGTTGGCGGACAGTGAGTACACCGGCATCCTTATAGATCTCCGTGGTGGAATATCTAAACGGCTTTCGAAGCATCACTTTCAATACTGAACGCTGCGCTCTCTCAGCTCGTATAATGAAGGTCTTCGCGGCATTACCCCAACACGATATGCAGTAGGTGATGATTGATTGACATAAAGCGAAATAAACTGATTTAAGGGTGTCAAAGCTAGCTACATACCGAAGGCTTTTCATGATACCTATAACCTTCCTTACGCGCGCAGAGAGAAATCCAATGTGACCTTTAAACGACAGTTTTTGGTCAATATGAACTCCGAGATATTTTATAGCTTCTGCCCGAGTAATAGGTTCACAATCACAAGGCCCTGAACGACCTGAGCATGTACTAGAGTGAATTTGAATACTCGCTTTAGTATCCGGGGCTGAGGCCGCTGTTTTGTGGAAACTCAGATATGTAGTTTTTTTAGTGTTTAGGGTGAGAAGGTTTTGCTGGAGCCATTTATAAATTAGTGCCATACCTCGTTCAGCAAATAGATACGCCTCAGGCCACGAAGTACCGTGGAAGATTAATGCAGTATCATCGGCGTAGCACAATATGTCTGCATTTGAGATTGGAACATCGTGAATATCATTGATATAGAGGAGAAATAGGGTAGGTCCTAGAATGCTGCCCTGGGGAACTCCATAACGAACAGGTTGTGGATCGCTAGTAACCTGACCGACCCTGACACATTGTCTCCGATTCGTAAGGTAGCTTGTGAACCAATTAAGTGCAGTTCCCCGAATACCAAGGCCTTCAAGCTTTCGGAGAAGTATATGAACCGAGACAGTGTCGAAGGCCTTGGCCAGGTCCAGGAAGACACCTACGCAGCACCTATTTTTATCTAATTGCGATGAAACTGCTGAGATCAGAAAGGTAACCGCGTCATCAGTGCTTTTACCCTTTCGAAAGCCGTATTGTTTGGGGGAGATGAGATCTTTCGACTCCAAGAAATTTACCAGACGCTTATTTACCAATTTTTCCAGCAGTTTCGAAAATGTTCCCAACAATGATATTGGTCTATAATTGTCTACGGAACTTCTTAACCCACCTTTATGGATTGGCGCGACTAATGCAATTTTCCAGTCATATGGAAATACACCACTAGACAGACTTAGATTAAGTATATGCGTGAGCGGTAGTAATATTACATCTTTTATGTGTTTAATAAGTGCATTTCCGAGGCCATCCATTCCTGGAGCTTTATCGTTCTCTAAGCTAGTGATCATGCATTTAACCTCCTCATAGTCTGTAGGGCCCATGAAAATTGAGTCAGCTGGAGAGTTTTTTACCCTTATACTCTTGGCAAGTTCCTCTCTTGTATTAGCTTCAGTGAGAATACGGTCAGCAAGCCGTTGGCCCACCGTAGCCAAGTGATTGTTTGCTACGTTAATTGAATCACGTGGATCCCTACAGCCTGGTAAGGATAGTAGTTCAATAGGGTCTTTTTTATGGCTCGTCAGGTTGCAAATATTTTTAATCGAACGCCAAAGTTTCTTTGGGTTGTTTTTATTTGCAATCAACTCTTTGTTCTCGTAATTATTCTTAAGTTTTCGTAAAAGGTTCACAAAGAAATTCTGATAGCGCGTATATGTAACTTTAAGAATCAGATTATCAGGGTCTTTTTTAGCTCTATGATGTAAGCGGTCACGATTTCGCATGCATTTCATTAAACCTGGAGTAATCCAGGGTTTTAAATGGTAACGAGATCTACTTACTTTAATCATGGATGTGTTAGCGTTAACACTATCAGTAAGGATATCCATAAATATCTCATTTGCCATATTGACATCGCTGGTGTTAGTCACAACGGACCAGTTCACGGTTTTGAGAGCACTATGAATACCATCAAAGTCTCTTTTCATGATGTTACGATTTGGACGGTTTATTGTTTTTTTTGAGAGATTGATGCCAAGCAGTATAGGGTAGTGATCTGTTATTGCGAGTTGACATACAATACCAACTGTTGCGGTGCTATTTGGTACATTTTTGACGTAAATATGGTCAAGGCACGCTAACTCTCTAGTAGGTTCAGTAATAGCTGGGAGCAACCCATGCTCTGCCATAAGACATTGGTACTCAAGGCTCTGCGACGTACCTAACGTGTCTATTATATTGATGTTCATATCGCCAGCAATGATGAATGGTAGACTATTTAGTCCATCAAAGTACATGTCCAGTGAAGCCAGAAACCCTTCGATGTTCCTCACAGATGGCGAACGGTATATACCAAGAACATTTAGCACTTTAGGAATGCAGATACTTAGACTATTTGCATCAGCTATGAGGGGTTCCGATACTATAGCATTCCATTTATCTTTTATATAAATGACTACACCGCTATTTTTATTGGTGTTTTTCGTAGTTTTATGAGAGGCGTAACCATCAATTTGTGGGATTGTTGATAATTCAGACAGCCAGCACTCCGTCAAAACCAATATATCAAGGGGCACATCCAGACATTTAATTGCGACCAATAGTGGGTCTATATTTTTAGATATACTCCGTATGTTAATACAGAGAAGCTTAAAGTTATGTTTTGGTGTGAAAATTTGTTTACAGCCAAACGAATCATTAACTACGTGACACTTAATCTTTATCGAGTCTAAATCTGAACATAATACATCAGTAAACAACATTAATAAAAAATAATATTATCTATAAGTCCGGTTTCATAGTAGAAAGTTAGTCTACCTGAAGCTACAATTCTTATTATGTATGATTCGAGATTTTTCAAAGGCGTAGAGAACAAAAAATGTTCATGTGGGTCCATTCTATATCGCACAAGCGATATAGAATAGACCCACCCGCACATTGTGATTTCGCTAATAGTTTCGGTGTAATGGAAACATTTGATCGCAAAACAGAAATATGCATCACATTCCAATTTGCAAAGTGGAAAATTAGTTTTGTATTTGGTAGATGCGCATATTGCATACTTCTGGCATCGGGAGGCTGTGAAAATCGCGTTTCGCGAGGGTGATAATGACAGCGAAAGCATGTTGCTTAAATACTGCAACAGAAATAATACAAATTCAGAACATCCGTGAGAATTGACTAAACTTTTGATTAAAGAAATTCTATAACCGTTCACATAGTTGCTAAATATACAAGAATTTTTAAGATTAATATTGTGCAAAACACTTAAAATAAAGGGCGACTTATTAGCAAACTTATAAGTTATCTGGAGAGGTCGGGGGCAGCACACGATCCAGGTCTTTGTGGGACAGTATGGTGACGGCTGCTTTTCCGTCTTGCTGGCGGACGTAAACGTTTCCGTGACTGCACCAGCAGAACGCGTATCCATGTTCCTTAGCTCTAAGGCGTGTGTCCCGAAATAAAACCCTATTTTCTTTGGTAAGTCTTTCGTTAAAGAAAATTTTTCGGGGTACTCCTACTACATCCAAGTCAGCACTGCTGATGTTTCTCCTGGTCTTAGCGGCTTTAAGGAACTGATTACGTTTGGTTCTGCGCAGGAGCCGCACAACAACCGGGCGTGGCATACGGGCTCCATCTTCCGGTAGAGTTGTGGTCACCGGTGGTCTGCTGGGACCCACACGGGTGACCCAGTCTAAATCCCCGTCCTCCAGCTCGACTCCCAGTTTCTTAGCTGCTATGAGTACAGTGTGATGAAGATTTTCCGAATTATGCTCTGGTACTCCAACTATTTCGATTTCGTTTTGTAGTTGGGCTTGGGCTTGGGCCTTCAGTTTGTCCTCGAGCTGAAGCACGGTGACCTGCAGAGATTCCACTTGAGAGTCTCGCTTTTCCAAGTTTTTCAATCTCACATCAGCGGCGGAAATCTTTTGCATCACTTCATTCATCTGGTCGTTGGCAAAAGAAAGCGAAGAAGTGAGTTCCTCTAACCTTGTCTTTACAGATGAGAACTCTGTGGTAAGCTGACGTAACTGTGCGGTGAGCTGGCTTACTTCAGAGCCAGTAGTGGTGTCAGATTTCTTACGTGTAGTTACATTCTCAAAGTGGGAGCCGGCCTGAACCGGGGTGAGTGACTTGTCCCCACCTTTCCTCAGGGCTGCAGTGCAGTCGGGGCATCTCCAAGTCAGCTTTTGATCCGCATTAAGAGAGGATATGTCTATGCATAACTTGCAGAAAGATTTATTACAGCCTTTATTAGTACATTTAATAGTATTTATCTCCTTAGTTGTACTCATGCACCCTAAGCATTTCATGGTGAAGGTAATTAGTCGCTCCTTTCCCTTTTCAGTTAAGTTTTCCCTTGATTTCAAGCAGATAAAGTTGTTGGGCGTATTTGCAAACCAAGGCGAAAACAGGTAGCTCTGTGCAATGGGTACCTACTGGTAGAAAGTTGCTCCTCCGACACACGAAGCCAAACAACGTTATGTCAAACGTCTCGCTGGGTTGTCAGCTGAGAAATGTCACTGTCATTCGTGACTCTGCTTGTCTTGTCAGCTGTTCGCGATTTTTGTGTTTAGAGTTGGTTGAGTGAGTCCACTTTATTTATTTTATTGCCAAAATAGAAAATTCAGAGTGAATAAGTCGATTTGAGTGCGACAGGGTTCCAAAACCGTATTCTCAACGAACTTTTCAAGTGTTTTAGATGGCTGTAAATAGTTGATAGAGCTCACCCCGGGTATTCGAGTGTGTTCTGGTGCTTGTTTGTGTGCTTGAGCCTCAGGTTCTTCGCAGTAAGTTCCACAGAGATTGGTTTTTCTAATTTTTAACAGTAAAAATCCGTACGGGTGTCCAAAACAGTGTTACGTTGGCGGAGTTGCCAGGTAGAATGATGAGAAAAAAAAAAGAAAAAAAAAACAATTCGTTTGCAATATTTTAGAACGTCTCAGTATAAGTCGCTTTAACACTTTGACTGCGGTTTTTTTTCGACGAATGCGATCTTTTTTTTTACCTAAAAAATTCGTGCTGCCGCTCTACACAGCGGTTGTGTTGCGCCGCACATGCGTTTCGTTCGAAAAATATTACAGCTCTGCTGAGTCACAAAGATCTGTATTTTCTCAGCCGCTGCGCTGCTAGTGTGGATTTACGCATATTAGTCACTTGTAGAAAACTCATACCGTGTGATTTCAGCAGTCAAAGTGTTAAATGCTTTAATGATTAGGATTGATTGAATATGAAAGAAATAAATAATGCTGGACAATCCACACAGCATCTTTTAGACCTAAGCTGAGGCCCATAGCAAAAGTATGGGCACTAGATAAATGTACTTAATACAATACATTACCTACATATATAGAACAATATTTTTTTATTATAAATTAAAAATACATAGAACACCAGAACAAATATTTGCAGATCGAACAGACAATAGTCCCGAGGCGGGAATCGAGCTGCGTCGCAGGTGGACCTCCGTCAACCCCGCCGCCACCGAGGTCATCAAATATATATCACATTTTATTAATCTTGTCACAATAAGGTCATAATGACCCAGGTATATACTTCTTCGCAGTCCTATAAAACTGCAGACGTGACATATCACATGTCATGATTAAATAATTAAATACCTTTCATAGATTTTGGCCAAACCAATTAACTTACTTTTAAAACTTAAATGTATCAATAAAATAAGTCAGCCGGAAGAAATTTAAATTATTTAATTTGTATAAAATTGTTAAGTCAAAAAAAGAATCGTAATGCAAAAGTCATGTCTAAAAAAAGTACCCGAGTTATTTTTTATTTCGTGTCACCCACAAGATTGTTCTTGTAGAGCCGAGGGGTAAACATTATAGAGCTACGAACTTTAGAAGTGTCTTAAATATTGAGTCAGGGCCTAAGTAACTGACTGCTTACGAAACTTTTCGTATCCCCACGCGAAAGTAGTCATTTAAGCTTTTTATATTTACTTAAAAAATACTGAGAAAGCAGGCATTATTTTTTGAGTTTAATTTTTTGACAATAAGTGGCCTACATTATAGTAATATGTAGTTTTATTTAGTTCTGGTAGTAATTAAACAAAACGTGATAATATGTCTCCTAAAAATATCACTATAGTTAGTTCCACGTACCTAGGTGGTAGGTATTTCATTGCTTTAAAATTCAAAATAAGTATTATATTGAATTTTAAAGCAATATAATTTAAAATTATAAATGACTACTACTAATGAGTACCTACTGATTTTGAATTTTATAAGCAATTAAAAAACCTGTTAATACTACTTACCACCAATATAAGTGATATCCAATCGGTTTCGACTCTATGATTTCATAATTCTACATCTCAGTGCCACTGGAGCGAGCATTTGTGGGTAGTTCAAATTTTTGCCGGCTGTCAACACGTCACTGGCATTCTTTTTTTTAAAATTGCTATTGTAAAAAATATCCCAATATTTTAAAATATATTTCAGAATTTACTTTACCTACTATATTATATTGTGTGCCAATAAACTATTTAATTTTATCATCGTAGAAAAAGTTTGAACTTTGATTTTCTATATCATAATTAAATAGTATAATTAACCTACATCCGCGAACTTTCTTTTTATTTCAAAAAACATATACTACAACAAATACAATTTGTTCAGTCATAATCTATAAATAATTTATGCTATTAGGCTATATCCTAACAGATAAAGCCAAGATATACCTTAGCGTGGCGATAGCGACGACGTAAGAATCAACCCCTTCCCCTGAGCCCGCAGTTGTACATACAACATATATATCAAAATTGGTAAGTGTTTGTGTATATCGACGCTTTAATCTGTTCGATAATTTTTCAAAAGGAACGTTTTACAACATTGACAATGAAAAGTTTACACAGAAGATATTGAAAGAAAGAAAAATTGTATGCAAATTGTCGTAACGAATGGTGCTATGCAAAAACCAACCAAGAAATGAAATAATCACTAAAACCATGAAGTAAAATATACAAATCCTACTAAGTTATACACATAAAAAGCAATTTATACTTTCTCCATGGTCCATTATACCTATAAATCTTGGTTTAGGTCAGACTGTAAGAATATAACTATGTATATGTACAATTGTACACATAAGAGGATAATCTTTGTAAATAATGACCTATTTAATCCTTTTTAGCATACATGTAGATACCATAAAACATTTTTATTAGGGCACCTAATATATTCTCATTTTCATAAGAAAGTCTATGTGTTTTCCGATTATTTTATTATCTAGTCAAAACAAAGCTGAAGAAATATAGAAAGTACCTACTCTATGATTCTGTATTTGCCTGCATTCATCTGCATTGGGGTTTAGGCCTCTATCTATCATCATCATCAACCTATAATAGTCCTATCAACCTATAGTAGTAGCTGGACATAGGCCTCCCCTAATAAACGCCATAGCGGTCTTCAGCCTGCCGCATCCAGCATCAGCCTGCAGTCTTTCGCAGGTCGCCATTCTACATGACGCCGGAGGGCGTGCTACACTACATTTGCCTAGTAACGGTCTCCACTCAAGAACACGTTTACCCCAGCAGTTGTCGGTTCTTCGTGAAATATGGCGGACCCACTGCCACTTCAGCTTGCTAATTCTTTGAGCTATGTCTTGTCTATAGCTTTGGTTGTCTGTCTATATCAGTCGTCAAATTAGTGATAAAAAGAGTTATGAACATCTTGGTGCTTGAGTGCATGAAACCGTTCAAAGGTGTCTACCAACTCTAACACGGCCAATTGAAAAATTACTTCGCGTTATTGAGTTCGGCGTTTCGAAAAAATCCACTTACGCCCTTATTATTAGGTGACGAGAAAAAAAGAAAAATGCAGTTACAGGCAGGCACAGTGAAGCGAGACATAGCTGTGTGATTGGGAAAAACAGTATTTTTATATCAGAGGATAGCCAATGTTATTAAAAAAAGCCATTTAAACTATTGTATTAGGTAATACTTGTAAAAATAGCTGCAATGCTTTGAATAAAAACAAAAAAAAAAATTTGGTACTTACTGATATTTGAAAATAAAGTAGAAAAAAATATCTGATTGGCGTTTTCCCAATCTGATTAACTTTTAATTATATATACAACATTGTTCTTATGAAACGACTTCGAATCCGTAAATTTTACAATGTTTTTAAAGTTTTGCGATTAAATATAACTCCCTTGTAAATATTTTTTCGAACTACCATTCTTTAGTATACAATAGCGAAATAATTTTCCAAGTCGATCCACATTCATACAACACTACAACATTGTTTATGTGTTTATGTGCATAATAAATGATACCATAGAACCACCTTTTCTCGAAGTCGGCTAAAAGGAGTGGTAATGCCTAGATTACCATCATACGCCAGTATGTTTTTGCCTCTTAATACAATCACAGAGTGCACAAATTTGACTGGCAATACGGATCGTGTGGCCGAGATAATAGTGATAAATGAGTTACAAAAAAAATTGGGAAGGCAGGTTCAGCGAGGGCTAATACGGTAGGATTGACATAGCCGTTTAGTTTACACTGTGGCACAGTCGAGCGAGAAAAATGTTAAAGAAGGGGAGTTAATGTAATCTCCTTTAAACTGGAGTCGGCAATTTGGGGAAATTAGTAAAATGTCTTTGCAGTTTAATGTTAAGCAGTTTGACTTCTTGATTCTCTTTTGGACTGGTAAAATAAAATGCCACCAAACTGTAATTTAAAAACTAAAAACGACTGCTATATTTAGTAAATAAGAATAAACTCGCTGTTCCCACAACTATACTACATAAGATAAGTGCATCTTTTAAAGGGCAATGTATACGCTTCTACAAAAAAACTCCAAGTGAGTTGCAAAAATTATCAATAAATCAATTAAAAAATATTGTGAATCATATTCTTTGTAAAAAAGATTATTACAAAATATCAGATTACTTAGTTAGAAGATAAAAAAGCTTGGAACGAGTTTTGCTCCAACTCAAAATCTACCAACTTACAAATAAGCAAATCAAATATACTAGACACATAAGTTATGAACATACTAGTGGTTTCTTCTCACTTCTTCCACTGGTGGACAAAAAATTTAAGTGAACTATAAAATAATTTAATAGTATAAAATATGACCTGTCTAAGTGCTTATTTGTAAGCCTAAAGAAATAAACATTCATTACATTTCATTATTTACATAGACTTTTAAGTTTTTCGGGGCAAATATTTGTTCCTCGAAAATAAAAAAATTATAGGAACATCTCCGAATCATAATTCATCCAATAGTGATATAAAAAAACCATATCGATCCTTAATTGGCAAAAAAATCGTCGAAAAGTCTTTTGTTTTTACCAAAAAGTGTCAAATACCTCGAACAAAAGCTTGCAACCTCCTAGAGCGCGGAGTTTTCTGCGGATCAATCAAGCGCCCTCCCTAACTAAGCATCGCACACGCGAACTGAATAACTGATGTACAAACTCATATCCGGTGGTTCTGTTGTCACAGTGTTACCAGCTATTGGCGGGATGTTGGGGTGAAATAGCGGATTTAGCTGTTTTTTGTTAAGGTCGGTATATCATAATCATCATCATCATCAGCCTATTGCAATCCACTGCTGGACATAGGCCTCCCCCAATGAGCGCCACAGCGCCCTGTCTTCAGCTTCCCGTATCCAACACCTACCTGCAGTCTTTCGCAGGTCGTCATTCCAACTGGTCCACCAGTTCAAAGTCGCTCAGCGAGCTATGGAAAGAGCTATGCTCGGAGTATCTCTGAAGGATAGGATTCGTAACGAATACATCCGATAGAGAATCAAGGTTATCGACATAGCTCAAAGAATTAGCAAACTGAAGTGGCAGTGGGCCGGCCATATCTCGCGAAGAACCGACGGCCGCTGGGTCAAACGTGTTTTTGAGTGGAGACCACGACTCGGTAAACGTAGTGTAGGACGCCCTCCGACTAGGTGGGATAAAGACCTGCGAGGACTGCAGGTAGATGCTGGATGCGGCAAGCTGAAGACAGGGCGCTATGGCGCTCATTGGGGGAGGCCTATGTCTAGCAGTGGACTGCTATAGGCTAATGATGATGATGATGATAGATATCATAACTGTTTGTATATTTGTATGTAAGCATTACCCCCAAACAAACACCATAAAACATTTTCCAAGTCAAGTTCAAAAACCATTCCGTCATCCCTCAAACCCTTAAAGATAATCTCCAAACAGCAAGGGTGGAAGGGTTATATCGTAATCACTGCTTCAATCTCATCCCTTCAGGGTGGTTTTATTAATTTATTTATAAGTATATCGTACGCGAATGCTCTAACTAATTAGTCTCATATGTAAACTTTATTGGCTAGTTTGATATTATCTATGTTTATTGTATTTCTTTACAAAAATTCCACATAACAATTTCACAGTAGTGTAGCCAAATGCGGTATAAATTTATTGTAAACAAACTACGACGAAAACTAAAACTCCAAGCGAGTTTGATTTTGGTGTCAAGTTTCAGATAAGATTGTATGTAGTATTCATTAAAGGAAATGGGTATCTCAAATGCACAAGTAATGTAAATTGCGGATAAAAAGACCAGTGTGAATTTAAGGTTAAATATGGGCGGTTTGTTTACAAACATTAAACATTGAATTTGGCTGGAATAAAGTTAACATTTAGATGAATGATAATGTGCAAGTACTCAGTCGTTTCCTATATTATCCTATAACATAATTAATTGTTTTTGTTTTTATACAAAAGTAACAAAATCTCTACCTACATACATACATACTTAATCATAGGTTTTATAGTGGACATCTGTTTAAAGTCAATGTCAAAGTATATTTATTGCAATTACATGTAGAAAAGATAGTACATAAAAAAGCGTAACAATGTAATTTGCCCATTATGGGCATGCAATTATTTTTGAAACTATAATGGTTATTAACACTAAAGTCATTTAAAACGGGATATTTAATAAATAATAATAATAATTAATGCTGGACAATTCACACAGCATTATCTAGCCCCATGGTAAGCAGAGCTTGTGTTATGGGTACTAGATAACTGATATACATATTATCTAGATATGATATTACATAGATAGATATTTTTTATTATACATAGAAAACGACCAGAACACCCGAAACAAATATCTGCAGATCGTACACACAATTGTTCCGAGGCGGGAATCGAACCCGCAACCTCCTGCGTCGCAGGCGGACCTTCGCCCACCGCGCCACATCGGTCGTCTATCGTCTCTTGTCGAATATTATATTAAAGAGAAAATTAAATAAAACTTAGAATCAGTTAATGTTAATAAATAGCGATACAAAATTAAATAACATATCAATTAAATAATAAAAGTTTATCCTTGGGGAAGATTTTACTCGTCGGGTGAAATGTTACCACCAACTGTCCACCCCAGCAAGCTAGGTAATCCGTTTCAAGGTTTCTAACTGTCGTTGAATTAACTTTTTCTTTCAGTAGAAAGCAATTAAGTTTCTTAACTGCAATGGAACTGGAATGCCCAGTAGGGCATTCCAGTTCCATTGCAGTTAAGAATACAAAATTTGTCTCTCTGGCCAAATGTAGCAAAAAATATTAATTAAACCAAATTTTTCCACACACTAGATACATCTAGCAGGCGAGCAATTAAAATTAGAATATCTTAATTCATATCGAAGTATCAGGGTTGCCATCTTAATGTGTGTTTCGTACCCTAATTCTGGGGTAAGTGGGTAAAGATAAACCCTCCTGACTTGTATTGGACATGTTTATTTGCCCTTAAGTGAATGTTATGGTGTATGGTTTACGGTTTATGATAACAGTGGCTCTTTCCCTGTGTGTGGGGTAATTTTACTCATATGGGTAATAAAAGTTTACATCCTAAGGTTGTCTGTAAAAGATTGTGTTAAGCTCGCGCCCGCGCCGTGCACCGACGTCAGCCGACACCCTGATTTCGACATCTACACGCTGTCGTCGGCATTATCATAATAAGCGTGTTATTAATTTAGTATTTTCTTTATATTTAATGTATGCTAGTTTTAAGGTATATATTACTGACCGTAGAATAAGTTAACCCTTAGTTACTCGCGCATAAAAACATACATAAAGTACTCGCGTAGAAAAAACTACCAAATACATACAAAATCAGACTTTTATTTATGATTAAGATTTAAAAATAAGCGTTGTAAATTCGAAACTCCAATAACTAGAGACGTTCAAACAGTCGCTGGGGTGTTAAACACCCCACGCGAGTAATTAAGGGTTAAATAAGATCTGTTACTTTTCTATGGTCTGAAATAAATGATTTTATTATTATGTCTCTCATTTACCATGATCTCGGGCCATAAAGTGACCCGGTCCTTTGGAAGGCTTGCGTGGGGCCGAAGCCAACAGCACAGAGGCCCTTTGAGAAAGTTAATCTAAAGGCGAAGGCTACACATAGCGGGTATCATCCTCGGGTGCACAATATGATACACTCAAAGATGGTATCCGCCAGGTGTAGAGACTATTGCAAAGAAAAATGAAAGAAATAAAACCAGGCTATTGTGATGGATAGATGGACTGGGTAATCGGGCTATAGGGGAGATTGCGGACGTCTGCCATAAACAAGTCAATCATAATGTTAAGAAGAGTGGCAGACGGTGGCTTGCCGAATGCTGGATGGGTTCCTTAAATGACAGTGGTGTCGCTACTCACCAAAAGCTCGCCAAAAGCTGCCCTGCGGGCTTTATTATTATTATCATTAAGGCCCGCTCATTACACATAGCTTTTGTTTCCATACGACGACGTCTAAAATGCTGGACCTTAGTCACCTCCATTGTAAAGTAAAGTAAAGTAAAAAATAATTTATTTATTTAGGCTTACTAAATAAGCACTTAGACAAGTCATATTTTATACATAAATTATTATCAAATAAAATTATTTTACTGTTCACTTAAATTTTTTGTCCACTAGTGCAAGAAGTGAAAAGAAACCACTAGCATGTTCATCTCTTATTCTAATACATGGTTATATGCCTATTTAAGTCTCCTCACTAGTACTAGTAGTACTAGAGATACAAAGGTGTGTCATGTGTACTACCAGTTGTACTACTGTAACGGAGGCCTCCCTGCGACCGTTAAGACATAGCCACCTAAGTATGCTTGTTACGCAGTCTTTTGAGATCCTGCTTTGTTTTTGAACGTGCCTACCACGACACACAAATAGAAAAAGCTTATTTTTCGTTATTAAAATCCATAAATATAGGCAAAGTCAAGCTCAAAATGCCGTAATGCCTTTTTTAGTCAATCCCTTACGTCTGACATTGTCCTAAGAAACTAAAGGTTAACCCTTTTATTTGCTTAAAATAAATGATCTCTCTCTTTCTCTCTTATTCTGAACCCATCGGATGTAGAGCAAGTAATAGGTGTTCTTTATTTGCACACATAATTGATTATCTTAAAATTTTTGATAAATAAATAAAAATAAAACTCTGTGATGTCTATGCGATAGAAATAAATATAGGTTTGCTGGAAGATAACTCTTTTTGGGGTTAAGTTCGTCTTTGTATAAATTTTCTAGAATAAGTTTTGTTTTATGATTTTCGTGCAAAAAGTATAAATAAATAAAGTCCATGTCGGACCAGCCAAGGTCAAAATCCCCTAATCCCTCATTATCTGAATCCCTTACGTGTGACATTGTCCTTAGAACTCCAATGAACCCTTCGCGTTAACCCATCGGATGTAGGGCGATCGATTCTACTTAATATTCACTCTCCGACGCGGGCCAAAGACTTAGCTCTACGGTAATATGGCCCACTATGAGTTACTTACCCTGTGGCTACGTACGTGTTGTATTTATTTATTTATAGGAAAAATATTTATTTATTTTGTAGGAAAAATACCTATTTATTTAAAAACTAGTTTCTGCCCGCGGCTTCGAGCGTTGTGTCTATGGAAATGTTCAAAGGTTATATCGATCCCATGGAAATTCTCTTATGTGATAACTAATAGTTCCCCACGGTTTCACACGCGTTAAATTCGAATTTCACATTTCTAGAATATAATATAGATATAGCCCATGTCACCCGGGGATAGTGTAGCTTCCCAACGGTGAAAGAATTTTTAAAATCGAGTAATTTCGGACTATTCAATACAATACAAACATAAAATCAAACCTTTCCTCTTTATAATATTAGTACCTACCTATAAATAAATGAAATAAATAATGCTGGACAATTCACACAGCATTATCTAGCCCCATGGTAAGCAGAGCTTGTGTTATGGGTACTAGATAACTGATATACATAATACAATATATTACATAGATAGATATTTTTTATTATACATAGAAAACGACCAGAACACCCGGAACAAATATCTGCCGATCGTACACAAAATTGTTCCGAGGCGGGAATCGAACCCGCAACCTCCTGCGTCGCAGGCGGTCCTTCGCCCACCGCGCCACATCGGTCGTCAGTATAAAAAAGTATGTATGATTCCAGGCTTGAAGCTACATCTGTGCAAAACTCAGCCTGATTCGTTCAGTAGTTTTGGCGTGAAGAAGTGACAAACTTAAATCTAAATATCCAAACATTCACATTTATATGTTATTATGTTATTATTCTTTGTTAGGCTTCAGTTTTCATGCGAGAGCTCATCATCTTCTGCAGAATGAGAGGATCGAACGTGAAAAAGAATATAATCGCAGCATGAAAAAGAAAATGTGGCGCGTGCATACATTTTTCATAATTGCAAAAACTGCCTGTCTTTTTTATACCATTTGCACCTGTCGCTGATTGCCTAATTTCAGCGCAGTGACTCTCCCGTTAGGTAATTCTAAAAAAAATGGCGTGGTATAAATATTTCATAGAAAACTATTTCACGATCGATTATGGTGGGTAAGGTTCGAGTTAAATCGATTATTGAAATAGCAAGCGAAGACAGTTCGGAAAATTGATTTTCGAAAATTGTTTTCGCTATAATATCTTGTTTTATACGAAACTAGTTTCTGCCGGCAGCTTCGCAATCTTTGTTTTTTTATGGAAAGGTTATTTCTCTCCCATAGGAACTGATTTATGGGATAAAGCCGGGACTGAAACTACCTGTAAGTATGCAAAATTTCAGCCCGATCCGTTCAGTATTTTTTGCGTAAAAGAGTAACAAACATCCATACATACAAACTTTCCCATTTATAATATTAGTATGATAGCATCAGTTAAAGATATAAGCACTCTCTTCGTCATGAATAATGATTAGTTTGATTAAGTTGTTGACAGGTCTATCGAACATACACAATTTTAAGGTGATGTTCTTTAAAAGATGAATGAATTAATATTCCTGGATAACCCACAGAGGTCAATTAGTAGCCTCAGTTTAATTAATTTATTCCGCTTTGATACAAGGAAAAGCTAAACAATAAATTAAATTAATATTTAAATAATAGCTATACCTACCTATTAACCATCAAGCCCAAATTAACTAAAGCTTGTCAAATCAAATCATTTATTCGCTGGAATGTAGGTAAAAAAGCTCTTAATAATGCTCTTGTGTTAAGTTAATATATACAGAATGAATTTTTGAGACGGGACGTATGGGAAAAGTTTTTGTGATTTCTGACATTTCTAGTACTCAAAGCTCAGTCGGTCCAGTGAGACAGAGACCTTATAAGAAACAGGATCGATTGGCATCAAAAAAAGTTTTTGTGTAAAATGACCATTTTCTTGCTGACTGTACATTTTTTCCAAAATTTGTAAATGCAGTTCAGAATATCTTAAAAATTTATAGATAGTATCCTAAAAGCATTTTCCTGTAACTATAACGGTTAAGGTACCTGCCCTTACTGTCCCGTCTCAAAAATTCACCCCGTATAATCGTGCAATTATCAGCTTCGTCCGCTTACTTTGAAGTTTAATATAAGAAAAATGATGTCAAAAACGCTAATTAAATGTAGGTACATAATTGTAAAATTATATTCTTAACACTTTGAGTGCTGAAAACGCACGGTATGAGTTTTCTACAAGTGACTAATCTGCGAAAATCCAAACTAGCGCAGCGGCTGAGAAAATACAGATCTTTGTGACTCAGCACAGCTGTAATATTTTTCGAACGACACACATGTGCGGCGCAACACAACCGCTGTGTAGAGCGGCAGCAAGAATTTTTTAGGTAAAAAAAAATATCGCAGTCGTCGAAAAAAAACCGCAGTCAAAGTGTTAAGGAATTAGGTCATCATCATCAACCTATAATACATAGTCTACTGCTGGACATAGGCCTCCTCTAATGAACGCCATAGCGAGCATAGAGCGCCTGCCTTCAGCTTGCCGCAAGCATCTGCCTGCAGTCTTTCGCAGGTCGTCATACCACCTGGCTGGAGAAATTAGTTACAGGTGTTTAAAGTTTAACCATGTCAGGAATCAGTAGTCCTAAGTAAAACAGGAAAGAATAAGAAACAGCCAGGAAAAACAAGTATAATCTTATCAAAGATTCTATCAGTGTCCCTGTTGCAATTCATAAGAAATCGATCAATTGATAGTAATTGAATTAATCGTCGATTTATCGATACTTAATCGATTAATGTAATAGTCGTGTGTGGGCGGTGGTTTTTTTTGATTTAATGTTTTATTTAAGTGTAGCAAAGGAAAAGCTTGGTCTTACGAGTATAAGGACTATTCGAGATAAAACGTAGAGCTTGGTAGTTCGTCAACTCGCAACCAATTAAAATTATTAATCATATTGAAAGAGGATGATCAATGAATAATATATGTAAATAAGGAAATAAACCACCACCGTCACCGTCGCCACCGTCTATATTGTTCGTTCATGTCCAGTCCATCCCAAGGTTGTCTGGAAGAGATCGCTTTCAGCGATAAGGCCGCCCTTTATACCTTTATTCTAAGTTTTTATCTCTGTATTATTTTCTGTTTTGTGTGGTGTAATAAAGTGTTATCTATCTATCTATGAAATTGACATTTTTAAGTGGAGTGAAATTTTCGGTGTGAGTGTTCGTACGACTTTCTTCTCGGACCTTTATTTATAATGGAATCATTTCAACAATTCTAGAGCGATAGGTTAAGTATGTCTGTGTGGTATCGAAATGTACAGACAGGATATACTGAGTTATCTTGAGGCTTGCGTCCAGCAGTGGACCAATATAAGCTGTTGAGGTGAGGAGTCATACAAATCTGTCATAAATTTGTCACGTGCTTATGTCTCTCAGTTGAGTGTTCAGGGCAATAGTACATCACCGATCTTTATATCATCTAGGTATCAGAAGGTCAATGAACCTAACGCTATGTAGTTCTTCAACCTGCAACACCATTGGCTGCACGTAACTCAATGTCAAGTGCGATTGACAGGTTCAAGCACCTGTCAAAAAAATGGAAAATCACGAATTATCCAATAAGAAGTTTTCTGGGGCCTCGGACGTGATTAGCTGGACGGAGTGTGGTCCAAGTGATAAGATTAGCGATCAAAGTATCTATACTTAAGTTAGATTATTTTGAAAAAACTAAAAATTTACTTTTTGAGTTTTGCGGGTTAAGTACCTACTAATCCCTCGAGAATATATTTTTTATTGGATAATTTCGGGATCAGCCCCTACACATTTGCAAAATAATCATCCAAATCGCTCCATAAATAACGGAGAAATCACGACGAACATACCTAAATAGTTGTCACTAGTACCATTAATGGTACTAAGGATACAAAGCTGTGTCACTTGTACCATTAATGGTACAAATCAATGGTACTTCTGACACAAAGGCCATAAAAATACATACAGCCCAACATAGAACCTGCACTTTTTTTTAAATTTTAAATCAGTAAAACATTTTAATACACTAAGAAATTAAATAATAACACAAAAAATAATGACCTTCCCTATTCGTGTATAATCAAATCAATCGTACGCGAAGGCTTATTTAGAAGTTTCTACTTCAAAATAATTCTTAGATAAAACTCGCGTATTACTAAATGTATCCTCATAATCGCCCTTGGTTAGTTTAAAGAACTTTTGTCTGATATCCTCTCCCGCTACCGCTCATGCTCTACCCGCTCCCGCTCGCACCGTGCCCACACCCCGCGTACCAACGCGTATTTTCAACATTTTCGTGACCGTGTCTACAACGATCTCTTTATTGATTATCGCCACAATTTAACTACTTCACACTTACCGTTACAAAAACAATAAATAATCATTTCACTTGAGTCTTATTTACAAGTTGTAAGGACTAAAATGCCGTAGCAATAATTAAACAAAACAAAAATGTAGACTAGGGTTATTTTACAGTAACGAAGGGCTTTGACAGAGAATAAATAGAGATGTTTTGAACTGGGCTAAATGAAGCTGTGTCCAGCATTATTTATTACTTATTTATTTATTACTTGGGCTTTGGAAAGTTTTAAAAAGGAAGACCAACAAACATGAGTCCTAAAACGCGGTGGGCAAAGGACCGCCTGCGACATAGGAGGTCGCGGGTTCGATTCCCGCCTCGGGACAAATATTTGTACGATCTGCAGATATTTGTTCCGGGTGTTCTGTACGTTTTTCTATGTATAGTAAAAAATATCTATGTATGCAATGTATATCAGTTATCTAGTAACCATAACACAAGCTCTGCTTAGCTTGGGGCTAGATAATGTGTGAATTTTCCATTATTATTTATTGAATATGTCCATCTGCAGGTCTAAAGGCCTGGCTAAAGCGTTAAGAGCACCTATAACGGCACTATTGCCTATATCGTCGTATTGATTAGAAAATCACAGATACACCATCAATAAGGGACATACAATAGCTACATTGGCTACAATGCCTTCCGCAGAGGCTATCCCAGTTAGACCTCACCGGAAGTCCACTTGCGGCTTCCGGTCACCGTTTACGGACGATTTGTGTGCTAATGTTGGCAGTATCGTTCACAGTGGTTTGTGATAATGTTGGCAGCATTGTGTTTGGTGCTTTATGTGCTAATATGGGTATTGTGCGGTGTTTTATTAGATGCGAGAGAATTATCAAAAATTGTTTGTCATTTTATACACGTCTCGATTGTGCCCGCGGCTTCGCACGCGTTTTACCAGAATAAATGGTATAATAACCATTTCAAGGTCCAGAACTGAATGCGTGCAAAATATAAACCTTATCCATTCAGTAGTTTTCACCCAACCATCTTTAAAGGGGCACAAACTTTCGCTATTTTAATAAATCCGAAAAAGAAACTAGAGTTTATTGATTCTCACCTAGTCGATTTAGATATACATAGTTACCTACTTATTTGTGTATCACTTATAAGTGATATGCGTTATTTAGCAGGGTGTACCACGGGCAGGCTACTTTGGCTTGGCAGACGAGATATTGAAGTCCCCCTTACACCCATAGGGAAGGTGCGAACACACTCAGAAACAAAATCTAAAAAACTGTAGACATGCCAGTCAGCTACAATCTCAGGCTAGCCAACATAACAAGAATCAGATGAGTGGTGCCTAGCCTACAACCATTAGAGTACCAGGGCGGCATACTAACGTAGACGTGATCGAACTCCAGCCCATTAATCGGTTCCTCAAACTGTGAGCCATTGTTCCTGGTTCAATAAAAGTTTCGGGAATCAAGAAATAAAGATACGAAGAAAGACTTTACAAGAACAGCAAAGACATTTGACGACAGATGTGACGCGGCGGGCAAAAGTCCGGTTGCGACGCAGGAGGTTGCATACCGCGCAACCTCCTCGCTGTGTAGCCGTCTCGTTTGTATTGTATTATAATAAGTACTCTTTGCCATAAACTTAAGTTTCGAATACTGCTATCCTGTAAAGATTTCTGTCGCGATTGCTTTCCGCGATTGTCAATAAGTTTTGACGAAAAGTGACAACCAATCACAATTTACCAACAACAAGCATTCCCGAAATATTCGGAACGAAAAGCAAGCGGCGCCTTTAAGAAAGAAGTTGAAGTCGATTTCCGAATAAAGGACCGGTTTTGTTTCCTAAAACCAGCTGACTAGTGGGCCCACGGGTCACAGGAGGACCAGGGCAGCATACTAACTGCTGGCACGTGATCGAACTTGAACCCGCGTATTGATTGGACAGCCTTGGCTTCGGCTGTAACAATTGGGACATACCAAGCTACCTGTCTTGGTTACAATTGAGATAAACAGTTAATGAAATGATGATAAAATGAAAAATGAAAATGAAATGTTTATTTATTTCTTAAAGCTTACAAATAAGCACTTAGACAGGTCATATTTTATAGTTCACTTCAATTTTTTGTCCACCAGTGGAAGAAGTGAGAAGAAACCACTAGTATATTCATAACCAAAATGGAATAAAATTGGGTAAATAACTTTTTTGTACAACATGACTTGCTTTGTAAAACTCCGATGTTATAATAGTGAATAAATACAAATATAGCCAAATTGAGTCAGTTTACCCGAACTTTAAAATCTTTTAAATTAAATTAAGTTTCCTGATCCTAAGCTTATAATGATGTGTAATTGTACGTGGGTACATAAGCACATATGTAAGTTTACTTATATTTAGATTTAGGTACCTATCCGGTTAATTTTTTTCCTATTTCAAGCTTTTATTATCATACGTTTTGCTCTACACGTTTTGTTGTTATGATTGTCAGTATGCACATAATTTTGTGAAATGATCAAGTTCTAAAACCTTATTATTCAAATTCTGTATATTTTGTGATTATTTTATGTTTTGTGCGTTTAAATAAATAAAAAAATATTGTCTCTAGAGTGCTCGCCACCACTGAAGTCTTACGGCAAACAACAACAGCAACATTTAGTACTTCGAAGAAAGCAGCGCCGCGTCTCGGACTTCAGTGGTGGCGCGGACTCTAGTTGGACACTTTCTGCCAGTGTCAAGTAATGGAGATAATTGTAATATTGAGTTTATCATTTAATTAGGTTGTTTTTATTTGTTTTATGTATATCAGTCATCTAGTGAACATAACGCAAGCTTTGGCTTAGCTTGGGGCTAGATGATGCTGTGTGGATTGTCCAGTATTATTTATTTATTAAAGCTCTGCTGAGTCACAAAGATCTGTATTTTCTCAGCCGCTGCGCTAGTGTGGATTTAGGTACGCATATTAGTCACTTGAAGAAAACTCATACCGTGCGTTTTTAGCACAAGTGTTAATGAAGACGGTTTGATATTGTCACTACAGTCTAGTTCGTTATCTAGCAGGGTGTACCACGTGCAGGTTAGGTTGGCTTGGGAGACAAGATGTTGGAGTCCCCATTACACCCCTAGTTAATATAAGTCGTGAAGATAATGGGATTAAAAATGTCATGATTTCCAAAAATTATGTCAGGGTGACAACATGACATTTCCAATCGATCTCGAAAAAGAACTGGCGAAAAGGCCTTAATGAAGTTGAAGACATGGTCGTTGATAGGATAATCAGAATAAGGTAGGTAGATATATATAGGTACCTACTAGCTATCTTCTAACTACGTACCTACTCTTAGAGATAGGTACGTATCTAATCCACTTTTTGATGTGTGCAAAATTCTAACAAAACGATCATGTTTGCAGAGTTGCTCGTTTTACTACATTTTTAAGACATTGTATTGGCAATTGCAGTATTATGCTGTTACAGACTCAGTTCGAATAGTCTTGATCGTTTTACAACCTCTTAAGCTACAACACGGGATTATAGAGCTCCAGTCTGAAACCCGCAACGTGAGACGGAAAAGACGTTTCTGCTTCGCAGCTGAAGTTAGCTTTCCATCAATCGATAGCTAAAGGTGCCGCGCCCCGCCCACCCAGCGTTCATTCACCACCATCCGGCTTAATATTCAAAGACCAGCTAAACACGTAATGTAACCCATTAACGGTCCCTACAGTAATAATTAAAAAGCATTACGCGCTTCGGAATCAAACCGCAACACGCAGCATCCCAGCTGGCACCGGCTGCCGCGGCGCATCCAACCTACAACTCACTTATTATATTCTATGAGCGCCAGCTATAAACGTATTCCTGAACATATCACGTAGTCGACTACTAGCAATTTCAACCAATCAGGGTGCGACAATTCAACTTAATAGGTTAGGCCACGCCCCATCACGTAACCGCCTATTACGGCCCGTGTAACGACGCAGGCTTTTAACTTGGCGATGACGTCCGATCGATCGCGTCCTTGTTGCGTGTATAGCGGCGTCCTTGTCTAGTAGCCGAGCGGCGCGGCGTCTAGCCCGGGTGTGATAGAGTCGCGTTTGGCGCGCGTGCTTGCCCTCAGTTGCACGTCCGAGGTCGTAGGAGGGGGACGCATGCAACTGTTTTCGATAATCGGCTGCGCGTTCCGTACGTGAAAATCGGACAGTACCCCGCCGGTCACGTCCGCGTAAAAACGGATATATGCCCGGAATATTTATTAAGTGGGTGGCTGTGCGTGACTTTTCCCCTGTGAATAGCTAGCCCCGTAAATGATCGCTCACGAAAATAGAGCGGCTCCTTGTTTGCTAACTGAAAAGCTTCGCAACCTGAAAGACCTCAGCGAGTTGTGAGCAATTCCGGCATTGACTCGAGACTTTCCGGGACTGTGAACTCTTACAACTAAACAATATTGGACTACGAATGGGACACTGACTGTTGCTGAACTCTTTTGATTCTTTACGATGACGCGTGGCACAGTGCGGGTTGAATTACCTGTCGAATCGGACTAAATATAAGACTTTAGTGCAAGTGATAATGTTGCCGTATCAAGCGGTGGCAGCAATGGACTACGCAGTGGCCTCCGCTGGGTTCCACCACCACCAGAGGCCTGGAGGCCTGCCCGGGGTGATGGGCCTCCCAGGCCCAGGGTCCGGTCTGAACCCTGGCCTGAACCCGGCTTTCACGCATTCCTGGTTCGTACAGACAAGCCCGGATATCTGTCGGCAGCAACAAGCATCAAACCAATCGCATCTCGAACCTGGGCACGTTTCATTTTTTATATTTTTTTAATTTTAAGTTTTTTATTTTTATTGGTTTTGACAGCTTGCTGACTTTCATACATTTTTTAAATGTCAGCAAGGTGCCAAATCTATTAATCCTTGATTGCATTATTTTTTATTGCATTTTATTTTATTAATGTGCTTTTTAACGAGTGCTTTTAGTATCTTGGTAGTTTAAGTATTACTTAATTTAAGAGTTGACATTGAAATACTTTCGTCAGTTTGAAGCCGTTGCGTGTTTTACGAAATAAAACAAAAACATGACAATAAAACGTTAAATGTCCACGCGTTAAGGCGAAATTACTGTTGAATATTTCCTGATGTGTATCTCAAGACATCGTTGTACAGGTTTTTATATATTTTAACATGCCGTCAAGTCGTTCTAGCTTAGACCATTACCTACAAAAAGTATCATAAACTCTTCTATTACTCAATCCTATACAATCTTTCATAAATCTTGCAATATTTTTGCATTTTTTTGTAACCCAAATATATATTTTTGCTAAAATCTGAGGATCTAGAATGCTTATAAAAAAAAACCATGAAAATTATATGAATAAGATATTTAGAATAAGAGGATCTAGATTTTTTATACTATTAAAATAACTATTAAAATTTTATAGAAACAATGTATGATTTTGATAATATTTTGTCAAGTTAAACATTTTAAGATCAGAGGCGCAGGCCATGTTGTCAACAAATTAAGATTTTATCAAGTCATGACGTCGGGTTTTTGTTTCAATGTCATTTTAGTATTAAATTAAATAAAACTCGCAACATTTACATTACGGAGTGCTTGATACGCAATCAAAATGACTGAAAGGATCAAAGTAATAGAACGTACTATTGATAATGACATCCAAAAACTAATCAGCGAGTAATCAATGCATATAAGACCGAAAAGTTATTTCATCTCAAATACTAATTTTTATCTTCAAAATACCCTTTATATGGATATTCTTTTTTGATTCTTTGGGTAGCTAAGTAGATACTTCATAATTACAAACAAAATTCTTATCAAGTCTAACTTTATAGTATATTACTTGAAAAGAGGTTAGAGTAATAAGGTTTTAGGATAAACCGTAGCTTTCAAAAGCTAATTGGTTATTTTGTTTCCGGACGTTTTCCATAATTTGCGGTGTTCCCACGACAATTTGTCTTTATGCAGCGGATCCTAATTGGAACCTAATTTGGAAATCTGATAAGAAACCATGCGTTTTAAGAAAGTCAGTGGGTTCTTGTTTGAAAATATTAAGGTTTAACTAGATTTTCATTTACTTATACAACTTATTTTATTAGTGTTTGTACCTAACTATAAAACTGTAAAGATCTAAGAATTTTTCTTTGTATTTAAGTTTAAATAATTTAAATACATACAAAAAAGCTAAATACTTACTTATTAAAAATCATAAGAAGTACTCACCGTTGTACTATGGGTACTTATGATAATATTATACCTATTTACGCCTATAATGTCTAGGAGTAAGAAAATTAGCCGAAGAAAATAGGCCCCTAAAAACCGAAGCATCAAAACACACACGTCGCAGTACAAAAGTAAAAAAGATACTACCTAATCTGTAACAAAGTCCGGTTTCATTGACTGGACCTGCAACATTACCAACCGATGGTAAGTGGTACTCAAATTGTAGGCCGGTGGACCTTGAACAGTGAACTTTATTACTGCATAACACTCACATTTTATGAAAATAAAGTATTATTTGAATTAAAAACGTACATAGAAGGTTAAACAATGCTTTGGGCGGTAAAACAATATTTCAGATAGTAGGTCTGTTTTTAAATAAATTTATAGAATGATTGTAGCTAATCCAAGAGATGACGATGATGGCAGATAATAAGGTCCATTATTTTAAAGTTGCACTTTTGTACAATTTTTTAACATTTTTTATTTGTTTTTGGAACAGTGGCGAACTGGCAGACGGCCCATTCGAAGGGTAAGCGGCTAAATTATTACTTATTTATTTATTATTTATTAAAGCACCCAGTTTTCTTTATTTTTAAACAAATAGGTACTTCCTACTTAATTTTCAAGTTATATCAAACATTTTGAAAATTAACTACACTTTTTTTCTTACTAAAAACTCATTGTTTCTTTGGTAAAGTCTAAGCTTTTTTACATTTTGTACAAAAAACATGTTACCAAGACAAGAGCCCTTTCACACCCAATCAAAACCTCAATAGGGTACAAAAAGATGTGAAAACAAAAACTCACATCCGCATAGAAAATATTTTGATTGAAAAATAAAGAGCGTAGCTAAGTGATGAAACACGCTCGTATGAAAGATGTTGAACTCGTTGGACAAAAAATTAAGAAAGATTAAAATAATTTTAGTATAAGAATCCATTTAATGTAATACTAATATTCATGTAAAGTAATACTAAAATTCATGTAATGTAATACTAAAATTCATGTAAAGTAATACTAAAATTCATGTAATGTAATACTAAAATTCATGTAATGTAATACTAAAATTCATGTAATGAATTACTAAATTTACAGATTTTCACAAATTAATCCAAACCTTTAAAACAAAGGTTTTTTTTCATATAATTTTAGATACAATGTATCATTTCGATCGTCAACATCCCGATTCCTAACCCCAACATCAATTTCTTCAACCACAATCGTAAAGATTGTTTTTATAATCACTAGAATGACAGTAAAAAACAAAATGGCACCGTTTAAACAGTAACAAAATCCCATTTACAGCCATAAAAGTCAGGTGTTGGTTTGAATCACGCAAAAAACTTATGGTCTCATTCGCTCTCTAAAGAAACCACTAATAATGGAGCTTCTACATTTATACATCGACAAGTATCAAACACTTATAACAGAGTTTTTTATTGAATTTAGTTGTGTTTTTAATTTTGAAACGTTGCCCTGATTTGCTATATATTTTTTTTTGCAATTACAGCAAACTAATTAAATAAACAGTAAACAAGACTCACGGTTTTTAAAACAATTCGACTGATACTGACGAATTTAAAAAAAAATACCATAGAAATTAATGTTTTTTTTGTTATATTTTGTAGTTGGTTTCCCTTATACCTTTAAAATAAATAAATCTACTCTACGAACACACCGACCTAATAACTTAAAAATAATTGTTCGGTCAATCCAGAAGTCGGTCTTTTGAATGTATGGATCTGTTACAGAGTATCTTCTTTTTACAAGCTAATCTACAGGGTGTTGCTTTTCTTTCTTTCGATGTGATATTTAGTTACTTTTAATTCGATGATTTAGTAACTTTTAATTGCAAAACTAAGGACTAATGGAATAGAGTACCTATGAAAACTAAATATGTGCTCTAGAGCCGAAAAAATATTTAAAAATCTACGCTTTGCTTAGATCTGATAAATGAAATCTTAAGCAGGCCTGTTAATGGCTCAACAACTCAAACTGATGCTACTTGAAATATCATCATTATATGCAAATACTCGTAGGTCTGCCGGCAGATCAATTCAAATCTATTCGTGAGTGTATCAGTGATATTTTCGCAGCTCATTGATTCATTTACTTTTTACTTGTAATCAAAACGCAGTAAATTAAAAAAAAATCGTGTTACGCTCACGAACATATCTGAATCGATCAGCTGATGATAAAGATAAGTATACATCACCTTGTCTGTACATTGTTACATTCACGAATACATCTGGATCCTCTAGCTAGCTGATGCTGATAATATTTATACATCAACCTGTCTATAAGCCTCAATCAGTCGAGTGTAGTGCTGATTCACTGCGATTCGACGCGCCCTCTCCGAGCCTCGGTTTTTACAGAGGATAGACTGAGAGAGATCTCATAGTAATCATTCAAGGGAGGTATACAGCATCTTCGATTGTATTGCATTGGTTATTGCTACTAATATCAAAGATAAAAAAAAACTAAAGAAAAAAAGGCATAAATTACTGCATAATTAGAAATAGGTAGGTTTATTTAACGAGTATGTATCACAAAAAAATACTGAAAAGATTGGTTAACATAGGTAACCAATTTTTTCACGCGATAAGTAGGTACTTACCCGTTTAATAGTACTTAATAAATAAATAAATAATGCTGGACAATTCACACAGCATTATCTAGCATAACCCGCAACCTCCTGCGTCGCAGGCGGACCTTCGTCCACCGCGTCACATCGGTCGTCTATCTTATTAAGTGTTCAGATCGCGTAAGTTTAAAAAAAAAAAATTCAACACACAAGTGCGGATTCCGTAAAAAACTAAAAACGGACTTCGAATTTCATAAAATTTGCACAGTTTTTAAGTTTTGTGAAGAAAATAATAATCCCTTATTTATTGATCATTTTTAGCCATTAGTGTCCCACTGCTGGGCAAAAGCCTGTATAATCAAAATAATCCCTTATTTTATTTTTTATGGAACCACCGGGGGTTTTTAATTGACCAATCTAAATTATATTTTTGCATGTACCTAAGACTTCTAAATTTTTTTTGGTATAAATCAGTCCATATTTGGGATTGTTGGGGTCAAAATGTAGTACTTACTGAGGTTAACACAGGATAACCCAAAGCTACCAAAAAACTTTCTTCCCAAAATCGTTCCAAAGCAACCGCTCGAAACAAAACACCAATAAAATCGACCGCAAACGCAAATCGATCGGTGTTTTTTGAAAAATCGATTTTTAACATCAATCCGATTCCGATTATAATGACGGATAATGGTCGGGCACCGGACGCGATTCGACGGATTCATTCGATTATGGTGACGAAAGTACAATTTTAATGTGATTTTTTATTGAAAGACAGATGCATGAATATCGATTATTATTTTCTTTAGTGATAATTTCGAGCGTCTTAGTATATTTTATAAAGTCTTGAAATTTTAGTATAGTTACTCGTGATAATAAAAATGTCAGTATTGAAAAAAAAACATAAGTTTTTTATTTAAATAATTGAATAAACTTTATAATAAAATAAAACAAGTTAAACAGCCAAATTAACGAGAATAATGTAAACTAAAATCAATATTTTTATATTCACGGATTTGAACCTGCATGCTACTGAATGTCACTATTACATATTCTGTGAGGGGGTTACCAATTAATGCTTCTGTCTGTACATACCGACTAATCGAGTTAAATATAAAACTAATTATTTTATTCCTTTCTTGTATAGTATAGTATAAAAAGCAAAGGTAACACTAATATACAAATAAAAAAACGTAAGTAAACTCAGGAACTAAATGAAAAATGTTGGAAGGCCCAAATTATTGGGCTTTAAACTTAGCTTGATCGGCTTTACAGTTTCCATACGATTCAGTCAAGGTTGTCAGTTTATTTATTTACTTAGTCTAAAAGCAATTAATTTCGACTGACTGGACTTATTGACTTTACAGTCTGTAAGAATTCCACCCAAAAGTTAAGAACCCAATACAAACTCTTATATCAATGAAATGGAATAGATGAACCGTATGATCAAAATTCCATGAACATACTCGAATACAAGATCGATCACTTTCGGTCAGACTCCGGATGGGAGACCAGTCGATTCGGTTAAGTCATCAAAACTTTCTTCTTAAAATCAATAAAGGACAGCACTGCAGTCATCCTCTAAAAATTTTATATAGGCCTTACATAAATATACTCTGAACCTGCAACATGTTTTTAACCAAAATATATATAAATAATACCTATCGTTTGGTCACTCTCACGTGAAGTGACAACAATCAAGAAGATCTTGTTTAGAAGTCTGTGTAGGTACGAGTATTAGGAAGTGGACAAGGTCGTCCGGGGGGTTGTAGGTTCCTTCCTAGTACCTAGGTTGGTACTTATTTTAAACTGTTATGTACCTACGCGTATCATATAAAGATTTAAGAAAGCTTAACATTTTCCTTTACTTTATTTATCTCTTGCTTTTTTACGCTAAACGCCAGGCTCTGTCACACTTAGCTAATCATATTCTTTGCAAAAAGATACTGACCAAAGAAATTCACGATTTTTAGTTTCTCGTTCCTAGAGTCAGTCGAATCAACCGGTCCTGCATCATGGTCTAATCTCTATTAACCGGACAAGTGTCTCGAAAATGATCCATTACTTCCCCTTTACCTCATCAGGCAGTTTTGTGCACCCTTAACGAATGCTTCTTATAGGGTTGACTCGCTTCCAAGGGTTGCATTGATTAGGTATTGAAAGGGTTTATTTGATTGGGTTGGTGGGCTCTAAATGTCCTATTTATGGTCTACTGGTGGTAATATGAAATATGTAGATAGAATGTAGAAGAAATTTGGGAAGAATCTAGGTTGGCGAGTTCTAGAATTACTTTAAATGGTAGAGGTGCTTCTGGGACATCCTTCGGAAATTCTGCACAATAGATACTCACGACTTTGCCTGCCCTACGATTATCTTTTTAGATAATGTACCTAACTTCTACGAAGGTAAAGAGAAAGCTTCTAAATCGGTTCAAAGTCACCATCACTTAATTTATATATATTTTCTTAACATAATAATATCTGATTTACAAAGAACAGCTTATTTTCCGAATTTTATCGTAGGTATTCAGCTAACTATTTTTAGATCAATAAGGATTCGCTAGTCCCCTATTTAAGAACAGGGGAGCGCTTTCGAATATCGAAGTAGTCTATACTTTACCTCATACGCCAACCCAGGCTTCCATACATGTAAGTATAGTACAAATACGTACCTACCAAGAAAATTGCACCGAAACTACTGGCAAAATTAGCAATACAAAGCGCTGCATTCAGCCGAATCCAGAGGCAATTGGCAGAGGATAGGAAATAATAGTTATTTGCTATAATCGACTAAGGGACGGCTGATTGCGCCCCGGGCATGTGTCGTATTTTTGTCTAGTTTCGTCTCTCTTTTGGCACTGTGATGAGACTTACTTTATGAAGATATTGCTCTGTATTTGATAAAGCCTCGACTTGAGAACATTCATCTTCGTACATATAAAAGTAATAGGTCTTTAAAGTCAATTTAGCACAAAAACACAAGCTTTAAATGAATAATGATTGTGATGTTTGATTTTTTCGATATTTAAATGTTAGAAATAAATAGAAATAAATAATGCTGGACAATTCACACAGCATTATCTAGCCCCATGGTAAGCAGAGCTTGTGTTATGGGTACTAGATAACTGATATACATAATACAATACATTACATATATAGATTTTTTTTATTATACTTAGAAAACGACCAGAACACCCGGAACAAAATATCTGCAGATCGTACACACAATTGTTCCGAGGCGGGAATCGAACCCGCAACCTCCTGCGTCGCAGGCGGACCATCGCCCACCGCGCCACATCGGTCGTCGATTTCTATTCGATTTAGTTGATATTCTATTTCTAGTACCAAGACAGCTCAAGACTTAGCTTTGATCACGGATCTAAATCAAATGGGCCTCGGAGATCGACTTTAGGATAGACTTTAATATATCGTTGGCTTAGCTCTTCATATTTATCTGTATAACCCTAAAATATACAAATTAGCGTTAATAGATAGAACTTTTGTTTGTTACTACATACAAATACAATCATCATCATCATCATCATCAGCCTATAGCAGTCCACTGCTGGACATAGCCCCCAATGAGCGCCATAGCGCCCTGTCTTCAGCTTGCCGCATCCAGCATCTACCTGCAGTCTTTCGCAGGTCGTCATCCCACCTGGTCGGAGGGCGTCCTACACTACGTTTACCGAGTCGTGGTCACACAATACAATATACATATATTAAAATAACATTTTTAAATATAAATACTGAAGGTAATTAAAATACTTATAAATCAAATCAAATGAATAAGAAATTAAATAATATACCAAAATTTTTGGCAAAAATTTGGCGAGACGTCCTGGCAACATCGAAAATGTTTGGGATATCATTTAATTTGTTAGAGATTACTCCGAGTGCTAGGGTTTACGCACGATATAAAACCTTTAAAAAATACTGTTTAAATTAATTCCGGAATATAAAAATATCAGCAACAAACTCTCGGCACTTGGACACTCAAATTGTTTCAAAACATCAATAATAGAGATCGCTCTCAGCGATAAGGCCGCCCTTTATACTTTATTTATTCTATTGTTTATTCTTGTATTGTTTCCTATTTTGTGTGGTATAAGTGTTATCTATCTATCAATTTACGTTTCCCGATATTTTCTGACAGTCATTCCTAAGCCAAAAACATAGAAACAAACGTCTGTCCACTATTCCCATAACCCTCACATGGGGCCGGCAAATCCCTAAATCGTCGTTTTATTCATCAGATATCCCTAACCTAAATCCCTAAGCTAAATCCATTTCATAATTTAGCCAGTTTTGGCAATTTCGCTACGATTTGCTAACTGACAGGGAACTATTAGTCATACGAGGAACGACGCTTCCAGCGTATCGGTCATTTGTCCGGGAGTGGGTAGCAAGGGGTGTGATAGCATCTATTGAGCAATTTTTCCTTGTCTAATATTTTGTGTAGGTTTTGGTTAACAAGTTGAGGCGAGTAGAACTTGTGGAGTAAGAAGTTTAGTGTGGGATGTTTCATACCATGTCATTAGGCCCCATATTTGATGACATGGTGATGTCATCAAGTACCATACTTGATGACATGATGACAATAAGCAATGGGAGAAGAAAACTTGCTGTCAAAACAATTATAAATAAATAATGCTGGACAATCCACACAGCATTATCTAGCCCCAAGGTAAGCAGAGCTTGTGTTATGTGCTAGATGACTGATGTACATAATGCAATACATTATAGACCCAGTTTTTATTATACATAGAAAATAAATACCTAGAACTTTAATTTGCAGATCGTACAAACATTTGTCCTAAGTCGGAAATCGAACCTGTAACCTCCAGCGTCAAATCATTGCCAGGCTTAGGCTAGGCAGTGCAAAATTTAATCCTGATCCGTTGAATAGTTTTGGCGTGAAGAAGTAACAAACTTCCATCCATACATCCATCTAAACATTCAAACTTTCGCATGTTTAATATTAGTGTGATGTGTTAGAGTAACTAGTGACAAATCAATTGCAGTGTCACAATCACGTCACGCATCAGAGCAATCCCCAGCAAATCAATTGACAACTGTCCACTGCTTCAATCAACACCTGCATTATTATTCCTGTAACGTAGCCGAAAATTGCTTATGCCGCCATTATTAAAGGTTGTCTAAAGAGCGCAATTTCGGACATCGCGCAATTTCGGACAATTCGACCGGCCCACTGGGACAGGGGTGTTTATTTATATTTGGACGGAATTTCTTGCGTGGACGAATGCGTTTTGGGACGAGTACTGATTAATATAATTACGAATAAAATAATAGAAACAATAACTAGTATTTACAGTTAAGCAGTTAAGCCAAAAAAAGCAGGTTCTTTGCAACAGTCTGCAGTTAGCTCAACAAAAAATAATTTACATTAATTTATGTTGAGCTAACTGCAGCTAAACAAACTACAGATAGCTCAACTTATCCATATCAATACCAGTCGGAAGAGTCCTCAAGACGCTGGCTGCATTGCTCCGCTGTATGGCATGTCAGATACTCCCAGCTCTCGGGTCATGGTTCACTTCAACCAAACCAGTCTGATATTTTATTTTTTAAAGAATCAATATTTTTAAGACTAGGAGATTTGCAATATGAGATAGGTGGAAGTTAAAGGTAATAGGTTAAAGGTATCGTGTGAAAAAAATAAAATTTAAACTGCAGAACGCCACTAAATAAATAAATATTTAGATAAGAGAAAGTATAAATTATTATAATAATTCATTTATTTCAGGCAGTCTAGTACAAGATGGGAAATACTTAAAAAGTACGGCTCATATTAAATGTGAGGGGTAGACGTTACCTATATAAAACCCTCACAGCCTACGTTTTTATTGGTTCCTATATTTACTTTAGAGATGTTTTGATTTTGTCAGAATAAAAACACACGTTCGTTTCACAAATGAAAAAATGGCCGATGTCGAGTTTCCAACATTTTATTTATATTTTACCTACAAATTCTACAAAAGGTGTTGCCGTATTATACTACAATAAATAAAGTTTTCTGTCGTGCACATTAAATATATGTAAGTAGGTATATGTACGTTACTCTAACATATGTGCATAAAATAAACCTATTTACTACACACAACTGCATAAAGGGCAGCTTTATAGCCATATCTACAGTTAAACCATAAAAGTTTTCCTCTAACGTATAAATATATACCAAAAAAACTTAACCCTCGACGCCCGCAGTCTAAAAACTACTTTAACACTAACGTAATTTGAACAATTTCCTTTGAAAGCGAATGCAACTGCACACCCTGAATCGCAAGTAGCCCTTTAACTTCATTTTAAAAATACTTGTCACCTTTCCTAATAGCATCCTCTTTCTTACGACCCCGACAAGGGAACTTGGACCTTATTCCAAAGGATGAAGGATCGTAGATGAGATGTGGAAAATTGCCAAGTCATGGACTCATCTTGGTTCCAATGCCCTTGTGATTATTACTGTAATGGGGTGAGAGTGTTTTGATACTTGCTATTTTTAGATGACTTAGTTTTGGCAACTTTATTCTTTGGATGGGCATAATTTATGTTTGGATTATAGTACCTACTACTTCTTTATGTACTGCAATTTTATAACCAGAACTTTAAGGTCAAAGATTCAATGCATTTGCATAACAAGAAATCTATTTTTATTATTTGATACCTATTTTAAAATCAAGATATTGTATGACTGATATATTAGATTTTGGTTATACTGAATATTATAATGTAGTTATGTACTTAAAGGCTTGATGGGGAAATATGACCATACAATACACCATCTTCATAATAATTACTAAATCGTAAGGTTAGCCTTAAGTCCAATGTCAAATGTATCAAGACTAACCGAACCCCCAAACCTTTGACACGAACAGTCAGCGTGACCTCTTCTGGACATGGTTTAATGTGCCGCTTCTGTGTTTTTTCACATCATTGATTATCCGTCGTAATATAAAATACTATTTTAAAGGTATAGCTTTATGGGTTAACTATGTTTAACCCCAGTTAGCATTCTATTAATTCACCATGCGATATGTTATTTGCCAATCAATTATTTTCAATACGTTTTGTCTTTATACTGACAAATATTTATTATTATATAGAAAGAAACAGACGATTTTATAATTATTATTAATTTATATATACATATAAGTAAATATTGCTGGACCATCCACCCCAAGCTAAGCAGAGCTTGTGTTATGAGTAGGTACTTAAGTGATATAGGTACAACAGTTTCTGTTTTAATTAAAACTTCTATCAATAAAAATCAAGGTAGGTAACAAGAAATCAACCAACATTTGTCTTATTAACAACAAACATATGTGCATACAAAACAAGGTCTTAAGGCCTTTTAATATCCCCATGACTAAACAAGACCCCACAATAGACCTCTCAACTCCGGCCAGTTACTTTTCACTGAATTTTCCACAAAAGTACATGCATTTATTTGAATTTTCAGTGACCGTGACTAAAGACCCCGGGGAGCCCCGGTTGACTAAATTCCAAGGGGTCCAGAGGGTCGAATGTCCTTTTAAAGGAACTCGTCCCTCTAGGTGTGAATATCTTTAAGAATCAACTCTTTGAGGATTATTCCTACGTGATGCTGCGTTACTCTTTGACGGACTCTAGTCTTGTGAATAAAGGCATTTTTCAAGTCTATAAAGTAAGATGTGGACGAACAGAATGTTTCTTTTCTACGAGTTTAAAAAATGTGCAGTACCCAAGATGAGCACAAGCATATTTTTTGCACCTTCTTTATAGAATATACATAATATGTATGACTGATGACTTCCATAGGTATGTAGGTATCTAGATACCAAACCCCATTTTGAAACTCGTTAATTCGTAAATAAAAAAAAAACACAAACTAGGTTTGTAGTTAACCCTTAACATTTACAATAAATTCGTCAAACGACGAATGTTAGGAAAGTTAAACAATACATTGAAGTTCATGATTATTGAGCCAGCAAGATGTTATGTACACCAAGAAAGAATACATTTTTTATTTCAAAATTAACCTATAGAAATAAAAAGAAAAATATTATCTACGTACTTAACCAGTTACTAAAATACAAAATGAAAATATTAACCGTACAGATGCCGAAATACCTAGCTGTGCCATATCTGACACATTTCTTTCCTCAATAAATTACCTTTGTAAACGCTCTAATGATGCTAGAGCGAAGGGAATGAAATGAATACAATAGGAGGGGTGACTCCATACAATATTTGACATCGGAAATGAAAATGTCATCGACTTATTACGCCTAGGATTATTGATATTGTGTGTGATATTAGATTGAGATGTAGGCGTTTGATTAGGTGAGATTAATGTTGATATCTTTCACACTTTTGGTTCTATTTCAAAATCCTTTGGTGCCTGTTAACTTATCTAATTCAAGGAGTAGTTATAATAATTTAGAAACTCGGAATAACATCCAGATAAGTGTAAAATAAATATGTTAACACTTTGACTGCTGAAATCACACGGTATGTATTTTCTACTAGTGACTAATATGCGTAAATCCACACTAGCGCAGCGGCTGAGAAAATACAGATCTGTGTGACTCAGCACAGCCGTAATATTTTTCGAACGAAACGCATGTGCGGCGCAACACAACCGCTGTGTAGAGCGGCAGCACGAATTTTTTAGGTTAAATAAAAGATCGCAGTCGTCGAAAAAAAACCGCGGTCAAAGTGTAAAGAACATAAAGAACTGTAGTGTGCATAAAACATAAAAGTTAAAAAATACTTGAAAATGAAGAAAAGGGCAAAGTATGTTTGTAGTTTGTTAGGTACCTAAAATAAAGACAAAACAAATAAAAGATTAGTGGAACTACATGGAAGTACCTTTAGTACAAATTATTTAGTGTAAAATTTCACACATACAACTATTATGCGGACTTGTAGCAAGCAGAAACATAATTTTTTCAGCTGTTTATAAAGCGGGTACTATTCAAAACAACAAAGCAGGTCTTAAAGCACTCCACAATCTTGAAAGGTATAAAAATATAATAACCCATAATATCCCTTTTGAGTACGTACTCATTTAGCGACATAACCACTTGAGGTCCACAATGCAATGTGTCATATTTGACACACAGTAGGGAGCGAGGGATCTTATAAAATGATGCTTAAGACATGAAAGTTTAAATTGGGGATTAGGAATATTTTGACGAATTTGTCACACGGTAGGTAAAGATTACCTAATATCAGACGCGAAATAGATGCATTTGAATTGAACAATAAGATTTTTTTTATCCCAAAATGACCTCGAGGTGACTTGAACCCGCAACCCTTCCCTCAGTACGGAAATGCGCAAACCATTGCGCCACGACGTCAAGTAACGGACCGACCGACCAAGTGTGGGTAAGCAATATACTCGTAAAATCCAAATACCTAGATTCTGGCATGCATAGGTCGTATGAATAACTATAAATGTAAATCAACATAACAATCAATCACATCTACGCACTTATTCCTTAGTTGTACTTATGAGTTAACTTTCATACGAATAGCAACACTTAATTCAACCAGATTAATCCCTTATTTTGTTAACAAACGATCCAAACAACAATGAATTTACACCTCATAAACCGACACATAATAAGGAAGTTCCCATCGGAGACATTGAACCACTAACAGTTATTAAAGACTTTACATAGATTAATACAATAGTTGTAGTTAAACCACAGTAAAAATAAATAGTTATCGCCATAGAAACCGTTAGTTCAATCGCTAACCGCAAAATGTTTAGACCTGTAGCCATTCAACGAGAAAATACTTCAAAATTCCCATGATGATAGAAAGGGACGAAACTGCAATCGTTTTAAATAGAAAGGGAGATGAGATTGAATCAAAAGATGAAGTAAAATACGCCGATGGGTCGAAGGTAACAGATTAAGATTTTAAACTCTTATTTAGAGGCGTAATGGGTGAGGTGTGATCTGTTGACAATGAATCAGAAGCTGAAAGGGTAAAGGTTACTTTTAGGGATCGATCGATTTGTTGAAGCGTGATGTGATAATGAGGTGGTGAAATTTTAAGGATTAGTCAAAGAAGTATTTATATACACATAGTTCCTAAATAACCAAGTATAAGAAATACTTATTGATGGAAAATATGGATGCAAAGTCAAATTATGACAATAGGTATTAATGAATTAAAATAAAGATAACTTTTATTAGTTCACAAGACATAAAAAAATATAATAATAAAAATGAATTAAACAAAAAAAATATGAGTCCAAAAGAATGTTACTCAGCATGTGCTGAACGCAAATTACTTATACACTGGTCTTTATTTATAATTTCTTACCAAATGTTGTTAGTAAGAATAATTAGTAGAAGTTTTTGGATAACAAATGAAATCACGGTGTATTTTTTTGCTTTTTAACTTATATTGTTGCACAAACATATGACATAGGTAAGGTTTTTTTGATAAATCTAAGGATAACTTCTTTATTGCTCATATCACTTTCAACCATTTACGAGATAAACATTTTGTATAACTTATGAGTTATTGCCAGTCGCAATACCATCCCTAATATTCCAAGCATTAATCAACACTACATTGCCCAATTTGCAGTTCACGTTTAGCATCGTCTAATCAAATCCATCAGCAGGGCCTGTCCTTGGTGTCTCTCTTGCCCTGGGGACATCTAATTTTCCTATACCCGGCACAACTCAATTTGCCCGGAACACATTAACGATAACGCGACACGGTTGCGCAATACTCGCATTTTTACGATTACAACCGGGTTCGATTCCTACTTTCCTTTGAGTTTCTACTATTTCAATTTGCAAGGAATTTCTTGTTATACTATCTATAAAATACGATTCCTTACTTTATTGGTTGAATTTAAGGTTTCTTTTCGTTTGTTCTTGATTGGTTCCTACGTCTTTTTGTGCGCAAGAGCTACCAATCATCACTGACCACTGTTGAAGATCCCTAACAATAGGAAATTCTACTTTAGGGTTCGGGTTTTGGGTGTTTTTTTAGAGTGGCTAGCTATAGTTTATCTAGAGGGTCAAGGCGTTAGTGCAGTATTGCGGGTTCGATTCCCAGGTGTGCAGGGTGTCGAGACACGTAGGACACTTAAAGACGGCCACTTCGGAAATGAAGGGAGCTTCGTCATAAAAATTGGACAGGACACCATAGCGTTGATGGGAATTGATGATAGGGAGAGTCGGGATGTTTTACATTTTAGGGTTTGTTTTGGGGCAGATAAGAATTGGGGTACACAAAAAGGGAATCAGCTGTTCAAAATATCTGAAAAAGGTCCCTCTGGCTTTGTCCTACCGATCGGACCACATGAACTTTTTTTTCCGGTTGGTACGATTAACTAATCGGACTATAGAAACTGACGTTTTCTTAGACCACGTAGTCCCACGTAATGTTGGGAATCGAAAGGCGGTTTTCTTCACTTCGAAAAAGAGAATCAGCTGTTCAAAAATTGCTAAGTTTAAAATGTGTGGAAAGATAAAGTTTAGAATTTAAAGGTAGTTGGGTTTCTTGGCTTCAGATTTGATTACTTTCATATTTAATGTCATATTTTAGTGAGTAAAAAAAAAATATCTATGTATGTAATGTATTGTATTAAGTATATCAGTTATCTAGTACCCATAACACAAGCTCTGCTTACCATGGGGCTAGATAATGCTGTGTGGATTGTCCAGCATTATTTATTTATTTAAAGTATGTATCAACCTTGTTATTAGATTTTTAAGGTCCATTCTTATTTTCTTAAAAACCCTTTACAATAAAATAGCTAAAAATTAAATTCACTTCTAAGATTATCGTAATCGAAACACCGGTCAAGATTAGCCAGGGGCGCGCAACCCTAACTTTAAAGTTATTTAAACAATGCTACCCTAACTGACCAACAACCCTTACATTAAATCAACTACTGTTTTATATTTTACGCTATTTAAGGGCGTTTATCGTGAAATCAGATCTGTAGAAGGGTTTCGGACTTTCTTTATATTTTTAAATGATATTAGACCCGTGGGTGTAGTTGCTTTTGATAAGAGTTGGGTCCTTTTATGGTTTAAGAACTTTTATACTGATTTAATATAAATAGCTGTTTAGAAAATTTAGGCAGGTACCTTTTACCATTTAGGTGTAATACGACTCGAAATGTAATTCACCTTCGTACATAAAATTATCCTCAATTCTTATTGGATAAGAGCATTGCTATAATTACAACGTGTTGCGTCCTCGGAAGTAAAACTTTTGAACATTTTAATGTTAAACTAGTTTCTGCCCTCGGCTTCGCACGCGTTGTATCTATGGAACAGTTTAAAGGATTTTTATGACATGAGAGAAATGAGTAAAAAAATTAGCCTGATCCGTTCAGTAGTTTTGGCGTGGAGAAGTTACAAACATCCATCCATTTCAAAAACATCGTAAATATCTAAGCATTCACATTTATAATAATAGTGTTTACGTTCTACCCAAGTATAGTAAGCACTTTTGTATAGCCACTAGTCAATTTACTTGTGTTATGAAAGTAACGAAACTATAAGATCCAAATAACTCAAATTGAAGATAAAAAGGGTGCTTATTTGTTTTTCTCAGAATAGACAAGTAGTTGAGGTGACCTTAAAACAGTGTTAGCTTAACACTGAAACTTTTAAAAAAGCTTTTACAGGACACCTTTTCTGCATTTTAAAGGCTAAAGCAAACCGTAAAGTCGGTCGATAAAACGGTCTTACTCAGGTGACAATAAACTCAAGAGAAGACGGGATGGGAATGGGACGTATCGGGCAGGTCGTAAAGTGACATCTTGGGATCGCTTACCCTGCGACACGGTTTAGCACCCCTGGCTGTAAAGTTTTTGCTGATGCGGCTTCTTAATAGTGATGTTCATTAGGTTTTAGAGAAATGGAACGTAAACCTTTAACGATTGACCACTTTAGCTCGCAATTATATCTAAAGGACTAGTTGAATATCTAAAAGAATCGTGGTGGTAAGTCGTCGCTGCTTTAACCTAGAATCTACTCGTTTGTGATATGGCGAGGCTAGGCCTTGAATTTTATTATCAATGGAATATATTTGTCTATTATTAATGAAATTGTTTGAATAAGGTGTCATGAATAAAAAAGAATCTTGCTCAAATTGTCCAAAACGCTTTGCCTTGTATAACTTCCAATGTTATAATGGTGAATAAATACAAATAAATTATACAAGATATGGTCTAAGATGGAGGACGCTTTTCCAGAAGGAAATTATTTACTAGGGCTTTAAAGACTCCGAGACTATAAATCAATATGTTAATTCTTCGGTACCTCGAAAGAAAAATTCTAAAGTCTGGTTCGTACTAAAGCAAATCCTACATTGTCTCACCTTTCCATGAATAAGCTATAAAGTGCTATAAGCAAGTACCAACTCATTAGCGGGGGGAGGATCGCTGGGAGGGGCGAGGGAGGAGTCGGTATACTCCTACCTGACGAGGATAATGTTTAACAGAGAGTAAAAATATGGATGGATGTATTTTTGTTAAGGTAAAAAGATGGCTGACGTTTTTATGATAAGTTTATAGCAGGAAGTTGAAGTGGGTAGTTCTTATTGAAAGAAAAAAACCTGTCGTATCTTTGTACGGGTAGGTAATTTAATTTTACGCTGTGGCATAAAATCATTAAACACTTACTTGGGACTTACTATAAGAAAAATTGAATTCGAAAACTATGTGAAATACGCAACAAATTCAGCATCGTCTATACTCCGATTCAAATCCTAGAAATTTTGTATTATCATTTGGGGTTACAAAACCCAAGGAGTAGATATAGGTGGAAAATATTTAACGACATTGGTATAATTGAAACAAAGCTTAGAAGCTCAACACTTGTTGGTTTTGAAAGCTTCCTTCATTTTTTAACTGATGTCTCTTACGTTTTCGAATACCAATTAAAACATTTTTCTCTCCACATTTGAGATTATGCGTTGATGCAGTTTGTGTTTTACTTTTTAGTGATAACATTGCTGTTACCTTGTTGTTTTCTGTTAATGTAAAAATTTACCATAATAACAGAAAACATGAATTTTAAATGGGTTATTCCAGTTTTCCATCTTGCCAATCCCCCTTGAAAACTAGAATCGCTAAAATCTCAATTTCAGTTTTCCCCCTAACCGTTTTTTCTAATTTCATTTTTTCCCTTAAGAAAATATGTCTGTGAACACACACTTGAGCCATTCAAATCAACTATCTCTTTCTCCCACAGCATCCTCGAGCTCCGAAAAGAGAAAAGCCGAGACGCAGCGCGCTCTCGCCGCGGCAAAGAGAACTACGAGTTCTACGAGCTAGCTAAGATGCTGCCACTACCAGCCGCCATCACCAGCCAGCTGGACAAAGCCTCCATCATCAGACTGACGATCAGCTACCTGAAGTTACGGGACTTCTCGGGACATGGGGATCCTCCGTGGAGCCGGGATGCGCCGCCGTCAAGTAAGGGTTTGAAAGGTGGTGTATGCTCTTTCAATTTTTTTATTTATTAGTTTTAAGCTTCACTTTCGATTCAAATTAGAAACCAAGGGATGACGCTAACTAGTTTGATCACCAAACTAGGCTTAGATCTCAGTACTTACGGGATCCCCGTGGACAAAAACTTGAATTACATAAAATTCAACATTTTTTCAGTGAATCCTCAAAAAGAAAAAAAAATACCTTTAAAAAAATCATAAACTGTTTCGGACATTTCAACAAATTAGGTCTAGATGTCAGGAACCCAGCGAATAGATTTATGGGATAAAATAGCCTATGTTTTATTAGGCATAGAGGCGTAAATAATAAATAATAATGCTGGACAATCCACACAGCATTATCTAGCCCCATGGTAAGCAAAGCTTGTGTTATGGGTACCTACTAGACCACTCATATACATAATACAATACATTACATAGATAGATATTTTTTATTATGCATAGAAAACGACCAGAACACCCGGAACAAATATCTGCAGATCGTATACACAATTGTTCCGGGGCGAGAATCGAACCCGCAACCTCCTGCGTTGCAGGCGGCCCTTCGCCCACCGCGCCAAATCGGTCGTCAAAAACAAAAAAAAAACATAAAGTAAACAAACATCAATCTTAAGATACAAAAATTCGCATTTAGAATAACAGTGTGATTACATCTTATCAGACAGAATTTAGGTTTATTAAAGTACGTAAGGTAATTTCACTTGTATAATTTCTATCATTATAAAAAGTTTTTATCTTAAATTATGATAAGATAAAAAAACACAACCAACATCAACCATATAAATAACAATCTATTAATTACCGGCTAAATGAATCCAATTATATTATCAAAACAAGATTGCTTAAGATTATTTAAAGCTAACCAACGCCCCGCTTCGAAATGGCTGCTTGTCGGTTTAAAATAACAGAGGAGGGTTGGCAAATCAGATTTGCCTTCGTCAAGTCATTGTGAGCGCTAACAGAGTTAAAGCGCCCCTGTACCGACAGCAGAACAGTTGTTTGAGTGCCTATGGACAGTTGTTTGAGGCTATGGTTAGCAAAAGTGACAGTTTCTACAATAATTATCCTTCATGGATGTCAAGGCTAGATGTGATAGCAAAGAGTAATAAAAAAAAACTAAGAGAAAGTAGGTATAGGTTTATAATAGCTGGTGCGATTGTCTTTTGTATTTTCATACCAAATTTCCAAGCTTTTTGTATATTTCAATCGCCAGGTAACTTTTAACATGAGACAACAACTGAGAAAAAAGTGTGATACGACAACATAAAATATAATGTAATAATAAAGCCGAAAATGTTACCTATGAAAAAAACATTCACCTAAATAATATTTTTTAACTAAATAACTACATTTAGTTAAAAATAATGGTTATTTAGTTAAACATAATGATTTAGGTGATCTAAATAGTTATATTAAGTTAAGAAAGATGAAAAAAACGTAACAAAACCGCAATAAGTACAAAAAAGCACCAGATCTCTCGATAAATCACGGAAAATTGTGAAGCGAGGCATGCACGCAAATAAATGCGCCTTGGGGACTGACAATGCCTCAAAATAAATAAATATCCAGTAAGTAGGTGGCTACGTTTGTTTTACTGAGTCCACATCACACATGTGCCTGATTGCTTGAAATGTTTTATGCGGTTTTTGTTTATTTTTGGGGGTTTTACGCAGTTTATTGGGTTTTCCTGATTTATTGCATATATTATATATGCGCTGAGTTGCAGTCAAGATCTTGATGAAGAAATGAAATACAAGGAGGTATTTTATAAGAATCAAGCACGATTAAGAAGTAGGGTGTTGGGTTGTTCTAATCTGCATCGATCGAATAGACTTTTTTTCTTGACTTATGGTAAGGCAGAATATGATTACGATTTTTTGAGCATTTGGTTACAGCAAATTTTTTCTTGCAGAAACCACTTTTTTGATTAAATACTAGACTATGTACCTACGCAGTACCTACGGACGGCGTAGTATTTCATACTACGCTGATTCGAAAGCTCAATTTTCTAGTAAAAAGTAAAAGCACCTTGCACTTCTACCAACATCAATTTATACCTTACACAAACACGAAAAACACGAGACAGTCAATAATAAAAACCCTAAGAAACGATAAATATATCCAGATCCGTATAAATTACTGCAATTTCTCTACACCCATCCCCATTTCAAAGGAAACTTGACAAAGAGTTTTTTTAACTCGCACACTGTTCCTAAATTCGTAACAAGTGTACCAATAAACCGCCCTAAATCCAATTTTGGCCCCTAATACCTTTAATGCGACCACGGGGCGAATCTCTACGTATGCCACTGCCATTTTAACTCAATTTTCAAATACAACCCACCTACATTCAAATAAAAATATTCGAGAGAATAAAACATAGCGTTTAGGGTGTCAAAATTGTCTCATTTTTTTGGGGGACTTTAGAGTTTCATATATAGTCGCGTAGGCAATAAAGATTTAGTGAGTATTTGAAGCACTGCGTGTTTTGAAATTGGCATTTGAATTTACAGGGGCACCTGCCTCGAATTCTAAGAGATAGGTGCTGTCTTCCTCAAATGAATTACCAATAAAATCTGACAAACAAAACAAATCGACTGCAATGAATTTCAGGGTTTCAACTGTTCCAAGATTGCACAATTTTAAAAGACGAAAACAAAGGAGGTTATCAAATGTTCGGCTGTATGTAATTTTGTAAGTTCGTCAATTTCTCCGTCAAAAATGGACCAATTTGGAAAATTCTTAAGCGATTGTATGGAGAATGATCCTGAGTTGATCCCATAATAATTTTATTCCCGGGGGATACGTATTTGTCCAGAAAATCTTAAAAAATCGTAAATATTAAGAATTGGAAGTCGGGTTTTAGTTTTTTTATAATAATCAAACTATAAATTAAACGGAACTGCCACGTTGTGTGAAGGGGTCGTATTCAGTTCAATTTATTTATAAGAAGATAATAATTTAGTATTCAAAGAAAAACTAAAATGCAATAGCCCGTAATGGCCAAATAAGGCCAAAAAGAACTTGGTTTCGTTTTGATTAATTTGGTAACTTTGTTACATCAAAGTACCTAAAATCATCTGCCCCTTCGAAAACCAAGCTAACGCCACAACTGTCAACATACAAATTGTAAAAGACACCATTTAAAAATCCCAATTAGTCCCCCCTGTAACAATACTATACCTCCCGAATATCGGGGAAATTTTTAATCTAATCAATTAACAATCAGTGCAAGCGATACACCGCTTGTTAATGCTGATTATTTGTGGGACGTGCCTTGTATTCAAATGCATTCAGATTGGGGTGGGTTTGATTTCGGCTTGGTGTTTCCAGCGCGGTCTGTCATATTTACCTACCACTAATTTCATGATAGAGCAATATAGCTCCGATTTCATCAAATAAGTTTAGCTTAGTTTTCCCATCCGAAGTAACGTTGAGCTAATGCGCTCTGCTTCCTCTAAAAAAGCGATTCTGTAGAAAGTTCATTTAATTATCTTGGTAATAATGTCACAATGCTTAGTCCTTTTACACATCTCCACTGCGCTTCTTTTTGGTGGCCTTTCGAGCTTTTAAAACAGACTAAAAAAAATAACCTATAGGTACCTAATCCAACCTATTTTCTTGTATGCATTTTCGCCATGTTCAATATTTGGGACTGCAAAAATTGCTAGATTGGATAAATATCTAGAGCGTGGACAATTCATAATTGCATTTCGTTGGTTTCAATTAGTTGAGATTATTGGATAAGCAAATTATAGAGTTTGTTAATGCAATATCTGTGCAACACCTTAGTTAGTTCATCTATCGACAGAACTTGCGACATTCTGAACAATTTGATTAAATCTGACCAATATTTTAATCTAAATAAATTAAGTTTGTTTTAACATCTCTAGTGTTTTGCTTAATCATTATTTTTAGTCACCGATTCTAAATAATAACAAAGGTTAAAAATATAAGGTTAGAATGCGAAGATGTTTTTAATTATTATCTGAATTAACCAGTGTTAACGTTTATAAAACTGTGTAGTAACAAATTGCCAAACATAACATAATCTAGTTGGCACAATTGACACAATTGGCACCTTTCCCCATTCTAAGGCAGGCTGGCACCGTCCACTGAGATGTCAAATTAGTGACGTTAACACACCGTGTAATGGGCATAATTAAATGATACTAATCTACAACTGACAACCACTGACAGGTTAGTAAATTGTGAATGATTATCACTGGTTAAATTGTGTGGAGAATTCAGCTTTATTTGCTGGTCATCGAGTTTTTTGACTAATTAAATAGGACTGAATTTCATTCATAATAAAATGGCACTGTAATAAACAAAAGACAAATAGGTTAGTTTCTAATTAATGGTGTAATTTATACGTTTTGTTGTCGAATCATCTAAAGTAACAACCAATGAAGACTGCTGATCGACCATAGTAAGCTATAATTGCAAGAAGAAGGCATAGGAGTTTTTTTCGGTCGCTCATATCCACACTGACGAGAAGCATTATCATATGACACGAAACTTTTCCAAACCTAACGAAAAAAAACTTTCGTCCTGAAAATACCCCTGAAAGACCTAAACATAAATAAATTGACAACAAGTTCCAATATATCGCGTTAACCCGCGCGCGTCGCGTCGGGTCCAACATACCCGTGCCCTTTATTTATTGTTATTTTTCTATTTCGTCGGCAGATGTTCGCTATGATTTACGGGTCGCCGTATTAGGAACGTGAATTATAACTGTTTTCTTGCTGGTCAGGGAAATATTTTTGCTTGTTTTTAAATAGTGCTGAAAGTTTCGATAAAGAAATTGGAAAGTAAGGAGCAAGACCTCATGTCAACAGATTTGCCTTTACAGAGCTGGTTTTTAAATAAAGACTGACTCCATACATTTAAATAATTAAATTAGGTACTCCGGCCGAAAGACTGCCATGAGGCTCACAAAGAATAGATTAAACTGGTGAATAAAAAAGTTTTCACAAAGCTTTTAAAGACTTCATAACTAGCTAGGTATGATATGATATTCAGGAATGCCTCACTGATGAGCGTAAAGGCCTCCCATAAAATATGTTAAATCAGGCTCATAAAAAAATAACAATGAATACTTTTTGGCGAAAAAGGATGAAATATTTACAGATAATAAAAATCACACGCTTCAAAAGCCATTACAAATTCGCATGAAATATGAATAGGTCCGCTCGCCGCGGAATCTCGCGCCCTACTGCCATAAATCACGGTGCTGCCGCCAAACGGCAATATGTGGAAACATGTGTTTACGTAGGAGTTAATTTGTCGAATTTATCTGCTTGTCTTGGGCGGGATTGAGAAATATTGCGATTCTTGAGTTATGTTCGCTTGTTTACAGGGTAAACACGCGACAACGCTACCTTGGCAACGCCATGCTTGAAACAAACACAGATTTTCAGTTTGAGCAAATGTCTGAAAATAATAATGTTTTTAATACTTGAGTTTTCTTAAATCTTCAATATTTTTGATAGACAAGCCCACAAACAACAGTTCATAGACCTATCACCGTACGTGTTAATGAAAAGCTACTCTTTAAAGAATTTATTTCGTCACAACTCCTATCTCCGATGGATCAAAGATTTTTCTCCGTGAAATCTTCCACTCGTTATTAGGTGCCCAGTCCGGGAATCCCCACAACCCTTCTAATCCGGGCTATAATGAACTGGGATAAAGGAGGGTATTATTTTCCCACTTTCTTTGAAACTTGCTAGAGCGAGCTCTGAATACGTTAAGTTTTGTTTTCATTGACTGATAGATAAGTTATTTTGAAGAGTTTAAAGGTTCAGCTTTAAGGTGCTTACTTAACTTAACAAAATATGTATTGTTATATTGGTTTCAAATGTGTGTTCAGCTATGAAAACATTATTTATGTCAATCCAGCATTTATTTTAATCAAAAAACTACTTTTTATTTACTAAGAAGTTTCAACTGAAACCTGCATAGGTAAGTAATATTACAAAACGTACAATAAATAATACAGGTATAATACAAATAAATAATTCTGGACAATCCAAACAGCATTATCTAGCTCCAAGCTAAGCAGAGCTTGAGTTATGGGAACCAGATAACTGGTATACATAATAAAATAAGTATGCAATGCTAATAAAACGTTTCAAAAGATTTAGATTTCACTGAAAAGAAGGCAAAGTTGCCATAATTAGGCACGAAATTAAATTAAAGAAGCAATGACACAGACAGTTCCAAGGAGATAATTGTCTCTCCTGAAACTGTCAAAGTCTCCGACCATTCGCAAAAAAATCCGCGATTGTATTTCATTGCTTATTTTCAATCGGACCATGCCATTTTTGTCCGTTCGAATAGTCGGGTGCATCACAATAATCGCCCCATACTCATCCTATGCGATTCTATATTGACACTACGTGTCCGGAATGTCGGATCGTTTTCCGGGATTCGGTATTTTTATTCCGTATCGATCGGGTCTGCTGGACCCGCCGATTGAAGGGTTGGCGGCCCGTGTAATTGGTCAGTTACAATTCATTATTTCGGTGAGTTGTGATTTTCACTATTTTTGATGTCAGTTCCGAAGTCAACAAGGAACCCTTATAGTTTCACGATGTCCGCGGTTTTTTCACATAGTAGAACGCGTTTCCCTCTATATATTACATTTTGACTGGTTATTATTTTACTGGTATTTCTGAAGCATTTGGGAACATAAGAGATTCTGAGTTAAAAATTGAAATATTACCAAATGCTGCCAAAATATAATTGAATCGAAGTTAGTTTTCATGGATTTGTCAAAATACTCTTCCATAGTTTAATTCGCTGTAGAAATAAAAAAAATTCAAAACCACATACAAATTAATCGTGGCCCAACACGAAATGATCAAGTCTTCGCATTATTTTTCTCTAGAGAAATCTTAAACTGTAATCAAGTATTCCTTTCGTTCTTTTTGATCTATTTGCCCCTGCTCAATAATCTATCCAAATGCAGCATTATTTAAACAGCCGTAAGGTTCAGGGCGGTAATTCTTCATTAGGGTCTGCACTGGTCAAGTGGCGCCCTCCAGGGATGCCAATCAACGCCTGTTATTCTTAGGGGAAAAGTTTCCCAAGTTTGAGGAGTTTTGAAGGGATATGGTTGACGAAGTTTGGACGTCTTGTAGATTGGTTGAAAGTTTGAAATTATATTGTTTCTCTATCTCTCTATTATATTATACGAAAAAATGGGAGGTACCTACTTGTTTAGTTTGAGCCAAGCCTAATTCATGAAAATGGCAGACTTCCAAATAATTCCCAAGATTTCAATTCACTTGTGTATGAGTGAGGTAAGTTTTTCAGTGAATTACGTTACGTGGTCAAACTTGAAAAAGTGTTTATGTAGGTACTATGTATGTATTTTAGGGTTAACTGAACTTTCTTCAGTCAAGACAAAGTTGAGATTTTTTCAGCCAAGTATATTTCCTTTTCTTAAGTTTCTGCAACATTTCTACAGACACATCTTGACTGACCCTCCCCTCTATTAGGGGCTTATTTAATTCTGTCTAGTGAAAACAGCATCCCTCTACAAATGTTAGTTCTGGTCGACACCGACGTCGAAACGGACAAATACGGGCAAATTATTGCTTTTCTCGGTATAAATAGCCGGTTTTTGGATTGGGACTGAGTTTACACAGTATGTTGTGAACAGTATTTTTACGACAAAATACATTTGGAGAGTTTGAACTATGTCGACTTTACCCGTCACGTAACGGAAAATCTAAATAAGTAAATATAAAGTATCAATAACAGTCACCCCGTATCGCGCGCCTTTCTAATTTGTTTTTGCTTTAATATTTTAAGTTTTTCCTTGGATATCGTAAGTGGAAAACTCTTTTTCTCTCTTTTCAAAGGCTACGCCGAGGTAGGTACTTTTGCCTCTATACTCGGTGGGCAAAATGGAAATTAACCATTGCATTAATCAGTCTCTATGATCTATGGGCCAACTTACATCGAGCGTCAATCCAGACGCAGAGCCTTCTAGCAAGAAGTTGAACTTGAGACGTTGCTATTGTTAAGGTGAAGCGGTTAATTAATTTTATTTATTCGGGAAACTAAAACCTTATATTTATGTAAAAATAGAACATAGGCTTATAAATAAAACTTACTACAGTTTCCACTCGTAGCTTGAAAATATAATTGAATGAGTACTAATTAACAAAAAATATTAATACGAATTTAGTGCAATTAGGGCCCTGGACAAATGCATTTACAATGAATTTGTGTATCAGTGCTCATTTCGGTGTAACAAACGGCCAAGTAAGTTCGTGTCAAATCGATCTGGTGGCGATGCCGAGTGTTCGTTTAGTGGTCACTATAGGGTGGTTATTAAATTTGCCCACCAGTTTAAAGGGGACGTAATGAAGCTATTCTTTTTGCGTTAGTTTTTTTTTTTGGACTTGCAATGGCAGGTTTCATTGTGATGTTAAGGATTGTGAGTGAATTGTCTGAATAATATTACACTTCTTACGACTATTTTGTTAGAGAAAGATTTAAAAGTAATAGGATGCCTATAGATACATTTTGATAAGTGAGGATACTCACGTAACGTACCGGCTTGCCTAAGTACAAAGGTATTAAAATATCAGGCAAGTAGACAACAGTGTAGACAAGCTTAAAACGTTCAGATAGCATTAAGTATTGTTATATAATAACCCCTAAAATATGGCTTGATATTTCGAATGTCCCGCCATGGCCTGTCTCGGGTCGTAGGACATGACAAAGCAGAATGATATATTTCACTAGCATGACAAACTTTATAAGACAATAGCTGTGCCCCGCGGCTTCTCTTGCGTGGAAATCTATGTGTCAAATACTTTATAAACATTCCTTTTGAATCACTCTATCTATTGCTAAAAACTGCATTAAAATCCGTTGAGTTGTTTAAAAGATCTAAGCGAACAGACAGCGGAAGCGACTTCATTTTATACTATGTAAAGATATACATAGGACTTTCTTTAGTTACATATCATAGTACCGACCTACCGACGTACTTGGCATTACAGTACAGCCGTATTGCCAAAACATATCAAAAGGGAAGTCTCCTTATGAAATACCCAGGAGTCAAAAAGCCGGTTGATCATAACGATGACGTCATCAACTTCGTCGCAGCAGTCAACCACACCATTAACCAGAGTTCATTAAGTCCCAGCTAACACCAATTACAAGCTGGAGCGAGCGAAATGGGGAAATTATACCGAGTCTTAGCGGCCTTAATAAAAATTTGTTGGGGCTAGGATGGTGCGGTTTGCTTGGGAGATGGACTTTTTGTATTTTGGGGAAATATAGAGAAAAAGTAATGAAATGAAAATATTTATTAACCATTGTATTTATGTTAAGCTAAAATATCAGTTTCTCGTCAGTTCAAACAAGTACAAATAACATAAAGTCGTCTGAATGATCAGGAAAGGTTCGTCTTCGACGCATTTTATTTTTTATAGTCATTGTCTACTTGTTTTTGCCGCATCCAGCATCTGCGTACAGTCTTTTGCAAGTCGTCATTCCAACCTGGCCGGCGGGCGTCCTACACTACGTTTGCTGAGTCGCGGTCTCCATTCACAAACACGTTTACCCCAGCGGTTGTCGGTTCTTCACGATATGTGGCTGGCCCACTGCCACTTCAGCTTGCTAACTCTATGTTTATATAAAAGGTATCTCGGTAACTTTGATTCTCTGTCGGATGATTTCGTTACGAATCCTATTTCCTAATACTCATAGAATAATGCGTAAGTCTAAGAACAAGGTTAATAAAGCTAAGCAAGCAGGTAGCTGACCAAGTACCATAACTAAGCAGAAGCTACCGTCGCGTCCCGACATCACGATGCCATCTCGGTGTCGGGTTGCATGACTTACTGCGCCACTTTCTTACGAGAACCTTTGTTTTGTATGACTGTTAGTAGAGTAACCTATAAAGTAGAGCTTTGAAATATAGGATATAGGAATAGAAAATGTTTATTTGTGTTTCAAAACATCAAATAAATACGAATTAGGAACTGATTAAAAGAAAGTTAAAGAATACAAAGATTAGAGAATACAAATAGGCTACCGGCTCTGGATTAAAAGCTTCATTGACACGGGTGTCAATGCAGCGCTGGTTTTCGGCGACGGCGCCAGAAAACATAAATGCATTCATTAATATTTTATCTCGATTTTAAGTCGATAAAACTAATTCATTGAGAACTTCTAATCTTCTTAACAGACATGCTTTCTTTCTTGTGCACTCATCACTATCCGATACAGCGATGCGTTAATTTAGAATTTAAACTGGGACATGAATTGATTCTGTATAGTATATATGAAGAAATATGAGATATATAGATCCTAAATATGAAACTGAACAAAACCATGTTGAGTCTCTTGGAAAGCTACTGGTTGGTCTTTCCTAGTTAAGTTTCATACCAAAACCTGTAATAATGCCTATTAAGGTTCGCGGGCTAGCCTGAATGACTCATAGACTTTTACCCGACAGTGGGAGAGGTAAGGGTTATTACTTGAAGACTATTCCCAATCAAATACAGAAGAAAGTGACAACAACATCGACAAGACAATGACACGATCGTGAGTCTTCGTGACAGTCACAGACTAAACACAAGTTACCGATCGTGAGCGGCACAGTCAGACAAACACACTGCACGACGATAATGTAGGGAAGTATTAACCTAGGCATTCACTTGATAGATATGCAGATAGGAAGGTTTTGTAACAAATTCTGTTGCATTTGCAACTATGTACCTATAAATGTAAGAAAAGAACCAGGAACTAGACGGAATGATGGAGCGCAATGTTTAGTCGATAGCATTAGAAAACTCGCTGGGCAAAGCTAGATGCGGAAAGCACAAGACAGGGAAAGCTGCCAAGAATTTAAGGAGTTCTACTAATAGCATGGGATGCCATAAGGGCTGAGGTGAAGATTATGATGACAGTGTAGTTCATATGAAAATGTGTTCATTAAATCTGATATGCCCTTAAGGCGAAATTAGTTCGTCTTTTTGAGACAAGGACGAACGAACGCCGCGCGGGGAAGGCATGGAGGCAAGAGCGGCAGAATGATCGGCCCGTGCGCAATTTCACTGCTTTTTATTTTGAAATTTGTTATTGCTCTAAAATAATACTGTTTCGACTCCCATAACTTACTAACTAATATCCTAAACTTTTGATCCTCATCAAAATATATTCGAAAAATAGGTGTTTTGTTCCTTTAAAATTGATTTTCCGTTAAGTCAAAACGTGGGTTTTGGGACTCATTTCACCTTAATCGAAAACTGCACAAAATATAGAAAGCAGGACATCATTACTACCAACAGGAAACAAACAGCAAAGGGATTTTTAGACAAAAAAACATAGACTACCTATATCAATAATGATAACACAGCAATTTTTCAAGTAGTATACGAAAGAGCAACTTAAGTAATGATAAATACAACGAAACAACTAGCTAGACAACTTTATTCAATGACATCAAAACTGTTACAACAATAAAAAGTAATGTAGTGATATCAGACGATCGTAAGTTTGCTTTTCAAAATAGTACAGAACGACTGTTTTCTGCTATGACTTTATCCGAAGGTGTGTAGGGACACCATGATATAGAGACTTACTGGCCTATTTAAAAACTAACCTTTATAACTTCCGAAGTATGAAATCTCAAAAGCTCCAATAGAACAGTAGGCAATGCCTATTACTTTGTCTTGACAAACACAAAAGTTTATTTTGTGGTAGTATAAAGTCAACATCGAATGTCGATACGAAGATAAAATAGAATCTTTGCAATAAAAAACTAGAGAATTTTCATGTAAGTAGTACGTATAGATAATGCTAGGGCATAGATTTTTGCATGTACCCAATAAATTTATGCAAGATTATCAACCTTTCAAAATTTATAAAACTTTTGAAACTATCGTGGTTATTAAAATGAAAGTAATTTTGTATAAATGACTTTTTTAATGTAATATTCGAAAACTCAAATATCAATTCATCGTAAATATACTAATTAATTTTTCTAAAAACTGGGATAACTTCAGCACAAACCACACATTACAGTTAGTGTCTCTTATCCACCACAACTCGTACGCATCCTACAGAACATGCAAGTCGGCATATCAAAGCTGGTTTCTCTGTTTGTTGAATTAAATCGTAATAAAGCACACTGCGGCCTATCTCCGCATCTCGAGGTTAAATACGGCTCAGCCAAATCGCCATGTGAACTTGTTCTTTTGTGAATTGTCACAGTGCTTGGTCTTTGACCTTCTGTTTTGCGTGAAATACTCAAAATAGTGGAATCTTTTGTTTTAACGCAATTATAGAGCCTACATCAGGTTTTTAAAAACCTGCTACCTAAAATAACCCATAAAACCCGTACCTACAGAGCTGATGTAGCTATTATAACGGCTTAATGTCGTAAATCATGTCAATAAATAAAAGTGGCACACATAAATCTATTCTTTGGGTAGGTAATGATTTAAAGCATAGAGAGACAAGATATACTCTAGTGATCATTTTATTTGATATTGAAGCCTGTTATAAAGTTTATTTGTCATTGTTACAGGAGGACAAAGTAGAAGAACGCCGGCGGGTCTCGCCATGGAGCTGTTTGAGCAGCATCAGGGCACACACATACTCCAGGTAAACTAGCATTTTTATGTATACATTTAGGGTCCAAAGTCCACAAGACTAAGAATACTAGTGACATGGACATTGACATTGTTGAGTAGGACATGAATTTAGTAGATGATGGAACGAATAAGAAAGGAGTGACTGAAAAAAAATTACTGTGTTTACATCACGTAAAGTAGGCTAGACATACAGATTTTGCCGATGCAAATAAATTGAATATAGGTAAACTGTAAAGCTTAGAGCCAACAATAGAAATTAATGAGGAAGTAGCTATTCAGGTTAAAGAAAATCAATGTCTAGTGGAATACCAAATTATTCAACCCATGACTCACAAGGTACTCAAGCCGCCGCAACATACTAAGTGAAGTGACTAATGAAACAAAGCATGAAGAAACTGCAATCAGTTTTACTTTCGTCATCACCAAAACTCAAGTCATTCTAGAACTCGGTTATACATTGCGTCTTGACCGACTTCACGCTTTTTTTGTCAACAAAACACACAATACAACTAATAATAAAGGTAGGTGTATGTTGCTTACGAAATTTCAATTTGATATTTCGTTGATTTCGCCAAATTTCAAAACAAATTTAATCGACACACGTTTTGTGGGACAACGCAGGGTTGGGAAAAAATCTATTATCTGTTCCGTAGTGAATAACGATTTTGCAATCGATTCTGTGTCATTATGTTGTGGGTGCTGCGGTTTTCTATTCCGAGGTACGTGATTCCTTGGTTCTATTTATTTTTTGTATGCTGCAGTTTTGCGGGATTGGTTGTAACTTTGAATTTGCGTTGTAAAAAAATTGTACGTGCACGCACGGCAAGTTGCGACATAATAATTTAGATTTATCTTGACCGTAATCAAGTATATACCCTACAATTGAAGGACTTTTGTGATAAATACTGACCATATTCAAGGCTAACTTTCTTCTAAGAAGAATCAAGACACTTAAAATCAAACTTCAAATAAAAAAGCAGATGATTGGATACTTGCTCAAAGAACTTAGCTGCTACAAAATCGCCTACTTTTACAATAAATAAAGATAGTAAACAAGATTTCTATAAATATAGGTAAGTATGTCGAATTCGCTCAATCTCAATCACTCAAAGCAGCAAATAAATATAGAAGAGCAAAAAAGGCAGACACAATGAACTTGGTAAACTAGGAACACGTCGCCAAAATAAAAAAGAGTAAAAATTTACAATAGTCTATTACTAAACCTTTTTACATCTTGACTATCATCGTCTAGCGTTTAAACGCGGATTTGGTACAAAAACTTTATCAAAATTAATGTATTTTGTCAACCGTGCATCTCATTAAAAGCAGAGACTGAGATGAATTCAAGGATTCTAAACTCACTGGAAAAGCTCAAGACGATAGACTTTGATAAAAGAGAGTTGAGATAAATTTATAATAGAGAACCTAAAAATTTAATGATATCATTCCAATTGTGTTGGCCAAACTAATGGAAGACTCAAAACATTATTTTCTTTATACCTTACAGGACACAGCACACATACAAACGCAACATACGTCAGATTTTTCAAATGGTCACTTTTTGTTCACTTATACCTAAATCTTTATACGAGAAATTCAAGTCTTTCCCTGGAAAAAAGCGAACCATATGCTTTCAACGAACAAGATCATTAATTTCCACCAGCCGTCCATGAATCAAAGCAAGAAAGTATTTAAATAGACCACAATAAAATTAATATTCAGTAGCTCATCCAGTATCGCCGTACATCGATGTAAATTATTTGGCCCGTGTTGATGGTTTTTCATTGGTTTCATCATACTCGTTTGTTTAGGTTTTTTGTTGTAGAAAACTGTTCGATATTCCATTCGTTCCACGTTAGGTCGGTATGAATGAGCTTATTATAGGCGATGGAAAATGTTGATGGAATGAGTCTATAGATTTTGATGAGTAATATAACTAGAAGGTGGATTGTGTGAAAGGTGATTTTAGATATAATCAAGAATTGAAGTTATTTTAGTTTATGTATAGAAGTCATCATAGCGGACAAAAAGGCGAAACTTCCCCCTAAATTCGACTGCCTGCGACGCAGGTGGCGGGTTCGATTCCCGCCTCGGGACAGTAATTGCATGAACAATCCGGGTGTTCTGGTTGTGTATGTATAATAAAAAATATGTATCTATTTATGCAATCTATTGTACCTATTGAGTATATCAGTCATCTAGTACCCAAAACTGCTTAGCTCGAGGTTTGATGATGTGGTGTGAATTGTCCAGCATTATTTATTTATTTATATTACTAAGAAATGACATTATCATCACCAGGCGAGTTGGCGTCTAATTAAACAATGCTTTGAATGGGGCTCGACTACTAAAACACTAAGAAATGTTACCTTTTATGTCATAAGTTGGTATAGATAGGTAAAAAAAAAGTTTTCCTCAGGATTAATAATTAATGTTTTCTTTTGTTTCAGTCATTAGACGGCTTCGCATTATCCGTAGCCGCTGACGGAAGATTCCTGTACATATCCGAAACTGTTTCTATATATTTAGGTTTATCACAAGTAAGTTATTATTTTTTATTAAAACTTAGTACATTAAGTATAGAAACGACACGACCAGATGTGAAGTTGCATCTATATTAGTGTTAAATTAAAGACAATATGCTGACATATGCAAAATGTTAGCCTGAAAATGTCTTTGAACCATATTGGAGGGAAAAAGGCGGAAAATAACAAAAAAGTAAGTTTTTTGGACCTCAGTAGCGCAAAATATAGAAAGGTGGAAGGAGTGAAGGGAGGCCCACTGACAGGACAGGCTAATAAAAAAAATAACATTTTGTATACTTTTCAGGAAGCTTTATTTTCGAGGCATTTAGTTACCTTTTAATTTCTGGCACGCTCGATTTCATTGTCTTTTTCGGTAAAGTAAGTTTATTCCAGGCTTAGGGCTACATCTATGCAAAATTCCAGCCCGATCCATTCAGTAGTTTTAGCAGAGAAGTAACAAACATCCATCCATAGAAACATCTAAACTTTTTTAACATAAGTGTAATTGTTGAAAATTATTTTAAAATAACATATTTGGTATATCAAGTCCACCATTCATTCACACGCACACATATCGCACCTCCAGAATAAAAGTGACTCATCTCAAAAAATAGGGAAAATGAGTTAAATATAGAGAAAGACTCAGAAAAAAAAACTGCATCGGCTAGTGATTCAAAAAGTGCCACTTGTTGGTTAGAATGCCCAAAACATAATGCGAGCGTCTCTTTCATTCCGACGGTTCCGCATCCCTCCCCCCGCGGAATAGTGATCCTGTTCAGTATTGCGTCAGCTAAGTCGTCGCGCGTTTAGTATTGGAAGGACCTAAAGCCGAATTCAACAACTTAGTACGCAAATATCAGGTAAGATTGGGATGAATTTTTGGTAATATAGTTGCCTCTTTTTTGTTTTGTGTCATTTTATAACATTGAGCCTAGTTAATTTATATGACCTTAAACGAATTGTATCATGTTTATTACTAAAATAATTCTCATTCTAATGACTGTTTAAAGTTAAGGTCAGTTTTGATCTTAAACTAAGAGTAACGTTGGTGTCGTTATTTGTCATTTTGTCTATTCATTATTAACTTGCCAAATATTTTCGAGAAATATTAAAGATAAAGTCAGTTTTGATCTTAAAGAACATTATTGCCGTATTTGTGAGTTCGTTTATTTATTTATATTTAGCTTTGTACTTATGTTTTAATTATTTTCTGGAAGATAACTTCTGAAACCTAAAGCCACCTGATGATATTCAGATCAAGGTATAATCGCTTAATTTTATTGACTTATGAGATACGTGAACGCACGTAATACCTACTCATAGTTTAATTTAGTTTTATTTACAAAATGATTAATTATTTTCTTTTTACAGAAAATCCTAAAAAATACGATACAGGTACTGAAAAAATATACCCACACCTTAATCTCTTCTTGTACTATTAAATTTCTTTGTTTATTTAAGTTGTCCATGGATATTAATATCCCGAGATCTGAGGATAAATTGATCAGAACAGATGAACCTACTACGTCTGGCCAAAGAACTAAATCTATCAGAAGATCAAGCTCATCAAGCAGTTCATCTAGTTCTTCTTCGTCGAGTTTTTAGTTCGACAAGCTCGGATCCATGCGAGTCACGTTCGTGAAAAAAGGCAAAGCCAAATTATAATATTTTGCCGATCAATACAGAAGAAAGTGATGTCGACTTCAGTGACACTGATTACACTTATCATCATATCCCTGCAAACGGTTTAGACATATTTCTAATGCTTCAGAACGTGCTTCAGACTCAACACGTTCTCCATCTCGATCGAATACTACGGAAGTTATGCAAAGTACCACACCATCCAGAAAACGTAAAAGAAACCCGTATCAATGGAAATAGATCAGGTCTAGATTACTTAAAACACTGAACAAGTTACAGTTTCCGTTTCAAAATGATTAAAAACTTGTGTGCCAATAACAGGAATAAAAGACACATGAAGATCACAAACTCTGCAGATGTAAGAACGGAGAGATTCTTTTAATCATATTTTTCCCGATCAATTAGGATTGAAAGAAAATAAGAAAAATTACCTTAAACTAGTCAGGAAAAATCTCATACCTACTTTACCACGCAAACTTTTCCAACTCTCTTTAGAAGATGTTTGGTTGTAAGAATTAATTTAAAATTATGGTATTGTTAAAAATGAGGCTTAGTCAAGCACATTCTCCACTATGATAAAATATGTTGCTATTCTGACGCAGAGTGTGATGTTTAAGTGAGATGATTAGAATATTAAGATTAGGTCTAGGTATATTGAATTCCTCTTTAAAGTTCCTGTTTTATCATTGTGATATTAATTTAGTGATAAAGTTACTGATAATTTAATAATTATAATAGGGAAGAGAAAACTAGATTTGCTAAGATACTGTTTTTTAATTATAAGTATTAATACAACGGGTATTTATCGCGTTTATTTACTTACAGGTTTACACACTGCCGTGGTTACTTCAGTCATCCCGTGACTACGACACTGTGTAAACCTATTGAAACGTCGGGAAAAATAGGTAGTAAATATTTTATTATTATTTTCAAAATTTTGGGAAAACTTACAGCTAGGTCTTAAAAATAGTTATTTTCTTAGTATCGGTAAATACCAGCGCATGTGTGCTGAAGGCCAATTAAAAAGTTTCCGAAAATATGTACTTAAATAGACTAACAAATGACGAACAGTAAAAGGACGCGACTTAAATAAAATTAAAAGAAAAATGAAATACACAACCCAAGACGATATTAAATTTAATAAGAAATAACTATTTTAAAATATTTCATCGCTAAGCAAGCGTTTAGCGCGATAAATACCCGTTGTATCAAAACTTATAATTATGTGTTCAGATTGCGTAAGTTTAAAAATACTGTTTGTTTAGTGGACAAAAAATTTAACTAAACAGTAAAATAATATCCAATAATATGAAAATAATACAATAATATTAATTTATAGTATAACATTTGACTTGTCTAAGTGGTTATTTTGTAAGAATAAAGAAATAAATTGTTTTGACTTTTTTTAAATATTTTTAAGAGGTTTTCATTTTATTTAGATTATTTTATTGTTGTCTTAGGCCCGTGTTATAAAAGCTTTGATTTCATTCGTTCGATTCGTTTAATAGTATCGATTCCGATGTAATGTGTGCTAAAATGATAATAATTGTTCCTCTTACTTTGATCTAAAAGAAACATTAACATTGTCAAGCAAAATATGCTAAATAAACCTACATCAGAATGGATACCATTTTCATACTTATAACTGATAACTACACCGAGAATTTGTATGTTTTTTCTTAGATTTTCTTTAATTATAATGGGTCCATTGTTAAATACTGTAATTATTGGTAAACTTAAAATGTTCAATAATGTTGTTGTGTTGGTTACCGATTTTTGATAAAGTTTTAGTACAGTAATTGAAGTTAACTTTTCTTAATTATAGTGTTTTTCTAATAAATGTATTAATCCCATCGTAATAAAATACAAAAGTTAATTTTAAACCAAATATTTTGCCGAGCGTTCCGCATTAAAGAAACCTATTTTTAAATAAGTCATTAGTATTTATTTAGTTTTAGTACAAAACTGACTCAATTTCGGAAGGTTTTTTTGTAATGGTAATTACTTATATAATTAAATTAAATTTTCAATAAGTAATAAGTTCAAAATATAGATAAAATACCAATTTATCCTATGATATGTAAATAATACTGAAAATTCATAATTTGGTTGTGCCAGGATACAAATATGTAAAAATAACGCTACCGCAAAATCATTTTATCGCATTTCCCAAAAAACATATTTTTTGAATTGAGTCACTTCTATTCTGGAGGTACGATATATCCGAAAGTACAGTCAGAAGATAAAATCTGAAAATTCGTCGGCAAGACATCCGGTGGTAATGCATTTGATATCAGATAAATCGTACACGTGTTACCTTATGACATGTACGTGGGCCTATTTTTTACGGCCGATGTTTTGGGTCTATGATTCTGTGAAGAGTTGAAAACTTTTTTTGCCGCTGTTTTGAGAAATGCAACTTGGTTGAAATATGATACGCGCGTCGTAAAATTTAAATTAAACGATGATTTCAAGAAAATGGACAAATTATAATAGAGTTATTGCCTTAGTGAGATGAAAGGGGAAGCTTAGTAGTTTGCTAACCCTAAATGGGCCAAGAGAAAAATGTTATGATCAAATACCGTATGCTAATGTGAAAAGTAATAAAGCTTTGGAACTCAAGAAATTAAATTCTCACCGAGTAACGATAAAATAAACGTATACAGATATATAGACGGACGAAAATTGTATAAAATTAAATAAAGTTACGAAATTAAAAGAACCCAAAAACAGGGAAATTCGAGACAACATGGCTTCGGGGGTGGTGCGAGCGAGACGGTAAGATAGGGGGAAAGGGACGATGCGATATGCCGGTCACGTTCCGGGCAAGGCAGGCGCGTGTTCCTCATCCTAATGCTGATGCGAACCTTACCACACACACACCCCTGGATCACGCACACTAATGATGTCACAACACTTTTCATACAAGCCGGGACTGGAATAGGGTTGCCAACAAAAATAGATAAACTGATAAAACAGCTGTTGAAGAGTTCATGGAACACACTTATTACCTTACAACAACGGGTTAACTAACAGTCAGGTTTAAAAAGACGTAAAAATGTAGGACAACGGTGCCACTTCATGTTAGACAAACCTAAAACCAACTATAGACTAGCCAAACTTGATGTGGAATGTAATATGAACTCTATTGCCGCGTCTTTTTATACGCATTTACATTACTTGCCGATTTGAGATCCTTCCTTCCAGAAATATTGCTTACAATTATAACTAAAACTCAGATAAGTGAGTTTGAGTTTTATGGGTCGTGGTTTATTTACAAACATTCCACATCGAGTTTGGCCAGTGTATAGATTAGGTAAACACAAAAACAAAGAAATGAAATACATAGGTGTGATATTTCAGATTTACGGATACTAAAACTTTATTTCTTTAGGCTTACAAAAGCACTTCGTCAAGTCAAATTATATACCTACCTAATATTAATAATTATAACATTTTCTCGTCACTAAAATGTTTTGTCCACTCATAGAAGAGGTGAAAAATAATTACCAGTACATTCACATCACGTATTTGTCAAATTCATGTTTGTTTTGCCTATCTAAACATAATAGTAGATACATATCAATATTGACACAGCTAATACAGGTCAGTCAAGGTATCAAACCAACTTGGAAGAAGACACTAACCCTGCCAACCATACCCTTGATCTATCCACACATCAGTAGATAGCTCTCACATGTGTGGGTAGACATAAAACATATAAACTTCCCGGTAAATAAGCTTCTGCCTTGCCTCTTCTTGACAGTAGATGTTTCGGCTATATTAAATTCTGTTTTTCTCTTGGATAAAGACTGATGATAGCTTCGATAATGGGGCATCATGTTTTCTTTATAATAATAATATAAATAAAATCCATAAGTTAGTAAAAAAACGTAGACTATTTTAGGTTTAGTTTAGTTATTAGCCCCGTGGCTTCGTAGTATAAAACAAAGTCGCTTCCCACACGGTTCGTTTATTTATCTTTAAAACTACGCAACGGATTTTGATGCGGTTTTTTTAAATGCATAGAGTTATTCAAGAGGAATATTACCACACGGGCGAAGCCGCGGGGCGCAGCTATTACATACTATAATGTCTCTGGTCTTCGTCTAACGTTCTTTGTTCAGTCCATACGAGTACTTCCACCATTACGTAAATGCCGAAGCGATTTGTCCAATCGGCAAATGCCCATAAAACCCTTTAGTTCCAAGAAGCGACCACCATATCGTCACCATTGTTTTATAGAATTCATATGCAGGAGCCATTGCGGATACACGAACACTGAATTTGTAATAGGATCCCACAATTATATTTGATAAATTTATTTTGATATTTGCATTTGTGAAAGGGTTATGAAAGTCTATCAGTCTTGTGAATGGAGTGACGTTTCTTTATCAATATACCTTTTTATTTCGAGTTTCTTCAGGGGTTCTATATATGATTCTACAATGCATAGATATTATGCATTGTAGAATCTGATATCTTCTAACTAATAAACTCTCTTTTCCGCAAACACATACATTTTAAAAGAAATCGATTATTATTATCGTGGGGTTTAAACACTTCTAATTATTAACTTACATAAAACACACAGACACGTACTCCAAAACCAAACAGCCATTTATACATCATCATCATCATCAGCCTATAGCAGTCCATGGCTGGACATAGGCCTCCCCCAATGAGCGCCATAGCGCCCTGTCTTCAGCTTGCCGCATCCAGCATCTACCTGCAGTCTTTCGCAGGTCGTCATCTCACCCGGTCGGAGGGCTTCCTACATTACGTATACTGAGTCGTGGTCTCCACTCAAGAACACGTTTGCCCCAGCGGCCGCTTTTTTTTCGCGAGATATGGCCGGCCCACTGCCACTTTAGCTTGCTAATTCTTTGAGCTATGTCGATAACCTTGGTTCTCTGTCGGATGCATTCGTTTCGTATCCTATCCTTCACAGAAACTCCGAGCATAACTCTTTCCATCTCTTGGCTGTTCTTATCATGCCATTGATACATTTAGTCGTAACTTTCTTGTTTTATAACGTTTGATATAATTTATGCAAAATACATTTTTAAAGCTTGCACGATCAACTTGGTCAATATAATCACTTGTTTCGACTTGATCTCCGTCTTTACCAGTTGTAATTTCATTGTCAAGCTAATTATCTAAAACAATCATAGATAAATCTTGTCCACTTATCATATTATTATAATTGTCAACATGTTCCTCGTTAGATATCTTCTATGCCCACCTGCCGTGCGTGATAACAGCTCGTCCATTCATAAAGCTTGTACGTGACCATTCAAGCCTTCAACTGGTTTAGCTTCTTCAAGTTTTGTTTATGGTTGTAATTAGATTCGGGGTATATGGGAGTGGTTTTCTGTATGTGTTATATAAGTTACTAGGTGCGCCCCGCGGCTTCGCCCGCGTGGTGATAGATAATCTTTATATTTTTGATAATATACAATAATTATCTTTATGAATTGTAGCCTATGTGTTTTTCTGATATGTAAGCTATATTATTGTGAAGTTTCATAAAAATCCATTGAGTAGTTTTTGCGTGAAAGAGCAACAAACATACATACATCCTTACAAAATTTCGCGTTTATAATATTAGTAGGATGTGCTTCTATTCTTTCGGAGTCAAACATCAAACATTCATAAAGCTTGTACGTGACCATTCAGCCTTCAACTGGTTAGGCTTTTTCAAGTTTTGTTTATGGTTGTAATTAGATTCGGGGTACTACTACTATATGGGAGTGGTTTTCTGTATGTGTTATTATAAAGTGAGATTTTATTATTATAAAGTTATGTGCTTCTATTCTTTGGTAGTTTTTATTAGTCTCCGCTGACGCGCTTTGAGAATATACTTTACGATCAGTCGTCTGAACTTCTATAGGTATTTGTTTACCCTTAAATTCATGAAAACGTATGCATGACCAGTTTTTAATTGATTTTGTCTTTTGTTTCAACAACTTACATTACAAGTATTATTTCAAATTTGGAAGACTTTGAATGAGTTTTATTTTATTTAGGTAACTACTATTTCTTTATGTTACTTAATCTTACTGGAATGTTTTTTTTTTCATATTGATTCCAATGCTTTTAACAAGACATTGCATAAAGTTAAAACGACAATCCATTGCCGACCTCTGTGGCGCGGTGGGCGAAGGTCCGCTTTCGACGCAGGAGGTTGCGGGTTCGATTCCCGCCTCGGGACAAATGTTTGGACGATCTGCAGATATTTGTTTCGTGTGTTTTGGTCGTTTCCATATGTATAGAAAAAAATACATATCTCTGTAATATATTCTATATCAGTTATCTGGTACCCATAACATAAGCTCTGCTTAGCTTGGGGCCAGATAAAGCTGTGTGAAATGTCCCGCATTATTTATTTATTATTTATATTAATTGCCAACAGGTGGAAATGACGGGTAGCAGTATATTCGACTACATCCACCAACAGGACCATGCAGAAGTTGCGGAACACCTGGGTTTATCATTAGCTGGTAGAGGAGGAGCTGGGCTGAACAGCCCTGCATCAGGCAGTGAGGAAGGAAGCCAGCATGGGACGAATAACCCTGACGGTAAGCTTGCAGGATAAAGTAACTTAAAGTTGAGTTTGCCAAAGTATTTTTATTATTACGACGCACAAATCTGTAGTGGTATGATAGAGAGAGAGATGGTTTAGTGCGTACTCGATGGAACAAACAGATGACCTAATATAAATAAAATAAAATAAATATGACTAATATAGGTAAAGTCGGAAAACCATCTACAATAACACAATAATTTATATTATAATCTATATGTGGGAAAGAGTGCGCTGTATCTACTACTTTTATGCACTGACGAGAGACCTTCGATATGATAGAGGCACCTTACGGAAATACTTAAAATTTCGAATCGGTAGTATAGAAATCGTTTTCAGGCATATTTGGAATGAAAAGTACCGTGAAAAATAGTAAAATTACTATTTTTCACGGTACTTTTCATTCCAAATATGCCTGAAAACGATTCGAACGATTCGAAATTTTAAGTATTTCCGTAAGGTGCCTCTATCATATTGACGGTCTCTCGTCAGTGCATAAAAGTAGTAGATACAGCGCATCGTGAAGAACAAACGTTTAATTAATCACCCAAATAAAAACAGCAGTCATCAAAAGCAGGTGTCACATTTTTACAACAAAGAGATAAAAATCGACAGTCGAGGGCAAAAAGTCTCGGAAAAACTGTGTACGGAATTCAATTAAAGTTTATACAGGAGGCCATTGCACTTTGGTGACAGTACAGCACAACTAAATCACCCATTTTCACATTGAATCAAATTGAAATTAGATTATGGAATGTTCACGGCACATTTACTGCTTATGAAACGCTCAATGGAAAGTCAGCGGATATCTTTATGTCGTAAATTAATATTTCAATTCTATGGGAACTTGGGAGCCGATCTAAAAACATTTTTTATTCAAGCGCCACTGTGCGTCTAATTCCTAACGCAATATTACTAAAAATCTTATTAGAATTTTGAATCAGAGTCTCGATTACCAATTAAACGACTTAGATTAACAAAAAAGTTAATAATACAATAACTTTTAGTATGAAATAGTTCGCTCGCTTCACTGAGTTCTTACAATTGCTGCGGTCATATCTCGATTTGAGAAAAAACGTGATTTGAATACTTATGTATACGGAGACTGGAATGCAATTTGAATTTAATGACTTTTGGTTGTTTTTCATCTACTTTAGAATTCTGAGCAAATACAGAAACCAACCCCGTTCAGAGTAATAAATTTAGGAGGCAACTTGGATTCCTACAGATTAGTTTTAAACACGTGATTTCGATATCAATTGACAATGTTGTAGAGTCAATAAAAAATATCTTAAGTAGATAAACAAAACACTGGATTTAAAATCAAAATAAAAAAAAGTTTATTTCTTTAGGCTTACAAATAAGCACTCAGACAAGTCATATTTTATACTATTCATTATTATCAAAAAACAATATTTTAATGTTCACTTAAATTTTTTGTCCACCAGTGGAAAAAAATTCCTTCCTACAACTTAGTTTTTAAAAACAGGTATCGATACACATTGACAAAGTTGTAAGTAGAGTCAATGTAAATTCTCTTGCATCATTAACATTATACATTTCTAATAACATTTCATAAAGCAGAGTTAAGAGAGAGTTAGTTCATTAAACATCCAATCGAAGCATGATGAATATACACACTTTTTTGCTAAATTTTTTCCTAACCTAACGGATAAACACCAATTTCAATTTAGCCCACATTTAAGGGCTTAGAATCAATTTCAATTTACTTTCCGATACAAAAAAGAGTTGTAAAAAATCTATCAGGGTTGTACTTGTCAGAGAGGTTTTGTTCGGTGACGGCCATGGCGAAACGAAGTCAGAAAACAGAAGGCGTGGAGAAAGTGTTACATTGTCAACTGATGCCCATGCAACTGAGGTTCCAAAGTCGTGTGATGATTCCAGAAGACTGATGGGTGCAAGTGGTTCTAAAGTTACTAACCGACTTCTGTTACCTATATAATTTTAAGACCTATTTGTACACATGTAAGCAATAAACCATTGATTATTTAACCAATTAGATGTCGAAGGCTCCAGATAGGAACTTTTATAAAGACACAGAGATTTTTAATTAATTTGCAAATGATGGCGTCAAAAGTTTTAAGTGTAACAGCTATAAGAAAAAAAAAGCCTTTGGGTGCTTACGGCTTGTGCAACAATAAACGACACATGCCAAGGTTACTTGAATAGTTCCGCTGACTCAATTTTGCGACGTATTTGGCATGGTGATTCAAATCTAGTACCTAACAGGTAGCGTTGTAGGTAAGAACAATTAAAATCGTAACAATTGCCAATGACGTTGTTGCAATTGCAATCGAGAAACATGTATCTTAGAAAAATGGGCAATAATCTAATGTCTTCGTATTTATTAATTGACCATTCTTTGTGAATAGGAAAAACGTAGTATAAGTATCACAAAGAGTAATGTTACAGACTTGTCTAAAAACTTTAAGAACCACATCCCAAAAATGCAAGAAAATCAAGACGAAATCAATTAAGCTACGGTATCTATCCGATCCCAACGGACAGTCCTCGGTGAATCTTTTAATTAGCTACCGCTCTTCCAATCGCTCCCATAGCCCTCGGCTATGGCTGTAGGGATTGCTTTCTTTGTTGCGCTAAATTGAGATCTTTAGCCCATTGTTATTGAAAACATCATTAACATTTTTTATAACTTCCCTTTTATGTCTGTTATAAAGTTTTATTTCCTCGATGTTATCGTTCACGGTCAACATAACATTGTTGGTCATTCATAAGTTTATTACGTTTATCCAAATGTGAATCTTATTGTCAACAGTATCATCGTCAATGACCTTAGCAGCGAGTGGTTCGTTGTATCGGGGCATGGATCGAGCTTTCTGCGTCAGGATGAAGAGTACATTGACGAAGCGAGGATGTCACTTCAAATCTTCAGGATATCGGGTAAGAAAACACAGCTACATTAATCATCTTATCATCTTCTTTCGAATGCAGTTTATTTCCTACTTCTAAAAGAATTTTCAAAAGATCACAGTTACCCGAATTTTTCACTATACCACGCTTTTCAATTATACGTCATTTGACCAAAAATGTTACCAGAACATGCTTCCGAATAAGAACTTTTATTCATTTGGGCCATTCCGGAGCGTCTTATCGAATGATTTATTCACCAAGTCATTAGTAACAGAGGAGTATGAATTATGGCCTTTTTAACACTTATCTAGAGACGCTAAGTAACTTTGCGGCTCTGAATATAATGAAAGACGCTACTAAACTTAACTGAAGCATGGGGCACAATGCAGCTGCAAATTTATTAAAGCGATTGTAGACCTAAGTATATAGAATGAGAAGCTGAATTTTCATTTTCAATCTAGGTCGGAAGAGGCGAGGGTGACACGGCGAGATATGCAGAGGGTGGTAGCTGGAGGGTGGGTATCTTATAGCGAGATGATTTCTGTTAATATAATTATAGGAATACCTATAGAAATTATGTGACAATTATCATTTTACTGTAGGATGCCTTCGTAGCTCTTAGCCTATGAACAACTCGTTGTTGATGATGCTGTGTTAACTGTCCAGCATTATTTACTTATTCTTTAGGCATGAATCATTGTTTTTTGCAATGCTCTTAATAAGACACCATGGTATTTAACATTTGTATTCAATTTGTCTCCCAAAGATCCCACCAAGACAATAACTCTTCTTTCGCTATAATAAATGGTGTCGCAGTACCTCTTTATCCGTCTTGGATCGCAAATATTATTGGTTAGAATTATTGTTCAAGGGGTGCCTCCAGTCATGGTTTTAGGGCCCCATAATTTTTGCCTTAACTCGGTGTTAGGTCATAAAGCGTGATTATTATCTCTAGCGACTCGCGAATACCGGCTAGGTACGTAAAATTGTTCGTAGATTGTTTTTGGGGTGTAAATTTTGTCTTTTATTTCATAACCGCGGACATTTACTTTATATTTATAGAGTGTCTTTATCCGGTCGTGATTTTATTTTATTTTGTATTCTACTGTACTTTTACAGATGGGTTTCTGGAGTTATACTCGAATATCTCCATTTTTATGATTTTCAAAGATTAGTTACCTACATGCTTACATGGTTCTAGTAGACCCGTTCAATATCTTATCTTTCATCTTTATTGAGCAACTTAAAGGCTTCCGAGCAATTAGTAGAAATTTATTATGTAACATGGGCACCGCTAGAGGCAGCGGTTTTATTGGCAAAATTGCAAATTAGAGTTAACCCACGATCTTATTCGATTAGCAGGTAATGTATGGAGTACGTGGTTCCGTAGCAAATAACTTTTCGGTTTATGTGAAGTTTATTATTGTTTGTCGTGACTGTGAACTGGGAATGAATTTTCGAAGTTTTGATGAGGTTTTTTACGACTCTCTTCTGTTTGAGTTTGTGTACTGTTATATTAAGTTTACGTTATGTTTTTTTACCTGTAATAATACTTTCCTGCGTAATATTCTAGGCTAGGCCTGTTTCTCTTATATATCTTCCAAACTCTTTACACCCTTCTCTATCTTTCCAGGTAGTACTAATGCTGTCTCGACTCCGACCACAGTACTCCTTCTCCCACAGTCGCAAGTCTCCTACAGTTCTACTGGGAATGGTAGCGTTAGCCATCGCGTTACCACCGCCATCAGTCCACGAGATCAGATTGGAGTCTGATATGTTTGTTACGAGGATCAACTTCGATTTTAGGATAGCGCATTGCGAACCCAGGTATTTTGTGTTATTTTTATGCTTTCTTTTGTTTGTCTATAGCAGTTTTCATCATTACCCGTAACATCTTTCCACTGTTAAATATGACTTTCTTTACCTTGTCTTTTCAGTTAACTTCGTAAAGCCCCTCGACAAGAGTTTATTTATTTAATGACTACTTTGTATGTAACGTTTTTTAATCGTTTTCAGCAGGGTATCGGAACTTCTCGGGTACACAGCAGAGGAACTAACAGGGAAGAATCTCTACGCACTCTGCCACGGAGAGGACGCGAATAAACTTAGAAAATGCCATGTAGATTGTAAGTACCTATCAACTATCATATTAAAACAAGAAAATAAAAGAAACAGGTAACCTATACACAATACTCATCATCGTAGACTGAGAAACCAATTTAGAAAACTAAGACGGGAAGAGAGGTTTTTAGTTTAAGTTGATACGCCAATAGCAGACAAAGATAATAGCTTAAGCAACAATGTCTAGCTTCATAAAAATAGACGAGGAAAATAACAACAAGCAACAACAGACACGTAGGTAAATGAATAGCCATGATTACTTGTTAAGATTTTCCTTATAAGAAGTTCATCGTACTTTACATCCCCAAATGAACGCAACAGAACGTAAATGCGTCAGGGCTTGGCAACTTTCAACGATTAAGCGTCCTATTGAACATGCATACACAACATACACAAACATTGTCTTCCCAAGACGTTAATCAATCACATCATTGAGAGAAAGGTTTGTTGTCTAAATTGGCTGATTATTCTTATTCCTCGGATCATTTCAATATGTGCAAGCCTCTGAGAAATCCGATTTCACCTGCATTTGAATCTCTTCTTAGTAAGAGTAGGTACATAGCTCAGATTGTTTCTATTTAGAGTCCTAAGTCTAGTCTGCTAACGGTTCAAAATTGATTGTATCCTCAATATGGTATTGTTGTGATGTATTCGCAGTGGAAAACTAACAGTCGCGCCCTATATGATCGAGTTTTATATCAGCGTCGCCGTGTAAGGTAAACATAAAATCAGTTTCCTGTCCTCCTAAATCATAAAACTTTGAATCATTTTCTATTGCACTTCCTTCATCAATCAGTCCATCTTCAGCTACATTGTCACCTTCGTCTTCGTTTTAATTATCCTTGCTGACAATAGTATGTATGTCTGACCATCCATGACCCAATAATGTGGTGAAATCCATGTTGTAACGTTCGATTTGTATGCAGTCGGTGGAGTATAGAAATCCATGTCAAGTAGACTGGCAGTCCAAGGTGTGTTTGGAGGAAAATTTACGACTTGTGTGATTCGATTTGTTGCTATTTGGTTCGATTGTGTGAGCTTGTACTTGGAATTTCATGAAAGTCAATGAATCAGAGCTCTACAATGTTGCAAGTTTCTTCTAAAAACCGTTTAGCGTTGCTAGCGCATGATCTTAGTGAAAAGAGTATTTTATCAAAGTAATTTCATTGCAATTGATGGTGGTTCTTGGTTCTAATATATTTTAAAATATTATTTATTCAATATACAAAATCAGAAAAACATAACTAAATGATATAAATTATATATACAAATAAACATAACGTTTATTTATCTATCATGCTTGATTCCTTTTCTACGATAGAATCATATCGGTGGCGTTTTCTTTTATGTTCTTCATAATTATCCTCTATTTCCTATTCGCATCTTGACTTTTTATGACTCCTACCAGATTCCAGGATCCACTATGAATAAATGTACGCTCAAACACATACGATATTATTACTTTCCTACATCCGTCAGTGGAATACAATTTAGGCCTGCGCTATGCGCCGGTCCGACTTGGGTTGTGATTTGAATAATAAATTTTATATCATCATTTTTGTTTCCTTTCCCTTGACGTATACGTGGGAAATGTCTGGTAATGTCCTCTGAGATGGCTCTATGTACTCTGCCTTCTATATTATGGGCATGTCTCAACTCTTATGGGATTTAAGAGCTTTGAGTTTTTGACGCCACGTCATCTATCATTTCTTTCATCTTGGGGAAAACGGTTTCTTTATTTCTATCCGTTGAAACCTTCCGTCGTTGTCCATGCAAATTGTGTGTATGTAATCTGAAGATTTATATCAGTGATTGTTATTAGATTCCGTTATGTAACCCGTTAAGCACTTTGCATGCAGGTACTGACTGATTCTAAAGTACTGATTACCAATGCGGTGATGTCACCCTTCCTTTATTTGTTTGTCTTAAATCCTTTGCTTATTTATAGTCAGATTTTATACCTTTCATAAATTCGGGGTTTGGCATTGTTTCAAGTTTTCCATGAATCTTGGATCGAGGATCTTTGTGCTTTTGCCAGAATGTCGCTATGAATGAATGTTCATAATCATGACGTAATGTGGTTTCCAACGACCAATCAGATGGCGTACGTAGGTGCACATACAAGATGGCCGTTCCGAATGCCAATCACGGCTAGGCGTTAGCGTCACATGCTCCTAGCACCTTACCATTTGATAGCTTTACGAGACCATGAATTTGAATTTAAAATGAACATCTATGTAGATGCCGGTCAAATGTGGACATCCCTGCTGTTGAATACCAATTGTTTTATTAACATAAAAGTCCGGGTGTTTGTTAGAAAGCGGGTGATTTGGTTACAACAGCGTATGTGTCTTGGGTACATGATGGTATCTAATAAAGGCGTTATTTTGTGCATAAGGCAATAAAATTCAATGATTATACTGGAGACTTCCGACAATGACCAAAACCTTGATAGCCGCCTCGTAAAACTACTAATATAGACACCAATAAAGAAAATCAAGTAGTTAATAATCAAATGGTCGAGGTATTTATTGCTAATGTCGACATTGTCGTCAAATCCAAACATTCGCATGAGATACAAAACGTGGTTGGTATAAATGTACGTTGTTTGAATTAAAAACAGTGACAACGAACAAAATTAAAATAAACCTAAACAGGTAAACTTAAAAGCTACAAAATAACATTATCAATAAAACAGAACCCTATATGCATAAGAATTTGATCGGTCCAGCTACAAAACCAAGCGAACTGATAATACTGCTAGATTGGTTGGTTAGACTTGAAGATTTCTATTCAAAAATGAATTCCACCATTGACTCGATGTTGTAAGTCAATGATTCAATACGTCATATTTCGTGATCTATTGATCATGCATCGGATCTGTCATCACTAAGTAAGGCACGACTCTGTTCTGCGACCCATGTTTCTGCAGTGTGTAACACGTCTTTGATTTTGCGGCGGAGTATTGCATGCCTAAATTTGAAATCGATTTCGTTTTCGGCTATCGTGTCACTTCTTTTGTGAGCTTTGTAGTTACGTCAGTATTTTGGATTACACTTAATGTTACTGCCGTTAGCAGCATGTTTTGTTTATGAGTTTCACTTTTAGAGTTGGTACTCCCAATGTTACTTCAACTCTGTCTCTAGACTCTTATATAGTAGGTACCTATATCTTCTAGGTTCTACTTACAGTATCAATTATCAATACTCATGAATAAGGGCAAATCCTTACACAACTGTTTTTGCACCTACTTCTTTTGTCCAGCAAATTCCTAACTCCAAAATTTGGCATACTTCCAATAATCTATAATCGCCAGCCAAGCAGCCAACAATACATTAACAATCCAAAACTTAGCTAATGAATCACGTATAGAGAACACATGTTTGTCACTGCGTCTTTTGTTTTAACAATGACTTGTGGTGTTACCTTGCATGTACAAAGTCGTTGTTTTTTACGAACATCAGTCTCTGACAGGTTGAGGGGATTTTTTGGTCGAACTCATACGTTTCTTCTACGATCTTTAGTTATATTCATGTTTACTCAGACTCTATTTGGTCTCTAACTAGAAATGTCCATAGAAATTCTGTATTTTTACATCAAGTGCTGGTTATATTTTTTTCTTATATCTACATATGTCCAGCCATGTCGACAATAGTAGGTCACAGTCTTAGCCATTATAACTTAAATTCCAGGCAGTTTATTTTCTTTGCCTGTGACACAGTAATCTATACTTTGGACATCTGTATGGTATAGTTGCGAACATACATTAGCAAAGTTTAATGCATCATTGTTTCCCACCTATTGTTCTGGATTGTAGTGTTGTGGTCAGAATTCAAGGTCATCCGTACGATTGTGTCTGATGACTAGGCGATGATGAAAATATTATCAAACAAATTGATTTTGTGAAAACCACACACAAGTTTGTTCATCAGTAGAAAATGTTAAATTGTATCACCTGTAAAACTAATTTAGATACACAAGGCACGAAATTTTAATGAACAGGCTTTAACAGAAGTTTCCATTCCAAAAGTATGTGTAAACTTTATGAATTTCTCTATCCTACCTGCTCTGGACGTTCGTCCACTTCATCATAAACACAAGCCTTATCGAATAACACTGATATACAGGAACGACCAAACGTTTTGTTTCTATAGTCAGTCAGTACACGAAATCTTACTTTCCATCGGATCTAAGTCTAACGAACCGTCTTCTTTCCAGTAATGAACAAAGGCCAAGTCCTTACCCACTACTACAGGATAATGAACAAGCTCGGCGGGTACACCTGGATGCAAACCTGTGCCACCGTCGTCTGCAACTCCAAGAACGCCGAGGAGCAAAACATTATCTGCGTCAATTATGTTATTAGGTATGAGAATTATGTGATAAGTTAATAATTAGGTATTTTATTTTTAAATAAAAATTTAATATTAATTTATATTGTGTGTACATGTAGTGACAAGTAAATGATATGTCTATGTCTATTATAAGGTCAGATAATTAGTACACTTCCTTAAAAGCGGAGATGCCTGATGATCTAGGGATTACGATAACATAGTCGGTGCAAACAACGGACGAAGGTGTCGCCTCTATTGCAGACCGAGTTGGCTGACTGAGAAGGCTTGGTCAACAAAGCTCTAGACTACGGTAGAAAATTATTACTACCAGCATTTCTTGTCCATTCTTAACCGAACCTTCTTAGTCAGCCTCCTGTCTGTTAGAGCAAATTTCAGACATAATTGAATAGTAACAACAAGCTTAAGTCCTTTTATTAAGATGTCTATCTAACAAAAGACTCTTTTACTTTCAGCGGCCGAGAATACCCGAACACAGTAATGGACTGCTGCCAACTGGAAGATAACGTGCAAGGCGTCAAACGGGAAGAATCCACCGGTGACCCCGAGAATGGACCTCCCGACACCGACAACGCAGGCGGACCCCCTCCCCCTAACAGACACCCGGTGGAACGAACAGAACCCCCCAACAACAACGAATCAGCAACATCAGCGCCGCCAACTGCTGACGTCACACATCTTACACGACTCAACGACACACAGCCTCTTCCTCACACAACCCCAGAACGAACCTCTCCAATGCCAGCCAGAAGACTGAAGAAACGGAAGCATACGGACTGTGACGATGAAGAAAGAGACGAAGAGAGACGGAAAGCGAACTCTAATCCTAACCCAACAACGATATCCCCAGCTGAAAGGGACCTTTCAAAGAACCTGACCATTCCTGAAGGAGATGCCACCTCAGTCAGAGATTTAGAAAACGCGATGTCAAAACATTTACCAGCGCTAGATGGAAAGGAGATTGCACACAGACCGACTGACTTCTCAACGGATGCATTACTAAAGCAACAGCAACAGAAATCAACTATCCAATGGATAGGGACGCAGAACCACCACCTCAACCACCTAAACAGACAAATACCAGGGAATCATACAACGACACCAGCCAGCGCGTTGCTTCGACAGCTTTACGCGAATAGAGAAAGCGTGATCCGGAGTAACTTCTTAGGCGATGGGCGAACAGGGGGATATTACTCTGGTGACGGACAATCCGGGCCTTTACCGACCCCACCAGGCAGTGAAGGGTCTAGCTACGGCGAGCAATTAGGACACAAAGGGACTGATATAGGATCACTTGCATACGGAGGTTACGCTGACTACCACTCAGCTATGACTCCTCCAGGATCAGTCTCACCGAGGGATAAGCAGCAATACGCATTGTCGTACGACAACAACGCTTATTCCGAAGCATTAAGGCATTCCTATCTAGCTGAAGCTCCATTACCTTTGAAGCCTCAAGCGTATTCAGCGGTTCCGGGTACGCTAGACTACGCATCTTCGTTGGACCAATCACAGTTCTTCCACCCGCCGTCATCGTTCCATCTCTATCACCCCCAGGCGCATTCGCACCCGTCTCACTCGCACGTTGATAAATCCGCCCCTCCTAATACTAATTGGTACTCGTCAGGCTCATAGCCATAGAGCTTATACTCTCTAAAATGTGGTAATGCTTGTACAGCAACCATCAACACGCTTAAAATAAAAAGCAAATTGATGGTTAGGTTACTTTTGACGCCCATAGAGTCTGCCAAATTTTTGTACCTACTCAGGTGGACCAGATTTAAAACTAAGGTTTCAAATTTACTGTCTGGTTCTGACTAAATACTCACCAGTAGCGTTGATGATGACTTCAAATGAACGGAAAAGCTGGTAGAGCTTTAGAAGGTTGATTGTGTTGACACGGTACAGCTTAAAATTTTGCGAGCTTTTTGATATTGTTAAGTTTAATTTTGTTATGATTGAACCGTATTATTTACAGCTCAATTAGTTTGTATATTTCTGGTTTTTATTAAGACTTTTTGCAATACTCAGTGGAACTTTTATGACATTTTGGTATTAGCTTTTGACATTGCATTTAAGTTGAATTGAATCGTGTTCCTTCAATGTTAGGAAGTACTTGCGAATGATTTCACCCAAGAGCACTTATCGTAATCGATATAGGAAATTCGATATTTAGACAAGTTGATTGATGAATTTCAATCAATAGCTATTCAATTAGCTTATTGCATATCATTTTAATGTAAGCTTTTTGTAAATTGTTGTACAATAGTATCTACATGACTGTACTTAGATAATTCCTTGATGTAAATTATAGTTAGGTGTAAAATTAATTTAATTTTCGAAATAAGATTTCATTGTACATACCCACTACATTCCATTTTTATAGAATAGGACATTTTGAATATATATTTACGTTTAAAATTATCTAAATTCATATTAATTTCATAATATTATTGAGACAGGAAATATAATATGAATACTATTCAAACCATTTCACTGCCGAAAGTATTTACCTATAGAAAGAATTATAAGTTTTAGCATGGATATAAAAGTAAAAAACACTATTTTATTGTTTTTTGAACGATCCATACTAACGCCATCTACATTAGGTCGACTAAAACATGACAGAACGAATACTCAATCCATTCCATCGCAAATCCAAACCAAAAACAATTATTTTATTATAGTAATTTTTATTATAATTAGTTTTATTAGGTGTTACTATTATTGCTATTTATGATATTTCTGTGCAATACATGTGTGAAATTCTTTTGATTCGAGTTAAGCTTTGTGGTAATACTAAGAATTAATTATATGAATTATTATAAATTGTAATAAAGCTGTAATTATAAATTGAAATAGGCTTGTAATGCAATATCTGTTATGTTTTTTTAAAACTTGCAATGTAATATTTTTTAAATTTATCATGAACGAAAAAGGGAACGTTTTTATTTCTCCGAATAAATAATTAAGAATTTTTAATATCATTTTGTTTTATTTAAAAATATAAATAAACTTAATATAATAAACAAATACACATACATATTACAAACAACCATTGAATATTCATAGAATTTCTTACAGATTTCATACACTAAAATTGTATAAAAGTCTATGATTTTACATTTAAATGCAATTCTATTTAGATCTTTTTACATTCACTGAGATTCTAAATAATAATTATCCTCCTAAATCCAATAAGTCAATTTGGACGGAAGAACAACAGTCATTTTTAACTTAGGCAAATTATAGCAAATTATACTAAAATTAGTATAATTTGCTTACACTCAAGTTATTCAGATTTACTTACAAAATAATGCTAAAAACTAGTCACAAATATATTTACTTTATGTAACTTAATTTTAATTACTCAAAGGCACTTTAGCTTAATTAAACTTAACTAAAACACACTTTGTTGAACCAACAACTTAGTAATATTAGGGACGGAATTTCTTTCAAGTCATTTCTGATTTAGTCAGACAGCAGATTCTCATGTGATATTTTATTTTAGTTTAGAATAATGAGTTTACTTAAAAAAGCTTGCTGTAATTTTTTTTCTCGATTTCATACTTTGGCATGAAAAATAATTATAAACAAAAAATTTCCTACTCTCAGTTGGGTATACGTTTTTTGTTTATATAGCCCCCGAGTTCAGTTACTTGACATTATCGTTTCGGCGACGAGCTGTTCCATTTATATAAGCGATTTGAGTAGTTCAATACCTTCACGGTACAGGCTTATAAGGGAGATGTTCTAGCAACTTTATCGTGGGAGGGAAAGAAGTCATGCGGCCATTAGTTAGAAATAAAATTTTTCAATGCTAAATTCACAAAATGCGGTCGTCATACCTACAGAGCTGCCTAAATGGGACTTCTTTCGGGAAAAGCACTTCATATGAATCCCATACAAAAATAAACGATGTGACAATTACGATGACATCTCGATAATATCGTCTAATCGAACTTAGGACTCTGGGCCTGACATTTCTATCGAGGAATCCAATAATTAGAAGGCAACTTACCTATAAGTGCGATGAATTTCCTTAGCGTATATAATAACTTTGATAACGAGTTGTTAGTAATCAATTAGTATTTCAATATTAGGGGACTGCATCTCCAGTATTATTTGGTATTGCGAGAAAACACACAGCCAGCAGTAGATCTGAAAATACATAAAAATATTGCATTAATATCAACATCATCAGCCTATAATAGTTTACTGATGGAGGGCATAGGCCTCCCCGAATAAGTGTTATATCGCCTGTTCAGCTTGCCGCATCCAACATCTGCCTGCAGTATTTCGCAGATCGTCATCCCACCTGGCCGGAGAGCGTCCTACACTATGTTTGCCGAGTCGCGGTCACAGCTCAAGAACACGATGAAATTTAACAATTAAGTAGTTTGTCCATGATTTTACTAGTGGCATACAAATAGTTTGAATATATAAAGGCTACGTTTTTTGTCCAACAAAAGAAACGTATTTATTATTGCAGCGCATACTGTTAATTTTTGCCCAACAGTGGGATCCAGCGGGCTGTTCGATTCACCGATTTTAAATGGATTATGAAGTTGGTTTAACTTTGTACTACGTTTTTTAAGAATGTAAAACAAAGTATAGCTTACGTTGTATACCATCCAGAGGAAGTCAATGAGAGCAGCAAAGGTGGCATCCAGCTGAAAATGTTTAAAGAAATACATTAGTAGCTATTTGTTAAAAAAAAATCTGAAATCCGACATACAACGCCATCTACACGCAGCCACATAAAACAAAATAGAAGTCAGCGCCATCCTCTAAATTAAATAGTAAACATCAATTTAAATACGAGTCGCATAGATGTCGCTAGACTCGTGATATCTATGACAAAACTGTGGAGGTGTATGTTCGTACTTTATAACGCTAGCGCCACCTGTCGAGAATATTGCACATTGAAAACGAAAATCTGTCTGTCTAGTTTAATTTCAACTTGAAATAGAAAACACTGATGTTTTGATTGTTTTCAGAAGATAAGTGTATGCCTATTGCAATTATAGTTTGCACAATTGTTTCAAAGGTTTTCAGCGTGTCCGTGATTCAGATTGTTATGATATAACTGCGAAAGCGCTATGGATCTTGATATTCGTGTTAAAAATTTGAAGCAATAATCACAGACCTATATTTTTGTCGTTTACGAAGACTATTCTTAACATAATTGGCAAGGATAACGGCTCTCTCCTAGAGGAGGAATAATAAGTGAAAGTAATTTGGTACTCTTAACCATAATATTATCAGTTCATAAATTAAAATATCACCTGTTTAAAAATAACTCTTATATATAGTGTCTTACGCCAGCTGAGCTGTAGCTAGTACATCACACTAATTATTATAAATGTGAATGATAAGATGGATGGACGGATGTTTGTTACTTCATGCCAAAACTAATGAATGGATCGGACTGTAATTTTGCATAGATGTAGCTATAAGCCTGGAATTTAACAAAGGCTCCCATAAAAACAGTTCCCATGGGATAGAAATAACCTTTAAAGCCGCCACACACAGAAACCGTGGCCGGGCCGGAGGCAAAAGCGTGCCGGTTGTTTCATACAAATTTACGTGCACCGCGCCGCCACCGCCCGACGGTGTATGTGTAGTCTATCATAGAAATTCGTATGATACAACCCGCACGCCTTCGCCTCCGGCCCGGCCACGGTTTCTGTGTGTCCGCCACACACTTTAAAACATTTCCATAGAAACAACGCGTACTATACCGCGGGCAGAAACTGGTAGTACCTTCTATATTTTTGTTTCTGTACATTCAATAATAAAATAGAAGAACGATACCTTTAACACATGTATTTATACTGAAATGAAGGACTTCACTATGGTAAACAATTATATTATATTGTAAAACTGTTACAGAAATAAATTTTATTTTATTTTTTTACTAGCTGCGCCCCGCGGCTTCGCCCCCGTGGAAATCTATGTGTTAATTGGTATAAATTATAAAAAAAAGTATCCTATGTTAGACTCCTGGTTCTAAGCTACCTCTCCGCCAATTTTCAGCTAAATCGGTTCAGCCGTTCTCGAGTTATAAGTGTTGTAACAAACACGACTTTCTTTTATATATATAGATATATTTCTGTGCTAGTACTCACATAAATATAATATCCTCCAATAAGCCACAATCCGAAGCAGCATTGGAATGCGATGAGGAATCCCATTGTAATAAGCCATGGCAGCATCAGCCCGCGCATCCAGATGTTTATACCAATTATCTGGAATAGATGAAATTTGATGCTGTTAATGCAGGACCAAATTATTATCATTATTGACTGTGGCGCGGTGAGCGAAGGGCCGCCTGCGACGCAGAAGGTTGCAGATTCGATTGCCGCCTTGGGGCAAATGTTAGTACAAACTGCAGATATTTGTTTCGGGGGTTCTCGTCGTTTTCTATGTATGATAAAAAATATCTATCCATTTAATGTATTGTATTATGTATCTCAGTCATCTGCTACCTATAGTACTAGCAGTATTTATTTATTTATTCAAGAACTTTAACAATTTTCATCAACAATACACAATAGCAGTACATTCCAATCATAATAATTCAAATAATTCACGGTCATTAGTATTCGTTTTCATAAAATAGGGTTTCGATTTTTTTTAAATTCATTGGTACTGTAGAATGCATGAATTTGTAAAGTACAGTTTATTTATAACATTAAAATGTATTTGAGATTTTAATTAGTAGATTGCTTGCATAATGACAAGTTCACTGTTGGACCAAGTGCCCTTTATCTAGTAGATAAAAAGAAACTAATAGAAGTATCAGCTACTTTCTGTTGTCGAGAGCAAAGTGCAGTGTTAACTGCCAGTAGATACAGTTGGCTGGTAACACAGTCACTGCCTCCCCAAAAGAAATTCAAAATCACTAGCTTGGCAGGTGGATTGGTGATGGCGGTGGAGGTGTTAAAAATACATACGAGGAAGCTGCCAAGTTTATCTGCTAAGATCCGTTTGTTACGATATCCACAGGCTGAGTTAGAGAATTTCATTCTTAACACATTTATTGCCACCACACAGACGACTTCCTCATACTCTCATCATCATCAGCCTGTTAGTCCACTGCTGGACATGGGTCTCCCCTAATGACGCCATAGCGCCCTGTCTTCAGCGTGACCCATCCAGATCCCGGGGATTCCTAGCACTCCCTGCCCCGCCGTTACCGTGGCCGCTCATGACCAGGAATAGCGAGGCGGCCGGGAAATGGAGGCCATTTCGCCTTGGCTGTTGTCATGGGGGGGGCATGATCCCCACGCTGGGCATGCGGGTTGGGGATCTCAGTTCGTTACTTGGGTTATTCTTCTTCCCCCCGGTATATGTATATCCCGGTGTATAAAGATTTGGAGATATCTGTATTGTTATCATCATCATCAGCCTTTAGTATCTATCTGTAATTTAATGGTCTTATGTAAAGAAATAATTTGAATTTTAAATTTGAATGTCACTTAGCCGCCTCCTATGACACCCCACAGGAAGAGTTGGGTTGGTACTATTCTAGGAGTAATTAGTACTTATTCTCATACTGTTGTGGCGCATCCCTGCTGGTTGCACTGCAGAGGCCACAAGGCAGTAAAGGAAGTAAATGTATAAAGGCCAGTTGAGTAACCTCTTTGCTGCCTTTTTCATAAATGTTTGTGGCTTAATCTCTATGTGTATTCAAAGTACAAACTCACCATCAGACCAGAGAAAATGATGAGGAGAGTCAATATGATAATGAAGATTCCACCGAACACTTGCAGAGCTGAAATGAAGACAGAATTTTCATTGTTAGTATCTGCAAATCATCACACCATTTTACATCCAGGAAAAACTATCAGTATTTTGCTGCTATATAAAAAGCTAAACCACTGACTATGAATGCGTCTGTAAACCTACCAGGTCTATTTTATTCATCAGGTTTATTTTATTTTTATTTTTTAATATACCCACACCAGTTGATATTTCAATTTCAATTACAAAAATTCTTTATAACATTTCTAACCTTAAATAACATTGGTCTGGTACAATACTAGTGTAAATTTAGTCTTGCCAGATAATATTAATTATAGAAATAAATAGGTTAGGTTATACTTTACACACAGCATCATCTAGCTCCAAGCTAAGTGGAGCTTGTGTCATGGGGTATTGTATTATATGTATCAACATCATCATCATCAGTCTAGAGCAGTCCACCGCTGGACATAGGCCCCAATCCACCAATGAGCGCCATAGCGCCCTGTCTTCAGCTTGCCACATCCAGCATCTACCTGCAGACTTTCGCAGGTCCTCATCCCAGCTGGTCGGAGGGCGTTATACACTACGTTTACCGAGTCGTGGTCTCCACCCAAGAACACGTTTGGCCCAGCGGCCATCGGTTCTTCGCGACATATGCCCGGCCCACTGCCACTTCAGCTTGCTAATTCTTAGAGCTATGTCGATAACATTTTAACTGTTGGATGTATTTGTTACTAATCCTATCCTTCAGAGAAACTCCGAGCATAGCTCTTTCCATAGCTTGCTGAGCGACTTTGCGATTATATGTATAGATTGAATAAAATACATAACATATATTTTTAACTATAAATAGAAAATGCCCAGGACAACCCAGAGCAAATATTTGTCACAAGGCAGGTGGCATTGAACCCATCCTCGTCGCAGCCCTACCTTCGCCTGCCACTTCAGTCATTAAAAAACATTATAGGTACCAACTTTAATGCGACATGTCTAATTAACAATTTCATTTCATTTCATATTACTTTGAAGTAAAATAATGGATTCATTAAGAATGTACCTAAGCCTGTGAACCAAGAACAATGTTTTTTTCAGAGAAAACCAATGCTTCATCACTTTTAAATGAAATATTTCTACATACAGCGTCCTACATGAATTCATAATCAATTCATCAAACTAATATAGGCTTATAGTAGTATATACTTAAAGTATAATCAATACTTACATCCCCTCACATCAGCTTCAAACAATGGGTTCCACAGCTGCGTAGAGTCACCACCGTCCATCTGATACGCTATAAACGTGATCAGAACCAAGCTCATAGCTGCCGTGTACACAGCAACCGCCTTGCTGCCGGACTTGACATTCGAAACCCAGATGCATGGAGACCAACATGATTCTAATACAGGCATTTTCGAGCTTTTCGCTGCTCTTTTGTGTAGTTTCTAACTTTTTAGTTTTCCTGGACTGTTCTATGAATAAACATTTATTGTTTTTTAGTCTTTGGCCACCTGGAAAGGAAAATAATTGGTAAATTGGTGAGGTGAATGAATCCTTTACAACGGTTTACAGATGCCACACCTAAATATTTCGCGATGTGTTTTGATGCCGGAGTAGGAACAAATTTTTACTAGAAGCACTTGTAAAGGAAGAATTAGGATCAATATTCACTGTATTTTACCTTGTTTTTATTTAGAAATAGAAAAATCCAATTTTACAAATTGAATAATATTTTTTCTTGATTTATGTTTAGTTTATGTATTCGAAATTAAAAGAGAACTAACTTATTGTATTCCAAAGTCTGTTTTCGACCGATAGCATGAATTAACTGCTAGCTGAGATTTTACTCGCTCTTTTCGATAAAGAAAGACAGAGACATCAAACTATTATGCTCACTAGGACTCTCATAACTTGGTGAATCGCGTGGGCGAAGCTTTGATAGAGTGCTGCCAACTGTTAGTTTTTTTAATAGCCTTTGTTGCCTTATAAAAAACACAAGGTAGGTAGGTACTTAGAACTCAAGGTACTTATTTTATTTGTTCAAAGGCAAGACGGAGGAGCCCCGTGTGGTGGGCCCGACGAAAGGAAAACAAAAGAGATGGACGTTCTGTGTTCGGCTGCTTGTAGTTTTCATTAGATACCTACGTAGCTGCCTACGTATTAAAAATACCTACTCTATGCCACAAGCCACCACCATCAAATGCCTACCTGCGTAGGTTAGGTACCTATTGTATCCGCCTGAACGAAGGTATCGTTCAGGCGACTAGGTACTCCCAAACTGATCCCAAAGATTTTCTACCAGCATCAGTCAAGTCATTCTACGCATTTCCGTAACGAGTGGAAGGTTGTGGGTTCAAGTCCCGTCTGATCCTTTATTTTTTTGTGCCTAATAATCCTTCAAAGACATTTATGAAATTCTTAGAGTTATAGAATACTTAGTACCTATAGAAGATAGGAAGGTTAACCAATCTTAGTTTTACCCGACTCTACCAACGGACGAGGGTTATTATGGCTTTATGAGGTTGTCTCATTTCATAAGTCCTGAAAGAAAATATACATACAAGGTGTCTCTTTGAGATGGGAGTGGATGGCGAAATCCGAAATCATGAGAGCTTAGAGATATATGTCGTAATCGTAAAGAAGTTACCTACGAGGTCAATTTATGAGAAAATAAAAACTATATTTTAGCTACTGATTTTTCATTGATTTACAAAATTCATTAGGTACTAAAATAAGTCATTAACACGTAGATCTTTTATCTAGTATGAATTATATTATAGGTAGGTATATAATTAATTATGATCGAGGATGGAATAGAATAGTATTTATTTCGACACATACATATACATAATGTATGTGTCGAAATAAATACTATTACTTACAAACAAACAAAACTAAACATATAACATGGAGGTATAGGTACAAGCAAAGGATGGCTCGCGGGCTCGCGGCAAGAACTCCACTTGTTCGAAATCGAAAATCATTGATGCAGTTAAATTGTAAAAAAATAACCAAGTCTATTCATTTTCAATAATGCTTATCTTTGCAAAAATTTACCCTTACCAAATACTATATCCGTTAGTCCAAAACACAGAAGGTCCTTGTGCACCATGTCAAATTTTTTGGAAAAAAAATTTAATCGATATCCTGCTAAAGTAAAAAATTAAAACAAATCTAAGTATATATAGTAAGCAATGCAGTCTTTTTTCAGTGTTTTTTTCATAAATCGAGGTCATGACTCTTTTCATAGCTTTTTTTTCATGTTATCGGATTTGGCCATCCACTCCCATTTAAAAAAGACATTCTGTATATTATTTATAGATAACCTACCTATTACTAGTAGGTAGGGACTTAAGTAATAAACAAGTACATAGGTATCTTATCTATAGATTATACGCAGAAAGTAAAATGAACTTTGCTTCATCTCGATTGACGGACACTCAGCAATAAGAATGCAGACTCCACAACAATGTGCCGCTATAAATACCTACCTACAGTAAGTACGAGTATAGGTATTGTAGATAGGTATCAGACATGAAGTTGGTCTATACGCTTGATCTGGTCACGAACGAGCCCCGATTACACGAACTTCACACCGGTTGGTTCAGTTTTTAGACAGGCAGCGCAAGCGCGCCCCGTCGCGCTACGATAAAACCAATACCGGCAATATAAACCATTTTTTACACAAAAACAATAAATAGTGAAGTGATTTTGTATAAAGTTGTAAATTAAAACGTTTTCGCAAGAGTTATGTGAGTTTTTTCCTCGTTTTTGTGGAGTTTTGCGGACTGTATTCAAGTGAAATTTTGTTCTTTTTGCAAACTTATTGGTTCAAGTCCGTGCGGTTCTTTAGTGTGGTGAGATGAACTTTCTTGTATTTTGAATCAAAAGTCCTGCATGTCAGTTTTTTGTTTTGTTTTTTTTTTGTTGTGTGTGGGTGCTTGATGCATGATCATTTTCTTTTGTGATCAATGCACTATGACTGGTTTTGGGTTATTCAATTCTTAGATTTGGTCGATGTAGAGATAGAAAGAAACATTGTTAATGTTACGTACCTACCTAGCTTTTGCGATTTATTTATAAGCTTAGCTAGTTATGTAGGTATGTTACGATTCCTATACTTAAACATTTGAAATTTAGGTATATACCTACGTACCCAAGGAGGCAGGTAGTTAAATAGGCCTCACTCTACCTTACCGATGTTGACCTTACTACTTTGTGATGTTTATAAAACATCGTGCTTAGGTGCCTACCTAAACCTAGATTCATTATTTAGGTAAGTAGGTAAGGTACTTACGTAGGTAGTTAGGTGCTAGATACACCTGTACCTAACTAATTACTTACCTACTAACCCTACCTACCTACTTAGTCTTCTTACTATAAATATTTTCTGATAGAGTAGGTACCTCTACCTACTTTGGGAGGTACCTAAATAGGCTTTCTATGGACCTAGAGTGTAGGTTACCTGAGTAGGTAAGTACCTTACCTACCTATTACTTTTGTAGTTTGACTAGGCAGGCACTACCTAGTTACTTAAAATGTATTACGTAAGTACTACCTAGTTACCAAACCAATAAAGGGCACTTTGTTAGGGAGTAGGTAGGTACATCCTCTCATAGGATTCATCATCATCATCAACATCCTATAGTAGTCCACTGTTGGATATAGGACCGGCCTAAATGAGCGCCATAGCGCCATAGCGCCCTGTCTTCAGCTTGCCGCATCCAGCATCTGCATGCAGTCCTTCGCAGGTCGTCATCCCACCTGGCCAGAGGGCGTCCTACACTACGTTTGCCTTGGTTGCCGCTCACAGGGTTAGAGGGAACGAAATATTTAGATAGGTGGGTCCGTACAGTCCAGGTTAGAAGCAAACCAACCTTCTTGTATGAGGAAAAAATGATTAAATTAAGTAACTAAAGGTGTTCACCAGTAAATCGATTGACGTCACAAATTACCCAGTAGCCAGTGAAAGTCCAAAGAAATGATTATCTTGATGAAATGCCAGTGTCGCCGTAATGTTTTTTATCTGTACGCAACAGGGCCAATAATGGGACATTGTTGGAGTGTCAAATTTTATCGCAGTTTTTGATAGCATTCCATTTGGATAAAGCTCTCGTAATGTAGAGTTGACAAGAAAAACATACCTGACGCTTTTTCTTGCGCAGTCAGGTAAAAGACAGCTACTCTTGCGGCTCAGCGACCGAAGGTGTCCAAGGTTGCCTGGAAGAGATCGCTCTCAGCGATAAGGGCGCCTTTTATACTTTCTCTATTCTAATAAAATAAGTATTTATTTCTGTATTGTCTGTGTGGTACGTGCCTATAATAAAATAAAGTGATTTATATCTATCTATTTCTCCAGGCAACTAAAATTACCCAACTATAGCCTAGTCCATTTTGTACCATCCTAATACTAGTCCACTGATGGCCATCCTATATAGTGGTCAGCGAATCGTATTTTTGTCCAAAGAACTAACACTTAAACTTTCCGAACAAAATTAAAAACTCTCTTTAATAATTATTATCTACATGACATAGGTACATAACATACCTACTTGATTAAAAGCCAAAATAACTGATAAAGTTTATTTTGCAAACATACTAAACGTACCTAGGTATGTATTTTATTTACGTAATAAACCTCTATCTAATCTTGTTGCAATCGCCTAATCGACAACACCACGAAATTAGCAACGCACCATGTCAAAGACCCCCTGGGTGTGGCCACAACTGTCAAAATAATTACCGCCAATAATCTAATATTGACAGCTGGATTTGAAAACAGAACACAGCTCTAACAATTGTAGAGCTAGGAAGATTAAGAGTTTAGAGTGGTCCAAGTGTATTTTGCACGTCAAAATTTTATGATGACGATAATCCCGTATTAATACAAACTATGTATTATGATTATTTTAAATTTTGTTTGAATAGTATGCAAAATTTGAAGCATAATTATTACGATGAATAAAATCTTCAAAGTACCCATCTGCTACTGGCTGATGATAGTTGTACCTAATAGAAAGTCATGACGGAGCTACCACTATTGATAATAATAAATGTTAGTAATTATTACAGACGTGACATTTTGAATAATGTAAGTACGGTGCGCTTGCATTAGATATATAACTGATAATTTATTTCCATATTTTATTTGAAAATAATCACGCACAGTTTTTTACAATCTAGAAAAGCCAGTTACCGTCTTCCGATTTGATTTTCAGTTCCTGAGAAACTTCCTAATTTTATTAGTTTAGGTATTTTATTTAGTGGCATGCCTGTCTGTTATATAGTAGCTCTACCAAATCTCTTCGATCAATGTAGATTAAACTTTACAAGTTTTGTAGAGTCGAACAAAAAAGCTCATTACTGCACGATGTCTTGAGAAAAACAAAGCACTTTTTTGCTAACTGTACTCTACCTACAGATTAAAATTACGAGCTATTACAATCATTTATGATAATGATAACTATCTTGAATATTGATAAAGAGAAAATATATGTACCATTTTAAATCTCTACCCACCAGTAGATTACAACATTTTTGAGCATTTAAGTACTTAAACCCGTCTTAATACTAGGTTAGTGTTAAACTGTGGGATTTGAGCATGAAAATCTAAGTAATACTCGTAATTTAATTGTGATCACTTGGGACTCAAAATCCTAGTTGATCTACAGTGGTTTATTGAGAAGACTGCACTTGCAGTGGGCCGGATTCCACTAAAGCGGAGACGAGATGCGCTTTAAACAACCAATAGAACGTCGTTATTCAATCATCTCGTCTCCGCTTAGCTTCAGTGGAGACCACCGAGCGAGAGATGAGATGATCATAAATGTGTACGCGAAGAAAACAAATAAAGATCGAAGTGGAGATGTGAGCTGTGCCTCGGAAGCTGGCGACGGCACGCAACGGAGACGAGAAGAGATGAGAGCGGCGTGTGCACGCCGCATTTCATTTATTTATTGCATCATATTATGGTACATAAAATTTAATTCATCATTCAACAATGCATTATCTCACAAAACATTCGAAGCTCGCTACACGCAGCTTCGTTTGCTCCAGCCAAAATAAATCTTTGCAGATCAGCACACATCTAAGCTCCAGTCTAGCCAGTACGCATTTCCGACTTCGGTGGAGACCCTAGCTAAAAAACGTCTCTTGTCTCCGCTATGGACATCTCCGCACGCTTTAAATAAAAATAAAAATCGTTTTCGTGTTAGTAGCCCACACAAAAAATAAAAAGCAAGTAAAAATTAATAAGTAGCTATTATAAACAATTTATTAAGTACTAGCTGCGCCCCGCGGTTTCACCCGCGTGGTAATAGGTATTTTGGATAATATACAATAACATCTTTATGAATTGTAGCCTATGTGTTATTCTGATAATATTGTGAAGTTTCATCAAAATCTATTCAGTAGTTTTTACGTGTAAGAGTAACAAATATCTATCCATACTTACAAACTTTCGCATTTATAATATAGTAGTATTCCTAAGGTACCTACTACAAGTCCATTTCTAGATCGCGTTCCGGATAAGGAAGGAAGTTCCAAAGCGATGAGGAACATCTATCATCTATCCTAATTTGTTATCTTTATTATTAGTTCTTAAGTTGTATTATTTTATTTGAAACACAAATAAACATTTTCTATTTATTCTATTCTATCTGATAAAGTCCTCAGGATGCTTTGGTAGAGTCTGACCTTTATGATCTAATTTATGAAGCGAGTGTGGAAAGAGACAAAATCACGATCAACAAATAGTCAATTCAAATAGGTTTATTTGCAAATATTGGTTTCAAAACAAACATTCACGAATCATAAACGCCAGACTGTCAACAAAATAATATAGCAATACCCAATATCCACAATACAAGCAAAGCTTCTATCCCGTCGACTTAAAGTTCAAATTACGACGATTTATTTTACAACAAACACAACTTTGTCTCGACTTTATTTGCCATTGAAGTATTTTCATGTATGGTATTTTGCATGCCCATAAAAGTTTAGCGTGTGTTTGTCGAATGATCTATAGTTAAACAGGACGGCTATAGCTTTTTATAACCTGTGAAATCCTATAGTGTGGGAGGAATGGTGATTATGGTCAAAGAACTAGACAAGAACTATTAGCAATGAATAATGTGATCTAGGACAGTGATAAAACTTATGGACACCATAAGTTATTGGTAGCAAATCATTATTTTGTGAGTCATGCAAGATCTATCTAGACTCTACGAAACATAATTGTACATGGTGTAACATGAGGATTAATATATATATATATATATATATAATATAATATAACATAACTTTTGAACCCGTGAATATCGCTGCTGAACATACAGGCGGGGGGGAATTCTCTCACTGTCACAATCTGATGGAACGAAGCATTGGGTGTTGTTAACGGCTATGGTTATGAAAACAGGTACCTATACACTAGCCAAACTCGATCTAGAATATTTGTTAACAAACCACGACGCAAATATCTGAACATGACTTGCTTGGCGTCTAATTTCAGATATAATTGTTAGAAATATTTATAGAAGAAAGTATCTCAAATCGACTAGCAATGTACATTTTTATGAAAAATATATCTTAAGTATTAAAATACGCGGCAACAGAGTTAATTTTAGGTTATGTATGGGCGGTTTGTTTACAAACATTGTACATTGAGTTTGGCTATTTGTGAGAAGGCTCGATCGGGAAATACCTAGATCATAAATATATTATATATATAATATATTTATGATCTAGGTATTTCCCGATCGAGCCTTCTCACAAATAGCTCAAAGACTTTCTGTATTGTTATCGGGAAAAGACAATAATGTTAAAACCATAATAAAAGTAAAGGAATGCGCTAGAACAAAGGCACGGATCTCAATGACACGAAGAATGAATCTATCTCTGACAATGATAACAGAATCGCAATGATATAAGTCTTGAGGCATTCACTGAGGAATTTCAGCAGGCTGTTTGCTGAATGATTACTCAGTCAAATATTATGAACCGTAAGCTGGAGAATTTCAAGAACTCGACCTTATAGAATTCTTAGAAAAGGATTTTCGTGCATAACCAAGGCGAGAGGAAAATTTTATGGAGAAGATTTAAAAAATTACAAAGAAATAATATCAATGAGACATAATGCCCTGAATACCTGAATGCAATATTTCAGCCTTTTTGTAGTTTTTGCCATGAAGAGGTAACAAACACCATACATCCATCATTACTACTTTAGTTGTATGGTTTCGTCCCACCCTACCCCCAGGGGTATGGCCAAGGGTATGGTGGGTCCGCAGTGCAAACATCTATTAAACAACAAAAATGTTGTATTTATAATCATTATACTTTTTAAATAATTGTTAATATATTATTGTTTTGTTTTTTGAGTCGCTAGTTTGCATTTGCCATAGGTATTTTTTTTTTTTTTTTTGTACTTATTCCTCTAACATTATCAGAGACTTTATGTATCTAGTTTTAAATTAAAATTATTATATTTTACTTAGGTATATTGTTTATATCTACTTATTCTTATCTAACTATTTATCTATTATATGTATGCTATATTATATATTTTAATATATATATTATACATCATATCTTATCTACTTATTTCTAAAAATTACTTGCTTCACTATTCTTACACAATATTTTAGATACTTAGGGCGTAGATACTTGTCATTAATTACTAGATGTAGGTATTTAATTTGTAATATAATTTAAAAAAAAATTGGTAACATTTAAAACTTATAAAAACTCTGATACGAGACGAAACAGGATAAGGATCAGGAGAGTAATTATTGTTCAATATAAAGGAACAGGGGTAGAACTGTTCCTTTATATTGAACAATAATTACTTTATTTAGTCTTAGTAATATACATACTTACCTCTATTAAGTCTAAAAAGGTTTAATTGAAATGCAATGTAATGAATGAGCGAATGTACACAAGCCTAATTTCGTTCGGAATGCGGCTGCCAACAGTTGCCAACTAAATGTAATGTCCTGTAAAATCACAGAATTATAGTCATGACAAATTCGTACAAATAATAACCATGTTTATGCCACTTTTGCTGAGTGACGTGCCAAGAGGCAAGAGTCAATTGGGTTCATTTGAGTTTGTATTTTTTTCCACTAGCTATGGGCGTCGTATCTACTCTCAAACACTAAATACTCTAGCTCTATGATTCACTACTACACTGTAAGTGCTCGTTTTTTTTACCGCGCGTTCAAAATCCGCTCAAATGAACTAAATGTATTTCCAAAAAGCTGTTCGCACGTCAGTTTTTTTGACGCGACGTATTTTTATCGCGCTTTGCACTATTTTCAGCGTTGGGCGGTCAAAGTAACAGACCATACGAATCTTCGCATATATATTATAGTAGACAATAGTAACGCCATAATACGTATGTTTGTATTTATTTATTTCCATATTAAAAGTACATAACAGGTATAAAGTTTCTACCAAACTGCTGTTCAACAATTTGTCGCCAGTAGCTTTCATGGACACAATAGTATATTCATCGGATATTCTCAAAAAACTGATTTTTACGAAGACTTTGACTATCTAAGGACGCTTCCACGTTGTCCTATGTGACTTTTGAGACAACATTTGTTATGCTAAAATAAAGGTCTATACACAATTTCAGCTTATTCCAGATTCCGAGGTGAAATGCCTAGATGTCTGGCCTATAAAACCAATGTCAAGGATAGATTTGTGCTCGCAGATGTCAAGGCAAAAAATATTTTTAAACTTATCAACACGATCTGAACACATAACTATTGGCACTAATACAACGGGTATTTATCGTGTTTAATAAATAATAATAATAAATAATGCTGGACAATTCACACAGCATTATCTAGCCCCATGGTAAGCAGAGCTTGTGTTATGGGTACTAGATAACTGATATACATAATACAATACATTACATATATAGATATTTTTTATTATATATAGAAAACGACCAGAACACCCGGAACAAATATCTGCAGATCGTACACACAATTGTTCCGAGGCGGGATTCGAACCCGCAACCTCCTGCGTCGCAGGCGGACCTTCGCCTACCGCGCCACATCGGTCGTTTATTTACCTATTTTTCCCGACGTTTCAACAGGTTTGCACACTGTCGTCACCCGTGACCGCTAACGTCGTGAAAAATAGTTAAATAAACTCAATAAATACCCGTTGTATTAGTGCTTATAGCAATGTCAAGGCGGTATGAAGTATAAAGACCAATAGACAGTGACAGTCCGTCACACGTGCCGTTATCAGTGTTGAACCTTGTTATCAGTCAGCAAACAAATCCGAAGATACTTCTGTATCATTGCAATCTCTAGTATCTGCCTATATCGTGTTGTTGTTTGTTTTTGGTATTGAAGGAAAATAATGAAACAATCAAAAGTAACTAACTAACCTATTGTAGTTTACGTAGGTAAATGAAATTCATTTTTTATAGCGACATAAATCCATCCATCCTAAGGTTGCCTGGAAGAGATCGCTATCAGCGATAAGGCCGCTCTTTAAATCTACTTCCTCTGTTCTAAGCATTTCTCTTAATTATTTATCAATTATAAATTATCTAAATTATTTTGACTTTGAATTTGAATTATTTCTGTATTGTTTCCTGTTTTTTTAGGAATTTGATGACCAGAGATGCCAGAGATTGTTATTTGTTAGTACTTTACCGTGGGAAGATCGTACCATTTTAAAATTATTTAGAAATAGTCCCGCTTTTTACACTATCCATTCACCCCAAGTCTAGCTAGTCGATTTAGATGTATTCGTGTATATCTCATACTATTTTCGCCACTCATTGTTTGTATGTTTGGTTAAGAGGAACTTTTTCAACTCTTTCTACTTCGAACTCTTATTAACCAATGAGCGACGTATTCGTGATACACTCACTAATAGGTAGAGATACCTACATCTGAATCGTATGATAAAAATAGCTTTATACTGTCGTGTTCCACGTTCCAAAACGAAAATAATTTAAATCATAATAGCGAATATATATTCCTATTTATTTATTTACATATGCAGAATATAAAACCAAACATCTAGTGGCAACACTAATATTTTTTAACTCTTTAATGACATTAGCAACCATCTAAAAAAACATCGTATAATTTTAATACGCACGTACTAAACGCGTAAATCAACTGTCATTCAGTATTGCCACTAGATTATGTTCTAAATCATTAGAATCAATAAACGTGGAATTCATCAACATGTCGAAATCCTAAAGTGGGCTTACCAGTTTCAATCATGTTTTACATAAAAGCTTAATGTGCTAACATTTTTCACTTTTGAACGTTTTAAGTGTGAGTTCACGTTAAATATCAACATAAAAAAATATTTTTTAGATGTATATTTTTTTTGCTATGTCTCTCGCTATATATTTACTCAATGTTCTGTCCAAAAACAGCGTAGACATATTTTACGAAAACCTGCCGAAAACCATGAAAAAGTCACAAAATGTTATTGAAACAAAATTATAAATTATTTAGTATTGTGTGTATGTACACAAATTGTAATTTTTAGTGTAAGTAGTTATAACATCGCCTTAGAACTTAATAAAAAACCTGTTATGATGTTATTATCTCAATAAATAAATAAATTAATAATACTAGACAATCCACACTAGCTAGGTGATGACCTAGACCCAAACTAATAGTATTTTTAAATACATTATTCAACCAAAGCAGGGTAACCCTTAATTATTGTTCATTCATCGTCATCATCAGCCATACAATACCTATATGTTTCTAGCTTTATATAGACCAGTTACTACTATAGTTATAATTTATAAACAAATTGCTGCGCCCTTACAGGTTAGGTTATGATGTACCTACCTCTAAGCTAATAACACCTTAGCGTAAATTATGTAAAAATGTATGTGTATGCAATAAATGAATAAAATATAAAAAACTTAGGAATGACATCTGATTATTTAACACTTTGACTGCGATTTTTTTTCGACGACTGCAATCTTTTTTTTAACCTAAATAATTCGTGCTGCCGCTGCACAGTGTTCCATATGACCAAAAAAAATTCCCTATGCTGTTTTCAGCATTAATCGATCAACGAATGCATTTTAAATGCAAGAGTAGAACACCCAGGTGTCTATTGCCAATACTTTTTTTTATAAAAAATCATGAACTTTAGGTGACCTTGACGACGAAAATTTTTTAAAAAATTCTGTAATCGTCAATGTCCAAGATATTTTTATGAGATAAATATAATCTGATAATAGATCCTTAGGAGCATTTTTTCCAATTTTTATTTTTTTTAAATAACCTCTGGATACTGAGTAATTATTATTTTTTCAGATTTTATGTTTTATTTTTTTTCTCCCTAAAAACGCAAAAGTGCGGCTTGTGACTAGCACAGAAAGATTGCTCTTAAAAAGGCCTATCAGTGGTAAAAATACCAGCATGCACTATTGCGGCTTTTGGGAGAAATATGCAATTACATTCTAAGGTCAAATTATACAGAATAGGGTTGTCGCTAAAAGGTCAATTTTTAGTTGTGAGTTATTACTTACTCTTTATGATAAAACAATATAATATATAATAGTGCTATATGATAAAACTATATAAGTGAAGTTCTAAGGTCAAATTATACAATAGAGGATTGTCGCTCAAAGGAAAATTTTTAGTTGTGACTCTATAATTAAAATTAAATTAAATTTTTATTTCTTTATGCTTACAAAATAAGCACTAACACAAGTAAAATTTTATACTTTTAATTATTATTAAATTACATTATTTTAATTTTAATGTTTACTTCAATATTTTGTCAATTAGTGGAAGAAGTGAAAAAGAAACCACTTGTATTTTCATATAACCTATGTCTATATATATATATATAAACATATGATAAAACAATATAATATACAGGGTTATAGGTAACTAATCAATAACCTCTTAAAGGTGACTTGGGTAAATCCAGACTAACAACTTTTGTTCTATGACTTTATCTAATTCAATGATTTTTTTTCCTTACGAAAAATTTTTTGTAAATAGACTGATTCCTTTTTTTAAATACGCCTACATTACAGTTTACAATTAATTTATCTTCAAAGCGCGCTTGCGGCATACCTACCGACCTACGAGTATGTAGGTTATAGGTACATCTACGCGATCGGTAGACATAGTAAATGTTCGACCGCGCGCTTCTTTTGATGCGATTGATTACGAATTATGTTCATGTTATTTACTTTTTTATTTTATAATGAAGCCAGTCCTAAGCCTGGATAAGTATGAAGGAATTTTGGATTTAATGTACAAACATGTACCCAAAGATTCTAGAACCTTTGAAACACTAACCTAGGTAGGAGGGTTGATACTTTTTGATATTCTTTCTGCTACGCGGTCAACGCTATGTAGTATGTACTCGTAGCACGTCACTCAGCCGGGCGGGCGATTGCGTAGCACTCAGCTGACTGCACACACTTACGCTATGCCAGAATCGTATAAATGAAACGTAGGTATTAACGAAACATAGAGCTAACAATTGTTGAATTTCACAATAAAACTTTAAAAAAAAATCTTATGATGTATTCCGTTTTGGCAAAAGTCATAGAACAAAAGTTGTTAGTCTGGATGTACCCAAGTCGCCTTTAAGAGATTATTGATTAGTTACCTATAACCCTGTATTACTATATCATGTATCAGCACGGGGTTTAGGCTTAAGCAATCCCAACAAAAAACATAAAAGTAAAATGAGAGCCAAGTTCAATATTGTGATATATGCCTTGGTTTTTGACTTCAACAACAAAATACGGCAAAAGCTTTAAATGGGTGCGAAGTTCAATGGTCAGTCCTGAAATTTATTTATAACAACATCAAATATTTTATAAATAATTTCTTCTGATAAGTTAGGATAATATTTGAAGCCCAAGGTCTGACTTGGCTAGTTTTCATGTTCGAATAATTATAATAAAATATTCCATGCCTTCGCAAGTTCTAAAGCCGCAAGTTCTTATTTTATTCTTCAGAAAATTTGGCTTACCGGTAGAAACTAGCCATCGAACATAGGGCTGTTACATGACTATTTTAGTAGGTACTTAATAAAAAATTCGTATTTGAGAACTAGCCAAGTCAGACCTCAGGCTTCAATATGTTATCCTAAGTTATGAGAAGAAATGATATTTTACATATATTTTAAGTTGTTATAAAATATAATATAGTATCATAAATAAATTTCAAGATTGATTGAACTTGGCACCCAAAAAAAAATCCAAACTGAATAAAATGAAAGGTCAAGTTGGGTGACAACCCTAACACCATATTTTGAAATTCAATTTCTCCTAAAAGCCGCAATGTTGAAACGAGGTATTTTTACTAGTAATAAGCCTTGTTAAAACCAATCTTTCTATGCTATACACAAGCCGCACTTTTGAGTTTTTAGGGAGAAAATAAATAAAATCGAAAAACTGAAAAAAATAAGATTACTCGTTATACAGAAGTGATTTTCAAAAAATAAAAACTGTAAAAAATGCGCCTAAAGATACTTCGTGAGATAAAATTTATCTCAAAAAAATATCTTGGACATTGACGTTTACAGAATTTTTTAAAGATTTTTCTAGGTCGAGGTCACCTAAAGTTCATTATTTTTTATAAAAAAAAGTATTGGCAATAGACACGTGGGTGTTCTACTCTTGCATTTAAAATGCATTCGTTGATCGATTAATGCTGAAAACAGCATAGGGAAATTTTTTTGGTCATATGGAACACTGTGCGCTGCTTCTACACAGCGGTTGTGTTGCGCCGCACATGCGTTTCGTTCGAAAAATATTACGGCTGTGCTGAGTCACACAGGTCTGTATTTTCTCAGCCGCTACGCTAGTGTGGATTTACGCATATTAGTCACTTGTAGAAAACACATACAGTGTGATTTCAGCAGTCAGTGTTAAAAAAAACGATTGCGGAAGTATGTAGCGTTTAACCAGATGTTATGTACATATATTTATCATTATGTAGGTTTATCTTATCTTCGAAAACTTCGGACTTTCTTATTTCAAAATGCATCACAACAATCGGCAATAAAATATTTTACAAGAACACAATATCGGAAACCAGCTTGAATTGAATACAATATGACTCGAACACAATCGATTTATCATTTCATGTAAATAAGTCTTCGATTGAACCGATTCAAACCAGTTCTTGTTCTCGCATCTCTACCGATTATTAGGGTATCGCGTCATTGGAACGAAACCTTTAAGAAAGTCTTGGAATTAAACACTAGAGTTATTCTCTCTTTGTTCTCTTGTCTCTTCTTCTTGGGGCTAGATTATATTGTGTGTATTAAAACTTTTGAAACGATCATGGTTATTAACACTAAAATCATTTAAAACGGGATTTTTACCATGATTTCAATTTGGAGTTATCCAATATTGCGGCACAGTTTCATGCGCCATGATAACGGAATAACTGAAGGCACTGCGGGTAAGTTTATGAATAAATAAATTAATAATGCTGGACAATTCACACAGCATTATCTAGCCCCATGGTAAGCAGAGCTTGAGTTATGGGTACTAGATAACTGATATACATAATACAATACATTACATAGATAGATATTTTTATTATACATAGAAAACGACCAGAACACCCGGAACAAATATCTGCAGGTCACACACACACAATTGTTCCGAGGCGGGAATCGAACCCGCAACACCCTGCGTCGCAGGCGGACCTTCGCCCACCGCGCTACAGAGGTCGTCTAAAAATGAATAAATGAAATCATGGTAAATATCCCGTTCGAGATGACTTTAATGTGTGGATTGTCCACCATTATTTATTTATTTTATTATATATTTATAATTAGAGTCTTCATACATTCCTGATCGGATAAGCTGACTAGTAAAAATACAAAAATACTTTATTGTACACCAGATACAGAACATTATGAAAGATATTATAAGTGACAAGTACAATGGACGGCCTTATCGCTTAGAAGCGATCTCTTCCAGGCAATGTTATGTAATGTTTCCAAATACGACCGATGTGGCGCGGTGGGCGAAGGTCCGCCTGCGACGCTGAAGGTTGCGGGTTCGATTCCCGCCTCGGAACAATTGTGTGTACGATCTGCAGATATTTGTTCCGGGTGCTCTGGTCGTTTTCTATGTATAATAAAAAATATCTATCTATGTAATGTATTGTATTATGTATATCAGTTATCTAGTACCCATAACACAAACTCTGCTTACCATGGGGCTAGATAATGCTGTGTGATTGTCCAGCATTATTTATCACACACACACTATTGTTCCAAGGCGGGAATCGAACCCGCAACAACCTGCGTCGCAGGCGGACCTTCGCCCACCGCGCTACAGAGGTCGTCTAAAAATGAATAAATGAAATCATGGTAAATATCCCGTTCGAAATGACTTTATTCTGTGGATTGTCCACCATTATTTATTTATTTTATTATATATTTATAATTAGAGTCTTCATACATTCCTGATCGGATAAGCTGACTAGTCAAAGAGATTGTAATACAATACAATACAATACAAAAATACTTTATTGTACACCAGATACAGAACATTATGAAAGATATTGAAAGATATTACATGTGACAAGTACAATGGGCGGCCTTATCGCTTAGAAGCGATCTCTTCCAGGCAATGTTATGTAATCTTTCCAAATATAAAAAAATAAACGGATACCATCTTGGTATCCGAATCTTATGAAAAAAACCTTGCCTGCTCAGTTTTTTGATAGGTACGAAACCTTTAAAAAATAGCATATCGCTCACACTTGAAATTGTCTTATTATTAAAACTTTTTTTAGTCCATTAGAAGCTATAATAATGTCATTAGCATATCATTAGTAGACTCATCACAGTAATCTTCATCTGTGTAATTTGGCCATAAAAAGGTATAATCAATTTGTTTAGCTTTGATTGCGTTTTTATTGCTTGATCTATCTATTTATAACCTTTGTCGTAAAGAGAGAGTATTTTTATACATTTCACAAAGTAATATTTTAATATCATATTTTATGTGATATTTTTTTTTTTTACTTATATTATTGTTATTGAGGGTTAAATTTAATTTGTACTGTAGTATTTAATTGACATGCCAATATTAGCGATAATGTTATGGTGACTAAATTGAATTTACTGAATTTTGATATACGAATTGAATCAAATTATTCCTCAGAAAGCTCATGATAATACAACTGTTTAAACTTTCGCGATTTGTTAATATTAATTAAGATTATTTAAATGTTTAAGGTACTCTGTCGTGAGAAGGTACAAAAACCAAAAAAGTGATGTGTCAACCACGTCGCATGACCGAGCTGCATTCGATAATGAAACCGGTGGTAGTGGTAACGTTCATAGCAAAAGACAAAAAAAGAGGGTTGATCGAGTAGTGCCAGTTATTCCGTGATCTGGCCCTTTGAATGCTCAGCAAAAACGAATTTCTATTGACTATAAAAAAATATTTGGTTCCTAGCAATCACAATGCGAAAATCACTTCCTCTCAGAGTCACAGTAACGCGTAGGTACCTAAATAAGTTACAAATAACATACCGCAAGATTTCTTCGATCAAAAAGGTCAAGATGGGTTCGTTTAACTTTGGAGGCCGACCGATTTGTGGGCTTGAGATGCCCGCTTGCAAATTTCCTGGTACACTCCTTAGGAATTTTCTGTAAGAATTTCAATCTTATCCGATTACAATAAAGACAAAATCAATGCGCCAGCTCAAAACAAAGTAAATCGTAAAACAAAGTCTTCCGCTATTGAATATGATATTCAATTGGAATAATAATAAAGTTGATAATTCCTTGTATTGCTTAAATCGTACATTAATTTTATTAACAGTGAAATGTTTGAGTAAGTGAAAAGTGATAATAAATTATGTTTTGATCGATGATGCGCTGATGATGATGATATCACTGTAAGGCTACCGGTAAACTCATCATTAGGGTCAAAAGTTAGATAAATTATTATTTACTTCTGTAAAATTTAACTACATTTCTTATATCAGTAGGTAAGCCGTAGGTTCCGCGCCTGACCTCTCCCCGATCGTGTCTATCTGCCGTCGCATAGGATTATGAGAATGAGGGAATCTAGTGTAGCTGTGTTTACACACACTTGAGCACTAAAATCTGTCTGGCTAGTCTCTGTTGTGACTGGCCGCTGTGGCCGAAGATTCGGCCAGGAATACATGATTTATATTTATTTTAAAATAATGTCTCATTTTAAAGTCCGGCTTGGGTTTTCCCATTTCATATAACCCTTCATTATGTAGAGAGAGAGAGTTATCCCATTTGGTGGTAACAAGGTTAATGCATTTACCTTTTTGCCTCTACCTTTTTAAATAAGAGCTTATTCTGGAGAATTCACACAGTTTCATCTAGCCCCAAGCTTAGCAGAGCTTGTGTTATATGTACTAGATAACTGGTATTAATTTTGGTATAATAGCACTAAATAAATAAATAATAATAATATAGGACAAACACAGCTTTATCTAGCCATGCAGTGTTATGGGCACTATGACTGATATTTTTAAAACAATAGGTCTACACAGATATGTATATATTTTATTATACAGAGAAAATACACAGAACATATGGAATAATCATAGATATTCACATTCATAGATTTATATTATATTTATAATTTTATAATACTGGACAATTTACACAGCATTATCTAGCCCCATGGTAACTAGAGCTTGTGTTATGGGTACTAGATAACTGATATACATAATACAATACATTACATAGATAGATATTTTTATTATAGGTAAATAGAAAACAACCAGAACACCAGGAACATATCGCAGACATATCTGCAGATCGTACACACAATTGTTCTGAAACCGGAATCGAACCCGCAACCTGCGTCGCAAGCGGACCTTCGCCCACCGCGCCACATCGGTCGTCAAGAAGTTACATTTATTCGCTTCCCAGGATTAAATTAATGTTTCCTCGACATAATTACACAAAATAGCCGACACTTACAATAATCCACAAATAAATCTTCAATATAATCTAGAAAGCAAATAAATCTAAATCTAGAAAGCAAATAAATACAGAAAATTCTAAATTATCTAAAGACCTCCCAGCGTTTGATCAGATTAGCATAAGTAATGAAGATGTTTTAACATAACCGCAGGTTTTATGATAAATCGATCGTTATCTGCACATTAACCTACACATTTATTGATTATTTAATCGATATAAAATCAATAGTTATAGTTTTCACACGTTAATGAATCAATCGGATATAATTACAAACCAGTTTCCTTTGAATAATAGTCCTTATTTAAAACTGGATCTACTTTATGTTAGTTTATATCAGGTCGTTATTTAAAATAACTGTGCGACGGTAGTTGGAATTATTTCTCCGTTACACTTTTTTATTTAACAAGCGGAATAGTTTTTATTGCCAGCAATTATTTAATTAAATAGTTTTATACAGGTCTCATCATTTTGGCGGGCATATTTATGGCAGTTTTGTGTCCAAAACTAGAAATTAAATTACCTCTGTATAAAGTTTTGTTAGTGTCGTTAAAAATTAACGAAAACGGCACCCGAAAGAAACTTATCTGGGTTACAATTCGTTCATAAAATAAGACGAAATATATTTTGCCGGTGCGTAAAGTCGTAAATCAATCGCTCATTATTTGAGTGGGTAATTTTACCTATGAGATAAAAGGCTGCCAAAATTATGCGAAGTTGCGAGACAGCGAATATAACTATCACTACATTCAATTGCTATGGAAAGAGCTATGCTCGGAGTTTCTCTAAAGGATAGGAGTCGTAACGGATACATCCGACAGAGAACCAAAGTTATCGACATAGCTCAAAGAATTAGCAAGCTGAAGTGGCAGTGGGCCGGCCATATCTCGCGAAGAACAGACGGCCGCTGGGGCAAACGTGTTCTTGAGTGGAGACCACGACTCGGTAAACGTAGTGTAGGACGCCCTCCGACCAGGTGGGATGACGACCTACGAAAGACTGCAGGTAGATGCTGGATGCGGCAAGCTGAAGACAGGGCGCTATGACGCTCATTGGAGGAGGTCTATATCCAGCAGTGGACTGCTATAGGCTGATGATGATGATGATGATGATGACATTCACTAGTGATATATATAGTATAAAACAAAGTCGCCCGCTGTCTGTCCGTCTCTATGTATGCTTAGATCTTTAAAACTACCTGCGCAATGGATTCTGATGCGGTTTCTTTTAATAGATAGAGTAATTCAAGAGGAAGGTTTATAAACTACTAGCTGTGCCCCGTGAAAATCGATGTGTCAAATGGTTTCATAAAATTATAAAAAGTATCCTATGTTAGACTCCTGGTTCTAAGCTACCTCTCCACCAATTATCAGCTAAATCGGTCCAGCCGTTCTCTAGTTATAAGTGTTGTAACAAACTCGACTTTCTTTTATATATATAGATATAGATATAAATATACATAGATTAGACACATAGATTTCCACGCGGGCGAAGCCGCGGGGTGCAGTTAGTATGAGATAAAAAGCTGCCAAAATTATGCGATGTTTCTAGACAGCGCATATCGATGCTTGCTCGGTGAGTCATCTTCTCACGATAGAGCAAACTCACCTAGACATAATAGTTTCTTATCAAGATATTTTACTGTTTTTTCCAGGCCTGTTAAATTTTTATCTTATACAGGATGTTCTCAGTATATCTGCACTCTCTAAAGTGGGGAAAAACAGATCAAAAATTCTCCCTTAATGAGAACCACAGCGCCCTGTCTTCAGCTTGACGCATGCAGCATCTGCCTGCGGTACATAAGTTACCTTATTTGACTCTCGGAAATATGTATGTATCTATAAAAATATATTTTATTATTAAATAAATAAATAATGCTGGACAATTCACACAGCATTATCTAGCCCCATGGTAAGCAGAGCTTGTGTTATGGGTACTAGATAACTGATACACATAATACAATACATTACATAGATATATCTTTTTTATTATATGTATATAGAAAACGACCAGAACACCCGGAACAAATATCTGCAGATCGTACACACAATTGTTCCGAGGCGGGAATCGAACCCGCATCCTCCTGCGTCGCAGGCGGACCTTCGCCCACCGCGCCACATCGGTCGTCAAATTATTAAAGAGATATGACGAATAAAGTAAGCTGAACGTATCGTGCAGAGCAAAATTTCAACGGACTGCCATTTAGTAGTTTAATTCAAGGTTTTGGCCACTTTTTCAAACATATAATGTCGATAATTTATGATCTAGTTTCACCTGTTTGTGGGGACTGCAGTTATTCGGGGGAAAACCTGTATACCGCGTAAATGATCCAAAGACAGAAAAGCTTTTGAACGTGGACACCGTATTTCTATTGAAAGAGCGCGTTATCCGATGATCGAAATTATCGATCAAGATAGTGTGAAGAGATAACGATTATTTAATTGTCGGGAATACAATTTCACAAGTGTGCAGTGGGCGGAATGTAGGCTGGGCGAGTACATTAATCTTCTTGACCATCGTAAAGTAAAGCCTTCGTCACACAAACACATTGGATTGGATTGGACGCGATACCGTTACTGTGTAAGGGATAGGACTCCAATATCTCGTCTCCCAAGCCAACCTAACCTGCACGTGGTACACCCTGCTAGATAACGAACTAGGCGCTGGTGAAAATATCAAATAATCTTCATAATTTTATAACTCAGATAATGTACAATTATTTTCCATTACTTGACACTGGCAGAAAAGTGTCCGACCAGACACAATCATCATCAACATCGAAGTTGTTCTTAGTCCCGAATTCCTGATATTTCCTAGATACAGGCTCAGCCTAGTGAGCAAATCAACGAAAATCGCATGCAAAATTAAATAAAATATAATGCATGCAATTCACACAGCATTATCTAGCCCCAAGCTAAGCAGAGCTTATGTTATGGGTACTAGATGACTGATATACATAATGAAATACATTACATAAATAATATTTCCGCATAAACAAAATATTATATGCAGATCGTATACATATTTGTCCCGAGGAGGGAATCGAACCTCCTGTATCGGAGGCGGACCTCGCCCACCGCGCCACAGAGGTCGTCGCTTAGTGAGCAAATCGATGAAAGTCACACGAACTACAAATTCATTTATGTATTTACATATGTAAAGTTGACGTTATCATCACATACATTTTCTTGTAAAGCGAAGCTAGACACACGTTGCGTAGCCTTAGTCTCTATGGCGCGGGCGGAACAACAGCAGCGTCTTAAAGCTCAACTCTACCCTGCCGCCGCGCCGCCTGCCATCTCCCCGTCTCGCCAAGATGCCACGATTCTTGTCCAAACCTTAATCTCGCTGACACCGTAAAACGTGTGTATGTACCTAGTGGGCGTTATCACATACATTTTCTTGCAAAGCGAAGCTAGACACACGTGGATACCCTCTCCGTGCGTGGTGATGGAACAGCGTTTATAGCTCGACATTGCCTGCCGTCTCCCCGTCTCGACAAGATGCCACGATTCTTGTCTAAACCTTAATCTCGCTGACACCGTAAAACGTGTGTATGTACCTAGTGGGCGTTATCACATACATTTTCTTGCAAAGCGAAGCTAGACACACGTGGATACCCTCTCCGTGCGTGGTGATGGAACAGCGTTTATAGCTCCACATTGCCTGCCGTCTCCCTGTCTCGCCAAAATGCCACGATTCTTGTCTAAACCTTAATCTCGCTGACATCGTAAAACAATAAAACGTTCGATAGCGACCAGATACTGTTTATAAAGTGCTAGAACTAATTTAAATGACGGTGTAAAACATGGTTTTATGGTTTGAGTGCGTGGGCAGTGGACTTTTATTGCGGGTGTTGGTTTCTTTCACACAAGTCACACAACTGATACGTAGGCTTGAAGATTATTAAGTCAAGTTTGACTGCATCATCTAGCCTCAAGCTAAGCACACCTTGTGTGTCTCCGACTAGTTCAAACAAAGGTTTGGACTAGTCGGAGACACACAAGGTGTGCTTAGCTTGAGGCTTGTGTGTCTCCGACTAGTCCAAACAAAGGTTTGGACTAGCCGGAGACACACAAGGTGTGCTTAGCTTGAGGCTAGATGATGCAGTGTGGATTGTCCAGCATTATTTACTCATATACATATATATCAAGGTCGCTCAGCGAGCTATGGAAAGAGCTATGCCTCGGAGTTTCTCTGAAGGATAGGATTAACGAATACATCCGATAGAGAACCAAAGTTATCGGCATAGCTCAAAGAATTAGCAAGCTGAAGTGGGAGTGGGCCGGCGATATCTCGCCAAGAATAAACAACCGCTGAAGCAAACGTGTTCTTGAGTGGACCACGACTCGGTAAACGTAGTGTAGGACGCCCTCCGACCAGGTGGGATGACGACCTGCGAAAGACTGGAGGTAGATGCTGGATGCGTCAAGCTGAAGACAGGGCGCTGTGGCGCTCATTGGGGGAGGCATATGTCCAGCTGTGGACTAACATAGGCTGATGATGATGATGATGACCATGAACTCTGCTTAGCTTGGGGCTAGATGATGCTGTGTGGATTGTCCAGCATTATTTATTTATTTATAATCCAACGTTTTCTCGCAAGGTAATATTGCTACACGTGTCCGGAGCATATTCATTTGAACACTTTATTTTTAAACGTAGTAAGCTCTCGCGTCTGTAAAAATTGACTAGCATGCTGTGTCACTCAAACTTCATCACTACATAGTATAAAACAAAGTCGCTTCTCGCTGTCTGTCTATCCCTATGTACCTATGCTTAGATCTAGCAACAATTTTTGATGCGGTACGTAACTACGCAACGGATTTTGATGCGGTTCTTTTTGTTAGATGAGTGATTCAAGAGGAAGGTTTATAAACCATTTGACACAGATTTCCACGCGAGCTAAGCCGCGGGGCGCAGCTAGTAATTTATAATTTAAAATAGTAATATATTCTTTATTCTGGTAAGACGCATCTTTATAAAAAGCTCGGTCATTTAATACTTGTCGATCTCTGAAACATTACAAGTTTTTTTTTATTTCTTACAGAAATACAATTTATTGGTAACATTAATTTACATGTCATTTTTTCATAAGTATAGTTAAAATAAAATAAGTATAATACAAATTGTATTTTATCATCACAAGCCTAATAAAAATTTAAACATAAATAAAAAACAAAATAAATAAATTAAAAAGTTGACATAAAAACATTTGATACGGAAATATAGTCATATTAAATTACTATATAGGAGTGTTTTAAAATGGTTTGAAAAATACAATGGTATTAATATAATTTCAATTATTTCTTCGTAGCTACAAGTTACACTTGATGTCGTTAAAATCTAATTTAGTATTATACATATAACTAAATTATTATTATTTATAAAACACAAGTTTTTTTGTATAGGAAGGAAACATATAAATAATTGTATGAAGAAGTAGAGATAAAAAACAGACAAAACAGTGACTCATATTAAGTACATATTATTTTAGTCACATAAAAATATACAAATTATTGGCTATAAAGGGGCCTAGAATACTACTATGATATTATAAACGCGAAAGTTTGTAAGTATGGATGGATGTTTGTTACTCTTTCACGTAAAAACTACTGAATGGATTTTAATGAAACTTTACAATAATATAGCTTATACATCAAAATAACACATAGGCTACAATTTATTAGGGCACGCGGCAGCGGGTCCAAGTCAAATCTAACCTACATAGATTTGACTTGGCACTCATTTGGATATCCATTCTTTTTGCCGCGAAGCCCACAGCCAATCATAATTTTTGTATTGAACTTGGCTCTCCTTTTTTACATTTATGTTTTTGGTGGGATAAAGATATACATATTGTATATTATCCAAAATATCTATCACCAAGCGGGTGAAATCGCGAGATGCAGCTAGTTAATAATAAACCCATAATAAAATTATAGTAATAAAATACACGCCAAGAAATGTCATAATAATCACAAGTGATCATTGAGCCCGTAGTAAGGTAGTAGTAGTAACTATTCTGTGTACACGCAATAGTGGGCGACGATGCATTGCTTTTTCTTTAAACAAGTATAAAAAAAGAAATCGTCTCTGTCACACAATTTTCAACTCTACTTCCAACACAGTAAGTACAAAAATCGAGATTCCCCGTTTTAAATCCGTCGACGACCTACAAAATTGATGTACACTCATTACTTTAAACTGAAATTATGTGTTTCAGTTTTAAAGCTCTAAATATAGGTTTTGTGTCTACTTTTAAATGTCGGATGTTATTTTGTAACTTTCTTAACTTTTTTTACTTTTCTCAGTAAATTATTGACTTTAAGTTAATTGAACGATTTATCTTTCATGTGCTGATCACTGGGTCTGATGGGTCACATTGGCTTACAGAATATAACACAACAATATATACCAAAATAACATATTACAACCTGGGTTTCAGACATTCGTTATAACTTTAGGTTATAAAACAAATAAATAATGCTGGACAACGCATACAGAAGTCATTTAAAACGGGATATTTACCATGATTAGATTTTTGAGTTTTCCAATATTTCGGCACAGTTTCATGCGCCATGATCACGGAATAACTTACAGTTATATTAAATGGTAAATATCCCGTTTTAAATGACTTTAGTGTTAATAACCATGATCGTTTCAGAAGTTTTAACGCATACAGAATTTTAAATTGAATACATCGGTAGATCTATACTAATATTATAAAGAGGAAAGGTTTTTTTGTTTGTAATGAATAGGCTCCGAAACTATTGGGCCGATTTGAAAAATTCTTTCAATGTTAGGAAGCTACACTATCTCCGATGAACATAGGCTTTATTATATTTTCAAAAAGTTAGGTATACGAAAACCGTACGAAGCCGGGAAGGTCCGCTAATATTTTATATTATACGTAGAAAACGTCCACTTCTTCTATGAAAGAAAATATATTCTATTTATACTATAGTTGCGATAATAAGTTGATATCGTTTTATAGAAAAATAAAAAATTTGACGTCTTATTTAGTGATAAATTTAAGTTTCGTGTGGGCAACGCACGTGGGTATAAGAAAGGTTTCTTTTTCCTGACATTTATCTAGTTGAAAGTTGAACCAAAGAATAGATGTAAGATGATGTAGGCGAGGAAGATAATAATGCTGTACGTCCGCACCAGAATCCGAATCGTACGCAGTAGGGTTTGGACCAGGGAATTCTCGGTTCTTGAAATTACCCGGAAATTCCCGAAATTTTAGCCCGATTTGAGAATAATAATAATGAGGCAGGCAATACTTTTAATCTAATTATGGTGTGAGGCGTGTAGGATTTTTGAGGAAAAATAAAATCAGAATGATTAAACCTATTAGTATTAAAAATTGTAATTGTTATGTATGTTGGAAATGGTCGATTTCGCGGTTCTCAAATCAGCCTAAAATTTCGGAAATTTTATCGGGTATTCCCTCAGTTTTTGGTTGATTTGAACCACGAATCATAATTGAGTGAAATATATGCTGGCAAATGATTTGATTAATATTACGCTCAAATCGCTCATAAAATTGGGGAATCCCCGGAAAATTTCGAAAACCGAGAACTTTAATAATGAGACTATAATAAATAAATAATGCTGGACAATTCACACAGCATTATCTAGCCCCATGGTAAGCAGAGCTTTTGTTATGGGTACTAGATAACTGATATACATAATACGATATATTACATAGATAGATATTTTTTATTATACATAGAACACGACCAGAACACCCGGAACAAATATCTGCAGATCGTGCACACAATTGTTCCGAGGCGGGAATGAGAGAATGTAGAATGGAAACTGTTTTGTGAACTTCTATATAAAAATAATTATCTTAGTGAATATGTCAAAAGCCATGTTTACAAATGATTAGGGTAACCGAATTGATAAATTATTGCTTTTAACTTTTAAGAACCTCATTAATCAATAAAACACAGGTATTTCTTTTTTATTTAGTAAAGAAATATCGTCGTAAATTATGCTAAATCATGACTAACGACTAATGTTTTAATCCGATTAAATGTTGATTTGTGCGAAAAATACCCAGCTTTATTATAGCTCGCATGCGGTTTCGGTTGCTACAACGTCAACAGCCAGCCTACACTGTCCACTTTTGGGCCTAGGCCTTCACTAGTAGTGCATGGGGTTTGGGGAACTCAGAAGCCGAATTCCGCTGAATTAATCGCTTTACCATAACAATGGCATCGTCTTAGAAACACATTTTGGTATTTTACCTTTGATTGAAATAAACTACAGTTGGCCTGTCAAATGTGTCAAATTTATGTGTCAAGGTTGAAACCATTCTGTAAATCCTTCCGTGCATATAGCAACCGCACACAATATCTTGAGTTTCTTTCACCTATGGAAGATTCTGGACGCAATACCATTGTCATAGTAAAACGATTGGTTTGCAGAATTTGGCCTCTGGGTAAAGCTTAATTTCCACTGCCGATGCATATTTAACACACATTATGATTGGATGGAACCACATAATTTTTAAGAACAAGAAAATCTTTATTAGTAGCATTAACAAATTTACTCAACTAGTTCCTTTTAATCTTTTATCTACCAAAATCTATTTGTTACGGGTGTTCATAATAAAAATACTATTTATGGAATTGTATTTATCAAATATATACTCCAGTACCAATAAAACAAGCTCTGCTTAGCTTGGTATGTATTATATTATCTGTGGCTTGGTGCTAGATGTTGCTGTGTAAATTTTCCAGCAATATTTATTTAATTTATTTAAAACACTCTTCAATGGAAACTTTACCCTCTTCATCATCATCAAAGAGTGTTTGTATAACCCGAGAGCAGTTCAAAAGTAACCATAAACTGTGGCAAGTCATCGGTGGATGGCTATAGTTGCGAAAGGAGCTCGTGGTGGGCTATTTTGATTTCTCTATGGCTGATTGATGATGTCTTCTAGGAATCACCATGGTACTTGATTACGACTTTAGTGATATCATTCGTACCGCTAAGGTTTGGAACTTGCTGTTCGCTTCTATTTTTCTAACTTTCTTTTGTAGCCAACTACAACCTAAGTGTTATGGGTACCAGATAACTAATATCCATAATACAATACACAGATAGATATTTTTACTGTACATAGAAAACGACCAGACAAAACAAATATCTGTAGATCGTTTGTCTTGAGGCGGGAAACGATTCGCGACCTTCTTGCGTCGCAGGCGGACCTTCGCCCACCGCGCCACAGAGGTCGTCAATATCACGAAGATATGCCGATCCATTGCACGCTGTACCTTAGAAATCAATACAAATGAATGAATGAATGTTTATACAGACAACTAACGTCCATAATTAACAACAGTAACACATGTTTTAATACAAAACAAAAAACATTATGTACACTAGATAAAGAACATTGCAAAAAGACTATGTGTATATATAATGCGACAAGTAAAATGGACGGTCGTATCCCTTAGAAGCAATCTCTTCCACGTAACCTTTGGATGATAAGAATTATATGAATTAAAATTTAAATATTATATTATTATATAATTACCATCGATGCTGCCGCCCGTGGCTTCGCACGCATTGTATCTATGGAGTCATTTATAGGTTATTTATATCCCAACGGAACTGTTTTATGGAATAATAACTAGCCTATGTTTGATTCCAGGCTGAGTTGAAGAGGTCGATTATTCTACTCGTAACTTTCTTCTGCTCGGCAATCTATGATTAACCTAGTAAAATACAGAAAAAAGCGCAAAGTTCGAAGCTTTTCGTAGGCTTAAAGTCATTTAAAACGGGATATGATCCATGATCACGGAGTAACTCCGTGATCATGGCGCATGCAACTGTGCCGAAATATTGGATAACTCAAATCAAATCATGGTAAATATCCCGTTTTAAATGACTTTAGTATTAATAACCATGATAGTTTCAAAAGTTTTATTTTCGTAGGCTTTATTTTAATCCAAGAATTATGGATAGTTTGGTAACCCTGTTCGCCCAGCGATTTTTATATAACTCTAGTAACTGTTAAGTAACGCGTCCACTGGATCAGAATTGCATCGAACGCAGCGTACGTTGCGTCTACACTACACCTTTCGGATTTTGCTACGGCAATATAGGTAGCTAATCAAATCATAGAGCTCGCCTGTGCATGTTTACTCGTATTACGGAAGATAGTGACGAGGGTATTCACTAAGGACGTCATCGGCAGAAATACTCGGTCTTAGACATCAGTATAGAAGATATTTTTTTTATGTATTTAACATAATAAATAATGCTGGACAATTCACACAGCATTATCTAGCCCCATGGTAAGCAGAGCTTGTGTTATGGGTAGGTACTAGATAACTTATATACATAATACTATATATTACATAGATAGATATTTTTTATTATATATAGAAAACGACCAGAACACCCGGAACAAATATCTGCAGATCGTACACACAATTGTTCCGAGGCGGGAATCGAACCCGCAACCTCCTGCGTCGCAGGCGGACCTTCGCCCGAAGCCACGAAGATATGCCGATCCATTGCACACTGTACCTTAGAAATCAATACAAATGAATGAATGAATCTTTATACAGACAACTTACGTCCATAATTAACAACAGTAACACATGTTTTAATACAAAACAAAAGAACATTATGTACACTAGATAAAGAACATTGCAAAAAGACTATGTGTATATATAATGCGACAAGTAAAATGGACGGTCTTATCCCTTAGAAGCAATCTCTTCCACGTAGCCTTTGCATGATAAGAATTATGTGAATTAAAATTTAAAATGTTTTTCAAATAAAACAACAAATTATTTCGGTCCGAGTCAAAAAAACTAAAAATTATTTCGGTCCGTAACGCTCCGCCCAGTGGACATGCAGCTTTATACTACATACATAGTCTTATTTTATTCTTAATATCACCTATTTGTGTCTTTTACCCCCATGATAAACTTCTTTGTTTGTTTATTCTATGCCTGTATTTTGTACCTGTGTCTAAATAAATGTTTTTTCTATTCTATTCAATTCTACATATGTAGTTTACGGCTTTTAGTATACGTGTTTACGGTGAACGCCAAGCCAACATATACAAAATACAAACATAGACGCAGTTTTGTAAATCACTCCACGCGGCAAACAATAACGAGCTGACGACATTCGTTGCAAGTTTGTTTGTTAACGTTTTTGTGTTGCTACAAATAACCGTTATTAATGGCTTCTAAATAGTTGTGGAACTCTAAAAATAGAGACAGATTATTAGAACTTGGGAGATCGTGTTGGGGAAAAATCATTTACGTAGTTTGACGACCGATGTGGCGCGGTGGGCGAAGGTCCGCCCGCGACGCAGGAGGTTGCGGGTTCGATTCCCGCCTCGGAACAATTGTGTGTACGCTCTGCAGATATTTGTTTCGGGTGTTCTGGTCGTTTTCTATGTATAATAAAAAATATCTATCTATGTAATGTATTGTATTATGTATATCAGTTATCTAGTACCCATAACACAAGCTCTGCTTACCATGGGGCTAGATAATGCTGTGTGAATTGTCCAGCTTTATTTTATTTTATTTTATTTTTTTATTTTTATTTTTATTTTTATTTTTATATAGGATTATTATAAACTGTATAACATTTTATATTACTACTTTATGAATCCTATACAGTCCGTATAGGATTAATAAAGGAGTAAACGTGTTCGTGAGTGGGTACCGCGACTCGGTAAACATAGTGTAGGACGCCCTCCGGACAGGTGGGATGACGGTAGATGCTGGATGCGGCAAGCTGAAGACGTCGCTGTTTCGATTCCCACCTCGATCTTTAGATATTTGTCTCGGGTGTTCTGGTTGTGTACTAAAAATATCTAAATGTAATGTAGTATTGTATTATGTATATCATTTATCTAGTACCCATAACATAAGCTCTGCTCAGCTTGGGGCTACATAATGCTATGTGCATGAGCCAGCATTATTTATATTTATTAATATGCTTTTGTAATTTATTTCACTCAGGCCCCAAATCTGATTAAAATTTTGTGACCTATCTGAATTCATAATCAACAGATTGGATCACTTATCCTTTCTGCCAAACCGCGGCGCTGTGGTGTAATCAGATCTCTATGTCCAAGGACGAAGTCTCATGTTGCCTATTACATAATCAAATAGCTCAGCAATATGAACTCTTCTGTACCTAGGTAAGTACCTTAGTCACCTTAAAGTGAGTTTGCTAACTGCGTTTAATTTGTGGGTTATATTCGAAAACTGGAATGAGAATGAAACCCTTGAAATCCCACCTAAGGGGGAAAACTGTATCCGTTTTGGAATTCGTGATTATAACTAGTTATAGGTCGCGGATACGGATTCAAACACAAATTATTATTATGTCTCTCATTTACCATGATCTGGGGCCATAAAGTGACCAGGTCCTTTGGAAGGCTTGCGTGGGGCCGAAGCCAACAGCACAGAGGCCCTTTGAGAAGTTAATCTAAAGGCGATGGCTACACATAGCGGGTATCATCCTCGGGTGCACAACATGATACACCCAAAGACGGTATCCGCGAGGTGTATAGACTATTGCAAAGAAAAATGAAAGAAATAAAACTAGGCTATTGTGATGGATAGATGGACTGGGTAATCGGGCTATTATTATTATTTTAATTATTAGAGTGTAATTTAATTACAATCTAGCCATAGAATTGGCTTATAGGTGATTTCGTTTAAGTTATTGTTATAACAACATATTAAAATAATTACTAATAAACATTTTACAATTATTTTTTAAATATTAAACTATGGTTGCTAAATATGGTAATTAGCTAGCAGATACTTAGTACTTTTAGATTGAGGATGATTTGCTCCCATAACATATCATTTTTTTTTCAATGACGACGTTTTGCTCCTAGAACCATCTGTAAATTGTTTTAAAGTAATATGGCCACATTAAGAATTTCTGAGGATATTTCTTAAATGAACATCACGTTAGCGCTGAACAAACCAACCCACATAAATTAAGTAAGTTTGTAAGACGACATCTATTGTCAAACTATAAAACTAAATCGTGCGTTACGACCTCCCGCCCGCCTAACAATGCTCAACACCAACGCCTAAGCGAACGCCGCCCGCCCTTCAAAAGTACCAGAAAAGTCTCATAGATGTCGCTATACGTTTGTTTTTATAAAATCTGAAAAATACTCTTGGGTATACCGCCCTACAAACAGATTGGATACTTTGAATCATTTGTGTTATTTTAGGCATAATTTTGTGTTATTTCTTCGGGGTTTGATTTACAGCTCCATTATGGGGTTCACGCATTAAACATTTAAAAGTTAGGACAAAAGCCCTGATTTTATGCACCTAAAGTCATTTAAAACGGGATATTTACTATGATTTGAGTTTTCCAATATTTCGGCACAGTTTCATACATTTCTAGTTTCATGGTAAATATCCCGTTTTAAATGAATTTAGTTTTAATAACCATGATAGTTTCAAATGTTTTATATTTCTTGTCCACAGATCACGAAGTATGCGCGGAGTCACATGAACAATGGCGTCGGAACCGCGCTCTCGCTCGCCGCAAGATGGCGCTAGACGGAGGCGCGACTACACCAGGTTCACTGTAAACGATTATCTACCTTGAACTAGTAAATATTACGGGTGTTATTTGCTATGCTTTATGTAAGTGGGATCACTTCCGAAGAAAATCAATTTTTTTTTCTGAAATGGTGTTACTTTCTTTGTCTACATAAGTTATTATCTCAATGACCCACTTCGAACAGGTAGGTAGGTTTTAGATCCAATTGCAAATATTCTGCAGCGCAGTGGGCAAATAATTAATAATGTAACGGAAGACGTAACAGCACTTGACTTGGCGATTCAGTTCTACCCAAACCAACATTCAACCAATTAGGTATCTCCCAAATGTATTCCACTTCGCTCGATTCAATGCCCCATGATTCAAACAAGTAATCCGATATAAATAGTACAAAACGTAAACAAACCATTTGCACCTGTTTGAGCATGCAGCACGGCTCGCGTCCCCCAATAATTAGAATTTATCATTCTCGCAGCCAGTAACTAAGTATGAAAATTGTAAACACTACGAGGTCGCGGTGTCGCCAAATCGCCAACGACCATCTATTTCGAGCGGATGCGTCTTCCGTCCGTCTGTAGCACACCTGCCTGCGCGCGGGCGCGGGGCGGCGCGGGCGCTCCGCTCCCGGCACCGCTCAGAGCGCGCGCACGACCCGTGGCGGAGTGGGTCGCGGGGAATCCTCCCGGAATTCGCTAGTGAAGCTCGTCCGCTCTAAATCGGGACCACTTGCCGCCGAACTTTCCGGCGCGCGCGTCGTTCCGCGCTATAACCTCTCTCTCGCAGGTCTCCGTACGTGACGCTGGGCGCGGTGCGGTACTGCGTGCGCCGCGCTCCGCCCCCGCGCGCCTGTCCCTGCCGCTGCTGCTCCGAGGAGGCGGTGGCGGCGTGCCTCGGCCGCGCGCGCCCCGACCGCCGCACGCTGGACCGCCTGCAGCGGCGCCTGGGCCGCGGCGCGCCCTCCGAGCGGCCCTCCTCCAGCCGCCACCAGCGCCTCGCCTCGCTCACGGAGCGCCTGCTGCAGCGCTCTGCGCCGTCGACTCCTCCGCCGCCGCCGCCACCGCCCCCGCCGCACTCGGCGCCCGTGCTGCCACCGGTGCCGCCGCCTCGCCTGCGACACCGCCACAGTCCGCCGCGCGGCGTCTCCGTCGACCGCTTCGACGACTTCGACGCCGACAACATTACGCTGGTCCGCGTCAAACCGCGCTCCATAGTAGGCTCATACGCCCAGAAAACGATCCCATACCGAAGCGCGTCCTTCTCCCAGGGAGACTTCGCGCAGAACAAACATTACCGCGATCCGAAGCGGCAGCAATCTATCTTCGATTTCGGGAAGAAGGTGATTAAAGGGCAGACGGGCGGCGCTCTGTGGCGGGATGCGGAGACCTCGTCGGCGACGGACGACAATGTGACCGCGGGCGGATCAATCGCATCTGTGGACTCGGCGGTGGGGTCGGACGAAGGCCTGCTGGCGCACGCGGCGCCGGGAGCGCGTTCACCACCGCCAGACCCGCCCCACAAGCAGCTTGGCGCGCGCTCGCTGACGCACCCGCTGCCGCGTCGCATCCCTCCAGTGCGCGAGGAGGGACCGCCCGAGCCCGGCGGCAGTCTGCCGGTTTTGATGGCCCCGCGAGTGTTGCACGAACTGCGAGAGGAAAGTGACGGTTCGCAAGCCGACAGTGCGCAAGCCCACAGTGAAGGGACCTCTCCCTTGGAACCTTCTCAGCCGTTCGCGTTCCCTCCCCTCCCCGACCCTCCGGTGCCGGTGTGCGCTAACGTCGACTGTGATTGCTCCCATTTCCCCGTGACGCTCGACGATCCCGAGATCGCCGACGATGTGGACAGTGCGATCCCGGTGCCTGTGTATGAGTGTATAGTGAAACAGTGGTCTAAGGACTTGCCGCACGAGGAGCCGAGCAAGTCGGACGCGGCGTCCGATGGCTCGCTAGACCGCGACAAGGAGGACGAGACGATAACCAGTGAGCAGGTTTTGAGCTTGCTGGCCGCCGTGCAGAACCCCTGCACGCCGGCACCTATCGGTGCTAGAGAACGGAGGCGTCCCCTTGATAAAACGAAACGAAGGAAAGGCATTTACATCACGACCCCTAGCGACGACGGAGGAGAGGAGGACCCTCCGTCATCAAACGGCTGCAAGCGAGAGAGCAGCGACGCGTCCCTCCAAGATTCGCGTTTATCCGCAGAAACGCGAACGTCCTCGTTGCTAGGGGATAAATCAGATGATTCGTGCACGAACGGCCCACCGAGCCCTATCGAGGCACCTGCGCCTAGCTGGCCTAGGTCAGAAGAACTGAGAGCTAGAAGAGCCCGGTTCTACCAGCAAAGTTCTGACGAAAGAGATGATGATTCATTTCGAACGAGACGGAAAAATAGAGACTCTCCATCAGAAGCGGAGAGCGACACGTGTTCTAGAGACAGAACAGCATCGCCATCTCCTCTGAGTCCGTCTGACACGTCTGACGTGGAAGTGCGACGACAGCAGTTTTCCAAAGGGCCGTTCGGGAAGAATCTGGAAGCTCCAACGAGTAGATCAGAGGTCGGTAGAAGGAGTTTCTCGGACGCGACAGTTCCGAGTCGTAAAGCGAGTGTTGGGGCGATGACGGGCAGCGGGAGGCAAGGTCGCGGGCCGACACATGTCCGCGCTACGTCATCACCTTCGAAGCTGGCGGGGGTCAAGCCTGGCGCAGATCTGCTGGCGGAACTTCTCCGAGGCAGCTCTGAGGCACTCTCCAACTCTTCGACCTTCGACAACGTGGTCCTCACACTACATCAACACAATGTAAGTAAACTTCCTTTGTAGTTACATACTGACCCCGATTACATCCGCAAAAAGAGCAACAAAGTACTCGATTATGATGTTTATCTTAGCAGAAAATAGCGAGAACAACGATCTTGTGTTATTGCCAAAGTTTATTTGAGTTTATACACTGCCTACGAATTTTTGTCGGTATTCTTGATCGGTAAAGAGATTTAGGAACCCATAGACAAGGTGCTTATTCCTAGAAATTTCAATCCGTGATAAAAAAAAAGGAGGCGTAATACCCAGTAGTGGGTTAATGTGAGCAGAGTGGGTAGAGTACTTATTCAAATTGAAGCTCTTCAATAGATCAAGCTGAATTTGGTTTATGTTGAGTGTTAAAACTGAAGTCATTTATTATATAGGATATTTACCATGATTTGATTTTCTGAGATGGTTTCAAAAGTTTTATGTTGAGTATTGTCTTTTCTCCCTAAAATGTCCAGATTGCGAACTGCTGGAGGCCTATTACGGAAAACGAAAATCGTATCTTCTGAATCGAATTCGTGCAAAACCTATTCTAATGTCACTTACAATAAAATAGCATTTGAATCTGATTTGCATGAAAACAAATCAGAAACTTAGATTTTCGTTTTTATTAGTGCACGTAGTTGGTTGCGTTTTCACAGAGATGAGCATTTATTTAAGTTTTATAAAGATGAGGTTCAAGGGCTTAAAATGTACCTAGAACTCTACCAAATGGCATCGCATGACTGCAAAATTATAGCGATTAGTTAGTTAGTATGACATTTTTTATGGAGGGACTCAAATAATTATCTGTTGCAAAAGCATTCCGTTCATTCTCGTAATAATAATGATGATGATGAAAATCCGGTTAGCGATTTTGTTTCGATATTCAGGGTCGATGTTTTAAATACACAGCATTCGAGTTTCCCGAGACTTCGCAGGCCAATGTCGTGTGACTCATCAACAGCTGTTTCTTGGACATTAAAAGTCGTAAGGGCAATTGGATTTATTTTGACTCTGTCCCTATGTATAAATTCAGAACAGATGGACAAAGGATATAAAGGGGTTCGAAGATTTTTGAATGGAGGGCTACCAACTGTTTTAGTTTTCAGAATCGCGGCGCACAATGATGGTTATACATACATATGTATATTGGGATAGACAACACTTAAACAAATAAATGAAAAATCTTCTAGAACATTATATCTTAAAGCGCCAGTTTTCTTAGATATTCACAAATGAAAATAACTATTGTTCTAATGTTTTTTTTTCATTATGTAATGTTTCTCAGACACCTGACACTAGAAAATTATGCTATAGGATATTTTTTATTTCTAATATATATAAGTGTCTTCTATTCATATATATAAAATTCATTGTGGGCCACGTTTGGACACATTCACATATAATCATGAAATTGTTTGTCCCTGGTAAAACGATGTTGTTTTTTTTGAACGGGCCAAAATCTTCGTTTTGCTGTTACGATCTTTATGCTGAACAATTATGGAGTTATTTCGTGATAAAATCACTGTAGACGTTAATTATCCTCGGTTTTGGAAATGTCAGGGTAAACAGATGTCTTTACTTTAATTTCATGATATCTTGATCATTTAACACTTTTCAAGGCTCAGAAATCTATCTAAGTACTTACCTACAGTAAACTGCTTAAGGCTTTCAAGTAGGAAGCTACTTAAATGTTTTAACTACATCCAGACTTCTTGCGTGTACAATTTCTGCACGGTCCGTAAAGTACCTAACTTACTTCTCCGTTGTCTCGTAAAGTCGTAATCTACCCGCATCTTTACATATTTTTATTAACAACATACTTTCGCATGTATAATATTAAAACGTCGTCCGTCCACATGTTGACCGAGTCATCATATCACGAACGTCATTTCTTTTGATTAATTTGACATGTCAAAGCGAGTCAAAGCTCGCTATAGCTATGCCAACATATGGATGGCGCAAGACCGCGTTCCGACTATCAAATAGTAATTTGCTGTTTTATAAGACAAAGTAAGACACGAACGTCATTTGTTTTGATTCATTTGACAATACTAAGCGATTCTAGGCGCAATAGCTAGGCCAACGTGTTAATACGGTAAGACCGCGTTCCGACTCAAATAGTAGTCTACTGTTTAATAAGATAAAGTACGAAAGTTTACGAATGTCATTTGTTTTGATTCATTTGACAATTCGAAGCGAGTCAAGGCTTGCCATAGCTCGGCTAATATGTGGATGCGGTAAGACTATGTTCCGACTATCATATAGTACCTACCTAGTTTTCTGTATAAAAAGAAAAAAGCCGACCAAGTGCGAGTCGGACTCGCGCACGAAGGGTTCCGTACCCATATCTATAAAAAAAATCAAAAACGAGAAAAAATAATCACGTTTGTTGTATGGGAGGTAGCTCCCTTGAATATTTATTGTATTCTGTTTTTAGTTCAAATTTCAACTGTCTATCACGGTTAATGATATACAGTCTGGTGACAGACGTAAAGACAGACAGACGTGCGGTCATCAGAGACTTACATAGTTATAGGGTCCCGTTTTACCCTTTGGGTATAAAACCCTAAAAAAGTAAGTAAATGTATGCCTACTACCTATATCTAAGTGCGGCTTGTATGCTATCTATAGCTATTTACATATGTATGTCTGGACTAGACTGATTCTCTTGTTCAGAAACCTGGTTAGTTTTCCAGGACTCTCAAGCGACCACAGCATTTCATTTGCTGCATTGGTTTTACCTATATATTCTGGTAAATTACTCTACAATGTCGTACATTAGCAGTTTATATACCAAAGTGCTATTATGGCTGTAAGAACCCTGCTGTTAATAGTATCGGAACGCAGCAGCTCTGCCAAATACGATTAAAACACAGCATAATTCAAATCTTAACTATTTCTGGGTTGTAACTTTACTTCCTTGATGGATGGAATTCCTGTATTTTGTTGATTGTACGTGCCTGTAAGCAATCCCAATTCACTTATAGTACTTAGGACTTAGGCGCCAGAAAACACCAGCTCTGCTTTAACACTTTGACTGCGGTTTTTTTTTTCGACGACTGCGATCTTTTTTTTAAACTAAAAAATTCGTGCTGCCGCTCTACACAGCGGTTGTGTTGCGCCGCACATGCGTTTCGTTCGAAAAATATTACGGCTGTGCTGAGTCACACAGATCTGTATTTTCTCAGCCGCTGCGCTAGTGTGGATTTACGCATATTAGTCACTCGCAGAAAACACATACCGTGTGATTTCAGCAGTCAAAGTATTAAGCTTCCAGAGGTCTTAAGCGTTACGGGGCGTAATGAATCGTATTACACAGCGAGTGTTCGTGCAGTCGGTACGGAGAAAAGGACGCTCGCAACGAGCAGCAAATATAATATAGCCTATGTTCACCGGGGATAGTGTAGCTTCCCAACGGTGAAATATTTTTTCAAATCGGTCCAGTAGTTCGGAGCCTATTCAATACAAACAAAAAATCAAACCTTTACTTTTTATAATATTAGTATAGATATCAGTTATCTAGTAGAACAAGCTCTGTTTGCTTACTTACTAGATGATGCTGTGTGAATTGTCCAGCATTATTTATTCATAGAACGTTTGTGTCATTTGACACGGGAACCCTAAAATAACGCGAGATACCAATCAGTGATTCATCAGGTGAACAGACTTTGCTAACTGTAGCATAATGAGATGTTTCTACTAACTTAGTATAAACATATCTCAAGGTACTGTAATATTAATAACCAGTACTGCCACGCCTTTAATGATAGGCCTTTGTAATTTTATTGTCTACGGTAAGTTAGTAAACAAAAAATATATCTAATGAATGTCTCGCAGTTGCCCTTCTCTCTCGTACTCAGAATCTTAATAATATTTGGTTGGCGAATGTACATAGTCAAGTTGAGTTTTATTATCACTTTGTTTAAATTTTTTAGAATAAGCTTTGTGTTATGTTTTTCGTGCAAAAAGTTTAAATAAATAAATACTATATAATCGATAAAGATTCATTTATTTCCTTCAACATAATGTTGGTTACAGTTGTAGATCTTAAATATATTAAAAGTTAAAAATATGTTCCACCTTAAAACTAGGCATGCAAATATTAAAATATTTGTATTTTGTAAATGATATTGTACATTTATATGGTCAAAGTTTCAGATCGTCAACTAAAAAGTCATTAAATGTGTAATAGCACTTACTAATAATTGTTTTTGTTTAACATAATCTTACTAAGATTTAAATCGTCGGTAGTGTACGAGTAGTGTTGAATGTAGTGTAGTATTGTATTGTGTAGTGTTGAAATGTGATTGTAACTTTGCCCACCGTTAACCACAACACAACAAACCGTAAACCCAACATACTCACAACATTGCCCAAGCTTTCAGAATAGCTAGGGCAATCACCAATTTGACAGAATCCACCGATGAATCACGTTATATGGGTCACTCAGTGCATTCGCACTTGCTTTCAGCTAGTCCACTTCTCGTTATGACATAGCATAGAACTCCTGTCTCATCATCATCGACTGATTATAGTTCATTATCGGGCTTATAAGCGCCATAGCGCCCTGTCTTAAGAAATGTATATAATTGCAACTAACAACTTTCAACTAGAATTTGTACACTTAGGTATATCAATTTCCTACAAAATCAAGCCGTAATGGTGGCATCATTGCAAGGTTGAATGTCAATGGTAATACGTTGACAGAAATATAAAATTAAAGCATTTTTTAGACAAAATGACTGAATTTGACTTCGACTAGATACCTCCAAAATTTCAAGCCGCCACCTCTGATCCATGTCACTATTTCTCGCCAGGCGACATTGCAACCGCAATTTCATAATTTTTTGTAATGTTGTTGCTAAATGTATGTATGTTTTTATTTATTGCAGTCAATCAGATCATATTAAATAAATAAGAAAATAATAAAAAATCATATAATATATTGAATAAATAAATAAAAGTTTAAAATATCTTCTCAGATCTTATTGAATAGGCGAGTTTATATTATGGTCACTGTAGTACCCATTTAGGGTGTTGCAATGAAAGACTGCCAAGTAGCATGCCTTTCTACGTGAATCGTATATCTTAATTTATTATTTATCACACTAATTAACATACATTATACGAGTCGCTAAAAGAATAATTCAAATTCAAATTAATTTATTGTAGAAACTGTGTACAGAAAGATCGTAAAAGCTAGGTGAATCAACAGTTTATCCATTAATTAAGAACGTACAATATTTAACTTATGTAACTAGGTAATTTAATGATTATAATCGTATCGAATCGAATCGTAAAAAAAATTTGGATCAGCTCTAAGTAATAGCTCTTAGAGTGATCTAGCTGAATCTACCTGTAAAGCTTGGCTAGTGTTTGCATCCACGTCTGTTTCTAGGTTACATCTCTGCTACTACAATCCTTTGCGTGTTGTTTCAAACCCTATTTCAAAAGCGGTAAAGCTGAGATTTGCTAAAATTAAAGTGGTGTTCTATGTTCTTAGAGTTACCTATGTCATAAGGAAAAGCTTCTAGCTTCTGTTGTGTTTTGTAGAACAGGCTATGATAGAAAATACTTTATAGCACTTTTTATAGGAAAGTATGTCTGTACAGTACAAACTTGAAATTAGTTACAATTGGCGGTCATATCGCTTAGGAGCGATCTCTATCAGACAACCATGATAGCAGTCTAAATAATATCGAATATATAGCGTTCTATCCATTATTATCATCATCAGCCTATAGCAGTCCACTGCTGGACATAGGCCTCCCCCAATGAGCGCCATAGTGCCCTGTCTTCAGCTTGCCGCATCCAGCATCTACCTGCAGTCTTTCGCAGGTAGATGTTCTATACATATTATATCTAAAATAGAGTCGGAACTTTAAACTCTCAATGAAGTCTTCATTCATCATATTTTATTATGTTCATCTAAACTTCTAACTTTACGATAGATTTCTAGAAATGTTGCTGTAGCTAGATAAATTGTTTTTGTTGTTACAGCATAGTTCTGTCGTCATCAATCAATGATCTTCGGATTTTGGATTTTACCATTTTGCCCCCGATTTGCGCAAGTGAACAATAAACTTGCTTTATACATAATATAGTGATTCTATGACGTATTTCCATAAAACATTAACTTAAGAATACCAAGGTTATCGACATAGCTCAAAGAATTAGCAAGCTGAAGTGGCAGTGGGCCGGCCATATCTCGCGAAGAACCGACGGCCGATGGGGCAAACGTGTTCTTGAGTGGAGACCACGACTCGGTAAACTTAGTGTTCCGACAAGGTGGGAAGACGACCTGCGAAAGACTGCAGGTAGATGCTGGATGCGTCAAGCTGAAGACAGGGCGCTATGGCGCTCATTGGGGGAGGCCTATGTTCAGCAGTGGACGACTCTTGGCTGATGATGATGATGAAAACAGAATCCCAACCATATTACGTAATAAAGTGCGTAAATTTGATCCAAATCTGTTAATTTACTATTTCCTTCATCTGTCTAATTAATTCCCGAGACGTTGTCTTTAAATATCTGTCAACTACTCCGTTTAAATCTGTGAATATTTGTGTTAATCGCGCATGTCATTTTTTTTAACCACCCGTAAAATGTGTGCCACTTTCTGTTTGCCATGATAAAGTAGTAGTTACTATGAATCTTTCTTCTAATATTATAAACGCGAAAGTTTGTAAGTATGGATGGATGTTTGTTACTCTTTCACGTAAAAACTACTGAATGTATTTTAATGAAACTTTACAATAATATAGCTAGTATGACGACCGATGTGGCGCGGTGGGCGAAGGTCCGCCTGCGACGCAGGAGGTTGCGGGTTCGATTCCCGCCTCGGAACAAATGTGTGTACGATCTGCAGATATTTGTTCCGGATGTTCTGGTCGTTTTCTATGTATAATAAAAAATATCTATCTATGTAATATATTGTATTATGTATATCAGTTATCTAGTACCCATAACACAAGCTTTGCTTACCATGGGGCTAGATAATGCTGTGTGGATTGTCCAGCATTATTTATTTATTTATATAGCTTATACATACATCAGAATAACACATAGGCTACAATTTATAAAGATATATTGTATATTATCCAAAATATCTATCATCACGTGGGTGAAACCGCGGGGCGCAGCTAGTACAAAATAAAGGAGAGGGAAGATATGACAGAGAACCTAGGTATTATTTTTATTGCATCATGTTATGAAATGGTTCATTATGTAAAACCGAAATGAAATTAGCTCAGTATTTGCCCTTGAGAATTCCCCCTCATTAAATCAGTGTAACAGAAAATTGATTTTAGTTACGCTTGTAAAGGAATCATTAACGTTATTTATTTATTTAATTCATTAATTAGAACGACACAATCACCAATTACACTAATTATTTATAGTTACAAACAAAACATTAGAAATCAGTACGTATAAAATTACATCCTTTACAAATTGTTCCGAGGCGGGAATCGAACCAGCAACCTTCTGATTCGCAGGCGGACCATCGCCCACCACATTTGTTCCGGGTGTTCTGGTCGTTTTATATATTTATATATAATAAAATATCTATCTATGTAATGTATTGTATTATGTATATCAGTTATCTAGTACCTACCCATAACACAAGCTTTGCTTACCATGTGGCTAGATAATGCTGTGTGAATTGTCCAGCATTATTTATTTATTATCCTTTACAAAGGTATTATCAGAAAAGCCAATTCTATTAATTTGATTGAACATTGATTTAAGTTCGATGTATCACAGCGAATACTATGTACTTTAAAATCAAAAGACCTAACACCTAACATAAATTATTACAATTATAAAAATGCCATACAATTATTCGTCATATAATATGGCGACCGAGGTGTCGCGGTGGGCGAAGGTCCGCCTGCGACGCAAGAGGTTGCGGTTCGATTCCCGCCTCGGAACAATTGTGTGTACGATCTGCAGATATTTGTTGCGAGTGTTCTGGTCGTTTTCTATGTATAATAAAAAATATCTATCTATGTAATATATTGTATTATGTATATCAGTTATCTAGTACCCAAAACACAAGCTCTGCTTACCATGGGGCACTCAATTCACACAGCATTATCTAGATAATGCTGTGTGAATTGTCCAGCATTATTTATTTATTATTATTTATTATAAAAATGCCATACAATTGTAAAAATGCCATACAATGATTTACCTATTCTAATAAAAAAACTATTCACGGAAAGCGATTTCTCAACTTCATAATTACCACAAACTGGAACTCCAGATTATTATCAACCTAAAAACTTTTATTTTGATCTCTGTTTATAATTTATGAGCTTGAAGATTATTTAATAAGTACTTGCGTCATATTGTTACAAAATAAACCCAATTTAAAAGTAGTTGATTTTTTTTTGATCTTATTTTTATTCAAGCAAGGTTCATCCGGTACAGTTTTATCTGAATTAAAATGTTTGAAAAATGTGTCAGTGAGTCAGTGAATCTAGATAGATAGATATAAAATTATTTTATTGCACACTTAAAAAATAAAACAAACAAGACAGAATAAACATGTGACAATTTGGCGGTCTTATCGCTCAAGAGCGATCTCTACCAGACAACCGTGGATGGATAGGATCGTTGGATTGTACATGGGGATCTGTGTGCATTATATTAATTTATAAAATATTGTATGAAAATATGTTCCTACTTAAAAATAAATATAAATACATATAACGATGATGATGATGATGATGATATAAATACATACTCTTAATTTTATAAAGGGAAACAAGGGTGTGACAAGTCAGTGACATAGGGACAAATAGTGTTCCTTTAGCATACTCTTGAATATTGGTAGTGACTTTGATAATGATAATGTTTTTTTATCTAAAACATTATCATTATCATCATCTTCACGAAATCATCCGACAGAGAACCAAAGCTATCGACATAGCTGAAAGAATTAGCAAGCTGAAGTGGCAGTGAGCCCGCCAATAAAAGTAAAAGTAAAGTAAAAAATCATTTATTTCTTTAGGCTTACAAAATAAGCACTTAGACAAGTCATATTTTATATATAAATTATTATCAAATAAAATTATTTTACTGTTCACTTCAATTTTTTGTCCACTAGTGGAAGAAGTGAAAAGAAACCACTAGCATGTTCATCTCTTATATGTCTAATACATGGTTATTTGCCTATTTAAGTCTAAATATAATATGATTCGATACATGTCAATATTTAAGTAAAGCTATGCACAACAACAAATTACTTACTACATACTATTGTCGGTGCGAAACTGAGCGACATCTGGCCAAGCATTAACATCATTGAGATAATAATTTATGGAGTAGAAAGCCTTCTTGGTGATATTTAGTTTTATGTAATTTTTAAATTTACGAATAGGGAGCTCAGTTGCTTCAGATGGAAGCTTAATTTAGAAGCGCACGCTATATATCACGAAGAACCGACCACCGCTAGGGTAAACCTTTTCTTGAGTGGAGAAGCGACATCAGCGAGCGTTTGCAAACGTAGAGTAGGATGACGACCTGCGAAAGACTGCAGACATATGCGGCAAGCGGAAGACAGGGCTAACGCCCTTAGGGGAGGCCTATGACCAGCTGTGGACTAATAAAGATTGATCATCATCATCTTAAATCGCCCTTTTAATACCTTCGTATAATATAATATAATTCATAATTCATGTAGTCATAATTCTGGTATAATATGTAGTCATCTAAGATAGGTCGGGGTAGATAGGTAGCTAGTTTCTGTTAGATAGATAGATAAAGCATTTATTCGACACTGCAGCACATGATATAAAGGTAAAAATAGTAAAAATAATAGAAAACAATAAGTAATAGTATAAAAAATTAAAAGTGGAGATTTAAAAATTGTGTGTTTGCTGCAGCCTGTCAAAAGGCTCAGCGAAAAGCTTTGCTCTAAGAGCAAAACACTGATTTTCAATATTACCCTAAAATTTTCTGTTCCTTCAAAATGCAATCGTAGTTCTTTGCAAAGCTTTATCAAAGTGTTAAATACTTATCATTAAGACCAATTACTGCTGAACGTCGTAATATTAAATTACTGAGACCGCTTCACGCCATTTTCTCCCTATATGGTTCGTCGCGACACCTCCTACAGCTCGAGTGAAATATAAACAGAAGGTCTGCTTCATATGAGAATGAGAATATATTTTATTGTAATATTGTGTAAAACATCCATAGGAGTGGTCTTAAATGATAATTAGGTAACAACAATTTATCCATTTCGGACATACAATATTTTTACAATTCAATAACTAGTACTAATTCTACAGGTATGTTTCTACTTAATCAGTGAATACCTCATAACTTTAATCCTAGTCGTTAAACATAATTATACAGGAATTAATGTAGGTACAAGTTTTTAATCCGACTTCAAAATAGGAGATTTTGAAACCACTTTAAGTGGTTCTTGCAAAGTAAAAGTAAAGTAAAAAATCATTTATTTCTTTAGGCTTACAAAATAAGCACTTAGACAAGTCATATTTTATATATAAATTATTATCAAATAAAATTATTTTACTGTTCACTTCAATTTTTTGTCCACTTGTGGAAGAAGTGAAATATACTATATAATATATCATATAATATTATGTGCACATAGCTATAGTACCATTTAGTAAACAGAAAAACTGTTAATATATTGTATGGTAGAAAATAAATCTTATTTTATAGTATTAAATTTGACTCTAAGTGCTTATTTTTTAAGCCTATAGAAATGAAGTATTTTGAATGGAAAGTCTGGCTGAGTTTCGTATAAGCTTTGTATCTGCCTCATAACAGCCTCGTGTGCTGAGATGCTTTGCAATTTATGGCGCAATTTGTCTCAATATTGGCAACTTTCCTGCAATTAACTGGAAACTGCATGTGTTAATGAAGACCAGCGCTGCTATAGGGCCTAACTAGGTGCTTTTATTATGTAGTTTTCCACTGCTTGCAATGAGTGGCCGTTTTAAACGTATTATTTGTCTTAATTTAAACGAGTTGATAATTATGTACAATGTTGGTACCTTGTTATAATTAATAAGCTCTTTTTGACCAAGTATGAGATTTAACACTTTGATTGCTGAAATCACACGGTATGTGTTTTCTACAAGTGACTAATATGCGTAAATCCACACTAGCGCAGCGGCTGAGAAAATACAGATCTGTGTGACTCAGCAAAGCCGTAATATTTTTCGAATGAAACGCATGTGCGGCGCTACACAACCGCCGTGTAGAGCGGCAGCACGAATTTTGTAGGTTAAAAAAAATATTGCAGTCGTCGAAAATAAAACCGCAGTCAAAGTGTTAAGTGTACAATTTTAACGTATAACTATAGACTACATTATACATAATTATTCATAATCATTTATTGTGATTTCATGCATACAGGTAGTTTCTTAGGTGTAAGTAGTAGGTATCTCAGTGGGTGGGTAGGTTAAATGATGACAAACGAAATGACACGACGCATAAAAACCCTGTCAAGGCACAACAATTTTTGGGTTCTTGGTAGATGTTGGCTAAAATTCTAAACAATCATATTTATAAAATAAATAATATAGGAATGTCATGAAATAAGTAGTTAAATTAAATTGTATTGTATTGTATTTCTTTATTAATAAAAACTTATTCTAATCTTATGACTCTGATCTTACGACACTTTAAACCAGATAAGGTTAAATAATAATTGTATAGGATAAGAAGTAAGTTTTTAATCTAATAAAACAATCGCAAATTAATGTCAGATCAGAAATAGTACGAGTATGTCAATTATTTGATCTACCAATTTTGTTTTAACAGTTCTTGGGTTTTCGCACAGCAGCGGTCTGAATTGCGTGTGGTGCGAAACGACTAAAGATCGAATTATCTATTCTCAACTTTTGGTTTTTATTGACAGCTTTCAACAGAACATTGTGACCGAGTCAACACAATAGATAGTTCTTCATTTTTTACATCATCTTGTCCGATAACACAAGTTCTATTTAGTTTATGGTTAGATTATCAAAAATATACCTTTGTTCCCTTAACTTTTGGTTAACGATTGAAGCGGTTATTATTTTATTTATTTGGTTTTCCTCCACATTTGTCGACGTACATATATATTTGTCCCTTTACCTGCAGATATTTGTTTAGGTCTGGTTGTTTTCTATGTATAATAAACAAAAAATGTAATGTATTGTAATATGTATAGGTATTTATATTTTTCTTTACAGTCAATTTAGTTCAATAACTTTATGTAATAAATAATGCTGGACAATCCACACAGCATCATGTAGCCCAAAGTTAACCAGAGCTTGGTGCTAGATGACTGGTATACAAAATACAAAACAATAGACAGATAGTATTTTTTATTATACATAGAAAACACCCAGAACAACTTATCAATCATCTAGTACCCATAACACAAGCTCTGCTTAGCTTGCGGCTAGATAATGCTGTGTGAATTGTCCTGCATTATTTATTAAATGTACCTACGTTATCGTCAGTTCTTTAAGACTCGATAAAGAGTTCGCTCTCAAAGCGTCACATCTAAAGTGTGAGACCGACGTATCTACCTATTATTGTATATCACCTACGTAAATAGGTACGTTCCATTTCTGGCGTCTTGCCAGTGTTGCCAGTTCTATCCGCTTCTTCCTTCATTTTATAGTTTCGCTGATGATGATTGAAAATACAATAAGCATTTCTATTGAAACTATTAGACTGCCTTTATGGGCAAATGTCTCATTATCATCATCATCATCAGCCTATAGCAGTCCACTGACCAGTCTGCTGAACATTGACCTCCCCCAATGAGCGCCATAGCGCCCTGTCTTTAGCTTACCGCATCCAGCTTCTACCTGCAGTCTTTCGCAGGTCGTCATCCCAACTGGTCGGAGGGCGTCCTACATTACGTTTACCGAGTCGTGGTCTCCACTCAAGAACACGTTTGCCCCAGCGGCCGTCGGTTCTTCGCCAGATATGGCCGGCCAAATGGCTCATGGCTTGAGTCAAAGTATTGGCGCGTGAAACATTAACTTTCTTTGGAGAATCTATCCTTTTATTTTAAGAACAAACCGTTAAATGTATTTAATAGAAAGAAAGAACGAATATGTAGATTCACATTTTACCTAAAAATAAAAATAAATTTAATTTTAGAAAAAAACTAAAAGCCTTTTTAATTGAAGAACAGAGAAAATTTGGCAGCGTAAACATCAATATCTCGATTATATAATCGAGATATTGATGTTTACGTCGTCTATATCTATATATATATATCAATACTCCTACCTTCTCTGGGCTCTAAGTCTATAAATATTATAGATTACTATTACTTTTTCTTTTAATTTTTGTTTTTACCTTACGTATAAACCTTCTGTAATTGTTGTGAAACGTCATTCTTTATTATTCTATTACACGCACCTATTATTGTTATATTACATTTTTATTCTCTCGTTTATTATTATTATGTCTCTCATTTACCATGATCTCGGGCCATAAAGTGACCCGGTCCTTTGGAAGGCTTGCGTGGGGCCGAAGCCAACAGCACAGAGGCCCTTTGAGAAGTTAATCTAAAGGCGATGGCTACACATAGCGGGTATCATCCTCGGGTGCACAATATGATACATCCAAAGATGGTATCCACCAGGTGTAGAGACTATTGCAAAGAAAAATGAAAGAAATAAAACCAGGTTATTGTGATGGATGGATGGACTGGGTAATCGGGCTATAGGGGAGATTGCGGACGTCTGCCATAAACAAGTCAATCATAATGTTAAGAAGAGTGGCAGACGGTGGCTTGCCGAATGCTGGATGGGTTCCTTAAAAAGCCGGAGTAAATTACCGGAGAGGAACAACATCGGCGCAAACGACTGAGGGGTGTCGAGAGGTGCGGCCCCGATTTCACCATCACGAAGACTACTCGTGAGCGGGTTTCCTCGCTATTACGCCATTAGACACTTCCACCCCCGAGTCTACATCATAAGATGCATCTCTCGCGGCTCCACTCAGACCGGCCAATGAAGGCAAGCAAGAGGTGGGGGTCTGGTTCTCTTGGGATGCCACTCCGCAAGCGGAGACGAGAACCAGGAACTTCCCCGGGAGCACTCGGTACCCGTGGTGTCGCTACTCACCAACAGCTCGCCACAAGCTGCCCTGCGGGCTTAAAAAATTAAAAATTAAAATTATTATTATTATTATTATATATCATCTGTTTACTAGACATATACATATTATACTCTCCTATTATTGTACTTTTGTTTATTTGTATCAAATATTTTTCTCTTTGTTGTCACCGAATTGTCGTCCGTGACTTCAACTAGTAATTAAGGTCTTTGGCTGAAAAACAGCGCTGAATATAATAATGTTCAGCACACGCTGAGCCAACCCCTATTTCGGCGCAGGGTCATGGAGGTGGTCTTATTTTAGTCTATATATCACCTTTGTGTCGTTTACCCTCATGATAAACTTCTTTGTTTGTTTATTCTATGCCTGTATTTTGTACCTGTGTCTAAATAAATGTTTTTTCTATTCTATTCTACCTTCAGAGGCCGTGGCGTTGACAATTTATCAGCATTCAGCACCAGTTTTAAGATGGGTATCATTTTATAGTTCTTATTATAGCTTATTTATTATTTTATGTTGCTACGGAAATTGCCGTCAATAATTTCTTTACCGTCGTTTTAGATCAATAACTCTATGTAATAAATAATGCTGGACAATTCACACAGCATTATCTAGCCCCATGGTAAGCAGAGCTTGTGTTATGGGTACTAGATAACTGATATACATAATACAATATATTACATAGATAGATATCTTTTACTATACATAGAAAACGACCAGAATACCCGGAACAAATATCTGCAGATCGTACACACAATTGTTTCGAGGCGGGAATCGAACCCGCAACCTCCTGCGTCGCAGGCGGACCTTCGCCCACCGCGCCACATCGGTCGTCAATAACTTTATGTAATAAATAATGCTGGACAATCCACACAGCATCATTTAGCCCCAAGCTAAGTTGCGTTGTTGTATTGTGTTATTTTGGATAGAATCGCCGATTTTTTTATTTGGGTTGAAACGCCTACATTTTGGGGTATGAAACTTCAAAAATGAATTTGTGGTGAGAACTTGCGGTGCGAAACACCGCTACACCGTGTTTTGGGTGCTAGATAACTGATATATATAATATAAAACAATAGACAGATAGTATTTTTTTATATACATAGAAAATACCGAGAATACCCTGAATGAATATTTGCAGATTGTACAAATATTTGTCCCAAGGCGGGAATCGAACCCGCAAAACCTCCTGCGCAGCAGGCGGACCGCTGCCGCGCCACAACATTGGTCAAGAATATCATTATAGGCTATGTTATACCGTAAAAACGCATGTGAAGCCGCAGGCAGAAGCTAGTAAGCAATATAATGATGTTACTTGATGATGTATAAATATGGAGAAGTGAAAACATGCCGCATTACCATAACAAAAGATCATTAATGCTTTTGTGCTCAAACTGGACATCATTAATGCGTACTCATCAAATTATGTAAAGGTGCGCGTCCATTACGCACTTCATTTAACTTGTTTATTGGGTGTAGATGCAGACTAAAGAATGATATATTGATGACCGATGTGGCGCGGTGGGTGAAGTTCCGCTTGCGACGCAGTAGGTTGGGGGTTCGATTCCCGCCTCGGAACAATTGTGTGTACGATCTGCAGATATTTGTTCCGGATGTTCTGGTCGTTTTCTATGTATAATAAAAAATATCTATATATTTAATGTATTGTATTATGTATATCAGTTATCTAGTACCCATAACACAAGCTCTGCTTACCATGGGGCTAGATAATGCTGTGTGAATTGTCCAGCATTATTTATTTATTTATATTTATATGAGATATATGTATATAGAGCAGCAGGCTAATGAAATATGCTCGCGATTACACACAATTATTAATTTACCTGTATAAAGGGTACCACGTTACATTTCTACTAAGCCAAAAGGTAGTGATTCTAGACCCCGAGAGGATCATTTTTTGTTCTACGGTTTTGAAATTTCAAGGGTTGTTCGCACCCTGTATAGTAGGCAGAACTAATGACATTGAAATCAAAACATAAGAATGATATTTTAAACAATTTCAGTACATAAAAAACTTAGACCAAGAATCAATAGATCAATGCCAAAAACAAATATTTTCTAAAGACCAATGATCTTATTTTGACCACAGCAATAGTTTATTAACACTTTCATTATCCACGACATACAATATTTTCCGTTCTGTTAACCAGTGACTTCCGTTGACCACTAACAAAACACCATCCCAAATAACAACCTCAAAGGACCGTTTGGGGATCAACCAGTACCATCTACCACAATCCCCAACCATAACCCTAATTAACTTAACTAGGATTTTTTTTTAAATTATTTTTATTTTTTTAATTAACACCTGTAGTTTTAGCATTGATTGTAGCGTGTTCCTGCGGTTTCGCTGTTTAGGCTGAGCAAGCGTTAATATAAATAATTCATTAGGGACTAGTTGTTAGACCTTTAATATTAAATTAAATGAAATGCTGAAGTGTCCGGTGACCTTAACTCGAACAATAATAATAATTGATCAATTTGCATTGTACCTCTACGTTGTTCATTAATTCATTTAAAGTTTTATTGTAAAGCTTTTTTTATTTAAGTAGTACTATGGAGTCTATATACTAAAGTCAGCGGGCCGCTGACAAGTTGACAAAACACTCGGTTGACTACAATACATATTTTATGTATATAGTATACATAATTACATATATACCCAAAACTTCTGATACAAAAGAAGAAACATTGAGTATTCAGATATAAAAAAAAATAGGAAGGTATTGTTTAAATACAAACTCAACAAATAAAAAATATTGCTCGACAATTCACACAGCATCATTATCCCCTTACTAAGAGTGTACTTGCTCGAATTCTCGAAAAGAAAGGTTTTCTGAATTCTAAATATGTGTTATCCGACCCAGACGCAACAGTTTGGCCACAAGGAATATTTTATTCCTCATAGCCAAATAAGTTTGACAATCTAGATTGAAGTGTCTAAGAAAATTGCGGGTTTTACTCGTGGCCACGAAAATAAATTAAAGAAATTATAAATTTAATTTAATTCTCGAAAATAATGGTTTTCTGAATTCTAAATATGTGTTATCCCAATCAGACGCAACAGTTTGCCCACAAGGAATATTTTATTCCTCATAGCCAAATAAGTTTGATAATCTAGTTTGAAGTGTGTAAGAAAATTGCGGTTTTCTTCCGGAATGTGTCGACTAAAGTCGGCGACACGGCGTGTGTCAACTGCGTTATCCAATGGGGTAAAGTATTATATTTATACACGTACAAGCTGCGTCCCGCGGCTTCGCCCGCGTGGAAATCTATGTGTCAAATGGTTTATAAGCCTTCCTTTTGAATCAATCTATCTATTTAAAAAAAACCGCATCAAAATCTGTTGCGTAGTTTTAAAGATCTAAGCATACATAGGGATGGACAGACAGACAGCGGGAAGCGACTTTGTTTTATACTATGTCGTTATGGGTTATTGGTCCTAACTAACTAAAGGTTTCTTGTTTATTTGTTTATTTGTTGGCTTCTTTACCTTATAAAGATTGAAATAAAACAGGAAATCAAAGTGATCACTTTAAATCCTAGTTCTTTGTTTAATTTGAATTTTGTGACGTGCTCAAGACTCTACTACATATCATCATCATCATCATCAGCCTATATTAGTCCACTGCTGGACATAGGCCTCAATGAGCGCCATAGCGCCCTGTCTTCAGCTTGACGCATCCAGCATCTACCTGCAGTCTTTCGCAGGTCGTCATCCCACCTGGTCGGAGGGCGTCCTACACTACGTTTACCGAGTCGTGGTCTCCACTCAAGAACACGTTACATATAATCCTACATATAATATTGTGTAAATATTGTTGTATATATTTATTTTTAGCTAACTTTCCAGCCAATAACAAACCTGTAAGTTATAATATCAAACAACATGGCAAACAACAAAGACCTCGTCACATAAAATAACATTATGAAAACTAAAAATTAATAAAATATTATTAAATATTATTATTCTATATAACACGCCACCGTCTATACTTGTTCTAACTATTCATGTCCATCCAAAGGTTGCCTGGCAGAGATCGCTTTAAGCGATAAGGCCGCCCATTGTACAACACATTCTTTATTTGTCTTTTTCCTGTCCAGTGTATCTGTTTTTATGGTGTGCAATAAAGAATTATTGTATTGTATTGTATTATGGGAAAGTTTTTGTTGCCTATTATTAGCAATGACGCATGTGCTAAACCTATTTTGATTGTATTCGCATTCATTATTTGCTTTTTACAAAAGGTAACCTTAGTACGTCCGAAAGGGTCGGTATATTTGGTACTACATAAAAGTACCTTTCGGCTTTTATGTAACCGAAAACTGTTAAGTCAAGAAAACTCGTATACATTTTTTTAAAAAAATAGCTATAGACGAACATAGAACCTCTTCTTTTGTTTTTCGGAAAAATAACATATAATAGTTAACACTTTGATTGCTGAAATCACACGGTATGTGTTTTCTACAAGTGACTAATATGCGTAAATCCACACTAGCGCAGCGGCTGCGAAAATACAGATTTGTGTGACTCAGCACAGCCGTAATATTTTTCGAACGAAATGCATGTGCGGCGCAACACAACCGCTGTGTAGAGCGGCAGCACGAATTTTTTAGGTTAAAAAAAAAATCGCAGTCGTCGAAAAAAAACCGCAGTCAAAGTGCTAAGACTCCGTTACGGCCTTAATTAATAAGAACACGTTTTTCATTATTGAATTAAATAAATTTAATTCAATTGATTTGAATTTTCTCGCCTTGATCGATTTTCATTCAGATTTCTTACTATGGAAATAGTAATCTACGAGCGATCCATACAACTCACAGATGACAGAATTATTAATAAAACTGTTTATGACGGGGCGGCGTGAAATACGTGTATTGACTAAGGCCCTTACTTTGCACCAATTGGCTAATTGGCTTGCGCGTTGCCTTTCCTGGAATCGGACTGCGCGGGTCCGAATACATCGCGTTCCAAAGTGGAACTAACTCGTTCGGAAATTTTAAGGTTTATGTTATTTATTATAGTGCGCAAGCCCTTGCGCTGGTAGAGCATTTCCGTACTGAGGACAGGTCGCGTTTCAAGTCCCGCCGAAATTGAAAATCTTTGAGATATATTTTCTTTGAAAAATTCCGTTTTAGAAATTTTATTTTAACGACGGTACCCTAATAAATATGTGTTTTTTTAAGAACGGTATGTAAAACGTCTTCAGAGGAAGTGCTAGCAATAAGATCGAAATTAGCCCAGTTTTATTATCTGCCCATACCACAGGAAAAGCGATTGTCGTCATCATGACGTCACGGGTAGAGCATCCAGTATTTGTGAATGGAGTGAATGGACGCGATGAAAGATTGTTTGTTTGTATGGAAATTTGTGCTAGGAGCCAAGCCGGTTTCATCACTCGAGTCGTATCATAGAAGAAATTCCATACCTACTCAAATTATAGAGAGATTTTATGCCTATGAATACTAGCGGCCTGCCCCGGCTTCGTACGGTCAATAATGCTGCATCTCAGTTCTCTTTTTTCTAAATGAATTATAATATAAAATACATAAATAAATAATGTTGGATAGTCCACACAGCATCATCTAGCCCCAAGCTAAGCAGAGCTTGTGTCATAGGTGACACACAGATGACTGATATACATACATAACACAATACACAGATATATATTTTTTATTATACAAATAAAATACGCAGAACACCCGGAACAAATATTTGCAGATGGTACAATTATGTGTCTATAATAAATAAATTATCACAAAATATTATAAAACAAAGTCGCTTCCCGCTGTCTGTCTGTCCCTTTGTATGTTATCTTTAAAACTACGCAACGGATTTTGATGCGGTTTTTTTAAATAGATAGAGTGATTCAAGAGGAAGGTTTATAAACCATTTAACACATAGATTTCCACGGGCCGCAAGGCGCAGCTAGTTAATTACACAATACAATACAATACAATATTTCTTTATTGTTGTATTTATTTGTATTGATGGTGCAATACAAATAAATACAATAATAATGGAAGTCTATTGGCACAATCGGCGGCCTTATCGCTATGTATGGTCGTTTTCTATGTATAATAAAAAATATCTATCTATGTCAATCAATCAATAAATTTCTTTCCGGCCCTGGTGGGGGCACAGAGAGGGGCCTCGAGGCTTGGCCTCATTACCCCGGCGTCAACTCGAGGGGTGACGACTCCTCGGTCCTTGGGTTTTGTGGGAATATCTTTTTTTCCTTCTTCTCAATAATGTATATTGTATTATGTATATCAGTTACCTAGTACCCATAACACAAGCACTGCTTGGGGCTAGATAATGCTGTGTGAATTGTCCAGCATTATTTATTTATTTATCTAATACCTTGACTCAGTAGCCTGTAGTCGAAGTAGTCATTATTAATAGGTGCGTGCTTACAATGTGTCATTCTTTTTATTTTTTACCGACTCTTGTTTTGATGAAGTAATTCTTTGAATCAAAACCGGATGTCTCAAAAGTCTAACTGCGGGTGGGTTGTATCTGTCTGGCATTTTAGGGTTCCTTAGTCCGGAAACCTTTTTATTTTGGTTGACATTAATAAAAAATATAAATATTTCTAAACTAGTTTCTACCCGCTGCTTCGCACGCGTTGTTTTGTGGAAACTTTTAAAGGTTATTTCTATCCCATGCGAACTGTTTTATGGGGTAACTAGCTGTTCCCCGCGGTTTTACCCGCGTTAAACTCGAATTTCACTTTATTATGTAGGTGATTTTTTACACCTTGGGTTACATTATTGGAGTTTTAGTAAGGATCCCTAACTTTTTTGAAACTATAATATAGCCTATGTTCACCGGGGATAGTGTAGCTTCCCAACGGTGAAAGAATTTTTCAAATCGGTCCAGTAGTTTCGGAGCCTATTCGATACAAACAAACAAAAAATAAAACCTTTCCTCTTTATAATATTAATATAGCTAAGTATGTCCATGTTTGATGCCAGGCATAAAGCTCACATCTAAGCAAAAATTCAGCCCGAGCTGATCAAAGAAGAAGTACCAATCATCCATCCATCCATCCAACTCCATCTAACTAAACATACAAACTTTCGCATACATACATATATGATATTAGTGTAATTAAACATCTCTGTGTATGTGGCCAATTTATATAATATTATAAAGAGAAAAGGTTTGATTTTTTGTTTGTTTGTTTGTAATGAATAGGCTCCGAAACTACTGGACCGATTTGAAAAATTATTTCACCGTTGGGAAGATACACTATCCCCGGTGAACATAGGCTATATTATATTTTCAAAAAAGTTAGAGATCCGTACTAAACCCGTGCGAAGCCGGGAAGGTCCGCTAGGGAGTAATATTTATAGGTAGTTTACATATTTCATAAGCAGTCAGTGTAAAAAAAAAATGCTTTGAGATAATCTAACGTTTTAAAACGAAATGATAATAAAACTTTAATGTTTCTGTCCGTCAGCAAGCCAATTAAGGTTTAATAGCTACAATATCAAAGGATTTGTCATAATCATCTTCTATATATATAAAAGAAAGTCGTGTTTGTTACAACACTTATAACTCGAGAACGGCTGGACCGATTTAGCTGAAAATTGGTGGAGAGGTAGCTTAGAACCAGGAGTCTAACATAGGATACTTTTTATCATTTAAACAATTTGACACATAGATTTCCACGGGGGCGAAGCCGCGGGGAGCAGCTAGTAAATATAATAAATAAAATGTCTTTCGTAAATTTTATTATGATGATTATGAGCGACATATCTTTGTTAAAATTCCCTTCCAAAACCATATGCCAAGTATATTGTCTAGACTGAAAAGAACGCTCTAAAAATATCGGTGTTAAAGCTTGTAGCACATACCCGCCGCGAAATCAAAGCAGCGGAACCCCAAAGAGAGTTCCTCTGCGGACCTTTACAACATTTGCCGTCGTTTAAGTAGTGAACTATAAAAAATATCGATCTTTGTAATATATCAGTTATCTAGTACCCATAACACAAGCTCTGCTTAGCTTGGGGCTAGATGATGCTGTGTGGATTGTCCAGTATTATTATAATTTATATCTAAAATTAATGCAATTTATGTTTATCTATACTAATATTATAAAGAGGAACGGTTTGATTTTTTGTTTGTTTGTATTGAATAGGCTCCGAAAATACTGGACCGATTTGAAATAATTCTTTCACCGTTGGAAAGCTACACTATCTGCGGTGAACATAGGCTATATTAAAATTTGAATTTAACGCGAGTGAAACCGCGGGGAACAGCTAGTACTTTATAGCAATATTTTATCCAAAAACTTACGCAAAATCACAAAAAAAACAGAAAAAAGTTTACTAGCGACACGTTACACCTTAAAAAGACCGCGCATCTACATTCCTTTCTTTCAAACGGTCTTCCGAATTTGTCCGGATGTCAGTGATCTGTCAAAATCAGCTGGCAGTCATAAGTTACGTTTAGTCTTCGTCAAAAATATGCAGAGTTCTTGAATTAGAAGCGTTTTAGACTATTTATCTCGTATCTATTTATAATTATTTTACGAGCGGTGTTCCGGGTGAATCTGGATTTAATCTGTGAAATATTATCTCTTTGGCAAACTGAAGCGATTAGTTTTGTCAAATTGGAGCTTGTTGTCGTCGCTCAAAGATGATTTAATCAGTGGTGTTTGTATTCGAACGTCTATTTCAGTTAAAACTTCTTTGATAACAAAGATAATTACAAAATATAGAAATAAATTAGTTGGTTTGCAGTTCTATTGCAGTCGTGTCAACTGTATTCAAACTGCAATTGAACTGCAATTTGGCGTTAGATTGCAGTTGAAATGCAGTCCGTCTGTCTAGAGCCTGAAAAGACGGCGCATCTACATTCCTTTCTTTCAATCGGTCTTCCGAATTTGTCCGGATGTCAGTGATCTGTCAAAATCAGCTGGCAGTAATACGTTCAGTTTAGTCTTCGTCAAAAATATGCAGTGTTCTTGAATTAGAAGCGTTTTAGACTATTTATCTCGTATCTATTTATAATTAGTTTACGAGCGGTGTTCCGGGTGAATCTGGATTTACTCTGTGAAATATTATCTCTTTGGCAAACTGAAGCGATTAGTTTTGTCAAATTGGAGCTTGTTGTCGTCGCTCAAAGATGATTTAATCAGTGGTGTTTGTATTCGAACGTCTATTTCAGTTAAAACTTCTTTAAGGCGAAATGAGTTCGCTTTTTCGAGACAAGGACGAACGAACGACGCGCGGGGAAGGCGAGAAAGGGAGGCAAGAGCGGCAGAATGACCGGCCCGCGCGCAATTTCACTGGTTTTTATTTTTAAATTTGTTGTTGCTCTAAAATAATACTGTTTCTCAAAAAACTTAATCCATAATCGTCTAAAGTATTTATTAGGGAACACGTAGAAGAAATGTCATTACAATAATATTAAATATATGGCGAATAAAACTGGTTTTTCCGTCGAGATATACATATATAAAAAGAAAACTTACAAGAAAATTCGCCATTTTTTTTTTCTATCGAGTCATGTTTAGTCAATCGTGTTTCGACTCCCATACTAAATAATGTCTTAAACTTTTGATCCTCATCAAAATTATATTCGAAAAATAGGTGTTTTGTTCCCTTAAAATTGTGGGTTTTGGGACTCATTTCACCTTAATAACATAGATAATTACAAAATATAGAAATAAATTAGAACTAGTATTTACAATTGAAACAATAGAGCTAATATTAAATAAATAACTTTTAAAAATTAAAGACTGACTTTTTTGCTGTCTATAACATTATGTAAGTACCTAATTATGATGGTAACCATAACCTTAAGTAGTAAGTACAATACAAAAATTCTTTATTGTACACCATAATCAAATTAAACATTACAAAAATACATTATATGCGACAGGTACAATGGGCGGCCTTATCGCTTAGAAGCGATCTCTTCCAGGCAACCTTTGGATGAAAAGAATTATATGAATTTAAGAAAAGGCAGGGGGTGTATCATATGTTATCTAAATAAGAATACTAAAAAACAAATAATAAATATTACAAATTCCAAAATAAATAATACACTACTTAAATACATAAATAAATAAATAGTAAGTACCAATATTCATTCTTTTGGCAGGAAAAACTCCTTGACGTGAGCTTTAAAAACAGGCAAGGATATAGTTTTTCTAATGGACTCTGGTAGTGCATTCCACAACCTTATGGCCTGGATGGAGAAAGATTTGTCGTAGAAACTGGTTTTATGAGGTGGCATATTCAATTCATTCTTAATTTCATTTTTAAGTACTCTTCTATAAAAAAATATTTTAATTTCATTTATTCAGTTCCACCGTAGGTACACATGTTACACTTGATGTCGGTCAGTTGTAACATAAAAATAATATAACGATTTTATTATAAAACACACATTAATTTTGATATAGGATACACCATAAGGGATTGTGTTTTAGAAAAAGCAGACAGACATGCCTTCTTTAACACTTTGACTGAGGTTTTTTTTTTGACGACTGCGATCTTTTTTTTACCTAAAAAATTCGTGCTGCCGCTCTACACAGCGGTTGTGTTGCGCCGCACATGCGTTTCGTTCGAAAAATATTACAGCTCTGCTGAGTCACAAAGATCTGTATTTTCTTAGCCGCTGCGCTAGTGTGGATTTTCGCAGATTAGTCACTTGTAGAAAACTCATACCGTGCGTTTTCAGCACTCAAAGTGTAAAAAATTTGATACAACATTAATTATTTCGTTAGGAACCTACACTTCTGGTAAAAAATATGCAGTCTCGTCTCGTCTCTGAATCACCATCACGTGTTTGGTTATCAACTCAACTTTCGAATACTTCCGCCGTTAAATGTTAAAAGTGAGAGAGATCACGAGAAGAACCATGTCAACCATTTTACTACCTTCGACTATCATCATTTATAAGCCTATGTATGTGAGTCCACTGCTGGAAATAGTCCTCCCCCAATGAGCTCCATAGCGCCTCCCTGTCTTTAGCTTGACGCATCCAGCATCGTCGGCGGAGGGCGTCCTACACTACGTTTGCTGAGTCGCGGTCTCAACTCAAGAACACGTTTACCTCAGCGGTAGTCGGTTCTTCGCGATAAATGGCCAGCCCACTGCCACTTCAGCTTACTAATTCTTTGAGATAACATCGGTAACTTTGGTTCTCTGTCGGATGATTCCACGATTCATACATACAAACATAAAAACACAACATAAAAACAAAACATAAAAAAACAAAAAAAAAAATATATAAACAAATGCACCCAAAAAAAATGAGAAGGGGAAAAAACGCCGCCGCCGGGGTAATGAGGCCAAGCCTCGAGGCCCCTCTCTGTGCCCTCACCAGGGCCGGAAAGAAATCTATTGATTGATACATACAATTGGTATATTCCAAATTTCACGTTTATGGGCATGCTAGAAGTACCTAAATATTTATATATTTATACATTGTGTATGAAAGGTCGATTCACACATATCAGTGAAGCCACAGTTCGCTCAGTTCGGTATCAGTGCTACAGTGTTGCGTCAGTGATTCAATTCACTCACACATGTCAGTACTCAGTTCACGGAGCTTCAGTGAAAACGTGTCAATTCTATCAATCGCTCGTCCTCCATTTTGTTTTCGATGCCGCAGCGTCCGTGATCCAACAAAAAATATCGTCGTCAACGAATACGTCCGTGATTGCCGGTGTCGGTATCAGTGCCGACACCGGCAATCACGGACGTATTCGTTGACGACGATATTTTTTGTTCACGGACGTATTCGTGTAATGTAGTATCAGTGACGACACAGTGCTCTCAGTGTCAGCACTGAGAGCACTGTGACGTCACTGATACTGACAAGTGGGGATGCGTTCATAGAGAATGTATGAAAGAATATTTCGCACTGTGTCGGTACTGTGTCGGAACTGTGGCTTCACTGATATGTGTGAATCGACCTTAATTCAGAGAGTTTTCTATGAACTTGACCCTAAATCTTCAGCCGATCAAAAGTAGGTATGTCCGCAGGGCTCTCTCTTACTCACCGAATCTGAATAAAACGTCAATGTTTCTTGGTATCACTGTGTTTACGAGTCAGATGTTTGAGTAACTGCCAAAGATTTTAGGTCATGACCGAGCAGTTAAGCATACGTTATATAGTTGAACGGTCGTTCTGTCTGACTGGATTGTAAGAACTAGCTGCTGCATGCGGTTACGTGCATGCTTTTCCTGTAAACGTGCCATATCACGCAAAAAATAAAATTATAATTTATAACAACCGTGTCAAACGTGATCTTGAGTTGAGACCACGACGAGTCGTGGTCTCCACTCAAGAACACGTTTGCCCCAGCCAGCGGCCGTCGTCCGTTCTTCGCGAGATAGCCGTTTCTGTTACGATCATTGTCCTTAAAATATAAGTGAATTAAATAAAATGCGACGATATTGTTAGAGGTATTTGGATAAAAATCTCTCCCAATTTGGGAAAATTCCAGAAATATTGGAAAACGCGTCGTAACTATTAGGGTCAACTATAAGCGTACTCAGTTGTTTCATAAAACGAAGGAAAATTCCCGATTATTCCATTACTGTTATAGCTAGTTAGGACTTTACCGACCGAGATCGTATAACAGAGAAAAACCTTCGTTATATGCTTTTGGTAACTAAGGCGATCTCTGTGGTGCGGTAGGATTCCCGCTTCGGGACAAATGTGTGTACGATCTGATGATATCTGTGGTGCAGAGTAAAAATACCTTCTTCATATTTTAAAAAACAAAATCGAAGATCCTAGTGACCTCCGTTCAGTAAATTTGGACAAAAATTAAGATAAATAATATTCAAATCGTCGTCTGTCAATAACGGCGTCGTGTCGTGGGTCGTAAAAGCGTTGTATCGCAGGAAATTTCCCTAGTAACCTAACCTAACCTTGCCTGTTCTTGACGTGTCCTTAACGCTTCAGATAGGAAACTGGGTTATTATGTTATAAAATCTAAACAGACCCTTTAGCACAAGAATAATACTTCATGGTTTTTTCATTACTTTGCATTAGACTTGAATTTTCGATGCTGTTATCCGCAATTCCTTTATGAATACCTATGTAGTTACAATCACAGATTTTTTGACGATTTTTGGTGGTACCTTACCTACCTACTACATTGAACTTGAAACCAGATATTTTATGCAAAAACTTTTAAAAATGTAACAAAATAACAAAAAAAATTAACAAGATAACAAGAACGTAAAATGTATAGGTAATAAGTAATAACATCCGCTCAGCTAGCAGTGAATTATCAATCAAACAGTGTTATTTTATCTTCATTTTCACACTTTTATTCAATTACCTTCGGTAAGATGAAAAATTACTTCGTCTCCAACGTTTTCTAACTTAGCAAACTTCTTTTGTTTTATAGTTTGTTAGAAAAAACCTGTAAACAAGTTTAAAATGAGAAACACGAAGCCAGTTTTCCGATAAAAGAAAATTTTTCATGCTTCTTGAGTGTAGAGCAATTTTCTGTTTGAAATTACTTCCTTGATTGAAGTCGAGAGGAACTTTCTGATAGAAATGAATAAATAATGCTCTACACTATCTAGCCCCAAGCTAAGCAGAGCTTGGGGCTAGATAGAAGAAAGCGTGAACCGAAGATTGAAGGACGGGGGTGACCAAAGAATCTACCCCTCAACACGGAGTACCTCCGCGGTTCATTCATGGCTATGTGAACTTGGCACCCGACATTGGAAAATCGTTTTTTTTTAAATTGATTTCCATAGATAAACGATTATCTATGGGAAGCCAAGTTCACATAGCCGTTCATTCATGTATAAAGATTTTCAGTCTAGTCATTTTAGCCTAAAACTGGGTCCACCTTACGGGTACAGTATTTTTAACCGACTTTAAAAAAGGAGGAGATTCTCAATTCGACTATGTTAGGAATTTGAGGTCGGTTTTACTTTTTTTTAAACACGCCAAATTATGTAACATCAGCTTTTTCTGGAGAAAATCATTTTGGCATTATAATTTTTTTTTTTTTTTTTAACATTGTCCACGTTACAGCTAGTTGATTCCAATTGTTAGGTTAAAACCTAATATGACGAGACTATAACGGCACGTTGGAGCTCATAGACGTAAAACGTTTTGTATGAAAACTTGTTCTTCCGAGCTATGTACATTTTACACTGAAAAAAAGGATTAACCGAACTAGTTCTGTAAGTTAAAATTTTTGCTGTCCGGAAACGAACTTTAATTACAGGAAACGAACTTTGATTACATTTAATCAAATAGTTTAGTAATGAATCCAAAACTAGTTAGCTACTGGTAAGTCTTAGTTCGCAAGTCACTATATTTTGGATATATGTAGCCAAAGTTTGGTTACTGTTAAATAAACATTTCTGCTACTGGTAAGTCTTAGTTCGCAAGTCACTATATTTTGGATATATGTAGCCAAAGTTTGGTTACTGTTAAATAAACATTTCTTTCAGTGTAGTCACGTTACGCAACGCTGCGCTCGTCACTATTCTTTCATATTATCTTATGAGACTCATATTCAGTAATCTAGTACCATAACACAAGCTCTGCTTACCATGGGGCTAGATAATGCTGTGTGAGTTGTCCAGCATTATTTATTTATTTATTATTTATTTATATTTTGATGGCATTCAGGTAAATAACCACTATAGCATTAAATAAAGAAGCAAAATTGTCGATATGGTACCTTAGAAAGACCTAGTTACCTACCTAGTATAATTATTAATTGAAATGAAAATACATAATATATATCGACCGATGTGGCGCGGTGGGCGAAGGTCCGCCTCCGACGCAGGAGGTTGCGGGTTCTATTCCCGCCTCGGAACAATTGTGTGTACGATCTACAGATATTTGTTCCGGGTGTTCTGGTCGTTTTCTATGTATAATAAAAAATCTCTGTTAAAAATCTGTGTATCTATGTAATTTATTGTATTATATATATCAGTTATCTAGTACCCATAACACAAGCTCTGCTTACCATGGGGCTAGATAATGCTGCGTGAATTGTCCAGCATTTTTTTTTAATATATTTTGATAGAGCTAAAGGAAAATATAAAAGAAAACTTAAGTATCTAACTATAGTAAACAAATCACAGCACACGACTTAAAAATATATACATACGATAAATAAATAATAATATACATTGATATTAAAATAATAGGTATTTTACCTTTGAGAACCTATTGACTGTTTAATCTACGTAATAGGGCACGCTGCACGGTTATATATCATATTTTTGACGTTTGAATCTACAAAAATTTTACATTTGAATCTCTTAAAAAAAAAACAACAATCTTATACAATGACTCAACGTATAATAATAACGAAGCATCCACGTTTATTAATAACAGCATGATTTGTAACTGTCAAATGTCAGTGTCAACTCCTGCGCATATTAATAATGAATGCAAGTTTAGATGTCTGCCAATGTTTACAATCATTCATCTATAGAATCTATTCTAAGTAGGTATTCTATGGTTTCGGATTCTGCACTTAATTTAAAACCGCCTTCGGATGCGGCCCCGGAAAGAAATAACACTTGGAATAATAAATAGTGCTGGAAATCCACACAATATTATCTAGCCCCAAGTAAAGCAGAGCTCGTGTTATGGGTACTAGATAACTGATTTACATAATACAATATACATTATTGAGAAGAAGGAAAAAAAGATATTCCCACAAAACCCAAGGACCGAGGGGTCGTCACGCCTCGAGTTGACGCCGGGGTAATGAGGCCAAGCCTCGAGGCCCCTCATTAAGGTTTCTGCTCGAGAATTCTGCAGGCGAGAAATTAGTCTTTAGTCGAGACGAGAAAAATAACTCAACGCTTCGAGAACTCTAGAAAATAATTCTATGCGCTAGGTATGTAAGAAAACCACGCAGATAAATAAATACGTGACAAGTCTAGAGTATCACATCATCAGCCTATGTTAGTCCACTGCTGGACATAGCCTGCCCTCATGAGCGTTGTAGCGTCTGTCTTCAGCTTGACGCATCCAGCGTCTACATGCAGTTGTGCTGCAGTCTTTGGTAGGTCATCATCCAATCTCGGAGGGCGTCGTACAATACGTTTACCGAGTCCTGATTTCCCCTCAAGAACAACTCAAATCATCCGACAGAGAACCAAAGTTATCGAAATAGCGCTAAGAATTACCGAGCTGAAGTGGCAGAGGGCCGGCCATATCTCGCGAAGAACCGACAACCGCTGGACCGCAGTTCTAGAGAGGAGTATTGCATCGCTGTCACGCAAAGATATATTTTATCCACGAGAAACGTTACTCGGCCAATCTCCCTATACCCCGCTGTAAGAAAATGTCTATTTAGTTAGGATAGAAGTATCCTAACTAAATAGACATTTTCTTGTCATATAATACACACTCACACATATACACCTTGGTTGCCACCGAGATATTGCCGTACCCTTGCAGGATGCATGTTTGACTTTTTGACTATTTGTACACACGTAAATAAATAATGCTGGACAAATGGACAATCCACACAACATCGTCTAACCCCAAGCTAAGCAGATCTTGTGTGATGACCGATATACATAATACAATACATTACATGGATAAATATATTTTTATTAATTTTAGAACAACCAGAACGCCCGGAACAGATATCTGCAAATCTTGAGTACTGAGGTTAAGCTATGATGATGATGCTTTTTTGTTAATAGCAATTATGTCTGGTTGGACACTTTTCTGCCAGTGGTAAGTAATGGAAAATAATTGTAAATTATGTGAGTTATCAAATTATTATGATTGTTTGATATTTTCACCAGCGCCTAGTTCGTTATCTAGCAGGGTGTACCACGTGCAGGTTAGGTTGGCTTGGGAGACGAGATGTTGGAGTCCCCTCCCCCCCTTCTATACAGTTCTGATGCCAGAACCCTTCCAAATAACCTTGCAAGCCCTCGCTTCTAATAGACACGTCAAAGTCTAACGAAGTGGAAAGAACAAGGCGTGACAATAATGAATATTGAATATGCAATATGCATATATTCAAACTGACATGACTTGGGTGTTGGTTGAACTATTTTTAATCTTTCAACGTGAATATTATATGGGGCTAGCTTTTGTTCGCGGCTTCAATTTTTCTTCTTCCATTATTTTCACGGTTGTCTGGTAGAGATCTTGAGCTATAAGACCGCCAAGTTGTCACATATTTTGTATTTTATTCTGTCTTGTTTGTTTTACTTTTAAGTGTGCAATAAAAAAATTATCTATCTATCAATCTTCTAGTTGCTGCCATGTCAAAAAAAATACATATAACTCGTAGCTACGAGTTATATGTATTTTTTTTGACAAAAAACAAACATTTCAGTGAGATTGTGCACAAACGACGGTCGTGATAACCTTTTTCTGTTTGACATAGGCCTCCCCTAATGAGCGCTATAGCGCCCTATCTTCCGCTTGCCGCATTCAGCATCTGCCTACAGTCTTTCGCAGGTCGTCATCCCACCTGACCTGATCTTACCTACCGAGTCGCGGTCTCCACTCAAGAATACGTTTACTTCAGCGGTTCTTGGTCCTTCTTTCCCTTCTCGGTTACCCGTGAAAATAAACTACTGGTTTAAAAAAGTTCGTTTGCCCTTTCAGTTTATATTTCATCACATGAGTGGGTTTAAGAGTTATTAAAATTTTAATGATGTCTTCTACATTTCAAACCCCAAAATGTACAAGGAGCCATTTGCAATGGTGTAGGTTTTCCCGGGATTTGAACCTACGACCTTTAGAAAGGGGTGGGTGCGTTCCACGCTCTACGCCAACGCAGCTTTTAACGACCTTTGACCGATTATACGATGTCTAATCTTAGGTACTGCGTAAATACTACATAAATCGATAAACTGCAAAGTCTGAAAATACCTTTACATCACTATTCACCATCACTCTGAAAATCTTAAATCTGTAAATGTAAATGACAGTTGAATTATAACGATCCCCTAATAAAACAATTCAAGGCATTGTAAAGTAATTATAACTTCCTTAAAAATGTAATAACTACGTCGCGTAATGAAACGAATCCATTCCAAATGAGCGGAACAAGCCCGTCCGAACAAAAGGGACATCCTGAGCCCTGATCAAGCCATTTTCAACCTTATTACAACGAGCTAACTGAAATACGTTAGGGAACGCTCCTGTTGCCCGATTTTCAGCCAGTGCCGTGCGCGGCGCCACTGTAGACGGTGGTTGGGCGGCGCGTTGTCCTAACAACCCGCGCTTTTTACCCAAAATAAAGAAAAATTGCATTTAAAAACCGAACAACAAAATAGTGACGTGCTAACAACGACGGGTAGATACCATAGTTCTCGATATACGATGATCGTTCGGTTTAAATACCTACAAAAATAGTGTTTTCTACGTGTTTTACGGCGTGGTGGTCCGGTCCTGAAAATTACCGTTTCGGCTGTAATTTCGCGCACGCCGTAGGTCTGTGGGTTGTTTTTTCAGGAATGCTACTGTAATTATGTTTCAGAAGATTTGGTTTTGTGGCATTCGCTTACGTAAACAATTTTCAGGAATTTCCAAACAAAATACCTGTAAACGGTATACAATCAGATGTCGATATGCGCATGAGATAGCCCATAAATGAAACATGGTCTGGTATTTAAAAATAGAAATAATGTAGGTATTGATTTGTATCGTAAACAGACGGTAGCTCATTAACCTATAGAATCGAGAGTTATAATTAATTAGTCGCTGGTCATGACCGAAATAGATAAAATCTATGTTTATCACGCACATTCATCATGACTGTAATATCGTTATGGAAATTTGTCATGTTGTATTGTTAACCTAAGCATACTCAAGCAAAGTTGCACAAAAATCTTTAACTAATTATTATCTTGATATGTTCTCCTTGTTAGAACGATTAAATAGGATAAAGATAAAGATCATCATATTGATATTTGCATAAACATATTGTGATATTGAGATACAAACAGGTAGGTATCAAATATGTTTTACCGATTACGGTGTACAAATTGAGAGAGATGGCATGCAAAGTCTCTGTTATTATAATTATTATTATTTAACTTATAGAAAATCAATAGAAATAATGTCATAAAATATTTAAAAAAAACCGTAATTACAATAAACAAGTACATGCAATAGTTCTATAATAAAATATATATTTTTTTTAATAAAAAGTTAGTATTTATCATTTAAAAAGTCGTCAATTTTATAATATAATAGGTAAATAATAGGTTAATAGGTTGGTATGTAGTTTAAATGATCAAACATTTCATATAGCTAAGCGAAAACTCTAAAAATTCTGGGTTTTCCTACTCACTCCAGTCAAAACAACATTCGTTACTGGTGTTGATATAATCCATATGATTATTTATGGTTGTTTTGATACCTTCTTTAAATTCATGGATTAATCCAGATCATCCATTTTTTTGGTTTGTTGATAGTGAGTATAACTTTAAATATTTTATTCCTTTCGTGATTTGTTAAATTCATTGGCGAGTTTATTGAAAATAATGGGAGATTCAAAAGAGTATAGAGTAGTAAAGAGTCGGAATATTAAACATGATTTGATTTTTGAGTTTTCCTATAATTCACAGTTTCATGCGCCATGATCACGGAAAAACATAAAAATATAGGAAAACTCAAAAATCAAAAAATGGTAAATATGTATGACTTTTGTGTTAATAACCACGATAATTTCAAAAGATTAGATTGCCTAGTTTTTGATTCCATTATTTTAAAATCGAATGTTTTTGTACTAATTGCTAAAATAGTAAATTGGTTGACTCATATATGTATTACATCCATATTAGTATTAAGTGTATCGTGTTTAAACAAACATAGGTGCACAGAGCACGTAGATAGTCTCCGTTGAGAGGGCCGAATTGGCCGAAATTCGGCTCTGAGACTGATGTCCTCCCATAATGATGATTTATTTATCATCCATTATTAACATAATAAACTCGTAAGTAATTATGTGTGACCGTCAGCCAGTCTGTTACCTTTTCACGCCTTAACGCCTGAATGGATCCTATGAAATATGGCAAGAGTAAAAATATATTATGTTACCCAAGGGCGTAGGCTACTATCCCGAAAAACCCATGCAAAGCCACGGGCGGCAGCTACTACATTATGCTTTCAATTAACATCATCATCATCAACAACCTATAATAGTCCACTGCTGGACATAGGCATCCCCTAATGAGCGCCATAGTGCCCTATCTTCAGCTTGCGCTTCCAGCATCTGCCTGTAGTACTTCGCAGGTCGTCATCCCACCTGGGTGGCGTCTTACACTACGTTTGCCGAGTAGCGGTCTCCACTCAAGAACACAAACACACACACAACTTACATACCATACCTTAATCGGGGATAAATTCTGTTCAATATATTTTTGTTATTAATTTGTGTCTCAGACAAGACTAAACAAATCGAAACCTTGTTAAAAACACACATCCATTTGTTACCCATCATCCAAGAGATTAATGTGTTGCGGTTCTAATAATACGTCTTCAATAACACGATAGCAGTATGTACCTACAGATAACGCGAGTGCAAATCAATACAAAAATTCTTAGTAAAACTTTTGAAATTATCATGGTTATCAACACTGAAGACATTTAAAACGGGATATTTACCATGATTTGATTTTTGAGTTATCCAATATTTCGGCACAGTTTCATGCGCCATGATCACGGAATAACAGTCAGTTATTATCACGGAATAACAGTCAGTTATGTTATTACTTTAGTACAAAAAATATTTATTGTACACCATAATCAAATCATTACAAAAATATATGCGACAAGTCGTTTCTAAGTTTTATTTTATTTATCGTTTCTAAGCGATAAGGACGCCCATTGTGGGCGTCCTTATCGCTTAGAAACGATCTCTTCCTGACGACCTTTATTAATCATTTAGAAAATTAAGAGCTCGGGGATTTCCAATGCATTAAAATCTTTGCTGTGCGTACCTATTAGTTGAAAGTAGGTTTGGAGGTATTGACCATTTCAACAAAAAAGTAATTCATAACATAAAATCATTCAAAAATTAAATCATGGTAAATATCCCTATTGACCATGATTTGATTTTCGAATGATTTTATGGCGCATGAAACTGTTCCGAAATATTCGAAAACTAAAAAATCTAATCATGGTAAATATCCCGTTATAAATTTGTGTTAATAACCATGATAATTTCAAAAGTTTTACTAAGAATTTTTGTAACAATTTTGTAAAAAAAACAATTTAGGAACAATTGTGTGCACGATCTGCAGATAGTTGTTCCGGGTGTTCTGGTCGTTTTCTATGTATAATAAAAAATATCTATCTATGTAATGTATTGTATTATGTATATCAGTTATCTAGTACCCATAACACAAGCTCTGCTTACCATGGGGCTAGATAATGCTGTGTGAATTGTCCAGCATTATTTATAATAAAAAAAAATATATATAAATATTGTAATACATAAGAATTTTGAACGGCTAATATTGCTATCGCGCACGCATGTGGTGCGGCGCAAGGGTTAAACAGGGACAGCGATATTCGGAGCGATTTTTGCAAGCGAGGGTCTCCGGACCCTTAAATAAACGTTTTCTCGTTCTTCTAAAGTCTAATTTGATAACAATTGATATTTTACAAGACGAAAATTTACTATTCTTATTCTCAGCTGTCTGTAGTAGTAATAGAGATAACTTATATTTAGAAAGCCACGCCCTTGGCTCTTTATTGTGCTGTTCAACTATAAAACGTATTGTTACATTATGTCAGAAATAGTGACGAGTAATTCTGCAGGAATTCGAGAGCTTTTAACTCGTAAATGCTTAACACTTTGACTGGCAATTTTTTTTCGACGACTGCGATCTTTTTTTTAACCTAAAAGATTCGTGCTGCCGCTCTACACAGCGGCTATGTTGCGCCGCACATGCGTTTCGTTCGAAAAATATTACGGCTGTGCTGAGTCACAAAGATCTGTATTTTCTCAGCCGCTGCGCTAGTGTGGATTTACGCATATTAGTCACTTGTAGAAAACACATACCGTGTGATTTCAGCACTCAAAGTGTTAATACATTTATGACTTGACATTGCGATACATTGTTATACATACATATATCTCGATTTTTATAACAATGTATCATTTAAATTCATAATTTCAATTTCAAAGTACTGTGGAAGAAGGAAAATAAAGTGCTGACCTTTTATAATCAAATAGAATCAGCCATGTGTAGGATTTAACGGACCCCCTTTTAAGCCCCTCTGGCAGAGCTATAGAACTTGAAATCATAAATATAATATAGATATTTCAGGCTCCCTATTGTTATCTTTAAATTAAATAAATTTATGCTCCATTTTTTTAATTTTTTCACTTAGAACCCTAATTTAACCCTGAGTTGCTACTCGAAAACCGGAAAGTAACACAGTGGACTTTCCGATCCGAGTAGTAACTCAGCGGAAGTATTCTAAGTCGGGACACTGGCATGATATTTCAATTTCAATGATACATTGTTATAAAAATCGAGATATATGTATGTATAACAATGTATCACAGTTCCTATTAAATATTATTCTGTATTAAACGCCACCGTATATACTTGTTCTAGCACTTCATGTCCATCCAAAGGTTGCCTAGCAGAGATCGCTCTTAGCGATAAGGCCGCCCATTGTACATCATATTTCGTATTTGTTTTTTTTTCTATTCCTGTCTTGTGTATTTTTTATGTATTTGGTGTGCAATAAAGAGTATTATATTGAATTGTATTGTATTGCATTATTTCATATTTCTCATCACACATACATAATAAATAAATAATAAATAATGCTGGACAATTCACACATCATTATCTAGCCCCATGGTAAGCAGAGCTTGTGTTATGGGTACTAGATAACTGATACACATAATACAATACATTACATAGATAGATATTTTTTATTATACATAGAAAACGACCAGAACACATATGAACACATACATAGTTAGGTTATATTACAATACAATGCAATACAAAAATTCTTTATTGTATACCATAATCAAATCATTACAAAAATACATTATATGCGACAAATAAAGTGGACGGCCTTATCGCTGAGAAGCGATCTCTTCCAGGCAACCTTTGGATGGAAATAATTATATGAATTTAAGAAAAGGCAGGGGGTGTACCACAGGTAATCTAAATTCATATTTATGCTTGTTATGTTCATACATAACAAGAATACTACAAAATACAAAACTTAAATACATAAATAAATAAATAGTAGTATATTATTAATTACAACGCTAAGAGGCGACGTGGAAAACCCAGGATGAGATGGCGCGACGAGCTCGAGGTATATCTTCCATCATGGCCTGTTGCAGCGTTGGATCGCGAGGAGTGGAAGGAGAAAAGGGAGGCCTTTGCCCAGCAGTGGGACAGTAATGGCTTAAAATAAATAAATATTATTAATTACGTACATGAAAAACCCTAAAAACTTAACTAATAGGGTTTGATTTTGACTCCAAACTACAGGAACAAACCTAGAGAGTACGAAAAAAAAAATCATCGATATCGATTTTTAGCTTGACCTCGCTCTATTTCTAGGTCTAGGGTGCTCTAGGTTCGAAATCCGAACATGAGAAAAACTATTCGATAGAAGTCTACCCTGATAGTTTCTGGGTAAAATCTTCCTAGGTTGTATTGACCCTTGCAATAACGAACCAGTCGAAAATGGGACTCTTCTCGGGACCATGTCAAAAATACGGCGGTAAAATTTTAACATTAAATAACACAGCACACAGTCTGAATAAAGAATTATCTATAACTAGCTGCGTCCCGCGGTTTCACCCGCGTGTTGATACATATTTTGGATAATATACAATATATCTTTATGAATTGTAGCCTATGTGTTATTCTGATGTATAAGCTATATTATTGTAAAGTTTCATTAAAATCCATTCAGTAGTTTTTACGTGAAAGAGTAACAAACATCCATCCATACTTACAAACTTTCGCGTTTATAATATTAGTAGGATTATAAGAACTAATATTATAACGGGTATTTTTCGAATTTATTAGTACTTATAATTATATGTTCAGATCGTGTAAGCTTAAAAATAATTAAAAAATTATCTATCTATAATTATGTATTGTGAATAAACTTACGTAAAATAGAACTGAGTTCTATCTAAGTTAAGTAAGAGTTCTGTTATAAATAAATAAATAATGCTGGACAATCCACACAGCATTATCTAGTCCCATGGTAAGCAAAGTTTGTGTTATGGGTACTAGATAACTGATATACATAATACAATACATTACATAGATAGGTATTTTTTTATTATACATAGAAAACGACCAGAACACCCGGAACAAATATCTGCAGATCGTACACACAATTGTTCCGAGGCGGGAATCGAATCCGCAACCTCCTGCGTCGCATCGCAGGCGGACCTTCGCCCACCGCGCCACATCGGTCGTCTAAGAGTTCTATTATACGTATGTGAGTTCTACCGCCTCCTCTGTAATCTATGCAGTGATGGCTCCATTAAAATTTATGGGCCTAGCCTCCCGTGGGGCTTACTCAAGTACTCTTACTTTCAAGCCTTGAATATTTATTAGGTTAAGTACATATTCAATTGATTCATATTTACTTCCCGGTTGTCTTTGGTAGATTCATCATCATCATGAGGCTATGATAGTCCACTGGACATAGGCCTTCCCTAATGAGCACCTTAGCGCCCTATCTTCAGCTTCACGCATCCAGCATCTACCTGCAGACTTTCGCAGGTCGTCATCCCACCTGGTCGGAGGGCGTCCTATACTACGTTTATCAAGTCGTGGTCCCCACTCAAGAACACGTTTGCCCCAGCAGCCGTCGGTAGATTAATTGAAACTTTTTAAAGTTTCGCGATTTGTTAACATTTTAGATCTTCAATTAAATGTTTTAAATGATAAAAAATATTAGATATTATTTATCGGATATTTATCGCGTACTATGTGGTTATTTTTGCCTATTTTTGACCGTTGCTATGTTCTTTATCACCCGTGGCAATGGTGTTTTTAGTTACCTCTATAATGAGCGCCCATATTCGCTAAACAATCATCTAGTCAATCTTGTAAACGCCTGGCTTTTGTAGAGGTATGACATCTTTCGGTGTTCGTAGTAGCTGAACTTTTTTGAACGGGGTGATAAACAACTAGGTCGTTAAAAAAGTACGCAATTAATACCCGATAAATAATGTCAAATAACATAGCAAGTATTGACGGAAATCGAACATTTTAGGCATACATTTCATGTATCCTACGACAAAAAATCACAATCTAGAAACAAATTTTCGCCCTTTTCCCTGATATTTTGAAAAGTCGTAGAAACCGTTATCAAACCACAATTCAATATCTGTCAATTCAGTCTATTTACAGCGACTAATTGCGATCTAGAGCGATAGCTATATTTGAACCGGAAGCAGATCATTTCCCGTTCCTATTTACTAAACAGTTGGTTTTACCTTATGTTGGATGGAGCGGTAAAAGGTAAAGCTAAAGAGCTCCTTTACCTTTTACCGGGTGATTAAACAAAAGTGTTTGATCACCTTAGACTCTAATAGAGTCAATACTCTATAATAGACCGGCGACTCTATAATAAATAAATAAATAAATAAATAATGCTGGACAATTCACACAGCATTATCTAGCCCCATGGTAAGCAGAGCTTGTGTTATGGGTACTAGATAACTGATATACATAATACAATATATTACATAGATAGATATTTTTTATTATACATAGAAAACGACCAGAACACCCGGAACAAATATCTGCAGATCGTACACACAATTGTTCCGAGGCGGAAATCGAACCCGCAACCTCCTGCGTCGCAGGCGGACCTTCGCCCACCGCGCCACATCGGTCGTCAATAGCCGGTTAAGACTATGCTCTTGTGTCAAGTGGCTCCAAAGTATACTGATATAGGGATTTAAAAGGCACGAAAAAAAAATAGGTTCAATATAAAAAAATAAAAAACTCAACTGGCCCTTCTAACTTCGTCGGTGGTAAAAAAACTCGATCTTCCCACTGATTGATCGAGCGGGCGAAGTGTGCCTTTATACCACGGTAAACGTATTGTAGCACGCCCTGCGACTAGGTGGGATGACGACCTGCGAAAGACTGTAGGGAGATGTTGCATGCGTCAAGCTGAAGACAGGGCGCTGTGGCGCTTATTGGGGACGCCTATGTCCAGCAGAGGACTAACATAGACTGATGATGACTATGATGATGATGATAACAAAACCCATCTTGAAATAAACAAAACAAATATTATACAATTTCCGTTTTCGGTGAAGGCCGTTACCCGACACCTCCATAAGGCTCGGTTACACGAGTATTCTATATTATATTGTCATTGTCGCACTTGGGAACCGGCTTTATTGCGACTCCTGTCGTAGCTAACTTAAAGCAGCTAGGTTATTTTTCCCACAGAATAATTCATCCAGCCTTTCTTATATTCACATAATTCTGTCCATCCAAAGGTTGCCTGGATGAAATCGCTTCTAAGCGATAAGGCCGTCCGTTGTTCCTGTGTCTTGTGTAATGTATTTTCGTATTTTAATCCTTCTCTAAATGGCTTCTTTGCTATTGGCAAATTTTGTATTTATGTACTTCCATGACTTTGTTTCCTTTCGGTTCTCGAATTTAGCTAATTCTCATATAGAAAGAAAATTGGTCATATCTTTGACTGTAGAATGCGTTTAAAAAAACATGCTGGACAATTCACACAGCATTATCTAGCCCATGGTAAGCAAAGCTTGTGTTATGGGTGCTAGATAACTGATATACATAATACAATACCTTAAATAGATAGATATTTGTTTTTATTATACATAGAAAACGACCAGAACACCCGGAACAAATATCTGTAGATCGTACACACAATTGTTCCGAGGCGGGAATCGAACCCGCAACCTCCTGCGTCGCAGGCGGACCTTCGCCCACCCCACATCGATCGTCAATAGTCGTAGGTCGCGTGTGTAGTGTAGTGTGCCCCCACATTCCTATAAGTTTGTGATGTTTGTGAGTTACTAGTAACTCTATCGCGCTCATTAGGGGAGGCCTATGCCCAGTCCAGTAGTGGTCTAACATAGGCTGATGATGATGGTTATATTCTTTAGGAGTGATCTAGCTGTTCTAATACCCCTTGCAGATAGAAGGACGGTATAGCTACGAGTATTGATTTGTAGTAAGCTAGCAAATTGACGGACTTCGTCGTATTTATTGAACACTTTGATATACAGGGTACTCTACTACTACAGAGGTTGTAGATCAAAACTTTTTGAAAAGTCGCGTTTTTACTAAGGACGCATTGACACAGCGTCCGTTTTATTCGTGATGGCGTCTATCGTGATGACAGTATATTTCAGATCCAGTAAACCATTGTTCCCAACCATTGATCCCAGCGAAGGATCCGTTAACAACGGTCCTGTAGAAAAAGATCCGCTGTATGTGTAAATGCGCCCGACTAAGCTTAATTGTTGACGTTTTCATCGTTCATTAATGATCAAAGCCATTGGTGTCAATTCAGATATCGGCAAAATTTGACAACGCTAAAAATCGCGGTCCTTTTCATATAAATCGAAATGAAAAGGATGGCATCATATTAAGTGGCGTCAAATTAATTTTGTTTTTGAGATATTCTGAATTGACACCATTATTAAACTAAAATTAATTTGACAACATTTTTAAATTATTATTTTTAAGTTTTTTTTTATACCTAAATTTAATTACTAAAAATAACGGACCACCATAATGTAAATGCACGTAAAACCTTCGATATAAAAAGTTTTAAATCAAAATCACACTAAGGTGCAAACATTACAGTGAAAATATGAAATCAAACAATTAACAAAACAGAAAAAGTGATAGCCCACATTCCGACACCAAAATCAAAATCAAACACAAACAGTCACGATTGGCGGTTTGATGTCAAAAATAACAAAGAAGACCCAAGAAACCAAAATAACTTCAAGAGAATCCAAAGTTGCGGCGAAAGATGAAGCTTCGGTGATGTTGCGCAGAGATTGCCTCAGATTGAGGCTAAGTGACCCAAGTCCCTCGACGTCCTTCCACGCCTCGGACTCTGAGGATGAGGCCTCGGAGCGAGGCAGTAGGGGGTCCAGGAGTGGGGAGGACCTGCTTGATAAACTACCGGCAGCAGTCTTGAATGCGATGGCACAGGTAAATATATATATAAGATTGCGTAGCGTTATACTTCTCTTAGACAGTCAAACAGTCACGATTGGCGGTTTAATGTCAAAAATAACAAAGAAGACCCAAGCAACCAAAATAACGTCAAAGTTGCGGCGAAAGATGAATGCGCTGATGATGGCACAGGTAAATGTAAATATAAGATTATAATAATAATAATAATAATGCTGGACAATTCACACAGCATTATCTAGCCCCATGGTAAGCAGAACTTGTGTTATGGGTACTAGATAACTGATATACATAATACAATACATTACATAGATAGATATTTTTTATTATACATAGAAAACGACCAAAACACCCGGAACAATTATCTGCAGATCGTACACACAATTGTTCCGAGGCGGGAATAGAACCCGCGACCTCGTGCGTCGCAGGCGGACCTTCGCCCACTGCGGCACATCGGTCGTCAAATTGATTAGATTGCGTAGCGTTATACTTCTCTAAGTTTATATTTTATATTGTCTATATATATCTATATAAGTCTTGTAAAGTAACAAACTAAATGTAACAAATAACTTTATTCATACAAAACGACATAACACTATATTTATATATTTATCTATCTATCTATATTCTTATTCTAAATAACTGTAGAGCTGAAATCGACGCTGAGACGTTCGTAGTTGAGTGTTCCAGACTACACATTTTCCAAATTAAATTTTGTTCGCCTTATGTGAACGTTAACGAATAATTTAGTGGCGGTATTTTTTTTAGTTATTTTCAAAGTAATCTCCAAGTTAGCAAGAAAAAACAGAACTAGAAATAACATTGTTTGTAAAGCCTTTTTTTATAAGTTTTTTTGTGAAAATACTAAGATCACAGAACTGAGTTTTTCGGGATATACTCGTAGTTATGTGCTGTTACAGAAAGATTTACCGTGTACAGAAATGCTGGATTTTTCCTAGTATTCAATTATTTCAATGAACTACTTGTTATTATAAATCTACGGTGTTACTCAATCAATAGTAAAGTAAAGTAAAGTAAAAGTAAAAAGATTTTTATTTTGTCAGAACAGAACAGAGACTCTTATAGACTAAACTTAGATTAACAGACGACAGAGACTGACAAAACTCGGTCTCCACTCAGCATGTGCTATGGTAGAGCAAATCGTACCATAGCGCTGGTCTTCCGTGGAGACCGTGGTGCGCAAGGTGGCCTAATATAGTGAGGAACCAAACAAATACGCTGTCACTCAAACGCCCAGCAATTCCCGAAGGTACTAACTGTAGGTAACAGTAGTTAGGTCCTTGTAGAAATTCAATAGTTGCGAGGAAGGCACTAGCGAAATCAATATCACTGGCTGTGTACTATTTGTTTTGTACCGTAATTTGATCGGGCCGGGGATTCCCCCAGGTATACTAAGGGTAGTATACAAACGTCCCAGGTAGCCATTGATAAATTTGATTATATCTGTTTGTAGATGAAAGTAGATTCTTTAGAATGTAGATATAGAAAAGAAAGACATTTATAACAACACTAGCTGCACCCCGCGGTTTCACCCGCGTGGTGATAGATATTCTGGAACATAAATGTATCTTTTAAAGGGCAATGTATACGCTTCTACAACAAAACTCCAAGTGAGTTGCAAAAATTATCTATAAATAAATTAAAAAAAATTGTGAAACATATTCTTTGTAAAAAAGCTTATTACAAAATATCAGATTACTTAGTTAGAAGATAAAAAAGCTTGGAAAGAGTTTTGCTCCAACTCAAAATCTACCAACTTACAAATAAGCAAATCAAATGTACTAGACACATAAGTTATGAACATACTAGTGGTTTCTTCTCACTTCTTCCACTGGTGAACAAAAAATTTAAGTGAACTATAAAATAATTTAATAGTATAAAATATGACCAAGTGCTTATTTGTAATCTTAAAGAAATAAAAACTTTTCATTTTCATTTTCAATATAAAATATATCTTTATGAATTGTAGCCATGTGTTATTCTAATATGTAAGCTAATATTGTTGTGAAGTTTTTAGAAAATCCATGCAGTAGTTTTTGCGTGAAAGAGCAACAAAGATACTTAGGTACAAACGTCCTCACAAACTTACGCTTTTATAATATTATTCATATTCATTCATATTCATATTTATTTTATTGCATCATTGTGTACATTTATAGGTCTTAGTATCTAGGTAATGTATAAGAAACACAATGGTACCCAAGCAGGGTGCAGCAATATGTACTGTGAATGGAAGTGAGCTGGGTTTCTAAAAAGCTTAGTTTAATAGATAAGAGAGAAAGAGAGAGCGGAAAATTTAAAATCAATCACATAGTTTTATTTGAGTCACTAATATAAGTATTATTATGTCTCTCATTTACCATGATCTCGGGCCATAAAGTGACCCGGCCCTTTGGAAGGCTTGCGTGGGGCCGAAGCCAACAGCACAGAGGCCCTTTGAGAAGTTAATCTAAAGGCGATGGCTACACATAGCGGGTATCATCCTCGGGTGCACAATATGATACACCCAAAGATGGTTAAGTATTATTATTATATTTTTTTTTTTATATGTATTTTAATAATTGTCATTTGTCATTAAAAAATTCATTTAAGTCATAATAGCATTTATTTATAAGATATTGTTTCAATTTTATTAGTAGGATAAATAAAAAATAACACTTATAGAATAGGTACATATACATATAGAGTTGTTATAAAAATGCTCTAAGGCTTGCGAATCGAATTCGCCTGAATTCCCGCGGCGCCGCGGGCATCCGCGCGACTCGTTCGAGTTTCTCATGCGATAATAAGTTTTATTGTAATGAAAATAAAGTTAAAATTCATATGAAACTGGAACTGCGCTCCGCCTCGCTGCGCTTCGACGCTCTTTTGGTGTGAGTTGAGCCTAACTCAGCATAATGCTGACTGATATGGGGTTTTCAGTTGCGTAAAACTAGCATTTATAAATTGAAACAATTCATCGCGTGAGATAGGTTTTCACGAAAGAAGACAATAAATAAATAATGCTGGACAATCCACACAGCATCATATAGCCCCAAGCTAAGCAGTTTTATGGGTACTAGAAGATTGATATTTTATTTATTTTATTTTGCTTTATTCGGAAGACAAACAGTTATACACACTTAACAGAATACTTAAATAAAAACTTATAACCATATATGTGTCCTCGCATATAGTAGCTAAGGGATTGCTTGCTTGCAGAGGATAAATGAAAATGAAGAAATAGCTTAATCTTATAAATTACACATTGAATTAAAAAAAAAATAGAAATAACAATAGACAATAAAAATATTATGATATATGAATATGCAAGTATGAAGTACCTACTAACAATTACCAAAATTATACTATATATTATACAATACAGAAACTAATATATAGTAAAAAACAAAATAGCAGAATTTACAAAGAAAAATGATACAGAATCCTACAGAATGATATACAGAAGTGGTGATGATCTTGGGGACGCTTCCGATTTGTATTGGTATGGATTAGTTGAGCTATCTCCAGATTGTTTGCAACAGTTTGCACTCAACCTTTTTAATTCTCAATACTAGTTCTAGATAAAACATGTACACTATAATATTATAAATGCGAAAGTTTAGAAGGATGGATGGATGTTAGTGACTTCTTCACGCCAAAACTACTGAACGGATCAGGATGAAATTTTGCACAAATGTAGTTCTAGGCCTGGAATAAAACATACACATTTTATCCCATAAATCAGTTGTAGATTGAAATATCTTTTAAACTTTTCTATAGAAAGGCGAGCGAAGCCACGCAGAAGCTAGTTTGTTTATATTATCACATCACTACATAGTATGTCTCGTCCCGCTGTCTGTCTGTTCCTATGTATGCGATCTTTAAAACTACGTAACAGATTTTGATGCGGTTTTTTTAATAGATAGAGTGATTCAAAAGGAAGGCTTATAAACTATTTGACACATAGATTTACAAACGCGGGCGAAGCCGCGGGGCGCTGCTAGTTTGGTAATAAAGAGATACTCATCACTTCTTATAAGACAACGTAATGGATCATCAACATCAACCTATCTTAGTCCACTGCTGGACATAGGCCTCCCCCAATGAGCGCCACAGCGCCCTGTCTTCACTTGACGCATCCAGGATCTACCTGCAGTCTTTCGCAGGTCGTCATCCCACCTGGCCGGAGGGCGACCTACATTACGTTTACCGAGTCGTGGTCTCCACTTAAGAAAACGTTGGCCCCAGCGGCCGTCGTCGGTTCATTGTAACGTAATAGATAAAAAAAACATATTTCAAATGCATGCTGATATGCTGAAGACTCAAGACGCTATAAAAGAATGATCTTGTTTTAAAGCGTAAAATGGATGATATATCGCGGAGTGTGCGGTTTTCCCTAAATAAGGGGGGGTTGATTTACGAGCTCTCGCCGATACTGTGAGTAACAGAATTATCGGAGTTACCTTGAGCAAACTGTAGCTTTATCACAAAGAATCCAAGTAATTCTTATTATAAATAAATAAATAATGCTGGACAATTCACTATGTGGCGCGGTGGGCGAAGGTCCGCCTGCGACGCAGGAGGTTGTGGGTTCGATTCCCGCCTCGAAACAATTGTGTGTACGATCTGCAGATATTTGTTTCGGGTGTTCTGTTCGTTTACTATGTATAATAAAAAATATATATCTATGTAATATATTGTATTATGTATATCAGTTATCTAGTACCCATAACACAAGCTCTGCTTACCATGGGGCTAGATAATGCTGTGTGAATTGTCCAGCATTATTATATATTATTATTATATATTATAAGTGTAAATTAAGTCCGGTAACGCTGTCATGGCCATTTGCGGTCAAAATAATTTTAGTCTAAAAACTATAGTTTAGCTCTTGGAAAATCAAAATTCCATGTAACTTGAAGACGCAAAAACTGCATTTAACACATATGTAGCAGACCCCAAAATAAGATAAAAAATAAATAAAGATAGTCTAAATATTATCAAATTGTCTAGTTGCGCAATGCCTAATGCTATTTTTGACGACCGAGGTGGCGCGGTGAGCGAAGGTCCGCCTGCGACGCAGGAGGTTGCGGGTTCGATTCCCGCCTCGGAACAAATGTGTGTACGATCTGCAGATATTTGTTTCGGGTGTTCTGGTCGTTTTCTTTGTATAATAAAAAATATCTATCTATGTGATATATAGTATTATGTATATCAGTTATCTAGTACCCATAACACAAGCTCTGCTTACCATGGGGCTTGATAATGCTGTGTGAATTGTCCAGCATTATTTATATATTTAATATTTATATTTATTTATATTTTGTAGCTTTCGAAAGCGAATAAACTGTATCCTCTATAAAAAGATCCTGCGACGGATACCAAAAAGGAAACCTACTCATCCTTCGCCACCCAAGTATGATCAATTGATCACTTTCCAGGTTGCTTGCAGTTCATAGTTAGTTTTCACTGCCTATGCTATTTCCACTCTATAAAGTTCGCGGGATTACATTATTATTCTTTCTTGAGATATTTCCGCGTAATTTCATGTTTGATTCCTCGGAACTGTTTTTATAAAGGGTATAAGATCACCTCTATGGGCGTGTGTAAGATATGCAGCACTGGTGTCACATCTACATGTATACATATTATGTCCATATGATCATATCTATATGAGCGTTCCCTTAAACGGCGATAACTATTAAATATTTTCTCATTGTTATCACTGATCTTAATCCATAATGTAAATACTAGAAATAAGAATAAACTCGCTGTGCCCACAACTAAGCTACACAAGATAAGTGTATCTTTTAAAGGGCAATGTATACGCTTCTACAACAAAACTCCAAGTGAGTTGCAAAAATTATCAATAAATAAATTTAAAAAAATTGTTAAACATATTCTTTGTAAAAAAGCTTATTACAAAATATCAGATTACTTAGAAGATAAAAAAGCTTGGAACGAGTTTTGCTCCAACTCAAAATCTACCAACTTACAGATAAGCAAATCAAATGTACTAGACACATAAGTTATAAACATACTAGTGGTTTCTTCACACTTCTTCCACTGGTGGACAAAAAATTGAAGTGAACTATAAAATATGACCTGTCTAAGTGCTTATTTGTAAGCTTAAAGAAATAAAAAACTTTCATTTTCATTTTCAATGAAAACCTTAACTAGGTATAAATTACTTTTTTATGTACCTACTACAATACCTACTATTCTTATTCGGGACGCACTAAGGCAGTGAATGCCTTAACCGAACATTGAGATGTTCCTCTCCATAAAGCAAGAATGTTTTTCGCAACTACTGGGACATAAAAAATACATACCTACCTCGCCATGCCAATCAGAGGCTCAGACAAAAGAGACCCTGTCTATGTCCTGTCCTATTCAGTCTTGAATAGCTACACGTACTCGTACAACCCTCGTGTTTCCATTGAGCCTCATTGTTTGATAGACAAGTTCAGAGTTATGACAGGGTTATTGTTAGACGGTTAATTTTGCTAATATCGCACATACTTGTAGGAGGGTTATTTTTCATAGGTTGCTTGGCATGGTGTGCGGTTAATATCGTACACAGGAAGGTTATTTTTATTGGATAGCCTGTTTCGTCTCACTGCTGGGCAAAGGCCTCCCCCAAATCTTTCCACTCAGTGCGATCACGTGCGATCTCCCACCAATCTCCGAGGAAGGCGTTAAGGTCGTCTCGCCAGCGCTTTCTTGGCCGACCTCGCCCGCGGCTTCCTTCCGGATTTTCTTTTAATGAATTTTTTTGAGTGCGTTTACGGCTAAGCGATTTTGTATTCGTTTGTTTGAAATACAGCATTATATTATCCTACCGGGCTGCAAATACCATCGAGGATATAGCCCGTCAAAGTGCGTACGAAGCAGCAGGCAGAAGGATAAAAGACCTTCTCAATCCAGGCCATAAGGTTGTGGAATGCACTACCAGAGTCCATCAGAAATGCAGTGTCCTTACCAGTTTTTAAAGCTCGCGATAAGGAATTCTACCTGTCACAATCGTGAATATTGGAACTTATTATTTATTTATAAACTAAGTATTACTAAGTAGTATATTATATATATTTTATAGATATATATATATATATATATATTTAACATTTTTTTATCTTTAAATATCCATGTTATGTTCATATTTATACTAGCTCTACCCTTGGTACACCCCCTGCCTTTCTTTAATTCACACAATTCTTTCCATCCAAAGGTTGCCTGGAAGAGATCGCTTCTAAGCGATAAGGCCGCCCATTGTATTGTATTGTATTGTATTGTATAAAAGCAACCATCCAAGCTTCCATCTTGCAGTGCGGACATATCCCTTTCTAAATGACACACGCGTATTTTAATGAGGTAGTACGTATGGACGTATTAAAAGGTTGTGCATATAATATGTGACGTTTAGGATATGGGTGCGGGGACTTGTGCGTAAGTGACATTAGAATTGCAGTTGACAGTTGCTCTCGAATGTATAGGTGAAGGCTCTTGGATTGGCACAGCCTGGGGCCAAATTCTGTCACCCAATCGTTTTGCTAATTCTTTCCATCCAAACGTTGTTGCCTAGAAGAGATTCTAAGCGATAACGCCCGTTGTACTTGTTGCATGAAATGTGTTTTGTGTAATGATCTGTATATGGTTTATACAAGTATTTATGTATTTGTATGTTTTTTATTGTATATAATTTATATTTACATTAGTCTACATTACGCCACACAGTGTTCCATATGACCAAAAAAATTTCCCTATGCTGTTTTCAGCATTAATCGATCAACGAATGCATTTTAAATGCAAGAGTAGAACACCCAGGTGTCTATTGCCAATACTTTTTTTTATAAAAAATCATGAACTTTAGGTGACCTTGACGATGAAAATTTTTAAAAAAATTCTGTAATCGTCAATGTCCAAGATATTTTTATAAGATAAATATAATCTGATAATAGATCCTTAGGAGCATTTTTTCCAATTTTTATTTTTTTTAAATAACCTCTGGATACTGAGTAATTATTATTTTTTCAGATTTTATGTTTTATTTTTTTTCTACCTAAAAACTCAAAAGTGCGGCTTGTGACTAGCACAGAAAGATTGCTCTTAAAAGGCCTATCAGTGGTAAAAATACCAGTATGCACTTTTGCGGCTTTTGGGAGAAATATGCAATTAAATTCTAAGGTCAAATTATACAGAATAGGGTTGTCGCTAAAAGGTCAATTTTTAGTTGTGAGTTATTACTTACTCTTTATGATAAAACAATATAATATATAATAGTGCTACATGATAAAACTATATAAGTGAAGTTCTAAGGTCAAATTATACAATAGAGGGTTGTCGCTCAAAGGAATATTTTTAGTTGTGACTCTATAATTAAAATTAAATTAAATTTTTATTTCTTTATGCTTACAAAATAAGCACTAAGACAAGTAAAATTTTATACTTTTAATTATTATTAAATTACATTATTTTAATTTTAATGTTCACTTCAATTTTTTGTCAATTAGTGGAAGAAGTGATAAAGAAACCACTTGTATTTTCATATAACCTATGTCTATATATATATATATAGGTATATATATTATATTCTAGTTGTTAGGTGTGCCGCGAGCTGCAAGCAGCTCGCGGCGGTTATGTATAACAGTTATTTTTTATTAAGAACCCCTTTTCGTAACCTTTGATTGTTTTGTTTGAAATCGATATACATAAGAAAATTTTGCGATGAAAAAATATCAGCAATCTTGGATTTGGAAATGGACATCGTTTTCGTAATCTACGAGTTTGAGTTATTTGAAAACGATAACCATATTATGTAGGTGCCCGTCTCAAAGCGAGTATAAACTGCGATATAGAGATGTCAGCCATCTTGAATTTGGAAATGGAAATTTTTTTCGTAGTCGACGTATGCGAGTTGATCGAAAACGATACCTATATTAGTGCGTGTGCCATCACACAGCGCGGCTCGCTTCGCTCGCCTTGCTGTATGGCGGTGGTCACATTGGCGCACGACTCTGCTCCTGCTGCCACACAGCAAGGCTCGGTTCGCTTCACACACCGCAATTTGCCGTCATGAAATTCGTAATCCTCACCCCCAAGTTAGTCAAAAACGATACCCATATCAGATTTTTTGGTTGGGGGAGGGGGTAGAGGGGGGCTGGGGGCGTTGGGGGTCACAGCACGGCTCGCTTCGCTCGCCGCAATGCTCCCCCGGGTTATAGTTGAGAGGGTCTTGGGGAGTAATGAGGGGGCTCACAGCACGGCTCGCTTCGCTCGCCGTGCTGTTCCCCTTGGTCGCTTCGAATTCGAAATCCTCACCCCCAAGTTAGTCAAAAACGATACCCATATCAGATTTTTTGGTTGGGGGAGGGGGTACAGGGGGGGGTGGGGTATGGGGGCCTAGACCAATTGCCCTTGACCTAGTTCACGATACGCACGACAGTTGCAATGTTCGCTGTGCGCGAGCTGTTGCGCCGTGCCGCCGCCCGCGCCGCGCCGCCCTGTATTGTCTTTGTGATTATGTGACGCGATTGATTCACAATGGCGTATCGATCGATACACTAACATTGAATACACCGAAATGGTGCGTGTGTATGCTAGGTGTGGTGATAATTTATCTGAAGCTTGCTGTGAGTTCGCGAGACGAAGTGCGTGAATACCTCAACCATGAATAACCGGGCCGAATGGAGAGGCCGCGGCGGGCCTGTCGCGTCGCCTGGTCTCCTCGTTCGCCGGATATTACGCCACTGGATTTTTATTTGTGTTTTCATTCAAGCCATGGAGTACAAAGGTGGTGCATTAGAAAGCCGGGAAGCACTAGTTTTCAAAATAACCTGGAAATTCGACCAAATCAAAATGAACCCCCAGGTACTATCCAGGGACTGTGTGTGGGTTGTGGCGGTGATTATTTTGAACGCTTTGCACGTGATAGTCATCATCACTCCCGTGACTTGAGTTTGAGAGGTGATAATTTGTAAAAAGGTTTGTGAATTTTAAATAGTTAAATTATTGTAAATAGACTGATTCCTTTTTTTAAATACGCCTACATTAAAAAATAGTTTACAATTAATTTATCTTCAAAGCGCGCTTGCGGCCGACGAGTATGTAGGTTATAGGTACATCTACGCGATCGGTAGACATAGTAAATGTTCGACCGCGCGCTTCTTTTGATGCGATTGTTACGAATTATGTTCATGTTATTTACTTTTTTATTTTATAATGAAGCCAGACCTCAGCCTGGATAAGTATGAAGGAATTTTGGATTCAATGTACAAACATGTACCTAAAGATTCTAGAACCTTTGAAACACTAACCTAGGTAGGAGGGTTGATACTTTTTGATATTCTTTCTGCTTCGCGGTCAACGTATGTAGTATGTACTCGTAGCACGTCACTCAGCCGGGCGTGCGATTGCGTAGCACTCAGCTGACTGCACACACTTACGCTTTGCCAGAATCGTATAAATAAAACGTAGGTATTAACGAAACATAGAGCTAAGAATTATTGAATTTCCCAATAAAACTTAAAAAAAAATCTTGTGATGTATTCCGTTTTGGCAAAAGTCATAGAACAAAAGTTGTTAGTCTGGATGTACCCAAGTCGCCTTTAAGAGGTTATTGACCTATAACCCTGTATTACTATATCATGTATCAGCACGGGGTTTTAGCTTAAGCAATCCCAACAAAAAACATAAAAGTAAAATGATAGCCAAGTTCAATATTGTGATATACGCCTTGGTTTTTGACTTCAACAACAAAAGACGGCAAAAGCTTTAAATGGGTGCGAAGTTCAATGGTCAGTCCTGAAATTTATTTATAACAACATAAAATATTTTATAAATAATTTCTTCTGATAAGTTAGGATAATATTTGAAGCCCAAGGTCTGACTTGGCTAGTTTTCATGTTCGAATAATTATAATAAAATATTATAGCCTACGCAAGTTCTAAAGCCGCAAGTTCTTATTTTATTCTTCAGAAAATTTGGCTTACCGGTAGAAACTAGCCGAAATGATATTTTACATATACATAAATATATTTTAAGTTGTTATAAAATATTATATAGAATTATAAATAAATTTCAAGATTGATTGAACTTGGCACCCAAAAAAAATCCAAACTGAATAAAATGAAAGGTCATGTTGGGTGACAACCCTAACACCATATTTTGAAATTCAATTTCTCCTAAAAGCCGCAATGTTGAAACGAGGTATTTTCACTAGTAATAAGCCTTGTTAAAACCAATCTTTCTATGCTATTCACAAGCCGCACTTTTGAGTTTTTAGGGAGAAAAAAAATAAAATCGAAAAACTGAAAAAAATAAGATTACTCGTTATACAGAGGTGATTTTCAAAAAATAAAAACTGTAAAAAATGCGCCTAAAGATACTTCGTGAGATTAAATTTATCTCAAAAAAATATCTTGGACATTGACGTTTTCAGAATTTTTTAAAGATTTTTCTAGGTCGAGGTCACCTAAAGTTCATTATTTTTTATAAAAAAAAGTATTGGCAATAGACACGTGGGTGTTCTACTCTTGCATTTAAAATGCATTCGTTGATCGATTAATGCTGAAAACAGCATAGGGAATTTTTTTTAGTCATATGGAACACTGTGCGCCACCGTCTATACCTATACTATAGCTACGTGTCCATACAAAGGTTGCCTGGAAGAAATCGCTCTTAGCGATAAGGCCGCCTATTGTGCATCTGTATCTTTGTTTGTTTGTTCTTTACTGTTTTGTTCTGTGTTTGATGTGCAATAAAGCGTATTTGTATTGTATGACAATGGTGTCGTCGGACAAGAAACTCTAGATGATAGTAAAAAAAAAACAAAAAAAAAACAAAAAGAAAACACAAAAAGGAAAAAATATACAAAACAAATGAAGCCAAAAAAAAAAAAAAACATTGAGAAGGGAAAAAAAAAATATTCCCACAAAACCCAAGGACCGAGGGGTCGTCACGCCTCGAGTTGACGCCGGGGTAATGAGGCCAAGCCTCGAGGCCCCTCTCTGTGCCCTCACCAGGGCGCATGAGTATCAATCACTCACTCATGAGTACATGAGTATCAATCACTGGACAATCAATAAATTTCTTTCCGGCCTTTCATTATTATCAAATTTAAAAATTATTTTACTGTTCACTTCAATTTTTTGTCCACTAGTGGAAGAAGTGAAAAGAAACCACTAGCATGCAAGAAGCTGGGAATCAAATATGAATTTTGAAGAGAAACAAAATATTATGAACCTTTATAACACAAGCTCTGCTTCCCATGGTAAGCAGATAAGCTAATGCTGTGTGAATTGTCCAGCATTATTTATTTATTTATTATCTGTATATTTCGTAAAAACTATAATGGTAATAGGAATAAACAATCGAACTGCGGATGGAACTCAACCCTTGTTCTGAACTTGATAGAGATGTGGTTAAATTCCGCCGCAAATAAAAAAATCCCGAATAAAAATAGACGAAGGAATGACAAAAAGACAAAAATATTGTAATTTTTTTGTCATTTCATGATTTTTTTTATTCATAATATAGGTACCATATATAATCTTCTTGTTTCACTGTCTATTTTGTCAATAAATAACATTTTTACTTTACTTTATCTATTGCGTGCTAAGAAATGCAACCTTGAATGAAGGTCAGGCAAAGCACAATAAAGTCCTCTTCCCCGTAAAGCCTTTTCTCTACTTATTTTTATCATTATATCACATAAATAATGAGCAATAACATTAGCCGGAAAGTGTAAAGTTACTTTGTACCTAATTTAGAAATCTTGGTATAATTAGTAACAAAAGCAAGCTAGAGATAGTAACTGGAAAGTAAATGGGCTTTGCGTTGCGGTTTTATACATTCTCATAGATTATTTAAAAATAATAATCAGGGAAAAATTACTTAATTAAAAAGTAAGCTTTTCGCGTATCGACATAGCTCAGAGAAAAAGTAAGCGGAAAAAAACGTAAAAGAAGCGATGGCAGTGGGCTGGAGACCAAGGCTCGGCAAACGTAGTGTAGAACACCCTCTGGCCACGTGGGATGACGACCTGCGAAAGACTAGGCTTCTGCCTCATCCAGCATCTGCAATGCGATAAGCTGAATACAGGATGTTAAAGCGCTCATGAGGAGAGGATGTCCAGGCTGAAAAAATAGTAGGTACCTACAATTTAATATGGCACAACCTATAGTTATATGTAGTTATAAAATATGCCTGGTTAGGTACAAGGAAAATCCATATTTTCAGACCTTTGCAAAAATAATAACTCGCGCAGGAAAACTAAACGAAGCATCGCATTATCACCGCAATTTGAATCCTATCCATCAGTGCTAAAGTTTAAAAATAGACCGATGTATGTACATCTTGGGAAATGGATGACGTGGCAGAGTATTAAATTTGGACTTTATTCAGTGAGTGATAGAGTTGAGGATGGAATTTGGTGTTGCAACGAGGAAAACCCAAACAACGAGTCAGTAATCCGTGTGTGAAGGTAAAGCTTTCAACGGGAATAACGTTAATAACGGTTATTGATAAAGCTGGATAAACCTTGGTTTAATTTAACTCGTTATTTTACTATAAAAAACGTTCGTAGTTCTACGTATTCATTTTAAATGACGACGTATGTGTGTTCTACCTGTCATGATGACCTACGGAGCTGAGACTTGGACATGGACACTCACGGTAGGGTTGGTACACCAGTTCAAGGTCGCTCAGCGATCTATGGAAAGAGCTATGCTCGGGGTCTCTCTGAAGGATAAGATCCGTAACGAAATCATCCGACAGAGAACCAAAGTTATCGACATAGCTCTAAGAATTAGCATGCTGAGGTGGCAGTGGGCCGGCCATATATCACGAAGAACCGACAGCCGCTGGGGTTAACGTGTTCTTGAGTGGAGAACGCGACTCTGCAAACGTAGTCTAGGACGCACTCCGGCCTCCCACCTGACCGGAGGGCCGTCCTAGACGACTTGCAAAAGACTTTGGGTAGATGCTAGATGCGTCAAGCTGAAGACAGGGCGCTATGGCGCTCATTAGTGAAGGCCTATGTCCAGTTGTGGGCTATTATACATATAGTCGTAGGTTCATAGCTAACCCACTTACATTTATAATTATAATGAACCTATTATGTTGAAAAGGAACTTCATTATTTGCTTCTATATTATTTTATTATTTGCTGGTTAAAGACTTACTGCTGTATGAATGCGTTATAATATAATATTGGGTCTTCGAGAAAAAAATAATAAGTCTTAATAAATCGAGATGTTTATTTTTATGAATATCAATTATATGGGTCAACTTCTCTGGCAAAAAACATTTGCATTTCATCATAATTATATTTGATACTGACAGCTCATTAAAACATTTAATGAACATGGAAAATAATGTAACTGCATTATGAGAGTGAGGGAATAGACAGTGCACCAGTGTTTGCGCACACACTTGTGCACAATCAATAAATTTCGTTCCGGCCCTGGTGGGGGCACAGAGAGGGGCCTCGAGGCTTGGCCTCATTACCCCGGCGTCAACTCGAGGGGTGACGACCCCTCGGTCCTTGGGTTTTGTGGGTTTTTTTTTTCCCCCTTCTCAATGTTTTTTTTTTTTTGCTTCACTTGGTTTGTATATTTTATCTTTTTTTGTGTTTTTTTTGTTTTCTTTTTTTTTTTTGTGTTGTGCACTATCATATCATGCGCTCTTGGCTAGTCACTGTAGAGGCGCCGCCGCGCCGCCGCTGTGGCCAAAATTCGGCTGGTAAGAAAATTATGATCATCATGATCATAATGTAACTGATATAATATGTTTCATGCATACTGATGTACCAAGTACCAATCATTTTGACGACCGATGTGGCGCGGTGGGCGAAGGTCCGCCTGCGACGCAGGAGGTTGCGGGTTCGATTCCCGCCTCGGAACAATTGTGTGTACGATCTGCAGATATTTGTTCTGGGTGTTCTGGGCGTTTTCTATGTATAATAAAAAATATCTATGTATGTAATATATTGTATTATGTATATCAGTTATCTAGTAGGTACCCATAACACAAGCTCTGCTTACCATGGGGCTAGATAATGCTGTGTGAATTGTCCAGCATTATTTATTTATTTAAACCTCTGAGGCGCGGTGGGCGAAGGTCCGCCTTCGATGAAGAAGGTTGCGGGTTCGATTCCCGCCTCGGGATAAATGTTAGTACGATCTGCGGATATTTGTTCCGGGTGTTCTGGTCGTTTTCTATGTAAAATAAATGTATCTATCTATGTATAGGTAATATATTGTATATTTAGGTATTATGTATATCAGTTATCTAGTACCCATAACACAAGCTATGCTTAGCATGGGGCTCGATGATGCTGTGTGAATAGTCCGGCATTAATAAAAAAGAAAAAAAAAATGTTGAACCCAAAATGTGGAAAACCGCGCAAATATTTAAAGCATTAATCCCCTTACCTTATTAGCAAAACTAATTGGTCGCGGTTACTCGCGTTACAGATTTAACGGGAAAACCTGTTATTTTCACAACCTATATTTGGTTATGGTAATCCGTAATTTAAATTATCAGCATCACACGTTCACCCGAAATTTCGGCCGTTATTATGATGTCGGGAAATTAATAACGACATTCTAGGAAATTTTGATCAAAACCCAAACTTATGTCAAAGGTTTTGACTGTAATTTATTTTGTTGCTTTTCAGTAAAGGAATTTTGTTTTACGATAAACTAGTTATCATCATCGGCCTATGTTAGTCCACTGCTGGACATAGGCCTCCCACAATGAGCGCCATAGCGCCCTGTCTTTAGCTTGACGCATCCAGCATCTGCCCGCAGACTTTCGCAGGTTGTCATCCCACCTAAAAAAAAAAAAAAAAAACTAATCATATAGTACTTTGAAAAAATCATTACGGATGTGAGCTCGAACAGCATTCGCCCTGAAGAAGTTTGAGGGAAAAAAGTTATTCTTCCAACACATAAGTTTCGTAGTTAATTAACACTTTGAGTGCTGAAAACACACGGTATGTGTTTTCTACAAGTGACTAATATGCGTAAATCCACACTAGTGCAGCGGCTCAGAAAATAAAGATCCTTGTGACTCAGCACAGCCGTAATATTTTTCGAACGAAATGCATGTGCGGCGCAACACAACCACTGTGTAGAGCGGCAACACGAATTTTTTAGGTAAAAAAAAATCGCAGTCGTCGAAAAAAAATCGCAGTCAAAGTGTTAATAAAATAAAATGCTGGAAATCCATGCAGCATCAACATCCGTTTGATTTCTGTACTGTTTTGTAATTGTACATTTTCTTAGCAATTTATTATTTCCATCTGGTGGTACAATCTGATTTTATTATTTTTGTTTTGATAAAAACTAATACAAAAAATCATCTGGTATCCGCAAGGAAGGATCAACGCGACACGTCAGACCCTTTCCTGATTCTACGGTTTGTTTATGACCCCCCAATTTAACGAATTTACGTGCGTGTTATTTTCTACTGTAAATCAAGTAGATTTACCCTCGTAGTAGTTTCCTATACATAGAGATGTGTATTTGGAACGTATCAGAACATTCGGAATAACAGGAGAATCCGTTGGCATGCATGAGTCATATTGTTGTGCATTCTCCAATAGTGCTGGGAAGAAAACACGAAACTGACTGCAAAACAATGCAATGATACGCTAGTATTATCATCAACCTGTAGTTTAGTAGTTAGTAGACCTGTAGTGTAGTTATCGACATAGCTCTAAGAGTTAGCAAGCTGAAGTGGCAGTGGGCCGGCCATATCTCGCAAAGAACCGACGGCCGCTGGGGCAAACGTGTTCTTGAGTGGAGACGCGACTCGGTAAACGTAGTTTAGGACGCCCTCCGACACACTACAGGTGGGATGACGTCCTGCGAAAGACTACAGTTAGATTCTGGATGCGGCAAGCCGAAGACAGGGCGCTTCGACGCTCATTGGGGGAGGCCTATGTCCAGCTGTGGACTGCTATAGACTGATTATGATGATGATGATGATGTAGTTTAGAGATAGTTCTTAGTGGCGTCGCTTTTTCAATATTTATTTGCACTTCTTTCCCCTTTTCGCTTGCATATCGTTCTATGCCTGCTGGTCTATTTAGAGGTATTCGTGAGAATTTCGCCGACACATAAAACAGAAAATTCGTCAATAAGCGGCGACAATACTATGAGTATGTTTGTATTATGTACTAGCTGCGCTCCGCGGCTTCACCCGCGTGGAAATTTCTGCGCAATTTTACCATGTTTTCTCACAAACATTTCAAAATCAGCTAAATCGGCCCAGCCGTTCTCGAGTTTTAGCGAGACTAACGAACAGCAATAGATTTTTATATATAAAGATTTATTTATACGTATATGTGTCAGTATGTATTTGTTTATATATGTCCCAATTAAATATTATTCTGTTAAGTACGCCACCACCGTCTACAATTCTTCTATCACATCCTGTCCGTCCAAAGGCTCCGCTATAGCGATAAGGTCGCCCATTGAATAACATATGTAATCTATATTTGATTTTTCCTGTCTTGTGTGTATCTGTTTTATTTGGTGTGCAATAAAGAGTAATTGCATTATATTATACTGGCTGCGCCCCGCGGCTTCGCCCGTGTGGATTTCTCCGTGTCAAATGGTTTATAAACCTTCCCCTTGAATCACTCTATCTAATAAAAAACCGCATCAAAATTCGTTGCGTAGTGTTAAAGATCTAAGCTAACATAGGGACAGATAGACAACGGGAAGCGACTTTGTTTTGTACTATGTAGTGATGAGTGATACACTCACAAATACATCAGAAACGACAAGTTGAGAGGACTAGCTCTCGGGACCTATACGCCTTGTACTAATATTATAGTTATTGATTTATATTTTTATTGCATCATTGTTTACACTAGTAGGTCTTATATCCAGGTAATGTATAAGAAACACAATGGTACCTAAGCAGGGTGTAGCAATATATACTGTGAATGGAAGTGAGCTGGGTTTCTAAAAAACTGTGTTTACTAGATAAGAGAGAGAGAGAGAGAGAGAGAGAGCGGAAAATTTTAATTCAATCGCATAGTTTTATTTAAGTCTAAGTATAAGTATTAAGTCATTTTTGTATATAGTTTGTAATTTTTTTTAATATTTATTAAAAAAACTCATTTAAGTCATCATACATAATAGCAATTATTTATAAGATATTGTTTCAATTTTGTTTGAAATGTTTTGTATTTTTCCTCGTCTTTTAGTGTATCGGGTATATATTTTTTGATGCCATTGCGTTTGGCCCACAACTTCGCATTTAATATTAAGGTGGCACTTCACATGGCTATTTGTGTTCGCTATTGGGTGTTTGTTGTATTTGGCAAAATATATGACGTTCAGACGAACATACAAAAAGAGGCAAATACGACCATCCACACATGGCACACAAATAACAAACACTCAAACATTTGGCAGCAGACTGAGCGGAGCGCAAGGTGCCACTACGGCCATTGTGTGGACGGCTTATTGCGTATTTGCCTATTTGACTGCTTTGATGTGCCTCGAGAAAGCGACAAGCGCACGGTAGCGCGTATTTGGTATTGGCCTTATTTGTCAAATAGGCAAATAAGGCGAACACTTTGTCAAATAAACTGTCCTCACATGGTAATTGTTTGCCAAATATGCCAAATCATCATCATCATCATCATCAGCCTATATCAGTCCACTGCTGGACATAGGCCTCCCCCAATGAGCGCCATAGCGCCCTGTCTTCAGCTTGCCGCATCCAGCATCTACCTGCAGTCTTTCGCAAGTCGTCATCCCACCTGGTCGGAGGGCGTCCTACACTACGTTTGCCGAGTCGCGGTCTCCACTCAAGAACACGTTTGCCCCAGCGGCCGTCGGTTCTTCGCGAAATATGGCCGGCCCACTGCCACTTCAGCTTGCTAATTCTTTGAGCTATGTCGATAACCTTGGTTCTCTGTCGGATGTATTCGTTACGAATCCTATCCTTCAGAGAAACTCCGAGCATAGCTCTTTCCATAGCTCGCTGAGCGACTTTAAACCGGTGGACCAGCCCTATCGTGAGCGTCCATGTCTCAGCTCCGTAGGTCATAAAATAATAATATGCCAAATACACAAATACAAATAGCCATGTGAAGTGCCACCATTATAGTTATTCGAGCTCACGTGAGCTCATGTTCCTGTGAAGCTATTAGGAACATTACGAATAACTCGTTTACACATCACTAATATCTACATATTTAACGGCAGCTTCGCTTCACCATTGTTTTGTTTCAAAATATTCTCGCCTCTTATTTATGCGTTGGTGAATTATTGTGATTTATCAATGCACTTTAGAAATCATTTAACACTTTGACTGCGGTTTTTTTTGACGACTGCGATCTTTTTTTTTGCCAAAAATTCGTGCTGCCGCTCTACACAGCGGTTGTGTTGCGCCGCACATGCGTTTCGTTCGAAACATATTACAGCTCTGCTGAGTCACAAAGATCTGTATTTGCTGCGCTAGTGTGGATTTTCGCAGATTAGTCACTTGTAGAAAACTCATACCGTGCGTTTTCAGCACTCAAAGTGTTAAGTTTATCGTCGTTATTACTCAAAACCTGACTTTAGCTTCTGTTGGGTAATAGGCCTCCACATTCCTGTGAAAGAAGTAAAGGCCGTTCATATTCATCCTACTAATATTATAAACGCGAAAGTTCGTAAGTATGGATGGATGTTTGTTACTCTTTCACGCCAAAACTACTGAAATGAAATGAAATAGTATTTATTTGCTTAAATATAGGTTAGTAAAGGTATTAAAATAGAGTAAGTATCACTATATTTGACTTGGTAGTCGTGCAAATATTTCGTTTTAATTTAGACAGTTAGTATATAGTACCTACGTTTTTAGATCATTTAAATTATATTGAAATTATTAATTATTAGGTACATGTCAAAATTTAAAATTAAAATATTCATTTATACAATAAAAATTGTTTTGAGTGAGCCAATTAATTAATTATTAATTTACGATTAAATTCATTATTTGTCAGATTTCTCATGTCGTTTGGTAGTTTATTATAAAGCCGTATGGCCATTGCGTAGCAATTCTGAATGGATTTTGATGCAACTTCACAATAATATAGTTTACATATCAGAATAACACATAGGCTACAATATAGAAAGATATTATTGTTTATTATCCAAAATATCTATCACCACGCGGGTGAAACTGCGGGGCGCAGTTAGTATTTAACACTTTGAGTGCTGAAATCACACGGTGTGTGTTTTCTACAAATGACTAATATGCGTAAATCCACACTAGCGCAGCGGCTGAGTAAATATAGATCTTTGTGACTCAGCACAGCCGTAATATTTTTCGAACGAAACGCATGTGCGGCGCAACACAACCGCTGTGTAGAGCGGCAGCATGAATTTTTTAGGTTAAAAAAATGATCGCAGTCGTCGAAAAAAAATCGCAGTCAAAGTGTTAATAAATAATTATGAATATGGCCGGCCTTTGCTTGCCTTTGCAATGAAATGATTGCATCATTGTGCACATTTGTAGGTCTTAGTATCTAGGTAATGTATAAGAAACACAACGGTACCCAAGCAGAGCGTGGCAATAGGTACTGAGAGTGATAGAAAAATATAATTCAATGACATAGTTTAAGTTAAATAATAACTTTCTTTGTCTATTTTCAATATAATTTGTCGTTAAGAAACTCGTAATAGCATTTGGGCTTTTGTTTAGGCACAGTTATAATAGTAAGGTAATGTTACTTTGCTAAGGTGACAATGGTAGTCTACTAGAGATCGCTCTTGAGCGATAAGACAGACATCTGTGCTTAACACTTTGACTGCGATTTTTTTTCGACGACTGCGATCTTTTTTTTAACCTAAGCCATTCGTGCTGCCGCTCTACACAGCAGTTGTGTTGCGCCGCACATGCATTTCGTTTGAAAAATATTACGGCTGTGCTGAGTCACAAAGATTAATTTTCTAGAATAGGTTTTATATATAGTTTATCGTGCAAAAAGTATAAAATAAATAAATAAATAATAAAGATCTGTATTTTCTCAGCCGCTGCGCTAGTGTGGATTTACGCATATTATAAATAATATTATAGTCACTTGTAGAAAACACATACCGTGTGATTTCAGCAGTCAAAGTGTTAACGCGTTCGTTCTGTCAATCATCAACGTTGCGACTCAAAGAGGCGCGTCCTGGTGCTAAACTAACGTGATAATATTATCAACAAAATCAAAGGCTTAATTGAGATACACAAAAATATTTCTCGTATTTCGCAACCTCACCTCAACAGCCTATATTCCTCCATTGCTGGACGCAGGCCTCTTCCTCATAAGCGCTTTATTGGATATTTATGCAATGAGGGGTAATACAAATACAAAACGTTTATATCAAAAATATGTGTAACATAATAATGGAGTTGGAGCACTGTCTCCTGTGGTAGCTATAATGTACATAGCTGTGTTACAGGTGAACAAGTTCTTACCTTATGTAGGTTAGGTAGTAGGTAGCATGAGATACATATTTATGTTAATTCTGTGAATTATCGTAATGCCTATAATCCCTACGCTGGGGATGCTGAGGATCGCATTTCAGTGGTAAATTGTTCTGCAGGTGGATATCCCTTTGTCGCCTTCGACCGTGTAGGCAACCGGAGGTTCGTAACCAGTTCCGGTAGAAGAAAAAATCTTCTTTTTACGATACTAGTAATAAGCAATAGGTTATGTCACCTCTTACGACACCCGCGGGAAGGGTTGGGGTGGTGCAGATTCTAAGTCAGCACGACACGGCGTTCTTCCGGCGTATTTCGCGACATTTGGTCTAAAATCGTCTCGGATCATGGCATTCAAGCCAAAATCAATAAGTTGCTGTTCTGATTCCTAAAATAGCCGACAGCGGTCCCCTACTATGTATTATGCTGTGAGTTGTAAAGCCACCTCTACTACCGGAGTTTCCGTTTGGAGGATTTTTTTATTCTACACGGAACAAGCGTAATCCACTTTTTGAAAATAAATACTTTTTATTATTTACCATGATCTCGGGCCATAATAATGTGACCCGGTCCTTTGGAAGGTTTGCGTGGGGCATTATTTATTATTATTATTAATCATACTAATATTATAAACGCGTAAATTTGTTTCTATGGATGTTTGATACTCTTTCACGCATAAACTTTGTAGTATATTGTACAGATTTGGCCGAGGCATGATTGACAGGCGACAGATTTGGCATTTAGTTGCCAAATCTGTAATAAACCTTACCCAATCCCACGAAAATTGGTTTCGACAAATGTCACGTAATTTTTATGTATCGAATTTTAGTAGTTCCTACGAGTAGTTAAGTATTTTATTTTCTTATGTGATTCGATACTACGTTCTTAATAATATCGCATAATCGCCAAAATTACCTTACGTGTCCTTACACCTAAACTAAAATTATGTTATAAAGTATATATATGAAATGAAATAAGTCTCCAGTTCACTACTGGGTGATCGCTGTGTATTGTACTTACAACGATGACCCAGTAGTGAACAGTAGCGTCCGATGGACATAATTAATGTCGATCGATCGCTGCGAGGCCGGCGATAACGTTTAATAACGCGCTGCTACATGATAACGTAGACGTCGCCGTCGGATCATAGAATAAGGCTGCGTGTCCACCAGAGATGAAAAGCGAGGAAAAAATTGCTGGACAATTCACTCAGCATCGTCTAGCCCCAAGCTAAGCAGAGCTTGTGTTATGGGAACTAGATGATATAAATAATAAAATACATTACATAGATAGATTTTTTTTAATGTACATAGAAAACGGAACACCCGGATCAAATATCTGCAGATCGTACAAACATTTAACCCGAGGCGGGAATCGAACCCACCTGCGTCGTAGGCGGACCTTCGCCCACCGCGCCACTGAGGTTGTCAATGAAAAAATGTGAAGATTGTTTTTACAAACAATAAGATCACTTCATTTGCCTCAATAGTGGGAGAACTCCAAAGGCGTGGAGCGGGAGTTTGGTGGTGCTCTTTTTTAAGAAGGGAGATAAAACCCTTCTTAAGAATTACAGACCCATCTCACTCTTGAGCCACGTCTATAAGCTGTTCTCACGAGTGGTCACGAACCGTCTCGCCAGGAGACTCGACGAGTTCCAGCCAACGGAACAGGCTGGGTTCCGCGGAGGATATGGCACCATAGACCACATACACACAGTGAGGCAGATTATACAGAAGTCCGAAGAGTATAATCAGCCCCTGTGTCTGGCTTTTGTGGACTATGAGAAGGCATTTGACTCCGTCGAAACCTGGGCTGTTCTGGATTCCTTACAGCGATGCCAAGTAGACTATCGTTATATCCAGGTGCTGAGTTGTCTCTACGAGGCCGCCACCATGAGTGTCCAAGTACAGGGTCAGCAGTCTAAACCCATCCAATTGCGCAGAGGAGTGAGGCAGGGGGATGTCATATCCCCGAAACTGTTCACGTGCGCATTGGAAGATATGTTTAGGTTGCTGGACTGGAAAGGAAAGGGCATTAATATAAACGGCGAGTACATCTCACACCTGCGATTCGCTGATGACATAGTCTTAATGGCGGAGTCGCTTGAGGAACTGAACCAGATGCTGGACGGCCTAGCTTCAGCCTCCCGATGTATCGGTCTTGGCATGAATTTGGATAAAACCAAAGTCATGATCAATGGTCACATTGATCCAAGGCCGGTGGTCGTACATGGTCACCTTCTCGAAACTGTTTCCGAGTACACTTACCTTGGGCAGATTCTGCAGTTGGGTAAAAACAGTTTCGAGAAGGAGGCCAAAAGGAGGATCCAACTGGGCTGGGCAGCATTTGGGAAACTACGTCAAGTCTTCACGTCATCCATACCGCAATGCTTGAAAACGAAAGTTTTCAATCAGTGCGTCCTACCCGTTATGACCTACGGAGCTGAGACGTGGACACTCACGATAGGGCTGGTCCACCAGTTCAAAGTCGCTCAGCGAGCTATGGAAAGAGCTATGCTCGGAGTTTCTCTGAAGGATAGGATTCGTAACGAATACATCCGACAGAGAACCAAGGTTATCGACATAGCTCAAAGAATTAGCAAGCTGAAGTGGCAGTGGGCCGGCCATATCTCGCGAAGAACCGACGGCCGATGGGGCAAACGTGTTCTTGAGTGGAGACCACGACTCGGTAAACGTAGTGTAGGACGCCCTCCGACCAGGTGGGATGACGACCTGCGAAAGACTGCAGGTAGATGCTGGATGCGGCAAGCTGAAGACAGGGCGCTATGGCGCTCATTGGGGGAGGCCTATGTCCAGCAGTGGACTGCTATAGGCTGATGATGATGATGATGATGATGATTTGCCTCACAAAACATCCTCGCACCGCTCAGCTCCCGCAGCGACCTCGCACACCTCTGGTGTAAATGCAGCCTTATTCTGTTTGTTGTTGTTTTTGAATAAATAAATAAATAATTCTGGACAATCCACACAGCATTATCTAGCCCCAAGCTAACCAGAGCTAACATAAGATCTGCTTTGGTACTAGACGACTGATAATACTTAGATATTGAATACACAACAAACGCTTTTGTTTGGAATAATAATTTAATCCCACCAAAAACATAAAAGTAAAAAAGGAGAGCCAAGTTCAATACAAAAATTATGATTGGCTGTGGGCTTCGCGGCAAAAAGAATGGAGATCTAAATGAGTGCGAAGTCAATTATATGTAGGTTACATTTGACTTGGCCTTCTATGTGTTTACGTTAAAGATGTTTTGAGTTATAGAAGGGTCAAAAGTGGCACCAAGTGGTTCGTGTAATGACTAATGATACACTCGGCGCGTTCCTTTGCTTGAACTTGGCTTGAACACGCAGCCGCGTGTTCTAATTTTGACCGATAAGATGGCTAAGTGACTTTTATCCGAGTTAACGTTGATCGTTCAGTAATCGGCATGGGCAATTCACTTAATTACGCCGTTTTGCATTCGGCTTAGCCATTCTACAAACGGTCTGTTTTTACGATCCGGTTTACTTATACAGTGGATAAAGATGCCGTAGACCACACGGTGTTTGTATTCTACCTGATAAAATAAAGAAATACACAAATACAATTTATTGGTAAAATTAATTTACATGTAATTTTTTCATAAGAATAGATAAAATATAGTACAAATTGATATCATACCTTAACCATAATATGATGTTTATATATTGTATTTTATTTTTCGTTCATTAGGGCAATTTTTTTTCTCCAACAATACAATACAAATACGCTTTATTGCACACCAAACACAGAAAAAAAAACAGTAAAGAACAAACAAACAAAGATACAGATGCACAATGGGCGGCCTTATCGCTAAGACCGATTTCTTCCAGGCAACCTTTGGATGGACACGTAGCTATAGTATAGGTATAGACGGTGGCGTATTCTAGGCTAATGTAAATATAAATTATATACAATAAAAAACATACAAATACATAAATACTTGTATAAACGTTAATGGAAATAAATACTGATTATAGACACTGATACATAAAATATTAACTATTTGAGGTCGAAGAAAGAAAGTGTTCAAAGACCATAATTATGTTTAAATACAGGGAGGGATTTAGCTTCTCCAACATAATTTTTTTACACAATTCACGGCTTGTTTTACCAATTTTCATCTTGCAAGAATTTTTTTACGACTTGAATCATTTGAGAGAATTGAGAATATAGGTAGGTATTAATCGTATAGTAGGTATAACTTTACTTACTTATTATGTACATAATGTAAGTTAAACTTTGTTATATTAAGAAAATATGAAAGTTGAGAACATTATATTCCTCTGAACTGCAATCCAACGATCCTATCCATCCACGGTTGTCTGGTAGAGATCGCTCTTGAGCGATAAGACTGCCAAATTGTCACTTATTTTGTATTTTTATCTTGTTTGTTTTATGTTTTAAGTGTGCAATAAAATAATTATCTATCCATCTATCTGACTGTATGATTGAGAGCGAGGTTGTTCTCTGTGTTAAACAGACAAAATGTTCGACTAAGGTGTACCTATTAATATTTTACCTAATAAATTATATTACTAAATTTCTAAATTATTATTTTTCTTCCACAGGACACAAGAACGCACGTCGTGGTCGAAATGTACGAGACGGAGAAGTCATATGTCGAAGCATTGGAGATATTAGTCAAGGTAAGGCTTCAATTTTCATCATTCATAATTCATTCATTTATTATTTTTTGCGTCTATAGTTTATTCATTACAAAAACCTCACCTGAAAAGGAGTAATCCTACTAAAGTATAAAGCGTTTGTGCCGCTGGCGCTGTGAAGATGTTTAGCGTCTAAAATACTGAATGGATCGGGCTGAATTTTTGCACAAGGGTCTGGTTCTTGAATAATATATATAAGTATGTAATTTAATCCAAATAACGCGTACGAAGCCGCGGGCAGAGTAGAAGTTAGTAGTTACTAAAGTAACGCTGCAATCCTTGAAAAAGCTCTCGTCATCCATACCGCAATGCTTGAAAAATACATTTTTCAACCAGTGCGTCCTACCCGTTATGACCTACGAAGCTGAGACATGGTAGGGCTGGTCCACCAGTTCAAGGTCGCTCAGCGAGCTATGGAAAAAGCTACGCTCGGAGTTTCTCTGAAGGATAATATTCGTAACGAATATATCCGACAGAGAACCAAAGTTATCGACATAGCTCTATGAATTAGCATGCTGAAGTGGCAGGACAGAATTTACGTATAACCCGGACATGATTTAGTAAATTCGAAGCATACAAGACCCTTATTTGAATATAAATTAAATTTATTGTAGAAACTGTGTAGAAAAAGACCTTAAAAGCTAGGTGAAACAGCACTTTATATTCATTATGGACGTACAATATTTAACTTATATAACATAAATAAAAAATAAAAATTTTGGCTGATTAAATTTTGACGACCGATGTGGCGCGGTGGGCGAAGGTCCGACTGCGACGCAGGAGGTTGCGGGTTCGATTCCCGCCTCGGGACAATTGTGTGAACGATCTGCAGATATTTGTTCCGGGTGTTCTGGTTGTTTTCTATGTATAATAAAAAAAAATATCTATCTATGTAATTTATTGTATTTTGTATATCAGTTATCTAGTACCCATAACACAAGCTCTGCTTACCATAGGGCTAGATAACGATGTGTGAATTGTCCAGCATTATTTATTTATTTTATGAACTAGAAAATAAGAAAGAAAGAAAGAAAATAAATTTATTTTCAACTACAACCAATCACACAGACAAAAACTATTATTATAGGAGTACAATTACACTAACTAGGTAATAGTCTTAGTCCAATGACCAAAATATGGGCAGATAACATAAAAAAGAGAGTTATAACACTAATTAAAAAATGCATTATAAATCATAGAAGACGCCGAGAAAAAATGTCGGCGATTACTTCACAAACTTACGTTTACCTTATCATCTTCTTCAGTTCTCGGCGATCGTCCATTACTCTTTGAGGAGGGTACGCCGTCTGTCAAAGTTCGAGATGTTTCCAAGGAGGTTGTGATTTTGTTAGTAAGCGGAGGCGAGAGCGAGAGCCTCTTGTTTAGTCGTTTAGTAAAAAATATGAGTATTTACTTTAGAAGATGATATATAAATCATTACACTACATAGTAGATAAATAATGTCCGCGATTACTTCACAAACTTACGTTTACCTTATCATCTTCTTCAGTTCTCGGCGATCGTCCATTACTCTTTGAGGAGGGTACGCCGTCTGTCAAAGTTCGAGATGTTTCCAAGGAGGTTGTGATTTTGTTAGTAAGCGGAGGCGAGAGCGAGAGCCTCTTGTTTAGTCGTTTAGTAAAAAATATGAGTATTTACTTTAGAAGATTACTAGATGCGCCCCGCGGCTTTGACCGCGTGGAAATCTGTGTCAAATGGTTTATAAACCTTCCTCTTGAATCACTTTATCCATAAAAAAACTAATTATCATAAAAACCGCATCAAAATCTACATATAGACAGACATACAGCGGGAAGCAACTTTGTTTTATAGTATGTAGTGATACATAAATAGATAAATAAATAGTTATGTGTACGATCTGCGAAAGACTGCGATAAGCGATCTCTTCCAGGCATATACTCGTAGCTTAAAATCTGCTTCTGAAAACAATTTTCCTCTATGTACATAAAATGTCCGATAAATAACCATGCCTAACGTAATATAGTAATACTCTAAGTGTTTGACACACTTAGAGTATTTCTATACTACTACTGTCTACTGTCTATACTCTAAGTGTGTCAAACACTTAGAGTATTACTATATTAGTATGGTAGGTACCAAGTCTCAAAATTCAAATTCAAGGAAAACGCCGCTCCTCCCACCACAACCATTCCTCCAACGCTCCACGAGGCGCTTAGTACCCCAACTCCGTCATCGAGTTATGGCGCCTCGGGTTCAGCAGATTCTGAATAAAATATCTCTCGAGATATGCACTTTCATATTTAGTTATGAAATGTTCTTGAAGCGCTTTCCAGCTTTGAAAGCGAGGGGAATGAATTTATGGAATATTTTAGCCGCCTTTTCGGCAAATGCAGGAGTGAGATATTATAATTTCGTTCGCTCACAATCTCATTTCTTTAAGGCAAAAGTGTGCATATTCATAAAAAACGGGCTCCTAACATTCGGCTACTTTTTACATAATTAACAGCCTAAAAGTACGTAAACCTAACTCAAAGCAGGTGATTATTGGCATTGTATTGGCTAAATTTTTGAAAAATACGTTCGATTTTTAGTTCTCACTGTGCAAAATTCATACATTTTGGGAGTTCCAAATTCAAACTCATTATAAAGCTCTTAGTATATTTTAAACAAGGAGACCCGCGCAATGAGGCTTCATTCGAAATTAGAACAAAACTCCGTGCTCTTTGCCTCTAGCCTCTTTGTGCAGAAACAAGAAAAAAGGTGGTGTTGCTATGTTAGATAAAAGCATAGATAAAAGTAAATAGGTATAGGTACATAGAATATGGTTATTCAGTGGCGAAACAGCTCGAGAATTTACATATCTCGTGTGTTGTATCGTTATTCCAGGTATCTAAATAAAACAATCCATTTAATTCAGTGAAGAACGATTCCATAAATTGCAAAATTTTGAGCAAGAGTGACAAAAGTTTACTACGGACACAATAACATCAGACGACCATTTTGATAGGTACCAATATTCCATAATGAAAAATGATTGATGAGTTATGAAGAAGGGCATAAAAGCCTGTGTTCGTCTAGTTTGTCCATACCCTTCTATCATCCGCTTGCATCCAGATCTAGTAGCATAGCAATCTTACGCGAAATGGAGCGTTACCTTGCTGTGTGGATTGTCCAGCATTATTTATTATCTTCACATTCCTAAAATACCGTAGGACGATTGATACTAAGTGAGGTAGAAACGCTTTTTTACTATGGTTACTAACATGTTTTGAATATTGCAGAAATACCTTCAACCGCTAAAAAGTCCAGAGAACTCTGGTCTTCTCGACGCGTTCGTAGTAGACGAGATATTCTACCAGGTGCCCGAGATCCTGAACGTGCACCAAGTGTTCCTGGAACAGCTGAGGAGGAGGCTCGAGCAATGGGACCTGCAGCAGAAAGTTGGAGACGTGTTTTTAGAAATAGTAAGTCTACTAATTACTGAAGAGGTTCGAGATTACAGGTTCGAGTCCTGTCGAGGTCGAAAAATTTATGAGACATTATAGTTCTTAGAAATTACGACAGTCTGAGGCTTACGAACTATAATAGCAAAAACCTTACTTTATCACAATAACTATAATAATTATAAGGTCCATCTCTCAGCAATGAAAAAAATATTCTTTTTAGAGATTTGTGGGAGGTTGCATACATGTGATCGTAAAGAGAAAGATTTGTTGGAAACCTTTCGTCAGCAGTGGGACAAATTGAGCTGATAATAAACAAAATCTTTAAATGTTATTCTAAAAACTCTCGACGAATTCATTGTACACGGTCAGATGTAAACGGGTTAACAACGAACCTTATTTGTGTTCGAAGAATACCAAAGTTTCATTCCTTTACGAAGGATTTCGTCTTGGTGAGTGCGGTTCGCGTCGCCTGCGTTTTGTTGCGTCACTGCGGTCATGGACGTTGATTTTCTTCCAACTCAAAAAAGTAGTTTACCCGCTTATATCCGTCATCACCATCATCATCATAAGCCTATAGCAGTCCACTGCTGGACAAAGGACCGTTTATATCCGTAATCAAAGAAAAATAAAACGAAATCCCACCTAGCCGGAGGGCGTCCTACACTACGATTGCCGAGAGTCCACGCACTATAAAAACAAAAACTTTAGACCAAAATTTTCCTTTCAGTTCACAAAACCCACCGTAATGGAAACATACATGTCCTTCATCAACAACCTAAAGAAAGCGAAGGAGACCATAAAGACTGCAGCCACCTCCCGGCCTGCCTTCGCGAAGTTCCTAGACGCTATGGCGAGGGACCATAAAGGCAAGCTGTCCTTGGATAATCTGCTGATCAAACCGGTGCAGAAGTTCCCGAGCTATAAGCTGCTGATACAGAGGCTCATCAAACATACAGGTTAGTCAGTACCCCAAGTCTACTGGATGAGATGGTATATCATACTCTAGAAGATAAATAGAATATACTTTATTTCACAAAAGTTGTACATAGGCGAGCATAATATTAGATAGCATTATCTACCTGCTAACCTTTGGGTAGTGTGGACAACAATCAGTCGAGTCAAGAATCTTGCTGACTTGGCGATTGCAGATATCTTTGCGCTCCAAACCCTTCGTAAAGGCTCTCCCAGACAAACAAGAAACCCGGCTCACTTCCACTTTCAGATTCTATTGCCACATCCTGCTTGGGTACCATTGTGTCTCGAATACATTAAAACCTACAAATGTACACAATGATGCAATAAATAAATATGAATATTAATTAAATAGACTAAGTCTGCAGAGAACTTGAACCCGTCGGGATTGCGAGTTAAGTTGGGATAGAACAGAACCTTGTCCAAATACATTTTTGACCGCGCTTGTTTCAATTTCAAATGGTTCCATCCTATTCACATCGTATTATACTGTGTTGCAACCCGCATGACCTGCGTGGGGATTATGGGCATTACCCATTATGAGATAAATGCCAATATGATGCTTATTAGAGGGAGTCCTGCGTCCAGCAGTGGACCAAAACTGTTGAGGAGGGGAATACCGTGTTGTGTATAAAGATCATGCCTTATTTCAAAATCTAATAATCAGATTATATTTTTATGTTATTAAAATAATTAAAAGGTATTTAAATTCTTTCTCCCATTCCTCGATTGCGCCGTAGATGTAGATTTAAGTAAATGATAATAAAATCAGGCAGTCGTGTCCTTGCCGCAGAAAATTCAATCAGTTATCCATTTCCTTCAAGTTTGAAGTGGCATTGGCGAGATGGAATTGCAATTTGCTGTGCGGCAGTGAGCTGGGAGCCCTGTAGTATGACGCAACAAATCTGGCTTCGACCAAAAATACCTACTTTTGCCTGAATTTATTTTTATTTGTTGTGTTTATGTTTTCAAATCTAATTAAATCACATGTATTTCAGACACAGTTCAAAGTTAACATATACACACAGTCCATATAGCGAGACAAATTTTAAAACATAGACAGAAAAAAACACAGAAAATATTAAAATACAGTAAAAAATATGAACTTTCAACCAGTGCTGTATGAAGGGGGAGGCTGTGTCCAGCCTTCTTGAAATGGCCTGCAAGTAGCTGTATAATATTGTTTACCTATTGAGATACTATACCTAATAAAATTCCCTGTATGCATAAAATCACAATAAATGATATTATGAATAATTTGGATGAACTTCTCAAGTGCAGGTACTAGAGGCTCAAATTTATCGCTTCAAATCTGTAAATAAAGAGCTAATGTAGGTCCGTATAATCACTCGATGGAGTTTAATTACTTATATACAAGGATGTATCAAAGTTTGATTTGTTTGTGTTATTTTGTATAATGCTGATAAGTTATATTAAATCTAGAATGACTCAAATAAAGGTTGTCATATCAATAGGTTGTTTTTACGCTTGTCATCTCCATATCTCTATAATTGACAAATCAATGATCTAATATCTTGTCAACGTAAATTCGAGAGAAAATAACTATTTTTAACCGGCTGTAAAAGTCTTGTAGATAAAGAAAGTGATTGAAAATGACTTATTGACCCTTAGTTCTGTTTGTCCCATCCTTTATCTACTCGACTTCTTCTTAATTATTATAAGTGGGATTGAAACAAAAGAACATAAGCCGTTCTTGATTCAAAGTTTAAAAGTATATCAGACAAATTGAACTTACCACACCACATTTTCTCCACAGAACAAATCCATCCAGACCACAAACTCCTCTTAGAAGCGCAAAAGGAGATCCACGAACTTCTAGAACTAATCAACTGCACTGAAAGAGAGAGCCTCGAAATAGAACAACAGCAGCAGACGTTACGAGAACTAGAGCAGATGATCGAAGGGCTGTCAAACCTGGCGATATCAGATAGGACTTTCTTACGGCATGAGACGGTGTCTATGCCGTCGGCGCAGGGCGCTGTGAAGGAAAGGGCTTTGTTCTTGTTCAATGACTCCTTGCTAATTACGAGTGTGAAGCGGCGGACGGGGACGATAAAGAAGCCTACTCCGTAAGTAGTTTTGGTTTGACCTTTAATATTTTTATAGAGGGCGATATTTTTAACTGACGTCAAAAAATAGTGAAGGTTCTCCATTCGACTGTATTTTTTTAAATGTTTTACCTCGTAACTTTTGACTGGTTGAACCGATTTTAATGATAATTTTTCTATTTCAAAGCTGGTGCTTCCCGTGTGGTACCATTCTCACTTGGTCCAGTTCTGACAATGGCATCCATGAGAAAACAATATAAGTCTTAAATTTGCTTTAAGTATGTGCGCGACAAATGGACGAATAACTCAATATCACGCCAATCGATTTCGACGATTCTTTTTTTTTAATTTAGTTACCATTTATTATCATTTAGAACCCATTTTCTTTATTAGGGAATTTGAAGTCGGTTTATAGGTTTTTAAAACACGCCAAATTGTAAACTTTATTGGAGAAGATTGGGAGACAGCTAAAGATAGGGATGACCAAAACGATTTGAGACAGCGTTTGGAAGCTGTGGAATGAAATATGTACCAACAGCAACGTACACACTACACACACAAAGCTTAAGTTATGATATAGGTATAATAAACCTCGGCGGTTTTAATTTTTCGCAGTTTATTTATTTAAACTTTATTGCACTATTAAAGGTACAAAGGGTGGGCTTAATGCCGAGGCATTTTTTACCTGCCAACTAGGAAACACATGTTTTAAATAAAGGGTTGGCATGCTAACATTACATACAAATATAAGTAGTAGTAACTATGTTTAAAACATTTTATAATTTATATATATATATACCTAAAATACATATTATATTATACATATCTATATACCTAAGAAAAACATCTAAAACAATAAATATACAGTTCCAAATATAGCATAAGTATCAAATCAAATCAAAAGAAGAAAAAATAAAAATAAATAGAAACGTTTTATGAAGAGTTGGTTGAGCAGTTCAGAATTACAAAAAGAATCCGTAAAAACTCATACCTTTTGTTGAAAACTTTGCATGAGTTTCGAAACTTTTGAGGTAATTAAAAATGAATTTCAGGAAAGCTCTTATGTAACTTTGCTTTTACTTAAGGTACGAATTAAAACATTTATCAGAACATAGTAATTTACAAACAATGAAACACAAAATCACGTGTATTATCGCTAGCCTGATTTGTCCACTGCAGGCCAAAAAAAAAAAGAGCCAAAGCTTAGCTTAAGCGCTAGGTATTGTATTTCATTTCATGCATTTACTTTAGAAACACGAATGCAATTATTTTCACGGCAACCTTTCACGAAAAGCTCTCTGTAAATCCAACTTCGTATTTCACAGCAAATAGTTGAAACTTAGCAGAGCTATATTACGGATTCCAGGAAACGTTATTCCGAGTTGCAACGTTGTTGAATAGAGTTCTAAGTCTACTGTTTGAATATAGTTTCTAAGACCTCCCTATGTTACTTTGATATAGTGGAGTACTGAACAAATAGCTAGGGTTTCTAAAACTACCTTCTCTATTTTCCTTTGACGACTATAATGTAGTTGGAAACTGCAATACGTAGGGCTTCGTACCATGGTACCGCCACAAGCTTGCGAAGGCTGGCGGTTGCTTCAAGTATGAAGCTTCGGTATGACCTAACTAATTTACATCTACGAGTATCATGCTTAAACCACTAAGATAAGCTTTTATGGAATATATCTCATGAGTTTCCAGATACTTTTACCTATTTACAGTTATTCTGTGGTAAACAATTGAACTTTCAAATGTTGCTTTTTCAAGCGTGATAAAATACTACGGAACTCCTTTTTTAAAAGGTCTCTGACAGAAAGTAGGAACCCTTATATTATCTAAGAGGTCTTGGACCATGGTATGACATGGTGTTTATTTAAAGACAGTATGTACTACCTGCATACATACCTTATTAATTATAAAACACAAGTTTTTGTTGGAAGGAAACACCATAGATTTGGAGAAGTAGAGATAAAAAATAGACACAACAGTGACTCGTACTTATGCACATAAAAATAACAATTAATAAATTGGTTGGCTGTAAAGCGGCTTAGATTTTTTTTTTTTTTTTAATTAAAATACATGTCAAGGAATGACATAATAATGCAGCTGTATTTATGGACATTTATTTATTCGAAGCGTATATTGTTTGGCTTCAAATCGAATATTGTTTGGCTTCACTTCCGATTCCCAGTATTTAATTCCAATATTGTAGGTTGAATGGATGCTATCCTATCTACTAGATAGGATAGCATCTATTTAGCTTTTCCGCGAATCGTAAATTGATATCGGAGTATTTTTAATTTCAATGCTGGAATTGCAACCAGGTCAATCGATAGTGTACCCTACTCTCTACCTACATACAATTTCAAATCAGATGGTTCTAGATTCCATTATGCTTTGTCAGTGCTGCAAGATGGATGTATTGGACTGAACTTTTGCATACAGATATGGTCCGGGAGCCAGGTAGAAATTTGGTCAATTATTTCCTCCCGAGCGAAAATTCTTAAAATGCATTAATTAGGAATTAATATTATGAATAGGTACTCGTGACCGATGACGACATTATTCCCATGGAATAAGGTTCAAATCATAATAAAAATTCGCATAGGTATTCCAGAATTCTGATTGGAACCTTATTCCATGGGAATCTTGTCGTCATCGCTGCCACTGCCCAACCCACCCACGGAATCGCAGTTGACGATCACGAGTATTCATAATACAATACAATACAATACAATACAAAAATACTTTATTGTACACCAGATACAGAACATTATGAAAGATATTACATGTGACAAGTATAATGGGCGGCCTTATCGCTTAGAAGCGATCTCTTCCAGGCAACCTTTGGATGAAAAGAATTGTGTGAATTAAAGAAAGGCAGGGGGTGTACCAAGGATAGAGCTAGAATAAAAATGAACATAATATGAGTATTTAAAGATAAATAAGTATTAAATATATATATAAACGTATAACTTAGTAATACTTAGTTAGTAAATAAATAATAAGTACCAATATTCACGATTCTGACAGGTAGAATCCCTTAACTGAGCTTTAAAAACTGCTTTTCTGATGGATTCATAATATTAATCCCTAAAACATATTACGAAGTTTTGCTTGGGATGGACTTGGTAATGAAAATCTGTCTCTGGCTCCCGGACCTATAGTTTTAGGCCTGGAATGAAACATAGGGTACTTTTTATCCCATAAATAAGTTTCCATGGGAAAGAAATAACCTTTAAACGTTTCCGCAGGAACAGCCGCGGGCAGAAACTTGTACCAAATAAAATACGAGGTATAGGTTTTCTTGGTCGGCTCTTACGACATTCAGTTAGATAATGCTTGAACGATATTTTTGTTATTTTCAGGACTTACCAGACTGGCATAGCGAGTCAGATGGAGGGCAACAAGTACAAACTGCTTATGAGGCTATCGTTGGCAGATCTCGATATTATAAAAGGTATTCTATCATTTCAAAGAAATTTAATAGTATCCCAAAAAAGTCGACTGCGACGCGACTTGAACCCGCAACCCTCAGCACGCGATGCGCTACCTATTGCGTAATAACCAGTTATCGAATAAGGAATAAATGTGTTTTTTCGCAACTAGTTGTGAAAATTGGATTTGAAAGTGGACTAAAGGTGCGCCAGGAGAATAATTACCTACTTAGGAGTCGTAGCTGATTTGATATTGTCTAAAATCCTTTTAAAAATATTTATTATCACTTATTTTAATTTATTTTTACCTAAGTAGGTACTGAATGTCCATTTTCTCTCTACGTTGCTTTCGTGTTATAGAAAGTAAGTTTTCAAATATAAAGTTACTTAGTAGCTACTTGTTGATGCATAGAATAAGCGCCTTCTCACACGACATGTATCATGGAGACTCTTGGAAGCTGGTTGAAATCTTAATCTCTGTTCTAATTTCAATCATAACAAATACCTACTTGAAAGTTGTTGTTGATATCGAAATTGTGCAATACCCCCCAATATTCAATTTACCGGTTTTGCGTAGTTGTATTTAAATTTCTTGTAAATATAGGAAATTCCAGGCAGGATTTTTTACGCGGTTGTTTTAGGATTAAATCGTTGTGCATTTCATTCTAGCGCGCCCTTTCGTACACTATCGTATATGAGATAGCATACATTTAGGACTCAGGACTCACTTACCGACAAGTAAACCTTAAACCGCGAAGTCCGGTAATTTGAACAGCTCAATCAATCAATCAATAAATTTCTTTCCGGCCCTGGTGGGGGCACAGAGAGGGGCCTCGAGGCTTGGCCTCATTACCCCGGCGTCAACTTGAGAGGTGACGACCCCTCGGTCCTTGGGTTTTGTGGGAATATCTTTTTATTCCCCCTTCTCAATGTTTTTTTCTTTTTTTGCGCACCCTTTTGTGCACTATCACATATGAGATAGCATACATTTAGGACTCAGGACTCACTTACCGACAAGTCCGCGCGGTTGACTTGTTTACCTACCCTTAAACTGCGAAGTTACGTAATTTGAACAGCTTCGTGTGAGAACGCGCTTAAGGTAAACATACACTAGAAGTGCCGTGCAAGTTGCGAAGTAACTTCATCAGTTCGCATCGCCGACGTCGCAGGGCTGACCTGGTTTGAAATTAAGTTAGATACTTGTTTCGAGCTTTACTTACTCGTGCATACAAAATTACTATCGGAATATTCGAGATAAGTTTAAAGGTTTTGCAGGAACAAGTTTATAGCGTAAAGTAAGGGTTTGAAATGATATTGTTCAAAATAGAAAAATAAATTCGAATCTACATTCTTTGCATGAAATTTCCTAATTAAATAAATTTGAATAACGATTTATTTGAGTATAAAAATAAACATTTTATAGTAAAGTAATAAAAGTTGCCAGTGTCCATAATAAATTATCAAAATTATCGTAATTTGACATCTTTCACCGTTGGGAAGCTTCACTATCCCAATATCACCCTTCAATAGTTTATATTTTATTTTAGAAATGTGAAATTCGAATTTGACGCGGATGAAACCGCGGGAAACAGCTAGTTAAAATATGTGCATAATATATGTTTGTGAAAACTCGGCCAACATATAGAATTGAGGACACAAGACTACAGTTTACGAACAAAACAGTCACAACAACAGTCTTTAAAATAATCATCTCTTTACTCCACAGCCAAAGACGAGAACCTCAGGCGGATAATGCACGAAGTGGAAACCCTGACAGAAGACGTCGGAACTCTCACTCAGATATCAGAGCACGTGGCAGCGCTGCACTCGCAACACACGCAGTTGGAGGATATAGTCCGGGAGATGCTGCATTCTGTGAACAAGCAGCTCTCGGACAGACAGAATAGTGATACACAGCTGTGTTATATGGAACTGGCCTTGAATACTTCGTAAGTGTAATTAAAAAATATGCGGGGCAGTCTTTGGGGAATGCCGATAGAAGTGAAAGCGAAAGCTAAGTTATGTATTTTATTTATACTGGGAAGCGTGCGGTGACACTAGTTTCACGCCGTTGGTTTACCCAAAAAGGACACACATAATATACACAGTTAGGAAAGCGTTCGGTGACGATAACGCGCGTTCCATGATTTTTTTCAACCAAAGAGATTTCACTTCACAAAAATTATGGACGAAAATATTGTCAATTTGCGTGTTTTAGGAGAAAACCAACTGTCAGCAACTGTCGTGGTCACGGGATGACTAATAGATAGATAAATAAACGCGATAAATACCCGTTGAATAGTAATTATAACTACGACATGTGCTCAGATCGCGTAAGTATAAAAAATGATATAAATTGTCTAGTATTACAAAAGGCGATCGAAAAAGAGAAATTACAGCAATTCATGAAAAGCTTAGCGCTTAAGATATATGATTAGATTTCCACTCATTAGTCATAACACGCAATTGAAGGATGCATAATATCCTGGCTGTGTGCTAAATTTTAGCCCGATCCGTTCAGTAGGCGTGATGAGGTAACTAAAATCCAAACATCTACAACATTCAAACTTTCGGATTTATTTAAGTGTAGCGATTAGTCATCATAAGCAGACTTATTTCTTTATTACCCTTTGTTAGTTCAGGCTACTTTTGCAGGCGGCTTCGGCCGCGAATCCTAAAAAATAACCAGTAATAGTTCTACTTCGCTAAGAGGCGACGTGGAAGGCCCAGGATGAGATGGCGTGACGAGTTCGAGGCACATCTTCTATCATGGCCAGTTGCAGTGTTGGCATCGCGAGGAGTGGAAGGAGAAAAGGGAGACCTTTGCCCAGCAGTGGGACAATAATGGCTCAAAATAAATAAATCGTTCTTGATTACCTAAGTATTAAGATTTATTCATATTTTTCCTTTTAGAAGTGGCGCTGAAAATCTCACATTGATTTTCCCCAAGACGGACAAAAGAAACAGTTGGGAGGAGCTGATCAACGAAACCAAACAGAAATTATGTAAGTTTACATTTTTATACTAGTAGAACTATGTCCACGCATTAATTTAATTTCGCGATTTGAAAGCTTGAGTGACGATGACGTCCTGCCTGTAGGCCTTCCAAATACCTAAACAGACCAAACCACCCGCGTTTTTCAAGTTTTTTTTTTTTTTTTTTCGAATGGACTATTATGCTGTTGACCTCAGATGGCCATGACAGCGTTACCGGACTTTTGGCGGGCGCAGAGGGCGCCTCGCCGGTAAAAATTAGGTTGAGGCAACACGCACAAGGGCCACCACTTAGGTGCGAACCTCGGCTTGGGCTGTTGCCAGATGCTACAAGAGGGTAGGGAGGTAACGCCTAGGTGCACGAGTGCACCTGAGGGCGGAAACGGGGAATTCTTCGACCCCGCGTCCGGCGGGGTCGGTTATTGGTCGGGTGTGTAGTGTGCGGAAGCTGAGTTGTTGCCGTCACTTCCGGGTTAGCGTCAGTGAGTGGGTCAACGGGGTCACCAAGAACGTGTCTCGGTCTACGGAGGAGAGAACTCGTGGGAGGGTCGTCTATACAATAATCGGGTATGGAGCGTTTTTCAAGAGAAAAAGTTAGGCTGGTTTTATAGTCACGCCGCTGGACGCGCCGCTGGGCAGCGCGCTGTTAACGTTTACTGATAAGCGTTTACTGAACGGCGCTGCACAAGCGCGCGATTTTGAAACGAAACTACTACCCCCATACATATACGAACGCGCGCGCTCCAATAGCGCTGCCGAAACGCGTCACAATAAAACCAGCATAAGAAAGGCAAAGTTATTGGGCAGAGGTATACATTATTTATTATTTATTTCAGGTATCTACGGGCAAGAGAGGCCAGCTCCGGAGTTCCTCTCACCAGTCCCGATACGGAAGACCCGTGCCGGACTGCAGTTTACGTGCGCCGCACCCACCCTCCCGCCTACAGGCCAGTCGCCTGATGTTTGGGTACGAATGACCTTCCTTGTCCTTGTCATTCATTCATTCATAAATAAATCATTTATTTTTGCAGGAATGTCGGTACAATAGATATTTTTAATGATAAGGTTCCTATACATTCTGCCTCGTTATTTATTATTTATTTTTTAATATTGTTAGGCTTTATAAATCATGTCAAAATCAATTTATCAATAACTAGCTGCTCCCCGCGGCTTCGCCCCCGTGGAAATCTATGTGTCAAATTGTTTAAATGATAAAAAGTCAAAAACCTATGTTAGACTCCTGGTTCTAAGCTACTTCTCCACCAATTTTCAGCTAAATCGGTCCAGCCGTTCTCGAGTTATAAGTGTTGTAACAAACACGACTTTCTTTTATATATATAGATAATCATCACAAGCCGTATGAACGGTTATGCCGCATTCATTCTTTTTGCTGTCCACGTCATTCATTCACCTTCCTTTTCCTTGCCACAGAGCATTCGTTTGATATTGAATGTACATTCAATCATAACATTGATTCAAGTATTGTAGTCAAAAACCAAAACTCCGCGGCCTGCGCAAGCGCTTCAGCTGTCCTCATTAGAGGTAGCAAAGTTTTGATAGTTTTCAAAGGAAATAATTACGCAGGTCCGCCATAACTAAAAAAAATTTTGGACAAACCACACAGCAAGCGTAGCCCCAAGCTATATAAGCAGAGCTTGTGTTATGAGTTATAGATGACTATATTTATTTATTTATTGATGGAAATAAAGAGTTTTGATTCTTGATTCTCATGCACCTCTCATCATATTTAATTACCTTTATTTTCCAGGTGTGCAACAGCGACGGCTACGTAGGCCAAGTGTGCGTGCTGACTTTGTCTCCGAAGCCTCAAGTGACGTCATGCAACGGCGTCTGCAACGCACGGATCCTGTGCGTGGCATGCGTGCCGGCCGCGCCAGCGCTGACGAGGCAGCAGACTGTGGATATACCGTGAGTACATGCAGCAGTCTATTCCTGAAGCAGCCATTAAGAGCCCTATATATTTAAATGTAGTAATAATGGATTTTTGAAGACAGTCTTATCAGGTCTCTGGTCAGTCCTTATCCATTAAAGACAATTAACACCGATGGTCTTCTAGCCGCATATTATGGATTAGCTGAATCTTTGCTCTGTTACGGGATAATTTTTTGGGGGAATAGCACCAACCACGACCGGGTTTTCAAAACGCAAAAACGTTGCCTGAGAGCAATGTTTAACTTAGTTTCTGTTGACACTTGTAAGCCCTACTTTGTTAAGTATAAAATTCTTACTCTACCAGCCCTGTATATTTTAAATGTAGCTATGTTTGTGAAAAAAAACCTTCATTTATTTAAGAGTTTCTCCGACGGCGTGGTACGTAACCGACGTAACAATACCATTAATAGACTTTGTACGCATCCATCACAAACTGCCCTAATACGAAAAAGTGTGTTAGGTATGGCACCCAAAATATATAATCATGCCGTTAAATGTTTAGACAAAAATAATTCTTATAATTCAAATGTATTTAAAAATAGACTTAAGAATGTACTCATAGAGAAATGTTATTATAGCGTTAATGATTTTCTACTTGACAAATTTTGATTTTATATACCCACCAATTAGAATGTATAATTAATTTTAAGTTTATCTGATAATTTTTAATATAATTGAATAGATACCTTATTTAGAAAAGGCATATCAGACAAGACATATCACATTAGTGACAAACCTGCAATGTGCCCTCTCCTATTTGCACGCCAGTAGTGGCAAAACATGTAGCTCATATATAATATTTTAACATAATTGCATGCTCACACCATATTAATACTCATGTTTTAAGCAAATAAACGATTCTTATTCTTATTCTTAGGACTGTAATCTTATCCAAAAAGGTCCAGTCTGATGCGTCTGCTTAGATAAAACGGGGAAGTAAAGAGATGACTGAGTCTGTACAACTGACTCTGTCTCCGAAGCCTCAAGTGACTTCGTATATGTAACTAGTTAAGTAATATAGTTCTATAGATAATCCTCTTATACCTACTATAAGTTCACTTTGTTTTAATTAAGTGTTATTTTTGTTTTATTAATTCCAGAAGTGGTTGTTTTGTTAATTTAAGTTTCTTCACTGTTACTAAGTCAACCGACATAAACATAGTTAAAAGATTGTAAAATCTGAATAAAAAAAAAGGTGACTTCGTGCAACGGCGTCTGCAACGCAAACCCCTCAGAAAAAGCTCAATTTTTAAACAAAGGCATATATCGACGAAAACCGACTTGGAATCACGAAATTTTACACTGATTTTAAGTTTTACAAGATAAATTTATACTTATACTCCTGAGGGATAAGTATAAATTTATCTTGTAAAATATTTATGGAAATAACTAGAAATTATTTTCTATACAATAGCGAGACAATTTTGAAAATCGTTCCATAATTGACGGAAAAATCAACGGAAATACATAAAAAAAACATACATACAACCGTAAAAAGAAGCTCCTTTTTTCGTAGTCAGTTAAAAATTAACCTTATTTCGTTTTCCAGAAGTACTACCGCGATGGCCAGCGCATGCTCCGTGAAGCCTGGGATCAGTGTATCAGATCCTAATGACAGCTGTAAGAACATCAGACTTGATAGGTGAGTCCTATGCATTATGGAAAATATCCACCAATACTGAGAAGTTGAGATATCTCTAGATTGTTTACAACAGTCTGCAGTTAGCTCAACTGTTTCAGTTGATCACGCCTGGTACAGACATATACAAAACGGACAAGTTGAGCTGCCTTTCTTCAATTTTAATTACGAATTCGAATTTGTTTTTGTAATTTTCTTTGTTAAAATCGAAGAAGTGACATCTATCCATCGGCACTTGGATTACGTAAGACGTAATCGATGGTACCTTAATATTTTACTAAGTACTTCAACTGAAATCTGCTAGATGGCGCCTGAGTTGCGCGCAATATGAGAATTTAAATCCTAAATCTTGCAAGCACCGCACAGTACAACGCTACAAATTGACAATATCTGTCAGTTGAAAAACCTCTGGCTCTAGTATTATTATAATCATTCTAGTTTTTGCCCGCGGCTTCGCACGCGTTGTGGACATATGCCTCCAATAATGAGCGCCATAGCGCCCTGTCTTCCGCTTGCCGCATCTGCTACAGTCTTTCGCAAGTCGTCATCCAACCTGGCCCGAGGGCGCCCTACACTACATTTGCTGAGTCGCGGTCTCCACTCCAGAACACGATTACCCCAGCGGTGGTCGGTTTTTCGCGATATATAGCCGGCCCACTGCCACCTCAGCTAATTCTCTGAGTATTCTATTAATTATTTATTTATCATTCCAGCTCATCATCAAGCGATGAAGATGACGACGGCTCATCCAGCGAGAACGCTGACGCCCAGTCGGAGCGCAGTCAGGAATCTGCCACCGTCAGACTGCATTCTTCGCTCACCACGTCTCTGAACCGAGGGACACTGACGCCCAGTCATAACAAGAGCTTGAGCTCGCCGCATACTGGCCAGAACATACAGGTAAGAATTAGTAGAAGCACAGAATCACTACAGTATAAAACAAAGTCGCTACCCTCTGTCTGTCCCTACGTATGCTTAGATCTTGAAAACTACGCACCGCATTTTGATTCGGTGTTTTTTAACAGAAGTGTGATTTCAAGTTTATAAACTATTTGATACATAGATTTCCACGCGGGTGAAGCCACGGGACGCAGCTAGTAACTATACAATATTAACTCATGTAGTAGAAGTAAGAAAACAAACGTCGGTTTTTGACTACTGCCTGAGAAAAGTATGGGCACATTTTCGTTTGGGCCGTTAGTTTTTGCGCCACCTATGGTCAAATAGAGGAACTACGTTATGAGTTCGCAATATGCGGTTAAGATTGTGTGATATGGTGGTGGCGGCTTATCGTTTTTGCGCCACCTATCGTCAAATGGAGGAACTACGTAATGAGACCGCAATATGTAGCTAACTTAGTATGATGTGGTGAAGCCTATCGTTTTTGCGCCACCTATCGTCAAATGAAGACACTACATTAATGTTATAGATGGGTATCTCTGTACCTATATTTCAATAATGTAGTGTCTGACTAGGCAGTCAGAGCTTATCTGATATTTCGGACTGCATTCCTCGCTCACCGCGTCACTGACGCTGACGCCCAGTCATAACAAAAGCTTTAGCTAGCGTCATACTGGCCAGAATATACAGGTAGGTTGTCTGTCACGCCATCTTTCATTTTATGGAGAAACTACATTGTGAATTAACGACATTAATTTTTCGAAGATGATACTTAACTTATAAATAAAAATAACGTACATATATACTGGGTTCTCAATTATAATATGGTTTCATATTTTGAAAATAGAGAAGACGATTAATGGTTGAAAATCCTTAAATGATAAAAGACTATACTTGATACAATAATTTTGACACGTAAAATATTGAACCATCAGGACTCGTCGCAAAAGAAAAGGAAAGAACGAAACAGTATACCTATTTATCAAACATCTTAGGAAGAACTTCAGTAAACGTAGCAAAATCTGGTCATGATTTATTACTGTTAATTTTCACATAAAATATTATGTCCAATTTCAGGTTCACCCTGTGATGAAGAGTAACTCCAATCCCGCCGTGGATAAACAAGCTATGGGTATCAGTTCTGGTAAGTCTGCAACTGTATGATGTATTGAGCGCTCATTTAACTTAAACTTCTTTGTACATTTGATCACGTACTCTAAAAAATATCATATCTTATATCACCTTCTTTGTCTAGTTTAACACTTGGTAGTCTACCTTTTATGTCTCTGTAGACATTGTGCAGATGTAGAGGGTCTACGGCGTAGTTATTCTATTGACGGTCTACGCCGTAGATATTATGCAGATGTAGAGGGTCTACGGCGTAGTTATTCTATTGACGGTCTACGCCGTAGACATTATGCAGATGTAGAGGGTCTACGGCGTAGTTATTCTATTGACGGTCTACGCCGTAGACATTATGCAGATGTAGAGAGTCTACGGCGTCGTTATTCTATTGACGGTCTACGCCGTAGACATTGTGCAGATGTAGAGGGTCTACGACGTAGTTATTCTATTGACGGTCTACGCCGTAGACATTGTGCAGATGTAGAGGGTCTACGACGTAGTTATTCTATTGACGGTCTACGCCGTAGACATTGTGCAGATGTAGAGGGTCTACGGCGTAGTTATTATTTAGTGTAGACCGTGATTGTGTAGTTATTGTGTAGTGTAGAGTGTCTACGCCGTCGTCATTACGTAGACGGTCTATTGTGTAGTCATTGTGTAGACACTTCAACATACATTCAAAAGGGTTTCATTTTTAACGGATTTTTTATAGATAAAATCCTAATACGGAACCAATCACTGTAAGTGCTACTTTACATTAAATCCTGTTATTCATTCATTTCGTTCTCTGAACAGTACTTACAATATTTTATTTACTTGTTCTAAAGTAATTTGAGTACCTAATATTAGTGTTTTTTACCTCTCTATTTTTACTATACTATGTTATTATTATGATTGTAATCATAAACACGGGGGCCTATTTTAATTCAACACAAAATTTCGTTATTCGTTTCGGTCAATTGGTGTACTCTAACACACCTAGCTTGAGTACCTATTTCCACAAAAAAACTAAATGAAACAATCGATAATGTATTTTTGAGACTTAAAATAGGTCTTCTGAGCCTTTATGTGATATGTTTCATGTATGTAGAACTATTTTAACCATAACTTCTTTCTTAACGCTACATTAGCCGGACGCTCTATGCTGGGTAAATGTTTCCTTTTTACTGCATGTACATATTTCTTGCTAAATAGCAACTTATATTTTGATATCCGTCTATAACTTTACCTGTAAGTAAACGACATTAAGGGATTTCTCCTATATTCTACATTCATTAATTCCCTTTATTTAGATCTTCGTCTGAAACCAAGAGCCACATTCTATAACAGAGCTTAGTACCATTAATATATGAAAAGAACCTTGCCTATCTTGAATTTTGACATCCTAACTATTCTATTATATGCGAAATATTAAAATGTACCTGCTGACGGGCAAACAATAAATATTAAAATTGAACTGCTGACGGGCAAACCACTTCAATAAAAATAATGTTAGGCTTTGCCAAGTCGTCATTGAGTAGTGTAAGGTGTTTTGACTTCGTTTTAGAATAACACTTTCATAATGGTATCAGTTTAAAAAAACAATGCGGTATCTGTTTCTATAAAATTTTCGCTTATGCTTCTTTTTACAATTAAATACTAAAATGTTAATATCTAACCTAATCTTATGCTTTGAAATGACTAACTCTAACACTCACGACAACCCGTGTCACAACAGGCACTTTATCATCGCCAGCCAGTCGCCAGTCCTCCGAGGACAGCAGTACTGCCAACCTGCCGACAATGTGGCTAGGCACTGAAGACGGCGCTATACACGTCTACAACTGTCTCGACAACATCAGGGTTAAGAAGAATAAGATCAAGCTCCAGCATCCTACTGCGGTTTATTCTATTGTGTAAGTTTATTATTCAATTCAATTTATTTATTTCTGCTTCACAAAGTACATGTTACAGCCATAGTTAAAAAAAGGAACTTACGAGTGCATCATTTAAGATAAGTATAAAAATTAAAATATTATAAGCGGAAGGGACTCCTGCATTTACAGACGCATGACATTATGTGTGTGCGTCCAGTGCTTCATAAAAGCGCAGTCCGTGTCCAGTTTTCCTGCTATAAGGTTCAGATAACTGGTCCCTCAAAAGGCCTATTTTAGTTTCGTTCTTTTGTGCAAATTGCTACTCTTATTCTGTGTACACAAAATCGTCGAAAGAAAAGACGAAATTCCGTGTTGAAGAATTAAAATGGACCGCTGTTCGTAGCGCTATTTTGGAGGTGGCCTATGTTCAGGTGTGGACATTTATTATATACGGGCTGGATTTTAGAGCAACAATTTCCGTGTAATGCTTCGGTGTGTTCCGCTTACGCAGAAACTGGTATACTCGGCCCAGCATCTAAAGCTTTAAGTTTTCAATAGTACACGCATTATTGTCGTCTGCATTGATCAGTCTATAAATATATTGATATAGCCAGACTAACCAATCATCGATTCAGTTATTTCAATTCGAATTATACATTAACAAGTTCGCTACCAACTCCGCGAATTCGCGTGATGAGAGTGTAGGGTCCCAGCCCCCCAATATTCGCGGAGTGAACGTGTGTTTTGTGTTTGACTTTGAATCAGTACAAGGTCGAAACTGCGATAAGTGCTATTGTGGCTGCGAAGTTGTTTAAGTCACTTACAACGGGATGTGAGATGATTCAGTATGCACCTTTTTTAACTGAAGTTTTTTATTCTATCTTACATTATAGCGTTTTGTTGTTTTTAGTTTCATGGAGGGCAAAGTGTTTGTTGCTCTTGGAAGCGGCGAACTGGTGGTCTACTGCCGGGATATAGGTAAGTCACAGTAAAGTTCGTCGCACACTTGAAAAGCACCGCTTCTGTACAACAAAAATTGGCATTAAAATATGGGCTTTAACTTGTAAGTTCATTCAAACTTCGTAAAGCTTTGCATTTTTTGCAAATATTCAGTCAAGAGATCATTGATTTTAGTCATACCAATTTGATCCTCTTTCCACTAATCCTAAAGTCTAAAATTTGTGTGTTTTTTCAGACGGCGCATGGGCAGAGAAGGCTAAGATTCCAGTCGGTACCGGTAGCGCCCCCGTAGGCAGTATGCTACTATCGGGAGGCAAGCTGTGGTGCGCCACTCACGCCTACATCAACATTATAAACCCGCAGTCTTTGCAGGTAATATATGTATTTATTTTATAGGCAAGCAATTCAACAACTAATAAGATGTCACGAATTTTTGGGATATTATTCAATTTCTTAGAAAATTTGACAGATGATAATGTCTTAGTCTGCTAAGACATTATCATCTGTCAAATTTTCTTGCTTGAGTTATGAGTAATAGATGACTGATATACTTATTACAATAATGACAGATTGATATTTGACGTTCACGTATACAAAATCACAATAACAAGCAAATGTTTAAAATTTCTCACTGGCAAAATGATCACTGAAAAACATAAATAAATATTTGTCGCATGAAAACCTATGCACTAATATAAGCTTGGTAATAATTAGAAATAGCTCTAGCACCTGAAATTTATATCCTTTTTTCTTTTTCTCTTTGCAGGTTGACGAAACATTCCAAATAACGTCCGAGGCTCGGCCGATTAGCCACATGGCAGTCGCCGGAGGAGCGATATGGCTCGCTCTGCACAACGCGGCACAACTGCGCTGCTACAACGCGAACACGCGCGAGCAACTCGCTGACATCAACATCACGCCGCAAGTCACGAAGATGCTGCATGGTGAGTAGAACGACTTGAATTTAGTTCATCAGTCACATGGCATTGGCTGGATGAGCGATACATATATTCTGGTATACAGGGTGGCTTTTTGATATGGGAGTGGAAAGCGAGATCTGATACTATGGGGCCTAGAAAAAACACCAATGGCTGAGATCGAAGAGTCTTTTACGCCAGGATAATCAAGGCCATAGGCTTATATCTCTAACTGGAACTAGTTTTACCCAAATTTTACTTTTCCAGGGTGTGATGACATAATCCGCCAACACAAGGCGGCGTGTCTGCGCGTCACAGCACTGCTCGCCCACCGCGACACTCTCTGGGTGGGCACTAGCGCCGGGGTCCTTCTAACTGCGCCCTTGCATAACTCTCCTAACCCTAGGACCGGGGCGTTCATTGCTCCTGTGTTAGCTGGTAAGTTAGCTTTAACATTATTGTCATAAGCATATGTCAGAGCATTGTTAGCCCACCGCGACACTCTGGGTGGGCACTAGCGCCGGGGTCCTTCTAACTGCGCCCTTGCATAACTCTCCTAACCCTAGGATCGGGGCGTTTATTGCTCCTGTGTTAGCTGGTGAGTTAGCTTTAACATTATTGTCATAGATATTTTCATAAGCATGTGTCAGAGCATTGTTAGCCCACCGCGACACTCTCTGGGTGGGCACTAGCGCCGGTGTTCTACTCACTGCGCCTTTGCATAACTCTCCCAACCTTAGGACCGGGGCGTTCATTGCTCCTGTGTTAGCTGGTAAGTTAGCTTTAACATTATTGTCATAGATAGTATCATAAGCATGTTTCAGAGCATTGTTAGCCCACCGCGACACTCTATGGGTGGGCACTAGCGCCGGTATTCTTCTTAATCATATCCATTGAACGTTCGAAAATTTCTAGTACTTCCTACGATTCCTTCGATTCTAGCGCCGCGCCGGAAGTCCCAAAGATTTTCGACTCGTCAGTCACTTTATTTCGTGGCTCAGTTGGTAAGAGCGTCCCTGTACTCATGGGAAGTTCGCGGGTTTAAGTCCCTGACCAAATCGATTTCTATACCTATATAATAGCTACCTGTCCATCCAAAAGTTGCCTGGAAGAAATCGCTTTTAGCGATCAGGCTGCCAATTGTTTATCTGTGTGTGTCTTTGTTTGTTTGTTATTTACTGTTTTTTATCTGTCTTGATATGCAATCAAGGGTATTTGTATTTGATTGTATTATATCTTTCCAGGGGTAACCTACGGGCACACAGGCCACGTCCGATTCCTGACAGTCGTCGAGAACCCAGCAGCACAAAAACCACCGACCAAAACCCAAACATCACTTAAATCCAAGGCTCTCAGCCGCCGATCAACAAACGCAGAGAAACTAGAGAAACTACACAAGCAAACAGACACGGCACAAAGTAAGGAAACCCTTATTATATCTGGAGGAGACGGCTACGAAGATTTCAGGAGCTCGTCGATGACAGAGGATGCTGGTCGCGAGGATTCCACCAACCACCTTCTGATCTGGCGGGTATGAACCACCGCCCCCCCATAACAGGACTCAAGTGTTGATGCGAGAGCATCCAGATGCAAAAGCGGAATAGACGTTCAGTGTTGCTTAATTTTCTAGACATTGAAGTCTAGTTCTCATTTGAATGTTAAATTCCAGCTTTTATTGATGTACGCTATTTATTTGAAGAGATTATTAATCTAGGACATGAAATGTCGGTGATGGAATGCAGTATCATCTTTGCAGTATTATTATTGGCCTATGTAACTTTTGAAAGCTCCGAGGAAGATTTTAACGCCGTTTTGTAATCGGTGATGTTTTAGAAACATTTAAATGTTTCCTACCTATCCCATATCAAAAGTACCTTTTGTGTCACTATCATTATCAATAGAAATAATAGAATTAATGTTGTAGAGATAAAATATTGTATACCAAGGACTTAGATCCTTGAATTTGTTTCATCGTAGTTTCAACTAAGTTACTAGTGCTTACGTACTCATTATTTATTTTAAAATATAATCGATCACGAAAAAGTAATCATGCTTTAACTGTATCAGTAAATATGAAATAGACAAATTATAGACTCTATGACTCTTCTGAATGTTATAATAGAAAAATAATATCGATGTTAGAATAATTATTACAATGAATAATATAATCGAAAAACCATAGTAATAGGAAAGAACAAATAATGATATTCTTAGCTGCAAGTTTATGATTCAAAACAATCTTGATGTTAGACTTTAATGAATGTGGATTGATAATAATATAAAATATCGACTTAGTCAAATCATCCATATTCTTCACATCTCTAATTATTATTTTAATCAATATATATGAAACGTCTCCATGTTATCTAAAAATTGATATAGAAATGAAAAATATTACAATCGAAATAGAAATAGAAACATAAAAATATGGAATTTAAACGATCTTGATGTAAAAATAAATATTGATACCATAGCAATGAAATAATCGAATCAGTTATAGAAACAGATGATTATAATAAGTATTAACCTAATCTAATATCTTATCTCCAATGTTATTATTAAAACAATCTTGATGTTAGATTAAGAATTAAAGTGGTTATAGTCAGAGATTTAAATGATGTTACAAGCAATTAAGAAAAACGAATAAGAAAGAATTTATCATTGGTATTATAAACAAATTTATGATGAAGTCAATCTGAATGTGAGAATAAAATTCGATAAAATTTAGTTGAGGAAGTAAGCACAGTAACATCTACATTTTCGCAAAACATGGCGGCAATCAGGGCAAATTTTTAAGATGAAATTTTTGAATTTAAATCATCTCACATGATAATAATTTTCTTACTGATGTTTAGAGTTACAGTTATAATTTTTTACCGAATTGATGTAAGTGAATATATCCCATCCATCGAAATTGATTTTATTTTGATTGCTCAAAAAATATTTGTTACCTGCTGTAAAAGAGCAAAAAATTAAATGATGTTTGGATATTGTATCCTCTATTTATAGTATTGAAAATAAAGAAAGTCACACTAAATATCTTGTTTCATTATGAGCCTGGTTGGTAAAAGAATTGGAAAAAGTTTATTTAGCGACACATTACACACAATTGTATTATGGAAAACTAAGCTAAAGTAAAAAAAATATAACGCGTTACGAATTTCCTTAGCCATAAAAGAAAAAGTAATAATACGAATTCATTTTTTATCGCCGATCATAATATCGTATTCATTTAGATAGTTCCTTAGGTAAAATGTATGTACTAGTTATACAGCACTTTCACAAAGGGTAGCACCATCATCATCAGCCTATATTAGTCCACGGCTGGACATAGGCCTCCCCCAATGAGCGCACTAGCGCCCTGTCTTCAGCTTGACGCATCCAGCATCTACCTGCAGTCTTTCGTAGATCGTCATCTCCCCACGCCGCGAGACACGAGACATAGCCCGTCCTATATCCCGGATTTTATTTGGTACTAGTATCTGCCCGCGGCTGTTTCTATTCCGTTTAAAGGTTATTTCTTTCCCATGGAAACTGATTTATGGGATAAAAAGTAGCCCAAGTTTTAATCCGTTTAATACTCGTGCGTGACCGTCAGCTGCGACTCTGTGGGTGGATTAGGCAGTGGCAGCGATGACGATGTTATTCCAATGGAATAAGGTTCAATCAAATCAGAATTCTGGAATATGAGAATTTTAATTTCTGATTTGAAGCGTCCTACACCACGTTTACCGAGTCGTGGTGTAGGACTCCACTCAAGAAAACGTTTGGCCCAGCGGCCGTTGGTTCTTTGCGAGATATGGCCGGGATATGATAAAGCAAGCACCGGATAAACTACAATATCATTAGCTACCTAGCTAGCTACTGGTATCTACCAGTTTATAAGGTTCAGTAAAGAAGCTGAATAAAATGCGTTTCAAGAAATTACAGTTTATTTGAGGTCACCAATATTTAAATATTCAACTACTAGGTAGGTTAGATTACGATTAATGATATAGTTTACTACAAATCTAATAACATTTTTCAGCAATTTCGGTTATAAATTCACGTACGTTCTCTTCATTATTAGCTTTGACACTCTTCTTGCCTCTACTTACAAAAAATGGGTCATTTTGCAGTTGAGCCGTCAGTTTTTTTAGTATAGTCCTTCGATCTCTATCATTGTCGATTTCCCTCTTCACTTTAGTATTTTCTTGTGGTGCGTTCACGAAATCCACTACAGAACAAATAAGTTCCTTGACTTTGTAAAAGTTGGTTGTTGTTGTAGTGGCATTTGCATCATCTTTCTTGCCTCTAGCTATGTAGTAAGGATCGTTACGAACAGATTTGACGATTTCTTCTAAAGCGCCGCGTCTGTCTCTAGCAGCTTTGAACAGATTATAATTGAAATTGTATTTTTTACCCCTAGTTATAAAGAAAGGGTCATCAGCTTCGCCAGAAGATCGGCTGGTTCTTTCTACTAAAATGTAATTTGGTTCATCGGCGTAGATTCTACTATCGGTCACAGTCCCGGGATCCATTTTATTAAAATTTGCGTCCATTCGTCTATTTACTTGCTGCACCTCATTTTTGTTCATGTATGAATTGAATAGCGCTTTAAGTTTACTGTCTCGACCTCTGTTTGCCCAGAATGATCTCTCACTTTTCTTTAGCCTGGATAAATGTTCAATATTGTTTTCCACATGATTTATAGCGTCAAGATAACTTTGTTTTAAATCTTCCTTTTGTCTTCCACGGGATCCCCAGAATGCATCATCGTCTTTCCTTCTTCCCCTGTTACCCCAAAATGGTTCATCATCTTGCCGTCTCCCTCGGTTTCCCCAAAACGGTTCGGATTCTTGACGTCGACCTCTGTGGCCCCAAAAAGGTTGGCTATCCTCTCGCCTTCCCCTTGTACCCCAAAATGGTTCATCATCACGACGACCCCTCATGCCCCAAAACGGATCATCTTTCCTCCGGCCCCTCATTCCCCAAAAGGGATCATCTTCCTGTCTCCTACCCCTATTACCCCAAAAAGGTTTCTCTTCTACTTCGGTTGAGTCTCTTCGTCCTCGCATACCCCAAAATGGTCCTGCGAAATCATCTCTTGTACTTTTGCTGTGAGTGTGTACTGTTCCAAAGCAATTTTTGCAGTTGGAATGATCGTAGGAAATGGATTCTGGGTATTCTTCGTCATCACTTTCGTTGTTGTCACGTCGGCCTCTTGTTCCCCAAAATGGTTCATTCTCCAATTCCTTTTCATTTAATAGTTTTGGATGTTTCGCGTGGTTGAAATCATTTCTATTGCCGTAAGTAGGATTATCATCAATTTGTTTCTTTCCTCGATTGGCCCAAAAGGGTCTATCGTCATCTTCGTCTACAGATCGTTTGAGGCGAACATTGTTGGATTTGTCTTTAGTTTGGGTATGGCCTTTGTTTGTTTTGTAGCTTTTATCTCTGTTGGAATCTTTTCCGTAAGCAAACTCTGATGATAAAATTAGTAATAATATAATTGTGTTTAATTTATTACGCATTGTGTTAGGATCTGAAACAAATTACATAATTTTAGTAAACTCCTTTACCACAAACTGGGCCCGCAACCGAAGTGTTTCGTTTGTTTTGTAGTAGTTTCTGCCTCGAGGTAAGTATACCAGTAGGTATACGTACTTACCTCGAGGCACAAACTACTTAGTAATGAGGTCGTTTTTAGAAAAAAGAATAATTATGTAAATAATATATCTTTTATAGGTCCTAGTCACAAGCTGATACTTCTAGACTAGTCTATTTCAGCTACTTCCATAGTATTATGTCTTATGGCATACTACTGTGGGGGAACGCTGCAGATATAAACACCGTATTTGTGTTGCAGAAGAAGGCTGTTCGTGCGATCTATAATATGGGTCCCAGAGAATCCCTACGTAATAAATTCAAAGAAATAAACATAATGACAGTACCATGTCAATATATTTATGAAAACTTGTTGTAGACTCATAAAAACATCAATAGGTTCACTAAAATAAGTGATATACATAATGTAAATACTAGAAATAAGAATAAACTCGCTGTTCCCAAAACTAGACTACATAAGATAAGAAATATCTTTTAAAGGGTGTATACGCTTCTATAACAAAACTCCAAGTGAGTTGCAAAAATTATTAATAAATACATTTAAAAAAATTGTGATACATATTCTTTGTAAAAAGGCTTATTACAAAATATCAGATTATTTATAAGATAAAAAAAGTTTGGAAAGAGTTTTGCTCCAACTCAAAATCTAACAACTTACAGATAAGCAAATCATATGTACTAGACACATAAGTTATGAACATATACTTATATAAATATATAAATAAATATAAATAATGCTGGACAATTCACACAGCATTATCTAGCCCCATGGTAAGCAGAGCTTGTGTTATGGGTACTAGATAACTGATATACATAATACAATACATTACATAGATAGATATTTTTTATTATACATAGAAAACGACCAGAACACCCGAAAAAAATATCTGCAGATCGTACACACAATTGTTCCGAGGCGGGAATCGAACCCGCAACCTCCTGCGTCGCAGGCGGACCTTCGCCCACCGCGCCACATCGGTCGTCAAATATATATACTAGTGGTTTCTTCTCACTTCTTCCACTGGTGGACAAAAAATTGAAGTGAACATTAAAATAATGGTATTATATAATAATGAATACTAAAAAATATGACCTGTCTAAGTGCTTATTTGTAAGCCTAAAGAAATAAACTTTCATTTCATTTCAAGCGACTGAATGGACATAGCCCTAAGTCGGTATTTTGGGTCCATCTGACAAAACCTACTTAGCAAAATGACTAGCTAGCAATACGTCAGCACCTCATCTTCTCTTCATAGCATTTGAACGACATCGCTAAACTGACTTGGTAGCAAAAAGACTACTTTTTCAAAAGTACTGTTAGTAACAAAAACATTTTATTTAGAAAAAATGTGTTTAATAACCAACAAAAAGAAAAGATTATTCTTGTTTTTATAACATAAAAATTACACTAAGAATTATACTTATTGTGTCACCATCAGCCTATATTAGTCCACTGCTGGCCCCTAAGTCGGTATTTTGCGTACCCATGTACATATCGTACGTCAAATGTAGATACATACTTATAGGAAATCGTTTAGTATTTACAACTGAAACAGTTGAGCTAACTGCAGACTGTTGCCAACAAAGTAACACAATTGATCAAAATAGGCTAGGTACATTTTATTTAGAAATTAAATTCCATAATATTCCATATTATAAAGCGTGTGTACATGTGAACACACGCTTTATTCCAATAAAAACTAGCCGCAGAAATATTAGAATAGAAAAGTTTGGATAGATTGAGAAATAATATAAAACAAAATGGATGTTTGAGAAATGGATAAGTACTTTTAATTTGAATACAAGTCATTCCGTGATCATTGCGCATAAAACTGCCGAAATATTAGGAAACTCAAAATACCACAAACGGTAAGTAATATGACTTCAGTCTTAGAAGAAGAAGACTTAGAATTATAGTAGACACAAACTAGGTGATGCCAAAAAAATATCGGCAAAAGTTGGTTATATGCCGATCAACTCACACATAGATTTGTTTTTGATTACTTGATTTGACTGCTTTTATCCAAATAAAAGCAGTAAAAATCAAGAAAATTGTTGAATAAGACTAGCCCTCTGCTGTTGTGACAGTAGCATGTTTTTCCTTTATGACTCTAGTGATTTATTGTTAATAATCATATTATGTAACATTACAGCAATTTAAAACTAAGTTGTTACATTATGTATAACCATGGTAGTTCTTAAGGTGTAAAGGGGATTCCAATATCTCGTCTCCCAAGCCAACCTAACCTGCACGTCGTACACCCTGCTAGATAACGAACTAGGCTCTCGTGAAAATATCAAACTATCTTCATTATTTGATAACTCAATAATTTCACAATTATTTTTACCATTACTAAACACTGGAAAAGTGTCCAACCGAAAACAATTGCCATTAAAAATAATCATCATCATCATGGCAGTTCTTAATACTTTGACTGCGATTTTTTTTCGACGACTGCGATCTTTTTTTTAACCTAAAAAATTCGTGCTGCCGCTCTACACAGCGGTTGTGTAGCGCCGCACATGCGTTTCGTTCGAAAAATATTACGGCTATGCTGAGTCACACAGATCTGTATTTTCTCAGCCGCTGCGCTAGTGTGGATTTACGCATATTAGTCACTTGTAGAAAACACATACCGTGTGATTTCAGCAATCAAAGTGTTAAAGTTTCAGCAAGTCTTACCTTATATTCTCACCGTGAGTGACCAACATAACACTAGAGGGCAGAGAAGTCACGATACTGAACCAAGTCCAGTTCCGGACCCAGCTTTTATAAGAAAATGTGTGTCGGTACCTCCCGAGGGTCCGTCTTTGAATTATATTTGTTTTCTTTTTTCTGCGACCGTTATTAAATTAAACATTGCTTTCGGATTGGACTGGACTCTTGGTCTGGCTTGTCAAGTTAAGGGGAGGGTTGTTACTTTGCTGCTAAATGTATTTTCTACATTTTTTTAACTGTCCAATTGCAGTTACCAGTATAAGCACGATAGAGAACATCCTCGTCATATATTTTGCGTTTCGTCAGTTAAAAACATGCCTAATATAAAAAAAATAGCAAGCTCCACGATATGCGCTATCGAGTTTTCTAGCAGGCATTTACTTTAAGTAAATTTTGATTCTAGAGAACAATTTCTCTAGGGTAGACTACACAATAATAACATGCCTTGCATCGTCATACGTTATTGAGTTTGAAGGAATTTCAAATAATTTACACATTCGATGACAAAGTGACGTAATTTTTCTCTATTTTACCCTAGACAACAATCCCTGTGCTTTTACACACACAGTTTAATGTATTCGTGAGTGTATCACTAATACTATCTTCGTTGTCTATGGTTTGATAATATTTAGTAAGCTAGGTAACAACTTTACCCGCTCGAGTCTAACTATCAAATGCGAAACGTCAAAATTTACTTAAAGTAAACGCCTGCTAGAAAACTTGCTAGCGCATATCGTGGAGCTTGCTATTTTTTTATGTTAGGCATGTTTTTAACTGACGAAACGCAAAATATAAGACGAGGATGTTCTGTGGTCGGTTGTATATATTTTTATGTATGTCGATGTCTTCACCAAATCTGGGCCGATTTGGATTACTAGGTATCTACCTATTTGTTCCGAAAACGTCAATTTAAATCGGTTTTTATTTAAGGTAGACATTTGCAATGAATAACTTAAATTTAAAAAAAAAACTAAATACTGGCTCTATTTAGTTTTTTTCAAAATAATCAATTTATTCATTGAAAATGTGTACCTTGCTTGCTTGTCTAATTTCGTAATAACAATTTTTTCCCCTAGTTGGACTGAAAACACATTACGTTACGCATTTTCCAGCATTATTTTATTTTGATTGTCCAACATTATTTATTTTAATTAAATAATAACAGTGTTTTTAGAGTCGTTGATTTATGATCGTAGATGTCGATATTTACAGTAGCTTGCTTGATTGCATGCCTTAATTATGACGTGAGGTCTTCCAAGTCGAATCTTCAGTCTCAACAGGTCAGGTCTGCCAGGTCTAAACTTCTATTGTAATTCTAATTTATTTATTGATGTATTTAGAATTAGAACGGCACTAGGTCAATTATACTAATTACAGAAGGGTAATATATTATAGTTATACATATAATCAAATAATCAAACGTAATTAAATTACCATAAGAAATGTTCTATTAGATTTAGGTTGTTAAAAACTTAAGTAAAATAAATTAAATATAGGTAGGTAAATAAATAATCACATGTATATATTATCTTTTAAATTAGCAAGCTGAAGTGGCAGTGGGCCGGCCATATCTCGCGAAGAACCAACGGCCGCTGGGGCAAACGTGTTCTTGAGTGGAGACCACGACTCGGTAAACGTAGTGTAGGACGCCCTTCGACCAGGTGGGATGACGACCTGCGAAAGACTGCAGGTAGATGCTGGATGTGGCAAGCTGAAGACAGGGCGCTATGGCGCTCATTGGGGGAGGCCTATGTCCAGCAGTGGACTGCTATAGGCTGATGATGATGTTATATTATCTATAGGTCAACGGATGGACGCCAGTTTCAATCCTGGGTAGACCAGCTTTTGCCACCCCTGGATTGTTCAGATGGTAGGTTGTCCAACTTAAATCAATGTGACCCTTTAGCTCCAATGATTCAATGAATATGATTTGAGAGATTATCTATGACTGGGTTCTGCCTACGTATTCGTTCCTTTAGGCCGCGAATAGTAGTCTTATTAATACTCAGACAAAATCTAAAATCTTCTGGGACTTAAGTATTGCTTCGATTCCCTGTAGTTTAGCTTAGCATTTCTTTGTTGAATCTAGCCCAATTTTCGCTCGTAAATAGCTGCCTAACCTACCTATCATCTATGCATCTGATTATCATTTTCGCTCGTAAATAGCTGCCTAACCTACCTATCATCTATGCATCTGTCTACCATTTTCAATGAAAAAACAAACAACATGCAAAAAGTCTAGATAAAACTATTTTTTATTCGATAAAAAGTCGCAATGTGAAGTTTCTAAATTTTTGACTAGCCTACTATCTAATAAAATAAATAAAAATAAAATCATTTAACTTCACATAACTTGATCCATAGTTTGTTAGTAAAATTAAACATATTAAGTAAGAACTTATTACTAGGGTTAGTTATAACTAATACTAGAAATTAATTAAATTAGTCTCCCTAATAACATCACAATCAGTCGATTAGACTTTAGATACTATGAGGATATTGGTCACCTACGTCACAAAATCCTGAAAATTGAAGCAGTTTCGTCAAGCACCAATCAAATAGATTGATGCCTCATCAATGTCATTCTACGAGACCTCTGCCCAAGATTTAGGAGGGTGGTTAGCCGGGTTCTTTTTTGACCTTACCTTATAATATCTACGTGAAGGTTAACACTTTGACTGCGGTTTTTTTTCGACGACTGCGATCTTTTTTTTAACCTAAAAAATTCGTGCTGCCGCTCTACACAGCGGTTGTGTTGCGCCGCACATGCGTTTCGTTCGAAAAATATTACGGCTGTGCTGAGTCACACAGATCTGTATTTTCTCAGCCGCTGCGCTAGTGTGGATTTACGCATATTAGTCACTTGTAGAAAACACATACCGTGTGATTTCAGCAGTCAAAGTGTTAATATTGGTTTGACACCATTTCGCGCGTTAGCTAGCTAAACCATTTAAAAAAGTGGGGCATATCAAAATTAAAAATATGTAAATTTAGGGTTGGTGGCTCCATTTAGTGCAAAAAGTGCCCCAAGTTGAGTGCCAGCTATAGGGTTGGTGAGTGAAACGCGAATGACAACAAGTAATCGTCTTTTATTGATGATGCAACATATTTTCTCGACTCAGAGAGAAAGCTTTCAAGATTACCCTGTTAGCTATGTGAAAGAGAGGTACAGGCTATAAAATAAGCTTTCTATCATTGGAGCTAGAACCTTAAATGTATTTTTCCAGGCATTTATGACCATAATGACAGGAAGCACGACTAATCGTGAGATAACTAACACCTGCCTGAGACTTCTTCGGGATAAAAATAGCTTTGTATGGAATTCCAGGTATACAGCTTTATTTTGGAAAACTGCGTGCAATGATTTCAGATTTCATATTTATTTCTTAATGTTTACAAAATAAACACTTAGGAAAGTCAAATTTTATACTATACTAGCTGCGCCCTGCGGCTTCGCCCGCGTGGAAATTAATGTGTCAAATGGTTTATAAACCTTCCCGTGGAATCACTATATCTATTAAAAAAATATAATCAAAATCCGTTGCGTAGTTTTAAAGATCTAAGCATACTAGGGACAGACGAGAGATGAACATGCTAGTATCTTTCATCTTTTCAGTTCTTCCACTAGTGGACAAAAAATTGAAGTGAACAGTAAAATAATTTATTTGATAATAATTTATATATAAAGTATGACTTGTCTAAGTGCTTATTTTGTAAGCCTAAAGAAATAAATGATTTTTTACTTTACTTTACTTTAGACAGCGGGAAGCGACTATTCACTGCCTGTGGGCGGAGGGCCATGACAAGGCACTGCCGGATGGAACATTTGCGACGCATTCACTGCCTGCGGGCGGAGGGCCACGACAAGGCACTGCCGGATGGAACATTTGCGACGCATTCACTGCCTGCGGGCGGAGGGCCATGACAAGGCACTGCCGGATGGAACATTTGCGACGCATTCACTGCCTGCGGGCGGAGGGCCACGACAAGGCACTGCCGGATGGAACATTTGCGACGCATTCACTGCCTGCGGGCGGAGGGCCATGACAAGGCACTGCCGGATGGAACATTTGCGACGCATTCACTGCCTGCGGGCGGAGGGCCATGACAAGGCACTGCCGGATGGAACATTTGCGACGCATTCACTGCCTGCGGGCGGAGGGCCACGACAAGGCACTGCCGGATGGAACATTTGCGACGCATTCACTGCCTGCGGGCGGAGGGCCACGACAAGGCACTGCCGGATGGAACATTTGCGACGTGCGTCCTAGACCAAGAATGTGTAAATACATTAACACTTCAATGACATTGGCCTTGTTAAAGTAGGCTAATAATTTTATACATAAGCAACTTTATTTCAAACTAGCTGCGCCCCGCGGTTTCACCCGCGTGGTTATACATATGCCTATGATATTTAAGCTATATTATTGTGAAGTTTCATCAAAATCCATTTAGTAGTTTTTACGTGAAAGAGTAACAAACATCCATCCATACTTACAAACTTTCGCGTTTATAATATTAGTTTATAACTAGTAGGATACTAGTTAAGCGTACCTAGTTAGCATAATTAAGTTATTTTACAAATTTGCACCGTTGCTTTGTTTTTCGTTTTTAGCACTTTCTGCCTGAGATACAGGTTTATTTATAGAACATAAGATAATAAATTGACTCTTGTAATATTGACGACCGATGTGGCGCGGTCGGCGAAGGTCCGCCTGCGACGCAGGAGGTTGCGGGTTCGATTCCCGCCTCGGAACAATTGTGTGTACGACCTGCAGATATTTGTTCCGGGTGTTCTGTTTTTTTGCAATGTATAATAAAAAATATCTATCTATGTAGTGTATGAATTGTATTATGTATATCAGTTATCTATTACCCATAACACAAGCTCTGCTTACCATGGGGCTAGATAATGCTGTGTGAATTGTTCAGCATTATTTATTTATTTATTTAATCCATTTAGTCCTATCCTAAGTTGTTTTTATTTATTGAATGGCCTATTTATGGGTCATAATAATATTATATCTAACATGAATGTAACAAAGCTGCCTCTTAAGAAACGCTGGCCTCCAGTCACAAGATGTTTGTCTTCTTGTCGTGATTATAAGCGAGCAGCTGTGCAAGGAGGCGTGGGCAAAGTGAACCACGGTTTGTATTTGTAGAAATGCTAGTAGAAGCTAGTAGAAAAAAAACAAGATTTTTTTCTGTAGATAATCTTGTTTTGTGTTTGTATTTTGGCTGGGAGTGGGATTTTCTCATGACCAAAAATTAAATAATAAATTTAAATATTACTTATTGTAGATACAAATGATAAGCTTGATGCTGTTATAATCTAATTTACCTACCTTATTTATTATTATAATCTTATAACTATCATCATCAGCCTATATCAGTCCACTGCTGGACATAGGCCTTAATCTTATACTTATAAAAAAAAAAAATTGCTGCAAATTCGTTAGTCTCGCTAAAACTCGAGAACGGCTGGGCCGATTTTGCTGATTTTGGTTTTGAAATGTTTGTCGTATTCCAGGGAAGGTTCAAAGGTAAGAAAATAGAAATTCCCACGCGGGCGAAGCCGCGGGGCGCAGCTAGTATATAATAAGGGATACTTATTTACCATATATATAAATATACTGGTAAATCAGGTTGAAGCATGAAAAGTTTTTTTAAAATCCGTGTGTGTTTTGTAGAACTTTTTAGAGACATTTTATTATAAAAAAAAGCAAATAATTTATTTGACACTTATTTTATCCACCTTGTTCATGCTAACCCAGTCTCCCCCAAACAATTCCTACGTGTATTACCTACTGTAATAAGTTTGCTGTTGCCCACATATTATTTGCTCTAGTAACGTTGCTAGGAATCGTATAAAATGCCTGGAATTTTCTTTCTTAAGTTATATTGTACTTCGCTATCGCGAACTGCGGTTGTGTTTGAATTTAGTTCACTCTTTAAAAACCCTTAAATTCAATATTATTTCAATTTAATATAAGTTACTCCTAAACAACATAAAAAAAATCTGTTAATAAACAGCCAAGATAATAATTATGGAGTGGAACTTAGGGTATCTTTACGTAAGCAAGGAACCGTATAGTTTGCCATGTCCGGCTGTCTGTCTGTCCAAGGCTTAGCTAAAAGCGGCCAAAGCCGCGTTAAAGCTTTTTTCATCACGGTAACTAAGTGGTAAAATAATAATAATAATTTATTGTTTCAGTAATTATAAGCAAAAATCTCCTACCTAAGCGTACGTAGCGGACTCTGACATATCGCATAGAATGAAAATTGATAAATATAATATGGCTTACCAGGCCCTAACAAGTTAATTTCTTTTAAGTGTGAGGCCACCAGGATCCCTAGCTTTATCCCCTGGGGAAACCTGGTTTGCTTAATCCTACTAATATTATAAACGTGAAAGTTTGCATGTAAGGATGGATGTTTGTTACTATTTCATGCAAAAAATACTGAACTGTTCTGGGCCCAGAATAAAACATAGGCTCTATTATCTCTTATTATCCCATAAATCAGTACCGAAATAATCTTAAAAGTTTCCATAAAAACAACGCGTGCGAAGCCGCGGGCAGAAACTAGTAACTTATAATGTAAACTTCTCACACAGCAGCTATAATGTAAAATTGAACATTTTTCTTTCCATAGAAATCGTCAGGAGACCACACATGACTATATGTATCTATATTTTTAGATCTTCGTATCATAAGATACAGAGCGATACCTAAATATTCATTTAGCATAAATGCCCCTTCATCAGCCTATATATCAGTACACTACTGGACATAGGCCTCCCCCAAAGCGCGCCATAGCGCCCTGTTTTCAGCTAGCCGCATCCAGCATCTATCTGTAGTCTTTCGCAGGTCGTCATCTGTTTGATTGGATTGATAGGATTGGATACCTATGAAAGGGTTTCATAGGAATGGATATTACTCGTATAAACTTGAAAACTGTCATTCCAGCTGGTCGGAGGGTGTGTTCTTGAGTGGAGTCGTGGTCTCCACTCAAGAACATGTTTGCCCTAGCGGCATGGCCGGCCCATTGCCACTTCAGCTTGCTAATTCTCAGAGCTATGTCAATAACTTCGGTTAAATGCACCTGTAAAGTGCGTCAATCGGGACTTATACCAATGGAATTAAGGGAGATATTCATTACCTGTTGTGCATGTGATACATTAACACTTTGACTGCGGTTTTTTTTCGACGACTGCGATCTTTTTTTTACCTAAAAAATTCGTGCTGCCGCTCTACACAGCGGTTGTGTTGCGCCGCACATGCGTGTCGTTCGAAAAATATTACAGCTCTGCTGAGTCACAAAGATCTGTATTTTCTCAGCCGCTGCGCTAGTGTGGATTTTCGCAGATTAGTCACTTGTAGAAAACTCATACCGTGCGTTTTCAGCACTCAAAGTGTTAAGATAATTTATAGCTATACAGCCCGGGATGAATCAATGTACCTACATTACATTGATATATTTATAACTGCTGTGTGTGAAGCCCTTAACGTATTTAGTAGGTACGCATTTTGCGGTGGCGTGACCCGCAGTGTCGGCCGCAGCAACCCAAGTAACACAGCAAAGCAGTATAACGGCCAATTTACAGCATTTCTGTATTGTTTTCGCATTTTGAGATAGTTCTATAGTTGGATTACAAAAGTTTATACGGCTACTGTAGTGCTTATTTGGGCACAAATTATACGGCTTTTGATCCTAAATAGGTTCACAATAGTTGCTTTATTGCATTACAGTTGCATTATATTAGTATTATTGTGATTAATTAAATTGTCAGTCGGATTAAAGAAGCATTATTACGGCTAATGAAATTGCCAATCGCATTAAAGAAGCATTATAACGGCCAATGAAATTGCCAATCGCATTCAAGCAGCATTAAACTAGCACTATTATTGATAAAGAAAAATTTAATTGCATTACAAAAGCATTAGGCTAGCATTAGAATGTACCAAAAGAATGATAGAAGCTATTTAAGTGTGCACAGTTCGAACTTAAATAAACCCTACATCATTGCAAAAACATCATTATTACCCGCCGTACATGATATAAAATACATTAACGTGGTAATTTAACTACTTTGTCTGGCAATATTTGTTCGAACTTAATGAGTGACACCATACTTGTTTTCATCAAAACAAAATTTATAATTTACTCTGTTGTTTTTTCATGCCTTCAAATATTACTGCGCAATGCAGTTTACTGTAAATGTCTATATAAGTTTTATTGTAAATTTTCACGCGCTTTCAATATTTTGTGGTTTTAATATAAAATGTTAAATAAAGTTATGTGTGAAATAACGAAAATAATTGTGTATTCCTAGTAAATAATTTATTTTGGTTAATAACATAATAGTATGGGTTGGGGATTACTAAATTAAGTTATATCATTTCTATATAGGCTATTGCTTTTATAAATAGGTCCGAATGATAATACTTTTTTGGTTATAAAATATTTCCAAAATGGTGTCGGTCTATGGCAGCCTAGTGAGCCTTTAAAAAGGCTTATTAATGCCGCCAGCAGCATAAATACTCACACGTGAACAATGATTAAGCCAGAGGCCACAGAGAAGACTTTTCAGTAACCACTGTAGTGCCATTCTTTATAAAGTAGTTCTATATGGGTTCACCGGTATACCAATATCAGTAGGTGCACTTGATGTAGACTGAAATTGTGTCATTATAATTTTGGGGATCCATGATCAAAACAATAAAACCAATGGTCAGTTGGTCCCATTACAGAATTTCTGTACAACTTGAATCCGTTTGCCAAGTATTGGCCCATGTGACTTATGATTGCATAAATCATATGATTAATTAATAAGGTATCTTTTTTGTGTGATGCTTTTTTATAAAATTGTATCTTATTTTTATAATTTTTTATACCAACTAGAGCAATGCCGTACAAAATTTTACAGACGATAGAGAGATGAAAATCCAACTGGTTATTGTAACTTCTTTGTGGGAGGAAAATGGTAGCTTGGGTGGGGGCCGCCTAAAAAACACAGAAAATACACAAATACTTAAAAGATGAGCAATCCAAGCCAGATCACAAAGAATGGAAATTAATGGGCTGCATTCTAAAAAGGAACAATATAAGAACATATCAGCTTGCCGACGCTGAATTATCAATTATGGAGGAAAATTCAGACACAGGCGTGAATGACACAGGCATGGATGCACCCCGGACCAATTTTCAGCATCAAGCGGACGGAAATAAACACGATTTTGTTGAATATTCTCATTAAGTGCAATAAAAGATTTTTCATAACACAATTCCGTATTGTGTGTATTTTGAATGTTGACAGATCCTACTTGATTTTGGTGATATACAGAACCTTCTTTAATATCGCTAATACTGCCTTCGCACGAATCGTTTTGTTGTGCATTGATCGGATTCGGAGATATCATAATTCTTGCATGTTTCTTTGATATTCTATGGTTTATTCCTGTATTGTTTTCTGTTTTGTGTGGTATAAGAAATTGTTTTCTATCTATCTATCTTTATGCATTACAATGTAATTCAATTTCAATTCACGTGTATTTGATTAAAGAGCTGTTAGCCATACAGCAGAACTCAGTTGATCTTTAAAAAGGCAAGCATTACATTGATTCCTGTTTATGCTGTTTAGCAGCATTAGGCATTATCTCACTACTTAAAAATGCTATTGTAAACACTAAGGCACTAAAAATAACTGAAACCTGTATAGCTGATTTACGTGGCATTATAATGGTTCATGTTTATGCTATTAAATATCATTAAGCATTTATTTACTACTTATAAATTCAATTGTAAGTCCAAATGCACTAATAATAGCTGAAAGGTGTACAGCTGTGTCGTGGTTTGCTGCACTGAAACTAAAGGCTTTAGAAAAGCATTTTAATATGCCATTATAAAACCGTTATACACCATCATAGTTGTAAAATGCCAATATAATGCTTCAAGATGCTCGGTGAACTTTTATAACAGTTTATGCGGACCTTAAGTTCTACAAGAGTTGATTATACGTTTGTTAAAATGCTTCCTGTGTTACTTGGGAAGGTCTTGCAGAACAACATGAACTTAGTTGTCAATGACAGTGTTAGGTATTGGTGTTTGTTATAGACAAGCAGCGGTCCAAAATAAGATGGAGATTGACGTTTGAGCTGCACTTAGCACTCAGCAGCTCTTTGTCTGACCTCTTTCTGTCTTCAAAACAGCATTTAGGCTTCCATCAATAATATCTAGTAATTCATTCGGTAGGGATCAAATATCAAAGTCCTTTATTTCCTTTAGACGTTAGAGGACTCTTGAACTCGTCACAGAATTCAAAATACATTATGTATTTTGAATTTAGTGAAATAAACAACTAGGAAATAAAGTGATCACTTTGTTCATGTTTTGTTCACTTCAATCTTTTTAAGGTAAAGTGAAGAAACCATTATCTTGTTAGGTTGGTAAATAAAACAATCATCCGATAAATATCACAAGTACTAATACAGAACAAACCGTTTCTTATTATCTATCCAGTGCAAAAAATACAGCAAAATATACTTCGACAAACCGTATATAACAAAATGGCTGGTGTCCAAACCATCATAGCCAAACACAACAGAATAATATTCGCGAAGTTTCTCCAAAACATCAGCAAGCTCAGACATTGGGGGTAAAAGTTGGGGCAACAGAAGTGCACCCACATGCATGGTCTACTTCTCAAAGTGTTCAGAAAATTGTACCGACAGCCGAACAAGGCTCCAGCATCACGGTCAGCCATCCTTTTTCTACGCGTTCTCGTTTCTAAGGCGATCCTTTTTCTTTCTTTATCTGTTTTGCCTTGATCTGCAAAGGCTTGGAATAGCGAAGTTTCTCTAAAAGTATCATCCAACATTGTCATTCGTTCTGAACCACTGATTGCGTTCTCCATTTTTACTTTAAACAATTCAATATGACCGACACCCCAGTTTCTAATTCTCTCGGTTGTACCACGCGGGTCAAATGCTCTGGCCTTTAAATACTGGAAGCTGGTCTTTGGTTTGAAAATACAACTAAATACTGACGCAAGAATTCCAGCTATGGACCCTAGTATCAATTTGCATACTTCTGTACAAAATTCTACACAAAAATTTCTTTCTTTAATTTTCTCTTTCCCTTTGTTTATGTTGTGTAAGTATTGTATTTGTTTTGATCTAATCTCCAGCCGTTTCGCTGTCTCTTTATCACGTTTCATATTCCTAGAGTGTTCATCTTTTTTCATCTGTAACTGTTCAGCCGCATTTTTCATTTTCCTTTTCCTCTCATAAGCTTCTCTAGAAGCGTTAGCTTTGGCAAGCTTAGTTTTAATTTTCTTCTCTTCAGTGGCCGCTAACGCTGCAGCTTTAATACCCTTTCTTCTTATTTCCTTTTTCCGTCGTTCAGCTTTAGCAGCTGCAGATTTCATAGCTTTAGTTTTATTTTTTGCCTTTCTTGCTGCTGCTTTTCTTTTCTTTATCGCCAACCTTGCTTTTTTTCTCCTTGCACGGGTCGCTTTTCTTGCAAGAATTTCTTTCTTCTTTGCTTTTTCCTTTAATTTGTATTTTATTCTTTTTCTTAAAGATTTATATATATTTGAAATACCCAAATATTTATCTATTCTGGTGGAAATATTAGTATCTGGTGTATTGTTTGCTCTGCTAACATTTTTAGTTATATGTTCACTGTGCAACCCAGGATTGGTGGCTTGATTTTCAACAGTTTTTTTTAATTTATCCTTTTGTCTCATTGCTTCTTTGTCCAATTGTTTGTTCATATTATTCATAAAATCTTCATATACCTTTGCAATAATCAAACTTTTATCTGTTTTGATTGTTTCCGGTGTATCGTTTGTTATGTTTACATTGTTCTTCTGTGACTTTTGAGCTGCTGTCGCACCAGTCTTTCCTATCTTTTCCATAAGCCTATGCCTTATTCTGCTTTCCTCATTACCAGCCTTTTTCCCATTAAGAATTTCTTGTCTCTTTGCTTCTTCATCTAAATGTTTTTGCATACTATTCATGAAATCTTTACATACCTTTGAAACAGTCAAACATTTATCTTTGTTGACTGATTCCGGTGTATTGTTTGTTATATTAACATTATTCTTCTGTGACTTTTGAGCTTCTAATTCACCGGTCTTTCTTATTTTGTCCATCAGCTTTAGTCTTATTCTGCTTTCCTCATCACCAGCCGCTTTTCTATGGAGAATTTCTTTTCTCTTTGCTTCTTCATCTAAATGTTTTTTCATACTATTCATGAAATCTTTACATACCTTTGAAACAGTCAAACATTTATCTATGTTGACTGATTTCGGTGTATTGTTTGTTATATTCACATTGTTCTTCTGTGACTTTTGAGCTTCTAATTCACCGGTCTTTCTTATTTTTTCCATCAGCTTTAGTCTTATTCTGCTTTCCTCATCACCAGCCGCTTTTCTATCAAGAATTTCTTTTCTCTTTGCTTCTTCTTCTAAATGTTTTTTCATACTATTCATGAAGTCTTTACATATCTTTGAAACAGTCAAACATTTATCTATTTTGACTGATTTCGGTGTATTGTTTGTTATATTCACATTGTTCTTCTGTGACTTTTGAGCTTCTGTCACACCAGTCTTTCTATTTTTTTCCATCAGCCTTAGTCTTATTCCGCTTTCCTCATCACCAGCCGCTTTTCTATCAAGAATTTCTCTTCTCTTTGCTTCTTCTTCTAAATGTTTTTTCAAACTATTCATGAAATCTTGACATACCTTTGAATTAGTCAAACATTTATCTATTTTCATAGATTCTGGGGTTTTTTTAGTCTCATCAGTTTTTCTTTTTTTCTTATCCGTCAGCCTCTGCCTTATTCCCCTTTCCTCGTCACCAGACGCTTTACCATCAAGAATTTCATTTCTCTTTGCTTCTTCTTTTAAATGTTTTTTCATACTATTTATGAAGTCTTTACATACCTTTGAATTAGTCCAACATTTATCTATTTCGATCGATTCTGGTGTTTTTTTATTTACACCAGTTTTTCTTATTTTTACCATTAGCCTTATTCCCCTTTCCTTATCACCAGTCGCTTTTCTATCAATAATTTCTTTTTCGTTTGCTTTTTCATCTAAATGTTTTTTCATACTATTAATGAAATCTTTACAAACCTTTGAAACAGTTGAATTTTTCTTCTGGGATATTTGAGCTGCTGTCACACCAGCCTTTCTCATCTTTTCGAAAAGCCTTTGCCTTATTATGCTTACCTCATCTTCGGTCGCTATGCTCGCAAGAAATTTTACCCTCTTTGCATCCAGGTGCTTATTTTTAACTTGTTTATCGCATTTACTACAGGATAAGGAATTGCAGGCTTCTCCTTTTTTTTTCCGAATTATTTCAATTCGTTGAGCAGTATCCTCGAAAATTTGTTCTTTTTTAGAATTCAAGTGTGAGATTTTTTGATTTGCATTATATAAAACTTCCTCAACTTCTTTATTTAGAAAGCCACCCATAGATTCCTCGTTCATGGGTTTATTTTCGTTTTCTGGTTTACCTGGTATTGTTGTTTCACTATCTTGCCTGTATAAATCGAGATAGTCACCATAGTCATCAAATGCTTTGAAGCTTCCTCTCAGCTTTGGAGGATGTTTGTGTAAATAATTCTTCATGCTTCGTTTTATTTTACCTGTGCTTTGAATACTTTGATTCTTACTTAACTGTTCTGTACAGGTATCGTTATCACAAGTTTTCGTTTGGTTTCTATTCCCACACTTGCGAGTGCAACTATTATCTTCAAAGTCCGTGTCACGAATGCAAATTTCTTTGTCCTTAACTTCTGGAAATGAGCACATTTTGTTTTTCTGCTTTCGAGAATATTTGTGACAATAATTTTTTATCTTGTTTTTTATGTTGCCTAAACTTTCATCCATACTGCAATTTCCTCTGCAAGTATCGTTATCACAAGTATACGGTAGCTTGCTATTCGCACAATTGCAAGTGAGAGAAACGTCCTTACTAAAAATTCGATCCTCCTTATTGCTTTTCAGCTTTTGGTAATATTTGTGACAATAGTATTTTATCTTTGATTTTGTGTTCTCTAAACTTGTATTACTTTTATCCATAATCCAAGGTCCTCTACAGGTTTCGTTATCACAAGTATCTTTAAAGCTAACGCTTTTATTACAAATACCTGCGTTTTTAACTTCTGGACATAATATGTACTTGCTTTCAGAATTATATTTCGAGCATAAACCATTATTTTTTCTATGAACATGGCAATCTTTAGCATTCCCATAGAAAACGCTTTTAAAAAAATACAATAGCGCATCTTGTCCATAGTTAAATGGGGAATGAATAGGATTTTTCTCAACATTTATGTCTTTCATAGCGTTTTCTCTTTCTGGATTTATAAAGGTGCCTAAATCAGTATATATATCACAAGCTACATGTCTAGGACTAACTGTTGTAATATCTGTTCCACGTAGGCATTCGGAGGCACTTGGAATGTTTTTATGTATTTCTTTATAGCTTTTGCCTACACATGTGCTACCTTTGTCATGTTTAACTAAATGATTTGGTTGTTTTTCTGTATAATTATTACAACTGTGTTTTGCATGTTTATCATCATTCAATATTCTTTTCAGGTAGGTGATTAAATTAATTATATTTTGAGGATCATTTGCTCTGGCTTCATGTCTTGATGATTTGTTTCGATTTTTACCCAAAATTTGTTTTCTTCCATCATCAGGCTTTTTATATTTTTTACAAGGTCCTAAACAATCTGTTTTGCGTTCATTGCCAACTGTTGTGTTTCTTAGTCTTCCATCTTTTTTGACTACTGTTGTTTTCTTAAACTTAAGTTCCTGAAATCTGCATACACTTGGAGTTACGTTGAGATGTTTGGTTTTAATTTTGGGAAATTTGCATGTTTGTCTCCCTATTTTATTATTTATATGAATGATGTCTTTTTTATTCTCAAACATATTACATTCGTCTTCTGCAGCCAATAGTTTATTTTTATCACGATTTGATTTTACACGAGATGCTTTATTATTTTCCACGGTGTATCGTTTAATTTTTCTATGTCGGAGTGGCTTAATATATACATAATCATTTAGATATTCATCCCCGTATAGCGCTTCGATGTCATGCCATTTTTTTGATTCTTCATGTGCTAAATTGTCTATTTTATTTGTTTCTTTTATTGTTAATTCGTTACGAGCATCGGGATATCTGCCATCACCCGCGCTAAACCTCACACTAAGTTTTGTTAACTTTGGCTTTGTCTCACCTCTACACCTGGGTTCCATATCTTTTGATTTTTCTACCAAAACTACCGATGCTGAATTTTGTATAAAATATTGTAATGAGATATTCTGTTTCATATCTGTTTGTGATTTGAACTCAGATTTACGTTTATCTTTCGAGTTAGCATTGTACCTGGTGTTTTTCTTCATTGACAAACTACTAATTGCCTTCCTCTTAGGATTGTCCATAGAAACAAGCCTGCAACACCGTTTGGATATATATGGTTCCTTAGGTTTTGCTTCTGTATATTCTTGGATGTTTTTATTTTTATTCTGTTCACTCTTGAATAATTGAGAATTTGTAACATAGGCTCCACGTATGCATCCTTTTCTTCTTGACTTATTCCTAAGCTCATCTTTGTGAGTAGCATCTCGAACAGCATTCATTTCATTAAGCTTTGCGGTCGTCTTACGATTATAATTTCGGTGATACACTGGAAACTTACCCTGGTACTGATTACAATTCATGTTATTTATCAGTTTGTAGTATCAGGCTATCTTTGAATCGTTTGGAGATTCCCGCTATTTAGAATTTTCTTCCATCAGGTAGGCAGTTACTAGATTATTCGTAGTTTAACCTCAAATTTAGTTTCCCCTGGATTTCCCCCACATTTATTCATAAATTATCCTATCCTACATAGGGAATACAATCGCTTCTCTCTTTCCAATCTATCCTATCATCTACCTTAGATAATTTCTCCTGGATCATACTCAGAGAGAAAAATAACACAAAATAAGTACTTATAGCAAAACTGCTGTACAATCAATATGAATAACGGTAACATAAAAGACGAAAATAAATAAGTCGGCAAGGGCGGGTATGCTCCAGACAGTAGCGGGTTCCGTTCTACGAAGGGGGTTGAAAAAATTGGCATAAATATATTTAATCAACTTTTATACAATGTGTCTGGTTACCGGTGCCGGAGACTTTGGGGGGGAGGGGGGCTGAAAATCGGTAAATTTTATCGACAAATCACTATCCCTATTTTTTTTCTCTCTCCATGATAAAATGGCAGCCATTCTGTTTTCTTTTGCCTCGAAGCACGTGTGCTTTTGTACTGATTAAGCTATTGCTACCCATGTCAGGGTCCTAGGAAGACGATAGAGGGTTCATTTGATAGCCAATAATGCAGAAAATAAAGTAATGATAATATTGTTTCAATTTTATAATACAGAAAAATGGAATTTATAAAAACAACGTTTTTTTCCAATTTTTATTAAATTATTATCTTTTTCAAAAAAATTAAATTGTCTATCTACTTTATTTTTGTTCAGATGGTATGGTATGACTCATTATCTATATTCCTTGGACGGGACACGGACAGACAGACAAAATTATAAGGTTTACTTTATTGATTTTTAGCAATGGAACCCTATCAGTCCAGTCATTGTGAAGTTTTGTTACTCAGTGATGTCATGTCAACCACACGACAAAATATTTAGTCTATAGACTCCCTCGTCGAAGTGTCAACCAGGACTTAGTTTGTCTTTGGTGTCATCCGATTTATTTATTCTTAGTGTAAACAAGCCTAATAGGCTTGTTAAGAATAAATCGGATCAAAATCAAATCATTTATTTGCTGTAATGTAGGTACAAAAGTTCTTAATTAAAAATGGTATTTCCAATACCTCATCGAGGCGTGCAAAATTAAGATAGCATGCAAATGTCACAGTAGTTTAGTAATGTTCTAACCTAGGTATATTGTACATAATTTTATATAATGTCAAAAATCTTAAAGTAATAATAGTAATAGTAAGAGGCGCAATAGTAAAAATAAGGTAATGTCAAAATGTATCTGTCATAAAATCGTTAATAAAATATAATAGCATTTGGTAATTAATAATTGTTTCAATTTAGTCCTAAATATATTGTCGTCAAGATCTTTTATTGATTAAGGTATTTTGTTATATATTTTGCATGACATACAGACTACACTTTTTTGTAGGAAAGCTATTTTACTATTAGGCATTTGGAGTTTACTCCTATCACGTCTATTTCGCACTACAAAATCAGACTTGCGTGGGAAAAGATGGGGATGTTTTCTAACAAATAGTGCCATTTAAAATATACATATATAACGACGGAAGCGTTAGAATCTTGTGCTGGTGAACAAAGGTCGGATGGCTTAGAGTTGCTAATGATTAACCATGATAATTAGTAAACAAAAAAAAACAATTTTATATAAAAATATTAATAATATTTTTGGAAAATAAAATCGACAAAATGAGGCGTTTAATCACGTGACATTAAACAACAATCATAGAAGCGCATGATAGCGTGTCGTCACACCTCGCGAAACGCCATGTTGTAGCTGTCATTTTCGTATAAAGTGAACAGGTTGTTTCGCGAGGTTTGATGTCATTCAAGACGCCATGACAGTTTTGGCTAAAAACTCAAGTTACTAATGTAAAAGACCTATTTTTCTTAAAATAATATATTTTTGGGGTGAAATAGATGCTAAGCTATAGTTTTAAACTAATTTCCAAAATTTGTCAACTAGCCCAATCGGTAATCGGCCGAACGCAGACTGTATGATAGAGATAGAGATAGAGATTATTATAATACTTAAAATTAGGAGGTATACACCTGACCTGCCCACCCACCACAGGTGGGTGAGTAGAAGGTGCATTTTAACTACAGGAAGGTACAGAGCTACTGGTATAACAAACAAATGATTCAGTAACTAAATATACCTAGTTCAGTAGGCTACTAGTGTGGGTAGGCTCTATGCTGCACCAGTGCAGATCAAAGGGTTCCTCCTCAGCTTAATGCTACCTGACACTAATGTAAGGCAGCGCTGATTTTCAGGAGAAACCGTTTGAGGTGACCTCTCAACCGAATTCTGGTAGTTTGTTAATCGGAATCCTCATGGAAAGAGAAAATGTTCCTCCATGAATATCCCGATCAATACCTCTATTCCATCAAGGCACAGAGTAAATTTTTTAAATTAAAAATTGGTTAATTTTAAGTTTAACTAACTTAATGTATATGAAAGTGTATTATTACTAATAGAGAGAATTAAACCAAGGAGCTATAAATAAGTGTGTGAAAAGCAAACATGCAATATCACAATACATAGCGTACGAGCTCAGAGTAAGAAGAACACGCCCTCGATGAGCAGAAGAGGCATACAATTTGATTTGACAGTCCTTTGGAACACGATCATGAAAGTTGACAGACCGAAGCGACGAAACGTCTCGCACGTTAATAACACAGATAAAAAGAAGATGAAGAAGAATAAAACATGTATGGTCTTCAGTCTATATGTACCTACTTAGCATAGATTTAGGTAATAGGTATCATACTTTTATTTTTTTCCGCAGACTGTGATTTACGTGGTGATGTTTTAGTGGTCACCTCAAAGGTGGTAACGCACGACAGAGAATAGAGGAAGCGGTAAGCATAGATAATCATCATCATCAGCCTATGTTAGTCCACTGCTGGACATAGGCCTCCCCCAATGAGTACCACAGCGCCCTGTCTTCAGCTTGACGTATCCAGCATCTACCTGCAGTCTTTCGCAGATCAGAATCGGTAAACGTAGTGTACTACGTTTACCGAGTCGTGGTCTCCACTAAAGAACACGCTTGCCGTCAGTTTGATACGAAAGGTTAATAAGCGCAATACGATACGCTTCGCTATTTCGGCGCAGGGTCATAGAGGCAGCCTTATTTTTCATACCACTCTTTTTTGCCACTTACCTTCATGTTAAACTGTTTTTTTTTTCGTTTGTTTATTCTATATGTCAGAGCCACCAGGGTGCCTGAAATGATAACTCCAACGATGATAGTTCGCAACTAATTTATAAATTATTAGATGTAGGTTAACATGAAGACTTAATACGGAACATCAGTCCACGTATAATAATAAATATCACGTAGGCATGGGGTCTCATTCCATAGAAAAGTTTTTGCAGTTCAAAAAAATTACAACAGATGGCCTTAGGTGTATCGATTAGTTTACGAGGTATGTGTAAATTAATTGAAAAATAAAGAATTTCATTCTAATAATGTCTGCACCCTTTTAGGAAAAACCCTCGAGTATAATATATTTAAATTGAATGCTTTTAATAAAAAAATACATAAATATACAGTAGGTCTGTTCGCCGCTTGCCCCCTTTCTGATTTCGTCTATTATATCTAGCCGTCCATAGAAACTGTGGATCTTTGCCCCCTTTTGAAATCTTGTACTTTTTATTAGTTCAACGCCCACTTTCGTTATTTGCCCCCTTTACTAAACATCGATCAATAGATTAGTTTTTGGTACAAAACTGGGACTATACCTACATAAATATCTTAGCCGTTTGTACACTATTTGTGTAGTCAAGTACAAATACAGTATGTATTATTTTATCTGTGACGTAGGTATTGCACGTACGTTGCTGAGCTAGAACTGTCGGAAGTGAACTAGCTCTCGCACGCTCCTTCCCACTAATTGCATTATACTTTGTACACTATTCCTTTGTTTTGTACCTGATTCTTAATAAATGTTTTTTTTCTATCCATTCTATTCAATAAATACCCGTTAAATAGTACCTATGTACTATGGTTCTATGTATATTCCGAAATTTCTCCGTCAATTATGGGCTGTTTTGGAAAATTATTTCGCTATTGCATGGAGAATGATCCCAACGTAGTACCTACCTTAACACTTTGAGTGCTGAAAACGCACGGTATGAGTTTTCTACAAGTGACTAATCTGCGAAAATCCACACTAGCGCAGCGGCTAAGAAAATACAGATCTTTGTGACTCAGCAGAGCTGTAATATTTTTCGAACGAAACGCATGTGCGGCGCAACACAACCGCTGTGTAGAGCGGCAGCACGAATTTTTTAGGTAAAAAAAAAGATCGCAGTCGTCGAAAAAAAACCGCAGTCAAAGTGTTAAAACTTGTATTCCCGAGGTACTATAACTCATTGTTCTCTAATTTATCTGTGTTATTTTATGGTGTGCCTTACCTATTGTGACCTTTATAACATTGTGCTGCGGTGTCAATTAAATGTGTTTTCTACCTATCTATATATTCGTATCTAACCCGCAAAAATTAAAAAAAAAATGCTGGATAATTCACACAGCCTTATCTAGCCCCATGGTAAGCAGAGCTTGTGTTATGGGTACTAGATAACTGATATATGTACATAATACAATATATTACATAGATAGATATTTTTTATTATACATAGAAAATAACCAGAACACCCGGAACAAATATCTGCAGATCGTACACACAATTTTTCCGAGGCGGGAATCGAACTCGCAACCTCCTGCGTCGCAGGCGGACCTTCGTCCACCGCGCCACATCGGTCATCAAAAAAATATTCATCAAAGTATTTATTTCTGTCGATCAGTTAACTCCACTTGAGAACAGATATGACTTGAAGTTGGTGTTGGTACTCGTCGAATAGAATTACCGACGTTCAAAGAGAGTCATAAATAGCCAGCCTCAGACAAAAATACACGGCATTTATTTAATCTAGCCATGTTAGATATTTACGACATGTGCGAAGAAAATGTATATTTTAATATCAAAGCTTCTCAAATATAAATTATTTAGATTTCGAAGATTTTCTAAAGATATCTGTAGTAGGTATAGGAACGTAACCTTCCTTCACACTAATATCATAAATGCTAGTTTGGATGTTTATATGGATGGATGGATGGATGTTTGATACTTCTTCACGCCTAAACTAATGAATGGATCGGACTGAAATTTTGCAGCCAAACTTATAGTACCTACTTTTTATCCCCAAAACAGTTCCCATGGTTAACATACCTTTAAACGTTTCCATATAAAAAACGCATGCGAAGCCGCGTGCTGAAACTAGTGTATAAAAAACTTGGTGCCTTTTTGAGAACGCTTCAGATCCAACTGTAGAATTCGATTTTTTTATTAAAATAATATTATATCACCAAAAAAAAAATTGTAATTCGTTGTTTTATTGTAAGTAATTATAATAAATAATGATGGATAATGCATTTTATCATTTACAATTTCCTCAAAGTCTAAAGCCGTCACAAGAAGGCAGAGTGCCCAAAATGCTGGCAGCATTGCCACGTTGAATTGCAATGCCAATTCGTTGAACGAAATAGAAGCCAGCATTATGAGCATCAGTTAACTCCATAAGAAGTTTGGTAAGAACTTTATATATAGCTTGAAAATGAAAAATGAAAATGAAAATGAAAAGTTTTTATTTCTATAAGCTTACAAATAAGCACTTAGACAGGTCATATTTTATAGTTCACTTCAATTTTTTGTCCACCAGTGGAAGAAGTGAGAAGAAACCACTAGTATATTCATAACTTATGTGTCTAGTACATTTGATTTGCTTATCTGTAAGTTGGTAGATTTTGAGTTGGAGCAAAACTCGTTCCAAGCTTTTTTATCTTCTAAGTAATCTGATATTTTGTAATAAGCTTTTTTACAAAGAATGTGTCTAACAATTTTTTTAAATTTATTTATTGATAATTTTTGCAACTCACTTGGAGTTTTGTTGTAGAAGCGTATACATTGCCCTTTAAAAGATACATTTATCTTGTGTAGCCTAGTTGTGGGCACAGCGAGTTTATTCTTATTTCTAGTATTTACATTATGTATATCACTTTTTTTAGTGAACCGATTGATATTTTTATGAGTGTACAACAAGTTTTCACAACAAGCTTGCATCCTAGGACCCCGTGGTCCAAAGTACTATTCTTATTCTCTGAAACCCTCATCTTGAAAGTCCCTGCTCATACCACCTCATTCTAAGACAAATCTTTCACTGTATAAGCTACCCGTCTATGGAATGCTCAATGCATGCATTTTTTATTTTTTATTTTGTGAACGTCATAATTAATTGAAATTTTCTATGTGTTTATGAATTAATATGTAATGATAACTATTGTACTATGTAATATAAAATGTAATTTTGTTTTCTATTAATTAATGTAATTGGTTTATATAACCGTTTTAATTAATTAAATAAATAAATAAAATGCTCTCCCTCTGGACATCAGACGTGCAAAATCACTCCCTATATTCAAAAAACTGCTGCATCAGCATTATTTATCCTAATGAAAACATTGATAGCTCTATCTTATGTCTATGTAAGTTTATTATAATGTTTGAAATGTTGGTATTATGGTATGTACTCTGTAGAGTATTTGTTTTCTTTTTTTTTATCTATATATTTACTAAAGTACATACCACCGTCTATTTTGTTCTGTTATGTCCAGTCCATCCAAAGGTTGCCTGGAAGAGATCGCTCTCAGTGATAAGGCCGCCCTTTATACTTCCTTTATTCTATTGTTTATTCCTGTGTTTTCTGTTTTGTGTGTGGTAAAATAAAGTGTTATCTATCTTATTTAATCCCATACCACCTTCTCTGTCCTTATAGCGGAACATAGGCTTCTAGAAATTGAGGAGATTGGAGATTCTTCTATTAGAAAGTAGAGCTATCAAAAAACTTTGCAAATTTAAAAAATTCCCGCACCCATTCTATGCGTACATCACACTGCGCTTTTCACCGCCATCTCATGCAACCTTCACCATCTCCCTCTGACCCGTGCGAAAACTCTACATGTCTCGGAAAATTGTATACCCGTCTCTTTCTAGCATACGTGGGAAATTTTCAAGCAATGCGGTTAGAGTGGCAAAACCCCGCTTGAAGGGTGGACGGGTTTTCGCACGGGATCGAAAAGGCGCGAAAATAAGTTTTTAGTATTTTGTGATATGATCGTGTTTTGTGTGACGTGTTTTTAATTAAATAGTGTTAGCTGTAAGGAGGAAAGACGTATAGTGAGGTGTGTATGAGTTTTTGATGGATTTTGTATGGAGTAGAGAGATTCAAAGGTTAGCCATTTTAGATTGAAACTGTTGAATGTTCTGAAATTAATTCCCTTAGGTACCAGTTAAATGTCGTCTATATATGAAAAAAGAACCTTCCTGGAGAATCAATACTTATTCTATATATATTGTAAAACGTGTAGGTTTATTTGCATTTTTAATTATATACCTACTTTTTGTATTTCATCAAACATCTATGAACACTTTCTTTCTTGGATATCAAATAGTTAACATATTTTATGTTATGTTTATAATATTGTATGTAATTATAATAGTGTCTATAATTTACATTAACGTATATACAAGTCTTTGTTTATGATGTTCTGTATACATTAGTCATTAACACGCAACCGTCAATACCTATAGAGGTATAATAGCTACGTGTCCACTCAAAGGTTGCCTGGAAGAAATCGCTCTTTGCGATAAGGCCGCCCACTGTGGATCTTTGTTTTTTTCTCTGTCTTGATGTGCAATAAAGCGTATTGTATTGTCCTGCGCTCATGGCCATAGTCATCATTGAGATTGGCCGCCGAGGCCGAAATTCGGCGTCATTATCCTGTCTTACTCGAAATTCGGCTGCGAGAGCGTCATCACCCTGTCTGACTCCAGTGTCAGTCTGGCAAAAGTCACAGCCTTTATAAAAGTGCACACTTTACACTAATTCACATTAAACCGACGTTTAACAAATCTGTCAATTAGCAGGTGATTTATATTCCTCTTAGGTAGAAAACGACAAGTTTTCTGTAAAGAATAAAGTACCAGATGCATATAAATTTAAATAAATCAGAATTTAATTTGGGATTGGAAAAGCTTTCAAGAACGTAAGCGTTTTTACTTTTTTTTGACGGAAATAAATTGCATTTTTTAACCCGTGTTTCTATACCCCGTATATATCTTTTTTTGACCGCTATCTGGTGTTATGGTGGCGTTGATAACATTCGGAGCAAAGGGGGGGATCGAACCCGCAACCTCCTGCGTCGCAGGCGGACCTTCGCCAACCACCGCGCCACAGAGGTCCGGATAAATGAAATGCGAGTGATCTGGTTGTGTACTCCAATATATTTAGACACGAGAAGCGAGTAAACCATCGTCTGGTGGCTGATGATGAAGAAGATATCACGAAGGTCTAGGAAGATACATAGGTACTCTGGTCATAAGGAGACCCAGGATGTAATTGAAACTCTGCCTATTTCTTAAAATCGCAAATAGCTTAATTTTATATATCTAGCTTAGACCTAATTATTTGTTTAGAAGTTTGGTTTTTATTTTTCAAAACCGGAGCATGTGTTCATCCTGGGGCGGCTATCCGGACTTTACCCTCAACATCAAACTATGTTACTCCACTGCTGGACATATGCCTCCCCCAATGAGCGCCACAGCGCCCTGTCTTCAGCTTGACGCATCCTATCCTATCTACCTGCAGTCTTTCGCAGGTCGTCATCCCACCTGGTCGGAGGGCGTCCTACACTACCTTGACCGAGTCGTGGTCTCCACTCAAGAACACGTTTGCCCCAGTGGCCGTCGGTTCTTCGCCGGACTTGACCCTATTTTTGATAAATTTGACAACGATATTAAAAAGGGGAACATGTATAATTTTAATGATTATTAATATTCTACCATTTTTCCGAGATCCCATAACTCTGTGACAGCCGTAGGTGTTCTTTCGTAGCAGAAATACGACTGATTTTCATTTCATCTGATTAATTTATGACTTTTATAAATTTATAATATTTTTGTGTGTAAATAGTAAGATATTTCTTTTATATCTGGGTTATTTTTTTCAGTTCAGTTCATTTATTTATCTTTTGACAGAATATACATGTTCTTGGATAAGTGACAATTACATTATTACATACTATAAAACAAAAAGCAGCTTCCCGTGTCCCGGCTTAGAAAAAAACTCTGAGTTACTACTCGGTTCGGAAAGTCCACTGTGTTACAATACAATACAAATACGCTTTATTGCACACCAAACACAGAAAAAAAAACAGTAAAGAACAAACAAACAAAGATACAGATGCACAATGGGCGGCCTTATCGCTAAGAGCGATTTCTTCCAGGCAACCTTTGGATGGACACGTAGCTGTAGTATAAGTATAGACGGTGGCGTATTCTAGGCTAATGTAAATATAAATTATATAAGTACAAAAAAAACACATAAATACTTGTATAAACGTTAATGGAAATAAATACTGATTATAGACACTGATACATAAAATATTAACTATTTGAGTTCGAAGAAAGAAAGTGTTCAAAGACCATATAATGTTTAAATACAGGGAGGGATTTAGCTTGTCTTATTGGGGTAGGTAATGCATTCCATAGTCTGGTGGCATGTACGGTGAACGAAGAACTGTAGGCATGGAAGGGGCGGGGAGTTTGTAGCAAAAGGGTATCGGTGGTGTTACTTTCCGGCTTTCGAGCAGCAAACTCAGGGTTAATTAAGGTTCTAAGAGAAATACAATTTTAAAATGGATTACAAATTTATTAAAATGATGATAACAATAGGGAGCCTGAATATAGATTAGATAGATAACACTTTATTACACCACACAAAACAGAAAATAATACAGAGATAAAAACTTAGAATAAAGGTATAAAGGGCGGCCTTATCGCTGAGAGCGATCTCTTCCAGGCAACCTTGGGATGGACTGGACATGAACGAACAACTTTAATAAATAATTGATAACAAATACACTAAATACCTACATTACAAACATTATAATAAATTAAATACATAGACATAAGATAAGGCTATCAATATTACATATGGATAAATAATCCTGATGCAGCAGTTTTTTGAAGATAGGGAGTGATTTTGCACGTCTGATGTCCAGGGGAGATTAGAATATAGAAATATAACATGGCCCATGTTATATTTATGTTTTCAAGTATGTAGCAAGGGGGTCCGTTAAATCCTATACATGGCTGATTCTACTTGATTATAAAAGGTGTCTGCACTGTCCGTCTGTCCCTATGTATGCTTAGATCTTTAAAACTACTCAACGGATCGTGATACGGTTTTTAAAATTGATAGAGTGATTCCTGAATGAATGACACTTTATTGTACAACATAAATTAAAAAAAAAAGCTAAATAAAAACTAAACAAAGTACAATAGGCGGCCTCATCGCTTAGATCGATTTCTCCCAAGCAACCTTGAAAGAACTCGGGGCTCTGATTAGTAGAGTTTATATAATGTAAGCGTTAATTTTATATAATTTTTTTTGTTACAGATATTTAAGAAAAACAGAAATCCTACACTTCTTTATAAAGGATGTTAATTAATAAGTAGATATCAATAAATAAATAACCGATAATCAAATTTATTTCAATATTTAACAAAATATAAATCTATATAATATACTCGTATATACATTAAATTAAAAAAATAAGTCATTCTCTACATTCTAAAAGTCATATACAAGAAATTTCACGCAAGATTTAAAATGAAGTCTGCATTCGAGGATCGGTCAACAATCAAATGGAAATTCAAGTGAAACTAATAATATTAATCAAAATTAATCCGAATTTACGTCTAATCTAGCCAAAATATAGTTATACTGGCAATAATATTCGTGAGAAAAAAACAAACAAAAGAAAAGTGTCAAAAATCGGGCTTTAACATTATGTAGCTGTTGCTGGCTGAAAATAAAATAAAACCTATTTAAATTCCGAACTTAAAACAAAATGGAGGCTTCTAACGAACCGGAAGCTCAGTCATCATCTCCACCGCCGGAAAGGTCAGGCCACGGTCCTAGTAAGATGGAGCGCAGAATGTCCCATTTCAAGGAATACAAGTTCTTCAGATCCTTCAGTGCGAAGGTCGAGAACTGGCCTATGAGGAAGGCAGAACAGCTGTGGAGGAAAATGAGGGAACGTAAAATTGCAGGTGAGTGCGAAAATGCAATAACTTACATAAATGAAAAAGATATATGTTATTATTAACTCACTTATTTTCAGATTCGTAATCCCTAATAATGTTCCTACATACAAATTACTAAAATCTCACATAAAATCATATAAAATTATATATAACTAGAATAGGAAGACAATAATGGCTTCAAATAATAATATAGACATAGGTACATTTTGACATTAGTTATAATAACTAATGTCAAAATGTACCTATGTCTATGTCCTATGTCCGCAATCTCCCCTATAGCCCGATTACCCAGTCATCACAATAGCCTGGTTTTATTTCTTTCATTTTTCTTTGCAATAGTCTCTACACCTGGCGGATACCATCTTTGGGTGTATCATATTGTGTACCTGAGGATGATATCCGCTATATGTAGCCATCGCCTTTAGATTACACTTTGACTGCGGTTTTTTTTCGACGACTGCGATCTTTTTTTTTACCTAAAAAATTCGTGCTGCCGCTCTACACAGCGCTTGTGTTGCGCCGCACATGCGTTTAGTTCGAAAAATATTACAGCTCTGCTGAGTCAAAAAGATCTGTATTTTCTCAGCCGCTGCACTAGTGTGGATTTACGCATATTAGTCACTTGTAGAAAACTCATACCGTGCGTTTTCAGCACTCAAAGTGCTAGTTCTCTCAAAGGGCCTCTGTGCTGTTGGCTTCGGCCCCACGCAAGCCCAAAGGACCGGGTCACTTTATGGCCCGAGATCATGGTAATGAGATACATAATAACTAGAACAATATAATTTTGAGAAAACGAAAAAATAGTAACAATAGGTAATTGATAACTTACTAACCTAAGGACCATTTAGATCGAGATATGTAGATCCCATCAATATCTTCATTCATTTGTCTTGGATAGGATAGTCCAGACGCGACTCGCGCACGTTGTAGTAGGGAAGCGACTTTTTTGGGAATAATCACATGAATTATTAATGTCGACATAATAAAGTTCATAATTGGTTGTGTTGAATAACGGTTCTAGGGCCTTCCCTCATGAGGAGATAGTCCTGGCTCATCGGATCCTATCAGCTAATTGTAATTTTAGTGTACTGTCATCAAAACTCAACAAAATGACCTATGTCATAAGAATAGGCAATCTGTTATTGTTAATTCGTATGCCAAATATCAGTCTGATAGGTTTTATTTATGTTGTGTAATTTCCTTGCAAAATTAAAACAAACACGTCCACAATGTAGTGTAATAAAAAGCTTCCAAAAATAAACCGCCCAACGTGGGGCTCGAACCCACGACCCTGAGATTAAGAGTCTCATGCTCTACCGACTGAGCTAGCCGGGCTTGTGCTATCAATGTCGAAATTAACATTCTATTTCTGACACTGTATACGTCAGCAAACTTGGATTATAATAATGCTTATGCTGCTATATTGGTAAATTATACACGTTTAGTATGACATTCTAAAGGTTCACAAAAACACTTGGTTCTCTTGGAATTTTCACAACTCGTGATTGCGGCTTCGGCCATCCACCCAATCTCAAAAAGCCACCTTGTATACCTATACAAAACTAGATGCTAATGTAGCGAAAGCGAAAGCAATTAAAACTTCACAAACAATGAGGGTACTTTGGTGTTACTCCAAACTCCAAAGTTACGACCTTCTTGCTCCTTAAACAACCACTGAGATATGGAATTAAAGATAACCTACATCGGTGCTGATAAGTTAAATAAACAAAATAATCGAAGGAGAATAAGAATATGTAACTTGGTTAATTATTTGTCTGCTTTTTAGGGTTTCATAATCAAAAGGTGAAAACGGGACCCTTTTAAAAAGTCTCTGCTGTCTTTCCATCTGTCCATCCGTTAGCGGTCTGTATCTCATGCACAAAGGACAAAGTAGACAAATGAAATTATCACAGAATATGTAGATATTTCTTTTGCCACAGTAAAAATAAAACAAATATTATAATAATTATAATTTTTTTTTAAATATATTTTTCTTTTATTGAAGCTGTATATATCGAACCGTAATAGGTAGACAAACAACCTATTTAAGGGGTGCAATGTCAAAGCACAAAGTAGACAAATGAATTTATCACAGAATATGTAGGTATTTCTTTTGCCACAGTAAAAATAAAACAAATATTATAATTAAAGGGGCTTCCACTCATACAAAAAATATATTTTTCTTTTATTGAAGCTGTATATATCGAACCGTAATAGGTAGACAAACAACCTATTTAAGGGGTGCAATGTCCAATTGTCCATACCAAGTCCATATGACATTTGCACTATCGAAACGTCTCTATAAGGAAACTTTTATCAAACCTATCAATATTCAAAATCTCACCAAAAATTCCCTCGCGCTATTCAAGTCCTCGGTCAAGGGCCCGTCGCGTCACCATTTTATGTGTTTTGCTTATACCGACTAGATTACATCGGAAGGGCCAGTATAAACGTGCTCGTAAAAACTCACAGACTAGGGATGTCACCTCGGCGCTATATATTCGAAGTTACATTCCGAAAATTATCGATAAACTTGTGGAGCAAATATATCTAAACAATATGTATGTATGTATGTATTTATTCAAAGCATTACAACTATTTTTACAGGTATTACCTAATACAATAGTGTAGTCAACTTAATTAATCACTGGTATCTAATTTAATATATCACAAGGTACAACTAAGGGTCTTGTGCCGTCGCGGTCGTAGCGTAAGAACCCTTTCAACTTTGCTCGTGGATGTCGTATGTATCCTCCGTAAAAGGTAACCTACGGGAGTAACGGCAGCAGCTTCCTTCTATATATTTCTAACACCTATACTGCGATCTCCAATCTGCCTTTAAGGAGCAAATTTTGGGGAGGCACGTTCAGCGTAAGTATTTGTACTGATGAACACAAGGTTATTGTTCTTCGTAGAAATTTCGATAACATTTGAGATGATGATTGAAAATCTACTCCTAAACATTTTTTAGATATCTACTTAATACAAAAAATTCATATTTGTGTAAAAGAAATCGATTTTTAAGGACCTTTTAAAAATTGACAATTTCGCTTTGTAACGCTAGAATACTAGTGGCGTGTGTCTATGACGTCACTGATACACGAACATCTGTGTATCAGTGACGTTAAAGCGGATTGCTGATATTTTCGGACATTATGTTCGGATTTTTTTTTATCATCGACCGATTCCCATCTCTAGGAGAGATAAGGAGGATATAAAAAGTTCTATTAAGATGAGTGGATTGTAAAAGTGACAATTTGTAATAAGGATTTTAAGAACCAGGTTGAGTACTTTTAGCTTGACTAAAAGCTCTTGGGGTCAGCTCACACCGAGCTCTTCGCCCACTTATTTAAGAGAGCGATTCAAAATAATACTTTATTTACTACGCAAAAGGATACAAATTTTATTGACATAATACGAAAGCTCCCCGCAGCGTGACGTTACGAGGTGCAGCGTGCACTGTTTTACGGCAGTGATTGAAAAAATAACTATATTTACTACACAAAAAGATACAAATTTTAATGACATATTTATTATAAAAAATCTTCGCGATGACGAGGACGCCGCCGCGCTGCATTTGTGCTGCGTTTCTGGGTGGTTCAGATGCATCGAGTCGCGTCGCTTGTGAGCTGACCCTTAGATAGTAAGTGGTTGGATAAGGTAAGTACCTCCTATCAAAGGGAAACCTACGTTACTATACCTTTTACAGGAAAAACGTTGCAAGAATGTTCCAACCCATTCAGATAGGATTTCACGTCATCCGCCTATGCTATCTTTGACGACCTGTGTGACGCGGTGGAAGAAGGTCCCCCTGCGACACAGGAGGTTTGGACCTACGTGTCCTTGTGGGAACACTAACAGGACACTGTCCACTGAACAAACACTTATTCACCATCGGAGCGACGGACAGCCCTCTCTGCAGAGGATACCTCAGCAACGACGAAACAGCTGCCCACGTAATCCTGGAATGCGAGGGAGTATTAGCACAACGCATAGAAATCCTCAACTTGCCGAGGTGGCTCCGCGAAGCCTGTGAAGACCCCAGGAAGATTCTGCGCTTCTGGACGGAGCTAGGCTGGCTATGCTAGCAAAATACGCATAAAGGACCAACTGGAGTCGAAATGCGGATAAAGGGAGTACCCCCACCTGAACCTGAATCTGACACAGGAGGTTGCGGGTTTGATTCCCGCCTCGGGACAATTGTGTGTACGATCCACATAGTAGTTCCGTTTTTTTACTCATTTGGTACAATCTGCAGATATTTGTTCCGGGTATTCGAGATCGTCAAAGGTATTGGATTAATGTACATACTCCTTAAGGCCCAGGAGCCTAATTCTGCTTTTATTTTAATTGTCGCCAGGGCAAAGAAGCTACAGAGAGGTTCTTCGTTGTTACTTCTTTGCGGTGTGGCCAAAACCTTTTCGCCCGTGGAGAAAACGCAAATCTAAAAACAAAACGCAGAAAACGCGAACCTCGACTCGCCAAAACACAAACGCCACATTTGTTTCAGCAGCTACGCTTTTATTAGAACTTGTAGGATGAACTCAAAAGAGTAAACAAACAAACTGCTGGATAAAACTGACTGAGGTTGAAGAGTTATCATCGAGATATTAGATAGAAACGTTGGACATCTGCCAAATCTACCGTGGATGTTTACAAATGAGGGGGCACGGGGGAACGGAAGTGTTTGGATTTATTAAAGAGAAGTTATCAAGCAAGAATAAAAAACGTTTCTTGAGTATCAGCCACTTGAGCATTCTAGATAATCTACTTATGTAATTATGACAACTTCTGTTAAAATTACCGACGACCGATGTGGCGCGGTGGGCGAAGGTCCGCTTGCGACGCAGGAGGTTGCGGGTTCGATTCCCGCCTCGGAATAATTATGTGTACGATCTGCAGATATTTGTTCCGGGTGTTCTGTTCGTTTTATGTATATAATAAAAAAATATCTATCTATGTAATGTATTTGTATTATGTATATCAGTTATCTAGTACCCATAACACAAGCTCTGCTTACCATGGGGCTAGATAATGCTGTGTGAATTGTCCAGCATTATTTATTTAATTACATTCCTATATAAATTAATTCCATAAATATCACTACATTAGTATAAAACAAAGTCGCTTCCCGCTGTCTGTCTGCCGTATGTATGCTTTAGATCTAAAAACTACGCAACGGATTTTAATGCGGTTAAGATAGAGTGATTTAAGAGGAAGGTTTATAAACCATTTCATACATAGATTTCCAAGCGGGCGAAGCCGTGGGAGCACCTAGTGATGTTTAAAAGTAAAGTAACCAATCTAACAAGAGCGAATCCAAAATTTGTTTTTTTTAACACTTTGACTGCTGAAATCACACGGTATGTGTTTTCTACAAGTGACTAATATGCGTAAATCCACACTAGCGCAGCGGCTGAGAAAATACAGATCTGTGTGACTCAGCACATCCGTAATATTTTTCGAACGAAACGCATGTGCGGCGCAACACAACCGCTGTGTAGAGCGGCAGCACGAATTTTTTAGGTTAAAAAAAAGATCGCAGTCGTCGAAAAAAAATCGCAGTCAAAGTGTTAAGTATTGTGTACCCACAAAGACACACCTAAGAACAATTCTGTATGCAGAAAATCACAATAAATAAAATGATTATTATTATGTAAAATATACGAGTTAGGTACTAAGGCCAGAAGATGTCTTCTCCAAACGATACGCGCATTATTTACCTAGCCTACAAATTAAATTAAAACTATAACAAGCACTTGCACTTGACGACCGATATGTAACGGTGGGCGAAGGTCCGCCTGCGACGCAGGAGGTTGCGGGTTCGATTCCCGCCTCGGAGCAATTGTGTGTACGATCTACAGATGTGTGATCCGGGTGTTCTGGTCGTTTTCTATGTATAATAAAAAATATCTATCTATGTAATATATTGTATTATGTATATCAGTTATCTAGTACCATAACACAAGCTCTGCTTACCATGGGGCTAGATAATGCTGTGTGAATTATCCAGCATTATTTATTTATTTACTTAATATTTTCAGACTTACATACATAAAATATGCTACAAATTAATCTAAAAAATATTTTATGATAAACTTTTAACAAGCATAAACTTCTACGTAAAATGGTAAAAAATGTTTATTCATGCACGGTTTTTATTCTGCTGATTCTAAAGAATAAAATAACATAGTTTATTAAATAACCGAGAAACGAGCCCACTTGTAAAATTTTCTATTTCCAGCGTTCATGTGAAAAAGCTTTATAATGCTACTTTTTAATTGGCTGGTTTTGTACTATAGTATAAAGGTTGTAGACATAGGAGTGGGTTTTAGGAGTTCGCATATTAATTCGATATCGCTACCAACACAAAAGTATAAAGTAAAGTAAAAAATCATTTATTTCTTTAGGCTTACAAAATAAGCACTTAGACAAGTCATATTTTATATATACATTATTTTCAAATAAAATAATTTTACTGTTCACTTCAATTCAACAAAAAACAAATTCAACGAAAATGTGCATTAAATTTTAAGGCTTTAACTGGTTATTTTTATATGCCTTTTATGTACAAAGACAAAATGGCTTACCACAACCTTCAAACGAGTGGTCTGTCTCCATGCCGAAATATATAATATAATATACATCTTAATCTTACGACTTAAAGCCCGTATTCGAATGCACAATGTGCTGTGCTTTCAGTCTGTGCCAAGTACAGGCATAAAGATAGATAGAAAACACTTTATTAAACCCCAAACAGAAAACAATTCAGGAATTAATACTTAGAATATAGGAAGTATAAAGGGCGGCCTTATCGCTGAGAGCGATCACTTCCAGGCAACCTTAAGATGAAGATGATGCTCGTGAAGAAACAATATACACGGTTGCACTTATACTATAGATGTTTGCTATAAATCACGCTAAAAGTACTGAACCAATTGTGCTGGAATTTTGCATTGATGTAGGTTTAGACCTAGATTACCTTATAGGCTTTTTTATAACAATAATGGCCTTTGGAAATATACAAGCCAGTGGCAAAAACAAATGAAATGGGAAAAGCATGAAATGGACTGGGTGTAAATAAAATTGTATGTAATGAACCAGACCGAAATGCCGAAAGCTAGTATGAATAGCGGAAATCAGAAACCATACTAGACTAGTAAGTAACTAGTAACTATACTACTAACTAACTAGTAATAGTTTCTGATTTCCTCTACAAAGTAAGTGTAGGAACGCCGTACCATTTCTTATTTTACGACAGACGAAGGAAGTCAGTTCCGCCGGGTATTATAAACCACTCGATGGCTTTTCGATTTGAAACTTCTGCGCAATTTCAAATTAATTTAATTACTAGCTATGTTATTTGGCCAACAATTTCACAATTTTCGTTTATATCTCGGTAAAGCTTGGAGTCAACTTTGTTTATTAGAAGTTTGTATGCGAATATGCATGCGAAGCCTTCTGCAAAAGCAGGTCTATAGATCTATGCTATAGATAGAACGCTACCAGACAAACTCATAAAATTAGTAATAATTGGCAAGATAGAGGCGAAAAGACCAAGAGGACGGTCGTCGGTCACCAACCCACTGCTGGTCTGATCAAATTAGGGCAATAACGGGACTCACTCCGCCTGCAGCCCTGAGACAGGCCGAAGACAGAGTGGTGTGGAAGCGGTTCATCAGCGTCTCCGCGAAAGCTATCAAGGACGGGCACGACCTTCAGCAATGAAGACAACGATGAAGATAGATAGATAATCTAGATACAAATTAACCTTCGCCTTACGAAGAGGCCAACGTTAATTCGCTAACTACACAATATTATACTATCAACAGCTAACATAATAATTACCTTAATAAAATTATTATTCTTATCATTCTGTAATGGACAAGCCAGCGTCTTGGGGACGCTTCCGACTGGTATTGATTATGGATTAGTTGAGTTTCCTCTAAATTGTGATGATGCCTACCGCAATGATGTTATATATACGTAGATACGTTGTACCGAGGTCTGCCTAACAAGACTAACAAGACGAAAATCAGGTACGTGCCTGAATTAAACTCAGTCCGTCTTGCTCCTGGCCGCGACGCGGACGTACGTAGAAGCGGGATTTTGGAGTATGAAAAATATTAAAATGCCATGTTGTGTGTTTAGAAAGTGCAATACTTACTATGAGACGATTGTGAAAAGCAAGAAGGATGTGTCTTTTTATTTCTTCTATTTGTTTTGTACTGTTTAAAATGGAAAATCATAAAATAAATTAAATTTTACGCATAAATCAGTGCCGCACGGTTGCTGCTTTGCACCTACACGAACGAGACAAGTAGGTAATGCGTGCGTTGCGTTTATGAGTGACAGAGATAATGCCATGCGGCGTTGTATGTTCGAACGTCGACGCTAGGTAAGTAGCTATAGTAAAATATCGCAATGTTTTTATTTCTTTACAATGAGTATGACGTCTCTAATTGTAAAATCTCATTGGCCTACCGATATCCTTATGTCGTCGCAGCTCATCTTAAGCATGGTGTTTGTGATTTTCCTATATTTAATAATAAAAAAAAAAATGCTGCAAAATCCACACAGCATCATCTAGCCACAAGCTAAGCAGACCTTTTGTTATGGGTTGGTAGTAGGTATGGGTACTTGATGACAGATAAAGCAGTACAATATACATAGATAGATATTTTTATTTTACATAAAAATACCCAGAACACCCTGAGAAAATATCTGCAGAGCGTACAAATATTTGTCCCGAGGCGGGAATTGAACCCGCAATCCTGCGTAGCAGCCGAACGTTCTCCCGCTGCGCCACAGAGGTCGTCAAAAGTTGTTTTCCTATCTTTAGAAAGAAAACATATTGATTTAGTATGTTTACAGTAGGTCCGACTATCACATACCATGCGTACAAGTGTAAAAAATACAAGTGTGAAATAGGATATAATTATACATAAGTATGTATAATTATATCCTACATACATAAGTATGTATAATTATATCCTATTTCCATTAGCGTTACCATCCCCGTGATAGTTTTCAATCGCTCGAAGACATTCGCAGAGGTACTGCAATTGGAAGTTTTTAACCTGAAAAACCATTATGGAGATTTCTATATTCTTATTATTTCTTCGTAGATTCTTATATACAGACTAGTGCTTGAATAGAAATTGATTGCCGTTCGTCCAATCAAAAAGCTCACTAGCTCAGTGCCTAGCAAAAACTGAATTTAATATTCAAGCTTGCTCCGTTAAATTAATCAGGCGCTTTCAAACCAATTTGATTTAGCTTATTGAAAGCGTTCGATACTAATAACAGAGGTTTTTTTGCTATATTTATTTTCCAACAAGGTAAAGGTTTTTTTCGGACCAGGGAGGATGACGACCTGCGAAAGACTGCAGGTAGATGCTGGATGCGCCAAGCTGAAGACAGGGCGCCTACCGCCGCCGCGCTTTCTACCTTAAAAAATATTTAAGTTAACAAAAATAAAAAATCCACGATAGATAGATCTGTCGAGGAATAACAAATGCTTGCAGGCTTACATAAATCTGTACCCAAGGTATACAATATTTATGTATATATATATACCTAGGTATAACAATGTATATAGATAGATAGATAACACTTTATTACACCACACAAAATATAAAATAATACAGAGATAAAAACTTAGAATAAAGGTATAAAGGGCGGCCTTATCGCTGAGAGCGATCTCTTCCAGGCAACCTTGGGATGGACTGGACATGAACGAACAATATAGACGGTGGCACTTTAATAAATAATTGGTAACAAATACACTAAATACCTACATTACAAACATTATAATAAACTTACATAGACATAAGATAAGGCTATAAATATTTCATATAGATAAATAATGCTGATGCAGCAGTTTTTTCTAAGATAGGGAGTGATTTTGCACGACTGATGTCCAGAGGGAGAGCATTCCATAGACGGGTAGCTTGTACAGTGAATAATTTGTTATAGAAAGAGGTAGAGTGAGCAGGGACTTTCAAGATGAGGGTTTCAGAGGAACGCAAAGAAAGTGAGTGAGAGTTTGAGAGGAATTCGAAGCGCTCCTTGAGATAGGTAAACTAAAACCTTTAAATTTTTGTGTGGAAACATCCAACAATCAACGCGTGCGAAGCCGCGGGCATAAACTAGTATTCTGACTATTTCCGTTTCCGTCGTGCGCCTACAAATAGATTCTCTATCTAGGCTCCATCATTTACACATGCAAAATGAATTATCTGAAATCTATTCGCATGCAATGTGCGGACCAGAATGTGATACCTACGTGGATGAAACACTGGTGCATGGTGGTCCGACGGATGTCTGATTGAAGATAGAGTAATAATAATAAATAATAATAATAAATAATAATGCTGGACAATTCACACAGCATTATCTAGCCCCATGGTAAGCAGAGCTTGTGTTATGGGTACTAGATAACTGATATACATATTACAATACATTACATAGATAGATATTTTTTATTATACATAGAAAACGACCAGAACACCCGGAACGAATATATCTGCAGATCGTGCACACAATTGTTCCGAGGCGGGAATCGAACCCGCAACCTCCTGCGTCGCAGGCGGACCTTCGTCCACCGCGCCACATTGGTCGTCTAGTCTAGTCCGTAGAGTGTCTGCCTACAAAACTTTGACTAACATTACTATATCTCCATGTTCTAACTGTCTTTTTGTTCTAATAGTAGCAAATTTTCTGCGGAATTCTCGAAAAGTTCTTATAAGTAAATAATATTTATATTATAAAATATTATACATTATAAACGCGAAAGTTTGTAAGTATGGGTGGATGTTTGTTATTCTTTCGCGCAAAAACCGAATGGATTTTGATGAAACTTCACAAGAATTTAGCTTACATATCAGAATGACAATTCAATTCATTTATTTATCTTTTGACACAATACACATGTTCTTAGATAAGTCAGACAAGACACATATTGCTACAATTTATAAAGATATATTGTATACTATCCAAAACATCTATCACCACGCGGGTGAAACCGCGGGGCGCAGCTAGTAAGTAAATAATGCTAGACAATACACACAGCATCATCTAGAGTCTAGACTCTAGATGATGCTGTGTGTATTGTCTAGCACAAACTCTGCTTAGCTTTGGTCTAGATTCTAGACCAAAGAGCTTGTGCTTGCTACATTACCCATAAGGTAATTATGCATGCATACATAGGGCGAACAGATAGCGGGAAGAGACTTTGTTTTATACTATGTCGTTTCGGAAAAGACCATTATATTACTATATATCCATGTTCTAACCTATTCTCCTACCCTTTCCTTACCCTTTGATAAACAGTTCCTAAAACAATACACAGTGCGTACTAAAGCAGTACACTCTTGCGCATGTAATAGTGACAGTGCAACGATGAACAGGGCGGGGTGAGCGACCGATGCACCGCATGCACTGTATTGGACGGCTCACCATAAATCAGGACCTGTCTATTTGTTTTAATAGGTACTAGTGAATGTTCTGCGGAATTCTGAAAAGTCCTTATATAAATAAATAATGCTGGACAATCCACACAGCATCATCTCTAGCTCTAAGCTAAGCAGAGCTTGTGTTAAATCGGCATCTAGTAGATGACTGATAAAGTTTATTTTAAAGAAATGGTAGGAACTATAGTCTATCCATCCAGAATGTAGAATGTTTGTAAACATTTGAAATCAGCTGATTTTTAGGGTTATCACCACGAAATGATGCAGGCCTAATAGAATTCTAATGATTTCACATTTACATTCTATTCGATTTATTACTTTTTATAATCCTGACGTCAATTCTATGCAGAATCTTATTATTTCAATTTACAAATCGACATTATGTGATCGTAAACAAAGATTAAAATCACTAGAGATTTTTTGTCTTTGTAACAGTGCCATCCCTAGCGAATCTCAGTTTTGACGTCCCGTGTTGCAAACAGTTGGTTACTTTTTAACTATGATTTCGAATCAAGGATAGCACTATGACCATACATATTTCTGACAGAGAGTATTATTTTAATTTAGCCGGATTATTTAACGTTTAATTTCACGCTGCATATTTGTTTAGCGACAATCAGTCCAAAGGTTATGAATTCTTCCAATTTCATCAATAATGTTTAGTGCTTCAAGGAAAATACTTTAAACAGGCACATTTACATTTAATTGAGTTGGCACAGGTGAAAAATAGTTTGAGAGCACAAAAAGTCTAATGATTTTTAGTCTTATTTCATAATCCTTTAGCTTTTATTCCATTCTATAAGGATAGGTAATGATAAAAGTAGGCTGATTTCACAGCGATGCTTTGTTTATGCCATTTAATTATTTACATCAAATATCATCAGCCCAGTAAGGCACCCCCATCAAAGCTCAAGATGTGACCTAAATAAAAAAATGTTTTTCACCCCTACATCAGCTGATTGAACTGTCAGTGGCTCTGTTTACAAACATTCTACATTCTGGATGGATAGACTATAGTTAGTACTTACCTCATTAGCTAATGAGAGCGGTGGTAGTGTCAATCTTATTGCAGGTTTCACCAAAAGTAGGCAGCCCAATCTGTTCTGTAGTTTTGGCGTGAAGAGAATACAATTATCCATCTATCCCTCCCCACTTTAGCTTTTATAAGACGGTTTGACAAGTACCTTTCTAGAAGGTTTACGCACTGCCACATGCCATAGTCATAGCCATAGTAAACCGACCCGGAGTCAATTGATTGGCGATCTTTGTGGCTCGTGATCTACAAAAGCTCCCACCGATCACATTTGATCATATCGATGACAGCCAGATAGAGATACATGTTTGATATATAATATTATTATATTTAATATATATTTAATGATATTATATTGGGTCAGCTGGAACCTGCCGAGGTTTTTAAAACTCAAGGCGCCTTATTTCCTTTGTACCTTACAATGACTCTTTATTGTATCCTGATGAGTCCTGGTTCCCCCTAACTCCTGGCCACCCACTCCCGATCCACATGCGCACGCGCACGCCTCCATTGTATGTTAATCGAGGACTAACCAATTGTTAACGCATTTCACCTCTCGGATGCACGAGCGATCAGCTGAATAACGCATCGCTTTTGAGAAGTCGTTTGTCATTTGGCACGACACATTTAGGTGGCATTAAAAACACGCTGAAGCTGAAGTGGCAGTGGGCCGGCCATATCTCGCGAAGAACCGACGGCCGCTGGGGCAAACGTGTTCTTGAGTGGAGACCATGACTCGGTGAACGTAGTGTAGGACGCCCTCCGACCAGGTGGGATGACGACCTGCGAAATACTGCAGGTAGATGCTGGATGCGGCAAGCTGAAGACAGGGCGCTATGGCGCTCATTGGGGGAGGCCTATGTCCAGCTGTGGACTGCTATAGGATGATGATAAATAAATAAATAAAATAAATAAATAAATAATGCTGGACAATTCACACAACATTATCTAGCCCCATGATAAGCAGAGCTTGTGTTATGGGTACTAGATAACTGATATACATAATACAATACATTAAATAGATAGATATTTTTTATTATACATAGAAAACGACCAGAACACCCGAAACAAATATCTGCAGATCGTACACACAATTGTTCCGAGGCGGGAATCGAACCCGCAACCTCCTGCGTCGCAGGCGGACCTTCGCCCACCGCGCCACATCGGTCGTCAAATGATGATGATGATAAAAAACTCGCTGCGAATGACAGTAGTTGCTGTATGCGACAAGCGGAAGAAAGGGCGCGGTTATGCTCATTAGGACAACCTCTATGATGCGGTGGGCGGTTGCGGGTTCAATTCCGGCTCGGGACAAATGTTAGTACGGTCTGCAGATATATATTTCAGGGTGTTCTGGTCGTTTTCTGTGTAAAATAAAAATATATATCTATGTAATGTATTGTATTATGTACATCATTCATCTAGTATCCATACCACAAGCTTTGGCTTACCATGGGGCTAGATGAAGCTGTGTAGATTATTCACTGTCCATTATTTTATTTATTTATTATTGCTAAATCCACTGTATGCTCAATACATTTCATTTACCCTATCTCATAGTTTTCTTCCGTCACATTTAACACTTTGACTGCTGAAATCACACGGTATGTGTTTTCTACAAGTGACTAATATGCGTAAATCCACACTAGCGCAGCGGCTGAGAAAATACAGATCTGTATGACTCAGCACAGCCGTAATATTTTTCGAACGAAACGCATGTGCGGCGCGACACAACCGCTCTGTAGAGCGGCAGCACGAATGGCTTAGGTTAAAAAAAAGATCGCAGTCGTCGAAAAATATCGCAGTCAAAGTTTCAATCGTTAAGTCTACGCTCGTAATGTCCCAAGCGCGCAATATCACTTAGCCTATTAGGGATCGTGATAGGTCTAAGATAATATTGTTATGAAATCATAATCTTGCTGGCCAATCCATAATCATAAAGTTACCCGTAACAAAGAATGTCTTTATTGCAAAATACAGTTTACCTCAAGACTATGTTTTAAGGCTAAGGGTAAACTATATAGTTTTAAGGCTATTTGTGCATAGTAGACGACGGCCGACGGCAGCTGGGCGTGTCCTTGAGTGGAGACCACGACTCGGTAAACGTAGTGTAGGACGCCCTCCGACCAGGTGGGATGACGACCTGCGAAAGACTGCATAATATTATAAACGCGAAAGTTTGTAAGTATGGGTGGATGGATGGATGCTTGTAACTCTTTCATTTAAAAACTACTGAATGGATTTTAATGAAACTTTACAATAATAAATAAATAATGCTGGACAATTCACAGCATTACCTAGCCCCATGGTAAGCAGAGCTTGAGTTATGGGTACTGGATAATAGATATACATAATACAATACATTACATAGATAGATATTTTTTTCTTATACATAGAAAAACGACCAGAACACCTGGAACAAATATCTGCAGATCGTACACACAATTGTTCCAAGGCGGGAATCGAACCCGCAACCTCCTGCGTCGCAGCCGGACCTTCGCCCACCGCGCCACATCGGTCGTCAATAATATAGCTTATACATCAGAATAACACATAGGCTACAATTTATAATGATATATTGTATATTATCCAAAATATCTATCACCACGCGGGTGAAACCGCGGGGCGCAGCTAGTATTCATTACAATTAGAAAATTCCACAACTAATAAATAACAATTTAATTTCAAACGGTCGATAATTCAGCGACTTTCTATGGCTGGCCAATGATCAAGTGGCACCTAATTAATTACAATCTGTTTGTTTCACAATCTCGAGAAATCTCGGTAATTCCTTGCAAACAAATGACATATATCAATTGGTCATAACTTTATTACTACTTACTTACTTTTTCCCAGCAGCTTACCAGCTTTTTCTATAAAAAAAAACTAAGTTTTATGCATTTTTTGGAAAAAAAATTCGCATGATTTGCAAGGTAATCAAAAATGAGTGCGGGTTTTTTGTGATTTTATTTCGTAATTTTAGTAATTTTTGGACTTCGAATCGTCGTTAACACTTTGAGTGCTGAAAACGCACGGTATGAGTTTTCTACAAGTGACTAATATGCGTAAATCCACACTAGCGCAGCGGCTGAGAAAATACAGATCTTTGTGACTCAGCAGAGCTGTAATATTTTTCGAACGAAACGCATGTGCGGCGCAACACAACCGCTGTGTAGAGCGGCAGCACGAATTTTTTAGGTAAAAAAAAAGATCGCAGTCGTCTAAAAAAAACCGCAGTCAAAGTGTTAATACAGTTTTATAAATTTGACATGCTAAAAAGTGATACCTTGGGAATACATTTTTTAAGCGACCACCTTGGTAACATTCGCTATACCAAGGTGAATAGGGTAATAGGGACCTTTTTTATTTATTTATACTTTTTGCACGATAAACTATATACAAAACCTATTCTAGAAAATTAATACAAAGGTGAACTTAACCCTAAAAAGAGTTCTCTTCCAGCAAACCTTATTGGGAGAGAGAGATAAAGTGAAGAGAGAAATGGGTATGTGCATAAAAAAAAATTATAAATAGACAGAAGATTAAATTGTAACTTACTTATTCAATGTACTACTAAATACTATATATACTGCTAAATTCTATAAATACTACTAAATACTATAATAGAATACTAAACAAAAATACTATTTAACCTAAATTCTATTCCTTTTTTGAAGCCAATAAAAAAACGTTAGGTTGTTTTTTAGTCTAATAAATTTTATGAACATTCTAAAGGGGAGGACACTGCGCAAAATAAATCAACATACAAAACGATCGTAAAACAAAAAATATGCAAATAATAACAAAATTAATATCCTGCATATATCTACAATCTATTCGATTAACCTCTCGATCTGTCTCTGCCAAGTTATTCATAATTAAATGAATCTATTAAGCGTATAATCGAATGAAATGTTATACAACGTTAGATCAGGTCTATACATTAATTTATTTAATGAATAGGTGACAGTGTACCTACACAGTGAAATAAGGTAGCGGCGCGAGCAAGCCGTCGCCGCCGCCGCCGCGCTGGGACGCGTGCTCGCTTCGAATTCGCGGCGAGCTCGTAGTACACTCGTCTCGCTTTGAAATTGATCGCTTATCGCCAGAATTCTGCCAGTATATTTTTTTTATATTAGCAGTTGGTATATTTTGAAAATGTAAAGATGTCGAATACACAAATATCTGTCATTGTGTATGTGGTTATATGGATGGATGTTTGTTACTTCTTCACGCCAGACATACTAAACGGATCAGGCTGAAATTTTGTACAGATGTAGCTCTAAGCCTCGAATCAAACATAGGCTACTTTTTATCCCATAAAACAGTTCCCATGGAAAAGAGATAACCTTTAAACGGTGCCATAGAAACAACGTGTCCAAAGCCGCGGGCGGAAACTTGTTACAAATAAATATTCTTTCTTCTAAAGAAATGAATCCATGACGTAAGTATATGTATAAGTTTCAATAGTATAGTATCACTACATAGTAAAAAAAAAGTCGCTTCCCGCTGTCTGTCAGTCCCTATGTATGCTTAGATCTCTAAAATTACGCAACGGACTTTAAAAAAAAAAAAGTGTTTATTTCAAGCATTTACACTCATATTAGTAAATAGACAAGATAATCTTAAAAACTAAAAGGATTGCTGGGAAGGTGGCGCTCACAACAGTGCCTGGTGTACGGGCAGTCCACTCTCCCAGCTATCATTGCGAGAACGGTATTGGAGCTGGCCCGCAACCTGCGCACCAGGGAGGCGGCGCGCTTGCGCATGGTGGTATGAAAACAGTCGACTCGCGCCGCCGCAAACATCCCTGAGGCGCTGCAGCGATGCGGTTTTCTTAAATAGATAGAGTGATTCAAGAGGAAGGTTATTATAAACCATTTGACACAGATTTCAACGCGGGCGAAGCCACGGGGCGCACGAAATCAAAGCACTGCACGGTTACCAGATTTGGCTATAGATAACGTGAATTTGAGGAGCTGTTCAGTTATCACTGTGCGGGTGAAATGAGAATATGCAAATTGCTTTTATTTGGCTGAGCCAGTAAGGTGATTCTCTATTCGTCTCGGAGTCTGCGTGGCTAACAATGTCCAGTCGCTTAAAAGGTTTGGTATGCTACAAAGTTATGTTTGACCCGACAATGTCCAGTGTTTTTTTTATTATAATTATGATAAGTAATACAAGTTGATTTTTTGTTACATTTGTGAGTCGAAGTTACAATACAATACAATAACTCTTTATTGCACACCAAATACATAAAAGATATACAAGACAGGAAAAGAAAAAACAAATACAAAATATGCTGTACAATCGGCGGCCTTATCGCTAAGAGCGATCTCTGCCAGGCAACCTTTGGATGGACATGAAGTGCTAGAACAAGTATGGTGGCGTGTAATACAGAATAATATTTAATAGGGACATACATAAAATACGAAAAAATGAAGGTGAAGTTGACACTTGCTTTATAAGTATTTGACTACCCGAATTTACCAGGGATTTTCCGGTATTATTTATTTATTAGTTCCTGCCCGCGGCTTCTTACGCGTAGTTTTGTCTATCCCATGGGAATTGATAAAAGTAGCCTATGTTTTTTCTGGGCCAGGAACTAGCTGTATGCACAATTTCAGGCGGATGCAGTTTTTTCGTGCGTAACAAACATCCATATACAAAAAAACTTTTGATTTTTTTTTGTGTTACTCTGTGATTATGGCGCATGCAACTGTGCCGAAATATTGGATAACTCAAAAATCAAATCATGGTAAATATCCCGTTTTAAATGACTTTAGCATACATACAAACTTGCGTTTATAATATTATGGATATCCTAACATAAGTTACTGCTACAGCACAAGGCAGTGTTAGATACCAGAGGTAGGTAGGTGGGAAGCATTGAGGCACCTTAACTATTTTCGGAGCTGAAGACAGGGCTCATTGGGGGAGGCCTATGTCCAGCAGACTAACCATAGGCTGATGATGATGACATATGTACCTACCGACAAATATGTTACAAAAATCAAATACCTAGATAAAAACATTCTACTTCTAACATTCTAACTAAACATTCTTCTTATGAAATGGAGTAGGTATTACTTAATTATTTATTTTACTCAGTGAAAGTACTCTATCAAGATATTTTTCAAGCAGGCACTTAGCTTTGTTGTTTATATTACTGAATATGTAAGAAATTCAAGTACCCAGTTCGTGAGATCTTTTATCTCTGGCTTCTATAAATAAAGCGCTTTTATTTTCAAGATGAGTCATATATGCGAAGGTCGACTGCTTTATTTTATTTTTCAATTTATTTACTCCGGTAATTAGATACAAAGAGGCCTTGTATGTGGCACAGAAAAAACGTAGAATAGACTTCTTTCACTTATTTAGCAAAAACCAAGAGTTGTTTAGATATACTTGTGCAAAATTTATGTGATTATACTTTTGTCAGTAGGTACCTACTCGCTTTGCCAATGACGCCTGCTTTTGACGCATGCCTATGACGAAGTTCAAAGGAAAGGCGCTGTTTTAAGTCGCATCACTGAGACTGGGCAGTGTATGCGATTGCTATTAGGCTTCAGCGATGCAATGCGAAGAGTCATGAAAGAGTCACTAGCTAGTCAATAGCCGTCATGTTTTTCTTACAAAACTTCTGTTTTTAAGCTGCTATCTATGTTGCAAAAATTATCAATAAATAAATTTAAAAAAATTGTTAAACACATTCTTTGTAAAAAAGCTTATTACAAAATATCAGATTACTTAGAAGATAAAAAAGCTTGGAACGAGTTTTGCTCCAACTCAAAATCTACCAACTTACAGATAAGCAAATCAAATGTACTAGACACATAAGTTATGAATATACTAGTGGTTTCTTCTCTCTTCTTCCACTGGTGGACAAAAAATTGAAGTGAACTATAAAATATGACCTGTCTAAGTGCTTATTTGTAAGCTTAAAGAAATAAAAACTTTTCATTTTCATTTTCATTTATCCTTCAAACCTCGACGCAGCTATGCCCTTGTGGTGTGGCGGTGGCTGTCTGAATCCTAGTTGCGATTATATGGCTAAACGTAATGCAAGCATAAGAAGATTGTATATCTATAATGGCCCACTTACTGTTCTGGTCACCATAAAATAAGAAAATTTAGAATTTATATCACCATCTCGTCTCTAAAGATTTCGTTTCCCTTTATTTCCCGCCCTGCCTATCAGATATCCGCACTGACGGCAGCGCACTTGAACTGCTGACACAGATCACTCACTCTCTGCTGACAGTCTACAGGGTGTTTATTTATGTAGATACAAAATGTTTTAATAATTCATAAGGGTTATATCTGTAACCTTTTTGCGATTAAACTGCTGAACAGATCGTAATGCAAACATAAGGAGATTGCACTCTTTAATAATGGCGTACTGTGGCTATCATAAGTCCCAAAAAATCACATGGTCACCAAGTGAGCGTAAAGAACCCACTGCCTTCTATATTCTAAAGAATTTATAAAGGTATCTCTACAGATTTCGTTTCCCTTCACTTCCCGCCCTGCCTATCAGATATCCGCACTGGCGGCAGCGCACTTGAACCGCTGACACAGATCACTCACCCTCTGCTGACAGTCTACAGGGTGTTTATTTATGTAGATACAAAATGTTTTAATAATTCATAAGGGTTAATGTACCTTTTTATGGCCAAATAAACGTATCTTTATCTCCAGATATATGTATGTTCCGGGTGTTTCAGTCGTTATCTATATATAATAAAAAAATAAAAATTTACGTAATGTATTTTTATACGTCATCTAGTACCTACCCATAACACAAGCTCTGCTTAGCTTGGGGTTGGATGATGCTGTGTGGATTGTCCATTATTATTATTGTATTATAAATAAGTATTTCATATAAGAGAATCGACTTCTATTATGAAGAGAAACATTTACGAGTATAACTACTTACCTATTTTTATTATTTATTAGACGACCGATGTGGCGCGGTGGGCGACGGTCCGCCTGCGACGCAGGAGGTTGCGGGTTCGATTCCCGCCTCGGAACAAATGTGTGTACGATCTGCAGATATTTGTTTCGGGTGTTCTGGTCTTTTACTATGTATAATAAAAAATATCTATCTATGTAATGTATTGTATTATCTATATCAGTTATTTAGTACCCATAACACAAGCTCTGCTTACAATGGGGCTAGATAATGTTGTGTGAATTGTCCAGCATTATTTATTTATTTATTTATATTAACACTTCGACTGCGGCGAACTTTTTTCGACTGTGATCTTTTTTTTAACCTAAGCCATTCGTGCTGCCGCTCTACACAACGGTTGTGTTGCGCAGCACATGCGTTTCGTTCGAAAAACATATTACGTCTGTGCTGAGTCACACAGATCTGTATTTTCTCAGCCGCTGCGCTAGTGTGGATTTACGCATATTAGTCACTTGTAGAAAACACATACGGTGTGATTTCAGCAATCGACGTGTTAACGTCGTTGCTTCTTAAATTATTATGACTTCTTTGTTAATAAAGATGCTTATCATTAACAAAAACAACAACAATAAAAAACATAGGAACTATGATAGACTATGAAGAACATAAAGCTATGGTAACAGAATAGAATAGAAATATTTTATTAGCACACACAAACATACATTAAAACACATTAAACATCTTATACTGCCACACTAAAACTAAAAGATAAACAAAAGAAAATACATTTGAAGAACTTAGCCTGAAATATGATTTGCTTCTAAGGCTCGCATCACATCGCTTTGTTTCACTAAAACAGAGGATTACTCTCTCACGCCTTTCACATGGTCCTCACTATGCCGCAGAGGTCATCACAACACAAACTGCACCACCAAGTTTTTAACCAACTTCTTTTTAATACTCAATACTCAATGATTTATTGCTTACAAAAGTTCTTAACACTTTGAGTGCTGAAAACGCACGGTATGAGTTTTCTACAAGTGACTAATATGCGTAAATCCACACTAGCGCAGCGGCTGAGAAAATACAGATCTTTGTGACTCAGCAGAGCTGTAATATTTTTCGAACGAAACGCATGTGCGGCGCAACACAACCGCTGTGTAGAGCGGCAGCACGAATTTTTTAGGTAAAAAAAAAAGATCGCAGTCGTCGAAAAAAAAACCGCAGTTAAAGTGTTAAAAAATAATATAAGTCCAACATGCACCCTGCAAGGGTATTGCAACATAAATTTAAAGTTAAATGCTAGGTGGCTATATACAATAGAGTTAATAATTAATATTAATTTACCATTATTAATTAATTAACTTAATTTACCATTTCAAGTTAAAATTATAAACCAATTATGTTATCTAATCACTCAGAAGAGTCACATAAAAAAGAAACAAGAATATAACCTTATATATACTAAAAGCTTAATACCTACTAAAACTAAAACTACTACACTACTACAACTTTATGTGTGTGTGTGTTCTCATAACTTTTGACTGACTGAACCGATCTTGATGATTCTATTTTAATTTGAAAGCTGGTCCTTCCCATGTGGTCCTATTCTAAATTGTCCAGTTCTGACAATGGCATCTACGAGGAAATCGTATAAGTCTTATAATTTAAAAAAGACGACCGATGTGACGCGGTGGGCGATGGTCCGCCTGCGACGCAGGAGGTTGCGGGTTCGATTCCCGCCTCGGAACAATTGTGTGTACGATCTGCAGATATTTGTTCCGGGTGTTCTGGTCGTTTTCTATGTATAATAAAAAAATATCTATCTATGTAATGTATTGTATTATGTATATCAGTTATCTAGTACCCATAACATAAGCTTTGCTTACCATGGGGCTAGATAATGCTGTGTGGATTGTCATACAAAAAAAAATAATAATAATAATTTGCATTCGTATGTGCGCGACAAATGGACGAATATCACGCCAACCGATTTCGATGATTATTTTTGTAATAGTAGGCTTTCAACCCATTCGGTCTATAGTTTAAACTTTTGAAACTACCATGGTTATTAACACTAGTCAAGTCATTTAAATCGGGATTTTAACCACGATTTGATTTTTTTCGGCACAGTTTCATGCATCACGGAATAACTGAAATATTTGATACTCGACAATAAAATCCTGGTAAATATATCGACTTATAGTTTTGTAAACACGCCAATTTATGTATGTATATATCCCTATATAATTTCCCCTTTCTGCAGGCGACCCCAGCACGTGCCGCCTCATCCGCTTCCTGTCGTTATTCGAGTCGGTGGCACATCGATAACACGCTCATATAGGGCAGCTGGAGTTCTTTAACTTAATAAACAAAATAAAATAAATAATGCTGGACAAATCACACAGCATTATTTAGCCCCAAGCTAAACAGAGCTTGTGTTATGGTTGCCAAATAACTGATATACGAGTATATAAAACGATACATTACGTGAATAGATATTTTTTATTATACATAGAAAACGACCAGAACACTCGGAACAAATATCTGCAGATCGTACACACAATTGTTCCGAGGCGGGAATCGAACCCGTAACCTCCTGAGTCGCAGGCGAACCTTCGCCCACCGCGCCACATCGGTCGTGGTCGGTCTTTAATATTAAATTAATAACTTAAATAATGCTGAACAGTCAACACACATTATTTGAATTCATAAAACTTTTCATCGTTGCTTCAAATGTGAAGCAGTGCGATGTGTTAGTTTTAGCAAAAATAATAATAATTGTATTATTATTTTTGCTAAAACTAAAATAACATTTGTACGCCTAATAGCATATCACAGTGTTCTTAAATTATAAGCCTGAACATCCTTATAAAACATCTTTTTCACAAATAAATACATGAACTATGATCTAGCGCCAAGCGCCAAGAGTTTGTATTATAAGTACTAGATAACTGATATACCTATTAAGTACATAGGTAATACGGGCAGTGCCAATGGCTGTGGGTTGGCCATATCTCGCGAGGAACTGATAACCGCTGGGCTAAAAGTATAACAGCGATTCGGCAAACGTAGTGGAAAACACCCTCCGGCCAGGGTGGGATGACCTGCGAAAGACTGCAGGCAGATGCGGTAAGCTGGAGACAGGGCGCTATGGCGCTTATTCGGGGAGGTAAATACTAAGAAATAACGCTAAGAAAACCACAAAGGTATTTAAAGGAGTGTTATTAGCGAGTCAGCCGAGTAACAATCACAGGTTCGATAATTAATAATAATAATAATATGAGCTGTTGGTGAGTAGCGACACCACGGGTACCGAGTGCTCCCGGGGAAGTTCCTGGTTCTCGTCTCCGCTTGCGGAGTGGCATCCCAAGAGAACCAGATCCCCACCTCTTGCTTGCCTTCATTGGCCGGTCTGAGTGGAGTCGCGAGAGATGCATCTTAGGATGTAGACTCGGGGGTGGAAGTGTCTAATGGCGTAATAGCGAGGAAACCCGCTCACGAGCAGTCTTCGTGATGGTGAAATCGGGGCCGCACCTCTAGACACCCCTCAGTCGTTTGCGCCGATGTTGTTCCTCTCCGGTAATTTACTCCGGCTTTTTAAGGAACCCATCCAGCATTCGGCAAGCCACCGTCTGCCACTCTTCTTAACATTATGAGTGACTTGTTTATGGCAGACGTCCGCAATCTCCCCGATTACCCAGTCCATCCATCCATCACAATAGCCTGGTTTTATTTCTTTCATTTTTCTTTGCAATAATCTCTACACCTGGCGGATACCATCTTTGGGTGTATCATATTGTGCACCCGAGGATGATACCCGCTATGTGTAGCCATCGCCTTTAGATTAACTTCTCAAAGGGCCTCTGTGCTGTTGGCTTCGGCCCCACGCAAGCCTTCCAAAGGACCGGGTCATTTTATGGCCCGAGATCATGGTAAATGTGAGACATAATAATAATGCTGGACAATTCACACAGCATTATCTAGCCCCATGGTAAGCAGAGCTTGTGTTATGGGTACTAGATAAATGATATACATAATACAATATATTACATATAGATATTTTTTATTATACATAGAAAACTTCCAGAACACCCAGAACAAATATCTGCAGATCGTACACACAATTGTTCCGAGGCGGGAATCGAACCCGCAACCTCCTGCGTCGCAGGCGGACCTTCGTCCACCGCGCCACATCGGTCGTCGATGTTTTTTAATTAAAATTATTTAGCAGAAATTATGATTAAGTAGCTTATTTTCAAAGCGTTAGCGTGATTTCTTATGTACTTAACAGTCTTAAAAGAAGGCGTTGTGAAGTTTGTACCTAAATTCAGATATTATTACAATTAAAAAGGTATATAAAAACAAACGGACACTCGATGCCTGAGTGCTTTGAACCAGCGATTCTCTACGACGACTGGTTGAATTGACTGCTTGTGAAAATATGAAAAATAAATGCGATGGCTGTGTGTAGCTCTAATAATAATAATAATAAAAGCCTTTATTCAGATACTTAATAAACTAGTTTTACAAATATGCTTAAAATTAGACATCGGCAACTCCTATTGCATCTGTTTGCCCGGTTTTGGCAAAGGCCTCTTCCAACTGCTTCCAATCCTCCCTTGCTCGTGCAGTTCTAGACCAAGTCTGTCCTGCAGTCTCTCTTATTTCGTCCTCCCATCTTTTATATTAGTTATGTGTGTAGCTCTACATACTCGTAAATGCTACACTATTGCGCAGTAGAGTGGGAAAGTTCATTAGTTATTCTATTTGGACCGTGCTGTGATGCGTGTGACACTCTCCAGGAAGATAAAGCTACCAGTATTTACCAATAATCCTGTCTTTGTACCATGAACTAGCTTCGGCCCCCAGCATTGTATATCAATTATTTGACCATACAGATATAACACAGAACCGCTTATCCTAAACGTTACGCTCTCGAAAAACACTCAAAAATCAAATGAGAGAGTAAAAATGGGTACTAAGTCTATATGAGAAAAATCTTATCAGAGATTGAGATAGAGAGAGCCTGCCCGTGGCTTCGCGCGCGTGTTTTCGGGACAAATAAATAAATAATACTAAAATAAAAAAATCAACTAATATCTTTTGAAACTTCCATTGTTACACATAAGTCATTTATAACGGTATAGTTACCATGATTTGATTTTTAAGTTTTATAATATTGAAGTTATTCCGGGATTAAAATAAGTGAAATATCCCGTTTCAAATGACTTTTGTGTCAACAAATATCCATTAAAACTTTTGCATTTTTAATACGAAACACACGTTGACTGCGTATGGAGTTGATTAGCTATTCTCTTTGAGCTACAGCATTGATCGGCAAAAGGTCGTACATGCAAATTCTGTTTTTAATGGTGCGTTGAGGTGGAATGCTGATTTCTATTTTTGTACGCAACAACGAGGATTGAGTTTACCAGAATCAGGATATTTTTAACGATAACCTATATTGCAAGATTTGCAGGGTAAGATGTCGAGCATACAATTATTGAATAAGGGTTACGTGAGTTATATTAAAGACAGAGAGAGTGTGAGTTATGAAAGACTGCAGGTAGATGCTGGATGCGGCAAGCTGAAGATAGGGCGCTATGGCGCTCATTGGGGGAGGTCTATGTCCAGCAGTGGACTGCTATATGCTGATGATGATGAGTTATATTAATTTTTAGGGTTCCGTCCCAAAGGGTAAAACAGGACCATATTACTAAGACTCCGCTGCCCGTCCGTCTGTCTGTCTGTCTGTCACCAGGCAGTTTTTTTTTTTAGTTAGACAGCTGAAATGTTCACAGATGATGTATTTCTGTTGCCGCTATAACAACAAATAAATAATAAAAAACAATAAAATAAATATTGAAGGAGCTCCGAAACAACAAACAATAGAATAAATTCGTCTTTCATCCGTTTTCGAAAACAAATATGAATATTTTTAGCTACGCGTGTGTTATAAATAAAAAAAAATTATTTCGAGCACAGGACTCATACAAAAGATAAAATTAAAATTTACTTATTTTTTTATCGTTATTATGCGTATTCGAAGTTTGTGTTTCGATTTTAGTGCAGTTCTTGCTACCCTGTTTTCATTATCCGTTTTTATTACAATTTCATTCATAAAAATCTATGTTGAAAAAAAATATTTTGGATTCTAGAACCGATTTTCAGTTATCGTTACATGTAAGTTTTTGTCAAGCCTTCATTCATAAAATCTTTGTTGACAAAAAATATTTTCGATTCTAGAACCGCACCTATGAATCAAATAAAAGCTTTTCCTCCAACATCTTTTCACACTTTACCCACACCAGCTGAGTTTGTTTTAATTACCATAGACCAACAAGCCGAATATGGAATGGCATCCGCCATCAAAATTAATTTTATTTAACTGTAAAGATCTTTGATGTTATGGTTTGAGGTAAGGGTGGTGTTACACGTTCGTTGTCGTGAGATTCCTTCGATTAATTGTTAAAAATGATAAGGAGGTTCAATCATCGATCAAATCGATTAAAATTTATTAATGTTTCTATTTGTAACCTGTAAATTGTTTGCTTAATTGTTGCAATAGTACCTATAAATACTAGTTTTAATTTGTTTCTGTTAATTGATTTCGTCCTTCTAATTTAGGCTGTTATATATCGCGGCTTCGCACGTGTTGTTTCTATATGATCTTTATAAGGCTATTTCTACCCCATGGGAACTGATTCATGGGATAAAAAGTAACCTAGGTTTTATACCAGGCCCAAAACTACCTGAATGCATTTTAACTCAATCCGTTGGGTAGTTTTGGCGTAATGAGGTAACAAACATCCATAAATCCAAACTTTCGCATTTATAATATTCCTATAATAGTGTGATGAAATTCCAAATAATTCGAGACCCGAAAAAAAATTAAAATCATACCGTGTGAAGTAAGCTTTAAATATTAAGAATAGACACTTCAAACTTTAAAACTAACACCTAAGCTGTGATGACCGAAGAGAGACGTATCCCGGATTTGGTCGGCTATTTAGAGATTTCCGACACAATGTATAATTGTTTGTGAAATAAATAAATGAATGAAATGAATGAATGATAGGATGGAATAGACACTTGTCGAAGTTTTAAGTCGTAACTCATACTTTTTAATACCGTCGCTTAATTTCTTGACTGATAAATCTGCGTCATATGTACGCCTTCGTTTCCTGCACCAAAGAGATCGAAGCTACTATTCTCATGACCTGGCATTTAGTTCCTGTGAGAAACCAAGTCCAAATGCACATTCTCCAAAATAAAACGAGTACTTTTCCTTACTAAATTAGTTTAATCTATTCAAAGTTCCGCACATCAAAAGCCACAGGGCACAATATACTCAACAGTAATCCAGTTTATGAACAAAAACTGTCACCGCCGCCGCAGCCTGATTGCTCGTAACGAACGCGACAGCGGGACGTAACGAACCGGTGCGTAGGCGCAGCTCAACACTTCTTTCTTTGTCTGTCGCTATGTTACTTTGCTGCTTTTAGATCAGCAAAACGCAAATATTAAATTGTTAGATGTGCTCTACCTGGTCAGACCGCGCGTCCTTGTTGCCATTTAGCATGAGTGAGCTCACTCACTTGAACTCAGTGTACATCTGAACACAGTGTGAGCCGGACGCGCGGACTTGGAAGATTTTTGTTAAAAAGTGTTTTAAAATTCCATATTGTTCACGAAAGTATGTGCAGTATGATTGCACACATAATGGTAATAATTATAATTAGGTTTATTGGCAATAACGCTATTTGTAACTACTCATTAGGTAGTGTGCGTGCGTCGTACGGACGATTGATGATTGACGCACACATTCAAATATTTTTGATTTCAGGGCAATAGGTCCTTAGGGATTTTACCATATTATTACACAAACAATGTTAATAATAACAGTTAGGTTTACTGGCAAAACACTTATAAAAACTACTCTTTAGTAGTGTAAGTGCGTCGGCATTTGTGACGCACACATTCACAGACAAAAGCCACAGTTTTTGGACTCAGGGCGCATCTAACGATTTTAATCTTTGGCAAAAACGCGATAGCGTAACGACAGCGGGACGTAACGAACTAGTGCGTAGGCGCAGCTCAACACTTCTTTCTTTGTCTATCGCGATGTTACTGTGCTACTTTAAAATGAGCGGAACGTAACGATAACGTAGCGATAGCGGGACGTAACGAACTAGTGCGTAGGCGCAGCTCAACACTTCTTTCTTTGTCTATCGCGATGTTACTGTGCTACTTTGAAATGAGCGGAACGTAACGATAACGTAGCGATAGCGGGACGTAACGAACTAGTGCGTAGGCGCAGCTCAACACTTCTTTCTTTGTCTATCGCGATGTAGCTGTGCTACTTTGATATGAGCGGAACGTAACGATAACGTAGCGATAGCGGGACGTAACTAACTAGTAAGAATGCGACACGCAGCTCCAAAACTTATTTCTTATGTTACTGTTTCACTTTGAAATGAGCGGAACGTAACGATAACGTAACCATAAAAAACGGTCCAGTCCACGGAAACAGCTGAACGGGACCACGGGGAAAATAGATTAATTTTTTTGATCTACCTCTCGCCTCTTACTTTCACACCCAACATTTTAAATAAAACTTTGTAGTTGGCTAATTCAGTTATACATTCAGCTTCCCAGTCATTATCTATAAAACAGCACCGTTATAAAACCCAAACAAAGCCATCAAAACTGGCACTTTCAATGAAACCAAGTGTATTCACCCCGTAATTACACTTCCGTGCAAAATAATTGCCAGTTACGAGACTATTACTTGTATCTCCGAGCTATTACAATTGTGGTCTTAGGAATTAATTAGAAGGAATTTCATTTGTATAAACACAATACACATTATGTAATGTGAGAGTTAATATCGAGAATAGGGAAGTATGCAAAATGTGCTAAATTTCCTCCACATCTTATTTTTGAAAAATGTCGTATCAGTAATTTGTCCATTTACTACTATTTTTTGACTCGTTTCAAATGAGGTGCATTTAAACCAATGTTGGTTTGTGTAGGTAGGTAGACTGTGTAGATCATAATTTTGCATCAAATTTGTTTTAATATTTTTTTTGTTATCTGTTGATGCCTATTTACACTTCCAACTTCTTAAAAAGTACCTACTGAACGTAGGTCTGTGTACCTGCACCTTTAGAGCCAATTACATAGAAAGCCTAAACATTAACAAAACTCAGCTAACAATAGTGAAACTGTAATCATCAAATTGGAAGCTAAATGTTTGCTGAAGTTCGCCCAAAGCCTCTAATTACAACTTAGGAATAGTCAGTTACTTTTAGACCTAGGTACTAAATTTGTCCTCGTTAAGTTGCTATGAAGTAATAACTAGGTGTATCTACCGATCTCAGTGACGCAGCGGGCGACGCAGGAGGTTGCGGGTTCGATTCACGCGTCGGGACGACGCTTGTAAATTTAGCAGATATTTGTTCCGGGTGTCTGGGCATTTTCTATGTATAATAAAAATAATATCTATCTTTACAACGAAAAATGGCGGAAAATCGAACCCGCAAGCTACTGCGTCGCAGGCGGACCTTCGCCCTGCTAGCCACAGAGGTCGTCAATCAATAAATAAATAATGCTGGACAATTCACACAGCATCATCTATCCCCATGGTAAGCAGCTTGTGTTATGGGTACTAGATGACTGATATACTTAATACAATAGATTACATAGATAGATAAAATATGAATACATATAACTATATCATATAGCTATATTATCCATACAAGGGTAAATAAATTCAAAAGGAAAATATAAGGAAAGGTTAGCGTTTATTTGGAGGCTTTGATGTTTAGAGATTTTCAAGAGAAAAAATATCATCGATTCGTTTTTCTAAGAAGATTCTTGGTTATTGCCAAATCAACATGTTTGTTTGTAGAGACTTACGAAAAATCAGAACCTGGTATTTCGTAAACATGACCACATGACTGATAGAATTAGATTTATTTCTATACTAGTTGTCCCCCGCGGCTAGTCTGCGTGGAAATTTTAAAAATATGAAATATTGTTTTCTTTTTTTTAATGAAAGAACCTTCTACGAAGTATAAGAAAACGTTTAAAAAAAATGAATGAAATAGGTTCCGTCGTTCTCAAGTTGTAGCGTGACCAGGAGAAATAGGGGTTCTTTTTTTATATATACAGATACATTACCTTATGCCCGCGGCTTCGCTCGCGTTCTTTCGGGATAAAAGCTAGCCTATTATGTTAATTCATTCTTCGGTCTAGAGCGCTAGGCATAGACCATAGATATAGACAGATGGATAGGTAATATTATTTTTATTAGGTTCACATTTAACCCTTAATTACTCGCGTGGGGTGTTTAACAACCCAGCGACTTTTTGATCGTCTCTAGTTATTGGAGTTTCGAATTTACAACGCTAATTTTTAAATCTTATTCATAAAGAAAAGTCTGATTTTGTATGGTTTTGGTAGTTTTTTCTCTAATTCTAAAATTGGGGTGGAAAGCACGCCACGCGTGTACTTATGTATGTTTTTATGCGCGAGTAACTAAGGGTTAAACATCCCAGGAAAAATAACAGAAGAACAGAAAGAAACAGTACTTTAAGTGAGTACACAAAATATTGAAGCAATTTACCTACACATCCTACTAATATTATAAACGCGAAAGTTTGTAACGTATGAATGGATGGATGTTACTCTTTCACGTAAAAACTACTGAATGGATTTTAATGAAACTTTACAATAATAGCTTATACATCAGAATAACACATAGGCTACAATTTATAAAGATATATTGGATAATATCCAGAATATCTATCACCACGCGGGTGAAACCGCAGGGCGTAGCTAGTTAAATATGTATTTAATATAACAACATATAAACATTCAAACTCTTGTATTTATAATAATAGTGTGAATATTATAGACACTTCCGGATATAGAATACAATCTACAAAACATCCAAAAAGTATCCCAAATCTAGATTCGAACCGGGTACCTTCTGCACGACTCTACTGAACACACGGAGGTCGTCAAACTCAATCAATTTATTCTTCGAATTTCTTTGATAAGCTATCTACTTCGAATTGGAGCCGGAACTACGGTCTATTAAATTGATAAGTTCTACTACTTTACGGTTATCTTAACTGACAGTTCCTGTTCCCACACTAAACCTAGTTAACTGAGAATAAACCCAGTTTAGTGCAAAGTGCAAACGTTAGTTCTAACAATGGGTTTTTAATAGGCTGGTAGTTAAAGTAATGAAGTCGGTAGTTAGACTAGACTTTTAGTAGTTAGAACCTTCTTTTAAGACTAGACTTTAAAGAGAGCTGGCACTCACATAGGTACCTAATACTACTTAGAGGTACCCAGACAATTATAGCTAAGTAACTTTTAATAGCAGAAGGACATTCGTTTTATATAAGTAATTCTTATTTAATAATAACAAATCAATTCAACCAATAAAATTGATTTTGCAATAACCTATTTGTAACAAAAACTTTTTAGACCAAAATCAATGAACTCACAACAGTCTCAAATTAAACGTGAAACATTAAATTACACAATTTAATTCACCTTGCCTTAACGACCTTCGATTTTCACGCGAGGTAGCGATTTTAGTGATGTGATTTGTCGATTATCGATAACGCGTAACTTGCCGTTTTTAGGACGTGTCTCGGCCCCCCACCCGGTGCGGTTGTGTTTACGCGACAGTCAGTTTGCTTCGCTCACGCGCAGCACACGCCCGTGTCGTGCCCAAGCGCACGTTCCAAATACGATCGGAAATCAGCTGTCATGTCAAACTTTGACGTTTCATTCACAAACTTTAAGTGAATTCGCCATGCTTTAAACTGTTTATGATAAATGTAACAGTGTTTTATGGTTTTGTTCGCGTTTACCGTAAGCCGGATCGCATTTTTTTGAATAATTCAAGTCGCGTAGTGTTTTGACGTGTACTAGTGATGCCTGGATATCGATTGTGCTGTGTGGTGTTGCGATGATGTCCATCGACGCTGATATGTCTGCTTTTCTTGACCTGCGATGGGTGTACGATGAGGATTTGCTTACTCTGTCATTGCAAAACGGTAAGTGTCATGCCACACCGGCGGATGACCTCGCGGCCGAGCCTTTATGATGAGTGGATACTGCTTACTTACTCACCTCTTGTTTATTTACAATGTGTTTCTAAATGGCATTGAAAAGTCACTCAAACCTATTGTCATGTGTTATGTTTGAATATTAATCTCTAACTCTACATCGGTACAGCCTTTATTTCTCAAAAAGTAAACTGAAGCAGTCAGAGTAACTAAGTCAACATCGTTAGATCTGAGTAGGTTTTTTTTTTTTTTTTTAAGCTTAGCCTGAAATAATTGCTGCATCTTTTACAAAAGTAAATAATCATGAAGATCACATTTTTAACTTCTATATTTGCTGTACTGTATTAAAAAAGTGCTTCACAAACAGGTTTCATAATTTCACAAGTTTTCTAATAATCGCGTGACGCTAACAAGGCTCTTCCCTCGTCAAGTTATCGATAACTCCTGAGCAAACATCGCGCTTCCGGATTCCTTTGAAACTGATGACTGCGCTGCAAAGTGGTTGACATTTTTTGTAAATTTTCTTTTCAATATTACGATCATTGATAGTAAAATGAAGTTGATTTGATTATTAGACGTATTTAAAATTAAAATTGAAATGTTGAATATCCGCAGCTCCACGTAAAATTTAATTTTATGAAGTATCTGAATACTCTTAACCTACGAAAATTTTATTCAATGAAATACTAGGTTAAATTTTAAATCGTTCTGAAAATGAAAATAACGAAACAGGCTAATAAGTAAAAGTATCTGTATTTTAACATTACCTACGCAAATACATTATCACTATAATATAATTTAGTATTATTATGTATACAGTTAATGCAGTATTTACAAAACTTATTCATAGGACTTTTTGCACGTCAAGCAAGAAGGTAGGTATAATACAATCCGATTTTATCCGTAAATATCTAAAGACACGCCTAAAATATCTATACAGCATTCTATAAGAAATTCGCATTCTGTGGAACCTGTTTCTTCAAAGCCCAAAGAAAATAGAAAAAAAAAATAAGAACGGTATTAAATTACTTCATGTTTTACAATATTTGCAATAACAAAAGATAAAACTAGTTCAACTGCTTTTGTAGGCAATCAATCAAAAACTTTGACAAGTATGCAAGCTCGTAATTTACAAGTTGCTAAAATTAGAAACAAATTGGTAATAAAACCATAAATCTTGACAAAAGCTATTCTATCGCAAAACCGATAAAATATGGCAGCTATTTCAAGTTTCAGATACCTCTATAGAACAATAATCTAAATGTAAATAAATTGAATACTTAATATAAACATCACATTCCAAGATGTAGAGATTTATGCACTGTACTGTACTCTACATCATGAGAATTAGGAAAAATCTAGGTCATGACTCTCATAACTCATAATTTGTTTAATAAAACTAAACTTTTGTCGAATTAATCTCATGACATCGATATCGATTAAATAATAATAATAATAATAATCGTTTATTTCAGGCACATAATACAAAATTAAGGACCCATATCATAGAGAATAAATTAAAACAAAAATACACAAAAAATTAAATAAAAACACAGAATATTTTAAATATAAACTGTAAATAGTTACCCTGAGCAGAGTGCTACAGGGCCGTCACTTCTTGTTACCGCCCAAGTGGACGGATATCCAATGCTGGAAAATTGGATTTTTGTATACCGTGTCAGAGATAGCCCCAAGTATACTATTACCTGAGCGACTCAGCCTATTCCAGAATGACGCCACCCGAGATCGGATGATGGCAAAGAAGTCCGGAACTCCTGCCTCGGAGAACATGCCCGACGCGCTGCAGTACCTCGGTAACCTCATAAGAGTCCGGTAAGCATCATTGTACTGGACTCTTATGGTATTGAAAGCCTTTCTGGTAAAATTAGTCCATAGTTGGCACGTGTACATACCCAGACAATATGCACTGAACAAGGTGTTTTTGACTTCGGTACTGCATTTCGAGAAGCGGCGCGCGAGCATGTTGCTTCGCACGGCGAGGGCTCTCCGCTCACGCTCAATGTCATCATCGTCTCTAAGCGTCTCTGTTAACCAATGCCCCAAGTACTTAAATCGATTAACCACTTTAATAGTGGCTCCATTCATATGTAAAACATATCAAAAACATATCAAACCTTCATCAACCCCTACTCTACCAATGTAAGAAAAACCGCGATAATTTTATCTGTCAAAATGACAGCTGACGTCAAAGTTTTTACCGAATATTACTGAGGCGCGCGCTGGTCGAGAAGGAAATAAGTGTTATACTGTTCAAGGTAAGCTAGACCGCCAGTTAGCATATCACTACAGTGTATTCTGTGACAGGGGCACGGTAAATAGTGGACATTACGTAGATAGGTGCCTAGTAAGCTCATGAGGAATTTGTCGATAGGTTATCGAATGTATTGAACAAATTCAAAAGATATCGATAAATATTTTGTTGAAATCACTGTTCAATCAAGAAAAGCCAGAAGAAAACTAAAAAGAAACCTAGAAAAATACAGAATAACTTTATAGTATTAACGCCGGTATCGTACTTATTTTTCATCAAACCTTGCGAGCGTTGACGCCTGCCTTCAATTTTTTTTTCTATACTTACTTAATTATACAAATTCCTAAACATGATATTATGTAATATTCATATCAAATCAAATGAGTCAGGATTTGAAAATCAAATGATTCTTGCGGTAATAAAGCGACAGTTCATTATCTAACCCTATTACAAAACTCGGGATATTCCAAAACCATCAATTACCAATCAAGATTTAGCACCCATGAAAATTCCCCAATAACTTTTAGCAGGTAATCGCTAAGTACAGTCGGCCGCAAATTCTTTAATCTCCCAGATAAAATATACTTTTAATACCCCGTAATTACGAGCATTTAAAATAATATTTCAAGAGGATGTTACTTGAACTAAATAGTTACCTCTATGAGTTAGTGTTATGGTTAATGATAATGACTGTACCAGTTCTCTTTGATCTATTTCGCATGATGAGCAGGCTTTATTACCTGGTAATAAAGTTTAAATTGCTTCTATGGAGTGGATGCCTTTCCTAGTTGCTCAGAGAAGATATTAAATAGCATGTGGTTGGTGTACTATCATACAGTTACCCGGTCATCAGCCTATGTTAGTCCACTGCTGGACATATGCCCCTAATGAGCGCCATAGCGACCTGTCTTCAGTTTGACGCATCCAGCATCTTCTTGTAGTCTTTTTTCGTCTTCTCGTTACTTACTTTAGGCATTGGCTTCTTGAAGGTTTCTTTATACAGGAATAATGCATGCAAAGCAGCAGACTAAAGTTAGTAATTAAACAACATGCCAGTGAGCACAATGGAAACCATTGGAAGCCATGTTGGCTCTGAACTGTGTAATTTGTTCAGTTAATTGTCTGTGAAAAGACCTTAGAGACTTAGACCAAGGAAATCGTGTAAAACTAATGGGCTACAGATGTTATTAAGATGGGGGAATAACTACTTAGATAGAGCAATTTTTTGTATGGGTTTTGTATCTTTTTACTATTAAATAAATAAATAAATAATTCTGGATAGTTCTCACAGCATTATATAACCCCAAGCTAAGCAGAAATTGTATTATGGGTACTAGATACCTGATATACATAATATGTACATACAATATATTACTTCGATGTATTTCTTTATTATTTTAAATAGAAAACGACCAGAACAACTTAAACAAATATCTGCAGATCGTAAAAACATTTATCCCGAGGTGGGAATGGAACCCGTGACCTGCTGCCTCGCAGGCGGACCTTTGCCTATGGCAGAGTACAATGCAGTAGCAGTTTTTGGCAGTTATTCAATTTTTATGGTGAGATAGCGTGAGTTAAGTAATTGGTTTATTGTTTTCCCCTCATAAGGGAAACAACCCCTCTAAGAATAGGGGATTGTAACAAAAAGTGGGCGTAATACACACGAATGAAAATAATATTGTTTTCGAAGACCGATGTGGCTTGGCGGGCGAGGGAAGGTCCGCCTGGTTGCGGGTTTAATTGCCGCCTTGGGAATCTTTGCCGCTAAAGTTACTTTTGTAAACAGGCTTCCCGCGACACAGGCTTGCCGCGTGCGGGGTCGAAAAAATGTGTACCTATCTCATAAGTTAAATGGCAAATAAATCATTTTGTATTTTTTTTTGTATCTGCCAATATCTATTGCGGTTGATCTGGGTATTTTCTATGTATAGTAAAATATATCTATCTGTGTAATTTAATTATTATATTATGTACATCAGTTATCTAGTACCCATAATACAAGCTCTGCTTAGCTTGGGGCTAGATAATGCTGTGTGTATTATAATATTAACAAGGTTAGGGACGCACCGAGATTGGAAAATTTCAAACTAAAGCTAATAAACTGGCTCGTAGAGAAGACGTTCTAAACCTACGACGAGTTTTCAAATTATGCGTAATCTAGAATAATTTTATTTATTAAATTTTATTATTATTAGATATTATATTTTTATATTAGGAATAATGATAATGATTTATAAATTGTGACGTATAATTTGACATATTACGAATAAAATGTTTATCTTTTAGGTATGCATTCATTTGTATAACCGATGTGGCGCGGTGGGCGAAGGTCCGCCTGCGACGCTGAAGGTTGCGGGTTCGATTCCCGCCTCGGAACAATTGTGTGTACGATCTGCAGATATTTGTTCCGGGTGCTCTGGTCGTTTTCTATGTATAATAAAAATATCTATCTATGTAATGTATTGTATTATGTATATCAGTTATCTAGTATCCATAACACAAGCTCTACTTACCATGGGGCTAGATGATGCTGTGTGAATTGTCCAGCATTATTTATTATTTATTTATTTATTTATTTATAACCGCATCAATTTTGGCCGAGGCAAACCAACGCATATCGTCTCGCGGCTCTCGAAAAAAGTAAGGGTTGTTTTGCTTGGCACCATTATGTGCGGACCTTAGGTAATTATTGCTATGTTTATCTGTGTCAAGAAACTCTGAATGAAGACTAATAATCGCAATCAATAAACTACGGTTTTATTGCAAACCTTTATAGAGTAGAAGTGGACAAGGTAATTAAGCCTACCTTTAGGCGAGCAGATATGTACTTGAACCTTTATGATGATAGTATGTAATGTCATCATCATCATCATCATCAGCCTATATCAGTCCACTGCTGGACATAGGCCTCCCCCAATGAGCGCCATAGCGCCCTGTCTTCAGCTTGCCGCATCCAGCATCTACCTGCAGTCTTTCGCAAGTCGTCATCCCACCTGGTCGGAGGGCGTCCTACACTACGTTTGCCGAGTCGCGGTCTCCACTCAAGAACACGTTTGCCCCAGCGGCCGTCGGTTCTTCGCGAAATATGGCCGGCCCACTGCCACTTCAGCAGTCTTTCGCAAGTCGTCATCCCACCTGGTCGGAGGGCGTCCTACACTACGTTTGCCGAGTCGCGGTCTCCACTCAAGAACACGTTTGCCCCAGCGGCCGTCGGTTCTTCGCGAAATATGGCCGGCCCACTGCCACTTCAGCTTGCAAATTCTTTGAGCTATGTCGATAACCTTGGTTCTCTGTCGGATGTATTCGTTACGAATCCTATCCTTCAGAGAAACTCCGAGCATAGCTCTTTCCATAGCTCGCTGAGCGACTTCATATCTTCTCTTCATACGTATGTAATGTACTAGTGTAGTATACCTATATATACCTATAGAGGTATAGGTACTTTAGTACTAATCGTGAAACCGCATTATTTTAATAAGACGTTCTTTATTCATTACATATTATGTTGTCGATTACCTACATAATTTAAGAGACCTTTTTTATTGTAACAAATAATACAAAACAATACTAATGTAAAGGAGTGAAAGAGAAACCTTTAGTTTGTTAGTTGTCATGTTGGAGTAAAAACCGATTCATGACTTCCCCAATGCTCAACTACACTGTTAAACTGAGTTGAGCTTATGAGCAAAGTGAACCTCCGTTTTATCCTCTTCTTATTACACACAAACACACCGACACTCTCCTCTTTTTAAAATATGATAAATATATATCTTGAGATATATTTGCCATATTATTTTATAAGCCAAACGAATCCAAATTAAAACAATTAACCATAAAAACTTTTCAATGACCTATTCAAAGTCCGTGCAAAAAATGACGTCACTTCCTCGATCGGTTCCGCAAAATCACGAAGCGAGGTCAATCAATGGTATCGATCAATTAACATCGCCCATTTTAATTTGAATGGACCATTTAGACACGAAACTTGCTCAAAAATTTTACATTTGTGCTAACGGAATATTACGACTTTATTTAAAGCGAAAAACACAAGACAGAGGGAAAGAGAAAAATATATAGGAGGCTCTTTAAACAGCCATGCCTTGTGAGTGATGATGATACTAGTCAATGTGATTTGCTTAACACTTTGACTGCGGTTTTTTTTCGACGACTGCGATCTTTTTTTTTACCTAAAAAAATCGTGCTGCCGCTCTACACAGCGGTTGTGTTGCGCCGCACATGCGTTTCGTTCGAAAAATATTACAGCTCTGCTGAGTCACAAAGATCTGTATTTTCTCAGCCGCTGCGCTAGTGTGGATTTACGCATATTAGTCACTTGTAGAAAACTCATACCGTGCGTTTTCAGCACTCAAAGTGTTAAGCACCACTGACTTGACTGTCGCTTAAAGCCACTCGATACACAGACAAAATGAGATTAATTGGCCTTCTTCAGAACCGCAACAAAAGGAGCCATTTAAACTTAAAAATATTATGTTAACTATATGCGCCCCGCGGCTTCACCCGCGTCAAAATCTATGTGTCAAATAATCTATAAACCTTCCTCTTCAATCACTCGATCTATTAAAAAAACCGCATTAAAATCCGTTGCGTAGTTTTGATGATCAAAACATACATAGGGACAGACAGACATTGGGAAGCGACTTTGTTTTATACTATGTATGTAGTGATGTAAGTACTTATGATACCTACGTATAAGTACGAAGTGTTGTTTTGGAATTCATGAGGTAACCTACCGCCTACAAAAAATGTGGCGTGGCTTCATCTACCGGTCAAAGTCGTCTGCTTTTTGTTAGGTTTGTTTGGCGAGTCGAGTTTATGTTGAACTTAACTTTAATAATAACTAAAGTTGTTGTCCTTATCTAAAAGTTAATTTAAATTTAATCTTGGTACTATAAGTAAGTTTTTGTTTATTATTTGTAGATTCTAGTAAGGTTTTTTATAACTTTTTCACAATACTTACTCCTAGCTTCTAACAAGAGTCATCATCATTCTCAACGTCAGCCTATGTTAGTCCACTGCTGGACATAATAGACCTTCCCTAATGAGCACAACAGCGCCCTGTTTAGCTTGATGCTGGAACTCAGACTGAGGACAGGGTGCTGTGTATCGTCAGTCCACCTGTCCACTGTCGCTTCACTTTGCTCATTCTTAAAGCTATGTATATAACTTTGGTATCTTGTCGGGTGTATTCGTTACAAATCCTATCCTTCATAGAGACTACGAGGATATACTCCGATAACATGTAGTCGCCATTTTTTTCCTGTCCTGTGCATTATTCCCACCAATCATCTGCACGTAGTTACCGTAGGGCCCCTTCCATCACATCTTTACAGGCAGCGGTTGTTTACAATAAAAAAAGTATCTAAATCTTAAAAAAATCGATAATCATATAATTCTTTAAATATTACCTGCACATCTGTCAACACATCTGTCAATTTCGTACAAACCATGCAGTAGTTTTCGCATATCAAATCATCAAGCTAACTCCCATTCCAATTCAAGTTATAACATCCATCAGATTCTAAAGTAACATCCATTCAGTGATAAATACTTCGAGAGATCATAAACAATACCATTGTGACCTACTATCTTCCATCTGATGGTTATGATCAGGGCAAGGGTCAAACGGACAGACGGTCAAACATTCTTTCCTATACTGTCTTTGATAGAGGCATAAAGTTGTATAGAGTACAATAATTGGTGTGGCGAATGGAGATCCATAGAAAATCAATGTAGCTTAATGTCTTCTTGCTGGTCGCTTAAGTCCTATACGTGATTACTGATTATATAACTTATTAATACACTATTTTTGTCACTCATTGGTTAATTTCTTTTGTTTTTTATTCGTTTTTAAAATGCAGCCAATAGTGGTGAAAACAACACAGCGCGTCGTCGTACTGATACGAACACATCTGAGTTGAGCTTGTTTTTGATTTGGAGAAATTCCTTCTGATCGGTAAAGTGTATGGAACATTGAAGCTCTATGAATGAATATTCTAAAACCAATTTAAAAAGATCATCATCATCATCATCATCAGCCTATAGCAGTCCATTGTTGGACATTGGTCTCCCCCAACGAGCGCCATAGCAGCGCTCTGTCTTTGGCTTGACGCATCCAGCATCTAACAAAAAGATGGTATGGGTTTCAAAAGATGGTTTTTCATGTTACAAAGAAGCTTTTTAATATACCGTAAAACATGTATGTCTTGTCTTATAGCTGCATAAAAATGAAAGTCAGATTTCCATTTTCTAATAACAACCCTTCTTCGGACACCAACCTTTTTGTTGACTGCAATTTTGTTCAAGACCAATACAGATCTTCCAGGCCATAGGTTCGCTCTACCTGTACAATATCTTTATTCCCACACTCACTAACCATTAGGTTGAAACCACACTCTTTGCGCAACTCGGTTCGCTAAATTACTGGGTTCGATCTGACTCAACAGTTCTTAACCATGATGCAACGTTATAATTAATGATTTTGATTTGTCTGTAATTCTATCTATAGTTTTGCAATTGTATATGTCAGGTTTATTGTGATTAATGATTGGTTCAATTTAAATAACATTTTGGAGTAATAATTGAGATCATATAGCATACGGGCTAACGTCATGTGCCTCTATCGCTTTTTATCCGTTGTTCTGATTCTGTGACTATATTATCAAAACTTTTGGCCAAAAAATATATGAAATTATTGTAGATATATTATATTATATTAATTACAAGTAGGTTACATTACTTAAAGGGCCGTAAAAGCCTATGTTAGGTTTGTCTATGCTTGGTTCTCACGCACACCGGTATTACACATATTTATTATATTTATTTCGTATCCGGTAGTCTTTTGTATGTGTGAATATTATCAAAAGTACCATTATCAGTAACTCCCTGTGTAAGGTATTTATATAAAGCTGTGTTGTGTTGGTCTGACTTGTTTATTGATAAAGTGGGGTCAGTATTTATGAATGACTGGCTGGTCAAAGACTGGAAAACAATAGGTAGTATACGAGTATATGTAGCTATAGCTAGGTCAATTGACAGATATCTCATAAAATCTATCACTATTGCGCGTTGGACCGTCTGAGAAACAAATCTCTAGGCTTGTTTCTCGCGTGTTTGCATATTAGTCCCATAACACAAGCCCTGTTTAATCCTGCCCTACTTCTTTGGGGTAATATGGCTTGTTGTGAAATGTCAAGCATTGTCGATTTATCAATGCTAGATCCAACGAATAGCCAAGCGATTACGCAGACAGTCGTCAAATACTTGTTTGTCCATAGCCTTAACAAGTCATAAGCTTTATTTGTCAATTTCGCAATTCGTCAAATTTATCAATGCTAGATCCAACGAATAGCCAAGCTCTTATTTTTAACTAAGCAACTTGTAGTAAGTTGAAGCTGTTCTAGGTATACAGGCAGCTTTCGTCCCACCACATTATTCTGTTCTCTACTATCACCAATTTATGGTCCAGATTTCCCAAGCCTGTTCCTACGTTTGCAAGTACCTTTCGTAGCGTATTCTCAACTGTATTCTTTTATGTATACGGTGCAGTTTATCTTGGCATATTCTGATGTTTACTTAGTAATTACATAAGCGTTATCAATCAAGCTCAGCGGTATGCGTTGATAAGAGATGCATCTGCTTGCTCCAAATAAAGTTCATGTCTTGGTTACTGATGCTATGTTTTACTTGGGTTTACCCTAAAGCTCCTCCTGTCATACTTGCTTTTATCTCCATAAAGAAAATAAGAACTTGTGTAACAGAAATACATGTTTGTTTACTTCATCCAGTAGGTACTGCAAACAAATCTTTATTTGTGAGATAACTATGTGGGGTAATATACTATACAACTATACCTAATGTATCTACATAAGGTAGATTTGATACTTAAGTCATTTAAAACGGGATATTTACCATGATTTGGTTTTTGAGTTATTATATTTGGGAAACTACGTCAAGTCTTCACGTCATCCATACCGCAATGCTTGAAAACGAAAGTTTTCAATCAGTGCGTCCTACCCGTTATGACCTACGGAGCTGAGACGTGGACACTCACGATAGGGCTGGTCCACCAGTTCAAAGTCGCTCAGCGAGCTATGGATAGAGCTATGCTCGGAGTTTCTCTGAAGGATAGGATTCGTAACGAATACATCTGACAGAGAACCAAGGTTATCGACATAGCTCAAAGAATTAGCAAGCTGAAGTGGCAGTGGGCCGGCCATATCTCGCGAAGAACCGACGGCCGATGGGGCAAACGTGTTCTTGAGTGGAGACCACGACTCGGTAAACGTAGTGTAGGATGCCCTCCGACCAGGTGGGATGACGACCTGCGAAAGACTGCAGGTAGATGCTGGATGCGGCAAGCTGAAGACAGGGCGCTATGGCGCTCATTGGGGGAGGCCTATGTCCAGCAGTGGACTGCTATAGGCTGATGATGATGATGATGATGATTTTTGAGTTATCCAATATTTTGGCACAGTTGCATGCGCCATGACAATGAAAACTCGCAGTGCCTTCAGTTACTCCGTGATCATAGCGCATGCAACTGTGCCGAAATATTGGATAACTAATCAAATCATGGTAAATATCCCGTTTTAAATGACTTTAGTATTAATAACCATGATAGTATCAAAAGATTTGATACTTTTTATTAAGTAAGTATTAAGTTTAAAAAGTATTTTAACGTGAATTGTCTTGCAGTTTAATTTATTGCTTTCCTTATCGTTCTCGCATTACACTGAAGATTGTGAAACGATCAAGAAGTCTGGTCAATCAATTCAAAGACCTAGTTAATCTTAGTTTATTTTATCACCATGGCTAATCTGGGTTAAGTGCAGATGTCTTAATCTGGTTCTTCTGTTTCCCATTAAACTCGTGAAATGGGACATGTGAAATGGGGAAATGTTAAGTAAAATTACATTTAATTCTAAGAATGCACATTCTCAGAAGTTTTTCTAACAATTAATTAAACAGTTCAAAAATTCAATGCGGGCTAAATATCTCCTAGCTCATTACAGAAAATAGGACTCTATCTTGTAGATATTAAAGATACTTTCAGCAATGACGATTGTGTTTACTACAAAAGTAATTATCTCCAACAATTCAACGGGTGCTGTTCTTATCTAATTAAAAAGAGGACAATGAACTTAATGAAAGTCAGTTGGTAGGTATGGTTTTGGTACAATAAAGAGATGTTAAGACCCGAAACATTAATAATAATAATACCTAATAATTTATTTCAGATCATAAAAAAGTATAAAGTAAAGATCTTAATTAACTTATTCTACGGTCCATAGTAATGAATGAATGAATGAATGAACACTTTATTGTACCCTAAATAACAAAATAACACCTTATATCTAAATCTTACATAATAACAGTACAATAGGAGGCCTTATCGCTTAAAGCGATTTCTAATAACAACCATTCTTAGTAATGTATGCCTATAAAACAAGCATACATAAAAATATACAAGGACGTAATTAATTAATAATAATAATAATAATAAAATCTTTTATTCTCTACACACAATGAGCTTAGGTTTAAAACTAGAATAGTACGTATATAACTATATGAACAACATTGTGCGAGACTGGTGCCTGTGTTAGGTTTGTACAAAACCTGTGTTACAGGTCACCAGGCTCCACCCTGCGGCAGAAGTGCAGTTAATACATATTATTGACAGTTTGGTTTACAGCTTTATGCTAAGAGTACAACTTAAGATAACTATGGATACAAAATAAAGAGCAAGAGTTAACAAAATAATATAGAGAAAACTCTAAGTATAAGGTTTAGATAAAACATAAATATACATATATGATATAATATCATTAGTTATTAATGCAGCATTTCCGTGTGATGATGACATTGATGTGTGTATGCGAAAGTGTATTGTGTGTGTGCGTGTGTGTGTCTGTCTGTAAGTGTTTGTGTGTATGTTTGTATGTGTGCGTGAATTTGATGTGTGATTGGGTGAGATCTTCTGAGGACACCAGCCTCAAAAGAGTCTGGGCAACAAGAGAACTCTACCGTGGTGAAAGATCAAAAGATGATAAGTAGACATAATTAGGGTAACAAGAAGCAAGGAAATAATAATTTCACTAGTATTTAGAATTCGTTATTTTATGATCCAGGACATAGGAGACTTTCTGTTTGGTCGTAATTAAGGCTCTTTAGGTATTTAGTGACCGTATTTTTGCAACTATATTTATGCATGCGATAGATATTGAGAGATTTATTCAATTTATTATATAGAAAGTTCCCCTGGAAGCAGAAGAAGTTGTTAGTACTACGACATTTAAAGTTTTCAGCCTGGCATACCTTACCTATTCTGCGTTTACCACTGTTAAGCTCAGGGTCGAACCGTAATTTTGAGTGTTTTAAAAGAACAGTGTGCAATACGTATCGTTGTCTCACCGTTAGGACATCCCACTTCCTAAATAACTCTACTGTGGGGTGACGGAACGATAGTCTAGCACCAACTTTCAGTATCGCACGCTGTGCTCTCTCAACTTCAATCAAATGAGTTTTGGCTGCACCACCATAAGAGGTTATACAGTAGTCTATTATCGACTGACCTAAAGCTGAGTAGACCATCTTTATGACTTTACGGTCGGCAACGTGACTAAGGGTTTTAAAAATATATATCAGCTTTCGGAGCCTTCCGGTGAGTACTTCTATATGTGGTTTGAAACTTAGCGTTTGATCAATTACGACACCTAAGTATTTGATGTTCTCTGCTCTCAGGAGAGAAGGACATGCACAGTTAGAGGTAGAGCCAGGACATGTGTGAGCATACAATTTGAAGTTAGGTGAAGGGAGAAGGTTAGTCCTATGAGCAAATGCAAGGTATTTAGTTTTAGTGATGTTGAGCGTAAGAATGTTACTATGCAACCATGAGCTTACTTTATTAAATCCCTGTTGCGCGAGTTCGAAAACATCGTTCCAGGTGTTAGCGCTGAAAAACAAGGCTGTGTCATCTGCGAAGCTTAGGATTTTGCCCCGAGGTAGCTGTTGCTGACACAGATCGTTGATGTAGGCAAGGAACAGTGAGGGACCCAGGATACTCCCTTGTGGGACTCCATGATTAACAGTTAGTATGTCACTAAACCTCCCGTCTATTTTGACTTGTTGCTTGCGACCTTCCAGGTAATTTCGAAACAGGTCAAGTGGGAGACCTCTGACACCAAGGTTTTCCAGCTTACAAAGAAGATGGGGTATGGAAACCGTGTCAAAGGCCTTAGCCAAATCGATGAATATAACTAGGCATTTTTTCTTCGAGTCTATGTCTCTAATTAAGGAATCAACAAGTTCATGTACCGCGTCATTGGTCGATTTTCCATTCCGAAACCCAAATTGTGCGTTAGAAAGAAGGTTATTAGACTCCAGGTAATTAACCAAGCGCTTGTTCATAATGCGTTCCAATATTTTCGACACAGTAGGCAGGATTGAAATTGGTCTATAGTTATTAGTACTATTAGTATCTCCTCCTTTATGAACGGGTTTAATAACTGCTAGCTTAAAGGCTTTAGGGAACACTCCAGTTGCTATACAGAGGTTACAAATATAAGCAATCGGTTTTGAGAGAAGATGTGCATATCTTTTAAGAATTTTACTTGAAATCTGATCAAATCCTACTGCACAGTTTTCCCTTAAACCATTGATAAGCATTGCCACCTCTTCCTCATCTGTTGGGAGCAGAACAAATGACTTCAGAGTATGGGTAGACTCAAATGACATAGGCGGAAGTAGTTGATTCTGTGAGATTAGTTGTTCTGCTAGGTTCTTCCCTATGTCTGTGAAGAAACGATTTACTTCATTGATGCTATGAGGATTATCCGCCATTAGGAGATTAGTAGAATGGTCTTTTGCCTTGTTAGAGCCACTAATTTTTTTTATGACGTCCCAGAGCTGTTTCTTATTATTCATTGCATTAATTAGTTCTTGCCGTTCGTAATTTCGCCTAGCCTTCTTGATAATTGTATTGCAATAATTTCTGTATCGTTTATAGGTTACATTATTAATCTCATCATCAGGATTCTTCTTAAATTTTACGTATAGCCTATCGCGGTTCCTCATGCATTTTAATAGTCCTTTAGTAATCCAGGGCCTAAAAATTCTATTCCTGTTAGTTGTTTTACTTAGCTGGGAGTTATCTAAAATGACCGAATTTAATTGCTTTATGAGTAAATCAGTAGCTGAGTTGGCGTCTCTACATTCTAGGATTGATTGAAAATTAATTTTACTCATTGATGTATCGAGTGACTCGTAACAAATGTGATAAGACGGTTTCTGTAAGACATATCTAAGTATTTCACTATTAAAGCTAACGGCTACAATTAATAAATAACACGCTATTTTGTGATTATGGCGGCAGCGTTTAGATGGCATAATCACAAGAAAATGCATTTTCAAGAGATTTTAACGGAATCGTGTGAGTGTTTTCGAGACGGGAAAAAGACAGGGCGATATAACGCTCTTTTAGAGAGGCCTATATCTGGCTGTGGACAAGATATAATACCTTAAAATACCTGAAAAATAAAGACATAAAAACATGCAAATTGACTTTGTATCTATGTTGTCTATGTCTTATGTTGTAATGTGACTAATCTCGGAGTTTCTCTGAAGGATAGGATACGAAACGAATGCATCCGACAGAGAACCAAGGTTATCGACATAGCTCAAAGAATTAGCAAGATGAAGTGGCAGTGGGCCGGCCATATCTCGCGAGTGGAGACCACGACTCGGTAAACGTAGTGTAGGACGCCCTCCGACCAGGTGGGATGACGACCTGCGAAAGACTGCAGGTAGATGCTGGATGCGGCAAGCTGAAGACAGGGCGCTATGGCGCTCATTGGGGAGGCGTATGTCCAGCAGTGGACTGCTATAGGCTGATGATGATGTTTTTGTATTTATTATGTTATTTCTAAGTGAAAATTTTTAAAAAAAACCTTTCGTATTGTAAAAACGAAATACAATACAGGTAAAGATAATAATATTAAAAGTTAGGTTAGGTTAGCTTCACCAGACTTTTTGTTAAATATACAAAGTAATTTACTGTGCAACCGTTGTTGTCTCTAAAACATATGTCTTTTAAATATACGTGTCACTCATTCGTCGGGTTTATGTTAAACAGTTTGACTATTGTTCACCAGAACGAAATAGAGTGCGTCGACCTCTTAAATAATCAATATAGTCTGTAATGTAACTTGTAGTACTCTTTCTGCACAAAAAATGAAGTAGATGATACCATAATTTATTTTAATTTTTTAAAGAAGGCATGTCTGTCTGCTTTTTTTTTTTTTTTTGCACAATGTCCTATGGTGTTTCCTTTGTCAAAAGTTAGTGTGTGTTATAATAAAAATGTAATTTGTCTTTTAAAATAGTATTTAACGACATCAAGTGTAACATTGTGTACCTACGGTGGAAATAAATAAACAAAAATAAACAAAAGATGTTTGATTATAAAAACAGATGACTTTTAATGTCGACGACTGACGACCGATGTGGCGCGGTGGGCGAAGGTCCGCCTGCGACGCAGGAGGTTGCGTTTTCGATTCCCGCCTCGGAAAAATTGTGTGTATGATCTGCAGATATTTGTTCCGGGTGTTCTGGTCGTTTTCTATGTATAATAAAAAAAATATCTATCTATGTAATGTATTGTATTATGTATATCAGTTATCTAGTACCCATAACACAAGCTCTGCTTACCTTGGGGCTAGATAATGCTGTGTGAATTGTCCAGCATTATTTATTTATTATTTATTAATGAAGTCAAATAATAATATAGGTACTAAGCAAGGTGTGCCAAATAATAAAAGATTGCGGTAAGCACCAAAACTAAAGAAATATTATTAATAGAAAAAATAAAACAACGGATGTATTTCCCTTCTAAAAATTACTTTGTGTTATAATTCCAAAACATATCATGGATCGAACCTCAGATGATGAAAATAAACATAAAAATATCATCAGATAAATAACAAGTCATCACCACAAGGGTTTTATTGGTTTTTACGACTAACACATTACAATCAATCCATTGTGTGTTTTAAGATTTATTATCTTTTTAATTTGAATGTCTTTTGTGGTCTTCTCTGTAAAAGTAAAAAAAAAATACTATGCAACAACCTTGAGTTAGCTGTTTTTGTGATTTATTAGATGTTGATTCTCCTGTTCCTTGACGTAATAGTGCTTGAATGTATGTCCATTGATATATGTAATGTTGTTGGCATGTAAATTTCTAACAGATAACATATTTTCTATGTAATATTACGTAATTTTTTTCAAGCATTTCTTGTTTTTGTCGTTACAAGGAATGGGAAAAAAAAGTTGTTATACATTCCAAAATTTAATTTCTTTTGATTTTAACTTTTGCAATAGTGACATCACAAGATCACTTAGAAATAATATGGTTTTAGAACAGATCTATGCAAGGACATATGTCCTTGTTGTATGCCATGGTACTCTTAGCATAGGTAATGTGGTCTGTTACCTTTACCTTACCTAGTACCTTACTTATTAAGTGTTCCTCATAACATGACATTGCGATTTCCCAACAAACAATGACACTTTCTTCTCATTATTTGTAGATCGTGACATCCAGTTCAGCACTATCCCTGTCCTTTTTAGATGCACATTCAGCGGTCAAGGGTTGCCATAACAGTACTGCGTTTATGGCAACAGCCTTACTTTGGCGAGAGTTTGTTTACTGTAGCCCTTAAATGGGATGGCTGAGTCAGAGTGCCCATTTCGTTGATTTCTATATCTTCGGTGCTATATTCTTGCCTATGCTAAGGCTAAGTTTTAGAAACTACGTTCCGTTTTAGCACAGGGTCAAGCTACGCTTTATGCGACTGCTACCAATATATTTTCTAGTACCTATTCACTATAGGTACTTCAAAACCGTTATCTATTCTCAGATTTAAATCTGAGATCTTCTTCGTTAAATTACTTAGTTTTACAAATGCGAAACAACCAAACAAGTTCTTTTTTCAGCATGTATTCAGAATGAACGAGACAAAAAGCCAGGGTGCCAAAAAGTCTGAGCGACTCACTGAGTAAATGTATAAATTGAGTTGCTGGTACATAAGCAAAGCCTGGGGCAGCATATAGTCTCCCATAATTAGGATTCAATGGACCGTCAAGTCGTTATTTAAAAAGAATATATGACAAAGACATATCTTTGATCTTCAAAACAGTAATCAAACGGATTGTGCTCAAAACATCCATTGTAGAATTGTAGAGCTCCAAGTTAAACAACTGTGACAATATTGAAACAGGTTCGGGCACGTTCAAGGTGAGGCTGTATTTGTGACATTTCAACGCACTGAACTGTAAGTTACTACGTTATTATTACCTATACTAGGGTTTTGCTGGCAATGTTATTCGCTTGGACTTCAGATTGGATTTTAAAGGTCAATGAATTTTTTGTACCTAATAGGAAGGTATAATCACCTTCCTATGATTTGAAATTACTAAGCTATCATTGCACTCTTTGTGTTTACTCAATTTATCCTACCGTTACAGAAAGGGGACAAATTGTTTTTTTTTCCATTGGTCTCTCTAGTGTAAGACTCTACGGAGACATGGGAATAAAACAGTATTTATGCCCCTTGTCCCGAAGTTTCGTGCTAATTGATTCAAGCAATTTAGGCCAGACTGGAATATCCTGCTTCGCAAAGTTACGATGAAACAAATGCCAAAAATATATCTTTACATCTTGTAGTTGTCCGTAACCTGCAAAACATTGTTCGATGCGTGAATTTGTCACGAATACCGCGTTTACGTATTTGCTGACTTTGTCAAAGGTCGGCAAACAACATTCTCTAGAACAGGTTACAGTCCACTCCACGTTTATGAATATATAATCTGCGAATAATTATTACTCAGTAGTACTGTACTTATTCATGAACATTGTTTTACGGCGCAAAAGGAAATGGAACTCTAGAGTAGTCTTTTTCACTTCTTCCACTAGTGGACAAAAAATTGAAGTGAATAGTAAAATAATTTTATTTGATAATAATTTAATGTATAAAATATGACTTGTCTAAGTGCTTATTTTGTAAGCCTAAAGAAATAAATGATTTTTTACTTTACTTTTACTTTACTTTAGTAGTTTTATCAGAAAACCAGCGTTGCTCTACTTCTTGAGGAGAAGTAGAGCAACATTATGCTGAGACAGGACCTATTGGTTCGCTTTGTGGAGTCGCTTGTTGCTTGTATATAATACATACGTAGTTAATTTTATTAATTTCTTTATGTTCTTGTTTACTTATATATTATTATTATTTAGTAGCAAGCTGTACCTACTTGTGAATCAATAAATGTATTTTCTTTCTTTCTTTCTTTATCAGCGATTTTTTAATAGACTGCTGCGAAATTAAAATTATCTTTGCACGTATAAATATTTAAGCACAGAATAACTATATTGCTGCCACTCAATGGGAATATTTCGTCATATATAACCTGGAATAAAATCACTATTGTATTGTATTAATTTAACAAAACTCACGTGATTCCGTGAGGGCTGGTGCAGCGGCAGATTTGGCCAAGGATCTCTAGAGGCGCAAATATGTAGCTTCTTCCGGACGATTGCGGGAGAATTCTTCCGGACATGTATTAAAAATCACCCGTGTGTCCAGTCCAGTTGACGAAAGTATCGAGATCGTGAAGTCTCATTAATGTTGGGATTTGTGTAGTTGCCTGTCAGGACGACAGAGGCGCCATACCAAAATACTATAGAAAAAAGAAAACGTCACTAACAACGACATCGCCTCTCGCCACTTTCGTCAACCGGACTCCGTGCTCAGTTATGTCACGCCTTCCACTTATAACTGTGTGGAAAATCTTGTTTTCTGGGTGTGACTTTTGTGACATCATCTAAAAAGCGTTAAACAAAGAATTCACTTTTTTCACACGTTTAAATAATTTCTCTCCGTTGTTCAAACACTTTGTTTGTTTGTCGAAAGTGTTTGTGCTGCATAATTTGATCATTCCCACGGCCGTTTGAAAGTTTTCGCTTGATCATGGGTTTGAAGCTTTAAGACTATAAATTGTGCTGTGATAACTTTTCTGTGACGGATGGAGTCAGGAGTCAAATATTATATTACAATGCTGAATAAACTCCCTTTGCTTGTTAACATTAATTAATTTTTGTGTTTAATATTAGTTTAGGTTAAGAAATTTATTGGCAATAAATGATTTTATTATTATTATAATAAATAATAATAATAAATAATGCTGGACAATTCACACAGCATTATCTAGCCCCATGGTAAGCAGAGCTTGTGTTATGGGTACTAGATAACTGATATACATAATAGAATACATTACATAGATAGATATTTTTTATTATACATAGAAAACGACCAAAACACCCGGTACAAATATCTGCAGATCGTACACACAATTGTTCCGAGGTGGGAATCGAACCCGCAACCTCCTGCGTCGCAGGCGGACCTTCGCCCACTGCGCCACATCGGTCGTCATTATGTTCTAGTAGTCCTCTTTTGTAGCCCTTTCGAAAGGGAATAATTTGTATCCTCGTCGTATTAGAGCAAGTTTTCGCGCGATTTGTACATGAAAACTTGTAAATGTAAATTCATGATTCGCTATAAACTTTGCTTGCCCTACGCCCCTACACAAAATTTGTTAGAACCCTCCAGTAGGACATAACAATAGATTTTTTTTCATTGTGATGCCCTACTGACATAAAAAAAAATCAAATCTATTATCTAATTTAGTTCGGACAGTAGAAAAATATTTTACACGGAATTATTTATTTCGTACGAGATCTCGTAATCGATAAGACATCTCGTCTCTTAATCGATATTTCGCACAGTATCGAGTGTTATGTATCGCTTAGAAGCGATGTCATCCAGGCCCAGAAAGTTTGCAATAAAGATTTTTCTGATAATTAATTACATCAATCAATAATCATCAAAATGTACCCAATGACTAATTTAGGGAATTTAATAACAGTAAAAAAAAACTTCGTATAAAGGTACCTGCACACTATGTGCTCACTAAAATAACCACTCAAGGGCAGAGTAGGCACGGACCACCCCGGCGTTTTAAATTTAGTTCGGTTGTAGTATTTCACTCAGAATCAACGTAATGAATGCGCGCCGGCTATTTATTTTTAAAAACATTTAAAAACTTTTGTGAGAAAGTTTCTTAGCTCAGTTTTTTAAAGAGCTACACTGCGTACTATCTTTACTAAATGCAAATAATTTTTAAAACATTGTTTTTTTTTAAACTTTTTATATCTACTATTAACGTGGTCTTGAGTGGAGGGAGACCACGACTCGGTAAACGTAGTGTAGGACGCTCTCCGACCAGGTGGAATGACGACCTGCGAAAGACGGTAGATTCTGGATGCGGCAAGCTGAAGACAGAGCGTTATGGCGCTCATTGGGGGAGGCCTATGTTCATCAGTGGACTGCTATAGGCTGATGATGATGATGATTTCCGCATCCATAACCCAAGACACTACAATAGTGAAGTTCAAGCTTTATATCTAACATAGAATATAGAGATTATAATATACCATCTCTCATCATATTTATTTAAAAACGGACCCGCTGTGTGAATGCGCCTTGCATTCACACAGCGGGTCCGTTTATAAAGGATCCTTCGATATTGAAAACAATCTTTTACTGGATCCGGAATACTGGGTGTGTAAACTCGCTTCTACAACCACATACATAGTACCTACGCCATAATGACGACCGATGTGGCGCGGTGGGTGAAGGTCCGCCTGCGGCGCAGGAGGTTGCGGGTTCGATTCCCGCCTCGGAACAATTGTGTGTACGATCTGCAGATATTTGTTCCGGGTGTACTGGTCGTTTTCTATGTATAATAAAAAATATCTATCTATGTAATGTTTTGTATTATGTATATATATATATATCAGTTATCTGGTACCCATAACACAAGCTCTGCTTACCTTGGGGCTAGATAATGCTGTGAATTGAATTGTCCAGCATTTTTTTTAATGGAAAAAAATATTCTGTAAATCGGGTCTAGTGTGAATGCGCCCGAATCTTTTTTGGATTTGAATATAAAGATTGGTATATACACTATAGACTTCAGTGGTAGATATGATTGAGAGGCTTACAAAATGACTAAACAAAATACGATTGTTATTTCTTGAATACCAAGAAACTTATTATTCTTGACAATGGCGACCACAGATTATGCAAATCAGAAGCGCGCAGACGAATTAGTGTCAAAATTAAAATTATTCACCTCAAAGATTTACCTACCACATTCATCTGTCAAAGTCTTTAAGCCACCTTGAATTTACTGTTTATGTAATGAATTTGATCTTTAGCATTCTAAAAATAAGATTTATAATAACAATGTACGGAATCAAGTTTATTAAGCAAGCCAATCACGACATAATCAATTGTTTGCGGATATAAAGCTTTTCTTATTTATTTAAGCCTTATAATCATCGCTGTAAAGTTCAAAATGGTGTCTAAGATCAATGGATAGATACGGGAGTCTTTGATGATACCGTTCAAATGCGAGCAAAAAATCTTTTGTTTCTTTTTTTGGCTAACGAGGCGATAATAATAGAGTGGGACAAAAAACGAGTTGCGTATTAAATCATAAGCTAGCTCGTTTTGGTATTCATCTTAATACAATACAATACAATATAACTTTATTGCACCATAAATACAAAAAAAAACAAAGGATCTTAATACTAACTAAATCTAGTGGCACAATCGGCGGCCTTATCGCTAAAAGCGATTTCTTCCAGGCAACCTTTGGATGATTTATTTAAGAAAATTATATATAAAATAATTAATAATTATCTTAAGAACGTACATATACATTATACATATAAAAATAAAGCAAAGCATCTGAGTTTTTATTATCAATCATTTTGGACATCGCGATTTGATAATAACTGATTCTAATATTTGGATTGATTTAGCGTGGAACTTTTTCTGAATGTTCCTGGAATATTATTGGTTATAATTTTGTATTTAGTACCTTTCTGAATCTTCTAGAATTCTATGAGAAATCCTAAAAAAAAAAAAAAAATTTGGGCACGAGGCACGTCCACACCGAATGAGCATTTCGCTCACGAGGCTGCCTCGCCCGAGCATACGTCAGGTGGAGACGCGGCTAAAGAGTAACAAACATCCATCCATCCATACTTAAAATTTTGACGTTAAAAATATTAGTAGGATAATAACAATAGTAGTTAGTATTTATAGGTAGAACAGATTCAGATTCAGATTCAGATAATTTATTGTCATACTTCATACACATAATAAAATCACAATAATGTAACTTAAATTAAAATATGAGACTATGACTCGTCAAACACGAAATAGATACAATAGAGATAGGTAATATAGAACAATTTTGCTGTAAAGGGGCAGTAGAAAAAGTATAATAAATATGCTTAAATCTAAGGTTCTTAAATCTATCACTATTATCTACACTATATTTGGGTAAGGTGATTCCACTAGGACGTCGGGTAACTTAGAGGATTTCACATTAAACTGACTGTAGTCGTTTTCTAAAAACTCTTTGATAGTATATAGCGTTTTGTTAAGTAAGAGATTTCGTAATTCTATATTAAACCGATTTTCGTTTTTAATTAATTTCAATTCTAGAGGAAGCTTATTATAAAGTTTTTGACCCATTATTTTAGGGAGCTGTTTAAGCATGTTTAGTCGGTGCTGGATCGGCTCTATTATCATTTTATTTCGTGCTGTGCGTTTATTACTGCCCCCTCTTATAGTATATTCACCTAAATGTAGTCTGACATACTTTACTACCTCCATTATGTAGACTGCAACAGATGTTAATATGCGGAGGTTACTAAAATGATCGCGGCATGATTCTCTGTATTTTGCGTTTAATAAGACTCGGATGGCACGCTTTTGCAGTTTAAGTACTCTTTCATAGTCTGTTGAGCTTCCGAATAAGATGATGCCATATGACATAATCGAGTGGATATATGCGTAATATATATCTTTAAGAGATTTAGGTGAAGTAATTGGTCTAAGTTGCTTTAGTGCGTAAATTCCTCTGGCCATTTTTTTACATGTGGAGTCGATATGCTGCTTCCACGATATTAATGGATCTAATTCAAACCCTAACATTTTTACTAAGTTTGAACTTACTAAGGTGTTCCCGTCTTGTAACGGTATCGGTATTCTGTTAAGAGATTGTACAGTTGTCGTTGAGAAAAATAATATGTCGGTTTTATTTTCATTAAGTTGTAAGCCATTCATCTGAAACCAACTACTTAATTTAGCTATAGTGTCGCTTATATCGTTCAAAAGAACTTCGTTATTTTCTGCTGCTAAGATGACAGTGGTGTCGTCAGCATACTGGATGATATCACCCTTGATATCCATATGAACTATATCATTTAAAAACGCCAGAAACAGCGTATTTCCCAATGCGGATCCTTGAGGAATTCCTATAGTAGAGCATTTTGGAGCTGATCTGACCCGTTTTCCTTTAATTTTTACTTCTACTATCTGCTGTCTATTTCTTAAAAAAGATTTAATAAGATCTAAACTATTTCCTACCAAGCCATATAACTTCAGTTTTTCTAACAACAGTTCATGATTGATAGAGTCAAATGCTTTTGACAAGTCTAAGAAAACGCCCGCTACTTTTTTCTTAGCTTCAAGGTGGTTAAGTACTTTTTCAATTAAACATTGAGTTGCCGATATTGTGGATCTTCCAGGTCTATAAGCGTGCTGACTATATGACATAATTTTGTTAACAACTAGATGATTCATAATACTGTCGGATAAAACTGATTCTATCAGTTTAGATATAGTGGGGACTATTGCAATAGGTCTATAGTTTTCTATGTTAGACATTTCTCCTTTTCCTTTAAAAAGAGGTGTTATTCTCACTGTTTTCAGACAGTCTGGGTAACAATTAGATGTAAGAACACCGTTTATTAAAAACAGTAAGTGTTCACTCAAATATGACATGATTTGATACTCAAAAGTGCCTGTCAGGTCGTACAAATCTTTTGTGTTAGATTTATTAATTTTATTTTTTGCTAGTTTTAATAGTGCGTCCAGATTTATACATTGAAATGTCAAGTGGGGTTGTTTAATAAGGTATTTTCTCAAAAATGTTAATGCGTTAAATTTATTAGGAATATTAGACTTTTGAAGCTTGGTACCGATTGAAATAAAATAGTCATTAATATAATCTGCAATGTGTTCTGATTCAATTTGTGTATTTTTCAAATTATCTCTTAGATCCCACTCCCATTCTTTTATAGCTTTGTTTGTTTCTTGCTTTATAACGTTCCATACCTCTTTTTTGGGGTTTTTAGAGTTCATAATGCGGTTCTCTACATAGTTAATTTTCTCTTTTTGAATGAGATCATTTCTACTTTGAATTTTTGCTCTAATGAGGCCATTTTTAGAAATTAATTCTGGGTATTGTCGGTTAATTACACACAAGTCATTAATGTCATTCTGTAATTTTATTATTTTGTGATTTATCCAAGGGCATTTTTGTTTATTATTAATACGTTTTAATTTACTTGGAAAATAAATATCTAAATTCCAAATTATTTTATTCATGAATGTCTTAAAACTATTATTGTCATAATTATCAAATATTTCATGCCATTCATATGTCAACATTGCGCTACCAAATTCCTCTATTTTCTGAACATTGAAAGTACGAGATTCAAAGTATCTAAATTTTTCTGTTCGGTGGTTAATGAGCTCTACATTAGTTAATTGGGCATCATGGTCCGACAACGCTGTAGCCAAAGGTTTTACATGAATTGAAAGACGTTGGATGTTAGTCACTACGCAGTCAATAGAGGTAGCAGAGTCATCTTTTATTCTCGTGGCGAAATCAACGATATTTCTAAAACCATTAGTTAACATTAACTCTGTTAGGTCTTTTTTCCTTTGTGTATTAAGTAGAAAATCTACATTCCAATCCCCCATAATGATTATTTTAATTTTTGCGACGCTACATAGTATATCAAAGAGCTTTTTAAGTACCTCCATCATTATAGTAAAATCCCCCAATCCTGTTCTATACATTCCTATAATCCACAACGAGTCATAAGGAGTGCAAATCTCCAATGACGCTAATTCACATTCGTACTCTACTGATAACGAATCTATACTCTTGATATGTTTACATTTAGTGTTATTTCTGACTAAAATAGAAACTCCTCCGTGAATACGATTTTTCCTCACGTAGTAATTGGCATGAGTATAACCATTAATTACTAAATTACACACAGTATCTGTGGAGAGCCACGTCTCAGTTAATATTAATACATGAGGCAAGTAAGTTTCTACAATTCCTTCCAATAACATTATCTTATTTCCCACACTACAACAGTTTTGATGCATTATTTTAAATTCATTTAGGTCACAACTAGTGTTACCTGGGGGCTTTCTAAAAAAGAATTAGCATTGCACGTGCTGGAATCAACCTTGAAGTTAATCTCGGTTGCATCGGTATTCCTTACAATATTATTTACACTTGAGTACGGAAATACACAGTCTTTTATAAGAATTAAATTTACATATGTATGCATGAACTCAAAAGATGAGTTATGTACAATTATGTAACTTAGGTACTTACAAAATTTCTTTGAAATTCTGTATTTAGATGCTAAAAACTTATTTTTAAATAGATTAATGTCAATAACTGTCATTCCCGGAGAATGGTTAGCTAATTTACAGAGCTCTGTATTTATCCAGTAAATCAATTCGTTACAAGACTCATCAAATTTATTTCTCGCGTAATGATATGGTAATGAAGTAATTTGTAATTTTAACTTTTGACTTGCGCATAACTGTCTAATGTACCTTACACTCTCCAAGTTATATTGGCCGTAGTCCGATGCGATAATGATAACGTCATCTCCTTGGGAAAGGTCCTTTATGAGTACCTGAAAATTCTTTACAAGCTCTTCAATCGGCGCACCGGGCTTGCAGATAGAAAAAATGGAGTCGTAATCGGCATTGGTTCTCCGTATGTATTCTGCAATTGATTTCCCATACATGTCTCCTACAATTAACATTTTCTTTGGTTTTTTTTGTGAAAAACCGTCAATCGTTCTAGGACTGCAGCAACTGCCATTCGTCTCGTTGGTTTGACTGTCATGAGATTGCTCGCTACTCAAGCGAATTGTATTGCATTTTGTCTTTCCACTTGAAATTTCTGTCGTTACTGTAGGGTTTTCAAATTTTTTGCTTTTCATTGTCTTGTCATCCTCAGGGGTTTTAATAATTTTTGTGCTATTTTTTTTAACACGCGTCGTACTTGAACTTATTTTGTCTTGTTTTTGAGATTTTTCTTGTAATTTCTGATTTCTTTTTGGTTTTATAACCGATTTCTTTTTATTATTACATTTACATTCCAAATTAACATTCTTGGCCTCCTCTATGTCTTTGTTTCGAGTAAGCTTAATAATATTATTTGTGTTTTTTAACTCAATATTTTCTGCCTGCAGGTCTATTACCTGATTTTTTAATGTATCTATTTCCCTTTTCAATAAATTCAAGGCATCTTCACTGTCTTTCTGACTTGTCATATGTAATTTTTCAAATAATGTAGCATTATTTTCATGCATTTTTATAATATTCAGTGCTTCTTCGTACTCCGATATATCTTGCACACTTTGCATTAACCGCTCCTTAAGTTTACTATTTTTTAAATCTAGGTCTTCCACCGCGCTTTCTCTGGATGCTAATGCGGCTTTGAGGTCAGCAATTTGACTCAGTAAATTTTTATAATCATCTGAGCAATCGTCTTGTTCCTTTAACAGTTTTATGTTAAGTGCCTGAGCTTTTTGTAACTCTGTTGTAAGTTTACGAATTTTGTTTTCTGCATCATGCATTGCTATCCGACTACGAGTTTGCATCATTTTCGGTTTATCTAGTGCAAATTTGTGTGCATATTAAATAGTGCAAAAAGTCACTTAGCGGGGGTTTGAGCTCGGGGCGATCAGACTTTATACAATTTTAGTCGCTGCTGCTGACCACTCGTCTAGCTGTGCTCTTATTGAGGCAGTCGAAAATGCGAGATAGTCCGAGCTAGTAATATTGTGTTCGTTACTTTTGTCGGTTATTATTAGTCATGTTCATCTTTTGTCCGTTTTGCTTCTGTTCTTTTTTATCCAAAGTACCTTCAACTTTATTTTGATGACGAACAACTTTGAAAGTATTTCTTGTCAATTTATTGTTTAATACTAGCGTTATATGATTTTAGTCCGATAATAACTCACTGCGTATTGTCTGCTTACGGTTGTTTCCTTCCAGTAGATGTTTTTGGACTGTTGTGTTGATTTTGTATACAATTTTTCTTTTAAAATTATATTTGACTAATTAACACAATTGTCGTATTTCTTTCTGCAGGATAACACTCACAGTTGTTACTCAATACTTCTTATAACTGTTATTCTAATGTAAACTACAAAAAACACCTTTTTACTATTTTTAAGAATAATTTCTACGGAGCTACAAGTTACCGCGCGCAATGTCTCGCGCATATATACGAACAAGAATAAGAACGTATCTCTATCTATCTATATATCTCTAACGACAAAGTTGCAACAAAACATATAGAACCAGTAAACCATAAATCTCAAAATGGTACTAACTACCGATTGTGTGGCATATACAGTCTGAGTCAAGACTTAAATGTGTGTTTCTTGGAACTTTGAGGAAAACCTCAGAGCAAAACATATTTTAATTTCATGATTATAAAAGTGATCAAAGGTTTTTTATAAATCTGGTCTTGATTTTCCTTGTCCGCGAAATTTTCCAGTGTCAATCATCAACATCGATAGATAGCGTCAATGGTTCTGTCAGAAAACCAGCGATGCTCTACTTCTTGTGGAGAAGTAGAGCAACATTATGCTGAGAAAGGACCTATTGGTTCGCTTTGTCGCTTGTTGCTTTTTTTTTATAGATACGTAGTTAATTTTTATGTTCTTATTTATTTTATAATATGTAGGAACAAGTTCCACCTACTTCAGTAAATCAATAAATATATTTTCTTTCATAGATCCTTCCTAGGGGAAAATTAAAATTATATTTTTTCACTGTATGTGAAAAAAAATTGTTTAAATTTTTGCGGCTCAGACATCTGTAAAACCAGGAATTATCAGTCAATTATTTTATTATATTCTATGTATTCAGAATAACAGTAATTATGTAATCTCTATAAAAGTCGGTCAACTTAAATCTAATTAACTTAAATATCATAATAATCTTACTAATATTACAAACGCAAAAGTTTTGGTTTAGTTATGGATGTTTGTTACTTCTTCACGCAAAAACTGAACGGATCGGGCTGAAATTTTTCATAGATATAGATATAAGCCTGGAATCAAATATAGGATACCTTTTATCCCATAAATCAGTTCCCATGGGATAGATAGAAGTAACCTTTAAACGTGTCCATATCAACAAGGCGTGCGAAGCCACGGGCAGAAACTAGGAACACATAAACTTAGGTTTTCTCTTCGTATTTGCATATTTTCACTTGTTATATCTTTTCGTAAGTATTGGTTGTGAGCAATAATCGATAGTTTTGATTTATTGTGAGTTTATTTATTTAATGGCGTATAGTTCTTGCGACATCGGAAACGACTTTAGCACCTTTGAGCTGAGCAAATATTGCAGTTTTATGACACTTGAGAGGTTTGTGTTGGGTTGTCCATTACTACTGCTGTCTGTCCGTCTGTCTAGTCTAAAGTGGGTGATAGACGTGCGAGTATGTTCGCGAACTTGTGGCTCGTCGACCTTCTTCGCTGGTGTGTCACCCTAAGTACGCCTACTTTAAAACCGCCGAGTACGTTCGGTGGCGATCTCACAAGTTTGAAATTTTGCTCGTAACCCGCCTCCGCTCGTACGTGTGGCAGCACTGCGAGCCACGATCCGCAATTTTGTTTGGCCAGTCTGTCAGTTTTTTAGTTTTTAAAATTTTATACGATATAATTCCTAAATAACACAAAGCTTCTTCTGTCGACGACATCGCAATACAGAGTGAGTAAGCTTCACCTGTGTCACTAACAGCGAGCCGAGTAAGTTCGCGATCTTAAAAACCGCGTACTTTAACACGTTAGCTGTCCCAAGATAATTAGGGGTCCAAAATGCACTAAATGTAGTGCACGGACAGCTAACGTGTTAAGTTCGTACGTCTATCACCCACTTAAAGTCGCTTCACGGGGTAGGGTTCACGTGGTAACCAAATTAAAATTGTTTTGCGCAATTGAATACACACCTTTAATTCTCTAATATTTACAAAAACAGAAAAGTGATGTACATATATTAAATTATTTGAATTATTATGATTGGAATAAAGGTATACTTATTATGTAGTGTGTACTATTATTGATAAAATTTTGAAAATAACTTCATAGAATTGATTTATATTTTGTACAACATAACTTTTATTGTATTACTTCCGATGTTATAAATACCAATCATCATCAGCCTATATTAGTCCACTGCTGGACATAGGCCTCCCCCAATGAACGCCATAACGCCATGTCTTCGGCTTGACGCATCCAGCATCTACCTGCAGTGTCTTTCGCAGGTCGTTATCCCACCTGATCGGAGGGAGGATAAATACAAATACATATACAAATATTTTCTTACACTAATCTAGAAGAAGCGTTAGCCTAGCCCAGCTTTTGCTGGATCCCGCGGACATTGTTACTGGATGGACTCTACTTGCTAACAAAATGTGGTAGACCCTGTTCAATGTCATTGACCTGAAAATACCTAAGTACTGGTAAAGGGCATCGCAAAGGGATTCCACTGAGTCGCTCAAGCTGTAATTATGATGTCTTATTTGGCACACAGTGGAAGCGAATACAGTAAGTCATTGCAACATATTATATGGTAAGATACACTTCACACAAAGATTGAACTAATCAAAAGTAAAAAAGTATTTACTGCAAAAGACATAGGACATAGGATTACATTAGATGCACATTCCTATCTTTGACGACCGATGTGGCGCGATGGGCGAAGGTCCACCTGCGACGCAGGAGGTAGCGGGTTCGATTCCCGCCTCGGAACAATTGTGTGTACGATCTGCAGATATTTGTTCCGGGTGTTCTGGTCGTTTTCTACGTATAATAAAAAATATCTATCTATGTATTGTATTGTATTATGTATATCAATCATCTAGTATCTACCCATAACACAAACTCTGCTTAGCTTGGGGCTAGATTATGCTGTGTGAATTGTCCAGCATTATTTATTTATTTATTTATCTAATTATGTTAGTTTTGTACATAGGTATCTTAGGAAGAGTCACAATTAACACACAAATAATAAAATGAGCAGAAACGTATTATGTCCTTTGCAGATAGCTATTATTATCTACCTATTATTATATTTTGTCTGTTGATTAGCTAAGTATCCTAGTGAAGAAATCAATCTCGATGCCTAAGCTTTTCGTGAACATGATACTAGCTCCAGAGAGATTTTGAAGTACTTAGTAGTTTTTGGAACTGGGCCGAACACGTCTGCCGCATGTCCAGCCACTTGTGGGCAAAGACCACCACAGAGTGGAGCACACACATCGCTAAGAGGCGCCGTGGAAGGCCCAGGATGAGATGGAATGACGAGCTAGAGGCACATCTTTCATAGTGGCCTGTTGCAGCGTTGGATCGCGAGGAGTGGAAGGAGATAAGGCAGGCCTATGCCCAGCAGTGGGACGATAATGGCTAAAAATAAAAAAATATATAGTTCTTGCAGCCATATAATTGAGCTGGTGATGTTAGCCTTGATTCCAATGATGGTGTTGAGTCATTTGTAAGTACTATTCAGGAGTCATTGCGATGATGCTAATTGTTGACTCATCGGGGAAATATTGTCGATGTCTAGTCTAGACTGACTATCCTATGTTACGTGGATACTGATAGATTCATTGATAATGTGGAAAATATTAATTAATTAACTGGTAGTTATAAATAAATAATGCTGGACAATTCACACAGCATTATCTAGCCCCAAGCTATGCAGAGCTTGTGTTATGGGTACTAGATAACTGATAAAATATATAAAACAGTGCATTACATAGATATATATTTTTATTATTATACATAACTAGCGGACCTTGCCGGCTTTGCACGGTTTTAGTACGGATCCCTAACTTTTTTGAAAATATAATATATCCTATGTTCACCGGGGATAGTGTAGCTTCCCAAGGGTGAAAGAATTTTTCAAATCGGTCCAGTACTTTCGGAGCCTATTTATTACAAACAAAAAATCAAACCTTTCCTCTTTATAAAATCTGCCGATCGTACAAACATTTGTCCTGAGGCGGGAATCCATAGCACAAGCTGTTATATTGGGGCTAGATGATGCTGTGTGGATTGTCCAGCATTATTTATTTATTTACATAATATGTGATATAATGAATGTACTACCTAGTGGTTTCTTTTTCACTTCTTCCACTAGTGGACAAAACATTGAAGTGAACAGAAAATCAAAAACCACCTTATTTTCTTCATCATCATCAGCATATAGCAGTCCACTGGACATAGGCCTCCCCCAATGAGCGCCATAGCGCCCTGTCTTCTTCTTATTTTCTTATTTGATAGTATTGATTTATCAAGCCTAAAGAATAAAGGATTTTGAATTTAACTTACGAACTCTACTCCGATTCCCAGGATCAAAATGCTTTCATAGGCGTAGGCGTAGCGTAGCCAAATCGCACTTTACGCCCACGCCGAGTTCTTACCACTTCAGCCAAAGGATATTTGCAAGTGCAAATTGGAATCTATTGCTAAGGACTTAAGAGTGATGTGGGAAAGCTCAAGTGGATCAATAGAGAGCTGTTTGAAGGATTGGAAAGGTGCCGTGAGAAAGGAACTTAAGCATTTTCGAATGTCAAAATGTTCTGATGAAAAGTTTTATTATCAATACAAAAATACCTTATTTTACACCACATAAAGATCATTACAAAAAAAAATATTACTTGCGAAAAATTAAATGGGGGTCTTATCGCTTAGAAACGATCTCGTCCAGGCAACCTTTGGGTGGGAAGAAATATGAAATTTATAGAATTAGAATACTTTCGCTTCGTCCATAATTGTTAATAAAAAGTGACTTCAAATTCCATAGTTTTTACATTGGTGGGACTTATACGAGTAGTAATTAATCCCTCGGGAATAAAATATGGGACAATCTCAAAATCCTCTTTCATCGAATAGCGAAAGCATTTTCAAAATCGGTACTAATTTATATTATTATAATACCTGGTTTTTTATGTACCTATATTTAGTATACTGAACCTAGGTACTAAAATTTACCTAAGGTTACCTTTTGATAGGTACAAGGTACTTTTATTACCAAGTTCTAAGTGGTTTCGTGCATTTTCAAGTAAAACTGTGGTTTTTACTGCCTAACAACTTATTGCTCGATCTCTGTGATTGGCAAAGGTAACTTTCTATTCTCAATTTGAAATTCACAGCTCATAGCAATAAGGTTCAATTCCGTAATCTAAACTTAAAAACTGTTTATTTTTCCAAGTTCTAAACGGCCAGTAACAATCTTTGAGTGAAAGTATAAAACCTTTTTAGTACCATAAAATATTGATTTTAAAATTGGAATGGATTAGCAAAACAGCTATGAGTTAACAAGGTTTTATTGAAGTTCAGGTTTATCTTAGGCCCGATGCAATCGAATCATAGAAAAATCCACTTATACCTACCTACCTTGTTTCTCTTATACCGGGTAATGGCCGGTATTACGAGGCGTAATGCGACGTGTTACACAGCGGTCGTTCGTGCAGTCAGTACGGGGAAAGAAGGCGCTCACAACTAACGATTCGGCGAGCGTAAAGTCAGGTAAAATTCACCGCTGTCATTTTGATGCCTCAATTATTTATATTTGTATCAGTTTCAATAGCTAGCTGCGCGGGGGAAGTTAATAAAGCAAAGAGTGAAACGCCCCAGTGCTGTGCGGCAGCGGAGTTGGATTAATATGTGCAGAGCTTAAGAAGCCTTCCGCCTAGGGCACGATTTTCCAAAAGACTGCAGGCTGATACTGGATACGGCAAGCTGAAGACAGGGCACTATGGCGCTCATTAGGGAATTCCTGTGTCCAGCAGTGGAGATCTTTTAGCATATACTGATGCTGATGATGGCGACGCAAGATCAAGATTTGTCTGTAGTTTGTCTTTTAGTATGTGTCTTAAAGTGTACCAATACAATGTCTTCCTAGGGGAATGTATCGTGGGTTCAGTATCAATGTATCGTGAGTACAACTTTCAAAATACCCAGCAGTTTAGTCGACAGTGGCCATAAAACAAAATAATCGTCAGCTGACCTAAATGCCAACCAACAGTACTCGTAAATTACATTTTGTAATATAAACCGGTCACAATTCATAATTATTGTCTAATTAACTAAACGAGAGATAAATTGCAAGCCTTGAAACTATAAATAAGTCTTCTGTTCGAATTATTATATGGACACTTTTGGGCTTCATTTATTGAAATGTATTATGTCGGCTTGGCTAAGTACCACTGGAGATAATAGGATTTCGATACTAGAACCGAAGATAATAGAACCATAATAAGAAAAAGGCTTAGAATGTTAGTTGGTACAAACGCGGTGTGGCCAAAATAGTTCGATTAAGAGGCCAGCGGGGGACGAATTCCCCATACAAACGTAACACCTATGTATAATAAAAAATATCTATCTATGTAATGTATTGTATTATGTATGTATATCAGTTATCCAGTACCCATAACACAAGCTCTGCTTACCATGGGGCTAGATAATGCTTTGTGAATTGTCCAGAATTATTAAAAAAAAAAAAAAAAAAAATATACCAACATTATTTTTAATGAAAACATATTTCCACTACAATATTTTATGATCTATATTTGAATAGTATTTATCAAGGTTCCTGGATAGTTCTTTTTTCAATTTATAATACATACCTAAAATTCAATGAAAGCCAATCGTATTTTGCATATTTAAATTATGCGAAAATGGACAAGTTTTCTTCCTATTTGTTTCGTATTAAAAACAACAATATCTTTACGCGTTGTTTATTAAGGAACATAGCTTATACTATACTGTCATAGGTACCAAATTTTGAATGGCTAATATTGCTATCGCGCACGCATGGGGCCGGGCGCAAGGGTTAAACAGGGACAGCAATATTCGGAGCGATTTTTGCAATCGCCTCGAATTGAAATTAGGAGCGAGCGTCGCTGGAACCTTAATACGTCTCATTCTCCTATTCGTATTCGTGCTCGTAGGTATGCGTGAAAGCATGGAAGTTGTAAAATTATGCTTGTCAACTCACAGTGAATTTTCACTACATAGTACAAAGTCGCTTCCCGCTGTCTGTCTGTCCCTATGTATGCTTAGATCTTTAAAACTACGCAACGAATATTGATGTGGATATTGATGGAATACATATTATTATTTATGGTTTTAATAGATATAGTGATTCAAGAGAATGGTTTATAAACCATTTGACACATAGATTTCCACGCGGGCGAAGCCAGCTCTATACTAGTCTATACTAATCTGTCTATATTGATATTATTAAGTGCTAGTATATATACTAATATTTTAAAGAGGAAATGTTTGATTTTTTGTTTATTTGTTTGTAATGAATAGGCTCCAAAACTACTGGACCGATTTTTTTTAATTTTATTTATCTGGCACACGAAACAGAATACAATCAAATATTATACAACTAGAAACACACAATAATTAAAACTAGACTGTATCCCTAAATATGTGTACACAGCATGATCAAAGAGCAGTATGTGAAGTAAATACAAAATTAATTTAAAAGTAAATAATAATTAAAGAAAAAAAAAATATTAAAAATATTTGAAAATTCGTAGTAAGAGTACTAGTAAGATACATTATATTTAGGGAAACTAGGGAACTTTTCACAAGTACAAAGACTCATGCGTAAGCTAAGATTGTATTGGAAGCCAATCATGTTCGGCTTCCAATACAAACCATAAACAAGAATCAAACTAGATTTGGTCAACCACGAATAAAGCAAAGCTTTGATATAATGCAGCCTATTTAGCGTTATTTATTCCATCGTATAACGGAGGTGGTACGCGTCGTGTGCGGTGCGAATGATTGAGTGTATCAAATACGATACATGTATCATGGTTGATCAGCTACCTGTTTGAGGTGTCTCTTTCTCTGAGGTTTTGCAGAAATTTTCATAATATCTGGTTCCTGCATACCTACGCTAACTACCTACTCCCATTCAATTCATTCGACCAAATAAAGTCAAGTGCGTAACATTCCAATTGATTTGAACTTTTTTTTTGTAAAAGCTTTAACCGACGACGGCCGCTGGGGCAAACGAGTTCTTGAGTAGAGACCACGACTAGTAGTGTAGGAGGAACTACGACCAGGTGAGATGACGAGCTGCGAAAGACTGCAGGTAGATGCTGGATGCGGCAAGCTGAAGACAGGGCGCTATGGCGCTCATTGGGGGAGGCCTATGTCCAGCAGTAAGTATACTTATATAAGCAGATGATGATGATGAAGAGCTTTGTTGACTTGTGTAAGCTGCTTTGCTGTGTAAAATGGGGTGTAAGGGGTACTCCAACATCTCGTCTCGCAAGCCTATCTAACCTGCATGTGGCACATTACATAACACATACACCCAGCTAGATAACGAACTAGCCTCTGGTGAAAATATCAAACAATCATAATAATTTAATAACTCGAATATACAATTATTTTACATTAATTGACACCGGCAGAAAAGTATCCAACCAGAGACATATTGCAATTAACAAAGAATTATTAGCGCCAGCAATTATTTTGTTTTTCTTTTTTTTAGACAGATTTTTTTTGACATCTAAATTGAGACTCGCCAACGATCAATTCAGAACAGGAAATCCCCAGGACCAAAATCTACTGTGTACGCTGCATACTATGGACGCACACCTTAAATTGGCAATGTAAAAAAAAAAAAAAGTATAGTTATGTTTTTAAAACATACCTAAGGTATAAAAAAATCAAAAAACTTACATACATATAAACCTACTTTATTAGAAGTAAGTAATAACTAATAAGATATAAGAGGTGACATAGGTTGCTTTCGCTGAAAATTTAAAAAAACATTAATTGTAAGCAAATTTCCACTACTAAATTCAAATCAGCTATACTTGACCTACTTGTTTCCTGACTCATGACTACATCATCTTTGTCAATTGTTTCATTCGCACTCGTTGTAATCCATACTTGCTTCTCTTTCATCGTGGTTGCTATTCAACTAATGATTCGAACATGTGTTTCATGATTATTCAAAGACCTTCAAATACCCCATTGTTGGGAAACAACTGGGCAAACACTGTTTGACTTTATAAGGCTTTTGTAATACGTACGTACCTAAGTACGTAAGGGTTACCTAACCGACTCAGTAAATGCGTTATATTTGGGACAAATGTTTGTACGATTTGCAGATATTTGTTCCGGGTGTTCTGGTCGTTTTCTATGTATAATAAAAATATATATCTGTGTGATGTATTGTATTAACTATATTAGTCATCTAGTACCCATAACACAAGCTCTGCTTAGCATAGGGCTAGATGACGCTGTGTGAATTGTCAAGCATTATTTATAATTTTATTTAGTTCAAAAAATTTATAGATGTATTTGATTTTATTAAAATCGGTTTATAAAATAATAAAATTTTGAATCTAATTTAAAATTTCGAGTATTTCGCTTTGTGTATACAAAGCATATACCTACAAAATGAAAAACAGAAGGAATGAGAAGATTTTATTTGTAATTAAATCAACAATTAGTGTTATTTTATAATTTCAAGTGCAATAAAGTGTTAATTAATTAATTCATTCAAAAACAAAAAGAAAATTATATAAAAATAAAAGACATCGCAGACTAATTTGAATTTGTTATTTTTTTTATTTTTGTTATGCTGTTATAACCGTAAGAGACAAAACTTTTTAACGCATTTTTTTTTAATTACAATGCTAAAAATATAGAAATTAAAGTATCTTACACCTTAAACGTAATGGTTGTCCGTAAACGCGTATAAAAACGTCACAAACAAAAAATAAACTGAAACGTTAAAATGTTTGAAAATATTTTTTGGCCTCTTACAACTTCATACAACTTTAAAACAAAACACGTGTTGATCTAAATCAAAGCGGATGCGCGGCGGAACACTTACCGGATGATCTTTCGGTTATTATTAGGGATTCTGAGATGTAAAGGAAAAACAAATAATTGCGCTTCGATTATAAAATTTATTTGTATGTCGTTGTAACACGACAGAAACTTAGGGGAAAATAAAACAAAAGGTACGCGATAAATACCCGATAAATAATATTTAATTCTTTATGAAAGATTCTCACGATAGAGCTGGTCCACCAATTCAAAGTCGCTCAGCGAGCTATGGAAAGAGCTATGCTCGGAGTTTCTCTGAAGGATAGGATTCGAAACGCATGCATCCGACAGAGAACCAAGGTTATCGACATAGCTCAAAGAATTAGCAAGCTGAAGTGGCAGTGGGCCGGCCATACCTCGCGAAGAACCGACTGCCGCTGGGGAAAACGTGTTCTTGAGTGGAGGACCACGACTCGGTAAACGTAGTGTAGGATGCCCTCCGACCAGGTGGGATGACGACCTGCGCAAGACTGCAGTTAGATGCTGGATGCGGCAAGCTGAAGACAGGGCGCTATGGCGCTCATTGGGGGAGGCCTATGTCCAGCAGTGGACTGCTATAGGCTGATGATGATGAATTCTTCATTGATCAGTCGGCAGCCATTCAAATCCTGTGCTTTTCCGTTCGTCCTACTTCGATCCACTACTGGTAGGGCGAATGGGAAAAATTCAATTTTTATTTATTTACATACTCTATGTTTATTTATCAATACCTACTGTTTCCCGCGGTTTCACCCGCGTTGAAATTCAAATTTCACATTTCTAAATTTTAATATAGGCTATGTTTACCGCGGATGTAGCTTCCCAACGGTGAATTAATGCTTCAAATCGGTCCAGTAGTTTTGGAGCCTATTCGATACAAACAAACAAAAAATGAAACCTTTCCTCTTTATAATATTAGTATAGATAAAATCCGTCACCATCCTTTATTTTTTTAGCACAAAACTTCAAATAACAAAGGTTTACTTAAAACTGGTAGAACCGATAACCGTTGGGGAGTAAAGGTTCTCGAGTGGCGATCGCGATGCAATGCGAAACGGAGTGGGCCTTCCCATTCGATGGACTGACGACATTGTAGCGGTTGCAGGGAGTCGATGGATGGAGGCGGCTCTGGACCGAGATTACAGAACGGACTCTCCGTTCTGTAACTCAATTACAAAAATCTGTGCTATCCTTTATTTTTTTAATCATGTTTGTTTTATTTTTTTGTGTATGTGTATTGATTGTAGAATAGTTTTTATTTATAAATAAAAACTATTCTACTTCTATTCTTAGTGTCGTTAGAGGCCTATGTTCAGCAGTGGACGTGGACAAGATGATGATGATGATGGATGAATATAAAAGTGTAGGTGTAAAGTTGCCTAGATCCCATTTCGTCATAACATTGTACCATCTATAGCTAAGGTTAGCCATTAATAAACTGCCACTGAAAACCAAATTGCCTCATAAACCGAATACACGATGAAAATGTTCTGGTCGACAATACATGTGCCCTGAGTTCATTTAGTGATAGTATCGAGAGGTGATCGTGACTTTTTGTTTAAAGCTTTATCGTCAAATGGACTCGGGGGCCCGTCCAGAGCTGACAGAGTTGAATCAACTGCCTTTACTAGTCCACTGCTGACCATAAACTCACGTTGGGTATGCGGGTTGGAGATTGCAGTTGAAGTATTTATACAGAAGGGAGCTGCTAGCCTTCCTGTGGCCCGTATTTCGACATCCACGGGTCAAGTTGGAGGGTCAATTCTTACGCAGCACCACGGCACGTTTTTTTCATAAAATTAGCCTTAAACCTATTTAAATTATGCTTAAAACTATGTATTTTCATATAATCTGAATTCGCTATTCGGGAATACATACAACGGTCGAATATTATTAATATATATTCGTTGTGAATATTTCCGACCATGTAGCTTTCAAAAAACACTATAAACTTACCTTAAAAATAAACAAGCACAAGACACAAATTAATTTTCCGGCCCAAAAGCAGTCAAAAAGCCATTGTTTTGGTACACAATGAATTACTCAAACTGGGCTTAGTACAACAATGAAAAATTGAGCAAACGGACGGAACACCAAATCTTTACGGTGAAATGATGCAATGCGGTGGCATAGTGTGGGCGAAATTCTATGTGTATATCGATAAAATTAAATTTTCTGTGATTATCGATACCTAGTCAATGGATATATTTCTATTTATTTATTTATTTAAGAAGATAGGAGTTTACAGTATACACCAGAGCACTTACTATCCTATGCTACTATTAAACTATGTTTAAATTTAAATATTAACATATTTTTATAATAACATTGAGCTTGTCCTGAAATATATTGACATTCTGGAACTCGTGCACTAACTCATTCTATATCTTTAAAACTATTCTAAATCTTAACCTAGTAAGTGATTTAGGAACATAATACATATTTTGTTTTTGCCATAACATGGGTGAATATTTTATGTATTACCGTATTTTAATCGTTGTTTTATCTTTAATTTCAGGTAATAACACAATGTACTATAAACAGCTGTTTGTATTGATCATTCGTAAGTACTATAAATATACAAGTTTACAATTACATATAGGTTATAGGCAGTATCATAAAAACTAGCTCGATTATAAAAAAAAATCAACTTAACAAAGTTATTTATATCGCTATTTTCTATCGATGAAAATTTTATCGATAGATCCCATCACTACAAAGCTGACCCATATCGAAAAACTGGCTTCCTCATCGATTCACAATCGGCCTACTGTTACAACACTACGCAATACCAAGTAACCGAAGTATTTAGGTATTGGTATTTAGGCCGACGACATCTAAGTGTATTTTACACTTTTGGCGTATTTTTACCCGACTGCAGAATAAATGAAGGTGATAGGTACTTACAGGGTTGTTCTTGAACATTCACAATTTTTTCTTTGTTTTAATTATTTAGGCTTATTTAACTTTTCATGTCCATCCAAAGGTTGCCTGGCAGAGATCGCTTTAAGCGATAAGGCCGCCCATTGTACAACACATTCTTTATTTGTCTTTTTCCTGTCCAGTGTATCTGTTTTTATGGTGTGCAATAAAGAATTATTGTATTGTATTAGGCGATATTGCAGCATAAGAATTAGTGATGTCATGTCACATCATAAATTGGCCATGGTCTGGTATGCTATGTAATTATTTAGGGAAATGGAACATTTGCCCGTGAATGTAGTTCTATAGGTTTAAGGCTACTTCAATAATAATTCCCCAAAGACCTAAATCAGAATACTAAATGATTCTTTACGACGTCCCAAACCATTCACTCGTCAAAACATTTGGGTGGTAAACGGCTTACTTTCGGGAAAAGTAAAATGTAACTGGCCTCGAGTCTTAAAACTGATAATTTGGTCACATTACGAGCAATAAGGGCCTTTAAGTTTATGGCAATTTGATCGCCGCGGAGATTGGCAGCTTTAGCACCTTAGGTCTGAAGAATTCCCCTGCGTGCTTTGCTATGGTTCATCATTATCATCAGCCATTATTCGTTCTGCGCAAGTATGATCACGTCACAGAGTACCGCAATAAGCGAAAATGGTTACCAATCCGTCTTCGCCGGGACGCACACTTCCTCTCCCTCCTCTACTCTATCCTCTACGCCCCAAATACTCCTCGCTATCTCAAAGAACGGTTCAAGTACCTGCACCAAACACATACCCGCTCCCTTCGCTCCACCGATACCCTTTTGCTACAAACTCCCCGCCCCTTCCATGCCTACAGTTCTTCATTCACCGTACATGCCACCAGACTATGGAATGCATTACCTACCCCAATAAGACAAGCTAAATCCCTCCCTGTATTTAAACATATGGTCTTTGAACACTTTCTTTCTTCCTCCTCAAATAGTTAATATTTTATGTATCAGTGTATATAATCAGTATTTATTTCCATTAACGTTTATACAAGTATTTATGTATTTGTGTGTGTTTTTTTGTACTTATATAATTTATATTTACATTAGCCTAGAATACGCCACCGTCTATACTTATACTACAGCAACGTGTCCATCCAAAGGTTGCCTGGAAGAAATCGCTCTTAGCGATAAAGCCGCCCATTGTGCATCTGTATCTTTGTTTGTTTATTCTTTACTGTTTTTTTTCTGTGTTTGGTGTGCAATAAAGCGTATTTGTATTGTATTGTATTGTATTGTGGGATGACGACCTGCGAAAGACTGCAGGTAGATGCTGGATGCGGCAAGCTGAAGACAGGCGCTATGGTGCTCATTGGGGGAGGCCTATGTCCAGTCGTGGACTAACATTATGCTGATGATGATGATGTATGATGCTACATTATCATGAAATGTGTTTGTAATAAGTCTATAAGGTAAAATTCTTCTTACGTCTTTTCTTCGATGACCTGGATCAAAGGCATCATTACTTAGGTGGGTAGGTACTTCAATATTATTGCTTTTCTCAGATTTCAATATCTTGGTTCTTATAAATCTTTCATCCCTGAATGAGCTCGTTCATGACTTTGTGCTCACTTGACAGATCTGTATATTTTATCCAGCTGCGCCCCACGGCTTCGCCCGCCTGGAAATCTATGTGTAACCTTCCTCTTGAATCACACTTTAAAAAAATCCGCAGCAGAGCCATCTAGCAAGAAGGATATGGTTACAAGAATCAATTATAATAGTACCAGAACAATTTGTCTGACATTATGAAATTATGATTACACTAGTGGACCTTCCCGGCTTAGCACGGTTTTAGTGCGGATCCCTAATTTTTTTGAAAATATAATATGCCTATGTTCACCGCGGATAGTGTAGCTTCCCAACGGTGAAAGAATTTTTCAAATCGGTTTAGTAGTTTCGGAGCGTACTCATTACAAACAAACAAACAAAAAATGAAACCTTTCCTCTTTATGATATTAGTATAGATATCGAAAAATTCACCTACCCATGTGTATGTATATATCGAGAAGAATTGCTTTTAAAATTTCAAACTCAAAGAGCGAGTAAATTTAAAACACAGGCGATCCAGGCACTTTTTTGAAGAAACATTGCAAATTACCATCCGAACATCAAAGAAAGTTAACTTATTCACGAACCGAATAAAGTCAATGACAAACGAATAACCAATTACGAGTACACTTTAATGAATCGTGTTGGTTCTGTCTCTTCAGTAAATAATAAATCTCCCTGTTAACCAACTCCGCCGCTTTTTAACCACAGAACCCACCGCCATGTAAAATTATCGGTTCATTCGTTGTTTTCTCTCGTTTATGCAGTCATATTATTCACTTGTGCACGTGAAATTGGTTGGTGGTTGAGGCAGTCAACTGCACAGGTTTTGTTTTTTTGGCTTTGTATTTTTGGATAGGATTCGTAACGAATACATACGACAGAGAACCAAAGATATCGACATAGCTCTAAGAATTAGCAAGCTGAAGTGGCAGTGGGCCGGCCATATCTCGCGAAGAACCGACGGCCGCTGGGGCAAACGTGTTCTTGAGTGGAGACCACGACTCGGTAAACGTAGTGTAGGACGCCCTCCGACCAGGTGGGATGACGATCTGCGAAAGACTGCAGGTAGATGCTGGATGCGGCAAGCTGAAGACAGGGCGCTATGGCGATCATTGGTGAGGCCTATGTCCAGCAGTGGACTGATATAGGCTGATGATGATGATGATTTTTGATTATAAAAGAATTAAAGAAAATACATTTATTGATTCACAAGTAGGTACAGCTTGATTATGATGGTTGTATATTGCTGACCTTGTATGAAATCGCTTAATTAGAGGCAAGGGTCTGAGTATTTTTACTTTTTTTTGTTTCTCGTATTTGAGACTGAGTAAAACTTGTCAACTTGCCATTGTACTTATATACTTACATAATACTCATATGTACTTACTTTGTTTTTTTTTGTTCTTTACTTTCTTTGTGTCTTTTGCCTATTATGGGTAGGACCTACATATAGTATATGTAGGTCCTACCCATAATAGGCAGTTCCAACTCCCCAAGAATAAAAAGTTCTGGTTGAGGCTAGAATAGGTTGCGTAAATATTTAGTTATAGTATTAAACAGGTATTCTTAGCAGCATAGGGTGCTATCTAATATATCCTAGCCAAAATCGATGTAGAATATGTGTAATCAAACCACAACACAAATAACTAAACTGAGTGAGTTTTAGATATTTGTGTCTATTCTTTGGCAACGCGTTTCAGATAATTGTAAGCAATATAACCCGCAACCTCATGCGCCTGCGACGCATGAGGTTGCGGGTTCGATTCCCGCCTCGGAACAAATGTGTGTACGATCTGCAGATATTTGTTTCGGGTGTTCTGGTCGTTTTGTATGTATAATAAAAAAATATCTATCTATGTAATGTATTGTATTATGTATATCAGTTATCTAGTACCCATAACACAAGCTCTGCTTACCATGGGGCTAGATAATGCTGTGTGAATTGTGTCCAGCATTATTTATTTATTTATATTTATTGAAAGGAGGATCTCAAATCGACAAGTTGTTTATCTTTTAGTTTAGTGTTATATATTTTTAGCTTTAGCTTAATGTGTTATTTTTTTAATGTATATCTGTCTTTTTTGTGTGTGCTAATAAATGTGTTCTATTCTATTCATGGAAATTGCGTTTAAATAGAAGGCAATAGAGTGAGTTCCAGGTGAAATATGGGCGGTTTGTTAATACACATTCTACATCGAGTTTGGCTAGTGTATAGTGTAGTGATATAGGTGCTTGGAGAAATTAGGAGTCTACCTTTCAAAGAAGCTTCCAGCTTATTTAATTCATTGACTATGCTAAGGAATCTTTGCTATATTGCTGTCAGTCACTTTCCTCATTTAAATATTAATCATCAAATCAAGTCAACATACAGACATACAAATCAAGTAAATTATACCTCCGACTGTCCAAGGCGCTATTATCACCGCACCGCGATAATTTGGCAGTCGTTTCGCGAAAGTTGACACTTGAAATGCGCGGACGCACGCGTCGCAAAGAGTTGCGAGATCATAACTGTATGAAAGGGAAATTGTATGATTACGTTGACAGTTTAATAGTCATAAGAAATCATCATCATCATCAGTAGTGGACTGATGATGATGATGATTTCTGCTGGACATAGGACTCCCCCAATGAGCGCCATAGCGCCCTGTCTTCAGCTTGCCGCATCCAGCATCTACCTGCAGTCCTTCGCAGGTCATCCCACCTGGTCGGAGAGAATGAATAAGAAATCATTATATTTACCCAATTAATAATTAAATATAATTGCGCAAGATTACTTGCAGACAATAGCGCTGAAAAAGTTAATTGTTTGTATAATGACATGGCGCCATTTTTGTTATCGCAGATAAGGATTGTAATATCTAACTTGAAGAACTCATTTATAAATAATTTTAAGAAAATGCAAATCGTTTATAAGTAAGCAGGAATAATCAATATAAGATAATTGCCGTCAATTTGAATTCCAGGATCAAAATACAGGTCAAGCAAAATAATAAGCAATATGGAACCATAAATTCTCTTGAAGTAAATTTTTACGACTACCGCATACAAATTTGTTTATAGCCCACTGTTAGCTTAGGATCGAGTAGGTACACTTAGAATCACAAGGCCGTCTCGAGTAAACGCGAATCGACGCAATAAAAACTACTTGACCGCATACCTGTACCCCAAGCAGGAATTTATTATATACAAACGGTATATTTATACTGGTAGATTACCCAATAGTAGAGTTGATTGAAATATTATTTGACAGATGACTTTTTAGTTCACCTGTAGGTCAAATTACACTATTAATGACAATTCTATTAATGTTATAAATTATATTCAATATACGTATATAAAACATACATATTTTGTGCCGATTTGAAGATGTTTGACCGAAGACAACGCTAAAACTACTGAAATAATCCGAAAGAAAAAGTCGTTAAGATCTCGAACCGGAGTAACATAATAGGCTTCTTTTATTCGAAAAAATGCGAGTAAATAATAATAATTAAATTAATTTATTCAGATAATAATAATCCATGGTGTTAGTTTGCTTATAACTAGATGTTAGTACTTATAATTAACTACAGATTTTGTCCTTTGGACCAATTGGTGCATTACCGGACAGTTAAAGCCGCGGGAACGAGCTAGTCTAAAATTTTAATTTAAAAAAAAATTATATAGGCAGATTGCTTGCAACAGGCTGGAGTTAGCTCAATTGTTTCAATTGTAAATACTAGTTCTATGTATTTCTGTTATTTGATTATGTAAAACGTAATCTCAAAAAGAAAATCGTATTTAGAGCAGCGTTCCTTATCCAATAGACATCACGTTAAATTTGAAATACCTATTCATGGTGAATATTCTCGAAGTCAAAAAAACATCAAAGTGAATTCAAGAAGCACCCTTGTGCGCCTGATAACCGTTTACTCTTCCTATTGAATGGAAAATGACAATATTATTAAAAAGTCATCCACAAAGTGCTTTTGAACCGCTTTATAACCTTTCTCACCGAACTGTGGTATTATTCAATTACATTTTATGGGTTCTGGAGGTTCTCTGTAATTTATCACTTATTTTATACGGCAACTACCTACCGTTAAGGTCAATGCAGAAATATTCTTGTTCGCGCGGTGTCGTGTCAGGTCTGATCCCTCTTTGTGTTTTTTTTTAATTCCGTTCTCATGCTTCATTAATCTATATATTTTTTATTGATTCATGAAGCATGAGAACGGAATTTATTCATTTACACTAATTTACTGCATAGTTACTTGAATATATGCAAAAGTCGTTAATGTTTATGTTTGACTAGATTGCGAAGATTGCATGGTAATGGCATAGTAACAGACCCTGAATCTTTTACCAATGACGCTCAAACACAAGAGGACCATCGCAGCCAATCGGCTACTGAACAGCTCTTCAGAGGCCTGCAGAACTTTCAAAGCAGTTACCCAAGACTCCAGTGACGTCACGCTCGACGTTGAAGCCAGAAGAAACAACCTAAGTTCGATTCTTAACGCATTTCGATCGAAATGTTGAAGACCATTGATGAGACCCTGAATAGACAAAGCTTATTTTGACACTAACATCTTCTCTCCCCGAAAGACCCTGACCATCTATATAGTTTTTGTAAAGGTTTAGCCTCTTTATTTTTTGTAATAGGTACGCCTTTTTAAATAATTTTTTTTGAAACCTAAAGTACAATGTTAGTCAATAAATATGAAAGCAAACGATAAAAGCATTGCGGGTTTTTGAGTTCAAATTCTGTCATAAACTGTCGTAAAGTCTGTTATAAATTTCGAAGGCAATTTGCCCGCGAACACAGCACCTCGGTCCGACAGGTTTGTTATAACTTTTTAAACGGCTTTTTGTGAAAAATGACGTTGTTCATCGACTATTATTTATACTGTGTACGTTTTTTTTTGTTTGGCTCCGGTTGATTGAGTGCTGGATATTCATATGTGGCGTACCGCCTTTTCGACAGAACTCCCTCGTATCCATGCAAATGTATAAGGATTACTATAAGCGAAGCAGCTTTATTACTTTTGCTTTGAGATTTTTTATTACATTGTGGCTTGTAAGAGCTTGTTATGTTCTTTGAACTTGCGTCTTTGTAAAGTTCATTTAGGGATTTATTTCGTTGTTTGTTGGAGAAATAATTAAATGGCAGGTTTATTGGTTCTTCTTTGAGTTTTTTTTAACTTTTCGCTTATAAAATCTTTAGCAAAAATCCTTTGGAATGGTCGATATTGATTAATGCATAAATATGTTTACAAAAAGATAAACAATATAAAATAATAAAAATAATGTACCTAGCCTGTCCTCAGTGCGCGCTAATTAGGTCCAGCCTCAGCTTAATGTCGCTACTGCCCGAAGTTCTGTTTGTTCTATGTTAAGCGATATCTCCTTCAATTATTAACTGATTTTATAAATTTTATTGCATAGAATATGATCCCAAGATGGGTCTATAAAAAAATATTTCCGAGGAAAGGACATTATGTACAGTCAGTACATAATGTATCATACTGATTTTAGATTTTGCGAGACAAATATTAGTTCCTCGGAAATATTTTTTTATAGACCCATCTTGGGATCATGTTCTATGCAATAAAATTTATAAAATCAGTTAATAATTGAAGGAGATATCGCTTAACATAGAACAAACAGAACTTCGGGCAGTAGCGACATTAAGCTGAGGCTGGACCTAATTAGCGCGCACTGAGGACAGGCTAGGTACATTATTTTTATTATTTTATATTGTTTATCTTTTAGTTTTAGTATTAGTTTTATACTTATTTTCTATTGTTATATTTTAGTTTTTAGTCTTAGTGTTAGGTATATCTTATTTAGCTTAATGTGTTTTTTTTAATGTACGTTTGTCTTTTTTGTGTGTGCTAATAAAAGTTTTCTATTCTATTCTATAACTTCTTCGTCTTTTGAAGACGGTTGAAAATTCTAAGATGTCACCGAAAGCTTTCTATGTATTGTAAAAACCGGCATATGTCTTAGATTTTCACACCTACAAAATGTACGCTTCCCTCATACTCAAATATTACGTATTTCTGGCACCAATGTGTGACAAAATACCTACTGTAATGCAACTACCTTGGGTCTTATGATATTTAAGTTGTTTCTGCCAACATCTGCTACCATTAAAGCAGCCGTTTTAGACTCGTCGTTGCAGCCTATTACATACAATAGTAACACATCTGGTAACCAAACTTACCGCCTACGGGGCGTCGGCATTCCAACTTTGGATGTTCAGAAATGTCTTTTGTGATGTAATTGTTTAGATGGAGTGTCTGCACATTTATTTATGGGGTCGTAGTGGTCCACATTTTGAACCCACTTTGAATTAGTATATTGTTAGAGATATATTACTGAAATTTCGTTGTCTGGAAGAAATAGCTTCAAGGGATAAAGTCGCCAGTTACATTGATAGATAGATAACGCACTTATTTGACATTGCTGATCACACATATGAAGATAATAGTGTGCTTGAAATTCTAAATTTAAATTGAAAATATAAGTATTACATATTATTTATATTTTTAATATTTTAGACTCAGTTCATTTGCAAAATTTGTTAAAATTATGCCACAAACTTAATACGAGGGATAATTGAAAATCAGGATAAAGTAAGTAACATGAACGATCCACACTTTAGCTTATACACATGAGTATGTTCATAAGAAAAAAAAAATTACTTTGTCAGTTTTTATATGCATTGGATATTATAAAAACTAAAATTCAAACCCGTATTCTCGACATTTCCAACTCCCATTCAAAACTGTTACACGCAAATGAACATAAAATAAACAAAAGACTACCGAAGCGCCTATTCAAGGGGTTCCCAACATATGCACGACGTGACGTCACCGCGGCCATATTACGTGCGTCACGACATACCTACCACAGCGTGTAGTAATACGGTAGCATAACTTTTTGCGACAACATAATTTAAATGTTTAAAAAAACTAAATTCCGTTTCAAATTGTTTAATGTTTATCTAAGAATTAGCAAGCTGAAGTGGCAGTGGGCCTATATCTCGCAAAGAACCGACGGCCGCTGGGGCAAACGTGCTATTGAGTGGAGAGCACGACTCGGTAAACGTAGTGTAGGATGCCCTCCGACCAGGTGGGATGACGACTTGCGAAAGACTGCAGGTAGATGCTGGATGCGTCAAGCTAAAGACAGGGCGCTGCTGTGGCGCTCTTTGTGGGAGGCCTATGTCCAGCTCATATAGGCTGATGATGATATTACATATTTACCTTTATTGCGGGCCAAATATTATCCCTCGGGCATAAAATTCATCCTCCCATCTATACACTAGTATTAATTAGTTTATCTACTATTTTTTCGATCTTTAAACATTTTTGTTACGCTAACTTAGTTTAGGTTTCGTGCCAACTGATTCACTAACTACAAACAACATCGTCACTCATTTAAAAATTAAATTGTTGGAATTTCAAAATGCCTACAGACAGACATAAGTCACATCGAGGTAAATAATCTCACTACTCACCTGTACCGAAATAACCTTTCTTTCTTATACCAGCACAACATATATCTTACAACAGAAAGTGAAAATGCAGTTGATATGCTCTTTTTATTATGGCGCCTGTGCAGGGCCCTTATTCGTATTAACAATAAACTACAGTAACGCGGTATTTTACGTTTTGTTCTCTCAATGTGCCGGTATTTACTTTTATGATTTCTATGACCTCGAGGTTCCTGAGAAGATCTAGCTAGAAGGCATACCTACGTGCCTGCGACGCAGGAGGTTGCGGGTTCGATTCCCGCCTCGGAACAATTGTGTGTACGATCTGCCGATTCCGGGTGTTCTGGTTGTTTTCTATATATAATAAAAAATATATATCTATGTAATGTATTGTATTATGTATATCAGTTATCTAGTACCTATAACACAAGCTCTGCTTACCATGGGGCTAGATAATGCTGTGTGAATTGTCCAGCATTATTTATTTATTATTTATAACTTTGTATTTTAAGCTTAAGATCATTTAAATTAATTATTAAAATAAAATTATATTTATATTTAGAGGGCCCATAAGACCCCTACACATGACGGATAGATAAACTATAATAATACTCACATCCAGAACTGACATCCATGTTGAAACTATTCTATTTCCATTACCGACGAAATTCGAGAGATTCCTTTGAGTATAAAATGATAGCTGAAGTCTATATGACAAGCAATGTCAAAAATTACTGATATTTTTTCAGCTAGCGCGCAGTGTTATGGGGTGTGTAAGGGGGCCTCCAACATCTAGTCTCCCCAGCCAATCTAACCTGCACATGCATGGTACACCTGCTAGTTATCAAACTAGGCTCTGGTGAAAATATGAAACAATCTTCATAATTTAATAACTCATCGATTTTACAATTATTTTCCATTACTAGACACTGGCAGAAAAGTGTCCAACCACACAGTGGGTATGGCTTTGTTATCCATGCGAAATTGTACTAAAAGAATAAGGCCCAGGGCATGATGATGACCAGATTACCCATTGCGGTAAGTTACATCGACTGTCCCTAAAGGGAACGACAAATTGACTTTATACCCGTACAAAACATAACGTATTATATAAAAGTTAAATAATGATTAAGCTCTGGTTAGTCCTACCCCCTTTATTTAACTGGTAGAACGAACGGGAAGATTATAGTCATTAGGTGTCGTAAGTATAGCCCGGTCACAATATTTGTGCACCTTGCTGTATGGTAACAATTGATGACCTCTATGGCGCGGCGGGCGAAGGTTCGCCTCTGACGCAGAAGGTTGAGGGTTCTATTCCCGCCTCTGGACAAATGTTGGTAGGATCTGCTTATATTTGTTGCGGGTGTTCTGGATGTTTTCTTTGTCAATCATGTAGTGTATTGTATTATTGGTATATACAATGTATAAAGTTACGTTATCTAGTGCAAATAACACCTTCTTCTGATAATGCTGTGTGATTGTTTACCATTATTTCTTTATTTCCCTACCCATACAAGAAATACCCGCACATGTCACAAACCTTGGTTGAACGAACGGGAAATTTAAACAGCCCTATTACATTGTTCAAACAGACAATTCTTTACAAGCTAAAGATGTAGCTACTATTTAGTTTTTTAAGTAGTCTTATGTGTGGCATCCTCATGATTTATGCATTGGAACCACCATTACCCGCAGTCGGGTAGATCACCCGACAAAAGACGGAGGAATGCGTACGCGCATTGCATGTCAAATTACGGTTTAAGGGAAGCCCGCACTGCTAACATGCATCCAACTCAATCAATTCAGATATTTTATATTTTTACCGAACGCCATTGTTCCTGTATAAAAGATATTTGGTTACTGGTGTAATTCTATAGCCCATCATCATTATTATCAGCCTATGTTAGTCCACTGCTGGACATAGGCTTACCCCAATGAGCGCCATAGCGCCCTGTCTTCAGCTTGACGCATCCAGCGTCTGCTCGCAGTCTTTCGCAGGTCGTCATCCCACCTGGTCGGAGGGCTACCTACACTACGTCACCGATTCTATAGCCCGTAAGCGTAACTGTGCATACAAGAAATCAAGAACAAAGTAGCATTATAAGCCTTTGGTTGAAAGGTGCAGGAAATTCAACTTTTAAGTACTTTTAGCTTACGTGACGCAACGTAACCTTAGGTCATGCTTTTTGTATATGCTTGATGCTACCATCGCATCGTATAAGTAGTAAGTATCCTAAACTAAACATATTTATTGTTTTGAAAAACTTTAAAACCGACTTCAAATCCTTTATTAACACTGTTTTTTTAAGTTTTTTGGGGTAAACACTAATCACTCGGGAATATTTGACATCTACCCATTCGAACCCTTGAGACATTCCGTCACGTGAACAGCCATGTCCCGGAAGGACTTTTTCTCGGGATATTTTTTTTATAATTAGCGTAAAAAAATTCTAAATCTATCCATAATTGACGGAGAAATCGACGGACAAACATAAAAACGTACATATAGCCGAGCATAGAGCCTCCTCGTTTAGTCGAAATCGGTTAAGAACTTGCAGAAAACTCCAGTAAAATCAAAGCAATGGCTACAAGTAACTCATAAAAAAATATGGTCTACATAATAACCTGTATTCTGAGAACAAGTGCATCAGTTCTTATTCACAGTGCGGGCTTAATTTTAAGGGGAGGGCTTTGACGGCTCTTTAGATGAAAGTTCCTGGTAGCTGGCAAGTGGCTATAAAAGTTTAGTGTGTGAAGGATGCTTTATTTATCCTGTGAGTAGCTTTTACAGTTTTATTGATAAAGCGATAAGACAGCCTTATATAAAAGAAGACCTTGCATCTAAGAGATAAACTAAAGTATATAAATAGATTTATATGTCATTTTGATGATGCGCATATCCTAAAAAGGAGGACTTTTGGCTGTAGGTATATTTGAATTTAACGGAAACCGCGGGGAACAGCTACTCCTATAAAACCCTCATTTAACACTTTGACTGCTGAAATCACACGGTATGTGTTTTCTACAAGTGACTAATATGCGTAAATCCACACTAGAGCGCAGCGGCTGAAAAAATACAGATCTTTGTGATCCAGCACAGCCGCAATATTTTTCGAACGAAACGCATGTGCGGCGCAACACAACCGCTGTGTAGAGCGGCAGCACGAATTTTTTAGGGTAAAAAAAAGATCGCAGTCGTCGAAAAAAAAATCGCAGTCAAAGTGTTAATTTTATGCAAGTTCTTAAGTATTTTCTATTTAAATCCAAAACAAACACACGAGTCATTAGGCACGGCACTACGCCTCTACCATAAGAAGCTTAGCATAAATTGCAGTCATTATTGACTTTGATCTTATTTCGAAATCGAGTGCCGAGGTCGTGTTTACTTTGGTTTCCAAATATCCGAGCCTTAAGAGGTCAATTGTCAATCGTTTTCACATTCTACTTCTTAACTTAGATAAATGTAAAAATCCGAACTTTACTTAAATCTATATATCTCTATGTAATGTATATTGTATTTTTTGATTGCTGAAATCACACGGTATGTGTTTTCTACAAGTGACTAATATGCGTAAAACCACACTAGCGCAGCGGCTGAGAAAATACAGATCTGTGTGACTCAGCACAGCCGTAAAATTTTTCGAACGAAACGCATGTGCGGCGCGACACAGCCGCTGTGTAGAGCGGCAGCACGAATTTTTTAGGTTAAAAAAAAGATCGCAGTCGTCGTAAAAAAACCGCAGTCAAAGTGTTAAGAGGTCAATTGTCAATCGTTTTCACATTCTACTTTTTAACTTAGATAAATGTAAAAAACCGAACTTTACTTCAATCTATTATATCTATGTAATGTATATTGTATTTTTTTTTTTCGTTTATTAAGGCACAAACTGTTTACAATATTCTTAAAGTTAACAATTATATATTTATATTTATTTAAAGGAAAACCAGAAGCTTATATAACACAATAAAAAGTTCATAAATACTAGAAAGCTTATTGAAGGTTTTCACGGATAAATAACAGAATAATATAATAAGAAGAGACTGTGAAAATAAAGTGAATTGGTACGACATATAGCATCTATAAAGTTAAATTAGATAATTATCTTTAGGTTACAAAATTAACAATAATGTTTACACAAAAAACTTATCACCAACATTATCATTATTGGTAATCAAAAAATTCTCTGCTGAGCCGCCGCCTGGCCGTGCTAACACTTGTGCAGAATAAATCAAAATCATATTGCTTACATAAGTTATTAAAATTGTTACTCGCGCGCCACATGAAGTATAGTTTTGTATAAACCAATCAAGATGCCACATTATATTAAAAAAAACACAACGTTACAGACATTACGTATATCAGTTATTTAGTACCCATAGCATAAGCAACTCTGCTTAGTTAGGGGCTAGATAGTGCTATGTGTATTGTCGGATATTATTTGACGACCGATGTGGCGCGGTGGGCGAAGGTCCGCTTGCGACGCAGGAGGTTGCGGGTTCGATTCCCGCCTCGGAACAATTGTGTGTACGATCTGCAGATATTTGTTCCGGGTGTCCTGGTCGTTTTCTATGTATAATAAAAAATATCTATCTGTGTAATGTATTGTATTATGTATATCAGTTATCTAGCACCCATAACACAAGCTCTGCTTACCATGGGGCTAGATAATGATGTGTGAATTGTTCTGCATTATTTATTTTTTTATTTTATTTATTTATTATTACTAGCTGACACGGCGAACTTCGTACCACCAACCTTCGTAACAGTCAATGTTTTCAGTTGACAGTTACGTACGAAACCACATTTTAATGGAAAAATGTTTTTTTCGTCAATTTAACAATGTTTTAAATAGTTATTCTGCTATTCGGGTCGGAGACAAATACAACAAACCAAAAGCCATGAAAATCGGTCCAGCCGTTCTCGAGCTAAATGTTTTGAAATAAACCCGACTTTCTTTTATATAATTACTAGCCGCCCGTTTCGGCTTCGCCCGGGTGCTCATTTGTTTAAGACAATTTAAAAAAAAAAACACTTTTTTCTCTCCCATCCTCGTACTTCAAGGAATATTCTAAAAAAAGAATTAGCGAAATCGGTTCTGTTGCTCTCGAGATTTGCGCTTAGCAACACATTCAGCGATTCATTTTTATACATATTATAAAAGTTTCATAGGCCTACTTGCGCTACTTTTTTCCAATCAATACGCTTTCGCATAAAGAAATAGTACCTAGTAGCTCTGTGTGATTTCGGGACGTTGCGTGAGACTCCACGACATTATCACAAAAGTGGGGTGCTTTAAGGTCGCAGGGACACATAGGTGCCATAACACGCGTACGATGACCTTGGATAACCTAATTATTCCCTCCGGCTCTGTAATGTATGCATTGAATTGCTTGTTGCTGCTAATCTACAGCAATTGACATGGTTTTTATGCATTGTGTACCTACTAAGATAGTATACCTAAGAACTATAATTACCTGTATGCATGAAATCACAAGAATTGATATGAATAATTACAAGTAGAAGAGATTTTACTGTTGTAAAATCTAAAATTACACTAATATAAATGCAAAAGGTTGGATGTTTAGATGGATGGATGGATGTTTGATACTTCTTTACACCAGAATAAGTAAATGAATCTGGCTGAAAGAAAATGTCTGCAACTAATACAGGGCGTCCCACAGCCATGCCACATGGAGGGAAAGTACCTTTAATATTGTAGATAGAACATTTTACTGAAAGAAGACTTCATTTTGATTTTAAAAACAATTTAAACTGCATTCAAAGATTTTTGAATAATCGCCTGCCTGAGCCGGGAATCGAACCCGCCAAATTGTAAAAAAAATCACAGCTAATTTAACGATACCGATCAAAAGGCTCAATAAGGTAAGTTTTTTTTTTTCACTTCCATTAATGAACACCCGGAGCTCCGCCAAGTCGGTACACGGGGTACACGTGAGTGCCATGCCATAGCGCTCTGTCATCAGCTTGTCGCATCCAGGATCTACCTGCAGTCCTTCGCAGGTTGTCATCCCACCTGGCCGGAGGACGTTTTACACTACATTTACCGAGTCGTGCTCTCCAATCAAGAACACTTTTAACCCAGCGCGGTTGTCGGTTCTTCGCAAGATATAGCCAGCCCACTGCCACTTCAGCTTGCTAATTTATGTCGATAATTCTGGTTCTCTGTCGGATGTATTCGTTACAAATATCCTTCAGAGAAACTCCGAGCATAGCGCTTGCCATAGCTCGCAAAGTATCTTATTTTCCTTAAAAAGTTACATTTATATCAGCAAAGTAATTTTCCACGACTAGGTATATTAAAAACACGTTACAGAAATCCTTTTGAAATTAAAATATCAGCAGGAACATTCTCCCTATTAAATTTGTACCAAACAAACTGTCAAAACCTTTTATGAAATTCTAAACATCCATTTTCAACAATTTCTATTCTTTATTTCGTTCAAAGCCATTCGCATGCAAAAAGCAGTACGGTTATCATTTACACGCCACGCTGTCTCGGCTCGTTTAGCCTTGCCACAGATCCGCGAGAACAGCTTGGTTACTCATTTAAACTCATCACATTACAGCCGATGAATTGGCACTGCAGCAGGAAATTCAGATGTAGGTATTTATTTATAATGGTATCATTCTACAATGTATTTTCGCACAAGGAATGTGGTGAGAATAGTAAAAACTCCTTCGTTTTCTTATGTTATTTATTCGTCGACAACAGCTTGTTCATTCAACATCATCATCATTACAGCCGATGAGCTTGTACTGCAGCAGGAAATTCAGATGTAGGTATATATAGTGGTATAATTCTTAAAAAATAGTTAATTGTGAGAATAGTAAAGACTCGTTCGTTTTCTGTTGTTATTTATTATCAAAATCCGAGAAGCACCGTAAATGTTTGAGTGAGTAGATTCTGCCCGCGGCCTCGCACGCGGTGTTTCTATGGAAACGATTTAAGATTATTTATATCCCATGGGAACTGATTAATGGGATAAAAATGTTTTATTGCAGGCCTAGAACTATAAGTTCATATTTGGTACGATCCATTCAGTAGTTTTAGACATCCATCCATCCTAAATATCCAAATTGCACCATTATAAATATTAGAACAATCACAAATACAGCTGGATCGATCAGCTGGACATAGTTCTCCCGTATCATGCCAAAATATGTTTTTATGTAAAATTGCAATTCGGACAATAAACTACTGGAGTGGTATTTAGTAAGCACTATATCGACCGAAATTATTAATCTCTGTAGGTATTTTGTGTCATGTTCTCGTTATATCCAGGAGAATAACAGGTTATTAATAAAAGCTCTGATATCTAAGACAACACAAGTGCAAAAATAGATCAATAGACCAGCTGTTTATAATTGTCACTGTTATTTAAGGTCATGGTCACATTGGGTGGGTAGATATGGTCAAAGAGAACGATAATTAAATATTTGCTTGCGTTGATCCTTAGCACTGGATTAGACACGTTCTTTCATTATTTATTATCAACAGACCGTTCTTAATACCAACGGGTATAACAATACCAAAAATACGTTCTGTTAATAATACGGTCTGTTCTGTAGAAACCACAGTAGACGAAATTATTACGAGATTAGATAGAAAGAATACACTTTATTATATCACACAAAACAGAGAGATACAGAAATAAATAATTAGAATAAAGGAAGTATAAAGGGCGGTCATATTCCTGAAATCGATCTCTCCAGGCAACCTTAGGATGGACTGGGCATTTAGGAACAATATAGACGGTGGAACTTTAATAAATATTAGATAAAAAAAGAAATCGACAAAGAAATGGCTCTGGTCTAACAAAATTTCAGCCCAATTCTGTCATTTGGCTTTGTCATGTAGTAAGTTTTATTATTTAGTAGGTTATTTTCACAATATTTCACTAGTATTTCTGATGTTATTAGTAATGTGTAATAATTACTCACTTTTTATAAACATAGACAAAGAATAACAATTGGGTTCTCATTTTATTTCTTCACCTAAGAGTTATTCCGCGATCATCCCACTGGCTTCTGCCTAAGCTAGTCCGAATACGGGAAATAGATAACGTATATAAAGAAACACGATGAGCAATAAATATGTAATTTCATTTTATCGTTCATTTTAACAGACAACCCCTAAAATTACTTTGTGGGCCAACCACAAAGTTAACAATTTCCATAGATTTAATAAAAATATCTCAACAAAATGTAATTCTTAATATTTTTCTCAAATTACATTAATATCCATTAAAATAGTAACTGTCATAAAAGTTATTGAACGCTTATTCAAGGTTGCCAAGCAAAGATCAAACACATTAAAATGCACAAAAGATTGATTACTCTATGGCAACAGTCAAGGTTTACCATTCATTTGATACCTACTACGACAATGGGCAGCGCACGATTGCATTTTTAAGATTTGTTAATGGCTTACGTTGTCAGTCTTTGGCTAAAAGCCCTTTTGTAATAATCATCATCATCAGCCTATAGCAGACCACTTCTGGACATAGGCCTCCCCCAATGAGCGCCATAGCGCCCTGTCTTCAGCTTGTCGCATCCATCATCTACCTGCAGTCTTTCGCAGGTCGTCATCCCACCTGGACGGAGGGCGTCCTGTACCTACATTTCAGAAAAAAAGTATTATGACTATGGGTTTTCCTAGGGTTCCTATGATTGCTGTCATACAGGTTTACAGGGCAAACTACAGGTTAGTGTTCAGTTAGACCTAGCAGATGGACAGATGCCGTCAACCTACTTCGATAACGCCGGTTCCACCATACAGAACTGTCTGTGATTGTGTAGCACAATGGCAAACAAATCGCTTGGTCTGTTACTCCCATTGAATGTAGAGCTGGAGCTGAAACAGTAAAGGTTTACCTCAAACTATATTATAATTCAGTTATAGAAGCATCATGCTAAGACTTACAATATGTACTTAAGCAGAGCTTGGGAAAACGAATTTTAGATTTTAATAAGTTTATTTTTAAGGCAATGGCGTAAAATATTATACTTAATATAAATGATTATCAAATAAGAAAGAAGAAACTAGATACTATTTTACTACTATTTTTTATTTCCAAAGCAGCTTTACATATGTAGCTGCTTATAAAATTACTATTACTATTAATAATATTTCCATAGACGCAACGCATGCGAAGCCGTGGGCTGAAACTAGTATTTTCATAAATGTATTAGAAACTTTAAACATTATGACTGGAATATAAGAAAACATCATACACCATTGTTAGTATATTCTAGTCACTAATTAAATAACTGAAAAAAGGATGAAAGCGACTGAAAACGGCTTTCAAGTCGTTCGAGTCCTGTACGTCAGGATGAAAAAACAAAATCGTTTGATTTTTTACTTTTTCAAAGGTAAGCTAAACCTCCCCAGCTCTTAGTCTATCTCTGCTAAGCCCATTGGGCAATAGGCCATAGCGGTCACAATGCAGACGTGCACAGTTACTTGAAAAATGGATGTCACCGCGGTGACCTTAAACCATAGCCATTCCGATTGCCATTGCATCTGTTGCAGAGTAGGACCACACGACCAAACTTCTTTTGTTCGTTTGTTTAATCCTCCCATACAAATTATTGGTCGCAAATGGATACAATTTGAAAAATCTATGGCATAGTCGGCGAAAATTCGCCTTCATTGAAAAGGTTCTTTTTCAATTACCACTGTGGGACAACATATACATACATGTAGTTATTAATCTATCAATAATTTATTTGCAAGAGTACATTTACTTTGTACATTCGATAATTTTCATTAAATTCCTTAACAAAATCGTTTTTCACTATTTACGTGCCAGCCCTGCCGATTCCCACATATGTATGTATATATTTGCCTACAGCCAATCCGACCTAATATTCCCAAAACCCGCTCCATGTCAAATTATCATCACAATCGGTTCAACAAACTGTTGAAGCATCGATCTCTCATCTATACACCACGCACCGGTATCTGTATACTTTGTACATTCGATAATTTTCATTAACTTCCTGAATAAAATCTTTTTTCACTATTTACGTGCCAGCCCTGCCGATTCCCATATATTTGCCTACGGCCAATCCGACCTAATGTTCCAAAAACTCGCTCCATGTCAAATTATCATCACAATCGGTTCAACAAACTGTTGAACCATCGATCGCTCATCTATACACCACGCACCGGTATCTGTATACTTTGTACATTCGATAATTTTCATTAACTTCCTGAATAAATTCGTTTTTCACTATTTACGTGCCAGCCCTGCCGATTCCCATATATTTGCCTACGGCCAATCCGACCTAATGTTCCAAAAACTCGCTCCATGTCAAATTATCATCACAATCGGTTCAACAAACTGTTGAAGCATCGATCGCTCATCTATACACCACGCACCGGTATCTGTATACTTTGTACATTCGATAATTTTCATTAATTCCTGAATAAAATATAATAGTTTTTCACTATTTACGTGCCAGCCCTGCCGATTCCCATATATTTGCCTACGGCCAATCCGACCTAATGTTCCAAAAACTCGCTCCATGTCAAATTATCATCACAATCGGTTCAACAAACTGTTGAAGCATCGATCGCTCATCTATACACCACGCACCGGTATCTGTATACTTTGTACATTCGATAATTTTCATTAATTCCTGAATAAAATCGTTTTTCACTATTTACGTGCCAGCCCTGCCGATTCCCATATATTTGCCTACGGCCAATCCGACCTAATGTTCCAAAAACTCGCTCCATGTCAAATTATCATCACAATCGGTTCAACAAACTGTTGAAGCATCGATCGCTCATCTATACACCACGCACCGGTATCTGTAACGGCAACTCTTGCGCAACCTTTTTGCTTCACTTTTTACAAAGGCATCTATTGTTGATGTTGTTTTACTATCGTGAATAAACTTTCGTTGTACCTCAATCCTGTTTTCCCGGCCAAATAAAACCTTGATTCATTTCATTTCATTTATTTATTGCATCATATTAAGGTACATCAAAATTGACAGAACTTATTAGAAAATAAAGAAAAGTTATTAGATAATACACACAGTAAAATATTATTATTATACCCATTTCATCATCATCATCCTCAGCCTATACTAGTCCACTGCTGGACATAGACCTCCCCCAATGAGCGCCATAGCGCCCTGTCTTCAGCTTGACGCATGCAGTATCTACCTGCAGTCTTTCGTAGGTCGTCATCCCACCTGGTCGGTTATTTATACCCATTTAGGGTATTGCAATAGGTCTCTTTAAGGGTTCAAATATTACGTAAGCAGATTTATTACAATTATTTACCCCCCCCCCCCATCCCCCTTGTCAGCAAAAGTAAGCAAAGCTCTTACCCCCTCCCCCCATGCTTACGTAAACATTTTTCAATTATAAATGCATTTTTTTTATATTACAATTATTAAACGTATGCATTATTTGCGGGAATCTTTGATAATGCGTTTCGTTTTCAAGCATAGACAATGTGAGGGTTGCCATTCGTGTAAAAAAGTAAATAACTACCGATGACGTAATCATCATCTAGACTCCCCTAACCCCCATGTCATCCAAAATAAGCAAAACAAAGACCCCCACCCCCACCCCCCATAGTGCTTACGTAATACTTGAACGGCCCCTAAGACAATAATGAATTCAAAACCCAAACTTTGCTATTTTGAACATGAAACGCCATCGTTTCTATAGGTATTCTATTCATTATTAAAAAGAAAAGGACAAAAAATGCGAATGATTTACCTAGTTAGGTATTCACTGCAAAATCTTTACACTGCAAATGCGAGTATACCACATCGTCCATCACTTAACATTAGGTGACATTGTGGTCCAACAAAGGTCACACCAAGGTTACACATTACAAAAACAGTATAATATAATAGAATTACCATAATAAGTAAAAATTCATAAAAGGTAATTTCGCTCGTCCCTGTTAGTAGAACCGACAACCGATGGGGTAAACGTGTTCTTGAGTGCAGACCGCGACTCCGCAAACGTAGTGAAAGACGACCTCCGGCCAGGTGGTATGACAACCTCCGAAGGACTGCAGGCAGAGCTGGATGCGGCTAGCTAAAGACAGGGCGCTATGACGCTTATTAGGGGAGGCCTATGTCCAGCAGTGGACTACTATAAGCTGATGATGATAGTAGGTACATTTTAGAGAAAAACGCTCATAATATTGCTCACCGAATACACAGCCTTACGCTTTTACACAGTTGTAACCAAATTGAATTACGTGTAGTACAAGACAAAGCTTTTACTAACAAATATAGTTGGAGTCCCCGCGGGCACGGTAAAGGCATAAAGCTCGAAATTAATCGGAATCGACCTACGGACGCGACTTTTAGTCGCATCGCAAAGCTATAATGCTTTAAATAATTTAAAGATACTCGTATATAAGTAAGTAAATATGATAAATGGTATTAATACAACGGGTATTTGGGATGACATTAGTCATCCCGTGACCACGACAGTGTGTAAACCTGTTGAAACGTCGGGAAAAATAGGTAAATAAACGTGATAAATACCCGTTGTATTAATACTTATAAATATGTGTTCGCGTAAGTTAAAAAATATTTAATGATAAATGGTATTTGAAGTAAGAAACAGTAGCCACGGTAGCAAAAATTACTTGGGTGAACCTAAGCTATGTAAGTAGTAATTATTTCATGTCTTAATCAATATGTGCGCCAGTGATGACCTATGGTTCCGAATGAAGTTGGTTATGAATTTTTGGCGTTATATGGAAGGACATGTCCAGCGGTGCACGCTGATAATGATGAACCTAAGTAGGTATGTATCCAGGTTTTCCCTCGTCAGTTTACCTTTTTAGACAAGTACCGTAATTGCTTTATTTTATTTGCTTTAGGATTTTACTTCTATCCGATCAAACCCTTAGATAGGCAACCCTCTTAAAATAGCAATACAGAGAAATATAGCATCTGATGAAAAAGAACCCATTCAAATTACTCGTAATGACCCACTACACGAAAACTTTACCTAGCATAATACATTTTATCGCGACAAAAAGTCTCATCTTTGATATCTGTACATCTACCGGCATAGTGTCTATAAAATAATACAGTAGGATCTATGCGGGAGGCCACCGATTATTTACTTTATTTACTACTTTTCCTTATTAAGCTCTATAAGACATTGTAGTTTTAAGTACGCTATAAATTATATTTCTCTCGTAGACGTAATCAGCATTCTGATGGAGTTGGTATTTTAAAATAATGAACAAGGTAATTAACTAACTTACCTACCCATCACGGGGGTTACCTAACGATGAATGGCAATGCCTAATGTTCGTAAACAACTCACAAAACAAATATATAATATTATGTTCTTCGCGTCAACTTTGAAAATAATTGTCAGCAATATGCTTCGTAGAGAAGAAGCCAAATGTATTATTATTTATTAGAGATAACTTTGTCCATAAATCAACTAGGTAGGTACTAATGTTTACTAAGTATGGGACATACAAACGTACTTTTCGATTAATTTAGAAACTACATGCCAATTTCAATAAAATTATGCATACATAATTGGATATCTAAGTGATACTGGCGCCGGCGTGTATTATTTTGTCTATACTAATATTAGTATAGACAAAATACTAATATTAGTATAGACAAAATAATGAAGATATAGAGGAAATATATATAATAGATATAGAGGATAAAGAGGAAAGGTTTGATTTATTGTTTGTTTGTAATGAATAGACTCCGAAACTACTGGACCGATTTGAAAAATTCTTGCACCGTTGGGAAGCTATACTATCCCCGGTGAACATAGGCTATATTATATTTACAAAAAAGTTTGGAATCCGTACTAAAACCGTGCGAAGCCGGGAAGGTGCGCTAGTTACCAATAAATCGATCATTCTGAATAATATGTACATCTTTCAGTCGATCTATTTTTTTACATAAATAAAACTCCACATTAAATTACAAAAAGACATCCTTCATTACTCACCGTATACATTTTCTTTTGATGTTACACAAAAATACAATAAGAGATATAACATATATATGTATTTCTAAGGTAAGCCTGCGACGCAGGAGGTTGCCGGTTCGATTCCGGCCTCGGAACAATCGTGTGTACGATCTGCAGATATTTGTTCCGGGTTTTCTGGTCGATATCTATCTATGTAATTATATTATATTAAGTATATCAGTCATCAAGTACCCATAGCACAAGCTCTGCTTACCTTGGGGCTTAGATGATGCTGTGTGGATTGTCTAGCATTATTTATTTTTTTCTAAGAGGATCACGATGAAAAACACCACATGACCGCAGATTGAAAAGCCCAAAACACTGTCTGGCATAAACAGTAATGTATAACCGACACCATCAAGGGAGGTCTTCAACGATTTCCGAAAATAAATAAACATCGACGTTTATCGATATGTTTTGAGTACATTGTAAATACGTCCACATTGGCTTGTTGTTCTGTTTTAATTATACCATGGCTTGCTATAGCTACAGATTACTCTCTCCGACTTCTGTGGCTGCGACGCAGGAGGGGGTTCGATTCCCGCCTTGGAACAAATGTTTGGACGATCTGCAGACACATCCGAATTTTCGCATTTATGTATAATACTAGCTGCGCCCCGCAGTTTCACCCGCGTGGTGATAGATATTTTGGATAATATACAATACATCTTTATAAATTGTAGCCTATGTGTTATTCTGATGTATAAGCTATATTATTGTAAAGTTTCATTAAAATCCATTCAGTAGTTTTTACGTGAAAGAGTAACAAACATCCATCCATCCTTACTTACAAATTTTCACGTTTATAATATTAGTAGGATTTTAATGTGATGTACCTATAATAAAAAAAACTATTCCACATCTGGCAGATTTCTTTATAATTCTTATCAAACCGCGGCGTGTTCTTTTCAAAAGTTCTTGTTGTTTTTTGTTTCCGTCCTGGGCCAAGTTATAGCAAGGCTTGGTGCAAAGAGACAAAAAAAACTTAAATTAATCGATTTTCAGTTTTATAAATCAAAAATTATTATTTCAATAGCCTAACACATGCCCGCGACGTTCATAAACATAATGCTTCTTTCTAACAGGCATGTGCTTGCAACAGATCGCACCGGAGACTCAGGGCAGTGAGAGCGTTAAGAACTTGTATCTACATAAGCGCCAACCTTCTATTTTCCTACAAGTATAATATTATTTTATTCCTCACTACTAGAGCTTAGAAGCTCTAGTTATAATTATCCTACAAGTTTCTAAGCTCTAGTTATATCCTACAAGTATCTAAGCTCTAGTTATATCCTACAAGTATCTAAGCTCTAGTTATATCCTACAAGTATCTAAGCTCTAGTTATATCCTACAAGTTTCTAAGCTCTAGTTATATTCTACAAGTATCTAAGCTCTAGTTATATCCTACAAGTTTCTAAGCTCTAGTTATATCCTACAAGTATCTAAGCTCTAGTTATATCCTACAAGTTTCTAAGCTCTAGTTATATCCTACAAGTATCTAAGCTCTAGTTATATCCTACAAGTATCTAAGCTCTAGTTATATCCTACAAGTATCTAAGCTCTAGTTATATCCTACAAGTTTCTAAGCTCTAGTTATATTCTACAAGTATCTAAGCTCTAGTTATATCCTACAAGTTTCTAAGCTCTAGTTATATCCTACAAGTATCTAAGCTCTAGTTATATCCTACAAGTTTCTAAGCTCTAGTTATATCCTACAAGTATCTAAGCTCTAGTTATATCCTACAAGTTTCTAAGCTCTAGTTATATCCTACAAGTATCTAAGCTCTAGTTATATCCTACAAGTTTCTAAGCTCTAGTTATATCCTACAAGTATCTAAGCTCTAGTTATATCCTACAAGTATCTAAGCTCTAGTTATATCCTACAAGTACCTAAGCCTTTTGTACTCCGTTTTATAATAATTATGTATTCCACTCAGACCACCATCATTAACATAAAAATTAACTATTTAACGAACTACATTTACTTAACTACAGTTGTTATAGCTAAAACTACTTGTAGAGAAATGAATATTTAAATTAATATTCTGAACACAATATTAATTCAAGTATTTAAATATTTTCGATAGCATGAACCATTTAGGCTATTTTAATATGGTTACGTGGTTTTAATAAAGTATGAATCACGAGAAAGTTAATTTATTTAAATTAAGCGCCATCTATTAAATAATAATCAATTTATTGTCACGCAATACTGTTTATTATATTTACTGTAGCAAAAGTAACGACCATACTTTCAGGGTTTTATACTTTATTTGATCAGCACACTAAAGTATCAAACATATTTTTGAGAAAAAACATTATATTAGATTTCATGAAAAATTGTTTAACATAAGTATATATTTAATTTGTTTTATGAAATTTGTGTTAGACCTAAAGATTTCGTGAAGATTCGTATATTGTAATTTTCCATGACACGAAAGAATAAATACGAATTTCCACGAACACGTTCTATGATTGAATGAACCACCCCTGAAAGTTAGGTTCTTATTACCCTTTATATTCTTAGGGCAAAATATTTCTGCTTGTAATGTGTTTCTAACCAAACCTCTCCTGTTCCAGGTAATTCTCTATTTTCGATCACAAAACAACTGACCCGCATAAAATTCCAGAAAAGGTAAAATAAAATAGACTTCAAGTTAAACTCGACCTCGAAGCAAAAAGTCGTCCTTGGGTACAAAAAACCGACCGCAATCTGAAATCTGAACTTTTGGCCATATTATTATACTCTGTACTACCACACTGATTTAAACCTTATATATGGAAGCCTAAAGCACACTTTAGATCAAAAGCCTCAGGTAAGTACTGAATATGTTGGGCTATTTTGATAGCTACGTATATAACAATAAGGGTGTTTTAAAATGTGTTTTAAGATGTAAGGAATGAAAGCGCCGGCACGTGTGCAAACCATCTGGATTCCCAATTAGGACTCTTTGAAATAGAGCGGTTTGCTTTCTTTATTAAGGCAAGGTTATGTATCGATGTCGAATAAAAATTGAATATGGAACAGAACTATCGATATCGATAAAATTATTCATTTATTTTGCTGGAATGTACACAGTCGAACATTTTTTAGGTAAAGCAGCTTCGTATGCTGTTTGAAGCAATCGTATTCTATAATAAATGAATGATTAGTAAGACAAAAAAATATTATAGTGCATTAAATACTTATGTGAAAACGGAAATTAAAATACAACGGCCTGATTATGTTTTAAAAGAACACCACTTAACCACCAATCAAATGAACATCATCAGCATTGCGATACAGCGGGGCAATGCAGCCAGCGTCTTGGGAATGCTTGCAACTGGTATTGATATGAATCAGTTGAGCTACCTTTAGATTATTTGCATATCTATTATATTGCAAAAAGTATCAGAAATGCAAAAAAAGTATTTATTGTATAACTGATTAATCAGTAGACTTTAATTAACAAAGATAAGAAATAATTACGAGCTAAGAAGTTAAAAGGAAAATATTGTAGAACACATTTTGAATATTGATGAAGAAAAATCATCAAAGCAAAACACGCAGCAGTAGGCACGTACGCAGTAAATTCAAGATTTATCTCATTCATTTCTAAATTAATTTCATCGAGACGGAATATTTTTATAACACCTCGGAAATATCTGCGTTACCTCGACTTCCCCCGCACTACGTCACACTTCGTAAGTTTTTCGTTGACAATAATAAAATAAAACAGAGCTAAAAATATTTTCACATTATATTATTCTGTGGAATCTTCCGGCTATATTTTTGTGACGTCAGTTACCAAATTCAAAGTTATATCTGACTTATACCACTTTGATTTTTTTTAATTTCTTCAAAAAGTGTAATTGTAACCAAAAACTTTCACCATCGTTATCATCTATTACTCCAGTAGCAGAAATAATGCCTCCCCAAATATTGTCCATCTTCCTCTGTTACTGGTTTCACGACTCAAATGTCGGCAAGAAACTGTTTTTATGTCATCCGATCATTAAAAAAAACTAAATATAAAAAACAAAATACACAATGTCACTTACATGAGAAATAAAGCTAGGTATCTAAAGTCTAGTTCAGTAAAGGTATCGATAATTCGATATCAATAACTATCGATAAAGCCCCAACCCTACTTATTCTCCCGCCAATAGGGAATGCCCATTCATAGAAAAGAGATAAGAATCCGACAATGTGGGCGAAGGCAGATGCATGCAATAAGTCGATGGATTCATAATTGGCAAATAGGAAGTTATTATCGGTTTTTGCGGCAGCTGGTACTTTTGATGGTACATCTGCAACGCCTACTGTATTTTAAAATTTGCTACCTAATTTAGAGAACATGGTATTTTTTTCTTACTCCTAACACTGAAAGGTGCAAGTACCTAATTCAAAACATAGCGTTTTTATCTTACTGTCTGGCTTTCTGTTATCTTTTCATCCCTTAACGTAACGGCTGACTGAACAATATTTTAAAACTTACGCGATTTGAATACATAATTCACAAATACAACGGGTAACGCGATAAATACCCGTATTTGTATTAGTGCTTATAATTATGATCTTTATGATTTGGCACAGAGATCATATTGACATATTATGGTCTTATTTGGTCATAGGCTACTTTTTATGTCAAAATGGCTTGTGAAGCCGCGGCCAGGAGCTGGTTAGTATATATTAGTTTTATTTGAGACCTGGAGTAACAGCAAGAAATAACAAAAGTCCTATATAAACCATAAATTATATATAATATTTTTTCTTTTAATGTAATTATATATATAACATATATGTTATACATACATAATATATGTTTTTTAGAAAAGTACTAAAAAAAATTACCTACGTACTGGTTTTCCGTTAAAAGGGTTCGAAACAAATGCTAGCGATGTACTCGACATAATTTATTTTATCGATAAGATCGCAATTCGCGACAGCAAATTCGGCATTCGACGCATTTAAGCCGCCGTTTCGGCCCTCGCCGGAATTTATCTTGCATTTTCTGATTCAAACATTCCATATCGAGTTTCAATTTCCGACTATGGGCTTCGGAATGCACGAAAGGGAACCTTATTACTATACCTATACATTTATCTTTATATGTATGTTTGTCGGTCAGTAATGCCTTGCGATGGGATTTCGACACACTTTGTTTCATTGAGCTGAATTTTTACAAGTTCTCGGAAACATTGATTTAATCTTACAAGATACTTACACTGTAACTGTCAAATAAAAACTATAATTTTAATTTTACGATATTGAGAACTCTTTAGGGTTGACGCGACGTCGATCTCTTATGAATTTGTTGGTAGTTTTATTTTATTTTATGTGCATTAAAATGTCAGTAGCGGCAGAGAACATTCAGATTCAAGATTGCGGGATTGATTTCCGTCTTGTGACAAATGCCCATAATCCCCACGCTGGGCATGCAGGTAAGGGATCGCAGTTCGATGGTAAATTGTTCTGCAGGAGGCGCTGCTACCCGCCCCCCGGTGGATATCCCTTAGTCGCCTCTTACGACATCCTCGGGAAGAGTTAGGGTGGTGCAAATTCAAAGCCCACACGGCGTTTATACTACATAGGTAGGTACTCGTATAAAGTAATAAAGCCTATCGATAGAGGTTATCGATATTAATACCATCACTAATCTCCCCTTTGTTCCAAAACCCACGCACTTCTTCAAGCTAATCACGATCGTACAAAAAATATTCAGCAACATCTATGCGGTAAGTGGCATCTGCCAGCAGCCATTTATTGTTATTTTTAATAATAAATTATACAATAGAGATCAAAAGCGAACTTCCTCGCATTTAACGCTAATTCGTCTGGTTTATTAATAATGAAAGAAATACTATTTCACCATTTGCATTATTTTAAAAACAAATATGCCTTTCATATTGATATTAAATTTCCTGCTCTGGTTTCGTCTAATTTGCTCGCACCCGAAAGCAATATTTTAATTACGAGCCCATACCCTATACATACCGTCTTACAGCTACGTAAAAAATTTTTATTAAAGGTAAAATTGCTATTCGAATTTTATCTATGATATAAAAAGGCTCTTATCCCACCCGTGTAGTGAGCCACTTGAATTTTTACCGAACTTTTACTAAATTTCTGTCTCTAGTTACCAAATATCCAGTAACCAAAGCTCCAAGCCGTAAAGATTCGAATCAAATGTTATCCCAACAGAACATTTTATGAAATGAACTTCAGTTGAATGAACATTGAACAGAAGACACGCCTTCCCGATCCTTCAACGTGTTTCAAATGTTAAAACAATAGGTATTCAAATTTTAATAACATAACCAATGTTCTTCGTAATGAACCTTTTGAATAATGTTATTTTGTTTTCTCTGATCATGATTATACGTAGAACGTAGGACTATGTAGTTTTTACATGCTTTAGATCATACAATACATATTACGTTACCGACGACGGCCGCTGGGGCAAACGTGTTCTTGAGTGGAGACCACGACTCGGTAAACGTAGTGTAGGACGCCCTCCGACCAGGTGGGATGACGACCTGCGAAAGACTACAGGTAGATGCTGGATGCGTCAAGCGGAAGACAGTGCTCTGTGGCGCTCATTGGGGGAGGCCTATATCCAGCAGTGGACTAACATAGGTTGGTGATGACGATGATTATATTATCTTACTGTACAGTTCTTACCAAGTTTAAATCTAGTCTTTACTTTAGTAATAAAATCAAAGAATTTTAATCTAAACCACGAGAATCTACTGTAACAGCTTCCATTTAAACTGAAATTAGCATTCTTTAGCTTTTTTTAATCAACTCCTTGAACGTAAAAGTTTTACTGTCTGGTAAATACTTACAATGGACCAGTAAACTTGTTAAGAACAGTCATCAATGCAATTGGTTGATAAGATAGACTAGAAGCAATTCCTGCAATACGCTTTTAGTCATAATAAATGTATTTCAATGTATTTTTATAAAAAAAAGAGAAAATATAAATTCATTACCAATTTCATCGTACCATATTATCAGCCCTATATATTATCATCTACCTGCGAAAGACTGCGGGTAGATGCTGGATGCGGCAAGCTGAAGACAGGGCGCTATGGCGCTCTTTGGGGGAGGCCTAAAGCTTTCCAGGACGGGCACGACGCACGACCTTCAGCAATGAAGACTACGACAAAGAAGAAGAAGAAGATGAGGAAAGCATATGTCCAGCAGTGGACTGCTATAGGCTGATGATGATGATGATATTATCAGCCCACGTCACGACATCATCACGACACGTCCGCTGCTGGACATATGCTTTCCTCATCTTCTTCTTTGTCGTAGTCTTCATTGCTGAAGGTCGTGCGTCGTGCCCGTCCTGGAAAGCTTTCACGGTGACGCTGATGAACCGCTTCCACACCACTCTGTCTTCGGCCTGTCTCAGGGCTGCAGGCAATGTGAGTCAAAGAGAGGCAAAGTTAGCGAGTGAGCTTTCCTCATACAACGCCACAATTAGCACAAATAAACACAATACTACACAAATGATGCGAGTTTATCATTAATTAATTTGTAACTCAACAGATAAATTCTTTAAAAGACAACAGTGCCTCCATTTACATCCTCTGAATAAGCAAATACTGCAATAAAAGAAAACACCATAACAAGATGCAACTTGATACGATTATACAGGATGTTCAGCGAACCGCGTGCACTTGGTGGTACCAATGAAATGAAATAATATCATTGAAAAAAGTTACAGCAGTAAATTTATTATTTTGGAAAAATATCGAAATAAAAAAAAAATTAAAGCCGCCAAGCTGTTGGACTTGGTACCACCAAGTGCACGCGGTTCGCTGAACACCCTAATTAATTTAATTTTGCGCTTAAATTTTTTTGCATCTTAACCCGTAGGTACTATTAAAAATGTGTTGAAAAGTGAAAATTTGAAACCGAGACTTCTGCTTTGGTTTAAATTTTTATAAATGTAGGTACGCTTCTTAGCTTCTAATTCACTGAAAACTTATTTAGTTCATGGTCAGTCCAACGAAATGCGACGTGTGTAATTTTTTTTTCATATACACATTTTTAGGCGTTTATAAAAAAAAAACCATTTTGAAAACCTTCAAGTAGACGAATTTTAGTCACTTAATAGTAGCTTATGCCAAAGGGTAAGTAGAGTAGATAAAACCAATTTGCAATAAATATGGCATTTATAACACTGAAGACGAGAAGGATAATAAACCCTACGCAAATAAAAGATAAACACTAAGCTCTTACCCAGCTTTGCACCACCATAATGCAATATCCGGCCATTAGGGCGCTTTCATGTCCACTTTATCGATGTCGATAATTGGAGGCGCGCATCTCTACCGCTTTGATATTCAAAGGTTGAGCTTAGTCAGAGAACATGAACACTGTGGTAATTTATTTTTAAAAGGTGATAGAAAATAGGATCTCTAGTTTTGTTTAGTAGGTTTATTATTTTCACAGTGTAGAGGTAACGGCCACTTTTGGATCAGAATATACCACCAAAATCTTATAGGGTTTAGTTTTAGGGTTCCTTACTTGAAGGTTAAAACAGGACCCTACTACTAAGCCTCCGCTATCGTCTGTCCGTCGGTTTCTCTGTCATCGGGTTGTATCTCATGAACCGTAAACGGTAGGCAATTGGAATTTTCACAGACCATGTATTTTCATTTTCATTTATTCAGTTCCACCGTAGGTACACATGTTACACTTGATGTCGGTCAGTTGTACATAAAAATAATATATCAATTTTATTATAAAACACACATTAATTTTGACATAGGAAACACCATAAGGGATTGTTTTAGAAAAAGCAGACATACACATGCCTTCTTTAAAAATTTGATATAACATTCATATATAAGATATTTATCACTGTAAAATAATAATAAATTAGTTAGATTGAATTGAAATAAAAATACATGTCAAGATCATTTAATGCAGCTGTATAAGGGCATTGTCAAAAATAAACTAAAATAAACCTAGGTATTTTTCTCGCTTAGGCTGGTCGACTGATTTTTAAAATGGTTTATTAGTTTATGGACTCTCTCTAAGCAAACCTTTGTCCCTGGACAAATACTTGCCGTCCTCCAGTACTAAGAGACACGGGTACTAAAAATATAAACTATTTCTAAATACATATACCTAGGAACGTCCTAGATAAATAGGTCAACATTATTTATCTTATATGAGTTTTCTTTCAGCATTACACGCCAACTTATTCGGTATTTAAGGGTTTGGGATCATTCTGTGTTAATAATTATTTACCTAATTTAATTTCTGAGTAGAATTCCAATTGATTGAACAATAGATCGTTTGAGCTTCCGTTTATATGAAACCAAGTCACAAGAGGAAGCGTTTTTGTCATATTAAAAGTAAATACCTAGTAGGCTTTAGCGGTTAGAACGCCGAATTCACCGTAACTGTTCTATTTAAACTTCTCATAGATGCTAAAACACAATTTGACTTATTTTTCTTGTTCTGTATAAATCTTCGTTCATAAATTAACGACGGAAAAATATTTTAATCCAGTTAAAGTTAACTCGATTTAAACATGTATATTACTTATATTCCACACTTGTGATTTATACGAGTTTAAAACTAATATTTTGAAAAAAAAACACTCAAAAACAGGTTATACAAATTTAATAATGCCCGAACGAGAACACGTTTGCCCCAGCGGTTGTCGGTTCTTTGCGAGATATGGCCGGCCCACTATCACTACAGCTTGCTAATTCTTGGAAATGTTCAATAAGCTATTGGAAATTGCATCAAAATAAATAAAAAAGAATCGATTAATAGATAGATAATAATGCTATAAATAAATAAATAATTGCCTTGTCGCTGAGAGCGATCTCTTCCAGGCAACCTTTGGATGGACTGGACATGAAGAAACAAAATAGACGGTGGTGCTTTAGTAAATATGTATATAGATAACAAATAAGAAAACAAATACACTACATACTTACATACATAATACCGTTAATACCTCAAAAGCTAGTACCATAGACCACCAAACCCTGTGACCACGAGCAGTGGTCGCGCACGGTTATGCTATTCTAATGGAGCTGTATAATTACTTCCTGGGAGACGACAGAACCAGAACCAATGTTGTGGTTAGCACCAACGGTTCAATCAATGACCACAAATTATTAGTTTCGATATTAACGGTAGAGTATAATTATTAAGGTATTCCTATCTTTCAAGTTAGGAGTCATAATTATAGACATTTTAATGAACTTAAAAAATGGAAATGAGTGGAGTCCACGACTCGGTAAACATAGTGTAGGACGCCCTCCGACCAGGTGGGATGACGAGCTGCGAAAGACTGCAGGTAGATGCTGGATGCGTCAAGCTGAAGACAGGGCGCTATGGCGCTCATTGGGGGAGGCCTATGTCCAGCAGTGGTCTGCTATAGGCTGATGATGATGATGATAATGAACTTGACGCGAATAAACAATGGAAAAAAACACTTACAATCTCTTGACGACCTCTGTGGAGGTCCGCCTGTGACGCTGCAATTATTTGTTCCGGGCATTCTGGGTATGGTCTATGTATAATAAAAAATATATATTTATGTATTGTATTATGTATATCAGTCATTTAGTACCCATAATACAAGCTACGTTGGACTTTGATGATGCTCTGTGGATTATCTAACATATTTATTGACATTTGAAAGCTCTTTGAATGTAATCCCTTCGTTTTTTACAATTGCATGGCAAAGACTATAAAAAGGTATTTTAAGGACATTTAACTGTGTTTTAAGGCCATTAAAAGGTGTGTTAAGGCCATTGAAATGGCTTTCAAATTCAAATATCAATAATAGGATATGTGGTTTTAGCGTTTGGTAGAGCAGACCACATTGGCTCAGTAGGTCCCTATGTATCGTGAGTCACTCGGCCTTGCCCCAGATCTCCTAAAGCAATTAGCCGATGTTATTAATGCTAGAAATGCTAACTGATGAGGCAATAACTCGATTCCCATTGAAGTGGCCGTGCGGTAAGGATGTGAACACTTAGATCATTTAATTACATGTTCTATTTATATAATGTATTGTATTTTGTGTACAGTCATCTAGTACCCATATCGCGTTTTCGTTGTTAGTTATCATCATCATCATCATCATCAGCCTATATCAGTCCACTGCTGGACATAGGCCTCCCCCGATGAGCGCCATTGCGCCCTGTCTTCAGCTTGCCGCATCCAGCATCTACCTGCAGTCTTTCGCAAGTCGTCATCCCACCTGGTCGTAGTGTAGGACGCCCTCCGACCAGGTGGGATGACGACTTGCGAAAGACTGTTAGTTATCATCATTCATAAATGTCTTCGATGGTTTGAAATATCGTGGATTCTAGATCAGAGACTAAATAAATAAATAATGCTAGACAATTCACACAGCATCATCTAGCCTCAAGGTAAGCAGTGCTTGTGTTATGAGTACTAGATAACTACAATACATTACATAGATAGATATTATTTATCATACATAGAAAACGACCAGAACACCCGGGAGAGATCTGCAGATCGTACACACAATTGCCCCGAGGCGGGAATCAAACCCGCAACCTCCGGCGTCGCAGGCGGACCTTCGCCCACCGCGCCACAGAGTTCGTCAAATAGAATAGTTCTATTTTATATAATAGGTATATAGTAAGGATCAAGCTGAAGACAGGGCGCTACGGCGCTCATTGGGGGAGGCCTATGTCCAGCAGTGGACTAATATAGGCTGATGATGATGATCATGATGATAGTAACGATTCCATTTGTGCTTCATAAATTTATGAACATTGGTTATTATTTCTTTGATTGTAATTTTCTTTGTTATAAAAACTAAACCAAGTCTAAATCTTACCTGCTAATCAAAACACTGCCAACGTAAACAGAAGTCCCTGAAACGACACCCATTGTACTCACATCAAAGTAGAACAAAGGCAAGGTGTCAACAGCAGAAACTCTTTTCAATGGACTGGTACGAGATGGAAAATATGGATTTCCATCAGGTGCAAGAGAGGGGGAGTATGTGTTTTTATAAGTGTTTTTATTAAAACATAGGTATAAGGTATTGTTTTATTAATTAGTGAATGCAAAATGGAGTGTTTTGATAGTATTCAAGTATTTGATAAAAATATTGTGAGAAAAATTTGTAAACAAACTTTTTTTTTTATTTAGCCTGTTTCGTCCCACAAACAAACTTAATATAATTAAAATGTACGAACGAAAATCACATTAAATAATAATTAATTATTATAAATGCAAAAGTTCCCGTGTTTTTTTTTAAATTAATTGTTTACAAAGAACACTTAGAAAACTATAAAGGTTTGTAAAGGAGTATCATTAACGATTCAGCCGGAACTATCACATAGTTTTGACAATCATATTATATCTAATAAGCTTATTTTCTGAGTGTTACTAAGTAAAACACATATCTAAATCGTACACGCATTTTGTTCAGACGCGGGAATCGAACCTGCTACCTTCTGCGTCGCAGGCGAACCTGCACCCAACGCGATACAGAGGTCGTGTCGATAAATCGTGTTATTATTTATTAAATAAAAGGAAATTGCTTTTATGTTAACTGAAATTGGTCCGAACTTTTAGTTCACGAACTCACCGACCGAATTTTCCCGACCTCTGATTAATAAAACTCTAGAACTCTATTTTGTTTCTCGTAAAAGTTCTAGGTATTATTTCCAAGTAGCTGACTAAGGTCCAATTTCACCGTCCGGCAAAACTAAGATCAACAAAACTAGGTTTATTCATTCATTAAAGGTTTACCAACCACATTATGAATCAATTAAAAGGTATTTAATACCTACAAACTAAAATTGGGCTAGGTTTTAAATGCATATTACCATCAGTAACAGGTAAATAAGAAATATTCGTTTTCTATGTATAATAAACAATATATATCTATGTAACGTATTGTATTGTGTATATCAGTTATCTAGTACCCATAACACACGCTCTGCTTACCATGGAGCTAGATAATGCTGTGTGAATTGTCCAGCATTATTTATTTATTTATTTAGGAATAACCTTTGATCTATGTCGTTCAAATATTCAAAAAAATATCACCACTACTTGGTGGATATACCGTCCACTCGCACTAAGCAGTTTTCCTCCACCTTCATCATTCGTACCGCTGGGGCTTGGAACCGCTCCCTGCTGCTGTATTTCCAGTCAATTAAAACATGGGTTTCTTCAAGACAAGAGTGAAAAGGTATCTTCTAGATCTTCCTGACACATCGTCTGCCACATCTTCACTTTATATCAGGTGAGGTTGTGGTTTAACGAACGTCTTTTGACAATATTAAAAATATATTTTAAAAAATCTAGATTTTGACGGATTAACTTTATTTATATTTATTTAATGAACCAGACACTTATAAATAACACAACCACAAGTTTTTATGTCGGTAAAATCAACTTAACTCGTTTTAAGCGCTAAACTGCGTTTATCTTCTATTGAGAGCGTTTAATAGCAACGATGAAGTCGGACCATATTAACTTATTTGAAAGCTTGTCGAAGTTTATGCTAGTTGAAACTTTTGCTTGTTATTTGTTTTTAATTAGGCGTTGGCGGTGAGAGCTTAGGCCAATGCCACACATCAAAGAGCTTCGCTTAGTGCTAAGATCAAGGCGACACGCTTTGTGGCTGATCCTAGAACACAGACACACATACAACTGGTCTATACTAATATTATAAAGAGAATATGTTTGAATTTTTGTTTGTTTGTAATGAATAGGCTCCGGAACTACTGGACCGATTTGAAATATTCTTTCACCGTTGGGAAGCTACACTATCCGAAGTGAATATAGGCTATATTATATTTTCAAAAAGTGAAGGGTCCATACTAAAACCGTACGAAGCCGGGAAGGTCCGCTAGCATTTCATAAAATAGCAGTGACCACATTGCGAGAAACCAGCCTATCTATACAATAGCTAAACTCGATGTAGAATGCTTGTAAACAAACCGCCCTTACTGATCCTGAAAATTCACTCTTGCCACGTTTTTTACACACAATCTAATCTAATCAATTACAGGTCGATTTGAGACCCTTCCAAGCGAGTTTTAGTTATTTGTGTCGTGGTCGTTTTACATTATCATACATCGAGTTTTGCTAGTGTTAGTGTATAGGTAACTCTAGTCTAGGAGAATTGGTCAAGCGAGGCGCGCGTACGATGAATGCTTTTTAATAGTTCCTTCCAAAACTATCAAAAACCATTCATCTGTCTCGCTATTCATAACACTTTCAAAGTTTATATTAAAAAACGGTAAATTCTTCACGTTTTTATTCACAATTTATTAAGGAATTCGCCAACCGCGCATTTACACCGCTGGTGAGTACGGACGCTAACCATTTTAATTATGTAAGTAGGTACATTGTTCAAAGCCCCGGGCCAGCTTCTGCCTTCGGGGTAAGAGTGGTTAATTTATTCTGTTAAAGAACAAAATAACTTATCCTCTTTACGACACTTTAAGAACAAACAACTTTTTACGAATTTCGTGTAATTTTTAACGAACACGTATCGAGAAAACTTTGTCTGCGAGTTTATCATAGAGATAAAATCTTCTCAAAAGATTTCGCTTATCCGAATTATAATGCCCTGGTAGCAAACGTTATTCATTTATTTTACAAAGCAAACTACAATCAAGTAATAGAAACAAATTTGAATTAGTATTAGTACCTATATCAGTCATCTAGTCGTAGTGGCATTGGCAGATATTGGCTCGCAAGCTTGAAAAGTTGCTGAATATGAAAAAAAATTTTTTTTTATGTATTTTGCTCTGCAGTGAGACACCCCGGGCTAATATAATAATAATAAACTTATTCAGGAATGGAAGTTCTTGATGTCTAATACAATCCAGAACAAAAAATAAAAAAAATTACCTAAAGACTATAAAGAATGTTTGGTGCAAATTCAGCAACTTTCCAAGTCAATATCTGCATAGCCCACAAAAATCTAAACATGCAGTTTTTTTCTTATACATACATATATCGAGGTCGGCGCAGGGCCATGGAGGTAGTCGTATTTTATTCGTAATATCACCTATTTATGTCACTTACCCCCATGATAAACTACTTTATTTGCCGTTTGTTATTCTATGCCTGTATTTTGTACCTGTGTCTAAATAAATGTTTTTTTTCTATTCTATTCTATTCATGACTCCTTTTCTCTAACTGGCCATCACTGTCCTTCTAAAAAACCTCCCTGTATAATTCTGTAAGAACCCTCATAAATAGAACATGTAACCACCAAAACAAACACCTAAATCACTTGCCAAGAGAAAGCTTGCCCGCAGGTACCCTCGACTAATAATTATCGATACATACCTTTTATCAAGTCGAAAATTGGCAGATGATCGCTTATGAGAACTGAGAGTTATAAGAATTGGTTTTGGGGGGCGTTTCTGCGTTGCCATCTTGGCTCGGTGGTTGCGTCATTCTTTTTAGGGTTCCGTAACCAAAGGGTAAAAACCCTATTACTAAGACCCCGCTGCGCTGTCCGTCGCGCATCGTTGTCGGTCCGTCTGACTGATGGTTAGACGGTTGAAATTTTCACAGATGATGTATTTCTGTTGCCGCTATAACAATAAATAAAAAACAGAATAAGATAAATAATTATAGGGACTCCCATAGGTACAACAAACGTGATTTTTTTTGCCGTTTTTATAGATAATGCTACGGAACCCTTGCCGGAAACTTGCGGAACCCGAGCGCGACATGGCCGGTTTTTTTATTTAAAAAATTTAAAACAGTAAATGGGAACAAAACTATCCAAAATAATTGGTTAAGCAGTGGATAACGAAATAAAGTTTCCTTTGTACTCTTTTTGTAAATATTTACTTAGTAATTTATTAAGAATGTAAAATTAAGCATATTAACTGAGAATGTAGTTTATAATGGACTAGCCCCGCGAGGAAATCTATGTGTCAAATAAACCTTCCCCTTGAATCTCTCTCTATCTATTAAAAAAAAACCGCATCAAAATCCCTTGCGTAGTATTATAGATCTAGGCATACATAGGGACAGACAGACAGCGGGAAGCGACTTCGTTATATACTATGAGCCACTACTCATGGTTATCGACATAGCTCTGAGAATTAGCAAGCTGAAGTGGCAGTGGGCCGGCCATATCTCGCGAAGAACCGACAGCCGCTGGGGCAAACGTGTTCTTGAGTGGAGACCACGACTCGGTAAACGTAGTGTAGGACGCCCTCCGACCAGGTGAGATGACGACCTGCGAAAGACTGCAGGTAGATGCTGGATGCGTCAAGCCGAAGACAGGGCGCTATGGCGCTCATTGGGGGAGGCCTATGCCTAGTTCTTGCCACTATTGAAATGTTACATTGTAAATATTTAAAGTATAAAAATGTAGATCCTTTGATCATCAGTCACCATCCGTGACTTTTACCTACTTAAAGAAACCTTATCTCCCCGATACTTAACAAAATAAGCAACATTATTTTATGGCGGGTAATTCCCAGTACTAGTACTTTGGGTAATAATCATGTAATAAGAATGAAGCCATCACATTTAAATGAGAGTTGGCTGTAATGATACGAATTACATGCTTTCACGGAAGGAATGGGGGTCTGAAGCAACAAGTTGGGAGCAGGGATTGAAAGGTGTCAGGGATAACTTAATTAGGAAGTCTTTCTGTAAAAATCGATGTAATAAAATGCATAACGCAAACGTGGGGCAAACGTGTTCTTGAGTGGAGACCACGACTCGGTAAACGTAGTGTAGGACGCCCTCCGACCAGGTGGGATGACGACCTGCGAAAGACTGCAGGTAGATGCTGAATGCGGCAAGCTGAAGACAGGGCGCTATGGCGCTCATGGGGGAGGCCTATGTCCAGCAGTGTTGTAGTTTGCCGAGTCGCCGTCTCCACTCCAGAACACGTTTACCCCCGCGGTTCTGTGAATCTATTGTAACCAAAACATAAGCTTTTTTTTCCCAAATAAATAAAATAAAATAAAAATCGGTTTCATAAAATGCATATTCTGACAATATTTTAAATGTATTTACATTATTAATGAAAAATTTAACGGAGTATTTATTTAACCAATTACCTAAACCCACTGTGAGGTTAAACCGTTTTGTTAACATGACAATTTAATTAGTTACTTTCTTTTTTCAAGTGTACTTAATGACAAATTAAGGGAAATGTTTACGTTGCCGAGCTTAATTAAGTAATTTAAATAATAACTTAATAAACAACGGCCATTTGTATATTCAATGTTTCAACTTATTTTCCATAAATTTGTTTTAAGTCATTAAAATAAATATCGAAAAAAGTTACTTGAGGCTTTTTCAATCAATCTTTTTTACTGTTGGTTGGTAGCTTGCTTAATGAAAAGAGCATAAGTGATATAAATAAATAAAAAAAAATGCTGGACAATCCACACAGCATAATCTAGCCCTAAGCTAAGCAGAGCTTGTGTTACGGGTACTAGATGACTGGATATACTTAATACAATAGATTACATAGACAGATATTTTTTACTATACATAGATAAAGACTAGAACACCCGGAAAAAAATTCTGCAGATCGTACAAACATTTGTCTCGAGGCGGAAATCGAACCCGCAACCTCCTGGGTCGCAGGTAGACCTTCGCCCACCGCATCACAGAGGTCCTAAAATATATAGGTATACACAACTTCCTTAAAAATAGCCACAATGACCAATCCTACAACACCCACATCTAGTGGTTTCTTAAGATTACATCAGCACTAGGTAATATGGCTTGTATTATGTAGTATTCATACTACATAATACAAGCCATATTACCTAGCGCTAGTGATATAAATGGTACCTAAGTTATGATGAATCTAACTCCCTGTCCACACCTCCTACGCGACTAGATCTTTATATCTACCGGTCAAGGCGGGCGAGTCGTTTGCCAACTGTTGCTCGTTGGTCAATAATACCGATGTTGCTAGTTAGAATTATTTGGAATAAACTTAGTGGATAGAGGAAGTATATAAGTAATATATTTCCAAGTAAGACATGATAATGCAACTACAACATTTTGACACATTAACATTTTTTTTAAAGTTCTAATAGATAAATATATCCCTCTGGATCATTATACATGGAATAGCGAAAGAATAATTCTCCAAATCGGACATAAAATATGATGGCGAAGGGTCCCGAGGCCTGCCGTTCGGAGCGTCAGACATGCCTCGAAGTCCACAATAAAGAAATGCAACGTATGTGAGGCCAGACGGGACCAGTGCTTTGCTCGGAAGTCGCCAACAAAGTGCCACACCTCACCGTCCATCCTAACCTCACTGACACTCTGTCTTGACCATGCCCAAGTGACAATGACAGTTATCTTCTTGACGTTTCCTACTACTATCACTCAAGTGACAATGACATTTGTCTACTTGACGTTTCTTACGAACTACACACTCCTCAATGCGCTAAAAGAGTGATGGCGTTGGAGACCGGACTGGACCATAAATGAATCATCGCGGCAGGTTGATCTCGGACAAATATATATTACTAGCTGCGCCCCACGGCTTCACCCGAGCGGAAATCTATGCGTCAAATAGTTTATAAACCTTTCTCTTGAATCATTCTACCGATTGCTGAAAACTGCATTAAAATCCGTTGAGTAGTTAAAGATATAAGCGAACAGACAGCGGAAGCGACTTTATACTATGTAAAGATATAATACTGAATATAGAAGCTCCTCCACTTTTGTTTTGCGTTGATTAAAAATAACATTATTATAACAATAATGTGTCATATTATTAATTAGCATTATATTAATCAGCAGTGGGACAGTAATGGCTTAAAATAAATAATAAATAAATAATATCAATAAAGTAACGTACAGCTCAATTCATTCTAAAAATAGGTACATTGCCAAACTGATTGCGACAGAGTCGAGTGGCAAAGGTTAGTTTATTACACTCTAGTAGCCGCTGTTGAAGATTGCTGATAGCAGTAATGAAATAATGGCAACACTGATAAGGGGCAAGATATAATGCAAATTGTAGCGCAAACAATCGAATGAACGATTCGATTATCTACCGAACAGCAAAGGTTTTGTTATAAATGTTTGCTTTGGGGAAATTTAAGCTATTAATAAAATAATCGAACTAATATTTATACATTGGAATGTTTTGATGATTGGATGGGAGTATGGAGGATGCAGCTAGGCTGGGCAGCGTTTGAGAAACTACGTCAAGTCTTCTCGTCATCCATACCGCAATGCTTGAAAATGAAAGTTTACAACCAGTGCGTCCTACCCGTTATGACCTACGGAGCTGAGACGTGGACACTCACGATAGGGCTGGTCCACCAGTTCAAAGTCGCTCAGCGAGCTATGGAAAGAGCTATGCTCGAAGTTTCTCTGAAGGATAGGATTCGTAACGAATACATCCGACAGAGAACTCTAAGAATTAGCAAGCTAAAGTGGCAGTGGGCCGGCCATATCACGCGAAGAACCGACGGCCGCTGGGGCAAAAGTGTTCTTGAGTGGAGACCACGACTCGGTATACGTAGTGTAGGACGTCCTCCGACCAGGTGGGATGACGACCTGCGAAAGATATGCTGGATGCGGCAAGCTGAAGACAGGGCGCTATGGCGCTCATTGGGGGAGGCCTATGTGCAGCAGTGGAGTGGACTGCTATAGGATGATGATGGATGTTTGTTACTCTTCTTCTCAAAAGAACAGAAGGGATTTTTCTTTCACCTAGTTCTGGGCCTGGAATAAAATAGGCAACTTTTTCATATAGCTTATAAAATAGATTAGGATAGAAAACTTTAAAATGGCCTTAGGACAATATTTTAGTTCGAAAGAAAATAATTATTTCGTGAAATTTTATACCAATATACTGATTGATAACTTACAAAAAGAAAGAAATACATGTTTTTTTATCCGAACACCTCTAATCAGTTATACCTACCGAATCAAATAAAAATGTCAAATGTAGCAAAAAAAAGTTACCAAAAATAACCAAAAACTGATCGCGAAGTCACAGTGAATAAAATAAACATCATTATCGAAGACACAGAATAAATAATAAAAACAGACATTTAAGAATTCCAACATAATTTTATGGCACATTATGAATTACCAGATGCAATCTTTCGGATTCTTTGGGGGCCGTCTTCTTTACGTATTTCCGGATCTGCCTTCATATACAACCGTAATTTTCTTTAATTCGTCATCTTGCAACCCACTTTCACAGGAATTCCTTGTGTTTTTTGCTTTGAATATTAATTATTGTCAAAATTTACGCATAATACTTATTTAACTAAAACTATTTTTACTTTATTTATGGAGTGCACAAAAATGCAAGAAGCCTTACCAAAGAGTTGGAAAACTCTTTAGTAAAGGCTTCTTACCAAAAAGTTTCCCGACTCTTTGGTAACGGCAGAAAATGTGTAAGCAAACGTCAACTGTCAAAATATTTGTAATCAAAACTTATTGAATATAGAATTTAATAAAGGAGAGGTAACCAGGGTTCTTCCTTTGAAATCCCAAATTACTGCTTCCATTGACAAGATTAATACAAACTTCAATAAATTATCACAGCATTCGAATTTCAAAACCCATCGTTCCAAAAACAAATTGCTATCAATTAATCGGGGCTGTCAACCGGCAATCTTACGCCGAATTCGAATTTGGAAGTCTGAAACCAACGATTTAATGAATTGAGGGTCGGATATCGGTTGTTTTTGGTAGTTTGATAATAATTTTTGTGGTTCTTACTAACCTATATTTTTTTGGCGTCGTGATAAGATTAATCTATGTCCGCTATTGTCTTGCTAATTCCATAAGCTACGTCGATAATTTTGGTACGAATCATAGGATTCGTTTTCTGTGAAGAATATACCCTTCAGAGAAAATCCGAACATAGTTCCTGACATATAGCTGATCATCTTTAAAAAAAACTTCATTTCCAGCACAAAAATTATCCATCCTTTTTGTTTCGAACGATAAGGAAGTGCTTTTATTTTTTTTAGAGCCGTCAAGTTGAATTGCCATCTGGATGGTTTCTGCCATGTTTTTTCGCTGTTGTTAGCAAGTATTTTATTGTAAAATAAATATTATTAAATAAATAAATAAAATAAATAATGCTGGACAATTGCTTGTGTTATGGGTACTAGATAACTGATATATATAATACAATACATTACATAAATAGATATTTTTTATTATACATAGAAAACGACCAGAACACCCGAAACAAATATCTGCAGATCGTACACACAATTGTTCCGAGGCGGGAATCGAACCCGCAACCTCCTGCGTCGCAGGCGGACCTTCGCCCACCGCGCCACATCGGTCGTCATTATTATACTTTTATTAAATATATTTTATTGTTAATAATTTCTCCAAAACCCAAAATAACTAGAGACCGTAGATTAGGTAGGGTAAACATAACTTTAAGGATTTACATTACAATTAATTCTAATTCTAGTTAGAACTTCATCAAAGCTAACTTAGTTCGAAGTTTGAATACTTAGCAAAGTTTATAAACTTAGTCTAGAAATTATACTAACATTATAATATGCTAAAGTTTGGATGTTTAGATGGAGGGATGTATGGATGGGTGCTTCACGCCAAAACTACTAAATGGATCAGGCTGAAATTTTACATTCAGGTAGGTAGTTCTGGGACTTATTTCTTTTTATCCCATAAAAGTATTCGGACATCATCATCATCAGCCTGTAGCAGTCCACTGCTGGACATAGGCCTTTCACAATGAGCGCCATAGCGCCCTGTCTTCAGCTTGCCGCATCCAGCATCTACCTGCATGCAGTCTTGCGCAGGTCGGTATTTGGACATACACACATAATATAAAGATAATCGTTTCTACCCGCGGCTTCGCACGCGTTGTTTTCTATGGAAACGTTTTGATGTTTTTCCTATCCCGTGGGAACTGATTTTTGGGATCAAAATGATCATTTTGGAATAAAACATAGGCTACTTTTCACCCCCTTTTTATGCCATCCCGTTTCCATAGAAACCACGCGTGCGAAGCCGCAGGCAGACACTATTATCTTAATATTATGTCCGAATACGGCCACACGCATCGTTTAAACATTTTCTTTTTGTCTTGCGGTCCTTATTAGGGGGAAGAATTAAGTTTTGAGGTTATCCAACCACGAATAAAGCGAAAGTAAGTGACGCTCTTACAACTTTTGTTGGGTGGTCATTCGATTGTCAGGGTATCACTACATAGTATAAAACAAAGTCGCTTCCCGCTGTCTGTCTGTCCCTATGTATGTTTAGATCTTTAAAACTACGCAACGGATTTTGATGCGGTTTTTTAAATAGATAGAGTGATTCAAGAGGAAGGTTTGCAATACAAAAATACTTTATTGTGCACCGGATACAGATCATTACAAAATACATTACATGCGACGAGTACAATGGGCGGCCTTATCGCTTAAAAGCGATCTCTTACATGTATATCCTACTAATATTATAAACGCGAAATTTTGTAAGTATTGGATGGATGGATGTATGTTTGTTACTATTTAACGTAAAAACTACTGAATGGATTTTAATGAAACTTTACAATAATATAGCTTATACATCAGAATAACACATAGACTACAATTTATAAAGATATGTATATTGTATATTATCCAAAATATCACCACGCGGGTGAAACCGGGGAGCGCAGCTAGTATGTGTATATATCGAAAATCGTGCGAAGCCAGGGCGGGTCGCTAGTTTATTTATATTTATTTATTTAAATAAACACCTCAATAACACAGTAATCTTGACCTTTACACAGCATACAGCAATCGACGCCTCGAACTTGACCACACGACAATACTATCAGTTTGGGAGATCGTTAACAAATCATTTTCACGACCGTCGGCGATGATGGACTGATAGTCGTATAGTATAGCAAACAAAGGTGGAGTATTACGTGTGAATGTAACAGCGTTGATAGCAACTGCCTTCTTGTCATAGCAACTGCCTTCTTGTCTTAGCAACTTTTTTTTTTTTTTTTTTTTTCTTTATTTATTTAAAGGAGTTTAGTCAACATGACTATGCCACTCCCGTAGACAATAAATACATATAAAACAATAGACAAAAACAAAACCTACCAGGTTACTATCTTACTATCTAAACATTAAATGAAATAAAGTTATATAACAACTGGAACAAAAACCTAATTAAGTTATCCTACCTACTGAAATACTCTAAGGTAGGCATCGACTAATTAACATTTAATTACATAACAAACGTGTACAGCCTAAATAGCATCTTGGCCTCCTCAGATAGTGGGGCAGCCAAAATGCCATTACACGACACTTTAGTTGTTTAAGTAAAAAATGTTGTTTATTGACGATTTTAAAACAACGCGTAAGCAATCGTATACACCTAAAACGCTTTATAAAAGTTGATCACGAAGTACAGGACGTTGATATATTGGCAAACTCTATTTGATGAGACACATAACCGTTAAAAATAAAAGGCAAATGACCAAATGACAGGCATTTCAATTTCTATTAGGGTCCATCAACTGAATACTGCAATATTTTCTGTTGATGATGATGACTTAATTTCATTTTATTTCATTTTATTTATTTCACCGTAGATAAATGTTGATACGCTTGATGTCGTTATAATCTAATGAATCATTACACATATTACTTTATTATTATTATAAAACTTTTGAAACTATCATGGTTATTAATACTAAAGTCATTTAAAACGGGATATTTACCATGATTTGATTTTTGAGTTATCCAATATACGCAGATCATGGCGCATTAAACTGTGCTGAAATAATTAGATAACTAAATTAATCATGGTAAATATCCCGTTTTAAATGACTTTATTATTATTATTATTTATATAACATAAGTTTTTTTGTGTAGGATGAACTAAACAATGAATTTAGTGGGGTTATTGCCATCAGTCATTACAACATCAACACGTAATGGACACAGACACTATCCGTCTTCAATTTTACCAACTCTATCTTAACCTTCCAATTTCATTTCATAATACACAATATTGGAGATTTATAGGGTTGCATAAGTTGACCACAGTGAATTATAAACAGCTGCCTGACCTGTCCAATTTTTAGATTCTGTAGATAACTTCCAAGTATTAATACCTGTGTAAAGTACCTACTGGGCGGATATTTTTCTCACTTTTGTGTACCGTAATATTCGTAGTAGTTCTATTTGGAATAAAATCTGCGTATCCAAAAAGTTCGATTACTCAGTCTAACAATTTTTTAAATATTTCTGTCCAAACAATTAGATAATCGAAATACTAGTAAGACTGGATGGAATAAACGCTATTTTCGATTTATTCTGAATATATTTATTTATTTCATGCTGGACAATCCACACGGCATCATCTAGTAAACTAAGCAGGTGTGTTATGGGTTAATAACCTATACCCCACGTATGTATAATCATTCATCATTAGATGACTGATATACAATACATAAAACTATACCAATGTTTTGCTAAATTTTCTACCTATGTAATCTAAGGTAGGTACCTACATATTGTTTGCTATACATAGAAAACACCTATAGCACCCGGAACAAATAAATAGTCCGCTAAAAATAAATAGTAACCTATTACTCGCAGAAAAAGTACCAATCAGTAGCATAGTGTATGTGTCTATTGTATTTGGATTTCGGAGCTGAGTGCCGACTTTCGCACTCTGCCGACTTTTGCAGTAGCATTCAGGTAATAGCGGAGTGCCGAGTTTTAGAAAATTCTATGCAATTAATCGCTTATCGACGACTTTTTATAGATTTGATTGATTATAGAAAGTTAACCAGCTGAGCTAAAACTAAGCTAGATGCGACACAATGGCTCAGCTAAGCTACGAAAAATATATGAAATAGTAAAATAGATAGCACTTCTATTGTGGATATCGGTATTGTGGGGGCAAACGCATAAATATGGGAATATTGCATACAGTGTTATATACACCTCAAGTTATAAGAGACTAGCGTCTGCGCGTAGCTTTGCACGAGTTTTTGTTTATAATGTATGTGTCTATAAATGGAATAAGTAGACTTTACTTTGTATTTTCTCAAGATATAAAACAATTTTGTTTTGTTGGCATTGCCTTATAAATAAATAAATAAATAAATAACGCTGGACAATTAACACAGCATTATCTAGCCCCATGGTAAGCAGAGCTTGTGTTATGGGTACTAGATAACTGATATATATAATACAATACATTACATAGATAGATATTTTTTTTTATTATACATAGAAAACGACCAGAACACCCGAAACAAATATCTGCAGATCGTACACACATTTGTTCCGAGGCGGGAATCGAACCCGCAACCTCCTGCGTCGCAGGCGGGCCTTCGCCCACCGCGCCACATCGGTCGTCGTTATAAATAAATAATATAAAGCTGGACAATCCAGACAGCATCATCTGGATTCAAGCTTAAGAGCTTGTGTTAATGGAAAGGTTAATGGTACCAAATACATAATTAATTAATAAATAAATATGAATAAAACGCTTTACACTACATAGCATAGAAAACAACTAGAACACCTTGAACATAATATGTACATCCGCCGATCAGTCAAATATTATTACCGAGGCGGGAATCGAACCCGCAATCTTCTGCTTTGCAGACGGACCTTCCGCTGCACCATATAGGTCGTCAGATATCTAGAGATATTTGCAATTCATTAAGATACCTACCTCACATATTCTCTCTTCACTTTGTCTCTCTCTCTCCCAATGAGCTTTGCTGGAAGAGAACTCTTTTTAGGGTTAAGTTCGCCTTTGTATTAATTTTCTAGAATAAGATTCGTATATAGTTTATCGTGCAAAAAGTATGAAATAAATAAATAAATAATCATATTTATTCCATACATTTGAAATTTTCTTCGTAAAATAACTATCTAAATTGATTAAATTACCCAAATGTTTGCCATGTTCCACCTATTTCATGAAAAGGGCGGCCATTAGTACAAAATATTAAATTATTTTAGGTCCCCTAAAATAGGTTAAATAAAGTTATAATGGGTGAAATTTCAAGTGGAAACCTTTTAGGTTTTCGGGTCCTAAATTTTATTGAAGAATTGTTTACAATATTTGTTTAGTTTGTTTTTGCTAGACCTACATAAATATGTTTTGAAATTCTGTGAAAAACCTGTCTGGAAATCCTACTAATATTATAAACGCGGAAGTTTGTATGTAAGTATGTTTGTTGTTCTTTCACGCAAAAACTACTGAATGGATTTTGATGAAACTTCACAAGCAGATCTTGTTATATATAATACGTTTAAACTACATAGATAGATATTTTTTACTATGCATACACAGATATATCAAACTTAACACTTTGACTGCGATTTTTTTTCGACGACTGCGATCTCTTTTTTAACCTAAAAAATTCGTGCTGCTGCTCTACACAGCGGTTGTGTTGCGCCGCACATGCGTTTCGTTCGAAAAATATTGCGGCTGTGCTGAGTCACACAGATCTGTATTTTCTCAGCCGCTGCGCTAGTGTGGATTTACGCATGTTAGTCACTTGTAGTAGAAAACACATGCCGTGTGATTTCAGCAATCAAAGTGTTAATAAGGTACCTACTTATACGTTGAAATAGCCCCGAATTATATAACGCAACGTAGTAGGTACTACGTGCCGTGAGACGTGAATTAAACACGTAATATACTCAATCTATACTAATATTATAAAGAGGAAAGGTTTGATTTTTTGTTTGTTTGTATCGAATTGGCTCCGAAACTACTGGAACGATTTGAAAAATTCTTTCACTGTTGGGAAGCTACACTATCCCTGGTGAAGATAGGCTATATTATATTTTCAAAAAAGTTAGGGATCCTTACTAAAACCAAGAGAAACCGGGAAGGTCCGCTAGTACTCAATGTATTTATTGTTGTCAGCACATTAGCTTAATAGGTAGGTGATTAAGTATCGAGATACTTATCACAATATCATATATATCACATATGTATATATTCAGCGCCGCTACTAACTCCGGCTTGTAGCGGCATAATGCTTTTTTCTTGTATGTATTCTTTCTTATTATTTAATGTGTCGTGTTTTGTTTTGTGTTATGTATGGTGTCAAATAAATGTATTTTCTTTCTTTTCTTTATTTTCAATATGAACCGGGCGTTAACAGCAAGTAAATGAAAATATATTTATTCTGATAGAGCAAAAAAACTTAATTATCTAACTATAGTAAAGGAATACAGCACACGACTTAAAAAGACCTTAAAACTTAACTTTGACTTAAAGTAGAAGGCTGACCGAGGTTTTTTTTTTAATATGTAAGAATTTCTGGTATCTTACTGGTCAATATAGATTTATTCGTGAGTGCCTCACTCATACAATCGTCGCCGCAAATGAGTCAACAATTTTCTTTCCCCTCCTTCCATGTCTTGGGTCACAATCGCCTGACTCACGAGTATTGATGTCGCTCCTTGTGTTACCTCTGGCACTTCCTATTTCACAACCGTAAAGTCAATAAACTGTTATTGCGTAGGTTACTGCATTTTGAACCTTAAACCTATCGTAAATCAAGTTTGTATAAAAATAAATATACATATAAAAACCTTAGGTTCCATTGAGTATATGTTCAGTAAGAATCAGCACAACAGTAGTAGAAAATAAGCTAATCATAATAATTATTGTATAACCTTTTTGATTTGTATTTTTTTGTTTTATTATTATTTTTATTTTTTTGTATTTTTTTTGGCCTTTTACAGCGTTGGATCGCGAGGAGTGGAAGGAGAAAAGGGAGGCCTTTGCCCAGCAGTGGGACAATAATGGCTTAAAATAAATAATAAATAAATAACCTTTTCACTCAAAAAGTGTATCATAATAGTGTAGCTTAGCGGGCCTAAAACTCGAGTTTAATACCTCGGGCTAAAAAGTATTTTTTCTTTTTAAAGTTTAGTCCCTTGTAAAACAATCTACTATTTTGATAGTTACTCGGCTGACTCGCTAATAACAGTCCTTTACAAACCTTTGTGGTTCAGAAAACCACAAAGGTGTGAGTTTTTATTAAACTTTTTTTGCAATGTTATTTTAAGATGGTAAATTAATTAAAAATAATAACCTTATTATCAGTATCTTATTTATTTATTCAACGAAATAAAATTTCAAATTCGATTTGAATTTTATCATTTAAATTGAATGCAAATTCTCAAGTGTTGATATTAAGTGTAAATAATTCCAAAGCTTGACCTCCCCTTGTAAATCAACAAGAATTTAGATTTAATCGATTTTTAAAACCAAACGCGGTATTCTATGATGACAAATTTTATTACCTTAAACCTTTGGCCGGTATAAATAAATTTTATTATCAAGCGAAAGACGAAACTTGAATTTTCTCATTTCACTTTCGTTTTCGATTACGCTTCGATATAGAATTAAATTTTACGACCTCCATTCCCGATAATGAAGTCTGTGACTATAATTGCGAGAGAACAAATTTAGTTTTTCGGTTCCATGTTACATTAAAAGTGTGAAATTCAGGCTGAATGTTTACTACTCTATATATATATAAATGAATCCCTATTTCCCTTGGTCACGGCATCACGCGTGAACGGCTGGACCGATTTCGCTAATTCTTTTTTGTTGTGTTTGTTTATGTCAGGAGAAGGTTCTTGTGAACAAATTGCGCGGAATATTAGAAAATTTAAGAATACTCAACCACCATATTAAATTATTTCTAATGTAACCGCTTTTACAATTCAAACTTTTTTGATGTAACCGTATGGCGTTTGACATAACATTGACAGAATGCTCAATATTCATACTTAAGATAGGACAATGTCTGTCGGGTCCGCTAGTGCCTAATAAAACAGTCAAACATGACATGAATAAGGGGGCGATTCTTAAGCCGCAACCGCCCCGTAGCGGTCGCGGAGTAAAAATCGACCCTCTTGATGAGTCAAGAGGGTCCGTGATTGCATAGAGAATGATCCCAAAATGTTCTAATAATTTATGAGTTTTTATTTACGCGTTTATTAAAGGTATACCTAGTCACAGATAATTATAATGAAAGAATTTTCAATATCGTTCCATAATTGACAGAGAAATTGACAAAAAAATCACATAACAGCCGAACATACATAGACCTAACTGCCTTTTAAGATGATGTAAATTGAAACCGGTTTTTAGTTTTTTTCAAAACAATCAAAATATCAGTAATAGTACATAATAAGGAAAGCTATTGACATAGCTCTGTAAATAAGCATGCTGGAGTGGCAGTGGGCCATATCTCGCGAAGAACCGACGGCCGCTGGGGCAAACGTGTCCTTGAGTGGAGACTACGACTCGGTAAACGTAGTGTAGGACGCCCTCCGACCAGGTGGGATGACGACCTGCGAAAGACTGCAGGTAGATGCTGGATGCGTCAAGCTGAAGACAGGGCGCTATGGCGCTCATTGGGGGAGGCCTATGTCCAGCAGTGGACTAATATAGGCTGATGATGGTGATGATGAGTACATAATAAAATATATCATGTAAGAAAGCAAAACTTCCACTAAACCAGTAACATTTCCCATCTTCTAAAGAATGGCGTTTATTTATGTTGTTTAATTGCAACGGTTACGTTGGCCGGTTCTCGTATAAAGGGCTTTCTGTTGCAATAGCTTGATTAATTTCTGATTAGAAACGTGACTGCGAAGATTAACTATAGAGATAATTTTGGCAATTAGATGATGAAAATTGGATGGTGGTGAATGCTTTAGCTTGAAAGTTCTTATGTTTATGAGAAAATGTCCTACATTTTGGGGTCTAGCTTTCATTCGTGAAGACGAGGGATAGAATTATGAGTACTAATTTAACGGGTATTATTAATAGCTTTCATTTACAAAGACGAGGGATAGAATTATGAGTTCTCATTTAACGGGTATTATTAATAGCTTTCATTCGCTAAGACGAGGGATAGAATTATAAGTACTAATTTCACGGGTATTATTTATAGCTTTCATTCGCTAAGACGAGGGATAGAATTATAAGTACTAATTTAACGGGTATTATAAATAGCTTCCATTCGCTAAGACGAAGGATAGAATTATGAGTACTAATTTAACGGGTATTATTAATAGCTTTCATTCGCTAAGACGAGGGATAGAATTATAAGTACTAATTTAACGGGTATTATTAATAGCTTTCATTTGTGAAGACGAGGGATAGAATTATGAGTACTAATTTAACGGGTATTATTAATAGCTTTCATTCGCTAAGACGAGGGATAGAATTATGAGTACTAATTTAACGGGTATTATTAATATCTTTCATTCGCTAAGACGAGGGATAGAATTATAAGTACTAATTTAACGGGTATTATTAATAGCTTTCATCCGCTAAGACGAGGGATAGAATTATAAGTACTAATTTAACGGGTATTATTAATAGCTTTCATTCGCTAAGATGAGGGATAGAATTATAAGTACTAATTTAACTGTTATTATTAATAGCTTTCATTCGCTAAGACGAGGGATAGAATTATAAGTACTAATTTAACGGGTATTATTAATAGCTTTCATTCGTGAAGACGAGGGATAGAATTATGAGTACTAATTTAACGGGTATTATTAATAGCTTTCATTCGTGAAGACGAGGGATAGAATTATGAGTACTAATTTAACGGGTATTATTAATAGCTTTCATTCGCTAAGACGAGGGATAGAATTATTAGTACTAATTTAACGGGTATTATTAATAGCTTTCATTCGCTAAGACGAGGGATAGAATTATAATTACTAATTTAACGGGTATTATTAATAGCTTTAATTCGCTAAGACGAGGGATAGAATTATGTGTAACTTATTTAACGGGTATTATTAATAGCTTTCATTCGCTAAGACGAGGGATATAATAATTTATAAATACTAATTTAACGGGTATTATTAATAGCTTTAATTCGCTAAGACGAGGGATAGAATTATGTGTAACTTATTTAACGGGTATTATTAATAGCTTTCATTCGCTAAGACGAGGGATATAATAATTTATAAATACTTATTTAACGGGTATTATTAATAGCTTTCATTCGCTAAGACGAGGGATATAATTATTTATAAGTACTAATTTAACGGGTATTATTAATAGCTTCCATTCGCTAAGACGACGGATAGAATTATTTATAAGTACTAATTTAACGGGTATTATTAAAACATGTCAGGAATTTCAATGAGAAAATAATATCTATGACGTTAACCTTATCTCTCGTTTTTTGAAACTTGCGCGATCTGAACACATAGTAATAAGTTCTAATTTAACGGGTAGTATTTATCGCGATTATAAAGCTACTTTTCCCGACGTTCTAACAGGTGTTGTGGTCACGGGATGATGATGAAGATCTAAGCATACATAGGGACACAGCACAGCACAGACAGACAGCGGGAAGCGACTTTGTTTAATACTATGTAGTCTATGATCCTACCAATTAAATCAAAAGAGTTCAAAAAGATTATCAGAATCTCATAACGGGCTTGGACAGGGAGCTACCCGGGTCCTTTCGGCCCAGTCCGTACCTATGATCATCATCATCATCAGCCTATAGCCAGTCCACCCCCAATGAGCGCCATAGCGCCCTGTCTTCAGCTTGCCGCATACAGCATCTACCTGCAGTCTTTCGCAGGTCGTCATCACACCTGGTCGGAAAGCGTCCTACACTACGTTTACCGAGTCGTGGTCTCCACTCAAGAACACGTATCTGTGATGCAGTATATTAATATATAGAATTATACGTATGGTGGCTACTAAAATAAGACTTGAAATAGGCACAACACTAGCAATAAAACAGCCATAAAATATAGAAGCGAGCATCCCATCAACTTGCAGGAATAGAAATAGAAATATCTTTATTTGTAGATGCAGTCTACGTACCTTTGCTAGCACTTGACATAAAAATGCACGCTAAACTCATCATCATCATCAGCCTATAGCAGTCCACTGCTGGACATAGGCCTCCCCCAATGAGCGCCATAGCGCCCTGTCTCCAGCTTGCCGCATCCAGCATCTACCTGCAGTCTTTCGCAGGTCGTCATCCCACCTGGTCGGGGGGCGTCCTACACTACGTTTACCGAGTCGTGGTCTCCACTCAAGAACACGTTTGCCCCATCGGCCGTCGGTTCTTCGCGAGATATGGCCGGCCCACTGCCACTTGCTTGCTAATTCTTTGAGCTATGTCGATAACCTTGGTTACGCTAAACTACGGTTAAAATATTCAGTATAAGGGTGCCTTCAAATTTGCCGTAGAGTGCCGCGCGGAGGCAGCATGTCTGCAACGCTGCTGCTCCGAAGCTGCTTTGTCATCACAATACAATACAATACAATACATTTATTCGTAACACCAAGTTATACGTCGAGTACAATAGTAGTAGTGGTTCTATAAAAACACTAGGTACTAACTTCTAAGTACATACACACATTCATGTTAGAGCTACATCTATGCAAACTTTCAGCCTGATTCGTTAATTAGTTTTAGCGTGAAGAAGTAACTAACATCCATCCATCCATCTAAATATCTAAACTTTCGCATTTAAAATAAATTATTAGTGTGATATATATGTATTTTTGGAAGCATCAACCTATAGAAGTCCACTGCTGGACGTAGGCCTCCCCTAATGAGTGCCATAGCGCCCTGTCTTCAACTTGCCGCATCCAGCATCTGCCTGCAGTCCTTCGCAGGTCGTCATCCCACATGGCCGAAGGGCATCCTACACTACGTTTGCCGAGTCGCGATCCCACTCAAGAAAACGTTATTTAGTTAGATATTTGTAATATTTATTTATTATTTGTCACATTAGTACACCGCCTGCCTTTCTTAAATTCACACAATTCTTTCCATCCAAAGGTTGCCTTGAAGAGATCGCTTCTTACTGAAAAGGCCGCCCATTGTACTTGTCGCATGTCTTTAATGATCTGTATCTGTTGTACTGTCTGGGCTGTTTGGTGTCGGCCGTGATAGAACAGCACCAACCCAACTCTTCCCATGGGTGTCCTAGGAGGCGACTAAGGGACATACACCGGGGGGCGGGCAGCAGCCTCCCTTGTAGCACACTCCCTGTACTGCGATCCCAGCAGTGGACTAATATAGGCTGATGATGATGATGATGATAATGATCTGTTGTACAATAAAGTATTTTTGTATTGTTTTGCTATTGTCTTTGTCGGAGTCCATGGTAAAACTAAATATACATACGATCCATCTACCTAGCGACAGCCGCGGCACTTTGCTGCAAATAAGAAGGCACCGTGCCGTAACATAGTCTCTCAAGAGTAAACAGTTAAAATAGTAGGTATAATCGAAACTCAAGAGTAAATTTAAACCATCCAATCGAACTTTGATCCAAAAATAGCTCGATCGACATAAATCTCGTGTAATCGATTTTGGGTCTTTTGATCCGATCGATTTCTCGATACGCCGACTTTTGTTTATTTAGGTGTTTGTTTACTAAAACGTTAGAGCAGAGGTCGGTGACCTTGAATTGTTTATGAGGAGAGAGTCTGTGAATAAGAAAAGTAATTTAATGAACTAAAATAGTTTCTGCCCGCGGCTTCGCACGTATTGTTTCTATGGAAACGTTTAAAAGTTATATCCTATGAGAACTACTATCCTTTGACGACCGATGTGGCGCGGTGGGCGAAGGTCCGCCTGCGACGCAGGAGGTTGCAGGTTCGATTCCCGCCTCGGAACAATTGTGTGTACGATCTGCAGATATTTGTTCCGGGTGTTCTGGTCGTTTTCTATGTATAATAAAAAATATCTATCTATGTAATATATTGTATTATATATATCAGTTATCTAGTACCCATAACACAAGCTCTGCTTACCATGGGGCTAGATAATGCTGTGTGAATTGTCCAGCATTATTTATTTATTTATTTAACTGTTATATGGGATAAAAAGTAGTCTATGTTATATTCCAATGCTTCTTCTTTGTCGTAGTCTACATTGCTGAAGGTCGTGCCCGTCCTGGAAAGCTTTCACGGAGACGCTGATGAACCGCTTCCACACCACTCTGTCTTCGGCCTGTCTCAGGGCTGCAGGCAATGTGAGTCCCGTTATTGCCCTAATTTGATCAGACCAGCGGGTTGGTGACCGTCCTCTTGGTCTTTTCCCCTCTATCTTGCCCATTAACACTCGTTTTTCGAGGTTGTCTGATTGCCTTCTGGCTATATGGCCAAAATAGCTGAGAACTCGTTGATAGCAGGTCGTTGACAATCTGGTTCTGATATTCAGTTGGTCGAGAATGGATCTGTTAGTTCGTATTACTGTCGGTATGCGTAACATTCTGTTGACACATTCATGTTAGAGCTACATCTATGCAAACTTTCAGCCTGATTCGTTAATTAGTTTTAGCGTAACTAACATCCATCCATCCATCTAAATATCTAAACTTTCGCATTTATAATAAATTATTAGTGTGATATATATTTTTGGAAGCATCAACCTATAATAGTCCACTGCTGGACATAGGCCTCCCTTAACTGACGAAGCGTATTATGGAACACAGTGACCGTGTATGTAATGTCAAATGTGGTAACTAGGTGGCAGCTATTTTACTATAAAACTTCTGAAACTATCATGGTTATTAACACTAAAGTCATTTAAAACGGGATATTTACCATGATCACAGTTCATGCGCCATGATCACGGAATAATAGTTATTCCGTGATCATGGCGCATGAAACTGTGCCGAAATATTGGAAAACTCAAAAATCAAATCATGGTAAATATCCCGTTTTAAATGACTTTAGAGCTATTTTACTGATTCGGTTGGTAGATATCTTTCACAATACCTATCACTTATCAACGAAATATCAACTCACGGTCTATCAACCCACGTATTGTAAACACATTCATTCACACAATAAATCTAAAGGCTATTTAGCTGTCAATCTGTATTGTTGCTACTTGGCACCATTCATAGGGTGCCTTGGTACAAATATTCTATCATTTTACGAAGATGGTTTCTCCGACAACTACATACTCGTATTCTGCGTCATGTTCTGCGTTTAGTTGCCTTATGCTGACATTTTGCGTGGACCGAAAAACACTAGTGACCCGGACCACGCGGCCGCGTCGCGATCGAGACTGACCGATCGATAATATAAATAAATAAATAAATAATATAATATAAATAATGCTGGACAATTCACACAGCATTATCTAGCCCCATGGTAAGCAGAGCTTGTGTTATGGGTACTAGATAACTGATATACATAATACAATACATTACATAGATAGATATTTTTTATTATACATAGAAAACGACCAGAACACCCGGAACAACTATCTGCAGATCGTGCACACAATTGTTCCGAGGCGGGAATCGAACCCGCAACCTCCTGCGTCGCAGGCGGACCTTCGTCCACCGCGCCACATCGGTCGTCAATAAATAAAATAGCCTTTATTGCTGAACTAATTTTTACAATGTTTTACAGTTTTCTTACATATATGCTTACTTTATAACAGTTACTTATATTTTTACATAAATTAAGTATCGGTAAACGGTCGTTTCTGCATTTCAGCTTGTCTTTCGACATAGGCCTCCTCTAAAGATTTCCACTCTAATCTATCTTTCGCTATGCGGGTCCATATTGGACCCGCCACTTTTCTAATGTCTTCCTCCCATCTTCTAGTCTGTCTGCCTCTTTTTCTTTTGCTATCTCGTGGTTGCCATTCAGTTATTAGTCTCGTTCATTTCTCCTTCTTCTCTCTTATCATAATATATCAAATTAATAAATAAATAAAACATGGTCTTAATTTTATAGTAGACCCATAATATTAAAGACTTCCAGAAATCATTCTGTATACTATATACTTCTGCTCTTTCTGAAGTAACCCTTTTCGTTCCAGCATCAACAATACAATACCAGGTTATTTCTGGAAATGTAGAGTAAAGCAACGATTTAGCTAACTAGGCTTTTTTTATCGAACTTCTGTGGCTATACCATCTAGATTTAATAAATAACAGAATCGAAAGGAACAAGGTGTCTAAAAAAATCCAGGATAAACGACGACTACAGTTTGGTAGTACACAATAGAAATGTTTAACACTTTGACTGCGGTTTTTTTTTGACGACTGCGATCTTTTTTTTTACCTAAAAAATTCGTGCTGCCGCTCTACACAGCGGTTGTGTTGCGCCGCACATGCGTTTCGTTCGAAAAATATTACAGCTCTGCTGAGTCACAAAGATCTGTATTTTCTTAGCCGCTGCGCTAGTGCGGATTTTCGCAGATTAGTCACTTGTAGAAAACTCATACCGTGCGTTTTCAGCACTCAAAGTGTTAAAAAGTCCAGCATTAAAACTCAGACCATACAAACGAAGCCGTGGGCTATAATCTAGCTTGGCACTTGCACTCACATTCCGCTGGAGTACAGAGGGGGTCAGAGAGAATATAACCACTACGTTAGAGGGGGACGCGCGAGGCTGACATAGCTGGGAAATAATTAAAATGTCGATCGTCGATCGCCTGTTTGCGTGCCCCATTTATAAATGCCAAAACAGACTAGGAGAAATACAGGAAACACAATGGAATAGGCGTTTCCTTTAAAAAGCGGTAGTAAATAGTAAGATAGTACGAGGATAATTGGTTCAATTAGAGCCAAAAAGCCTTTTTATTTGTAAACTCGCCTCTTTATTATATGCCTATGTTTTTTTTACCTGTATGCAAAATTTCAGTCCGATCCGTACTGAAGTTTTTGCGTGAAAGAGGTAAAAACATCCATAAATACAAACTATCGCATTTATTTATTATTAGTCGGATTATCTTTGCATATTTTGTATTTGTATTTCTTTATTCATAAAAACTTATTCTACGACACTGAATATGGTGATGAATATGGTGATATTAAAAATAATCAATTATATAATATAAATAGATAAAACAATTCTACTTTTAATAATAATCGGCTTTTACAGAGTAAATACTGTGTACAGTCACCACACCACAACCAAATGTCAACGGTCATCGCTGGCGCCATTGTTCTTTATAATTATAAACCGGGGTTTTTACGATGAAAGGTTATCAAATAGGTGACATTTTATGTTAGCTCTATAGTATTCTGTGATTTTATCGCTAGCTGATTTTAGTTGCCTAGCTATTAATAAATACAAATTGAAAAAAAGAAAGAAAGAAAGAAATTTATTTATTAAACACTAACACAACACACAAACAAGGTTAATTACACATAATTATATTAGACTACAAAGTACATACTTAGGTACCTATTATAAAACACGTAACATCGACAAAATATAAAAAAAAGTGAAAAGGTACAAAATGTTAGTAGTATTGTATATGGTACTAAGTAGCCCTCACAGAAAGTGGATAAGCGCGCGTGTGTAGGTCTAATAGGTCCTGACTCAGCTTGTTGCTCTATCACAATAACCCAGGTCATTTGTGAAAGAGCGCTGGTTTTCAGTCAGAACCCGGCAGAGTGGCAGACACGATCTCAGATCCAGCGCACAGAAGACCTGATTGATGAATAAATACATACTAGATTTTATTAAAAAAATAAATAAATAAAAGATAATAATTATGGGGTGAGTAAATTATGTACAAGCTATCAGTGAAAAAATAATTAGTAGATTGATTTAATAGATTGAACTTTTGGGGTCCTGACGCTCACGCAATATATACAAATATCTTAAAAAACTTGTAATAGAGTCCACAGGTTATCATAATACCGACTTTTATTACGGTCAACGAATCAGCATTGCAATTCAACGATGACTGATGACTGAAATACAACACATTACATTGATAGATATTGTTAACTGTACATAGAAAATACCCAGAACAAATATTTGAAGATCGTTTGTCCCGAGGCGGGAATGGAACCCGCAACGTCAGGTCGCAGGCGGACCTTCGTCAGCCCCGCCACAACGGTCAGATATAAATTACCTACTCATTACCTTTAGGTAGTTTGAATCTTTTCTCAGAAATGACTGACACATTTTATGAAAACAAGTTGTTGTTTAAGGGTCCGGCGACCCTCGCTTGCAAAAATCGCTCCGAATATCGCTGTCCCTGTTTAACCCTTGCGCCGCGCCACATGCGTGCGCGATAGCAATATTAGCCGTTCAAAATTTGGTTTGTTCCGTAATACCAAAAATTATGACTGAAAACTTTTTGTATTCTTCACAAAGTATTGTTATTCTGTAACTAGACAATATAAGCTATGTTCCTTAATAAATAAAACGTAAGATATTGATGTTTTTAATACGAAACAAATAGCAAGAAAACTTGTCCATTTTCGCATAAAAATGTGCAAAATAAGATTGGCTTTCATTTCATTCTAGGTAAGTATTTTGAAAAAAAAAACTGTTTGGGAACCTAGATAAATACTATTTTAATACAAATAACGCAATATTACAGTGGAAATATGCTTGAATTAGAAATTATTTTGGTATTACGTTTGTATGAAGAATTCGTCCATCCGGAGGCCCCTTAAGATACTATTGTCTTAAATTCATATTTATGTTAAAACTATTTTCCTCTTTAGGCTTTATTTTGTCTCCTTTAAAGATTTATAAATAGTTAATGTCACAGAAAACCACATTTGTAGGTATATGTGTTGAGTAAAACATGTGAATAATGTGTTCGTGTTCTTGCGAGACGCGACTCGGCAAACGTAGTATAAAACGGACGCCTTCCGGCTATAGGGGGTGACGACTTGCGAAAGATTGCACGCAGATGCTGGATGCGGCAAGATGAAGACTGGGCGCTATGGCGATCATTTATCATCATCAACCTATTACACATACAACCTATGGACATAGGCCTCCTCCAATGAGCGCCATAGCGCCCTGTCTTCAGCTTGCCGCATCCAGCATCTACCTGCAGTCTTTCGCAGGACGTCATCCCAGCTGGCTGGAGGGCGTCCTACACTACGTTTGTCGGTCATTAGGGGAGGCCTATGTCTAGCAGCAGACTACTATAGATTCATGGTGATGATGATGTTGTGAGTAAACACTTGTTTACATAGTTGAATAAACCTTTATACAGGTCATAATCATTTGATTGAGTTATAAATCGATTATTACAAAAAATCGTATAAATCCCTGTCACCGTTCCCACAAAATCGTTAAAATGTCAACCTTTTTACGCATTAATTCGTGTGAACGCACACATTCGGGGCTCTCATGTAAATTATGAACCCATTTACAGTTTTATACAGGGTGTCCCAGAATGAAGAGCTGAAAGTTAGACGTGGTTGTATTTTACTCAAGTCCCTTTCAATCCAATCAATTCAAATAGCCACTTTGAATGTTTATTTGCGTTTCAACATATGAAAAATGCAAAGTAGGAACTAATAAAAATTATAATTAAATAAAAAAATAAAAATAAATAATGCTGGACAATTCACACAGCATTACCTAGCCCCATGGTAAGCAGAGCTTTTGTTATGGGTACTAGATAACTGATATACATAATACAATACATTACATAGATAGATATTTTTATTATACATAGAAAACGACCAGAACACCCGGAACAATTATCTGCAGATCGTACATACAATTGTTCCGAGGCGGGAATCGAACCCGCGACCTCGTGCGTCGCAGGCAGACCTTCGCCCACCGCGCCACATCGGTCGTCAAATTAATTAAATCACAAAACAGGACAAAGCTTACGAAATTAACAGCGAAAACACAAATAGGCAACCAATGCAACGCTGGCTTTCAGCGGCGCGAGAGTACCAAGCACAATACAAATCAAAAATAACGAAGTTTAAACAAATGTCCGTTAAAATAGAGTAGGTTATAAAATACAAAATAATATTATCATTTTTTTTATAAAAGTAAAAGTAAAAAATCTTTTATTTAGGCTTACAAAATAAGCACTTAGACAAGTCCTATTTTATATATAAATTATTATCAAATAAAATTAGATATTATAGAATATGCACCTTGATCTTTTAGTTAAATATCAGCGCTCGACATCAACAGGTCCAATTGATGTCGAATGCAGTTTAATACTTTGACTGCTGAAATCACACGGTATGTGTTTTCTACAAGTGACTCATATGCGTAAATCCACACTAGCGCAGCGGCTGATAAAATACAGATCTGTGTGACTCAGCACAGCCGTAATATTTTTCGAACGAAACGCATGTGCGGCGCAACACAACCGCTGTGTAGAGCGGCAGCACGAATTTTTTAGGTTAAAAAAAAGATCGCAGTCATCGAAAAAAAACCGCAGTCAATGTGTTAACCTATTCCCCAAATTCCCGGAATCAGCCTGTATAACTCGAACCCACTTGGGACCGTCAAGCAATGATTGACAGGTGACCAGCCTGTCATCGGCATGTATTATTCAACGAACAGCAAAACATACGATAACTTGAATTAATTTAATGGTAATTTAAGTTCGGTACAATCGGATAATGTTGAAATTGATTTCGGTATTGAAGTTATTTACTTACGTGAAGTATTGCTCAATGGTTCGATATGGGTAGAGTATATTTTATATTGGCGCAATTGTAGGTCCATACCTATATTGTTTGCTATATTTTTACTGTGAATCAATCCTATATTCATAACGTTTTTGAGACGCGAGTGGATGGCGCTATTAGAACAAATTATAAGTTAAAACTTATCATCATGCTCTACCTCTTTCTATGACAAATCATTCACTGTACAAGCCACCCGTCTATGGAATGCTCTCCCTCTGGACATCAGATGTGCAAAATCACTCCCTATCTTCAAAAAACTGCTGCATCAGCATTATTTATCCATATAAAATATTGATAGCCTTATCTTATGTCTATGTAAGTTTATTATAATGTTTGTAATGTAGGTATTAAGTGTATTTGTTATCAATTATTTATTAAAGTGCCACCGTCTATATTGTTCGTTCATGTCCAGTCCATCCCAAGGTTGCTGGGAGAGATCGCTCTCAGCGATAAGGCCGCCCTTTATACCTTTATTCTAAGTTTTTATCTCTGTATTATTTTCTGTTTTGTGAGGTGTAATAAAGTGTTATCTATCTATCTATCTATCTATCATGATGAGGATGATCATGATAAGTTCAAAACTCATACATTTGTAATACACCTGTCCGTATCATAAGTATACACAAAAGGCCTATCATGGCCGCAGTGACACGAAAGCCTCCCTGAGAAAAAAAACACACCAATATTTTAAATGCGAATGTTTAGATGGATATCCATCCATCCACTCATCGAATCGATGATGATGAATATTTGTTACCCCTTACCGCCATAATGACTAAACCAATCTGGTTGAATTTTGCACAATTGTAGCTTTAATCCTGGAATCAAACATAAACAACTTTTAACCCATTTAACAGATCCCATGGGATAGAACTAACCTATAAACAACGCGTGCAAAGACACGAGCAGAAGCTAGTAGTTAATAAAATAATCCTTATCTCTTTATTATGAAAGTACACAACTAAAATAGGTCTAGAAATATATCTCAATCGATTTTAATTCCAAGCGCTTTTCAATTCTGCAACCGCGTCAAAATAATTGCCTTAAACGATCTACTCGCTTTATAAGGATGTGATCGTAAAATACATATATTTGCTCATGATATTGGTCTTTGAAATCACTAGGGGTCAAGCTAAATTCAACCTTAAGACGGTACATATAATAACTATATTCGTTGATCACAATCTTGGATGGAGAGGTCAAGATTCTGTGTTGATACCTATACCTAGGTGTCTAGAAGACATATAGAGCGTAAACTAGGGTAACAAGGTAGATACGTCGTAATTCCAATAATTAGGTGGATATCATACGTCGAACAGACATTTACTAGTCTATATATTTAATGTTCCTCTCGGGGACTGGACCCCAACATATATATATATATATTGGGGTCGAATATATATATATATCATATACCTATATATATATTCGATTCTGGAATCACCCCCATCTATAGTACACACATTATGTCATGTCCCGTTGCACCCTGTATCGATAGACCCTATAGACTCTGATAATAATCAGAACTACTTCTTGGAAATGACTGCAAAGGAAAATCCACTGACAATTAAAAGTTCTCGCAAAGGTTAAAATAATTTCTTAAACTGATATTTCCTTAACGAAATGGTTGTCATGGGAAACCCAAAGTCTTTGAAAAAAGATACAAGGAAAATATAGTAAGGGTAAATCACCTCCCTGTTTTGTATGAAATTGATTTTGGCATCATCCCGACTGAAGTGGCAGTGGGCCGGCCATATCTCGCAAAGAACCGACGGCCGCTGGGGCAAATGTGTTCTTGAGTGGAGACCACGACTCGGTAAACGTAGTGTAGGACGCTCTCCGGCCAGGTGGGATGACGATCTGCGAAAGACTGCAGGCAGATAGATGCTAGATGTGGAAAGCTGAAGACAGGACGAGATTTAACATTATGGCCCATTGCCACTTCGCGTGCTTTAGAGCTATGTCGATAACTTTGGTTCTCCGTCTGGTCGGATGAATTCGTCACCTTCCTTCAGAAAAAATCCAAGCTCTTTCCATGGCTCGCTGAGCGACTAATAAACATAAAATTGAATTGTCCAGCATTTTTGTCGTCAACTCCTGTTGATTAAATATTATACAATTTGTAAACAGTGTTTAGCTATTTATGGCTCAGATGTTAGCGTGTATCTAGAGTCGTTGAATAATACATTTTGTGAAACCTAATCCCATACTGATGGTATCTATTTGTTACAGGTAATTTTCTCACCTTTCTCGGCAACCAGAAAAGCATCTTTTACCAAACCTTAGTAAGTATGTATAATAATAAATAATGCTGGACAATTTACACAGCATCATCTAGCCCCAAGCTAAGCAGAGCTTGTGTTATGGGTACTAGATGACTGATATACATAATACAATACATTACATAGATAGATATTTTTTATTATACATAGAAAACGACCAGAACACCCGGAACAAATATCTGCAGATCACACAATTGTTCCGAGGCGGGAATCGAACCCGCAAGCTACTGCGTCGCAGGCGGACCTTCGCCCACCGCGCCACATCGGTCGTCAGTATAAATAGAGTACAGTTCTGGAATCCTATATACTCGTATCTATATCAATATTATAAAGAGGAAAGGTATGATTTTTGTTTATTTGTTTGTAATGAATAGGCTCCGAAACTACTGGACCGATTTGAAAAATTCTTTCACCGTTGGGAAGCTACACTATCCCCGGTGAACATAGGCTATATTATATTTTCATAAAGTTAGGGATTCGTACTAAAGCCGTGCGAAGCCTGGAAGGTCCGCTTGTTTTATATAAACACAGAAATGTATGTGTGAAAACTCAGGTAAAAATTTAAACCAATACAATAACGTACATACCAGCAAGGTTACTAAAATGATGAATGTAAACAAAAAGTTGTTTAAATCTTCTGCGATTTGCTGTTAAATATTTTCCACCACTATTATTATTATTATTTTGTCTTGCAACCCGTTTGATTACAAAATATATTTAGGATTTTAGAACCCAGACCTTAAAAAAGAAAAAAATATGTTCATCATTAGCAGACAAAGATTTGACAGTTGATCGCACTGTAGGTGTTCAAAATAAAAGCAGCTGTCGCTCTTCCTCCGGTAGGTTTTTTTAGTCGCCTATTCTGATATCCATGACCTGAGTTAGAGTGGTCGATTCTTACGCCGTGACCACCAAAGATCTTGCAATGATAGCATAGAATAAATGATAGAATAGGGTCCTGTAAGAATATATGTAATTGTTTTGAATATTAATAAAAAGTAATTTTTTTTGTTCCTTATTATATTTCAGGGACTTTGACTCATTTTAATGATGTGTTCCCTTTATGCCGATTCCCGTTATGTCGAGCCGAAAACCTTATCGGGCTTTTATTGCCCCTAGGTCATATTATGTATATTTTAAGTAGGAACGTATTTGTCTTTAATATTTTACATATTCATAAATTAATATATAATGCGCACAGATCCCCATGTCACACAATGCAACGATTCCATCCACGGTTGTCTGGTAGAGATCGCTCTTGAGCGATAAGACCGCCAAATTGTCACTTATTTTGTATTTTTATCTTGTTTGTGTTATGTTTTAACACTTTGAGTGCTGAAAACGCACGGTATGAGTTTTCTACAAGTGACTAATCTGCGAAAATCCACACTAACGCAGCGGCTAAGAAAATACAGATCTTTGTGACTCAGCAGAGCTGTAATATTTTTCGAACGAAACGCATGTGCGGCGCAACACAACCGCTGTGTAGAGCGGCAGCACGAATTTTTTAGGTAAAAAAAAAGATCGCAGTCGTCGAAAAACAACCGCAGTCAAAATGTTAAGTGTGCAATTATCTATCTATCATCTATATAAAACTAACCAAAATAATAAAGTGATGCGGCAAATACAAATTATGATCCGTGATTCGTACAGTAGCCAATAGAACGCGACTCAATAGGAAAGCTTTTCATAGAACTAATTACTAAACACATTAATCTTAGGAATCCCCGCGAAACAGGGGAACCGGATTCGAAACGTAATATAACTTCTATTTTCTTACATAGATCCAGTGTAACCGTCTAGTTAAGTTACACAGGAAACCATAACCATTAGTGCTTGTGCTAAGCACTTATGGAATATTGAGAAACATTTATTGAATCACGAAATCGATCTGTAGATCTAAAGAAGCAAAAGCCTATTAACTAGTTGATAATGCAGTAATGGCTGCAGATTTCGCAATAGACCATGATTGTGCGTATTGAAAACCACTTTGCTACATGATTGACGTATGGACAAACGAAATGACAAAGCTTTTTGTAGTAGGAAAAATACAGCTCTTGAAACTCTGTTTTCTGAGTTATCAAAGACCTGACGATGTAGTGAATCACTGAAAATCGTTAAGGTACTGATTTGTCTTCGTGCAAATGCTTTTTGTAGTAGGAAAAATACAGCTCTTGAAACTCTGTTTTCTGAGTTATCAAAGACCTGACGATGTAGTGAATCACTGAAAATCGTTAAGGTACTGATTTGTCTTCGTGCAAATGCTTTTTGTAGTAGGAAAAATACAGCTCTTGAAACTCTGTTTTCTGAGTTATCAAAGACCTGACGATGTAGTGAATCACTGAAAATCGTTAAGGTACTGATTTGTCTTCGTGCAAATGCTTTTTGTAGTAGGAAAAATACAGCTCTTGAAACTCTGTTTTCTGAGTTATCAAAGACCTGACGATGTAGTGAATCACTGAAAATCGTTATGGTACTGATTTGTCTTCGTGCAAATGTTAGCGAATGTAAGGAGGTTTTGCACGAAAACGGATCAGAAACTTCGATTTTCGTTTACGGAGTAGGCCCGCTGGTGAATCGAGTGATCTGTGATGTCTAATACAAGACATCTTGCGAAAATAATCATTATTAATTTAACTTTTAAAACACTTTTTTTTGTGTTTCACCATCTTAATAAAATAAATCATCATCATCAACCTATCGTCCATAGCTGGACATAGACAAAAATAAATAAATAAATAAATAATGCTGGACAATTCACACAGCATTATCTAGCCCCATGGTAAGCAGAGCTTGTGTTATGGGTACTAGATAACTGATATACATAATACAATACATTACATAGATAGATATTACGTTTGTAAATAAATAAATAAATAAATATTTTTTATTATACATAGAAAACGACCAGAACACCCGGAACAAATATCTGCAGATCGTACACACAATTGTTCCGAGGCGGAATCGAACCCAAAAATACATATTATGTGGGCAAAGACCACCACAGAGTGGATCCCACCCAACGCTAAGAGGCAACGTGGAAGGCCCAGGATGAGATGGCGCGACGAGCTCGAGGTATATCTTCCATCATGGCCTGTTGCAGCGTTGGCGTTTTCCTTTTCTCCTTCCACTCGCGAGGAGTGGAAGGAGAAAAGGGAGGCCTTTGCCCAGCAGTGGGACAGTAATGGCTTAAAATAAATAATAAATAAATAAATAATAATAATGAATATTATTAATATAATATAATATAGCTTATACATAATACTCGCTTTCCAAGAAGGTACTTATTAATTCGGGATTTGTTGACTCCGATTTAGATTTTACAGGTATTTATTATTTCAACAAACTTTAAATTATTATCAAATACGAAATAAGGTGTAAAAAATGATACTGAATTAATAAAAGAGAGAATAACCAAATTGATAAACCTTAACTCAAATAAAACTCCTCGAAATATCTACTCACATTCTTCAGTAACAAAGAACTACAAGACAAAGAATAGGCACTAGAAATAAAATAAAAAATATACCAGAACAAACAATGAGAAATGTAAATCAAACATCAAACAAGACTCGACAAACAAAAACGTATCGTACAGTTCTGACTCTATTTCCATAAGCGCAAATTTCATTTATCATATAAAGGAGTGGACACACCGAAGTCGCCGACACAGCCCGGGGCGCGGCGGCGGCGGGTTGGATGTTGGCGGCTCCATATCTAGCAGGCAACACCGTTTATTAGCTTCAAGCTGTAGTTCTGAAATACTAGGACATTATTATTATTACTATTTCATCATCATTATCATCCCACTTCATCATCATCTTAGAAGTGCACTGCTGGACATAGGGCTTCCCTAATGAGCGCCATAGCGCATCTTCAGCTTGCCACATCCAGCATCAGCCTACAGTTTTGCAGATCGTTATTCCACCTGGCCGGAGGGCGTCTTACACTACGTATTAGTTGCGGTCTTCACTCAAGAAAACAATTACCCCAGTGTTTGTTGGCTTTTCACAAAGATATGGCCGGGCCACTGCCACTTCAGCGTGCTAATTCTTTGAGCTATGTCGGTTACTTTGGTATTACTATTTACCAGGTATTCACCCCGTTTATTTACCTGTTTTCCTATGGTCGAGATTGCGTTAGTTAAGAGTTAGTAACAGCACGTGGAAAATCGCGGGGAGAAGCTTGTGATTCTATATGCACATGCACACGACATGCACTCGCCGGGATGCCGCCGACGGCGCCAATCTCGGTGTGTAGACTCCTTTACGAGTATCTTTGTCAAGAACATCCACTTATTCTGTGTCAATATCAACATTGCAGAGATTATCAGATTCTGCAATAGCTTTGACTCCTACGCGTTTGAAATTAAGGTTGATAATGTCTCGGTTTATGGTAAAGCTTTGCTTATTTTTTATTTAAATTGCAAGACATGGTCTGTAGACTGCATGACGCGTAGATCTTGTGGTTTTTGCAACTGGTCGGTAAATGGTTTAGTGTTGTGACATGCTGTTGATGTTATCGATAAAATATAAAGGTATATCTTATAATTGAGTTTGGTGACATATTCCGTGAGATAATTAAGTAGAAATGAGATATATTCGTTAGAATAAACCTCACACCCATCATCATCAGCCTATAGCAGTCCACTGCTGGACATAGGCCTCCCCCAATGAGCGCCATAGCAACCTGTCTCCTCAGCTTGCCACATCCAGCATCTACCTGCAGTCTTTCGCAGATCGTCATCCCACCTCGTCGGAGGGCGTCCTGCACTACGTTTACCGAGTCGTGGTCTCCACTCAAGAACACGTTTGCCCCAACGGCCGTCAGTTCTTCGCGAGATCGTCGGTTCTTCACACCCATACTTACACCTAATTATTAATTCACATGTAAATATGGTAATACACAAACCTTCTGTCTCTCATCATCATCATCAGCCTATGTTAGACCATTGCTGGACATATAGGCCTACCGTAACGCGCTACAGCGCAGCGCCCCGTCTTCAGATTGACGCATCCAGCATTGTAGCTAATCAAAATAATTATTTATTAATCAAATATTAAATGGAGAAGCAATTAACTACCTTTTACTAAACTCAAAGTGGTAAAACAGACCAGCTGCAAAATATTCATACAAATTAAATCAAGGCTGTAAGTAAGAGGTAAAATTCGCCCTCGAGATCCATTTTCCGATCCTATCTCAGAGATTAATTAAAGAGATTAAACTCGGAGGACAATTTAAACCATAGCTGCCTTGTTCTTGTTTGACGACCGATGTGGCGCGGTGGGCAAAGTTCCACTTGCGACGCAGGAGGTTGCGGGTTCGATTCCCGTCTCGGAACAATTGTGTGTACGGTCTGCAGATATTTGTTCCGAGTGTTCTGGTCATGTATAATAAAAAAATATCTATCTATGTAATGTATTGTATTATGTATATCAGTTATCTAGTACCCATAACTCAAGCTATGCTTACCTTGGGGCTAGATAACGCTGTGTGGATTGTCCAGCATTATTTATTATTTATTTATATTATACGATAAACTTCGGAAAATAGACGCGGTATGATGAATCACTTAAGTTTATAAGCCATGTATTTTTTTTTCCTTTGGGTGGCTTGGTTGTCACAGCGGCTATGATAGGCCTATTGTATAGAATAGAATAGAAAAAACATTTATTTAGACACAGGTACAAAATACAGGCATAGAATAAACAAACAAAGAAGTTTATCATGGGGGTAAACGACACAAATAGGTGATATATAGACTAAAATAAGACTACCTCCATGAGCCTGCGCCGAAATAGGGGTTGGCTCAGCGTGTGCTGAACATTATTATATTCAGCGCTGTTTTTCAGCCAAAGACCTTAATTACTAGTTGAAATCACGGACGACAATTCGGTGACAACAAAGAGAAAAATATTTGATACAAATAAACAAAAGTAGAATAATAGGAGAGTGTAATATGTATATGTCTAGTAAACAGATGATATAAAATAATAATAATAATAATAAACGAGAGAATTAGAATGTAATATAACAATAATCCAGATCCATTCTCGACCAACTAAATATCAGAACCAGATTGTCGACGATCTGCTATCAACGAGTTCTCAGCTATTTTGGCCATATAGCCAGAAGGCAACCTGACAACCTCGAAAAATTAGTGGTAATGGGCAAGATAGAGGGCAAAAGACCAAGAGGACGGTCACCAACCCGCTGGTCTGATCAAATTAAGGCTATAACGGGACTCACTTTGCCTGCAGCCCTGAGACAAGCCGAAGACAGAGTAGTGTGGAAGCGGTTCATCAGCGTCACCGTGAAAGCCTTCCAGGACGGGCACGACCTTCAGCAATGAAGACAACGACAAAGAAGAATAACAATAATAGGTCCGTGTAATAGAATAATAAAGAATGACGTTTCACAACAATTACAGAAGGTTTATATGTAAGGTAAAATTTGTGATCGCTACTTTATACGTTCATTTCATTCAGCTCCAAAGCTGTAGCGTTCAATTCGCCACTAACCCTTGCAGCTGCTAGGAACTGTAAGAATTTCTTCGGGGTGATGTCTCGTAACTCGTCTGGGCTATACAGATGCTTGCCCAGATGGATGCTGCGTTTTTGCGTAAGTGCTCTGCACTCTTTTCACACGACGTCACCCCAATTTAAGGTCCAGCCTGAAAACCAGTGTCACTATCGTCTTCGGTCGATAATGACAACAAGCTGATTGGACCTTATTAGCCGCGCACATAGGGAAAGACCAGTTATTCTTATACTTGGGACTCTACTACCACGCTACATTATGTAAAGCTTAAATCCCTACTACTTAAGTTGTTTTGTATTTTTTATGTGTTTTCCTTTTTTTTGTCATTGTTTATTATTGTGTGTTGGCTATAAATAAATTATTTCATTTTTTTTTTATTCTTTTAGCAGATGGAGGGGAGTTTCATCCGCCTCCTTGGAGAATCTGCAGGATTGTGTGTCACTTAGCCCTAGTTTGAACATGTGCTTGTTAAGGCGACAGTGTACAGTTAGAGCTCTTGTCATAATGCGTAGGTTGCCTCTGCTTAGCGCGAGGATTCGGTTGATATACCGCTTATCGAAGGCTTTAAAAAAAGCCATGTATACTCAGGGAAATGATGTCTAGAGTTCATTTCGATATATAATTAATAATAATTGTAAAACTTCCTCATAATTTTCATGTTAAACTAGATATAGTTAGTTTTCAGTTTTTTTAATCTGTTTTTTGGATAGATGGTACAATAAACAGACAGGGCGCTATGGCGCTCATTGGGGAGGCCTATGTCCAGCAGTGGTCTATCATAGGCTGATGATGATGATGATGGTGCAATGAAGTAATATCCTAAACCACTTCCAAATAATAAGCAATAGCTAAGAGATATTAGTTTTCTTATGTTGTAGAAATTTAAGTCAGATGTAAGTGAAGTGAAGCACTCTTATTTTTTATGTCTGATTCACTTATCCTACTAATATTAAAAACGTGAAGTTTGTATGTATCGAGGGATGATTGTTACTCTTTCATGCAAAAACTACTGAACGGATCGAGCTGAAATTTTGCATGCAGGTACTTCTGGGCCGAGAATAAAACATGGTCTTATTATCCCATAAATCAGTTCCCATAGGATAGAAATAATCTTTAACGTTTCCATAGAAACAATGTGTGCGAAGCCGAGGGCAGAAACTAGAACATATTTCACCGCTTGAAAAAAGTATAATTGAAACAGTCATGAATAAATTAATCTCAAGAGTAATGTAAAGTATCGTCTTTATCTTTATTAAAAACTAGCTGCTCCCCGCGGCTTCGCCCCCGTGGAAATCTATGTGTCAAATTGTTTAAATGATAAAAAGTATCCTATGTTAGACTCCTCCACCAATTTTCAGCTAAATCGGTCCAGCCGTTCTCGAGTTATAAGTGTTGTAACAAAAACGACTTTCTTTTATATATATAGATATTTTCCTACCAAAATTATACTAGTATTCCACAATATCATGAAAGAAAATATAAATACATCTTATCTGTAAGAAAGAGAGACATAAAAATGTTTATTTAGAAGGCTCGCAGGGGTCAAAGATACCCGGCCCGACATATTTTATGAACAACCGACCATGCCTCATAACTGGAATGTTTTGCTAACATTTCTGAATATTTTTACGGTAGAGATAATATTAATATGAATTATATTCAGAAAAATGAGTTGAATTGTGTTGGTTTTGTCGGTCACATAGCGAGGCTTAGAGACAAAAGATGGACATACAGCACCACTATGGAGAGGACCTCAAGGAAAAAGAAAGAGAGGAAGGCCCTCAACACGCTGGGAGGACGAAATAAAAAAAGTAGCTGGTCCTAAGTGGTGGCAAACAGCTCAAGATAAAGAGAAGTCATCACGGACATCGTTGGAGGAGGCCTTTACCCAACCTGGGGACCCTGCTAATAACCAAACGTAGTGTTATAAATAACGCAATAACAGTACCTAAATCAATGTAGCAGGATCAAATAAAGGTTTTTTTATTTTATTTTATTTTATTATGTTGGTTTTAGGTTTCAGGAGGCATTGAGACAGGTATTTTCCAATTCACTTCTAAGCCGACTTCGAAAAAAGGATGTTTTATGTATGTTCGCCGATTTCTCCGTTATTTGTGGGTTGATGATTCATTTAGTTTTGAAAATGATTCCAAAATTTATATGGGACCACATTATATTTATTTCTGAATGGTTACTTTTGGTTTGAGCTTAAAGCAAGCAAGCAAAGCTTAAAGCATTAAAAACATAAAGTATTTTCATGTCATTTTTTCGGACAACGGCCACGAGGAAGGCCTAGGCGGAGATGGCGGGATGAGCTCGATCTATACAATAAGGAGTGGGTTCTCCTTGCTGAGGACCGAGATGAGTGGAAGAAGGGGAGGGAGGCCTTTGCCCTGCAGTGGGACACCCCGGGCTACTATAATAATAATAAATGTCATTTTTTCGTTTTATTTAAACAAAGTTGTTTGTACATCAAATGAAGTATGTAACACATATGTATCTCAGTTTGACCACGGGTCAATCTCGACCAAAATCGCGCTATCATTGCCCAAAGTGTTTTTGGGTGTATGTAGTGTACGAGATGAACACTTTTTACAGTCAGTGTTCAGCAACTTTTGACGCTGGCTAACTATTTAAATATAGTATAATTTTGGTGTACGTGCTTCTAAAAATAGCGAAAACGCTTATCATTCCGCCCGCGTAAAAACAATTAATTCTTATCCATCGGACTCTAGAGTCTATTAGAAAGTGCGAATTAATTAATGAAGCTTTAAGTAATTAAATTAATTAAAAAACCGTGACTAGGCAACAGTTTAACACTCATTCAGGAAGGTATAGTAGTACTTAAAGAAAGAAAAACAAACTGATCGAGCTTTGGTTATGTAAGGATTTAATTTATTAACGCATTAATTAATTTAGTAACGCATTTCATTATTGAACAATTCATAACGTTAATAAGAATTAACGTTATGAATTGTTCGATAATGAAATGTATCAATAATCACTCTGAAACACTCCTTACCTGTAGCTACTACAGTATAATGCTAAGTCGACGCCATTTTGTAGCTTTAAGCTACTTCATAAATTGATATCTATATATATAAAAGAAAGTCGTGTTTATTACAACACTTATAACTCGAGAACGGCTGGACCGATTTAGCTGAAAATTGGTGGAGAGGTAGCTTAGAACCAGGAGTCTAACATAGGATACTTTTTATCATTTTACAAACAATTTTACACATAGATTTCCACGGGGGCGAAGCCGCGGGGAGCAGCTAGTTATATAAAAAAGCAAAGATAGATTTAATATAAAAAAATCGAAAATTGTTTCGGACATTAGATCTCTAAGATAGAATATACTTTTACATAAACTTTGTACTCGTACATTAGCGAGCATACTGCTAGATAGAAATATCTACCTGCTAACCTTTGGGTAGTTTGGACAACAATGTTAGACTCCTGGTTCTAAGCTACCTCTCCACCAATTTTCAGCTAAATCGGTCCAGCCGTTCTCGAGTTATAAGTGTTGTAACAAACACGACTTTCTTTTATATATATAGATGAAAAGCAGCTGACATCTTAATTTTTTTACCGATTTCAAAAAAGAAGGAGATTCTTAGTTCAGCTGTATGTAGGTTTTTATATAACTGGTTTAAGTATGGTTCACCAAAACAATTAAGATTGTATAAAACCATAATTAATTTAAAACCGGGATAGTTACCATGATTTGATATTTGAGTTTTCCAATATTTCGTCCCAGTTTCATGCGCCATGATCACGGAATAAATGAACCTCGCGTTTATAATAACTATGATAATTTCAAAACTTTTGTCCTGCATTCATATAATGGTTTTCTTCTTCTTTCATAGTCTCTTTTTCTTCTTTTATGTACGTTCAAAAACTTCTAGTGCGTAGTCTGTTACCGAAATGTTTATAGAGAAAACAGCACTTAAGCAATTTTACATTCTCTCTGAATATTTGCATAATACTCGTACTTTGTAAAGAAAATAAGTAAATAGCTAAAACCCGGGATAAAAGCCAACCAGCAATATTAACTTCGACTTTTATTGCAAAATAAACGGTATTAACGGGTACTTAAAGTGCATAATCCTTATTTGCCGGTGTTTATGGTAAATAACTTGAGTATTATACAGTCTTATAGCTAAGGGTTTTACGTGTCCTTGAATAAATAAGGTGTTTTGTCTACTTTCTACTTTTATGTGCTTGGAATATTGAAAACTCTCTACTGTGAAGTGGCATTTTATGACCCGCAAGTAATTTCTAGGGCTAGAAATGAAATGTTCAGGTATTTATAGCAGCTAAGCTGATAAGCTCTTTATGAGTCATAATGTTTTTTTATTGATTTGATCAGTAACTGCGAAAATGTGCAAACTCTGGGCCTTCTGCCATTTACCTTTTTCCGAATTTTTAAAAAAAAAAATATCTTTATCAAAATGACAGTATTCAAGCCTTACCTGACATTTCATAAAATAACTTGCCATATTTATATACATTTCTGTAGGTACAGATATTGAGCTCTGCTTAGAATAGGAGTATCGTGTTGAATCATAATGTTTGCTTACATTCTCCGCAATAAAATAGTTCATCGACCGCATCCTTCGACTCCTTCCTCATACTTGCGACGTGCGCGTCATGCGTCAATTAGCTGCCAGCCACAGGTTGGATAGTTGTAACTAGATGGCGCTGTTAATTATTTCTAAACTAGAATGTGATATCAAATTGGATTTTTTTATAGAATACGCGTAGTTTGCGAAACAACTGTGCTTACTTTCGGGCTATCTTGATGAATTTAAATGAGTGTTAGGAAAATCGTTTTTAATTTAGAAAGATTGAAGCGAACAAAAAATATATACCTATCTATGTAATGTACATATGTTCGATGTTTGAATTTTTTTTTCAATGAAATTATACGATTTTTTTAAATTTAATTACCACTTGTCCCTAGAACATAAACAACGTAAGCTTGTCAGCTCCAAACTCGTTGTTAAAGATTGGTAACTTCATACCTAAGATGCTTTTTGTATGTTGTAAAATTATTTTTAAAACGTAACAAAAGCTTCACATGACATTCAAATTCACGGGAAGCGAGCGACTTTAAGTCGCCTATATTGAAAATCGAACTTATAAAGTTATAATTGAATTTAGATTTTCTACCCGCCATCGATCCGTTATATTGAGATAGAGAAAACATTTCGTTAACAGGCACGTTTTGTATTAGCCGTAAAAAGTTTATGAAATCTACTACGTGAGCAAAAGTAAGACTTTATTATTACAAGCTACAAATTATTTTGTGTCTATGGTATGGAATGGTATAGGTAAGTGTAAGTGTCCTATATCGGCACTTAGACTTCGATTGGTCCTTTGTGCGTAGTGTGTTTGCTAGTTTACCAGCCTAACTCCGTCCAGAAGCGCAGAATACTCCTGGGATCTTCACGGGCTTCACAGAGTGACCTCGGGTGGTTGAGGATTTCTAGGCGTTGCGCTGTTACTCCCTCGCATTCCAGGACTACGTGGGCAGCTGATTCTTCGTCGCTTAGGCAACCTCTGCAGAGAGGGCTGTCTGTTGCTCCGATGGTGAAGAGGTGTATATTTTGTGTCTAGTTTTATAAGAAGTTTGGGAGGAATTTCTTATATAGTTCTAAGGTTTTTCAGGCCAGTTCTCAGGTTGCGGCATCAAAGAAATGGAAAGTTGTAAACCGTTATTTGTTCAGTTGAGAATCCTAAAGTTGCCATCCATATACAAACAAAATACAAACTGAACAATTATCTGCGGATCGTACAAACATTTGTCCGGCGGGAATTGAACCCGCAACCTTCTATGGCGCAGGAGTGTGTAGAGGATAATTATAAAGTATGAAGACTGAGGGGCTCAATTTAGATTGGTTCTAGTTATGATTCCTGTGCGTCGTTTTTCAGAGTAAAACCTACTTTGATAGCTTATATTACTTACTTATTAGGAAGACCAGTTGGTTGCTAGCTTGCTAGTGATCCAACTCATGCTGAGGCAGAGTCATTTTGTTACTGGACTTACAAACTTACACGTTTCCTCTTAGTTTAAATAGAATATAATATAATAACATTTATTTGGACACAGGTAAAAAATATAGGCATAGAATAACAAACGGAAAACAAAGGAGTTTATCTCGGAGGAAATAGGGGGGGGGGGGGGGGGGGGGGGGTGGCTCAACTCAACTAAAATTCATTCATATAACGAAGTATCTAAGAATCAATATCGTGTACAATCTCAGCGACCTAAAGTTTTCCATTGTCACACGCGCCACGTCGCACACGTCCGCATTCTATGCTACTTTATCGTACCATCTGCTTCACCGCACTAGCTTCGACCGGGCTCGTTCTCGAGTGCTCCTGAAATAATTGGCAATAAATTAAACATCAGATATTGAAAAACAAGTCTCCAAATAAACAATTATAAGCACTATGTATTTTAACGGGTATTTATCACGTTTATTTATCTATTTTTTCCGACGCACCATTGAAATAGGACTTGTAATTATGTTTTCTGATCGCGTAAGTTTTAAAATATTAATCCAAATAAAGTTACAAGAATAAGAAAAAGAGATTCTACAAAGGAATCTTCACAAAAACTGCATCTTATTGCTTTTTTTAATAGTGCGCGTTTAAATCTTTTGTTTGCTACGCATGCCTTGGACTGTAGGCCGTAGCACATGCTACGAAGATTTTATACAATAAAATTTAATAATTCAATTCTAATAAATAAACTATCTACCTAATATTATATCTTGGCATTTTTTAACTCAAAATAAACCTTCAATTTTGATCATACCTAATTAACATCTTTCAAAGCAAATAGAATGTCTCTTTTTAAACAGTATGTATGTAACTAAATATGATTTCTTCGCAAAATAACACCGCTTGCGCTGAAATCTTCAAATCATAACTTTAGTATTTCCTTAGCGCATGTTCCTCGAATTCCGATACTCAAAAGTTCATAAATCAGAGCACACAGGAACTACCCCACAACACGTAGTGCTGTCATTGATATCGATAGTCCAACTCCTTGTTATCTGGACAATCGATATTTGACTCGCGAGGTATGAAATTGTTTCTACTATTGATTTAATCTGGAGTAGTTTGCGAGTAAATGCGAGGAATTTGAAACGATCATATTGATAAATTGTCTCTTGTTGTAGGCAGTTATTATGGAGTTCGTAACGAATACATCCGACAGAGAACCAAAGTTATGACAAGCTCTAAAAATTAGCAAGTTAAGGTGGCAGTGGGCCCGACCATATCTCTCGAAGAAGACAACCGCTGCTGGGGTAAACGTGTTCTTGAGTGGAGACCACGACTCGGTAAATGTAGTGTAGGACGCCCTCCGTGGTACGATAACGACCTGCAGATGTTGGATGCGTCAAGCTGAAGACAGGGAGGCATATGTCCAGCAGTTGACTAAAATATGCTGTTTATTGAGTTTGGCTGTTGTTCTGTATTTTGTTATGTTATATATACGTAATTTGACTTATATGGGTGCTTATTTAGTAAGCATAAATAAACTTTTGTTATGTATACTAACTACTACTAATTCGGAAAAGTTACTGCGTAGAAAAAAAAACCTGAAATGTTCACCTTTTTTTAATTTTCGTTAAAAAAATACGGTAGAGCTTTTTAGGGATAAAAAATAACAGAAATTCATAAGACCACATTTGGTTCGTTTAAAAATACAGTCTCCATTCCCGGGATACAAATGTTAGATATTGTTTTTACTGTATCATGTATACAGTAAAAACGATACGCGAAGGCGTTCGATAATATTTGACCGAATTCTCGTAACGTGTAAGAAATACATGTACTGTTATTTTTAATAGAACTCGTATAAGTCATGGACAAAAATATCAACAAGTGAATCGTGTTTGGGCTACCACAAGGTAATTCGGAAAAGTATTTTTTTTTTACCATAAACGGTTAAAATTCGAGTTTGGTTCAAAATTTATGAAATAACGGTCGAAATGAATGAATAAAATATGATAATTAAAGATTTCAAAACCAATAAATGTTTCGTTCTTCTATGATTCACTCCGATGATAAGGTTTGAAAATATTTGCCAACAATATTTTTTGAATTTGTAACCTCTTTGTTTTCAAAAAATATCTAGGATTCTAAAACCGAGAAGGTATTGGGTACAGTTTACACATGAAAAAGAAGAACCATCAAAATTATTAAACCAAGCCTCTAGACCATAAAAGCCATAAATCCTTTGCAAATATTGCTCGTTTGTGCACAGCCTTACAAAAAATCACCTCTTATCTCAATCGTTAGGAGAGATAGCCATCTCAATGACGTGTGGATGATTTGTAGTTGCTGTTGTCACCAATGACTTTCTAGAGGTCAGGGTTATCGGCTTCGAGAATATTCAATGGAAATTCTGACAATCTGCCTACAAAGCTAGGGTCTCCACCATATCTCCAACACTCGCCCGTTTCTCAATGCAAAAGTCTCGTTTCAGCAAATTTACTCACAACCATAGAGGAAAAACGAATACGAATTGAACTCAGAAGAGTCGATCAGATAGCTCTGTAGGCCAAGCGATAGGCCAAGCATAGCCACTATCAGCCTTAGTAGAATAAGGTAAAATTACGTCGTATTTTACGCATTCGAATACGTAAAATGTAAACTTCTAGTTTCTGCCCGTAAATTCGCACGCGTGTGTGTCTATTTGGAGACGTTTAATGGTTATTTCTGCCCTAAGTTGAGAATAGCTTATGTTATGGATACTAGATGTCTGATATACCTACGTTAACATTTGAGTCGTATGCAATACACGCTAAAGTACCGTACAGAATACCTAAAAGTATTCACTTCACTAGGTATATATCCGGTAGATAGATAAAGATAGATATCCAAAGGCACTCGTTATATTGACGACCGATGTGGCGCGGTGGGCGAAGGTCCACCTGCGACGCAGGAGGTTGCGGGTTCGATTCCCGCCTCGGAACAATTGTGTGTACGATCTGCAGATATTTGTTCCGGGTGTTCTGGTCGTTTTCTATATATAATAAAAAAAACTATCTATGTAATGTATTGTATTATGTATATCAGTTATCTAGTACCCATAACACAAGCTCTGCTTACCATGGGGCTAGATAATGCTGTCTGATTTGTCCAGCATTATTTATTATTTATTTATTATTTACTCTTCTTTAATCTGTAGTTTAAAAAAAACCATACCCCACAATAAGTCGAACTCGCAATATTTTGCGTAACATGTGACATGCGTCCACTGCGCCATATAGGTTGTCGATAATCTACGAGTATATGTGCGCATATAAAGAGATCAAAAGCACGAAGTGGTGTCTCTCACTGATCACTTTTACTTTTAGAATATCGATAACGATAGCGTGTACTACACTAAACAGTCAATCAAATTGATCGTATCGCGGGAACAATAGTGCTGGGCACACAATGACGATGTTATGGCGGTGAAATGTTTTAATAAATAATAAATAAAATAAATAATGCTGGACAATTCACACAGCATTATCTAGCCCCATGGTAAGCAGAGCTTGTGTTATGGGTACTAGATAACTGATATACATAATACAATAAATTACATAGATAGATATTTTTTATTATACATAGAAAACAACCAGAACACCCGAAACAAATATCTGCAGATCGTACATACAATTGTTCCGAGGCGGGAATCGAACCCGCAACCTCCTGCGTCGCAGGCGGACCTTCGCCCACCGCGCCACATCGGTCGTCAGAATAATAAGAAGACTTAGGTTCAGTTTTCTGCCTATTAAAAATAAATAAAGGCAATAAATACCAGTTAAAATAATACTTGTAATTATGTGTTTTGATCGCGTAAGTTTAAAAACATTTTATAACAATTAATAAATTTAAAATAATGCTAGACAATCCATAGAGCATCTCGTAGCCAAAATCTAAGTAGAGCTTGTGTTATGGGTACTAAATGACTGATATAAGTACTCAATACAATACTTTACACAGATATGTAGATATTTTTTTTTTTATTATTCTTAGAAAATACCCAAACTATACGTATACATATATGTATATATATATATAAATATAGGGTTTATTTTTAAACTAGAAGAAAGTTAAGAACTAGTTGAAATTAGTTTCAAAAACTCACAGCAACATAAATCAATATAACTCTTTAGTGACGTCTGCAAAGTAATCGACATCGATAAAATCGTTGCGAAACAAATCACTGCCAAAATGGTGAATGAAAGAACGTAATCGCATCGACCTTCATTGTCGTAGTTCAACCACCTTGCTACCAACAGATTGTGTAACAGAATTTCTCAAAGATTGTATCTAATTCAGTTGTTATTATGGAGTTTTACTACCTACCTGTCTTTAATAAGGCTTGGAGCATACGGGCCACTTTAATACTAATATTTATTACTTCTCCAATACAAAGCCTTTATTTAAGGAGGACCTCAGTGACGCAGCGGGTGAAAGTGCGCCTGTGACGTAGAAGATTACCTACCTACGGTTTTGATTCTCAGGACAATGATCAGCAAATATTTGTTTCAATATTTGTCTTTGTAATGTATTGCAAAAAGTAAGTTATAAGTTATGTAGTACCCATGGGATAAGCTCTGCTTAGGCTTGATGAATTAGAATTATATAAAAAAAAACATTTAAACAGATAATAGGGGCATTATCGAATACCTTCCATGCCATAATTTATTAGTTCATTTATTGGAAAAAAAAATAATTAAAACTTTAATTACACCGTAAACCTTTGTAACCCTCAGGAACCTAAGGAAACCTATGTATCTAAAATATTGTGTAAGAATAGTGAAGCAAGTAATTTTCAGAAATAAGTAGATAAGATATGATGTATAATATATACATTAAAATATATAATATAGCATACATATAATAGATAAATAGTTAGATAAGAATAAGTAGATATAAACAATATACCTAAGTAAAATATAATAATTTTAATTTAAAACTAGATACATAAAGTCTCTGATAATGTTAGAGGAATAAGTACAATAAAAAAAAAAAAAAAAATACCTTGCATGCCATAAATTATTAGTTCATTTATTGGAAAAAAAAATAATGAAAACTTTAATTACACCGTAAACCTTTGTAACCCTCAGGAACCTAAGTAACCCTAAAAAGTTTCCAGCCATAGCTGACACTAATGCTTGGTAAATTTCCACACAATGTAATTTACTGAGTCGTTGGTTTGCAAAGGCCTTACGTCAAAAAAATTAACTTCCTCCACCACAAAAGTTGCGTCAATTTGTTCCAGCAAGTACGTTATTATAAATGGTCACGCTACACGACTCCAAAGAAAGCTTTATTTCGTCACAACGAATGCCTTTATATTCTGTGACTGCTGAAGTAGCGATCGACTTGTCACGAATGATATGACAGCGGAAATACGATGCAGATTTACGATAAACGAAATCATCGACAAAATATCGATGTTTTAATGGGCCACACTAAATGAATTCTGTTAACTAATTACGTATTCGTAAATTGAAAGTACTAATTAAAGTTATTCAAATTCGGAACGAAACTGGAACCGGAAATTCAATTTTACGACTTAATTAACGACATGGATGAATGAAAAGCGGAAGTTGATCGTATTGTAAACATGGAATCAATTTATTTTATGAATAAACCAACTCAATCGTAATCGTTTTGATAAATGGCCGAAGCGATTCGAAATTTGATAAACAATATTAAATCACTATTATTTGAATTATTACGGTGAAATTGATAAATTTTCTTCGAATTAGCGTCAAGCTAAACCATTTTGTAGACAAAAACTAAGTTATAGAAACTTAGTTTTTGTCTACAAAATGGTTATTTTACGTATTTAACCAAGTTATTTTATGTTATTTATGAATTATTAATAAGTTAATTCTTAGTTAAGAATTAGTTTCACGTTTAATAAGTTTTAAAAGTCCCTAAGTGGATCATAAGTAAAGTATAAATCTAGCCCTGTAGCTTATCCCAAGTAACAGTCCCTAATTGGGCAATAATAGACCCATCGACCCAACCAGTCCGCGAAATGCCCAGGAGATTACCCAATCAAGTATAATTTGCCCATCAATGCTACCATACTCAATTTATCAATCAAAGTAGAGTGCTACTGCCAGTGCTGCGTGCGTGTGCGCAGTCATGATTTATTTTATTATTAAAGATACTGGATAATTTAATGTTTCTGCCAGCTTCTACATATGACTTTTTCGTACCTTGTATGTCTGCAATCTTATGGATATAATCATTTGATGATTTTCTACAGATCTATTGGTAGAACTACGAGGAAATTACGCCCTTGGTTCGAACTTTGTCTTCTCGATTAGGACAAGGGAAACAACGCAAAATACGAATACGATTTTTTGTAAAGCTTTTTAGGCTATAACTTTTATCTCGCTTATATGTAGGTAAAAGAATCAGACAAAATATATTCCGTAAAACAGCCTCTGTCGCTCAAAACTATTCGAAAACTGTTATCGAGATCGTATGGAACTATTCAATAGCTATAATATTACAAAAAGTAGTTCCGCTCTATCCGATACAAGCGCTGTAAGGCGCCAAATGTACATATGGAAGAAAACTATATGTTTTTTTCATAAAATGCACAACCCATTTTAAAGAACTCTGTTACACACAATTGATTGACAGTGACAGTACCAAAATGGAGGGAAATATTGGCAGCGTCCTTTCCCCATTCAATTTTATGGCGGGTAAATGACTGATTGAATATAAATCCGTGATATTCAAATCGGTTGCACGTGTGAATGCTGAGCTGCAGAATTGGGAATCTTGTGGAGTTTTGATATTTCACTAATGAAAATAACACAGATAAATAGAAAAAAAAAATTATTGCACACTTTAACACTTTGACTGCGCTTTGTTTTTCGACGACTGCGATCTTTTATTTTACCTAAAAAATTCGTGCTGCCGCTCTACACAGCGGTTGTGTTGCGCCGTACATGCGTTTCATTCGAAAAATATTACGGCTGTGCTGAGTCACACAGATCTGTATTTTCTCAGCCGCTGCGCTAGTGTGGATTTACGCATATTAGTCACTTGTAGAAAACACATACCGTGTGATTTCAGCAGTCAAAGTGTTAAAAGTATAACAAAAAAGAAATATTTTTTTACAAAATATGTGACAATTTTTCTACTAAAAATACACATGCCTTATTATTATTATACATACCTACTTTTATGTATAAATACATAATCTTCATTTTCAGGACTTACTGACAGAATAATGTATGAGAACTGAATAATATTTGTCAAAACATCAGTTAAAGTGTAATCCTATTATATATAATAATTATTACACTATTTTATTATTATAGAACACACAACTGAAACAGGTGCGGTGAGTAGAGGAAAAGTGTCCGAATCTGTTTAATTTATCAGTCGAAAGCGTGGAATTGAAGAGTTACTGGTTGTTTCAACTGTCGAGCGTCCAAGTTGTCCACGGCCAAGGTGTCGGTATGTCAGACTGTTTGTTAGTCCCAACGGACTATAATTTGCATCCTTTCAAGAGTGTTGGATTGATCAATCGATCCTTCATTCCTATTCAGTGACTTTAAAATAATGTGGAAAGGTTTGTTTTGGATTTTTCAATCGATTGTACTTTAAAATAATATGGAATGGTTTGTTTTGGCTTTTTCAATCGATTGTACTTTAAAATAATATGGAATGGTTTGTTTTGGCTTTTTCAATCGATTGTACTTTAAAATAATATGGAATGGTTTGTTTTGGCTTTTTCAATTGATTGTACTTTAAAATAATATGGAAAGGTTAGTTTCGAGTTTTCACCTCAGGCGTCAAAGGAAGCCTCACCGAGCTCTGACCATAGACCACATCAAAGGACTGTAAAAGGATATTATTATAAAGGGTAATAATATTTAACCCATAGTAGGAATTGCAAAAACACTTGTGGCATACAAGTGTTTTTGCAATTCCTACTATGGATTTATTCTAGTCTAACAAACTAAAACCTAGTACCTAAAAAGATCGAAGGAAGGCCCTGATGACTGAATTTAACTTAAATATATTAGATTTAGGAACATTTTAACGGAACCATATTGAATTAATAGCGGCCATTTCATTGTTCAACATTTTACGCATCAGTGACTTTTAAATATACCTACAACTTAACTGCTATGCATAATTTTGCTGTATATTTTCTTTTGTTTGTTATTTATAAGTGATGGTTATAAATAAATAAATAAAATAAAATTCTTTTATTTCGGACTACTATAGATCCATAATTTGTTAGTAATGATCTTATAATAAATGTTAGTAATTCTTACGAACTAAAATTAAGATAATAAAGTTATGATAGCACAGCAACTTTGTAATGTAAAAGTGTAGGTAAAAGTCAATAAATATGATTTAAGAAAACCTAGGGATTTTTCTACAACAAACTAGCTGCACGCGCCCCGCGGCTTCGCCTCCGTAGAAATCGATGTGTTAACACTTTGACTGCGGTTTTTTTTCGACAACTGCGATCTTTTTTTTAACCTAAAAAATTCGTGCTGCCGCTCTACACAGCGGTCGTATTGCGCCGCACATGCGTTTCGTTCGAAAAATATTACAGCTGTGCTGAGTCACACAGATCTGTATTTTCTCAGCCGCTGCGCTAGTATGGATTTACGCATATTAGTCACTTGTAGAAAACACATACCGTGTGATTTCAGCAGTCTAAGTGTTAAATAGTTGAACGTGCCTAAATCTTACGTCCATCTTCTGGTTCCAAGCTACCTCCCCACAAATTTTCAGCCAAATCGGTTCAGCCGTTCTTGAATTATAAATAGTGTCACTAATACGACTTTCTTTTATATCTATATCTATACTAATGTTATAAAGAGGAACGGTTTGATTTTTTTGTTTGTTTATTTGTAATAAATAGGCTCCGAAACTACTGTACCAATTGGCAAAATTATTTCACCGTTGGGAAGCTACACTATCCCCGGTGAACATTGGCAATATTATATTTTCAAAAAAGTTAGGGATCCGTACTAAAACCGTGCGAAGCCCGGTCCGCTAGTATATAATATATATCTATATTAGTAAGTTTCAATCACGGAGACATAAAAGATCCCAGCGGAAAAAAGGGCTCAGCATTTCGTACCAACCATTTAGAATTATAATTGGGTGTGACCTCAATCCAGAGGCTAAACAAAAGCTGATGAAACAAAAACTAAAAATACCATAACAGACTGAAAAGGGTGACCAGACTAAAGTAAATTAGGAAGCGCTATAATTGGGTCCACTCGTTAGATTAATTGAAGTTTACGATGCTAATTCATAGAGAGGGTTCACTTAACTGATTATTGTCTCACTTTCACTTTGCGATTTCCTGTATGACATGGTCACTGGACATTGGACTATAAATAAATAAATAATGTTGGGCAATCCACACATCATCATTTAGCCCCAAGCTATGCAGAGCTTGTGCTATGGGTACTTACTATTTATAAGTATTAACACTTTGAGTGCTGAAATCACACGGTATGTGTTTTCTACAAGTGACTAATATGCGTAAATCCACACTAGCGCAGCGGCTGAGAAAATACAGATCTGAGTGACTTAGCACAGCCGTAATATTTTTCGAACGAAACGCATGTGCGGCGCAACACAACCGCTGTGTAGAGCGGCAGCACGAATTTTTTAGGTAAAAAAAAAGATCGCAGTTGTCGAAAAAAAACCGCAGTCAAAGTGTTAAAAGTATTTATTGGGTACTTACTAGTTGACTGATATACTTATTACAATATATTACATAGATAGTTATTTTTTATTATGCATAGATAACTGCCAGAATACCAGGAACAAATATCTGCAGATCGTGCACATAATTGTCCCGAGGCGGGAATCCAACCCGCAACCTCCGTATTATAAATGTTAAGCAATTATAAGTAATAATATGAATAATATTGTTTTCATAGTTTTCGTTTTTGTTAGTTAATTTATGTACATTTTAGTTTTGTTCCTTATTGGCCACCTTGCGCACCACGGTCTCCACGGAAGACCAGCGCTATGGTACGATCTGCTCTACCATAGCACATGCTGAGTGGAGACCGATTTTTTCAGTTTCTGTCTTGTGTTAATCTAAGTTTAATTTATAAGAGTCTCTATTCTGACAAAATAAAAATCTTTTTAATTTACTTTACTAGATATCATAAGCCTCTGTTCTGTATAATATTCCAAATGGTAAAACTAATAATATCTATTCGCACAAATACTCGTAGTAATTAGAGCGGAAAGGTTTCTCATTTCTGACGTTATTAATAAGAAGGGTTTGTGTGTACGTTATTTTATTTATTTATGTCGAAAGCAATACCCCAGCAAGCCATAACATGGTTTAGGAATTAACGCTAACTTAGTTAGCCCAGCATCCAACGAGTCGTAGAGCAAGGAAGCTTATACTTAGATTAAAGCTATTAGCTTATGTATTAATTATATAATTATTATATGCTATTAATATTATAAATGCGAAAGTTTTTATATATGTAGGTATGGATGTTTGTTACTCTTTCACGCAAAAACTACTGATCGGGCTGAAATTTTGCATGCAGGTAGTTCCAGGCCCGGAATAAAACATAGGCTACTTTTCGTCCCATAAATCAGTTCCCATGGGATAGAAATAACCTTAAAACGTTTCCATAGAAACAACGCGTGCGAAGCCGCGGGCAGAAACTAGTATTTAATATATTCATAAGCTTTAATCTATATCTGCTAGCAGGATATTTTAGGTACCTCTTGTAGGCAAAGGAATCATCACCTTAACAGCCTATATTGGTCCACTGATGGACGCCGGCCTCCCCCTCATAAGCGCCTTTTTGGCTTTTATCTTAAAAAAAGTATTTATTTCAAGCATATTATACTCATATCAGATCATATAGAGGTAATACCAATAATTGCTACGCTGGGCATGCGGGTTGTGGATCGCTGTTCGGTGGTAGAATTGTTCTTCGCAAGCACTATTGCCAGCCCCTGGATATCCCTTGGTCACCTCTTACACTTTAACACCCGCGGGAAGCGTTGGGGCCTTTGTTTACACGCTTTTTTCTCGTAAAAATCTACGGTTTGTACAGTGATCATTCTGTCTTCTTTTCTTCGTTGTATGGTTCACTCACAGATGTCAGAATTATCACTATACTTACATATTATAATCCGGCTCGTGCAAAGATTATTGTGAAGGTTTTCCGTAATAATAATAATTATTATAATTCTCAAAGGGCCTCTGTGCTGTTGGCTTCAGCCCCACGCAAGCCTTCCAAAGGACCGGGTCACTTTATGGCCCGAGATCATGGTAAATGAGAGACATAATGAATAATAATTTTAGCATAGAGCAATATTTTGTCAGCTACCTTTACATTAGCATCAGCTGCTTCTATATAAGGATCTACAAATCCCTATATCCCTATAGCACTAAAATCTCCATCCAACATAAGCCCTTGCTCATAAATCTTGCGGATCTACAAATTCCAATATAACCGTAGCACTAACATTTCCATCCAATTATAATCCAGCACCGGTGCAAAGATTATAACCAGGGTTTTCTATATCTAGCGTAATTTTAGCACAATATATTTCGTCAGCTACCTTTGCATTAGCATCAGCTGCTTCTATAAAAGGATCTACTAATCCCTATATAACCGTAGCACTAAAATTTCCATCCAATTATAATCCAGCACCGCTGCAAAGATTATTAACAAGGTTTTCTGTATCTAGCGTAATTTTAGCACAATATATTTCGTCAGCTACCTTTGCATTAGCATCAGCTGCTTCTATAAAAGGATCTACAAATCCCTATATAACCGTAGCACTAACATTTCCATCCAATTATAATCCGGTACCGCTGCAAAGATTATTAACAGGGTTTTCTGTATCGAGCGTAACTTTAGCACAATATATTTCGTCAGCTACCTTTGCATTAGCATCAGCTGCTTCTATAAAAGGATCTACAAATCCCTATATCCCTATAGCACTAAAATCTCCATCCAACATAAGCCCTTGCTCATAAATCTTGCGGTACAAATGGCTTGTAATTTCAGTTCGATTAGTTACGAGCTTAAAGTATCAACAGTTCACACGTGCATTTATTGTAAATAGCACGAATATAGCACAGTATAGGAGAAATATGGCACAATATAGCAGCGAACGGCTAATTATAGATAGTAATATTAACAAAGAGTGTCAAGTTGAACTGTATAGGTGTTTATTTGCTATTTTTGGCGTATTTCTAAGGAATAGCATGCTTTAGACAAATTAGATTTACATACTTATTGACTGTGAATATGATAGAAAAGTCAGATAAAGAAATGAATAAATTTACTCTTAGGAACATATATGGGTTTGGTAGATGAACAAGAAAAAAATAGAAGAATACACAAACTTAAGTAAAACAATGCTGATAGCAAAACCCTCTAAGGAGCCTTCCCCAATCAAAGAAGTTGTTTGGAGAAGGCACGTTTATCAAAGGACATAGATGTGTGGTTTGTGAATAAATATTATAGTACTATTCTAGTAGTTATAGTATGTCTCGACGACCCTGTGGCGAGGCAGGCATAGGTCCACCCGCAACGCAGGACTTTGCAGATTCGATTCCTACCTCGCGAAAAATGTGTAAACAATCTATTGATCTGTTCCGGTGTATTGTATATAGTACATAATATCAGTTATCTAGTACCCATAACACAAGCTCTGCTTTATTTGTGTAGAAAAACAAAGTTACTCGTATGGTATCCTGTAAGTACCTATCAAGCTTTTTTTTATCTGAGTACAATCTAGTGCACATAATACAAAGCGACCACTTGTGATGTGCGGCGATGAAGACTAAAAATAGATGTAGCTTGCACGCGATGGATGCATTATGGCGATATTGTGATTAGGGAAGTCCCGATTTATCCAGTATTGTGTAGATTTATCGATAAGACCATTTCTTAATTGTGCTGAACCAACATATTGTTTTTTCTTTAATAAAATGCTTAGATTAATCATTATTATAATTTATTTTCATCGTGATATATAGTTGTACACGTATACGTGTTCTTGAGTAACCCGTTTGAGCAAAATTAGTGTAGGATGCCATCCGGCCAGGTGGGATGGTGATTGGCAGATGCTGGATGCGGCAAGCTGAAGACAGGCGCTTTGGTGGTCATTAGGGGGTGCCTATGTCCAGCAGTTGTCTAATATAGGCTGTTGTATGATAATGTTGTTTAGTTGTGTATTAAGTTACTTATTTCATGGTCAATATCTTGGCCATATCATGGTCAATCTGGGTCCTTAAACAGTCAAATCTGTCATCGGACGTTGATATTGACGATGCCATTCTGATGCATAGCATTAAATATTCGAGCTTTATCCCAATACCTGTCTACTCATCATGATTTATATCTTCGTCATCACCGCCAGCCTATGTTATTCCATTGCTGAACATAGGCCTCCTCTAATGAGCGCCATAATACCCTGTCTTCAGCTTGACGCATCCAGCATTATTTATCATCATCATCATCAGCCAATGATAGTTCACTGCTGAATATAGGCCTCCCCCAATGAGCGCCATAGCGCCCTGTCTTCAGCTTGACGCATCCAGCATCTACCTGCTGTCTTTCGCAGGTCTTCATCCCACCTGGTCGGAGGGCGACCTACACTACGTTGTGGTCTCCACTCAAGAACACGTTTGCCCTAGCGACCGTCGGTACATTAAATAATTATTATATATTCATCATGTTTGTAGACAATTCTATTGTTTCGATTTCTATTAATAATATCAAAACATCGACAAAGATAGCCGTTTCACCCCATCACTATGCACAGTGGGAACGTACGTAAATAAAAGCACGATAAAACTCTGATATAATTATTGGTGCGATCGTTCTGCAATCTAGGAACGTGAGCTTTTATCCATTTCTACCAGGCGTTTTATCTTTGTTTGTTTGCTATAAAATGCACTGCTAATTATGCATGTACTTTATCTGTTAGACTGTACTTACTGGAGCCATTTCAGTTCGAATTTGATAAATGAAAATGAAAAGTTTTTATTTCTTTAAGCTTACAAATAAGCACTTAGACAGGTCATATTTTATACTATTAAATGGAAGAAGTGAGAAGAAACCACTAGTATGTTCATAACTTACATATGTGTCTAGTACATTTTGATTTGCTTATTTGTAAATTGGTAGATTTTGAGTTGGAGCAAAACTCGTTCCAAGCTTTCTTATCTTCTAAGTAATCTGATATTTTGTAATAAGCTTTTTTACAAAGAATGTGTTTAACAATTTTTTTTAATTTATTTATTGATAATTTTTGCAACTCACTTGGAGTTTTGTTGTAGAAGCGTATACATTGCCCTTTAAAAGATACATTTATCTTGTGTAGCCTAGTTGTGGGCACAGCGAGTTTATTCTTATTTCTAGTATTTACATTAATGATAAATTCTGAAAATAGAATTTATGAAATTCGATTTTCGGTTCGTATTTGTTTCTTATTTAATTTATCAGATTCAAATTTCTCGAATTCGTTTTCTGTGGCCTTCTTGGAACGTTACCTACCAAATTTTTGTTGTTTCCTTGCTTTTTCATTTTATCTTAAAAGTAGACTAGAGAATTGTGGGAAAAATACTATTAAATTATACCTACTCTAAAATTGACCTTTTTCTATGACTCATCATGTTTTTCCTACTTTGATTCTCTGGAACCAAAATCTGGTCTAAGACCAGAAGTTAAATTAAAAAAAAACAGTAACCAATCATTTTGTTCCATCCATTTCTTCCATCAATTGGTGAAATCTATGGCCACGGCTGGACATAAGCTTCCCCAAAAAGTACCATTTGAACGAAAATGTTAAACTATGGTTACGGTACTCTAATAAAGGCAAAAACACGCGCTTAGTCAAAGTATTAGCATGAGCACAGAGAACTCTGTTATTAGCAGGCAGAGCCGCCGACAGCGCAGAGTCAATATTAACGAATTGGTCCATGGGTCTGAACAACATTTTATGCTTAAAAAATGATCTGTTTTTGATTAAAAACGTTATAAATTCAAAAAGCTTATCATCATCATCAACCTATTTGTCCACTGCTGGACATAGGCCTCCCCTACGCTTATAAAACACCTTCAATATTAACCCTACCTATTGGTTCGCTTTGTGGAGTCGCTTGTTGCTTGTATATGTATTATATACAAGCAACAAGCGACATACGTAGTTAATTTTATTTATTTCTTGTTTACTTATAGATTATTATTATTTAGTAGCAAGCTGTACCTACTTGTGAATCAATAAATGTATTTTCTCTCTTCTTTCTCTTTCAACATGAACTCAGGATTATAGGTTTAGGTTTAGACTTGTGTTTAGGTTATATTGATTAACGATGACCCCCAGTTGTATATCAAAACACCTAATTTCTTATTTGATAATAATTTATTGTATAAAATTTGGGTATCGAATAACATTAAATTAAGTTATTATATTTTTTGCAAAACGCCTTATCATGCCAAATTATAATCCGTTTTTTTTATTATTTATTTATTTGTTTAATTATTAACTAGCACGATTACCTATATTACAACCAATTACACTAGTTAATTACATTACCTATACATATATTAGAACAAATGAACATAAATTAAACAATAAGAAAAACTAATAATAATTGATCATTTATAAAAATTCCATGACAAACAAAATTCTATAATAACGTAATGCATTTTAATATTAAAATAACCGACAGAAAAAATACATTCCAGATGTTATATCATGTAATAATATCATGTAGGTATATCACGAAAAAGAACCGCGTTGTGCCCTTTATCACTCTTCGGCTCCCAGCTTAATTACAAGCCGGGGCGCAAGTAAAGAGCTTAATTAATTTGTTGGGCCCACACCGGAACAGCACTTTAATCACGCCTCGGCTAAATAATTAGTCACTTGAAACTGATACTCTATTGCCTTTGGATATAAAACTATGGATGATAGATAGAAAATACTGTATTACACTTCGATGTTACATCCTAGATTTAAGTACAAATACAAATACAATACAATACAAAAATTCTTTATTGTACACCATAATCAAATGAATCATTACAAAAATACATTATATGCGACAGGTACAATGGGCGGCCTTATCGCTTAGAAGAGATCTCTTCCAGGCAACCTTTAGATGGAAAGAATTATATGAATTTAAGAAAAGGCAGGGGGTGTACCACAGGTTATCTAAATAAGAATACTAAAAAAACAAATAATAAATATTACAAATTCCAAAATAAATAATACACTACTTAAATACATAAATAGTAAGTACCAATATTCATTCTTTTGGTATACCACGTAGTATCTATTCGGATGTAACATCTCGTGTAATTTTGTTAGAAAAACACTTAGGTAAGTTATTTTAACCATAAATTATACCACACAAAACAGAAAACAATACAGGAATAAACAATAGAATAAATGAAGTATAAAGGGCGGCCGTATCGCTGAGAACGATCTCATCCAGGCAACCTTAGGAAGGACTGGACATGAAGGAACAAAATAGACGGTGGTACTTAATAAATATATAGATAAAAAAATATAAAAAATACCTACAAAACAACATTACAATTTACAAACATTATATATTGACGACCGATGTGGCGCGGTGGGCGAAGGTCCGCCTGCGACGCAGGAGGTTGCGGGTTCGATTCCCGCCTCGGAACAAATGTGTGTACGATCTGCAGATATTTGTTTCGGGTGTTCTGGTCGTTTTCTATGTATAATAAAAAATATCTATCTATGTAATGTATTGTATTATGTATATCAGTTATCTAGTACCCATAACACAAGCTCTGCTTACCATGGGGCTAGATAATGCTGTGTGGACTGTTCAGCATTATTTATTATTTATTTATTATAATAGACTTACATAGACATAAGATAGAGCTATCAATGTTTTCATATGGATGAATAATGCTGATGCAGCAGTTTTCATTGCAGGAGGCCGACTTTGCATCTATCAACTTCTGTAATTATTTATTGTACACACAAAACTTAAAAATAACTTAATTAAAAAAGATTATATACATAGGCGAGCTTAGCCCTGAGTAAGAGTTTTCTTCCAGCATACCTTAGGTTTATAGGAGAGGCCAACTTCTTTTGTTTTTCAAAATAAACATCCAACCTTTTTGCTGACGCCACAAATTAACATGAAATAGAGAATATGATGTGTTTGATATGTTACGCATGGTTGAGTAACGCTTAACACTTTGACTGCTGAAATCACACGGTATGTGTTTTCTACAAGTGACTAATATGCGTAAATCCACACTAGCGCAGCGGCTGAGAAAATACAGATCTATCTGACTCAGCACAGCCGTAATATTTTTCGAACGAAACGCATGTGCGGCGCAACCCAACCGCTGTTTAGAGCGGCAGCACTAATTTTTTAGGTTAAAAAAAAGATCGCAGTCGTCGAAAAAAAATCGCAGTCAAAGTGTTAAGCCTCTAAATACGCCATTTTTTACGATGTTAGAGAATCCTTATAGAAGCGGCTGACCTGCGAAAGACTGCAGGTAGATGCTGGAAGCGTCAGGCTGAAGACAGGGCGCTAATGCGCTCATTGGGGGAGGCCCAGTCCAGCAGTGGACTAACATAGGTTGATGATGATCATGATGATAGACGCGGGCCCTGATTAGAGCTCGTGCGAGCCATCGCTAAAAAATGTTATATGCAGAAGTACCTATATACAAAGCAAAACAAACACAATAATCATATTTTTCTTTGATTCTATTATTAATTTATATAATGTAACCGAAATAAAAACTTCTAAAGAATAATTTTCTCAGAAGGCTAAAACTAATTAAAAATCCGACAGCTTAATAGGTTAGATAATAACGCTTTTGTTATATAAAAAGTAAAAATAAGTTATGATTAAAATTAACATGCAAGGATGAAGGCAAAAATATGTTTGCAAAATCATTACAACGCCAACCATGATAATTATTTCAATTTATATTTGACGACCGATGTGGCGCGGTGAGCGAAGGTCCGCCTGCGCCGCATGAGGTTCCGGGTTCGATTCCCGCCTCGGAACAAGTGTATGTACGAACTGCAGATATTCGTTCCGGGGGTTCTGGCTGTTTTCTATGTATAATAAAAATATCTATCTATGTAATGTATTGTATTATGTATATCAGTTATCTAGTACCCATAACACAAGCTCTGCTTACCTTGGGGCTAGATAATGCTGTGTGAATTGTCCAGCATTATTTATTTATTATATAAAAATATTTTCTGTCTTTCCTTCTCGATACTATTTTAAATTATAGAATACCTATCATTTCCTAGCAAGATAATCCCTGACTGGTATTTAGGTAGCGTTATATTCAAGCCGCTTAAGCAATCGTTGAAGGTGGTTTCTAAGGACAAACAATTTCTCTCTCTAGAAAGTAGACAAATTAGTATCCTTTCAAACTACTAAACGATCTCTCATAAACAATAGCTAAGACATTGCCTGATATCTGATTACATGGAGATAGTGTAACACATTACATATATTTGTTTCTTTGTTGATAAATATCTATTAACAGATTTTCTATTGTGTTTCGATAATATTGATTACAAGTTTAAGGCAAGGTGTGGTAATATTTTGGTCATCATCATCATCATCAGCTTATATTAGTCCACTGCTGGACATAGGCCTCCCCCAATTAGCGCCATAGCGCCCTGTCTTCAGCTTGACGCATCCAGCATCTACCTGCAGTCTTTCGCAGGTCGTCATCCCACCTCACATCGGAGGGCGTCCTACACTACGTTTACCGAGTCGTGGTCTCCACTCAAGAACACGTTTGCCCCAGCAGCCGTCGGTTCTTCGCGAGATATGGCCGGCCCACTGCCACTTCAGCTTGCTAATTCTCAGCGCTAGGTCGATAACTTTGGTTCTCTGTCGGATGTATTCGTTACGAATCCTATCCTATAATATTTTGGTCAAATGATTTAAAAGGATAAGAAGACAAACGTTCCGTCTAAAATATTGATAATTTCGATATGGAGTCCTTATATAAGTCAAATGTCTGTTGCGGAGTCGTCTTTCCAATCCTTCTGTATGCAACCCAGACTTGGACTCTGAGAGTGGTTTCCTTTTCACTTCTTCCACTGGTGTACAAAAAATGTAAGTGAACATTAAAATAATGTTATTTGATAATAATGAATAGTATAACATAAGACCTGTCTAAGTTGTGTGCTTAGTTGTAAGCCTAAAGAAATAAAAACTTTTCATTTTCATTTTCAGACTATAAAGAACTAGAAAGAAATAAGAATAAGAAAATCTTTATTTATACCATTAACAATTTTACTAAACTAGTTTCTTTAATTACCCAACATCACATAGACTTAATAACTATTGACTAATAAGAAAACTAGACGTGGCAGCGTCTCCTGAGGATTCCATGTACTAACTTCTCCATCTTTGAAGAATTTCGTGTCGAGGACAGATTATCATCGACTGTGCTAATTCGAGCACTGAAGTTCTTTGAGCACGTACTCTTACCATGGAATGAAATGAAATGAAAAAATTTATTGAAAATCAAATACACAATAATGGTCAACTCTCTGTTAAGCTAAAGTAAGTTGTTATCAGTTTCTCGTCAATTAAAACAAGTACAAATTACATAACTTAGTTTGAATTAGGCAGGTATAGAGATCAGAAAAAGAAAAGGTTGATGAATGAGGTTTCGAGGAAGTGTCTCGTCGTCCAGGGTAGAATGGAGGGCAAGAATCTTGGTGTCTCTCCAACCAGATGCTCAGACCTTATCACCTCTCTGACACAGTCCACCATGACCTACTGCTTCCACAATGCAACCAAAAAGGGAACGATGGCGGTGCATTGCAAGAACAGCTGTTCATGAGGACCGTATCTACTACCTACTACCACCACTGCTATGTGTAATCGACTAGGAAGAGGAGAATTTATATCGCTACCTACTAGAATAGAATTTTAGTGTAGGTATTGCATATGTTATTATAAAGGAATGCTAGATTTATTAGACTACTGCGTCGGATAAAATTAAAAAAAACCTACATTAGCGATTGAAAGGCAATACTCGTATATTCTTAGTAGAATTATAGTGAAAATAAAATTAAAATCAGTAAGATAACACGATTATATGTGATTAAACTTGACCAAAGTCAGCTCAAAGGCCGCTAAAACATAAAGATAAAATAAAATATACATAATAAAAATAACTACAAGTAATAAAACAGAAATAAAATAATAACGACACGCTATAACCGCTTTTCTTCAAGAATCACGATATTAGAAAACATTGATAAGCTATTGACACAGAAAAACGCCAATGAAATGGATATTTTCAATCGAATCACAAATTATAACTTGTGGTTCAGTTTCCTCACCATGACTCTTTTGATAGACTGAAGAACCTAATCAACATAATTGATTTTCTCATAGGATATGAATAATGAATCAATCAAAATATCATTACGTGGTCGATGGTGCAAGTGATAAAAATAGCTCTATGAATGTTAAAGTTCTTGTTATGGCAGATACATAATATTGTAATGTTATTATATCACAAGACTGGTAAATTTGCTTTAAGATAGTAATTATTATTATTATGTACTCATTTACTTACTTAGCAGTGTATCGAGTATTCCTTGTCTACCTTCTGTCTTGTGTACCTATACTCTACACTTCTACAGTATAGTATACATATCTGTACTAGATATATGTACAGTTTTAGTTTCTGTTGATTAATTTATGTTTTTGTTTGTTTCCTCACTATATTAGGCCACCTGCGCACCACGGTATCCACGGAAGACCAGCGCTATGGTACGATCTGCTCTACCATAGCACATGCTGAGTGGAGACCGATTTTTGTCAGTCTCTGTCGTCTGTTAATCTAAGTTTAGTCTATAAGAGTCTCTGTTCTGTTCTGACAAAATAAAAATCTTTTTACTTTTTTTTACTTTTGTATGATAATGCAGTAGTGCTTTTAAAGCTCTTAAAGGTATAATTAAAAGTTTTTATGATAGTGTTGCGTAACACACACACGCACAAAAAAAAATTAATTCAATTATCTACTTTCGTCTTTAACTTTGACCATACAATGTTCGCTTACAATGAATCACTTCCTCCAGCGATCAGCTGTTGCATTACTTTGGCTATGAGCTTTGGGCCACATTCACAATGATCTCCGGGTATCTTACAATTTAATTCGCTAAATACAATGTGTTTTTTCGAAACTTGATCGAAATGTGCGGATGTTAGAAAAAAATATGGATAAAAAATTTGAACTAACTATATTTATTTTTCATAAAACTTAATAAAACATGCAAGCCAAAAAGTTTACCTCAAAGACTGAATATAAAAAAATATAGGTTTTTGTTCAAGATTGGTAAAAAAATCTTCTCAGCTTGGCAAATTTTTAGCTTTCAAATGAAACTACTTAGGAGAAGAAAATATACACAAAATACAATTTGAAAAAAAATTAAGCGCCTTGCTTTTTTGGGATAGCTAACTTAACTAACTGTTTCCGTTTTGTCGAATATCCTACCATTTCATTTGATCAAGTTACGAAAAAACACATTGTAATAGAATGACTAAAATTTCAAATGTTTTGGTTTTGCTTTTAGTGCTTGGTTGCCGAGTCATACCTACTTAGTAAAGTTGAGCATTTATGTTGTTATTTGTCTTCTTTTCAATTTTGCATCAACCTGCTTATCAGTTATATCCTTAACTTTGTTTTACTAACCCTTAGGTTATTCAATACGGACCCACAAATGAAGTAATTATGATGAAGCCACAAGTAAATCATTTGGCAGCTAGCCAGTGCCGGTTTTCGCTGACATCCGGTTTCCTTATTAAAAGCAGCCATACAATTTGCTTAATCGAGTCTGCAACAAAAACAGATGTTTTGTTTTAACAGAAAGGAAATGAAAGGCTGGGCTTGAATGATCAGATTAAATATAGATAGTGATAGACAAGTTGAATGATAGGTTTGTAAGTTGTGTGAATGAAGCATGCTAGATGTTGAATGTTATAGGTGTGTACGTGTTATTGATCAATGGATAAGAACGTAATGGTTGGTTCCCGGTTCCCTCCAGTTAAAGTGTTCTATTATAGAGTACACCGCGTACCAGCCATACCCCTGGTCATACCCCTGGGGGTGGTGGGACGAAACCAGACCACTATAGTAGTGTTGGTAATTGAAAAATTTTAATAAGAAAATATCTTTAAAAACGTACAAGAGAAGCTTAACACTTTGACTGCTGAAATCACACGGTATGTGTTTTCTACAAGTGACTAATATGCGTAAATCCACACTAGCGCAGTGGCTGAGAAAATACAGATCTGTGTGACTCAGCACAGCCGTAATATTTTTCGAACGAAACGCATGTGCGGCGCAACACAACCGCTGTGTAGAGCGGCAGCACGAATTTTTTAGGTTAAAAAAAAGATCGCAGTCGTCGAAAAAAAAACCGCAGTCAAAGTGAAGAACATAGTAAGGATCATTATAACGCAACACCATGCTAAGCTTTCACTGTGGTATTGTTTTTGCATCCTAGTTTCTAGCCGTGGCTTCACAAGTGTTGTTTAAATGGAACCGTTTTAAGTTTAGGTATTTATGTATATCCGGTGTTGGACAGAGTTCAAATGAAAAAACAATATTAACAACAAGACTTTATCCATCTATTACTCACAATAACTACAACTTTGCACTAGAATGCAGCCTTAAGAAATATATTCCAACAAAAATGGCTACAGCCAGCAAAGAGAATATTTAATCCAAAGTCAACAGATCATAATGCAACCAGCGATCAACAAAGATGCTCCCTCGAACAAACAATGGAGACGCGATCTGAATTACAATGAACACGTGTAGGTAACGGGAGTCAGGGCCGTGACTTGAAGGAGCTTCGGTTTTAATAGTTCTGACTTGATTTGAAGACACTTTGATAAGATAGGTTCGTGTTAGCTTGATTGATCCAGGTTTTGTGATCAATCCAATCAACACCACAGCATAAAGCTGAGATTGATACATTTTGGCTCACCTCGGCAGCTATAACTTCAAACAACATTTTTTTGTACATACTCCTAGGTTTAAATTTTAGTTTTCTTCAGTAAACTGTTTTAGGTGCGATAATAATGTTTCTGTGTAATGTAGTCCTATCTAATTTAAGTATAATATGTTTGATATTCTGTCGTGCTACGAGTATCTATGTTTGTGAACCAAATAAATCATCTATCCACCATTCATTAAATAAACGAAGTAATGAACACAACCTTAGTGAAATTATTAAAGTATATTTTTGTAAAAGAAAAATATATTTTTTTTACGATTCTATTGCCTCTATGCCAACTGTAAGACCTCTCAAAGTAAGCTGTACCTACTGCACCGTATAAGCAATACAAGTTTTGAAGGAGATTGTTGCATTTGACAGACAGACATTTTCACAAATTGAAACAATTATTAATTACCAAATGCTATTACAATATTAACGATTTTATGACAGATAAATTTTGACATTACCTTTTATACTATTTCGCCTCTTACTATTACTATTATTACTTTAAGATTTTTGACATTATATAAAATTATCTACAATATACCTAGGCTAGAACATTACTAAACTCTACTGTGACATTTGCATGCTATCTTAATTTTGCACGCCTCGATGAGGTAGTAATGTATTGGAAATACCATTTTTAATTAAGAACTTTTGTACCTATATTACAGCAAATAAATGATTTGATTATTTGATTATTATTATTTGATTACATAATAATATATATTATAACAACGAATTTTTCATCATTACGAACAATGAAATAAAAATAGCAAAAATAGACATTTTGCACATTTTGCCAAAACACACTCAGACAGGATCGCGATATACGAACATATTTTAGATATTTGGTAGGATAGATAATAAAATAAACATTGTCCAAATAACCTAAGGGTAGATTATTTCTAAGAAAAATTATAATTTTCGTAAAGACAAAGAACGTTCATTACTTGATATAATATAAGAGATATTGAGATAAAGCTTCGTAGGCGTTACCTTTTATTACGACGAGAAGTGGATTCCTCTGGTCTTACTGAGGTTTCTTTTTACTTAATTTTCTTTGTTTCCTTCGCTTTTCCTTTCAAGGATCTACATTTTCTAATTATTTTCTTTTATTTGTTTCAGGTAAAGATATTCCCGGTGTTAATAAGGTTTTTTATCTAAATATTTGAGTGAGATACAAAAAAAAATACAAAATCGTTTATTTGCACAAGTAAACAGTTTTAACAGGTTACATGTTGAACGAAGAGACCACAAAAGTTAAAAACTGCGGAGATTGGCTTTGTTAGATAGATATAGCGTAATATTTCTATTATTATACAAAATATTTATTTATTTCCCGACGTTACAAGCGCTTTCACCTTTTGAATATAATACCTGTTCAATGTATATTATATTGATCACTACTAGGTCCAACAATTCTACAATACTTTACCTTTTCAACAATTACCGGATACGTTTGATGTTATCACTAGAGCCTAGTTTGTTATCCAGCTGGGACCACGTGCAGGTTAGGTTGGCTTGGTAGACGAGATGTAAGAGTACCCATTATATCAGAATTACGGAAAAACTCTTTTTTTTTTTTTTTTTTTTTTTTTCGACTGGACTATTATGCTGTTGACCTCAGATGGCCATGACAGCGTTACCGGACTTTTGGCGGGCGCAGAGGGCGCCTCGCCGGTAAAAATTAGGTTGGGGCAACACGCACAAGGGCCACCACTTAGGTGCGAACCTCGGCTTGGGCTGTTGCCAGATGCTACAAGAGGGTAGGGAGGTAAAGCCTAGGTGCACGAGTGCACCTGAGGGCGGAAACGGGGAATTCTTAGACCCCGCGTCCGGCGGGGTCGGTTATTGGTCGGGTGTGTAGTGTGCGGAAGCTGAGTTGTTGCCGTCACTTCCGGGTTAGCGTCAGTGAGTGGGTCAACGGGGTCACCAAGAACGTGTCTCGGTCTACGGAGGAGAACGGAAAAACTCATCAACTGCATCATGATACTTATATAAAAGCGTTTTCTGCTACCGTTTTAATTTGAATAGGAAGTGCCATAATAATATTATTTCGTGCTGAAACTCAAGCCAAACTTGCGTATCAATAAAAGCGAAAGTAAATTTGTTTAACTGTTTATTGCATTTTCAAACTCCGTATAACCTCAAAGTTATATCAATGCCGCAGAATATCAACATAGTTTCTATAACACATGTGACAGATTGAATAGCAGTTAGTGTGGTAGTTATTGACAAATTTCCATGAAGAAACCATTTGGTAATCGAGACGTATCTGTGTGGGTGAAATGTTAGGTTTTATGAGCGATAAGAGAGTTTTGCTATGCTCTAGTAGTAATTTAGTAGACTCGTGGTAGGTATGGAGTTATCTATTCTTGAATTAAAATGTTATGGAGACTTAAAAAGTGGCACGGCGGGCGGGAGGTTGCGGGTTCGACCCGACTCGGAACAAATGTTTATACGATCTGCAGATTCAGGGAGTTCTGGTTGTTTTATATGTATAATATACCTACTCGTATACAGTACAAAAATAAACTGGATTTCGTGAAGACGAGACTAAATGCGTCTTTTTTAGACCTTCGTGGTATATCGTCGGCCTAATCGTCTCTTACGATCAGGTGAGACTGTGGTCAAACAAAGATCTTTTGACTAAAGAAAAATTATTTATTTATCAGATTAGTACAGATGGTTATTATTTTTTGAGTTAGTACAGAAATATATTTCCAATAACACTAGTCACAAGAACATGAGTGATAATTCAATTCTACACTACTAGTTATATTAGGTCCTCAACAGCCTATATCGGTCCACTGCTGGACGCAGACCTCTCCTTGGTAAGTACCTTATCGGCTTTTATGTTATGAGGGCGGGGGGGGGGGACAGTTCAGTGGTAAATTGTTCTGCACTCGGCGCTGCTGCCGGCCGCCCCCAGTGGATATCCCTTAGTCGAATGAATGAACACTTTATTGTACCCAAAATACCGCCTTATATCTAAATCTTACATAATAACAGTACAATAGACGACCTCTGTGGCGCGGTGGGCGAAGGTCCGCCTGCGACGCAGGAGGTCGCGGGTTCGATTCCCGCCTCGGAACAATTGTGTGTACGATCTGCAGATAATTGTTCCGGGTGTTCTGGTCGTTTTCTATGTATAATAAAAAATATCTATCTATGTAATGTATTGTATTATGTTTATCAGTTATCTAGTACCCATAACACAAGCTCTGCTTACCATGGGGCTAGATAATGCTGTGTGAATTGTCCAGCATTATTTATTTATTTAATAGGCAATAGGGAAGAATGAATGAAATGAATTTATTTGTTAAAAGACTTACACAGACATAATAAACTTAAACTTAAATGTAAACTAAACGTGTTGGTAATCATGTAAGTCCAGTAACAAAATGGCTTTGCCTCAGCATGAGTTGGATGACTAGCATGCTAGCAACCAACGCTGGTCTTCCGGCAAAGCAACTTGTTGGCGTTACGGACTGACTACTCACTACCGCTATACAAATAAACAAAAACGCACATATATAAATAAAATAAACAAGAATACAAATAGAATGTGAATAATAAAAAATAATATGTTAAGTACATGTATGTTTAACAAAAGTGAAATTTAGAGCAAACATAACAGAATATATATTTATATATATAGAGTTGGGGTGGTGCGAATTCTAAGCCACATACATACCACCGTTAGGTACAACATAAAACCATACTTCGTAATATTACCCGGAAGTATTTTAAGAATAAGAATAAGTTTATTTGTAACTCAATACACAAAAACAAAAAACAAACACGATTAAAAAAAAAGGACAAAACAGATTTTTGTAATTGAGTCACAAAACGGACTATCTCAACATAAGTTAGTTGTAAGCATGTTGCTGGATGCTGGATGCGGCAAGCTGAAGACAGGGCGCTACGGCACTCATTGGGGGAGGCCTATGTCCAGCAGTGGACTGATATAGGCTGATGATGATGATGATGAAGCATGTTACAACCAACGCTGGTCTTCCGATAGAGCTGTTTGGTGACGTCACGGAAGATAACATATGATATTTTAATATGTAAGTGGGTTCTACATAATACATTATTTATCTTGGATTTTTACAACATGTTGTTAAACATTGTTTTATGCAGACTGCCATATAGCTGCTATAAAATGGCCGAATGCAAAATACCTACTTTTGTATTAGAAAGGTGTGAAAAATTCCTCGGTTTTAAATTATAAGTGATGAGAGAGCTTTTATATAAATTATGATGAATAGGGATTTAAAACTATGTGGAAGGTATTTTATTATTCTAACTGTTGAAAGTTGTAATATAGCGACTTATTTATAGTGAATTTTCTTTCTTTAATTGGTAATTAAGCTTTTGAGGGAAAAAAGTCAATTTATTTCATTTATTCACTAAAGAATAAATAACTTTATATAAGCCATAGATCATTTGGTGGTCTAAAGCTATCACACTTATATTGTAATCTGTAAGTTTGGATGTTTAGATGGATGGATGGATGTTTGTTACTTCTTCACGCCAAAACTACTGAACGGATTGGGCTGAAATTTTGAATGTGGTTTGTTAAACGCCTGAAATCAAACAAATATAATATTTTTTATCCCCTATCCAGTTTGCATAGGATATATAACCTAAAAACTTTCCTTCTATGGAACAACAACAACACGTGCGAAGCCGCGGGCAGAAACTAGTTTTATTTATATTCAATTCAATTCAAATTCTTTATTATTTGACAACAAAGGTCCATAAAAAACACAAAATTACAAAAAATAAAATACTATTACAACGAAGAAAATAAAACCAAAATAACTAAATCTAGAGTAGCTATAAGTAATTTCACCCAGTAGTGGTGTCGTACAATAGAAAACATCCCCATAGTAGGTCGTAGCCTAACTCACTCTAAATTCTACTGACCTCAAATTTCAAAACCCTATTCATAGTCAGTGTGAAGCCCGCTCCACATTTGTATGCATTTCATATGAGACTGAGGAAATGGACGGATAGACGCATCCTATGGTTATGTTATCAACATAGCTCTAAGAATTAGCAAGCTGAAATGGCAGTGGGCCGGCCATATCTCGCGTAGAACCGACAACCGCGCTGGGGTAAACGTGGTCTTGAGTGGAGACCACGACTCGGTAATAACACACAAAACTAAGGATAGCCTTATGAAAAAGTGTGATGTTCACAATAGAAATACAAGAAACAAGAACAAGTTACACATCCCATCACTTAGATTACACAAGGTAGGGAAATCATTTATGGGCAATAGCGTGCGCTTCTATAATAAGCTTCCATCTGAAGCAACTGAGCTCCCTATTCGTAAATTTAAAAATTACATAAAAATTAATCTCATCAAGAAGGCTTTCTACTCCATAAATGATTATCTCAATGATGTTAATGCTTGGCCAGATGTCGCTCAGTTTCGCACAGACAATAGTATGTAAGTAATTTGTTATTGTGCATAGCTTTACTTAAATATTGACATGTATCGAATCATATTATATTTAGACTTAAATAGGCAAATAACCATGTATTAGACATATAAGAGATGAACATGCTAGTGGTTTCTTTTTCACTTCTTCCACTAGTGGACAAAAAATTGAAGTGAACAGTAAAATAATTTATGTATAAAATATGACTTGTCTAAGTGGTTATTTTGTAAGCCTAAAGAAATAAATGATTTTTTACTTCACTTTACTTTACTTTAATGTAGTATAGGGCACCCTCCGACCAGGTGGGATGACGACCAGCAAAAGACTGCAGATAGATGCTGTATGCGTCAAGCTGAAAAATTGGCAAATGCCGCATTTGCCAATGTGCAATGGTGCGCGTTATGTGGCTTAATTCCACTAAATAAATTGCTTCACCATATCAATGGCATCGTCTCAGAATAACACATATCGGGATTTTACCTTTAGTGAATGAAACTACAGATGGAGAGCCGCGTGTTAAATGTGTCAAGGTTGAAACCATTCTTCATTTTTTCCGTGCAAATAGCACCGCAAGCACTATCCAGAATTCCTGTCACGCAATTAAATACCAATTAACAAATACTATTGTCACAGTAAAGCGATTGGTTAGCAGAATTCCGCCCCAGCTTAAGCGTTTCTTTCATTAAGGATTTTACATGAAAAATTTCAATTACACTGTTGTCATAGTAAGGCGGAATTGGGCCTCAGTACAAAAGCTGGGCAAATATTATGTCACGGAAAATACATTGCTATTCTAACTATGCTTGAACTATAATGAGAGAAATATTCTTTCAGTTTCTAGCACGTACAACCGAAAAGGTAAGATACATAATCTTACCTTTTCGGTTGTACGTGCTAGAAACTGAAAGAATATTTCTCTTAAATACAAAGCAAAAGAGCCAAGTTGAAAACTCTGTTAAAAATAAGCCTCTGTTTGTTCTTTGTAGTTTTAATTTTCTCTGGTCGATTCTAGAAACCAAGATTATGTTGTGTAAAAACCTTTAAACGTTTCTGTCCTACAGAAACGTTTAAAGCCGCGGCTAGAAACTAGTATTATTAGTTAATACAAAAGTTTTAATGGATTGATAGATGGATGATGGATGTTTCTTACTTCTTCAATCCAAAACTTCCTGAAATTTTAGTAGTTCGGTTTTGGTGGTTCTGCAGGTTAGTTCTAGGTCTGGAAAAAACATAGTCTACTTTCTATCCCATTAATTAGTTCCCATGGGATATAATTAACCTTTAAAAGTTTGCATATAAACAACGCCTGCGTAGCCGTGGGCAGAAACTAGTATATAATTTCTAAAGTAGGTAAGCCAATTGCAATTGCTTGAGTTCAAGAACAAAAATCAGTTTCAGTTCAGTTCTTTATTAATAAGAAATATTCTTATATGACAAACATAAATAATACATAGGAAACAAGGAAAATACATTACGAAATAACAAGAAAAATACAAAATAGTTCGAAATCTAAGTAGAGAATTTTTATAATAAATAATTCTATAATTTCTTTGGTATATGTTGAGAGACATAAAATGAGAAAGACATCGGTATTAAAAATGTTTTACGTAGGTATGTAAGTACAATGGGAAAAAGCGAGTAAAATTATATATTTGAATAACAACCCTCCGCGATACTTTGTGTTATTTGGGATCGTGTAATGAAATTTTTTTAACACAAACGAGATTTTCTCTCAGCAATTTTGTACGCGTGATTTTATACGAAACATTTTAATAGGGGTTGAAAGCCGTAAAGGGTGTTTTCATTTTGCTTACGGGCAAAATAATAGGATAAATTATTTTGAATAAACCATTCTGACATTTATTCTCATTTTGACGTGAACGGTCTCGAGAATTTGTATCAGAAATTTCTATTCAGTGAACTTACGAGCTACTAGAAAAGTAAATTTAATAAGATTATATATCCGTATTTATATATTTTTTTTTTCATTTATTTATTTGTTTTTAAATTTAAATCATGTTTATTATGTAAAATACAATTTGTATTATAATTATTATAACTATTTTTATGAAAATTTAACATGTGAATTGTTATTACCAATTAAAAAAAGAACGATCTCGAGACCACCACGTCAAGGTAGAAACGGTTCTACGCATCGATGAAACTACTCTTTGAGACATTTACATTAAAAAGGTACAGTTGTGAAAAAGCTGAAAAAAATACTTTCAAAGTCCCGAAACACTTAGACTCTTTAACGCGTTCACTGTCATGCGATGTGCAAGGCTTACGTGTGCGTAACTAGCAGTCAAAGTGTTAGAAGTGTAGATCCGGAAAATTCCGGTCATTTCTATCAATCCACGACTAGTTAGAATTCTCGACATAATATTTTACTGTAAAAACTATAGTACCTTCTTGTCGAATACATCTGTGAATGTAAGCTTTAAATACATCGAGTTAGAATTCTAACTCGATGTTGTTGTATTTTCAATTTCACTTTGCGTTTGATTGATTCTAGAAGATTATATCATATCATAACACAACCTAATCAACGTACCATGTATTTGCAATCCAACCCACACTATTCACATACATTCATCAAGTTTCATCAAATCAGCATCCATAAAAGGACGACATCAGCGACCTTTCTAAATCGATTCTAGCCGAAGCCCACTCAACAATTACAAAGAATACTCAAGTCCCACTCAACAATTAGGTAAATCAACAAGTTCATTTCAACACGAAATGGCAAATCCGCGGTCGTAAATTAGTGTTGCAACACCAACATAGGTACGTACCTAAGTGTAGCAATACGGATCGTGACCCCAAGGACGCCTACGGTTATTGTTTTATGGTGCTTATTTAGCGTTGGACGCGACTTTTGGTCGCATACTTGCAGTAAGCAATTCTGCGACCAAAAGTCGCGTTAATTAAAAAAAACTAAATTATCTTTATTTGGACCATAAATACAAGGGAAAAATAAATAACTTGTGGGAAAATGATAATACGCGCACATTGATAACTCTACTCTTATTTTTGAACAATACTGCTATTGAATCTAAGATTTTTTTTTCTATATTTCAACAAAGACATTTATGAAAAAAAACTTAACAAAAACTGGTAACAATAAAAGAAAACGACAAGATAACAGCAAGGATAACTAAAAATAAAATTCAAACTTCATCAACGAATCATCTGACATGTTAAATTTGTTTTCGAAAATGAAAGAGAAATGAATTAAATGATTAATAAAAACTTTTAAACTCATACTAATAAAATTTTAAAGAAAAGATAGATATTAATTGAGCAAATTTTCGTCATTGTTCCAGAGACAAATAAGACCTTTAGAACACCGAATTCGCAAATCAAATCAATTACTTATTCGGAAGAAAATATTATTTTTAGATATGACCTACCTCTTGCTCTACTTCTTGTGGAGAAGTGTAGAGCATTATGCTGAGACAGGACCTATTGGTTCTGCTTTGTAGAGTCGCTTGTTGCTTTTATATAGATTCGTTGTTAATTTTTATTTCTTTATGCTCTTATTTATTTTATAATATATAGTAACAAGTTGTACCTACTTCAGTGAATCAATAAATGTATTTTCTTTCTTTCTTACCTCGAACAAGCAAAGTCGCTATCGCGATTGTATAATTGTAACGCAAGTCGCGTCTGCTGGTTTTAAAGTTTTGCTCCTAACGCGAAACTAATGCCTGTATCAAAAGGGTTTCGCATTGAGCCTATTCATAAATAATATCGGAACTAGTAAGCGCGGATTTATCGTTTACTAATTAACATTGTGTGGTTTATGGACAAATGAATGACTCACTCATTGATTTTCTTATGTTTTAGATAGATAGATAGATAGACAATACTTTTAATGCACACTTAAAAATATAAACAACAAGATAAAAAATAATAATACAAGATATGTGACGATTTGGCGGTCTTATCGCTAGAGAGCGATCTCTACCAGACAACCGTGGCTTAAAGTGTGTACGTGGTTTTAAAGCTAGTTTTGATTGTTTTATTTGATAGATAGATAGATAATAATTTATTCGTAAAACTTGTATATTTGATCATCTACCTACATAAAATAGTCAGGATTTAGTTATGCTAGTAAAATTAGACCAATTCGATTTTATTTCTAGCTTCCCTCCTGACCCTGTTTGGTAATTTTTAGAGTCCTACTACTTTATTGTTTCATTGGTTCGTACACACGTACACTATAGGTCACATTTATTGGTTCGTACACACTTACACTATAGGTCACATTTATTGGTTAGTACCCACGTACACTATAGGTCACATTTATTGGTTCGCACACACTTACACTATAGGTCACATTTATTGGTTAGTACACACGTACACTATAGGTCACATTTATTGGTTCCTACACACTTACACTATAGGTCACATTTATTGGTTCGCACACACTTACACTATAGGTCACATTTATTGGTTAGTACCCACGTACACTATAGGTCACATTTATTGGTTCGCACACACTTACACTATAGGTCACATTTATTGGTTAGTACACACGTACACTATAGGTCACATTTATTGGTTCGTACACACGTACACTATAGGTCACATTTATTGGTTCGTACACACTTACACTATACGTCACATTTATTGGTTAGTACCCACGTAGACTATAGGTCACATTTATTGGTTCGTACACACGTACACTATAGGTCACATTTATTGGTTCGTACACACGTACACTAGGTTACATACCTACCACACACACCCATATTCATTTTATCCGTATCTTAGTTTCCTGATAGTTCAGTTTTCTCCGACCATCAAAAAATATTCATAAAAGCCTTAATCCTCTTACGAAATTGCTTGGAAATTTTGTACTCAAATTCAGGGTTTTTTGCGGTGAGTAAACTAACCCGGACGCCGAAGGTCGACTTGTTATTTTTGTCCAAAATAAAAGGAGAGTTTTTATCCGAAATAGACTGACTGTGACTACCCTACTCACGGATTTTGCCCGTACATTTTCGGGTTTATTTAGGTAATGTATTTCTTGTTTTTAAGATTTGGATATAGTCTCCAAAAGCCTATTTTAAAAATAAATAAAAGCTTTAGCTCTTATAATTATAATTATTAGTGTGAAGTCATAACACAATAATAATTATAAATGCCAAAGATTGCATAACTGGAAATAGATGAATATTTGTTACTTCTTCACGTCAAAATGACTGAACGGATCGAGCTGAAATACAGGTAGTTCTAGGCCTGGATGGTTCCCATGGGATATAAATAACATTCAAACGTTCCCATAGAAAGAACGGGTGCGAAACCGCGGGCGCAAACTATGTTTCTTATATTTTGGATGAACCTTGTTTGGTTCAAGAATTCTAAATATTTTTGTTAACTAAAATGTTTTATAATAATAATAAATAATGCTGGACAATTCACACAAAATTATCTAGCCCCATGATAAGCAGAGCTTGTGGTATGGGTACTGGATAACTGATATACATAATACAATACATTAAATAGATAGATATTATTTATTATACATAGAAAACGACCAGAACACCCGAAACAAATATCTGCAGATCGTACACACATTTGTTCCGAGGCGGGAATCGAACCCGCAACCTCCTGCGTCGCAGGCGGACCTTCGCCCACCGCGCCACATCGGTCGTCATAGGTTTTCATAGGTATTTCATAGGTGTTTTCATAGGTACCTACTTTCATTTAATGTGAAAGAAAATCAAAATCTTCTAAAACGCATACTTGCGAACGCACAGCGTAATAGGTGTTCGAAATCGGACGAATGACATGAAATGGCGGAAGAAAGTTTTCGGAACCAAAAATTGTTTTGTTTTTCTGCAATTTGCTTTGATGATACCAGTGCAGTCTTAAAATATTTTCCATCAATTTTTATTAGGTTTTTTAACCCCTATGTAAAAGTAGTTGTGTTTATCGAAGCACTTTCAGACTAAGCAAGTACTTCGCGAGCAAATTGACAGATTTAATCTGCGCAAATGCTTACATCCAAATAAAGAGACATCTTCAACGTAATTGTTTACAAAGGCACTCTTAAAATAGGCAATCGTTTATATTTGAGCGCTAATCGATTCATTGCCCGGAGCGCCCATTCAATAGAAATCGCATCTTCAAAGATGGGTGGACATACGCCTCAGTTCGCTGGTGATCCGTCATTTTTGATTGACAGCTGTCAATGGGCGGACCTTTTTTGTCAGGAGCGTGCGGCAGGTCAAACTTGATTATTTGACATTATGTGGTTTAAAAACGGTACCTTAACCAATACATTGGAGTGATATTCTTAACTATTGTGATTGCAGACTCCTCCTCATAGTTAAGAATATCATTTATAATTATAAAAAAATATTAAATATAATAAATATAATTACCTATCTTTTGCTGCAATAAATACTTTTTTACTTTACTTACCTCCGTGGCGCGGTGGGCGAAGGTCCGCCTGCGGCGCAGGAGGTTGCCAGTTTGATTCGCGCCTCGGGACAATTATGTGTACGATCCGCAGACATTATTTGTTCCGGTCGTTATTTATATTTAATAAAAAATATCTATCTATATTATGTACTTATTGTATTAAGTAGGTATATCAGTTATCTAGTACCCATAATACAAGGTACCTATAACATTATGTATATCTGTTATCTGGTACATAACATAAGCTCTGCTTAGCTTGGGGCTAGATGATGATATGTAGATGGTCCCCATCATTCGCATGCCCTTCACATTCCCCCTGCACTCACCATAATCGCTTGAACTAGATGCGCGGGAGTCGAACCGTTAGCTCAATGGCGCTTTGTTTTTTGCTTCTATGGGCAAATGGAGTAACACCGCGAGATTTGTATCGGTTGCAACACTGCTATTGTGGTGTTTTTGTCGGTGAGGCATTTGATGTTTTTTTTTTCTTTTTTTTGTTGGATCGGATTTTGAGACTAGACTGGGTTGGAGTTCCATAAAATCGTACTGTATCCCAGGCAGTACGATATGCGAGCGCATTTCAGAAATAGAAATACAGAAATAAATACTATTTATTGGCAAAATATATCAATGTACAAGTAAAATTTTCATAAAAACAGTTATAATAATTATACTTAATACAAATTGTATTTTTACAATTAGTAACATAAGTAATTTAAATTTAAAAACATAAATCATATAAAAAAATAAAAATAAAATAAAAAATAAAATAAAAATAAAAAAGGTACCTACTACGTTTCTTAAAAATTTAGTATCGATTCCGCGAATAACCTACTTTGATAAGATCCAACAAAATGTAGTCTGCATGCACGCCTACCCCTCCCATAAATTGTTTTTTTTTTTTTTCGAATGTACTATTATGCTGTTGACCTCAGATGGCCATGACAGCGATACCGGACTTTTGGCGGGCGCAGAGGGCGCCTCACCGGTAAAAATTAGGTTGGGGCAACACGCACAAGGGCCACCACTTAGGTGCGAGCCTCGGCTTGGGCTGTTGCCAGATGCTACAAGAGGGTAGGGTGGTAACGCCTTAGGTGCACGAATGCACCTGAGGGCGGAAAACGGGAATTCTTCGACCCCGCATCCGGCGGGGTCGGTTATTGGTCGGGTGTGTAGTGTGCGGAAGCTGAGTTGTTGCCGTCACTTCCGGGTTAGCGTCAGTGAGTGGGTCAACGGGGTCACCAAGAACGTGTCTCGGTCTACGGAGGAGAGAGAACGTGTCTCGGTCTACGGAGAAGAGAGAACGTGTCTCGGTCTACGGAGGAGAGACCCATAAATTGACGATACACACAACTTATTTGTAGAAGAAAATATCACAATGTAGTTAAACAAGATAAATTAATCATTCTGGACAATTCACAAAGCACTTAGCCCCAAACTAAGCAGAGCTTATGTTATGGTATCATTATATATGTATATCTGTTATCTGGTAGATAACAGATACATACATAATGATATAGGTACATTAAACAAAACATAACATAGATAGAGATTCATATTTTAAAGTACGACGTTACTAAGCTGATTTCATCCGGGAATATCGCGAGTGAGGTCGCAGGCAAAAGCAAGTTTAAGTATTTAGCAAATTGCATGTGTTGATTTCGCCGTTCTAATAAATAACTAAGTAAATCTATACTAATATTATAAAGAGGAAAGGTTTGATTTTTTGTTTGTTTGTAATGAATAGGCTCCGAAACTACTGGACCGATTTGAAAAATTCTACACTATCCCCAGTGAACATAGGCTATATTATATTCTCAAAAAAGTTAGTGATCCGTACTGAAACCATGCGAAGCTGGAAAGGTGAGGAAAAGTGTCTAAATATGTTCATTTTTCGCAAGCCATCTGGTCTCAGCACCCCTCTATTTTCCCTCCCTTTTGTGAACAGGAAGTTAATTCCGTGGGTAATTACACCGGATATCAACCATCCATCATTACCATTCGCTGACTCAGCATTAGGGTGACCCGCTTTTAAGTATAATTTATCAATGTAAGGATGAATGTAAGTTTTAAAGGTTTATTATCATCAGTCTCCTTGCTTTGTCCCCTTAACGACTTAGCTACCAGTTTCTTATATGTCTTATGAACCTTCGTTTGATTACAATCTCACCTGATGGAAATTGAAGAGGCCGACGATGTATCACGAAGGTCTAGAAGTTTCCTATTCACTCTTGTCTTGAAGAGACCTAGGTTTTAATTGACCAGTAGAATTGGTAAAATTTCTTTCTTCCCTGTCAGCGACTATTTCACTTAGGACATTTGGTTCTACGTGAAGGAGAAAGGAAAAAATATTTAATTATTTTAAAAGATAGGACAGTATGTATATACCAAAGCACTCGCAATCCTATGCTAATATGTAGCGAAATGTAGCGTACCCCACAGCAAACCAAAAATCATATTGGTCTACGTAACAAACACCCTGTTTAATTAAATTTCAACGGGGTGTGACCACGTAATATGCTATGGTTTGTAAACTAAAATATCCGGAGTAAAATAAAACCCCGTTTCTAATTCACAGGCTCCATTTTCGGTCAATGTGCGCCATTTAAGTTAATTTGCCTTTCTACTCACAACAAACAACCCCAAAATGCCACTCATTGTCCATTACAGGCAAACAACCCTTCAATTTCAGGAGTTCCAATCCAATTTGGACCGTATCTCGGTGGTCAAAGGTTGGATGCAATTATTCGCTAATTCCCTTTGAAGTACCCTTTGGTCAGCGTAGGTCAATCTATGTTTATTACATTACGTACTGACGACAGAGCTTTGGTCTCTTCTGTGGTCTGGTATAGTTAGATTTTGATTAAACTTCTTTTGAGGTAAAATTAAAAAACTATAAACTTAAAAACTTACTTGGCAGTAGCGTATTTTTCCTCTACGCCTACTGGTATTTTTACACACAACGTATAAAGCTGATAAATGAAATATTATTTCTATGCAATACCGAAAGCTTTAAGTTTAAGTTTTTTTTTTAATATTTGAAAAAATACGCTACTTGGCAGTAGCGTATCTTTCCTGTACGCCTACTGGTATTTTTACACAGAGCGCATAAAGTTGATAAATGAAATATTATTTCGATGCAATACCGAGCTTTAATTTTAAGTTTTTTATGTTTGTCCAGTTGAGGGCAAACAAGACCCTACATACAACAACTTCACAAATAGCGGTCTCATATGTCAATCGACTCCCTGGAACCACTACAGTTATATTGAGTGTCAAGTTACATTTTCCCAGTGTAATTTTCATTGCAAAATTACACTTCTAGTTAGCAAATTAGAATTCCAATTAGCTTCTCATCTGTCCGTATTTTCCATCTCATTTCTCATCACTCCTATTTAGGCTCGTGCCTTCATTAGACTTTCAACTTCACACAAAATTAAAACTTTATCTAACTTTTGGATTATGTAAATTTCTGGTCCATTTGGGAGTGGTTGACGTCATCTCAAAGGCGTCATCAAAACTCTGTTAATAAATCTGAATTAGCTGAATTAAGGCGCGTTAAAATGTTTTATTCAAATTTGTATACGCTTAATGTTACTTTGTAGTTAAATTTATTGTTCTAGCTTGGTTTATTTAAAACGTATTTCTGCCCGTGACTTTATACGCACTTTCCTTAGAAGCTCGGAACGAAATATTAAAGTTCAAAGATGGTGCGAGAAAAATTGTAGGCAGCCTATTAAGCTGCCTATAGTACTTCGGAACAAGAAACAAGAACTAGCATACATTCGATTAGCAGATTTAAAGTTATTCCAGGATATTTTTTTTACATTTATGTGTCACTCATTATCGAATCACGTTGTTCCAGAATAGACGAGAGATGTTTGTTCTAAAAACGAGCAGGCTTGATGATAGGAAGAAAGTTACTGCCAAGAGAAGACTATCTAGACTTGAGTCTAAATGTTCAGTCTTCAATTTCACATTCTAAGGTAGAATCTACACAGCGTGTTACGAAAGCTTTCTGATAAGCTTAATACGCTTTGCATAGTAAATGGAAATTAATTTGATGAATGAGTTAAGTGATATTGTTACACTGAACCAATTTGTGGATAACAGGTTCAGTGCTGAGCAATTTGGATATTGACATTGACAGTTGCTGTGTATATTAGATTACTCATATTTACTCCAAAACACAACAATTATGGCACGAGGGCTGGTCGCATTCTTATGCAAAAAAGGTTCGCGAGAACCTCATTTCGCTAGGGAAGCAATAAAAAAATCGTCTATCTTCGTAATTTCAGGATTTTGATGCGGTTTTTTAAATAGATAGAGTGGATACAAGAGGAAGCTTTATAAACCATTAGACACATAGATTTCCACGCGGGCGAAGCCGCGGGGCGCAGCTAGTTTTATAATATTTTAGGATCTCCACTTACATTTTTTTATTAAAAGAAAATCTTTACCTGGGCAACAAAGCCATTCTTTATTTTCATGAATTCCAAGTCTCAGGCGTTGCTCACTTACAAATTAATTATATATACTAATATTATAAAGAGGAAAGGTTTGATTTTGTAGGCTCTGAAACTACTGGACCTTTCTGAAACTACTGGACCGACTGGATTTGAAAAATTCTTTCACCTTTGTTGGGAAGCTACACTATCCGTGGTGAACACAGGCTATATTATATTTTCAAAAAAGTTATGGTTTCGTACTAAAAGCGTGCGAAGCCGGGAAGATCCGCTAGTTCTGTAATATTAAGGTAAGTAATTACTAAGTACACTTGACGCAATAAACAGCTACCCACTCACCGGTAAAATTATAGCACGTACCGACAGAGGTTTACCAATCTCTAATTAAAAATAATTACAAATAAAAGATCGAATCGTGGGAATGAGATATCGGCTATTCGATCCTATTGCCATTGCTACGACTCATGGCAGCTGGTTTATTTCAGCACCTCATTTTTTTTAGTTGTTACTGTAGTATGTTTGTAAGTTAATTTGCTAGATCCCGTAGCAATTTTATATCTCAGTAACTGAAACTACCCTTTAGTTTCTGTTGTACCCTACTATGTTTCTGTTGTGAGCGAAATTAACCGTTCCAAAGTAAATTTCAAAGCTCAGCCTCAGCAGTGAGACGGCCAGTCTCGACTCTCAACAAGAAGTGCGTTTCAGTCTGGGTGTTATGTGTATGTGTATATTAACAACCCACCCGCCAGCCAAATGGTGATTATATAGCAAATTCCCCTTTGTTTTGGGAACGCGTGTTTAGCATTTGACTAACGCGTGCTGCTGAGATAATTTGATGAAGATGCACCAGCTTGTATGCTCATCAGCTATCATATGACCGTACATCGAACAATAATTATAAATTGTCAAGAGAAATGCATCGCTGTAATTGACACCTCAGTTTTTGTTTATTTTTCAACGAGATCAGTTTTTGCTTTGGATGATGGAAGCATATGTGGATTCTTTCTTCTGTTATTGAAGCTTGGATTCTTTCTTTTGTCATTTTAAAGCAGTAGAGAAGCGTTTTTGAATAGAGTGGTGTAAACATTTTTATCTACAACTGTAAGCTCTTTAAAATGAAAATGAAAAGTTTTTTATTTATTTAGTCTTACAAATAAGTACTTAGGCAGGTCATATTTTATACTATTAATTATTATCAATTAACATTATTTTAAAGTTCACTTCAATTTTTTGTCTACCAGTGGAAGAAGTGAAAAAGAAACCACTAGTATGTTCATAACTCGTGTGTCTAGTAGGTACATTTGATTTGCTTATCTGTAAGTTGGTAGATTTTGAGTTGGAGCAAAACTCTTTTTTTTTCTAGATAATCTGATATTTTGTAATAAGCCTTAAATAGCAGGTAGGTATCTATTTATTTTATATTATATTTAGGGCTAAACATGACACTGAAACGAACACTGCATCGTGCGAAAACTAATTAACAAAGTAGGTTAACCAATCTTAATTCCCAATGGTCAACAATAAACCATTTTATTAATCTTAAACGGTCTTCCATCCAGATAAGGTTATTTATTCGATTCTTCTCAGTATAACACCAAACTTCTCTGAACACTATAGTCCTTATTTCAAAGGATTAAGGTTTTGTTTAATAATTTAAATTTGTCGGTTCTTCTTATATAGTAGTATCTCGATTGGCCTAAATAAAGCGGCTTAAATGGTCGTGAGCTTCGGGTGGGTTCAAGAATCAGCGTGGATATTGGTCTCTGAGATGACTTATAAACTGTGCTATTCCTAAGTAAATTTTAATCCTGCTGTCTGGTCTGAATATAATCTAATAGACAACGATTTGATTAGAAAGAATAGAAAAAAACTGCTTTATCTTTTCCTCATCTTCCAAGATGTCTTTGATCCAGACAAAACCTGTAACTAAAGTCAAGTTTTAATAAATAATAAGTGTTCGCGAGGAATTTTTATAGTAAAGTAACTTTAGTATAAAATTCTTCGATTGTTCGTACTAGGATTAAGTTTGGTGCATGATAAGGGAACGTCCTTCCAAGTAGGAAAAATAACTACCATTCCTCAGTGAAGTAATTATTTTTTTAATTACTTATACACAATAAAACATTCAAACAAAAAAACATTACAACACCCATCAGGAATATGCTACTTTAGCTTCCCCTTAGGTGCCAGACAACTTAAAAATACTTAAGTTCTTTACTTTCCCGAGACAGAAGTGGCACTATCCATTTGCTAGTTTCGTCTTTACTCAACTAACTAAAAATATCTACTTATCTAAAAATAGATGTTGGCGAACTTTCGCTTTCCCGAAGTATCAATTTGCCCTCGGAAAGTAATTACCAGGGCTGATGAGGGTTCGTCAATAAGGACCAATCTGTCGACTATTTGCACTAATTTGTTTTAAGATTGTCTTTTGGAAACTCATCAACAGCCCTGTCACTGCATTTTTTCTACATTTTGCGGGCTTTCTTGGTTAATGCCTGTTTAAAATGGAAATTACAACCATGTATTTCTGTATTCGGAAAAATCATCTTAATTGATGGCAAATCACCACTACTTTTTTTGCGATGACGAATCACTACGAATGGCGAATCGCCACTAACTCAGTTTGTCGACTGTCTTTTTCTAGGTTTTTATTGAGTTCTCATTAAATTACAATCTCCTGCTCATGTAAAGCTCAATAACAGAGTTTTCTCTGTAATGTTTCAGCTATGTTGTTTGAGAAGGACTTGTTATTGAATATAAAAAACCGGCCAAGTGTGAGCCGGCCTCGCGCACGAAGGGTTCCATCTATAATATAAAAATGAATGGCTGAATGTGTTGCTAAGCTCAAATATCGAAGTACGAGGATGGTTCTTACGGAGAGAAATTTTTTAAAAATTGCCTGAAACAAATGACCACCCGGGCGAAGCCGGGACGGGCCTCTCCTTTTCTATAGATACGAAAGTTCAAAAAGTAAAGTTCGAAACTCGTTGCTAGGCAAATTTCTTAGAGCTAAATTTTATCTAAAGTTGTACGCATGACAAAGTTTGCGTTATTTCGTTCCTTCCTACAGAAGATAAGCTTCATACAAACTGTAAAAAGTTCGGCAACTTTTTAAATCCCTACAGACATGTATGTTGCATAGTTGAAACAAAAGAGTGAGATAGGTCGAAAGGTTGGGTTCGTGGCTTAGGCCCCCAGTGGTCGACGCACCTGTGGTTGACGCCCCCGATTCTATTATATTTATTACTAGCTGCTCCCCGCGGCTTCGCCCCCGTGGAAATCTATGTGTCAAATTGTTTAAATGATAATAAGTATCCTATGTTAGACTCCTGGTTCTAAGCTACCTCTCCACCAATTTTCAGCTAAATCGGTCCAGCCGTTCTCGAGTTATAAGTGTTGTAACAAACACGACTTTCTTTTATATATATAGATTATTATGATTTGCACTTTTGCACTTAGTACAGTAAATGTCAAAGGTGTATCTACATCACTACTACATCTATACTAATATTAAGGTATTAAGGAAAGGTTTGATTTTTTGTTTATTTTCTTGTATTGAATAGACTCCGAAACTAATGGACCGATTTAAAAAATCTTTCACCGTTGGGAAGCTACACTATGGATATAGGCTATATTAAAAATATGAAATGTGAAATTTGAATTTAACGGTGAAACCACGGGAAACAGCTAGTCACAGATATGAACAAAATTTAGTAGACTTAAAACTTAATTTTTAATATTTCCCATTATTTCAAACGATCCTACTAATATTATAAACGCGAAAGTTTGTAAGTATGGATGGATGGATGGATGTTTGTTACTCTTTCACGTAAAAGCTACTGAATGGATTTTAATGAAATACAACAATATATAAAAACAATATATAAATATTACAATAATATAGCTTATACATCAGAATAACACATAGGCTACAATTTATAAAGATATATTGTATATTATCGAAACTATCTATCACCACGCAAGTGAAACCGCGGGGCGCAGCTAGTGTAAAATAAATAATGTTCACAGCTACCTTCATTATTGATATTACGCACAAAAAGCTTAAATTACTCAGCAGAATTTAAAAGGGTTTCTAAATTAAATATAGGGGAAGTTATTAAAATGAGTAGATAAACATACAATGGGCACAGCCGTCTGTCTGTTGTACAATCAACTACAACAATATGGGTTTCGTTTTTTGGGAGGTCAAAAGGGTTAAAATTCAATCTTCATTGTGTTTTTCTGTTGGATTTGACGAGCGATGTGGCGCGGTGGGCGAAGGTCCGCCTGCGACGCAGGAGGTTGCGGGTTCGATTCCCGCCTCGGAACAATTGTGTGTACGATCTGCAGATATTTGTTACTGGTGTTCTGGTTGTTTTCTATGTATAATAAAAAAATATCTATCCATGTAATGTATTGTATTATGTATATCAGTTATCTAGTACCCATAACAAGCTCTGCTTACCATGGGGCTAGATAATGCTGTGTGAATTGTCCGGCATAACTTTTTTTTTAACATCCAATGGCTATAGAGGAAGGATTGTAGGTAGGTTTGACGTCTTGTCCGTCTGCAGCATCGTATAAGCGTCCAATTCAAACGGATTAACCAATTTGGCTAGCTGGGCTGGGCAGCATTTGGGAAACTACGTCAAGTCTTCACGTCATCCATACCGCAATGCTTGAAAACGAAAGTTTTCAACCAGTGCGTCCTACCCGTTATGACCTACGGAGCTGAGACGTGGACACTCACGATAGGGCTGGTCCACCAGTTCAAAGTCGCTCAGCGAGCTATGGAAAGAGCTATGCTCGGAGTTTCTCTGAAGGATAGGATTCGTAACGAATTCATCCGACAGAGAACCAAGGTTATCGACATAGCTCAAAGAATTAGCAAGCTGAAGTGGCAGTGGGCCGGCCATATCTCGCGAAGAACCGACGGCCGATGGGGCAAACGTGTTCTTGAGTGGAGACCACGACTCGGTAAACGTAATGTAGGACGCCCTCCGACCAGGTGGGATGACGACCTGCGAAAGACTGCAGGTAGATGCTGGATGCGTCAAACTGAAGACAGGGCGCTATGGCGCTCATTGGGGGAGGCCTATATCCAGCAGTGGACTAATATAGGCTGATGATGATGATGATGATGAACCAATTTGGATGTGGTTTTTATACAAAGGGCTCGGAATGGTGGTCTATTTTATTTTAAAGCGTATGGTAAGTTCTTTTTTCGGCTGTTATTGTTCCTTTTTAGGGTACCGTGACCAAATATAAAATGTCTATGTAATTTAAGTATACTATTAAGTATTTCATTCATTTAGTCCCCATAACCAAAAGGTACCAAGATCTGCTTGGTTTGGGACTAAGGGACACAATGCTGTATGGATTGTCAGTATTCAATGTATTTCAATTAATCTAAAGACAATATCTTTACTGAGGAAACTTCGTAATAAATAGTAAAATATATCATGTTTTTTTTTTCAAACTATTTTGTCTGTATAGATTTGTCATTAAATTGAGACACTTCTTACCTGGTAAATCATATTGGTTCCCACGATACAGGCCCAGCCTAGGGAATCATTAGCACTTTGTAAATTAATTCTCTCTACTTACCATACCAATTCTGTATTTACTTTAGTTCTGTTTAAATTTAGTAATAAACATATTTTTCATTTTTTCATCAGTAAAGTAGTTATATGCCTGGTTGCCTGGAAGAGATCGATTCTAAGCGATAAGGTCGCCCATTGTACTTGTCATGTGTCTTTCATAATGACCTGTATCTGGTGTACAATAAAGTATTTTTGTTTTGTATTGTATTGCATTGTATTGTATTATGTATTGTATTGTATTGTATTGTATTGTATTGTATTGTATTGTATTGTATTGTATTGTATTGTATTGTATTGTATTGTATTGTATTGTATTGTATTGAATATGTCTCGGACAGATACGATACACAGAGAAGACAAAGGTACTGGATAAACAAAACTTTTGACTTCACCCTCACCTATAAAGCGGAAATTAAAATAATCTCCTAAACAAACAAACTTTTTATTTAGAGATAATATCGTGTAATGGGAGAGGGCAACTGAGAAGCTGATTAAATGTAGCTTTGTTGGTTTTGGACTTAAGGTAAGGTTTGACTGGAAGAGATCTTTTGAGTTTAGACTCTACAGGTCAGGGTCCCGTGGTCCAACTGGGTGGAATACGGGATATACACAATATTCACGAGTTCTCATGCTCCTTCTACCATTTAAGTACAATCGTGAGAATGAATGGAATTTAGTGGGAAAAACACCATTTTGAAAATAATAAAACTGCATAGTTTGCTCATTTAATTTTGATCAATTAATGTTGGCAGGCGAATGTGTGATCGCACTGGATGTGTTAAAATGACAGAGAAGGAAGCTACCTGCCCTCCTCTGTTAGGGTCCCTTAGTCAGCTCATGATATCCACAGGCTGAGATAAAAGGAAAATTTTATGTCACGGTGTTTCAAACTAATTCATAAAATATAGTAATTATTAGTAGGTACCTATTATACGGAAATAAAGAATATTTCATTTGATTTTAACTGATTATGAAAAGAACTGAAGTGGCGGTGGGCCGGCCATATCTTGCGAAGAACGTATTCTCGAGTGGAGACCACGACTCGGTAAACGTAGTGTAGGACGCCCTCCGACCAGGTGGGATGACGACCTGCGAAAGACTGCAGGTAGATGCTGGATGCGGCTAGCTGAAGACAGGGCGCTATGGCGCTCATTGGAGAGGCCTATGTCCAGCAGTGGACTGCTATAGGCTGGTCATGATGATGTAAAATCGCTACTAGACGAATTCAAAAATTCCATTGCAGGTAGACCGTCCCTTAACATAAAAAAGTAGAGTTTTTACGAACACTCTAGACTGATGGATTTACGATGTATCAGTTGATTTATTGTCAGAAGTAAAGTCGGGTTACTTAACTAGAGGCTTAGTTTGCTTTCAAGTTACTACCGTTAACGATACTAATTACAAAGAACTTTTTCATAAGACTTTAGAGCTTTCTTGTTTACATTCGAAAACTGATTTCGCTATAATTATAATAAAATCCTACTAATATTATAAACGCGAAAGTTTGTAAGTATGGATGGATGTTTGTTACACTTCCACGTAAAAACTACTAAATGGATTTTAATGAAACTTTACAATAATATAGCTTATACATCAGAATAACACATAGGCTACAATTTATTAAGATATATATTATTAAAAATATCTATCACCACGCGGGTTGAAACCGCGGGGCGTAGCTAGTAAATAATAAAATTAATAATGCTGGACATTTGGACATATAGATAGATCGATATTTTTTATTATATTACATACAAAACGACCAGAACACCCGAAACAAATCAGCAAATCGTTCAAACATTTGTCCCGAAGTGGAAATCGAACCCGCAATCTCCTGCGACGCAGGCGGACCTTCGCCTACCGCGGCACAGAGGTCGTCTGATATAATGATAGGCTATTGGAAAACATGCATTATAAATACTAATGGTAGGGGAGCCCACGATGCTAAATGGCGATTTACTCGAGCGTCATAGAGGGGATTGGGTTGCAAAGCTTAGATGATAAAATTTTTTATTATATAATTTAATTAACTCAGAAATTCTCGAGCGCGTCAAAATACCCTACTTTAATCTGACGCGCTCCAGAATTTCTACCCATAATTCTGAAATTTCTGAATTTCTGATGATCAATTTTATTTACTAATCTGATCCTTTAACCTAGACGGGCGGCCTTATATCCATATGTAACCGGTTAATGCCTCCACCAAATATGTTCCCCATGGATCATATTTGGTGGTGGCACTTAACCGGATACCAGGTATCCCCCGTATATTAATTTGCCGCGCTTTAGTAAAATCCCGAAATCTCCTCTTGGGCTCCCCTACTATAACTTAGTGCAAAAGTATTATCAAAACGAAAACTTAAGTCTCTGAAGAATACATTTAATTCTAATAAATTCATCATCATCATCATCAGGATATAGCAGTCCACTGATGGACATAGGCCTCCCCCAATGAGCGCCATAGCGCCCTGTCTTCAGCTTGACGCATCCAGCATCTACCTGCAGTCTTTCGCAGGTCGTCATCCCACCTGGTCGGAGGGCGAATAAAATAAAAAAATCTAATAAATAAATAGTCTACTAAATTCATCATCATCATCATCATCAGCCTATAGCAGTCCACTGCTGGACATAGGCCTCCCCCAATGAGCGCCATAGCGCCCTGTCTTCAGCTTGCCGCATCCAGCATCTACCTGCAGTCTTTCGCAGGTCGTCATCCCACCTGGTCGGAGGGCGTCCTACACTACGTTTACCGAGTCGTGGTCTCCACTCAAGAACACGTTTGCCCCATCGGCCGTCGGTTCTTCGCGAGATATGGCCGGCCCACTGCCACTTCAGCTTGCTAATTCTTTGAGCTAAGTCGATAACCTTGGTTCTCTGTCGGATGTATTCGTTACCAATCCTATCCTTCAGAGAAACTCCGAGCATAGCTCTTTCCATAGCTCGCTGAGCGACTTTGAACTGGTGGACCAGCCCTATCGTGAGTGTCCACGTCTCAGCTCCGTAGGTCATAACGGGTAGGACGCACTGATTGAAAAAACTAATAAATTAATTAATGTTAATTCTTTTAAATTAATTAATGTTAATTCTTTGTTTCAGGTAAGCAAATGGAGGAAAATCTTCAGGGAGTTGTAAGAAGCTTCAAGCTATTATCTTTAACATAAATTACTCTGCAAGTCCCTATCTTATGAATATATAAAGTAATTCGCTAAAATTGTTATTTTCTGCTCAAAAGAAAAAGTATTAATAGTATATTTTTTTATTTATTTTATTTTAAGTGGCTGTAACACTTCGCTTTTATATATTTTAATATTTTTTCCTCGGTCCCATAGGCCCCAGCAGAAAACCAGCGCAGGTGTTTCTACTAACACCTGCATAAGCTGAGTTGGGACCATTTTGTAGTTAAAACTAAGTTTAATAATTTTATATTTTCGTAGTATGTCGTATTTTCTTTATGTAATAACGGTTTTATTTAATTTTAAATTTATGTTTAACTACAAATAAACGCTTTGATTTGATTTGATTTACATACATAATCCGATCTACTAGCATTTTATCATCAGCCTATATTAGTCCACTGCTGGACATAGGTCTTACGCATTTTACGATTTTTTGACGACCGATGTGGCGCGGTGGGCGAAGGTCCGCCTGCGACGCAGGAGGTTGCGGGTTCGATTCCCGCCTCGGAACAATTGTGTGTACGATCTGCAGATATTTCTTCCGGGTGTTCTGATTGTTTTCTATATATAATAAAAAATATCTATCTATGTAATGTATTGTATTATGTATATCAGTTATCTAGTACCCATAACACAAGCTCTGCTTACCATGGGGCTAGATAATGCTGTGTGGATTGTCCATCATCTATCTCTAAAGAAAGTCGTGTTTGTTACAACACTTATAACTCGAGAACGGCTGGACCGATTTAGTTGATAATTGGTGGAGAGGTAGCTTAGAACCAGGAGTCTAACATAGGATACTTTTTATCATTTAAACAATTTGACACATAGATTTCCACGGGGGCGAAGCCGCGGGGCGCAGCTAGTTAGTATTATTTTTTTATTTTTTATTTGTCTGGCACGAATTAGCGTGTCACTGTTTCCTTAGGTCGTTATTGTGAATCGTTTATGTAGCTGAATCGTTCGGGGTGAAATTTTGCATCAAAGTAGATCTTAATCTAGAAACACATAGGCTTAGGAAAACTATTTGTATTGTTTAGTTTTTGTTTATGGTGCGTAAGCCTCAAACTTGGGGCAATTTCTAATAATTGTAGTTAAGCTATCCCAATTTCTTTTAAATGTTTGTTCAATTTACTTGTAACAGTAGAAAAATCTCACGCGAAGAACCGACGACGGCCACTGGTGCATACGTGTTCTTGAGTGGAGACCACGACTCGGTAAACGTAGTGTAGGACGCCCTCCGACCAAGTGGGATGACGACCTGCGAAAGACTACAGATAGATGCTGGATGCGATAAACTGAAGATAGGGCGCTATGGCGCTCATTGGGGGAGGCCTATGTCCAGCAGTGGACTAATATAGGCTGATGATGAATCTAGAAACATGTAGGCAGGAAAACTATGGTTTTGCTAGTATGGTGCCGTAAGTCTCAAACGTGCGGAAATTTCTAAAAAAAATAGTATAGATATGGATGTATCAAAAAAAATTTTATTCAGGAAATGATTTATCAGTTTATTATATTAGTATCAGTAGAAAATCTCTCGCGAAGAACCGACGATGGCCACTGATGTGTTCTTGAGTGGAGACCACGACTCGGTAAACGTAGTGTAGGACGCCCTCCGAGCATGATGACGACCTCCGAAAGACTGAAGACAGGGCGCTGTGGCGCGTTGGAGAAGGCCTTTGTCCAGCAGTAGACTAACATAGGCTGATGATGATGAGTAGAAAAAGTAAAAGTATGTTTTTAATGTTTTTTGAAGTACTCTGGATTATTTAACATTAAACATTAAGCACTTACGCCCACGGCTCGCTTAATACCTGTTCTTTCTAAGAATCTGTTCTCATTTGTTATTAGGTAACCTTTTGAGAGCTTCTTGGTATTTTTTGAACCTCGTGTTAATCAGGGGTTAGTTCCGCTATGCACGAGTCCCGCTTTGCTCGGATTCTAAAATACCTAAATAAAAGTGCCGCTATGCTCGGAATCAGATTCTCGGACTGTAGAAAAGAAAAGCTTATGTTAAAATATCACATTTAAAATGTACTATACACATTATGGTGCTGCTTTTTGTCAGTAATATAATAATGACGTAGTAACTATGACATTAAACAAGCCAAGTAAGTTTTAGGGCTGCTGTTTGACGACCTCTGTGGCGCTATGGGCAAAGGTCCGCAGGCAACGTAGGAGGTTGCAGGTTCGATTCACGCCTCGGGACAAGTGTTTGTACGATCTGCAGATAGATAGATAGAAAGCACTTTATTATACCACACAAAACAGAAAACAATACAGGAATAAACAATAGAATAAAGGAAGTATAAAGGGTGGCCTTGTCGCTGAGAGCGATCTCTTCCAGGCAACCTGCAGATGGTTGTGTTACGTAGATAGAACTTTTCCATCTTAGAAACTCAGCTTCTTAGTAAGCATCACATTCTTGCAACGCAGGAGGTTGCAGGTTCGATTCACGCCTCGGGACAAATGTTTGTACAATATGCAGATAGTTGTGTTACGCAGATAGAACTTTTCAAATGATCTTAGAAACTCAGCTTCTTTTTAACACTTTGACAGCGGATCACGTACCACGCACGTGACGCTTATTTTATGCCTAAATATTCATCTAAGCATTGACGTGACGCGGATCACACCTACAGGCCGTTGTTTTAAAGTAAACAGTATTGATATTCACACACGTACGCAGTACGTGATCAGCGTCTAACAAAAAAACTGTCACGGACAGGGGACGTGATCGGCTGTCAGAGATTGGAAATAAAGAAAATGCTTGGCTGTCAAAGTGTTAAGCATCACATTCTAAAAGTAAAGGATTTGAATACATTATTAAAGTTAATCTTCTTAGACGAGATCAGGACGAGCCGTTTAGATTTTAGACACCAGATTATACAGGGTGTCATCGGTTTAACTTCATGGTCGCGTAAAACAAGGTTGCTTGTTTTAATGTTTGTGGAAGTCACAATAACACTAAAACTTGTAAAACTATCGTGGTTATTAACACTAAAGTCATTTAAAACGGTTATTGTAACATGACGAGATCTCTAAGGCAGCGTGTTAGCTCTAAGGCAGCTTAAAAATGGAAAAGCCCCCGGTGAGGACGGAATTACTTCAGAGCTTCTTAAAGCCGGAGGAGCTCCTGTAATACAGGAGCTGCAGAACCTCTTTAACACCGTCCTTCACAGTAGGAGAACACCAAAGGCGTGGAGCGGGAGTTTGGTGGTGCTCTTTTTTAAGAAGGGAGTTTATCTCCCTTCTTAAAAAAGAGCACTACCGACCCTTCTTAAAAATGACAGACCCATTTCACTCTTGAGCCACGTCTATAAGATGTTCTCACGGGTAGTCACGAACCGTCTCGCCAGGAGACTCTACGAGTTCCAGCCACCGGAACAGGCTGGGTTTCGCGGAGGATATGGCACCATAGACCACATACACACAGTGAGGCAGATTATACAGAAGTCCGAAGAGTATATCAGCCCCTGTGTCTGGCTTTTGTGGACTATGAGAAGGCATTTGACTCCGTCGAAACCTGGGCTGTTCTGGATTCCTTACAGCGATGCCAAGTAGACTATCGTTATATCGAGGTGCTGAGATGTCTCTACGAGGCCGCCACCATGAGTGTCCAAGTACAGGGACAGCAGTCTAATCCCATCCAATTGCGCAGAGGAGTGAGGCAGGGGGATGTCATATCACCGAAACTGTTCACTTGCGCATTGGAGGATATGTTTAGGTTGCTGGACTGGAAAGGAAAGGGCATCAACATAAACGGCGAGTACATCTCACACCTGCGATTCGCTGATGACATAGTCTTAATGGCGGAGTCGCTTGAGGAACTGAACCGGATGCTGGACGGCCTAGCTTCAGCCTCCCGATGTATCGGTCTTGGCATGAATTTGGATAAAACCAAAGTCATGATCAAAAAAAATTTGATCCAAGGCCGGTGGTCGTACATGGTCACCTTCTCGAAACTGTTTCCGAGTACACTTACCTTGGGCAGATTCTGCAATTGGGTAAAAACAGTTTCGAGAAGGAGGCCAAAAGGAGGATCCAGCTACGCTGGGCAGCATTTGGGAAACTACGTCGAGTCTTCTCGTCATCCATACCGCAATGCTTGAAAACGAAAGTTTTCAACCAGTGCGTCCTACCCGTTATGACCTACGGAGCTGAGACGTGGACACTCACGATAGGGCTGGTCCACCAGTTCAAAGTCGCTCAGCGAGCTATGGAAAGAGCTATGCTCAGAGTTTCTCTGAAGGATAGGATTCGTAACGAATACTTCCGACAGAGAACCAAGGTTATCGACATAGCTCAAAGAATAAGCAAGCTGAAGTGGCAGTGGGCCGGCCATATTTCGCGAAGAACCGACGGCCGCTGGGGCAAACGTGTTCTTGAGTGGAGACCGCGACTCGGTAAACGTAGTGTAGGACGCCCTGCGACCAGGTGGGATGACGACTTGCGAAAGACTGCAGGTAGATGCTGGATGCGGCAAGCTGAAGACAGGGCGCTATGGCGCTCATTGGGGGAGGCCTATGTCCAGCAGTGGACTGATATAGGCTGATGATGATTGTAACATAGGAACTTCAACCGAGAAGATGTCTTCCAATTATCGGGAACCCTGTTGTGAGAATGTGCAAAAACAGAAGAAGTGATGTACCAACCACGTCGCGTTCTGATACCGTCAATGTTGTGTGTCGTGATCGAGCTGCGTTCCATAATAATGAAACCGGTGGTAGTGGTAACGTACGTAGCAAAAGACAAAAAATGAAGGTAGATCGGTATGTCTGCCCATAAAAACTAACTCGCAGTGCCTTCAGTTATTCCGTGATCATGGCGCATGAAACTGTGCCGAAATATTGGATAACTCAAAAATCAAATCATGGTAAATATCCCGTTTTAAATGACTTTTAAATGAATTTTTATAATCAAGAAAACAACGTAGATAACTTATTATTAAGACAAGTACCAAGCAAGTAATAAGTAAATACCTACGAATCAAAACATACGCCTCATGGTCATGAACACATTGCTCACGTTTTCAATCACCCTGTATAAACCAACAAAAGACAGTCGAAAGCGATTTTTATTATGCTTAAAAGGATTTTGATGAACCGCATTAGAACCGCCGGTAGCCAGTTTATGAAAGCCATTTGTCGGCGGTGAGCTACTGTGAAATAATCCCAGCTTTGGGTAAGTTATTGCTGTAAAGGTGTGGACACACTAGCACCCGCGAGTAGTCTACGTTACGTGCATTTAAAAAGCTATACTGATATAAGACGAAATAAGAAAAAAATATCGAAAGTTTTACCTATAACAATACAATACAATACAAAAATACTTTATAGTACACCAGATACGACGACCGATGTGGCGCGGTGGGCGAAGGTCCGCCTGCGACGCAGGAGGTTGCGGGTTCGATTCCCGCCTCGGAACAATTGTTCTGCAGATATTTGTTCCGGGTGTTCTGGTCGTTCTCTATGTATAATAAAAAAAATATCTATCTATGTAATATATAGAATTATGTATATCAGTTATCTAGTACCCATAACACAAGCTCTGCTTACCATGGGGCTAGATAATGCTGTGTGAATTGTCCAGCATTATTTATTTATTTATACAGAACATTATGAAAGATATTACACGTGACAAGTACAATGGGCGGCCTTATCGCTTAGAAGCGATCTCTTCCAGGCAACCTTTGGATGGAAAGAATTGTGTGAATTAAAGAAAGGCAGGGGGTGTACCAACTAAGAACAAATATGAACATAACATGAATATTTAAAGATAAATAAATGTTATATAATATACTACTTAGTAATACTATTCCTAATAAGCAAGTTCTTCACCCAAATTTAAACTTATTAGCAATTTGCCCAAAGTTCTCATTTTGAGAGATTTTTTATAATTCGTATAAAACCATAAAGGAAGAATTGTAGGGCATTATTTCAGCTTAGGTATGTTTTCAAACTCTATGGCAAATGCCTCCATATTTTATCCGTATCTTGAATCATCATCATCATCAGCCTAAAGCGCTATCCACACATTTCCGGGAACTCGTCCCGGCCGTGTTCCGTCAGGGACGGGGAAAAAATCGGTTACGTACAAATTGTATGAACTTATTGTTCACACAGCTCCGTGTCAGGCGTCTGTGTCCCGGAGCACGCTCGGTCGCACGGACGCTCTGACAGTGCTATCCGATTTTTGTAAAAGTTGACGATGAAGTTTCTCTATCTTCCCACAGCTCACATGCCCAAATACGTTTTATTGCCTGCTGATAATCTTCTTGGTCATCTGCTTCTTCTTCATCTAGCGCTATTGCCATCATTGCTAACTCTTCTTGGTTAAACAAAGACATCGTAAAGTGTGCGTATCAGAAAGAAACCGATTACACTGATACCGTTTCTCTGATATGTGTGAACACGGGTGACTGATGGGACCTCCCTGACGGGAACACTGAAACGGACAACTCGGAACACGGATAGCCCTGACCCAGAAATGTGTGGATAGCGCTTAAATCAGTCCACTGCTATAGGAATATACAGTATATTCCTAATTGACTACCTTGAATAATATCGGTAAAACAATTCTTACTAGTTTCTGATTCGGACGCCTTTACTTGGATATCAAGATAGAGGGAAAAGACCAAGAGGACGGTCACCACCCCACTGGTCTGATCAAATTAAGGCTATAATGGGACTCACTTTGCCTGTAGCCCTGAGACAGGCCGAAGACAGAGTGGTGTGGAAGCGGTTCATCAGCGTCACCGTGAAAGCCTTCCAGGAAGGGCACGACCTTCAGCAATGAAGACAACGACAAAGAAGTAGAAGAAGAAGACTTGGAATAACAAATAGCCTAGGTATAAATGTATGTTTGACGACCGATGTGGCGCGGTGGGCGAAGGTCCGACTGCGACGCAGGAGGTTGCGGGTTCGATTCCCGCCTCGGAACAATTGTGTGTACGATCTGCAGATATTTGTTCCGGGTGCTCTGGTTGTTTTCTATGTATAATAAAAATATCTATCTATGTAATGTATTGTATTATGTACATCAGTTATCTAGTACCCATAACACAAGCTCTGCTTACCATGGGGCTAGATAATGCTGTGTGAATTGTCCAGCATTATTTATTATTTATTTATTTATTTATTTATTTATGTTATTCTTAGTTGAGATCAGAGATTAGGCCTCCCCCAATGAGCGCCATAGCGCCCTGTCTTCAGCTTGACGCATCCAGCATCTACCTGCAGTCTTTCGCAGGTCGTCATCCCACCCGGTCGGAGGACGTCCTACACTACGATTACCGAGTCGTGGTCTCCATCCAAGAATACGAGGTTGGGTGTGCAAAATTTCAATTGTTGTTAAGTTTTGGCTTTATATCCATCCAAACATCTTCACAACTTCATCAGCACAAAGTTTCACCTTTATTATTATTTTTTTCACCTTTATTTATTTGTAGGCTTTATTATCTTACTATTTATTAGCTTTAAATCATATCCTTTCCTACTACGATCACCGATACGATTTGTTACGAACACCTCGCATTTTGTTTGGGTTTGATTGTCACTGGTACCGTCAGTGTTATGTGTCGGGATCGAGCTGCGTTCGTAGCAAAAGACAGAAAATGAGGGTAGATCGGTATATCTGCCCATAAAAACGAACTCGCAGTGCCTTCAGTTATTTCGTGACCATGGCGCATGAAACTGTGCCGAAATATTGGAAAACTCAAAAATCAAATCATGGTAAATATCCCGTTTTAAATGACTTTAGTGGTTGTCATTGCGTAAAAACAGCTTTAGGTATCGCATTTATTTATGACTGTCAAAAGAAAATCTTTTTATATATTTAATTGTTTTTACACGTCTTATTCAGAGCCTACAAAAGGAAGAACAGAACCAGCCGTCGCCGTCGACAGGAGAACTCCCACGCATATAAAATACCACATTATTTTTAACCGCAACTACCAATTGTTTTGTTGGACAGTCAGACAGACTACCATTTTTGGAGGATGAGAAAATACCAGTGTCTATCTCTTCTACTTTATCGTTGTCTTCATTGCTGAAGGTCGTGCCCGTCCTGGAAAGCTTTCACGGTGACGCTGATGAACCGCTTCCACACCACTCTGTCTTCGGCCTGTCTCAGGGCTGCAGACAATGTGAGTCCCGTTATTGCCCTAATTTGATCAGACCAGCGGGTTGGAGACCGTCCTCTTGGTCTTTTCCCCTCTATCTTGCCCATCACCACTAGTTTTTCGAGGTTGTCTGGTTGCCTTCTGGCTATATGGCCAAAATAGCTGAGAACTCGTTGATAGCAGGTCGTTGACAATCTAGTTCTAATATTCAGTTGGTCGAGAATGGATCTGTTAGTTTTTTGTAGTGTCTATCTAGAGCATGATAATGGTAGAGCACCGACAAAATTGAACAAAGAAACTGTTTTATTTCTGCGACTAAAGGCTTATTCGTATATTTAGAAACTTTTTTGGCACATTCCATTGGTCGTTTTCTATGTATAATACAAAATATCTATTATTAATGTATTGTTTATATGTTTATCAGTTATCTAGTACCCATAACAGAAGATCTGCTTAGCTTGGGTCTAGATAATGCTGTGTGAAATTTACGGCATTATTTATATAATTATTTAAGTTTTAGAAAAAGCATGCCGTGTCCTTATGGGTATCAAGTCTTTATCTTATAGTTGTGAATTTGTATGTTTAAGTTAGTTGATAGTCATTGAATTATTTGTTTGCATCAAATAATAGCCTAGAGTCTAAAACTAAAATAACGGCCAGAACCTAATGCCCCGTTTTATGAAAACTTACCCTATTGTTCGTACCGTAGGTACCGTGCATTATAAAACCTTGCTCATTAATTAATCTGACGCTTTTTAATGGCATAAACGTCACTGAATTACTTATAAGTACTTAGATCTATGACGTAGCAAGCTTTCATAATTAGGCCTAAAGCCACCTCAGAAGTCCACATCAGCTGGACTGGATGATTCAGATGTATACGTGAGTTCATCACTCATAATATTTTCGCCACAGATTGCCGCTTATTTTGATCACCTATGGAACAAAATAGGCCTTTGTCTACAATTTATACAATATGTTGTTGCCAACCTGAAAAATTAAAAAGATAAATTCGATACCCGCAAAAAATAATCGGATGGCCACAAAATTCCATTGAATTTAAAATGAATCCTGCATTATTCAGGCAATACGTGAACTGAATCCAAGTGGAAACTCATTGAATGGAAGAATTTATATTTCAACTGTTCTTTTTGTGGATTTTGTGAATTAACCTACGTATGGAATGAAATTAGGGGTTTCAAATGATCGAATTTTCGAACTGAGGCTTTAGGCCCTTTGCAAAATTTAAGAAAAATTTAAAACCTTTCGTTTCCTACCATACATTTAGTGCCTTGCAGAGCCCCTATCAGATAATGAGAGGAACCACTATTGTGTTTGACAGCATTCCATAGTTAAATAGATAAAAGTTTTGGAATACTATTTAACCTATAATAGTCCACTACTGGACATAGACCTCCCCTTATGAGCGCCATAGCTTCCTGTCTTCAGCTTGCGATATCCAGCATCGTCTAAATTCAATTTTTATTTGTATTCTTGTTGATTTTTTTATATTAGTGTGTTTTTGTTTATTTGTATAGCGGTAGTGAGTAGTCAGTCCGTAACGCCAACAAGTTGCTTTGACGGAAGACCAGCGTTGGTTGCTAGCATGCTAGTCATCCATCTCATGCTGAGGCAAAGCCATTTTGTTACTGGACTTACATGCACTAACACGTTTCCTCTTAGTTTAAGTTTATTATGCTCTATGTAAGTCTTAACAAATAAATTCATTTCATTTTCATTTCAATTGTTTAAACTGAAATCTTAATGCACCTTAGGCGCTTTTAGAATGCCTATATTATTTTAGGCAATGGATGGTAGGTACCTGAAGTAAAACACCAGAGCCTTAGTCCAATGTTATGACAGGTTTATAACAAGCATAGCGTATAAGGCTGTTTTCAATAGTCCTGTTACAACATAAAGGCGGATACTGACCGGCGTTACGGGGCAAAATGTAACGTGTTACGCAGCGAGCGTTCGTGCAACGAGACGAATTTTAGCAAGCGATGTAACATATCATGCTCGCTCCAAATGGTACACTTAACCTGTCTTTTAGTGTAAAATTCACAACAATATAAAATTAAATTAAATTCGTTTATTGATTCAGACAATTACATCCATATTATGTTTAGTATAGGTAGGTAATATCACGGTAAAATTTCATTTTTCACATTAACACTTAGGTAAATTTTTTTTTTCTTTCGTCCACCACAACCCTTAGCAAGCTATTGGTGCTGCCCAGCATCCTGTGTCTGACGGATGTTATTTTGTGACGAATTACAGCGTAGAAGTCCTTAGTGTGTGCATCGTCAAACATATACCTACATATTGCCAGTATCAAGAAACCCAGTGTTTTCATTAATCAATGACTTTCCTCAAACAATAAAATGACAGTCTTAAAGCTCATGAATCTGGATAATGTTTTATGTATTTTCATTCACATACAAACAGCTAACGGGATATTCCATTCAAGTAGATATTTGCTTTATTCATTCAAGTGCTTGATTTTTTTTTGTAAATCGTGGATATCCTTTTATAGGAACGTCCGCATTCAATTATTTTGGGAAGTACAGATGGCAAAAACGTTATTTAGATAGTAAATTTTAGTAAAAAGAAAAGAAAGTATTATTTAGTTAGTACAGGCAAATAATTTAGTTAGTAACATCAGAAAATGCATAGTCGCACAGGGTTTGTATAACTTTAGCTTGTTAAAAATTATTTATTGGGTATTTCTGGTGTACCTTTTACATCCTTTTTAAATACCCAATAAATAATATTATGTTAACAAATCGCGAAAGTTATAGTAGTAGTAAAAAACTTCAGCTTCAGTGACATTTTAAAGACCTTCTCAAAAATCTAATACGATTTATTAAATTTTTACCCCGTGGAAAGAAACTATTTACTTGACCATTTCAATTCTTGCAAACAGTTACGGTAAAAACATTAACTACCAGTAGGAGGATGAAAAACCTATAATTTACCTTATTTACCTACTTTAACTGATTGGTTCACCTCAAATTAGCCATTCTTAAGTAGCTCAATAAATAATCCGCAATTTTCCTGACCAACTCAACGAGGCACATCCTACCTATAAATCCCCATTGCTATTAAGTATTTAGCTACTTTAGTATTTAACACAGATCGTCAATCGCTTTTTCTGCTATTCGTACTGAAGATTTCCACGTCCATGTCATCTGCTTCAACAAGGCGTACGCGCAGCGATTTAAAATTGTAAGACAATGCGACATTTCTCAATTTTTTTGGGGACATCTGGCTTGAAGTGCTTGTGGTTTATTTAAGAGATGATATTTTATATGAGCCCATATTATTTATGATTGTAACCGTGCTTATAGCTAAAAAAAAGAACCCTTCAAAATCGACATAGAGTATGGCAGACGCGAAAACAGAACACTCGGGGCGAGTAAGTTGGCTACGGGCTCCAGGCGCCTCGCCAAGTCGGACAAGTTTACTCGCCTAGGACTCTCAGGCCCGTATTATGAAACCTTGCTTAGTCATAGATCTATGCTTAAGTGACTCTCACGCAGAAGTTACTCAAGCATAGACCGATGACTGAGTAAGCTATATATATATATATATATATATACGGGCCTCAGTGTAAACACACCATTGGAGTTGGCAACTCATTGGAGTGACCATCTGGCAGGGAAAAGCAAAGAATAGGATTGAATGGAGAAATTTACTAGACCAGATCAAGGCTCACCTGCAGCTGTAGTGTCCGCATGATGATGAGTTTATTCAACTCGGTTGGCAGACGGTTTGGTGATCGCTGTAGGGGAGTTCAAAATACACAGAAGGACGCCGCTGCTCTACCTCTGCAGCTCTGGAAGCTTCGATAGTTGGAGCAGTCGATTCTTACGAAAAGGCAGTCACGGCAGTCTCTCCATAAAAAGTTTTAAATGCCAAGAATGAATGAATGAATGAATGAATGTACACTTTATTGCACTAAAAGCAAGCCAAGCTTCTCTCACTTGTACCAAACTAAGTTTTTCCTCACTGCGACATTGCCAGCATTGCATGCAATAAAAACTCACTCAGCGGGGCACACTGACTAGTTTTGACTTTAAAACCGGTTTGCAGCGGATTTTTTATACAATTATCGGCAGTTATACTGTTTAAAAATTCTTAACACAACCTAATTGGTCGTGAAATGTCGTGAGCGACGCTTTAGTTTTTATAGACTTGAATTAAAAATTCGATAAATTAAAAATGTTTATTGGTTTTTATTTTTTAAATAGTTTGCAGCATGAAATTTTAGTTATATGGGCACCTAGTTTTATTGCTGTCGCTGTCTAGACATGTTTTTGTTTAAAGTTGCTTTGTCATTCGTGGACACAATTGAAACCGATACGTAGGTACCTAAGCATTGCTTTGGTTGCAACCAATAAGTTATTATGAGTTTGTATCAGTTCTTACTCCTTATTTTTCAGTAAGGTAAAGTAAGTCCATTTTAATTTCTTTTTGCTTACCTACATGAGTTTGCTCAGGTCGGAGCTTAGTTTTTAAACCGTTTCTTTAGAATTCTCGTGCCATTTGGTCACGCCCTGTGCAACAAAGGTTAATTACTAATATCAATATCATGTCTTTTATAATATTTTTATTTTGGGGCTACAAAATCCAGGGTGTTAATTATAGAAATAAAAATAAAAAAAAATAAAGAAGCCTTTATTTGATCCTGCTACATTGATTTAGGTACTTTTAGTGCGTTATTTATAACACTACGTTTGGTTGATAGCAGGGTCCCCAGGTTGGGTAAAGGCCTCCTCCAACGATGTCCACTTCTCTCTCTAGGGTGTTAATTAATTTTATTAAAATAAAATGACCTTCGCAAAACGGATGTCACTTTGGCTAGAAAGGCTACACAGACCGTCAAAATATTACTTGTGACCCTCCAAACCTATTTGAAGGGAGGGTATGGAAATTTGATCAGGCCCTCAATCCATTTTGAATTTACCAGGGGTTTAATCAAAGGCCTGATTTCATATTGATGTAAAAGAAAATTTGTGTTTCCGAAAAGGTTTATGATCGAATTTCTGTTGCTTATTATTTCGTCGAGGGTTTTTTGAGTGTCACTTTGGTCTTATAAAAGGATCGGTAAATTATTTTGGCAGATTTTAAAGAACAAGAAAATCTGAAAGCGATAATTTATGTCAATGCAAGGAAATAGCGAATCGCATACGTATTTGCATGCCAGCCTTCTAGTGACAGCTTAGGTTTATACGAAATTTATATTTTATATAAATAAATAAATAATAAATAATGCTGGACAATTCACACAGCATTATCTAGGCCCATGGTAAGCAGAGCTTGTGTTATGGGAACTAGATAACTGATATACATAATATACATTGCATAGATAGATATTTTTTATTATACATAGAAAACGACCAGAACACCCGGAACAAATATCTGCAGATCTTACACAAAATTGTTCCGAGGCGGGAATCGAACCCGCAACCTTCTGCGTCGCAAGCGGACCTTCGCCCACCGCGCCACATCGGTCGTCGATTATCGTTATATGTATACTTATGTGTAAATACTAGTTGTAATTTGTAGTTTTGATGTTCATGTATTTTTGCCTCCGAAACCGAATAGGACACGACCACTGACACAACCTATAAAATGGTCAGATGTAGGACCAACGGCTCAACGTATTTCCAGAGGCTCGAGAATAACGACGCCAACTTTAGGCTACTGTGAATTTTTCTTTCTAGGATGCCAATGACAATTTTTACCCGACCCTGGATTTGAAGCCGGATCTTTATAAAGTAAAAGTAAAGTAAAAGTAAAAAGTCATTTATTTCTTTAGGCTTACAAAATAAGCACTTAGACAAGTCATATTTTATATATAAATTATTATCAAATAAAATCATTTTACTGTTCACTTCAATTTTTTGTCCACTAGTGGAAGAAGTGAAAAGAAACCACTAGCATGTTCATCTCTTATATGTCTAATACATGGTTATTTGCGTATTTAAGTCTAAATATAATATGATTCGATACATGTCAATATTTAAGTAAAGCTATGCACAACAACAAATTACTTACTACTATTGTCGGTGCGAAACTGAGCGACATCTGGCCAAGCATTAACATCATTGAGAGAATCATTTATGGAGTAGAAAGCCTTCTTGGTGAGATTTAGTTTTATGTAATTTTTAAATTTACGAATAGGGAGCTCAGTTGCTTCAGATGGAAGCTTATTATAGAAGCGCACGCTATTGCCCATAAATAATTTCCCTACCTTGTATAATCTAAATGATGGGATGTGTAACTTGTTCTTGTTTCTTGTATTTCTATTGTGAACATCACACTTTTTCATAAGGCTATCCTTATTTTTGTGGGTATACCAGCGTTTGAACCCGAGACCGCTAGAACAACAAGGCAGTCTCTTTGGCTCCTTTACCTATGACTTGTCAAAATGCATATTGTATGCATATTACACGAGTATGAAGACATCAGTCACCCACATGCATTTTATGAAACACAAAATTATTACAACAGTAAAGGTGTGAGTCAATTGATGCATGCGCACGCACTAAGCGCTAAACAATTTGCACTGTGTATAGAAATCTGAAACAACAAAATAATAGTTATAGCATACCTACGTGTGTTAAAACCGTAAATTCAAAACATTTCCTTGAGTTTTTAACGATATTGCAATAGTTGGACTCTCTCTCTATACCGTCATCACATTTCGGTTTAGTTTGTCCGTGCAATTTTAACTTAATGTTTCTCCTGATGAAAAAAAAGTAAAAAAACGTAAACTTTTTGTAAAAATAGATACTGCAGTTACCTCAAACCTTCAATCATTGCATAAAAACAACCATATCAATAGGTACCAATAGGTACCTCTATGTTTTATTCATGGCAAAATTGTATGCGTGCACCATTGTATTCAAATTTCGTGGCAAACTTTCGCCAATTACGCTAGGCTTTCGCAGGCAAACCCTGGAGTCGAGACTAGTGGGAGTGCCGTGATGTAAGAAAGCTGATGGGAAATTAGCTGCGGTATTGTATGCAGTTGTGTAATGTGTTAGGACAGCAGGTTCGGTGTAGCTGTCCGACGCAGTGGGCTTGGGGTTAATGTTGCGAATTCGATTTCCATTTCAGTGACTTTCAGTATCATATCAGTTATTCATCAAGGCAGTCTTGCTTAAAAAAATACTTTTAATTTCTTATTTTATTATAGGTACTCTTATGTTTCTTTTTATCAGGTATTTTCTAATAAAAATTAAAGAAAAAGTTGTTTGGTATTTTCTCGACAGCAACACATTTTATTTAATTATAAGTCAATGTCAACAATACACATAATAAACCTTATCAATGAACACAATAATAATTAAAAAGTATGATATAAATCAAACGTAATGTCACCATAAAGCAATTGATTAATTTACCTATTAATTCTTTTAACCCTACCTCTAGATTTTTTCATTCTGTATTGTATATATAGTATAATTTTGGTAATTTATAGTAGGTACTTGCATATACAAATATCATAATATTTTTATTGTCTATTGTTAGTTCTATTTATTTCAATTCAATGTACGTGTAAGTTATAAGACTAAGCTATTTCTTCATTTTCATTTATCCTCTGCAAGCAAGCAATTCCTTAGCTTCTATATGCGAGGACACATAAATGGTTATAGGTTTTTATTTAAGTTATCTGTTAAGTGTGTAAAACTGTTTGTCTTCCAAATAAAACAAATAAAAATAAAATACCGTGTTAGATAGATTGTACTACTGGTAATACTAGAGATACAAAGGTGTGTCATTTGTACTACCAGTTGTAGTTGTACTACTGTAACGGAGGCAATTTCTAGTGCGATCCCCTTTTGTTTTTCCAATACTGTAGGCCCAGCACTAGGATTGTTGTCTAGAGTAGAATAGTAAAAAATTACGTCACATCATCGAATGCGTAAAATATTTGAAACCTTATAATTCCTTTAACTTCGCAATGTATGACAGATGTTAGCACGGAGTTTTGTTTAGGGTAGAATAGGGAAATATTCTACCCTAAAGAAAACCCCGTGCTAGGTTACGGGAAGCCTGGATTTGTGACGTCGTTAGCGTGGATGATTGTATGAAAAAACAAAAAAGAAACGGGCCTGTTTTTAAAAAAATTACACTATATCACCGTTATCAATACAAAACAAAAGAAAGCTAAACTCTTATCTAAACTTATTGTCTGAGCTACTGTTTTGAACGACAAATCATAATATATATGAAATTAATGACCGTCCGCTATCTTTTTAGTATTACTACAATTATGGTACAATGAGTGATGGTTTCCGTGGTCTCTTCTGTTCCCAGCATTGTTTTACTTCTCACGGAATATGTCTTGTGAGACTGACCCTACTTTTGGAATAAATACGAGTAAAATATCATGTCTCGCATAAAGCTTTATTGATTTGATATTCTGACGACCTCCGGGTAGCACGGCGGGCGAAGGTCCGTCTATGATGCAGATGCTCGCGTTCTGGTCGTTATCTATGTACATACCTATAATAAAAAATATCTATCTGTATAACCAATTATATCTAGTATACCCATAACACAAGCAATGCTTAGCTTGGAGCTAGTTATATAGGTGTGTGGATTATGCAGCATGATTTATTGTTTACTTCTTTTTAAATTGTCCGAAAACGAATATCTAGAAACTCGAAAGTAAACTTCTCGAAAGAAAGTTATACCCATAGTAATCTCAAATCTCAGCATCAAAACACAAAACAATAGGCTGTTGACAAACGGTCAATGGAGACAATTTGTCAGATTTGTATGTGATTTGTCAATTTTTGACAGTTTTGTATGTGATTTGTCAACTTCTGTCAGATATTCGAACTGACCACCGGGCTTGCGATGGTTTCGATGATAATTTATGTTATTAATTTGGTAAATATTAACGGTTGTAGTTTTGTAATGTAGTATTCGAATTAACACCGGTGTCTTTTATTGCTTTGAATGTATTTTGCACATAAAAAAAATTACATGTAGGTTAAAATCTAGAGAGTTTTGTATGTGTACAATAAAGAATTAAATGATCTCAATATACAGGGAAAGCAAAAAGATCCCACAAACAAAAATATATAAATAATGATGATTTAATAGGCGTAATAATTTTCAAGAAAACTTAAAAAAAATCATATCTTTGCTACCGTAACACTTATGACATTGAGTCTACCGCAGAAATGTAGCCCATAAATCCAACAACATACCTACCAAAAAATATGTCGGTCCCAATAACAAAACTCTTTATAGCAATAAAATTAAGTAAAATATTAAACATTTTGTGATTTTCATCACTCAGACGACGACGATCACTGAGACGACATCCCTATTTTACCAGAATCGAGTTTAGATATTAAATTACAAAACTTCTTAGATTAAAACAGATAGATACGGAGCCCTCCTTTCTTTAGCCTAACACACAGTTAGGTAGCATTTTTTATTTGTATGGCTATCTAATCACATCACACGTGAAGAATGCACAGTACCAACACAGATTTGCTGCGTTTCGTAAGTGCTAGCGGTAGTACGTCTGCCTAAACGTAATATTTGCGTTTCGTTACTATGCGACTCAATTTATAGGCGGTAGCGGGAACTTTGTTTGTGACTGTCATGGCGTTTGTTCTGGAAATGTCTTGAAGTTTCAAATTAACCACATTTATCAATGCCTAACGTACGAGTAAGTAATGTCTAAAATTTAGAGGTAATGTGGCTACAAACTCCATAAGCATATTTTTAGTAAACAGAAAGCAGATTTTTTTACATCTTTGAAGGTGCAAGCATTTGTGGGCGAAAACACGTATTTCTCAATAGATCCTCAATAAAGCATTTTTATGTCCAATCAACTCTAAAATGTAAGAATATGTACATAAATTAAGTTGTTATTATTTGTAAACTTTTTGGTAAATATTGTTTTTTAATTTGTATGTTTTGTGTTTTTGTATATTTCTGAATTAATGCACCTTGGAAATACAAAACCGTTTAGACAAGGGGTCGTCTAGATCACCTACTGTTGAAATTGTTTCCTATCGCTCTATTTATAGGACTTTTTTTATATTAAACTAGGTAGTTTAGGTAGGAGTTCTTTTAGATAAGCTAGCGATTACCATTGGACCACACACGCTAAGATGATGTCACTCATCTCTAGTGTTTGTGTATGATTTAATGTTTTGTAAACTGTTACCAACTTCAGACAGGCTATGTTCGTAGACGTAACGCATTGGAGTACTCTGATGATATATATACACTTCTACAGCTCTTGTTTCGTACGGTGACTGACTAATCAACTATCAGCTTGCAGCCTTAGAGTCGATAGAACGAAGAGCCTTCACTTATTGACGAGCAGTACCTTGCAGAGAGTCAGGTCCAAATTGTCGAACATTACCGCATCGTCAATTGTCTTAAACCTGTATAGGATATTTGTCGGAGAATGCTAACAGGAAGTACCTGATCCCACCATCCCCCTTCCACACCAGTACTTGCACAGCACATTAGATACCATCCCTACTTAGTGGATATACCGTCCACTCGTTCTAAGCGGTTTCCTTCACCATTATAATTCGTACCTGAGATTTGAAACACGCTACTTTTTTCCGGTCAATCACAACCTGGGTGTCATCAAGACAAGTGTGAATGGTTATCTTCTAGACCTTCGCGCTTCGTGATACGTTGTCGGCTATCTTTACTCTCCATCACGTGAGATTTGAAAGTTTATTAACTATAAAAAAAGTATAATATACACATATTAAATAGTTATTTTTTGTCAAACTGACTACCAATATCAAGATTTGATAATTCAACAGTTAAAAAGTAGGTATATAAAAGAACAACCGGCTGCTATTGTCGTTTAGTCATCGGATAGTTAATGATTTCTTTCAGCTTTTAGCGACTCCCTTCCGAATGAGATATGTACATAACTTGTGGTAGGTACAGTAAAAACCCACGTGATTCTAGTGGCAGGCAGAAATTACTTACCTACCCATAAAATACATAAATCGACAGGCATTTCAATAATACAGCATAATAATTATTCACTCAAAATACTTACACATAGGTACAATCATAAATACGGCTTAGTTGATATACTTGATCTGTTTGTAGCCTGTTTTGAATACCTTTTGAAGTAAGATTATTACTGAAGCGTTGCTTACCCCAACTGCCTCAACCTACTGAAATGGGTCTACAAAAATATAAAGAAGAAAAGTTAAGACTCCGAGAAAACATGAAATCAACCCGATTATTTTATTTTTGTTCCTCAGATCCAACAGTTATATGCGGAATCGCTCATGCGGACTTTGAAACAGTCAGTTAGTAGCTGTCAGCATAGGTATCTACAATATGTAGATACCTATCATCATTATCATCAGCCTATATTGGTCCACTGCTCGACATAGGCCTCCCCCAATGAGCGCCATAGCGCCCTGTCTTCAGCTTGACGCATCCAGCATCTACCTGCAGTTTTTCGCAGGTCATCCCACCTGGTCGGAGGGCGTCCTACACTACTGCCGAGTCGTGGCCTCCGCTCAAGAACCCTTTTGCCCCAGCGGCCATCGGTTCTTCGCGAGATATGGCCGGCCCACTGCCACTTCAGCTTGCTAATTATTAGAGCTATGTATGTCGATAACTTTGGTACTATTAACACTTTGAGTGCTGAAAACGCACGGTATGAGTTTTCAACAAGTGACTAATATGCGTAAATCCACACTAGCGCAGCGGCTGAGAAAATACAGATCTTTGTGACTCAGCAGAACTGTAATATTTTTCGAACGAAACGCATATGCGGCGCAACACAACCGCTGTGTAGAGCGGCAGCACGAATTTTTTAGGTAAAAAAAAAGATCGCAGTCGTCGAAAAAAAAACCGCAGTCAAAGTGTTAAATACAGAATGTGTTTAGTAGAAGTCAGCCTTTTCCCTGCTTGGCACGTACATACGTACACCTTTCAATATTGTAATTTGAAGTTAGTCATCGTATTGCAAATTTCATGAATTATTTAGGGACTCAAATACATTACAATTTTGGGTCATTGATGAGTGTCATCATGCAAGTCGCAATAAAGACGTGATTGGAATTTGAAAAATACATACAGGGAATTTTGAATTGTAGGTGTGAGCTACCGAGTAAAAAGGCTTTTAAAATTCCGTTGGCGAAAAGTGCTAAAGTCGAGTTATATTACATTTTTAGCTTATGTCTACAAATATGTTTGTAGTTTCATTTTACCCGTATTTTTTCAGTATTCCTTTTACGCGCTGCTGGGTGAAAAGGCTACGTCCAAATGTTTGGAGAAAAAGCTAGCTTTTTGCTCGCAACAAAATTCATTTTGCATCTCTGCTATTAGTACACTCGAAAAACTCGTCTCAATGCACAAATAAATAATTATAATAAATAATGCTGGACAATTCACACAGCATTATCTAGCCCCATGGTAAGCAGAGCTTGTGTTATGGGTACTAGTTAACTGATATACATAATACAATACATTACATAGATAGATATTTTTTATTATACATAGAAAACGACCAGAACACCCGGAACAAATATCTGCAGATCGTACACACAATTGTTCCAAAATTCAAATGAGAAATAATCTTTGGTTGAAGGCTTTTGAAGCTTTATTTCAGTTCCTAGAGCTTTCTGGTCTTCATTTTTGTCTTGTCTATAGTTTTTCTGTCTACCTTTGACTATTCAATCTTTTTTGATTCAAACTAAATCACCTTAATTAATAATCAGCGGCATTTAAATTAAAAATTTAATGAGCCCGTGTTTTTGATGGCATGATAAAATGTTTATTAAACGCCTGCATATTTTCGTTAATTATTCTAATGTCTCTATTTTAATTTACTAATTAGTAAACATTTTAAGCTACGGATTATCTGGAACAAATTTATCTCACGCATAGATCAGGTTTGTCATTAAAGAATGCAGAAATGATTTCGTAATCAATCTTATAAATTTATTACCTCTTACATGTATCATCATTTTACAATTTAAAGTCAATGCTTTCGCATTTTGTTTCTATTTTCTACTAATATAATTTGGATGTCTTTTTTTTCAATCACTTTTTTGCGTAAAAATGATTCTAATCAAAGTGGCTTTGAGCGATAAGGCCGCTCTTTATACTTCCTCTATTCTAAATATTTATTTCTGTATTGTTTTCTTTTTTGTATGGTATAACAAAGTATTTTCTATCTATCTAATCATACCTACTAAAATATCACAAAAGATAAAAATCTGTGACGATAAATTACTGCTTTAGTCAAGGCTTGGTTTTTTCATAGATGCTCAAACCCTGAAAAATAGCAAAAGGTCTCAAAAAACTACTTGCGTCTAAATGCCAAAGCTTTTCATAGCGAAGATAGGAGAAATTGCAAAATGGCTCTCAAAAAAGAAAATGAAGCTGCAGCCATCATTTCAAAAATACACTGTCTGATTGATTGTTCAGACAGCTTGTTATTCCAGCGACGCTGAAATTGAGGCTTAGTCGAAAGCTCCAATGGATCGCCGCATCGAAACCAATTTCAATGTTGTATACTGTTCCGGTGAAATGTTGTTACAAAGTTTGATGCTGAAACTCGCCAAGGATCGAGAATGCGTTGGGGTCTCACTAAGTTAAATAGAGTATTTCAGGCAACTCTAAAGAACAATAAATTTCATTTATTGTGTTTCAAATACTTTCTACGTGACGATGTGCGACAAATTCCAAAAAAATGGGATTGCCGTGAGTTGTGGTTGTGGCAAAACCCCCTTGTTTGGGGAGTCATGCCCAGTGGACATGCGTGTTGATGAGTATTATATATTATATATACTCGTATATAAAATAATACCTTCTCTCTGAAAAATGAAAGTCCGACCTCAGGATAAACTGGCCCAATTCTTCTCCATATTAGTGGAATGGGACCATCAGCGCAAAAAACGGCGGCAACCAAAAGTGGCCATTATTAATTGATTTTAATGAGTAAATCGGCATCAATTTCGTAATTTCATTTTTTCTGAAGAGGTCTTGAGGTTTCGTTTCACATAGTTGAAGTTTTTGGGATTTTATAGTAAGTAGGTAATTAATCATAATCACGATTTTAATTTGCAAGAAAACAGGTCAAGAATTCGTTTCCTATCCTTATTTAAAGTGAAATTTTGTTGGCTCAGTGGTTGAGACAAAGCGCAAAAACTAGCTCTGCCAAAAATATTCAATTTAATTATGATAAAAATGTCGCGAAAGTTCGAAACTTTTTTCTTGGATATAAAAATAGCAACATATTTTTTTCTAAATTATAAGCGTCATAAAGTTTCTCGAATGAAAGTAAAATCAACAGAAACAATTTACATCGAAACGATCATCCCATATAGGGTATTTCTCTAACCGCTACAACGTGCGCCATTAAAATGGTTATAACATTGCCATCTTCTATGGAATTGCCCATAAATTGGCAGACCCTGCTCTGTCACTTTCTTCGAAACCAAAATCGTGTTTGTAGAAAGAGAGAATGTAGTCTTTTGGATCTTCCATATAATATTTAGTTGCAAATATTCACTTGCAAACGCGTACAAACCACATATCTATACTCGGTTTCCATAATTATTCTAGCTACGCTGGCATTACCAGCATTTACCATATAGTCCATGCTCTGGACTTATGCCTTCCCTGATAAATCTGTTATCCTTTAAGCTCCGCACTGGGCATGCGCGTTGGGGATTGCAGTTCAAAGCTGGATCTCTTCTACAGAGTTATTAAACACTAGCTGTGCCACGCGGTTTCGCCCGAGTGCCCGCGTAAAAAATTCTGCGCAATTTTACTATAATTTCTCACCTTCCCTAGCCTACGACAAACGTATCAAAACCAAAAGAAGTTAAATCGGCCCAGCCGTTCTCGAGTGGCTGCAAAAACCCTCAAGTGGAGTAATATTCCATGTTTCTGTACTACATCAATATTCAAAAGTTTTATCTTTGCTAAACATTCGAGATAGAACAATTATCCGCCTACATGAAGAATCTGCATGATTATGATCATAGGGAAAGCGATCACGATATTCAGATAATAGCTTAATTTCATTCATTCATTCAAACTAGTTTTAATTTACAGCTTTCACTATTGTTTCAATAATTTTGGCACATGCGTCGGCGCACGATTTTTGTTCCTAAAATTTACGTAGCACTAGAATAAACCCTTATTTACATTACAAGGTAAAATAAATGTTCATTTAAAAGTCAAGAAAAGCTAGTAGTTGAAACCCATTAAAGACCTACACTTTGACTGCGATTTTTTTTCGACGACTGCGATCTTTTTTTTACTCTAAAAAATTCGTACTGCCGCTCTACACAGCGGTTGTGTTGCGCCGCACATGCGTTTCGTTCGAAAAATATTACGGCTGTGCTGAGTCACAAAGATCTGTATTTTCTCAGCCGCTGCGCTAGTGTGGATTTACGCATATTACACTTCAGTCACTTATAGAAAACACATACCTTGTGATATCAGCACTCAAAGTGTTAACGAAAGAAAACCCTGGTTATAAAAAATACTGTTGTTGAATTTCACAACGGAACTTTCAATTTTAAAAAAAATAAAAAAAAAACTTTACTTTCTAACACAAAACTAAAAACTCCACAACAAACCCTAACCATTCATCCAACCGTAATTTGTATAGCATCTTGTCATTATATCCGTTACTTTATTTACGCATCGCGTCCCATCCTCATACAAACTCATACAAATTCATCGAGACCATAGGGGGTTTGGTAATAAAGCAGAGCCAAGACTTCTTTACGACCGCTGGCGACAGGGCAGCCACTTTATGGTGGGTTAAAATTCCTAAGATGAAATGTTTAGTGGTTGAAGTTTTAGTAACAGTTTAGTTCGTTTTCTTTAAGGGAATTACGTTTTTTTCAATGGAATTACAAACTTAAAGTGTAAGAAAGAAAAAACTAAAGACGTTTATTTATACCACATGGCAAGCATAAAATATGAAACTTTATTAGTAAAACTGTTTGTTGTTGGTCTCAGCTCCAGCCAAGGTTATGTCCACAGGTTATGTCCAATCGGAATCAACCTAGTGCGAGTTTCTTCTTGAATTATCTTCTGTAATCAAAGTAATATTATACATGCCAATAAATAAAATAAATAATTCGGGACAATCAATCCACACAGCATCATCTAACCCCAAGTTGAGCAGAGCTTGTGTTGTGTGCGATATGGCTACTAGATATCTGATACATAATACAATATATAAACATGTATAGATATTTTTATTATATATTTGTAGAAAACGACCACCCGGAAGAAATATCTGCAGATCGTACAAACATTTGTCCTGAGGCGGGAATCGAACCCGCAACGTGCCACAGAGGTCGTCAATATTTGGATAGATGGATGGATGTAGCTTCTTCACGCCAAACTACAGAAATGATCACCCGACGTGTCGTTGCATCGAGTTACTAATTTTGATTCCGGTCAAAGAAAATTCACACGATTCAACATAACACGCATCGCGTTTCATCAGGTCGCTTGGTCTCAATAATTAGTAGTTAAGACAACAGAAAGCCACACCCTGAACTTTACGCCAATTACTCTCTTTTCTGACCACGATCGCTGTAATGCGATGGAAACGCAGTGGAAAATAAAATATAATAAATAATAAACATTATGTCAAATTTTATAGAATTTCATGTCCGATGTAATGTTTCTTCTTGACAACTTGACAAGTGGTACTTGATACCTATTGAATTTGATTTAGATGTTTGTTTCAATTGAATTAATTATTAAAACTAGTAAGTTAGGATCCCTCTCGGGAAAAGGGCTCCGCGGCGATAAATACCCGACAAATATTCTTTAATATAATTATACACTCTGTTGTCTCAATAATGGCACAGCCAAAAATCCTTGAAACGTCCCCTTTCATATCAGTTATAAAAGACAAAACTGCAAAGCGTTGACTCCCACGCGTTTCATTACACTGCCACAGAAGGTAAGCTATGGTATTGTATAGAATTGTTGCTCTATACCAAAGTTATTGGATCTCTGACATTGCTCACGAACAGTGTGCTGAAGACACTCGCGTAAATTGAATTTCGAATTGCCATTTCATATGAAAGCAAGTCTGACTGTATTTTACACCGAAAACCGGCAAAAAATCCAAAATAATACGAAAATGTAGTGAAAATGCTGTTTTTATCTAGAAAATATTATAATAGCACAGCGGCAAAAATGTGCATTCAAATATGGACTTTTACTCGAAATATTTATATGCATTTTACATTGATGGCAACATATAATAGACAGCTCGCGGACGACTCACTTGATACTTGCTGTAAGACACTGGAAGAAAAGTGTACAAACAGACACATATTACCATAAACAAAGATTCATCATCATCATCACTCCGAGCAGCATCACCCATGATGGAAATTCAAGAGCTGGTAACCGGTTTTCTATTTAAAAACTAAAGAAAACCACGGTTTCACCCGTTTGTTTGTTCTTGCAGAGTACAAGTTTGTTCTCACTGATAAACTTTTGTCTTTTGTTAGGAACATTACGTTCCTAGGAACGAAAAAGACAATATCCTTTGATTTCTAAATTGATATTATTATAAACTAGTTTTACGACAAAATTAACTAGTGTTGTCTTTTCACGAAAGAATTTCTACGGCAAATAGTAGAATTTAATTATTTTCAACGCCTTATTCATGAAATACATTCAAAACACTTCCAAAACTGTATAAAATAACAACACACTAGCGAATAAAAACACACTAGAGTGTCGCTAGTGCACGCACAAATTAAAATCACATAAATCCTGCGGCAAAATAGCCGTGTCCACTTCACCAGGTTTGAGTGTTCCTACTAGGGGGTCGACTTATAATGTGCTTAGTGGGCTGACAACTAGGCTTTAGGTAGAGGACTGAGAGAATGAGAAAGCGATCTTCTCAAGCAATTCACAGCTCTTTACGATGGCTGATACAATACCACATGATATGATACGAAAATATTTTATTGTACACCAGATCATTACGAAATATACATTGAAATGAAATGTTTATTTATTGCATAGAAACATGGATAATAAATAAAATAAATAATAAATAATGCTGGACAATTCACACAGCATTATCTAGCCCCATGGTAAGCAGAGCTTGTGGTATGGGTACTAGATAACTGATATACATAATACAATACATTACATAGATAGATATTTTTTATAATAAATAGAAAACGAACAGAACACCCGGAACAAATATCTGCAAATCGTACACACAATTGTTCCTAGGCGGGAATCGAACCCGGTCGCGCCACATCGGTCGTAAAAAAGTAAAAAATCGTCGGATAAAGTAATTCCAAAAACAATTACCAAAAACAACGCACATTACCTACATGCGTCAAGTATAATGAGCAGCCCTATCGCTAAGAAGCTGATGATGAGCGCGATGGGCTCAAATATCTCATTGACTTGGGAAGTCTATGAGATATTTGAGCCATACTCGCAGAAATAATTTATTTGCTTGAAATTAAATAAAATACTTAAACATTTGGACATTTAACTTTTGTTACGTGTGTGTTTGGAGACATTTTGTATCCGTTTACGTTGTATATCTGACATTTCTGTGTGTAGATAAGCCTAAACGGTGTATTGTGGCAAAATTTTAAAACAGTCGCAATCGTATAATGTATGGTTATTCATAATATTATTTGTTCACATATTATTAGAGACATTTTTGTTTTGACTTGACTTCCTAACTTTATTCGCATGATTCCCATAATTGGAATCTAAAACACCTAAGTAACTTAACACCTAAAAAAGTAACTTATTCCATATTATCCCATACCGATTCTGTAAACCACTCTGTAGCACAACTGAAGCACCTTGCTTTTCTAAGTATTATCATTTGGCTGGCCTTTTTTGTAGATTTATATGACTTTCTAATTATTATATCTCCTTGATCTCGGGCTATAAAGTGACCCGGTCATTTAGTGAGCTTGTGTGGGGCCGAAGTCAACTAATAATTATTATTATTCAAGTACATCAAATACATAATTTGATGTACTTGAAGTCTGAAATCAAGAATTTACTATTCCATTATTATATCACTACCTATATAATATACATAGATAGATAGACAATATTTTTATTGGACATTTAAAAATAAAACAAGCAAGGTAAACAATAATAATACAAGATATGTGACAATTTGGCGGTTTTATCGCTCAAGAGCGATCTCTACCAGACAACCGTGGATGGATAGGATCGTTGGATTGAAAAAGGGGATCTGTGTGCGTTATTATGTAGTTAATTACAACATGAAATTTCATATTATGTTACATACAAATACCTATCTATTTTAAATACATATATACTTTATAACTAATAATACATACCTACATATATATCATTATTATATGTCGTTTTTATTGTACATTGTTCTTTCATACTAAGTGTGCATCTTTCTATCACCCGCTTCAGTGCCCGCTCCGCTCATGACCTCAACTTTCCTAAAGATTACGTCAACTCTTAGCAAGGATTATCTTATAAACTCCTAAATACCTTGTTGATGCCTTGTCCCCCTCGTTACGGTACGCGTAATGATTTTGATGTCATCGGCTTATCTGGGCCCCACACTTTGTGTCGTCGTTTTAGGCCGCAGTCGTATTAGTACAGTTTATTAACACTTTGATTGCTGAAATCACAAGGTATGTGTTTTCTACAAGTGACTAATATGCGTAAATCCACACTAGCGCAGCGGCTGAGAAAATGCAGATCTGTGTGACTCAGCACAGCCGTAATATTTTTCGAACGAAACGCATGTGCGGCGCAACACAACCGCTGTGTAGAGCGGCAGCACGAATTTTATAGGTTAAAAAAAAGATCGCAGTCGTCGAAAAAAAATCGCAGTCAAAGTGTTAAGGTGAAATACGTCCCAGAACCCACTTTTTGACTTAACGGAAAATGAATATTAAAGGAACAAAACACATATTTATCGAATATATTTTGATGAGGAATAAAAGTTTAGGATATTAGTTAGTATGTTATGCGTGTCGAGATATAATTGACTAAACTTGACTCGTTAGAAGAAATGGCAAAGTTTCCTCTAAATCTTAATTTTTACAGAGATATCTCTACGGAAAAACCTTTTTATTTGCTAGTTATTTAATATTATTGTAATGAATTTTCTTCTACGTGGTTCCCTATAAATACTTTAGACGATTATGGTTTTAGTTTTTTGCGAAACAGTATTATTTTTGAGCAATAACAAATATTTGACGATAATACCCAGAACTTCCGGAACAAATGTTTGCATATCGAACAAGCACCAAGGCGGACCTTCGCCCACCCTACCACAGAAGTCGTCGATTATATTAACCTGTTTTGTTTCAAAGTAATAGTATCATCAGCTATCTAAAATCGTTTCTTACTAACTATATTTCCTTTCTTTCTTTATCTATCTTGTCTTCATTATTTTTCTTTTGCTGTCCATTCTTCTTGCCTTCCCTTCTTATTTCTTAAGTTGTTCTACTGTTTTCTTTCACTTGGTTTTCAAACCTTACCTATAGCTCTGTAACATAGGTAATAACTCAGCTCTCCTAGAACGATATAGCAAAGCCAAAACTTTATAATAATTTTATTGAATTTATCATTTCGGTACGCTGCCAGCGTGGTGATAGCATTCATGAATTTTCAATTATTCAGAAACACGATGAACACAGCTTTATACCTCCAAAATTCAATTTTGTGAATGTGTAAATAATTTTACGTCCTCAGTGGACTCGCAATCAGCTTAAAAGCATATTGCCTGCCTTTAGAGGGCATTATTAATAAAATTTATATTCAAAATCTGCTCCAGATGGCTCGAGTGATATTGCCAGTATTTACAAATTGACGAAGAAAGTTTTTGGTTGATCGTGGAGCGTGGTAGGTAAATTTGCTCATCACACTGATATCTTTATTGTGAAGGCGAACGTTTGGATTGTTTTTAACTTTTCTCTAAATTACTTTAGATGATTACATAACATAACATAAAGATGGAATTTTTAATTAAATAGCAATTTTCCCGTTGTGGTTTATACTAATTGTCTCTATCTATAATAGATAGTTGGTACTGTCCACGATCCTATCCATCCATGGTTGTCTGGTAGAGATCGCTCTTGAGCGATAAGACAGCCAATTGTACTTAATTTTTAAGTTTTTATTGTACATAGTTTATAGTTAAAGTGCAATAAAGAATTTTCTATCTATCTATCTATCTAGGTATACTTAATTATAAGTATTAATACAACGGGTATTTATGTATTTACCTATTTTGGGGTCATCACGGGATGTCATCCCGTGATCACGACAGTGTGTAAACCTGTTGAAACGTCGGGAAAAATAGGTAAATAAACGCGATAAATACCCGTTGTATTAATACTTATAATTGAAAATTGAAAATTGTTTATTTGTAGAAAAAGTATCTTTACATGCTAGACAGTTGCTAGGACATCCTTTTAAGTATGTAAATATACTTGTGCCAGGATGTCCTGCTCTTCCTTTCAAATACAAAGATTTTACAAATAAACTAAATTAACTAAATTAAATACAAATAAAAAAAACAATTAAATTGATAATTACTAAACTATGGGCTTTTTATTGAATAGATAGCACTGATACCTTATTTTCTGTGCCTGGCCGCTGCTCCTGAGGAATAATTATGTGTTCAGATCGCGTAAGTTTAAAAATATTTGTAGGTATACTTTATCAGTACTATACTTACTACTTTACTTCTGTAATAAAATCTGAGGTCACAGACATGATGAAACGGCGGCTATCTACAAATGGACAAAAAGCTAAAGATAATGATAATTACATGCTGTTATGATAGGTATCGAAAAAATATTGCCTAATAATGACACAATCACCTACTCTGAAAACGAAAATCGAAGTTTCTGGTTCTTTTTAATCCAAAACAGTCCAAAACCTTCTCTAATTTCACTTATATAAAGATTGCATTTGCACCGTTGCACGAAAACGAATCGACGATCAACGATCTTTGGATTATTTTTTACGAGTAGGAGCCTTTTGATTGGTATCGTTAAATTAGCTGTGATTTTTTTTTACAATTTGGCGGGTTCGATTCTCGGTTCAGACAGGCTTTTAAAAACATAATGAAGTCTTCTTTCAGTAAAATTTTCTATATACAATATTTAAAGTACCTACCTACTTTTAGTATCATACATTTATAGGCTGATGATGATGATGATATGATTTATAGACTTCTGTAGTTCAAACACAGTAGCAAGCAACCTACAGTCCTTCATTTCTCCCGGGTGTTCCATGACTAGTAAAAGTAAAGTAAAAGTAAAAAATCATTTATTTCTTTAGGCTTACAAAATAAGCACTTAGACAAGTCATATTTTATACATTAAATTATTATCAAATAAAATTATTTTACTATTCACTTCAATTTTTTGTCCACTAGTGGAAGAAGTGAAAAAGAAACCACTAGCATGTTCATCTCTTATATGTCTAATACATGGTTATTTGCCTATTTAAGTCTAAATATAATATGATTCGATACATGTCAATATTTAAGTAAAGCTATGCACAATAACAAATTACTTACATACTATTGTCTGTGCGAAACTGAGCGACATCTGGCCAAGCATTAACATCATTGAGATAATCATTTATGGAGTAGAAAGCCTTCTTGATGAGATTTATTTTTATGTAATTTTTAAATTTACGAATAGGGAGCTCAGTTGCTTCAGATGGAAGCTTATTATAGAAGCGCACGCTATTGCCCATAAATGATTTCCCTACCTTGTGTAATCTAAATGATGGGATGTGTAACTTGTTCTTGTTTCTTGTATTTCTATTGTGAACATCACACTTTTTCATAAGGCTATCCTTATTTTTGTGGGTATACATTAGATTTTCATAGATATATTGCGATATTACAGTCAGAATATTAATGTTTTTAAATAATTCCCTCAAAGAATCTCGTGGCTTCAATTTATAAATAGCGCGTACCGCCCTTTTTTGAAGAACAAATATGGTCTGGATGTCAGCTGCCTGTCCCCAAAGCAAAATACCATAAGACATAATACTATGGAAGTAACTGAAATAAACTAACCTAGCTGTGTCTTCATTGGTAATATATCTAATTGTTCGAACTGCATAAGCTGCAGAACTAAGTCTACCTGCCAGAGCCTCTATTTGCGACCTCCATTACTCCTATCCTCCATACTTCTATCTATAGCCGTGCTTAGCCGTGACTTTTCTCATTGAAGCTACTTTTTGCTGTGATTCTGCCAGTGTCAATGCCAAGTAGTGTCATAACTGTCAAAAAAATCTACGTATGTCATCTTTTTCGTTCTATGGGGCTGCCACGCTATTTCACATAACGTAACGCGGGGATAACGCGTGTTAAAGCGCATTTTAACGCGAATAACTCGTGAAAAGGCGTTATTTGCGTTAAAATGCACCTTATCACGCGTTATTCGCGCTAAAATTAGCGTAATAACGCTAATAACAAGCGTTACGTTATCTATTAAATAGCGTGGTAGCCCCACTGAACAGGTTACTGAACGTTGGCAACTCTTTAGTGCTGGCGAAAAAGTGTAAAATGGCTAATATTGAGTCATTATGACACACTGCCTTACCAAGAACAAGGATATAAACAAATGAAAGTAGGTATCCTACCCATCCGGGTACCTGCTTCTGTCTGCCTTTCCTATTTCCAGTAAGTAAACATTGATGACTAAACGGTAGGTGCAATCCATGAGTCATAGAAGGAAGGTATAAAGTTTAACTACTGCAATCTTAAATCGTGTACGCTGTGCACAGGCTATTGTTCTTTTGAAGGCCGTTCGATAAGATTTTGCTTTCATTGTTATCAATTTCCAGCATTCTGTTTTGTGCAACAGTTTTGCGAATTATCAAAATATTTGGAACGTAAAATAAAAACCCGAGAGAGAAGAGTACGTATAATTATTTTGCATTATAGGTTTCCTACTGTTTCTCGGCATAGAACCTACAAAAACAATTGGAACTATGCAGGTTACATAGAGACGCGTGTGTGTTATGCAATTAACTTCTTGAATGACAGCTGAGATAACGTTAGCTTGAAATATTTCCTTAATTTTTAAAGTCGTTCGTTTCCTCCTAGAGCTACAAATACAAACTATTACCTTTATTAATGAATTATACTGTACTAATAAAAAAAAGTTACAATGCTTTCGTAACTTTAGTGTTATTAAAGCAGTTCAGAGTGAGTTCTTACATTCTGAATGATGCAAAAGTCCCCGAGGTCACATTGAAATGACCAGCACCTTGAAATGCTCCATGATGACCTCATACGGCAAATTGATGATCTAACATAATACCTATTTTGTATAATCTTTACTGCAATTTTGATGTTGGTGTTGGTTGCTGTGCATTTGCATGGACTCTTAATTGTGACATGTAATATTCTATATTTTGTAATACCTACAATAGTTAGTAGGTAAGAACACTTTTATGTTCTTTCTTAATATGTAATTAAAAGAACCTACTAATTAAGCCAATGTACAACAATAAATATATTGAGTAATAAGTAATTATTTGACAGCCGATATCTGAATAAAAAAACATTTTTTTTGCAAGAAAATATGGTTAAGTTTAAGATGGTGCTTTAGCCGCCTTGTATTTTCTGCTGATAAGAAAGAGATAAAATATAATTCACACAATATTTATTACATTCTATGTACTGTACATGCCCTGTAAAATAAAAATACCGTATCCATAAGCTTTTCCATTCTCAACCACGCTATCGGTGACGTGTCTAACGATTAAAGGACGCAAACGACCACCGATAACACTGATAACTAATCTCATTCTTCGACTCGAGCACTTGTTTGTTTCTTACGGCCGTGGTCGGTGTTCGTTTACGAAAATAAAAAAATACGTGATTCGTCCCAGAGATATGCAAATGTCTGCTCTAGTTGTTAAAGTTCTGTCCTAGAGAATTGCAAATGTCAGCTCTAGTTGTTAAAGTTTCGTGTCTCTGTGGAAAGTGTTCGATTTATGAATCGAAAAATTAAATGGAAATGAAACCTTTTTGCTGAGATTTCGTTTTAAACTTTGTGTGTCGTTTGGATTTCAAAACAAGAACAGAAATGTGTCACTTTTCGTCGAATTTGAAAAGACATTCTTTACTTTTTTATTTTAAAGTGACGTGGGACGTGTGAAAATAAGTTATCGATAGTTTTTTACAACGCTACATCCATTTACCGTTAGCGTAACATTTACATCGACATGCATAAAATAACAAGTGTTATACCAATAAAATGGAAGCGCTGAATTTGAATAACAAGTTATTGCGTAACTGCTTCGGAAAAGCTGTTATTTAACGTGTTAATTTGGAGTCGAGGTTAATATTCGTTGATCGGATTTTCGTGAACTGAATGAATCAGTGATTGTTATGATGCGCGAACGCACGCCGGCGTTCGTGGATCTGTGAATTGTGAATAAAGTTACGTGAATAAATGATTCAGTGTTGTGATAATGAGTGTGCCAAACTTGAGTGCTGATCAAATAACAGGTATTATTTACCAAATAAAAAGTTCTTCATTATCAACAAAAATATACGACGTTCGATGTGGTGCGGCGAGCGAAGGTCCGCCTACGACGCGGATGGTTGCGGGTTCGATTTCCGACTCGGGACAAATGTTTATACGATTTGCAAATATTTTTCCCGGTTGTTCTGGGTATTTTCTAATATTTTCTATCCTCTTAAAAGACTGATAGACATAGACATGATTGGTTAAGATACGATTCCTATTTCCTCTTCAAAGGCAATTCTATTTTATTTCAAATATTTTATAATTGCTTCCCTATTTAATTAAATATTATATATTACTCTTTCCGCGAGGAGAAGGCTATGTTCAGCACTGGGTTAATAAAGGCTGATGATGATGATCTACCTATTACATGACATTGCTATCTATGTTTAGACAATTAGTATACATATTCATACTAATTGTCTAAACATAGATAGCAATGTCATGTAATAGGTAGATCATCATCATCAGCCTTTATTAACCCAGTGCTGAACATAGACAGATAACATAGACAGATCAAAAGTCAAGTAATCAACATACATTTTATGTAGCAACAAGTGTTTATCAGCAATAAATAACTTACCTACACGTAAACATATTACGTTAAAGTGTTTGTAATTGAGTCTCGGAACATCATAAACGTATCATACATCAAGGTGTCAAACAGAGCCGGTGGCAGATAAGGGCGTTTTTACACTGAAGGGCAGTTTGTGGAAAATTCTTCGTGGTTTGTTGATAAAACAAATTATTTTCTTGTTGTCTACTATATAAAATATTACTATAATAATCATCATCATCATCATCAGCCTATGTTAGTCCACTGGACATAGGCCTCCCCCAATGAGCGCCATAGCGCCCTGTCTTCAGCTTGCCGCATCCAGCATCTACCTGCAGTCTTTCGCAGGTCGTTATCCCACCTGGTTGGAGGGCGTCCTACACTACGTTTCTATAATAATAATAATCGTTAATTTCTGAATATCTTGCATATTACATACATTATTGGTAAAATAATTATATTGTTTTTAAGGCCTTTTTTCTCTATTTGGTGAAAAACATAACAGTGTCCTTAATAAAAACTAAACCCAATTGACAGTAGGTATCCTAATTTTTAACCGACTTCGAAAAAAGTTCTATGTTTGGCTGTATGTATGTTTTTTTATGTAAATCCATCGATTTCTTCGTCATTTAAGTATCTACTAATTATGAAAACTCTTTCGCTATTGTATAGAAAATCATACCGGTACAAAACCATAAAAATGTATTCCCAACGGATTAAGTATTTGCTTCGCAAAATTTAAAAACAGTGTAACGTCATTCGAAGTCAGTTTTTCAAACAATCAAATTAAAGTAAATAAAAATATTGGCTGGTTTTTGAGAAAACAAATTATGTTTTGCCGTCAACAACATAAATGAAAATGAAAATGAAAAGTTTTTATTTCTTTAAGCTTACAAATAAGCACTTAGACAGGTCATATTTTAATAAAAATTAATAAAACCTTGCGTTGACAGCCTTACAGTAAAACGACAGTACATTCCATTTTCGGCCTCATTTTTCTATTAATCTGTAGGTACATTCAGATTGAAAAGAAAATAAAGTCCATGTTTAAATGTTTTATAATTAATTGACGGCCTTTGTGGCGCGGTGGGCGAAGGTCCGCCTGCGACGCAGGAGGTTGCGGGTTCGATTCCCGCCTCGGAACAATTGTGTGTACGATCTGCAGATGCTTGTTCCGGGTGTTCTGGTCGTTATAATGTATAATAAAAAAATATTATCTATGCAATCTATTGTATTAAGTATATCAGTCATCTAGTACCCATAACACAGGCTCTGCTAAAAGCATTATTTATTTATATTTATTTAATGTATAATTATTTATTTTCTAAATGTCAACGTAATGTTTGCGGTCCAAGTCCTAAGGAAAACGTTTAGTGTGAAACAGCCCTATAATCATAAGGCAATCCAAATATCATCCGGCTTTAAATCGAAAAAATATCGATAAAAATTACTACTCACTTTTTAACTGCGTCAAGCCCTAATTGATTTGTCAAGTTGGTATGAATGCGTTCCAAATTCAATATTCTCGCGTTTATTTTTCCAGTTTATTTTTTATTTTTAGTTGAGACATACATAGGTATTTTTTGATCTTATCCACACGACATTAGACCACATCTTAAAATAAATACATAAATAAAAATGCCTAAAAGAGGGAATATGGCAATAGTGAGAGAGTGAGTACAATAATCACGAATCCAAACATTAAATGTTTTGGATCGTGATTTGTTTACAAACATTCCACAACGAGTTTGACTAGTGTACAGCCAATGTGCGGTGTATTGTATACGAGGTAATTTAAATCTATTTTTTATATCGACTTTAGTCGAATTTAGCCTTGTTACCTGAGTCTATTATATTTGTTCATATTATTACCACCTTATTACTCCGATTCAAAAACCTGGATATATGTATTTTGTACTTTTATAAAGGGTTTACAAAGATTCGATTTTTGAGTTTTCCGATATTTCGGCACAGTTTCATGCGCCATGATCACGGACTCACTGAAGAAGACATTGCGAGTTCGTTTTTATGAGCAGATTACCGATCTACCCTCATTTTCTGTTTTAAATGACTTTAGTGTTAATAATGTCCATGATAGTTTCAGAAGTTTAAGGGCGATTGTGCACTACAAGGAATTTTACTGTCCGAACATCCGATTTTTTACGGTCCGATTTGGCACGCCATATAATGTATGGGGAAAAGTAAAATATCGGACGGTAAAATTACGTATAGTGCACAAACTAGTATATACATTATATGGCGTGCCATATCGGACCGTAAAAAATCGGATTGCCGGACAGTAAAATTCCTTGTGTACAAAACCCAAGGAATATTGGTATAATCTTTCTCGAAAAACTATTGTTTTTACCTAGGTACACTACCTACCTAGGTGAAGGTACTTAAGTAACGAGCATTGATCAAACAAATCCCTTAACGATTCTTTGTCTTCCTCATTACTTATCTAGATATTCCTCATAAATATTCGAACAAACCCTACTTAGCAGTACTTTATTGTCTTTAAAAAGCTATTACATAATTTCCGGATAATTTGAATAGATCTAAACTTCGGATCGAGCACCCGCTGAGAGGTTCTGTGTTGCCATGTGGTTTATAACCTACCTACCTATAGGTAAATTACTGAAACCTGGCGCTTTTGTTTTAAACTAGATGCCTAACTGACTGACTGGACATTTAAATTTAACACTTTGAGTGCTGAAATCACACGGTATGTGTTTTCTACAAGTGACTAATATGCGTAAATCCACACTAGCGCAGCGGCTGAGAAAATACAGATCTGTGTGACTCAGCACAGCAGTAATATTTTTCGAACGAAACGCATGTGCGGCGCAACACAACCGCTGTGTAGAGCGGCAGCAAGAATTTTTTAGGTTAAAAAAAGATCGCAGTCGTCGAAAAAAAAAAGCAGTCAAAGTGTTAATTACGTTTTTTTATTAGGTACTAACTACTCTAATCGAATGAAAACGCAAAGTTTCATACGAGCGGTGTTGCTTTTTCATTTCGGAATTATGATAGGTAGTTGGTCCTGTATTTTTAATTTTACGTGACACTAATTTGGTTTCTCACAATGGTTGAAACATTAAAAATTATAATATATTAATGTTAGTATAGTTTGTTTTGGAGTTTCTCTGAAGGATAGGATTCGTAACGAATACATCCGACAGAGAACCAAGGTTATCGACATAGCTCAAAGAATTAGCAAGCTGAAGTGGCAGTGGGCCGGCCATATCTCGCGAAGAACCGACGGCCGATGGGGCAAACGTGTTCTTGAGTGGAGACCACGACTCGGTAAACGTAGTGTAGGACGCCCTCCGACCAGGTGGGATGACGACCTGCGAAAGACTGCAGGTAGATGCTGGATGCGGCAAGCTGAAGACAGGGCGCTATGGCGCTCATTGGGGGAGGCCTATGTCCAGCAGTGGACTGCTATAGGCTGATGATGAATGTTAGTATTAGAATGCAGAGTCATAAAATTAGTCCTTCGAGTTCTGCGGCCATACTTCGCACCTGCGAATGAAAAGAACTAGAGCGCAGGCCTCCAGTATCGACTGATTTGTAACGTCATCAGCGCGATTGTATGACAAAACAAAATAAATAATAAATAATGCTGGACAATTCACACAGCATTATCTAGCCCCATGGTAAGCAGAGCTTGTGTTATGGGTACTAGATAACTGATATACATAATACAATACATTACATAGATAGATATTTTTATTATACATAGAAAAACGACCAGAACACCCGGAACATCTGCAGATCGTACACACATTTGTTCCGAGGCGGGAATCGAACCCGCAACCTCCTGCGTCGCAGGCGGACCTTCGCCCACCGCGCCACATCGGTCGTCAAATACTATCGTGTCACCTCTAAACAATTTGTCTTCTATACCTATATACGGTTTACGATTATGCAGTTTCTTTAGTTACCTGCATAATCGTAAAGCTACCTGCTTTGGGAAAGTTAGTTAAACTTTTCCTAAAGTTTCTAAAACAGAGAATACTTTGTATAATATAGTGTCATCGTAAATATATTATCGCTAGGTGGGAAATTTTATTTCCTTCTGTTTTCATATTTGCGCGCGACATCGATCGTTTTGACGACCGATGTGCCGCGGTGGGTGAAGGTCCGCTTGCGACGCAGGAGGTTGGGTTCGATTCCCGCCTCGGAACAATTGTGTGTACCATCTGCAGATATTTATTCCGGGTGTTCTGGTTGTTTTCTATGTTATAATTAAAAAAAAATCTATGTAATGTATTGTATATTATGTATATCAGTTATCTAGTACCTATAACACAAGCTCTGCTTACCATGGGGCTAGATAATGCTGTGTGAATTGTCCAGCATTATTTATTTATAATTATTATAATTTTATTGATTTTTCAGTTGAGTTACATGTACGTTCATTCTTTGCTGTAATATAGTCTGTTGTCAACTCGAATGTTTCAATTAAAAAATACTAAATACTAGATGTAATTTGTTTTTATAATTTGAGTGTAACTTTCTTTGTTGTAATTCTTTATTGTACACAATAAACTTAAAAATAACTTAACTAAAAAAGATTTATGTAGGTACATAGGCGAGCTTAACCCTAACCAAGAGTTTTCTTACAGCAAACCTTAGGTTTGTTTAAAAAGAACCATAAATAAATTATAACAAAATTTACTCTATGAACCAATTTACTCTCTTTTGTACGGCCTTCGAAAAATTGGGGAGCTTTGTTTGAGTGTATGTTTATTTTATTTTTTTGTATGTTCTATTTACTTAGGCTTCTAATTTAAGAAAATTACTTATTAAACTGGTTATCTTGTCTAGGTACGTTAAATACGCACTTGTAGTAAGAAAAATATAATTATGATTCATCATCATCATCATCAACCTATGTTAGTCCACTGCTGGATATAGGCCTTCCCAAATGAGCGCCATAGTGCCCATGTCCAGCAGTGAACTATTATAGGTTAATGATAAAGCAACGCTATAATGACACACTTTTTGAGCTAGACAAGTGAAAAATAGTTATTTTATGTTATTTGTTACAGAGATCGAAGCCGCTGAAGCTTGCAAATGGCTGAGAGCGGCGGGCTTCCCGCAATATGCACAGATGTACGAAGGTAAGCAGTTCATAATTACAGTTTTTGACGATTTTCAACACAAACAAGGTTCATAGTTAACCCTCCATGATTTAAGAAGGCTTTCTACTCCATAAATCATCTCAATGATGTTAATGCTTGGCCAGATGTCGCTCAGTTTCGCACCGACAATAGTATGTAGTAAGTAATTTGTTGTTGTGCATAGCTTTACTTAAATATTGACATGTATCGAATCATATTATATTTAGATTTAAAATAGGCAAATAACCATGTATTAGACATATAAGAGATGAACATGCTAGTGGTTTCTTTTCACTTCTTCCAATAGTGGACAAAAAATTGAAGTGAACAGTAAAATAATTGTATTTGATAATAATTTATATATAAAATATGACTTGTCTAAGTGCTTATTTTGTAAGCCTAAAGAAATAAATGATTTTTTACTTTTACTTTACTTTACTTTATCACAAAAAACCCGCAACAAATATCTGCAGCTCGTACAAAAATGTAAGAGAATCGAACCCGTAACCTCCTGCGAATAAAAGCTTGTAATATTAAATATCACTTGTTGTCAACACCTACACAAGCTAAAACATTAAATTAAATTCGTTTATTTCAGGCAAAAAATCCATTTGACAAAAAAAATACAGTTTATAAAAATATAAACAAATAAAAAAAAATAAAAACAAAAGATACCATGACGCGCGACGCATGAAGCTATTGCATGTCATTTTCTGTTATTATTTAGTAAATCTTCATAAGTAATCTAAGTAAATCTACTAAAACTAAAGTGAATATTCCGTGTGACTCCCTCTTGACCACATTTCACTTTGACAAGTCCAAAGGCATTAAGGACGCTCGCACAACAAAGGTGACCTATCCCAACAATCGATTAATCATACTTACGGTACAGGGTGCTACAGGAATGACGTAGTTATTGTACAGGGTGTTACAGATGATATATGATCATGTTGTTGCGGTTAACAATGTTGAGGGGGGTTTAGCTCTTAATCGGGGATAATCCCCGAAAAAATAGAGCCAGGTTTTAGGGAATTGCGTTTCGGTGATGTTTTATTGTGTCTACTTAGACAGATCTCTGTGGAGGGGCTTTATTTGGGTCCAATAGTGTATCCAATTATGTTTTCACTTCTCTTGCTCAAAAAGTATATCATAATAGTGTAGCTCAGCGGGCCTAAAACTCGAGTTTAATACCTCGGGCTAAAAAGTATTTTTTCTTTTTAATTTTTGTCTAAAATCATCAGCCCGTACAAAGCATTCGTTCTCTTACATAAAAACTCGACTTCTTGGTGCTCCGTCAATCTTTTTTTTTGAAAATAGAACCGTCTTGGTGATGTTTTATGAAGGTTGATTCTTCCCTTCACGGTAGAATGCGAACTGTTTCGTTGCGGGTTAAATAGAGATTTAAAAAAAAAGATGGTATTGGCGCTAAATCTCTAGAATTTTCTTCATTCCAAATCACAAACTTTTACGAAAATTGTCTAATTTTGAATTGTTTTATTTTCTCGCAATCGAAGTGAAAAGTAGAGTGTTTTACTCGGGCCAAAACCACCCATTATAACTCGGTCTTGTCATCCTCCCTCGCTACTCTCGGGAGTATAACAACCTCGTATATAATGGGATGGTTTAGTCCCTTGTAAAACAATCTACTATTTATAGCTTAAACCAAAATTATTATTTACATATCAGTCATCCCATATAATAGCTCCCATATATAAGCAATATAATCGCTTGATCTAAGGCTTCATCTTCACTCTCTTTAATGAGACGGTGGCCGAACGCTTGACCAATAAAAAACTCTCAAAAAGGATACTTCTCAAAACAAAGACTTCGCCTACCTATACAAATACAATGTGTTTATGCAACTTTAAATACCTATATATTTTTGTCCATAACTTTTTGTCTAATAACCGCAATCAAATTTCGTCTAAACACATTATATAGGCCGGCAACACTGGAAAATAAATAATGCTACATTTTGCAGTTTTCTACGAGGCCGAGGTCTATTACGTATGTTATACCTAAGCAAAGGCGCTTCTTATATTTCTCAGTGTACTAGAACGCCGTTTTTTATAAGAAAATGAATTGTCAATAATCATACGTACCACAGACGAAGCACCCTGTGCATTTGATCCTTCGTCTCAGCTCAGCTGGTGAAGAGGAGACGGGGCCAAATCCACACAATTGAACGACAATCCTGCAATTGACGACATCTTTACATAGATAAGACTTAATGGATAAGAAAAATTTGTTTGTAGATTCAATTAAAAATCATTTATTCTATAAGCTTACAAAATAAGCACTTCAAATCAAAATTTACACTATTAATAATTATAAAATATGAAATAAATGTTTTTGATTTTCTGTTCACATAATTTTTTTGTCCACTAGTGGAAGATCTGAAAAATAAAGCACTAAGTACATTCATATATTCCCTTTTCCCTTATGTACCTAATACATGTTTGGTTTCCCTATATATCTAAATATAATGTGATTTTAGATACAATGTCAATATTTATGTAAAGTACAACATTGAATTACTTACGCACTATTGTTGGTGCGGAACTGTATATTATTGAATGAACGAATGAATGAATGAACTCTTTATTGCACTTAAAACTATAAAATAACACCTTATATCTAAACATTACATATTAAAAGTACAATAGGCGGCCTTATCGCTGACAGGGTTTAGTACGGACCCCTTACTTATTTGAAAATATAATATAGACTATGCTCGCCGGGGATAGTGTAGCATCCCAACGGTGCGGTGAAAGAATTTTTCAAATCTGTCCAGTAGTTTCGGAGCATATTCATTACAAAAAAAAAAAAACAAACCTTTCTTCTTTATAACATTAGTATTAGATATTTGTCGAGAACCTTTTATCTGTATGAATATTTGAATAGATATATTACATATCCATACTAACCTAACCTCCTCTGTTGACAATAAGACCTAAATTATCATTTAATAACAGAAAGGATAAACAGAACCATTTATTTGATGGTACTTTGACCAGTGTGGTATCAACTTTGAAATCAAATAGTGAAGTTATACTAACTGTAGCGGTATCTATGGCACATTCCATTCTATCAACGAACCTATTGAGTATGATTGAATACACGCTATTTGAATAAATACAGGGACTGGAATATGTTTTTGTGGTGACTATTTTGATATGTGGCTTTTGTCGATAGTACGGAAGATTTTTTTATATGTTTTCTGATTCTACAACTAGGAGTGCTATACCTAGCTAGAGTGGATAATCAGAGGGTTTCAGGGTAAAAGAGTAGCCAACAGAATTTAAAAACACTGTTTTGTTATCATTTAGTAGTTTACTTATCAACTTTCATTAAAAAAAAAACTAGAAATGTATTTCTGTCAAATAAAAAAAACATACAAATAAACTAATATACCTACTAGCTAGAGATACGTTGCAAAAACCGCGTTTGAAAAGTTTGATAGAAGCAAAATTTTCAATGTCGGTAACAAGTAAATAAAGTATTTTTGAGGATACAGGCGACTGAGCCCATACATACCTGATCACATTTTTGAATCGGTCGACCTCCGAATTCCACTGGATTTTTTGAAATCATAGAACTCTTCCTGGAGTGGAAGGAAGATGGTGGAATCAGGTCATGCAGTTTCTGAGAGCATTCTCCGAAATGTATTCTATTAAAGATCGAGAGACAAGCAATGTTTTAAGATAAAATCAAGCATAGTACCTCTCGTTAGGCGGCTTTAAAAAGCATATAAAACCTGATACTGCGACAACGCAATCTTTGTCGACTAAAATTTTGATAATAATTATAAATATCTTGTTCCGACGAAATGGAAGGTATTCTAGAGTACCGTAGGGCACACCTAAAATCATTAAAATCTGATTCGATGGAGCGCTCTTCGGTCAGATGGAATTACGACCTCTGAAAGACTATACAGGATGTCCCACAGCCATGCCACATGGAGGGAAAGTGCCTTAAATATTGTAGATAGAACATTTTACTGAAAGAAGTTTAGCAAATGCTCAAAATGTTGAATTATTATTCAAAAATCTATGAATGCGTAAAATCAAAATTAAGTCTTTTTTGAGTAAAATGTTCTATCTACAATATTTAAGGTACTTTCCCTCCATGTGGCATGGCTGTGGGACGCCCTGTATATGCAGATGCTGGATGCATCAAGACTATGCTATGCTATCGCAATCTTTAGGGGAGGTCTATGTCTAGCAGAGGAGTAGTACATAGGATGACGATGACGATGATGAAATTAATTGAATTGTATCACAAAAAAAAGATCTTACCTATTTATGTCATATTGCGAAAGACTGCAGGTAGATGCTGGATGTGGCAAGCTGAAGACAGGGCGCAATGGCGCTCATTGGGGGAGGCCTATGTCCAGCAGTGGACTGATGACATTATATAAATCTCTGTAGTTATTTAAAATAAGTTTATAATAATAAGAAACCTACAGAATGATAGCAGTGTTTTGAAAATTCATTGGAAACTTTTTTACCCTGCAAGCCTCTGATTTGTAGAGAAGAAAACAATTGTATACTGAACCCTACTTCTTTGCAAATAACACGCACTTAGCCACTTAAGACTTATCGCCAGAAATATTTAGAGAGGCGACGTTCATCCTATCTCCACGATAAGAGACAAATCCAAGCCGAAAACGCTTGAAATTTTATGATTTAACATGTTTCGCTTTTGTTTGACATCAGAGACACATTCAAAGTATACAACCCTGCTTTAGGATAGGGACTTGTCACAGTGAATCAATCGCATGGTAACTTCGCAGTATCGCCACGTAGAATTCCAAAACGGGTCGAATGGTGGCAATTCTGCGATCATACCACATGTCATAGAAAAGCTATTGGTTTAGCAGAATGAAGGCCTCTGGTATACAATATATTCTCGTTATATTTCATCCATGGTTGTCTGGTAAAGATCGCTCTTGAGCGGTAAGACTACCAATAAGTAAGTAATTAATATTTATGTTTTTTCTGTACATAGTTTTCTATTTAGTGCAATAAAGAGTTTTCTATCTATCTATATTCTTGTAAGTAAAATAAAAATAAATATATTATTGTCTTTTATTAATAATTTTTAGAACTGTTGTACAGCGATTGAGTCTTGTCCTGTCTTCTCAGTATGATGTTAGAATGTTTCGTCAAAAGAGAATTTGGAAAGAGACACAGAAACCATTTTTTATGAATACCATTAAAAACAGAAAAGAGTTCGGTGATTATGGCAAAATCGTTTGGCGAGGCAGATTAATAAATAAATAAATAATAAATATAAATAATGCTGGACAATTCGCACAGCATTACTAGCCCCATGGTAAGCAGAGCTTGTGTTATGGGTACTAGATAACTGATATACATAATACAATACATTACATAGATAGATATTTTTTATTATATATAGAAAACAACCAGAACACCAGGAACAAATATCTGCAGATCGTACACACAATTGTTCCGAGGCGGGAATCGAACCCGCAACCTCCTGCGTCGCAGGCGGACCTTCGCCCACCGCGCCACATCGGTCGTCTAGATTCAGAAGTGTATGTACATAGGTAGGTACATACACATATGTGTGGTGATGAAGAAATAGAGGCGGTATCGTATGTATGGTAACGAGCAGGTATTATGTATAAATCCGTCTATTTTAGTAAAAACTTAAGAACTTTTCAAAGAAAAAGTTATCGAATGCAATAAAAATAACATCGATTTACTTATGTAAGTCGCAAGCCTTTTTTTAATCGTCGATTTAAATGGGGTTTATTGCGAGTCGATAAAAATTAAAATTTGTAACACCTGTTTGTAATTTAAGTTGGTTTTTACGAGGCAGTAAATATGTTGTTTTCTTACGTGGGTTTTAGGTCAATTGTTCCCATTGTCAAGTCAAGGCGAATTATGTCATCTACCTCATTATGTAAGTATCTATATAACGGCCGATGTGACGCGGCGGGCGAAGATCTGCCTGCGACGCAGGACGTTGCGGGTTCGATTCTCGCCTTGGGACAAATGTTTATACGATCTGCAAATATTTTATCCGAGTTCTGAGTTGCTATGTATAATAAAAAAAATTATGTAAATTTATTAAGTATATCAGTCATCTAGTACACATAACACAAGCTCCACTTAGCTTGGGGCTAGATGCTGTGTAAATTGTCCAGCATTATTTATTAAGTTTCTTCTTATTCAGTTCTTAGTAGAAAAGTTATTTCCTTGCCAAAAAAAGTTTAGGAGCGGCCGCGCAATAGGTTATTTAGACTATTTATTGAGTTTAAATGTTTTAAAATGTACCACTAGGTACACCGATTATTATGACAAAAGGTGGGAAAAGGGATTAAAAAAAAAAATAATAAAAAAAAAATAAGCCTTTATTCACTGACCAAAGTATGATAATGATAAATAAAGTATTAGTAAAAAGTAAGTATCTTATTGATCCTATCATCTATGACCTAACTGAATTCTTCAGCAACCAGTTTGTTGGTCTGGTTGTCCTTCGACATAGGCCGGGAAAGGAATTAATTATTGATAAATTAAAAGGCCGCCTGTACCAAATAAGTAAAAAAAAATTACATCTTTACAGAAAAAAACGTATACCAGTTTCTATTATTAGGTCATCATCATCTTAGCCGAGGGACGTCCACAGCTGGACATAGGCCTCCCCTCATTATTATATTATGTTTCTACAAAAAAAAACTCAAATCTGTAAAAACTGACCGCAACGAGTGGAAAAAGCCTTTACCCAGCAGTCGAGTAAATCAAGCTAATAGAAAAACTTTATAAAAGTTTCCATCAAATAGTCATGTCTCCAATCCAACGCAATTTATTCAAAAATAACATAACTGCATACAACGCCAACCGTTACAGTTTTCATCTTTTTATTGCCTCATAAAAACTCGCCTACTTACAAAGATCCAAATTTTAACAAAGAACAACCTAAAAACTAACCTTAATAACTTTTATGGGTTTCCAATGACATAATCCACAGTTTTTGCTGAAATAAATAACAAAATCATTTAAGATAAGTGAAAGTGTCCGCCCACCCTTAAATCGTAAAGCCACAGCCAATTTTATACAGCTGGGAAACTTACAACAGCTGATTAGCCTGTGTTCTTTAGACTTCATAGCTGGCCTATGAATGGGGTCTCGGACGCCTAACCTAACCTATAACCTAACCCTTCTATTTTTTTTCTTCTATTTTTAAATTCCTAGTACCGGATATTAGAAGTAGACATATTGTGTACCTATTACCTGGTGGTAGTCCACCACCAGGTAATAGGTACACAATGTTCGTCGTGGGCCATGAAAGTGTTAAAATAGAATTCGTTTATTCTTTTTTGAAGTTCACCAACGTATCTCATTTCTCTGTGTAAATAGCTGCAATACGTCATCCCAGAGCCAAACAAAACATTAACCGATTAGCCTTATCTGCAGGTAAACATTTCTTTCGAGTGACTAAATATTACAACATAAAGACAACCCTAATCCAACGCAATAAGGTTTTCAAATTATCTATTTTGCGGTGGTAGACGTGACAGACGTAGATGCAGCAAATGTAAGTGTGCTATTGAAATTTGAGTCTTTTTCCGAGAACATAAGGTGTCATATAACTAGAGTTGTATTAAAATGATTTTAAAAATATTAGCTAGACAAATATGAATCGTATTTTAAAATGCTAAAGGTTTGTTTTAACCTGTCAATCACGAAGGGCGGCAGGGGGTCTCGATAAAATATCTGTCAAAATATTTTTTGGTGATTAGTTCAGGTATATTTGATCTGTCATTCTATGACAGCTCGTTGTGGAGTGAGGACCTATTTTGTGGTGTGTTTTGCAAAAAAAAAAGAATGATCTTGTGATGTTTGTTTGGATGACTGTGCTAAAGTGTTTGGAATTACTGTATTATTATCGACAAGTGAGTTGAATACTTTTTATTATTGTGAAAAATATTTTATTGTTCGATGTTGTCTTATTAGGTTCTTTGAGATATTTATATATGATTGTTTACAGAATAGACAACTCATTCATTGCATATTTGAATGTATTCAAGTGATGTGGGCGTCCGAGACCCCATTCATTACGATCAACCTATCCTTTATGAATATTCAAATACCGTTTGTAAATACAGGGTTAATATGAAAGGAAGGTGTAGGTAGTGCATATGTTAACGTACCTTCAAGATAATTCATAATTCACAAACAAATTGTCGATAGAAAATTTTGGAAATCGATAAGTTTCGTTTTAAGATTTTGATGCAGTCTAGTCGAAAATATGACCTAACTGTAGGTACGAATAATAACTTAAACACTATAATTTGGTGTTCAGGTTGTTGCTTGTTTGTTAAAAAAAAAGCCAAAGGGCTCACATTCAAGTCAAAGTAGGTATAATTTATTTGCTTTGGGGTGGCTTTCGTATCACGGCGGCCATGATAGGGATAATTGTGATCGCCACAAAAAAAAAAAAAAAAAAGTATGTATTAACGGAAATGTGAATTGTAAAAACAGCTTGATCTGTCGACGCATACAATGAGAATACAAACCACAGAACATAAAAACAGAAAGAAAATGCCTTATTATCAATAATCATAATGAGGTATAAGTATAAATAAATAATGCTAATGCTAGATGAAGCTGTGTGAATGAAAATGAAAAGTTTTATTTCTTTAAGCTTACAAATAAGCACTTAGACAGGTCATATTTTATACTATTAAATTATTTTATAGTTCACTTCTATTTTTAGTCCACCAGTGGAAGAAGTGAGAAGAAACCACTAGTATGTTCATAACTTATGTGTCTAGTCTAGTACATATGATTTGCATATACACAGCATCATCTAGCGCTAAAGCAGAGCTTGTGTAATGGGTATTAATTAGATGACTGATATACTTAGATAGAAAGAGAGAATAGAATACATTTACAAACATATATATTTTTAATATACCTATAAATAGAAAATACCCAGAACTCCCGGAACAAACATTTGTTCCAAGGCGGGAATCGAAAGAGAAACCAATAAAAAAGCTCTTCACCCAATAAGGAGTTCTGAGGTCGATGCGATTTCATATGGGGAATGAAGATCAATCAACAAGACTTCATAATATCCTTTCATTCAAATGCCATACCTTCCTGTATACATATAAATTTACGCTTCAGTGCTTACTAAATCAAAGGCACATGTGGTAGTAACCTTGAGCGATTCGCGTGAAATCTTGTGATGTTTGGAATAAGTTATAAGAATTCTGTTCAAATCTCCAAAGTACATAATATATGATTATATTTAATAGTTCCATTAGAAGAAGACAATTTTACAAAGGGAGTAATTTGATCCATTCAATACAATACAATACAATACAATTCTTTATTTATAACGCCAAGTTACAAGTCAAACATAGAAATAATAATAAGGTGAGCAATATAGAAATAAAATATTGTCCTTAACTAATTTATGTATGTAGGTATGTCATTAACAAAATATAATTGAAAAATTGTATATGAAATTAATTAATAATAAAATTTATATAATAGGCATATTGTAGAACTCGTCTACGGAGTAGAAAGAGCTCTCTAAGAGCCATTTTTTTAATTTACTTTTAAATACCATGATGGAAGATGCATTCTTTTTAATAGTATCCGGCAGCCTGTTGTAGACTGAGGGACCCATTATATATACGGACCTCTCCGACTTGCGCAGCTTATGCACCGGCGTGACGAGGACGTGAGCGAGCTTGTTACTGCGCAGGGCGCGGGCGGTATTCACACCTCTCCTCTGGAATCTCGAATTCGGTAGCACGCACATTTCAGAGAATCGATTTAAATCGATGCACAACACTAAAACGGTTAAGCCTTCCCATCCCTACTTCGCTAGCAGAGTGTCATTCTTTTTAGAGGATAGGTAACAACCAAAAACTTGAGCTGGGATGTGGTGGGTGGGTTCTTATATCTTCTACTAATGGAATCTGATCATATAATAGCGATTGAACTTCTACTACTGTTAAGTTCTTTTAATCACCTATTTGAGTGATTTCATATTACAATAAAATACAATACAAATACGCTTTATTGCACATCAAACACAGAAAAGCAAAAACAGTAAAGAACAAAGATACAGATGCACAATGGGCGGCCTCATCGCTAAGAGCGATTTCTTCCAGGCAACCTTTGGATGGACACGTAGCTAAAGTACAGGTATGACGGTGGCGTATTATAGACTAATGTTGTTTAAAACTTTTGAAACTATCATGGTTATCAACATAAAATTCATTTAAACCGGGATATTTACCATGATGAATTCACTTTAGGTTAAGCGAGTGCATCAGCCGCAGCTACTATTAATATTGTAGGTATATATAATTTATAAACAACATTAAATTCATTTAAACCGGGATATTTACCATGATCAAATTATGGTAAATATCCCGGTTTAAATGAATTGAATTGAAGCGAGTGCATCAGCCGCAGCTACTATTAATATTGTAGGTATATATAATTTATAAACAACATGAAATTCATTTAAACCGGGATATTTACCATGATCAATATTGATCATGGTATATACTCGCTTTACCTAAAGTGAATCGTATCACAATACGATAAACGTTATAAACATCTACAACGTTAGTGTTACGCAAAATAAGTCCGTATATCCATGAGACTAAAGTTTCTTTCATCTATGGACTATTACTAAGGCGATACGAGCCTGTGCTGTGACAGTCGTATCGTCTTAGCAATCATCATCATCATCATCAGCCTATAGCAGTCCACTGCTGGACATAGGCCTCCCCCAATGAGCGCCATAGCGCCCTGTCTTCAGCTTGCCACATCCAGCATCTACCTGCAGTCTTCCGCAGGTCGTCATCCCACCTGGTCGGAGGGCATCCTACACTACGTTTACCGAGTCGTGGTCTCCACTCAAGAACACGTTTGCCCCATCGGCCGTCGGTTCTTCGCGAGATATGGCCGGCCCACTGCCACTTCAGCTTGCTAATTCTTTGAGCTATGTCGATAACCTTGGTTCTCTATAGCCCAGGTTTCTTGTCGTCTTAGCAATAGTAGTAGTTAAAATAAGTAATTACTTATTATCAGAATTAGGCCCAGGGACGTACAATGATTAAATAAATAAATAAATAATGCTGGACAATTCACACAGTATTATCTAGCCCCATGGTAAGCAGAGCTTGTGTTATGGGTACTAGATAACTGATATACATAATACAATAAATTACATAGATAGATATTTTTTATTATACATAGAAAACGACCAGAACACCCGGAACAAATATCTGCAGATCGTACACACAATTGTTCCGAGGCGGGAATCGAACCCGCAACCTTCTGCGTCGCAGGCGGACCTTCGCCCACCGCGCCACATCGGTTGTCATGATTATGCGTTTACTAGCTGTTCCCGCGGTTTCACCCGCATTCAACTCGAATTTCAGTTTATTAGGTGATTTTTTACACCTTGGGATACATTATTGGACTTCTAGTAAGGATCCCTAACTTTTTTTAAATATAATATATGCCCATGTTCACCGGGGATAGTGTAGCTTCCCAACGGTGAAAGAATTTTTCAAATCTGTCCAGTAGTTTCGGAGCCTATTCCTCTTTATAATATTAGTATAGACAAGGGGGACCTCCCCCTTGTCTATACTAATATTATAAAGAGGAAATGTTTGATATTTTGTTTGTAATGAAGTAGTAGAAGAAGTAGAAGTAGTCAAGTAGGTACTTGCAATACGACATTTATCCACTATGCTACAAAAGCCGTTTTGCAATAAGCACATACCTAAGCTTAGCTATTGTGGTTTGCGGCTTTGTTTAGAGAAGCAAATTAATGGATTGCTAATTATGTGTTGACATAATTAGCAATCAACCACACATCGACTAGTAGACGATGCAACCACACTATTGTTATATATACTGTTATTACATAAACTAAATGTATCTACAAAACAAGCTTTCTTGGAATTACCTTCGCTGAAAACATATAGGTGCCGTAGCGTACCTATTTTCTGGAAATTTTCGTATCTGATATGTATACACCTGAACTACAAAGATGTGGGTGGGTAGGTTATTCATCTATACTAATATTATAAAGAGGAGAGGTTTGATTTTTTGTTTGTTTGTATGTTTGTTTGTTTGTAACGAATAGGCTCCGAAACTACTGGACCGATTTGGAAAATTCCTTCACAGTTGGAAAGCTACACTATCCCCGGTGAACATAGGCTATATTATATTTTCAAAAAGTAGATTCTTACTAAATTTCCAATAACCCAAGGTAGAGGTCAAATTATGAATAATAAAAGTAATAAATACCCGTGCGAAGCCGGGACGGTCTGCTAGTTTTTTATATTTTTTATTTTCCTACTTAAAATAATATTACAAAAAAAGCTTAATAATAACAGAAAGAAAGACTGCGAAAGACTGCAGGTAGATGCTGGATGCGGCAAGCTGAAGAAAGGGCGCTACGGCGCTCATTGGGGGAGGCCTATGTCCTATGGACTGCTATAGGCTGATGATGATGATGAATAACAGTAAGAACCTCAAAGGTTTATAAAGGAGTGTTGTTAGCTAGTCAGCCGAGTAACTATCATGTAGGTTTGTTTGATATTATAATTATTTACATAGATTTATTCAATCAAAATCATAAATATTATTTACTAGCTGCTCCCCGCGGCTTCGCCCCCGTGGAAATCTATGTGTCAAATTGTTTAAATGATAAATATGTTAGACTCCTGGTTCTAAGCTACCTCTCCACCAATTATCAGCTAAATCGGTCCAGCCGTTCTCGAGTTATAAGTGTTGTAACAAACACGACTTTCTTTTATATATATAGATAAGAAGAATTTCATTTTGTACGCAAAACCCTCTAATTTTTGAATGATATGCTATTTCGGACTAAGATAATTCCAACAAAGCAAAGTTCATTAAAATCGGTCTAGCTGGAGAGTTCTTTAATTATAAATGGTGTTACTCACCCTAATCCTACTAATATAATAAACGTGAAAGTTTGTATGTATGGGATGGATGTTTGTTACTCTTTCACGCAAAAACTACTGAAAGGATCGGGCTGAAATTTTGCATACAGGTAGTTCTGGGCCCAGAATAAAACATAGGCTCCTTATTATCGAATAAATCAGTCCCCATAGATATATTTGTGAAACTAATCTAATTTAATTTTAATCCCATTCTTATTTATACTCATTTTTAATTTAATACTATTTTATCTTATTCAATGTATTAATGTTTTATTATTTATTATGATTTAATTAATGTTATAATGTTTAATTGAATGTATACTATGGATTTTATTATCTGAGTTAAATAAATACAATACAATAGGCTAGAAATAATCTTAAACGTTTCCATAGAAACAACGCGTGCGAAGCCGCAGGCAGAAACTAGTCTATAATAAGTATAGGTAAGCGCACAAGGATGACAATGATTAAAGAGATAACAGGAAATAGTTAAATTCTCACTCTTAACTTACAATAGAGAAACAAAATAAACGTCCGTAAGAGTTACAGAACGTGGTTACGTTTTTGACACTCTTTTTTGATTGAAAACATAGCTGATTGAAAACGCAAAGAGACACTCTGATACAATTGTTGTTGTAAAATGAAAGTTGTTTTAAAAATAGCAAAAAAGGGTGGTGAATGCAAACGTTTATAGGGCAAAAGGGAAGTGAATTCACTCCGAATTTACTTCGAATAAATGATTGATAGGTATACTTCATTTCGAAACTTATATCGATTCTGATCATTTTACAGCGCAGGGCCTTAAAATCTTTTGCTTTATTTCAACAATAAAGCATTTAAAATACTCAGGCCAAACAAAAACAGGTGTTTATATTCCAAAATAATTATTCAGAGCTCTGACTAACACAATCGGGAAATAATAACTTTGTTGGAATCTCAAATAATCCAAACACGACTGCCAGATAAAAACTCTAAAATAAACTCCCGAAAAAATCAAAAAGCTCAGAAGTTAATTGCTAAAAATAGACCTGATTACCCAGCACTTCGAAATAAAAGCCCATATAGCTCTGACTCCGAAAGTGCCCCTCTCTAGCATCAACTGAACAGAGTTAATCGAATGCACGGCTGAGTGGCCACATGCCTTTGTTGCCTCTAATTTGCAAAGGCCTACTCGATAAAAACGAAAACTTTGTTATAAAAGCTTTCAACTGTACACTCGGCACTGAATTCGATATTGACATTTCTAAAGGCCTTTTCCAGTATAGTATCGTATCTATTTTTTCTCGGTAAACGTAGTGTATGACGCCCTCCGACCAGGTGAGATGACGACCTGCGAAAGAAACTGCAGCCAGATGCTGGATGTGTCGAACTGAAGACAGGGCGCTGCTGTGGCGCTCATTTGGGGAGGCTTATAAGTTCAGCAGTGGACTAACATAGGCTGATGATGATGATGATGATCTATATATTTTAATCTAGTTAATTGATAGAGGAAGTGCATGAATTAACTGAAAGTTTTCATTTGTTTACTAACCATCATTATTATAGGTACGAAATAAGCTTCGACGAGTTGTATTTTTTTAACACTTTGACTGCGGTTTTTTTTCGACGACTGCGATCTTTTTTTTTACCTAAAAAATTCGTGCTGCCACTCTACACAGCGGTTGTGTTGCGCCGCATATGCGTTTCGTTCGAAAAATATTACAGCTCTGCTGAGTCACAAAGATCTGTATTTTCTCAGCCGCTGCGCTAGTGTGGATTTACGCATATTAGTCACTTGTTGAAAACTCATACCGTGCGTTTTCAGCACTCAAAGTGTTAACAATATTATTATTCACTACCTAATAGGTCTTTCCTGAGTTGGATTATATTTAATATTTGTATTTGGAGAACCTTTAATAAAAAGCTTCAAATCAGACAAAAATTGGACTCTGCAAATAGTTAGAAATATTTTTAATTTAGGAGGTACACTTTACTTTACGACACAGTCAGTCCTCCTTCGCAGGGGTTTTTTTGTTTTTTTATCACTTATTGGCTAAGCTTAATAAGTTCGTTTATAATAATTAGGTCACTTTCAGCTGCTTTTTGTCACATTTTCTCCAAGACTGCTTCAAACCCGCGGGCAAAAGCTTACGTTATTGTTATTAAATGACACAGGTTAATAAATAAATTACTTCTTTTATTGAAGAAGCAAACTTCTCCTTAAAATAGGCCTTCGTTTTACCCCATAGCCACGTCAAAATTAAAAAAGACGGAACAATCGAGTCCACAAAAATTCGATATAGATTTCGAATCGATTTGAGATCTATGGGGCCTTTGCCCGTGTAGCAAAATAAAAAAATATTACGAAAAACTGCAGATATAGTATGCAAGAAATTTTGCGACGACTGTACCTACCTACAGGCTTGTTTGATCATGGACAGACTTTAATTAAGCTGATGGGTAGCCAAGCCTCATGGAGTATGGTGTGGATGTGGTGATTTCATGAGCTAACATGGTTTACTAATTATCTTACTATAATTAAATTTTACATTGTATTATGTTTCATAATATATCATTAGTAGGTATAGCTAGCTGCGCGCCGCGGGTTCACTCGCGTAGAAAGCTCTGTATCAAATGTTTTATTAACCTTTCTCTTGAATCACACTATCTAATTAAAAAAATCACAATCCGTTAACAAACAGACTGCGGGAAGCGACTTTGTTTTATACTATGTAGTGATTTTTTTTTTTTAATTTCTTACGACTGGTCGATGAATCCTGTATTTACAATTAGAGTGCATTGTGTCTACTTAAAGAAATAAGTCTTATTTATTGCATTTGGCTACAAAATAATGTTTGTGACCCACCGCTGCAGCGCGGTCAGAAAAAACACAATTAACTGGTCTTCAAACCACTTTGAAAAGAAGTCTTCTCTTTGATACTTCCATGACCCATGAATGACGCACTGTACGTAGTGTACGTCTACCTGTTGGTTGGGCTGCGGCGGCGCGGCCTTCCTCGTTTCGCACCGGTATGGCTGGGCAGTGAACGCGTTAACTTAGAACGCATAAAGCAAAAACTCGGAGCTTGAAATGAGCTGATTTAAGATTAATTTATTTTACCACATCGTTACATAACATAAATCTGAGCTACTTAAGATACCCGTGGCTAAGTCACATTGAGTTGGTAATAGAACACGTTTTTGTCTAATATCTAATAAAAAGTAAACCATAACACAAAGCCAAATCTTAGCAGTCTAGTCGTTAAGGCAACTCAAGCAATATAACTTTGTATTCGAGAGATATAACAATGTTGCGAAGAAATATTAATAACATATTTTTACGAGAAACTAATGAAGCAACAAATACGCTACGCTTATTTCTCTACTAAAATGTTTTATAAAAAGCGAATTATACTTGAATATTTATTATCTAACTTACCTTATATTAAAAGTTGAAAAAGCAAAGGTTAGGAAAAATTTCGGTAGGTAAATATATTCCTTGTTCTTTCTGCTTGAATTGCCAAAATTATGAATTAAATACAATCTTAGCGAATGAATTGAAAATGAGCGGTATTTTATTTCTCTGATACTAACACAAATTTTCTGGTTTATTACCCAACTTTAGTTGCAAAAACCTACAATTCCCACTGTAAGCCAAAGGGCTAAATACTTCAAATTTCACTCTCTAGAGCGATTGTTGACCAAGACCTGGCGTAGTTGACGCTAGGTTCCAAGATTGAAAGTACCAAAGCTATTTACGCAGACAGATAATTATACCTACAAGTCAAATCCTGCCTCATATTCATAAATTATTACAAAACATTCTAAAATTATTTAAATTACCTACTTTACTAGGTTTAATCAAAAATTCTACATCTGTGAATATTTTAATCAGACACTCAAATAATTACCAGGCCTTACATGACCTACATCTGAAACGCAAATGAAACCGGAAGGTCACATGTAAATATCTAGCTAGGGAGCTTATATTTTCATAAAAAGATGTATAATTTGCCAGAACAGAGACAAATAGTATACATAATATAACCTTTAATTTACAGAGAAACTGACAAAATCGGTCTCACTCAGCATGTGCTATGGTAGAACAGCTCATACCATAGCGCTGGTCTTCCGTCTATGCTTTCTACGAATGCAAAGATTACGCCGCCCTTATGCGGTGAATCTTAACACTTTGAGTGCTGAAATCACACGGTATGTGTTTTCTACAAGTGACTAATATGCGTAAATCCACACTAGCGCAGCGGCTGAGAAAATACAGATCTTTGTGACTCAGCACAGCCGTAATATTATTCGAACGAAACGCATGTGCGGCGCAACACAACCGCTGTGTAGAGCGGCAGCACGAATTTTTTAGGTTAAAAAAAAGATCGCAGTCGTCGAAAAAAAATCGCAGTCAAAGTGTTAAAACTTCAGTAGTTATGAATGTTATCAACATGGAATTAGGTCGTACATGCATATCGAAGGTTGCAAACGGGGCACACGTTTAGGCCCACTGGTTTAGGATAAAAGCGAGGGCACTGAAGCGGTCAACTACGGGCGGATGAGCTCGAGCTAATTATACACAACCTTGGGAGGGCATGAACGAGCTTGCTTCAATGTGGGGATATTGCGATTAATACTTGTTTCTTTGCAAAGAAGCTTTTGCTTGAATTTTAACTAGCTTCTGCTCAAGGCTTCGCATGCATTTTTTTAATAAAACTAGCCTATATATTATTCACATATTATTCCATGTCCAGATCTGAAGATGTGAATAATTTCAGCCATTCAGCAGTTTTGGCGTTCTCTTCGGCCAAATATCTTCATAATAATGTTTATTAAGATATTTGGCCGAAGAGAATGCAAAAAAAAATAGCTAATAATTATTTGATACAAGTTTTTTACTATAGGTAATCTATATATTTTCAGAAAATACATAATGATGTAGAAAACTATTTTAACCAATGTTAACCATCAGAGAAACCAATATTGGTTTGCCTTTTGTCATCCTCTAACTGTCATCCGGAAAAGAGCTTTCAGAACTTTAAATTTTTCACGAGTTTTCAGCGCCATCTAGTTCAGACTCGTTAAATTCAAAAAAACTGTAAAATGTTTCCGTAGTTTCGAGTTGTTTTAACAGATCCATTTGTCTGTGTCCTTTTAAACTGTCCCCCTTTGTGCAAGTTTAGTTTCAACCTGACAGGAATTGTTTCAAATAGTTTTCAGCGCCCTGATACGGGACCGCCGCCGCCGGTTCGGATACCTTTGCTTATATCTTCCAAATTGTACACTTTATCTAGATCTGAACCCTTAGTTAGGAACTAGATGTGGTGGATGCAGTTGCCACTGAGTAAACTTAACAGTTTACTCATTAAACTTAACAGTTTACTCAGGAAACTTAACAGTTTACTCATTAAACTTAACAGTTTACTCATTAAACTTAACTGTTTACTCATTGTTGTTTTAATTAGTTCGTTTCTTTTGCAATCGTTGTTTTTCATTTGACCCGAAACTTTCTGATAATTCATTATCCGGTTTAGGGATATTGTAGACATTTTTTTTTTATCATGAAACAAACTTTTTTCAACGTTAAAGACAATCACCAAACGGCTCTGTCGGTCAGCGTCGTCGGTGACAAAAACAACTTATACTGTTGTGACTCTAACTGTTTTTTTTGTATGTGTTCCTTTTTTACTGAGTATTTTCTTAGTTTTTGAGTTACAAATAAATGATTCCATTTCTATCTAATCGAGCGGTCTGTAATCAGTGTGCTAAATAGAAACACGTATTTCATTTTAGTTGCCACGATTCATTTTAGCGAAGCGAACGTTGTCTCCTAGGTTTAGGTAGTTTGCACAAAATGTTTGCAGTGGTTTCGGTTTGTGTCTAGTTTTGGCTGAAAGTTAAATTGGCACAGATAAGTTTTGTTAATTAAAGCAAGTTGTCAGGTCTGGATCGTCTTTGATTCTTACCGCACAATGCAATTATCGTTTATTATTATTAATTACGATTTAAATTAATCTACAATGATGTATATTTTTATAAATCTTTTAAAACAATAATAAAAAAATATAGATAGTTTAAAAAAAATATATATATAAATTTAAATTAATCTACAATGATGTACATTTTTATATATCTTTTTAAAACAATATTAAAAAATATAAATGTTTATTTATTTATTTTAAAACAAAATCCACAGCCTTTAAAACTAAAATTAGCATACTTAATCACTAAACATAAGGTCAATATAGGATTTACTTTATAATAAAAAAATTACTATCACTATAAATCAAATTAATAAACGCCAAAACAATTTCAATAACATCAGAAAAAAGAGTAAAAACTTAAACAATTTTATAACAATATAAAAATCATAGCAAGCTATAGGTAACCTAAGAAATTAAATGATATCCCAAAAATTTTCGATTGATTAGAGCGTCCCTGTACTGAGAGGGAAGGTCGCGGGTTCAGGTCCGATTGAAATTTATTTTTGAAATAAACTTATTTATTTTTATATTAAACGTTGATTTAAAAGATGAGGCTTTGACCTTTTAAAATTACCAAGGTTTTATGGTTATAATTTGGGAAACAAAAAAAATATATACAAACCAAATGAAGCAAAAAAAAAAAAACATTGAGAAATGGGAAAAAAAAATATTCCCACAAAACCCAAGGACCCCTCGAGTTAACGCCGGGGTAATGAGGCCAAGCCTCGAGGCCCCTCTCTGTGCCCCCACCAGGGCCGGAATGAAATTTATTGATTGACTGGAGACACGTTCAGTCTTAGAACCACATCAGCAGACTCTGGCATTAGAAACTTTTTTAATCCAAGAGTACACTTAAATACCTTTACTTAGTAACTGGTTCTATAATGCCTGGATCTTCAGTTCGTTTTGTTTCGAATCTCTGAAATGTGAGATTGGAAAATAGCTTTTACATTTTAACTCTACCTTCCGACAGCCGCTGGGGTAAACGTGTTCTAGAGTGGACCGCGACTCGGCAAACGTAGAGTAGGACGTCCTCCGGCCAGGGGGGTTGACGACCTGCAGGGTGATGCTGGATGCGGCAAGCTGAAGACAGGGCGCTATGGCGCTCATTAGGGGAGGCCTATGTCCAGCAGTGGACTGCTATAGGCTGATGATGATGATAAAGTCTTTGTCGTGATATTTTGGTAAAAATTAACAAAGTTAGGCTACTTGAGACCCGTTCAGTCTTAGAACCAAACATCAGCAGATTCTTGCCTTAGAAACTTTTGTAATCCAAGAGTACCTATATACCCTTACATAGTAGCTGCTTCTATAATGACTGGAGAAGTTCTTCAGTTCGTTTTGTTTCGAATCTTTGAAACGTGAGATTGCGGGGGTGAATAAAAACAGCTTTCTCGTATAAATTGCGAGCGACGGATAAATACCAGAGCTTAGAGATAAATTCTAGAGTCTAGGATAATTGCTTGTCTGTGAGCGTGGAATAGGGGGTCGTTTTCTGTTCTTTGTTGAAGAGATCTCAATAAGCTAATGGTTCAATTGGATTTTCCCGAGATGTGGTTTGGATTTTATTTATTATTACTATTTAATTTTGTACCGCAAAACTTAAAAAGCAATGTAAATATCAAGGGTTTCCCTCGTAAATATGCCCAGCAGTGGGACGAAACAGGCTAAACAAAAAAAAACAATAATATGTCTGTTGTATGTTCTTTTTGTACCGACACGTTGAATGGCATTTCTTATTGTTGCTCGAAATAAAAGCTAACGTAAAAGCTAAAATATACGTTGCGCAAAACCAGGTGGGGCAAACGTGTTCTTGAGTGGAGACCACGACTCGGTAAACGTAGTGTAGGATGCCCTCCGACCAGGTGGGATGACGACCTGCGAAAGACTGCAGGTAGATGCTGGATGCGGCAAGCTGTAAACAGGGCGCTATGGCGCTCATTGGGGGAGGCCTATGTCCAGCACCTGTAGGTTGTATATTGTATAGTCTTGTATTGTCTTTCATTATTAATCAACTACCGGACCTTCCCGGCTTCGAACGGTTTTAGTAAGGATCCTTAACTTTTTTGAAAATATAATATAGCCTATGTTCACCGGGGATAGTGCAGCTTCCCAACGGTCAAATAATTTTTCAAATCGCGTCAAACAAAAGATCAAATCTTTCCTCTTTATAATATTAGTATAGATAGTCATCATCATCATCAGCCTATATCAGTCCACTGCTGGACATAGGCCTCCTTCGATGAGCGCCATTGCGCCCTGTCTTCAGCTTGCCGCATCCAGCATCTACCTGCAGTCTTTCGCAAGTCGTCATCCCACCTGGTCGGAGGGCGTCCTACACTACGTTTACCGAGTCGTGGTCTCCACTCAAGAACACGTCTGCCCCAGCGGCCGTCGGTTCTTCGCGAAATATGGCCGGCCCACTGCCACTTCAGCTTGCTAATTCTTTGAGCTATGTCGATAACCTTGGTTCTCTGTCGGATGTATTCGTTGCGAATCCTATCCTTCAGAGAAACTCCGAGCATAGCTCTTTCCATAGCTCGCTGAGCGACTTTGAACTGGTGGACCAGCCCTATCGTGAGTGTCCACGTCTCAGCTCCGTAGGTCATAACGGGTAGGACGCACTGGTTGAAAACTTTCGTTTTCAAGCATTGCGGTATGGATGACGAGAAGACTCGACGTAGTTTCCCAAATGCTGCCCAGCCCAGCTGGATCCTCCTTTTGGAGGATCCATATATCCATATATCCATCGTATAGATAGTATAGAAAACTAATACTTTTCTTATTTCTCAAGTCACTAAATACGGTCTAAATAGGTTGGTCTAGTCTATGCGTTACAGCGTATTGCCACACATTTGGCGTGAAGATAAACATAATTCTAATCTCAACCTAAGTCTATCAAGGATCCAATTAGATCTTTAAGTAATACGTATTCCCCTGGTCTCTAAAGGCCAACTTAACCAATATGAAACCTACCAATCAACTCTCTGTATATATTACTAGTTGCGCCCCGCGGCTTCGCACGCGTGGAAATCTATGTATCAAATGGTTTATATAACTTCCTCTTGAATTACTCTAGCTATTAAAAAAACCGCATCAAAATCCGATGCGCAGTTTTAAAGATCTAAGCATACATAGGGACAGACAGGCAGCGGGAAGCGACTTTGTTTTATACTATGTAGTGATTCCACATGCCTCTCCCAATCATAAAGTGGAACATCCATTGAAAACCATTCGCAGCAGATCAAGAGCTGTAGAAACAGCATTGTTCTCGTGTCTCAAATGTGTCTGCAGTCTACAATGACGCTCCCTGTCACCACCTTGAGTAGGGATGCCACCACATAAGAGAATTACTTTTCAAAAGTACCTAAAGTATGATAGGTATAGGTGAGACTAGGGTCCCTATAGACATAGATAGGCATAGCTTATAGAATAGATAGTCATTCATTTATATTTAACTTTTTTCTTTTTATTTCTGTGTCGCTTTGGTGTGAAACTGTAAAGACAATGTAATTATATCAATAAATAAATATTTGCTGATTTAAAGCAACTTTATGGTACGGCCTACGATGCCTATATAGCAACTTTATTGTGTTTTCGGTACGCAACGTTTGAGAGCTGTTTGATTTCTTGGTGTTTTTTAGTTATATTTAACTATACCTAGTTTCCGAAAACGGTTTACCAACCATTGCTGAACATTAAAGTACCTTGTCATTAAAAATTGTCGCTTATAATGCGCCTGGTGTTCTAAAATGTCTAACATCAAACAAAATCTTTGTTTTTTATACCGATGTTATAAAACACAGTATGGAAAGTTGATCTAGATAGATAGATAGATAGACAATACTTTTATTGCACACTTAAAAATAAAACAAACAAGTTAAACAATAATAATACAAGATATGTGACAATTTGGCGGTCTTATCGCTCAAGAGCGATCTCTACCAGACAACCGTGGATGGATAGGATCGTTGGATTGAAAAAGGGGATCTGTGTGCGTTATTACGTAGTTAATTACAACATGAAGTTTCATATTATTATGTTACATACAATACCTATCTACTATAAATACATATATACTTTATAACAAATAATACATACCTACTTATATAAATATATAATATTAATTTTATAACGAAAAAAAACAAGGGTGTGGTCAGTGACAGCAGGACAAATAGTGTTACTTTACCATGCTCTTGAATATTGCTAGTGAGTTAGCACGCCTTACTGAGACTGGTAATGTGTTCCAAAGTTGTACAGCTCGAGCAGTAAATGAGTTGTCGTAGAAGGAAGTAGAGTGGACTGGGACTTGAAGCATGAGTGTTTCAGAAGAACGGAGAGAAAGAGCGTGAGAATGGTGGAGAAAAGTGAAACGTTCCTTGAGATAAGGGGGTGCAGAAGAGAGAAATAAGATATTATAGAGAAGAGATAGGATGTGACTATTACGGCGAAGCCGTATTGGTAACCACTAAAGGTCCTAGATGCCAACAAGAAGCGAATTTAAGCTTCCTAGCTAAATTTTCATAACATGGACTTGCCTAATTTTTTTTTTACTCAATTATAAACCGTAAACAATCAAGAGTGTGTAATGTAATTATTTTGTGTTAGCAGTATGTAACCAAAATGTTGACAAAGATGTTCTTTGTGGCTCGATTCCTTGTTAAACGTGTCAGCCCTGTAATGTCGCAGCTTCATCAAAAAGCACAGTTAATGTTCAAACAGTAGGAACACTCAGATTTCAGGGAATTAAGCTGTTATGTAATAATTTTTGCAGATTTTTTGCTTAGGCTTTTGATTAGAGTTTGCTTAATTTTAGCTTAACATCATATTGCAAAATATACAAAAGAGAAGTACCAAACTTAAAGTTATATTTATTTCTTAAATGTCTAATTGGTAACCCGTTAAATTATTTTTATATAGAAGCAAGAACATATTTTCCAAAAACCTTTGTCTGGGAACTAACCACTTGTGCCGAATCGAAATAAAGCAACACTGAGGTGGGCGTAATTTAATTTGTTGTGAAGAATTACATTTTCGACAAAAGGGATCCAGTTTTCATTCGCATACATTATATTATGTATCCTTTGTATCTTAAAAGACCTACCTACTCAAGTTGAAGATCACGCACGCAGTTTCAATCAAAAGGGATATTGCTTAGTGGAAATCAGGGAAGATACTCGTACTTGGAAATTTCTCATGGCGAAAGACGTTGTTGCAAAAAGTAATCAGAAGGATTTAGAAAAGGATCTTTTCGCGTGAAGAAAAGTAGCACACCCACAATTACAAACTCATTTATATGTAGTTTGTAGATTAGGCCCCCCTTTTCTCCTTCCACTCCTCGCGATCCAACGCTGCAACAGGCCATGATGGAAGATGTACCTCGAGTATGTAGCTCGTCGCGCCATCTTATCCTGGGCCTTCCACGTCGCCTCTTAGCATTGGGTGGGCTCCACAGTGGGACAATAATGGCTTAAAATAAATAATAATAAATAAATAAATTGTAGATTAGGTGCTGTCATTTTTTGGAGTTCTTCATAAAAGGTTAACACGATCAGCCACGAGCTTGTCTTGAGGAAAAATTTGTAAATAAAAACCAGGAAAAATAAATAAATAATGAAATGAAATAATTTATTTGACACGACAGATTAGGTTACTATTACATTCAAGAACATATAGAATAGCTAAAACTTTGTATAAACTTATTACTAAAATAAAAAAGGTGAAACGGTTATCTACTTAAAAATAAAAAACAAAGAATAAATATATCCCTTTAAATAAATAAGTAAGTTTTGTTCGACGAACTAATAATACAGCCTATAAGTTTTATCTAGAACAGTAAGATAAGTCCGTCCTACATGTTCGACAGTCGACGGTCGACTGCGTCGGAATTCTCCCCAACATTTCCGCCCCACTCCTGACCGGAAACGGACGTCGCTGTCAACTGCCGTCCTAGTTTAACGACAGTGATAACTTCAATTGTTGGCTAGAACGTTTGCAAGTTGAAGTTCTTTTTATTGTTTCGCGGTTTGTATTTATAGGCTTGTATGGTTTATGGTCTGAATGTGACAATCTTATTCCTTTTATTGAGTAACATAAATTTCCCTGAGTGGGATGGGAATGCTATTGTATATATTATATATAATATATATATAATAATAATGATGGTAATCCACACAGCATCATATAGCCCCAAGCTAAGCAGAACTTGTCTAATGGGTACTAGATAACTGATATACATAATACAATACTTTACATTAGCCCAGGCTGATGATGATCTGAAATAAATGAATAATATTTGTAAAGCTTTTGTATGGATTTTTCATAATCCACATTGATTAATGGTCGTCTCATACTGATTCTATGCTACCTTAAGCTTAATGTGTGTTTTTTTTAAATGTATATCTGTCTTTTTTGTGTGTGCTAATAAAAGTTTTCTATTCTATTCTATGCCAGAGTGCGTGTGAGAATTCACACACGTACGAAGCCATGGGTCGCTAGTTTTCTTATAAAATCCTTTATGGCGGTATAGCATTTGAAAATACACTTTTTCACAACTATACGATGTGACTCAGAGTTCTTATTTGGCTATTATTATGACTCAAATCTTTCAAATCTCCTCGACGCATTGCAAGTTTCCTCGTTGCGGCTTTATCTGTATCCTCTATTATTTACAACGAACAACAATATCTCTCCGAGGAAATACCTGACACGTATAACGTCATTCATATCATTATCAAATCTACCGTTATCTGTAGGTACACCTCGTGTCGTAATAGCCCCGTAATGTTCATATGGTGACATGATTTGAATGACGTTTCCGTACATCACTGGTGATAAGAATTTAATGTGGACCATTTCGGTTGTTCAGGGCATCTTCCACGCAAAACGATATCAGATGAAGAAATACAGAAGCGGATCTAGCTGTTCCCCGCCGTTTCACCCGCGTTAAATTTCGAATTTCACATTAATTTTAGGCGGATACGGAGAATATAATATAGCCTATGTCACCCGGGAATAGTGTAGCTTCCCAACGGAGAAATAATTTTTAAAATCGGTTTATTAGTTTCGGGGCCTATTCAAAACAAACAAACAAAAAATCAAATCTTTCCTCTTTATAATATTAGTATAGATACTAATGCAGAAAGTAAAGGATGCTAGAGAATATAGAAATATACCATAGCATTTCTGTTTGAAAAATTGATAGCTGTTTCGTTTTCTTGAGGGTAAATCGAAATTGATTTGCATAATATAATGACATATAGGCTCAGGTTTTTTCAGTAAGAAGCAACTTCAACAATTTAACTAATCAGCAAATAAAACGAAATCAAGCCAAGGGTTCCTTTCGCTATGAAAGGGGTTTGATAGCGATCGCTCATAATATGTACGACTACGTCATATAAGTTATGGCTGATCCTTTGTGTAACTCTTAATCTTCTGAAAATAAGCATCATTTTCCAACACAAGATAACATATATTCTTCTTTGTTTCAGACCTTCAGTTCCCGATAGACGTGTCCGGAGTCCAGAACGACCATCCGTTCCTAGACGAGGATTCTCTGCAGTCACTCTTCAGGCGACTGACAGCTCTGAACCGCTGCGCGAATATGAAGCTGGAGCATCATCATCATCAGAAAAGATCTGTGAGTAGACCATCCAACTTTAAGTGGCTTCCTACCATTATGTGCTATGATCATCATGCGTCCATTGGTAGAAATAGGTTTCCCTTGATGGGTGGCAGGTTTGCAGGTTACCGGCCAGGGTAGGGATCATTGTTACGCCCGTTATTGTTTAGATAATATTAATAAATAATAATAAATGATGTTGGACAATCCATAAACTAAGCAGAGCTTGTGTACTAGATGACAGATGTTCTTAATACAATTATATTACATATATAGATATTTTTTATAAATGTTTTATTATACATAGATAAAGAACAGAACATCCGGAACAATTATCAGAGAGATATACACACAATTGTCCAGAGGCGGTATCGAACCCGCAATCTCCTGCATCACAGGCAGACCTTCGCCCACCGCACCACAGAGGTCATCAGAGATGGCAAGTTTATAACCTGCAAAAAGTAGTCAACAGCTTCACAGAAATACATAACCGTTGTTCAAGTACCTATGATGCAATCCAAACCAGCTACTATTTTCTGATAAGCCTTAAAATATTCTCCGTAGCACCTCCGCATCGAAGAGCTATTATTGTGCTAAATTAACGTTTGAATAAAATTAAATGTTTTATACGCAATTGATAATAAACTTTGAAATAATGTGGTTCTATTAATGCTTCGACACGTAGACATAATGCCATAGAGTCAGTATTTAGGTATCACGTTTGTTTCCCTAAGGCCGTTTTAGACATTATATTTAAAACATTAAAAATAACATAAGGAGATATCGCTTTATTTGTTCCTTGTATGGACAAAATATCACATCATCATGTCATATGCAGAAATAGTTGCGAATTTATTGCGGCATTATTATGAGAAACGAGGTCAGCAGATAATATAGGTTCCCCTTTTTCTTCGTATAAGATCTCTAGGAGACTTTATTTTATTTATTATTTACTTTTAGCCATTATTGTCTCACTTCTGGGCAAAGGCCTCCCTTTTCTCACTCCTCGCGAACGCTGCTACAGGCCATGATGGAAGATGTGCCTCAAAATACTATTTCCGGCTTTTTAATACTAGACGCTGGATAGAATAAGCAAGCTACTTGTAGAACTTTTTTGTTTGACTCGATCCCGTAGGCCTCATCAGAAAACCAGCGCAGGTATTTTTACTAACACCTGCATAAGCCGAGTTGAGACTATTTTGTAGCTAAAACTAAGTAAAATAATATTGTATTAGCGTCATATAATTGTATTGTCTTTGATAAATAACTGTTTTTTCGAATTGTAGATACATATTTATGTTTTACTACAAATAAAGGCATTTGATTTGATTTTTAAAGTTTTAGTAAGAGATTAGTTTAACTCCATAGGCGGATCTCTTGCAGAGTCAATAAATATGTACCACCGTGTGATAACACAAAGCTTTTCGACGAGACTATTGCCAGCGATACATTCGCCGGTGGAGGTGATCCTTAATGTTATAAATCTTCTTGCTGGTCACTCTCTAAATATACCTATCTAAATAAATTCAGATTTCAATTAACGCAATTGAATACCTTGATTGATTTATTTTGCATAAAATTTATAATTCGCGAACTTTTAATTTAAGTGCGAAGTGCTTTAATTAAAATAATTAAAGTGTCTAAATTCCACTTGGAGAAAGTAAATTTGTCTAAGACCTTTTTAAATGGATTTCTAAAGCCCCACGGTTATTTGATAAGAAAGTAATTAGAGGAATCAATCTCAGCTTATTGGGGAGTATCTAAGCGGTAGAGGTCAATGTGTGCTGGTCATTAAAATCTCTCTCTTTAACAATGCTTTAATAAATAATAAATAATGCTGGACAATTCACACAGCATTATCTAGCCCCATGGTAAGCAGAGCGTGTTATGGGTACTAGATAACTGATATACATAATACAATACATTACATAGATAGATATTTTTTTATTATATATAGAAAACGACCAGAACACCCTGAACAAATATCTGCAGATCGTACACACAATTGTTCCGAGGCGGGAATCGAACCCGCAAGCTCCTGCGTCGCAGGCGGACCTTCGCCCACCGCGTTACATCGGTCGTCAAATTTTGCAGCTTTATGTTGGCTGAGACTCAGCAAGGACCTATTCATAGGCCGTTTTCAACCCACTACTATAACTAGATACTAAGAAGTAAGCACAATTTTTTTCCACTTTGAGTAAACTAAAGCGAGCCAAACGCGCTTTTTTGACCGCGCACAATCGCTTAGGTACCTATAGGTAATTGTGTTATGTTACTTTATATAATTTACGACCGATGTGGCGCGGTGGGCGAAGGTCCGCCTGCGGCGCAGGAGGTTGCGGGTTCGATTCCCGCCTCGGAACAATTGTGTGTACGATCTGCAGATATTTGTTCAGGGTGTTCTGGTCGTTTTCTATGTATAATAAAAATTATCTATCTATGTAATATATAGTATTATGTATATAAGTTATCTAGTACCCATAACACAAGCTCTGCTTACCATGGGGCTAGATAATGCTGTGTGAATTTGTCCAGCATTATTTATTTATTTATTTTTTATTTATTTATAAATACCTATAGCTTAGTGCACCAAAAATTTCACAAGCGGTACCCATACCCTGTTATTCAATCGCGCTATCTCTAGCGTCGTCTTTTGTTTCATTGAACAGATATGGTTCAACTTCAACTTCTTCCTAGATGGCTCTGCGTCTGAATTGACGCAATTCTGCCAGTGTCTCATGATAGCATCGCAAGCTTTAGCTTAAATAGGCAAATAATTATGTATTAGACTAAGAGATGAACAAGCTAGTGGTTTCTTTTCACTTCTTCCACTAGTGGACAAAAAATTGAAGTGAACAGTAAAATAATTTTATTTGATAATAATTAATATATAAAATATGACTTGTCTAAGTGCTTATTTTGTAAGCCTAAAGAAATAAATGATTTTTTACTTTTACTTACTTACTTTATGATAGATATGGTTGGGCTGGATTTACAACCAAAATCGAGTCTCCGACACCCAAAGTCGCTAGTTTGCACCAAACCCGGCTGTTTCATTGTTCCCGCTCTGTTGCCAATCTAGGACAGCCCGCTACACCCCAAATAGGTTATTATGTTCAGTGTGCTGTAAGATTGGACAATGAACATCGAGATCGCTAGTTGTAAACTGGTGGTGCCTGAAATTGGATAGCTTTAGTAGCTCTATACGCTGATGAGATTGGTATTAATTCGAAGTTTATTGGACATCTAGCTTGTTCTTGGCATCATCGCCGACGACCGATGTGGCGCGACCGATGTGGCGCGATTGTGCGCGGTCAAAAAAGCGCGTTTGGCTCGCTTTAGTTTACTCAAAGTGGAATAAAATTGTGCTTACTTCTTAGTATCTAGTTATACTCGTAGTAGTGGGTTGAGAACGGCCTAACAATAGGTCCTTGCTGAGTCTTAGCCAACATAAAGCTGCAAAATTTGACGACCGATGTAACGCGGTGGGCGAAGGTCCACCTGCGACGCAAGAGGTTGCGGGTTCGATTCCCGCCTCGGAACAATTGTGTGTACGATCTGCAGATATTTGTTCAGGGTGTTCTGGTCGTTTTCTATGTATAATAAAAAATATCTATCTATGTAATGTATTGTATTATGTATATCAGTTATCTAGTACCCATAACACAAGCTCTGCTTACCATGGGGCCAGATAATGCTGTGTGAATTGTCCAGCATTATTATTATTATTATCGTCGTCATCAATGGCCTTTACACAATAAAGGTGGTTCATGCATGTCTCTCTAAAACTCGAGAACGGCTGGGCCGATTTAGCTGATTTTGAGTTTGAAATATTTGGCGGGCGAAGCCGCGGGGCGCAGCTAGTGTTAGTATAAATAAATAATGTTGGACAATCCACACCAGCATCATCTAGCCCCAAGCTAAGGAGAGCTTGTGTTATGGGTACTAGATGACTGGTAAACTTAATAAATTACATAGATATTTTTTTTAAACTAAACTCACTAGGAACTACCTGTATGCAAAATTTCACCCCGATCTGGTCAGTCGTTTTTGCGTGCGAGAATAACAAACATCTATAAAAATACATAAGTACAATCGCGTTTATAATATTAGTAGGATTTGTATTTGGTTTATAATAATTTGACTTGTCCATTTGTTTATTTCATAAGCCTGTTTTTACTTTAATATTTTTTTTTCAATTATGCTATTTCCGGATAACATTACAGATACAAATTATATTCGAATATTACCTAGTGATAAATTTCCACCATCGTTTTGGTCATGAGCGATTTTGCTTCTTTGGTTCGATTATTTTTGGTCTAATATCCGCACATGGTATAAGTGTTCTCCTGTTTCCGCACTTAGACTCCGATTGGTCCTTTGTGCGTGGTTAAAAATATCCGCACATTTCGTCTGATCAAGTTTTTGTTAGGTTATATTATAATAATAACCGATGTGTGATACAGGGGGGAGAAAACCTTGGCATCGATATATTCCAATTTGTGAAAGCTATGTCAATTGTATATTCATATACCTATCTATATTCATTCAAATTACCAGACAATCCGCCTACTCGGTGCAGAATATCTTTCCATGGCTCCTATTGTTTTGCAAGTTCGATTAGATCGGAGTATGCGGTATTTAGTAGGTAAGTATTACTTAATTATAGTGTAGCTGAATCGTGTAGGTGGAGGTTTGTAGGTAAAGCGAACCGTGTTTCGCTTGCTACACCAATAATAAAATAAAATAAATAATAATGCTGGACAATCCACACAGCCTGCATTATCTAGCCCCATGGTAAGCAAAGCTTATGTTATGGATACTAGCTAACTGATATACATAATACAATACATTACATAGATAGATGTTTTTTATTATACATAGAAAACGACCAGAACACCCGGAACAAATATCTGCAGGTCGTACACACAATTGTTCCGAGGCGGGAATCGAACCCGCAACCTCCTGCGTCGCAGGCGGACCTTCGCCCACCGCGCCACATCGGTCGTCGAATAATAATCAAAGAGGTTGATTAGACCTGTATTAAAACAACTTGCTCAGTCGTAGACCTATGCTTGAGTGACTCCGTGCCAAAGCAAGTATACTCAAGTATAGATCGATGACTGAGCAAGCTTTAATAATAAGGGCCTTGATTGGCTAAATTGTTCTGCAAGAGGCGGTGCTGCCCTCCCCCATTCATTCGTGCGTAGCTTCCGGCTTGCTTGAATATGCCACCTAGCTAGGCAGTGCTGCAGCTTAGCGCTGTTAAAGCTATGCACGCTGTTGTACACACTATATGCACGTGGTACACGCTATGCTCGCGGTACACGTAAACCGGTAACGTAGACCCACGTTGTCAAACAAATAAACTCACGCAGCTAGAATGCGCCGCGGCCGTGCAGCGGTGGAACAGCTGCTTAATATTTGTTTTTAACTAGATTACGCTATTAAAATTTTAACAGCTGAAGGTATAAAAATAGTTGTATCGAAGTATTTTTAACTACCACTTAATTAGTGGGCAAAGAAGCCATGATCTCTCTCAAGAGGTCAGGACAATTACACGCAATTACAAGTAAACTGATAACCGCACGGCCTTGTGCACACGTGCTAATTATCATTTATGATGGAGGACTCTAAAAATAGACTAAGCGAGTCTCTAAAGAATGCATCAAATATGACGCATCGTTTTTCTTAAGCCAAAGTGGGCTCCAAGCTCTAATCTAAATCACTATGTTACGAGTATTTCTTTACAAAAGCTTTTCTTTCTATTATCCATCTAACCCGACCATTAATTTCAAACCACCACGCCTCAATTCTTCAATGCATCTGTCAATAAGACTTTAACCACGAGAATGGGTATCAAATTGAATGAAAATGTGATTCACGTGCGTTAACGAGCGACGGAACATCTTTCATTGATCCGTCATTTTTCCCGCATCACGCCAGCAAATTGGTAGTTGATATTGACCCAGCATGTTTCTCGGCAATTAAATAAGTTATAAGTAGTGGGTTATATATGTACCTGCAGTGGCGTTTATCGTTAGGTGACGTAACATAAGAGAGGGTTTTTGTTATTATAAATAAATAAATAATGCTGGACAATCCACACAGCATCATCTAGCCCAAGGTAAGCAGAGCTTGTGTTTTTACTAGATGACTGATATACTTGATACAATAGATTACATAGATAGATTTTTTTTATTATACATTAACGACCAGAACACCCAGAACAAACACCTGCAAATCGTACACACAATTGTTCCGAGGCGGGAATCGAACCCGCAACCTCCTGCGCCGTCGCAGGCGGACCTTCGCCTACCGCGCCACAGAGGTCGATTATAGTGCGTAAGCCCCACACTCGGGCGGGTAGATAGATAATTCTTTATTGCATACTTTGTTTATAAGAAAAAACTAAAATTTAAAATTTAAAAAACTAGATACAATTGGCGGTCCTATCGCTCAAGAGCGATCTCTGCCATCGGTAATCGGAATCGGATCGGAGTAATCTCTATGAAATTAAATAATATCACAAAATTTGATTTGGATGGGACTTGAACCCGCGTCCTTCCCCTAAGTGCAGGGACGCTCTCACCAACTGACCCAAGAGTAAGTAAGTATTTGTTTTCTTTTTTTATATAAATACTAGCTGCGCCCCGCGGTTTCACCCGCTTGGTGATAGATATTTTGGATAATATACCTATCTTTGTGCATTGTAGCCTATGTGTTATTCTGTTAGTAAGCTATATTCATAGACTAAGTAATAATTACCAGTTTTAGTATTATTTCGTTCATGGTTATATTATTGTGAAGTTTCATCAAAATCCATTCAATAGTTTTTGCGTGAAAGAGCAACAAACATACTAACATACATCCTCACAAACTTTCGCGTTTATAATATTAGTAGGATCTATTATTGACGACCATTACACAAGTTCTGCTTACCATGGGGCTAAATAATGATGTGTGAATTGTCCAGCATTATTTATTATTTATTTATTTATTAAATTGTTACTGTCCATGTTCCTTCATGTCCAGTCCTGGTAACTTTGATTGAAACGCCTAATCAAAAAGAAGTGATTTTGCAAATATTTTGTAATAATTTTGCTTCGAACTAAGACGGCGCCATTTTTCTCTGTTCATATTTTTTACTTCTTTTACAATCTTCTTTGCACCTTTCTTTCCTAAATACTTTGCCCAGGTATTCATGCTAATGGAAAATCAGACTTAACACCCGCTGAAAAGATTCTAATTCAAAGTAATCTGTCCAACAATGCTTTGTTACCATTCATTACGTAAATAATTAACCCATCAACGTCTTAAGATACGAAACCCTTAAGTCTCTTAGCTTACTCTTCAAAAGGCATCCAGTTTGTACTTAATCCTCATCAAGTTAGTTAACTATACATACCTACAAATTTTAGTTAAATTTTTAATTAAACGATGGATTATCGACACAGTTATCCATGTTTGTATGGATAATTATGAAAGTTCCTAGATATCGTGCCGTCGTATAAATATAGTATCGTTAAAGGAGTTTACAGTACATCATCATCAGCTTATATGTAAGTCCACTGCTGGACATAGGCCACCCCCAATGAGCGCCATAGCGCCCTGTCTAGCTTTACGCATCAAGCATCTGCCCGCAGTCTTTCGCAGGTCGTCCTCCCACCTGGCCGGAGGGCCGTCCTACACTACGTTTGCTTACGATGATGCTGTGTGAATTGTCCAGCATTATTTATTTATTTAATATAAAGTAAAGAAGATGACAACATTGGATATTTGTAACAAACAAAACAAAACAAAAATATGAAAATTATAGATATGTATTGCATCAATCATCAATCAATAATAATTATGGGGCGGTAAATTATATGAAAGCTATCAGTGAAAATCATCATTTTTATTATTTTTCTTCCACGAAAGCAGCTAATAGCGGCAAGATCGAAAGAAAACGGGTATTATCTGTAGGTTTTTTGCTTCTAAGAGCTTATCTGAGTCTCAGCAGTCGAATATCATACCAGTAAAAAAAAAACAAAAAAAAATATTATAAACCGAATGCAGCCAAAAAAAAAACATTGAGAAGTAGGGAAAAAAAATATATTCCCACAAAATCCAAGGACCGAGGGGTCACCCCTCGAGTTGACGCCGGGGTAATGAGGCCAAGCCTCGAGGCCCCTCTCTGTGCCCCCACCAGGGCCGGAAAAAAATTTATTGGACCAGTAATAAATACGTCACCGATTTCAAATTCAACGTCCCTATTTACAATCAAAATTTCGGGCTGAGCAAGGCATTGGCTACGTTTGACCTGTATTTTAAACTGTTGTGCTTTTTGTCCACAGAACGACTCGGATGACGACCAGTGCGCCCTCAGCGACAAGTGGCAATATGAACGGAAGTCGCGGCGGTGGTCGCGGGTCGTCGAGATCACGCCACAAGCGCAGAGAAGACTGCAGGTAATACTGCCGTTTTGATTCGTTGTACAAAATAAATAACATTACAGGCCGGTCATCCACCTGGTGTAGAAAAGTGGCATAAACACCGTCAACATCAGAACAACATTTAACAACAACAGATAGGAATGTGCTATTCAATGCACTGCCAGCGCCTAATCATAGTATGTACATAGGTCTCTTTCCACTCTCTTATATTCGTCTAGTTTTCTATATATTTTAGAAAAGTGAAATTCGAATTTAACGCCGGTGAAACCGCGGGAAACAGCTAGTGCGTATAATTTCACAGGCTTTCTTACCTTTCAAACGATGTAAGTATATCTAGCATTATTTGATCTCTGTTGAAACCGGGGGTCTTATCGTAGGAATCTTTAGATCGAATAACGTTCACATATGTTACGAAAACTCTTACCTGACCTTTCTTACAGGTGATAGCAGCCAGAGCACTTGCGGAGCGTGAAGCAAGAGAGGCGAGGGGAGAGGAAGAAGATGATGAGGATGAGAGCCTGCCGACCATTAGGGTGGGACTTGTGGACGCCGATGGACACTACACCGACGTAGAACCAGATCTGTGAGTAGACTGTTACTATTATAATTTCATAAATATAATTATTTAGACTTTAATAGGCAAATAACCATGTATTAGACATATAAGAGATGAATATGCTAGTGGTTTCTTTCACTTCTTCCTCAAGTGGACAAAAAAATTGATGTGAACAGTAAAATAATTTTATTTGATAATAATTTATATATAAAATATGACTTGTCAAGTGCTTATTTTGTAAGCCTAAAGAAATAAATGATTTTTTACTTTTTTTTTATTAAATAAATAAATAATGTTGAACAATCCATACATCATCCATCATAAATAATCATAATCATAAATTGGTGATATTTTTTTATTGTTTTGTATTTTAAGTAGATAACCGTTTCACCGCTATTGTTTTAGTAATACATATGTACCTAGTTTTAGCTATCCTACCTATATGTGTTTTTTAAATGTACCTACCTAATGTGTCGTGTCAAATAAAGTATTTTATTTCATCTAGCTCCAAACTAAGCAGAGCTATCAAATCACTACATAGTTGTTCAATCTAGTAGCCACGTGACCTATATTAGTTCCCAAAAACTTAACTAGATGTCGCGATTAAAAGTGTACGAGCTCTAGATCGCGCTGACGAGAACGCGCGGTCTAGGGCTAAATAAATAAGGTTTTGAAGGCAAAAATAAACCCGAGAGTTCAAGGTGTTGATTACCCTCTTCAGTATATAGTATAAAACAAATTTGATGCTGAGTTTGTTCGCTATCTTCCTCTTCGTATTTCTGTTCATAGGAAGAGGAAGACAGCCACAACCAGGTTCAATCAGGTGGGGGTACTCCTTTATCCGCATTTGGACTCCAGTTGGTCCGTGCCTCCCACGCAGCCACAGCCAGCATGCTTACTTAGATCTTTAAAACTACGCAACGGATTCTGATGCGGTATTTAATAGATAGAGTGATTCGAGAGGAAGTTTTATAATCTATTTGAAACATAGATTTCCACGAGGGCGAAGTTGCGGGGCGCAGCTAGTTTATTATAAACTAGCGGACCTTCCCGGCTTCGCAAGGTTTTAGTACGGATCCCCAACTTTTTTGAAAATATAATATAACCTATATTCACCGGGGATAGTGTAGCTTCCCAACGGTGAAAGGATTTTACAAATCGGTCCAGTAGTTTCGGAGCCTATTCATTACAAACAAAAAATCAAACCGTTCCTCTTAATAATATTAGTATAGATTTACAATAGTAAATATAATAATATGTACTACCTATTAGTTCTAGAATACTATCTAGCTTACTATTATGACCGCTGTTTTTTTTTTTTGTTAAATCATAAACTGAATTTGGCGTCATTGAAATAAGAATAAGAAAGGCACATTGCTATATCGTATTATTTATCGGTAGTTTCAGTGCTTATCATAAAGCTTTTATGCGGCCATTAGCGATAATAAATAACATAAATAAGATAACATACAATACCTATCAATCGGCAGTATAACTATCTTAGCCCCATTAAATACACTGACAATGCAACGCTTAGCACACGACAGACTTTAAAAGTACAAACGTCAGTAAATAACCTATGAGATTTCCAAGATACCGTTAAAGTTATCTGACTCTTACAAACACTGAACTTCAAACGAAATACCTGAAAATTTTTAACCAGTTAAAAATTGTAATACCTAGTTGTTACCTTTTAATGATTAATTTTATAAAAGCCTAATTAACGCTGTTTATATTTACGAAAAGGTACGATAAATACGATCAGACGAATCCTCCATCCTATATGATACGGAAACATGTAAACAACACACGAAACTCACGTAGATTGGTAAGTTAATAACTTTGACATAACCCCAACTCTTCCCGTGGGTGTCGTAGAAGGCGACTAAGGGACATACACCGGGGGGCGGGCAGCAGCGTCCCTTGCAGCACACTCCCTATACTGCGATCCCCAACCCGCATGCCCAGCGTGGGGATTATGGGCATCAACCCCCCCATGGATAGAAGCCGCTCATTGGGGGAGGCCTATGTCCAGCAGTGGACTGCTATAGGCAGATGACGATGATGATGATTGACATAAGAATACAAACTACTGATTGTTAGTAGTCCACGACTTTGCACGCGTTGTGTCTATGGAACTGGTAAAAAAAATCTTTCCCATGGGACTGTTTAATGGCATAAAAAGTAGCCAATGTTGGATTCAAGGCTTAGAGCTACGAGCACATCTGTGCAAGTACAAACATTTCAGCCTGATCTATTCAGTAGTTTTGACGTGAAGAAATCATAAAAAATCATCTATCCATCTAAAAATCTAATACATCTATCTAAACATCCAAACTTTCGCATTTATAATATTAGTGTGATTAAACAGTTTAGTCATCCGTCTACCCATGTTAAATCCATTATTATGATAGACGTTAAACTGCTTAACAATAATAAATACCAATACTATATACGGCAAGAGGTGTCGGTAATCCATTAGGCTTGATGAGATGAAAATAAAGGTTTTTACACAGTAAATAATAATACTGTACGAGAAATGTAAGGAAAATTCTGCAAAATCATGTGAGATCATAATAATACATATAAGCTCTTGAATTACGTAAAATACTCTACTAAATCATCATCATCATCATCATCAGCCTATAGCAGTCCACTGCTGGACAAAGGCCTCCCCCAGCGCCCTGTCTTCTGCTTGCCGCATCCAGCATCTACCTGCAGTCTTTCGCAGGCCGTCATCCCACCTGGTCGGAGGGCGTCCTACAATACGTTTACCGAGTCGTGGTCTCCACACACGAACACGTTCTACTAAATATTCTAATATTATTTACGAAATTGGTGTAGGATGGAAATTGTGGAATAGCTTTTATTTAGCACGGTAAAGGGGATAAATCTTTACTCGAATAGGTAGGTATACCTATTCGAGTAAAGATTTATCCCCTTTCTGATCTTTTAAAGGGGATAAATCTTTACTCGAATAGGTAGGTATACCTATTCGAGTAAAGATTTATCCCCTTAAATAAATTTTTGAATAAATTTTTACTCGAATAGGTATACCTACCTATTCGAGTAAGGGGATAAATCTTTACTCGAATAGGTAGGTATACCTATTCGAGTAAAGATTTATTCCCTTGCCATTTGCAGAAGTCTGAAGTAAGCTCAACTCTTTCAATTGAAAATATTGGTACCAACTTATATAGTCGTTACGCTATCAGACCTTATGGCGATCTAGTCCAAACGCTATCTAGTCCTAAAGCGATATTGTCATATCGAGATTTAGTCAGAAAGCGATTAAGTCCTAACTGATATCTAGTCAAATCAATATGTAGTCCTAAAGCTTCCAACCCCTTGTTTCTATTCTTATAGTGTTATTTTATTTGTTTATTTTTATTTTTATTTATTGTAATAAGTTTAAAAAGCAGTTTACAATCACATTTATGCATTAAATAATAGAGTTACAGTAGTGAACCAGATTGTAGACCTAGATGTAAACATAACAAGTTTAGAAAAGTGTTGCAAACATAGCCAAAACAATTTCCGCATAACTAAATGTTTTTATTGAAGTTAAAGTTTAAGTTTTAGTTAAATTAAAGACACGTATTTCCGGCTCAACTCTATATTTCAGTACGTTACTACCTAAAACAAAAAACATCTCTCTGTGGAAAGTCTAAAAAAAATATTGAGCAATACAATAAGATAGGAAATGGTTTCGTCAGCCAAACAAAAGAGTGCGTAAGCGGCCTTATTATAATCCAATAGAAAGTTAATTATTTCCCTTTGAAGGTTTTATCGGACCCTTCATTGGTTTGATGGCTTGACACGGTGTTTGACGCGCTGTTTGACAGTGTAGATAATAGCTAAATTATTGAAATAACTACAATTAAATATACGTACAACTTATTTTTTACAAAAGAATATTTAATAAGAATAAATAATATTTATTTCAAAGTTTACAAGATAGCCTTATGTATCTTTGTAGTGTGTACTGTTAAATACCTTTACGTTTACTTGTTTAGGTACATTGACGACCTCTCGGTTGCAAATGGAAATGCTTACTTTTCAATGTGTTTTTTCGTATTCTTTTTATGAATAATTTGGCTTTAGGGATATTTTGTTCAAAAAGATTTCAAACAAAGACGATTTCCTACCATGACGGTTAATATCCGGACGTTTTTCACGAAGTTATGTCTTTGAATATCAGTTCCTCAGAATTTGTCCCATTTCTGATTACAATTACAATATAATAAAGCTTTATTGCACCATCAAATACCAAGAAAATAATAATAAAAATAAAGGATCTTAGTACTAACTAAATCTAGTGGCACAATCGGCGGCCTTATCGCTAAAAGCGATTTCTTCCAGGCAACCTTATGATTAGCTATAACTCTTTTGCTATGCCGGATAGCGGATGTATTATTTATGTTTGACATATAAGAATATTTCTTATTAATAAAGAACTGAACTGAACTGATAGATAGTGTAAGAGTGGACTAAGCGGTTTCGCACTACGTCCAATCCGAAACCGTTTCGAGCCCGTTAAAATAGGGATCTAGAAAACTCGGACCGAATTCGGATATTGCTTACGCAATAGTCCGATCTCTGATACATACCTCTCTTCTCGTACGCAGCTCGGATTCAATTCGGACGCAGTACGCGAGCGTTCATACAAATAATACCTACTATGGCTACTTCGGTCCGTCAAAAAATCTTCTCCGAAATGGAGATTCTAGAATGACGGAAAGAAATAGAATGACGGGAATCGGATCTAGTGCGTAAATTACTATAGGAATAGTTCGGATCGCACGTAGTGCGAAACCGCTCTAAGACTAAAGAATCCTACTGGAGAGAGTGCAGCTTGATACTGTGTAATTTATCAAATCAACCACACAGAACTAAAAACTGACAGCGAACCGCGCGATAGACCCGCTAGTGCGTACGGAGAAGTCCACATTTATTTGTTTCTTTGTCAGTATTGATTGATAGGAATTTTAAGTGTATTGATTTCGTTATCGATCGTTGCTTTAGGCAGAGGCGTCTGTTGAAATTAAAACCTTTTGTCTGATTGTTTGCTTGTTAGTAGCTGATTCAGGTTGGTTAATTGGTTGTAGAGTATGATGGGTATAAACAAAATGACCTCCATATGTAATGGAACAAAACGCTCTTAACTGTCTACAAAAATACATACCTACTTAATAATAATTTATACACGGAAGTCAGAGCGAAACTAATAATATATATTTGTTTAGTTCTCATCATCAGATTTAATCAGATCATCAGATTTAACGAAATCATTCATATTAAAAAAGTTAAAACCAATTATCGCCAGAACTCCTTTTTATATCGAGTTGGCGACCAATTTAATAATCTCTCTAAGAAAATAGATCTGGACCTCTTCTGTTCCAGCGTTCATTCCGTGAGACGGCGGTTGAGCTCTGACTTTTTCTCACCATCCGGCGTGATGATGAGGATGACTCGAATTTGGCCGCGAGTAATGCAAATATAATGCAGATTGTCTATTATTTATCGATATTTTTGTTGATTGTAATCTTGTAGGTTATCTGTTTTCTTTCTGTATCTATTCTTTGCTTGTTCACATTTTTTATGTTTCTATTATTCTTCTTAGTCGTGAAAACCTCTTAATAGCCTTCTGTTTCTATTTTCTTATTTTTAATTTACTGTATGTGCTGCTGGTTTTCCTTGTAATAAATAAATAAATAAATCATCATGATCCGAAAGACATCCACTATTGGGCATAAAAATCGATAGAATGACTTGACACCTAATTAAGTTTTCCCTCCTTTTTAAATAATACGAAGATGTTGAACTTGCCTGACACTCTATCGCCTGTCTTGATTACATTTAACTTTAATCTAGCGAAAGTCGATGTAGAATAGGTATTTGTAAACAAACCGCCCAAACTTAAACTTAAAGTCAGTCTATTACTCAATCGACATAAAAGTCTAAAGTTTTCTTCGTCTTTTCTAAATCTCTTTTATGACTCTGTCGCCATGTTGTTTATTTATTGTTGCTGACTTCTTCAGCCTGATGATGACACTGTCCATTATGTTCGTTTCACACAGCAACAATTAATCTTGCGCTAAAAGCATTCCGTTCTAAAAAACCTTACGCCCTTTATTTGGACTATCGGGGCCAAAGCCATGCATTTGTTAGAGACTGGTTCGAATGCAAGCGATATAATGTTGAAATCGCTTGCACTACCTCTAAACAAAGGACCCAAAAATCCCTCGCTTAGAACTTCGCATCGTTGATTTATTGGTGAAATTTTAAGATGGTACTTGGTACTGAAATATTTCAAAAAAATTAAGCACTATAAAAATGTCCTGTGCACATGGCTATTCTCGGTTGGAACTGGCAGTCACCATAGCCGAAATTCGGCTAGGACATGAATATTAAATTAGGCCACTGATGGGCCCTTTTTTCATGTCGGGGCTGCTAGTCCAACCACCCGATGTCCTCCAGGAAATCCAGCATCTCGCTGTCGTCAGTGCATGCCTCCCTAGGCGTCCTCGGTGTCCCAAAGTGTTGCAGGTTTTGAGAAGCATCACCCATTATTCCATCCGCTCCGCTTATCGCGTCCACTCTAGCCAAGCCCTTCCAAGCTATCATTACGGTTTGGCAATCCATCGTGATAGGTGAAGGGCCAAGTACCCAATAGTAAGTAGAACATGCCCAACGACTTAATTATAGTCATTGTTGCTTTATTTGAGTGTCATTGTTTACTTAGAAAGGGCTTGAGGGCTCAATTTGCTAGGGAGGTATATAGGTACTGCAGTCAAAACAAAAACTTTGATAATGATGTCTTTCTTTGTCTCTTGTAAGAACTACATAAATTAGATAGTTAAGTTAGGCCCTTGGGATCTTACATGCTGAGAAACTGGCTATACGATGGATGTACCTGTATTTTTTGTTTACGAGATGAAAAATCGGCGAACAGATATATATTTGACGACCTCTGTGACGCAGGAGGTTGCGGGTTCGATTCCCAACTCGGGACACATTATATGAAAACTAGCAAAGTCAGATCTTAGGCTTTAATATATTATCGTTATAGTTATGAGTAGCGGACCTTCCCGGCTTCGCACGGTTTTAGTACGGATCCCTAACTTTTTTTTAAATATAATATAGCCTATGTTCACCGCGGATAGTGTAGCTTGAAATAATTTTTCAAATCGGTCCAGTAGTTTCGGAGCCTATTCATTACAAACAAACAAAAAATCAAAAATGTCTTCTTTATAATATTAGTATAGATAATAAGAAGAAATGATATTATGTTTTTATAAATAAATTTCAGGACGGACCATTGAACTTGGCACCCATTTCTTTCGACGTTGAAGTCAACAACCAAGGCTTAAATCATAATACTGAACTTGGCTCTCATTTCAAATTCATGTTTTTGATGGGATAAAGTCACCATTGCGATATGTTTTTGTTTACGCAAGCAATGACGGAAAAAACGTCCAACGCAGAGCCAGACGTCACGAGACACGCGCCGGCCCACGTCTCCTTAAACGAGGCCTAAGGGTTAAAACTGAAAAAGGTTAACCCTACACAAGCATACTTGAAAGAATGTGACGAGGGTTAAAGAGGTGGGTAATTGGAAGGATTGTAGCAAATGGGAATACTTACCTCTCCGTTAACACTTTGACTGCGGTTTTTTTTCGACGACTGCGATCTTTTTTTTTACCTAAAAAATTCGTGCTGCCGCTCTACACAGCGGTTGTGTTGCGCCGCACATGCGTTTCGATCGAAAAATATTACAGCTCTGCTGAGTCACAAAGATCTGTATTTTCTCAGCCGCTGCGCTAGTGTGGATTTACGCATATTAGTCACTTGTAGAAAACTCATACCGTGCGTTTTCAGCACTCAAAGTGTTAATAAGCCTGACAGTGCGTGTGTTTAGGTGGAAGGTAGAGAAGGGGATATTCCATCCTCGGCAACCAAAATTGTTCTAAATTCTTCGCACCAGCTCGGTTTAACTCGTAACAAAACTTGGTGGATATATAATTCGTTATTTAGGGAAAAATAAACAATATTACATTTTGGTTCATCATCATCATCAGCCTATATCAGTCCACTGCTGGACATAGGCCTCCCACAATGAGCGCCATAGCGTCCTGTCTTCAGCTTGTCGCATCCAGCATCTACCTGCAGTCTTTCGGAAGTCGTCATCCCACCTGGTCGGAGGGCGTCCTACACTACGTTTACCGAGTCGCGGTCTTCACTCAAGAACACTTTCGCCCTAGCGGCCGTCGGTCATTCGGTTAGAAGTGCCTTATAGCCTTTAGGTTTAACTAAAAACTTTTCGACACTTTCTAAGCTTGTCTTTTAAGAGGTCTATTAAAAATCGGTCGGTTAAAAATAGCCACGAATGATTCCAATAACATTCATGGTTATCTATTTAGGTAAAACGCATTTACATAGTGTTCCAGAACAATAGCAGGTTTGTCTTTCGGTGGTTCAAATTATAGTGAATGATAAAACTGTTTGTATGGGAGACGCTCCACCATTAACATTAATTACAAAGAAGAAAACATTAATTAAGCCCATGCATATCCGGTAGCATTGTAACACTATAAAGTACGGGTTAACATTGTAAATTGTAAGTGAATTTAAATAAAGAAAGCTTCATTTATACCGTTTCCCCAATTTAAAAGTTAGATTAGAATTATCTCAGTCGTTTATATTATCTTGGATTTAGAAATGTTACGCCCACAGCTGCACTAATCTATCTTGAATCTCAGATATAACCCATGTGATGAGAATAGGCCGGAACCTTGTCGAAGTTATTGTCCGACAGCGCTTGTTTCACTTCGAAATGGTCCCATCCCATTTTGATCGCGCGTGGATTACCTGTACACTAGAAATACATTTAAAAGATTTATTTTGAAGGAACGCTTATAATGTGTGTGGTTCATATGAGAAGACTGAGGATTTTTTAACTACAATCCACAATATAGCTACCTAATGTACTGTTGTAATTATAGTTATAAGTTCTTGTCTTTGTGATAGGTTGTAGAATAAAATTTATTTATTTTCAAAACTGACACAGTTTTTTAAACCGCATTGCTTAATTTGCATGATAAAATCAGCTACGCGCTTAAGCTCTAGACAGACGGACCGCATTTCAGAACTGCACGCCGACTGCAAATGAACTGCGCAGTTCGATTGCAGTTCATTTGCAGTCGTGTCAACTGCATTCAAACTGCAAATGAACTGCATATTTGCGGTTGGATTGCAGTTGAAATGCGGTCCGTCTGTCTAGAGCCTTAGCCATTCCTTCGGTCGTCAGGTAGCCCGTCTCCAGTGAACGATTTTCTGACAGATTTTCATTGAGAACTGTCTAAAAGTCGCGAATGTAGACGACCTTAAATCTGAGACGCCTTTGAGTATTCGGGCATGAGTCAGCTAGTCAGCTAAGTCTGCAACCCCCATTTATTAGGTTCCTGGCATCTCTAGCACTACTGTTGGATTCACTTGTCCAATTAGTGTTGACCTTACGAAGTGGGGCAAATAGCATATTCCAAGTTGTTACTCGAGATAGTATTTCATTAATCCCAGCAGCTGGTTTATGACTTTTGTATCATTGATGCAAAGCACAGAAGCTCAGGAACATTTTTCTAGATAATGCTGTGTGAATTGTCCAGCATTATTTATTTATTTATTTATTTATTTTATTTTTGGTTTTGAAAGTTTTCAGTCATCATTTAGTTGATCTCTCTCTCGTTTTCGAATACAAATTTAAACATATTTCGCTCTAAATGTGAGATTTTATGTACGTTGTTTAAGTTTCAGTTTAAGTGATATCCTTGTTGTTTTCTATACTTTGTTGTATTGCTATCAGTTTTTGTTAAATTTTCAAATGTTTTTGTAGTCATAAAATATATGTATTTGATTCTAAATCGGATAATAGGTACTTACGTAAAATTGTACGGTTTACCCGAGAAATTTTGAACCAAAAAAAGCATTATATATAAACAATAAACCAAGCTCTTTTAATAATACTTTTGAAAATAACTTTTGAATTTAAATTTATCCAGTAGGCATAATGGTCCTTAATAAAATCATATAGCAAAGAGATATTGCTAATATATACAAGAATCTCGCAAATAAAACCCTAAAAAACTTTTCAATATTCCCTTCGCAGAATTTGTTTCGTATCAATTTCCATCGCCCAGTCGTTTGCAAGACGAAAGCGAACGTTAAATTCACCGAAGCTAATTGTGTTATTCAAAGTGAGTTGGTGCCTAATGAAATAATTTGTTATTTCCCAAACTTGGCACTTCGGCTGGCACTAGGCAGCTTTTATGTAGAAAGCAGGTTATTGTAATTTACCTAATGTATTAGAATACATTAGGTAAATTACAATCGGCCTGTTCGCTCCCTTTGTTGTGTAGACACAACAAAGGCAGCGAACAGGCCGACTGGTGCAACATTTCAGTGTTTGGATATTGTTGACAGTCGACCGTGTTTTGTCAATTTACCGAGTTTGATGTGTCACACTTCATACTACTGGCTAGCCATGGCAAACTTCTAATTGAGAAAAGTATAAAAATGTAAATACAGCCGAACATAGAACCTCCTTATTTACCAACGAACGTGCAACCCTGGTGGAAATTTCGAGTGTTCTTTCGAATATATTATCTTGTTGTTGTTCTTTCGGGAAAAAAGGTTAGAGTCATACATATATCAATATACCGAGCACTTTAGTTTCAATCTTCTACGGAATTCATTCAGATATAAGCGCTGGTCACCAGTTTTCTTTGTCACGGCAAATCAATCTTGTTATAACTTCAAAGTGCTTTGTCTTAAATTATCAAATTCTACCGTCACAATAATTTCTGCGATAAACAACAATGAACAACTAAATCCTTGCTACAAATTAGCTTTATTTTATTTGCAAATCACAACTTTGTGACACAGTTCAACACGACAGACCATAAAATCTAGCACATAAAATTTTTACAAATCTAAATTGATGGTGCATTTATAAATACAACTTTATGGGGAGGTATAAGCCTGCATGCTTTCGTAAAGTAGAAGATATAATGAAAATAGAACCAGAAATTATAAGAATCATTGCTTGTTTCAGGTTAACAGTCCCAGGCCAGCCAATGATCCAGTTACCAAGCGACAAAGAAGACGATGAAGAAACAGGCACCCGCTTCCGAAGAACCGGCTCTGAACGACTCCGGGACGGCGCAAAAGCACTACTCAGACGAGTGGAATCCCTCAAAACAAGAAGAAGAAAGCGACAAAACAGAACCGAAGTCATAGTCTCCTCACCACATTTCCTAGACCCATCACAAGACAAATACCCAGATCTGAATTACATAGACATGACACCGACAACCCCTACTTCCTTTCCATTTGACTTCAACTCTCCTGCACACGCTGTTGGCATCAGAACTCAACCTCCGTCTCCCATGACGATATTACCACCTTCTCCTATCGCACCTTTAGAACCCTCATTCGTCCTGAACCCTCCTTTCGGAGATGACAGTTCTAGCTACGCGTCAGATGGAAGTATGGGGTCAAGCAATAAGAGTTCGAAGTCAAAGCTTGGTAGGGCGAAGAGGATATTCCATAGGGGGGTGAAGAATGAGGATTCCAGTGCACTCAGTGATTCGGAGTGCCAACCGGCTAGTTGGAGGCATAATTACTATAAGGAGCATAATACTCATCATAATACAGAGGTGAGTTCAAAATACCGAAAACGAACTGAGAAGATTAGATTACAAAACCTACAATTTACAAAATCGTCAAAAAAATCTACCGCCTTAGGTAGAGTTTCCGCATCGTTCCAAATGATAAATCCACCGATGACCTATCTTACAACTGTTAGTACATGACATGATTACAATGATTGTATGATAAAATCTATGCTTTGAATTTGCATTGAGTTATAGCAAACGATTTTATCATTAAAATTCTATCATTCAGGTCATGTTTATCGCAATAAATTGTCTAGTCTATCATTAAAAACCAATAAACCTTATCTGTTCTGTGTGTGGTCTAGGTCTATGTAGAGCCCCCGTCACCAGTGGAGCTCAAACCTGACCCGAAGGTGCTCAGTGAAGTCCAGAAGAGTCCGGGACATACGGCGCATCGGCGGCAGGCTATACGGACCAGCTCGCTGAACCTTGGGAAAGAGGGGCAGAAGTGAGTCCTATTTACGATAAGAATTATTTACGCATCAATCATCATCATCATCCTATGTTATTCCAATGCTGGACATAAGCTTCCCCCAATGAGCGCCACAGCGCCCTGTCTTCAGCTTGACGCATCCAGGATCTACCAAGGAGGACAAACGCGTCAATCACATCACACTAATATTGTACATGCGAAATTTCGGATGTTTGTTACTTATAACGAAAACTAGTAATAGAATTCGGAAATGTTGTGTGGATTTCGTTTTAAATATGGAAAAAAATGTAGGCTAATTTTTATTCCGAAAAAATGCCTACCTTTTGACCAGTAATAAGATTTTATACATTTCATATTTTCCTACAGCCGAGTTCGCCGCCAAGCTTGCAAATCTTTAAAGCTTAACGGTAGAGGTCCCGTAGGAAATCTAACAAAAGTTACTAGCGGTCCTCATTCAAAGCGGTTCCAGCATGGTAATAAATAAGTCTGCCCTGTCAATAAGCTATTGTTGGTCCCTCAGTTGTCCCTCATTACATGTGACTAATTCAAACCGGTGTCATTACCATTAGTCCAAATGATTCTGCTGATAATGACTTATTTGCATTGCAATGGTTCCGTGACTGGTGAGTGTTTTGTGTCTTTTGTGGAATAACTTTGGTTCGTGTTTTTGTGCGTGTTTATGTCAGAACGGGCAATGGCATTGGATTCTTGACGTTAGGTAGTTTCTTACCCTTAAGTTGAACCATATCTATCGAGAGGTAGATACCCAAGCATAGATATAATCCACTGCCCCTGCCTCTGGCGTTAGAGAACCCAAAGATTCTCAAAGAGTTAAAAAGGTCTTACGTCTAAATTTTTTTATTTACTGTAGTTTTTGATTACCTTCTGGCTCTTATAACACCATCATATTAATCTAAAACTAAATGATAACTTCAGACGATCGCAGACTTGGAACAGCAATCGGCTTTTGGACGCGAACTATTTGCATTTCAACATTTATTCCTTCATTAATGAGATTCCCGAATCCCATTCTAACACAAACTTATGTTCACATGTACCCTGGCTCTTCCAGATTTCGCGACAGAAGTCTCAAGAGGGATAAATCAGCTTCAAGGAGCTCGGAACTGGACAGCAGCAACAGCCCCCACTCAGCTGGTTCCAGGTCGCACGACGGCGATCATGATGATGATGACGACAGCTATGATATGAAGAACAAGAAGTAAGTATCTTACTATATCTCTGAAATGTTACATCTTATCTACATCTAATGATAAAGATAGAAATGAGTTTTCAATAATGCAATTTCAAATTCGAAGCTCCAGGCACATAATGTATCAAGATGACTACAGTATTCCATGTCCTAACATCATTTCGTTTATTCATTTGTTTATTTGACGTGTTTATAAAGTATCGGTCCTTGCCCCACACTGAAATTCGCAAGCATAGCGTCGATAAAACTCCTTGCTAGGGTCACCTTTTTGCCTGCCTAATATTATTAGGATATATTTAGCATTGGCTTGAAAAGATAACAGTCGTATCTTTAGGAAGGTGCCATCTTTCATTCTTAAAATATGAATAATGTATTCGACAACATTCTTTGCTAACTGTTTACATGGGACACATCAATAACTGATCGGAATTACCTTGAGATCTTTCTAAATATCGGACATATTTATTTAGGATCAGTTATTAGCCGATTCACGAGATTTCCGAATTTACTTGCACAATGTTTATGTTTACATTGCTCTTCAGATGACCCAACCATCCAAAGTAAATTATTCTCGAAGCATCGAGGCTTACGACCGACGACTTTGCATTTATAATATATGGGTTAGATTATTGGATTTTTAGTAAGGATCCCTAACTTTTTTGAAAATATAATATAGCCTATGTTCACCGGGGATAGTGTAGCTTCCCAACGGGGAAAGAATTTTTGAAATCGGTCCGGTAGTTTCGGAGCCTATTCATTTCACTTCTTCCACTAGTAGACAAAAAATTGAAGTGAACAGTAAAATAATTTTATTTGATAATAATTTATATATAAAATATGACTTATTGTCTAAGTGCTTATTTTGTAAGCCTAAAGATATAAATGATTTTTTACTTTACTTTACAAGATGCCCAATTTTGCACTTTGACGAGCCTGGTGGAGGACCTGGTTATCTATTGGGATGATCTTTAGAGAAAGTCTTCAAAAGACCTCCTCTAAAGATCACCCCTCAGCTGATTGATATGGCAGCATGCTACTGCACAAAAACTCTTGTCCAGTGGATGTCCTCCAGCTGAGATGATGATGCTTACATGCCGAGCTTGATGACTAGCACAGGTCTGTTGGGAGTGGCAGAGTGTGGAGGCTTATAGCCAGCAGAGATTATTAAAAAGTCATGATGTTATAGGTAAATGGTGATAGAAGAAATAAATATTTTTGAATTTATTTATTTATACTTTTTGCGCGAAAAACATAACACAAAACTTATTCTAGTGAATTTAAACAAAGGCGAACTTAACCCTAAAAAGAGTTCTCTTCCACAAAACCTTATTGGGAGAGAGAGACAAGTGAAGAGAGAAGTGGGTACATGTACATAAATGAAATAAGAAATAGACAAAAGATTACTTCCAAATTGCTAAAAAAAAATATTTAAAAATTGTATGTAGGTTCTAGTCGTTATTATTAGTACATGTAAGTTATGGTAACACAAGCTCTGCTTAACACTTTGACTGCTGAAATCACACGGTATGTGTTTTCTACAAGTGACTAATATGCGTAAATCCACACTAGCGCAGCGGCTGAGAAAATACAGATCTGTGTGACTCAGCACAGCCGTAATACTTTTCGAACGAAACGCATGTGCGGCGCAACACAACCGCTGTGTAGAGCGGCAGCACGAATTTTTTTGGTTAAAAAAAGATCGCAGTCGTCGAAAAAAAATCGCAGTCAAAGTGTTAACTTGTCTTCAGGTGGTGGTGTGCGAATATTCTAAAGGCATTTTCGTTTAACTTTTTGAATTGAGGAAATTTAATTAAATTTCACCCTTATTTACAGAAACAACATCCAAAGATGGTACTCCTTCAGGACGACGACGCTCAACGGAGGGCCCAAAGCAAATAATACCTTACAACCAGCTCCCAATCAAAAGGATCCTGAATCTTATAGTGAGTACATTAGGGTGCTGAATTATGTAACAGTATTAAGGCCCATTTTGTAAATGCGTGAAACTGTAGAAAAATTTTCTAACTACGGCATTTTAGTGGTTTAGTTACAAAATTTGAACGAGTCTACAAAACTGAACAATTTTTGAATTTGTTCGGTTTTTAGCTCCTTTATATCTTTAGGCTTACAAAATAGGTACTTAGTAAATTTTTCTACTACACATTATAAACTACAGAAACGCGCTTCAGTGAGTCCGTTTAATTTAATTTTTTATTACTTACAGTAAAAAGAGTTCTTTCCTTCTCGGAAAAGCTTGTATGTATGTTCATTCAAAGTTTGTTACTAAGGGGACCTCCGAATAGCTTTGTTAAGTAGGACGCATACAACTTATTTTCGGACACAGTTTCATTAATTGACGACCTCTGTGGCGCGGTGGACGAAGGTCCGCCTGCGATACAGGAGGTTGCGGTTTCGATTCCCGCCTCGGGACAATTGTATATTATGATCTGCAGATATTTCCACGCGGACGAAGTCGAGGGCCGCAGCTAGTTTGTAATTAAAATTAAATAGTTGTAATTGAATTGTCTGTAACATTGTTGTGTGCTTTTTAAATAATGTTTCTATTAGTGGCATCTTGATTGGTTTGTACAGAACTATATTACTGTTTGTGCCTTCATCATCATCATCAGCCTATAGCAGTCCACTGCTGGACATAGGCCTCCTCTAATGAGCGCCATAGCGCCCTGTCTTCAGCTTGCCTGTCATCTGCCTGTAGTCCTTCACAGGTCGTCATCCCACCTGGCCGGAGGGCGTCCTACGAGTCGCGGTCTCCACTCAAGAACACGATATGGCCGGCACCCTGCCACTTCAGCTTGCTAATTCTTAGAGCTATGTTAAAACTATATTACTGTTAACTTTAAGAATATTGTAAACTGTTTGTGCCTTAATAAATTAAAAATAAATAAATAATCGTGTTCTTCCAGTGGCTAGACCAATGTCCTCGCTCTCGTGCGGCCAGCTCCACATCCTCCGTAAGCTGGCCCTGCTGCGGCTCACAGCCTGCATGGAACGGTACTGCCCGTCGCACAAGTCGGGGTGGAACTGGGAACTGCCTAAGCTGATCCGCAAGATCAAGACTCCTGATTACAAAGGTCAGTATAATGCAGTTTGAGGTTCAAGACTCCTGATTACAAAGGTCAGTATAAAGCAGTTTGAGGTTCAAGACTCCTGATTACAAAGGTCAGTATAAAGTAAATCATACTTAATACTCAATATTTTTATTGCAAACATGTTGTAGGTACAGGGGATCTTAAAGATAAAAATTTCAAACATAGTTCATAGTAATTTATTTATTTGTGATACACAGGTATTACAGGGATGTTCAGACTTAAAATTAAGAGCACTGTGACCTACCATTAGGCGTACAAAAGTTACATATTTTGGAAATAGAGCAAAAATCAATAATATTAATAGTACATAATGCAAAAATAAAAAATTAAGAATTGAAAATAATGCGTTTTTCAATTTGAAAATCAAACACGTCTCTATCTATACTACATTTACATAGTAACTAAAATAACTAAACTGCGTCAAAATATTCATTCAAACTGTAAAATGTCTTACTTATTAAATAACTAAAAAGGTTAGATTTAAATTTTGTGATGTCAGTACATTTCCTAATGTCATTTGGTAAACTATTATAAATTCTGGGAGCCATTACATAAGTACTATTATTAAAAAGAGCTGTTTTTACGTTATTCTTGATTTGCAAACAATCTTCTAAACATGCACCCTGCTAGCGCACGGCAATATTACTAGGTGGCTAATATGTACTTATAATCTTACAAATTCTAGGCAGAAAGTATAACTTAATAATACTTTGAAACGATCATAGTTATTTACACTAAAATCATTTAAAACGGGATATTTACCATGACTTAATTTTTGAGTTTTCCAATATTTCGGCACAGTTTCTTGAATAAGAATAAGAATAAGAAAAATTTTATTGTAAAATTGTGTGAATCATAGTTACATGAAGGTCTTATAATTAAAATATAGTATCAACAATTTAATCCTATTCGGACATACAATATTTTTTAAATAATATTAACATAGGTTCAAAGTTATACCAAAATATTATAGCAGCGCTTGCGCCATCATCACTGAATAACCATTTTTTAACAGTACTTGTAAATTAGAATACAATACAAAACCATTATACCTAATGTATTATATTATCTGTGACCCTGCCTACCTCATAGCTTGTTTGAACAGCTTTCAGATGAAGTAACTCAAATCACACTCATCAACATTCTAGCGCCTAACGTGAAATGAAAGCAACCTGCGAAAATAACTCGGGCGTCAATTTAGGCGGCGATCTAGAGATAGTTTGGCGAAAAAAACGCGATCCTAACGAGTGCCTATAATAAATAATGCTGGACAATCCACACAGCATCATCTAGCCCTAAGCTAAGCAGAGCTTGTATTATGGGTACTGGATGATATACATAATACATTACATAGATAGATAGATATTTTTTTATTATACGTAGATACGACCAGAACACCCGTAACAAATGTCTGCAGATCGTACACACAATTGTTCCGAGGCGGGAATCGAATCCGTAACCTCCTGCGTCACAGGCGGACCTTCGCCCACCGCGCCACGGAGGTCGTTTTTTTTATTCGGTAGTTCTTTGGAGATTCACGTTCAAAGAACCAATTTTCATGCCGATTTTCAAATGGCTTTTGCCGTATTGTTGAAGAAAGAGCTTCCTTCTTGAACTCGACAATTTTGACCTCGCTAAACCGTTTTGTTTGATCTCAATTCAAGAAAGCAGATTTCAGGACTTTTTAGGGTGTTTTACCTGAATAAGTTCCGCTAAAAACCCTAAAAACCTACTTAAAGGATAAAATAAAGCTGAAGGATAAAAACTAAGTAAGAACCTGGGTTACTCTTAACTGCACTTGCTCTTCTAAAGCTTGCATGTTCCTAAGAGCTAATCTCAACATTATGTTTATATAAAAACTAAATTTACTTATTTTTAAGTAGTTATGATTAGTAACACGAAGTGTAAAATTTCCTACGTAAGTTTTGATAAGCGCACCGCTAGCTTCAAACGTTTTTCTATTTGTGTATGTTTGTGCATTCTAGGATTAAATTTACACTAGAATTGTACCAGAACAATGTTATTTAAGGTTTAAATAAAGAATTTTTGAAATTGAAATTGAACTCTTAACTGGGTTGATTTCGAATAAATTACCTCTTAATTTTACTTACCTACCCATTCTTAATAATTGTATTCTTACAAAGCTTACATTTAAAGCTTAAAATGAATGAATTTTTTGAAAAGTTAGGTACTTACTTATCTATACTAATATTATAAAGAGGAAAGGTTTGATTGTAATGGATAGGCTCCAAAACTACTGGACCAATTTGAAAAATTCTTTCACCGTTGGGAAGCTACACTATCCCCGGTGAACATAGGCTATATTATATTTTCAAAAAGTTAGGGATCCGTACTAAAACCGTGCGAAGCCGGGAAGGTCCGCTAGTAATTAATAACCATCTGGTTTCACAGAGAATCTGGCTGAAAACTAAACAAAGCCATTTACAAATTAGAACGAAGAACTTTATCTAAAGAAGCTTTCAAGTTTGAGAAAGTGAAAATGAAAAATTGAAAGCTTAACCATCCCGAAAGTTTCAAAAGCTAATCAAAAAAGACGATAAAAAGTTTTTAACTCAACACAAAGGGATGTAAAAGATGATTGAGATTTATGTTTATACAAGTTTCTGCCCGCGGCTTCGCACGCAAGGTTTCTATGGAAACATTTTAAGGTTATTTCTATCCCATGGGAACTGATTTATTGGATAGTCATGTCAGTAAGTCTATGTTTTATTTCGGGCCAGGAACTACCTGTATTCAAAATTTGAGCCCGATCCGTTCAGTAGTTTTTGCGTGAAAGAGTAACAAACATACATAAATACAACTTTCGCGTTTATTATATAAGTGGGATTTATGTTGTTAATACAAGAAGAGTGGTGGATGGCGGTCGTGGCGAAAGAATAAACCCCTCCGACTCAGTCCTTGAATGTCGTAAGAGCTGATCTTTAATCAGCCTGCCAAAAAAAAAGCCCTTTGGGGGACACGTTCAGCTGTGGACATAATAACATAGATAGAAACGATAGATAGATAGCATTCTCTACCTGATAACCTTTGGATAGTGTGGACAACAGTACAGTAGGTAGTGCTAGATTACAGAAATTACAGAACATAACAAAACAAAAAATAATAATAATAATATAGACGTACATATATGTTATCATCATCATCAGCCTCTGTTAGTCCACTGCTAGACAAAGGCAATGAGCGCCACAGGCGTCAAGCTGAAGCTCCACAAGCGTCTTCAGCTTGACGCATCCAGCATCTACCTGCAGTCTTTCGCAGGTCGTCATCTCACCTGGTCGGAGGGCGTCCTACACTACGTTTACCGAGTTTTACTTATATGTACTGATGATAAATAAAATAAGATGGGTATAACTTACATTATCCCGAGAATGCATTACAACTGCTAAACATTGTTGTTGTCTCTATTTTGTTACAGATAAAACAGTATTTGGCGTGCCACTAACAGTATCTCTTCAAAGGACAGGGCATGCTCTACCCAAACCTGTCCAGTCGGCTTTGAATTGGCTCAAGAAAAACGCTTTAGATCAGGCAAGTCAATTAAACGTTAACATACTTAAAGATATAATGAAATAAGTTTTGTTTGTGACTAAAAACACAACAATACTATGAAAACTGTAGGTAGGTACACCTATGGCTACAATTCCTGCCTTTTCTTAAATTCATATAATTATTTCCATCCAAAGGTTGTCTGGAAGAGATCGCTTCTAAGCGATAAGGCCGCCCATTGTACCTGTCGCATATAATGTATTTTTGTAATGTTTAATTTGATTATGGTGTACAATAAAGAATTTTTGTATTGTATTGTATTGTACAATTAGCTGTCTCAGCACAATTACATAGATTTGACTCTTATTTAAAATATGTTTAAGCTAGGTATTCCTAGTCTTTTGCTCTGTGTAACAATCAGTAGTGTAACGAACATAGCATTCACCTGGGCAAGCACTTGCAGCCCAGACGAGCTAAGAGAGATCACCCTGAAGAAAATCCTACAGTTCCTAGCAGATGCAAAGGTTTTTTTGAGTTTGAATTATGAACGCTGAAGCTTCAGGGTTGAACGCATAAAGTGGTCAATCACAATAGGCCTATCATGACCGCAGTGAAACCAAAGTAAAAAAAAGGAAAAAGCCATCAGTTCTGTGAACGTATCAAATAAAAAACAGTGTTTTAACCAACGCTGGTTTTTCTACAAAACCTTTGGTCAAAAATAACGAAGCTTGAAAACATATGTACTCGTATATCTAAATTAAAGTTATACTGACGCAACCATTTTGATTATTCCATCAATAACTTTCTTTGAAACATATTTTACTTTGTTGCACCACAAGCTCTGCTTACTTTGGGACTAGATAATGCCGTATCAAATGTCCAACATTATTCATCTAAAAATGTTTAATGAAGTAGTGCGTTATGGCGCTCATTAGCGGAGGGCTATGTCCGGCTGTGGACTAACATACGCTGATAATGATCACCATAATTATAAATGCGTAAGCAACTCTGTCTGCTGTGCGTCTGTTATCTGCCTTTTCCCTAAACGGCTGAAAAGATCTTGATGTAATTTGGCAGGTTGGTGAACAATATCCCAGGGAGGGTCATGGGCTTCTTGAAAAGCGCGGGCGAAGCCACCGGCGGCTGGAGCTTAGTTCAGTATATAACATATCTTATTCCATTATTTTCCTTACAGATGGGAATATTCCGAAAAGCCGGCGTCAAATCCCGCATCGCCAAGCTCAGAACGGTCGTCGAAGCAGCTGGTTGCACCACGGGTACCTTTGCGAATGAAAACATGAACACTATCGAAGCGTCCCAATCCAGCCTTAACTTCGACGGCTCCCAAGCTCACGATGTTGCTGATATGGTCAAACAGTACTTCAGGGAACTGCCTGATGCGTTGCTGACGAATAAGCTCAGTGAGACCTTCATCGCGATCTTTCAACGTAAGTTCTATAAGTCTGTTATTTTAATTGAGCAATGTTACATTCTTAGAACAATTAATAAAGTCTTCACCTTAGGTACTGTCAAACGACTTAAAAAAGTACTTTGTAATATGTTGTTGTAAAAATAAGTTCAAAACTGGCCGATTTCGATGATTCCTTTTCAAAACTAATATTCTAACACATTTTCATTATTTAGGAATGGGTAAAGTCGACGTTCGTACGAGTTTTTTAAAATACGCCAAATTATTTCTGAGATATTTAGGTTTGATTGTTTCGTTAATATTAGGACAAAAAACGCGCAGGTTGATTTTTACACGCGTTTAGGGCAACAAATAACTTTATTTTGTTTAAATGTACTCACTTATTCTTATATCTACTGATTAATACACTTAGTTTGTCAAATTCGATCTGGCAACACTGAATATTAATTTATTATCAAATGTATTTATGCCTGTTCTCGTCTATGATGTGCACTAATTCGTTACTGCATTGTTACAGATGTGCCCGAACCTCTGAGGCCGGACGCGGTGCAATGTGCTCTGCTGTTGTTACCAGAAGAACATCTGGAGGCTTTACATTCCTTACTTATATTCCTATCTGATGTAAGTTTGTAGACGCAACCAAAGATATAAATCGTTAGATGCCCTGAGTCCAAAAACTGTGGCTTTGACTTTGAATGTATGCGCAACAAAATGCCGACGCACGCACACTACTAACGAGTAGGGGGGAGGGAGTAGGGACTTAAATCTTTGGACGCAACCGTCATTATTGTCCGTCCATATTTTGGCTTAGGCATCGCAACGCAGCCGTCCTTAGACCATATAAAACTCTTTTCAACAGTTTTTTGTTAGGACAAAAACTACTGAAACACAAAGAAAAATTTCTGGCCTTTGCCTGAAATTTTTCACTGATGAAGTAGTGTGCCTAGAATAAGATTATAGGCTCTACAAAATATCGGTAAACCAACAAAGCTGCGTCTAGAAACTAGTTGCCATGCCTAGTTCTAAATTAGCCATTGGGCTTTATAAATTGAGAGTATATTTTTTCCGTATGACAATGTCTTGTCGAAATTGGTTATTCAAATGGTGTACGGCATTACGTTTTTGAGGTCTTATGTTGAAATGAAAATACATATGGTTAGATTACATATTGTGCTGCTGTGTTGTTGTGGCTTCACCCCAATTTTATGATTATGAATTGCTCTATTACAGTTTTATTTTATAACAACACAATCCTGTGAATTTCCAGGTAGCGGAGCATTCAGGAGTGAATCAGATGACGGCCTCCAACCTGGCCGTCTGTCTAGCTCCAACGCTGCTGAGGCTACATCACGCCCCGCCTACCACAGGCAGTACCAAAGAAGGGAACTCTAACAGGTTGGTAATTCTTTAAACCTGCCTGTATAATTTTTTGTTCGATACAACTACCACGGAGTTGTATTATCAGCATCAGCAGTTTGACCTAAGTACGTTACTCGTGCCGCGAGCGCGGACTGGACGCCTACAGAGGTCAGTGCATCACCAGCAGCCATTCAAACCGCACTCATGACCATCATATTAGTCGTAGTTTTATACAATAGGTATAGCTATTGTCCCTATACTCGACTTTTATTACATCAGCATCCCGGGAAGAGCTAGCCGCGATTCCTTCATATAATAATCAGATATTCTTGCTAAGATAATTGTAGCCACAGTTAATTTGTTGGTACAACCAGACCAGTAAGTATTGATTACTACGACCTGTATCCATACATACATAACATTAAGGTATCCATCCGGTACCAGACGAAATAAATGAATTATTATTATATTATAGAACTATTTGTTTAGTGGTGCGCGAGCTGCAAGCAGCTCGTGGCGGTTATGTGCAGTAGGTTTTTTTTACGACCCTCTTGAATTTGGAAATTGACATCTTTGTCGTATCTACTAAATTATATATGATATTGCGTCTTATAGCCGATACGACAAATCTTTTAAGCATTAATTCGCACAAAATTCGTTATTTACCATGTTTTAAACTGTTTTACACCGCACGCACTATCTGGAATTACTTTAATTGTAATGATAAGGATTCTACGTGGCGATTCTGCGATATAGGTAGTACCTAGTCTGTGCATTCCGGTACGTTGGCACTCGATCCAAGAATCGATTATCAATTCTCCGAACTATAAGCTTGGTGCAACTTGAGTTCCTTGGTTTTATTCGTGATCCTAACTGATCAGTTTCATCTTCCAGAATGGTGATAGAGAGCGTGGCCGACCAGCGTCAGATCAGCGAGAGTCGCGCGGCCCACGCGTGTCTCCTGCTGCTCATCCAGAAGCACGCCTCTCTGTTCCACGCACCAGCTGATATGCTGGCGAGGTGCAAGTTCAACTACTTCGAGGAAAGCGTTCCGGTAAGTTATGATTCCTTTGTCTTTCTCTCTATCAAAGTGCCTTTATTGTAGGTACTTATCAGAGATCGATGAAGAAAATTCGTGCACGCACAAGATTTGTTCTGCTGGCTTCTCTGACCTTTAGAGGTTTTTCCGTGGGTTGTACTTTACGGACTCATAAACTTTTGAGTCGTACGATTTTTTTATATTATTATATCCATAGTGCTACCGTGGAGTCAGTACAAGTTTTTCTTTTACAGGTTGCGCTAGAAGAATTAGGAGGGGACTTCAACCAAGACTGGAAGGGCTTCCAGCAAGCCTGCATAAAAGCCTTACTCAAAGAAGCCAAAGAAAAGTAAGTTTTAGTCCAAAAGCTTAGTAAATAAAGACTTAAGGTACCTTTCTTTGATGTATCTCTAGCAGTAAGTAGATAGAATCTGACTAGTCAATGCCCTGTTCTGAAAAAGCGAACTAAAGAGAATTGAAACAATAATGATTAGATGACCTATAGAAAAAGTTTTAAAGTTGTGTTCCAAAGGTGATTCCTTATTCTAAAATGTCCCATGCGATGACATATGAGTCACCAGCTCAAACAATATGCTACTAGGAAATATGATAAATTATACAGTCAATAATCAGTTTGAAATCTCTATTCAGTTTGCTTGTTACTTTGTAATTCTGTCCCTAAATAAATCTGTTTCTATAGTCTAACTGTTTTCGTGCTTTTTTAGAGTCAGTGGCCGCTCAGGAAAGAGGTGAGATTTCGGTGTTAGAAATCGATTCGCATCATTATTGTTATAATTTCTGTTTTATGGCTTTACGCTGACAAATTTGACTATGGCCACTCTATGTGTGTTTCCTTAATGTCTATGGGCCTTGTGTTGAACAAAATGTTGTTGTTTAATGTTCAATCGTGCATCATGCACAGCATCTTATTGTACCTACTTCCCTAAATCAAATAAGGTATAAGTTGCGTAGATAAAGATGGGATAAAAATAACTCTTATGCTCGGACAGCGTGAAAAGGGGCTTTGATCATTATTTGACCAAATATGATAGATAATAGCGGTGCCGCGTGAGACAGTCTGTCATTTTAAATCCCAATCTTTATCTACACGACTAATACATACCTAACCTACCTACCAAACAGTCTAATAATATTGTTGCCTGAACAGTTCGTGAACAGAAATTATAACTTTTCAAAAAAAAAACAAAGTCTTTTAAAAGTTTACACCTCATGCTCATTGTAGTGTTTTCGTGGCCACTAGATGTCTCTGTGTATTTTCTCTTAGTTTTCTTTCAACACTTTCACCCTTAAAATAAAGCAAATTTTCGTTAATTACACCATTTACAATAAACGGATGGACGAATTAATGATTTTTGATTTATTTGATTTTTCGATTCTGAGGTGGAACAAAGTTTGCCGAGCCATTGGGTATAAACTCCTTGGTCAGATATTTTAAAATAATTCTGTGTTTACCGGACCGGATGGGGATTGGTGAATTTTAGTAATATCATAGAGAAACAAAACACGTCAATGGTAAAATTTTCGTTATATTGTGTGGATCCCAAATCCCACCTGGCCCCCAAATATTCTGAGAAACTACCAATTTAGTAGGTGTTTTCACAGCACCTTTCAAATTTTGTTTAAATAGCGACATTTGTAGTTTATATATTCAAACACTGCTAATTATTAACTCATTTATTTCGGGTTTACAACCCATACAAAATAATTATTTATGTCACAATAAAATCAGATTAAACTGAATATTACTCTACATAATGAAAATAAAACGTTATAAAACTTAAATATAAACAATACCTACTAACCTAACAAGAATACAAAATAATAGAAATATCGCACCAATATCAAATTAAATAGAAGATATAGTTACAAGTACTATTTTAACGGGTTAAATACCCGTTAAAATATTCACCTATTTTTCCCGACGTTTCAACAGGTTTACACACTGTCGTGGTCATGGGATGACAGGAGTACTGTAGTTAAAATAGTAAAATAGAAGTAATTAAAATACCATATAATAAAAGAATAATAAATAAAAATCTGTAATTATAATATGAGTTCTGATCGCGTAAGTTTAAAAATATTTAAAATAGAAGATTACAAAATAACATAGCACACTAAATTAATACTAAGTCCACCCTCACATTTTCAGAACCCGAGGATGGATGTCTGTCTCCGGAGCTGCTCCTCATGTAGAGCTGTGCTGTAAGAAAGTGGGCGATGGACACCCGCTGCGGTTGTGGAGGGCTACCACGGACGTGGAGGCACCGCCTCAGGAGGTTATGCAAAGGTAGGTACGAACACATAGACATCATTTCAACAAGAACTAAATACGAAAGACAACTAACGAGAAACAAAAAAAGAACTAACGACATTAAAAATACAAAAAAGTGTATTTACATAAAAGTTTACAAAAAACACCTTAATTATGTACAAAAGTCTTTGATTTGAGAGGTTTTTAGTCAAGGTGGACATAGAATCTACAATGACTTGCGGGGTATCGAATACATTGTCATTGATCGTGCTCTGTCAGGTAAGGCAACGGCCATGGACTGGTCAAGTAAATTCCTTCATCCGATTAGATTTTTGACATTGACATTATGCATAATTAATTAGGGTGAAGTGCAAAAAACCCGTTTTGTTTGTACTACAGTTTCTACAGAAAATGAATTGGGTTCAGAATGCAGAACAGAGCTTTGAGATTGATAGTCCGAATTTACTTAAGGTTATTATTTTTTTAATAGTATAGTAAATCTGTTGTATTGCAGGATACTCCGTGAGCGGCACATTTGGGACGACTCGCTGGTGAAGTGGCGTGTTGCGGAAAAACTAGGAACCAATGCTGAAGTGTTCCAGTTCATCACAGCTTCAAGCATCAACCTGCCTGCCAGAGAATATTGTGTCTTACGGTAAGGGAATATATTTGGTTTTAGCTTCTGCCCACAGCTCTGCACATAGGATAGGTATAAGTTAGGGGAGGCCTATGTCCAGTATTGGCTTTAGTGATCTGGCAAAAAACCTCTATTTTCTTCAGGTATTAGTACTTTTATAATTTGATTTCCATTTAAATGTTTCTAGGTCATGGCAGCAAGGTGGCGGTGGCGGCGGCTGGTGCGCAGTCGCGGAAACGTCAGTGGCTCACGGCTCTGCTCCGACAGAGGGCACTCGAGGCGTGGTCCTAGCGTCGCGGTATCTGGCGCAACCGGCCGGGAAGGGCAGGAGTCGACTCGTGCACTTGGCCAGGGTTGATACTATGTAAGTATTGTATTATAATGTGTCGTCATAGAGAGGCAGTCACACACGGCTCTGCCCCGACAGAGGGCGCTCGAGGCGTGGTACGTACATAACGTTGTGGTATCTGGCGCAGGCGGCCAGGAAACGCAGAAGTCAATCAACTCGTGCACGAAATATAGTTAGGTAGCTATTCTCGGTTCTAGATTCCAAGATATTTTTTGTCCAGAATGTATTTATGAATGAAAACTTTAAAAAAATTCGAACATCTACGATTTGCTTCGATGAAACCAGTCACAAAAGTTTTTCCGCTAATATTTTTCGTATTTTATTATAGAACGTCTTTTTGTTTACAAAACATATCAATGATGGTAGAACCGAGTATAAAGTTGACACTATGTAAGTATTGTTATGTGAGTAAATTAAAATACGCAGTCGCGGAAACGTCTTCAAGGAAAATGAGTGCGCGTTGAAGTCTTTTATATACTAGCCTGGTCCGGCGTAGCATCGTAGCTCGTGCTACGAAATCTACGATAAATGATAAAGTATTTATCTTCATTGAGGCGGAAGGCAGAGGGTTAGGGGAAGTTACATAAGTATATCAAAGGAAAGAGAGTAAACTCGCCTTTGCCAAACGATGTAAAAGAACTAAAGGGTCCCTTAGTCAACAGAAAGTTATTTAATGAGCATTGTTTTTATTCAGTTGAAGATTACCTTCATTTTAAGTTTTGACCTAGCGAGTTCTATTTGAACTGAGAATTTATTTATTATTAAATAAATTACTAATTTTTATATTCACGTGCCTCTAATCGGGTGAGATATGCAGCTGTACTGTGTTATTCCACCAATGTATTATGTGTGTAATGATACCTTCGGATAACTGATCATTATTTCGCAGTCTTGTGCGCATTTGAACTATATTAATTTTATTTTCAGGGGGAGAACACCAGAATGGTACAACAAATGCTACGGGCACATCTGCGCTCTCTACCTAGCGCGAATCCGAGCTTCGTTCAAGCACAACACGGAAGGACCCGAGTCGAATGTATGATCCAAGCATTCCACTTAGATCGGCGCCATATTGGGGCTGTTCTAAGTTGACGTAAAACGTCAGTGACATTGACAGTGACAGTTCTGTCAGTTTTGGTGGCAAGTCAAAAAGTTGACTGCTGCATCATGGTGATTTTCTGTCGTGTAAAAAACTTGAAAATAGTTAGTTGAAAATACTTATCTAAAGTTTTTGCCCATTTAATGTATGCAATTGAATTATATGTAACCGTAGCACGAATAAAGTCATGTAGGGACAGTCGCCCTGAAAAGTAGTTTATACAAAATTATTCGAATCTAAACCGTTTATACCGGTTGTATGTGAAATTTACAAAGCGTGTTTCCACAGTAAATAATGTTGTTGTAGATTGTCAAAAATATATAAACATATCCACTAGGGAGAAATAAATAATCAAATGGCATAAATAATACGATGCTTAGATAAATAAATTTATGATATTATTGACCAAAATATATTCTTGATCTGATATTGCAATTTATAAATATTAAATTAGATAGTTTTAATATTAAATTATTCTGGTACATTATTATAAATTATAAAAAAGCGCATAATAAAGAAAAGTGTAGATTTTAAAAATCAATACCTACCTCCATAAAATACAAGATTAATTTTTGACCCTTGTTATCACCCCTATGGGATTTACCAAAAAGCCTGACTTTAGAAATGATTAATTATTTATAATTTAGTAACCTAATTTTAATTAGATACCCCTTTTGGTGCATTGTAAATAATTAAATAGATAGGACCTACTTTATTTAGCATAAAATAGTTTTTATTGTTGTAATAAGCTAAATTTTAAACTATATTCAGTTTTGTCAGACTAGAAATAACAAAATAATATTAATGGGTTATTTAAAATCATGGTCCTAAGTCTCACTTAAACTGATATTATTGTAAATCTCGTATTTTTTGTAATAATTTTACCTTTTTGTTAACCATTTTAAGTAAAGTTATCGTTACATATCACTAGTCATTGTATAAATAATTTTAATATTACTTGTTCTGTGTAATGATTTTCATTTATTATAATATAATTCAAATAAATAATAATATAATAACTGTACCTGTCCTGTGTTCAGGAATATTATTAGAATATTAAGATTATAAATATTTAATTAAAATTATAACAGAGTTGAGATAAAAAAAAATATTATTATATTATCAAATTGAAGTTCAATGTCATAAGAATCAAATATTTACTAGCAACTAAAATTATTAAAAAATTTCACCTCTAAAACATAGTTATTTGTGTCTTCAAATTCGATCTGAACAATAAAAAGTCTGAATGTACTAGTATGTAATTTGAAATTGTTTCAATTTTATCTACAATTTGACCATCACAGTATTTTAATAACAAAATCAGCACATTAATAACGTAGTGGTCTTTCAAAATATTTAAATTAGATATATTTACAATAAATAAAGCCAAATAATCACAATTAATTATATTTTATATGTAAATAAATCCCAAATCCCATAAATGTGTGTTACCCAATTAATCACAATTTTGGTGCAAAATGTTAATTACATTATAAGATATGTAAGCATTAAAATTAGTAATATAAGTACCTATTTCTCGTGATATCTGGGAAGCATTTTCTTCAGTAAACAAAAATAAATATTTCCAAGTCTAACCTAGCAAAAACGCAAAGGCCAGTAATAATAAAGCACATGGTTTGATTAATAAGTAAATATTATTTGATGCTAATTGTACCGTGTCAGTTTCTTTTTATTTAATTACCTAGGTCTTATGTGCATAGCCATTCTTTTTATATATAGGTACTTAAACCTACGCATCTGCTCCTACAAAAAATCTATGTCGAAACGTATCCAACCACGACATATCACATTTGCGTAGGTATGTACCTACCTATCTACTGTTATGTACAAAATAGGTACTAGGCAGAGATAAGGTACCTACCTATTTTAACATTGTTCGAGGTAGAAAACTAGAGCCTTTATACTCAGGTAAGTAACTACTTAACTTAGTAAATAGGTTCTAGTGCGCGGCATTAACTTTTACAGAACCTTGATACATAAATGTTATAAAAATAAAAATATTATGCACTTTTACTGTTCCAATCGCAAATCATTACAGTTCTCGTACCTACTAGAGGTGTTAAAATACTCCAACCATGTATAAAATAATGTTAACGTAGAATGTATACGTTACGTGTGTGTATATTTTAAAGCATTGTGACTTTATTCTCTGAAAATATATGGACCATTGTATTGAATGACTTCATTTTATTATCTAATTGTCTGAACCTAAATAGTCATAGCCCTAATACAGAAGACAGTCAGGTGTACCCTATGGACTGTATTTACTCACCTTCATCGCGTGACTAACCGCTTTGCTTGTGGAGTCTTTAATAGTAGGTTCCTACCTAACCACAGCCGGTCTAAGCTCCAGTGTACGTACAATAATACAATGCACAATGTTATCTACATTGTGCATTGTATCCGGGCCGGCCATATCACGCGAAGAACCGACGCGCGACGGCCGCTGGGGCAAACGTGTTCTTGAGTGGAGACCACGACTCGGTGAACGTAGTGTAGGACGCCCTTCGACCAGGGATGATGACCTATGAATATAGAACCTACCTACCGAAAATAAAAAAAATAAGGTTAAGGGTAATAAGGTTTAGGTCAAGAAATTATTTGAATTTATGTCGTCAGAATTTAGTTTGCCAATAGCGTGACGCAATTCCTATCAAAGCATGCGAGTGGCTAACAGATAAAACCATTCCGTTCTTCACTCATTCCGTATGGGTAATATATTGTGCTCAAGTGGGATTTTCAAAATAGCCAAAATACTATTTTACCGGAGTTATATAATTGAATCATAAAAGTTTTATCATGATTTATACAAGCGGAATTTTTAGTGACAGAAATTAATCAACACAATGATTTCAACGTGGAACGAAACGTTTTGCTAAACGTCAAAAGCACGTTGATCCTGCCTCGATTTCATTCGTCGAGCGAGCTAAAGAAAAGATAATGTTCGTTCTTTTCTTTCTTCTTCCTTCAGTTTACGTTCGCAAGTGCTATGGGAGGTTGTTTTCACTTTGAATGTTGATCTTCTAAATTCGATAAATACTAGAGCTTGGTGTAATAACAGTCATTACAATGAAACACAAGGTTTATCAGTAAATAAGGCTCAGTGCTTTCAGTCTGACCGGCTAACCAATAAGCTTTCTCTTAAATTTTTCGAATTGACAAATTAATTTCTCTGTTTTCTACTTCTGCCTGAAGAGAAATAAAACAAAACAAATCTACAATGGAGTGCCGGCCAGAATCATCTGAAAAATGCACAACGAAGGAGGCTGAAAGCTGCCAAAAACAGGCCTTCTGGGTTTTCGGCTACGGATCTCTTTGCTGGAATCCTGGATTCGAGTACACACAATCTGTATGTGGATTTGTGAAAGGATTCTCCAGAAGGTTCTGGCAAGGGAACACCACTCATCGCGGGACTGACTCCAAGGTAAGGCTAAAAAAATCTTGACCTTATTTTATTTCCTACCTACACCAATGTTCGAAAAACAAGTTGTAATAAGCAGCTAAAAGATTCTAAATCTTCAATTGTTTCACTTAAAAAGAACAGAACAATAGAATTTTAATACTTGATACATTGAATATTTTTTACATTAGAAAGTAATTTTGGGGTCAATCACAAACACTTAACTACCATACAAAGACAAATTACTGCTCTATAGTTATCAAGCAGGCCTTTTATTCAGAAATTTCATTTAGGTAAATACTTAACATAAATAAATAAAAATGTATTGTGGTTCAGTTGAGGTGATTAATAAAAAAAAGATGAGCTGATGCAATTTTTCACCTTTCTTTCTCAGTTGCACGAGTTCTTTGACCAATTGTTTATTGTTCATTCTACAGTTCTGGTAAATTTGAACAATGAAAATCTTTGTTCCAAAGAACTTTAACTAAGTGCTAACAATAGAATAAATATTTTAAAATGTATAATACATAGATGATCTCTCCGGCGAAACTGCCAAGGGCCTGCCTGCAAGATGTTTGTACAGTCTGCAAATATTTGTTTCGGGTGTTCTGGGTGTTTACAATGTATAATAAAAAGTATCTGTATTTTTAAGTATTCCAGTCATCTTGTACACAAAACACATATACTGCTTAGTTTGGGGCGAGATGATGCTGTGTGAATTCTCCAGCATTATATTTATAACTTTCTTTTAATAGGTTTTATTTATCCTGTTAACACTAGAAGGGCCGGGCTTCATACTATACCTTCAAAGACCGCAGCGGTCAATTTGACGGCACTAGAGATTCAGTCAGAATACCTATGAAATTATTGCGTATATTGCATTAAATAAAATAAAAATTTAAAAGAAACAAAAACATAGTTTGTAAAATATCTAAGAATGAAATCGCAGTGCGGTCAAATTGACGGCCTTGGTCTTTCTAGTGTTAACCAAGAAACTTTTTACTTTACCAAGAATTTGCGCCTTACATATACCTTTTAGAAGATAGGTACTTGAATATTTACTATCTTAGAAAGACACAAAAAACTCACATTAAGATAAAATTGTTGTTTTAGGTAAGTCAATAAAATTGTATCTGTCAAAATATCATTGTTGACCTCTTTGCTCGACTCAGATTATTATTTTCATAGAGTTGAGTCAACTATTACAAAAATATATAACCATTGACTAATAAATCTATCCTTACGTATTTTAAACAGAACAACATGAAACTAAATAACTTCCTGAGTAGCTCAAATACTACTGGGAATCTTGGCCTCCCCAAAATAAGGTGGACCGTGCCATAATTGCTATGCTTGCCAGGCGGTGGTATTATTCCTACTAATATTATAATGCCTCTGTGAAGATGTTTAGCTGAAGACAATGATAATCTATTGAATGGATCAGGCTGAAACTTTGCACACATAAAGATCTAGAGCTGGAATAACATATAGGCTACTTTTTATTCCAAAAAATTTGTCTGAAGCCTCTATTAATATGCAGAAGGAAGCTGTTGCCCTACTAATTAATATTATTCAAATCACTGCCATATAATTATTTTTGATCTGCTTATTATAATACAATTTAAAAGCCATTAGCATTGACCTTAAAGTAACTGACACACTGACTCGGATTCTTGTATGTTTGGCATTCATTCAAGGTAGATGCACTTTTGTTGTTAATATCTTTTACTGATCCATCTTTCTTGAGGCCATAATGCATCCACTGCATGGGCACTCGATGTTTTAAAGCAAACTACCACCTGTCTAAGTGGGGAGATGGCGCGCCCGTTTGCTGCATTACCAGATACTGAAATTTACTATGTTATGGGCACTTCACTATTGTATAAAACAAAGTGGCTTCCGGCTGTCTTTCTGTCCCTATGTATGCTTAGATCTTTAAAACTACGCAACGGATTTAGATTCGGCTTTTAATAATAGATAGAATGATCAAGAGGAAGGTTTAAAAACAATTTGACACATAGATTTCCACACAGGCGAAGCCGCAGTGCGCAGCTAGCAATGTATAAATTGATACGATGTTGCCTTCATGACAGGAGTGTCATGAATACATCATCGTCATTAATTAAAAAGACAAGTCGGAAGACAAAAGACTTGTCTAACTGGAAAGTCAGACTCGTCTTTTGTCTTGCTACATAAAATGATCCGGCTTTGGAAAGCTACATATTAAATCTTTGCAAGATTATGAAGAGATTAGTAACCTTCGATCACGCAGAAATAACGTGAGACACCAACGTCACAAACGTGGGTTTAGGTACATCGCAAAATGGTATACTAAAAGAATCTTGTGCGAATTGCGTTGTTTATGTTCCCGAAATACACGGCCGATTTGTTAGAGGCCCGCTATTTGAAAGACTTCTATTGACAATCTCTTTAAAATTAAGTTAAGACTCTCATTCTAATCGAGATTATTCTGCATTGAACTTAAAACGCGATCACGATCGAACTTAAACTGTTTTATGTCAGGTGAATTGGGGCTGAAATTCCGTCGATCATAGTGAAATTTATTTCTTGTTACGCAAGTAGCAAAAAGTATAATTATCATACGTTAGTATAATACCGATGACATTTTCCACATACATAAATGAAACTGACTAATGTGGGGACTGCAAAGATCATCTGTGGAATTATGACAAAAACCACTTATAATGACATTTGAAATCCATTAATAGGTCATTATTTGTGATTTCAAGGCTATTAAAATGGCCATGAAATGTCAATATAGGATGGATGGTTTAGTGTAATTGCAGAGCATAGTAGCTTACGGACTCTGTATGGATCGGACTAACTGGAATAAAATGATTATGATTCAATAAAGTATGCAGTTACATCCTGACATACATACATACATACGGAGTAAACTGCCCTTTACGTCAGCCTTTTCTTATGGCATACCTAGATGTAGTTCTAAACATGCAGACATATGTACTTACCAACATAAGTAGGTGTAAAAATATAATATTGACTATGTTTCATTTTATTTTCAGCCCGGACGTGTAGCGACGCTTATAGAAGACAAGGAAGTAAGTATTTTCAACTATTTCAAATCTTTAACAACACTCAAAAATAAATATCTAAGTAGCTTTAGAACGAACTGATTTTGAACCAATTTCTAAATGCCGTTCTATAGAAAGATTTCCAGGGGGCCTACTCTGCAATTGAAAATCGATTAGTCGATCGAATCGATCTGACTAGTTTTCGTGGAAAACCTTCTCTTAGATAGGTGTATTGTCAAAAAAATAACATCTTTCTTGGTCAGTAGTTTCGTAATTTAGGATAGTGCTCTTATGTCTTTATGTAAGTGATAAAAGAAGGTTTTGCAAGCTGATGACATATTCACGAAAACAGATCAGAAACTTCGATATTCCTTTGTACGAGTACGGGCCGTATTTTAGTTGTATGTCACAAATGCCGGCATAACTGTTCTGCAGATCGGGGGGTCTGAGAACGGGCCGTAATTTAGGTGTGTGGCACAAATGCCGGCATAACTGATCTGCAGATCGGGGGGTCTGTCGCACCCACAAAGCTAGGCTGTAAGGCACCCTGGATCTTCTGGGGTCCTTGAGCGAAGTAGAAAAGTGGATTGCCACTTTCCTTAGAAATGAGCCTGAAAAGACAAACGTTGTTGAGACTGCTAATGTAAGCGCAAGCAGTTCTCAGTTGTAGTTACGTTATATTGTAATAATATCAAATCAAATGATGTATAACAACAACGAAGCACTACGCAATTAACAATTCCAACATTGTATTAATCATTAAACTAGAAATTACTAGAATCAACCACAATTTAGCAAGTTCAAGTTGATTTTAAGTGAAATCACGTTGCTAATATCACAGCTAATATTAATCGATACCCCTTCTACGACCTTTAATATTTGTCTGCACGATGCTACTTTTGTTATCGATGTGATAACACTGTTGTTAAGGGATGTCTAGATAATTCAGCACAATCCTTGAGTTTCTATCTATAGTGGTTTTACGATTCTACACATATTTTGTGCGGATATTTTTTTATAGCTTTGTGGGTGCGACAGACCCCCCGATCTGCAGATCGGGGGGTCTGTCGCACCCACAAAGCTAGGCTGTAAGGCACCCTGGATCTTCTGGGGTCCTTGAGCGAAGTAGAAAAGTGGATTGCCACTTTCCTTAGAAATGAGCCTGAAAAGACAAACGTTGTTGAGACTGCTAATGTAAGCGCAAGCAGTTCTCAGTTGTAGTTCTTCATCTATGGTTATAGTGAAGTGGCGGAACACCTCAGTTTCTCGTAAATATTCATAAAGGATTTACCCTGGACAAAAAGGTGTTGTATCCTATGTGATGATGATGAAGTTTAAGTTGATAATCAGTTCTGTAACCTTTCTTCCTATCTAGAAGGTTTTATCGGACGTTCCTCCTGTGTTTGTTTAAATAATGCGAAGTAATAACAACGTACTGTGGAAAAGTAGGTACTCATCCACCTCGCACACTATTGACTAGCTTTTGCTTGAGACTTTTCTCACGTGCACCATTTTTAAATGGCTTTTAGCTTTCGTATCATGGCCGCAATGCCGCCTGAAGCTGCGGCATCCATAGTTTGCCACTTACCCATACAGCTGTTACGAAATGTAGCATTATTACATGCACCTATGGTAAAAAACTAAGCATAGAATATACCAGCAAGCACTCCAGGATATATACTAGGATAAAGAATGGAAGAGACGTCATTTTGAGACAATCCAGTACCTTGCAAACAATTAATCTACAAATTTTACCTCCCTCAAATAAAAAATTTCATAATAGAATAGGTATTGAATAAATTAGTCCTCCAGCAAACGACACCTTTAATTAAAAGTGTGAGGATTGGAATTTATTACCTACGTTATACCTATGGTAGGGATTAGGATTTATTACGTTATATTGTAATAATATCAAATCAAATGATGTATAACAACAACGAAGCACTACGCAATTAACAATTCCAACATTGTATTAATCATTAAACTAGAAATTACTAGAATCAACCACAATTTAGCAAGTTCAAGTTGATTTTAAGTGAAATCACGTTGCTAATATCACAGCTAATATTAATCGATACCCCTTCTACGACCTTTAATATTTGTCTGCACGATGCTACTTTTGTTATCGATGTGATAACACTGTTGTTAAGGGATGTCTAGATAATTCAGCACAATCCTTGAGTTTCTATCTATAGTGGTTTTACGATTCTACACATATTTTGTGCGGATATTTTTTTGAGCGGAATCAAGCGGTGCATTATGTGAATTAATTTTAAGCCTAAGGATCTTTATAATACCATTTTTCGTGCAAAAAAATGATTATGATTCTCATTTACCATGATCTCGGGCCATAAAGTGACCCGATCCTTTGAAAGGCTTGCGTGGGGCCGAAGCCAACAAAGGCCCTTTGAGAAGTTAATCTAAAGGCGATGGCTACACAGAGCGGGTATCATCCTCGGGTGCACAATATGATACACCCAAAGATGGTATCCGCCAGGTGTAGAGACTATTGCAAAGAAAAATGAAAGAAATAAAACCAGGCTATTGTGATGAATGGATGGACTGGGTGATCGGGCTATAGGGGATTATTATGATTATTATTATGAGATTTACGAAGTCAAACAAATAATTAAAACATAATTATTTTAAAAATTCCATAAGAAGTCTAGTCTAAATGTGATTCCGTGTCTCTTCGAGACAACAGTGAATAGGTGTCTTCTAGACATTTGTGATTGTGATACACCGTCTGCCACATCCACACACTTCATCTCGTGAGAATGTGGTCTAACGTAGGTCTTATGACTATATAAAAATACTAGATGAAAGCTATGATTTAAGTATAATATTGTCACTCAGATTCACGCAACAAAACCACAAAAAGCTGTAAAGAATAGTGAAGATTAGTCTAGAACATTTCAGACTATTTTTTCCTGTTTATTAAATTTAGAATTATAAAGGTTAATGGCATTATGTCATGTGAATTAGAGTAAAAGTGTACCTAGGTTGTTCTCTGTCTGTATCTATATACATAGGCATATATTTATCCGTAAATACATAAAGATAGGATAAATGATTGAAGATTGTATCGATAATAAGCCGCGTGCATGTCCATAGCACATGATCTTTATATACCTACGCTGTTTTATTGGAGTAATATTGTCTGTGACATCCGATACAAAATCATTTGTACACTACTGGACAATAACCACCGTAATGAGTGCCATAACGCCCTGTCTCCATTCGACCGAAACAAAATGTTAGGTAGTAAAAGGTGCTTATCATGTGGATGCCTCTGTCAACAGTGGACAGGTAGAAGCAGTTGAAAGCGATGTGACAGTCTTGTTACCGGGCTCCGAAACTATGTGATGCCAAATTATATCATTTAAGTACTTATTTTGATATTGGACATTTCTAAAAAATGCTGCTCAGAGTCATGTTTTTCTACCCAGGCATTTTGGTCAAAGTAAAGGGTTAGTTTATATGACCCCAAACACCCTTTCCATAATAGAAACTTATTTGCTGACGCAACTACTAAATCCTTTTATTTTCACGGCTGACTCTTAATTTTCATCTCTCAAGATCTATTAGGAAAATCAAATTGGTTATCCATCTGCAATCCAATACTGTGTCGCAAGCAGTTGAAATTGCGGTTGGCTTTGTTTCATTAATGTCGATTAGCCAAATTATGGTCAATTGGTAAATATCGACAGGGTCCATTTACCGCGACCTTCGGAGAATTAACAGTTACGTTTGCTGGCTTGTATTCTCATACTTTGTTTTGATTATGAGTGACGTACGTGTACATATCATAACATTTTATTGAAATGATAATAACAAGACTGTTTTAATAATATTCTACTACTGCGCCTTTGTCTGTGTCAAAATTAGTTCTAGCTAATTTGCTTGCACGTCGAGGAAATGAGTACTTCTTCAGTATTATGTACTTAGGTACACCGTTGTTTATTTACCAACAAATCAATGTTTTCAAGCAGTTTGCTTGAGTTATTTCTTTTATAAACCCAAGCTCCAGCTTGGGTTTATAAAAGAAATAACTCAAGCAGAAAAGCAAATTACATAACCGCAATTTACAACAATATAAATAAAGTGAGGTGTATGAAAAAGTAAGTATAAAACTTAGTACCTTAAATAAATAATGCTGGACAATTCACACAGCATTATCTAGCCCCATGGTAAGCAGAGCTTGTGTTATGGGTACCAGATAACTGATATACATAATACTATATATTACATAGATAGATATTTTTTTATTATACATAGAAAACGACCAGAACACCCGGAACAAATATCTGCAGATCGTACACACAATTGTTCCGAGGCGGGAATCGAACCCGCAACCTACTGCGTCGCAGGCGGACCTTCGCCCACCGTGCCACATTGGTCGTCTTAATGACACAAGCCTGCTTATCTTGGGGCTAGATGATGATGTGCGGATTGTTCAGCTTTATTTATATACATACATATTTAGTAAAAATGATCAATGATGTGAATATGAGTAGGTTTTCAAATAATAAATAATAAAATCTTTATTTAACATTAAGCACACATTATACGACACTTTAAAAATATAAATTAATATATAACTAAGAGAGTAAGTAGCTTGTAAGATCTATTATATAATTGCAGATCCTACACAAGTCGTGAAGACTTGTACTGTAGGTATCCCTTCCAAGGACGTTTATAAAAATATAAGTGCCACTAGTGATATGAATATTATTATATGATAAAGCTACTACATTGATCTAAATTAAACGTAAGTAAACTAGTAGTTTAACGTAGGTAAACGTAGTGTAGGACGCCCTCCGACCAGGTGGGATGACGACCTGCGAAAGACTGCAGGTAGATGCTGGATGCGTCAAGCTGAAGTCAGGGCGCTATGGCGCTCATTGGGGGAGGCGTTTGTCCAGCAGTGGACTAATATAGGCTGATGATGATGATGATTGATCTAAATTATAGTAATATAAAAAATAGATTACAATATTATTATTCGTATTCAACATAAGAAAATCAGTTCAAAACCTTATAATTATAACTAAGTTAGATTGAGTTTTATTACAAATATTAATATTTTTTGTAAGAAGGCAAATAGACGGAAAAAATACGGCCCTCGGGTATGTCATTCATAAAACAATTGTTATAGGTATATTGGCTGTACCTATATACCTATACCTACAACAACATAATATGAGCTCACAAAAATGGCATGATGTCTGTTATTTTTCATAAACAAAGATGCATCGATTAGTAGGTATACCTATTGTATACCAAGATTCATCGCTTTCGCTTTCGCTATAGGTTCGCGAAATCGTAATAATGTTATTTTCTATTCAGGCAAGCTTTGTTTGCCAATCTTCGATCCATCGCAACCTTTATCGTCGTAGTTGGCAACTTTCTTTTTTATGCCCTCTAAAGCAATTCTGATATCTGTCGGCATTAGGTACTTATTTATTCACATACCAGGAGTATTTATCTGAGACCGTTAACTTCGATTCACTCTCTAGTGTATTGATAGATCTCTAGACTAAAGCATCATCTTTTCAAGGTCTTTAATTTTATTCCAACTCATTTCACCAACATCCTTCCACGTGGATAATAATATTATATATATTTGCGCATATTCTGTTGTTTTCAAGGTCATTTATCTTCTATTCACGCTGGAATTAGTTAACAAAGATCTCCCAGTCCCATATTGTTGCATATCTGCGCAATATTGCTTTGTAGATAGTAAATATATGTATATATTTAGTGTGATTTATATCTGCACGTGTAACTTTGCACACGTGTTTCACTTACTCTGAACTAATCGCAGTATTATTTGTAAACAAACCTTCTAATTCGATTGTTTTGTATTTGAGCAACTTCGCCATTGCTTCGTCGAATCAATGTTTTCACTGTACAGTAGATACAACAACCGTTTAAATTAGGATTTACGTTAATTTTCTCGTAGAACAGCCATAACGAGATTTTTGTATTATGTGGTGCTGAAAGAGAATTAGAAAATAGTTGAAGAAATGAAATTCCGTTTTGTTTGCACTCATAGCAACTAAGTAATTTGGAATGTTACCGATATCGAATGGTCCTACCTAATAAGCACAAATCTGTGAGACGCGAAAGCAGAATCTTTGCCCCTGGAGCGAGATGACAAGCTTTAAAATCCCACTCGTTACCCTGTTCATGTACATACATATGTATCCCGCCAATAAAACCATATCCATCACTGGGACGAGAAAGAATCAACAGATCAAGTGGGAAGTACTCCTACATCCGCCAATTCAATTCACAAATTGGCAATGATCATTGTGATGGCCAAGGTGTTTCATTCGTCGAGTTGAAAGTTTTGCACCGCAATAATTCAAGCAATTATTATTACTTCTCTTTGGCCATATTTTATTCTTGAAGTTGTGGAATAATTACTTTAGATTTTCATAATTATTTCACAGTTTTTCTCGTAAGATTTTCAGGATGTTGATTTCTATCATTATTTCATGGACGCACAGTTCTTGTCGGGTCAATGGTGTATTTCGATTTTTGTAAAAATAAGCTTGTTTGTAGATATAGGAACTATGCAGCTACGTTATTTGCTATTGATTAGGTCATTTACTACGTCACGTGAACATGCCTGCTGTACTGACGTTTGTTTTGGCTCGTGTTGCTATTTGCAATAATTAGTGTCACGTTTGACATCTGATTCATTTACCTACTTGGAATGCTTTGGAACCCCCTTTTTTACATTGCCACTTAACTTATTCAACGGTATTTTATGTTGACTGTAACTCGTTACAATAAAATAAGTCAACATCTTAATTTTCTTATTGTTATTTTAACATCATTTCTCGTATTTATTTAAAGATATAGGTATTTCTTTGTGATTGTCGAAATCAAAACTGCGCAGTATTTTCACCTAAACAATCGAATACTAACTCAACATTCCGTCCACTAATGTATTCTACTCAATTTACACACTTATTGCATTAATTGACACTTAACTGCCCTAATCCGCTAATGTTTCCATTTAGAACTGATAATGTTCTTATGGGAAGTACATGTTTGTTACATCGCATCAATAATTTGCTATCTAAAATCATGTAACACTGATAAATGTCTGGGGCAGCTTAGACAGGTTATCGATACTTGTTGTCGTAGACGAAATAATGAGGACTTAATCAATCTATGCTATTATTAACTATCAATCAATTAAATATTTTCATTTTGATTCTTTTAATAAAGCAAATCCTATTTCATCAGCTTTCTTAATTGTCTCCAAAGGAATCGGCGCTAGGTAGATATATATTTTCTTTTATTCTACTCATTGTTATCCTCAATATATTTTCACTCTTTATGCAATGGTGTCATGTCTTTGTCTAACCTCAACAGCAGCAAGAAACACATTAGCTCATATATTTCTTGGTTTAACGTTGGTGTTCTTCCAACAAAAAGCTTCTTTGCTTCTTTACTTTACCTCAAAAAGATCGAAGTGAACAAAGAATCAAAGGGATCACTTTATTTCTTGGCTTAATTATACAATTTGAAATTTGTGACGTATCCAAAAGTCCTAAATATGTAAGGTCTAAAGAAAATAAAGCTCTTTGATGTCTGATGTTTGAACACACAAAAATGCTCTTAGTTATCCCGCTCACACTCATAATGAATATCTTCTATTTCTGTCACACAATCAACGCATAATTTCCCTCGAATTGACCAAACTGCATGAAGACGATTACACAAAACAATGACCTCTATGGTCACGTGACGTGGGTCTGTCTCAACGTGTTACCTACAACTTTCACACTTTTAACAATGATGCTATTACAAATGATCGATGAAATACCATACGACACAGAGTCATCATTATGAGTGGACAGACACGTTTCATTTCCGGTTAGGTAATGCTTTGATAACTATACAAACAGCACCCATTGTCTTTAAACTGATGACCTATGAACCTAATATTCAATAAGATAAACTTATAACAATAGCGTATGAATTACGAGAATATATATACGATAATCGATAATCGTACCATCTTAATGGTTATGGGAAAATGTGGGTTGTTTATTTTGTAATATATACAGTAGACGAGTTTATGGTTATTTTACTACGAGGGATATCTCACTTTGTCATTCAAAACCACAACGTCAAATTCATCATTTTCCTCCCTGATTGTAAAAAAACCTATGTAAACTACCTAATCAAATTCTATCGCATCTTTATTGTAGGTCACGCTCGCGGCCTCAAAGCTCATGGATATATAATATATGTGTATACTGTATAAATGTAACATGCATGCATATTCACAAAACTCTGTATATCTTTGACCTTAGATCTTTAACATTTTGGCACATTTTGGGTTCATTTCCTCGCATGATGTCCGACCATAGAATCATGCATGAATGGAAGTTTGTTTATGATAAGCTGCATTCTAGATCTTTTAGATCTTAGAGAAGTTTTATACAGCTGTCTAGTTTAGCAAAACTAATCATGATTTTAATATACACGGAACATACAAAAAATACGATAGCCTAGTTTCACATAATTATGTATGTTCCACTATCTGCGTTCCAGTTCCTCATTTTGGACTTTACGAGTGTATTTTCGTATTTGAACACAGATTGGATTAATTTTAAATCAGCAGACTTTCTTTGTTTGAGGCACACTTGTCATCATAATTTTTGCTGTCTTTTATCCTTTGTTTAACACAATAATAAATAATAATAATAATCCAGAAGGCGGTACTCTTGGACTCGGCACGTATCGTCAGGAAGTTCCTTTCTCTGCAGCCCTAGTCACCGGCCGCTTGAGCCTAGCTTCGCGGTCGGTGATCTACCGTTTTGATATATTTTTTACTGTAGAATAGTTTTATAATATTTTATTGTATTTTCTATAGTAAAAAATGTATTTTATACGAGAATTTAAATAAATGAGTGTATAATAATAAATAATACTGGACAATTCACACAGCATTATCTAGCCCCATGGTAAGCAGAGCTTGTGTTATGGGTACTAGATAACTGATATACATAATACAATACATTACATAGATAGATATTTTTTATTATACATAGAAAACGACCAGAAAACCCGAAACAAATATCTGCAGATCGTACACACATTTGTTCCGAGGCGGGAATCGAACAATAACATTATGTCTTTTGATAAAAATTGACGTGCCCAAGAGTCCTGTAGGTAAGGTCTAAAGGATGGCACTTTGATGTTTGATATAACCGATGTTTGTAACACACCTACTGAAATACTTCAATTCAAATGGTACCTCGATACGTAAATATACATTCAAATTATCATATTCATAATAATATGAATTATCAATATCATTTTCCTCATACTCTATTTTTGTTGAATAATCACATTCTTATCATAAACACGGTCAGTATTTATATTTATTGTATATACTGTATCTGTATTTATATTTACTCACCTAAAATTTTGAGCACATGGCGTATTTGTAAATTCACATGTTACAATGATATTTCCGATCGGCCCTGACCTATTTTGAGGCCACCGAGGTTATAAACCGACTAATAGCATTGCAAATTCCTTTGAATCTTCGAATTATAGTCATAAAATTCCTAATAATTTTACTTAAACGTATGCTTTTTTGTTTTTATCGTTAGGTGCTATTTAAGTTATGTATCATCATCATCATCATCAGCATATAGCTGTCCACTACTGGACATAGGCCTCCCCCAATGAGCGCCATAGCGCCCTGTCTTCAGCTTGCCGCATCCAGCATCTATCTGCAGTCTTTCGCAGGTCGTCATCCCACCTGTCGGTAGGGCGTCCAACACTATGTTTACCGAGTCGTGGTCTCCTCTCATGAAGACGTTTGCCCCAGCGGCCGTCGGTTCTTCGCGAGATATGGCCGTTTAAGTTATGTATACTATTAAGTAAGTAAGTAAGTAATTTTTTTTTTTAATTCGTTGTAAAAGTATATAGATTTTATTTTGCCAGAACACCTACGCTGCCCTCCGATAGCTAAAACATCGCTAAGCCACAGGTGGTCGATTTAGAGTTTTTGATGCCATTCTACATAGAAAAAAATTCTCTATCGATCTGTTTAAGAATCATTCTTCTAGTGTTTTTAGTTCAGGAGATAGCTCTAGCAAAAACGGCGTTAACTACGGTAAAATATATATTTTACACCATTAAAACTACGTTAACCATCAATACTTGGCTACATAGTCACTTGCAGCCGTTAACGTTGTCAGCATATAAAAAATATTCTGTTTTTTGCTTAGCTAAAAATACTCTATTCAATTTTACAAGACTAGGCAGTCGTTATGGTACTTTTGCGATCTTTAAGTCATGGTTCAGCTAGCCAGAAAATGACATTAATCTAAGCTGAAAAGACGTTATACAACAATACTTCACTATAAACACGTTAAACTCTTTTAGTGCTGTTGTAACGTAGGATTATATACCATACCATACCATACCATCCTACGCTACAAGAACGCTAAGCCACAATATTTAGCTAAAACATCGCTAACTTCTCAACCCGCACCACCCATAATGTAATACCAGTCAGTGTCGGCCAGGCAAGTTGTCAGGTACCTACGGACGCAAGTCGCGTCCGGCTTTTTCCGCCAAATTGTAATACGACCAAGGGAATTGCTGTCGGTAAGTTACTGGTTTTTATTTTGCAATCTATCACTTAAAATTCTGCTCGTCGCAACCAATAGTTTTAAATATTTTACAGAAGTTCCGATGAAATCGAAGCAAGCGAAATCCATACTCGATATGGTAGATGTAGATTCTAATACTGCTTACAACTGCGAGGTTGAAAATGCTACTAAAAGAGCTTTTTCACCTTGGTGTGAGTGGAAAAACAAAAAAAAGGGACCCAGTGTTGGAAGCGGTTTTAAATAAACTTTATGCACGGCCATACACCATGACATTACCTGTATTCGACCAGTTTTGTGAAACACAAAATACAAGAAACTCTCACCATTTTCATGACCTGGAAAGTCATTTAGTTATGCTAAATAAGACTTTTCAGCCATCTTCTTCTTTGAAAAGTCAAGACCGACTAGAGGGAATAATGAATTTGACCTGTCATGAAATGATATTGTCAAGGAATTCTTCACCACAAGGACCACAACTATGTGTTGAGCGCAGGTCACTTGATCCCGGTAATAAGCGACAGAATAGCAAAAGTATGACGCCAGGACTACCGATGCTAAACACTGAATTAGCTTCACTTGATTATGATTCTGACGATTCCGTATGAGACAAAGATTATGTACCATCTGATTCGAGTCAGGATTCCGACGACGACGAAACAGCTACGTATTCAAAACAGAAAGCTTTGAAAACTAAGAACTTTTTGGCAATATTATCCACTGAACCTGCTCCGTCCCTTTCACTGCAACTCCCTTTCAAAACTGCAAAAGACAAGATTACCACCAAGAAGAGACGACTAACTTTCGATTCCAGTGAAATACGATGGCCAGAATCTGAAATGCTGAATTCATTTCAGAAAAATCGAACCCCAGGGCATACCTCAAAAACATGGTTCGAGTAACTTTCCAACGCTCCAACTTCGGCCTCCTATACAAAAATGATTTCGATGACGAATTTACGTCATTACAGTTCATGAACGACAAATACTTAAAAAGTACAAGTGTTTTGAGAGTAACCTTTAGAACATCTCCAACGGTCAACAGAGGAAAGCAGGCATTGTTGACAAATTAGAAACAATAGGTAATACTGACACACAAGCTTCAATTTTGGAAACCAACAACTGATCTCTAGTTTGTATGCTGGTCGAGACGACTGATAAAACGGGTTCCTATTTTTAAACTGTAAGAACTGCAATAATAGATTATAAAACTAGAGTTCTAAGTGTAAAACACAAGTTACCCATGACACATTATGCTTAAATTAGTAAACGTACTTAAATAATCATAAATGTGTCATGCATGGGTTACTTGTGTTTTAAACTCTTGTGTTTAACAAAATAAGAAAGCAGTTTCAGACTGATTAAACAGCCTTCTTGTGTTTAAATTTAAAAAAAAGATACTCGTAGTTTTAAGTGTAACAAACAAGATAACCATTACAGATTTTATTGCTAAAAATATACTAATATTACAAGTGTGTTCGTTTACATACTTAAAAGACTGATTTAATTGCCACTTTATGTTTTATGATAAGATTATTAAGAATAAGGTATGATTGCAATAAATAATAGGTTTTAAAATGTTAATCAGTTATTCATTAAGTACACATTTCCAGTTACCAAATCGTTAAGGTTGAACCTTTACCCGTTAACACTTTGACTGCGAACTTTTGCGTTCAATAAAAATATATTTGTAGTTTTAATACTCACCAAGTGATTATGTTTTTTATTTCTAATTAAAATTTAAGAATGATGTGCCTGTAATTCCTTTAATAAACGATTTGTAATTTTATATTATTTCTTTTTTTTTATTGGTAACGTTTTTTTAGTACTTCTCTTGAATTAGTCGACTCCAAATACATAACTAAAACAACGTTATCGTTAAGGGTTTAAAGCTTAGCGTCCTTTTAGCAAAGTATTTTTTTTATTAAACGCTATTGAAAACAGAAAATTAAACTCTAATGTGAAAAAGCTAATCTATAAAAACCTTAAACAACTATAGCGTCATTGTAGCTAAGGAAAGATGGCAAAAACTCAAATCAATACTGAACTATAAAAACGCTAAATGCGCTTAGTGACTTTTTAGGGTAGGAAAAGCACATAATTTTATTACATAAAAAATAGCATCACAATTTATGTAAAAGTCCTACGCTAAACTATCGCTAGGGTATACTTAGCGATATTTTTGTAAAGTATTTAATAGTAAAATAACTCAACATTCCATATCTAAAACTCCTAAACACATTTTTCTCCTATTAAAACTAGTTATTTAAAATCGAGATATTTGCTATTCGACAGTAAATGAAAAGAGGTATTTTTTGGTAATTAAAAATGTTTTATACGACTAATAACAGTTAAATGGCATCACTTTAAAAAAACTCCCACGTTTTTCGTTCATATCTCAAAACTTGGTTTTGTGGCTTAGCGATGTTTTAGCTATCGGAGGGCAGTACGTATGTTTCGAGACGTATTTAACAATTGTTACTCTCACTTCAGTTAAAAATAGGACGTAGAGTTGGTAGACGATAATATTTTTGGTTTGATCAACAAAATATTGTTTGCATAAATATAACTTTGTTTGTGTAACACAAAAATATAAGTGCATATTATTGTTATCACATTCTGCCAATCACAACAAAATTTTTGCATGTTATTTGTTAATTCATATTGTTTTTGTAATCAAAACTAAGTCTCAGTAATCTAATTTGGCGTTCTATAGTATTGACGATTTTGTGCGAAAAATTAAATAATATCTTATGTATAATAAATATACTTACCTATTATAATCTAATTATCAATTATTTGATTATTGTCTAAATATTTAATTAATTCTAATTTATAATTATTATGTGACTTGTAATATTCGTTTTTTACCAATAAATTGATATTATTCTGGACCTCGTTTATATCTAGATAGAAACTTGAAAAGTCAATAGTCAATTATTTAAAGTTACAAGAGTTTATAATCTAGCTAAAAAAGTATCACTAGACCATTAAATATTTGATAAGAATTTTAATGTACAATTTTGAAATAATCTTTAAACTAAAAACTTAAAACTAAATCGAATCGTTATCGATAGCCTTGGAAAGTCAAACAAAATCAGCAATAGGTATCATGATGATATTTGCGCTAAACATACCATACCGGCGTATTTTAACACGCCGGTATGTCAAAATGTGCTAGTCTCAAGGTCAAACAAAATCAACACGCGGTTATATAAAGAATTTTAATGATGTGATTATATAATGGAAACTTTTAAACCTGAAACATAACATAGAATATCTATCTTTAAAAACTCAAAGTTTGACGAATTAATTACGGAATTTAACAAGAAATCTTATTTGGCCGACCCCGACCGTCATCATCATCATCAGCCTATGTTAGTCCATTGGACGACATAGGCTTCCTCCAATGAGCGCCACAACGCTTAACGCTATCATCATCTACCTGCAGTCTTTCGCAGGTCTAAGAGAACCCCGAACGTGATTTGTTGCATAAAACATTTTATATGATTGTTTTCATAACTAACATTATTTATCCCTGTGATAACAGGATACAGTAAAGTATGATGTTTTCAAACTGTCATTGTTTTCGTTGAAACCGTTTTATGTAGTACAAATGTACAATCTGCATCTAATGGTGAACGACCTGCACGTATTTACTCAGCCGTTCATTCAACTGTTATCATGAATTGCCAACTTTGCAATTGGAGCAGTATTGGCAAATGTAGTTTAATAAATTAATGTCAGTTTAAAAAAACACGGTTACGAATATCTTACGATATAACCAAATATTATTAGGAAACTTCATAATCATACACGCTTATTAATCACGTATTTTATATACATATCTGTTGCTAGGCTGCTTTCTTTCAAAACAAAATTTCACCTTCCCCCCCATTGAGGTCTCTACTAAGTTACTATCTGTAAGTTTGTTTGTAATGGGTTATGGGTCGGATCTTTACTAAGTTACTATCTGTAAGTTTGTTTGTAATGGGTTATCTCTGAAACAACGTATCCGATTCTGAAAATTATTTCACTGCCCTATGACTGCAGTCAAATAATTCAGCCAGCTTCTATTTCGGGGAATGGAAGGTACTTCAAGCAAAGCTGCGGGTAAAAGGAGTATCTCTATGAATTCTATATTCGGTCCTATCAGTCTCGAGATAATCAAGTCTTGCGATAATGGTCATGTCAAATGGATTGTTTTTGTCATATCAGACTTTCCCTTCGACACAATCTCACTGTCTGATAAAGTCATAGAAGTCTTAAACATGTCTACGCTATTTATCTATTTTTTTGTATAAACCCGATAAATATGAATGGTAAAAGAAATATGTGAAGAATTTATCCCTCGTTATATATTTTTCTTCATGTTATCTCTTTTGTTTTGCCTCGTATTTATAAGTATAATTTTCTCTTATCTTATGTAGGTATGTGTGTTATTCATTAATAATAGCACGCTTATATTTTTAAACAAATACGGCGTAAAGTGAAGATTTTATAAACCAGTCTACTTACTAGTCTAAACAAGATGTGAATCAGCATCCATACAATATCAGTGTTATATTTTGTGAAATACACTGTCCGTTTCAACAACTCAGGTCTCTATAAACTCTAAAAACTACAACTCAAATTGATTCAGAAGAAGTACTCTCGTTCTAATAATTATGTTTCTTTGTTTCAGGGTATAACCTGGGGAAAAGCATTTCTGATCTCAGCTGATAACAATGCAGCGCTTCCCTACCTCACCACCCGGGAATGCCAGCTCGGAGGTTACAGAACCTACTCTGTTAACTTTCACCCTCGGCCGATCTTCCAGGAAGGTACAGAAAGGTCCGACCTACCTTCTACTAGCCTTACCTGCCTCGTATCAACTAGTGCGCCTCTACCCGATGACAACAAAGACGCGCTACTGTACATAGCTATTCCTGAAAACAGGCACTGGTTAGGCGCAGCGCCGCTACCAGATATAGCGAAACAAATCCTCGAATGCAAGGGATCGTCTGGCTCTAATGCCGAATACCTTCTCAGACTAGCAGATTTTATGAGAGACGAGATACCAGAGGCTTTGGATGATCATCTGTTCTCCTTAGAAAGGTTAGTCAGGAAATTTGCAGCTGATATGAAGGTTTGCCTCAACAGTTTGATGAAGGTCGAGGAGAAGGAACCCAAAGCTGTGGTGCCAAGCTACGCTTTCGCATCGCGTATACCAGAAAAGAAACTGCGCTGTGTCAATATGTGATTTAGTTATCGTTTTATTACGTTGTAATGGACAATTTTAAAGAAGCTGTGGATTTGTCTTCGTGAAAAGGGCCAAATCAAAAGGGATTTACATGACGTTGTTGATGACGAAACTGGCTTTTTCCTCGACAACACAGTTGATTGATTTGTGTTACATGACACTATTGATGACGTAATATGAAGTTAGCTGTAGGTTTTTGACGATTTTAAAAGCGGCTATCAGTTTTGTGAAGGCATTTATTTAGCTTGTTGTAATAATCCCTTTATCCAGTGGAATATTTAGGTAGCTAGACAATGTGAATCGCTTGAATATAGGAAAACTTTATAATATTATTATTAACTTTGTATTGCTTGATAAAAAAAAACTTGTCTTTCTTGAACAGGTGCTATAATCAAACAATTGCCAAACATTTTGATTGAGACGTGACATTTACGAAATGTGATAAAATGTTCATGTAAACAGTTTTATTTGGCGTTGAACTGCTAGAATAATGACATTTTGTATAATCATGATAACCTTTTATTAGAATTAAGACTACAGTACATTTATCGACGTAAATTTGATTGTATTAGAATGAAATATATCAATAAATGATGCTATGATTCATAAATTTGACGATGACGTTTAGTTGCCGGCTTAGTTACTGAGCAATGATGATACAAATCACTTATGCACAAGTCAATTTAAGTGAAACAATCATGCAGTGATATACATAGGTAAATCAAAATGTTAAACTTAGGACAATTTTATTATAAATATGGCAGCCAAATAGGTTTGGTTTTTCTAGTATAGATCCTAAACCAAATAATAAAATAAATCAAGTATTATTTGAATCTTGTTATAGATTTTAGAATTTGTGATCAAATATGTTTAGGTTTCTTAAAACTAAGAAATATAAATGAATGACTTACGCATTGTTTTTTTTCTCTTTCTGTAAATTTTTTTCGATTTTAAGACCAAGATTTTGTTAAACTTAATTTTTATTTATATTTTTGACAATGAAATAGACAAATATAGATGAATTGTACGAAATGAATTGTAATAAGTGAAATGTAAGATTATGAAATTAATGCTTATTGTAATTTTTATATGAGATTTGTACCTAATTAAGGCAAAGCCATAATATTAAATGACGAAATAAAGATCAAAATAAAATAATAACAGCGTTTTAATTAATAATATCTACTTAGTAACCATACATTTTATTTTAATTTCGAAGAAACTGAAATGTCAAAAAGCCTTAACTTTTGTTCTGGGTGGTAGCGGTGTTGTGTGTATGCTTATAGGGGAATGATGAGAGAGGAAAATAATAATAAAAAACAATATGTACAGTTATGTTTATTTTATATTTTTGACACAATTACGCAAAGACCAGCAAATATACAAAAACAATACAATGCAGCTACGTACACCAACAATCGTCACACAATTTTATATAGATTAAGTTTTAATATCCTTAATAAACATTTTGTTTTTAAATCTCAGAAAATATCTTAATTTTTATCATTAAAAATGTAAAGTTTTAAAAATATAGCAAATAATAAACTACCTGACTATATAACTATTGCTTAACCTAGCTCGCATTCTATTTACATTTCAATCTCATTATAATTTCAATTCATAAATCTTAAATAATTTACGATACTTAGATATATGGTCAAACGTATTTTTTACCAAAAAAATACTTAGAGCTAGTTAAGTACAAAATAATTTGGTGGTAAAATGCACTTTCTTAAATAGAAAATAAAATTCAATATGACATAGACTAGATGCTAAATTTTCTATGTTTATTACTTAAAATAATCACCTACTTCAATAAAAATAATTTATATAAACTAAAGTCATGGATAACATCTCTTAGGTTTTAATTTTTAATACAAAAAGACAAAATAATACTCGTATAATACAATAACCTTTGGTACTAAATTATTTATTTACATTATCCTAATACTTATTCATTTGGTTTATTTACATAAAACAGGATTATGCATAATTTGTTAAGTGCTAGACCACATATTTACTAGCTATGTCCTATCAAGGTATACTAGAAACAGAAAGGTTCAATGGATGTTTTGTTCTTCCTAACTTGCCTCTAACACCAAGACCGCGAAGACTACGCGTCGAGTAAACTACGGAGGATTTATCGCCAAACACGTAAGACAGGGCGTTGTGGCGCTCATTGGGGAGGCTTATGTCCAGGAGTGGACTAACATAGGCTGATGATGATCAAGTAATGCGGCGGCGAAGTTAGGTAACATTTACGTGAAAATGCGAAAAACTTTATTGCTTTTCCATAACCGGTACGTTATTATTAAGTTCGCGACCAAAACACTCATTTTTTACCTATAATGTTTCCGACGTTTCAGCCACGCTGCCATTGTCACGTCATGACTGAAGGATTACAGTTACAAGCTCTTTCTTTTTTATTATCTTTGGGTGGCTTGGGTATCACAGGCCACGATAAGCCTATTGTGATCGCCACTTATAAGTTCAGCTCTGAAGCCGTAGCGTTCATAGTTCGGCACTAACCCTTGCAGCTGCTAGGAACTGTAGGATTTTCTTCGGGGTAATGTCTCGCAGCTCGTCTGGCTACAAGCTCTTACGTCAAGCAGATTAAAAATTATTTACTTATAAAAGGAAATTCACTATCACTCTCATCTCCTGACCCATCGTAACTTGAGGGGGGTGTGTCTAACTGTGGTAGTCCAAGGTCCAGGTATTCCTGGTTTGCGGTGACCGTGAGGATCTTATCCAGATCCTCGACTAGTTCTGTGAAGGACGGCCGGTCGCCAGGTGAGAAGGACCAGCATTCTCGCATCAGCATGTATCTGAGGAGAAATATATAGTTAGAGCATTGGATTCAAGAAATTGTTTTCTTGAATCCAATGCTTTCTTGAAGCCATTGTTGGCTTGAGATGTTTTAGGTTTAGAAGGAATATCGTAATATCTTTACAGCCCTAACAAGCTAGGAGCTAGCGAGTTTCTTTGACAGTTTAAATCGTGCCCCGTGCAAAAAAGTACAGATAAGGATGAACATTTTAGTAAATAACTAGTAAGCAAAACCTCTGGTAAGATCCAACAAAGTTTATAGGAGAAAACCACACCAACTAGACAATGAAAATAACATCAATAAGTTGTTAACTAGTTTCGTCTCTCTACGAGAAATCTTCAGATACGTACTCGATTTTGACTCTGAGAAAAAGATATCTCTGAAAGATGCTAAAAGAGCTATGTGCTCTCTGAGCTCCACACAAAGCACTTCGTTCATAATTAATTAAATTAAATTTTAATTTGTTTTTATCTATACCTACTAATATTATTAAGACGAAAGGTTTGATATTTTGTTTGTTTGTTTGTAATGAATAGGCTCCGAAACTACTGGACCGATTTGATAAATTCGTTCACCGTTGTAAAGCCACACTATCCCCGCTGAATATACATAAGCAAAGTATATTATATTTAAAAAAGTTAGTAATCCATACTAAAACCGTGCGAAGCCGGAAAGGTCCGCTAGTTTTATATAATTATGCTACCTAACTCGAATTGTTTAACATTAATTGTTTTTGTACCATAAATGATGTCTGAAATAATCGTATTGAATTGAATTGAACTTACATTTCGAGACTGCAGCAAGGAGGTTTCTCCATGCGATGTCCCGCGCTGAGGTGCTGGTACATGTACTGTCCGGGGACGGTGGGGTACGGAGTGCCGCCGAGCGTCATTATCTCCCAAAGCAGCACGCCAAACGACCAACTGGAATTACAGATTAATAAATAAATAAATAATTATCATTTCAGACCATAGAAAAGTAACAGATCTTATTTAACGTATTCTACGGTCCATAGTAATATAATACTTTAAAACTGCTCGTAGAATATAAAATATAAAAAAGACTAAATTAAAAACACGCTTTTTGTGATTATGCCGATAGCGATGTGAGAGAAGTTATTGACATAGCTCCTAAGAATTAGCAAGCTGAAATGGCAGTGGGCCGGCCATATCTCGCGAAGAACCGACAACCGCTGAGGTAAACGCGTCTTCTCCATTTTTGTCTAAAGCCAATGGCTTCTATTAGGGTATACCAAGAAATCTACTTACACATCAGTCTGCGTCGTGAACACCTTGTGATATAGACTCTCGGGTGCCATCCACCGCACTGGCAATCGACCTTCAGTCTTCTTCCTATAATAGTCATTGCTGTGCACATCCTTTGCTAATCCGAAGTCTGCTATCTTCAGAACACAGTCGTCTGTGACGAGCACGTTACGGGCTGCTAAGTCGCGGTGGATACACTGAAAATACAAATTGATACATAATTTAATAAATTAAAATATTATACTGAGTCATCCCGTGACCACGGCAGTGTGAACCTGTTAAAACGTAGGGGAAAATAGGTAAATAAACTCTATAAATACCCGTTGGAATTATGTGTTCAGATCGCGTAAGTTTAATAATATTTATATTATGTTTATTGCTGTATCCACAATCAAAAAGTTTTAAACTACATAGGTACTATCAAACTTCTACTAAGCTTAACTTAGAACTACAAAATCGTGAAAGATATTTCCCGCTTTATTGACTGACCCCGCTGCTGTTGTTTGAAGCAAATTTGTATTACTACAGAACTGTTTTTAAATTAGGTAAAATTAAGATAACAAACTAATGTAATTTTTTACGAAGCTTGGTACCTTTTACAGGTAGCTCAACGGATCTGGTGATATGGTGATATGTTATGGTGTTAAGTGTTATGTTATGGGGACGCCTGTCCCTAAGACGCTGGCTGGATATCCCCAAAGCAATGCTACTAGTGCGCTGGGCCAGATACTCACCAGCTCTCAGGCCACGCGTCGCTTCGATCAGACGCCCAGATTTTTTTTAAATCTAGAGAGCCTCTGTACCCTAAGGTCTTGACCAAAAGGTTGATTTACCAAACATATAGAAACTTACCCGTCTAGACGCTAAATACTCCATGCCTCTCGCTACTTGGTAGGAGAACGATACGAGGTCTTTTTGTGTCAACGTCTTCTTATCCTTCAGATCTTCATTTGGTGATTCATATCTGAAAAGAAACAAGAGAATGATTGGTAGTCTGTCTTTGCCAAACACGGCATTAAGTACGTGCGACCCGCAGGCGGGCCTTGGGTTGTCCCATCAGGCTAAATCGAACCACATTAATTCTTACGATTGGTTTGACTCGCGCGAACTGTGGTCGATGTAGCAAAATGCCATTTTTTATATTGGACGATTTACACAAGTTCCTCCAAGCCTTAACACTTTGAGTGCTGAAAACGCACGGTATGAGTTTTCTACAAGTGACTAATCTGCGAAAATCCACACTAGCGCAGCGGCTAAGAAAATACAGATCTTTGTGACTCAGCAGAGCTGTAATATTTTTCGAACGAAACGCATGTGCGGCGCAACACAACCGCTGTGTAGAGCGGCAGCACGAATTTTTTAGGTAAAAAAAAAGATCGCAGTCGTCGAAAAAAAACCGCAGTCAAAGTGTTAATCTAGTCAGAGCTTATGTAATGGGTACCTACTTGCTGGAGAACTGATATTATACTTAACACACTACATTATTTATTGTTATGCATATACATCCTGAATTATCTGCAGATCGTACACTCGAGGCGGAAATAGATCCCGAAGCCTCCTGCGTTGCATAATGCACCTTCGCCCGCTGCGCCACTGAGGTCGCCCGCCATTTTTTTTGACTCCCTCAGAACGTTTGTAAAAGAGGTGTGCGTTCAGCTAATAGAGAATTAATTTATCCTCACAAGAATTTCCTAATTTCTAATCATAGGATTTCGTCAATCATCACCTATTCCCTGGTCGATGGTTCCTCAGAAACTCTCTCAGGTTACCATTAGGCGCGTACTCCACGATCACATAGAGCGGCCCGTCCTGTGTACAGCAGCCTAGAAGGTTGATGATGTTCACGTGCGAGCCTATCATCTTCATCATCTCCATCTCCGAGACGAGAGCCATCATCTCTGCGTCTGTGTGTCCCTCTGGAAAAAGTTAAAAAGAAACGTGAGATGTCGCTAGTAAAAGTGACCCACGGTTAGATCGCGCTGACGTGACTGAAGAACGCATGGGTTCTTGAAATAAGGTTGCAGTGATAAATGCGTTGTGAGCTCGGTAGAACGGTAAGGTGTGTTTGGCTTTGCAATTAAATACGACGACCTGCGAAAGACTGCAGGTAGATGCTGGATGCGTCAAGCCGAAGACAGGGCGCTATGGCGCTCATTGGGGGAGGCCTATGTCCAGCAGTGGACTAATATAGGCTGATGATGATGATGTGATTTTCAAAGGGCTGTTATTTGTTTGAGCCCATCAATTACAGAAACGGTAAAAAACATTACAGAAACTTCTTTTTTATTGATCGTCGGTTCCTTGGAGTTATGGAAAAGTTAATTCGATACCGATCATTATTGGATTAAAACCGCTCCAATTTCAATATTTTGGCCTAACTGCTAAAAGTTAAGATGTAGGCAAATACCTACTAACCTAACAATATGAACCTTTCCATCCCTTGGTACAATCCATCCCTTCATAGACCGACTAATTTTGTCTTTATGCCGGAACAGATATATAGGAACGTAGGTAAGTCTAGTGCCTTTGTCGCTACCGAGCCGATAAGAAGCCCAGAATGTTGAATTCTACTCCCTGGCCGAAAATTCAAAAATTGCCTTACCTTTCAACATCTTCACAGCAACCACGCTCTGCATCCCCGGCTTCAGTATCCCCACACACTCCGCCTTCACCACCTTCCCAAACTCCCCTTCTCCCAAAACCTTGCCCAGACATAGCGACTCCCTCGGCACTTCCCAGTCTATATCCACGGGGAGCTCGTATTCTGACATCATCATAGAATCTGATGTGTTGCTGTTCGCTTGGACTTGAGAGAGCTTTTGTTTCTCGATTTTGACTACTGGCATTAGCTGGAAGGAAACGGCTGGGTTAATGTTATGAGGTTGAAAGGTCTTTCAACGTGGTTGCGTATCTGTGGATTTTTAACCAGATCAAGACCAGTAAATAAATAAATAATGCTGGAGTGGACCATTCACACAGCATCATCTAGAACCTAACCCTAAACTAAGCAGAGCTTTAAGTTAAGTTGTGTTATGCCGCCTAAATGACTGATACCTGCCATCTACTACATTACATTATTTTTATTATACCTACAAAGACAACATATTGCACATCTGGAACGAATATCTACAGATCACACAAATATTAAGAGGCGGGAATCGAACTCGCAACTCCTGTGTCGCAGGCGGGCCGCGCTCGCTGCGCCACACAGACTAAGAAAATACAAAAGAGGCGGTTTCGCCTACTGCTAGTGAACAACTAGTGGTAGTGTAACATTCCAACAAGAATATACCTACAGATACTGTTGAAACTCCGGCCCTAAGATAATTGCACTAACTATCGAAAATGATTGCTATGAAATATTTTGTAGGAGTTTTCACCATTCAATATTCTTATAACTCCATATGATTCAGCGTAAGTTAGCATTACAGGTTCTACTAGACAGGTATTTCTTCATACGTAAATAAGTTCTCTTACCAATCCATCACCCGTCGTAGCCGGTGACCCGTTACTTGGAGGTTTCTCCACCACCACCTTCTTGGTCCAGTGCGTTACTATAACCGCTCGCGCCGTCTCTATAGCCAACTGTTTCTTGATTTTCTCTCGCTTCAACTTCTTGAAGATCATGACGACGATGATGGCTGCTACGAAGAACATGGCTCCGAGGACGGCTGTCAGGATGTTGATGAGGAGTGTGTGGTTGCCGTGATCCAGGGCTTCTGTTACTGGGAATGCTGGAAAGAGATTGGGATTGCATCATGAACAAAACTAAATAAATAGTTAGCTACCGGTAATCCCAAAAAAAACGGGGGTTAGGGTACATCTCGTCCGCGAAAAAACTCGTGCGCGAGATGATCGTCGGTATTTTTCAACAGTCCTGTATCGAAATATTAAAAACATCCAGTTTATAAGGTACTCGCTGCGGCCCGTGGAAATCTATCTGTAAAATGGTTTTAAAAAAAATCTTTGGAGTCACTCAAAATCCGTTGCTTATTATTAAAGATCTAAGCATACGTAGGGACAGACAGGCAGCGGGAAGCGACATTGTTTTATATATAGTGATAGTAGGTAAGTTAGTACATTAAAACTTTAAATTCACCTTTAGTAACAATAAAAAGGCAGGTAAAAACAACGTAGGTTGCAATAAAACCGATTTTGTTTCAACGAGACAAGAATGTCTCGTTGAATTGATCAGCAGCCAGTAAATAAAATCAAAAACAAGTGAAATTCTAATGCGGGTTGCATTCCCATCTCTAAGACTTCTCTAGGATAGATTCTAGTTAGACCGTATCAATGATTTATACCAGTCCCAGCAATTAATAAACCATTTCTATTGCGTGTGGGACAATCTAGCCTAGCGTCACAAAGATAGGACCAATTAGCCCTGTAGGGAATGTTGGGACGCATTACTAGCCTTGCGTGTTGCTTGAATAGGAATCGTGGGCGTTACTAGGGTATATTTTAAAGGTGTTGATATTCAATGCTGCTTTTCTCCAGCAGTTCATCTATAGACAGTGAAAATAATTTGCAACGATAGCAATGTTGTTTTGGTTAACGATATATTTGCTTCAGCCGACGACTTCGATCACCTTGAACCTCTGCATGAACTTGATTCTGCTTGAGGCTTTTTGACCAGCATCAAAGGCATATCCTCAGTATTATTTAGATTATACACTGAAAGAAGGAACTACCAACTTCTTAAAACTAGAAATTTCATGAGGTTTTTACGTTAACTTGCAACTAACTTAACTGCTCAACTTTATTTACCTATTACCAGGATAATAGTAGATGCTTAAAGATGTCGTGGCGGTAGTGGCTTAAGAATTGAACTCCGGGTGGATAATAATAATACCTATTTATTTATTCAATATAAGGTCTTATGTCGTAGAGCCGACCAAGGAAACCTATCAGAAGATAGTCGGCAGCTTCCTTCTGTCTTTTACACATCTCCACAACGAACATTAACATTAACCTATTCGCCTGCCTTTATTTGTTCAGATTCTTCTGTATATAATTTATACGTGTTTATTCTGTTTTTTATTGTTAGTAGGCTAGTAACCTAACTATTCTTCTTTTTCTGCCTTTTTGTGATTGATTTTTAATTTTTATTATGTGCATATTGTAACGACTTAGCTGTAAATTGCTGTAATCTTACTAATGATTATTTACAACAAACAATTAAGAGTGGTGATTAAAGAAAAAACCCTTTGGAAGAGGCACGATCGGCAGGAGATGTATGTTTATTTTGGGGGAGGCAAGTACACGTATGTTTGTTGAGAAAGAGGAAAACTCAAGTATACCTAATATGGAGATGTACTTACATTCCAGAACAGTAAGATATCCCTTAGCAGTAGTGTTGCCCAAGGTGTTGAGGGCCACACAGACATACCAGCCCTCATCTTCCTTCGTCACGTTGAAGATCGTCAGCTGTTCTTGCTTGTCGCTCGCGTTTTCACTCTGGAAAATACAGAGGTTCAAATATCTGGATGTTTGGTTCGTGGTGATCATGCAAGGAAATGGTTTATGGAAAAACCTGTACTATGTAAATATGGAGCACCAAACGAAATCAAAACATCGTTAGAGGTTTCATGTATTGCATCAATCATCTAAGATTTCAACATAAGCACTCAAGACAAGTTTTGCGAGGACAGTATTCTGGCAGTGGGATGGAACAGAAACAACAATACCTTATGGGTAAAAATGCCAAAGAATATTATTGAATTTTATCGTGGATTGAATTGACAATATATTTTAGGTTGAAATAACAACTTTATATTCGTGTTGAGTAACTGTCTAAATAATAATACACAGACGAATCACAATAAAAACATAACATGACTGGACCCGTCAAGGCAAAATAAAATTATTTCAAACTACATCTCATAATATAAGTGCATCCGTGCATGATCCTCTGCTGTAATAAATAAATATATAAATATAGCTGGACAATCCACACGTTTAGTTTTCACGTCACACAGTTTAAGAGTTAAAGCATATTTTGATACTTTACTTACCAGGGTCATTCACATTAAAACGGATTGCGGATTCAAATCAAAGTAAACCCAGATTTATGGAAGTCTAGACCTGGCTGAAAAAACAATATACAAGCCCATGCAAAAAAAAACCAATCCATGCATCAAAGCAAAGCCATGCAACAAAACAAAAGCCAAACCACAATCAAGACAAAAACCACACGTTAGTGACAAACCCTCACCGACACAATCTTGTTATTATCGAAGTAGACGACAGACTCTTTGCTGCCATCGCCGGCGTAGTTATAGACGAACTCATCCTGGGTGAAATACATCCAGTAGACAACGATATGCATGTCCGAGAGGAATTCGCAGGAAAACTCAGCGGTCTCGCCGATCAGCTTAGTTTGGTTTACAGCACCTTGAGTTAGCACTGGTTTGGCGTATAGGCGTTCTAAAGGACGAAAAGGATTTTAGGTACATAAATATAAATACAAGGATACATGCTGTTGACTTGGGTGTAAGAACATTATGTCTTATGTTACCTCTGTGGTTGTTACTAATTTTATTTGAAATCGTAACGCTGCGTTTTATGTATATAAGAATAATTACTAAAATAACATAAACCTGTAAAGTTACAACTCAAATTACGTAATATGTTACGTAGGATGTCAGTTTACAACATTTACCATCACCAAAACCTTAGACCAACTAAACCAATAGATTAAGGGAGAAAATAGACAGATAAGGAGAAGAAAGTCCCATTGCCAAAGAAAACTATTTTGTTACTGTAGATATGTAATATTCCTACACCGTATAGGACCCTATTTTACCTCGCAAAACAACGGGACTGATAAACATACTCACTTATCCTTTTTATTATAATATTACCTACAAAGACGAACAGAAAATTTCATTTATACAGCTTCGTATTCGAACGTAACCCTTTAAAAATAATTCTCTGTTTACGTCTGGCTTTAAGCCTTGAGTTCAAGTTTGTTTATTCCTACATTATTACCGATTCATTTGAATGAATTTCTAGATAGTAAAAATCTCTCAGATGTCTAAAGATCACACAAAGAATCTTTATAGCTCAATTTTTTCATCATTTATGACAATGAAACTACAAAGAGATTTCAGAAAGAAAGTTATTATGAATTCAAAGATCTGAAACACTTTGTTGTTTTGCAAGATATTTTTCGGTTATTATTCAGTTAAAGAGAAGATTATGAACCTTAAGTCCCTCAACCGAAGAACCTTCACCAAAATAAAGTAATCAAAGACCTCTATCGTATATCCGACGGGAATCGGCATATCACTCGGACCGACTTCGGCGTCTTTCAGGGAAACGTTCGTGGGCCTTATCCAGTACAGATAAGGTTCAAGGTCGGATACCGGAGGGCAAGACAGAGTTACTGTGTCGTTCACTAGTACTGTGATGTTTCCGGGGTATCCTTCCTTAATGTAGGGCTTCGACGGATACCGTTCTAGGAATAACACGCATTGGTTACAATGATGCTACTATTATTAAATAGGGATTATACGTTGATCATCTAAACTAAATCAATGATATTACTCATATTATTTTTCCCAGAGCTTTACTCCTAAGCCTAAAAACAACAGCTAACTCTCTAACAAAAATGAAAGTGCAATCTGTCAATGGTCCAACCACTTACAATCTAACAACCAAATTCTTAATCTTGTTTGAGTATATATGGATAGGATCAAAACGTCCTACTTCAGTGTAAATGATTGCATGCTGAATACTAATTCTTAATGAAAATGAAAAGTTTTTATTTCTTACCTTGCACAAGTAGAGTTACTGTATGTTCGATACACCCCAGTTCATTGCAGACCTTGCAAGTATAGTCTCCATTGTCAGTCTTCGTCAATTCATCCAAAGCCATGGACCATTTGCCGTAAGAAGGCTGGAAGTAGCTTCTCATGATAGGCGTGCTTTTATTTTTGGACCATGTTATATTCGGTGTTGGGTTCCCTGCAAATGTTTATGGCATCGTAAAACTTATTTTTGTTGCGTGACCATAAGAAGGTACGGGTTTATTTAAAATTCTTTATGGTGGTGTTTTGGTGGGAGTTTTTGTGTACACACAGTCACAACAATTATTGTTTTACGTTTAATCTTTATTGCAATATTGTTCTTGTTGTGAAAATAATACGTATTTTTAGCTAAGTGGTAAAATCATTCTGTATTAAAAAAAGAGGTAGTGTAGTTTTTTTTACTTCTTAAAGGTATTCGGAAATTTCTCGCAGTCAAAAAAATTATAAATGGTAATTATAGCCTACCTTCAGCTGCACATTTAAGCCTAATAGAACTTCCAGCAGGCTTCATATCCATTTTGAACATTTTGTTAGGATGTTTGAACTTAGGAGCAAACTTAGTCATGGTGTCATCCACGTGTCCATAGTTCGGATGGTCTCTTTCACTCTTATCATCAAGGTCTTCTTCTTTATCGTCGTATTCTTTTAGTTTTACGTTCTTCGGGAACAGTTTCGCTGTTTCGTTCCTTTCGATGGTGTTGTTTTCGAGTAGAGTTATCGCTGCTTGGTGCTGGGCGAGGATTTCTGGTAGCGGTCTGTCGATGTCTATGTCTGCTTGGTAGCCTGTAATTATATACATTTATGATTAACGACTGCCCTTACTGCGAGGATTTTTATATACCTATTTCATTGATTTTGTTCACACACTGTATAGTCAGCCAGATGAAATTCTATGCAGTCAAATATTATTTTTTATTACGAATTTTGTCAATTTCGTGCCAATGATTCTCAGTTCTTGATGAGTGAAATTTCCTAAAATAGGATCTTTCATAAGAATTGTATTATGCCTCCATATTTTCAGTATTATCGTTTAATTCCTTCTCAACAGGATGTACATTCAAAATTTAAGTGTTTAAGTATGTAGGTACCTAAACAACGACATCATCGAAAACAGGGCTTAAATCAACTTTATATCGAAGCAAGCATTAACCCAGTGGAATCTGGACTCGGTTTGTTTACACATGTGGATATTGGAGGAACAGTGAGACGTTAATAAAATATTGTATGAAAATAGCCACATTCATCGGTCAGGTTGTAAACTGCGTCGTTTTGAATGTGTACACTGTCGGTGCTTATAGTAGTAGGCAGGAAAAATTAAAAATCTACGGCTGCTCCTCTGCTTAACCTTTAATTTAGATTATTATATGTTATTATTGATATGTTTCTGTTGTCAGTTACTTTTGTTACAAATCTGAATCTTCAAATAAGTCTGATTTGGACCCCTATTACCTAGGTACCTTTTTATTTAGATACCTACATAATGTTAATAAATATTGTCTGCAGAGCATTCGTTTTTCTCAACAAAATAAATTAAATTTGTATTTGTTCCTTTAGGTAGATTCTAATTTTTCTTCTTTCTAATTTTTCTTATATATTCTTATTTAAATTTTATAAAAACAGAGCCATTACTAAATGTTCCCCTTTAAAACTCATGTTTAATACATTTTCTTAATCACTATCTCACCAATGATCATTACCTGTTGTATCCTGATCCTGAAACTCTTTATGTTTGATTGTGATGCTCATCTCTCTTCCTCGCTCCTCTTCGTTCTGGCAGGAGTAGACGCCGGCATCTTTTGGCCGGAACCCCTTTATCCGCAACCTGGAATATTTATTAAAATCGTTATTATATATTTTTTTATCTATTGAAAAATCAACCTAAACTAACTTAATCAATTACAGTAATATCATCAGATAGCTAACTAAAGATTTTCACAGCATCATCAGCCTATAGCTGTTTACTGCTGGACATAGGCCTCCCCCAATGAGCACCATAGCGCCCTGACTATAGTTATTAACATAGGTTTATTTTATGTATCTTATTTTATGACTAAGGTGTATATTAAATATGGGCAGTAGTTTTTAAGTATTTCCCATCCTGTACCAGACTAACGTTGCCTGAAATAAATAAATTATTATGAAAATTAACATTTGTAGAATATAATATTTACTGTAAGTGTTATTTTTACCATTACTAAGACTTGCGATGTGACTTAAATTTTTTGTTAGCACTTTTTGATTCCTATTTTGTTGACTTCGTATCGTCAATCAATTAATGTTCCTGTCCTTTTGGTTCAATTATGTACTACTGTAGGAATTCTCAAATACCCTAAGTTAGTTATTTTATACAGTTTCTGGGGGAAATCAGCAGATCCAGAATTAGCATAGGTATTAAGTTATCTGACTAGACATACAAAGCTATTCAAATTGAAATCATATTTCATTATCTTAGAGCTCACTTTGGAATATTTATTCCATAAATCAAGGCATAATATCGTCCAACACGATAGTCAAATAGCAATACGTTATTCCATGCATTGGAATGGCCACAAGTCAAACAACGTTATTAATAAAAAAGTTACGCTTCAAAACGTTATAATTATCAAATAAAATTGTCGGTATATTGTTCTTGGGGTTTTTAAATAACTATGGAAGCTATCCAAAAAACATGGCGATGAAGTAGGTATAATTTAAATTTTATAATGATTAGATTACCTATTTATTTCGATATATTTTCAACATTTTACCAAATCTCTGACCTACTAACATATACTTAGGTAGTTTATAAATACTTGCGAATGACATCATCATCATCAGCCTATATTAGTCCACTGCTGGACATAGGCCTCCCCCAATGAGCGACATTAGCGCCCTGTCTTCAGCTTGACGCATCCAGCATCTACCTGCAGTCTTTCACAGGTCGTCCCCCACCTGGTCGGGGGCTACACTACGATTACAGAGTCGTAGTCTCCACTCAAGAACACGTTTGCCCCAGCGGCCGTCGTCGGTTCTTCGCGAGATGACCGAATGGCCAATTTTAGATATTATTTAAAGATGGCGAATGGCATCGCCATTTTTAAATCCCCTCCACTTCCGAGTTAGTCCTGGTTTAATGTGGTTTATTAATAAGTAAGGGTGTTATGAGTTATCGTACCATCCCAGTATAGAGCAACGTAAATATTGAACAGGCATGTCTTAATGTTATGTCTCTATTTCTGTAGTTCGCGGTTCCTTTTATTGTCGTTACATTATTGAATGTATGTATATTTATTAGCATGATTAATACATTATGTGGGTCGGCAAAGGATTTAAGTCTCTCAGTCCGCTTACACTTTCAAAAAATTATTAAAAAAAGTATTACTTGAGTCTCAACACATACATCCAGTTCAAATAAGCCGTTCTTTGCCTTCCTTTTAAAAAAAATTAGATAATTTTACTTACATATTAACAATCTCATTGTAGTTTTAACAGGTTTATTTTATTTTAAATGTACAAAGATCATTCTAAAATGTATATACGTATTTTATTTTAAATAATATTGCTTACTTTGTACATACAGTTTTAATTTCTGTTGATTAATTAATATTTTTGTTTGGTTCCTCACTATATTAGGCCACCTTGCGCGCCACGGTCTCCACGGAAGACCAGCGCTATGGTACGATTTGCTCTACCATAGCACATGCTGACTGGAGACCTAGTTTTGTCAGTCTCTGTCGTCTGTTAATCTAAGTTTAATTTATAAGAGTCTCTGTTCTGTTCTGACAAAATAAAAATCTTTTTACTTTTTTTACTTTTTTTTTTACTAAGTTTTGGTTGGTATGACAAAAGAATAGTCATAAAGTCATATAGTATTATTTTGACGCAACTCTCTCCCTCTATATATTCTCAAGTTTTAAAGATTTAGTCTCATTATTATTATTGACTAGCGACCCAACCCGGCTTCGCACGGGTTCAAATACATTTTTTATATACCTACATATAAACCCTTCTTTTGATTCACTCTATCTATTAAAAAAAGCGCATCAAAATCCGTTGCGTAGTTTTAAAGATCTAAGCTTACATAGGGACAGACAGACAGCGGGAAGCGACTTTGTTTTATACTATGTGATGTGCCAAAACACTGTTGTTATCAGACACGTGTCATGTAAGGTTCGTCAGTTTTGATACTATCCACTGCCTTTGCAACGCCATCCGTTTTAACATCTCATTTATCTGCAGTCCTTTGAACCAGATCATCGATGTAGACTGGATCCTCGGTAAATGACCAGCTGTAGTCTTTGATCGCAAGTGTCTCCTCTACAGCCTATATGGGTCTAATTGGTGGCACAATCCTCACGCTGGGCATTCGGGTTGGGGATCGCAGTTTGGTGGTAAATACGAAATTCGCGAGAAGAGTTGGAGTGGTGCCAATGCCAATTCTAAGCCGGCACTACACGACTAGTCGGCACCACACGGCTGTATTGTAGGTACCTACTCGTGCTTCAATCAACAATACTCTTTTTTGCTTATTATTAGGATCTAGAGGTGCAATACTAACCACTGCCTCTGCAAGGCCATCCGTTTCGAAACCCCGTCTATCTGCAGTCCATCTTTGAACCAGATCACCGACGGAGACTGGCTCCTCGGCATCAGACCGCAGACCAGCCGCAATCTCTCGTTGGTTGATGCTTCTATCACGGTGTATGTGTCGTCTGGAACAAATAAGAAATGTCTTAGTTTGTTAGACTTTTGGGTAACCACAACGGCCCCAAAGAAGGTCTGAATTATACCCATTTCAATGTCATAGCCAGTTTTCTTTCGGTTTTATCTACATATGACCTACCTAGGAACCCTCTTTGCGGTAGTAGGTAACTAGCCTATATTTATAAATCCAGCTTAAATCGTGAAGATTCAGCGATGCGACCTGGTGAGGCGCGTCGTTATGCAAGGAGTTGTCGTAGGTATAATATACCTTGACCAACGTACACGGGTATATGTCATTCATTATGTAAGAGACTTTATGTGCTGATAAAGTCAATATATTTATGTATTATTAAAAAATATGCTTGATAATATTTAAAGCATCATCCATATTCCAAACAATGCAGAGCTTGTTACCATAAGCTACCCCATGTAACGTTATATTGACTGTGAACCTCTCTATTTCGGATAACCAAAAATATAATTATAGAGCGTTAGTAAAATCTTAAAATAAATTTAATAAAACAATTGAATGTCTAAAATAATTAATATTATATAGTTTTACCGATAGAGCGAAGTTTATGTATCTAAATAACATATTCTGAAGTAAACCAAAGACAATGCTTTCTGCATAAACCTGCCTCCTAGATCATTTGACGCGCTTCCTTTCCAACTTAACACTTAAATGGAAAGTTTATACGAACTTCTTCGTAAAAACAGAGAATCCTTGTTGTAAGGATCCATAAAACTATCAGAACAGAATACCCATACATCTAATTCAAACACATACAAACAAACATACAAACACACACATCTCGTAATGTTCTCAGCTCATAAACATTATGCTGAGTGCAGCGGGTGAATACGAATTGGATGCACTTAGTTTTTATAGGCATATTTTTTACAAATTGTTTATTGTTTGGATTGTTTATGGGGAATTACGATGATGGGTTCGAAAAGTGTATAAAAAAACCTGGTTGAGGTAAGAAATGTTTTTTGAATATGGAAAAAAGGCTTTTGCCCTGCAGTGGGACAGCGCGGTGGATTAATTATAATACTCCGGCCACATGTTGACAGAGTCAGAGCAAACGTGTGGCAGATTTGTCAGCATTACAAGTTTTCGAGCCTAATCTTTGGCGACCTCTGTGGCGTGGTAGGCGAAGGTCGGCCAGCGATGCAGCAGGTTGCGGGTTCGATTCGCGCCTCAAAACATTTGCGTGTACGATCTGATTCCGGGCGTTATCTATGTAGGTATCTATAACAAAAAAAATCTACCGTATGTTTTGTATTACGTATTCCAGTCATCTAGTACCCTTAACACAAGCTTTACCTAGCCTAAGTTTAGGTAGATGATGCTGTGTGGATTGCCCAGGATAAAAATTAAAAATAAAAGGTGTAACTGATAAGCTGATCTGACTCAAGCGAATATAATTGGACTCAAAAACTACAATGATGTCCAATGACTACGATTATTTTTAAAATTTGTGTAGCTAGAACCTAACTATAATAATTAGGTCCTAGCTACACGTTTAGTAATAAAATAGGTAATAATTATTGATAGGTACAGAACCTAACAATAATTATTATTTTAGAAATTTATATTATTTATTATTTTAGAATAATTATTATTTTAAAAAATGTGTCTTTATTATCACGAAACTCTGATACAAATATTAAACATCTTGCAATAGTGAAACAACAATAACAAGACCGACTTTTTCATATTTATTTTCGTCAGCAAAAGTTATGGCGAAACGCCCCTCGTAGCTAAATAAGTAACCATTGCAAACTCATTAAAATCACGTTTCTTCCGAAAATAGGCATTTGCAGGACACCTGAATAACATAAATCTTGGTAGTAATAAGCGAGGCCCCGACTCTGGACTTTCGAGCTAGAACTGTGTTGATTTCTTTTCGTAACCATTCATCAAGATGCTTACTACAGGTACATGTAACTCTGGTCTGCAATAACACATACATAGTTTCGTTTTAAAAAATACATCAAAAAATATATAAAATATATTATATTACAGACGACTAGTGTATATTTAATCCTAGTACCTCGTAAATATGACTCTTGTGAGCTGTTCTTTCAGCCAAACGTTTAGTTAAATATATTCTAGAATTAGAGAGGTGTTCTTAGAAAATATAATTTATTTAAACTAGTTATAGGTTTTAAGGGGCCTCCGGAGAGACGAATTCTACATACAAACGTAATACCAAAATTATTTCTAATTCAAGCATATTTCCACTATATATTGCATTATTTGTATTAAAATAGTATTTATTTATCTAGGTTCCCAAATAGTTTTTTTTTTCAAAATACTTACCTAAAATGAAATGAAAGCCAATCTCATTTTGCACATTTTTATGCGAAAATAGACAAGTTTTCTTGCTATTAGTTTCGTATTAAAAACATCAATATCTTACGTTTTATTTATTAAGGAACATAGCTTATATAAGCTATGTAAAAAAAAAGTACAAAGTACAAAGTATTGTTATTCTGTAACTAGACAATATTGTCTAGTTACAGAATAACAATACTTTGTGAAGAATACAAAAAGTTTTCAGTCATAATTTTTGATATTACGGAACAAACCAAATTTTGAACGGCTAATATTGCTATCACGCACGCATGTGGCGCGGGACAAGAGTTAAACAGGGACAGCGATATTCGGAGCGATTTTTACAAGCGAGGGTCGCCGGACCCTTAAGAAGTTTAAGGCAACAGTCAAATTTGTCATTGCAAACATAATGATTTGGTCAACGTTTACCAACATTATACCTACCTGCCTATACTGCACCCCAACTTTATGATTGCTTTGTATGCGAAATCTACACCTTAGATACCCTTATACATATAACTTCACATGATACATAGGTAAAAATAAGAAAATATCTATAGTAAAATAATGCTGGACAATTCACACAGCATTATCTAGCCCCATGGTAAGCAGAGCTTGTGTTATGGGTACTAGATAACTGATATACATAATACAATACATTACATAGATAGATATTTTTTATTATACATAGAAAACGACCAGAACACCCGGAACAAATATCTGCAGATCGTACACACAATTGTTCCGAGGCGGGAATCGAACCCGCAACCTTCAGCGTCGCAGGCGGACCTTCGCCCACCGCGCCACATCGGTCGTCAAAGTTAATACTCCTAACTCATTTGTAAATTCATGTCACGGCCCTAACAAAGTTTGTGTCGAAAATTATTAAACGCATATAATTATGCACTCAAAACCAAACAGAACAAAATTACCTTATTGTTCTTTGACTGGGACACAGGACAATGTTACAATGCCTTATTTTCAAGTGTTTAATGGCAGCTGAGATTTGTGGCCTGTAAATTATGGGTTTTTTAGAGATGGACTTAGTCGATAGATTTCGATATCGACTGAGTTGATTTGTATGAAACTCTTGATCTCTGTTCTATCTGTTCCATCCTCTCCTATATACCTAAGGTTTACTGGAAGAAAACTTTTTGTTAGGGTTAAGCTCGCCTATGTACATATCTTTTTTAGTTGAGTTATTTTTAAGTTTTTTTTTGTAGACAATAAAGAATTACAGATTACATACATAATTGATTTTTATTAGGCGACGATAGTATTTTGTACAACAATTCAAAAGGTATATTGAATTGTCTCCTTCTAAAGCTTTTGTTTTCTGACCTATTTTTGCGTGTACCATTATAGCGTAGCAAAAGCTAGATCTAACTGTACTATACAGAGGCCATAGGGTGAGAATTTTCCTGAGAAAATCGTTGTGCTTATCGTAAGCACAACGATTTTCTCAGGAAAATTCTATTGATAACGAAAACTATCGATGACCTTTCGACCGGTCGGGTCGTTCGTTTACTCCCACATGTTCTGTTGAGTTTTAATGCCTATGGGTGCAGTTAGTTGCAAATGAACAAAAACTGCCCGATTGAACTTTGAAAATAGCAATTCCTTTAACCTAAATGAATTTTAACACAACAGAATAGAAAGCTAGAGCATGATTGAACAATAAAAATTTGATATGCCTTTCAAAAAAAAAATAACTCGCGCTTCGTTAAAACCTAATATCTAAACATTGTCAGACAGAACATGCCTCTTACAGACTCACTATTTTTAGCACCAAGTTATAAAACATGGATCTGAATACTATAGTAAAATGAAGAGTTAATTGTTATTATGACTTATTTGCTATTCACGTATTTATCGATAACTTTGATATCGATTCAAATTCAAATGTGTTTATGAATTTGAATCGATATCAAAGTTATCGATTGTCTTTGTCGCCCACCACTATTGTTTTTGCAAACAGCTCAAAATGTGAATTCGGGCTGCATGTGCCGAGCAGATGCAGAAAGGTACCAAAATAAAAAATGTCCCCAAGTCTCAATCGCCAGTGCTGTAAAAACAATGCTTGAGAAAGTTCATGAGAAAATTCAAAGCTTCGCTTCTAACTGAGATTTAAACTCGCCAAAAAATATTTTTTGTTTTTACGCTCGATATGAACCAGTGTAATAAAATCTTACTTTTTGAATCTAAAAATCTCTAGAATCGTCATCTTAGTTATCCTTAATAAGCAAGATTCAATTCAATTTTCAATTAAAACGAAATTAAAGGTTCTTCCTGTTTCTGATGACTAAGTTTCTTACTTTTTTAAATTTTATTTTCTTTGTATAAAACATATATTTAAATAGGTAAGGCATTGTGTTTAACCGTCATCTTTCTAGGTGACCATTAAACACAATACATTACCTATTAGCTTGTGTGTTAAGTACTCCCAACACACAAGCTCTGCTTAGCTTGGGGCTAGATGATACTGTGTGGATTGTCCAGCATTAATATAATTTGTTTATCATCCTTAGCTCCAGACCACCTGGCAGGATTAGAAACGTCCATTGTCTCAGTAATGCCTCCCATTTCGGCTCCGAACGGCGATTGGACTTATTGTTTAAAAGATTATGGCTCTCTTTAGGTTTAGGAAAGGTATAGTAGGTATCATCGCAGGGATTAAATAAAATGATTGCTTTATTTTAAAGTTAGTCTGCACCAATCATACTAATATTATAAATGCGAAAATTTGGATGCTTGTAACTTCTTCACGCCATAACACTGAAGGGTTTGGGCTAAAATTTTATATACAGGTAGTTCTATTCCTAAATAAACATAAAGTCTATCCCAAAAATCAGTTCCCATGGGATAGAAATAACCTTAAATAACGCGTGCGAAGCCGTGGACAGAAACTAGAGATGTTATAGAGGTATATATTATATACCGAGGGTGTGCACCTCTACACCCTAAACTCTTCTTTTTAGCCCCTCTGGCTGCGAGGGATAGACGAATGAAATTAACTAGATACTCATACTTAGAGAGAAAGAGTAGAAAAGGGGTTTTTGAGTCCGTACTTAAGGCAAATATTGGTGTTAATCTTTGATCACCCTCTCCGGTTTCGTTTGTTTAATAAATTTTATAAATCTGAAAACAATTTTGTCGTAGGGCGGTTCAATCATTTGCCCGACTAAAAAACGTCCGAATGTATCCAAAAATTCCTATTCCGCTCCATTTAAAGCTACTAAAAGTCTATCCGGATCAGCTTCTGTATTTAGATTTCAAAGTTTGTTTGAAAGAAGCCGCAAAGAAAGCAATTATTTCGACTTCCCTTTGTTATTCGGCTACTGATGAAAATTTACTAGCAAACAGATATTTGAACTTTGATTTGAGTTTATTATCGACTGGTTTCATAGACTTCAATTGATTTATGTTGAGGATCGTTTGAATTTGACCCGTCTTTTGATTTCTGTTAGGCTTGCTCTTTGTTATTTTAAGTTAAGTTATCTGCTAACTTATTATACAAATGGTTCCTATGATTTATTTTGGGGCATCCTAAAGAATGTCTTCTGCCTATGATGACAATGATCCGTTCTGGATAATATTTACCACATTACTTTTTTCATACCTGACGATCGATGTGGGCGGTGAGCGAAGGTCCGGGTCCAGGAGGTTCCGGGTTCGATTCCCGCCTCGGAACAATTGTGTGTACGATCTGCAGATATTTGTTCCGGGTGTTCTGGTCGTTTTCTATGTCTAATAAAAAATATCTATGTATGTAATGTTAAAACTAATCTATCAGATAAAACTGATATACATAATACAATTATTATGTATATCAGTTATCTATTACCCATAACACAAGCTCTGCTTACCATGGGGCTAGATAATGCTGTGTAAAATTGTCCAGGTATATTTATTTTTTATTTATACCTAATGTAGTATCTAAACGTTATAAGTAGATATTTCCAGTTATAATACTATTTCTAATATAGTTCGTCTGTCTTTGGCAGATTATATGCGATAGCTACGGTAGTCCACCCAGATGATGGAACGAAGGCCTACGACAAGAAGCTAGAAATCTTTGGCACATAACTGCAAAAGATAAAAAAATCTTTGAGGCTTTTACCGCCGCCCTAGGCATACTCAGATATACTTAGTATAGATTTACGAGTATAGTATAGATTAAAACAAGTTACTCAATGTGATATTTATTTAGTTGTAAATAATTTAGAAAGCGCTGGCAAGAGGACCTAAACGCCTTCCTCAGAGATTGGTGGGAGATCGCGCGTGACCGCACTGAGTGGAAAGATTTGGGGGAGGCCTTTGCCCAGTATTGGGACGAATAATACTAAATAAAAAAGTCATTTAGAAGTTATGTTTGGCCTGTTTCTTTTAATTCTATTGTGTATTAGCATAGTAAAGCCGTTTTTATATTTATTGATACCTATACGTACATAATACTTTCTTGCTTTTCGACACAGCGGTCAAGGGCAGAGATACTAGACGTAAGATCTATTTTCAGCATGATTTCTAGTAGTCTTCAAATTGTTTTCATGCATGCAAGTCTTATCTCCACATGACAGGAGTAGGTACACGCGTTTTTGATTGTTTGGCAAATTTCCAAAAACATGAGGCACTTTTGAGAAACGCGTCTAGTCTGGCAATCTCTGGTAAATAAAATAAAGCATCCTAATAATATTATAAACGCGAAAGTTTGTAAATATGGATGGATGTTTGTTACTCTTTCACGTAAAAACTACTGAATGGACTTTGATGAAAGTTTACAGTAATATAGCTTATACATCAGAATAACACATAGGCTACAATTGATAAAGATATAACGTATATTATCCAAAATATCTATCACCACGCGGGTGAAACCGCGGGGCGCAGCTAGTTTTATATAAACGGTTATCAGAATGTGGGTTTCTGATGAAATTAGAACCTACAAATACTATAATCGAGATAGAGTAACAAACATTCAACAAAATGTCTTTTCATTCAACCAATAAAATTAAATGATATGACCGCAACTAAAGCATTTATAAATTACCTAAGGATGAAGTTTTTTTTTATCCTAAAGACGCATTTTTTGGACCAGAATCTCATCTGAGATCTTTAAAACTACGCAATGGATTTTTATGCGGTTTTTTGAAGTATTTTTAATTTGAGTGATTAAAGAGGAAGGTTTTTATACCATTTAATAGGTACATAGATTTCTACGCGAGCAAAGCCGCGGGGAGCAGCCAGTAATGAATAAGATAAGAAGAAATGTTTTAATCTATATATATAAAAGAAAGTCGTGTTTGTTACAACACTTATAACTCGAGAACGGCTGGACCGATTTAGCTGAAAATTGGTGGAGAGGTAGCTTAGAACCAGGAGTCTAACATAGGATACTTTTTATCATTTAAACAATTTGACACATAGATTTCCACGGGGGCGAAGCCGCGGGGAGCAGCTAGTTATTAATAAGTATAAAGGTGGTACCTACAAATAAATTATTGTGGTAAGTATAAAGGCGGTACAACAAAACTTCCAATTTCCCCTCAATCGATCTACCTAATTCAAGACACAGGACACAAAAGTCATAAAAGCTTAAATCGACCAACTTCCGCGACGCATTGAGAGGCAGGCCGCGGGATATTATTAGTCGTGTATTCCTGTAGCCACAAATCATAATAAAATAAAATTATGCATTTTGTAAGCGAATTTTTGAGGATTGATTTATTTTGTGGGCGCACTGAGAGCTGATGTCACTGATGGCGAAATATATTGTGTAGAGACTAAATATTTCTTTAGATGCTAAAAAAATAAATATGACTTAATAATGCTGGACATAATGCTGGACAACAATTCACACAGCATTATCTAGCCTCATGGTAAGCAGAGCTTGTGTGATGGGTAGGTACTAGATAACTGATATACATTACATATATAGATATTTTATTATACATAGAAAACGACCAGAACCCCCGAAACAAATATCTGCAGATCGTACACACATTTGTTCCGAGGCGGGAATCGAACCCGCAACCTCCTGCGTCGCAGGCGGACCTTCGCCCACCGCGCCACATCGACTTAATATGTTTTATATCGATGTTATCAATATAAACGCATCTAAGTACCTATTACGAGTTAAGCCCATATTTGAGTGCACATTTTTGGCTGTGCCGCAGCGGCGCAACGCAAACCTACATCTGTCTACGACAATCTACGACTATCCACGCTACTGCCTATAAAAAATCTAGGTCATTTTTGTACTAAATCTTTAACACTTTGACTGCGGTTTTTTTCGACGACTGCGATCTTTTTTTAACCTAAGAAATTCGTGCTGCCGCTCTACACAGCGGTTGTGTTGCGCCGCACATGCGTTTCGTTCGAAAAATATTACGGCTGTGCTGAGTCACACAGATCTTTTTTTTCTCAGCCGCTGCGCTAATGTGGATTTACGCATATTAGTCACTTGTAGAAATCACTCGGTATGTGTCAAAGTCAAAACTTTTTTCTAGATAGTATTTTTGATCACTATTTACATGAATATTATACATGATAATTATTTACCACTCCACTGAGAAATTTGACAAGTCATAACTATACTATCTCTTTGCAAACTCCCAATCAATATCTTCCAACAGCTGATGTTTTCTCCCCACACTAGGCACTTAATAATAGAAACTTATTGAACTGTTACAAAAATAGCCGATAAAAAACTGCACGTGAAACGAAACGAAGCGTCAAGTCAAGTATCAATGACGTCTCCGAAACGATACCGAATACCGTCAAATACCATAAAACAGTTTTACAGCTGTCAAACTAACGATCACTCAATTCTGAGTTTTATAGCTTGTTGATAAAGTCCACCGGTCGGAGGGAATTTACGGTGTGTTTTGAGTGTATCAAGTGACAGACGTCATTTTGCTTTTGACGTTTGGAAATAGCGCAGTTTCCTGTGAGCGTTATTTTCTGGTATGGTAATTGGAAGGTAAATTGGTATTGATTTGAGAACTGGACACCTATGAGTATTTTAAGACAGAAATAATTGACTAATTAGTTATTAGTTAGGGGATACAAATTTTATCCAATGGTGCTCAATACAATTTGTAATTGTAGTAAGTAGGTATGCAAATTACGTTATGTAGGTAGGTACATAATTGTAAAAATTTCTTGTGTCGTATTTTTTTTCAGTATTTTTAAGCTATGTAACTTCTTTCTTACACACATAACAGCTATTAAAGTATTTAATAACTTACCAGTAGAAATAAAGCAACTTGATGGAATGATGTTTAAAGTTAAGTTAAGGATATGGCTAGTTAATAAAACTCACTACAATTTAAAGGAGTTTTTTGATAATTAGATTATGCCTAGATTAAGATTAATATAGGTTAAGATAACTATGATGCTCATATCAGTAAAATAATATTTTGGTATAACTTTGAACCTATGTTAAAATTATTTAAAAAAATATTGTATGTCCGAATAGGATTAAATTGTTGATACTATATTTTAATTATAAGACCTTCATGTAACTATGATTCACACAATTTTACAATAAACTTATTCTTACCAAGTTTAATACATCAATCACACAGCATTATCTAGCCCTAAGCTAAGCAGAGCTTGTGTTATGGGTACTAGATAACTGATATACATAATACAATATATTTACATAGATAGATATATTTTATTATACATAGAAAACGACCAGAACACCCGGAACAAATATCTGCAGATCGTACACACATTTGTTCCGAGGCGGGAATCGATCCCGCAACCTCCTGCGTCGCAGGCGGACCTTCGCCCACCGCGCCACATCGGTCGTCAAAATTATTATTTGATTGTAGCTTTCTTTGTTAATAGGTAATGATCTTACCAGCTGATTTTTAAAAATAATAATTGGATTGATGACAAACGTTCGACCTACATATAAATGATATCTCAGAATCCCTAAGTGTGCTGTATTGCCCTTAAAACATCAAAGAAATATTCAAAAGCTATACGATATTACCAAAAGCCGCGAACGAGAGATGAAAAGAAAAACTTTATTTTTAATCCTGACCGACTACCAAAGAAATATTAAAAAGTCAACCGGCACATCCGCTTCCTCTTCGAATTTCGAATGTCTATGCTTTTCCCAATTAAATATGACGGAAGGCGGAAGCGTTAACTTCAAATTGAAACGCGTAGTTTCCTCCGGCCAATGACAGTCGCGAAACTTGAAATTCGAATGCTCCGGTGGATTCTGTCGACAGGTAATCGGAAATGTTGGATGGGGAATTAGTTTTGGTATCATTACATAGTATAAAACAAAGTCGCTTATCGCTGTCTGTCTGTCCTTATGTATGCTTAGATCTTTAAAACTACGCAACGGATTTTATGTGCGGTTTTTTTTTAATAGCTAGAGTGATTCAAGAGGATGGATTAGATACCATTTGACACATAGACTTCCACGCTTGCGAAGCCGCGGGGAGCATCCAGTTCATTATAATGAATCTTATAAAGAAAATACTTGGACTTTGTATCAGGAGATCTAAAATAGTATTTATTGATATCACAGCTATATCAGTCAAGCCTGGATAAAGAATGCTGTTGTGGTTGTGGTCTTTTAACTGAAGTTCCACGGGAGAGGTCCATTTCGATATGGTTTGAAAATGGCACCCAACTTTCTTCGTTGTATTCAGAAAGACTTAGTAGATAAGTAGATATATTTTCCGGTTCTTGAGGTAAAATACATGTCGGATGGGGTCACGTTTTTTTTATTATGTTGGTATAAGATTGAATCATGGTCATGATGTGATAACTTTTTAGTACTCTCATAATTTCCAGACCTTTGCAAACAGTTTATGCCAAACTCTGAATTTCTGTATTTTACCCTTTCATCAGACCGGTTACGAGTACCAAAAAAAAAGAGAAAAATACAAGACTTCCACAAAATTTCCACCGCCAATAAACCAGTTCACAGATAGAGCATATAACCCCGGCAGACTGCGCGGGAGTTGATCTAACGCGACATGCCAATTACTGGCTAACACGAGCTTGTTTACGATGACGGTAGAAATAGTTTTATTCAGGAACATAATTGGGGGGATTTAGAGGTGTCGAGATTTCCTATTGACAGCAGCCAGAGGTCACGTACCACGTAACGCGCGTTAGTGACTGCAATAGATAGAATAATACAGCATAGTATAAAATAAAGTAGCTGTTTGTCTGTCCATATGTATGCTTCATCATCAGCCTATAGCAGTCGACTGCTCATAGGCCTCCCCCAATGAGCGCCATAGCGCCCTGTCCTTCAGCTTGCATCCAGAATCTACCTGCAGTCTTTCGCAGGTCGTCATCCCACCTGGACGGCGTCCTACACTACGTTTACGGAGTCGTGGTCTCCACTCAAGAACACGTTTGCCCCAGCGGCCGTCGGTTCTTCACGAGATATGGCCGGCCCACTGCCACTTCAGCTTGATAATTCTTATATGTAAGCTTAGATCTAAAAAAAACTACGCATCGGATTTTTATGCGGTTTTTTTAATAGAGTAATTCAAGAGGAAGGTTTATAAAATCTATGTGTCAAATGACACATAGATTTCTACACGGGCTAAGCCGCGGGTGCAGCTAGTTTTTTTTAGAATATATTTCTAGCTTGTATGTTTTTTTGGTAAAACATGTAATGGATGAATCTAGACTGGAAACTTGAGCAAATATGATGCAGAAATCTGTCTTGCAGAAGCTTTGAAGCTACCGGAAGAGTAACATGTGCACCAGAAATTTACCAATGAAATTGTTTATTCTGTTTAACGTGATGTTAGTATTGATATACTAATTTGATTGTTGTAAAAACTTAAACATTACTTCAAAAACATAATATTTACACTATTTATTAAGTTTTGTGAAACAAATACTAATCCCTGGATAATACTCTTTTATGGGATTATTTCAGAATAATTCGATTTACAATAGAAAAATCATTTTCTAAAGCGGTGCATAATTGACGGAGATATGGACATTCATAAAAAAACATCGTTTGGTTTCCTTTTATTGAAGTTGGTAGAGAATAGTTGGTACGTGGTTTATATAATATTCCTGAAAATAAATGTAGACAGTTCCACAAAATCAATTTCCCACAAATCAAACTAATTAAAGAACTAGGAATACCTTACAACACACACGTATTCACGCACATTATAATCGCTCACACACACACTCATAAGTCTACTCTACATATTTAGAAATATCACAAACTCCCCTTGGTAGCTCCTGTTGCCCGGACTCTTATGAGACCTGTGTCCTCAGGAGTACCTTACAACACACACGTATTCACGCACACACATTATAATCGCTCACACACACACTCATAAGTCTACTCTACATATTGAGAAACTTCACAAACTCCCCTTGGGAGCTCCTGTTGCCCGGACTCTTATGAGACCGGTGTCCTCAGGAGTACCTTACAAAACACACACTCAAACACTCACGCATACACACACTTAAACACACTCCATCAGTGTATTTTTTACTTAAACAGATTTATATATATATATATTATTATTATTATTGTTTTTTTTTTTTTTTTTTTTTTTACACTTGACCAGTAAACTAAGCACAATTTGTAGCGGAAAGTATGTAATAAAATGTTTATAGTTTATGTTTTTTGTTTGCATTTTATGTATATATATATTTATAGTATCGTACCATGGTTTTTTATTATTTTTATTAACTTTTTACTCGCATGGTGTTGGCTTAAAGTGATAATATAGGTATTAGCCTATTATTATGTTTTTTTTTTTTTTTTTTTGTGTTTTTAAATTTTTAAGTGTTCTTATTACTACAATTATTATTATTATTTTTTTTTATTTCATTGCGTAGGCCTGTTCGTGACGTCACCTGTACGGGCACTAACGGAAGACCAGCGCTGGCTAAGTCTCTCACGGAGCTTAGCCAGCATTATGCTGAGTTGGAGCCCTTTTGTAACAACTCTCTAAATGTACCTATTCTATAAGTGTGTCTTTTTTTTATGTTAATTTAAGTTGTTATGAATAAATGTCTTTCTATTCTATTCTATTCTATTCTAAAGAGAAAGAGGCACGCGCAGCCTATAAATAAAACAAAATGGCCGACGACCCTTCGTTAACTTCAACAAAAAATAATTGAAAGAACACAAAAAATATACGAGTATTAGCAGAAATGTGGCTCATTAAGGTTTGCAGAGATAATTAGAAAATTATGTAAGAAGAAAAATGAATGGTCATGTGTATTTCTGTTTTAAGTTATAATGTATAGCAATTTTATTTTAATTAATGCCTGATTTACCTGACATTGAAATAATTATTTGATACTTATAAACTTTGATTTGCAAATTTTTATCACGTTGTATAAATTATTTTGCAGTGCCCCTTATCAGGCTTTATGTCAGGTACTTGACTTAGGTCTAAAGTCATTTAAAACGGGATATTTACCATGATTTGATTTTTGAGTTATCCAATATCTATTGCCTGCAGGGTCAAAGAACACATACGAGCAGTTAAGAATCGAGCAACCGAGAAGTTTGCCATAGCGGAACATCTTCTCGAGTCTGGTTCGATCACTGGATCGAGTTGCACAATACACAAGTAATCTCAACGGAGCGACACTACATACCAAGAATGGTACAATATGCAAAAACCGAAGAAGTGATGTACCAACCGCGTCGCGTTCTGATACCGTCAGTGCTGTGTGTAGTGATCGAGCTGCGTTCGATAATAATGAAACCGGTGGTAGTGGTAACGTTCGTAGCAAAATACAAAAAATGAGGGTAGATCGGTATGTCTGCCCATAAAAACTTACTCGCAGTCGCAGTGCCTTCAGTTATTCCGTGATCATGGCGCATTTAACTGTGCCGAAATATTGGGTAACTCAAAAATCAAATCATGGTAAATATCCCGTTTTAAATGACTTTAGTGTTGATAACCATGATAGTTTCAAAAGTTTTATTGACTTAGGTCAATCTAAGCTAACATTAAGATCTAAGTTGTTAACATGTGATTATAATAAATAAATCTAAATACAATCATCATTAAATAATAAATCAATTCATATCATTGAGGAGAGAAAATTACCATTTTAAAATGATATAAAAAAGCGCAAAAAGGGTCCCTAAAGCGGTAGGTATTTCTGGAAGTTTTCTTTATTTTCAAAAACTACTTTGCCTTAAACAACCATGCCGAAGAATTTGACTTAATCAGCGAAGATTATTTTTAGACCAACTAGACTGAAGTTGTGAAGTTTCTTGTCTTCCTTATGTTTTATCATCTTCAGCCCTGAATCCTCCAATTTGTTAACGAAATCGCTTCGAAAACCATCCCAATATTAGCCCATAAAGATTTGTGACGTCCGCATAGGAAGTAACCGTGACTAATGCCTTCCCATGACTTTGTTTGGATTGCACGCCGTTGACAGCTAAATTGGGAAGCTGGTGACGTGAATTTTGTTACATTGGGCATATAGCAGAAAGAGTTAACACTTTGAGTGCTGAAAACGCACGGTATGAGTTTTCTACAAATGACTTATATGCGTAAATCCACACTAGCGCAGCGGCTGAGAAAATACAGATCTGTGTGACTCAGCAGAGCTGTAATATTTTTCGAACGAAACGCATGTGCGGCGCAACACAACCGCTGTGTAGAGCGGCAGCACGAATTTTTTAGGTAAAAAAAAAGATCGCAGTCGTCGAAAAAAAACCGCAGTTAAAGTGTTAACGAAAAGTTAATATATACGCATAATGAACCTTTTATAAAAACGCTATTAAAATAATAGCAAAAAATTCTGTACATAAATAAACTTATCGTATAGAACCTATCCTATAATAATGATGTTTAATACCTATGATTATAATACCTGGCCTTACATTGTGTAAATTGTACGTGTGAATGTATGAACGTGACGAATGCATGTTTTAGTATTATTAATCATCATCATCATCAGCATATGTTAATCCATTGCTGGACATAGGCCTCCCCCAATTAGCGCCATAGCGCCCTGTCTTCAGCTTGACGCATCCAGCATCAACCTGCAGTATTTCGCAGGTCGTCAACCCACCTGGTCGGAGGACGTTCTACACTACGTTTACCGATTCGTGGTCTCCACTCAAGAACACGTTTGCCCCAGCGGTTGTCGATTCTTCGCGAGATATGGCCGGCGCACATGCATGTTTTAGTGTTATTAAATAGGCATGTAAACATACTATATTATATGGTATGTAGGTAGGTGTAGTTTGCAGTGATATTATATACATAAATACTATGTCATATGTTTGTAGAGTAAATAATTGCCTAATAAAATAAAAAATAAAATATAATAATAAAATGTTGCTGTTGCTTTTACATAATCAGCCTGCGGGTTTTACTGACGTCAAAACTTGCGGACCAAGATGGAATCGACCCAGTTTCGACTCGTCAGAGAATAGAATCTCCGCACTGCCATTATTTATGTTTACCTTTCCACCGTTTACTATCTTGTTAATTTCTGCAAAAAGCCAGGTTTTGGTTAATCATCAAAGCTGTTTGGAAATTTCACTATAATAATATATTTGTTTACAATGTGCGTAGTCTGCTTCGTTTTGGGTCTCGCTAAATAAAGCGTAGGTAACTTGTAGGTCACCGATATCTTTATGGTTTGCATGAAAAGTGAGTAATTTGTGTGCGATTTACCGACTATTCAATTCTCGGAATAAAAAATTGGAGCGATGTTTCCATATGCGACGTCTTCCAGTGCCGTTCACCATTTTTGTTACTAAGACAACACAAGTTGTTGTTTTAGTCCTGTTAAAGGTTCAACTCGGTAAACGTAGTGTAGGACGCTTTCCGACCAGGTGGGATGACTACCTGCGAAAGACTGCAGGTAGATGCTGGATGCGTCAAGCTGAAGACAGGGCGCTGTGGCGCTCATTGGGGGAGGCCTATGTCCAGTAGTGGACCAAGGTAGGCTGATGATGATGATGTTACATCAAGTTTTCTTTTCATATTTGGTATCTAAATGTTAAGGTGTAGTATATTATCATTGTCTGCTACTAATAATATAACATTATTTTTATCATTCAAGTCTGTGTGATATTTGTACGGGTGCTTTTTGTAGCCCACAAGTTATTCCATTTGTCGGTAGAGGTTTTCCAACTCTTACTCAACATCAAATGTTGTTTTGCATAGACACCTATGATGTTTCTTCGACAGCCTTGAAGTACATTGTCTTCAATTGTAACGAAGATATTTTAAGCACCATTGTTTAATACAGTTTATCCTACTACCTTAACAGTTTGTCTGACGCACCTTACTGCGCACGCTTCTCACTAGCGATGACTGAATAAGGCGTGCAAAACCGGAAAATCGGACCAAAGTTTACCATTTTTCAAAACCTGTTAAAGTTTATATATTATTTTAAGTTCATGTTAACTAAACAATCAATGTGGTCTACTTAGGAGGCATAAATGGTTGATTAAAACAGGTACTTATATAAAATTTTTAGGTTTTGTGGGTATTTAGTTTTCTTCTTTAAAATACAAAAAAATATAAAAATTTTGCCAAAACCAGGTTAAATAAACCAGGTAACACAGGTTTTCGGTTTTGGGCCCTCAACCGAAATTCGAAACCGGTTTTAAGAACCTTCCGGTTTTGCACGCCCTATGACTGACCAAAAACATGTTTATTAATTCAAAATCAGCACGTCCATTCATTCCTCAACATTCAACTTTACACCTTTGAATCAGAGTTTAGAATTAGAAAGCATTGATGTACAGTAGCATTGTTTGTTTGGCAGTCGCGGTTTTAGTATGTTTTTGAAACCGGAGCGGTAAAATTAGCGTTAAATAAGAAAGGCTATAATGAACAATTTGACGTTGCTCTAATTTTTCATTCTTCATCATCATCATCATCATCAGCCTATAGCAGTCCACTGTTGGATAAAGGCCTCCCCCAATGAGCGACGTAGCGCCCTGTCTTCAGCATGCCGCATCCAGCATCTACCTGCAATCTTTCGCAGGTCGTCATCCCAGCTGGTCGGAGGGCGTCCTACACTACGTTTACCGAGTCGTGGTCTCCACTCAAGAACACGTTGGCCCCAGTGGCTGTCGGTTCCTCGCGAGATATAGCCGGCCCACTGCCCATTTTTCATTAAAGTTCAGCAATAGTGAAAGATCTTAAGCTGGGAACTGACCAGTGTTACAGGGCATAATGTAGCATTCGCCGCGATCATGATACGTTACACCAACGTGAGTTAAAATCCTTCTCATTGCTCGTTGCGAGCGCCTATTTCCCTTGCTAACTGCACTAACTCGCTATGAAACACTTTACTGCATTACAATCCGTATTAACGCCGCTGCTTAGTAGCCTCTTTTAAGGATTTCTTGTAATAATTAATGCTAATTTTTTACCGGTCAACATCTTCAAAATACTCCAATCCAAACGGATCTTCTACCACGTTTAATATTATGTGTAACGTCCACAGGTGCTTCCTTGATTATAATCTCCACATCCAAATATGTCTACGATACGAGGACGTCGGTATAATCCTAACTACCACATGCACATGCCACCAAATACGTAACAATAATGTAACTGTAACCGTGAACAATAAATATATCATTAAGTACATAGTTAGTATGCGTTTCACAACACCTGTGGAATTTGACGGCATCCATGTTGCATTTGAGGTGATCATGGACCTGTATCTTCAATCTGAAATCTTTAGCTTCGATTCAAGGCCAGGTATTACAAATACAGATATTTAAAAACTATTTCCTATATGGCTCAGACTATTTTAATAATATGAAAAGCGCTGGTATACCTAGACTTAACTAAGGTAAACATTAATAACTAAATGTAGATATGACCATTTAAAACACTATCTAAGCTCTTAATTTTAGATAAACTGCGGTCGTCGATTGAATCAAATTCAAAGCGACGAGGTAGGACCTGGTAATATGTATTTATCTGATGCAGTCATCGACTACGTATAATAGACGCCTAATACCTATTTATTCCCTGTGCAAACAAGTCTGTCAACCAACTGAGGTGAGCGGGCGCGGGGAAGTGAGTGCTCATTGGTCCGTTCAAGGTTACGACAAATCATGACCATTATTAGTGATGGGGTAAGTACTATGAAAGCAATCGATACTTGCAACAAGGTATATTTACTTTGACGATTTGACGATCGATGTGGCGCGTCGGGCAAGGGCTGCCTGCGACGCAGGAGGTTGTGGGTTCGATTCCCGCCTGGGGTCAAATATTTCTACGATCTGCAAGTACCTATTTGTTTCGGGTGTTTTGGGTGTTTTCTATGTATGTATAATAATAAATAGTCGCATCTTGAAGTTATTCAAAAACGATACCCATATCCGATTTTTTGGTAGAGGGGCTACAGGGGGGCTGGGGGCCTATGGGGGTCACAGCTCGGCTCGCTTCGCTCGCCGTGCTGTTCCCTGCGGTCTCATCATGAAGTAAGTAAAAAACGATATCCATATCAGATTTTTTGGTAGGGGGGCTACAGGGGGGCTGGGGGCTTATGGGGGTCACAGCACGGCTCGCTTCGCTCGCTGTGCTGTTCCCCTTGGTCAAATTGCGTCCCGCTTCGCTCGCCGCAATGGTTATAAGTGAGGGGGTCTTGGGGGTTGTCGGGGGGGTCACAACACGGCTTGCTTCGCTCGCCGTGCTATTCCCCTTAGTTGCATTGCGGCGAGCGAAGGTGAGGGGGTCTTGGGGGGTCAGCACGGGGGGAACAGCACAGCTCACTTCGCTCGCCGTGCTGTTCCCCTTGGTCGCATTGCGTCCCGCTTCGCTCGCCGCAATGGTTATAAGTGAGTGGGTCTTGGGGGGTTGTCAGGGGGGCCACAACACGGCTCGCTTCTCCCGTCGCAATGCTCCTCCGGATTATAGGTGAGGGAGTTTTAGGGGGTCGTCGTCGGGGGTTCCCCTTAGTCGCACTGCGTCTCGCTGCGCTCGCTGCAATGCTCCCCCGGGTTATAAGTGAGGGGGTCTTGGGGGGTCGTCAGGGGGTCACAACACGGCTCGCTTCACTTGCCGTGCCGTTCCCCTTGGTCGCATTGCGTCTCGCTTCGCTCGCCACAAAATGAAGCAATATGGCTCCATGTAGGAGCCCCCCACTGGGGGCGGTCTTGGGGGGCCAAATGTCAAAAAGTCGGAATTTTCCCTAGGAGACTTTTACCTCCCCTATACGATTCTGTAAAAAATATACCTTCCCATCCACCATCAAGGCGAAAATCAGTCAGTCAGTGGTAATCTAGCTTTATATAGTATGTATAATGTATAATAATAAAAAAAATAAGTATCAATGGTAATCTAGCTTTATACTATAGTAGAATAGAATAATATTATATGAAAAATAAATATTAGGGTTAACATTTAGGTACCTTACATTTTATATAATACCATGTAGCAATGTAACGTTAAATATTATTTTAATCGACTTTTACATAATTCATCATAATCTTTCCTACGGCCATCGACATCTTAATGTCGATGCCTACGGCACGGCACTATTTGGCCCCGCCTTCTCAGAGAGAAAGGAAAGCAAATACAGAATTGGTTATGAAAGAAAGAGATGCACAGTTGACCTCGACAGTTGACCTCAACCGGTCAACCTAGCTCCGTCAGGAGCCATTGAGTAAGCGAACGCAGAGATTGTCACGGGTCACTGGTCTGGTCGTTACTGATCGAACGTTAGTGGGCGTGGATTTTTAAAGGATCTCTTTTCCTTATGTGATGTCTTAAATCGTTCGCCCTGTATTAGGTGTCTAGGGTACGTAGTCGATGGATGCAGTGAACTACCCCACAACTATAATATTAGGTAATATAATACAAAACACCACTGAAAAACATAAGCGCAATGTAGTAATACGTTAAAGATGGAAACGAAAATAAACTGTCTAAAAGAATTAGAAGCCCAGCATAAATTGGTAACGCAGACAAGACATAGAGTAGGTCGTCTATACAGGATGTAAAGTAAAGATACATTCCTATCGTATTCGTCTCAAATGGCATATGTTCTGAACTAAAGACATCAAACGATACGTCTGTGGGCAACCCAGCATCGACCGGAACGCCATTATCACCGAAAAGATTGCCAGATCCATGTAAGGCAACACGTGGTAAGTGCGAAGCCGCGATACATTAAATGCAAAGATTAGGTATTTCCGTTTGTACTCCCGCGCATCTGGAATGATGTCTATGACGCATTAGAATACTTGAAATAAGTAGACACTTCCAGTTCGATATAGGGAAGAATGCCGTCTAGATCCGGTAATAAGGTATACAAGAGAATTATATAATTATAAGATTTTAGAGTTTATAAATGACATAAAAGAAATATGAGACCCAAAACGATACCTCTTATTAACATCTTAACCTGTGGGAAATAGGAAATAGCTTGACTAAGCTATAACAAACACATAAATTCACCAAATGACAAAATGTATACATAATAAAACGCATGCAAAAACAATGAACTTCAACAATGAATTATTACAATGACATCAACTGACTGTAAAGCTTTTTAAAGATCCATAAAACTGCACCATGAATATTAAAACCCTTGTACATCAGCAGTGTGGAAAATCATTATTATCATTCTTGTGCAATTAAATGTGAAAAAGCCCTTTGTCTCTAAAGTGACATCTTCACTTAGAGAATCAGCATCACTATAAGTGATTCACTTGACCTTGTTTGAGACAGACGCCAGCGAGACGAGAGTCCAGACGTAGAACAACAAAAAGTCAGTTATTCACACTTCATCTGTAAGGACGTCGACATAATTTTGAAACTAGTCATTGCGGATGGCTTTATCTATAATTTCTGTGACCCTAATGGAGTAGACTAGACAGTGTTATGATTTCGGGTGATCTGTTATTTTAAGCACTTATTTAACTGGTTTAGCGCTTTGATAGAATGTTACAATCATGGATTTCTCACACCATGATGCATAATAATAAGAATGAGTGAATATTGATTAAATTATTAAAATGATTCCACATGCAAACATACTTACTGCCGATTTAAAAACACCTACAACCAGTGTTTTAAAGAGTATTAACATAGCTACCGTTGGGCATGTTAAGTAGGCAAACATTGCAAGATCTCTGTACTTAAGTGCATAGTAAACATCATTATAAAATCGTTATGGCGTAGTGTCACCTTCCACAATAAGGTTAAAGTCTATAAATTACTATTATTGGTTGTAATTGAATATCAGAGAAGAAATATGATGCGTAATTTTCATGCCGTTGGAGAAAGCTGTAATTTTGAACAAATTGCTTTACGGTCAAGTGGCCTTACCGTTGAAGATGCATCCTCTTTAAAAAGGATGACAATGATTAATTGAAGTGGATAATCCGAGCTTAGTTATTTAAGTTTTTGATTTAAACTTTATATATAGTTTTGATTACTATAATAAGCAAAAGTAAGAAGAATTTGCAGACATTGTTTCAAAATAATGTAACAACAAATTGTTTAAAATAGTTTCGTCTAAACTATCTTGCGGTTTCAGATTTCTTAGCAAAACCAAATCATAATCATTAGGTAGGAAATCAAATCTTAATTTAACCACAAAAAGTACCATTCAATTGAGTTCGATGCAGACGGACAAAAAGTCTAGACAACAAAAAACTAAGCTTGCATTACTTTGCTTTTTTTTATACATACAGTGCAATAACCGTAAAATACCTACGTGTGAAAATCCCAGGAATCCTATTTATACTCAATGTTTGTAAATGCTTCTCAGGTTTCGAAAATTTAGGTCGATATGACAGCATTCAAACATAATTATTTTTTAAACAAAATTCAGGAGTTAATCCTGGCCAATGATGTACCAACAACTTAGCAAGCTTTTTCATTTTCTTAAGTTTTCCACAGCCATAGCAAAATAGTGATTACGGAAACTTATTTTTGTATCGAACTAAACCTGCATAAACTAATCTACAAATACATCTAATGGAGCCATACCGTAGAGCCATTATTTAGGTAAAACACAAGTTGTTTATTCCATAAGAATATACCGACAGGTTCCTCCAAATATTGCAGCGTTAGGTGTCTCTTTTTATGACATGCAATCTATTTGGAATTTTGCCTTGAAAATTTGGTGAATTTTAAAGTCCATCACAAAATCACTATTGTGCAATTATAATGTTCTGAATTATGATGCCCACTCATATAATCATACTAATGATTGACGTGGGAAGTTGAATATTTGAGTGCGATGTAGAACACCGGTTCGTTTTGGCACAACCTTTAAATTATTTTCGTTGATGATTGATGTATGTTGGCTTTCATTTCCTGAGCTTTAAATATTTACAATTGTCTTCTATTATATGCATTAGTATAGATCTTTCCTTTACAACTATATATTGAATCACCAACGAATGTAGTACTACCGTATGGTGTACATTTGTTTCTATTTATATCGAATTTTATTTCACGGTTTAAAAGACAGGGTATTATTGTCACTTCAGTTTTACATCCAAAAACAACATTTCCAACATTGACAAATGCTTGTACTTAACATGCAAAATTATGACAAACTTCTGTATGGCCGTCTAAAAATAATTGTTCTCTTTACTTGCAGTAATTTCACTTGTAAATTTGCAAGAGTCATGCGTGTACGCAGCTATTCCCAGCAATTCTGCTTCAGTATTGGATCGGAAGGTTCAAGGTTGAACGATTCGTACAAACATTTACTGTAAGTAACCTCGATTACTAGAATGCCAGGAATAGAGGTGGATGGGAGGATGATGGAGTTAATGGATGAATGTTTTCGGAGGTGAGAATTTTGAGAAATTCTAAGGCATTTTAATTCTAAGGAAATTAAGATTGCGATTAGTGTGTAGGCTATTAATGCAAGACAGGGAAAAACACAGACTGCAACTATAAATAAACTTATGTCTAGGAACATAAAAACAATAGCTTTTGTGTTATTTGAATTCTAAAATGTTATGGACTAACTAAGATTTCTCATGGCTACATCTAATAAGCATAGCAAGCATTCTCGCCTCGCTATACTTTTCGTGGAATTCCGTTGAGCTTGCAACAAAGTAAAACAGAAGCTTCTATTTACATTGTAAAGCGAAACGAAGACTGACATAGGGTTTGTTTGGAATCAAAACAACGGTTGTATTACCTTCAAACTTTGAAAGCGAAGAAGGTAAATGTGTGGTTTTAAATAACTCATCTGTAGACAATCATTTCTTTCAATACAAATCAATATTGTAGAAACTAGTTTATAAGAATTGTCACTACTAGACAAGACTAGACTTAAACTTAGGCTAGACGGAAGCTGACATCATTATCTATAGATATTACTTAGGTACATTCTTAAAACATAAATAAACACTGACCTAAAATATTTTATTGCTACTTAAATTGGTAGAAACTTTTGACACAGATTTGAACCCACACAAAAAACCTATACACGCTGATGATTACACTGATCCAAAGGCTACATAAAAAATAACAGAAACGACGGTTAGACGAGGTCAGGATCGTTATGGCGCTAGTTTTTGTGCAACTTGACACCATAACTTTTTAGAATAAATAAACAAGGCAAAAAACTGCGCCAATAAATCTGCAGCTAGGATGAAGGACAGGGAAACCGTGGAGAGGTCCATCTTGGCTTATGTATTTTGTAGCATTTTAGTTATGCGTTAAAAAAATTGATAATAAGATGCTATGCAATAAAAAATATTATGTTATCTTCCTACTTCAGAATAGATCCATAAATTCAATTATCGGAACTCATTAGGGTTTTCTTTAAATCATAGTTCCTCTAAGACTTTAATAGGTTTGAAGAAAACGTAAATATAGATTTCAATTTATTGAAAACGAAGCAAATACTAGTAACATGAAAATTGATGAGTAACCGGAAATCAGACGCGAGCGAATCGCCAACGCAAATGAATGTATCTATCCAGGACCTCATTCGCACTGTCTAGCATAACAAATCAACTTCATAAATTAAACATTACTTTCTCCACGCCACTGCAGTTCTACGCATATGGTCGTGAGAAAACTACTGATAAACAAACGTAGGCTACATCTTTGAGATGCCGCGTAAAAAAACGACAAGCTAAAAGCAAAGTAAGGTACGGATTACTCCAGGGATTTACAAAAAGGAACCGTTTGATTTGCATTAACCAAGTGTGGGGGGTTAAATTTTACTTTTGTAAATAAATCGTTATCTCATGACATTGTATCAGCTCTATAAAACAATGAATCAGAAATACAACCAATAAGTAGGCATGTACATGGGTAATAGATTCGTAACAATCTGATCTTTTATTCTATAGTGCCCTAATAAGTCATTCTAACACACTGACACAAAGAATCACAACTGACTCAATTAACAATTAGTCACAACACCATAATTGGGACCAAGTTCACAAACATGGAATCAAAATAAGAATCAAAACCAGCTAATAAATCCAGACAGATGCGTCTAAATCAAAAACGAAGACAAATTGATGCACTAATATATCCTTGCGCAGTATAACTTGTATCCTTTCTGATATTTCAGCAAAAGGAAGACGCTTCGACATCTGTGCACCTGAACTGAAATACACTGAGATATGGACGAATATTATTCCTAGAATAGCATCAGACTGTAAAATGAACATGGTGTCTACATGTGCATTCAAAAACTTGCCAAGGCAACTTTACAAGCCACTAAAACCCATGATGCACTTACATTTTCAACTCTAACCAATGCACTTAAGGATGATGAAGGTGAGCATATTGAAGATCTGAGAGCAGATTTCGAGATGAATTGGTAAGTGAACAATTTGTCATATTCTTTGGTCAATGTTGACAAGTCGTCGTGCTTTGCTAATGCTCATTTTGGGAGGTTGATGGTTGCTCTTTAGTGGAAAAAGTATTTTGAACCCCCATGGGCTTCTTTGATGTATGAATTATGTTTTCTCATTCCTTGTACATCTTAGACTTTACGATGAATTGCAGATTCTAAATCTACTTAGCAATGCACGAAAGCTTTTTGTAACACAGCATAATAAAACATCAAAAATGGGTTTTGTGATTATATATCCATCTTTTACGATTTACCTTCAATAATGTCAAAAATATCTTCTCATCTTGAGATTTGTTTGCACATTTAGAATAAACAAATAGACCTAGGGATTCCTAAATCTCACACAAATTCCATTTAGAACTCCCTACCTCGTTAATATTCCGTAAACAGAAGCTAAGTAAGTACTAAGTAGTTCATCTCATTGACTAACACAACATAGATGTTAATGATGCAGTTTCCTCCGTTACTGCAAATATAGATCTGAAAGCTCAATGAACTGAACCTAGGCCTTTTCACAGGTTACCTGATATGACATAGATATAAATTTCGCTTTTTTTATAAATTTCCCTAATAGCAGTAAAGGTGAGACGGCCATTCAATCTAAAAATATCGATTTTCTGATATTGCTGTTAGAAATCGCTGTGAGTAAATAAGCTATAATTTAAAAAAAGTAGTTACATAATTTAAAAAAACCGCGATTACTATCTAGGAATAAGAAAAGTCAAAGTCAAGGATGAATAATAATCACCTACTTTATGTATGCACTTATTAATCCAACAAACTTTTTAAATAAAAATTAAAAAAAATTGACACCTTTAAATAAAATAACATAAAACCAGAATTCACAGTCATATAACATATTTTATATTAAAAGACAGTATCAGACAGTGGTAGAGATAGTGACAGAAAACTACGCTGTTAACTAATCGTAGACGCACAAATATTTACCGAGGGCAGCTGCGCGTACGCAAGTCGCGCGTGCTGTAAATTTATCAATGACAGTCTATGCTGAAAGTGAACTGGATAAGACGCGGCTGGTTTTTATGACAGGTTCAGATGATTCTGTGGAACAGGTGGCCGTATTTAAGTAGTGCGTTTCAGATAGACTTTCTGTCTGTGTAAAATATCTCAGAATATAAATTTTCTGTTTGAAACATTGCAATTTAGAATGATTTTTTTTAAAACGTTAGCTTTGTGAAAGAGCTGCTTAATTAGTACATAATTGGGGCTAATTAATACATAACATGGTTAATTTTATTGTACTACGGAATGTAAGTCTATCATAGGAAGGACAGCAGCTTCCTTTTGTGTAATTAATACCTCCACTGCTTCTCCTGCCAAGAGTGATGATTAAAGCGAAACTCACCTTTATTGGAACGGTACATGTTCAGTAGTGGACGTAGGTAGATACGAGTGTTGAGTCTAGTAGTCCATAAAAGGAGTCTTTACATTAATTTAAGTTTATAAAAAGGAAAATTCTAGTTAAAAAAAATCTAATAAAAGCCAGTGATGTTGCTTAGTTTATTTCAGTGCGTACAGAACGGTCAGTTATGCACAGAAATATAAAGGTGTCATAGCATAGATCAACCGCGTCAGGAGTAAGAGATTTATTCGATCTCCGAGTATAGACTCGCCAACTGTGCGTGCTAATGAAACGTCGAAATCATACGGCGATGAAATGAAATAAGACAAGCGCATTTTGATATATTCAATAAATCCATAAAAAATTACAGGCGAAATAAAATTATAAACAAATGAGAAGCAATGTGAATGAGAATTAGCTTAAATAATGCAACATAATACAATAGGCTTTGTTTAGGTAATAGGTACATTAAATAGTCAAGTGTCAGGGATTTTATTTCTATACTAATATTATAAAGAGGAAATGTTAGATGTTTTGTTTGTAATGAAATAGGCTCCGAAACTACTGGACCGATTTAAAAAAATATTTCACCGTTGGGAAGCTACACTATCCGCGGTGAACATAGGCTATATTATATTTTCGAAAAAGTTAGGGATCCGTACTAAAACCGTGCGAAGCCGGGAAGGTCCGGTAATATTGGATAAACTAACACAAAACAACAAAAAAGTATTCTATTTCGATGTAAATGTTCACTCGACTGGAATTCATATGAATTCATAATGCAAGTTCTCATAATTATTTATGTACACGTTTATGAGCTATTGACAGCAGAAAATTTAAATTAGCAGCTGCGTATGAAATATTTGCGACCTTTTAAGCTCTCTGCAAAAAGTTATTCTTCATTGCAAGGTGCAATAACAATTTGCAGTCATAGTTAATGGTCTATTTTATTGGTCAGTTCTTTGATGAAGTGTACTTGTATATGCTTCACACGATCTATTGAATTATATCTTCAACGAATGAATAGGATTAATATCAATGTAAAGCTGCAATTTATCTTCAATTCGAGGAGAAAATACCCGTTATTTATGGGGTAACGCAGCATTAAGATTTTACCTCTGAAATGTGACAGATTCTGTAAAGATAGGTGGTCGAGGATTCTCTTATTTGGCGTGCAAATATATTATGTCGGATTATTCTGAGATTGCGCGAGGCTAAGTAATGGTTAATATACACGTGTAAAACAAGGAAGAGCTGGCACATGGCCCATTAGATTGTAAGAAGATTAGGGATAAAGTGAATGATTAGTAGGAACAGGTCAATGTGATGTCGTTTATTCGATAGTTCCTTATGATGTGTTACTTGTAAGCGATATTCAACTATCAATTGAAATTTGGCAAGAGGCTTAGGAAATCAATGAGTATATCGACGATGCTAAACAAGTTAGATTTAAATTGAATGAAAATATGAATAACTAGCGGCCCGTCCCGGCTTCGCCCGGGTGGTCATTTGTTTGAAATTAAATGAAATGAAATGAAAATATATTTATTCTGATAGAGCAAAAAAACTTAATTATCTAACTATAGTAAAGGAATACACCACACCACTTAAAAAGACTTAAAGTATATAATTGATAATATGCATTGATTTATATAAATATATTTTGTTTCAGACATTTAAAAAAAAATCTCTTTTTTCTCTCCGTAAGAACTATCCTCGTACTTCATATTAATAATCGCAGTAGCATGAACATACATCAGGGACAAGTTTTATCATATGCGGATGATACAGCTATAATATTCTCGGGGAAGACATGGGAAAGTGTTAAAAAATCAAAGAGATTTTTTTTTTAATTGCCTGAAACAAATGACCTCCCAAGCGAAGCCGGGACGGGTCGCTAGTATTTAATATAATACATACATAATGTATGTATTGGTAAAATAAAGGTCGAAAAAAACCGATAATTATGTACGTCACGTTAGCTTTCATAGATAGTTACCGGAATGTTCTCGAGCGAGATGCAGTTTATTTTCTTTCTGCTGTAAACATTTTATAGTAGTGCTTATGGAAAACTATTTATTTACATTAAAACTATAAAATTTTTACGACATTTTAAGCATCATCGCCACTTTCGGGTAACGTTTCGTGACTAATAAAGATTTGTTTGTTGAAGATTTTTGAGTTCGAAGGGAATCATATACCTATTCTACGAGTACATTCCCATTAATATTTGCAGCATTAACTAAAAACACCACACCTAATTTCAGTATTTTTTAATGTATTTTCTTCACTTACAAAAAACTTGCTTCTGCCATTGGTATCTTACGCGATTTTCCGGGATGAAAAGTAGCCTATGTTCTTCTCCGGGATATGGTCTAATTCTCTGCAAAATTTTATTGAAATCCGTAATTAATAGTATAATTCAAACTTATCTGAAAAATAATATCATGTTTTCTGCTTTCGTAGTTATTTAGACATGTTGAATTTACAATTATTTATGGTAGGTTCGGGACTGCCGTTCTCGAATTTATGGAATTCTTTGCCATCTCCTCTATCCTAAATACCTTTCATTCGTTGATTTTATTATATGTTATTCTTATTGCCCCTATTTCTTGAAAGTCATTAAATGCGGTAGGTGGATTGGGTGCTACTAACAATTTGACATTATTTTTATGTGTCTGTTTATTGACAAAAACAAGTAGTTTTATAGCTTTTTCATTAAGTCGCGGAGTGATTTTCGGAAATGGGATTTAAACAAGCTAATGAATGTCTACTGTTCGGATTTTCATCTCTATCTAAGAGAACTGATGTCTTTTTAATTCTTTAACTTAAATTAATTAATATATTTCAGTGGTATGGGACCCTCTTTTAAGTAATGTAATACCTGTGCTAGAGTCTCGCTCTGCAGCGCGGCTATCTTAAAGATAATTAAATTAAGTTTAATATTTAATATAGATACTTAAATATGTAAGATTTACATAATAGTAACACTTAGTTAAAGTACGTAAAGTTTTTTTACAAAATAAAAACGAGAAATTATTGTTCTTTATGTTTATGTCTACCAAGAGATTTTCGCAAAGCGTTCTCAACACTGAACGAAACTTAAAGATATTTTCCGTGAATACATAAAACAACAACATTATATTAAATAAACATTAAACGCACTTTTCTTGGATATTAAAACAGCATCAGATGCATACAAACACGGTTTCATGACCGCCAAGGTTGCTAGTTGTCATGAACAAAGTAATAAAATTGTAAAGAGCACTTAAATATAAGGTATGGTATGATTTGTAAGGAGTAGTTAGTAAGAAGTAACAATAATATTACGAACTTTTACTCGGTTCTTCCGTATTTTGTGTGATACGACACTTATAATAAATGCAAACGTTTGTATGTTTGTTTCCACTTCACGTCATATAAGAATATTCTTATCAATAAATAACTGAACTGAACTGAACTGAACATCAGGGGCCTCACCTCAATTAACATGATATGCTACTTTTTATCCCGAAATTACTGGTGCGAAGGCGCAGGCAGTAGCTAGTTATTTTCACCTATCAAATTTTATTTTTATTTAAAAAATTCTATCAAATTCGAAAAATTGCAATATGTTGTTTAAGGTTTTGAATCAATTCAAATGACAACAGCTTCTAAAATTAAATTCTTTTAAAAAATAAAATTTTCTTTGGTTTTAACGACCCATCGACGAAACGTACCGTCAAGGTAGAGACATCAAGGTAATGAACATCGAGTTAATGTCATTCGAACTAGAGTACGAAACCCCTCTGATGCCACGATCTAACCCAATGACAATCATCATCATCAGCCTATATCAGTCCACTGCTGGACATAGGCCTCCCCCCAATGAGCGCCATTGCGCCCTGTCTTCAGCTTGCCGCATCCAGCATTTACCTGCAGTCTTTCGCAAGTCGTCATCCCACCTGGTCGGACGGCGTCCTACACTACGTTTACCGAGTCGTGGTCTCCACTCAAGAACACGTTTGCCCCAGCGGCCGTCAATAAATGTATAAATTAATTGTTCGTTGCACAACTTTCTCTGTTGTAACAATAATATTTTCATACAAATATGGTTAATTTAGCATTGAAAAATTTGTTAATTATTAACTTAGCGTGAGAAACCTAGCTTGCAATTTAATGTCCAGATATCATAGATTTTTTTTATTTTCATAACCTAATTAAATCTCGGGAGATGATGAAAAGAGGCGGCTTAATACCCCTATTCGTAGGGTTACCTTAGCCTTAAGTATAAGTTGAGCAATGCTCAAACAATCAAAGAAACTTCATCAAATTGTGACCAAAGAGTTTTGCGCATCACTACATAGTATAAAACAAAGTCGCTTCCCGTTGTCCGTATATCATATCTTTAAAAATACGCAACGGATTTCGATGCGGTTTATTTAATAGGTAGGTAGAGGGATTCAAGAGGAAGGTTTATAAATACATAGATTTCCACGCGCGCGAAGTCGCGGGGCACAGTTAGTTTTAAATAACTCATCAGATGACACATCATGACATTCAGAACGTTGTTTAAAATCAATTATTCGACATCGGCAACATTATCTGAAAGTCGCATAGTTTTATTCTCGTGGAAACAAAGTCTAAAGTTAATAATCTGTGGCTAAAGGCACCGACACATCCTGCGCGTGCGACTACTTGGTATTCAGGGAGCTATGGATCGTTATCTTACGTGGGATTTTTTAACTGAAATTGTCTAGGTATTCTTATTGGTTAACCATAGACGAGTAACGAGTAGGTAAGGGCTATTTTGCTCGGTAAACGTAGTGTAGGACGCCCTCCGACCAGGTGGGATGACGACACGTGAAATACTGCAGGTAGATGCTGGATGCGGCAAGCTAAAGACAGGGCGCTAAGGCGCTCATTGGGGGAGGCCTATGTCCAGCATTGGCCTGCTATAGGCTGATGATGATGATGATGATGAAGGGCTATTTAGATCCCCACGAGAAAGAGCTCTAATTCAAATTCAAAGCCAAAAATATTTTTGTATTTGTAATCTTTATAAAGTAGTTATAGGCCGCTTTTATACATTTTATTTGCGTATAAAATAAGGTTTAATTATTTATTTATATATTATCATAGTCATTATAGCCAAAGCGACAAAGAAATAAAAAAGTAAAATATACTAACAGTCATAAAAATACCGGTTCTATTCTGGAGAACGATAAGATCTCATCCTATCGTGAAAATGTTAGTACTTCCTAAGATATTCCCTCATAAGTTTCTGAGCTCTAGTCTCTGTTGTGTTCATAGGAATCTTATCAAAGTGCGTTTATCATAATAACTGACCACTTTATCATGCAGGCAAACACCTATCTATAGAATTATAAATCTTCTAATCGAATATCTTTGAGTGAGATTGTGTTTGTTTAGGATTCTGACAAGATACGCGGAGTTCGGAGAAAGGAATTTTGTATTTACTTAATATTTCTTTTTTTTATTAGGGATAAATATCAGTCCGAGATCGGAGGCCTATGTCCAGCTGTGGACTAACATAGGCTGATGAATATGATGATGAGATCCATATTAGATCAAATGTTTCAGGATAAAATGTTCATAATACAGGAATTATCGTTAAATATTAAAGTAATTGCTATTCATTTCCCAAGAAGCAGAGCAAAACTTGTTAAACATTAAGCTACCAACTTCATAGGATTATCGACTTACGATTATAATATTACTAACTTATAGACAGCATAATCCACATCTAACATATATATTAGCAAAACTAAATAAGCGACCAAAGTTATCGACATAGCTCTATGAATTAGCAAGCTGAAGTGGCAGTGGTCCGGCAATATCTCGCGAAGAACCGACGGCCGCTGGGACAAACGTGTTCTTGAGTGGAGACCACGACTCGATAAATGTAGTGTAGGACGCCCTCCGACCAGGTGGGATGACGACCTGCGAAAGACTGCAGGTAGATGCTGGATGCGGCAAGCTGAAGACAGGGCGCTATGGCGCTCATTGGGAGGCCTATGTCCAGCCTTGGACTGCTATAGACTGATGATGAAATAAGCGACTTAATAACTGAAAATGTAGAAGCAAATTTTATGAAATTTAGTTAATAATTTTGACTAATCGAAAAAAAAATAGAAAACCTTTCTTGCACATAGGTATACTAATATTTAAAACAGATAAAAAAAGTTTCTGTACGCAGCTTCGCACAAATTGTTTATATGGAAAAGTTTTAAGGTTATTTCTAGCCCATGGCCATAAGTTTAGTAGCCTAAGTTTAATTCCAGGCCTAGATATACCTGATATCTACCTGTATGCAAAATTTCAAATTCAGCCCGATTCAGTACCAGTGTAGTATTCAATTTTGGCGTAAACTACTACATCCATCCATCCAAACCAAACTTCCGCATTAATAATATTAGTGTGATAAAAACATAAATCAAATGACCCCGCAATTAATGTCAGAAGCAACAATTTAACGCAACAATTAAATAAATCCATCACATCCCTTCAAAAGTTAACCAAATTAACATCCCCTTATCAAATTAAAGTACCAGAACCACAGAAGCACCGAGGATATTGAATTTAATCATTCATAACAACCAATCTAGACTGGCCTCTCTTTTATTTTCCCTATAGCTACTCAACTCAACATAACTGCTGCAGAACCAAGACCCGTCAATTTTGTATATCAGCTTCCAAAAGAACTTACTTGAAAATTTGTCTTTATCGTTTAGCTATAGGGTTGCTGTTGTTCCGTCTGGATGCTACAGTCATTTTACCATAGAATATGTGAGGACACATGACAGTAGAAGCAAATGAAGAGTTCACAATTGGCTGGTCATTAAAATGATGGCATCCGGTGCGTCTAATGAGCACCAAATGAGCGGGTTGGGACAATCGATTCGTCTCCGTGAAGTAATAACGTTAACGTTCACCGGTGTGATTTTTATTGTGGAAAATGTGATTTCCTTTGTCGGTTCGTTAAATTATAACGAAGTGATTTCATTTGCTTTTCCTGTAGTTATTGAGTCGTTTGCTGAAGCCCATAAATTATTGTGGACTGTATCACTATAATTTGCCTAGTCTATGGGAACCCTTATAATATAAAAAATACGCCTACTATTTTTACCTTGTATCGTGAATCCGTTAGAGGATATCAATTTTTTTCTGAGAAAATATGATCTATACCTTGTTTAAAGTTATAATTGAAAAACATACACTATTCTTACGCATATCAAGTTACTAAGTCTTAGTTATCTTCCACCTTATCTATCAATTTATATTCTATATCCATATTCAGTGGTACCCCAGCTTTATATGGCCTATGACCATCCGAGTAGCAACAAGTAGCTGCTTCGACTGTTAATTGCCATTGCATACGACCTGCCAACGGATACAACTCTGGGTGGTCTAATAAAATTACTATAATACTAAATACAAGGCTGTAAGTACCATAAGTTTGACAAAAAGTACATGTTTTGAATACAGATTACGATTTCCGGTTGCAATTGCCAAAATACAAAGGCGTTTTTGGGTGTATAAAAGTTTGGCTTTATTAAATGTAATTTAGCAACACCGAACTGTCTAGCCAATGATGTGTGGAATTTCACATTTTTGACGACCTATGTGGCGCGGTGGGCGAAGGTCCGCCTGCGACGCAGGAGGTTGCGGGTTCGATTCCCGCCTCGGAACAATTGTGTGTACGATCTGCAGATATTTGTTCCGGGTGTTCTGGTTGTTTTCTATATATAATAAAAAATATCTATATATGTAATGTATTGTATTATGTATATCAGTTATCTCGAACCCATAACACAAGCTCTGCTTACCATGGGGCTAGATAATGCTGTGTGAATTGTCCAGCATTATTTATTTTATTTATTTATTTATATTTAAATATAAAAACAACAAAATCATCAATGTCCGATTATAAAAATCTTCAGATAATTTCAGGGGTGTAGAATCATAACCGGGTACGTCCATCGAGACTTATTTTACAGGAAGTAAAAAAATCTTTTAATTTTTATTCCCCACAACAGAATTTAAAAGCGATTACTCTAGAACTACGGAAAAAAAACTCTTTCTAATTATATTATATTCAAAATACCCGTAAAACAAAAAAAATACGATAAATTGTAAAAATCTGTTGGACGTAACCAGTTTTGATACCAAGCTGTAGATTTGCTGGTGGTAGATCATGTATATTGTCATCTTAAATGGTTTACTTTTAAGCTAGTTTTAGATAGGTAACTAATCACTGTTTGTGTCACCTATATTTGTTTTCCAAAATGAAAAAATTGTCAGTCACAAAATTATAAGCAATTTAAAATCAGACCATTTAGGTCAACTTATTAAATTAAAACATCAAGTTAAAAATAATAATTGTAAAAAAAAAATTAAGTACATACCTGTGACCACAGATCGATTTGAACGGTTGAAATTGGATTGGGATTTTAAACCATCACCTAACTACTCACTTAACAATCCAAATGAGTCGTATTGCAGTTTTTTTAATAAATTCACTACTGCATTCAATTCAATATTCATACCCAAAACAATCTTGGTCTCAGAAAAACTTAGCTTTAGTGAGTGGGCAACAGTAGGTATACATAAGAGTAGACAAAAGTTGTATGAACTGTACAGTGAAAAGCAGTACAATTTTAGCCAGGAATTCAAAGAAAAAGTAAAAAATTACTCAAAAATATTTAGAAAAGTTTGTAATACAGCCAAATCAAATTATATTAGCTCGAAAATTAAAAATAGTGAAAATGTAATAAAATCAACCTGGAAAATAATTAATAGTGAGACTGGAAAGGTTAGTACCTACATTAATGATTACAATTTAAAGATTAATGATTGCTCCATCAAAAATGATGTTGAGGTAGCACAAGAATTTGAATTTTTTTTTACTGACATTCCAATCTGTACTACAAAATGTCTGAACTCTTCTCAAGTAATAGCCGAATCATTACTTAAAGAAAATGTACCTAAATGCGATAGTAAATTTAATTTCACCCATGTTAATGAAAACGATATAAAAAAAACCTTTAAACTTTTAAATATTAAAAAAACTGCAGATCTGTGGGGCATTTCCGTTAGAATTATTAAACCTTTAATTGATACCATTGCACCAGATCTAGCTTTTATATTTAATGAATCCATTGATTGTGGTGTATTTCCTGATCTAATGAAACATAGTAAAATAATCCCATTGTTTAAATCGGGTAGTAAGTCTGACCCCACTAACTTTAGACCAATATCAGTACTGCCTACATTCAGTAAAGTTTTTGAAAAACTTATTTTACACCAATTGCTTAGACATTTCAATAGCAATGACCTGCTACATTGTAAGCAATTTGGGTTTACTCGTGGCAGGTCAACTACTGATGCCGGTGTAGAGTTGGTATCGCATATTTTTGATGCTTGGGAGAAGTCGCAAGATGCTTTAGGCGTTTTTTGCGACTTGTCAAAAGCATTCGATTGCGTTCATCACGAAACATTAATCAGGAAACTACATCATTATGGAATTAGGGACAGCTCTTTGGATCTTCTTACATCTTACTTGAGTGATAGGATACAAAGAGTTGACATTAATGGGAAACGATCTAAAGGGTCTGTTGTTACAATGGGTGTACCGCAGGGCTCTATCTTGGGTCCTTTCCTATTTTTAGTTTATATTAATGACCTGCCTCATCTTGTAAAGAATGATCATGAGATTGTATTGTTTGCTGATGATACTTCATTAATTTTTAAAATGAAACGACAAAATACAAATTTCGACGATGTAAATACTGCAATCTCAAAGGTAGTCCATTGGTTTAGTATTAATAATCTTTTGCTTAATGAAACCAAAACAAAATGTATAAGATTTATTCTACCTAATGTAAAACAAGTTAAGGCTGATATAAACGTAAAAGGAGAAACGTTAGAAATTGTAGACAATACCGTATTTTTAGGAATAACCTTAGATAGTAAACTTCAATGGGGCCCACACATAGATAAGCTATCGAAGAGACTTAGTTCTGCAGCATATGCAGTTAAAAAAATCCGTCATCTTACAGACGTTGATACTTCTAGACTAGTCTATTTCAGCTACTTCCACAGTATTATGTCTTATGGCATACTACTGTGGGGGAACGCTGCAGATATAAACACAGTATTTGTGTTGCAGAAGAGGGCTGTTCGTGCGATCTATAATATGGGTCCCAGAGAATCCCTACGTGAAATATTCAAAGAAATAAACATAATGACAGTACCGTGTCAATATATTTATGAAAACTTGTTGTACACTCATAAAAATATCAATCGGTTCACTAAAAAAAGTGATATACATAATGTAAATACTAGAAATAAGAATAAACTCGCTGTGCCCACAACTAGGCTACACAAGATAAATGTATCTTTTAAAGGGCAATGTATACGCTTCTACAACAAAACTCCAAGTGAGTTGCAAAAATTATCAATAAATAAATTTAAAAAAATTGTGAAACATATTCTTTGTAAAAAAGCTTATTACAAAATATCAGATTACTTAGAAGATAAAAAAGCTTGGAACGAGTTTTGCTCCAACTCAAAATCTACCAACTTACAAATAAGCAAATCAAATGTACTAGACACATAAGTTATGAACATACTAGTGGTTTCTTCTCACTTCTTCCACTGGTGGACAAAAAATTGAAGTGAACTATAAAATAATTTAATAGTATAAAATATGACCTGTCTAAGTGCTTATTTGTAAGCTTAAAGAAATAAAAACTTTTCATTTTCATTTTCATTTTCATTTTCACTGGTCAAAACACGTAAAAGATTCGTAGCCACGAATGACAATTTAACTGGATTTGGCTAAATACAAATGTTTAGAATACAAATTCTTCTAAATGGATTGAAATTCAACGGATAGGAGTAAGGCCTGATGTCCTGGGTCCATTTCACAAATTTGTTATTTCAATTGTGTACATTTTTCAAATCAGGAAGTAACTTCGACACATGCTTCTTAACACATAATTATGCTTGCGAAATGGATACCTAAACTTTCTTGATATAAAAGTACTGAGTGATATTAAACTGCTTAAATATTATTAGTGACCCAAACTATACAAATAGATTATATTTAAATATGATTACGCATTAAAAATTGTACTGTTTCCGAGTACACTTACCTTGGGCAGATTCTGCAGTTGGGTAAAAACAGTTTCGAGAAGGAGGCCAAAAGGAGGATCCAGCTGGGCTGGGCAGCATTTGGGAAACTACGTCAAGTCTTCACGTCATCCATACCGCAATGCTTGAAAACTAAAGTTTTCAATCAGTGCGTCCTACCCGTTATGACCTACGGAGCTGAGACGTGGACACTCACGATAGGGCTGGTCCACCAGTTCAAAGTCGCTCAGCGAGCTATGGAAAGAGCTATGCTCGGAGTTTCTCTGAAGGATAGGATTCGTAACGAATACATCCGACAGGGAACCAAGGTTATCGACATAGCTCAAAGAATTAGCAAGCTGAAGTGGCAGTGGGCCGGCCATATCTCGCGAAGAACCGACGGCCGATGGGGCAAACGTGTTCTTGAGTGGAGACCACGACTCGGTAAACGTAGTGTAGGACGCCCTCCGACCAGGTGGGATGACGACCTGCGAAAGACTGCAGGTAGATGCTGGATGCGTCAAGCTGAAGACAGGGCGCTATGGCGCTCATTGGGGGAGGCCTATGTCCAGCAGTGGACTAATATAGGCTGATGGTGATGATGATGATGACGCATTAAAAATTACAATTTGTGTTGTGTTGCGGACTGCATTGTGCAGAGGTGGTGCAGAGCATTGAAGTCCACAACACAACACAAATTAGTAACTTTAATACTTCTTACGTTCTATTATATCACCACAGTCTGTACCACAAAAGAATATCACGACATTTCTATAACACCAACTTATTGTAGATAAAAAATAAAAAAACTTACCCAATACAATGTCTCTGGCTAAAACGACGCAAGCCGTTGCCAACAGAGTGACAGTGACAGCTATCGGCATTTCGCGCCAAAACGAAATGGCGGCGGGGCTCATGTTTCCCCGGGAATCTCAACTCTTACTCGGATCCATTAGTATCTGGAACAATGAAGCAATTCAAAGTTAATTTCGTTTCTTTTTATGTTCATAATAACATATATTTTTATTGTTTTGTAATTGGCAACTAATAAATGTGGCAAGGCTTTGACAACTGCTTTGACAAAAGAGTATTTAAGTTGTTCTTTTTCTTTCAGAATAGCTTTCGTTTTGAAAATAATTGTTAGTAGAAATATGGTATATATTTGATTATGGTGTACAATAAAGAATTTTTGTATTGTATGTATTGTATTGTAAATGGTATGGTATCTAGGTAAATAATAAATGAACAACGTACCCTACACTAAACTTAAATTTCTTTTTTTAATGTGTCCAAAAGGCAGTTTAAGTATGAAACAAAGTTTTATTATATTCTCAAAGTATCATTGGATCGACTGATTTAGTGATTTTGTCACATCAAAAAGCTGACCTTTCAAGGTTTGTGCCATTGACTTCTTCAAAGTTGCCAGTATTTTTTCAACGTCAATTAGAATTACGTCAGTTCGGCTAAATGAAAGTGACTCAACGTCGATTTAACGAGAAGAAATGCATTTTACCTACAAGACGTGTCGTGTGATTTTAAAAATAATTTCACTTGCACCGGTCGTTGGCTCGGATAAAATTAAACATTAAACTGTATGTTAATGTATAAAATAAGCCGGTTTTGATTCACTGTTCTGTTCAGGATCAGGAAGTTTTATATGTATTACTGTACCGGTACCAGTTATTTGAACAGATCTTACATTTTTATCTTTTTCATTTTTCATTTTTAGCCCTGCTTTAAATAAAAGAACTATATATACCCTACCTTCTGTTCTAAATCAAATACTTGTGAATCGTTTGTTCACTCTTTAGTCTGATCGAAGTATTTGCTAACGTTTTTATAGCCTCTTTTAAAAAAACTTTGATACAACCATAGAATAAGTATAATCGAAGAGTCATTTTCACCTTATGGTGGACGGAGCGAAGAGTGAAGAAATATCAAGATATTTTTTTTATTAAGTGCAGACGACTGTTAGGTACCTATAGGAAGTTTTTGTTCCCAATTAGCTACCCCCATTAATAATAAGTATTATTAGCCCCCATTAGCTATTTTTCGATACACCACCACATAGACAGTTAAAGTTTTTACGACGCATCATAAAACTAAATAGCAGAGTTTCATATAAAAGGGCTTAGCTAGATTTTTTCAAGTTAATATCTGTTTTATGTTAGTTTTTCATTGGATAGTATAACACGTGCCTTCGTAGATCATGTTGGAGGGTTACCACATTTAAAAATGGATAAATAGGGTTAGATTACTTTTTTATCGGATCTTGTTTTAAAATAGACCTGTCAACAATGTGTTCGGCTTAAATTATTTATTGTCGTGGCGAAGGGTGTGACGATATTTTAGTTCCTAAATAGTTATAAAGAAGCTAAGAAATATGTTAAAAGTTTTAGGTTATACAAATCACCTAAAACCAAACCAACTTTTTTATATGTGGCAACTCAGTTCTTTACATGTCAGCCGTCAAAACTTTTAGAAAGACTCGTAATCGCTTGTCAAAGGAATTCTGTACTAGTTTGCCTTTTCAAATCATTGTTATTAATTAACAACAAACACCGTAGGCTTTTTTAAACAAATAATTACAAAACACGGCTCCGACACCAGATGTCATGGTTTTTACGTGAATATTCATAAACAAGAGCTTTTATGGATCTTACAGGGTGATTCAAAAACATAGAGCACAGAAAATAGACAAACAGACCTCGCTTAACACTTTGACTGCGGTTTTTTTTCGACGACTGCGATCTTTTTTTTACCTAAAAAATTCGTGCTGCCGCTCTACACAGCGGTTGTGTTGCGCCGCACATGCGTTTCGTTCGAAAAATATTACAGCTCTGTTGAGTCACAAAAATCTGTATTTTTTTAGCCGCTGCGCTAGTGTGGATTTTCGCAGATTAGTCACTTGTAGAAAAACTCATACCGTGCGTTTTCAGCACTCAAAGTGTTAATAGAGTATCATATCTCTCTACCAATAGGTAGATTCATATAACATAAAACTGGTCTGACAGTCAGCTAGATAAAAACGGGCTGAATTGTGTGGTAAGAGACTTGTTAGAAAAATTCCCAACAAGTGGTTGAATCCGTGACCTAAGCCTTTAACTTAGCGATTAGGCCGCCCATTGTACTTTTGTGTTTATTTGAATGCATGTTGTATTTTATTTGTGGTATACATTGTAGAGTTGTGTATTGTACTTTAGGTTAAAATATTTAAAAAATCACCCATAAAAATTTACGCGCAGGGTTACGAAGAATTTCTTGAATAAATCAAAAATAAAATAATAAATAATGCTGGACAATTCACACAGCATTATCTAGCCCCATGTTAAGCAGAGCTTGTGTTATGGGTACCTACTAGATAACTGATATAATTATACAATACGTTACATAGATAGATTTTTTTTATCATACATAGAAAACGACCAGAACACCCGAAACAAATATCTGCAGATAGTACACACATTTGTTCCGAGGCGGGAATCGATCCCGCAACCTCTTACGTCGCAGGCGGACCTTCGCCCACCGTGCCACATCGGTCGTCAATGAAAGCTAATTTTAACTAATCGATTAATCGATTTCCAGGAAATAATCAACGTCACAACACTATAGCGCCATTGAAATAAACAGATTTGATTACGGACCATTCATGGAAAACGTAGGTACAGTAACGGAGAAAACTTACTTAAACTTACTCAAAGAATATGTAAAAAAACTCGACGTTTGGTAGCGGGGCGGTAGACGCGGCTAGGATCGTGGTGGATAAGACAAACTTTGGGAGACCAGGTTTATAGGATCTGCCGGGTTTACCTGGCGGGTGGGTAAACCTCGATAAATGTCTTCAGATCTAGAGTCTATAACTATTTTCTTTCGCAAGAATAATTCGGTACGTAATTATAATTATATATTAATTATTTATATAGGTATATATATTAATGTTTAAGTATAATATAAGTAGCTTAGTATCATTATGAGTAGTATATTTTATTATCTCTATTATATGGCACTACCTACCAAACTGTTGTTCACACTACCCAAAGGTAAGCAGGTAGAGAATGCTATCTAGCATTATGCTCGCCTATGTACAACTTTTTGTGCAATTTAAAAAATTCTATCTATCTATCTATCTAAACCTGGTGGATGATGATGAGACTGAGTGATTAGAATTGAATAGAACACAATTCTGTCAGCATATAATTACAGGACATCATGTTTTAGGTGCACCGCTCTCTTTTCCGCTTAGGTTTAATTGTCTAGGTTAAACACAGTGTTAGGTTGGACATGGTACCGACATTCTAAAGCAAATAGTTTGTATTTGCTAACGTTTTTATAAGTCAAAAGAGGAATGAAGAAGAAAGAAATCGCCTTAAAAAAAAACTTTAATATAAACATAGAATCGAATGCGATCAATTATGTACAAGCACTTGTGTCCACAACTGTACATTTTGGCGTGAACAGTCACCCAAATGGTTTGTTTACATTGGGCCACATTAGCCGCAACAATAAACAATTGGCAAACCGCAAACCAGAGACATGCTTGTGGTTATTTTCGTGTTAATGGGTTTCGAATTGACTGATTGTTCTGCTATTGGAATGGGAGTTATTTCTGTAGTTGCTATGTAACCTTAAAACGTATGAAGAACTGGAATAGTTTGATTAATAAACTGAAAATACTTTTTCGCATAAATGTCATAGATTTTCCTGATAAATCTTATGCCTATGTACATATCCTATTTAGTTGAGTTATTCTTATTTATTATTCTGTGTACAATATAAAATTTATGGAAATAATTAATATTTCTCTTTGGTAAACATTTTGAGTGCTTGTTCGTATGAGGAGACGACTTAATTTAATGTTCATCATTATCCCGGTGGTGACCATCAAATCAATAACATCAAATATATGCGTTTGTTCAAAATCACATACCCACAACAATATACCTTGTAAGATGCACTTGAAAAAACACGAAACTTAGATTTTCTTCTAAAAATAATAATTTAATTAATCGATAGTATTAAGTCAAATAAATAATTTATTGTATAATATATGGTACCACTTGTGGACAAAAAATTGAAGTGAACAGTAAAATAATTTTATTTGATAATAATTTAATGTATAAAATATGACTTGTCTAAGTGCTTATTTTGTAAGCCTAAAGAAATAAATGATTTTTGACTTTTGACTTTTGACTATTAGATAATACCTTTAAGCTAAAGCTCTGCTTAGTTTGGGACTGGATGATGTTGTGTAAATTGTCCGGCATTATTATTAAAATTATAAACCCAACAAGTATCAAGCTACAGTATCCAGGTTACGAATAAACCTAGACTACAAACACTAGCTAGATCTATCACTGTTATTCATTCAAGCTCCAAACAAACCGTCTAATTCCATCCAAGTAGCCCAGGCAGTCGTCATAATCTAAAATCACAGGCACATTTCGCGTCCACGTTCGTTTTAAAACATCCTGTGCAAGGAAGCGGCGCGCGCACGTGCCGGTAAACTTCCTGCGTGTGCGCAGCTCGAGGGAAGAAAACGGTTAGCATTTGAAATTCATTAGGAACTAGTCGTAGCTAGAGAATAGATATGTTGCTTCATAGCGCATTATGGCGCTCATTGGGGGAGGCCTATGTCCAGCAGTGGACTGTTATAGGCTGATGATGATGATGATGTGTTGCTCCAGTGTGTGGACACTGGAGCAACACATCATCATCATCAATAATTGAAGAATTTGCTGAATTCTTTTGTCTTAGTATTTATAGTGGACTGTTATAGGCTGATGATGATGATGAAGTGTTGCTCCAGTGTCCACACACTGGAGCAACACATCATCATCATCAATAATTTAAGAATTTGCTGAATTCTTTTGTCTTAGTATTTATTTTAACAGGTATACTTCTAATTTACTCTTGTGTTTTTTTTCAATGAATGCAATAAAAGCTTTTCTATTCTATTCTGATCACCGATGTTTGTCTTTCTAACTTCATCTTGGTGGGTACCAAGCTAAAGCCATTGGCCCTTTGGTACCTTACATAAATAAACTGACTCCCATAAGCTAATGAAACGGAGCAAGGGTGCCTTACCTGGTTAATGTGGGCTAAAAATAGAGCGTCCCTTAACCCAATCGACCAGATGGTAGATTAAGTAAAGCTATGGGCTCAAGTATTCCTTTTCCATTATAACATTAGGCTAGAGGTAACACTCGAGTAGACGAAAAAGTTCAAGTTTCGAATCGTGGTAACTCATTTCATTTATTGCAAGAAATCTAGAGGTCTTACTTAATACAAGTCTTAAAAGGTATTGTCACATTACCACAACACATTGGCATGCAAACATTTTTAAAAGTAGGTTCCTATATAAAGTAATTTTTAAATTATTTTAATTAATAAGTTGTAAAATCAATAATTATTGACATATAGTACATTCATGTACTTTAATGTTAAAATTATTTATTTTTGGTTATTTTAAAATAAATAAATAATGCTGGACAATCCACACAGCATCATCTAGCCCCATGGTAAGCAAAGCTTGTGTTATGGGTACTAGATAACTGATATAATATATAATACAATACATTACATAGATAGATATTTTTTTTATTATACATAGAAAACGACCAGAACACCCGGAACAAATATCTGCAGAGCATACACACAATTGTTCCGTTGTTTTGTACTATTTAATTCTCAAATTTAGGTCCATGAGTTCTTTTCTTTAACACTATAGAAAGCTTTTCAAATAAGCCATAATTTTAACTTTTTTATAAATATTGTTAAAGGTAAATCTTTGATGAGAGTACATAATAAAACGCGGCATCGCGTGAGTCTGAAACGGTCGTAGGTGCATTATTTTGTAATTTCAAAGTTACAACAAAGTAGTGCATCGTGCTAAAAGTCGCTAAGGTGGAGAAATAATTCAATGTTTGAAGATAAATAATTGATGTCACAGTGTTGTTTGTTTGGGTTCGTACATCGATCTACAGTGTATATAGAGTAACTGTATAATGATGGAGATGACGGTCTGATCCTGTCTTCGTATGAAATCTAAGAGCATAAAAACATATGAAATCGATTTTGATGTCCCACAAAATGTTGGAACCAAAAATCCGTTCAGATTTCTAATGTAAAAGTATTTATTTAAGTATCAAGATTTTAGTGTTTCAATACTTAAATATTTGAACTTGTTCGATACATCGATCACGTAGGTATATGTATATTAGCAACATCAGCAGTTCGACCTAAGTAGGTTACTCGTGCCGTGAGCGCGGACCGGGCGCCTACAGAGGTCAGTGCATCACCAACAGTCATTCAAACCGCACTCATGACTATCATATTAGTCGTAGTTTTATACAATATAGCTATTGTCCCTATACTCGACTATTATTAATTATTGTTGTAATTAACTACATAATAACGCACACAGATCCCCTTTTTCAATCCAACGATCCTATCCATCCACGGTTGTCTGGTAGAGATCGCTCTTGAGCGCAGCCAAAGACCGCCAAATTGTCACATATCTAGTATTATTATTGTTTACCTTGTTTGTTTTATTTTTAAGTGTGCCATAAAAGTATTGTCTATCTATTACATCAGCAACGGGAAGAGCCAGCCGCGATTCCTTCATGGTCCTTCGAACCGGATAAAAATCTATTTCGGACTTAACACTTTGACTGCGGTTTTTTTTCGACGACTGCGATCTTTTTTTTAACCTAAAAAATTCGTTCTGCCGCTCTACACAGCGGTTGTGTTGCGCCGCACATGCGTTTCGTTCGAAAAATATTACGGCTTTGCTGAGTCACACAGATCTGTATTTTCTCAGCCGCTGCGCTAGTGTGGATTTACGCATATTAGTCACTTGTAGAAAACACATACCGTGTGATTTCAGCAGTCAACGTGTTAAATAATCTTAATTCTAAAAATTCAAAATTTAAGTATCTTCTTCGTAGTCTTCAGTCGGCAGTGTTCCTAGATTGCTGGCTACGTGTTGCCGCGTTGTATGACAATACTTTATATATATATAATTCGATAAGCCAGCAGTCCATTCTAAGTCTCTTTCAAGGGTTTTTATCTATAAGTACATATAGTAAGTAAGAACAAGTAACTGTAAGTTATCTCTACTTATACTTGAAACCCTTCCACTTAGCTTAAAATAGAAAAATACCAGATATCGTTAAAAGGTACACAGCATTTTTATTGTTAAGATAGGGTATGGTCCTGGCTGATACCTTGGGCAAGAAGAAATAATGCTGGGCACTTCGATCATCATCAAAACATACCAGTCCACTGATGGACAGGTCTTCCTTTATGAGCGCCATAGCATCCTATATTCAGCTTGCATTCAACATCAGCCTGCAGTTTTTCGCAGGTCGTCATTCCACCAACGGCATCAAATAGCTTCAAGGTGAATGGTACAGCCAGCGAAAAAAAATCTCTCTCTGTGGCAAGGTGGGCAAAGGTCCGCCTGGCGACGCAGGAGGTTGCGGGTTATATTCCCGCCTCGGAACAATTGTGAGTACGATCTGCAGATATTTGTTCTGGGTGTTCTGGTTTTTCTCTATGTCTAATAAAAATATCTATCTATGTAATGTATTGTATTATGTATATCAGTTATCTAGTGCCCATAAAACAAGCTCTGCTTAGCTTGGAGCTAGATAATGCTGTGTAGAATGTCCAGATTTTATTTATTTATTTAATAAGCGTTTTATTAAGCTCTCTCGTCATATTAATTTAATATGGGCTATTAATAACAAAGCTTTATAAATCTGTGTACCTACTATGAGAGTGAGAGAATAGAGAGTGCACCACTTTTTACGGAAACATTTTGGCAACTATAATATGCCCTGCGCACATAGCTAGCCGCCGTTTTAGATATTCTGCTAGGAAGATATCATCTACCTATCATCGTATCAATACGAAGTCCCAAAATAACTTACCTGGTAGCGCAGCGCCCTTATTTCAATCAGCGGTATCATAAGTTCAGATTTCGCAGCGGCCATCGATGGATGGAAGCCAGCATCGTTTGTTTATGTTGGATGGTTCGCGAACTTTGGCGGATAGTGGTTTTACTTGCTTGAGTCATGATTTTACTCGTTAAGTTAGGTTATTCTATTCTGTATACAACTAATGGACCCGAAATACCAAAGTTTTTATTTGTTTGAGTCATACCTTTACTCGTTAGGCAAGGATTTAGGTTTAGGCTATTCTGTAATCAATACCTACCCCAAATATGAAAAGTTAACTTATAGCATGGACGGGTTTTATTTATTAATATTTTTCTTTCTTGATGATAATGAATGAAGGAACACTGTATTGAACGAAATATTAAAAAAATTTAAATCTTATATCTAAATAAATAAATAAATCATCGTAGTACAAAAGGCGGCCTTAACGCTGAAAGCTATTTCTCCCAGGATTATTTAATTATCATAATTTGAATGCCTTTTATATTTTAACGATATTCCAAAAAAAATCCAACCTCCAACATGTTAATAATTATTCCCATACAATATAAATGTAACAAAATCCAAACAACCAAAAGAAATTCACCACGCCCTTATACAATTTACCCCAAAAACCCCGCATATATTCAAAAACGCCATAAAAACACAAAAGAACTAAATGCCCTATTCAATATGCCGTAAGTCAACTTCCGCATAGTTAAACTGTGATTAAAGTATCCGATTTAACCTTGGAATAAACTATTCGATACAAGGCCAGTCTCCCCTATGACACAGAAAAAAAACATGGAATAGGGAAAACAGGGAGTGCAGTTGGTCAATTAAGATTGTATACGTCCGTAAATCAATAGTTTGTTCATTGGTTTATTTTTTCGCCGCTGAGCAGCGAAACTCGTATGAGTGATACTGTGAAACACTCACGAATAATCAGAATTGACCAACACAGCAGGGCGTCCTAGTCCCTACGTTCCATAATACGTCACTAAAATGAATGTCAGGTTCTAAAAAAAAAAATACCTACTAGTAAATATTATGCAATTTCAGAAAGTGTCTCCGTCATGTGCATTTTTTTTAGTTCGAATTTTCCTCTTACATTATAATGATGATAAATAATGCTAGTCCAGCATTATTTATTATCATATTAAATCTATGGAATGGTTTTTAATACCGTAGTTCTTCCAACACAAACCAAGTTTCATATTAGTTAAACCTTACATTCATAATGAATTCGTCAAAGTATGTAATACCATTTTCATATTAAATAGTTATGTTAATAAGAACTCGATTTTTTTTTATCTCTTCGATTATGTTGTCATTATAACAAAGTAACGTACTAGTTACTAGGACATTCCGAAAGCTTTGTTCGCATAAACCAACTTGAAAAAGTAATGATATCTATACAAATAGACCTGTGTATTTTGTTTGTTCTTCCATGCCAACTATGCCTAGCAAAATGTAGGAACTAGGTATCAATTCAGTGTAATCTAGAGTTATCCTACCAGATTTACTGTGGCCCCGCGCTCAATGTCTAGCATTCCCCTATCCAAAGATTGGCCTTATTGTTACTATGTAGCAATTTGTAAATCATCGATAAGGAGACTGAGGTTTAATAGGGAGGGGACGACGTTGAACTTTATCGATATTTTTTCCCTCCAACACATCATTCTTACTCGAAGCAGGACAGCGCATACTATATCGATAATAGATACAGTAACAAAAGTAGTCATATTTAAGTAAGTACCATTTTTAAATGGATATAATCGCACTAATACGGCTATATTTGCCCTATGGCCACGTGGGATGAAGACCTGCGAAAAACTGCATGAAAATGTTGGAAGCGGCAAGCTGAAGTCAGGGCGCTATGGCACTCATTAGAAGAAGCCTATGTCCAGGTGTGGACTAGTACAAGTAGTAATAGTTAGCCTATACTTAAGTTATAGACTGATGATGATCAGTATTGCTAACCATGATAGTTTCAAATGTTGCGAGATAAATTTACAATACACTTATATACACAACACACTTCTGAACACTTATATTATAATACAAAGTAAAACCCTCTGGTGTAAAAATACATAATACGTCGCGATGACTTATCGATAAAATGCCAAAGAAACAACGCACATCCCTAAAGAGTGCGCCCGCGCAGAAAATCGTTATTCAATTGAGCGCGCGGGCCGTTAGCTACCCAATCTCAGACGTGGATTGAATTGCGCAAGAGTCGAGACTGAAGCCTCTTGTTCTATGTACTTACCGTATGGATAGCTATTGTGGTGAATATTGAGTCGCAGAGGTCGTAAAAATTTGCTGTTTTTGATCAATGAGACGTGGTGACCGCGATTTAACGCGGTACTGGATGTTGAGACCATTCAATCGATGGACAGACGACATCGTAGCGGTCGCAGGGAGTCGATTGATAGAGATGGCTCATGAACGCTATTTGTGGCGTTGTATATAACAATATATAAGTTAAATATCTGTAATTAATATACATAAACTAATTACTAACAAAAATATAAATACATAGATACTAGCATAGACTTTAAAAACTTTTGAGTTATATCTGTCTATTTAGAGCAAAGAAATAAAAAGCTTTTTTTATTTATTTTATTTTATTATTGTGGAGGAGACCTATGTCCTGCCTCTTGCTATGCAGTTATTAAAATGAAAAAGAGAAAGAAAAATTAGAAGTTAACAGTCCAAAAGTTTTATTTTCATCGTAAGAAACTTTTTCATTTGAATTTGAATCCACTACAATTTAAAATGTATGTTTTTTTATTTATAAATCTTAATATAAAAGTTTTGCCTGACTGATACACCACATCCGTTTTTATGAGCTCATTTGGCTTTTTATTGTTATTTATTACCAATGAAAGTATAATTATTACCTACGGTGACAATAATTATAATATTTATTGCTAGATATTATTGCACAAAATGAATTTAATGATAATTTTGCACTCCTTCTTAATTTATTAGCAACTAGCTGCGCCCCGCGGTTTCACCCGCGTGGTGATAGATATTTCGGATAATACAATAATCTCTATAAATTGTAGCCTATGTGTTATTCTGATGAACTTCATGATTTAAATGAAACATTACAATAATGTAGCTTATAGCTACATTATTGTAAAGTTTCATTAAAATCCATTCAGTAGTTTTTACGTGAAAGAGTAACAAACATCCATCCATCCATCCATCCATACTTACAAACTTTCGCGTTTATAATATTAAGTAGGATAAATACGCCTATAATTATTGCAGCCATGGATGATATGTACTCAAATATTTGTCTGTTTAATTCGCAATCTGACCGTTGTTGGTTATTTATTCCACGACCTGCTGAAGTTTTCACAGCGAGCAATAATTTATCGACGCTATTTCTGTATCATTGCTTCTTGCTGCTTGAACGACAAGATATATTTTGTTTTAATTTAGATTGCGTACTTACCGACTGCTGCTGTTTTTTACTTTTCTACTATTTATGGCTAACAATCATTAAAACCTGTGTTTTGCGTATAACATTGTTATTTGATATAGTAGGTTTGTTTAGTAAATTAGTATTATTACGAGTATATGGTATACTAGCTGTTGCGCTGCGTGACTTCACCCGTGTGGAAATCTGTGTAAAATTTATAAACCTTTCTCTTGAATCACTCTATCTATTAAATCATTAAAATCCGTTGCGTAGTTTTAAAGATCTCAGTGTAGATACATGGAACGGACAGACAGACAGCGGGAAGCGACTATGTAACTTTCCTTCAATCTTACAAAATAAAAACATTATAATGATTATTTCATGTAAGTAACTAGGTAACATAGGCATGTTAAGAGTACCTTTTAAAATGTTGACGTATCCATAGAAGAGCTTGGGTAGCCCTGTACAAAAATTACCGCGAATACCCCGATATTTCTACGGGGAGGTAAACACGTCAAGCGGTTCCTAAAACTAACTCTTCTTCCGACTTATTATATCAACATTTATTTTATGTATCGACAAATTGGCGAAACTTCGACATGACATTCGATAAACATTTCATCAACACCCGCCCATCACTATTTTTCAACACTTCTGTAAAAAATCTGTTTCAAAAAATAGGTCGTGTTATTTTAATACCTGTTCAATGCAGGGTTATTGGAAAAATCCTTGATTTACAGTAAAATATTTACTTTATCGACCTGGATACCCTGATGGTTTTTTCTATCGATGTTAAAGTTTAAAGATATAATTTTCACACAGTTATTTTATATTTTACTAGCGGACCTTCCCGGCTTCGCACGGTTTTAGTGAGGATCCCTAACATTTTGAAAATATAATATAGCCTATGTTCACTGGGGATAGTGCAGCTTCCCAACGGTGAAAGAATTTTTCAAATCGGTCCAGTAGTTTCGGAGCCTTCATTACAAACAAACAAACAAAAAATCAAACCTTTCCTCTTTATAATATTAGTATAGATATCATCTCATTTCCTATACAAAACTCGTTTAAATTTATAACTTTAAAAAAAAAAACAAATGTGTAAGATATCTGAAAATCTTTCTAAAAACAAAAGCAGTAAAGTAAGCAAAAAAAATGTATTGAGCTAATTTCAACCTCAAAATTTTCGTCGGCTTCTAGGCCGGGCCTGTTTTCAGGAAGCCAAACTACAATGCTCGTAATTTTTCAGAAATTTTGAGTTCATCTTACACACAGACAATAGAGTTAAAATAAAAGTAGTTTTATTACTAAAAAAAATTGAATGAAATGAATTTATTTGTTATTACACTTACACAGAATATAAAAAACTTAAACTAAGAGGAAACGTGTTGGTATGTGTGTAAGACCAGTAACAAAATGGCTTTGCCTCAGCATGAGTTGGATGACTAGCATGCTAGCAACCAACGCTGGTCTTCCGGCAAAGCAACTTGTTGGCTTGTTGACTGACTACTCACTACAGCCATACACCAACAAACAAAAAAACACACTTATATAAAGAAAATCATCAAGAATACAAATAAAAAAAATAATGCGAAAAAAAAAATGTTTTAAGTACTGACTATTTTAACAAAAGTTAATTTTAGAGCAAACATAATAGAAAAATATATATATACTAGAATAAAATATAATAAGATTAAACTGAATCTATTATTATTAACACTTTGAGTGCTGAAATCACACGGCATGTGTTTTCTACAAGTGACTAATATGCGTAAATCCACACTAGCGCAGCGGCTGAGAAAATACAGATCTTTGTGACTCAGCACAGCCGTAATATTTTTCGAACGAAACGCATGTGCATGTACACACAACCGCTGTGTAGAGCGGCAGCACGAATTTTTTAGGTCAAAAAAAAGATCGCAGTCAAAGTGTTAAGAGGCCTATGTCCAGCAGTGGACTGCTATAGGCTGATTATGATTATTATTATTACATTTTTTTAAAAGAGAAATACTAAAACTAATACCTCAGGAAGAAGTTTACGTAGGACGATAAGTCAATAGACGTCAATTGACGACCGACGTGGCGCGGTGGGCGAAGGTCCGCCTGCGACGCAGGAGGTTGCGGGTTCGATTCCCGCCTCGGAACAATTGTGTGTACGATCTGCAGATATTTGTCGTTTTCTATGTATAATAAAAAAATATCTAATCTATCTATATAATATATTGTATACTGTATATCGGTTATCTAGTACCCATAACACAAGCTCTGCTTACCATGGGGCTAGATAATGCTGTGTGAATTGTCCAGCATTATTATTATTATATGACCCTCTAGACATTGTTGCTACATTCCACAATAGATCTGTCACGGCACCAATCTCAATAAAGTAATTGCGGAGATTCTACTCCTACATTAGTCTGACTGGCTGATGTGATGTCATAATGTCTCTTTATGCTTTTCGTCACTGCCAAGGTGCCTTTGGCCAATGTGCATTCAATATTAATCACTTACAGACTCTTATTGTTCAGCTATCAATGTTGTCATGTGATCTTTATGTAATGGTGCGGTCTCGGTTGAGATTTTGAATTAAATAGGTACCTTAGTACATCATCATCAGCATATGATAGTCCGCTGCTACTGGACATAGGCCTCCTCTAATGACCGCCATAGCGGCAGGTATATTAACACTTTGAGTGCTGAAAACGCACGGTATGAGTTTTCTACAAGTGACTAATCTGCGAAAATCCACACTAGCGCAGCGGCTAAGAAAATACAAATCTTTGTGACTCAGCAGGGCTGTAATATTTTTCGAACGGCAGCACGAATTTTTTAGGTAAAAAAAAGATCGCAGTCGTCGAAAAAAAACCGCAGTCAAAGTGTTAACTAGATAGGTACCTATTGTATAAGAAAACTTTTAAGCGATTTATTTTTTGTGGTACGAGTAAGTTAGCTCAGTTTTTCATAATATGAAGTGCTTAAAATAACTCTGCCCTTTTATGATTAAAACAGGGGTGTTACATTTTTTTTGTTTTGTCTGGCCTGACTTTTTTTTAGCCTGATTCGTCCAACTGTAGAAAAGGGCCTTCTTCAAATATTTCCACTCGATGCGGTCACACGCGATCTGAACCAATTTCTGGAGTACCTAGGTCTTATTTCGAGTTTTTGTTAAATCTCTTAAACTCCATCTACTTTACTATTGCTTGCTCTAATTTCTTCTAATTAAAAACAACTAAAGAAAACTTAATATCTATTTTCTAATGTACCTAAGCAAGAAGATACTCTAAAATAATATAACTCATCATAACTTAAGATAAAAATGTACATATGTATGTACAGAAATACGGCGCCACATTAGGACCAATAAAACGATTGCATCCGCATAAAAAGTCATTCCGGACCGAAAATAAACATCTGAGGAATATTAGAAGAGTCAAACAGAGCCCGACTTAGATGATACATAGCTTGTATCCGTAAGTCACGTATGTTCAGGGTGTAAAAATACTGAAGAATTCCACTTTATAGATCAATTCAGCTACCTGTAGATTGTTTGCAATAGTCTGTTGTTAGCTCTATTGTTTTAACCACTTACACGCCCGGCCAAATCGACTACATAGCCCTTGTCTGAGCTTCGCGGACAAAAATCACAGCGCCGCGAGCGCGTCCCATTTTTTACATGAATCGTTATATCTCGCTATCTAGGTACTAGGTACCTGCGCCCTTAAAAAAATATACCATAAAAAAGCTAAAACTATACGGAATCAATAAAGATATAGACCAAGTCTTAGAGGGTTAATTGTAAAGTCCAGTTCTAAACTGTTTCTATTATTTGATTGTAACTTTCTTAATTAATAAATATTGTTTTACTAGATAGTTTCAGAAAAAAAAATGTAGGTATCTATGCTTAAAAAACTGCAATGATTACAAAATATAAACATTTTATGTTGGGGATAATCAATAAAATCGGGATAAATGTTTAAATCGTAGATTGTTTGCAACAGTCTGCAGTTGGCTCAATTATTTCAATTGTAAATACTAGTTCTAGTTTTTTTTTTATATTTGATTGTACCTAACTTTTTTAAGTTAATAAAGTAACGATAATCGTATGACAGCCAAATTATAAAAGGGTATCTAAGGAAACTTACTTTTTTTTTCTGAGACGCCCGTTTAAACTTGCCTATTTTTTAAACCCGTTTAACCTTTCCAAACGCCACATCACAGGAAAGGGCTAGCCACGATGTTGTAACCTCATACGTTGTGTAACGTTAATGTACGGTGATAAAAACGTAGATGAACGTAGACGTATTTCCTTCCACGTCTTTCCGTAGACGTATTTCCTTCTACTCGGAAAGCCGGAACTTTCCTGAAAACCAGCGCTGCATTGGCTTGTGTCAATGTAGCATTTAATGCTGAGCCGGTAGCCTTTCTGTGTTCTCGTATTTTAATTCTTTTATTCGTTCCTAATTTGGTATCTTTATTTTTATTAGTTCTTAATTTGTATTATTTTATATGAAACACAAATAAATATTTTCTATTTCTATAACTTCGGAACCTTCTAACTTCGGAAAGGAATTTACAAAGCTTACTATTAAGCTCAAACGCTTGCTTAGCGATGAATTCTTTTTATGATTCACAAAACGATATTAAATTAAGTAAATTTAATATCGTTTTGTGTTGCGTGTGTATTTCTTTTAATTTTCTTTAAGAACTTTCACTGTTCGTCATTGGTTAGTACAAATGTGCGGAAACTTGTTAATTGGCCCTCAGCACACATGCGCTGGTATTCACCAATTCGTAAATAACAATTTTTAAAATCTGTAAGTTTTCCTAAAATTTTAAACTAAAATTTAAAAAATATTTCTCATATTTTTCTTTTTAATTTCACTTGTTTGCTTGCTCTTAGACACTTCCAGTCACGACTAATTTATTTCTGTTTCCGTGTGACAAATAAGACTTATGAAATAGCCTAACAAAGCAAACCAACAAGCAATCAAACTTTTGAAAGTTCAGTTCAGTTATTCCGTGATCATGGCGCATGAAATTGTGCTGAAATATTGGATACTTAACTCAAAAATCAAATCATGGTAAATATCCCGCTTAAAATGTCTTCAACAAGCAATATTTCATACCAAGCTAAAATTTCGTTACTTACAGCAAGTATACCTAATAACTACTAATCCGGTACAATGCTTCATTGTTGAATCTTTCTTCCCCGCGACCCGATTTCCAATGTCTGGTAAATATAAAAGTTATGAAGTATCGAGGCTGAGAGGAAATCCGTATTTTGAAGTGTTTCAGTGAATTTTGGGATGTTTGCTGCAACATCCGTTTGCGGCAGAAGTGTATTGACTTCACGCGGCTTAGTTCCTGGTAATATTAATGTTTATAATTATTTATTAGTATCTTCTGCCCACGTCTTCACGGGCTACGCCTTTTTCAATGGTGAGCTTACTCTAAGCTTGATCTAAGCAAAGTTTGGGTCCGATTCGCTCAAATCACTCAGATAAAACAATCATACATTCTACATAATATCTAATAGATTAACTTTGTCTAGGTATCTTATAAGGACCTACTTTTGGTGATACCTACGTAAGGATTAAACTGAAATTTAGCATAATAAAGCATTAAACCTCTGAAAGTCTAAGAAGCTACAAAGGTTCTTTAGGAAGATACACATTTATGTCCTTCACATAAATGTCATCATCATCATCATCATCAGCCTATATCAGTCCACTGCTGGACATAGGCCTCCCCCAATGAGCGCCATAGCGCCCTGTCTTCAGCTTGCCGCATCCAGCATCTACCTGCAGTCTTTCGCAAGTCGTCATCCCACCTGGTCGGAGGGCGTCCTACACTACGTTTACCGAGTCGCGGTCTCCACTCAAGAACACGTTTGCCCCAGCGGCCGTCGGTTCTTCGCGAAATATGGCCGGCCCACTGCCACTTCAGCTTGCTAATTCTTTCACATAAATGTGTATCTTCCTAATTCGTAGATAAGATACATATACACAAATCGTCAGCCAAACAAACTGACAAGACAGACTCTTCGTCATTTTCAACAGGAAAGTAAGAGGAACGTGTGTCAACGCAATTTATTTTAAAACCATTCGCCTTGAGCGATACATATCAATTCCAACACAAATAACAAATCGCCCATTCGACACGACACCCGCGCGGGAACACTTTACGGGCTTTGACATATTTTACATTAAAAAAAGTTTCCAAGAACCAAGCGGCGTATTCTAGATGCGTCGCACAGAGACATCGTGCGGTCAGAATGACAATTCTACTGAGATACCATCTGCTTGAGACAATAGATGGCGTTGTTCACACCAGCTGCTGATCAAACTGTGGAATGACAATTGACACCTGATTTTGTTAAAGTTCTCATTGTAAAACGGAATGTAAACTGAGCTTAAGACTGAAGATAAATCAATCACGGTTTTGTGGTTTGGGGAGCATCACCGTCGTCATGATTTACTTTTTAGAATGTACATAAATGTAAGACTGTAAGTCTGAATAAATATCTAAGTAAATGTAGCTTACAGCTTTTAATGGGTGTTGATGGAAAAATCAGATATCAGAAAGATCTAGACTCGCAACCTTCCAGTTTTGTTGCCTGCTTTAGCATAAACATTTATTTTTGTCACGGATATAAGAGCTTTAACAAAAATTAAACATAAAAACTAAAAAAATATTACACCTTGCCCCCGAATACACTCAGATTGAAGGACATGTCAAATAATGAGTTTTGACAGATTTTCATTGTCACCTCTCCAAAAATCGCAACTTGAGACGTGGTTTAATCTGAGTCTCTGAATTCGGGGGACAAACATAACATTTCTTGTTTCATGATTTTACCAGGAGTAACAACACTAATAGCATATAAATTTTTAAGTAAACTTAAGTGTCACAAAACAGGCACTGGCCCAATTCCCCAAAGAAAAACAATACTTTATCAATCGACACCCAGAATTCAAATGTGTGTCCTAATTCCGGACGGCGAACTGTCAATTCTGACAATATCATTAGCATTTTGTTGTTGAATTCCATATTGGTGTCGTGACAGGATCGTTAAGGCTCTATAGAATAATAATTCGAAATCCATGGTGTGAACAAGAAACATGATGTTTATGATGATACTGACGACCTCTATAACGCGGTGGGCGAAGGTCTTGCGATGCAGGAGGTTCGATTCCCGCCTCGGGACAAATGTTTGTACAATGTGCAGATATTTGTCCCGGGTGTTCTGTTCGTTTTATATGTATAATAAAAAATATTTATCTACGTAATGTATATCAGTAATCTGGTACCCATAACACAAGCTCTGCTTAGCTTGGGGTTAGATAATGCTGTATACATTATCCAGCATTCAAAAGGCCCAAAGGTCTGTCATACTTAAAAAAAATTAGGCATTAGAAACCTACTAAAACTGTTTCACGGGTTATTTTTGGAATCAATGATCAGAATTGACATTTTCAAGATAAAATATATTAAGTTGAAAATAACTTAATATTTTATCTTGAAAATGTCAATTCTGATCATTATAGAATCAAAAAATGGAATGTAAAGTTAATTAGCACGGAGCCAATTAACTTTCCAGGTAGGTAAACTGAAAAACATTAACTTGTTTAAAGAAGTGATAATAAAGGCTTATTCCCAGAGGTCCATGACTCTATTGTTCTCAAAAAAGTAAGTTTCATACATCGTTTCCCAGAGGGTCCACGACATTTTAAAATACCTAATATTTCCTTTCCCAACGGGTCCATGGAATGCAACATTATCAGCACTAAAGGTCAAGCTTCGATTATGTATTTACCAGATAGTTCCATCTACGAGGACTGTAGACGGGCTCAAAAGGAATGCTCCTTGACGTCATATAGGTCCGTGCCAAGATAAATAGCACAAGGCAAAAGCAATCCATGCAAATACACGATTAGCACGAGAACAAAGCTTAACTGGGTTTTCAGGGATATCTTAATTTGGATTGATAAATAGCATTTGATATAGCATGGTCAACTCAAAAGTAGAGCGACATAATCGCAATATGGTTAAGCTCTTTAAAATTTTAACTTTAGAATATTTTATTAACTTAATATTATATATATGTATATTATATTAACTCATTTATTATCAGATTCTCAATCCATATACAAACTTAAAAATAAAAACATACAAAATTAAAAATAAATGTCACAAAATAAATCAGTCATAAAATCAAATAAAAATAGAATAATATAACTAAGGGAAAATTAAAAAAATAATATTAATAAAACACAAAATGAAAACTTACTAACCTAATGGACATCTATATGGATATCGACATACATTAATACATAACATAAATTAGATCAAAATATCCATTCTGTTTTTAATCGACTTCAATTAAAAGAGGTTCTCAATTCGTATCTATGTTTTTTATAATTATTTATATAGAGGTTTGTATGAAACCTCCGCCATTAGTTTTCTTGATTCTTTCACAATTGAAGATAATTATCCCGAAGTGGGTTGACCTTAACAACAAGGTATACCTTAATAAGTATATATTTTAATTTTTTTCATTTTTCATTTATTTAGTTCCACCGTAGGTACACATGTTACACTTGATGTCGGTCAATTGTACATAAAAATAACATAACAATTTTATTATAAAACACACATTAATGTTGACATAGGAAACACCATAAGGGATTGTTTTAGAAAAAGCAGACAGACATGCCTTCTTTAAAAATTTGATACAACATTCATAGATAATATTTATCACAGTAAAATCACACAATATATAGGCCTCCTCATCGATTTCGATGACGGCGACCCTAGGTAATCACGGATTTTTTCTATCATAAGCTCTAATATGGCTCGCTAGACCGAACTTGGTCTTGAGTATCCTACGGCGCGCATGACAGTAGAGTTGGCCCGATGAGTTATATGTATACGTGTAGTAGGGCTTAGGTCTCTGTTTTCGTATCTGGCGTCTTGCGTCCATTGCCTCGATGCGATTTTCCTCAAACGCTTTAACTCTGTTGTAAATAGTAGATCGCCAAGATGACCTACGAAAAGCAAGCTCCTCCCAACACCCCGGGTCAATATCGCAAGCGGTGAGGTGTCGTTTGAACACATCCTTGTAGCGCAGATGCTGACCACCGTGTCTCCGATTACCCTCTGCCATCTCCGAAAAAATACAGATTATATATATAGGTATATAAAGCCAATGAAGTTTATAGTTACTTAGAAAATGTTCCGTTACAATCTATAAAACATCTCCACTACCGCTGCTTACAAACACACAACACAATATCTTTAATGTGATCTTTAAGCACCTATGTATGATGCACCTATTAATACCTAAGCGTCATTTCTAAGAAGGCTTCACTACATATTATAAAACCAAGTGGCTGCTGTCTGTCTGTCCCTATGTATGCTTAGATCTTTACTACTAACTAACTTAGCAACGGATTTTAATGCGGTTTTTTTAAAAGATAAAGTCATTCAAGAGGAAGGTTTATAAACCATTTGACACATAGATTTCATCGCGGGCGAAGCTGCGGGGCGCAGCTAGTAAGATATAAAGCCAATCAATAGTAAACATAAATTAACTAGCTATATAAAAAATAACGGTAATGTATGTGTGCCGTGCCGTGGTATGTGGTTCCTAGTTGGTTCACAATTAATATTATTTGCACGTGCTTTGTAAGTACGGTGTCAACACCTGCGTTTGGTCTTGAGATGCCTACTATACTATCAATAGTATCAACTTTAACAGATTCAAAAGTTCTTTATTGAAAAATTAAATAATATTCGTCTGGTACAGTTACTTGTGTGAATTAAATCCTAGAATGCATAAACATAATTATTATAATATAAAAACGTTTTAGAAGCAAGAGCTGTTCACACGTGTTCTTGAGTTGAGACCACGACTCGGTAAACGTAGTGTAGGACGCCCTCCGACCAGGTGGGATGACGACCTGCGAAAGACTGCAGGTAGATGCTGGATGCGTCAAGCTGAAGACAGGGCGCTATGGCGCTCATTGGGGGAGGCCTATGTCCAGCAGTGGACTTATATAGGCTGATGATGATGATGATGATGATGATGAGAAGCTAGAGGGGCGCTGATCCAAACTTTGCAGTTAGGTAGGTACTATATTATATTATTTTTCGAGTAAAACCATACTACTATTTATGCAATTAAATATATATTTGACCTTTGCCCATTTAGACATAAACCACATTAAACAAGAAGCAAAAACACTTAAATGTATGTGAAACTACCGAAGACCGATTCAATAACCAACTAACGAATTGAAATATGCCTAACAATAACAGTTCTTGTTACAAAGGTCATAAGGATAAGGATTATTGTGATTCCTCCACTTATAGGCCACTGGATTGGATTGGGGGAGCCAAGACACTACAGACAACTGTGTCTTATTACTAAGAAAGTAATAGAGTCTCTATTATGCTATAAAATTTTACTTATTTTTTATTTTTATTTATTAAACACACAAAACACATTACAATGTTATCTAAAATAATCATAAAAAAGTAATTTATATTTATTTATTACTCCCGTCATTCATAATTATGTAATCATGCTTACAAACAAATTAGACAATTAGACGTTGATTTGTTCCTGGTCTATCAACGTTCGTAATAATTACCTGTGTATTTTCTCAAATTGCCCAGAGTAATATTATAGAAACAGGTGAAAGTGACTAGGCAATACCATAGATAGTGATATATTACATAAAGCACATTCAATATGAACCAAACCTCAATATATCCAAGTTAACGGTTTCAAATTCAAATGAATAAGTATCAATAAAATATGTCCATCAATCAGCTTGACAAAAGCAGTCATTAGTATTCATAATAAAACATGTCAGTATTGCCATTTTCTAGGTAAATATACGCCAAGTTCACGACAATAAAAACGTGAGACGGAAAGCAATTTGAATGCATTAGCTTTCGTCGGAATCTGGCAATGATAGGAGGACGTGAGATTGTGTTATCTAAGTGAATAAATTTTGAATTGGCGCTTGGATAATTATGGTTACTGGGCATAATAACAATTGATCTTAATTTCTTAATACCAAACACACATTCCTAAAAACACAACAACTGCGTTTTCGGTTAAGACGGAAGCAATTTTTTTATAGATTTAAAAGAACCACATGTGATATCGCCAGACAAAACATAAAAATTCAACATACACACCTTTTCAAATAATAATTACTACTAGACAGAAATGAATTATATATCTATCTAATTAAAAATAATTTTATATTAACATCCGAATCAAAGAAGCTAATAATTGGAGCATTATTAAAAATCTTCAAAAAACTAAATTTACAGCGCATATTCTTCTCTACAGATTCCTCTGTCCCGTCCGCGTCCTAATAAGGAGGTAGTGCATCAAATGTAAAGATACCAATATAGCGATCCCATTGTACGAGCTCTACCCAACTGGAGCCATGCGCACTTGTCACTAAGTGCAGGCCAGACTGACGCCCGGACACCACAAAAACAAAGAACTATCTTCTAAAGTAAAAACAATTATTGGGCCTCAAGTATACCTGATAATTTAATAGCTCTCAGCTTTAATAAAAACTGAATTGTACCCTTTAATTTATCAAGAATTGAAGATAGACGATAGAAAGCCGGCCGTTGGGGCAAACGTGTTCTTGAGTGGAGACCATGACTCGGTAAACGTAGTGTAGGACGCCCTTCGACCAGGTGGGAAGACGACCTGTGAAAGACTACAGGTAGATGCTGGATGCGGCAAGCTGAAGACAGGGCTCTATGGCGCTCATTGGGGGAGGCCTATGTCCAGCTGTCGACTGCTATAGACTGATGACGATTGAAGATAGAACCTCTAAATAAAAAATCACCCGTCATTTAAGGATGAAAAAATGGGATTTGTTAGACATCCTTGCATGATTCGCGATTTTGTAATAATGTGACAGCGTGGGCCCATACATATTATTGAATGTATATGAATGGACCAACCTCTATAGTTGCATTACCTCATCAATTTTAATTGAGAAAAATGTGTGAAGGAACTTTAGAATGACAAAAACATGTAGAGTGATGCATGACTTGTGTATATGATCATATTTTGACACCACTCTAGTTGCTTTTATTACCTACAAATAGGGTGTAAGGGGGACTCCAACATCTCTTATCTCAAACCAACCTAACCTGCACGTGGGTACACCCTGCTAGATAATGAACAAGGCTCTGGTGAAAATATAAAACAATCTTCATAATTTGATAACTCATTTTTTACTATTCACTATTCATTAACATTATTTGACTAGCAGAACAGTGTCGAACCAGACAGATCATCATCATCATCAGTCTATAGCTGTCCATACTGCTGGACAATAGGCCTCCCACGATGAGCGCGATAGCGCCCTGTGTTCAGCGTGCAGCATCCAGCATCTACCTGCAGTCTGTCGCAGGTCATCATCCCACCTGCTCGGAGGGCGGCCTACACTACGTTTACCGAGTCGTGGTCTCCACTCAAGAACACGTTTGCCCCAGCGCGGCCGTCGGTTCTTGTGAGATATGGCCGGCCCACTGCCACTTCAGCTTGCTAATTCTTAGAGCTATGTCGATAACTTTGGTTCTCTGTCGGATGTATTCGTTACGAATCCTATCCTTTAGAGAAACTCCGAGCATCCAACCAGACACAACTGCCATTAACAAAGAATGATCATCATCATTACCTACAAACCCTGGTAGTATTGTTTTGACCACACTTTCAACTATGCAATGATTTTCTTTGATCACTTTCAGATCTCCGATTTGTTTTTAGTGGTTTGGGAATGTATTTCCCAAATACACAGTATTATTAGCTTTTTCATCGCCTTCTCCACTTAACCCAATTTCATTGATCATAAACATTTCAATAAAAGCGGCTAAGTGCGTGTTGGATCAGGCGGAGTGACGAGTTCCCTAGTGGATATCCGCAAATGTGTCAAATCTTCTAAATTTACAATAACACTGTTTACAGTCATGTAGTTTTATACATTACTATTATACATAGAGGTATATATATTCTAAGTGCTTATTTTATACGCCTAAAGAAATAAAGTTTTTGAATTTGAATTTATTACTTGGTTTATAAAGAGCTAAATGGTGTACTCTTTAGAAAGAAACTAAAAATGTTGTTAATTTGTAAATGTTACTACAGTATTGACGATTTTTTTAATGATAAATTTTAATTCATGTTAAACTAGTGCATGTCATTCTCTCAATTATCTTTGCATACCGACTAACGGTCAAGCATGTTGAACCACGAAATGTATACCTATTACCTGTAACCTTACAAACACATGTTTTTTGGCAAATAAAAAAATCTTTATCTTTATCTTTATCAGTATCACCGATTTATATAGAATTTGACTAGCAATGAAACCCGCAACATTTGGCCTCTCTTCATTGTCATAAACATACATTACTATACATGCATATACAGTCTAAGTGCTTATTTTTGTAAGCCTAGAGAAAAAAGTTTTTCGAATTTTAATTTACAACTTGATTTATCAGTTTATCACCGATTTATATAGAATTTGTCTCGCAATTAAACCCACAACACTTTGCCCAAACTAATCGTCTCCTTTTCATTTATAACGAGTACCTGCGTCAAGTGCAAGATTATGGATTGATTATGGAATCAAGATTATGGATTGATTATGGAATCAAGATTATGGATACTACGAAAAGATAGCTAAGGTTCCACGTTTGCCATTTGCCTACCGAATCCTAAAAGCTAGGTAACTCTCGAGTCTCAAGTCATTGACTTCCTACGGACCGGAAGTTTAGATAATTCAACTACCACCACGAATATAGATGATTGACTGCAATCCACCATCTCGCTTCATCCTTCCTGGAAAACTGTACGAGAGAGAAAGACGGAATATATCGAAATACTCCTCACGTTCAAGGAAGTGGGCATGATTTCTGATGCCCAAGAAATATTAATAGTGTGTGCATTGAATGAAAAGTGTTTTTATGTAAATACGTAAAGATGGTGAGATAATAGTAGAAGGGTATTTTTAGACAGCTTCTTATTGACTTGCAAAGGAGCTTAGTAAGTTGTAAATATGTCTTTGCAAGTCCTCTATATCGATAAACATATTAAAAATAGAATTCACAATTTTTAATGCAAAATTTCAATAGTTTTATGACATATTTTATATTATACACTAGCTGCGCCCCGCGTGGTGATAGATATTTTGGATAATATACAATATATCTTTATAAATTGTAGCCCATTTGTTATTCTGATGTATAAGCTATATTATTGTAAAGTTTCATTAAAATCCATTCAGTAGTTTTTACGTGAAAGAGTAACAAACATCCATCCATCCATCCATACTTACATACAAACTTTCGCGTTTATAATATTAGTAGGATACACTTACATATATTACTGAGCAGATAATACCTGTTATACTTAATACATCAAATAAATTGTACTAAAGAACTGTAATCCTAATATGTAATATATTTTCTTTACTCTCTTGAACATTATATTCTTAAATTATGCTTGTAATATTTACAATTTTAATATAAAGTAATTTTATATTTATACGCCGAGCCCAGACACTTTATTTGACATAATGGCAAAGATCAATGCTATACGCGTTTTTATTTCATTATGAGGCCGCAACACCCTCGCATTTCTGTAGAAATATATTAAGGACATGTGCCAATAAATTCACGATTATCTGCTAAGTTGGATCTACGTTTTTACCTAGTCATCATCATCATCATCAGCCTATAGCAGTTCACAGCTGGACGTATGAATGAGCGCCATAGCACCCTGTCTTCAGCTTGACGCATCCAGCATCTACCTGCAGTCTTTCGCAGGTCGTCATCCCTACTGGTCGGAGGGCGTCCTACGTTTACCAAGTCGTGGTCTCCACTCAAGAACACGTTTGCCCCAGCGTCCGTCGGTTACCTAGTACCTAAAGAAATGTAAATGTACCTACTTTTTGCAGTAGCAATGTTGGATATAAAACTTCTTCTAATGATTGTTGTGGTGTGAGTAAAAAGCAATCTGAAACATTAGGATTAACTCTACTGCATCTTTATTAATATACGCACCTTTTGGTCTATTAATATTTTTATATATTTTTTTATATAAGATAATCATTATAATAAATATTACAATTACATGCAATAAGCCTGCCTTATTTTGCCCAGCAGTGAGACGCACCACGCTTATTAAAATTGTAATAATTATATTTTTTTATATTACAATAAAATTCAATATATTCTATTCTATAATACTAGCTTCCGCCGCGGCTTCGCACGTGCTTCTTAAGTGGCCTATGTCCGTCCCCGTTTACCTCCTTGTATTATACAATACAATAATTCTAAATTGCACACCATAAAAACAGATACACTGGACAGGAAAAAGACAAATAAAGAATGTGTTGTACAATGGGCGGCCTTATCGCTTAAAGCGATCTCTGCCAGGCAACCTTTGGATGGACATGAAAAGTTTATTTCATTAAGATACGTCATTTACAGGGTGAAAAGGTAATAGACCGCTTTTATATCATTTAATATTATGGATATTCGTTGGTTGCAACATGAGATGCAAATATAAAGAACGCACGTCTCCAATCACGAGAAATAAAACGTCTAGTCAAATCTCTACCGAAAGAGACAATTGTCATACGCCGTCGACAGGTCTAATTGAAATTTATTGCATCTCGTCTACTGCGGGACGTAATCGTTGCTAACACCAAGCAATATTAACTCCTAAATCTGTTACATAAAGTTGTATTTTCGTTGGTCGATTTTGATTTACGTTTCGGTTCGTAGTATCTTTATTTATTGTGGTCAGGCAATCGAAGATAATGCCTGCACTCGTGATTTGAGACAATCACAAGATTATTTTATTGGATCAAGTCGGCTTTAGATGGATTAAATGAATCAAATTGAACATACTCGTACGGTACGAAGTAAATAAATGTCTGTATTGTAGGTGCATTCTTGCGTCCAGTTGCGTAAATTACGGGGTTTCCTTTTTGAATTAGGAACGTGTGTTTGCGCCTTTTTGCGTTTTTCTTTTTTTTGTATTCGGCCAGTATATCAAAATTGTATACAAGTAGGTACAAAACAACCAGATAAACCACTTATTTAGACCTATAAAATATGTGCGATAAGGCCGCCCTTTATACTTCCATTATTCTTTTGTTTATTATTCATTGAATTATGCACAAAAACTCAAATGGAAACGGGCGGGGCATGTCGCGAGGCTTAAGGATCAGAGATGGACACTAAAAGCGACATTATGGAAAGGTCCTACAGGTAAAAGGAGCAGAGGAAGACCGCTGACACGTTGGGACGAGGATATTGTAAGGGCAGCCGGCTCAAACTGGAAACAGACCGCACAGGACAGAGACACATGGGCATCTTTGGAGGAGGCCTTCACCCAATAAGGGGTTCCTACAGATATTATTGTATGAAACTAAATTACACGTTAGATTAATTAAGTTAACAATTAGTTTAAAAAAAACTCTAAAAAACAATGTAAACTTAGTAATTTGTTGGAAATAAAAGGCTTTTTTATTTTTATTTTTTAGTATTTATTATTCTTTTGTTTATTGTGGTATAATAAAGTGTTTTCTATCGATCTATCTATGTGTTTCCTGGTCAGCAGGTAGAAAATGCCTCGGCATTAAGCCCACCCATTGTATCCTTTGTAGTGCAATAAAGTGTTTAAATAAATAAATAAATAAAAATATGTCTTCCTAGCCGAATTTTGACCACGGCAGCCAGTTGCGGAGGACATAAAATAGTGCACGAGTGTGTGTACGTACATAGGTGCACTCCCTATTCCCTTACTCTCATTATCCGATGGAATAAAACAACAATGTTATGCCATTATAACAATTAATACTTAATACCCTCAGTGTCTCGTTTCTAATCTAAAGTTATAACTTTGAATAGCAGTTAATGCAAAAAGCTATAAAATAATCATTCTTACATTATTTCTAGGCTTTCCCAGCATCGGTAATAGCGTATTCAAAATCATTACGATTTTATGTAAAGGAGGCATAAATATGTGTTTCCAACTTTATCCGAGTTATTTATTCTGGCAGAATGCAAAATATATAAGTGATTTAGATAACTAACGAGAGAAATAATTAAATCGATACATAAAAAGCTGAGGTTATGTTTTAGAGCTGCACAATTTTTTTTTTATATGAATTAAAATCGAAAAGAAATCTTATAATCGACCCATAATTTTTTTATAATGCTGGACAATTCACACAGCATTATCTAGCCCCATGGTAAACCAAGCTTGTGTTATGGGTACTAGATAACTGATATACATAATACAATACATTACATAGATATTTTTTATTATACATAGAAAACGACCAGAACACCCGGAACAAATATCTGCAGATCGTACACACAATTGTTCCGGGGCGGGAATCGAACCCGCAACCTCTTGCGTCGCAGGCGGACCTTCGCCCACCGCGCCAAACAGGTCGTCAAATTGAAGGAGAAATCGACGAATATAAATAAAAAATACATACAGCCGAACATAAAACCTCCTAAAGTAGGTTAAAAATACTTAATAGCAACAAATCTATATAAAACTTAAATACAATCTTAGCCACATGTATTTATATAGATGCTAGGTTATCATTGAACAGTTCTATACGTTAGAATTCGAGCAGATTTTTTTATAAATTTCAGTTATAATATATGTACCTACTCATCATCATCATCAGCCTATGTACCCTACTCCAATGAGCGCAATAACACCCTGTCCTCAGCTCGACGCATCCAGCATCTCCCTGCAGTCTTTCGCAGGTCGTCATCCTGCCTGGTCGAAGGGCGGTCTCCATTCAATAACACGATTTTCCCAGCGCGAGCGGTTGTCGGTTTTTCGTGAGATATGGCCGGCCCACAGCCTCTTCAGCTTGCTAATTCTTAGAGCTATGTCGATAACTTTGGTTACCTTAAAAAAATAAACGATTATTTTGTCCTAAAGTCTAATATGCCATTAAAAAGACAAAGGAATGACATAAGTGTAAGTTAATGTCCCATTCGCTCTGCGGTCGTGTTTCCCACATTGCCGTGACTTGTGGCTCCCTAATAGTCCCATTTGGGAATTTTGGGATACACTTGAAACATCGACATGTTTTAGGAATGCACTTTGGTGTAGTACACAGAATTGTTTTTTTATGGGACGAAACCAAGTTATCGACGATTATTCTTGTAGACAATATTTATTTAATATTTTTGTAGACATCTGAAGATTAAGTTTTAGAGAATATAATACTTAGATACATATGATATTAATAATACTTACATACTTATATATATATATATATATATATATATATATAATTTAATACCTTTCATAATGATCGAAATAAAAAGGATGGCATAATTTTTGGGTCTAATGTCTATTTGACGACTAATATTGTTGCATGGTAAGCGATGATCCGCCTGCGATGCAGGAGGTTGCGGGTTCGAAGACCGCCTTGGCACAAATGTTTGGGTTCTAGGTATTTTCTACGAATAATAATAGAAACTATCCATGCATTGTATTAAAGTAGACGACTGGTTTACATAATACAATACATTACATAGATAGATATTTTTATCACACATAGAAAAAACCAAAACACCCGAAACAAATATCTGCAGATCTTACAAACATTTGCCCCAACATGAGTCAATGTCAACGTTGTAAACGTAGTGTAGGACGCCCTCCAACCAGGTGGGGTGACGACCTGCGAAAGACTGCAGGTAGATGCTGGATGCGTCAAGCTGAAGACAGGGCGCTATGGCGCTCATTGGGGGAGGCCTATGTCCAGCAGTGGACTAACATAGGCTGATGATGATGATGATGAGTCAATGTCAAGTATTTCCAAAGGAAAGTCTGTGTCCACGTCTATTATCTATCTAATAGGTCAAGACAAGACAGGCGTCGCGTCATACCCGATATCCGGTAGTCGATCATAGCTTCCTTGTCCACACGATGCGCGAATGATAATGCACATGACAAGATAACTAAGGAGTAGGTGCCTACCTACTTGCAGCTTTGCTCCAACTCGAAAACTAACCTATCAAAGTAAGGTAAGGTTTCGCTTTTGGTAAAAAATATTATATGAATACCCATGGGTATTTATTATTATAGGTATTATTATTACCTATGGGTATTTATTATTTTTAACTGAAGGTACTTACTTAGATTAATTTTTTTTTAAATAAAAATGGATACAACAGTCAAACTCTAAGTTATTGTTGGAGACATTATGTAGAGATGTATACAGGCTTTAGAATCCATTATTGGGTCACTGACATGGCCCTTAAACAATAATAAGGAACCGGACAATTTTCAACGGCGTCGGCGTATTACGTCTTCAAATGACCATAGACAAGACCATAGAGACATAGACTGGCATAGACGATGATTATTATGCAACTAGTGTTCTATTCTACTGTCTGAACTAAAATTGTTTATTCTCTACAGAACATACCATAGAGGTAGAGTCACCATTATCAAACATTATATTTTTTATATCGTTTCGGGACTTTTGTTATTTCTGGTTTTCTAATGATCAAATTAAAGTTGGTCACTTCCTTGATAGTCAAAGGAAGTAGTAGTACCTACCTAAATGTATACGGTTTGTAGAAAAATAATTTAAACTTGAAGAGAATATTGATAAGTCAAACTTAACAGTAAATAAACTAAATAATAAATAAAATAATAATTAAATACAATTATATATAAAATGATACGGATAAACTACATTATGTAGCTAATTTAAATTATGTACTAATTCAGTAAATATTTCATAATATTTAGAGTATTTCAGTAGTATTAATTTTAGGTTAGGTAAGGTAGTTAAATTGAAACCTCTTTTAATTTGTTGGGCCTTTGCCCAGCAGTAAGGAGAGTTTAAAAACAAGAGAAATGGTTGTTTACCACCTTCAAAATAAAGTTCAATTTAGTATTTAATGTTATTGCAAGCGAGAACAAACATTATTTTGGTCGAGTACAGAAGGCGACGGAATCGGGCCACTGGCCGCATAGAATCGTACTGTTCGAAAATAGAACAGTGACAATGAAAAAGAGAAGTAAATCGAAGTATTCAAAATTGGAATTATATCTTGGTGGCGCGTCGCGAAGCACTAAATATTGAATTAGACTAGTTAGCTGAATGGCAAACGGTAAAAGTTCTAAGGTTTTTGTTATTATAGTAAGTTCTCGCACTCTGGGTAATCTCTGAGAAATTAAATATTATCCCGAAGAAAATCATTTTCGATAGGATTTGAACCCACGTCCTTCCCATTATTTCATTTCTTAATCTAAAAGTTGTAAAATGCAATTTTAAAATGCGCTCTACATCTGTTATTCGATTCATACGATTTTTTAAAATATATCCAGTTATTTACCCTCTTTTACACTGCAACAATTGAAGCAAAATTTTAAAAATTACGTAATGTATTGTTCTTCAAAATTACTAAACACCACTAATGGGAGCTATCCTTAGAACTGTAAACACCGAAGTATTCAGCGAATGTTTTCTATTGTGGTTGGAAGTTTCGAGGAAGCTCTCATTGCCAGTTTGGCCCTGACCGAGGATAAATATTATGGAACTCGTTAATGATACCATGTTCTTACTTTTAAACTTTTTGCAATTAGTTGTATTATGGAATTAAGATTTTTTTTAAATTACATATTTTCGTATACAAATTCAAAATTCCTGTACCTATCTATATACATATATGTATAATTCGAGAATAACATACGTAGGTATGTCTTTATTAAGCTTATTCTTCATGTATTACGTAAGAACTATGGGGGCTAAGGGTCGTTTGCTTATTTTTGATGACATGAGGGAGGGGTGAGTAGGTGGTGATGGTGATTACCTACATCAGCAGTAGTCTCATTGTCCTGAGACGGGAATATAACCTGCAATCTCCTGCACCAAGAGAATGCCATACTACGTATACAATTTTGCAAAACAGAATTTACTGCCAAAATATTATTTTTAACCACTTTTACGCAGCGCATTCAATAAAAATGTTATGATTTATTTCCAAGAAATAATCTTACGTTTACGAAGCTAGCTTCGATTACGGCAATGGCGGTTTGGCAGGGTCTGTAAAAAGCTTTCCTTGAAAATGTGTCTCTGTTCTATCAGATGTTTAGTTTTGTTTACCGAATAATAAATGCTCTTGGAAATATTGTAAACTATTTATTTAGTTTTACTACAATACCTTGCAAGAATCTCAATAAAATAGAAAATATTTATTTGCATTTCAAAATAAAAATAAAACATATTAGGAACGAATAATGTGGTCTACACATGGTACATTTACATTATTATCAACAGGGGAAACAAATAAGTAGACATAGGAAAAAATATTGATCTAAAAACAATAATCAGAAAACTAATGGTTAAAGGAGTTAAAAACCCTCGCAAAACCATGTCATTAATAAAAGTACCAGTAGTATTTGCTGTAAAAATATTGCAAATGAACAATATTAAAAACTTTTTCGCTTGCATGTACATATATCTGATTCTCTGTAAACTCAAATTGTATTTGAATACGACCCAACACTGCTAGAAAACACCGTCCATCTTTTTCATAATATTAGTGAGTATTTTTAGAGCTACACCAAAAACAGTAGGTATTATTATCAACCATGCCAACGTAGTTTCAAAGCACTCATTAGAGTCAACGAACTTAATTACTATACAATATCTATTTATTTAACTAAACAAATGTGCGTAACGTGTCTCTGTCACCACCTAACAGTCACCACCTCATAAATCAGCACTGCCTCAGTGCGAATTTATTTTGACGTATCCACTAGTTTAATATTTGTTTTGACCCAAATATTTTAGTCTTTAAAACAATTTGAACTTGCCTTATGCTTTGTTTTTTCGTTATGACATGCATTACATCCAATGTCAGTTGATATGCCTAGCGCTTGAGTTCTTTTCTCCACTTGCATAATTTTTTGGCTATATAAAGGACTCGGCAAACGTAGTGTAGGACGCCCTCCGGACAGGTGGGATGAAGACCTGCTAAAGACTGCAGGCGGATGGATGCTGGATGCGGCAAGCTGAAGACAGAGCGCTATGGCACTCATTATCTAGGGGAGGCCTCCGGCCTCAGCTGGACTATTTAATAGGCATTCGATTTTTATTACGTATAATATTTAAGTCGCTCAGCGAGCTATGGAAAGAGCTATGCTCGGAGTTTCTCTGAAGGATAGGATTCGTAACGAATATGAAGTGGCAGTGGGCCGGCCATATCTCGCGAAGAACCGACGGCCGATGGGGCAAACGTGTTCTTGAGTGGAGACCACGACTCGGTAAACGTAGTGTAGGACGCCCTCCGACCAGGTGGGATGACGACCTGCGAAAGACTGCAGGTAGATGCTGGATGCGACAAGCTGAAGACAGGGCGCTATGGCGCTCATTGGGGGAGCCCTATGTCCAGCAGTGGACTGCTATAGGCTGATGATGATGATGATGATGATAATATTTAAGAAGGTATTTTTAACATGAAACATAAATAAATGATTATATTGCAGGCTAGGTTATTATACCTAACAAACCTTATACAAACTTTATTAGCTAAAAAAACTTTAAATAAAAGCGTCTCACTTCTCACTTTTACTGTTTCAATTATTTGTATTTGTATTTATTTATGTCAGATAATAAAATCCATAGTAGTTACATTAATTTAAACGAAATATTAAAACATTATTACAATAAAATAAATTAAAATGGCATTAGATTAAAAAATAAGGATAAAAATATAAATGAAATTAATTTAATTATGATGAAAAAGTTTTGTGTCATCGAAAAAACGTGACCTTTTTCATCAAAATCTCGCTTGATTTTATCACCATCATTACTAAAAACCTTGCTTCTGTTGACTAAAATGCTCAATTCTAGTGATGATAGAAAGATGGCTCTATCTCAGAGATACATCTTGTATTTCGCAGTAGAAACGTCGTAGGGACTGTTTTTTGCTGCCTACGGAACCACGTGCTCGGCACACGGTTTATTCTTACCGGAAAGAACAAGGCTGATTGGGGATGATAGAGTCGCTATTGTGCTAAAACTTTTGTTGGTGAAGTGTGCATAAAGATTTTGATTTTTTGTTTATTATTATTTATCACTACATAGTAAAAAACAAAGTCGCCTCCCGCTGTCAGTCTGTCCCTATGTATGCTTAGATCTAAAAACTACGGAACGGATTTTGACGCGGTTTTTTTATAGATTCAAGAGGGAGGTTTATAAACTATTTGACACATAGATTTCTATGAGGGTGAAGCCGCGGGGCGCAGCTAGTAATTTATAAAGATGAGGTGACATAGAGATCTGAAATGCATAAATAATTACCTTTGCTTTGCTATTTCAAGTTCAAATGTTTTACTAACACCATTTTATACACTACGTGTCTTTTGTAAGCTTTACTTTTGTTTATTTTTGTGCAATAAGATAAGGACAGTACCTTAAGTAGGTAATTACTACACTACAAACTACAAACACTTTAGCTAATTAGTATTAGTTGCTACTCACCTGTCGTAACGAGATAAACACTTGTTACTGTTTGCTTAAAATGTTGACGATAGTTAAATGTGTACATTTTTATAATTCTAACATTTATTTACCCATTCCCCATCCCACACGGTTATTATCGCTTAAAAAACTAAACGATAAAAATATTAATAATTTTACTAAATTGCCATTATGTAATTAGTTCCATTTCGTTTACCTGTGGCATTTTCAGGTTATTTTAATTTTTTGATGGGGGTTCGATAATCGGAATTCAAAATTTAAAGAATTTTATATTAACTGCAGCATGCAGTATACAGGAGACTTGGATTCAAATATTTCATTTAAAACTAATCTATTGTTGATTGCTTGTTTCAATTAACCAAGCGTCTCCATCCCATCTATTGTTCCAGCCCAGCAACAAAAACACATTGTTTGACACGTGTTACGCGTTACGACTGCCTGAATAGAAGCGGGTTCGAGTCCAGGCACCGCTAAATAAGGACAAAGCATCTTCGGACACTCAAACGGCTCTATTGTTACTGATGATGACCTTTAGTTTAGTGCATACTATAATATTATCTGTGGTTTAGGGTAGGTCCGGTTGATATAAAACGGCATCGTTGTTGATCTCTGGTTGGTCCATAAAAAAGATTCAGAACCTTATCACCGTATGTCTAGATAATCATGACGCTGATGACCTATGAGGTGTAGTGGTAGATCGGCTGAAACGCAGTAAGTGGCGGGTCGGATTGCCACCGCGGTTCAAATATTACCTCAACGACCTGCAGAACTTGTAAACAAAATTCCGTGTCCATGTTCTAATTATTGTTAACAGCCATAAGTATCCTGCAGAAAAGGTCTCCCTAACCTAACCTACTGCCACTCCTCTTAGTTTTGTGGAAGATGGACCCAGTTACGTTTTGTTGAAAGTGTCCAGCTTATCCCGCCTTCTTCGTTTAGGCCTTCCACGTCCGTCCGGGAACCAGTCGGTGGCCATCTTCGCCCACTGATGGTCTTACATACTCGTACAGCCCAGCCCAGTCCAGTACCACTTGAAATTATCGGTTTTTGGTTGACGTCGGCTTATTATTTATTTATTTAGGAAAATAGGAGTTTACAGTACCTACCTATACACCAAAGCACTCACTATCCTGGAGTATACAGTATAGTGTTTCTGACGCTTTAAGGCAGTTTCTGGCAGTTTCACTCCCACACTCCCAGGAAACTACGATGCATAGCCCTTTAGCAAACTCCGACTTCAAGGCTGAACTTTTTGCTGTTAGTTAATGCCCAGGTCTGTGCACCGAATGTGAGGATGGGGTAGAGGAGGTTCTAAAGAATTCCAAGAAAATTCTTACTCACCAGCTAAGCTAAGATCTGCGTAAGAAACAGCATTGTTGAATTGAAGAGTCCCATTCTTATAAATCAGTAGGTATTATCAGTACAGTATAAAACAAAGTCGCTTCCCGCTGTCTGTCGCTATGTATGCTTAGATCTTTAAAACTACGCAACGGATTTTGACGCGGTTTTTTTATAGATAGAGTGATTCAAGAGGGAGGTTTATAAACGATTTGAAACATAGATTTCTACGAGGGTGAAGCCGCAGGCCGCTGCTAGTAATATTTTTTTTTTATTTTTATAGAAGCGTCCAATGCGGGAATTCACGCTAACTCAAAGCCCGCCAATGTGTATTTGTATTCTATATTGCTAGATACATATGTCAATGTATTAATCTTATAAAAGGATTTTGTGAGCAAAATCTGATTTCGTATCTCTTACCTAATAAAAATATATAATAAAATAAAATGTAGTGTTTTTTTCGGACAATTTCGAATCCATAGTGTTGTAGCACATACAAAAACGTAGAATTAACCTAGCTGATAATATAACCTATTAAAATATAAGTATATTCTCTCTAGATCACCTTCTGGTTAAGGCTTACCCAGAGTGATGAGGAACACCTATCTGATATAGTCCTCAGGATGCTGCTACAACTGTCCCAAATTCTGCGGATCGGGGAGGCAGTTTTTTTTGGCGAATAATTGCACCAAACTGCTAGAGTTTGATATTATTGAATTTAATAAAAAACACACATTCATTGTTTCTACATAATTTTTAGGCATATGTAAACAATTTTCTGTAGGTCTTCCATGGGTTCCAAGTACTGAATACATTAAGGCACATTATCTAATCATCAAAACAATACTAAGAAAAGTGACTCAGTCCGAAAATATAAAACTAATTACGTTTTCATATAAACTCAGCCGTTCTATATTTAATTACAACAAAATACTCACCGATTTCCAAGAAAAACCGTTTATTCACTTTGTCCGGAAATAATTAAGGAAACACGTGAAAAAGTTTCAGCATACACAGAAAATCCACACAGTCACTAAAGAGTAGTCCAGTTCGATAAAAATCCTTTATCCTTTTACACTTGAAACACGTCTACACTGCCCGAGCTTCGCTTCACGACTGAAGGTATTAGTGGCGCGAGCTTTCAGCGGTGCGCTTGCGCCGGGAAACAGAACTCCGCTACGTGCTGCTGTCTCTCTCTACCGTGCATAAATCTCAGCCCATCACTCTCTCTTTCTAACGCTATGTCGCGTGGAAATTGAGGAAAACCGCGTGTAAACATAAACGGAGGTTACGTAACTCTGAAATATGATTTATTTAGCTCGTTGATTAATAATTATTTTTCTTGTTTTCGTTTTGTTGTTGTTAATTTTGGCGTCTGTTCAATGATGCGGCAGTTTTTCATAGGGTTCGGCAGCTTTGATAGTGTTCTTTTGATGTTTTATACCACTTCATAAGTTAACTAGCAGAAGCCCCCAGATTTGCTCTCAGTGCCTGGTTGAAACGTAGCTATTTTTAAATTATTTTCAGAATCTGGTCAATCCATGCTCTATAGTCATAGCTCTGGCTGGGTCTAAAATAAATAAAATGGCAAATATAACTAAGTAACTTATTACTCTATGTGACTAAGTATCAGAAATAAATGAAAATTTGGATGGATGTCCTGTCCTGGTGGATGTGAGAAGTAACCAACTTCTTCACACCAAAACTACTGAACGGATCAACCTGAAATAATGCACTGAACTGAACAAACAGACAGAACAGCGAGTTATTATATACCAGCACATTATAACCCCAAGCACTGACCTGATTTATTAATAACGCGTTGAAACATTTGGTAGACCAATAACATAATAATAATACATTTTGAAGTAGTAGATACCTACAAGGAAGTTAGTTTCCTTTCGCTACATAGAAGATAATGTGTTCTAGGATCTGTCCGTGCATCTGCAGTTCCGGTTTCCTTACTGGAGTTTAATTAGACATTATGTACCTAGTGGTTCAGTGAAATATGGCTGTCTATAATGATGATGTAAACGCAGGAGGTTGCGGGTTCGATTCCCGCCTCGGAACAAATGTGTGTACGATCTTCAGATATTTGTTCCAGGTGTTCTGGTCGTTTTCTATTTGTCGTTTACTATATAATAAAAAAAATCTTCAATGTTATGTATTGAAATATGGATGTAGTATATAGGTTATCTGGCACCCATAACACAAGCTCTGCTTAACTTGGGGCTAGAACTAGATAATGCTGTGTGAATTGTCCAGCATTATTTATTTATTTAACTAGTCGCGCTCCGCAGCTTCACCTACGCGGAAATCTATGTGTCATCTTATATATATATAAAAAAGAAAGTCGTGTTTGTTACAACACTTATAACTCGAGAACGGCTGGACCGATTTAGCTGAAAATTGGTGGAGAGGTAGCTTAGAACCAGGAGTCTAACATAGGATACTTACTTATTTTTATCATTTAAACAATTTGACACATAGATTTCCACGGGGGCGAAGCCGCGGGGAGCAGCTAGTTTATCTATAAACCTTTCTCTTGAAACACTCTATCTATTGCTAAAAACTGCATTAAAATCCGTTGAGTAGTTTAAAATATCTAAGCGAACAAACAGCGGAAGCGACTTCATTTTATACTATGTTTTGATTTGTCAAATTATACATATTTTCCCAAAAAAACCGCGACTCAGCCAATGTAGTTTAGCGCCCTTCGGCCAGGTGGGATGACGACTTGCGAAAGACTGCAGGCAGATGCTGGATGCGGCAAGCTCTGGCGCTCATTAGGGAAGGCCTATGTCCAGCCGTGGACTATTCTAGGTGATGATGATGATGATATACAAATATCTACAAGGTACGGTATTGTCCTGCAAAGGAATTCCTTAAAAATCGGAAATCTCAAAATACCTTTGCCCGTCCGCGATCCTAGACCGTCAATCAATCAGTAAATCGGTCGAGGGTTGCCAGTTGCCACAAATTAGTTGGTAATCCACAAGTATCCGTTTCCGGTACCGAAACGTGTTATATGTGAGTGTGTGTGTGTGTGTGTGTGGCACGTGCCGAAATCTAAAGGGCTTCAAAAACAGCAGCTATAATGTATATTAATAAACATTACATCCCGGGATGTATGGGTTTAAATTATCTAAATGTATCACACACTTAACAGGTAATGGAATGTAATAATTTTACTTAATTCCATTGGTATACGTCCCGATTGATACTTTAAATAAATAAATAAAATAAATAATGCTGGACAATTCACACAGCATTATCTAGCCCCATGGTAAGCAGAGCTTGTGTTATGGGTACTAGATAACTGATATACATAATACAATATATTACATAGATAGATATTTTTTATTATACATAGAAAACGACCAGAAGACCCGGAACAAATATGTGCAGATCATGCACACAATTGTTCCGAGGCGGGAATCGAACCCGCAACCTCCTGCGTCGCAGGCGGATCTTCGCCCACCGCGCCACATCGGTCGTCTGCTCTTTGCAGCTGCTAAGGTGTATAATGCTAAAATTTAGCATGTAAAGATAGATAGATAGAAAGAAAACACTTTATTATACCACACAAAACAGAAAACAAGACAGGAATAAACAATATTATTTAATAAATTTTGAATATAAAAAATTATTTATTAATTTTACATTTAATAATTATACATTTTCATATCGCTCTGTATCTTAAAATACGAACATGTAAAAAAAAAAGTTTCCTAACGATTTCTATGGAAGGATGTAATGAGGTGTATCGAGCTGTACATATTTAGGTAATAGCTGCTGTGTGTGAAGTAAGCTACTAAGGCCCATCTATGCTTGAGTGACGTTTATGCCATATAAAATCGTTACTCAAGCACAGATCGCCTACTGAGCAAGCTTTTATAAAACGGTCTTTAAACTTCTCATTTAATTTTAAACCTTTTATTCAGATAAATAATGAATATACATGGTATTACTAAAACACTATTGCTTAATCTACATCTATATTACCTGTTTGCCCTCCTTTGGCAAAGGCCTCCTCCAACCCCTTCCACTTTACTTTATCCCTCGCCAACCTTATCCACGTTTTCCCTGCTACGTCTCTTAGCTCGGCCTCCCATCTTTTGAACTGCCTCCCTCTATTTCGCTTCTTGTACCTTGGAAACCAATCCGCGGGTTTTTTAAATTTCTATGTATACCTAATTAGCATGGAATGTACCTAATAAACAATTTTGGATCTATGTCACTTAATTATTATGAAGTGACATGACGTTTATTCGATAGAAAAGCGTTACTTTGAGTGCTGAAATCACACGGTATGTGTTTTCTACAAGTGACTAATATGCGTAAATCCACACTAGCGCAGCGGCTGAGAAAATAGAGATCTTTGTGACTCAGCCCAGCCGTAATATTTTTCGAACGAAACGCATGTGCGGCGCAACACAACCGCTGTGTAGAGCGGCAGCACGAATTTTTTAGGTTAAAAAAAAGATCGCAGACGTCGAAAAAAAAATCGCAGTCAAAGTGTTAAAAAGCTTGCTCAGTCATCGATCTATCTATGCTTAGGATACGTTTCCTCCAGCATCCCAGAGTAGCTAAAAGCCTGCACTCAAGTTGTTGTTGCACAGATTACAGAATATCTCTGTTGCTACTTTGTTATTGAGGTTATGCTAAATTCATCTCTTCCTCGAGTCTAGTTCTAGGAATAGCACTTGAATGCACTAATTGGTTTATTCTTTAGACTGGATAGACGTAGGAGATGACATTAGTACTGGATTTAGAAGTATCTAGGTTTATATTATAAGATTCTAAAACATACCTTTTTATTGAGCTATAATAGCTATACCTGTATGTAGTTGAGTTATCTATTGATTGGAATCAAGTTTAAGACAAACTCAATACTATACTATACTTTCAAGTTTAGAATTTAGAACACTAGTTAGACCAATAGGGGCGTTGAGAAAAAAGCAATAAATATATATTTAAATTATTTATTATATTCATATTTTATATCTACATTCTATACATACTTAATAAATAAACCTTCATCGAAGGGGTATAGAAGCATCGTTTAACGAACAGTATGAACATAGTAATTGATTTAGGGTAAACTAACGCCAAATTAGGCTTCGTGGTAGATTGTAACATCCTGGAAAGCCAAGTTCTTGACGGCAGCGATCTGCCAGGGGTAGAAGGGGCGGTTGGTGGGGTAGCCGAAAGGCTCATCGGAGAGGTAACGGGCACCAGATCCGAGGCCGAGAGAGGTGGCAGGGTCGAACCCAGTGCCGAAAGGAACCTTGGTGGCGTGGAAGTCCTGGATCCAGACGACCAGTTGGAATTCCATACCGTTGACGGTACCTGAAGAGAAATAAAAGGTTAATTAAAATTATTTAAAATTAATGATAAAGACACCATTAAACCTTTTTAATGGTGTTACTAGAATGTGAATTTAAAAAATTTCGAAGCTTTCAAAGTTGCCTCGAATATCAATGAAAGGTCTTGCAAGTCAAGAAAACGAAGCTTGAAGAAAGCATGTCTTGACACTCTTAAAAAGAGAAAAGTGAGGAGCTAAGTTTTAAAGAAAGTTAGAACGTACCTTTAGGCAACAGAAGGTTCTTGGGGAACCTGTCGATGAGCTGGGAGGACTCAGGCATCCAGTTGCCGGTCTCCAGCTGGGAGTACAGCTCAGAAGCGCTCATCCAGTCCTTGGTGACCCAGGAGTTGGAGCTTGAGTCGCGGACGATCACGTTCTCGCCAGATTTCACTGAAATTAAATGAATACAAAGGCTTAGGCAGAATTTCACACAATATGTATCTATTAAAAAAATCTTGCACTGTCAACTGATATACTAAAATGGTTTCCCACAAGGTTCGATCGAGTGACCGCGAATTGTCTGTCATCTGTTACCGTCAATGTGAAATACATCCAGATATTACTAGTTAAAGTCCATATTTGAAGGCACATCTTTGTGCTGTGCGGTATAAGAGCGCCTCTAATCTACCACAATCTGAATGCCGCTTTATGGGCTATGCTTTTTAAGCAATAATACTTGAAGACGAAAGCTACTTACGTTCTTGGACGAACTCGTCGAACTGGAAGTAGTTCTCAGAGTTGTGGCGGATGCTGATGAGGTTTCCTTTGCTGTCTCTTTTGGGCGCGAGGAAGAATTTGACAAGCACCGACTTGGCGGCTTCGCTCTTTACGTTCACCTTGACACTGAAGTCCTTGTGGTTCAAGCGGGAGTACTCGGCGACTACCGAAACGTCGTCAGACAGTGTTTTGACTGAAATGAGGTTATAATTTATGTCATTCCTCTGTATTAGAGAAGCTGGATTTGAAGCTCAAGCAAATAGAATAAATGACCCAGAAGACAATAATCAAAGAAAACTGGGTAAGGAATTCACAAAAAATAACGGAGAAAACAAAACTTACGTTCGTAGCGGTTCAAAGGCAGGCCGTTGGTAAGGTTGACGTGAGTCTTCTCCAAGTAGGTGACAAGCTTGTCAGTTTCAACCTTCTCGATTTTGACGCCAGGAGCGATCAGCTCTTCAGGAGTGTAGAACTTCATGATCATGTTCCAGTGGTGGACCAGGTTCAGGACACGCTTCATCACGATGTAGTAGGCAGGATCGCGGAGGGCGGTCTGGTAGCTCTCGATAGCGGAAGGTGCGACAAGAGGAGCAAATCTGGTGATAAAAGCCAATGTTAATTTATTGCGAGATTTGTCGACGATGATAGAATAGTTTTCGTTGCAATATTAAAATTAATATTATTATAATTAGCAATATTAAAGTTTCAAAAAACGTATGGCTTTATTTTTTAGCTTTTTTGTAGGTACGATTACGCTAATAAACGAAATAACTCACCCATCAGCAAGTTCAGCAGAGTCGTAGACAGTGTTTCCAACTATGGAAGCGTACAGCCTCAAGAAGTCCTTGTAGAAGTAGCTGTTGGGAGAGTCAGCGTTGGCCTGGATCAAGAGACCGAGCACGTCGCCGGCTTCTTCGTTCTTCAGGGTCTTTTGTTCACCAGAGGGCTAGGAGAAAGTATATCAGTCAGGCAATTCATATTAAGATAAACAAATAGATATAAATTTGATGATGATAAATTATACTTACAGTGATATAGTATCCCTGTTCAATAGCGACCCAGATGCGGCGTTCGAATTCTTTGGCAGCTTCGAGCTTTTCGGCAAACTTGGCCTGGTCAAGACGGAAGTTGTCGGGCCTGGACGGGACTGGCACTCCGTTTGCGTGGAGCAGACCAGGCGCGTAACCCTCAGCGATCTCGTTAGACAGAGCGGGGATCTCTCCTAGACCGTTTGAAAGTCTCTCCATGTAGTAGCGGGCGACCAGTTGCTTCATGGTAAACCACCAAAGCTCTCCGCGCCTATCCTTGTTGACTCCCTTTACGACGCTGCTGCTCAACCAAGACGGGTACATGATGTTGCTGTAGTAGTAGTACGCGTTAAGAAAATGGTCGTTGTTGTAGTAGCTCATATCGTTGTTCTTGCTGTTCGCGTAGTACCAGGAGTTTACATCTCCTTTGAGGAATAGTGATTTCCTGGGTGTCGGGGCGGTAGAAGATGGCGATGCTGAGAGCATGAGCGAAGAGACCTTCGTTGATGATTTCCCTCAGGTAGACAGCTGTCTTGAAGAAGATGTCGTAAGTTTTGGCGGAGTAGAGGACGTGGAAAGCAGTTATGGTCTCGATGTTGTTGGTTGGCTCGTACACCGCGTACGGGACGTTGCGGCGCATGAACCATTTGTTTTTGATCATGGTGGCATATTGGGCAGCAGCCGTGACATTCTGAAATAAGAAAAAACAACCTTATAACATTTTTATATCAAGACTGTAGAAAATCCTCTGTTGACGGACATATCACTTAGTCTCTCAGCGATGAAGTTTTAGTTATAGTATATAGTTATTATGTGGTATAGGGCAGTTTCACTTAAATTTATGTCTGCTGCTGCTTATTTATAAAGCCGTATGCAAAAAAAAAAAAACTTACGCTATATTGGTTTAAGTTCTTTTCAATGCTCCATGTGGTTGCAATGTTATGGTACTCCTTGATGTAGTGAATAGGCTCCTCGATGTGAGAGAAGAGAAGCAGCAACTCCTTTTGGCGCTGTTGGAGGACTTTGATGTCCACTGAAAATACAAAATTACAGTCAAGAAATGCATCGTAAATGTGGATGAATTGTGGGAAAGATCACATGGATAAGAGAAGTTTGAATGTAGAAATGAGGGCTGATTACGGTGGTTAGAATATAGGTAGGTACAGAGATGTCGTTTACCTATCAAGAGAGGTGCTTATCCCACTTTTACACACATATTTTTCTCTTGCTCTTAGGCGTAAGGAAAATAGTAAGTAAAAGAACAAGACGTGTAACGATCCAACTAGCTTGGGATAGTGGAATTAAAATTATGATGAAGAATTCAGTGGCTAAGTCAAAATAAAAAGCTTAAGGACAAGTGAATTTGAATAGTTCTGATGATTAATTTAACTTGAATAAAAATATTAATTATATGAATGTTTGAATAATTCACAAGTTTAAATGTTTTGAAAAGTTTGTGAAGATAGATAATGAGTTAATGATGAGGTAATAGTACTCACCCTTGCCTACATAGTTGCTGGAGTCGGCTACGACGCTTGTTGCGCAGAGCGCTACTACATGGCTACTACACACAGGACCCAAGCCACCATGATTGCTTCTGGCTTTCTTAGTCCACTTCCCCAGTATTTATACTCAGCTGGTTATCAGAACACTTGAAGCAACGAATATCTGAAGTTTTTTGCCTCGACTTTTTTTTTGACTGATAATTTTTAGGTGCAAAAACTATAGATATTTCTTATACTGATAATCAGTAGTATCCTAGGTAGTTACGAGGTTGGATGTATGTCTTTATCGCTTTATTTGTTAATTGATTGTACTATTAACTAACTTTTTCATGCTTTCAAGTTGCACAATGATTACTGGTTCGTCTTTCATATTTTTTTTATCTTATTTGTAAGTTTTCTTCCTAAGGTTGCTAGGTACATTTTCTATAATATCGATTGAGATATCTTCCGTCCGTCTTCCGTTCATCCTATGCTTGTTTTTAATTTATGTATTTTTAGCTCACAATGTTTTAAGTCAGTATGCAAGATTCATACCTTCAAACTATTCTAAAAAGATATATGTGAAAAGATGTGCTCTCATTACGATCTAAGTTTTGATATCAGACTGTTACACTTACTCGCACTGCGAGTAAGTTTTTAAGGGCCGATATACCGATCTACCCTCATATTTTGTCTTCTGCTACGAACTTTACCTTTTTACATGCGCCATGATCACGGAATAAGCTGAGACTGAGTTTTCATTAGCAGATATAGATAGCAATCTTCTCTATATTTTGTTACGAAAATTACTACAACTTTACTCCTCGACAGTTATTGGTTCTAGCGATATGGCCTGCCCATAGCCACTTCAGCCTGCTAATTCTGAGACCTATATCTATAACTTTAGTTACAGACTATTATATTGCAAATTCTATCGCATAGCAAAACTCGGAGCATAGCTCAATTCATAGTTCGTTGAGCGAGTTTGAACGAATGCACTAGACCTTTTATTCAGTCACCACGTCTCCATACTTATATGTAATTAAATATATTAATAAAAAATAATTAATAAAATCAAAATAACTGAATAAAATCAATAGGCCTTGATTCTCGGTATATAGATAATGAGATTACTTGAGGATTATGAAATTGGATCCAGTGGTTTAATCCAGGCTCGAGAAGATGCTATGGTAGACTTCTCAGTTTCAAGATTCACGTCAAGATTCGGTTATTATTATTTCTTGGACGAAAACTATCGATTATGTTATAAAAACCACCGCATGACTTTTTCTCTTATTGAATCATGACTTTTAAATTTATTTAGTGTGCCATTCGTTCGTATCCTTTTCTACCCTATTTACCTACCTTACCTATTAGGTATTCCTCTATTATTGTGAGCCCAGAATATGTACAGAACCATTGTACATATTGCGTGGAACCTTAATATCTGTGTGATTCACACCAATCGTCTGGAGAAAAAAGTTCAAAAAAATTATCTCGCGAGACCCTCGCCATTTTGTGTCGCATTCATTTCGAATGCACTACGTGTTTTATCTAGTTCATGTATTTATTATTATTATTAATGTAGGTTGTTCTAAACGATAAGGCCGCCCATTGTACTTGTATCATGTGATGTCTTTTTAATTATCTGTAACTGGTGTGCAATAAAGTATTTTCTTATATTATTTTAACTTTTTTTCTAATTAAAACGTTTTAGCTATCAATCCGTCAATCCAAAAAAAAAATTACGGTCACACTTCAGGATTGGCTATGGACTTTTTGTAAATTAGGTTGCGAGCTTGACTTCTGTCTTTGACTTATCTGACATAAGTGACATTGACAATTATTCTCATCGAAGTACGTTTATGACAGTTTGCTTTTCGCGCTATTTTATAAAATATGACTCATTCTGTCTTGAGATTTCGTCGAGAGTAACGGTTCACATTCTTTGTTCTCGCATAAATTTAATAAACTTTAATTTTCGTATTATCGATATCTAACGCAAACAGCATTAAAGTTTGTTGAAATCGCGCTCAGAAATATGTTTTTACTAACAGTTATATTATTTTAAACTCTCAATAGTTACAATATGCCTACTTCTTTCATTAGAGCAAAGCTACCACGCAATTTAACACATAAAGTCATCATCATCAGCCTATAGCAGTCCACTGCTTGACATAGACCTCCCCCAATGAGCGCCATAGCGCCCTGTCTTCAGCTCGCCGCATCCAGCATCTACCTGCAATCTTTCGCAGGTCGTCATCCCACCTGGTCGAAGGGCATCCTACACATAACGTTACACGCGTTATTCGCGCTAAAATTAGCGTCATAACGCTTATTGTATTTATTTTTTATTAGAATTTATTTATTTTTATAGAATACATACATGATTTCTTATATTTAACACTCTTTAACACTTTGACTGCTGAAATCTCACGGTATGTGTTTTCTACAAGTGACTAATATGCGTAAATCCACACTAGCGCAGCAGCTGAGAAAATACAGATCTGTGTGACTCAACAGAGCTGTAATATTTTTCGAACGAAACGCATGTGCGGCGCAACACAACCGCTGTGTAGAGCGGCAGCACGAATTTTTTAGGTTAAAAAAAAGATCGCGGTCGTCGAAAACACACACACACACACACATTCCTCGGGTTTCAATCTTAAGAAAAAGTGTACATAATTATGTAACTTTGTATGTGACATTGTATGTACAAGTGAAATAGTTTACATAATAATTGATTGCCATATCCACCCTTAGATCATTTTATGTAATGTAAATCTGTTATTGGCCGTCAGTTAGATTATTAAGGTTTAAATTATTTAGACCCTTAAGGTAGTTTTGATGAGTATACTATACATAAAATTTTAAAAAATCTGACGTCCACACTAGGTTTGTTGCATCATTTCTGATTTTTAAAATTGGTTTATAAACTCACCTTCTCGCTGATAAAAAAATGATGTCACTAGTATGGACAGCTAAACTAGCTAAACTAGGTTTAATAGAATTTTCGTTTAAATTAACCAAAAAGTTATCTGCTAACTTAAGGGTTAAGGGCTGTTGATTTTGTTGAAACAATAAAAATAAAAAATAAAAAAAATCATAATATGACACAAAGGTAAGAATGGCACAGTAGCGTGATAGCCTTGCGCCCTTGCAGGTTACTGTATTGATAGACATCAATCCATCCGGATGGATTTGTGATCGCAGATGATAGTACCTAAATTCTACTAATATTTTAAACGTCAAATTGTAAGTATGGATGGATGGATGTTTGTTACTCTTTCACGTAAAAACTACTAAATGGATTTTAATGAAACTTCACAATAATATAGCTTACATATCAGAATAACACACAGGCTACAATTCATAAAGATATATTGCATATTATCCAAAATATCTATCACCACGCGGGTGACACCGCGAGGCGCAGCTAGTGGATAATAAATGGCTAAAAGATATTATTATACTCTATGAGTGGGTAGTGTTGAGCAAGTGATTTGACATCTACACTACACGCTTCTTCCGGTAAAAAGTTTAAAGAAAACAATAGAAGGTACTATTCTAATAATGAATTACGAACACAGAACTTAACCTCTAGCTCTTAAGATCTTTAACTTGTAAGTTAAGTTAATGGCAGTATTTTAAGGCACTATTTTGATTTTAGTTTTGCCTTAGGCTAACTGTACCCTGTCTGATTTATATATATATATATATATATATATATATATATAACAATTTATATTTCAATAGAGTCCTCACATCATAATAATTGTAACAATCTAATTTTAATGTATTCTAAGGTTTTATTCTTTCTTTCATTGTAGACTATTTTCGTATTTTTTTTATGTCTGTGGACAATTTATGTCTGAATAAAGAAACTTTTTATTTTATTTTATGACCTCCTCTTTTGTTTTTCGGTCGTCGGTTAAAACAAATTTGGATTTGATCATGTTCAACCTTACCTAAACCTACACGATATAATAAATAAATAAAAAATAAATAAGCTGGACAATCCACACAGCATTATCTAGCCCCATGGTAAGCAAAGCTTGTGTTATGAGTACTAGATAACTGATATACATACATAATACAATACATTACATAGACAGATATTTTTTAGTATACATAGAAAACGACCAGAACACCCGGAACAAATATCTGCAGATCGTGCACACAATTGTTCCGAGGCGGGAATCGAAACCCGCAACCTCCTGCGTCGCAGGCGGACCATCGCCCACCGCGCCACATCGGTCGTCGATAATAAACAAAGTATCTGACAATACCAATACAATACCGACGATTTGACGGAGTTTGTCACGATTGAGTAGTTTTCGTGAGAAACGTTTAGGGAAGACCTATGTCCAGCTGTGGACGTTTAAATGCTGATAATGATGATGATGATGAATATATTCTCTACGCGTGACACTGATCTGAATAAAATAGATAAAGTGCCTCCATTATTGAGGGCCACAATACGTTGGTCAATTGAATAACGATGGTAGTAGTGTAGACAGGGGTCCGAAATTAGTGGTGTGGTGTAGAATTTTATCGATATCGATGGAATTTAAATATTATATAATAATAGACTCTGAGAAATACGATTGATTGATGCATACGTAATCAGTGAGTGACTCAAATATTTGCAATTTTTTTATCACCTATATAATTGATTAGATTTATTTTCTCACTATATTTATTTGATTGCCCTGTATCAGTTTATTTAAATCTCTACCGTTAAAGTTACCTATATAAACAGGCTTCCCGCGACACAGGTTTGCCTCTTGCGGGGGACGCCAGTAATGTGTACATAAACAAATGAAATGGCAAATAAATAATTTTGTATTTGTATTTAGATCTTATATAAAAAACATATATGATGAGGACATTAATTTAGTTGGTACCTTTGTTTCTACTTGTCTGAGTACAGCGCAGTAGGTAGGTAAGTAAAAAGTAACTATACTTCACTAGCTGCGCCCCACGACTTCGCCCGCGTAGAATCTATGTGTCAAATGGCATAAACCTTCCACTTGAATCACTCTATTAATCACGTTGCGTAGTTTTAAAGATCTAAGCATACATAGGGACAGACAGACGGCGGGAAGCGACTTTGTTTTATACTATGTAGTGATAATGCCAACATTAGCGATTAAAATATGCCAGACCTTGGCTTTATTTAGGCCAAGGCAAACAGAATCATCGATAAAACCACACCCTCTCTAGATCTCAAGCACCAATCAGTTCAAGAGCTGGAGTAGATACGGGACGCGTAATCAACATCTTGGACCAGTGGGGACAGTAATAAAGGAGGTAATTGGAAGGCCTTCTTCTTTCCAGAAGCATAGCTGTTAGATAGATAGATCATTTATTAATTACCTACTAGCTGTGCCTCGCGGCTTGGCCCGCGTGGAAATCTATGTGTCAAATGTTTAGAAACCTTCTTTATTGACCTATTTGATTTATTTGGGATAGTAAAAGCTTATATTTGGGTAAAAATAGAACATAGACTTAGAGTCAATAAAGCTAACTATCTACAGTTTCCTCTCGTAGCTTGCAAATATAACTGAACGCGTAGGTTAGGTGCTAATTAACAAATATTATTAATACGAATGCAATTTAATCACCTAAAAAATGTATAAAAAGACATGGTTAAGAAACTAAGGGAACCTTTACCTCGATAGGTACTAAAAATAGATGATGACAACTAACTAAAACTGTTAGTTGTCTCCATCAATTTTTTCCATAATGAACGGTGCAAACAATAAAAAAATATTGCATTTCCGCCGAAACCCTTTGAATCTTATAGATTCTGGTAACGCGCGAAATCGGTTTATCTCATTCGATCTTTATTTTCCGTCGGACATGTCTCGATGGAATATTAAAATCGATTACAATGGCGAATAATGTTTTTTATTTGGTACAGAGTATGCAACTCGAAAATACGGAAAGCAATGTTTTTTTGAATGTTGTTCGTATATTATTCTGAATTAGCATCCTACGGCGGGCACGAATTCCGGCCGAGAAGTAAATAGCATATTTATATTCAGGGAATTTAGTGCACTTTTAAAAAAGACTGCAAAAAACTGAGCTTTTTGAGCAAATAAGTATGCAAAATTCACTTTTTATTCAACGGGATATTTACCATGATTCGATTTTTGAGTTTTCCAATATTTTGGCACAGTTTGCATATCCCGTTATAAGTGAAATGCTCGCTCTCAGGTTTTGGCTGAAAATCAGTGTTTTTGCTTTTAGCAGAAAATATCGCTGAGCCATGGCCTATTTGTTGTACTGCGACACACACATGTTTACCTACAGTAAGTACTTTAGTAGCTATTTTAATTGCTCGTTTTATTAATTGTTTTATGGTAATTTAGTTTAATATTGTATCTTTCTCTATGTTAATTGTATGTGTGTGTTATTAGTACCAAATAAACGTTTCATCTATCATCTATCATCATCTAAGTGACTTTTGTGTTAATAACCATGATAGTTTCAAAAGTTTTATCAAATAAGTAGTATGGACATAGTTAGGTACTGATCTACCAAAAAATCATCGCATCGGAGATAAAAAATTCCTTTTTATCGATATTTGTTGAGGATGGACATGGTATAACTTTAGAGTTATTGATTTAGCAACTGATACAACGCTGGCCAAATCTTCACTTTACATCAGGTGAGATTGTGCTCAAAAAAGGTCTATTGACGAAAGAAAAAAAACTAACGCGTTTACTCTGCTGAATGCTACAGAGAAAAGTCTATAATCTATGGCATAGATGGGTCTCTTCTTTTGATACGCTTATCTAGGTATGGCAGATGGCCTGGTGGTATGACGATCTGTGAAACACTGCAAACCGATGCTGGATGCGACAAGCTGAAGACAGGGCGCTACAGTATTTTTTTTATATATTAGATAATATAGACTAGATAAAAAGACCAACGTTTGACCTCAATCTCACCAGGTCAAATTAGCGATATGGCGATGTATCACAAAGGTATAAGACACTTATTCATTCTTGCTTTAAAAGCCGGAATTGAACCCGCAACCTGCAGCGTCGCAGGCGGGCCTTCGCTCGCTGCGCTACATCGGTCGTCAAGTCGTATTGAAGAAACCTAGGATAATTAGCTTGAAAATCTTCAGCAGGCTGCTTGTTCCAAACCATAGCGATGCAAATATTCACCATCACTTGGTAGTGGGACTTAGTGCGAATAAAAGTTGCTTACTTATTATGGGAGGCCTATGTCATACAGTGACAGTGAGGTGGGATGACGACCTGCGAAAAACTGCAGGTAGATGCTGGATGCGTCAAGCTAAAGACAGGGCGCTATGGCGCTCATTGGGGGAGGCATACGTCCAGTTGACTAATATAGGCTGATGATGATGTACAACAGTAGAAGTGCTTAAGCTGATGATGATAATTAGTCCCTACAATGTTTGAGGCATCATTGAACTTTACCAATTGGTTTGTAATCGTCTTAATGGATGCAATTAGACTGACCTTGCTTCTCAGAACTGCAGTTTATTAGGTAGATGTCGCAGAAACATGGAACCTACCTAAGTACTCTATGATAATAATCAGTCTGTCAAGTTTTGCTCAAAACATAGCTTAGGCTATGTATTCTTGCATAGGTCTATATAAAAAAAAAACAAATCATTTATTTGCAGAACACATTATAGGTACAACAGCTACCTGAAGCTCATTGCTAGGAGGCACTAACTGTCTCTTTGTGGAGCACTGGACAAGAGCGTATATTGTGGACTCTTGTGTTTGTTAGATATTTAAGGGATAATTTAACTTTAATTATGATTTTAATTTGCATTGTAATTTTAATTTTTATATTGAATAATTTTGTAGGGATATTATATTTTAATTATGATTTGTTTTGCGTAAATTTAATTTTAATTTGTTTAAATTTTATATAAGTATGCAAAAATATGGACACTTTTATTGTTTCTGTACTATAAACTAATTGTCTGAAATAAACGTTATGAATGAACTATTACAGGTACATGTCAGGTCTTATAACTAGAGTGGAGTCAAATGTATTCAACCCGCAAGCAAGTGTGCAAATATTAAATCGCAGTGATTCATAGTCGTTAAATTAATTAATATTTAGGAATAAGAATAATTTTATTGTAAAATTGTGTGAATCTCATACAGGGTGGGGCATAAGTAATCACTCTATTGGAACACGCTATAACTTTTGCAAATGACGCCAAATGTCAATTCGATTTTGACATTTGTGAAGTAAACAAACGTACAAATCGACAAGCCATGAATCGGTTTACTCCGCAAGAACACGGAATAATTGTATCCATTGATTTTTTTGAGAACGCCGCGGGCCCTACGGCGACTGTGGACGGTGCGCGCTACAGAGCCATGATTACCGAATTTTTTCTTCCTCAATTGGATAAATTGGGACTGGAGAACACGTGGTTTCAACAGGACGGTGCAACGGCGCACACTGCTCGAGCCACAACCGATATTCTGAAGGAAGCATTTCCGGGTCGCTTAATCTCTCGTTTTGGTGATTTGCACTGGCCGGCCAGATCACCCGATTTAACCGCTCCAGACTTCTTTTTATGGGGATTTTTAAAGTCGCGGGCTTACGTCAGCAAGCCTGAGACTCTCGAAGTTCTTTAGGATAATATTCGCCAGGAATGCGAGAACCTGTCGCCCGAAGTTCTGGCAAGAGTGATGAAAAATGCCATAAAACGGGCCCGTATGGTCATCAACTCTGGCGGCGGCCACTTGACCGATATCATTTTCTCAATTTAATGGAATAAAATGAAAGTGTAAAGTTAGGCGGGAATCGAACCTGCAACCTCCTGCATCCCAGACGGACCTTCGCCCACGGTCGTCAATTTACGGACATCTAAATTTTTATGGTCGATCATGGATGAGTAAAATATTGAAACTTTTAAAACTATGATGGTTATCAACACTAGAGTCATTTAATTAGGGTCATTTTAAATGACTTAGAGTAAAATATTGTCGATATGTTGGATATAGTGCACATAAAGCTCCGCTGAGTCAGTTTTCACAGGAAAGACAAGGTAATAAGTGAGCAGAGTAAACTGATGGCATGGCGGTTATTTCAGTGGTCCATGAGGAAGGGGGAAATAGGTCACGGGATAAGCATGCTAATCCAGGAGAGGGCTAGGGCTGGCAGGAACATGGAAGCTTTATTCTATTTATTTATTTTACTGTTCAAACGAAAACGTCTAAGAGTCAGGTAGAAAGCAAGAGAGAAAATATGTTTTATAATATACGGGAGAAAAAAGTTAAGAATTTTAAAAATTGCCTGAAACAAATGACCACCCGTGCGAAGCCGGGACGGGCCGCTAGTAAATATATAAAAATGTATCACCATCATCATCAGTCGCCTATATTAGTCCACTGCTGGACATAGGCCTCCCCCAATGAGCGCCATAGCGTCCTGTCTTCAGCTTGACGTATCAGCAGCCAGTCTTTCGCAGGTCGTCATCCCACCTGGTCGGAGGGCGTCCTACACTACGTTTACCGAGTCGTGGTCTCCACTCAAGAACATGTTTGCCCCAGCGGTTGCCGGTTCTTCGCGAGATATGACCGGCCCAATGCCACTATAAAAATGTATAAATATACCTAATGTATATTTTTCAGCCGTTTCTTATCGATCTGAAGCTGGAAACCCTACTAAGAACGTGTTGACAAACTTCATAATGAGCAGAAAGCTTTTAGTTTTATTGCGCATTGTGCAAGCTGATTCAATGCGAGCTCTAGTTCATCTCTTTCCACTTCAGCGAAAGACCTCATTATTGTAAATAATGACTGGCTTCTGTCCGAGACTTCACTTACCTGGATAAAACTTACTCTAGCACCCGGGAATTGTATTGGCAAAAGCTATTACGAAAGCAGAGTAAAATTTTAAAGTAAACAAGCAAAAAGATTTTTATTTTGTCAGAACTGAGACTTTTATAAATTAAACTGAGATTAACAGAGAAACTGACAAAATCGGTCTCCACTGAGCATGTGCTATGGTAAAGCAGATCGTACCATAGCGCTGGTCTTTCGTGGAGACCGTGGTGCGCATTTTAACTGCGCTTTTTTTTAACTTACATGCGCAATTTAACTATACAGTGTAGGTAGATAGGACATCAGAAAAAACTTTGAAATTATATATATTTAGGTATAATTTAAAAATATTTTTTAGACTCGGAAATTCCCTCTTGATGTCCTTACAAATGTACGGTTTGAATCAAACTTAAATCTAAACTTCAAATCTAACTGGTCTTGGCCCAGAGGCGGATCAAACGAGGATAAAGCTAACGAAACCATCCTTTGTCATCCATACTTTGTCAACGCGTGCATCAGTGGCGATAAGCGGCTAGATTCACGCTAAACAATAAGCAGCATTCTTTCAAACATTTTATGCATTAGGTAAGTGTAAGTGTGTTTATCATGCTTAGGTATAAATGGTTTTTTTTTTAAATGTAAGATCTAGGATAATAATTAATACAGGTACAGTATGTATTATATTATCTGTGATATAGGTTAACTTCATGAAAAACAAACAGGTTAGTCTGAAAATTAAAAAGAAACTCTATAACAGTTGTATCCTTCCCGTGTTATGCTAACGAAAGCGCATATCAAAAAGTTGGAAGTATGTCAGAGGTCTATGGAGAGAAGTATGTTAAACATAAAGAAATCAGACAGAGTAAGGAACACAGAGATAAGGGAAGCAACAAAAATAGAAAATATCACACTGGTAATTAGGAAACACAAATGGAGATGGACAGGTCACACCTTAAGAGGAACTGAGAGGTGGAGCAAAACAATAACAAACTGGCAACCCAGAAACCGCAAGAGAAAATGTGGGAGACCATTTAAGAGGTGGGAAGATGACCTAAAAGCTATCGCTGGAAATCTATGGTCAAGAACCGCCAGGGATAGGAATGAGTGGAAGAAAATGGAAGAGGCCTATGCCAAACTAGGGCAAACAGATAACATGTGCTAAAATAAGTTAGATTTAAGGAAAATTGTTAGTTATCTGAATAAAGGCTTATATTATTATTATTATTATATTATTATAAAGGCTAACTTGTATTGTTGTCAGATCGTTCGTTAACTACAGTACCTAGATTATCAATTTATTTTTAAATTAAGTGAGAACTATAGTGCTAAGACCTAACCTAACATAGGCTTTAAGGCACTACCAACTTAATGATGTAACCTATTTGTATGAATAAATAATCTGTCTAAACAGACAAAAAACATTTCATCAACATTTCATTTAAAAAAAAAAAGTAGTAGCTAATTTTTTTACTCAAAAAACTGAACGTCTTCGGGGTTATCTCATTGAGAAAAAGTGGTGTTTATCGCACATTTACCTTATATCTATATAAAATAATGAAAAAGTGTAGTTTTGACCCAGTTGAACTGTGATAGCTGAATAAAAAAAACTGTTTTGGTTACCGGTGTTTTTGTAATTGTGCTCGATAGTCGACATTACTAACAGTAGGTAGTATTTTGAGAAAAACACGAGAGCTTAGGTACTCTTAGGCTCAACTCACACCAAAAGAGCGTCGAAGCGCAGCGCAGTTTCAGTGTCATATGAATTTTAACTTTATTTTCATTGTAATAAAACTTATTATCGAACGAGTCGCGCGGATGCCCGCGGCGCCGCGGGAATTCCAGCGAATGCGACTCGTTCGAGTTTCTCATGCGATAATAAGTTTTATTGTAATGAAAATAAAGTTTAAATTCATATGACACTGAAACTGCGCTGCGCTTCGACGCTCTTTTGGTGTGAGTTGAGCCTTAGGTAATCTCTTTGCAATTTTCGTAAACCACCTAGATTCATTTTTCCTTACCAGCTAATACTTCAAAAAATTGGGCGACATTTAACTGCTTTTAACATCTGATTATGTATTTAAGTATTGAACTATTGGTATTGAAGTTTATTGTTATTTAAATAGTATATAATAAAATATAGGATAAAAAAATTAAATAAACACTTGTATTTCCCAATTAAATTAAATATAAATATAACATTTTTAAGCATCTTTACATAGCGAAGTATGCACTATGGCGCTCATTGGCAGAGGCCTATGTCCAGCAGTGGACTGCTATAGGCTGATGATGATGATGATGATGATGATGATGACATAGCGAAACCTTTATAGTAGTTTATAGTATAAGTAACCTCAGTTGTTGTATCAGTAACAATTCGTTTATGGAAATGCATCATGTTCATTGGATATAATAATTATTTTAAAATTTAAAGTCTATTAAAACTCTTTAAAGGGATTGTGCCAGTATTAAATAAGATAATCAAAATGTAAAATAATATGCATCTGTATCTCGGTCATTTTGATAATCTGTCCTTTTGAGAATCTGTCTTTATGAGAACAAACCACTTTAACTGTTGAATTCGTTCCCTTATCCACACGCAACCTATCCAACCATTGCTCAATTATTTTATTCAGAAAAAAACAATGGCTAATATATACCTATGATTCTTGGGGTATAGAAATATTGTTCTACACCACTATTGACGAGTGTTGACGAGCCAACATTTTGTATTCGTAGAACGTGTCAGTAGTAAATCATTATTATCGTTATTTATAAGGAATGACCTTCGAATACTTCATTTCCATCTAGTATTGTTATGTCAATGATGTAGAACTGTGCTTCATAATTGTTATTTTAATTTTTAATTATTTTATTTACACAATATTCCTTACAAAATATCCATAACCACTATCAAAATCTGAAAACTTTACACGACTCGACAGATCTAAAATGAAATCTCCATTTCCTGCCGCCATCTTGAATCTTGTGTCACCCATCGGAAGTGGAATCGAGGAAACTATTAATTGTTAAAAAGCGTTGCTTTAAATGGGGTGGGCACGTCCGTTCTGTACTGATTTTTGAAAATGGAAATAGACGTCCCTTTTTAGGCTAGGTGGCTACCGATAGGTCGAAAGTTAACGATGTCCTTTTTTTGGTAAAGTGTGGAGTTGGCTTTTTTGTAAAAGGGTAGATAAATTAATTCAGAAAAATATGACTGGAGTTTCTAATTGTACCAAATCATGTTAGTATCAATATACGTGTGTATAATAAACTTTGATAAGGTACTTTCTGTAGCCAACCTATGTTCATCATCATCATAAAGAATAAATAAATGATGCACACAGCATTATCTAGCCCCATGGTAAGCGAAGCTTGTGTTATGGGTACTAGATAACTGATATACATAATACAATACATTACATAGATAAATATTTTTTTACTATACATAGAAAACGACCAGAACACCCGGAACAAATATCTGCAGATCGTACACACAATTGTTCCGAGGCGGGAATCGAACCCGCAACCTCATGCGTCGCAGGCGGACCTTTGCTCACCGCGCCACATCGGTTGTTTCATCATCATCATCATCAGCCTATGCAAGTCCACAGTCAGTCATAGACTTCCTGATAAGAAAACACCATCATTATTAGATCAACTAGGGGTAAGTACCATAGGTAGGTAATTCCTACAGTAAACCGGCTGATTAGTAATCTCAGTGCGGGTATTGTGCAATACACCGAGGGAAGCTACTGTCCTTAATTTTAGTAGGGTCCTAAATCAACTCTTACAACATCTACGACGACCGATGTGGCGCGGTGGGCGAAGGTCCGCCTGCGACGCAGGAGGTTGCGGGTTCGATTCCCGCCTCGGAACAATTGTGTGTACGATCTGCAGATATTTGTTCCGGGTGTTCTGGTCGTTTTCTATATATAATAAAAAATATCTATCTATGTAATGTATTGTATTATGTATATCAGTTATCTAGTACCCATAACACAAGCTCTGCTTACCATGGGGCTAGATAATGCTGTGTGGATTGTCCAGCATTATTTATTTATTATATTATCTACGTACTAAATTGGAGGGTTTGATGCATACACTGCGAAAGACTGCAGGTAGATGCTGGATGCGTCAAGCTGAAGACACGGCGCTATAGTTTACGTATGATCCTACTATTCAAGATCCACACTAACATACCCGTCAAAGCGCCGATTGTGACAGACAGACGGTCGCGTGTCGAGTAGGAAGTCATTAGTTACGTCACAGATCATTTACTAGTCAGTTGACTATTTCTCTATTCATTTATAACAATTGATTTGGGGTAATGATCTAGGTTGTGTTCTTGAGTGGAGACCGCGACTCGGTAAACGTAGTGTAGGACGCCCTCCGACCAGGTGGGATGACGACTTGCGAAAGACTGCAGCCAGATGCTGGATGCGGGAAGCTGAAGACAGGGCGCTATGGCGCTCATTGGGGGAGGCATATGTCCAGCAGTGGACTGATACAGGCTGATGATGATGATCTAGGTAGAGATGAAATCTAGAATAATGGCTGCGTCTTCTAGATATTTTAGGAGCGTTCTTGTATTGCAGTATTGCAAAGGACTATGGAGGACTTGTGTTGCGAAGAACGAATTCCTTATTCCTTGTTCTTAAATAAGCTAAAATAAATAATAATAATAATAAAAAAAATAAAATAACAATAATAATAAAATTTATTCAAAAATATCTTAGGACTAAAGAGTAACAAAAAGTACCTTATTTAAATTCTGATGGAAACAACAATGTGGGTGCCTGAACTAGGTGAAAACCTGTTTTTCAGGCTGAAAGAGTGCTAACAACAAATAAATAATCAATTTGAACTTGCTTATTATACAAAGCGACGAACATGTATACTTTATGATATTAACTTATGCTACTTACACTAAACTAAATTTAAATAATAAAGGTGTACACAAAGATTTTTAGGTCTACTTAAAAACAGTCAATAAATTTTCTGTGTCATCGTATGACATACATTGCAGTGTATCCTTAAGTTTTTTCTTACAACTATTATAATTTAAGGGATAAATATTGGCTAATACATTTAATCTATTGTATAAAAAAGGACCAAGGATACTGTAAAATTTATTTGAAAAGGTGTGTTTCCGATCTAGTTCTTTAGGGCAAACGTTATTTTTTCTCCTTTTGTTAGCGCTTTCATTGACATAAGGAAGGGCTGCGTGTTGTTTGAGCACTATATTCATTATGAATAACTGTCGAACTGACAAAACTCCACATGATTTAAACAGAAGGTTTGTAGAAAAAATAAAAGGACGGAAAGTTGATACTTTAAGTATCGCTCTTTGTGCTCTTTCGACAGTTAGTAATAATGTTTTACCCACTCCACCCCATGATGTAATGCAGTAGGTCAAAATGGATTCGCATAGGGCCCGGTAGACTTGTATAATAAGTTTTTGATCCGCAATATGGCGTAGATTTTTGAAAACAAAAATCAGTTTGCGGACTCTACTTACTAAAACTTCTATATGGGGTTTGAATGAGAGTGTTTCATCCAGCATTACGCCAAGGTATTTAATTTTATTTGTTTTATTTATGGTAGGGCAAATACATACGTAATTGTCAGCACCTACACAATAATGTGCAAACAGGTTGGGGATGATTTCGTTAGAGGGCCGTTTGCGCATCGAAAATCTTATATACTTAGTCTTATCTGCATTTAGAGTTAGTAAATTTTGCTGAAGCCATTTATTTACAATATTGAATCCATATTGCGCAAACTTGTACACTTCTTCTTCGGAGTCAGCGGAAAAAAGGAGAGCGGTGTCGTCAGCATATAAAATGATTTTTCCATGATCTAATTTTAAATTGCAAAGTTCATTGATGTAAATTAAAAATAGAGTAGGTCCCAAGACACTCCCTTGGGGGACACCAAAGTCAGTGTTTTTCTGATCACTGCTGACGACATCGCCTATCCTGACGCACTGCGTGCGTTCTTCAAGGTAGCTCGTGAAAAGTTTCAGCTGAAACTTTTCATGTATGCCTCTAATACCCAGTGTTTCAAGCTTGCGCAATAGTATAGGTATAGAAACGGTGTCAAAGCATTTGGCTAGGTCTAAGAATATTCCAATTGTATGCTTACTCTGATCCAGTTCTTGTTCAAGATGGTTAGTAAGGTGATGAACTGCATCTGCAGTAGATACTTGAGCTCTGAACCCGAATTGCATATTTGATAAAATATCCTTTTCATCTAGGTACTTGACTAACCGTTTATTTATAACTTTTTCTAATATTTTGCAAAAAGCAGGAAGCAGGGATATCGGTCTGTAATTGGTGATTTGGTCTTTAGGGCCAGATTTATAGACCGGTATAACTACAGCTTTTTTGAGGCATTTGGGGAAATGCCCTTCGCTCAGGCATTTATTAAAAATATTTGTCAGCGGAGGAGTAAGAATGTGTCTGTTTAGCTTAATTATTTTGGTAGATATATTGTCCCAACCTACTGCGCATTCGTCCTTAAGACTCATTATTATACTATTTATTTCAATCTCATCAGTTTTAAGCAGAGCAAATGAGGTTAGTGTGGAATAATATTTAAATGTTGTGCAAGTAGGTAGTTGCGGCTTGACTTTATCCGCCAAGCACTTACCTACGTCAATGAAAAATTTATTTGCCATGTTAGCAGATTCAGTAGGTGTAGAGCCAACTTGCAATAAACATGAAGGTGACTCACGTTGCTTCGAGGTATGAGTTACAGTTTTAATACAATTCCAGATCTTTTTACTATTGTTCCCGGCATTTTCTAGTGTCATTTTATCGTAACTTATCTTAACTTTCTTTAAAATGTTGTTACAAAAATTTCGGTATCTCTTGTAAGATAACTGGAGAACAGAATTAGTAGGATTTGATTTTGCTTTCATATGTAACTTGTCTCTGTGTTTCATACACCGAATGAGACCAGCTGTGATCCAAGGTTTTATGTTAGAGTTCTTTTTACTCAGTCGAATATTACTTGAATTTTTAATGATTGCATTTTGAACATTTTCTACAACAAACGACATGGCAAACTGCGGATCAGCGGAAAAGTAAACTGGAGCAAAGTCTATGTTACGTAAATCAGCTTCAAGTTTATTCCAGTTTACTTTAGAATAAGTACGTATGTTGTTATGTTTAGGTAATTTACAATTTAAGGTTAGTAGGACAGCATTGTGATCGGTTACGGACGAATTTATAACAAGCGAAAGTGATGGAAAGTTAGATTTCAGTATGATGTGATCCAAACAAGACCCAGCTTGATGAGTTGGAAGCGTATGCGCAGGAAGCAAGCCATGAAAGGAACATAGATTTAGGTAGTCCTGTGCACCAGGGTCGTTACTTCCTGGAAGAATGTTGATGTTAATATCCCCAATAACAATGATATTTTTGAATGATGATAGATTTTGCAAGTTGTCATTTAGTGAATCATTAAAGTTGCTTATATTTCTAAAGGAGGGGGGTCTATACAGAGCAAGTATGGCAAAATCTAAGCCAATTTTGATCAGTAGCCTGTTGCAGTCTTGAATATTCGGTTCTTCAACAGATACGTTCAGGTGGTCCCTTGCGTAAACTATTACCCCATCGTTTTGGTTGTAATTTTTGGTACTTTGGTAAATAGTATATCCAGGCATTAGTGGCACTTTGTATTGTTTACCAAGCCAGCATTCTGTTAGTACAATAATGTCACAATTGATGTTCAAGCGATTTTGGAATATAGCAAAGTTGTCAAAATTTTTAAACACACTGCGAATGTTTTGTGTAATTACGGTCAATGGATTACTAAAAGAGGAAAGATAACGCTTGCAATTTTCTACATCAGCTAATTTAGACTCTGAGATGGAAAAATTATCTAGGTCGTGGATTACACTACTTATCATTATTTTATTGAAAAAATAAAAAAGATGTATATAAGAATAGGTCTGAAAACTAATTAATTTACGGCGCTCTTAGGCGCCCCCATAATCGATAGAATTAATGTACCTCCTTTCGGCAGCAATTTTTGCGGGACAGTCGACGGAGCCGGTGGCATGTTGGTTCGGTTTCTTATAGTGTAAACAGGTTGCACATTTAGGGTCCTCGGCCTTCTTTGAACACTCAGTGACGGTATGTCCTTGGCCTCCACAGTGTCCACAGGTATGAGCGGTCTCACGACATGACTTCGCCGCATGTCCGTACTGTTGGCACTTGTAGCAGCGGGTAACAAGGGTGAAATCTTTGACTGGGCATGAAGACCAGTTTACGAATATACGGTCCTTTGTTATAAGTGCTTTTCGTACGTCAGCTGGGACCTCAATAATAAAGTTACAATGCTCTGCGTCCTTCCTGCCCGACTTGTGGCTTAAACGTATAGAGTTAAGGAACTTTTCCAGGTCACAGTTCAAAATATCGGCAAGGTTTTGGTGGTAGATACAGGAGTAAACTTCTTTATCAGGCATTGAAGTCGGCACTCCGATGACAACGACTCTCGGCTTTCGCTTAGGCGGCTCATCAATTGTAAGACCCGAGTTAGTGATCTGGACAGTGCTTTTTAATTTTTCAATATCGTCCTTGGAGTCAGTGCTGATGATAACACCACCGTTCTTGGTCTTACGAAGGCCTCTCACATGTAGCTTCATATCCTCTGGGCAGATAATTTTTTGTACGAGGGATTTGGTGTCCTCGCTGGTCTTCATTTTATCATTCGGGTAGATTGCCACCGAACTTACATTTGTGGGCTTTATATAATTGTTGGTCCCTTTTTTGACCATGTCGGCGAATGAAGTTTCTTTAGCAGATGATGTTTTTGATGACGTTTCAATCGTCCTTATTAGGTCCTTCAGCTGGTGGGATTGGGCAAGTTGGTTTTGCAGCATTTCTATAGTGCTGTAGGCCTTTACACATTTGGTTTTCAAGGACTGATAGTGGACGGCCATCTGTGAGGTTCCGTGAACCACTTTGCGGCAGAGGGCACTGACTCTTTGTTTTTGCTCAGAGTTCATTTTACTTGTTTCGGTAGTGATAGAGCACACCTCATTTAGAAATTGGTTGATTGAGGACATCCAGCCTTGTATTTCCGGAGTGGTTACTGCCTGATACTCGACTTCTTGGGAGTCGGATTCATTAGGGCGAGGAGGGGGGGACTCAGGTACGGGCACGGTGGGGGTAGGAGGCGGCGAGCGCGCCGTCCTGGTGCTCCGGAGCCCAAAGGGACTAGACATTTTACGCTAGTTTAATGTTAGTCAGCAAAAAATATATCATTTTTAGTATACAGTCCACACACTTCACTGATTTGTCACTACCGGCACAAAACCAGGTCACGATTTTGCAATTGATTATTTGCAAATTTGTTTACAGTACGGCACGTCTTTCCTCAACGACGACGATATTATTGTATGATAAATAAATAATGCTGGGCAATCCACAAATGATCTAGCCCCAAGCTAAGCAGAGCTTGTGTTATGGGTACTACTAATTAACTGATATTACTTAATACAATACATTACATAGATGGATATTTTTTTACTATACATAGATCGACCAGAACACCCGGAACAAAATATCTGCAGATAGTACACACAATTTTCCAATGTGGGAATCGAACCCGCAACGCAGGCAGACCTTCGCCCACCGCATCACAGAGGTCGTCAACGCTACACCAAATCGAAATCAAAAGTTTTTATTTCTTTAGGCTTACAAACAAGCACTTAGACAAGTTGTATTTGTGTATTTTAATGATTACTTAAATTTTTTGACCACCAGTGGAAGAATTCCCCAATATATGTATATCAAAGCTTAGGTGTACGAATAACTTTCCAATGAATCATGCCCACAGAAACCAGAAGATAATGCACTGCACAGCCTTCATAACAATGCGACAATACTGTTGGTCACGTCGTAGATTTCCTATCAGACCTACGATAAGCCGTTATTCAGTACTGGGTTACCGGTATACGCTGACAGGGTCGGATCTAGGGCATTTTGAAAAGGGTCCGTCGCATGCGGCCTCCTTTGATAGTTTTTAGAGAAAAGTTTCACGCGCTGAGCGAAAGATTAACATTTATTTCTGGCACTGCGGAAAAAAGCACGGTAAAGTTTAGATTTGTTGAGACAACACATAAAACTGTAGGATACGTGATAAAAGAAGAGGCTTAGCACTGAACAGTGGATGGAATATTGGTAAAGTTGAGATAGAACTGATAAATATTTTATTCATAAACGTCAAATTAAACGTCACAATTCATCGTTCATTATTTCTAATATAATAAAAGTACCTATAATATTAATAAAATTTTAATAAATAAAATAAATAATGCTGGACAATCCACACAGCATTATCTAGCCCCATGGTAAGCAAAGCTTGTGTTATGGGTACTAGATAACTGATATACATAAAACAATACATTACATAGATAGATATTTTTTATTATACATAGAAAACGACCAGAACACCCGGAACGAATATCTGCAGATCGTACACACAATTGTTCCGAGGCGGGAAATCAATGTATTTTACGCATAATTTAAGAACTCGTCGTAGGTGTAGAACGTCTTCTCTACGAGCCAGTTTTTTAGTCTTAGCTTAAAATTATCTAAACTCGGGGCGTCCCTCCCTAACCTTGTCTGGGAGCTTATTGTTGGTAGCTGGACCCATTACGTGCGTCAACTTTGAGACATTGGGTTAAATAAATCGTACAACTAGCATTATAAAAACAAGATAGGTAAAGATGCAATAAATAGGTATATTCCCGATAACAATCATAATTATCATTCATTACCCTTGCTTGAAGACCAACATATGTTTTCATTCTGAAAAACTGTCGGTCCGACCTAAAGTAACGAACAGCAACGTGTACCGTACGAACTACGAACCTTCCCTCTCGGGGGTTTAAAGATTTGCCCCAAAGAGCAGCCCTTACTACATCCCTGAGCCTGGTAGGCGAGCCTATATTTTATGCAAATGCAACAGATACGTCGCCATTATATCGCGATACTTTAGTTTCTACTGACAGTTTCGGTTTATCAAACCATTCATCAATTTCTGTTGTTTGTTATGAAAGGCGCCACGGTATAGTCGGCGACTAAAATATAAAATACATAAATAATGCTGGACAATCCACACAGCATCATCTAGCCCCAAGTTAAGCACAGCTTGTGTTATGGGTATTAGATGACTGATATAGGTACTTAATATAATGCATTACATAGATAGCTATGTTTATTATACATAGATAACGACCAGAACACCCAGAACAAATATCTGCAGATCGTAGACACATTGTTCCGAAGCGGAAATCGAAATCGCAACCTCCTGCGTCGCAGATGGACCTTCGCCCGCCGCGCCACAAAAATCGATGAAGAGAAAATTAAATTACCGAGAGCGTGGATTTCAATTCATATTATTTATAAAATTGACTTCGATATACAATTGATTTATTTCGAAATAAATATGACCACACACTTTGTTCAAACATGGCTTGAATGAGCTCCTTGCTTCATCTGACGTTTCACATGGGCTTGAATTTGCTAATGAAATTCATTGAGGCGTTAAGCAATGTCAAAATCAGACAAAATACGAACTTCCATTACTTCGCTAGTAAGAAAAAAAAAAAAAAAAAAACATTGAGAACAGGGAAAAAAAAAATATATTCCCACAAAACCCAAGGACCGAGGGGTCGTCACCCCTCGAGTTGACGCCGGGGTAATGAGGCCAAGCCTCGAGGCCCCTCTCTGTGCCCCCACCAGGGCCGGAATGAAAATTATTGGCTAGTAAGAGTGTTCCATGTGTCAACTATTTACACAATACGAAAATGACAGTGGTAAGAATCAATGTAGCTACCTACTTATAGTAATTTTCTACCTTTGAATGTTGACCATCTCGGGTTACCCTTTATCCTTTATCCATGGGAAAATAAAAGACAAACAAACAATGCCCACACAGGCAACCGGACCAGCGTATGATTTTTAGGGTTCAGTTATTATTTTGAGCAAAACCAACGATGCAAGTTACTCTCCTGTCTGACATAGTGTTTTAATTATAAGTGATGTGACTTGTTCCTAGATGGCCCGTTTCTATCCAGATATTAGGCCGAGGTCCATTACCTACTCAGTTACCTAACCCTGCTTCAATAGTTAATAGTCAAATTTTTATATTGCAAGCATGTTATCAACAAGGGTTATCTTATAACTAGCTGTTTCCCGCGGTTTCCTTCCGTTAAATTCGAATTTCTCATTTCTAAAATATAAATAGCTTATGTTCACCGGGGATAGTGTAGCTTCCCAACAGTGAAATAATTTTTCAAATCGGTCTAGTAGTTTCGGGGCCTATTCAATACAAACTACCAATAAATCAAACCTTTCCTCTTTATAATTATTAGTATACACAAGTAGGTTGTTTCAAACATGCTGCCTGCTAGGGCACGGCAATATTACATATGCTGCTAACGCTAAGTGGCAAATTTACATGCCTTTTCTTTCTTCTCCTGCATGATTTGCTTCCCCTACCTATGTTGATGAAGCAAGTATTAGGTTGGGTTTATCTGCAAAACTACCATGCTATTTAGTATATAAGATTACGCACGTTATCAGCGTTTTTACGCTAATTTTACCGAGAATAACGCGTGAAAAGGCGTTATTCACGTTAAAACTGTGTCCGTAGACATACGAAACCGAGTCCTCACATTTGACTCGTGCTTGACCGATTAAAACTTATTAGTATTGATTAGTTAAACAACCCCATGGCTGCAATGATGGCAATTGTACAGCATCCGCTACTAATCAACTAATAACGGACTCACGACTTTACCTACCTACCACAACACATAACATACAAAACAAGCGATATGTGAGCTTTAAGATAAACACAAATAGGCCGTACCGTACATATCCGTAAATTGATCGTACAAAGTGAATTGTTTTCGAACGTTTTTCGGTTACGTCATCAGCCTATGCTTTGCTAGTCCTCTTCTGGACATACATAGGTGTTGTTCCTAGCCGTGCCTTCGACGGTGCTCAACGTGTCTAGGCTTCAGTGTTGCCGTTTTAGCATTTTAGTGCTAAATTTAGCATATTTCTCGACCCTTTAGCATGAAAATTTTGCATTTAGCATACTGCATATTTTGGCATTTCAAATCAAAAGTACTACTCATATAACGTACCTGTAGAAGTACTAAGACACATTCGAGGAGTAAAAGATACAATTATAACGCCGATGAGTGTGGATGTTGAAAGTGGCCCATCGACATCACAAGCCCAAATCGACGATCATGACGATGATTTAGGAATATTGTTTAATTTGGATTAAAATGATAAACGACCAAAATCTTCTTCAATATTCACCTTTGCTGTCCTTCTTATCCTAAGACAACATCAGAAATGTGACAAATTGTGTAGGTACCTATAGTATTTTCGTTACCACTCAGCGCTGAAATGGATGAATGATGGATTTCGCAAACATTTGGTGTATCACGATACTTAACACTTTGACTGCGGTTTTTTTTCGACGACTGCGATCTTTTTTTTAACCTAAAAAATTCGTGCTGCCGCTCTACACAGCGGTTGTGTTGCGCCGCACATGCGTTTCGTTCGAAAAATATTACGGATGTGCTGAGTCACACAGATCTGTATTTTCTCAGCCGCTGCGCTAGTGTGGATTTACGCATATTAGTCACTTGTAGAAAACACATACCGTATGATTTCAGCAGTCAAAGTGTTAAGACCTTAGAATAACATGTTAGCTTACTGTTATACCGAAAATTGAGTCACGCACGCGTGTGAAATCGTGGGCACAGGTAGGTTTATAACAAAATTTGGATGTTAGCATGTTTTTTAGCATTTTCGTAAAAAAAAATAGCATTTTCTGGAGCAAGATCTAGCATTTTCTCAAAATAAAAAACGGCAACAGTGCTAGGCTTCACTAATGCCACGAAGGTGTGGGAGTGAAGACGTAGACCAACATCTTGGTGAGGGTAGAGCGGAAGGAATCGCATCTTGATTTTAAATCATCTGTGGTGCGTAAGTTGGAAGTTGGAATACGCACTGCGTATTCCAACTTCCAACTGAGAATATTGCGACTAAGGAATGGAAGAATTCTGGCCGAAGAATGTGCCGTTCCGGCGTTTTTGCGGACGATTACCGGTCGCATGCAGTACATATTGCGTGGCGTTCACAGATCGCCGACACTATGTGGGTGGCAGTTAATAGATTTATTTTATGTACACATACTAAGGCCGTGCTCACTTTGGATACGATTTCATCCGAATTTGATTCGCGCGTAAACGTACGTGTACGCACGAATTATCCCCCCGACGGGTACCTTCTAACCATGGACTATGGGAGCGCTCTCACTGCATGCGATCAGTCGTACGTACGTTTACCTACTTACGACGTCCGAATACAATCCGAACTTGTTGGGATTTATCACGCAGTTTACATAATATCGTTCAGTTTTACATAAAAAATGGACACAATGGATCATGCAGAAAAGTAAATTTACCTGATTTACGGAATTTAATGTTTATGGGATCAAAGCGATGCTAGTGACCTTCTCAGCGTAGGTCATGGCGGGAAATATCCGTAGAAATGAAAATTTCTGGTGAGTAAATTTATAAGTTTAATAAGGTAGTAAGTAAGTTTAATTATAGTATTTTTTATTTTCTTATTTCTGATGTAGAAGAAGACTATCTTGAAGATACAGATTATTCATCGCAACAAAAATGACTTCACGTACGCTATATCACCGGTGCACTACTTATTCGACGGAGAAAAACGTATTCAGTGTGAGCACTCAATTCGTACGAACTGTAGGTACTCGTACGTTTACGTAAGAACAAATTCGTATGCAATGTGAGCGGGGCCTAAAGGTAAAGGCATAAGGTAAAAAAAACCTTTCCTCTTTATAATATAAGTATAGATATAGATTATTTTTGGTGGAAGAAACGATGTATCGCCTTCGGGTAATGGAATAGGGATTTCTTCTTCTTAATCGGGTAATGATCGGGTATTTATTTTTTCATTTCAGTCCGTGCTCCGCGGTGACATTGACATGGCATTATGTTGACTGACATATGATCGGCCGTAGACCGCTCCGTGACGGACGACGTCAATTTGCAATTTGCCAAACAACTTGCTTACTGTGCTGTGTTTTTCCATATCGGCTCACCTCACACCAAAAAATATAACAAAGAGAAAAAACCTGTAATTGAAATTTGAAATCAATCTACATTAGTGAGTAATAAACCGGTTTTCTGTTTTAATCTGGCGTAACCTGCCTACGCCTCGTTGATTCGTTAGTTGTTTTCTTCAGAAATTCCAACAGGTAAGGCAAGTGATCTTTTGTAAGAAACCCTGCCCAGCCTGCATCGTTTTGTTGCAAGTTAGTATGCAATGAATCATTACGACCCCCAATAGGTGAATCATTGTAAACAATCTTTTATTCTAGGAAGCAATTATTTGGAAAATGTGTTGTTGATCAATACCTACCGTACCAATGCGCTTATTTGATAGATATTTTCACATCTAAGAACATCATTTGAGTATTCTTTCGTTGTTGACATGGTTAAATTGTAATTGTAGAACCATTGTAGAACTATAATACCAAACAACATACGAAAACTCTTTCCCTAAGACCTAAACAGATACATCGAACATTCTGAAGCTAAATAATTAAGGAAATACAAGTGTGTAGGACAGCAGCCTCCATTGCAATAACTAATCCCCCAAGTGTATTGATAAACATGCCTCCAAAACAAGGAGGTATTATCATTATATGCCTCCTTGTTTTGGAGGCATGCTAAGTACTGGATCTATGTTTCCTTTTGAGGGACATACAAAGATAACTGTTACACCCAAACCCTAATGTTACCATAACATAAGAATATGTTAGACACTTAACTAATTATTCTATTGTGAAATACCTGTAAGGGCCTGTACCTATTACGGTTGAGAAACGACTAGTAAACTTACATTATAATGTAACTGATGGCCATTTGAACGATAAAAATTAAAGAAGATTGCGATATACCTATTATTTAGTTCTTTCAAACATTTATATAGTTGAATTAATTATGGATAGAAGCGGAAGAACTATGAACCTTATTTGTGTTCAAAGAACACAGACATTTCATCCATATTTCATCTATTAACAAGGGACTTCTTTAGGGTGAGTGTGGTTCTAGACATGATAGATATAGCATTTATTAACAACTTCAGACACAGACATACAAAATACAACAATTATACACTGGAAAACAAAAACATAAAACAAAGTTGACTAAACAAAGAAACAGCAAACAATTATTAAATTAAAATAAATGGGTAAGATGTCTGTGTGTGTGCTGCAGTATGTTAAAAGGCCTGAGCTCAGCGTAATATTTTGCTAAAGAAGCAAAATAACTGATTTTCTACCAGACATGCTCGCACATACTGCATCCCCCTGAGCAATAAGCAATAAGGTTCATAGTTAAACATTCCGTCCATAATCAATTCATCAAACTATGATACTTATAGTAAAATTTATAAAATATGAATTTTCTAAAATTCCACCTAATAAATATTCTAAAATCAAAATTCCGTCTATCACTTAGGTAAGTGGTAGGCTAAGAACCTTCTGAAGGGCTTCTTGGCTGAGACAATCTTTCTTGTATGTATCTCAAGTTACTGTTAATTATATTATAGTATTAACAAACTATAAATAAATAAATAAATAATGCTGGACAATCCACACAGTATCATCTAGCCCCAAGGTAAGCAGAGCTTGTGTTATGGGTACTAGATGACTGATATACTTAATACAATGGATTACATAGATAGATATTTTTTTTATTATACATTTATAACGACCAGAACACCCGGAACAAACATCTGCAGATCGTACACACAATTGTTACGAGGCGGGAAATGAATCCGCAACCTCTTGCGTCACAGGCGGACCTTCGCCCACCGCGCCACAGAGGTCGTCAAATTGTTGAATCAGACCAACATAATATTTATTTATTTTGGAACACCATCAGCTACAATAATGTCTATAGACTTAAAAATGACAACAGAGAGCTAATGATAGGTATTCACTGATAGAAGCTAAATTATGTGTGAACACTAACAACATTGTGACAAGAAAGAAAGTGTTCTTTATGGAAAACCATAAAGTGTTCGTACTTAAACTAGTGATAAAAATAATAGATATAGACCCACAACTTACCTACCTTAAGCCTGTTTCTGATGTGTCTATGTACCTATATCAGTGTTGAATTTAATTATTGCATCACTTCTTTTAGTTTGTTATTGTTATCTTGAAACCAGTTGTCAACTTTATTCCTGAAGGTTTTTTTATATACATATATAAAAGTACTTCACACACACTAAATAAAGTAACATAATAGTAATAAATTCTTGTAATGTCAAGTATGTTTGTGTCCCATTACAAGGCAAAAGCATCTTTTCCCTGCTGTCTCAAGAATTACCTCTCAGCCATATGCAAGAAAGGCATTCCTTATAGTCATCATCATCATCATCATCATCATAGCAGTCCACTGCTGGACATAGGCCTCCCCCAATGAGCGCCATAGCGCCCTGTCTTCAGCTTGCCGCATCCAGCATCTATCTGCAGTCTTTCCCAGGTCGTCATCCCACCTGGTCGGAGGGCGTCCTACACTACGTTTACCGAGTCGTGGTCTCCACTCAAGATTTTGCTCGGAAGGGCGACAAGCTTTCCTTATAGTAGTGTATTCCTATTAACATGTAAATTATTTCCAGCACCACAATGACAGAACGGGACACCATCGGGACTGGCAGTTCGAGCCGAGACTATGGCTCCACGGCCAGCGTCCCACCTGTGGCCTTCGCAGACTTCAGCCCTACAGAACTGTATAACCTGAGTGAAGGTGTGGCAGATAATATCAACACTATCAACAGTGGTTTGAAGGAACTGGATAAGAAGATGAAACAGATTGGAGGGCCTAATGATAGTGTGAAGTTGAGGGATAAAATGTGAGTTGTATTTCTTCTAAATGTTTTCTTTAGACATTCAACAGCTTATTTACGACCGACGACCTCTATGGCGCGGTGGGCGAAGGTCCGCCTGCGAAGCAGTAGTGCAGGAGAGATAGATAATGCTGTGTGAATGGTCTGGCATTATTTATTTATAAATAACTTCAAATTGTGAATTGAAACCAGTTCAGATAATAAATTTTACTAAATGTATTTTAGCAAGCAAACCTTGTTGTTTTCTGTTATTGTTATCAGTTTTCGTTCATAGATGTCTGTGTTGACATACAATATCTGGTATTCTAAATCAGACTAGATTGAAAGCATGTTTTACAAAAAGTTTTAATATGAATATTATGCCCTTTAAGAGAGTTCATCTAAAGGCTAGAGCTACACGGCTACACATTATTATGTCTCTCATTTACCATGATCTCAGGCCATAAAGTGACCCGGTCCTTTGGAAGACTTGCGTGGGGCCGAAGCCAACAGCACATAGGCCCTTTGAGAAGTTAATCTAAAGGCGATGGCTACACATAGCGGGTATCATCCTCGGGTGCACAATATGATACACCCAAAGATGGTATCCGCCATGTCTAGAGACTATTGCAAAGAAATTATTATTATGCTTAAGATGGTATGGTAAATGTACTAAGTATAAATTTACCCTTTCCAGCCATGACATGCAGCAGAGAGTGAACAGCTCCGTATCAGCTGTAGCCAGAGACATCAGCAGTCTTGGCGTAGTGGTGCGGAAGGGCGACAAGCAACACAAGCTGCAGGTTGAGAGACTGACGCAGGCTTTCAAGGACGCACTGGCTTATTATGAAGCTACGCAGAGGGTATGTTACCATAATATCAGTTCACACACTTCCACCGCTGGATATAGGTATCCCGTATGTATATAGCTGAGGACTGAAGTGTAGTTACTAGCGAAAACAGCAACGGTGGGCTCTTTGTGTGACTATTTATAAGTTTGTTTTGGAGGATTTCTTACTATTCAGTAGGTAGCTTTATGGATTATGAGTAAATAAATCATAGATATAGCAATAGGTCGTACATAGAACATAAACGACCACCGGCCTTAGATCAATGTGACCATTGATCATGACTTTGGTTTTATCCAAATTCATGCCAAGACCGATACATCGGGAGGATGAAGCTAGGCCGTCCAGCATCTGGTTCAGCTCCTCTAGCGACTCCGCCATTAAGACTATGTCACCTGCGACTCGCAGGTGTGAGAGGTAGTTGCTGTTTATGTTAATGCCCCTATCTTTCCAGTCCAGCATCTTAAATATATCCTCCAATGCGCACATGAACCGTTTCGGGATATGACATCCCGCGGCCTCACTCCTTTAAATATACACTGATTATACATAATTTTAATTTCTTATTCCAGCAAGTATCAGAGAAGATGGCGGCGCACATGCCTCGCGCCAAACGCACACGCAACGACCCGCAGGCTCTCGAGCAACAAGCCATCGCAGATGATGAGGAGGCCGCGCTATTGGCTAATCAACAAGCACAGGTTAGTTGTCATTGGTCAAGCTGTCTGAAAGATGGCGGCGCACATGCCTCGCGCCAAATGCACACGCAACGACCCGCAGTCTCTCGAGCAACAAGCCATCGCAGATGATGAGGAGGCCCCGCTATTGGCTAATCAACAAGCACTGGTAAGCTCTCATTGGTCAAGCTGTATCAAAGATGGGGGCTGTGTAGCCAGGGGGGGGGGGGGGGGGGGTCTATTTCTCTTTTCTATTCTCCGCAAGTCAACTTTTAAAAGACAAATTATTATAAGATAAGCAAGATTGTCTCGGGGCGAAACTCGACAAGATTAACGCAGAACGTTGGAGGCCTATATCTGGGTAAAGTCAGGTGGCTGATAATGATGATGAAGATTTTAGATTTTCTCTTCATTTAAATTGTTTTTCCAATAGTGGAAGAGTTGAAGTTCTACCAAAACTCTGCAAATCTTAAACCATACAAATGACTAATTCCAACGTATTTTTCAGACCCGCTTAGTGCAATTCGAGACTTCAATGCTTCTAGACAAAGAAGCGTACATGAACAAGATAGAGGCTGATGTACTGGACGTTAGTCTTATCATCCAAGACTTGAACATTATGGTGAATAAGCAAGCTGAGACTGTTGGTAAGCTTTATAACATAACTACATGACCCCTGATCTTCGCATCACCTACTTTTCCCCTTATTAATTTTGATGGTGGTGCAAAATAATTCAATATAAAAAAAAAAATTTTTTATTTAACAACATATAAACGAATTTGAAAGAATTAATGAACACTTTATCGTGTACAATAAAGTGGTCATTCAATCATTCAACTTTATTGTGGACAATAAAGTGTTCATTCATTCGTTCAAATTCGTGAAAATTTTGAGAAAAGTCACATTATAAACTCGATTTATTTCTTCACGCGTGACCTTACCGCCACTTTGTACCTTACTTGACCACTTTAAGTGCCTATACTGCACATAATGGTCTCAGTTCTTTGTATCTGAGCAGTGAATGCTATAAATATCAAAAATAACAGATTATTATTATTCTGTCCACAGAGTCAATAGAAATTCACGTAGAAGAAGCGAACGCGAACACAGAAGCTGGCGTGGACGAGTTGGCCAAAGCAGCCGAGTACCAGCGTAGGTACCGACGAAAGATGTTCATACTTAGCATCATTGGCCTTATCCTCCTTATATGCTTTATAGTTTGGATTGTAAAGGCTTTTAAATAGGTTGTTTTTGTTGTTAAGCTTGTCGCACACCTGAACACCACTACATAACAGCACAAAAATGCATTCAAATATTGGCTACAAATAGATAGAAATAGTATGTGACGATGTTTGAAGACCTCTGTGGTGCGGTGGGCGAACGTCCGCCTGCGACGCAGGAAGTCGCGGGTTCGATTTCCGCCTCGAGACTTATTTTGTACGATACGTGCAGATAGTTGTTTCGGGTGTTCTGGTCGTTTTTTTGTTAGAGTAAAAATATCTGTCTTAGTAATGTATTGTATTATGTATATCAGTTATCTAGTACCCATAACACAAGCTCTGCTTAACTTGGAACTAGATAATGCTGTGTGAATTGTCCAGCATTATTTATTTATTTTATATTAACAGCATCAAATGATACCTCGCTGACCACTCTTGTGAGGAACCCATGCTATCACTGGAACATATCTAAAGATAACGAGTTAAAGCCCATATTTGAATGCAAATTTTTTTGGTTTGTATTGGATTAATGTGCGCAGAGTTTAACTCTGATTTTGATAGTGGTTACTGGGACAAACAATCCAGTAGTCTATTTGAAATAGGACCCGTGCCCTGAAGGGTCAGTTTTTCTTTGTATAACGTGTAATAAATTGACTTCTGAAATCAGCCACAGGACAGAGTAGGCTGGCAAAGGAGGCCTATGCCCAGCAGTGGGTGACATACGGGGCTTCTATGATGGTGATCAAGATGTGAGGTAACCTCAGCTTCAGGTCACATATTTTAAATGCGAAAGTTTACATGTTTGTAACTATTTCACGCCAAAACATCAAAAAACTACTGATTGGATATGGCTGAAATTTTACATGATGCAAGTAGTTCTAGGCCTGGAATAAATATAGGCTTTTTATCCCATAGAATAGAAATCACCTTAAAACGTTTCTATAGAAACAACGCGTGCGAAGCCGCGGGCAGAACCTATTACACAATATCTTCTAACTACTATGGAACACTGTAAAACGCATTTTTTCAGTTCTTACCTTAAATCTATTGTGATATCATTAATTTTGACACCATTTCTTGGTATGCAATATTTAACTATGTCTCTATACAATTTTCTACTTTTTATTAATCTAAAATTTAGATTCTAACTAAAATCTACAACAACTTACACAGTAGGTTAGTTTAGCTTTGTTTTCATGTAAAACAATGTTTAAACAATATTATATTTGTATATAAACTGTGATTATTGATTGTTTAATGTTATTCTATTATTAATATTCATAAAGATAAGCTTGTTATTAATATAGATAAAACTGATTTTATTTACAAATAATGGTAGGCGTTATTATTCTTATGTTTAAGTTGTAGGAAAAATAAAGGATAATTTTTGTTAAAAATATTTAGGAACTTTTTGTATTCGGAATGCATACGCCTATTTGTGGATTCTAAAAAGTTTTTAACTAGATGGTTAAATATATCGAATTAAATAAAAAAAATACCTTGATTTTGCTATATTTTCAAAAAGTCATTCATCATTGATTTAATTAATTTCAGAAATTAGAACTAGGATTTACAATTGTAACAATTGAGATAACTGCAGACTTGCAAACAGTCTACAGGTAGCTCAAATGATCTATATCAATACGAGTCCGAAGAAATAAATGAAATACAAATAAATACTTCTAGATTGTTTTCAATAGTCTGTGGTTAGTGCAATCCTTTTTATTGATAATACTAATTCTAATGTTTCTATTATTTGATTGTATCTTTCTTTAGTAATAAAGACGTTAAATAAATAATAATAATATAATGTATTTTTTCTACAAATTGCAATTTCTCAAGGCTGATGTCTACTAGAGCAATTTTAAAGCTTTGATAGGCATTCGTTTATTATGCAAAGATTACCTAATCTGTTCTTATTCGTTGAAATATATGTATATTGCCTGTAGAATATATATAAATAAATAAATGTTTAATTTGTAGATAGGTTTTATAGCCATTATAAAATTACCTGATTTGGAATATCTACCAAAATTGTTTCATTTACCTTATTTTTGGTTGTTTGTTTAGTTTTAGTTATAAACAAAGGATCTGGAAGATTGGTCATACATAACACTGTTAAAGTCCCTGACTATCTTGTCCTGTGACGGGCAGCGAGGGTGGCAAATTTGCATAGGTACACTCACGGATATTTTAATTCGTATGCCGCCGATAACGCAACAACGAAACATATCCCTTGTCCATTTTCTAGTTATGATAGATTCGCTTTAGGGCAGAAGTTCGTAGGGCCTTGTCTCGCTCATTGTTTGAAACAAAACTTTCAATGAATTATAATCGGAGCTAATACCCATTATGTAGCTCGTCAGTTTGTTCTGAGATTGTTCGCCAGGGGACAAGAATGGCGATTATTATACAAACCTCTCATCTTGGTTTTTCATATCTTCGGAAGTAACATTAGGGTCGGCTAACACCGAGATTTTTTCAAAACACTACTTTATTTACTACGCAAAAGGGCAAGAAATTTATTGGCATTACGAAAACTCCCCGCGGCGGCGGCGCTTTCGCCAATCCGTATCTTTTTACGCAGTAAATAAAGTTAAAAAAAAAATTGAATCAAATTGCGCGCTGCATCGCGTCTCGATGCGAACTGACCCTTAAGGATCTAAAAAAAAGATAAATTAATGTGAAAGTACCCTTTATTGCAATGAAAAATAAAACAAAATAATTATAAACTATTCCGCTTTCATCCAACGTAATTTATTTATGTACCTACATATTTACAAACTTACAAAAGGTTTGGCTGATATTTGGCAAAATATCAAAAGGTAAAATGCAAATCAAGATGTACTGCTCCTTAACGTTACACAATACAAAAACATGACTTATTTAAATTACAAATAAAAAAATTAAGTCTGAATAAATGACTTAATTGTTTAATTTATTTATAAATTGAGAAGGAACATTGGGTGCCAGCGACATTTAACTACAAAATGGTTACAGCTATACTATATATATAATATACATTGTTATTTATACATAAATTCACGTTTCTTATTTTAGTCTCATCTGTAGTAAATAAGGAATAGGCCTCGACGAAGCAACACCGCGTTTTTTATTCGGAACGAATAGCTGGCGCATTTATTGCGAATGTTATAATGAAGTCACATTATCGGAGCCATTATTACAACAAATACATATAAAACTATTTAAACTTTGACCGCGATTTTTTTTCGACGACTGCGATCTTTTTTTTATCCTAAGCCATTCGTGCTGCCGCTCTACACAGGGGTTGTGTTGCGCCGCACATGCTTTTCGTTCGAAAAATATTACGGCTGTGCTGAGTCACACAGATCTGTATTTTCTCAGCCGCTGCGCTAGTGTGGATTTACGCATATTAGTCACTTGTAGAAAACACATACGGTGTGATTTCAGCAATCAAAGTGTTAATGCAACAAAGATTTATGTTCAGTCGTATTCAAGAAAAAAAAGTCGCTATAGTATTATTTGTCCTACATTTTGGTACAAACTGACACAGACATTTAAATAAAAACTATTGTATATATGTAACAAGGAATTTTAAAATTATAAATAGGTTTACCCCCGCATAGACAGGTACTCAAATTCGGGGGTTACTTACTCCAACTTTGACTCGTGTAACCTTGAACTTTATTCTTTATTCACTATGGTTTTATTTTTACCAGCTTTTTTATTTATCTTTGTAGCTCAATATTAAGGGTTTTTTCCATACAAAAGTAACACGTCCAGCGTTTCATTACAGAATAATTTAAACAAAAAGTTATTAAGCCCGAAAAAAATCAAGTCCATAATTCGGGTTCCCTAAAAACAAGTCTAGGGTTTATATCATTGAATATCAACTTATATAATAAATAGATTAATGCCAATAATGGTAACGATAAATTTAGACTTTCAGCTTACATACTAAGCAAATTATTGTCGATGAATTATTAACTTTAGCGTGGTGGTTTTAAGAACATTTTTGCATTGGAGTATTGTAGTTATAGTTTTTATATTTTTAAACAAATATATATATATTCAACATGATGGACAAACTAGGTCTTCTAAAACAGTGTATTCTGTCCCTAATGAATGGTATAATAAATAAAGTGTCATTTGGTATATAAAATGCATTATTTCCGCCCTTTATATCCTACCTTATATGATATTATATATTCACAGATGTACATAACAGGGGCGAGTCTAATTAACGATAGTAACGAGGTGTGTTCGTGACGTCTAGCGTCTCCTTTTTCTATACAATTTGTTACAGCGCCTCTATCGTACGGACGTGGAACTACGCTCTCGATCGCTTTACGTTATTATTTATTTATTTTACTAACTTTAATAGATTAAATATCCCTAGGAAAATGACGGGTTTTTTCCCTCTGTTTTTTGAATAATGCTTACGTACGAAAAAAAATTGACATAATCTAGCCTTCGAGTCGTCAAGTGACTATCAATGGTTCGTGTTCGTCATAGTTACCGAACTACCAACAGTCGAGACGTTATCGAGAGGTCGACGTCTCGATCACGCCTTGCCAGACTCACCCCTCAATAACAAAGTTTTCTACCTAAAATTATTTTGTAAACGGTTCTGTTTTATTTTGCTTTATTTAACATTTTGTCAGGACAGATCTCAATTTTATGTTTATTTTTCTATCTTGAAAAAGCTAAGGCACGTTTTGTCTTATTTTTGCAATAGGCAGTGTTCTGAATCATCTGGTTCTTCGACAATTTAAAATCTATCATTTTACTATTTAACTTTATATATCAGGCGCTAGCTGGCCGTCTTAGCACCATAATTATCAATATAGTTTTCAATGGATAAATATCAAAATTGCAGCCATGATTATAAAATTATCAAGACGTGTTTTGAATGACGCCCGTAGAACATTTCTTTAATCACATTCTTTGAATACTATTTATAAGCACGGAAGTAGTAGTTATATTATAAGTGATACCTAGATTGTAAATTTGACAGCATTATGTCCTCCATTTAACATAGCCAAATACACAGTGACAATAATACATCCAGACGGCACTAAAGGTGCATACCAACTGAATACTACTGAATTTTAGCCTGCCCTTGCTTTCCGCTGAACTAAAAGTGGGATCTTATCGAATACTACCGGTTTTGCAGTGCTGTTATTCTTGAAAGTGCGGATATAAACGGCACTAAAGGTGCGAGCTAATTTAATATAACCAATGCTGCAGTACTATTGTTGACAACAGTAGAGGTGTAAACTTACTGAATACTGCTATAATACTGCAGAGAGACCGTGAAAATCAATTCAACAATGAAAAGGTAAAATACTGAAAACTAGCGCGATCTGTATTTTTTTCGTGGCCTACTTTCATTACAAAATTTTGTTTTGTCTCGTTCGATCGGTAGAATACTCGAATATTTCGGACGAAGTAGAGCTGCTTTTTCACTTTGGAATAATGATGATGATTTGGAATGATTTCTAATACTACTTGACACTGTAATTTTGGTATGGTTTACATGAAAATAATACAAATAACGTCAGTGTGGTATTCATAAAAGCTGGCGCGGTTGTTGCGTTTTTTCATACAATTATATGAAAAAAAGGAACAACAACCGCGCCAGCTTTTAAGAATTGATTTATACTGTCACGCAGCTTTTACCGCAGTTCATATTTTAGGCTGCACTTCTGATATTGACTGCCAATAAAGGTGAGAACAAACAGAATAATACCGCATCTTAACTTGCCGTTACCGGAACTAAATATTCACGGCACTAAAGGTGATAACCAACAGAATACTACCGCATCTTAACTTGCCGTTACCGGTACTGAATATTCACGGCACTAAAGGTGAGAACTAACAGAATACTACCGCATCTTAACTTGCCGTTACCGGTACTGAACATTAACGGCTCTAAAGGTGAGAACCGACTGAATACTACCGCATATTAGCTTGCCGTTACCGGGACCGAATATTCACGGCACTAAAGGTGAGAGCCGACTGAATACTACCGCATATTAGCTTGCCGTTACCGGAACTGAATATTCACGGCACTAAAGGTGAGAACTGACTGAATACTACCGCATTTTTGCCTGCCATTAGCGCAGTACTAAATATTCACGGCACTAAAGGTGAGAACCGACTGGATACTACCGCATCTTAGCTTGCCGTTGCTGCCACATCGCGTATTTAGCGCATGCTGTGTCTATCATCTGGTTAAGGTGCTTGGTTAGTGTTGTTGCTAGAGGAGTTAGGTCGCGGAGCATTTTTTCCTGAAACAAAATAATTGATTTATTGAATATGTCAGATGATTAGACTGAAGCGCTATGGGAAATAAGAAGTTTTCTTACTAACTATACCATAGGGTCCTCTGTGTACCAATGTAGTATAATTTTGCATTGCTTGAGGTAATCGACGCTATACGAGGTACAGTAGCTAAGGTTCAAGGGACTATAGACTGTATTCTTACCTTAAAAGGCCTCAATTAAGCGTTCCTGAACCGCACAAGAGACGTGTAGAAATAATGTGTTGCTAATTCCACGTTTTGTCGCGCTGTTATCGGTAATCGACGCTATACGAGGTATTGTATCTAATGATTTAAGGGACTATACACCGTATTCTTACCTCGAAAGGCCTCAATTTAGCGTTCCTGAACCGCAGAAGCGCCTCGTAGAAATAATGCAGTGCTGCCAATTCTTCATCTTGTCCTGCGGGCGTTGGTAACCGACGCCAAACTTCACGGACTAATTCTCCGCAGGAAACGTAGAGGCGGTGAAGCTCGGACTTTACATCGGCTGGTATTAGTTCTGTGGAGAAAGAAAGATTCGGATTTAAACAGGTTAGTATTTATAGCGCCATACATATAATATTATACCGGCGGCGCCGGCGCCCACGCGGACCGGCCGCGAGCATTGCTGTCCTACTGACCTGTCTGTAGGTACACTCGCGTGCATAGAGACAAGCTTTGTGTATACTCATGTGCCATAGAGGCGGCGCGGTGCGTGCGCATGAGAGCGCCCCCGGGAGACAGCTCGCCGAGCGCCCCCACGGCGGCGCCGGCGCCCACGCGGACCGGCCGCGAGCATTGCTGTCCTACTGACCTGTCTGTAGGTACACTCGCGTGCATAGAGACAAGCTATGTGTATACTCACGTGCCATAGAGGCGGCGCGGTGCGTACGCATGAGAGCGCCCCCGGGAGACAGCTCGCCAAGCGCCCCCAAGCCGGCGCCGGCGCCCACGCGGACCGGCCGCGAGCATTGCTGTCCTACTGACCTGTCTGTAGGTACACTCGCGTGCCTAGAGACAAGCTATGTGTATACTCACGTGTCATAGAGGCGGCGCGGTGCGTACGCATGAGAGCGCCCCCGGGAGACAGCTCGCCGAGCGCCCCCACGGCGGCGCCGGCGCCCACGCGGACCGGCTGCGAGCATTGCTGTGCTACTGACCTGTCTGTAGGTACACTCGCGTGCCTAGAGACAAGCTATGTGTATACTCACGTGCCATAGAGGCGGCGCGGTGCGTGCGCATGAGAGCGCCCCCGGGAGACAGCTCGCCGAGCGCCCCCACGGCGGCGCCGGCGCCCACGCGGACCGGCCGCGAGCATTGCTGTCCTACTGACCATGCCTGTCAAACAATACCATAATAACTAGAGGTGTCACGAAGAAAGCGAATGTTTGGATGCATGGATGTTTGTTACTCTTTCACGCAAAAACTACAGAATGAATCGGGCTGAAATTTTGCATACAGGTAGTTCCAAATCCCATAAACCATAGGCAACTTTATATCCCACAAATTAGTTTCCATATGGCAAAAACTAGTAGCTGGACAATTCACACAGCATTATCTAGCCCTAAGCTAAGCAGAGCTTGTGTTATGGGTACTAGATGACTGGATATACACAAAAAAAAATATCTCTCGCGTAATGTAAATCTAACGCCCCTATGTGACTCACTTGGCATATCGAAGCTAGCGCTGACAACGGCGGCGGATGATTTGATTGTGTACTAGATTGGTGCATTTGTGACGACGACGGGCCTAATAGATAACGTTCTACCTGAAAAAGCAAGGAAAAAATAAATTAATAATAAAATAAGTATTTTTTTTATTTTATTACTTAGAAAGCAATATAAATACAAAAAACCTTGGAGAAACAGGAAAAAAAAATAAGCCAGGCTTACATAATGAGTTCAGTGATATGTAAAAAAAGTTTTGACAACTTTCTTACCTTAGATAACTTCAACTCCTGGGCTTCAGTGCCTTCGCTGCCGCCCTCTAGATCCTCATAGTAAATATTCTCCAAAATCTTCCGTTTAAAGATCTAAGCATATTACATAGGGACAGACAGACAGCGGGAAGTTACTTTGTTTGATACTATATATATAGTGATAACGCCAACTTTCTTACCTTAGATAACTTCAACTCTTGGGCTTCAGTGCCTTCGTTCCCGCCATCTAGATCCTCATAGTTATTTACTATGAGGATCTAGAAGGCGGGAGTTCTCCAATATCTTCGGTTTAAAGATCTAAGTATATTACATAGGGACAGACGGACAGCGGGAAGCGACTTTGTCTTATACTATATAGTCATAGTGATAACGCCAACTTTCTTACCTTAGATAACTTCAACTCCTGGGCTTCAGTGCCTTCGCTACCGCCCTCTAGATCCTCGTAGTGAATATTCTCTAATATCCTCCGTTTCTTCTCAGGTGGTTCGCCTTCCACTTTCACGCCGTTCGTTGATGATGTTGCTTCCTTGTCTACGATGCCGTTCTCTAGGGGTTTTTTACTGGTCGGGTCTGTTGTGGTATTCGTTTTATGACTAGCTTTGAGCACCTGTTAGAGAAAAAACAATAGGATATAAAGATTTCATGACATCTGTATCGAGTCTTCTCTTCATCCATACCGCAATGCTTGAAAACGAAAGTTTTCAACCAGTGCGTCCTGCCCGTTATGACCTACGGAGCTGAGACGTGGACACTCACGATAGGGCTGGTCCACCAGTTCAAAGTCGCTCAGCGAGCTATGGAAAGAGCTATGCTCGGAGTATCTCTGAAGGATAGGATTCGCAACGAATACATCCGACAGAGAACTAAAGTTATCGACATAGCTCTGAGAATTAGCAAGCTGAAGAGGCAGTGGGCCGGCCATATCTCGCGAAGAACCGACGGCCGCTGGGGCAAACGTGTTCTTGAGTGGAGACCACGACTCGGTAAACGTAGTGTAGGACGCCCTCCGACCAGGTGGGATGACGACCTGCGAAAGACTGCAGGTAGATGCTGGATGCGTCAAGCCGAAGACAGGGCGCTATGGCGCTCATTGGGGGAGGCCTATGTCCAGCAGTGGACTAATATAGGCTGATGATGATGATGATGATGATGTATCTTGTATTTGTTAACCGTTGTCATAGTTTATATTTTAATGTTATTCTCGATCGACTTGTGTTGACTTCCGTGACGTCACCAAACGGCTCTACCGGAAGACCAGCAGCGTTGGTTGTAACATGCTTTCAACTAACCCATGCTGAGATAGAGATTGTTGCGAAAAATCTGTTTGTCTTTAATTTTTAAATCATGTTTGTTTTGTTTATGTTTATTGAGTTGAAGATAAAATATTCTCGAGAGTGTAAAGAATTGGTGTAAATCGTCATTGTGCATTCTACCAGGAATAAAACTAAAGGGAAAATAATTTGCCGCAAACCATAAACCGGTGTGTGGGAAGACCTCCCACTCGTTGGACCGACGACATTGTAGAAAATATGTGAACAAAAAATGCAAAACTCACCATTATAGAGTGTTGGTTGAACCGTTTTATCATATTCCTGTGTATAGATGTGCTGTCTCCTTTAATCTTGACCGGTGGCGCGTCATCGTCAGTCGGTAGTAGGGGTACTTGCTCGTTGAATTTGGGAAGGTCCACCTGCATTGTATATAAGGGAGATGAGTTTTATAAGGTACTAGCTGCGCCCCGCGGCTTCGCCAAATAATTTATAAACCTTCCTCTTGAATCACTCTATCTATTAAAAAAAAACGCATCAAATTCCAGGGATAGAGAGCGAGAAGCGACTTTGTTTTATACTATGTAGTGATTAATTAATTTTTAGATTTTTTATAATGACGTATTTAATATTACAAAGACATACAGAGAAGTCCAAATTATTTTTTTAAAGAATTTTCTAAAGATTTTTCTGTAACATAACCCTATCAAACCCAGATTCGAGAATTCTTATGAAATTGCACAAAGTTACATATTACTAGATAATGCTGTGTGAATTGTCCAGCATTGTTTATTTATTATTTATACCTTCTTTATTTAAATAGTTTAATAAACTTAAAAAATTAAATGTACCTACATCAAGTTCATTTTTTAAGTTATTTCTAAATTTATAAGATGTTGTTTGTTGTTTCGTTAATCATTCATAAATAATGATTTCATTCAATGAGTATCATTAAAGATATAAAAAATACATATACAAAACGAATATTTCTAACTATACTAGTAAAACTCGATGTAGAATGTTTTTAAACAAACCACGATCACATCGGTCGTCGGTCGATAATATAGCTCAGGTAAAAGAATTGTATTTCTCAAAAGAACAAAGTTCACTTATATGAGAATATACAATAAACTTAAGCTTAATTAATTAATTAATATATTATGCTAATATTGTTATACGACGACTGATGTGGCGTGGTGGGCGAAGGTCCGCTTGCGACGCAGGAGGTTGCGGGTTCGATTCCCGCCTCGGAACAATTGTGTGTACGATCTGCAGATATTTGTTCCGGGTGTTCTGGTCGTTTTCTATGTATAATAAAAAATATCTAACTATGTAATGTATTGTATTATGTATATCAGTTATCTAGTACCCATAACACAAGCTCTGCTTACCATGGGGCTAGATAATGCTGTGTGAATTGTCCAGCATTATTTATTTATTTATTTATAGGTAGTTATCCAGATCTTCAGTTAGACCCAAAGTAGGATAGCTTACGGTTAGATCCAAAGTAGTGTGTTTCATCGCATCAGCGATCGCCCTATCGTCCAGTTTGGCGCATTCTCCGAATAGGTCTTTACTTGATGAAGATGCTATGCGGTCCCTATAACAGCAAATAAATATTTGTACAGATCTAAAACAAACTTAAAATAATCTTAGAAACCTAATTTAATTAGTCATAATACATTATTAGAGTGGAAGAAGGGGAGGGAGGCCTTTGCCCTGCAGTGGGAAACCCCGGGCTAATATAATAATAATAATAATAACTTCTCAAAGGGCCTCTGTGCTGTTGGCTTCGGCCCCACGCAAGCCTTCCAAAGGATCGGGTCACTTTATGGCCCGAGATCATGGTAAATGAGAGACAAAATAATAATAATAATAATTACATTATTACAATATAGTGAGACATGAGCGCATTAAGTATTTAGAATTAAAACACCTTTATACCGTGTTTGACTTTGAATTCATCATCACCATCAGCCTATATTAGTCCACAGCTGGACAAAGGCCTCCCCTAATCAGTTCCAGATTTAGAGGTGTGGAGGCCTCTGGGCAACAAAGGAGTGGAGACCCCCTGGCCCCAAATTATTTTCCAAATAAAATTATCAATTTTTACAGTCGATTTTGTGATGGATACTTTGGATATCTACTATAAGACGGACATTAGCACAATTGCGTTAATCAAGACGCAGAGCCATCTAGCAAGAAGTTGAAGTTGAAAGTACTTTTAGGTTAAGTATGGGAGGCGATTATATATATCTTGGGATTACTTGTTTACTACTTACTGGTTTTGAGAGAGATAAACTTACCTATGAAAATAATGGGATTGAAAGAACTTGGTCCAGAACTCAGCTTCGGTCATCTTATTGGGCACGTAGTCGACGTGTTTCTTTCTAACAGCGGGGTACGTTTTGAATATCGCGTCTATGATGTCTTGTGTGAGATTGTATTTGAGTCCGTTGCAGCCATCTGTCTGTGGTTGAATGTCCGCTAGGAACGCCCCTGAGACACCTGGTGATAGAAGAATTTAAAAATATCACTACATAGTATAAAAGAAAGTCGCTTCCCACTGTCTGTCTGTCCCTATGTATGCTTAGATCTTTAAAACTACGCAACGATTTTGAAGCGGTTTTTTTGAAAAGATAATATAGTGATTCAAGAGGTAGGTTTATAAAGCATTTGACACATCGATTTACACGCGGCCGAAGCCGCGGGCACATCTAGTAAAATCATAAGTTAAGAAGTTCGTGGAAGGCCTAAGCAGAGATGGCTGATGAGCACGACCTGTTTAATAAAGAGTGGTCAAAAAGTAAAGTAAAGTAAAGTAAAAAATCATTTATTTCTTTAGGCTTACAAAAGTAGCACTTAGACAAGTCATATTTTATATATAAATTATTATCAAATACAATTATTTTACTGTTCACTTCAATTTTTTGTCCACTAGTGGAAGAAGTGAAAATAAACCACTAGCATGTTCATCTCTTATATGTCTAATACATGGTTATTTGCCTATTTAAGTCTAAATATAATATGATTCGATACATGTCAATATTTAAGTAAAGCTATGCACAACAACAAATTACTTACTACATACTATTGTCTTGAAACTGAGCGACATCTGACCAAGCATTAACATCATTGAGATAATCATTTATGGAGTAGAAAATTCTTGATGAGATTTAGTTTTATGTAATTTTTAAATTTACGAATAGGGAGCTCAGTTGCTTCAGATGGAAGCTTATTATAGAAGCGCACTATTGCCCATAAATGATTTCCCTACCTTGTGTAATCTAAATGATGGGATGTGTAACTTGTTCTTGTTTCTTGTATTTCTATTGTGAACATCACACTTTTTTTTGTGGGTATACATTAAATTTTCATAGATGTATTGCGATATTACAGTCAGAATATTAATGTTTTTAAATAATTCCCTCAAAGAATCTCGTGGCTTTAATTTATAAATAGCGCGTACCGCCCTTTTTTGAAGAACAAATATGGTCTGGATGTCAGCTGCCTGTCCCCAAAGTAAAATACCATAAGACATAATACTATGGAAGTAACTGAAATAAACTAACCTAGCTGTGTCTTCATTGGTAATATATCTAATTGTTCGAACTGCATAAGCTGCTGAACTAAGTCTACCTGCCAGAGCCTCTATTTGCGACCTCCATTGAAGAGAAGAATCAATATGTAACCCTAGGAATACAGTAGAGTCTACAAGGTGAACAATCTCATCCTTCAGCATTATTTTTGTTGGGAGTTCTCTTACATTCGGTAGCATGAATTTTATACATTTAGTCTTTTTAGCATTGAGTAGTAGGTTATTGGCAGTGAACCAATCTAGTATTTGTGAAAGTGTCAGTGAAAGTCCTTGCTGAGTACCGAGATGAGTGGGAGGGGAGGGAGGCCTTTGCCCTGCAGTGGGACACTCTGGGTTAATATAATAATAATAAGTTCGCCCCAACAAGATAGGGCGCCGTATGCCACGGCAGCCAAATTAACTGACTCTGCAGTTACTTGATTTCGTAGCTCAGTTGGTTAAAGCATTGCCATACGGGAAGCGGGTTCAAGTCCCGCTGCAAGAGAATTTTTTTCTCGGATATTATATAATTAATCATCATCATCATCAGCCTATAGCAGCCCACTGCTGGACATAGGCCTCCCCCAATATATAGTAGATGAATATTATTAAATTTCTTAATAGAAGTGAGTTCTTACCAGCCTCCTGTTTTATGCTGTTGGATTCCGTATAATGTTTAAGCGTAGGTGTATTCCAGTATTCCTCAGCATTTATAACCTTCGATATAACTAAGTCTTCGTAAAGATTCTTCAGTGTTGGATGTAGAGTTAATAACCTGGAGGGTAAACAAACATGAGAAATCGCAATTAAATAAAAAAAACAAATGGTTTGGTGGTAGCTGCTAGTCCAATTTTTATATAAGGAACCAAATCCCAGATAATAAGGACATTTTACGAGAGTTATCAAAGTTTGTACGCGAACATATTATGTAATTCCCGAATACTCGCAAACTTAGATTTAAGCACTTGTAAAGTCGCGATTTTTGACACCTTGCAATAAAATCTGTGAAAATCGTCACCTTATCATTTTTGCTAGCGATAAAAATCTCATTAGTTTTTCAAAATTTACCGCTCGTATTATTATTGTAATTCGGCCTCCATTCCATGTCTATGAAATTTCTATAAACTTGGACTCTGGTAGAAAAGTGGCAAACCAGACACATTTTACCAAATCACTCTGTACATCATATACACTCTGTCTCATCATCAAAGAAAAAAGCGCGCAAAGCCGTGTGTTGATAATAGTAGAATATTTTTTTCTTTCTTAGGATAACAAACAGCATCACTTAAAAATGAACTATAAACTATTAAACTTAAATAAACGTAATTCTAGAAGTGAACCAGCCCCGTTATCGAATTTAAGGGTAAACAAATCAACGGCGCGAACTTGTCGATAGGCGAGGCCTAAATGAATGCTATCTTACCTGACATAGTGCGTAAGGGCGCGCTAGGATGAACTAAATGATATATAAATTTATATTTTATTTATTATTTATAGGTTTTTCTTTACTTATTTTCTGCCAAGTCGGGCTTAAATCAGTGTTGAAATATTAAAGTATTGAAGCTTGTATTTTTCAAATATACAATTTTTAAGGTTTTCAGTGTATATAATGACGAGATAAATTGATATTATCCCTAGTTTATTTGGTCAATATCAAACAGTGTAGTACAGTAGTTAACCTTTCACATTTGTATGGAAAGATGAGCGACTCATTTAACCTTAATAACAATGATTCACGTCGATACAGCATTTATTGAAATGTCCTTCATGCTTTGAGAATTTAAAGCTAATTCATAGACTCACATAAACCTCATGAAGGTTTTAAATAATATATAGGATAGTATAAAAATAATACGTACTTAGATTTCATCTCCAATTCTCCATTTATTTGTGGTTTGAATTTTGGCAGTAGATTTTGCAGTAGCTGCTTTACTTGATCTCTGTCCTTTGCCTAAAAAGAAATTACAATTTAAGTTATGTATTTTCTTCTCTTATAAAAAAATTCATAATAATAATGCTGAGGACTGGTATTCTGGCTGCTTTTTGCCTAAATTTTTTTCTTATAGAGTTAATACACTATTATAACCAGCGAGCCATAAATGGAAGAAGTTGAATTCGACAACCAGCCTTCGCCAGCCAACCGCCACAGAAGACGTCGTGTTTTATTGATGATAATAATAAAATCTATGATTGTCTTATAAAAAAGTGTTTATTTATTACATACCTGTGCCTCTGCCCCCGCAGGATTGACAAAATGAAATGTCGAGCAATCCCCATTATGTAGAACTACTTGTAGTTGGACCTTTGGCTTGCCTACTGGTGATATCTTTTGAGCTGAAACATGAATAATATAAATAGGCATACTAAGGATTAAAAATGTGAATGTTTGTATATTTAGATGTATGTTACCTCTCTTCACACAAAATCAACAGAATGGATAGGCTGAAATTTTGCATAGCAGTAGTTTTAGGCCTGTATACAGTGTAACTGAGGCTAAACATATTATAAAAGATTGGCTTTTAAATTATCATAAAACTGAAGAAATTCTACATACCTAATAGACATTTTTAATTTTTACTTTTCTCTTCTAAACTTCAAATTAATTTAATATAATGTACTAACTTTAAAATTAGGTTAACTAACTTATTATTAAGAATGAATGTTTCTCATTTGTTTATTTTTGCCACAGTAAAATTTTCCGTACTAACTATGTAATCAAATGTTCGAAATTTTCGTACTATAAAGATTTCTTCGATACAGGCTAAGCCTAGTGAAGAAATCAACAGATAAATGTAACTAGGTAACAATAGTCTGCAAAAGATATAATTCGTTGCTGCGCCTTTTATTTTATTTTTTTGTGTGTAATTTGTAATGTATAAAACTAAAATAATAATAAGAATAATAAGTAGATAGGATAAGAATGCATAATTTTCTCTATTGTAATTTTCTAAGTCTTTTGCTGTAATAAATTATTTTTACTTTTATTTACTTTACTTTACTTACTGTATTAAATATAGGCAAATTTTTATAACATATTATAAGCCAGGTAGAAAGAAGAACAAGTTCGTATTAACATAGCACCCATACACCTCAGTTGAAAATATGTCTCCAAACAAGGGGTTGCTGTCATTTGTGGTCATGGGATGAAACTAGGAGTGATACTTATATAGTGAGTACTTTTGTATTGTAGTAGGTATAATACACAACTCAACCCAGAATGATGATTATGAACTTGTTATACTTACAACTTGTAGAAAATTACTTGGAAAATCTTATTATTGATTGACCCTTCTACAAATAGAAAGATACCTACAGTATTTATTTATTCAGAGTCAGCGGTTACTCAGCGAGTGAAGTTTTGTGCTGCTCCTTGCCCCCAATATCTGATATTGTTGGGGAAAGTGGATAAAACACTACTTACTCTTAATTTCTGCGTACTTGTGAGTGATCCCAAACTTATCCCTGTGGTTTAGCATCCATCCCAATCTCTGTTCCATCATCAGCAATGTCCCATCACCCTTTTTGAACCGCACATGGCCCACGCTTAGCAAAACGTCCTCTGAAGACGTAGTCATGTTTATATTTCAGTCTTTAAGCAGCACAGCGATAAATTGTTTAACTATCGTAAAAAGTTGTTGAAAACTGTTTGAACTTGAGATTTCGACTTGCATTCAGCGAGTAAAAGTGTAGTTGTGAGCAGCCTCTGGCTAGCCAGTTTTATTCTTCTGTTACGTTTGTATTAAAAACTTGCACTATAAAAAACTAAGAAAGTTTGAGTTCATCGAGATAATATTTCAAAGAAAAGAAAGAAAAGCATTTTGCAATCCATCGATCGACCATTAGCCGATATATCCAACTGACTGACTGAGACTGAGACTGACAGTGACTGACGACTGACGGATTGATTGATGACGAATATGACGATGATGAATCGAACAACATCGACAGTCTGATATGGCTTGTTGGTTTTTCGTCCATAGATCGAGTCTACCTTAGAACCGTGTTGAGTGCTTCGTTGGTCTTATTTGGTCTTAATTCTACCGTACGTGAGTCTTACTCCTATTTTCATAGCAATCATCTTACTCATAAAAGCCGTGTAGGTCACCTTGGAGGGTAAATATAATTAAGCAGAGTCCCTTGGCTGATAACTTGTAGATATAAACTGATATAAACAAACGAATTTCATCCATAGACAAACAGTTAAATTATCATGAACGCATCGATAGGAAACCGCCATTTTATTTATTTTTATTGGTAACACTGGACATTGACAACCCAAAATGCAATCATGGCGCATGGAGTACTGTGTTTTTAGAATGCTGAGAAGTTTTTTACGTAAACACTTCGTTGTTTTGCATTTTAATCAATCCGAGTGTTTTTATAAAGTATCCTTGACTATTTGAGTTTCTTTTGAAGCATACATGTGTGTACCAATTTTGAAAATTTCACCAGATCGGAGTCACGTCTCTGTACTACAAGACACTTGCAGGTATAAAATCATGAGATCTGCTGTTTCAAGGCACTCGCGCCTTTGAATACGGTTCTAAGTCGTCGAAAGCACAGTGGACAGACTCAGGTGTATGGTACATATGAAGTTAATGCACAATTATCGTAATAATTATGTTATATTCGTTCGTTCCAGATAACTTTGTTGGTGTCATAATGTCAGAGGCGTACGCCCGTGAGATACTGCGAAGGAATGTTGCGCAAATATGCCAAACAATAGGATGGAACGGCATAAACTCCATGCCTCTGGACATCCTGGTACATGTGCTGGAGAAGTACATCAAGTCCCTCTCCAGTCAAGCCAACCGATACGCCGAACAATTTAATAGGACTGAACCAAATTTACATGACCTAGCATTAGTATTCCGTGATCTTCATATCCAACTGCCCGAGTTGGATGACTATGTCCAAAGTGTACCACCCGTACCGGCACCTATCAGTGAAAAGTTTCCCAAAATTAAAGAATCGAACTTGAATTTCCTGAAACCTGGCAGCCATGAAGTGGTTACACGACCGATGCATGTTCACGAACACCTCCCTCCTATGTACCCCGAGAAAGAGCGGGACACTCCTGCTGTTGCAGGCACTGTTGAAATCAGACAAAATGGACTCGATAATGGAGAAACCACAGCATCATGTAACAGTCCAGAAATATCAGTCACAGATAGTCCAGAGAAACCTAAGGATATTTTCAAGAGACCTATAGATCCTATTTCAATACCAAACAATAAAAGACCAAGGCTACGCTTGGAGGAGGAGGAGAGGACGAGAGAGATCAGCAGTGTTATGATGACCATGTCAGGTTTCCTGTCCCCTGCAAGAGAGGGCAAGCTTCCTGAAGCCCGTCCACCTACAATGGTATCTGATAAACACTACGACAAACATAAAGCAAATTCACATCATTCAGGCACCATGAAACCACCAATGTTAGATAAGGTTGATAAGAAATCCAAGAAGAATAAGTTATTAAATGGTAAAGTAATGAAGAGCAAGCGGAAAGATAAGAGTCATAAGGGTGAAAGTAGTAAATCTAAAGATAGTAGTAAATTGAATAAGTATCCTCCTGGTTATCCAATGAAGAGCAAGGATGTGCATCCAATGCATCATAATCACGTGACGATGCCTGCGCCGCGGCCGCTGCTGCCGCCGTCGCCGTCAGCGCGGCCGCTGCTGGCGCCCCCGGCGCCGGCGCCCGTCCAACTGCCTGTGCCTGCCCAGGATCCCATCAGACCGGTCATCAAACAGGAACCCATTGACTCCCCACTACCAATCCCCAAACCAACCATCTCAAGGGAGGATGCAATACCTGTCCCAAGAAAAATACCTATCTCTAAATCACCACTGGTAAACCCAGTGCCTATGCATAAACCCCCTTCTAACTCTTTCTATCCTGATGTTCCAATAAAAAAGGAAGTAGTGGAGGTAGAGGAAAAGTTGGCATCCCAACCTGACAGATCAAAGATTAATATATTTAAAAGGATATCGAACAAAAATAAAGAAGATAAATCCACTCCAGAGGTTGTGCCTGAAAAGCCACATTCTGACCTGATCTCTAGGTTACAAAACTCTTATGAACCTGAGAGGAACCATGATAATTTTAAAATTAAAAATGAGGACCCTGTTGTAAATAATAATGATAATAGTGCTGTAGATATGTCTAATGTAATAGATTTGCGAACTAATGAAGTGATTAGCATTGATGATGATTCCTTGGATTTGAGTCCCTTGCCGTCGAAGCTCCCGATAGAACCGCGTCCTAGTTTATCTATCAGACAGTCTCTGCAAGTGCCCTTCCCCAAAGATGTAGCTAGTGTCAGTTCAAAACCCAAGAAGGAGAAGAAACACAAAGATAAAAAGGATAAACTGGCAAAGCATGAAGCAAAGCTGCTGAAAAAGCAGCAGCAGCAACTAGCCATGGAAATGGCTCAAGCCGAGAGAGCGAGTATGCGAATGAATGCCGTAAAGCCACCTAAACCAAGCAGGCCAAAGAATGACAAAATGATGCAGATGCCTCCCGGTTTCCCGTTCTTCAACCAGATGTCGTCTGGGCGGGGTATGATGTCAGGACCAGGCTTGATTCCGAACCCGGGATTAATTCCCGGTGCCGAATTCCTCGCTGGATTAGCCAATAACCCTGCTCTGAGAGGCCTGCCACCCTCCAACCTGTTGACGAATCCCTTCGCCCTAGCCGCCGGAGGGCCAGGCTTAATACCATCTAATTTCCTACCAGGGGGCCTAAATCCTGGTATACGAAATCCTCTCATAACAATGGGTAACTTCCCAAATACATCGAATTCCATGAGTTCTAAGATACCCACGATGTTTCGACGTCCCAGCCTTGAGGTGATACCTGTAGAAAACGATGTTAACAGAGGCGGCAACAGGCCTTCGCCGCGCGAAAAAGATCGAAATGATAGGCATAAACCTCAGAACATTCCAAATAAGAAATCTCATAAAGATCACAAGGCAAACTTGTATAAAATGCCTCTTATACAGCCTGATATAACGATCGAACTGAATCCCCCAAAAGAGCCTCGGCCGGAGAGTAGACGGGTCTCGCCGGCGCCCCCGCGGCTGCCCACGCCGCCGCCACCGGCCCCTCCGGCGCCGGAACCCAAGCCGGAGCCCGAACCTGCCCCTGTTAGGGCGCCAACTCCTGAAACGGAAAAAGAATCCGAAAACTTAGACAAGAAAAAGGACAAACACAAGAAAGATAAAAAGGACAAAGACACAAAAGTGAAGAAAAAGAAGGAAAAGAAAGATAAAAACAAAGATAAGTCTGAGAAGGTTCGAGATAAGGAGGAGAGGAAAGAGCTTAAAGATATTGAAAAGAGAATAAAGAAAGAGAAAAAAGAAAAGAAAAAGGATAAGTCCCTGGACGGTGTAGTTCCGAAGCTGACGCTAAAATTCAGCTCAAATTCCAACTCGAATTCGCCAATGCCGCCGAGCTCGCCCGACGTATTCAAACTGAATATAAAGCCGGTGGTCAAGAAAGAGGACGAGGAGTCTCCTGTGAAAGAGGACCCTGTGTCGAGGGAACACAGTCGATCGCCGGAGCTGGCCCAAATATCCGCGCTGGTAACAAGGCCACCGAAACAGAAGCATTCGAAGCACAACCACGTGTCAGAAGAGGCAAATTCTTCACCGCCGCCGTCCGTAAGCTCTCCAACGCGGAAGAATCGACCGCCTACCAGCCACTCTTCAAAGTATAAACGGCTGTTGATCAAGCCTATGACCAAGAAGGGGCAGAGCGATGATTTCGACGAAGACGCTGAATCAGATGAGGCGGCTGCGGCGCCTGTGCCGACGCCGGCTTCGAAGCCTGGCCTGCCCACCGGGCCTTTGCCCACTCCGTTCTACGTGGACGATCAAGGGAATCAGATATGGGTTTGTCCGGCGTGCGGGCGGCCGGATAACGGCTCGCCGATGATTGGCTGTGACGGATGTGACGGTTGGTACCATTGGGTATGTGTCGGCATCACGGAGGAACCTGGCGCAACAGAGGACTGGTTCTGCAAGGCCTGCGTTGCAAAACGCGCGGCTATGGCGCTCGCTGGCGTCACCTCCGCCAAGAAGAGGGGAAGGAAAGCGAAAGGGGAAAAAATCAGAGACTGTCATTGATGACTTTTCGTTGTTACTGAGATTAGTTTTAATTTTTTTTTTCATTTTCATTTTGATGTGTGTGGCTGATTGTTATGAATTAATTGTTGAATGATATCATGAAAAATGTTTTCATCATTTATAATGTTATATCATAGGCTTGAATTAAGTATAGATAATAATAAAATATTGACATAAAATGTTGAACATAAAATATAGTGTAGTTACTTGTAATAATTACCATAATTTTTAATTATTTTGTTACGATTTCTCTTATTTCTCGTTCGCTCTTTAGATCAAGATTTTAAATGCGGTAGCGGGCGTGTTATACACATCTTGCGCGTATACATAGATTATTAAATAAGATTCTTTTTATATTGTACAAAAACTGAATTTACTTAAGAAATTGGTGATGTATAAAGTAAATGTAGTGAATATTTAATAACAGAAAAAAGGCTGGATGTTTTCAGTCGATATTTGAATATTTTCATATTATAATTTTAATATAACCCTGTTTTTTTGTTGATTATAATATTGTTCCTTCATTTTTATACATGGATGGCATTTTAATAGTCAATGGATGTTTTCTTGTAAAACTGAACTTGGCTTGTAAGTGCCATCCTATAAGCATTCGACTAATTTGGAGGGAGGCAAATGTAAATTTTTAATTTCAGCCAGTGGCCAATTAAATTTATTGGTACTTGAAAATGTCTTACGTTATTTTTCATCCTCTTTTGCCTCAGCATGTTCCTAGAAGTACGAAATAATTACCCAGTATGACTAAGCAAATTCTCCGCAAGATATAAGCTTACCCAATGGATTTATTACCTTATGTAGCTTGAATTGCAATTGCGCAAACTTAAATTTTTAGGCGGTATAATTTTGTAAGTGAAAGGGAAGTAGTTTCCCGACATTCGATTCAGATAAATTAATAATACCATATAATACTTATGGAGCATTTGGAAAAGTGCAGTTGTTAATTGTTGGTAGTCAAGTAAATACCGCAAAACTATTTGAATTTTGTGCCATTGTAGTTTGAACTGACTTTTCCACTTTGTGTACCAAACCGACTGAATATCTCAGATTAATACAATTGTAGGAAGGTTCTTTTCCAAAGCTACCAAGTACCAACCAATCAATAAACCCACCGCGTCTAGGCCTCCGGCCAGGTGGGATGACGACCTGCGAAGGACTGCAGGCAGATGCTGGATGCGGTAAGCTGAAGAGAGTTCTTCAAAAAGAGTACCACTAAACTCCCGCTCCACGCATTTGGAGTTCTGCCACTGTGAAGGACGGTGTTGAAGAGGTTCTGTAGCTCCTGTATTACAGGGGCTCCTCCAGCGTTCAGTAGCTCGGATGTTATTCCGTCTTCACCGGGGGCTTTTCCATTTTTAAGCTGCCTCAATCTCGTCTTGACTGATGTCAGGCAGTTCGTCGGTGTAATAAGTAGATAGGTACCTACCTACCTGACATAGATCCGTTATTAAGATAGGTACCTGTACCTACCTATTTATTAGATTTCGGTAAAGTATATTATTATGTGAGTGAAGTGAATTATCATCAGCCTATAGCAGTCCACTGCTAGACATAGCCCTCCCCCAATGAGCGCCATAGCGTCTTCAGCTTGCCGCATCCAGCATCTACCTGCAGTCTTTCGCAGGTCGTCATCCCACCTGCTCAGTATATGCCACCTGGTCGGAGGAGAGAATTATAGGTAATCATCATCAGCCTATATTTCGCAGGTCGTCCCACCTGGCCGTGTCGTGGTAGGGTACTAGATGACTGATATACTTAATACAATACATTACATAGATAGATATTTTTTATTACCTATACATAGAACACCCGGAACAAATATTTGCACATCGTACACACAATTGTTCCGAGACGGGAATCGAACCCGCAACCTCCTGCATCGTAGGCGGACCTACGCCCACCGCGACAAGGTCGTCGTGTACCTATACCTAGTAGGGAGAGACCCCTGAGTTACGTTGCGCCGCCAAACCAAGTCTAGTTTGGCTTCCAGTTTCAGTTTAAATAATTTATTTTATTACTCAAAAGAACAGAGTTCACTTAAATGAGAATGTATGTACAATATACTTAAGTAAGCTTACTACATATCTTAACTAATTATATTTTGTTAGTATTACAGTTATACATAGGTAGTTTAAGTTATTTTACTGTTGGCTTCTATGGCATGAGTCCAGATTAGATGATGGTAGGAAGTGATAATACCTACTTTTTTCGGTTACAGAAAAATAGACTGACTTATTTGTGACATAAGACTATGACAGACAGAACAAGCGATAGGAGTTTAGGCTTAGTAGTTAGTACCTATAGTAGGTATCATCATCATCATCAGCCTTTATCAGTCAATACAGGACATAGGCCTCCCCCAATGAGCGCCATAGCGCCCTGTCTTCAGCTTGCCGCATCCAGCATCTACCTGCAGTCTTTCGCGGGTCGTTATCCCACCTGGTCGGAGGGCATCCTACACTACGTTTACCGAGTCGTTGTGTCCACTCAAGAACACGTTTGCCCCAGCGAATAGTGTTAAATAGATGATGATAACAAGAGTAGAGGTAAAGGTACCTACTTGAATAACATATCTACTTATTCAGATTTGGTTAGTAGGTAAAGTAAGTAGGTTGCCTTCAGGAAAATATTATAATAAACTAATTTCTGCCCGCGGCTTTACACGCGCTATCCTATGGCCCATAGGATAGACATAATCTTAAACGTTTCCGTTCAGTTCCCATAGGCTTATAGGATAATAAATAGTAGCCTATGTTTTATTCTGGACTCAGATCTACCTGTATGCAAAATTTCAGCTCGATCCGTTCAGTAGTTTTTGTATGAAAGAGTAACAAACATCCATCCATACTTACAAACTTTCGCGTTTATAATATTAGTAGGATGTGCTATCGTTCTACTACTTGGCATACGTACCTACATATACCTTTCCTTCCTGCTGTACAGTGCGCGGATCCATGTCATTTCATAATCATAATTAAATTATTGTAGCCCACAGCCAACAAAAGCCCTCTCCTCAAAAATAAGCGTTCTGTATTCAGCTTACGGATCTACCTACCTACCTAATTTTTCTACAGATCGTCTTCCCCAAAGATAATACAATAACTACGCAAGATCTTTCCTCTGGTCCGGGCGCATCCTACACTTACTACGTACCTATCTCTAGTCTCCATTCGTGAACATGTTTGGTTTGCCCAAAAGCAGTTGTCGGTTATTAAAAAGATATGGCCGCCCCCTGCCATTTGAGCTAAGCTGCGGTCAGTCGATAATTTTGGTTGTCTACCGGATGGTCGCCGAATTTTATTGACTACGAGCATATCTTATATCATAACTTTACATACTTCTAAGATTTCTCGTCAGTCGTCACGCAATCAATCGAGTAACTGAATGGACCTGATACATTAGAATTAGTTCAGTCCTTTATTTTGTGCAAAACCTGCTAAGTTAAGGTTCGTAGATAGAAAAACAATACATGACTGGAATTTGTTTATTTATAAAACAAAGCAATAACGAATCTATGTACTGATAGTATAATACAAAGTAAAGAAATGCAACAGTCATCCTAAAATCTCTGGTAATCTATATTCTGACTTATCTAAGACGCACTCCAAGCCATGTTCAAACTAAACTTTACGGTAATATTTACCCTTAACAGAACTCAAATATTCACATAACACAATTATAAATTTTTTTTACTCTCGGTTGCGTTGGTGACATTTGCTGCTGGTGGTATATTTTCTGTTTTGGATTTCTGTTTTTCCTTATTCCAATCCTTCAAACCTTCGGGTAGTGTTGTATTTTCATCCAATGAGCCAGTTCCTTCAACAAATTCCTCGTATGTACTCTTTTCTGGGAAAGGTCTCGGCCCTAGCAGTTCAATCATATCATCTCTGCTTAGAATCTCCTGTTTCAGCAATCTCTCCGCTACTTTCTCTATATTTGCCTTGTGCGACATCAACAACTCTGTTGTATGCTTGTGTGCATTGTCAATCAAACCCCGCACCTCTGAGTCAATAAGCTCAGCAGTTTTTTCTGAATATGGTTTGTCCATCACCATCTCTCCCGGCTGCGGCATTTCAAAAGACACGTTGCCGACTTTCTCGTTCATACCGTAGTGAACTATTTGCGCGTAAGCACTCTGGGTTATTTTTTTCAAGTCGTCTTGGGCTCCCGTTGTGATTCTGTTGAAAAAGATTTCCTCACTGACTCGTCCGCCTAGCGTCATACACATGCGGTCAAAGAGTTGTTCCTTGCTGTAGAGATATTGTTCTTTGGGTAGGTATTGTGCGTAGCCTAGACCTTTTCCTCGTGGGATGATGGATACTTTGAGGAGTGGGTCGGCGTGTTGGAGAAACCAACCGGCGACAGCGTGTCCGGCTTCGTGGTAAGCGACTATTTTGCGTTCTTCGGGCTGTAAGACGTTGGATTTCTTCTCCATGCCGGCGACGACTCTTTCAATGGCTTGCTCGAAGTTCTTCATGTTGATGTCTCGGGCTAACTCTCTGGCAGCGATGAGAGCGGCTTCATTGCATACGTTTGCAATGTCGGCTCCAGTGAATCCTGGAATTGGAAAATGCATATGAGAAGGATTTTTTACGATACAAAATAAAACTATTACAGAGGTATTAAAAAAAGCTTATTAGTGCTTGGAATATCGGTATTTTCAAGTATCGGTACGTCTGACCTTGACGTGATATCGATACCATCATTGGTATAGATATAATTTTCGCCGGTACTTTTTTAGTAGCGGTTCCTGTAAGTACCGCCCCGCCGCCCCTCCCCGGTCGGTACGCTAGCACTGGAGAGCTGGCAACGTCCCGAGAAGCGCTTTGAGTACCGGTACTTTTGGCAAAGTATCGATACTTGAATGTATCGAAATGAAAATAGCATAATTACCGCTATAGTACCGGTATTATTGATAGCGGTAGCAAGCCCTGAATAGTATTATAAAATATGTGGCGCCGCTAGTGTGACTCGGGGTTACCGCCTTATCGCATATTAAAAACCGCAAAAAAACTATTTCATGCAATTCCGTGTAAGATCTCAGTCTTCGACTTTGGTTTAAGAATGCTGCTGGTTATAGGTCATCCTACATTATGTTTACTGATACATGATTTGATTAAGGCATACTTTTTTATAATAATGGCTGCAATGTCACAGGCCAATGTTAGTCTACCATAAACCAATAATACCATCATTGTTTGAAATTATAATTACATTCAAATGGGAAGTAACAAGAATGTTACCACAGAATATTATGCAACATTTCTGAAATTATTTGTAAATATTATGCAATACTTATTTATATTTATTGACGGTGAGGCAGAAGCTCCAAAAATAAAACAAAGTGGAGTTGTAGTTCATTACACAGAACAACAAACTTAATATTGATTTTATGTTCTGATAGCCTCAGTAGTAGTATTAGTAATAGCCATAATGAAAAACATTTACTAGAACAACTTCAAGGAAGGTAATTTTTCAAAATGGCATGTTGCCAAAGAAAACTAAGTTTAGAAGTAGAAATGTCAGATGTTCATAATATTGATGATAAATAAAATTGATAAGTATACCTGGAGTAAGAGCAGCCATCTTTCTGGACAGATTAGTTTTGTTCAGTGTGGTTTTCAACGGGGTTAAATGAACTTTGAAGATAGATGCTCTCCCCTTGATATCCGGGGCAGGAACGAAGATCTGCCTGTCAAAGCGACCAGGTCTCAGCAGGGCCTTGTCCAAAATATCAACTCTGTTGGTTGCAGCTAATACAACAACATTTGTGGTTGTATTGAACCCGTCCATTTCAACCAGCAGCTGATTCAAAGTGTTCTCTTGCTCAGAATGACCACCAAAACTGCGACCTCCTCTCTTCCTACCAACAGCATCTATCTCATCAATGAAAAGGATGCATGGTGCATGTTTACGTGCCATAGAAAACATATCTCTGACTCGCGATGGCCCAACACCAACAAACATCTCGAGGAATTCAGATCCAGAGACTGTTAAGAACGGTACATTTGCCTCTCCAGCAGTAGCTTTGGCCAGCAAAGTCTTACCAGTACCAGGTGGTCCCGTCAACAATGCACCTTTGGGAATTTTGGCTCCTAAATCAATGTATTGTTGAGGGTTCTTCAGGAAGTTAACAAACTCCATGATTTCAATTTTAGCCTCTTCACAACCGGCAACATCTTGAAACTTAACTCCAATGTCGGTAGGGTTGATCAGCTTTGCAGTTGATTCCATGACCCCACCGAATAGTCCTCCACCTTTTCTGCCACCGCGGCTCATCATGTCAGCTGATCTCCTCATCATGTAAATTAGGAACCCTATTATCAGCAATGTAGGCAACATTCCTGTCAAACTTGATGCTTCAACCTCAGTTTTGTATATCACAGGCAGAAAATTTGGAGGCTCTATACTCATTTCCACCTGTGCATTCTCTAGGTTCCTCTCGAAAGAGTCGACACTGCCTATTGCAAACCAGATAATTTTATTTTCTAGTGCTGATCCTTGTAGTCTTACTCTCACCCATTTTTTATTAATTACTTCTAATTTTTCTACAAGACCCTTGTTTAGGTATAGATTGACAAAATCTCTCCAACTGATTTCTCTGTATCTGAGCTCAAAGTAGGCTATTGATGCCAGGAGAGTAACAACACCCAATGCACCAAACATCATCCACTTCTCCCGGTCCTGGCCGTCATACGGCCCCGAGCGCCCACCTCCGGGGGAATTGCTTGAAAACATATTCATGTTCCATTTATCTGAGCTTGATTTCGACGGTGGTGGGGACGACTTTGACGGTGCGGGCGTCGCATCTTTATCAGATTTTTTCTCTTGGTGTTTCTGGCTACCACTGGGCTGAAAATACTTTTCAAAGCCTTTTGGAGGCTTTTTACAAAGTTCGTACCACTGATTCAATACAGAATCTAATGCAGGAACACTGATTGAAGGGATTTTGGAACCTCTGTATCGGAGCATAGATAACTGCGACTGCGTCAACCTCAGACCCTTCCACATAGTGCACAAATTTTATTTGGATACTGCAACTATTGTATTTCTAAAATTGCACAATTACAAGTAAAACGGTATCAGTAGAAATTGTTGAGAAATCATGACAAACATCTTGGTTAGAAATTTCTGTCACCCCATCGATTTTGACATTTTTGTTTGGTTTGCCTTTCCATCGACAAAAGAAGCATGTAGGTAGGCAAATCTGCATTGTCTTTGCCTTTCTCTGCTTCTTTCTTCCTCAATGTCCGTATGCTTGATCTAAATTCAAGCTAAGACCTTCTAGGATAAGACCTGTGCGCAATTGGATGGGTTTAGACTGCTGGCCTGGACAGCTGGCTGTACTTGGACAGTCATGGGGGCGGCCTCGTAGATACATTATCATTTAAAGATTGGCAAAAATCATTACACATAGTCATTATGTGCATCCAGAAACTCAGTGTGATAGTGTATCTTGTACCTTATTGATCAAACAAAGTTTTCGTATGGTTTTCGTTTAAAAAATATTTTTCTTTTATAATAATAAACGAATGGATTGCAATTTTTACATTAATTAATCAATACAAAAATAGTTCAAACAGGATTTGTAAAATATTAAAATAATTACGCCACATAAAGATGTTTGATGCATAGGTTTGATGTATGACAAAGTCAGAAGACCAACTATTGAGGCGGATCACCCTTAATTTTTGAACGAACGAAGTTCAGACATTTTCGTCTCGCAAGTAAATAAGATGAAATTCTAGGAATTTCACTTTTTTGTTTTATCCTAGTATCACACGGATCCTCCGTGTGATATTGGCATTTTCACAACAAATCCATAAATTGTTAACTTCCTGATCACTGCCGTGCTGCCACAAATCCTCAGAAAGTGCTGTTAAATAAATAAAAGTTCGCAACGTTATGGACCAAGAGAAACCAGATAGCAGTACAAATAATGGAAAGAGGGCACGACCTTTGCTTCTACAGCCAAGTTCGAAAATCGCTAGGATCTCTCAGTCTCACCCCAGCTCTAGTGGTACCCAGAATCACGTGAAACGGCCACAATCACCAAGGAAAAATAAAGTAACATACAATAAGGATGATGTTCCTGCTTCAGGAACTTTGGTTCCAGAAAAGCACGTGAGAAAAGCAGGGCCTTATCTGCTAGGCCCTAAACTAGGGCCCAGTCCTGTTAAAAGTATAGTGCAGTTATTAGCCAGAAAGGAAAAGACTGATGACTTCTACCAGGTAAAGTTGCCTTACCATGTTGTTAAAGAGGTTTTACATTACACTGGCAGATAGACACACTCAATAAAATACTTAATAAAATTCCAAAAGTCACTCTATTTAGAGTTTTATATTCTGTTTACGGATTTGGTCAGTATGGTATAGAAGGAAATCATATGCATCCACTTATAAAAGATGTATGATTTTTAAAAGTGGATGCATACAATCAGGCGTACATTTTATCTTTATCATCCTTTAATAGAGCTTAGCTTGTTAACCCTTGGTGAACTCTGTATTTTATTCCCCTATAGTATATAATGTTACACTTGACTTGATCAAACAAAAACAAGAAACAGAATTTCACTTCTAAAAGAAAACATAAATATAATATAAAAATAATACAAGGTACTTGTGGTCCCTGCACTAGGTTCAGAAATTGTATTTGGGGAGGCCGGTTTACAATTGAGATAATTGTAAACCTAAAAACAAAGATTAATAAAACTATGAAAGTCGATGTTTTTAAAGTTCTTTATTATCATTATTCATAGTATTTTACAGCCCCATGTATTTAAAGAATTTAATTAGTTAATTACACAGCCTTTATTTCAGATAAAATCACACTGTTATAAATAAATTATGCTGGACAATCCACACAGCATCATCTAGCTCCAAGCTAAGCAGAGCTTGTGTTATGGGTACTAGATGACTGATATACTTAATACAATACATTACATAGATAGATATTTTTTAATACACATAACAACCAGAACCCCCGACCAAATATCTGCAGATCATGCACACAATTGTCCCGAGGAGAGAATCAAAGCCGCAACCTCCTGCATCACAGGCAGACCTTCGCCCACCAGGCCACAGAGGTTGTGTTATTACTATTACAAATGCGAAAGTTTGTGTGGATGGATGTTTGTTACTTCTTCACGCCAAAACTACTGAAAGGATTAGACTGATAGGATAAAAATTACCTCTAAATGTTTCCATAGAAACAACGTGTGCAAAGCGTCAGGCAGAAACTACTCATGTCATAAAATAGTGATTATGATTGCAGGTAAAAATACTAACATTAAAAAATGATGGCCAACAAGAAACACAAGACGATAGGCAAGGGAAGATGCTACTACATACTGAATACTCTCTTCTATCACTGCTGAAGGACCAAGATGGAGTTATACACCATCATGGCTTGTACAAAGTAAGTCAATAGATTTTATGATACCTATTATTAGGTGATTTCTGTTCCTTGTTAGTTAAGTTTTTAATACTTTCATGGCCCAAGATGCACAATATGATCAATAATATAGTCTTTTTTTTTAACTGGCACATTAGGGGGTTACCCGTACAGGTGCAGTTTCTTTTGAAAAATAAGCTCCTTTTTGGAGAAAAACATTTTGGAACAAAACATTTTTGGTCAAGCGTGAGTAGCGCCTTAAAATGAACCAAATTGTCAAAAAAAAATTCGATGCCAAAATTATTTTCTCCAAAAAGGAGCTGCTGTTTCAAAAGAAACTGCATCTATATCTCCTTTGCTTATGGGTGCCCCCCTACTGTCACAGTTCAAAGAACAATGCAATGCACTTACGCCGCGTCCCCCCCCCCACATCTAAATTGTTTATATATACTAAAAAATCTTTGTCATATATTTTCAGGATTACGCCCTAGAAGAAGCCATTAACCCATACGGCCCAGGATCTATCTACACTGGCAAAGTTAGACCAAGACTCTTCCTCATCTTAGACTGCGTGACTGGTCACCAATTCAGTGAGAAAGGCTCAGAACTGATCAACCTACAGCAGTATGTAACGAAAGTCAAGAAAGTTCCAGAGAGAGAGGCTATTTTTATTTTTTTCGATATTGTGCGGGTGGTTGCTAATTTGCATAAGGTGAGTTTTATCATGTTTACTTCCTCCACGCGTTAATTTCACATTCAACAGACAGACAACTCGAGTCATCATTATTATTAGCCCGTACACATCCAATGCTGAACATAGGCCTCCCCTAAAGGATGCTACGAATAGCGATCAAATGTTAGAACTCCCGGAATAAATATTTGCAGACCGTACAAACATTTGTATTCCAAACCGCAACCTTCTGTGTCGCAGGCCCGCCGCCGCGCCACATCGGTCGATTTATAAACTAATGCTTAGCAATTTCTTTTCAGAGAAATATAGTGCACAGAGACTTAAAACTGGGCAACATAGTTCTGAACCAGAGAACTGGTCGGGTTATAATAACAAACTTCTGTCTTGGAACGCATTTGGGCAGCGACAGAGATCTATTGAAGGATCAGAGAGGTAAATATTACGAGTACTAGCTCCTGCTTAGGTAAACGAACGATTACTACTATTAAACATCGAATTCGGCTAGCGTAAGTATAGTTTTAATGTGTTTTTAAATAACCAAAATATGTACCTCACATTTGTACGACTAATGGCAGATCACAGTGCGCTTAATTATATGTCTGAACACCCCTTTAATATGTGTATCACAAATAAATAAATTAACTATGAACTATTTAAGCTGGATATCGCCTTCGCGGTCCAGGCGCGCGTGCCATGAATTACCGCGCCGAGAGTGCGTTGCGCGGAAAGCGTTCCAAATTTTTAAACCATATCAACTAGGCGCGCCTGCCGCGCGTTGCTACTGTTCCATTGTTTGATCGTTCAATATGCAGGCCAGTCCTAAACGAGTTGAACGCAACAAACACAAAATACTAGCGTGCGCCTCAACTGGCGCGCTACAACTGAGCTACCTTTGATACGCGGTTAAAAACCGATACCAGATGGAACGGCTTGTCTCACGTTTGTGCGTTCCAACGAACACATTGGCGCGCGTTCCAAAATGGTATCCAATTCGCGCGGCCGTAACGCGCGTCAATGTACGTCCTCTTGGAGCGCGAAGTCGATACGCGGCTTAATTATAATTCTTGTTCTAGGTTCCCCCGCCTATATCTCCCCTGACGTGCTAATGTGCAAGCCGTATCTTGGCAAGCCTTCTGACATGTGGGCTCTAGGAGTCGTATTGTACACGATGCTGTATGGACAGTTCCCCTTCTGTGATACCAGTCTCGCCCAGCTGTTCAGTAGGATACAAGCCGCTAATTATAATATACCACCGTGAGTATTTATTATTTACTGAATACAATACAAATACGCTTTATTGAACATCAAGCCAGAGAAAGAAACAGAAAAGAACAAATAAACAAAGATATAGATGACAATGGGCGGCCTTATAGGTCGTATAGCGGCGGCTGCCCCATATCATAATTATCATTTATGCCGATTATGTGCAAGCCCAACCAAAGCTATGAAAAGATCAAAGAATAGGGATGATACAGTAACAAAAATTTACCAAAATTATGTATTTATGGTATTTTAACACTTTGATTGCTGAAATCAGATCTGATAGAAAATACAGATCTGTGTGACTCAGCACAGCCGTAATATTTTTCGAACGAAACGCATGTGCGGCGCAACACAACCGCTGTGTAGAGCGGCAGCACGAATTTTTTAGGTTAAAAAAAAGATCGCAGTCGTCGAATAAAAATCGCAGTCAAAGTGTTAACTGAGTCATAGAGTAGTAGTAGTAGTAGTAGTAGTCTGAGACAGTAGATAGGTAGGTATATTTACTGACAGACAACAGACGACGTGACAGACGTGTGTCGCTGGGCTCGCCTTGTCTCGTCACCTTGAAGGTGATAGCTGAAAATCAGTGTCATTGCTCATAGAGCAATATTATCACTGAGCTATTACCTTTTTGGCACTACTACACACGCATTCCTTAGTGATTACTTTTGATAATTATGTTTTCTCTTAATTTTGTACTTTTATCATTAAGCTGATTAATTGTATGTGTGTGTTTTATGTGTCAAATAAATGATATACTTACTTACTTACTTATAGATAAAAAAAAAACACGTATTATATTTTTTATTTTGATCGAGAATAATAATTATTTTGATAAAATAAAACTACAAAATACAGCAATCAGCCATGACGTGTTGACAAAGTTTACACAATTTACACAGCATTATTCAGCCCCATGGTAAGCAGAGCTTGTGTTATGGGTACTAGATAACTGATATACATAATACAATACATTACATAGATAGATATTTTTTATTATACATAGAAAACGACCAGAACACCCGGAACAAATATCTGCAGATCGTACACACAATTGTTCCGAGGCGGGAATCGAACCCGCAACCTCCTGTGTCGCAGGCGGACGCCCTCCGCGCCACAGAGGTCGTCAAGCTAGTGTATAATCAGCCTATACTAGGCCACATGTAGACATAAGCCTCTCCTACTGAGCGCCACAGCGCCCTTCAGCTCACCGCATCCAGCATCTACCTGCAGTCTTTCGCAGGTCGTCATCCCACCTGGGCGGAGGGCGTCTTACACTAACTTACCTTCTTTATAAATTAGGATACGATATAATTATGATAAGAACAATCATACTCACTTGTTACAGGGATGGAAATTCAGTGCAAGTATCTGACAACACAGTGTTCCTAATACAGAGGCTGCTTGTGAAAGATCCGAAACACAGATTACTGGCGGATCAGGTAAGATCACATATAAAAAAAATACACAAATACAACAAAAAAGCTGACAAAAAACACCTTAATCATGTACATAGTAGGTCTTTCTTTTAAGTGGTTTCTGGTTAAGGTTGATATAGACTTTACAATGCGACCGCCGACTTTACCGCGAAACAGGCCTAGCCTAGTGCAAGGGTGCACTAGGCTAGGCCTGTTTCGCGGGTTATCAAATACATATTCATACATATTAAAATAAACGAAAGCCACAGAAAAGGCACAGCAGATTATCCAAAAGAAATCATAAATTAATTAGTATTATATACAGGTTATGTATGTTGTAAATTAGAACCATTAAATAAGTAAGCATAAGTAGATATAACATCGCTTTAGGGCTTAATAAAAAAACCTGTATTGATGTTAATATCTCAATAAATAAATAAATATTCATACATATTCTGTTTGCCATGATTAAACTAATAACTATATGCGAAATGCATATTTGGGAGTTGCACGAGAGGGAAGGGCTAAACACAGTCTCTGATAAGGAGATTGCCCATTAATCACATGATGTTTTAGCAATTTTTCCAAGATTATATGCCCCGAGGCCGGAATCGAACTCGCAACCTCCTGCGTCGCAGGCGGACCTTTGTGTATATGATCTGCAGATATTTGTTCCGGGTGTTCTGGTCGTCATATATGTACGAGTATAATAAAAAATGTCTATCTATGAAATCTATCGTATTAAGTATATCAGTCATATCTAGTACCCATAACACAGGCTCTGCTAAGCTTGAGGCTAGAAGCTAGATGGTGCTGTGTGGATTGTCTAACATTATTTATTTATTATATTTTTTTTCCAGGTGCTAGACCAACTATCCAGCATAATAGCAAGCTATGTTATTATCCCTCCACCTGGCGAAGACTTGCAAGTGGTTCCTGATCTGATGATGAGTAGTGCCGACCAGCAGACCGAGAAACCCACGGGGCAAGCTGACAACGTGAGTATAATTCCTAAGAAATTTCATAATGTCCGACAACATTTTGACTTCGCCGGGACTTGAACCCGCAACCCTGTCCTAGTACGGGACGCCTAACCACACACACATACAATCAAACACGCCCACCCACACTATTGCGTACACACACCCTCACACACACACACCCTCCCTCACACACACACACACCCTTATACACATAATCCTCACTGGCTGAACCGATTAGAAAATAAATTTAAAATATTTTATTTTTTAATTATTCTGTTACATTTATATAATTCTATTTCTAATTCTTATTCCTATTTCAAAATGTTTGCTTTTACTTTTAAAAAATTGTTGCATCTGAATTGTAATTAATTGATTGTTTTAGTTGATAGTTATTTAACCATCATTATCAACCTTTGTTAGTCCACTGCTGAACATAGGCCTATAAAGAGTTCCTTAGCGCCCTGTCTTCATCTTATCGCATAGCATCTGCCCGCAGTCCTTCGCAGGTCATCGTCCCACCTGGCCGGAGGGCGTCCCACTACATTTGCCAAGCAGCGGTCTCCACTCAAGAACACGCTTACCCCAGCGGGCGTTGTGTGGGTTGTTATAAATAATTAAAATTCCTCTTATTTCATCGACAGGAGGAAGCCAACGTACTCTGCTTACCTCTGCCAGACTTCCTAGCAATCAACATAGTCCCTACCACCTGTGTGTTGCATTCCACTGCAAATGCGCCTCCAGAGCAAAGCAACCAGAGGCAGATCACTGTGCAACGGATAGGGAGAGACGCGAGACCGTTGCTGCCTAGCGAGATCGCCAGGTAATGTTGCAAACGGAGGTTGTTGCTGCCTAGTGACATCGTCAGGTATTGTAGCAACCAGAGGCAGATCACTCTGCAATGGATTGGGAGAGACGCGAGACCGTTGCTGCCTAGCGAGATCGCCAGGTAATGTTGCAAACGGAGACCGTTGCTGCCTCGGGAGATCGTCAGGTAATGTAGCAACTAGAGGCAAATCAATATTATATAATAAAATAAAAATAATGCTGAAAAATTCACACAGCGGTATGTAACAAAGCTATTTCGATATAGTGTGCAATGATTATTTTTTAATATATCTTAAGAATAATTAGGCACAGTATTATTAGTATTTCACTCCAAACTCAGATTTAAAGTACGTTTATATAATTATTTCGTTCACAGATACCAACACATGTTTTCATCGAGCACAAACCAGAGAGAAAATAGACGCCTCGACATTCCCAACTTCGTACCAGAGACAAGATCGCAACCAGAGAATTCTAGACTCCGAGCCATCGCCCAAAGAATGCCGAGACTCAACGGCATAGCCAACATGGAACTCAGAAATGATCCTAGAACTGCAGAAAGAAACCCATCAGAAATCAGAACGGTAACAGCTGAGTTCAGAGCGAATCAAAATGAAATAAGAATCATACCAACGGAGTATGTAAACGAACAGGGAGAAATGAGAACCAATAATGGAGATGTCAGAACAAATGATATAAGACAAAACCCAGCAGAATATAGACCTGATGCAGAATCAGCTACAGAATCTCGTCTTCACCAAAGCAACAGAATTACAACCTCAAATGTGGATCCCAGAGCATTTATGCGAACTTCAAGCGTAGATAACATAAGACCGGCACATATTTATAGACCTAGCTCCAATATAACAGACCGACCAATTTCTGACTTCAGATCTAGCGGTAGCAGAGTTCAAAATAGCGTGTTGGAAATGAGACCTACGGCTACAGACTTAAGAACCGGCCCTGAGATCAGAAATGTTCACTGGGTTGATAGAGATGGCAATGTAATATGCAATAGAGGGGACTTTTTCTCTAGATTGCCAGTTCTAGACCTTTCTAGAGTGAGGCAAGGCAACGGCAGTGGTAGCTCTAATAATACCAGTAGTAATAACGCAACTGCTAGTAATACTAATAATAACTTAAATGACAGCTCGCCAACTCAAGAAGGATCGGATGAATTTAATTAATCGTCAAATGTGGTATAACCAGCGTACTTATAGAATGGCGTCATCTCTCATGTTATCCTACGACCACGCTGGTGGCCTGCCCTTTTGTCTTTGAGCGTATTTAAACGGAGCGGGACTGCATTAGACATGACATTCTCAACCCCTTTCTATATGTACGCAGGTTTTTAAAGTGGTTAAACAATAATAGGTGTATTAATCGTGTAATTTAAATTAGCCTATAACATCCAACATCATGTTTTGTCATTGGTTTTGAACTAAATTAGGTTCTCATAATCATTATAGGACAATCATACTAAAGCTAAATTTTGTATGACTATCATACATCAATACGAAGAGCTTTTGCCTAATCGCATCACCTATAATATAGGTGATGCGTCAACTGTTAGGCAAAAGCCTATATTACAGGTGATACGTCAACTGTTAGGCAAAAGCTCTTCGTATTGATGTATGATAGTCATACAAAATTTAGCTTTAATATGATTGAAATATGGTCTCAAATCTTTCACGTCTTTGATAAAATAGTTATTCATTGTTTTATAGTTGGTATTTAGATCGGATAGTCTTCATGCTTATTGAAAAGTATGACAACAGTAAATACACAGAATTTATTTTTAGGCAAGGATAGAAAAACAGCAGTATTATTCAACGAGAATTTCTATAGAATTATGTATCTATTAAGGATATCAAGTAGAAAAATCATTTGTACAGAAAAGTCTGTAAAATCTCTTTCTGTAAAATATGAAAGTAATTTGTGAAATAAAACGAAATCAGTTTATAAATAATTACTTTCATTATAATATACGATCGCTGTAACGCTATAGAAACGCAGGAAAAAAAAACAAAAGGAACGCGATAAATACCCGATAAATAATCTTCAATATGTTATAGTTTGACCGAAACCGCTGTACCGCTCCTTAGGAAAGTGCGGCGAGGTGGGGGGCGAGGAGAAAAGAGCAAGAGTACGCGTTGACGGCAGACTGATGGATCGGAGCGGCCGATATTTCCCCCCCCGTCTCGCCGCTTGCATACCTCAGGCGCGGTACAGCGGTTTCGGTCAAACTAATCGCGAAAGTTTTAAAAGTTGTAAATAATGTCTCATAAAATTCAACGAATTCTATGACACGTCACTGCCTGCAAACGTCTTAGGCTTTTTAATGTACTTATTATTAATAATTCCATTATTATAATATAAGATGAAAATGGCCAAATTATTATTAATAGCCCTAGCTATCCCAATGCTGGGCAAAGGCCAAAGCGTATATTAAGTTTGATAATAATGTAAGTTGATTGTGTCTTTACAAAGAAACTTACAGCTAAATAATTGAAATAAATTAGTACTAGGATTTAAAATTAAAACAGTTTCTGTGACACCTATTATTAGCTCTTTTATTGTTTCTGTAACAGTTTTATTTGTATAGTTAACGCAGAGATACGAAGGTGCCCTTGTTGGCCACCAAACTCTATTTAGATATATAGATCATTTGTTATTGCACACTTAGATACAAGAACTATGTAAAAAAAAAACTTAAGAAACTAGATACAATTAGCGGTCTTATCTATTTACGCATCTCTACCCAAACCTTACGAAATAAAACTCATTCAGAGGCATTAAAACAGCATACAATAGGTTTCATAAAATCTTAAATGAAATTTATGATATTTCCTTTGTTCTAATAATAAGATAAAATAGGTGGCGTGTGCCTCGGGATACCAACTTAAGGAAGCGATGATTTGGTCTAAGAGCACGTTTTGCCAAAAGGAACTCAATTAGTTGGATTTAACACGTCAACTGCGATCTTTTTTCGACTGCGATCTTTTTTTTAACCTAAGCCATTCGTGCTGCCGCTCTACACAGCGGTTGTGTTGCGCCGCACATGTGTTTCGTTCGAAAAACATTACGGCTGTGCTGAGTCACATAGATCTGTATTTTCTCTGCTGCGCTAGTGTGGATTTACGCATATTACGCATGACATGAGTGTGCGCCCACACATGCGTTACTTGTAGAAAACACATACCGTGTGATTTCAGCAACTCCGAGATTGTAGTATACTAAAAACAGATGCGAGTAGTTAGTTCCACTACAATATGAAAGTGCTTTATTTCGTGAGGTGTCCAAGAGAGAGTCCTGTACGGTCTAAGGCAGTTGTCCCACCGCCGGCGAGAAAACGTCTAACTATCGGCTATTTTCTCGCTCAAGAAACGTACAATAGATATACATTCCATGTAAACAAAAGAGATGCATATACAAATAGTTGATCGCTGACTGTTCACACTGCCGGCGAGGACTCGCTTCACTAGTTTGTCGCTCGTCGACAAGAGCGACGAAAATAACACTCGATCAGCGATCAGAACTAACGCCGAGAGAGCAACCAGCGGGAATTTCTCTACGATGCAGGTTAGCGCAGGACTGTCGTTTGGCCGCCGCGAGCGAGTGATGCGAGAAATCGCTCGTCTCGCTCGCACACTCGCTTATAACCGAGCTACACAAATCGGAACTACACACTCGCTCCCCGCGGTACGCAGACTCGTTTCTACATTCTAGCTCTGCTCGCTACTCGTTCATCGTTGCCGGTGGGACAACTGCCTAATACAGGACACGTCACAAATTCAAATTACATAAGTAAAACTAGGAAATAAAGTGACCACTTTCATTTTTTGTTCACATCAATCTTTTTAAAGTAAAGTATAGAAATAAAGAAGACTCTTTTTTATACTAGCTTAACCCGTAGTTTGGCTTATAATATAGATATATATTTCTCAAAGAAGGTTTGTTCTTGGTTGTTGTTAGCTGTTAACACATTGTACATTGAGTTAGTTAATTTAACCTCGGGAGCACTCTCGATCGCTCAGTCTCGATCGCGACGCGGTCCGAGTCACACGTGTTTTTGGATCCACGCTAAATGTCAGCACAATGCAACTAAAAGCAGAAAAGTCTAAACGAAACCTTTGTGAAATAGAATATCTGTACATGGATACTATTATACTACTCAGGAATTATTTACCTACATAATAAGTAAAATAATTTTAAGAAATATACAACTTTACTCGTTTCTTGAGTCCCAGATATGTTTTTAAACAAATGGATTACGAAATCACACTAATATCGTGAATTGTTGTAGTTTGTGTTTTTGTTGTTACTTATCTTGTTACGTTGTTGTTTTCTGTTGTTATCAGTTTTTGTGAACAATTTTTGGTTACTTACATTCGTATTTCGTCCGTTTTCGAAGTGCGCTTCGCTTGTGTAGTTTATGCTTTTGTCTTCTTCTCTTGCGTAAACTTTGGGCATCGATAAATTACGTAAGTATATTTTAGTGATTCCCCCTTAAGGGCTTTTATTAACTAAAAATATCTTAGATTCTGAAACCGAGTATATTAGCCTAGATATTCTGCAATAGAAACAAATAAACATACACACTTTACCTCTAATTATAACTAGATATATGGATGTTTTAAATATTACTGCAACTTTAGTACTTACTTTCCTAAAACTAAGGTCCGTTTATGAAAGCTGGCTCATTTATCGATCTATGCTTGAGTAACGCTTTTCGAGTACTAAAACGTCACTCAAGCATAAGTCTATGAATGAGCAAGTTTTCATAAGACGGGCCAATTTTCCTAGAACCGATTCGCCCGATTAACACTGATCAAAAAACGTTAATTTTAAACAGAGCAAAGTATAATTATCAATTCCAGAAATAGCTCCAGGGATATTCTTCCATAACAGGAACAGGGATGATGTCCCATAACTGTTTGGGCAATGAAAGTAGATTCTAGAACATTAACACTTTTTCTCATTTCTCACGCAGTCTTGGTTCACATTGCGCTGAGGCTAGGCAGTGGAAGCGTTAAACACAGAAATCTAATATTTTAGACGGAAAATAAATAGATACCTTATCTAACGTTAAAATCACACTCTAAAATTAATTTTACGATAATATAATGATTTTTAATTTTGGAAAACAGGTATTAGTTTAAAAAAAATATGGGTATTAAGTTGGGTAGGTATTAGTACCTATAGATAATTTTTGAAAGCTGGCGCAACTGCTTTTTTCCATACATTTATCCACGAACTCACAGTATACGAAAAACAAAAGCGGATCGCGCCAGTTTTTATAAACTTACCTATACTTCAGTTAATGTTTTTTTATTGGATAGTGTTCATTTTAAAACATGATTTTTGGTTAGTCGCTTAATTATATTATGAGTTTGTACAATATGAATGTAAATAGATTTTATTTTATATGTAGTAGGGTATCTAGGTTACCTGTGTTCTAAAATTATTTTTAACTAGCCAATTTTGTTATTTGTTAGATGAATGGATTGTATGTTAGCTAATAAATTGAGTTTTAGTCAATTTTATTGTTTTCTTTTACAAAACTACCTACTACTACTATAATATTATAAGGATTATATAAATAAATTTATTTATTTATTTATGTATTTATTATAAAAATAAATGATAATTTATTTAAATAAATAAATAATGTTGGATAATTCACACAGCATCATCTAGCCCCAAGCTAAGCAGGGCTTGTGTTATGGGTACTAGATAACTGATATACATAATACAATACATTACATAGATAGATATTTTTTATTATACATAGAAAACGACCAGAACACCCGGAACAAAATATCTGCAGATTGTACACACAATTGCTCCGAGGCGGGAATCGGACCCGCAACCTCCTGCGTCGCAGGCGGACCATCGCCCACCGCGCCACATCGGTCGTCGATAATAAACAAAGTATCTAACAATACCAATACAATACCGACGATTTGACGGAGTTTGTCACGATTGAGTAGTTTTCCACACCGGTCGTCATACGTTATTGTTTTCATATTTAATTTAAAACCAACGGTACCTACCTTAACACTTTGACTGCGGTTTTTTTTCGAAGACCGCGATTTTTTTTTTACCTTAAAAATTCGTGCTGCCGCTCTACACAGCGGTTGTGTTGCGCCGCACATGCGTTTCGTTCGTAAAATATTACAGCTCTGCTGAGTCACAAAGATCTGTATTTTCTCAGCCGCTGCGCTAGTGTGGATTTACGCATGTTAGTCACTTGTAGAAAACTCATACCGTGCGTTTTCAGCACTCAAAGTGTTAATACCTATTTAACCGTACCTAAGTCTTATTATTATCATAGAAAATTATTGTAGAAACAGATTAAAAACAATTTTTATTCATAAAACGGTCGACTTAGCCAAGACGTTCCCTGGCAATATCTCAGCGTCTATGCTAAGCGCCTGTCGGCTAGAATGAAAACTAATTTTAATATTTATGTTAGCTGTCTAACAAAAGAAAATATAAGGTTACTTGCCAAGGTAAGTTATTACAATAAAATAACCTATTACCTATAAAGTAAACTCATCATCATCAGCCTGTATTGTCTACTGCTGGGCTGGACATAGGCCTTCACCAATGAGCACTATAGCGCCCTGTCTTCAGCTTGACTTCAGGTCGTCATCCCACCTGGCCGGAGGGCGTCCTACACTATATTTTCCGAGTCGCGGTCTCCACTCAAGAACACGCCCCCAGAAGCGGTTGTCGGTTTTTCGTGAGATATGGCCGGCCCACTGCCACTACAGCTTGCTAATTCTTAGATTAGAGTATGTATCAGATAATAATTATTTTTAGATGCATTTGATGAGTAAGTCTATAGGTACTAATATTATAAAGAGGAAATGTTTGATATTTTGTTTTGTTTGTTTGTTTGTATTGAATACGCTTCGAAACTACTAGACCGATTTGAAAAATTCTTTCACCTTAGAGAAGCTACACTATCCCCGGTGAACAAAGGTTATTATATTTTCAAAAAAGTTAGGGATCCATACTAAAACTTCAATAATGTAATAGGTGTAAAAAAATCACCTAATAAAGTGAAATTCTTTATTTACACCTACCTTGAAAAGCTTATTTCTCATGTACCTAAGTTCATAGGTTGTATCAAATACCTAGTAACATAATAATAATAATAGCCTGGTTTTATTTCGTTCATTTTTCTTTGCAATAGTCTCTACACCTGGCGGATACCATCTTTGGGTGTATCATATTGTGCACCCGAGGATGATACCCGCTATGTGTAGCCAGCATCGCCTTTAGATTACTCTCTTAAAGGGCCTCTGTGCTGTTGGCTTCGGCCCCACGGATGCCTTCCAAAGGATGAGATCATGGTAACGAGATACATAATAATAATATAGCCCGATTATCCAGTCCATCCATCCATCACACTGGTTTTATTTCTTTCATTTTTCTTTACAATATCTCTAGGTACCTACACCTGACGGATACCATCTTTGGGTGTATCATATTGTGCACAACGGGTCACTTTATGGCCTGAGATCATGGTAATAATAATAATTAACACCTATAGAAGTTCATGTAATTGTATGTACCTTTCTATCTACCACATCGAATTTGCTAAGGGATGGATAACCCTATTCAAATCCAGGTATAAAATTCAGTACTAAAACAATCATAAAAACCCGATTAACGTATTGAATGTCGTAAATTTTTAAAAAGCGTATTGCATTCTATTCTATTGGCTGAGTTTTATGGCACACGATGCACGCTGCTTATTTTATGGTAGATTATGTGTTGCAGGCGGTTTCACTCGTTGTTTCGTTTTTTTTGATTCTATAACTATTTTCTTTCGCAAGAATAATTCGGTACGTAATTATAATCATATATTAATTATTTATACAGGTATATTACTGTTTAAGTTTAATATAAGTAGCTTAGTATCATTATGAGTAGTATATTTTATTATCTCTATTATATAGCACTACCTACCAAACTGTTGTCCACACTACCCAAAGGTTAGCAGGTAGAGAATGCTATCTAGCATTATGCTCGCCTATGTACAACTTTTTGTGCAATAAAGTATACTCTATCTATTTTTTTAACCGACGTAATGAAAATCTAGAGATGAGGTTCTGTGTTCGGCTGTATATGTGTTTTTTTGTATGTTTGTCGGTTTTGCCGTCGATTATGGACCAATTGGAAAAAATATTTTGCTATTTCTATTTATTTATACGAGAATTATTTCGAGAAGTTAACTTAACAAAACATTCTCGAGACATTTTTCTGTAAAACTTAGGGAAAACTAAGGGATTCGAAGTCAGTTTTTAGTTTTTTCAAAAAAATCTAATTATTTTATAGCATTGACTGCCCCCCAACCTATGCTTTATGGCAGTTTTAGTTTTATTCAATAAACATTATTATTTTAAATTGAATTGGGAAATTATTCGCGTAGTTGTCTTAAAATACATATGAGAATTTATAATTTACTATGTTAAGATAAGACTAGACAGACAGAAAGATATGCCTTTTCTTCTAGATATACGTAATGAAAAACAGCCAGCCGTTGTTTATTTTACGGTGGATAGGGAAGTGACGTCAGATGAGAATCAATGGATTTGAAAGCTCTTGAATTAGATACGCAAAGCAGCTGTGTTCTAATGCTAAAAACATATTCGAAACAATTTTTTTTTCAGTTTATGGATTTTTTATTTAGGTAATGGGGCCTACTTATTGAAAAAGATACCTAACGTTTTGTAGGTAAATTTAAAAGTGTTTCAGATTTTTAAAACTATCATCGTTATTAACACAAAATTCATTTATAACGGGATATTTACCATTCTTAAGTTTTCCAATATTTATAGAAATAGAAATAGAAAATGTTTATTTGTGTTTCATATAAAATAATACAACTTAAGAACTAATAATAATAAAGATAACAAATTAGGAACGAATAAAATAATTAAAACACGAGAACACAGAAAGGCTACCGGCTCAGCATTAAATGCTACATTGACATAAGCCTGCAGCGCTGGTTTTCAGCGGCGCCAGGGTGCTGAGTGCAGCACACAACACAAATCACTAATGATAACAATTTAACACGCAAATCACAAATTAAAACACTAATCACAACGATATAACAAAATAATTCAGTTTTTACAAAGGTAAGTTAAAAAATAGATATAATCAAGTCTGCTTTGTGCTCTTATGGCGACTATGGTAAATGGAAGAGTTTAAGAATACATATAACTCAAAAATATTGTCCTTTTTGTAGAATTCGTTTCATACAGGTTGTTACAAAAGCCCCAGCACACAATAAGAGAAGTTTTTCAAAAAAGGACAGGTTGAAATTAAAACCATATCCACCTAACCCAAATAAAAACAGCCGTCTAGCCTCAGGCGAGAAGCATTAGGAAGGCACATTTTGAATGGTTCGGGTTACTTTTATTTTGCCATTCATATTCAAAGGGGAGCTTAGAACGCTAAGGATGATTTTTTCGTAGTTTACAAAAACTTTCCGGAAACTATCAAAGTTTTTTCTAAGAATAAGAATAAGAATAAGAATATATTTATTGTTAAATTGTGTAAAACATCCATAGGAAAGGTCTTAAATAATAATTTAGTAACAACAATTTATCCATTTCGGACATACAATATTTAGACAATTAGTATTAGTACTAATTAGTAGTAGTACTAACTACTACTAATTGTACAGGTAGGTTTATTTACATCTTAACTTTAACTTACTAACTAGTATCAAAAAACTCTTTTATGTTATAGTGCGCACTACTAACAAGCCAGTTTCTTAATCTAGTTTTAAACATATTTCCATTAAGTTGTTTTATTTCTAAAGGAATGTTGTTAAACACTTTGATAGCTGATATATAGGTACTTTTGTAAAACATAGTATTATTAATTTGAGGAATACACAAGTTTAATTTATATTTATTTCTTAAGTTTTCTTGTCGGTTCGATTTTATTTTAAAAAAAGTTGAATTATTTTTGACAAATAAACAGATCTCTAGTATATATACCTGTCAGAGTAAGGATATCATTTTCTTTGAAAACATTGCGCAAGGACTCAGTTTTTTCTAAATTAAAAATTGCTCTTATGCATTTTTTTTGCATGATAAATGTTGACTGCACATCAACTGAGTTTCCCCAAAATATCACCCCATAGCACAATTGAGGAAAAACATGTCCATAGTAAGCATTTTTTGCTACAAATGTAGAGGAAACGTTACGAAGGATATAAAGAGCATAGCAGTACTTAGATATTTTATTATTAACTTGATTTATATGAGATTTCCAATTAAAATGACTGTCAATTTTTATTCCAAGAAAATTTATTTCGCTGACTTCTTCTATGCTGTTACCCATGTTTGATATGTTTAGGTTTATTGGACGTGTTTTATAATTTTTAAACCTTATGTATTTAGTTTTTTCAATATTTAGTTTTAGATTTAGGGCGCTTAGGTAATTTATTATATCTTTTAGAGTTTTATTAATTTCATTTTCAAAATCCTGAATGTTATCATTTATTTGAGGTATAAAAATAGTGGCATCGTCTGCGAACATGACACAAGTATTGTTTGTTATATTAGGCAAATTATTTATATAAATTAAAAATAAAAGTGGACCTAGCACGCTGCCCTGAGGAACACCCAATGAAATAGATTCAAAACCAGAATCAATATGCTCAATGGTTTTAGTTTTCTTATTATATATTTCAATTACAGTTGATTGTTTTCTATCGTCTAGGTAGGATTTGAATAGAGAAAGAGCTACTCCCCTATTCCTGTTTCTTCTAGCTTATTTAAAAGTATATTATGGTCAACACAGTCGAATGCTTTGGATAAATCTAAGAACAATGCTACGCCATGTCTTTTATTATTGATTTCTTCCCATGCTAGATTTAGAGTTTTAAAAATTGCAAGCGTAGTATTTTTCCCTTTTCGAAAACCGTATTGATTCGGGTTCAGTATATTATGTGCATCTAAAAATGTTATGACTCTAGTATAAATTGCTTTTTCATATATTTTCGAGATACAGGGAAGAATGGCTATGGGTCTATAATTTCCCATGTCAGATTTGGAACCTTTTTTATGGAGTGGCTTAATAAGAGCTTTTTTTAGATTTACGGGAAAGCGACCATGCTCAATGGAAAGATTAATAATAAACACAATAGGCTTAACTAGTATATCAATGTTGTTTTTTATTACCTGAATAGGGATTTGGTCATGTCCTGAACTCTTTGTGTTTTTTAATTTTTTAACTATATTCATAATTTCACAATCGTCAACTGGCGCGAGAAATATACTTTTGCAATTGCGATTATTTATACTATTTGATTTAGGATTACTTATAGTTGTATGTGCTGCTTGGTTCATATTAAGTTTAATAAAGTAATGATTAAAAAGTTTTGCGATTTCTTTGGGATCATGCTCTTCTTCTTGATCTACAGTTTTAATTTTTTCTATGGTTGTTCGGATTGCGTTTGTGTTACTTGTGTATTGTTTGATAACTCTCTTATCAGTTTCATTTAATTGATCTCTTATTAGTTATTTATTTTCTTCGATGAATACACTACAATACAAAAATACTTTATTGTGCACCAGATATAGAACATTACAAAAATACATTACATGCGACAAGTACAATGGGCGGCCTTATCGCCTAGAAGTCATCTCTTCTAGGATCTACTGTACATTTAGGGCCTCGCAGCCAGCGTCCTACCGGTCACTGAGTGAGAGGAACTAGTTTTGCAGTATGATAGCTGATGTAATAGTTTCATAGGAACGCGATTATAGATAGAAAGAAAATAATTTTATTTCAACAAAATAACACATTAAAACAGTAAAACACAGCAAACATACAATTATATTAAATAAACCTACAGGGAAACTATAATAATAATATACGTGCTAACCTGCTGACCAAAAAGGGTCAAACTCAGCTATGTGCTGAACCACGCATGGCGCGGAACAACGCTGATTATCAGTTCAGATCGGACATTTTTGTGATTTATAGTTTTTTAACAATAATATAACTTTGACAAGTCACAGCAATACAACAGGTTGTAGAAGATACATTTTTAAAAGCTTAGCATACCTACTGAAGGCCTAAAATAGTGACGTCAGCGCCAATAATTCAAAAAAAGTACAAACTTTCCGTTTTTGTATTGTACTTATTGTGCAAACTCATACTAAAGCCACTCAGTATAGGGTTTCTAAAATTTGGTTTATATTGGGCTGGAATATCATCTCTCTGATTGGACATTGCTTTTAAAAATAGCTTTGCTTTGGTCTGTAGGGGATTCAATTATGCGAATTCATTTTGACAGGCTCTCTGGTATCGACGACCGATGTGGCGCGGTGGGCGAAGGTCCGCCTGCGACGCAGGAGGTTGTGGGTTCGATTCCCGCCTCGGAACAAATGTGTGTACGATCTGCAGATATTTGTTCCGGGTGTTCTGGTCGTTTTCTATGTATAATAAAAATATATATCTATGTAATGTATTGTATTATTTATGTATATCAGTTATCTAGTACCCATAACACAAGCTCTGCTTACCATGGGGCTAGATAAAACTGTGTGAATTGTCCAGCATTATTTATTATTTATTTATCTTGATTGGTATTTTGATTATTATTTAGATATAGGTATTGTATTGTATTGATTGTAATAGAAGCTTTTTCTGATTTTAGTTCATAATCAATTAACTTAAAGAGGTTTAAGCTTCTATTACCTAAACCTAACCTAACGTGAAACATGGAATTCTATTTAAATTATTATATTACTAGCTGTGCCCCGCGGTTACACCCGCGTGGTGATAGATATTTTGGATAATATATCAGTATGAATTGTAGCCTTTGTGTTATTCTGATATGTAAGCTATATTGTTGTGAAGTTTCATCAAAATCCATTCAGTAGTTTTTGCGTGAAAGAGCAACAAACATAGGTACTTACATACATCCTCACAAGCTTTCGCGTTTATAATATTAGCAGGACTAGCGACCCGCCCCGGGTTCGCACGGGTATATAATAATGTATTATACATATAAAACTTCTACTTGAATCAAACTACACTATAATCGTGTCGTACACCAGTCGTATACTTATCGTACAGTATAAGTGAGACCCTTATTATATGCGTAATACAAGTAAGTATTAGCATATTAGGCGGCGCCCCCGGCTTCCGTTGTATTCACTCGCTGCTTTTGTCAGCGAAATCGCTACCTCTATAGCCCGCCCTACAGGGTGGAGGCAATATCATTTCATAATAATATCATCTTATTTGATAGGTATATTCTTTGTAGAGTCTGTGCCAAAAGAGAACGGTGTCATCACCATCATTATCAGCCTATAGCAGTCCACTGCTGGACATAGGCCTCCCCCAATGAGCGCCCTGTCTTCAGCTTGCCGCATCCAGCATCTACCTGCAGTCTTTCGCAGGTCGTTATCCCACCTAGTCGGAGGGCGTCCTACACTACGTTTACCGTGTCGTGGTCGCCACTCAAGAACACGTTTGCCCCAGCGGCCGTCACTAACATTTTAACGCAACAAAAGTAGTAAATGGGCACACGCGCGCCCTCAGTTCCTAAGAAGCTTCTCTTTTTGCACAGACTCTAGCATTCTTTGTAGTTTCAAAATGTTTGCTACGAAAAACTGTAGCTGAATTGTAGCAGTGCTACGAGATTCGTAGCATTACCTACGATGGCATTGCCGCAGCGAATGCTACGAGATTCGTAGCATTACCTACGATGGCATTGCCGCAGCGAATGCTACGAGATTCGTAGCATTACCTACGATGGCGTTGCCGCAGCGAATGCTACGAGATTCGTAGCATTACCTACGATGGCGTTGCCGTAGCGATTGCTACGAGATTCGTAGCATTACCTACGATGGCGTTTCCGTAGCGAATGCTACGATATCTTAACGGATAACGATAAATTACTTGTTATAAATGCGAGGGCTTAGATTTGATTATTACTCAGATTTCTAGCCTTGGCCCAGCAGTGGGGAGTGCAAAAAGACATACGTTTTTAAAAAATAACATTGATCATTATTTGTAAATACGAAGGAATCATAATAAAAATAATATCGATGGACTCGGATTAACCTTAGTTCAACCGCTTTGAACAGATTAGAAAAAAAAAATGCTGGTCAATCCACAAAGTTAAGTTGATCGCTGAGTTTATTGGAATAAGTCAATCAAAACTTCTCAACTTGATCAATATTAATTTTCCTAATAAATATAGCAACATTTTCAGTTGCGATTCATTTAATATCTCCATCATGAAAATTACTTGTATTTGAGAAGATTTATTCAAACGCCACGAACAACGGATTTGTAGTACCTCTACGAACTTTCATAGCAATAGACCTTATGCATTTTTGGAACAACTTTGATTATTACAATCGAAGCACCCTGTATATTTCTATAAAAGATTATGAAGCAGAAAGCGAACAGCAAATATATCATCCGAGATGTCATAAAGTCATAAATTATTTATGACATTTACATGTGTCAGCTACCTGCTTTATAATGCTCGTTTTTATGAACATATATTTTGATAAGTTACTTATAGCATCTTAATAAACAGATGTATATATATATATAAATAATGCTGGACAATCCACACCGAATCATCTAGCCCCAAGCTAAGCAGAGTTTGTGTTATGGGTACCAAAAGACTGATATACTTAATACAATACAAGTTACATACAAGTTTTGACGACCGATGTGGCGCGGTGGGCGAAGGTCCGCCTGCGACGCAGGAGGTTGCGGGTTCCATTCCCGCCTCGGAACAAATGGGTGTACGATCTGCAGATATTTGTTTCGGGTGTTCTGGTCGTTTTCTATGTATAATAAAAAATATCTATCTATGTAATGTATTGTATTATGTATATCAGTTATCTAGTACCCATAACACAAGCTCTGCTCACCATGGGGCTAGATAATGCTGTGTGAATTGTCCAGCATTATTTATTTTATTTTATTTTAATAGATTTCATATTTTTTTTTATTATACATAGATAATGACCAGAACACCCGGAACAATTATCTGCAGATCGTACACACAATTGTCCCGAGGTGCGAATCTAGTCTAATCTAATCTAACCCGCAACCTCCTGCATCGCAGGCGGACATTCGCCCACCGTGCCACAGAGGTCGTCAGTATATCCAGTCGTATATCAAAGTTATTTAAAAAAAACGATAAGTACAACTCGGGTCACAAAAACACTGTTTTTATAAACGGGTATTATAAGTTATTATGAATGACGGCCTTAAGATTTTTATTTATTGTTATCATATATATATATATATTTTATATTTATTTATTCCATAAAACAATATACATTGTGCGCGGAAACTTAAAAATAAATTATATTAACTAAGAGAGAAAAGAAAAGTATTACATTTAATTCAATTATTGAACGATTATCATCACATACACAAAGTTTATATATTATATAATCAAGGTCATAGTTCGTATCTAAAAATTCAGTCAGATAAAAATAGCCCCATGGTAAGCAGAGCTTGTGTTATGGGTACTAGATAACTGATATACATAATACAATACATTACATAGATAGATATTTTTTATTATACATAGAAAACGACCAGAGCACCCGGAACAAATGTCTGCAGATCGTACACACAAGTGTTCCCAGGCGGGAATCGAACCCGCAACCTTCAGCGTCGCAGGCGGACCTTCGCCCACCGCGCCACATCGGTCTTCAAATAAAAACAATACTTTTACCTACATCTTGCTCAGCAAACAATAAATTGTAATAAATATAAGAAACTGATAGGTCAAAACCCTCGACCCTTATTCATAGGTAATTCAATAAGTCACTATAATGTGTATTTTTATTGCATTGCCCCGAAATAATAGCGTTATCATAGTATTGTGATGCGAATGGCCGATTTATTTTATTTATTTAATAATAATTTTAGGGGATATACCGGTTCATTATTTTCTAAATAAACAGTGTTTAGCACTAAGGTGACCATTAATAGGTGCCTACAAATGGCTATAATAGTGCCTACACGTTACTGCGCTCCAAAACGCAAATAGCCGACGCTGCCCAAAAAGCCGCCAAACTCAAGTAGGACTGGGCTGGACATGTGTGGCGTATGTCAGACCAGCAGTGGGCGAAGATCGCCACTGACTGGGTCCCCGACGGACGACGGCCACGTGGAAGGCCTAGGCGGAGATGAGCTCGACCTATACAATAAAGAGTGTGTTCTCCTTGCTGAGGACCGAGATGAGTGGAAGAAGGGGAGGGAGGCCTTTGCTCTGCAGTGGGACACTGCAGGCTAATATAATAATACAAATAGCTACACTATACCAGTGATTACTAATACCGGTGGTCGTGGATAATTAGATTCCCGTTAGATCCATAATAGATCTATCGAGAAATGTATTTCTCATTCGAACCATTTACAAATTTCTTTGTTTCTTTAGGATTACACAATAAGCACTTGGGCAAATAAAATTGTAAATCATTATCAAATAAGAAATAAGGTATTTTTGATTTTCTGTTCACATCATTTTTTTCTCTTGTTAGAAAGAAGTGGATCTATCGAGAGACCAGGTTTTTTTAATTGCGATTTATTTACATAACGCATTTTTATTGCTGTAGCGTGATTTTAACAACTTGAAAGAAAAGCTAAAAATAACATAACAATGCAACTTAATTTTAATATAAAAAATAAAATAAAATGTATTGATTGACAAAATAGACAGTGAAGCAGGCAATATGGGTCCATAGGCCCCTGAACAAATAAAAAACTGTGTTTCAGGAACCAAAAAATATAACTACGGGTTTAACTTAATCACATAAATACAACTTACCTCCCTACCTACCTACATCCTTCTTCACCCTTCCACCTTTACCATATTCTCAATCAATTTACCCTGCAGATATATACCTATATGTAGGTATAAAGATAGGTATTCACAGACAAAGTGACAAATGCTCGCATCAATCCACTGTACAAAATGAAAGCCTAATGCGTCTCATCACATTTGCACACTCCAGCCAATATCGCATTACATCGAGCTATGAAGAAAAAACTTTTATCTGGAGTTGGTAAAAATAAGGAACGTGAAAATAAAAACAGCTTCGTTAACCTAATACATCATACATGAAAAAAAAATGCTATTATCTAAACTTGTTAGTGACTTATAACTAAATAAAATAATCGATCCCATTGACCTTATAGAGCGGTTACTTTAGTAGAATAAGGGCCCATTGTATTATAATTACTAAAAAACACACTGACAAAAATCTTTACGAGCATCAAATGATGACGACCGATGTGGCGCGGTGGGCGAAGGTCCGCCTGCGAAGGACGCAGGAGGTTGCGGGTTCGATTCCCGCCTCGGAACAAATGTGTGTACGATTTGCAGATATTTGTTTCGGGTGTTCTGGTCGTTTTCTATGTATAATAAAAAATATCTATCTATGTAATGTATTGTATTATGTATATCAGTTATCTAGTACCCATAACACAAGCTCTGCTTACCATGGGGCTAGATAATGCTTTTTGAATTGTTGTCCAGCATTATTATATTTATTTATATCAAATGGGTCACAAAATACCGTGTTTTTAATTATAGTCTAAATATTTTTAAATTTACGCGATCTGAACACATAATTATAAGTATTAATACAACGGGTATTTATCGCGTTTATTTGCCTATTTTTCCCGACGTTTCAACAGGTTTACACACTGTCGTGGTCACGGGATGACTACCGTTAAAATAGTACTTGTAATTAAAATCTATTTATATTTTATGTATGCTAGTTGTAAGGTATGGCCCGTAGAATAAGTTACTTAAATCCTTTACTTTTCTATGGTCTAAAATAAATGATTATTACATCTACCGCATCCATATTTTCCCTATCCCCTATTTATGCCAAACAAATAATCCCCTATATTTCACCCGTGTATCTGTGAAATTATTTATTTGCATCGAAAGCTATCATCATCGTATATCGTATGTGTCTCGACTTATTGTTCACAATTTCATTTTCTCTTTATGATTATTTGTTTTCTCGATTGTTTCATCTTTTGAGATGCTGTAAAATTTTTAGGAGAATAAAGTTTGATAGCTAGGTAAAATTTTTACCTATCCAGAGTTTGATACCTATTTGCTACAAAATAGACTCAAAAATATCTAAGATTTTTGTTTTTATAATGCGTAGGTATACACAAGATTTTCCTTTATGTACTATAACATAATTATATGCTCGGAGTTTCTCTGAAGGATAGGATTCGTAACGAATACATCCGACAGAGAACCAAAGTTATCGACATAGCAAGCTGAATTGACAGTGGGCCGGCCATATTTTGCGAAGAACCGACGGCCGCTGGGGCAAACGCGTTCTTTAGTAGAGACCACGACTCGGTAAACGTAGTGTAGGACGCCCTCCGACCAGGTGGGATGACAACCTGCAAAATACTGCAGGTAGATACTGGATGCGGCAAGCTGAAGACAGGGCGCTATGGCGCTCATTGGGGGAGGCCTATGTCCAGCTGTGGACTGCTATAGGCTGCTGATGATGACTATAACATAGCGGGATGAATTTGAGGGGTCGTCGGTCGGTTCCGAAAAACTATTTAAAAAAAATAGTGTAAATACTTAGGAATTCGAATTCAGTTGAATTTTTTTTCAAAACAATAACATTATCTTTAGTTAATTTACTCTCTCTGAAGCTACGCCATAAACACACAAAGTAAAATCCAGTCCAGTCACCATCCAGCACATTTCACCTAGAACTGCGCTCGAGTTTCATATCTATATAACCTCGGGGCGGTATGAAATTGAGAAGCGCACCGATAAGTCATCTGTTTCCGCTTGCAGCTGTGAAGCTCTTTCTTATCGTTACCTTGGAAGTTTAAGATACTATTGAAACTCGAATGAATTCGAAGTCACTATTAAAACTATAGTCGTTTGACGACTTTATTTCCCGATTTAAGCCGATTCCTGCGGCATTGGGTAGGAGTGCATTCAGTGCTTGCAACCTACACCTGGCACTGAGTGCACACCTGCCTTATCAGCAATTTTGTAGTTGTAATTTCTTTTACTTTTTTTTGTGTGTTAATTTGTTTTTTTATGTAACCGATATGGACCATGGTCTGAAATAAATGATTTTTATTTTATTTATTTATTATTTGGAATGTGGGTGTTCTTACAACAAAGTAGGCTAGCGTAGCAAAGAATGTTAAAATAATTGATATAATTATATTATATATATAAATATATTATTTGCTTTTAAGAATAGTAAAATAATTAATTCACGTAGGTACGTATTAACATACTCGTAGTTAACCCACTCACTGTAAGTGAGTTCGATGTTTAAATCTTAATCAAGTCGGAAATGTTTCTTTTCTATATACATTTTTTTTGTATGTTAATCGATTTCTCCGTCAATTATGGACTGATTATTAACATATTATAATAATAATAAATAATATTCGTTTATTTCAGGCAAAACACCCATATCACAAAAAATACAATTACAATTTTAAAAATATGCACAAATAAAAATTAAAATACTTAAAACAAAAGATATCACGACGCTTAAAGCTGTCGCACGTCATTTTCTGTTTCCCTCCATATGTAGGGAAATCCAGTGCATATATATGGGGTTGTTGTAGACCTGGTCAGAGACAGCCTTCAAAATGCTATTTTTGGAGCAATATTTTATGTGTTTGTCCCGAAATATGTATAAATCACTCAACGTTCGAATATTATTTTTACAGAGTGGACATTTGGTAGGCACATTTATTATACATTGTTTTTTGTAAGATATGCACAAATTATATATTTTTTTAAACCTTTTAAAGAACAATAATTTCTCTGGCATTTTAATTGTATTTTAGTAGTAGTAGGAAAAACTTTAAGTACTTTAACTGTCATTATTATGTAAATGTTACATATTTAAGTATCTATATTAAACTTAATTTAATTATCTTTAAGATAGCCGCGCTGCAGAGCGAGACCCTCTAGCACAGGTATTACATAACTTAAAAGAGGGTCCCATACCACTGAAATATATTAATTAATTTAAGTTAAAGTAATAAACTATTTGATTTGATTTGATGTACTTAAAAAACGGTGTAAATAATAAGGCCTTTGTAGCCGGTTAAACCAAACATTAAAAAATTGCATATCTGACCAAACACAACTCAAACAAACTAGGTATGCAGTAAGTTACTAGAGGGCATACAGAACATCATTAAGGGTCCGGCGACCCTCGCTTGCAAAAATCGCTCCGAATATCGCTGTCCCTGTTTAACTCTTGCGCCGCGCCACATGCGTGCGCGATAGCAATATTAGCCGTTCTAAATTTGGTTTGTTCTGTAATACCAAAAATTATGACTGAAAACTTTTTGTATTCTTCACAAAGTATTGTTATTCTGTAACTAGACAATATAAACTATGTTCCTTAATAAATAAAACGTAAGATATTGATGTTTTTAATACGAAACAAATAGCAAGAAAACTTGTCCATTTTCGAATAAAAATGTGCAAAATGAGATTGGCTTTCACTTCATTTTAAATAAGTATTTTGAAAAAAAAAACTATTTGGGAACCTAGATAAATACTATTTTAATACAAATAATGCAATATTATAGTGGAAATATGCTTGAATTAGAAATAATTTTGGTATTACCTTTGTATGAAGAATTCGTCCCTCCGGAGGCCCCTTAAGGCTAGTCCGTATTTATATTTACACAACACTTATTTTTTATTTTATAATCGGTCGTTGTTTTAATAAATCACATTTGTTTAAATGAAAGGTGACGATAGTTTTAACCAAATAACCTTGATTTCGATATGGTTTATAGATGCTAGATTTATTTGACTTGTGGCGTACCTACGCGCCACTCGACACCGATCCGAAATATGCGTTTCAAATTAAATAAAAAACATATGCATTTTTATAATTTGAGTTATTTCCTTCATTAAATTCACTCATTCTATCATAATAATCACTATTCATTTCGTCCATCTATCGCTATCTATCCACCACCATCAAACATTCCAACCTCTCCGGAGTGCCAAGGATTACATAACAAAGGTATGGGTTTAGGAACACCTGAACTACAGCCCCATACCTATAGAATCAAGCATCAAAAAACCTATAATTTAGTAAGTACTCACTCGTCCAGTGTAAAAACAATAGTAGGGGCTTCCAAAGCCAGATGCAGGCGGAACATGCATTATGTATAACTTTTTATAAAGTGAACTGAAATGCAATTTGAAACAAAGTATCAAGTTTAATGCGATTTTAGATTTAAAGTGGTGGGAAACAGGGACTGTGTCTTTAGTGCTGTTTCTTAGTTTATCTTTATATTTTAACTTAGTATGTTCGCACGCAGTTGATTTTTAACGACTAAGGTTTTATATTTTAGCTTAATTACCACCTATGGGCTTATTTTTATTTATTTATTTTATTTTTAGCCATTATTGTCCCACTGCTGGGCAAAGGCCTCCATTTTCTCCTTTCACTCCTCGCGATCCAACGCTGCAACAGGCCATGATGGAAGAAGAGTTTGACGACCGATGTGGCGCGGTGGGCGAAGGTCCGCCTACGACGCAGTAGGTTGCGGGTTCGATTCCCGCCTCGGAACAATTGTGTGCACGATCTGCACATATTTGTTCCGAGTGTTCTGGTCGTTTTCTATGTATAATAAAAAATATCTATCTATGTAATGTATTGTATTATGTATATCAGTTATCTAGTACCCATAACACAAGCTCTGCTTACCATGGGTCTAGATAATGCTGTGTGAATTGTCCAGCATTATTTATTATTGTTTATTATTAAGATGTACCTCGAGCTCGTCGCGCCATCTCATCCTGGGCCTTTCGCGTTGGGTGGGCTCCACTCTGTAGTGGTCTTTGCCCACAAGTCGCTGGACATACGGTAGACGTGTCCGGCCCAGTTCCACTTCAGGCTTCCGGCTGTCTGACCAACTTCAACGATGCATGTTTTGGAGCGTAGTATGCTGTTCCGCACGCGGTCTGACAGCTTGACTGCTATGGGCTTATACTCACCTAAAATCGAAAGCAAATAAATAAATAATTAAATAAAATAAAAAGTTTCTTTATTCAGACACATACATACAAATTACAAAAATAAAACACCTACCAAACAAATGAAGACCTCAAATTAAATTAAAATTAGATTAAAATTAGATTTGCAGAAGTCATTCAACAGACTCCCACCCAACCCAACCCATGGAGTCTAGTGAGTGAGGACTCTGTTGAATGTCTGCATGATGGGCGAGGCAAACTTGCTGCCCACAACCTGCAGGATGGAGTTGGTACTGCTCCATGTTCTGCGCAGCAGCGAGGCTGTTTTCTTGCGGATGATGGCGTGAAAGCCATCAACCTGAGCTTCAGCAAACATGGAGAATGCACTGCAGAAGCGGGGCAATCCCAACAACATCCTGAAGGCGTTATTATACTGTACACGCAGAGCGCTGAGCGATCTGTTAGTAAAGCTAGCCCAAAGGCTGCCCGTATAGAACCATTGGCAGTAGGCTTTGAATAGCGTGATTTTCACTTGCCTACTGCAACGAGCGAACCTTCGTCCCAGCATATTACTGCGGACCGCCAATATAATGATGATTTGAGGCTTTGAGCTTATAAAAGCTCAAAGCGTCAAAGCTTTAAAGGTTTCGGCTTTTTTGGAAAACGTAGTGTACACTACTAATGACCTGAGAAAGATTGCAGGCAGATACTGATGGATGCGACAAACTAAATACCCCTGACACGGGAGGTCCATCATAGGACTGTTTTATAGGTTGATGATGATGATGAAAGTACCTAATTACATAACTATCCAAAACTTAATCTATGCCTAATATTCTTTTTTTATTATCTTGTAATATTTAGGTACTTCTTATAAAAAAGTATAAACCAGTATTAACTACTTTTCTAGACATTAATGAATATCTATTAAATAAAACTCGAAAGATATAATTTCTTGCAAAGAGGAACAAGACCCTGGTAATTAGTCTTAATCCAGCCTTTTATAATTGCATCCATTAGATAATAACTCTACTTTTGTAATAATTGCGCGGTTCGAGTCGCAGAGTGGTTAGAAGCAAGCTACGAGTATTTTTGCCGTCATGCCATAGATCAAGGTACTTACCGGGAGGCGGCAAATACCTTGATCGCCGAATTTTTATTTATTTATTTGATAAAATATTTACAATGTCTTTACAGTTTTACACCAAATGAATACTGTCAGGCCAACTGCCTATGCGGACAAACAGTTTTAGGGTTATTTATTATAGGCCTGTGTGTATTTACATATCCTACAAATATTATAAACGCGAAAGTTTGTATGTATGGATGTTTGTTACTCTTTCACGCAAATACCTACTTCTGAACGGATCATGCTGAAATTGCATACAGGTAGTCCGGAATAAAACAAAAACTTTTTATCCCAACAATCAGTTTCCATGGGATAGAAATAACATTAAAACGTTTCCATAGAAACAACGCGTGCAAAGCCGTGGGCAGAAATTAGTAAGCTAATAAATAAATAAAATTAAAAGGCATCATAAAATTATGCTTACGGTTCACACTCTTGCTCTACCAATAATGACTATCTTGTTATTTCACTCTGTCGTAGAGGGAAATATTTTATTATTCTGAAATTAAAATCCTCGCTGTAATCCGTCAGGCGGGCCGTCAAAACAAAATGGAGGAAAAAGTACTTATTCAAAATGGCGGAACAGGTGCGCAGCTTTGAAGAAAGGATTTTGTAATACACGCTTTATGGTTTTCTCTTATTTGTAACGTCCGAACTCATGAGAGATTGTTGTAGATTCGTAAGTTATTTAAAGCCGAGAGCTAATTTGAATGAAGGGGTAAACAAACTTAAAAAAATACAATAAAAACGTATATGGGCTGATGATGATGGTGATAATTCTCAACAGATTCTACCTATGGAAGCTTGGTATGTGCGGACATATGCCCCAGTAACCAAACCATATGCGTGTATAATGTAAATTAACCTGAATAATTGATATTACAATCCATTAGGTAATTTGACACATCTCGCCCGAGGCTGTGGAGGAAAGCTTTGATGTTTTGAAGATAAATATTTTGTTACGTCGTTGTGTATCGATAGTAACACGGTTTAATGGAGTTAGTAACTCTATAAAAGTTAGTAACTACTAGAGTTAGTAACTCTACTAAATTATCATACCGCTGGTAGCCCAGCGGTTTAGAAGCATTAAGAATTAGCAAACCGAAGTGGCAGTGGGCCGGCCATACCTCACGAAGAACCGACAACCGCTGCGCTGGAGAAAACCTATTCTTGAGTGGAGACTGTGACTCGGCCAACGTAGTGTAGGATCACCTGCGAAAGACTGTAGGAAGATGCTGAATGCAGCAAGCTCAATACAGGGGTTATGATGTTCATTTGGTGTGATCTAACAAATCAAAGATATTTGTAAACTTTAATAAAAAATTGGTAAATAAATGAGAAAAGTATTCGTTTTTATTTTCTAGTTGATAAAGACCCCAAAGTTCATGGGTTTTTTTTAGTATGTAGACAAAAGTTTAAAATTATTTGACGCCAGTTTGACGTTGAAAGTTCTTGCCACTGTCGTCCTAGTGTGAAGATTGCTGTAGAAAAACTCTATTTATTTTAAAAAAATATTGCACTAGTGAATATTGGTACTTACTATTTATTTATTTATGTATTTAAGTAGTGTATTATTTATTTTGGAATTTGTAATATTTATTATTTGTTTTTTTAGTATTCTTATTTAGATTACATACCCCCTGCCTTTTCTTAAATTAATATAATTCTTTCCATCCAAAGGTTGGCTGGAAGAGATCGCTTCTAAGCGATAAGGCCGCCCATTGTACCTGTCGCATATAATGTATTTTTGTAATGATTAATTTGATTATGGTGTACAATAAAGAATTTTTGTATTGTATTGTATTGTAAGTGCTAACCCACCCATTGCCTTGCAGGCGAACCTTCGCCCACCGCGCCACATTGGTCGTATACATATATTACAACATCGGTCGCAATAGAAGTTAGCGTGCTTAGATTGATACTTATGTATACAGTTCTTAGTAAATCACCTCGTCTTTTGAAGCCGACAAATAAACCGGGTAAACTAAGGTTTAACCACAATGTTCGGGTTACACTATCCCTAATTAAATAGAGTGGAAGAGCCTCGGGATACAATTTGCGTAATGTTGAACTATATCGGGATAAAGTGGTATTGTTTCATGATGTCACAGAGTAAATAAAGAGATTTATTAACGAAGGCAAACATAGTGTAGGACGCCCTCTGGCTAGGTGACATGATGACCTGTGAAAGGATGCGGCGCTCATGTGGTCTATGTCCAGCTGTGGACTAATATAAGCTGATGATTAAGAAATAATATTTTAATAACAATATAGAATAAATATTTTTTTTGAAAGTATTAAAGAGTTTCCGCCAACCATATAGAAAAACTCGAACCAAAACAAAACCCACGCCTCGCAGGTTGATTACCACCACAACTTTTTTGAATTCTTTGAATTTCTTGGCCAGGGATAAAACATAGGCTTGATTTTATCCTATAAATCAGTTCCCATGGGATATAAATAACCTTAAAACGTTTCCATAGAAAACACGCGTGCGAAGCCGCGCGCAGAAACCAGTATTATAACTGCGAAAGTTTGAATGTTTCGATGGATGGATGTTTGTTATATCTTCACGCCAAAACTACTAAACGGATCAGGCTGAAATTTTGTACACAGGTAGTTCTAGGCCAGGATTAAAACAAAGGGCTAGTTTTTATCCCATAAATCAGTTCCCACAGGATAGAAATAACCTTAACACTTTGAGTGCTGAAAACGCACGGTATGATTTTCTACAAGTGACTAATATGCGTAAATCCACACTAGCGCAGCGGCTGAGAAAATACAGATCTTTGTGACTCAGCAGAGCTGTAATATTTTTCGAACGAAACGCATGTGCGGCGCAACACAACCGCGGTGTAGAGCGGGAGCACGAATTTTTTAGGTAAAAAAAAAGATCGCAGTCGTCGAAAAAAAACCGCAGTCAAAGTGTTAAACGTTTCTATAGAAACAACGCACGCGAAGCCGCGTACAGAATCAAGGACTTAGATAATATCTCTGGATTTAGAAGCTTAGAATAATATGTAGTATAAAAGAACAACGCATTACTGTGCATGGGTACTTTACCCATGCACAGTAATGCGTTGTTCTTTTCTGTTGTTATCAGTTTTTGTGAACAATTTTTAGTCTGGCAAACCTTCATTCGTATTTCGTCCGTTTTCGAAGTGCACTTCGCTTGTAACCTTGTTGTTTTCAGTTATTACTATGAGTTGTAATCTTTGGGCCCTAACTGTAAAGGTATTTAGGTTTCTAAATGACTATTATCTGCCAAAGCAAACTGCCGCCGAAACTAGCAAGACTGTACCAATATTAATTAAACAATAACAGCCGGACAGCCGGCATACCCGCAAGACATAATTACACGAGTAACTAATGACAGCCGTCCTCTTGTCCAGATTATTGGAATTGGGATAAACTGGGCGAGTTTATGGTGGACAGAGAGGTGGCATAGGGACATTTAGAGCGAGTTCACATTAGGCGTTTTGAAGCGTTTACGTACCGCCAGCCTAGTGCTAGTAGCCAGCGTAATGTAGTAGCCTAGTAGCCAGCGTAATGTAGTAGCCTAGTAGCCAGCGTAATGTAGTAGCCTAGTAGCCAGCGTAATGTAGTAGCCTAGTAGCCAGCGTAATGTAGTAGCCTAGTAGCCAGCGTGATGTAGTAGCCTAGTAGCCAGCGTAATGTAGTAGCCTAGTAGCCAGCGTAATGTAGTAGCCTAGTAGTCAGCGTAATGCAGTAGCCTAGTAGCCAGCGTAATGTAGTAGCCTAGTAGCCAGCGTAATGCCGGCTATAGTATAAGTATAGTATAAGAATCACTACATGGTATAAAACAAAGTCGCTTCCCGCTGTCTGTCCCTTTGTATGCTTAGATATATAAAACTACGCAATAGATTTTGATAAGTGTTTTTTAATAGATAGAGTGATTCAAGAGGAAGGCTTATAAACTATTTGAGACATAGATTTCCACGCGCGAAGCCGCGGGGCGCATCTAGTAATATATGTATGTACAATATGTTTGTATGCACATAGGTGCACATAGGTACATACACAAAAAACCGAGGGAAAGTAAAGTAAAGTAAAGTAAAAGTATAAAATCATTTATTTCTTTAGGCTTACAAAATAAGCACTTAGACAAGTCATATTTTATAAATAAATTATTATCAAATAAAATTATTTTACTGTTCACTTCAATTTTTTGTCCACTAGTGGAAGAAGTGAAAAGAAACCACTAGCATGTTCATCTCTTATATGTCTAATACATTGTTATTTGCCTATTTAAGTCTAAATATAATATGATTCGATACATGTCAATATTTAAGTAAAGCTATGCACAACAACAAATTACTTACTACATACTATTGTCGGTGCGAAACTGAGCGACATCTGGCCAAGCATTAACATCATTGCGATAATCATTTATGGAGTAGAAAGCCTTCTTGATGAGATTTATTATTATGTAATTTTTAAATTTACGAATAGGGAGCTCAGTTGCTTCAGATGGAAGCTTATTATAGAAGCGCACGCTATTGCCCATAAATGATTTCCCTACCTTGTGTAATCTAAATGATGGGATGTGTAACTTGTTCTTGTTTCTTGTGTTTCTATTGTGAACATCACACTTTTTCATAAGGCTATCCTTATTTTTTTGGGTATACATTAAATTTTCATAGATGTATTGCGATATTACAGTCAGAATATTAATATTTTTAAATAATTCCCTCAAAGAATCTCCTGGCTTTAATTTATAAATAGCGCGCACCGCCCTTTTTTGAAGAACAAATATGGTCTGGATGTCAGCTGCCTGTCCCCAAAGCAAAATACCATAAGACATAATACTATGGAAGTAACTGAAATAAACTAACCTAGCTGTGTCTACATTGGTAATATATCTAATTGTTCGAACTGCATAAGCTGCTGAACTAAGTCTACCTGCCAGAGCCTCGATACGCTGCGACCGCCACGGTGTCCTAAATATAACAAAGAATATATAATAACAATATTATTATCAGCGACAAGTATGCTAGTTACCTTAATTAGCAGGACTCACGTTTAATATTTCCTCATCAGCACACGTATGGAAGTCTAAAACGGAACATGTGTCTCCCGAACAAAGGGGATTTTATAAATATTAGCTCTGTAATAATTAAAAGGAGTCCGAGAAAAGCACACACAATCAGATAGAAACCCCAAACATTAATGGTTGCGTTTGCAGCTTAACAAAATTCAGGTAATTATTCCAACAGTTGGAAACCCAGCAATAAAATAATGTAATTCGGAGTATGTTAGCTTTGAATGTTTATTTTGCGAACTAGCTTCTTATTTAGTCCAACCCTTTTTAATTGTAAATTATGCACATTGCACTAATATTATAAATGCGAAAGTTTGGATGTTTAGATGGATGGATGTTTGTTACTTCTTCGCGTCAAAACTACTGAACGGATCGGACTGAAATTTTGCGTATTTGGTTGTTCTAGTCTATACTCACGTTTATGTAGCCTCATCTTGGTCGTGATCCCAAGTAACAGACAAAAGGGAACTATATTTTGTAAAATATAGTATACTTATATAAACTATATTATTGTGTAAAATTTTGTAAATAAATATCATTTAAATCGTATATAAAGTATAGATTCTCAGTTTTAAGCAAATTGTTAAGATATTTCTCTAACGTCTAATAAATACCCTACTAGACATCGGCATCGACTAAAACTTCACCAAATTAAATAAGCCTAACTAAAAAACAAAATTGAATATATAGGAGTGAAAATATATAATAAACTTTCGGACTCTATAACCAGCGCCGCGTCAACCGCAATATACATTAACAAGCTGAAGAGAATCCTAGTGGACAGGGCATACTACAGTTTAGAAGAGTTTCTAAATGACAAATTAGAATCTAATTTGTCATTTAGAAACTCTTCTATCATCTAATTATTAGATGATGCCAATGTCGCTGATAATACACACACTTATAATATTTATTATAACTTTGATTTGAATAACTCACTATTGGTAAAATTACCAAAGAAATTAAAGAATTATTTATTATAAACTCCTGTACTTAGATTTGGAACTATTTTGTATTTTTCATGTTATTTCGTTATGTATTTTCCTTGTTTCCTATGTATTATTTATGTTTGACATATAAGAATATTTCTTATTAATAAAGAACTGAACTGAACATCGAGAAACACTTGAAAAAGTGGGACACTTGTTTGTAATTCCCCGCAGTTTTTTTTTTCGAAGCCGGTACGCATCGTGATATTTCATTCTACCACTGTTATTTACAATGTGGAGTCGATCTTATACTCGATTCTAATTTCAATCTCGATTTTGTTCCAGAGTGCCAATTTTACTTTTGGTGAGATTGGAACTGATTCGGATTAGAATTGGATTGAGATTGGGATTGGATTCAAGGGTAAGCCTCCTGGACTGACATAATTTGAATTTCTAGGTATTAAATATTACTCGTATACTCAGAAGTAACCCAATATAGTGGCTACCTGTTTTACCGAGCACTTAAACCAGGTTCAAGCTGAGGTGCGCTATCGTCAGAACACAGACTGTCGTAAATTATATTCTAGTGCTGTTGGATGACTTGATTTTATAGTCCAACAGGAATATATTAATACTGGCGGTCGTCTCCGGCTTTCCTTGATGGCTGGTTTGATGAAACTTCTCCTAGGATAGAGATAGATGATCTAATGAAATCGAAAAAACTTAACACTTTGAGTGCTCAAAACGCACGGTATGAGTTTTCTACAAGTGACTAATATGCGTAAATCCACACTAGCGCAGCGGCTGAGAAAATACAGATCTTTGTGACTCAGCAGAGCTGTAATATTTTTCGAACGAAACGCATGTGCGGCGCAACACAACCGCTGTGTAGAGCGGCAGCACGAATTTTTTAGGTAAAAACAAAGATCGCAGTCGTCGAAAAAAAAACCGCAGTCAAAGTGTTAAAATAATAGTTATATAATACATAATCTACATAACCCTCTTGTTTTAATGCATATAGGGCTGCACGTACCTAATAAGTATGTATACGCACGCCGAAGACCTAAGCTACTTGCGATCCCGAAAGCAAGAACTAACCTCCTGAGCAAGTCCCCGTTCACACGGGCCCTTCGGGCTATTAATACTTTATGTGCAGAGGAGGATGTTGACATATTCTATATGTCCTTACCAAAATTCAGGGATGCGGTTTTAAAATTTTTGGATAGGACCCATAGGAATATGTAAATAGGTTTATTTTAAGTTTAATATTAAGTGGTAGTTAGTAGTGTGTAGAATGTTAGTTTTTTGGAAACAAATTTAATATATCTTTCGCGTAATTCCATTTTTCTTTTCGAAAATAATATATAATAAATAATAAATAATGCTGGACAATTCACACAGCATTATCTAGCCCCATGGTAAGCAGAGCTTGTGTTATGGTACTAGATAACTGATATACATAATACAATACATTACATAGATAGATATTTTTTTATTATACATAGAAAACGACCAGAACACCCGAAACAAATATCTGCAGATCGTACACACATTTGTTCCGAGGCGGGAATCGAACCCGCAACCTCCTGCGTCGCAGGCGGACCTTCGCCCACCGCGCCACATCGATCGTCAATATTAATATTGACATTACAAACAGACACCTTAATTTACGTATAGATTTAGTGTGTTTCCATACGATTCATCCATATTCAAGCTTCCATCGTTATTCAAGGCATTATCCTTTTGCTATTACTACAAGATATTTATCAGTAATAACTTAATTTTTATAGGTTTAAATATGAATAGATTAGTGCTTGCCGAGCAATGCTCAATACGAAAACAAAGGAACAGTTTTTTTTACTGAAGACCTACAATTGACTTCAAAATACAACCCATCATCATCATCATCAGCCTATATTAGTCCACTGCTGGACATAGGCTTCCCCCAATGAGCGCCATAGCGCCCTGTCTTCGGCTTGACGCATCCAGCATCTACCTGCAGTCTTTCGCAGGTCGTCATCCCACCTGGTCGGAGGGCGTCCTACACTACGTTTACCGAGTCGTGGTCTCCACTCAAGAAAATACAACCCGTCGTTTTTATAATATTACTATCATATGACTATCATGTATAAATCACAGTAATATTAAAATGTAATATTTTAGATAGATGGATTAATGAATACATCCATGGATGAATCCATCCATGGATGAATCCATCCATAAAAACTAGACCAAATCATTCAAATCAGTCAACAATTGAACGAATAATCGACGAAGAACTAATAATACAAGCATAGGTACATACATACATACAGCCGAACAAAGAACCATCCCCTTTTTTAAAGTCGGTTTTTAAATATTAGCCTAATTTGTCCCACTGATGGGCAAAGGCCTGCACTGCTGTTTTGACGACCGATGTGGCGCGGTGGGCGAAGGTCCGCCTGCGACGCAGGAGGTTGCGGGTTCGATTCCCGCCTCGGAACAAATGTGTGTACGATCTGCAGATATTTGTTCCGGGTGTTCTGGTCGTTTTTCTATGTATAATAAAAATATCTATCTATGTAATGTATTGTATTATGTATATCAGTTATCTAGTACCCATAACACAAGCTCTGCTTACCATGGGGCTAGATAATGCTGTGTGAATTGTCCAGCATTATTTATTTATTAAAAAAAAAAAAAAAAAAAAAACTATCCACTCAGTGCGGTCACGCGCAATCTCCCACCAATCTCTGAAGTCGGTTGAGAAAATAAAATATACATTTAATGGAAATGGATTTGCACCTGACAGTGTATTTATGACGCTTATTGTACTATTGGGTATAAGGTGCTGGAACGTCTGGCGTGTTTAACACTTTGACTGCTGAACACGGTATGTGTTTTCTACAAGTGACTAATATGCGTAAATCCACACTAGCGTAGCGGCTGAGAAAATACAGATCTGTGTGACTCAGCAGAGCCGTAATATTTTTCGAACGAAACGCATGTGCGGCGCAACACAACCGCTGTGTAGAGCGGCAGCACGAATTTTTTAGGTTAAAAAAAAGATCGCTACGTCGAAAAAAAACCGCAGTCAAAGTGTTAAAACCAAATTGCATAGATATATACTTGAGGATGTAACGCTAAACAGAAAAATAACATAATATTAATACTTAGCTTAAGTTTCTCATGTAAGTTACATGTATGTTGTAAATGAGAAATAAATATCTTTGAACTGATTGTAGGTATTTATAATAATAATTGCTCGGAATAACCCAGGGGCAAAAATTACCCCAAAGAAATGACAATTTAGCGGTCAACTTCACAATTTCAAAGGAATCGCGGCGCTTGGTTTTTTCCTCTGCCCGAAGGCAATTAGTGGTACAGACAAGTCGATCATGCGATTAATTAACTGTCAGGTTAGATATCCACAATATCATTTGTTAATAATGTCATCTAGGTAAATGTATGTTGGGTATTTGTAGGTAGTTCTAAATTATTATTTCACGACCTACCCGCTGGTTCATTAATAAATCAATCAGATTCGATCCGCAACATGTGTTCCCTTTAAATATCTCACTGTATAGAAGCCAAAATGCTAATCAAGCTTTATTTGCGAGTTATGTAGAACGTAACTAGGAGTATATACAATCTATTATCTTTTCTTTATTTCGAACATAAATACAAGGGGAAATATATCTCCTATAATACTCCTCATCGATTGCGACGACGGAGAATAATTTAGGTAATAAGTAGTAGTAGTTTGTAAACCGCGCAATGTTATCCACATTCCTTATGGAGGTCGCCATGCAATGTCATGTGGCAAACGTTATTGTAATTTCTTTTTTGTTGAGTTTATGTATTTTGCCATGGTTTTATGTATAAAGAATTAATCTCTTACGGGAGCGACATGGTCAATTTGTGACAAAACTCCATTAACAAATAAAGATATAAAAAAAAATAGTTTCCCTTATCAAACATACGTAAACCAGCAGGTCTCCTACTGAACGTGCTTCTTCCCAAACCAAAGGGTTCCACAATCACCACGCTTGGCCAACGGCTTGGTAAAGGATGGGTGTCGTCTGGTGGTGTGCGTCTAGCGTATCATCGGTCACGTCTATTCAGTAAAAATATAATCAGCTGCCCACGGAGTCCTGGAATGCGAGAGAGTAACAGCGCAACGACTAGAAGTTCATTAATTTAAAATCTCAACAATACAGAAAGGGTTCCGTTCGTGAAAAGATACTTTCCCGAGATAGTGGGAGCATTAATCATTTGCTAACGAAAATAGATAAAGTAATGGATTTTCAGTAGAAAATTGATTACGGACATTGTTTTGGTCCATACAACAAAAATGACGACAGCTCTGCAAAAATGTTATTGATTGTGCAAACTAATCCACTTTTTAATTTAAAATGTTTTATTTTTTAAATAAAGATATATACAATATTTACATTTTATAAAATGAAGTCGCTTCCGCTGTCTGTTCACTTAGATCTTTTAAACTGCTCAACGGATTTTAATGCAGTTTTCAGCAATAGATAGAGTGATTCAATAGCAACGTTTATAAACTATTATTACATTATCAGCGCGGGCAAAGCCGCGGAGCGCAGTTAGTTATAAATATAAAATACAACTTGAACTTAGGTTAACACTACAGTTTGGGTAACTACTAGAGTTAATACCAAATGATAACTTTAACTTACCTGCGTACTTATTACCTTGTTATTTGTTTTTATTATGTATTTAATTAGCATGTTTGAATACAGCGTGCCAGGAAACCTGGATCCCGACTGGACCCCGAGGGAATCAACTTTTGTTTTAGGATTTTTTTAATTAGATCGTCTATCGATTGTTATTAATTAACTACTAATTTATTGGTATTAATCGCGTTTATTTAACTTTTTTTCCCGACGTGTTTAAACGTCGAAAAAAATATGTAAATAAACTCGATAATTGTCTACTGTAAAAATACTACTTAATTATGTGTTCAGAACGCGTAAGTTTTTTTTTTTTTATTGTTATTGTATGATAATTATATATTCCTTAAATGATTTCCCATCATCGACCCATTAGTCCTTACCGTAAGCCCCCCCCATCAATTGTATAGAACCTCTTTACTACCTTCAACCGTTAGTTTGATTACCTCCTCGTACAGACTATAGGGATAACTTTATTTAGCTTCTCTCTACCCTTCAAATCCGTGTTTAATGACCAGCCCGGAGTGGATTCCTCGCGTTGATGTAGAATGGTTTGATATTCAAGAATGTGCACCTAATGTAAACTTATGTCTTTTGCTGTAATAAATAAAGAAGAAATAAGAAGTTGAAGACCACTATGAATTCGGCGAATAAGTTCTTTACCGCCACAACTACCTGCCATGACGAATTATAGAGCGAACTCTGGTGCTGGTACGTCTGTACTTGAGGAAGTAACGCTACTAGACAAAACATAAAAAGACGGAAAAATAACATAATATTAATACTTAGCTTAAGTTTCTCATGTAAGTAACATGTAGTTAATGAAAAAATTAATATCTTAGAATTGAATTCAGCGTTCTAAACTAGATGGCAGCACAATACCGCCGTATAATTTTCACATACGTCCGTCCCCGTAACGGTCTCGTATATTTGCACATGTCCCTTTGTTTGACGCGTAATTACGGGCATTGAGTAGGATTCTGCGCTATTTAGTTACATTGTGAGATTGGACATCTATTTATTCTGGGATTAGGCTGGGTTAGTGGAAAATGACTGCTTTTAGGAAGTGGAAATCTAGCCTATGTTTTGAAGAGGTTATGAATGAATTATTTGGGAGAATGTTGTAATGTTGCCCCTGTAGGTATTTTTGCCCCCTTTAATATTTTACTGAATCATTCTTCATCTCGTGGAAAGTAGCCGAATAATAGATATCGTGAATAAAGTAATAAAAACCAAAATCGCCGCTAGTGAGCTTTCATATTTTTGTTTTTGTATTCAAGAAATCGTGACGAGTACCGGCGAAAGGTTTTCAGAGCATGTTTATGTTTGTATTCCATAATTGTGCCAAAAACTCGTACGGATTCACCGGTGTTGCCAGATCATCAATAGAAATAAAAATAAATTTATAGATCATCATCATCATCATCCTATGTTAGTCCACTGCCAGACATAGGCCTCTCCCGAGCGCCACAGCGCTCTGTCTTCAGCTTGACGCATCCAGCATCTACCTGCAGTCTTTCGCAGGTCGTTATCCTACCTGGTCGGAGTTCGTCCTACACTACGTTTACCGAGTCGTGGTTTCCAAGTTTACCCCAGCGGCTGTCGATTCTTCGCGAGATATGGCCGGCCCACTGCTACTTCAGCTTGCTAATTCTTAGAGCTATGTCGATAACTTTTGTTCTCTGAAAAGAGAAAAGATACTTTGATTTAATTTTCATCCGCATAACGAGCAATAAACAATTGAACATTGATATTAAAAAAAAATTAAATGCCCAAGCTACATATATTCCCACTCAAGACATAGCTCAAAGAATTAGCAAGCTGAAGTAGCAGTGGGCCGGCACTATCTCGCGAAGAACCGACGGCCGCTGGGACTAACGTGTTCTTGAGTGGAGACCACGACTCGGTAAACGTAGTGTAGGACGCCCTCCGACCAGGTGGGATGACGACCTGCGAAAGACTGCAGGTAGATGCTGGATGCTGCAAGCTGAAGACTGGGCGCTATGGCGCTCATTGGGGAGGCCTATGTCCGGCAGTGGATCAATAATTTTCATTCCGGCCCTGGTGGGGGCACAGAGAGGGGCCTCGAGGCTTGGCCTCATTACCCCGGCGTCAACTCGAGGGGTGACGACCCCTCGGTCCTTGGGTTTTGTGGGATTTTTTTTTTTTTTTTTTTTTCCCCTGTTCTCAATGTTTTTTTGCTTCATGGCTTCATTTGGTTTGTAGGTATCTATTTTTTTTTGTGTTTTTTAATAATAAACCCAAGGACTCTATGGTGGTTCCGCAGGTATTAGGTCCCGCGGAAGGGGTCGCCACGGGCGGTCATCTTCCTGGGGCCGGGGCTGGGGAGGCGCGATGTTGTGGAGGTGCTCGTAGCGTCCGTTGTCGGCGCGATCGTACATTCGTCGCGCCGTCTGCACGACGAATTCCTCCACGGATTGGATCTGCAGGTCGCGGGCGATGACGTCGTTCCTGACGTAGCGGCCCGCGCCCGTGCAGATCCTGAGAGCCACGTTCTGCAGCGCCTGGAGCCGGTCCTTGTTGGTCTGGGAGACCAGAGCGTACCAGCTCGGCGCCGCATAGGTTAATCGGGACCGGACGTATGACTTGTAGACCCGCACTTTAGTCCTCAGCGGCAGCCGAGATCCCAGGACAGGTCGGAGGAGCGCACGGGCGACGCGCGCTTGCTGTAGCGCGCGGTCAACCTGCGGCTGCATCCTCAACGACCTGTCAATCTCGATGCCGAGGTACCTCGTGTGCGAGCTCCAAGCCAAGTCCTGGCCCCGAAGCTGGAGTTGAGGTGGGTGGCGGCGGCGGCGGGAGACAAACAGCGCGGCCGTCTTACCCACATTGACGGCCATGCGCCATTTGTCCAGCCATGGCGGCAGGACGTCTAGCAGCCGTTGCATCCTGCTGGCTGCGATGGTGGGGCTGGTGGATGACGAAAAGTAGGCGCTGTCATCCGCGAACAGCGCCAATGAGACATCCCTCTCCCCGGGTTGTAGGAGGCCCTCCAGTGTAGGGATGTCGTCAGTGTACAGCGCGTATAGGGCGGGCGACAGGCAGCTACCCTGCGGTACACCAGCTGAGATGGTCCGGGTGGAGGAGGTAGCATCCTCGACTGCGACGAAGAACCGCCGGTTGGCGAGAAAGGATGCCACAAGCCTGGTGAGGGCTGGCGGTGTAGGAGTCTGCAGGAGCTTGTACAGAAGGCCGGGGTGCCATACACGGTCAAAGGCCTTCTCCACGTCTAGAAAGACCCCGACGGTGGATCGCCCGGCGTTGTGCTCGACTGCGAGGTGGTGCATTACCCTGGTGAGCTGCAGCGTGGTGGAATGGCCGGACCTGAAGCCAAATTGCTCTGGGCGTGGCTCGATCGTTGAGGCCAGGCGGCCCAAGAGCAGACGCTCCAGGAGCTTGGCCACTGTTGGTAGCAGGGTGATGGGGCGATAGCTGGCGGGATGGCGGTGGTCCTTACCCGGCTTCGGCAGGGCGATGACCCGCCCGGTCTTCCATGGGTCCGGGAAGTGACACGTTCGGAGGATTCCGTTGAGGAGCCGGGCGAGTGCGGAGACTCCACGGCGGGGCAGCTGGGCGAGTGCCATGTTGGGGACTCCGTCATGGCCTGGCGCCTTCCGCCTGGGTAGGCGGAGAACGGCCTTCCGCACCTCAGCAGGGGAGAAGAAGTAATTCCCACCTAGGGGCGGTGTCGGGCCAGACAGGAAGTCCTCAACTGCCTCCTCAACCTGGTGGTGATGGTTGAGAGTCTCGAAGCTGACATCTGCTGGAACAGGGTGTGGCGTGAACTGCTCCGCCAGATGCTCGGCCAGTATCTCGGCACGGTCGGCAGGAGCGAAGCGCCGGACCCCGTCTCGGTCCAGCAGCGGGTAGGTGGGCGCCGGCTGGCGCGTGAGCGCCCGGTTCAGCGCATGCAGGTTGGTGTCGTGCTCGGAGGCCCGGTCGATTGCGCGATCCCAGGTCTCTCCACGCCATGCCTGCACGGCGGTCGAGAGCTCGGCGGTGAACCGGTTGAGGCGAGCTTTTAGTCGTGGGCATCCGGCAGTGGACTGCTATAGGCTGATGATGAAGAACGATTTTGTCAATCAATGAAACGTTACAAGAATGTCTCTGTATTTCTTTGGAAATATGCAAAACAGCGGCCGAATGCAATCCAGCCCGTTTGAATTCACTAGGCCTATGAAAAATCAATATAGGCTTCCACACAGGCTTTGTAGAGCTTTTTACCCTGGGGATGTTAAAAATGAATATTTATTGGATGGCTTGAATAATTCGCACGGGCGCTCAATGGGCCATTCGACTTTAGTGTCTCTTGTTTTAGAGTCCAAGGTACAGTGGCAAGCGATTTTGATATTACAATGCTATGAGCGCGTTATCAGTTTCAATTAACAAAAACTCAGTTCAGTTCAAAGATATTTATTTTCTCATTTACAACAAACATGTTACATGAGAAACTTAAGCTAAGTATTGACCCATTCAGCTCCGGCAACGCACTCCTCGCGTTTTACACATTTTTTTATTTGTGCTAGCAACGCGCCGTATGTATTGCTGGCTATCTGTACTTAGAATTTTTAAGTAATATAATTTTTCAAGTTTTTTTTTGAGTTATTAAATAATCAATAACATTTATTTAAAACCCAAAATAACTAAAAAAGGAGTGGGTCATAATGAAAATAAATAAAAAAACTTGAGGCATTGAATGTGTATAATATTACATTATGTTATTTTTCCGTCTTTTTATGTTTAGTCCAGTAGCGTTACATCTTCAAGTAGGTATATATCTTAGATAGGAGAAATAGAGATAGGAGATAGAGATAGGAGAATAGAAAAAAAACATTTATTAGGGTTCTGGGTGAGCCAAGTGCTGTCATTTTATGCTCAGTGCTGACTTCATCGAAATACCTTCTAATACTAGATTACAGGGTGGATTGTCCAGAATTATTTATTTAGTTTATTTTTTATAATGATTTCAATTGTGTTTGTAATTGTGTAATGTGTCATCATCATCATCATCATCAGCCTATATCAGTCCACTGCTGGACATAAGCCTCCCCCAATGAGCGCCATAACGCCCTGTCTTCAGCTTGCCGCAACCAGCATCTACCTGCAGTCTTTCGCAGGTCGTCATCCCACCTGGTCGGAGGGCGTACATTACGTTTACCGAGTCGCAGTCTCCACTCAATAATCCACCACCTCCATCCTCTCACCTCATCTCCACTCGATAATGGTGTAATGTGTGTATCGGGTTAATTAATTTAATTGTTTTAAACGCTTGCTTGCCTTCGGTAAATCATCTACATAATACTTTATATATAGGTGTTTAATTTAGGAGCTCAATAGGTATGTACGGTATCAATCAGAAGGCAATATAAACAAATCTAAAAAGTATGAGTAGAATAAGTGCTTAAGGGTCCGGCGACCCTCGCTTGCAAAAATAACTCCGAATATCGCTGTCCCTGTTTAACCCTTGCGCCGCGCCCCATGCGTGCGCGATAGCAATATTATCCGTTAAAAATTTGGTTTGTTCCGTAATACCAAAAATTATGACTGAAAACTTTCTGTATTCTTCACAAAGTATTGTTATTCTGTAACTAGACAATGTAAGCTATGTTCCTTAATAAATCAAACGTTAGATATTGATGTTTTTAATACGATACAAATAGCAAGAAAACTTGTCCATTTTCGCATAAAAATGTGCAAAATGAGATTGGGTTTCATTTCATTTTAGGTAAGTATTTCGAAAAAAAAAACTATTTGGGAACCTAGATAAATACTATTTTAACACAAATAATGCAATATTATAGTGGAAATATGCTTGAATTAGAAATAATTTTGGTATTACGTTTGTATGAAGAATTCGTCCCTCCGGAGGCCCCTTAAGTCAAAAACTTGTCCGACAATTTACGATTCGGGAAAAACAGACTTTTTTCATTATGTGTCGTCTATCGGGTCAATTAATTTCTACGAATAGTGGTTTTAATAACTTGTACCATACACAGAAAGCATGCACTGAGCGTAGATCACCGCCTAAACTGGACTGTCGACGCCTCTATTGGTTTATTCACTACATCTATGGCTGCCTGAAAAACGTCCCACCATCTATTGCTTTTAACTGCCCAGTGTTGAGCCTGCTTTGAGTATTGGGGTGCGTTGCAACAAAAGGCCTAGATACCTATATGAGGGCTTTTCCCTATGATATAGGAGATTCCTTGCCCAAACCGTGTGACGTCACATCGTGTTCTAAATACAAACGTGATTCATAAACACACCTTGGTGTGGAATCGAAAATATGTATTCTATAGAATACAAATTTCCTATAGAATACATTTTCTATAGAATACACCGTGTTTTGTTTTTCTTGGTATCAACGCACCTAGTGCGAATCGCCACTAACTCCCCTAGAGACCACTTTTATGATGATTTGACGAATTCTGTGGCGCAACGGGCAAGGGTCCGCTTGAGCAGGAGCTTGCAGGTTCGATTCCCGTGTCAGGACAGTACGATCTGCAGATATACGTTCCTGGTGTTTTCTAAGTATAATAAAAATATATGTATCTATATCTGTATTGTATTATGTTATGTATATACATAGCAAAGCTTGTGCTATTGGTATTGGTTAACTGATATCAGTTAACCAATACCAATAGCACAAGGTTTGCTTAGATGGGACTAGATGATGCTGTGGCAGCAACATTTCCAGAAATATTTATTTATTATGAATTATAGCCTCTACCAACAATAAACAAGGTGATAAATTAAATGAAATGAAAATGAATTTTTTATTTATTGCATTAGTACAAACATTGACAAAGTAATTCCAAAAACAATCATTTATCTAAATTAAACAAATAGTGGGACTTATTAAATCTACGGATACATTGATTGATTTGGCTACGGATTTAAACAGAACACATATATTTTTATGTTACTGTACTTCGGCCATATATTATCCCTATCAAACAGCCTGTAACTTCATAACAAGTCTTTTCATATCTCCTTTATATAAAAGCAAGCAGAACCCCATTCGCACGGATAGTTTTATTTCTAGAATACATAATTTATGATCTCGGATGTACTAAAACATGGAGAACTGAGTGACCTTCCAATTAATGCAAAGAGAATTTTTATAGTTTTTGTTAACTATGCAACACCTAAATAATAACAATTTTATAAAATAAATTATGCTCGACAATTCACACGGCATCATCTAGACTATTCTAGAACATCTGAGCAGAGCTTGTGTTATGTGTTCAGAACGAAATGACCAGAATATGAAAGTCCACCGGTATTCGCGCTAAAACTGTGCACTTAGACTCATTGACTGCCGTCACCGTGGCCAAAATTTTGGTCATCTTCATTATTATCACAAAATAGCGAGTTATTAATTAAGTTTATTTATATTTTGCTAGCTGCGCCCCGCGGCTTCGCCCGCGTGTAAAGCAATTTTACCATATTTTCTCACCGTTTAAACCTTCCCTGGACTAAGACAAACATATCGAAATCAAAATCAGCAAAATCGGCCCAGATGTTCTCGAATTTTAGCGAGACTAACGAACAGCAATTGATTTTTATATATAAGATGTGTGCTAGTGTAAGGCAAATATACATATATTTACTACGAACCGTAGAGTGTTAAATAGGATCTCTTACTTTTTGTCTAAAATAAATGATGATTATTATTATGTAAAGTAATTCCAAACATTCGTACATCTTATTCAAAGAATTCTACATAAAACGATTCGGATTTGCGAAATGCACTTCGTGAAACTGAATACGCTAATGCTAATAAAACTTCCTCTTCACTCTTTTACTGCTTTTCTTTATCGTGGAATTTTAAATTTTCCTACTTGTTGATCTTGATATAACTGGTTTCTGCAGTTTTTAGCCCGCGCGGGTTATGTTTTTTCAGTTTTTCTATGTCTTTAGCGAACAGTCATAAGTACCTCCAAGTGTCAAAACGGATCAAGTGATTTTGATAAACGAGGTAAGTATATGTAATAGTAAAAATAAAATAATATAATTAAGAATACTCCCAGTCCATAATACCTGCACCATATGGGCAAAAAATAATTCTGCTATTTTGGCTCCAACTAAATTTTTATCTATTAGTTTTTTGTTATATTTGGTGCTTGCAGATTGATAGTTTATTAATATCACTTGAATTAAAAAATCTTACATTATTTCTTTTTTTATAAGTATTAATACAACGGGTATTTATCGCGTTTATTTACCTATTTTTCCCGACGTTTCAACAGGTTTACACACAGTCGTGGTCACGGGAGTCATCCCGTGACCACAACTGTGTGTAAACCTGTTGCTACTTATAAATATGTGTTCAGATCGCGTAAGTTTAAAAGTATTTATTACATTATTTCGTTCAGCAAATCAGCATTGCTATTCAACCTAGCATTATCTATACCTATTAGCATATAATCGGGTTAATGTTGCATTATCAATAGCAAAACCCCCTCAAATTCAATTTACTAGAGTTCCTAAATAGAGAATAGCTGAAAGTTAATTAGTAATTACTGTGGCCCCTCAAAATGATATAAGCCAATAGATGGTTGGCTTATCTTCTTTAAATTTAAATTAGTCATTAAAATTAGTGTTTGTATTGAAGGTACATGTCAGTCATAGATTAAATATTAAAAACATGCAGTATCTATTGAAGGATCAGGAGGTGCACCTTAAAAAACGAACGAATAAGAGGATGATTTGTTTGTATTTGTATTCGGAGGCTGCGGCTGCGGTTTCCCGTGCATAACTATCTACACTTGCTGCAGCAAGATTTGTAAACGGCAAGCGAGATGTGTACCGGACTCGCCAACTAGTGTCATGATGTTGCGATGACTGTGTAGCCGCTTCTTTCGTCAAGTCTTGTGCTGTAATGTGAAAATATAGGAATTTATTCAAAACACTTACATCAATATTACAGGATATGACCTAATACAATAGAGAAGTCCACATTACGCGTGTATGATATAGAACGCACGACACGAACAACCATCAAGTTGCTTCGGGCGTGTCATCTGCAACCTTTCGAATCCGAAAATCGAAAAGAATGTCGAAATCATTTTCATAGTAAAGTCATTTTCAAGATATGGAAAGAACGGATATTCCTTCGTTTTGTGCGGTCCAACGTCATCCGTCAACTTCGTTCGTTTTTCAAAGTAGACTTCCTTACCTACGTAAGTGAAATTAGATGTAAATTATTCTGGCCTTGGCCGAAAATATCACAATGATTTGGAAATTTGATACCATAGGTACTATACTAAGAATAAAACTTTGTTTTATAATTAATTAATGAATACCCAGTTATTTATTAGATATGACTTACAAGTTGCATTATACTCGAAGGGCTACCTCGATAAGCATGTTTCAAAACCGCGTTCATTCTACAAACATGCTACCCTTAAAAACTATTCGAATCCAAGTTTTCCCTAAAACCGCGGAGAAATCCAAAAGTTCTTTAGCCATGAAATGGTTTTTCTTAATCTTTCAAATTATGAGTGGCCTCGATTTAGGATTTTTTGGGCACATGACCACTTTTAAAATATATATGAGGAAGACAATCATATTTCTTTACGGATCATCTTTCCTTAGTCTTTTCGTCTTGGGGATATCTAACGCAGGAATACCAATACTAACATTCAACTATTTCTGGATGCCATTTTATTTATTCCAATACTTTCTCACTTTCTTATGTTTTTTATTGATGACACCTGATAAAACATATTGCCAGTTACATCATGATTTAAAATCAATCGATTCAATGTTACGAGTTGGCGGTGACTATTATAATGTCGAGATGAAGTTACTATTTGCAGTAGGTTTAGTTGTGTTTACCGAATCAATAATGATATATTTAAGCTGCGCCTCTGTTTCGATTTCTTCTCTACTCTTGAAGTACCAACAATTTACTTTATTAGTGACCGCTTTGGTACCTATACTCGAAATTGTCCATGTTACTGTTGCCTCTATTTTCTATGCGTTTTACTGTCGCATGAAGACGATAAAGGTTATTTTGGGTACAGACAGACCTGACTATGCTGGTATGCGAGAAATTTACAAATCGATTGCGGATTCGATTGAAACGTACAAATCAGAGTTTGATTTATTGGTAAGATAAATCTTTTGTCGTTTATTTAATGAAATTTAATGTTAAATGTCCTACTTAATTAGTTTTATGCTTGTATTAGGAGCTTCTGAGCCCTTTTTTGTAGAAACGTGTACTTTAAAAGATACATTTATCTTGTGTAGCCTAGTTTTGGGCACAGCGAGTTTATTTCGTATTTCTAGTATTTAAATGATGTATGCTATTCTTAACTACTTATTCTATATAAAACTTAGTAGGTAGTATTAAGATAAATAATTACTTGACATTTTATCTTCAGATTTTATCAACAATAATTTTCAATACAATGGACCTGATGTTTGCGATATTGTTCGCGGTAAACGACGGATTAACAGTGAGTAACGCCATTGAACTGTTTTCTAACCAGCCAGCAAACAAAATTCGATTTTCACATTTCTGAAATATAATATAGCCTGCTCACCAGGGATAGTGTAGCTACTCAACTGTGAAAGATTTTTTCAAATCGGTTTCGGAGCCTATTTAATACAAACAAAAAAAAAAATCAAAACTCCCAGTGAATATAGCCAAAATAGGGTAGGCCTATGTCCAGCCGTGGACTAATATAGGCTGATGATAATGACGATGTAGTTTCGTATTTGATTGAACCATCTTGGTTACATGGGAGAAGTCGTTGTCAGCGATAAGGTCGCTTATTGTACTGTTCATCTATACTTACCAATATTATAAAGAGGAAAGGTTTAATTTTTTGTTGGTATTGAATATGCTCCGAAACTACTGGACCGATTTGAAAAATTCTTTCACCGTTGGGAAGCTATACTATCCGCGGTGAACATATAAATAATTTCACATTTCTAAATGTTAATATAGCCTATATTAAAATTTAGACATGTGTTTCACATTTTTGAATTTTAATCAATTCACATTTCAAAAGTTTAATATAGCCTATATTAAAATTTAGAAATTTGAAATGAACGCGGGTGAAACCGCGGGAAACAGCTAGTGTTTAATATTTAGATATAAGATTTTATTTTCTTATGTTTTTAAGTGCAATTAAGTGTACATTCATTCATTCATTTAAGGTTCTTCTAGCAGTTTGCCGACAATCTGTATTCAATTTTAGGACGCGGTCTATTTTCAAATTGTTGCTGTGACTATGGATTTGATACACATATTTAGTACAGCAATATGCGCCGAAATGGTCACCATACAAGTAGACGAAATAATAATTATACTTCAGGACAAATTGCTGCTCGAACGAGGTTTGTAAGCAATTACGTATAAAACTGCATTAGATACTATATAGATTCTACCGGGCTTCTACACTCTGCATGCGTTGTTTCCGGGTAAAAATGTAGCCTATATCATACGATATTTCGAGCCACTAAAGATTGAATCATTGTTATATCGATTTTATTTTAATTAAATTCATCCCATATGAACAGATTTTTGGATTATAATTGTCTCTCATTTACCATGATCTCGAGCCATAAAGTGACCCGGTCCTTTGGAATGCTTGCGTGGGGCCGAAGCCAACAGCACAGAGGCTTTGAGAAAGTTAATATAAAGGCGATGGCTACACATAGCGGGTATTATCCTCGGGTGCACAATATGATACACCCAAAGATGGTATCCGCCAGGTGTAGAGACTATTGCAAAGAAAAATGAAAAAAATAAAACCAGGCTATTGTGATGGATGGATGGACTGGGTAATCGGGCTACAGGGGAGATTGCGGACGTCTGCCATAAACAAGTCAATCATAATGTTAAGAAGAGTGGCAGACGGTGGCTTGCCGAATGCTAATTATTATTATTATTGAGATGATTGGACTTGCAAATTTTTCGCAGAGGAGAACTTACAAGATGAGAGACGGTCGCACTATTTGGATATTTTGTTGGATGTGTATTTCATTTTTTTGCAGAGGAGAACAGAATCCAAGAGCTTCAGCAGCTAATCACCTACGTGTCGGCCCGCAGGCTTAAGTTCCGCGTCTACCAAGTGATTCCGCTGGATGCCAGCTTGATCGGCATGGTTGTCAACTTCTGCGTTACTTACCTCATCATCATCATACAGTTCATCTCTAAGTAAAGTAAAAAGTCTTTATTTTGAAACATACTTAGGTGCTAGAACAAAAATATGAAGCGATGCGACCTGTAGAAGTAAAATACTGTGTCGCAGGTCGCAACGCCCACCATAGTTGTAATTTGTTTCAATTCAACAAAGTGAGGGTACACACATAACAGATTGATTGATATATATATATATATATATACCTACATACAAGTTAAAATAAAGTTTAAGTGCTATATTAAAGTTACATAAGTTATTTAATTAAAAAAAGAGAAGTCTTAAAGGTGCAATAAAAAGGAAATTACGGAATGATTTAGGGAAAATTTATAAGAAATCAAAGAAAACAAAGACTGTAAGTCCGTGTGCGTGTAAGTAATTCCCGTAAAAAGACCAGAGTCATCTAGCAAGAAGATGACAATCAAACAGATCACGTTGGTGTGCTGTGTAATGACTCATTCTATTTAGGGAAATCACCGAAATTCGTCGATCTCTTCGTCAATTAAAGACCGGTTTAGAAAATTATTTCGCTATTACATGGAAAATGATTCACAGTTAGTTCCATATAAGTAATTCCACAGTACACCACCCCGTGATCGACTTGGTAGTCATCTTTTGCGTTATATATTTCATTGTCATTATGCAGCTCGAACTAAGTGCCTTAAGGTGCAATTCCAAGATGGACCGCAGGCCGCAAAACACACACTAGTTGTCAGCGCGGCAACACTGCGGCCTGCGACCGCGATGCGCAGTGTTGTCACGAACCGTAGTTGGAAATAGAAGCAACCGCGACCGAAGGCAGCACTGCGGTTAACCGCAGCCGCTAGCCGCAATGATGCCTGTAGTTGCAGTCTGCGGCCCATCGCGGACTCGTAGGTACTCGTACTTTTAGAATTAGTGATTCCGCTGGACGCCAGCTTAATCGGCACGGTTGTCAACTTCTGCATTACTTACCTCATTGTCATCATACAGTTCTTCAACTCGGTGATTTCCGTAAACAGAGAAGTAATTCCACAGCACATCACTGTGATCGGTTTAATTGTCATCTTCTGCATACTTCTTCACTCTTACATAATTAGAAAGAAAGAAAATACATTTATTTGACACCATACATAACACATAACACGACATACATAATAAGAAAGTATACAAACAAGAAAAAAATATAAGGAAATAGATACAACATACAGATAGGTACAAATACGTGTTACATAAGGGGCCAAAAAGGTCCCTGTCTCAGCATTATGCCGCTACAAGCCGGAGTTAGTACCTACTTCAGTGTCATTATGCAGCTCGAACTGATTGCTTTAGTATAAGTACAGTATGTATTATATTATCTGTGGTATAAGTGATTCCACAGGACATCAGCTGGATTGGTTCGGTTGTCGACCTTAAATCATCATTCGCTTCTTGTTCTAGGTGCTTTTGTCAGACTAAAATAATTTCCTGAATGCCAGCTTAAATGTTGTTTGTGAGTGTACTTTGGTTCATTGATTAGACATGTACCACTCACCTAAGCCTTGTTTTATTACAAACGAAATGCGCCCGCGTGGAAATCTATGTGTCAAATGGTTTATAAACCTTCCTCTTGAATCGCTCTATCTATTAAAAAACCGCATCAAAATACGTTGAGTAGTTTTTAAGATCTAAGCATACATAGAGACAGACAGCGGAAAGCGACTTTGCTTTATACTATGTAGTGATACTACATCAAAATAATAAAGATAGTGTATGTATCTCTATTATATACAGGGCATCCCACGGGTACATGGAGGGAATATTTGAATATTTTATTGGAAGACACAGTTTGAACTACATTCAAAGATCTTTGAATAATCGCCTGCCTGATACGGGAATCGAGCCCGCTAAATTGAAAAAAAAAACGCCCGTAATTGTACGATACCGGCAATGAAAAGGCTCAATAGTCACAAGAACTCAAAAATCAAATCGTGGTAAAAATCTCGTTATAAATGACTTTTGTGTTAAAAAATAAATAAATAATAAATAATGCTGGACAATCCACACGGCCCCAAGCTAAGCAGAGCTTGTATGAGTACTAGATGACTGATATACTTAATACAATAAATTACATAGATATATTTTTTCATTGTACATACATAACGACCAGAACCCCGGAACAAATATCTGCAGATCGTGTACACAATTGTCCCGAGGCGGGAATCGAACCCGCAACCTTTTGCGTCGCAGGCAGAACTTCGCCCACCGCGCCACAGAGGTCGTCGATAACCATGATATTTTCAAAAGTGTTTTATGTTTGAAGGTTGGGTCGAGAAAATTTAAAAACAGCGAATTATCGATTTTCTGTTACTACACTTACTACATACTCTAATGTCTTCTATACTTACCGTGAAGTTTTTTCCACGTATCCATCTATTAGTAAATAATTGCCTCTACAAAAAGTAAATAAATTACATAATTCCATCAACATGGAAATTAGAGGTACATTCATCGTGAAAAACTGATGAAAGTACACCATGATTGCACATTATAAAAAAAAACTTCAACTTTTATAACTAATATCATATTCAGTGTCCTCCATCATAAGAAACGTCCATTGTGTATGAATTATGAAAAATCAATTTTATATAATGTGAAATCTCTTTTGTTACATAAAACCATGTACTCTGTAAGCAAATTCCTAGACGACCGATGTGGCGCGGTGGGCGAAGGTCCGCCTGCGACGCAGGGGGTTGCGGGTTCGATTCCCGCCTCGGAACAAATGTGTGTACGATCTGCAGATATTTGTTTCGGGTGTTCTGGTCGTTTTCGATGTATAATAAAAAATGTCTATCTATGTAATATATTGTATTATGTATATCAGTTATCTAGTACCCATAACACAAGCTCTGCTTACCATGGGGCTAGATAATGCTGTGTGAATTGTCCAGCATTATTTATTTATTATTTATTTATTTATTTAGACGATGACTATAAAAAATTGTAATTCCTCAAAGACGAACCTTTTCTGATATCTACAATACATGTCTAACTGAAACGAATTCATGTAATTTGTAATTATTTTAATTCATGAGAAACTGATTACTTTTGTTTAACATAGAGTTAAACAGCGGCTTATGAACGCATAGCAGGTCATCATCATCATTAGCCTACGATAGTCCACAGCTGGACATAGGCCTCCCCCAATGAACGCCATAGCGCCCTGTCTTCAGCTTGACGCATCAAGCATCTACCTGCAGTCTTTCACAGGTCGTCATCCCACCTGGTCGGAGGGCGTCCTACACTACCTGTACCGATTCGTGGTCTCCACTCAAGAATTCGTTTGCCCCAGCGGCCGTCGGTTCTTCGCGAGATATAGCTTGCTAATTCTTAGAGCTATGTCAATAACAAGCAGATATAGAATGAATTTTGCGTTTTCTATTGCTTTAATTAGTATTTCGCTGCGAGTAAGAAGCGAGCACGCCTGTACTCGCCACCATTAGCGTTGTCGACGACGCCAGTGTTCAAAAGGCAGATCGTACGCCGCGTGTGATGTGATAGGGCTCTTATAATTATTATGTTGTGGACTCTTCTGTTCAAAGGCTTTTGGCGCTGCCTGTAGTCAATAATTTGAAAGCTTTAGCTTTAGTTTGAACTAGCTGCACTGTTACAGTTCCCCAAATAAACTGTTACTGTTAAAAGTCTCAAAATGATGGCAAATAATATAGTTATGGAAGTTAACCCTGGCCCTAAGATAAACAATATTTTCAAAATAATGGATATCTTTTATCAAACAGTATTTGTTTTAACAGGTTTAGATTTCGGTTTCTTCAGATATAAACGTGTGCCAGTGAAATTATGCAAGCTGTATTCATTATTTTATCTCGTTTGTATGGACTTATCAATTTATTTTTATTTTTTTACTTTCAAAGATTATTGGCAATTCATATGGTTTTTCGCTGTTGTTATTAAATTCAATTTGTTTGAATTACGGCTAATCTGTATGAAGGATGACGGTACTTTCTTTAATTTTCATAAAGAGTGTTTTAAAGCTGATTTTAAAAGTGGAATTGACAGTGCGTCTTTGAACATGGAGCTAAAAATATTGTTTTCTAGTTTTTTATGGATATGTTTGAAATTTGGTTGCTATGCATTTTATTGGTTGATATCTAAAGTGCACTCAGATGCTATATCACTGGCGCCATATTTGCTAATGGCGATCGGTTCGGAGCTTTTTATCATGACGTATGCATTTGTTTTTTATGCGATTTATAGTCGCATTAGAATATTTATTAGCGTATTGGAAACAAACAAATGTGACTTTAACACTTACCAGGAAACATACAAACTGTATGTCGATATAATTGAAAAATATAAAAATGTATTTGACCCTACGGTTAGTGATGTTTTATAGATATAATTATATTATAAAGATTTAATATGTAGAGGTGGTATAAAAAAAAGAATGCATTCTATTCTATCATCATCATCATCATCAGCCTATATTAGTCCACTGCTGGACATAGGCCTCCCCCTATGAGCGCCATAGCGCATAGTCTTTCGCTTGACGCATCCAGCATCTACCTGCAGTCTTTCGCAGGTCGTCATCCCACCTGGTCGGAGGTCGTCCTACACTACGTTTACCGAGACGTGGTCTCCACTCAAAAACACGTTTGTCCCAGCGGCCGTCGGTTCTTCGCAATATATGGCCGGCCCACTGCCACTTCAGTTTGCTAATTCTCAGAGCTATGTCGATAACTTTGTTTCTCTGTCGGATGTATACGTTGCTAATCCTATCCTTCAGAGAAACTCCGAGCATAGCTCTTTCCATAGCTCGCTGAGCGACTTTGAACTGGTGGACCAGCCCTATCGTGAGTGTCCACGTCTCAGCTCCGTAGGTCATAACGGGTAGGACGCACTGGTTGAAAACTTTCGTTTTCAAGCATTGCGGTATGGATGACGAGAAGACTCGATACGACTCACTTCTATTCTATAATATAAACTTAAAATGTTTACTAAAAAATAGTTATACCTATTTATAACGGCAACGAATGAATAGAATAAAGATCGATCTTCTCGTATAACCATATTAAATATAAGGTTAACTCACTGGACTTCTAACCTATTTGATTTTTCTTTTCAGATAATAATATCACTTTGTTGTAACATTCCCGAAGTCATGATTTCTTTCTATTATACCTTAGTAGAGTGGCGTTACCACTCAATGAAGGTGTGTATATCTATTTATACTAATATTATAAAAAGGAAAGGTTTGATTTTTTGTTTGTTTGTTTGTTTGTAATGAATAGGCTCCGAGACTACTGCACCGATTTGAAAAATTCTTTCACCGTTGAGAAGCTCCACTATCCCCGGTGAATATAGGCTATATTATATTTTCAAAAAATTTAGGGACCCGTACTAAAACCGTGCGAAGCTGGGAAGGTCCGCTAGTATATTATACTCTTGTTCAATTCCAGGTGTATATTGTGTTTTAGTGCATTTAAAAATGATATAAAAATCATCATATTGTGTGTTCAAGTAACTAAACTGCATATTTATTTTTAGATGGATGATTTCGCATTGGAATTTCAATACTTCTTCTTGACATTATCGTTTATATATATATTGATACCAGCTATTTGCGCTGGTATGATATCTTCTCAAGTAAAGCGAATTAAACATATCCTTCATGACAAGCTTATGGAAGAAACTGGTGAGTACGTTCATGAACTTTCATTCATATTATACTAGCTGCGCCTGCGCCTCGCGGATGTCCAAATAAGAAATTACTGCCTAGACCTTTGTCACAATAAAATATTTAAGAAGTAGAATAATACCCGCTGCAGACTTAATTCACCTGGATTAATTCGCCTAGGTGAATGAAGTATACTATTTAGTAGATTTAAATACTCTTAGGTGATTGAATAATACATATAGCAGTGTGGATATTGTTTGTTAAATGTATTTTTTTACAGATGAGACATCAGTTTGGGAAATCCGTCGGTTCATCCGCTACGTGGAGGTCCGCAGCTGTCAGTTCCGCGTGTACAAGCTGATCCCGCTGGACGCCAGCCTGGTCGGGATGGTGGCCAGCTTCTGCGTCACCTACCTCATCGTCATCATACAGTTCACTAAACTATACTAATGTAATCTATTGTATTGAGATCCGTCGGTTCATCCGCTATGTGGTGGTCCGCAGCTGTCAGTTCCGCGTGTACAAGCTGATCCCGCTTCTCGCCAGTCTGGTCGGGATGGTGGCCAGCTTCTGCGTCACCTACCTCATCGTCATCATACAGTTCGCTAAACTATACTAATAATCAGGATTTTGCTGCTTTTGATTTATTAAACAGGCACCGCGTGCATTAAAAGTATTTTGAGTGTACCTACGTTTATTTGTTATTTGTTGATGTACGTCTCAGCTCCGAAGGTCTATTTTGTAGTAGTAGTCTGTCTAATATATCCGACAGAGAACCAAAAGTTACTAACAAAGCTCTAAGTCAATATACAGTTTACTAAAACTTTACTAAATATAAAGGGTTTACGTTGCTCGTGTTCTTGATTCAATTAGTAGGTAATGATCGTAATAAAAGTGAATTAAAAGTACCTATATTTGAGTGCGTTTTTTTTTACATTTTAAAAACTTCTTTAGTATCAAAGTCGATGCTTTAGATGCGCTATGCATAATGTTTTTTTTACGAATATTTTTACTGAAATAAATTCTGACAATACAGACATTCTTCAATCCCCAAGCAAAGCAGAACTTGTGTTATGAGTACTCTATAGGTAATTGATTCATCATCATTATCATCATCGTCAGCCTATAGCAGTCCGCTGCTGGACATAGGCCTCCCCCAATGAGCGTAATAGCACCCTGTCTTCAGCTTGCCGCATCAAGCATCTACCTGCAGTCTTTCGCAGGTCGTCATTCCACCTGGTCGTAGGGCGTCCTACACTACGTTTACCGAGTCAATTGATTATATACAATTGTGACATTTCGATTCGTCCATAATATTCGTGCTTTAATACACCTTGACTACAACCTCAACATTATGAATTAAACGAAGGTAGATATACATATATCATTGAAATTTCCATGTTATCAAGTGTATTAATTGCTTTATCCACTTTCATCATTTCAGTAAGTTACTCGTATTAAATGATCAATTAACAAATGGAAGTTCTTGACAGAAGTAATGAAGTTTCAGCCTCAAATACATGAACGTGTTACTGTTGCTTTCACAAATTATTATTTTAAATTTCAGAATAATGGCAAATAACTCAGTTTTGAACGTAAACTTTTCTCCCAATATAAAAAACAAGATGTTCAAAATTATGGATATATTTTTTCAAACAGTTTATGTTTTATTAGGCTTAGATTTCGGTTTCTTTAGGCATAAAAATCTGCCAGTAAAATATTACAAACTATATTCACTAATTTATTGCGTAACTTTAAATATATCAATTTATTTAATCTTTAATTTTAGGGATTTTTGGCAGTTCACTTGGTTTTTCTCTGAAGTTGTTAAATTCAACTTACTTAAATTTCGTCTATTATATTTAAAGGATGAAATCTCCTTTTGTAATTTCTTTAAAGAGATTTTTCTTGCTGATTTGAAAAGCGGAATTGATAGTACGTCATTAAATTTGGAAACTAAAATTTTGTCATTTAGTTTTGTATGGATATCTTTGAAATTAGGTATACACGGAATCTATTGGTTGCTTACGGAATTTCGACAAGATCAAATATTGGTTACGCACTATTTACTTATGACAATTGGTTCAGAACTTCTTATTATAACCTACGCATTCATTTTTTATGCGACTTTTAGTCGCTTTAAAATTATTATTGGCAAAATTGAAATATCTGAATCAGATTTTGGTCATTACCAGCAAACATACAAGTTATATGTTGATATAATTGAAAAATACAAAAAAGTATTTGACCCAACGGTAAGTATGTACCATAGGTACTTTATTAATTACCATAGGTAGGTAATTGCTTCATGTGGCGCGCGAGTAACAATTTTAATAACTTATGTAAGCAATATGATTTTGATTTATTCTGCACAAGTGTTAGCTCGGCCATGCGGCGGCTCAGCAGAGAATTTTTTGGCACCAATAATGATAATGTTGGTGATAGGTTTTTTTGAGTAAATATTATTGTTAATTTTGTAACCTAAAGATAATTATCAAATTTAACTTATAGATGTTGTATGTACTATATGTACCAATTCACTTTATTTTCACAGTCTCTTCTTATTATATTATTCTGTTATTTATCAGTGAAAACCTTCAATAAGCTTTCTAGTATTTATGAACTTTTTATTGTGTTATATATAAGTTTCTGGTTTTCCTTTAAATAAATATAACAGAAAACCACCTATATTTTTATATCGTACTGCAGATACCATAATTAGATCAAAACAACTGTTTTGTTAACATATTAGTTAGACTTATTGATCCTGTCATGTTACTCTTTCATAAATAAACTTGAATTAATTTTGATTTTGATTCTAATTTTGAATAATTTACATTTTAAAATTGGTCTATAGTTGACAAAGGAATCGACGAACATACCTACATAAAAAATAAGGATAGAATATCCCACTTTTACATTTATTTTAAGACTTTTAAAACCCAACTATTATTGAAAATGGTACGAACTTCCATAAGTTACGAAACTTACATCTCAATGTTTTTTTCCAGATAATAATAACACTGTGTTGTAACATTCCTGAAGTTATGATATCTTTTTACTATACTTTAGTTGAATGGCGGTATCACACAGTAAAGGTGAGTACTAACCAATTTTTATCAATTGGACCAAGCCCATCTTAACAATTGATTAAATTGATTTGAATACCACGACTGCGAACTTTGTTTTAACATAAACCATTCGAGCTGCCGCTTTACACAGCAGTTGTGTATCGCCGCACAGGCGTTTCATTAAAAGAAAATGCTGAGTCACACAAATGTGTGTTTCTTCAGCCGCTGCGCAAGTGCAGATTTACGCATATTACGCATGGCAAAACTACTTTTCGAGACCTGTATATTACCTTTTTTTAGATGGATGAATTCTCATTGAAGAGTCAATATATTTTCTTGATATTGGCATTTACAATAACCGTGATTCCAGCTATTTGCGCTGGGATGTTATCTTCTCAAGTACAGCTAGTTAAAATTATACTTCATGACAAACTTATGCAAAAAAGAGGTAAGTATTGTGTGTACAGTTTATATGATTTTATTATTTACCTTTTCACTCACTCATTTGATATTCATCAAAATATATTCTCACCAGTTTATGTCCTGCATTAGATCCTCCTGGTGTGAATGCATTAAATAAGCGCAGAGTTTTCCTCCCACCAGAGAAAAAGCCCTTGACAGTTCTGGTGGACAGACTCCTTTGTAAAATGTAATTGCTGTGCTGTCTTCATAATACATCGGCGCTGTTTAGCATAACTTATTCCTTGTCATCTAAGAGAAAATAAATGTTGGTCTTAGGTTTCACCTTGAGGTACTCCAAAGTCTGCAGTGCACTTCATATGCTAATTGACAGACTGCCTCCAATTGGAAAGGTACTTATAATTATAAGCCAATCCTTTGTTATACCACGGATGCATCCACCAGTCCATCCATCACCACCACCAGTCATTGATCATCATTAAGCCGCATTGACACGACCAGAGTCTGCTCGGACAAGCCTCGGACCGAGTCGACCCTGAGTAGCTTCATACGAGGGTACTAGAATTATTTTAGAATGTCGAAAAATGTCATGAGACCGCATGAGTTGCTTGGTATTATAGTTATTGCTAGACACCATTTTGTATTGACGTTCGAGTAGGACTTTTTGCTTGATGATTCTGCGTCTGGAAAAACTGTATGTTTATCGAACGTGGGCAAAACCTAGCTCCGAGCCTAATAAGGTAGGATGCCGCCGTCACCATCCGAGTGCGCTTAGAGTAGTCCGAGTTCACTGTTCCAAGCAGACTCTGATCATGTCAACGTGTCTTTATCATTAGTATTTTGTTAACAGATGAGACATCCGTTTGGGAGATCCGTCGGTTCATCCGCTACGTGGAGGTCCGTAGCTGTCAGTTCCGCGTCTACAAGCTGATCCCGCTGGACGCCAGCCTGGTCAAGATGGTGGCCAGCTTCTGCGTCACCTACCTCATCGTCATCATACAGTTCACTAAACTATACTAATGTAATCTATTGTATTGAGATCCGTCGGTTCATCCGCTACGTGGAGGTCCGCAGCTGTCAATTCCACGTGTACAAGCTGATCCCGCTGGACGCCAGACTGGTCGGGATGGTGGCCAGCTTCTGCGTCACCTACCTCATCGTCATCATACAGTTCACTAAACTTTACTAATATAAAATGTTTTACGGCTTTTGTTCTAGATTAGTATTTATTTTTCACAAAAAGGTGAAACACTTGTGTGTCATCATTACATTACAAAGACTTAAACCTAAATTTACAATTTTTTTTTGTTTCCATAAACATATTTAATTTCAAAATAGTAATATGGTAGAACTATCCACATCCTTAGACAGGTATGTACATCCTTAGCATTCCCATCCAGGTACCCACTTAAAGATGTACCTATTCCTTCTATGTGTTCGAAAGCACAATAAACAATGCCATTTACACCGAAACTATTCCATCTAGATTGAACTCTAAAAATATATTCCGCATCATTTATTTCACGATTCTCGCGATCTTAAACAATAAACTCTTGAAAATATGATTAGGTAACATTTAAATTTACGTTAGAACAGACAAACGGAGTAACAAAGAATGCTGTAATGGAGTTACAATGAAATTGGTTCCAGCTTTTACAAGCGAACATATTAATTTTATGGCACTTATTGGGGAGACCAATGTACATTATAGTTTAGGCTAATGGTGATGAAATTTCGTAATTACAATATCTATAATATTAATAAATTATAATGTTATTTAATGTTTTTTAGCTATTAATCATTACGATTAATATGTACTGTTTTATGTGGATATCCCTTCGACCAGGTGGGATGACGACCTGCGAAAGACTGCAGGTAGATAGATGCTGGATGCGGCAAGCTGAAGACAGGGCGCTATAGCGCTCATTGGGGGAGGCCTATGTCCAGTAGTGGACTGCTATAGGCTGATGATGATGTGGATATGGACCTATGAAGTTTGAAATATATAATTTATTATTATAATCCTACTCAGCTAAAACTTTTGAAACGATCATGGAAACGACACAAAAGTCATTTATAACTAGTAACTAGTTTTTCCGTTATCATAGTGCACGAAACTGTGCCGAAATACTGGAAAACTCAAAAACTTAACCGTGGTAAATATTCCGTAATAAATGACTTTTCAGCTATTGATGTTGGAATATTGAACAATGACTGGCTGACGACCGTGATCTGTTTAAACAATCCACCAAAAGCAGAACATTCTGTTTTTCATGACAACTCCAAATATAGCAATTTTTATATCTTAAACATACCTGTTATTTTATTGTATACAAGATGAAAATAGAATGCACACATTTACCGACTAAACATCTGCGATCGACTGCCTGTCGATCGATGATGTCAATGACTTCAAATACATTAATAGACTTTCGTTAACTAAGACTGAACGGAACCCTAAATATTATAATCAGAATAATGTAGAAGCTAAAACTACTCAATAACGTATTAACAAAGTAACTGTAATTTGGTATTCCGTTTCGAAAAACATAAAGTAGGCATACAAAGTGTAATAAAATAAAATTAGTATTGTTATAAATGCGAAATTATGCTGGTCAATCCAAACAATGTCTTTTTAAAGAAAAATAAAGTATTCACTATAATGAATATATTTTATCAATTGTTATTTATTTTAGGTGGCATGAACCACGGCTTTTTTAGATATAAAATTGTGCCTGTGAAAGTAGTCAAACTATATTCTTTCGTTCTTTGCATAGTTTTTAATGCAGGAATGTTGTGGGAAATCCTTTTTCTCGATAGTTTCTTTCGGAACTCGTGGATATTTTCTGCTGTAATTAAATATAATTTATACATCTTACATCTTATATTTATGAACAGTGATCATTCTTTCTCGAATCTGTTTGAAGAACTTCTTGTGATTGATTCTATAAGTGGCATCGGCGCATCTGACGTAGAAATTAAATTATTGAGTTCTTGTTCTGCATGGCTTTGTGTAAAAATACTTGCGAACATGATTTTTTGCTCTGTTACGAGATGGTGCTTACCATTCGTTCCATTCTCATGTACTTTTCTGATGACACTTAGTTCAGATCTGTTTGTTTTAACGTATGCATTTATGTTCTATGCCATTTCTTGTCGTATGAAGAAATTTGTTACGATATTAAAAAGGGCTGAATCAGATTTTTCAACTCACCATTGTATATACAGAATGTATGTTGACATAATTGAAAAATACAAAAAAGCTTTTGACTTGACGGTAAGTGAAAATACGCACAACGTATCTTGGTTGTCCATTTGTTTAATTTTTAAGAACATGGAAATATTGAAAAAAATCTGGAAAAAAATAATATTGACTATTTTATGAAATAATTTCAGATAATAATCGCGTTGTGTTGTAATATTCCTTATGTAATGGTATCTGTTTACTTCACTTTAGTAGAATGGCGGTACCACACACAGAAGGTTCGTATATATTCCCTCACGATATTTTTATTTATTACATTATTTAACCAAAACCATATAATTGGTTGTTTATTTCACAACAGAAACAAATACTAAGAGTAATTATAACTATTGTAATAACAATTTTATTAAAATATATTGATATGCAGTTACTGGATACACACAATGCATTTCATAACTGATGACTGGTCTGAGTCGTGGTCGCTGACTATAGGCCTCGTGTAGTAGCTCAACATGACTCAGCGAGCTATGGAAAGATCTTTGCTCGGAGTTTCTCTACGTAACAGAATCCGGAATACGGATATCCGTAGAAAAACGAAAGCTCTACGGATATCTGTATTCTAGCTCTCAGAATTAGCCGGCTGAAATGGCGATGGGCAGGCCATATATCTCGCAGAATACCTAGATACCGATAACCGCTAAGGAGTAAAGGTTCTCGAGTGGCGACTGTGAATCCAAAACGCAGTTTGGGAAGACGTCCCACTCGATGGACCGACGACATTGTAGCGGTCGCAGGGAGTCGATGGATGGAGGCGGCTCAGGACCGCTATTCGTGGTGTCGTCGTTTGGGGTGGGGGGACTATGTTCAGTAGTGGACGTGTACTAGCTGAAGATTATTGATATAATCAAAGTCCTATTTATTAATTACTTGGAGACTCTATTATACTTTTGACTAACCTTATCGTTCCCTATTTTAGATGGAAGCCACAGCATTATTATTTCAATATATTTTCATCTTTTTATCACTAGTGATAACATTAATACCAGCCATTTTTGCCGAAATGTTATCATCTCAAACAAAATTAATTAAATACGTCCTTCATGACAAGCTTATGCAGAAAAGAGGTAAAAATATGGAATAATATATTATCATATATTTCAGGTAAATTTAGTCTAGTAGGTACCTACAGGATGGAAAATACTTAGTAACTGCGGTCCATATAAAATGTCTTACATACTCGAAAAATTTAACTATTTACTAGCCCGTAGTGTAATCGATACTAATATTAAAAAGAGAAAGATTGTTGTTTGTATTGAATAGGCACTGAAACTACAGGACCGATTTAAAAAATTATTTCGTTGTTGGAAAGCTACACTATCCTTGGTCCCCATATACTTACTTAATAATATATGTACTTAATGATCAGTTCGTACCTCAAAAAAAATTTTTTTTGCAGATGAGCGAGCAGTGTTTGAGATCCAGCGGTTCATCCGCTACGTGGAGGTCCGCAGCTGTCAGTTCCGCGTGTACAAGCTGATCCCGCTGGACGCCAGCCTGGTCGGGATGGTGGCCAGCTTCTGCGTCACCTACCTCATCGTCATCATACAGTTCACTAAACTATACTAATGTGTTTTAGCTTTTGTTTTTGATTAGTGATTATCAGGCAGGTAGGTGGCAGTGGTAGACTGTGAAATATAATATTTTACGAAGGTGTATGTTATTATAGTTTGTCTGTGGTTATATAATAATAGTATGATGGGTTTTTTCTACTACTTCTGTTGATTACATTCAATCTATAAGTAAACAGATAAACATTTTGTTTATAATATGTATACGGCACAAATTATCAGAAACATTTTATATTCAATATTTGTAGTATTTGCCATCCATGTGGACGGAATGAAACAATGAAAAAAAAATCAAGACCTCTTTATTTACATCATATGATACAGGTACACACAAAAGGTCAAATTGTTAAAATTAAACACTGACACGGAAATACAGTGATATTTTTTTTGACGCTCCGATTCCTTTCCTTCCTTTCTTAGCCTGTTAGTTGTTATTTTTTGAGTTGGAGCAAAACCCGTCCTAAGTTATCCTCTAGAATCTAGTTAAAAAATATCAGCAAATTTTCAAAAGACTTAATATTAAAATATCAGATTAGATAATAGAGATTATAATCTGATATTTTATAGAAAGCTTTTTTGCCAAGGAATGTTTTGACAAATAGGTTATTCACTGATATTTTTTGATAACTCACTAGATCCATGGCGATGTAACATAATGATTCTACGTACAATATCGACGAAATTTCATTTGCGGCTAAGCCTTACACTGCCTAATGAACTAAAGCTCATAAATCATAACCGAGGCCATATATTAGCATTGGCTATTGACAACCGACGTCAAGCTATTTATCAACATAAGCCATCAGAGGTGCAGTGAAGCTTACTTTGCATAGAGACTACTGAATACTCATAGTTTCCAAGTTGGTACATTAAAATCAAAATAAAAATTAGTTTGTTTCTTTAAGCTTTCAAAATCAGAACTTCCGCGTACGTTTTTTCAATATATACCTATAGTATAAATATGATATCTATATAATATAAAGTCTCCTCAATGAATATTTTTTGGCTATTCAACAAGTTCGTAGCTCTATCGACAAAGCAGTTTTGTCTGTGATTTGGCATTCAATATGAATTTATGAACACGAACAAACGACGGGCTTTAACTTGACTTATTTAATTTTAATTTACGTTTGTCTGGGCAAAATAATTAACGTTCGAAATAAGTTTGATACATGCTTATGGAAGATGCATACTACATCATACTACATCAGCACACATACTTCGAATGATGCCCATTTAGCCGTTCAAAATTTGGTTTGTTCCGTAATAACATTGACGAATAAAATTCCTTCATCTATGGTAATACCAAAAATTATGACTGAAAACTTTTTGTATTCTTCACCTACTTCTTCACATAGTATTGTTATTCTGGAACTAGACAATATAAGCTATGTTCCTTAATAAATAAAACGTAAGATATTGATGTTTTTAATACGCAACAAATAGCAAGAAAACCTGTCCATTTTCGCATAAAAATGTGCAAAATGCGATTGGCTTTCATTTAATTTTAGGTAAGTATTTCGAAAAAAAAAACCGTTTAGGAACCTAGATAAATACTATTCAAATACAAATAATACAATATTATAGTGGAAATATGCTTGAATTGGAAATAATTTTGGTATTACGTTTGTATGAAGAATTTGTCCCTCCGGAGGCCTCTTAACTGTAATTTCCAACATTTTGACATAACCTGAAATTTGCCTTCTGCGCACTCTGCGCCCGCCAAAAGTCCGGTAACGCTGTCATAGCCATCTGCGGTAACAGCATTATAGTCCTTCAGTAAAAAATAATAATGACCACATTCGCACATCAACTTTTAGCTTCAACAGTCTTCTATCGATTGTGTCTCAACCCATAGCTTAAAAATGAGTACCACGCCAGAAGTAGCTGGTCAATTGGTTGAACTACTTCAAGCAGGGAAGAACTAAATTGAATTGGCAAGACTACTGAATCTAAGCCGGATACTCTGTCCGTCGAGTATGGCAGAGATATCAAGAGACTGGCGGCTTGTAGAATAAAATATAAAATCTAGTAAAGTGATTTATTTCCTAACATGGGTCAACAAGATTCATTTATTTTATATTATTCTTATAAATAAAACTAAGTTTAACCTAACAGCTACCTAATACAACATTAGAAGTACTAGGAGTTCATAAAGCATTAGGAGTTCCCAAGTCGCCTGATAGCAATTCGTACGTAGCTCCAATTTGTGCAAATTGCCTCCAGTTCCGTTGAATTGAGTCGCGCAAACTGTGATATCGTTAGCCGGAGCGGGATGGGTGCAGCTTAGAAAGTAATAGCTAGATCATTCATCATGCCTGTTGTCAATTCCGATGTATTACTTATACTATGTGTGTATAAGACATACTATTTTTACCATTCTGGCTGCATTATGATTAAAATAAAAAATAAACTGAACCTAAAAACAATGAAAATAGTATAATACACCTAGGAATAAATATGCGCAAGTACAAAAATACTTCTACCTTCGACTTGCTTCCGCGTGTAGATATAGATGTCGCAGAGAGTTCCGGACTTCACTATTGTGTAGGGGATTTTAATCTCTATTCTTCTGATTAGAGGTGAGTCCGGTATACAATATCTAACTGAATAACTGTTGGCTTGTCATCCCTGTCTAACACCAGGATTCTTTTGCGAGTAAACGAGATAGTCAGTTATTGGGTACCGGTTGGTGCTAGCGTTATTGGAACAAAATACCCAACTAATAATTGTTGTCGAAAATATCCAATAACTCCCACCTCTACTTCTGATATAATCTTACCCCCTCCTTCCTTCCCCATAACGTAGAAACGTAGATCTTTATAGGCCATGCTACAACGGACCGGCGGCGTTGCATACGAAAGACTTCAACGCGCCCCCTCTTTTCCACTACGACAATAATTTCCACTTAGCTCCGCGAGACCTAACGAGTCGCTGTTTTCAGGGTGTTATCAATTCAAGCTATTTGAAACTATTCAAGTCATAACGAGCCGCACTCGCCGCAGTGATCGCGTTTTCTGTTGTATTAATTAAGGCGTGAGGATTTTGTTTTACATAGTATACTCGTAAATAAAATCATTACATTTCTTGAGCATTCTTTGCTTTTAAACCAGCTGTTCGCATTTTACCTGGGACTAGAGCAAGTTGAGACCTCTTGAATATTTAGAGTTAAGTTAGAGAAACCGCGTTTTATTGTTATGTCGAAGATAAGTTTAGGTGCAGATGCTGTTAGCATGCTGCTGATGAGTAGTAGCTATTTAGCAGGCTATTAGCAAGAAAACGTAAGTTAAAATTTTATCTTTTGTCTAGTTCTAATTATTTCTGCACATGTACCCACTTCACTGTGTCTCTCTCCCAATAAGGTTTGCTGGAAGAGAACTCTTTTTAAGGTTAAGTTCGCCTTTGTAATAATTTTCTAGAATAAGTTTTGTAAATGTTTTATTGTGCAAGAAGTATATATAAATAAAAAAAACATCCCTGAATGTATTTATTTACCAACAGGATAGACTTTCTCATAGGCATCACTTTATCATATTCATTAGCCCGTCTACGTCCACTGCTGAACATAGGCATTGCAGATCGTACTAACAATCGGCCTAAGGCGGGAATCGAACTCGCTACCTCCTGCGTCGCAGGCGGACCTTTGCCCACCGCGCCACAGAGGTCGATAGGGATTTCATTTGTGAATACAATGCAATTGAATTTATTAAACACCTGGTCATTATTAGGCTCACATAGAAGAATAGTCAAGTGAAACTAATTAATGGTTACATTTCAAAGCAGAATTTAGCTAAAACTTTAATATGGCGGATAATTTAATATAAAAAAAAATCAAAATAATGCTGGACAATTCACATAGCTAGCCCCATGGTAAGCAGAGCTTGTGTTATGGGTGCTAGATAACTGATATACATAATACAATACATTACATAGATAGATATTTTTTTTATTATATATAGAAAACGACCAGAACACCCGAAACAAATATCTGCAGATCGTACACACAATTGTTCCGAGGCGGGAATCGAACCCGCAACCTCCTGCGTCGCAAGCGGACCTTCGCCCACCGCGCCACATCGGTCGTTAAATATATATTTGCTGCCGATTCATTTTTCTTTTGTAGACACTTGAATACGTATTGTATTAATTAGGTACCTGGTTACTTGTGATTCAACTTCTAATGATCTCTTCACTAACGACGTAACTAATGATCATTACTTATATCATTGACATAATAAATAAACGACAGATTCGAATAATGCCAGTCTTTGAATTTTGGACGAATTCATACTATAAAAACTCCATAACTTTGCGATATTTAGTGAGTGATCGGATAAAGTTGGTGAACATTATTTATTTTGAGTCATTACTGTCTGTATCAGTCAAAGGCTTCCCTTTTCTCCTTCCACTCCTCTCGATCCAACGCCGCAACAGTGCAGTAGCAGTGAACATAGGCAGTGAAATATAAAAACTATATAATCTTACTTACGTAAAGCATCTAGAAGAAAGCTTATCAGAAGACTGTGAAATCAAAATCCCTTCGGCCGTCTACAGAACCGCAGTTTCAGAACTAGTTCCATACGAGGCTATATCAGTGGAGAAAAACTAAAGTGGAAAACTAAGTGAAGATGATATTGTACAGGCTAGCCCTTGAAAGGTAAGTTCATCAGTTCTTCTAAAAGTAGTAACTGCAAAGTGGGAGTTATTTTATTTTCAATGTATTGTATTACTCGTATGTTTATCAGTCATCTAGTACCCATAACACAATCTCTGCTTAAGCTTGGGCCTAGATTATGGCCTATATATGTGGATTGTATAGCATTCATCATCAGCCTATAGCGGTCCACAGCTGGACATAGGCCTCCCCCAATGAGCGTCTTCAGCTTGCCGCATCCAGAATCTACCTGCAGTCTTTCGCAGGTCGTCATCCCACCTGGCCGGAGGGCGTCCTACACTACGTTACGTACACTACCGAGTCGTGGTCTCCACTCGAGAGCACGTTTGCCCCAGTGGCCATCGGTTCTTCGCGGAATATGGCCGGTCCACTGCCACTTCAGCTTGCTAATTCTAGCTATGTCGGTAATTTTGGTTCTCAGTCGGAAGTATTCGGTACATTCGTAGCAAATACATCCGAGCGAAAGACTGCAGGTAGATGCTGGATGCACCAAGCAGAAGATAGGGCGCTATGGCGCTCATTGGGGAGGCCTATGTCTAACATAGGCTGATGATGATGATGTATGTTTCAATAACGACAATCTATTGTATGTTTAACATATCCTCTTCGCTCATTTCAGCTCAGCTTTGGCGGAGTCTGGCTCTAAGATACGCTCTGTTTGCCCAGAAATAAAATTTTCCTGCATTGAAAATATAAACAACAGTCAAATTCTATTATTTTAAATATAATTAATTCTAATTTAGTTTATTTTCTTTTCTGTCCAGTCCTTCCAAAGGTTGCCTGGAAGAGATCGCTAACAGCGATAATGCCACCCTTTATACTTTCTTTATTATATTGTTTATTCCTGTATTGTTTTCTGTTTTGTGTGGTTTAATAATGTGTATATCTATCTATCTTTTTCAGACTAATAGAATACTTCCACCTAGACGACCTCTTCAAAGAAAATGAGTACCGACTCATGTTGCTGCACAAACAGAAGAAAGAGATCTACCGAACTCGACTCATCATGAACCAAACGATGAACCTATGTGTTTCTATCCTGCTCTCTCTCATCAGCCTTTTAGTATGTGTGACGATACCCTACGCAGCTTTAGAAGCACCGTGTGAATTATTAAAAGATTACTCCATATTGTACAGTATAGCGACGTGGATAGATAAATATATAGCGATGATTGACAGAATAATTATTATATTATGTGTTTTGTTGGTCTGTGTGTCAGTAAAGACGGTATGGGATGCTATAAAAGCAACAAATATAAGCATAAGCCCTTGGTTGGAGAGGGGGAAGTATGTTCTTCCCGGTAGGAGGAAAAAGTCTTTGTTATTATTCCAATAATAATAATATAATAATAAATAATGCTGGACAATTCACACAACATTATCTAGCCCCATGGTAAGCAGAGCTTGTGTTATGGGTACTAGATAACTGATATACATAATACAATACGTTACATAGATAGATATTTTTTATTATATATAGAAAACGACCTGAACACCCGAAACAAATATCTGCAGATCGTACACACAATTGTTCCGAGGCGGGAATCGAACCCGCAACCTCCTGCGTAGCAAGCGGACCTTCGCCCACCGCGCCACATCGGTCGTCTGTAATGAACGCTGAAAATTTTACTATAATAAAGTTCTTGTTAACTACGCTGTGTGTTTGATTATGTTAATTTAAAACGAAGGATAACGTGTCTATCGTAGAAGCATTGCAGCCAATGCTGCCGCCAATAACTTACTTATAGTTTGACCGAAACCGCTGTACCGCTCCTTAGGAAAGTGCGGCGAGGTGGGGAGCGAGGAAAAAAGAGCAAGAGTACGCGTTGACGGCAGATTAATATTTCCTCCCCGTCTCGCCGCTCGCATGCCTCTGGCGCGGTACAGCGATTTAAATTATTTTAATTTGTCTTTAGTTTCGTCGTTTGTAGTAATTATTTGTCTCTGTTAATATTTTTTTAATTATTTTGTTAAAACTCGAACGATAAGTCTATTCACTAGTTTTTTGTGAGAATTTGTTAATAGTGGAGACTTCACTGGTCTATGTAAATCTTTATTGTACCACTTTATATTGTCTATGTACTGTCTTTCCTCCAAATAAATAAAAATAAATAATGATAAATGTATTTTATTGCTATAACTTGATGTAGATACAATATAAAATATAGTTATAATAGTGAGACAGCGATATTAGAGATTCACTTTTAAGTAAAGAAAATATCTGTGTTAGGGATTATCGCTCTTCCAAAACAAATGAAATGAGTATAATAGATTAAGATAAGCCAACTAATGGAAAGAAATTCTAACTACTCATCATCATCATCAGCCCATAGCAGTCCACTGCTGGACATAGGCCTCCCCCAATGAGCGCCATAGCGCCCTGTCTTCAGCTTGCCGCATCCAGCATCTACCTGCAGTCTTTCGCAGGTCGTCATCCCACCTGGTCTAAGGGCGTCCTACACTATGTTTACCGAATCGTGGTCTCCACTCAAGAACACATTTGCCCCAGCGGCCGTCGGTTCTTCGCGAGATATGGCCGGCCCACTGCCACTTCAGCTTGCTAATTCTTTGAGCTATGTCGATAACCTTGCTTCTCTCTAACTTCTATTTACAATTAAATCAATTGAGCTATCTGCAGACTGTTGCAAAAAATCTACAGGTATTGTCTCAAGTGATCCATATCAATACCAGTCGGTATCGTCCCCAACACGCTGGCATGCCCCGCTGTATGGCAATACTGATGCGCGGGTCTCGTACTCTAGTTCGAATGAAGTTAGCTCGATGTTCATTACCTCGATCTCTCTACCTCGACGATAGATTTCGTTGATAGGTCGTTACCTCGAAGGGTTTCTACCTCGACAGGTCTCTACCTCGACGGTAGGTTCCGTCCATGAGTCGCTACCTCGAATAATCAACAAAACTAAAGTTAATTATATCATTATTAATATGTTTGACATATAAGAATATTTCTTATTAATAAAGAACTGAACTGAACTGAACTGAATTGAACTACACTATATTAGAGGGAGAGTTCAAAAGAATTTCTTGGTCTAGCTAGGAGGAATTATAATAAAAAATATCTATCAAATAATATATAAATAGTTTTATGTGTATCAGTCATCTAGTAACCATACTCTGCTTAGCTTAGGGCTAGATGATGCTGTGTGGAGTTTTCAGCATTATTTATTTATTTATCTCTAAAAATATATATCTATGTAATGTATTGTATTATGTATATCAGTTATCTAGTACCCATAACACAAGCTCTGCTTACCATGGAGCTAGATAATGCTGTGTTAATTGTCTAGTATTATTTATTTATTTATTTATTTCTACGTAATATAAATTACAATGTTATTTAACGATTTCAACTCGGTACCTACTTATGCTTTCATAGAAATAATTATTATAGCTGTAGCTGAGTCCTTATCTAGTAATTAATCCAATGCCATTATTGATATTATCTTTCCAACCCTGAAGCTAAGGGTTAAAGCAGACGAGCTACTTTCAGTGTTAACCACTCAAACCGATTAATGAATGAATGAATTTTATTGCACCTAAAACTATAAAATACGTTTAATATTCATTTATTCTCAAAAAGACAATTTAAAGTCACTTACATGAGAAAAGGGTTCTTAGGTTAGGTTCATAGGTTGTGGTCATTCAATAGCTGGCTCATTTAATGTGTTCACTTAATAAGAAGTGATTTATTATTTATGATATGTTGAGCTAATTTGAGTTTGAACACATTAACACTTTGACTGCGATTTTTTTTCGACGACTGCGATCTTTTTTTTAACCTAAAAAATTCGTGCTGCCGCTCTACACAGCGGTTGTGTTGCGCCGCACATGCGTTTCGTTCGAAAAATATTACGGCTGTGCTGAGTCACACAGATCTGTATTTTCATAGCCGCTGCGCTAGTGTGGATTTACGCACATTAGTCACTTGTAGAAAACACATACCGTGTGATTTCAGCAATCAAAGTGTTAAATGAGCTTACACTTTTAATTTGGGAGGGTAAAGTATTAAAGTAAAGCTGTGCGCCTTCACATAGTATCGTTTTTTTGCCTTAGTCAGTCCGAGTTTTCGGAAGAACGATAAAGCTGGAACGACGTGAACTACGTTTGCTTATTTCTCCTAATTTAGTGTGTGTTAAATTTGCGTGAATTAAATAACATCTTATATCTAAATATTACACATTAAAAGTACAATAGGTGGCCTTATCGCTGACAGCGATTTCTCACAGGCAACCTAGGAATGGAGAAAAAGATATAAGTTAAAGAAAAAAGATTAAAGATAGAAAGTAGGACTTCAGTTTAGATTTGAAGGAGTTAATGGAAGGTGCAAGTCTAATATCAACAGGCAGTTTGTTGCAGAGCCGTACCCTGAACACTAAAAGAGTTACTATTTTACGTTTGGGAGTGGTAAACTTGAGTAGTAAGTTATCTGATGACCTGAGATTGTGGGAGTTAGAAAAATTAAGGAACTCAAACCTTTCATTTTGGTAAGCAGGAGAAAAGGGATTAAAGAGAATGGAATAGAGAAGAGAAAGAACATGCATGTCCCGGCGAAGTCGAATAGGGAGCCACTTGAGCATGGTGCGAAAAGGAGAGATATATATGTACATGAGTCAGAAAAGTTATTTATTCAAATTAATTATTATTCTAATCATATATTGTGATATCATGCATACAGGTGATAGTTCTTAGGTGTAGTATGATAGAGGGTATACAATGCATAAAAACCCTGTCAGAGCACAACAATTTGTAACGGGATATTTATCATTATTTGAGTTTTGAGATTTCCAATATTTCGGCACAGTTTTATACGCCATGATCACGGAATAACATCCGTTATCAATGTAAACTTGGTAGTGTCAAAAAAAAATGGCTAGATTCACCGAGCCCATCAAATTGATAACGCCACTTAAAATGGTCGCAACACGGTTTTCAAACGTAAGAATATACAGATCCATAAATGGTGTATGACTTGATGACTTGTTATTAATGGGTTATTAGAAGTTGCTGGTTGAACATCATAATCTATCGATTAATGTTATTAAATGTTGACTCATCACTCGACCTCCGTCGTGTGCCGCTGTGCCCTGTGTTAAATGCTTATTTACCTCCCACATGATCTTACACAAAATGTCCGAAGAATTATTGCCAAATACAAAGCATAACACTCTTTTCCCACAGAAAACACCTAAGTTTGACATGTCAAAAGTTGTGGTCATCTTTTTTAAAGTATTACAGTTTTTGACTGGTCTAGATTTCGGATTTTATCGCTGTAAATCGGCGAAAGTTAACAAATGTCTGAAACTGATTTCACTTCTTACTAGCATTGCTTTTACCGTAGTTTCTTGCACACAGCCGAGTATAACGCCTTCACATGTACATTCATGGTTCATAGTCTTCGTATTAAAATACTTAACATACATTTTATTTCTTCTTTCACTTAAAACTTCCTTAAATTATGGCTCATTTCTTGAAACTGTTCATTCCATTGATATAAAATACAATCAACAATGGGCGTCATTCAAAACAGATGTTAAAGTTTTGTTTACAATATTTTTTTGTTTTGTTTTTAGAATTGTAGTTTTGGCAGCTTTTTGGGAACTAAATAAGGAATGGAGACCTGTTGTCGTTAAAGCCATTCAAATTATCTTACTATCTTCACTAGATATTCTTATAATGTCTTATGCGTCAATTTTCTGTATAATTGGAAGTCGGCTTAAGATATTAGCATCATTGATAGAGAATTCCAATAATAATTTTAATGCTCACCAATTTACTTACAAAATGTATGTTGATATTGTTTGTAAATATAAAAAAGCTTTCGATCCAGTGGTATGTAAATTTTATTATTGGTATTATCAAACCTTTTGTACATGTTGTAACTTTTATTTATTTTCAGGTTGTTATAGCTTTAGGCTACAACATTCCAGAAATTATGGCAACAATATATTATTCCTTAGAAATATTAAAACTTCAAGACAAATGGGTGCGTACTGCGAAATAGGTACTTTGTTTGAAGAAATTGCGCTTGGTGTTTTGTTATGTTTATTTTTAAAGTTTTGTTTACAGTCCGTTTTTGTGATAATGAATACACACTACGTGATGGCAGTTGAAGCCCTGCTCATGACAGTTGCACCTGCTGTGTACGCAGCCAAACTTTCGGCGCAGGCTGACAGGATCAAAATTGTTCTTCACGAAAAACTGCTCATGCAGAAGACAGGTACATATGATCTTAAATTTTCATTTGATAATTTTTTTTTATAAATGAAAATGCACCCCGAGAGTTGGGCTAATGCTGCAACACCCTGGGTCCCGGAAGAAAGCCGCGGGCGAGGTCGGCCAAGAAAGCGCTGGCGAGACGACCTTAACGCCTTCCTCGGAGATTGGTGGGAGATCGCACGTGACCGCACTGAGTGGAAAGATTTGGGGGAGGCCTTTGCCCAGCAGTAGGACGAAACAGGCTAATAAAAAAAAAATATGAATATAAATTAAATTATAAAATAAAAATGATTGCGGTCGACCAAGTTGGCATTGTTGCGTTTTAAGTGTTTAAGAGCGATGATAATAGACATTTACGCAATAATTGTAAATGTTAGATAGTGTACAGTGTCATAAATATTTGGTCCGCTATTTAATATTTATTTGATGATTTATACGGCCACACTTACCATAGTTCTCAGCAGCGACGCTTTGTTAACACATAAAGACATTAATGAAAGGCTAATAGCATACCAAATAAACGAAAGACTGAATAGCCATCACAATTAGACGACCGATGTGGCGCGGTGGGCGAAGGTCCGCCTGCGACGCAGGAGGTTGCGGGTTCGATTCCCGCCTCGGAACAATTGTGTGTACAATCTGCAGATATTTGTTCCGGGTGTTCTGGTTGTTTTCTATGTATATTAAAAAAAAAACTATCTATGTAATGTATTGTATTATGTATATCAGTTATCTAGTACCCATAACACAAGCTCTGCTTACCATGGGGCTAGATAATGCTGTGTGAATTGTCCAGCATTAAAAAAAAAAAAAATAATGTATGGGGGTTACTGTGATCTTTGTTTTAAAAATAGTGAAATTGAGTCCCAGTTTTTGTGAGACTGGACAGGGATTTACATTCATATAATAACTCGTAGTGTGTTGGACAAAATGCTTACATATTTTGGGCTCTAATTCCCTGATTATCCAAGTTTGCTTCTGAAGGTACCAGCTCGTTTTGGTACGACACTGGCATTGCACATAGCTCAAGAACTCAATGTTTTAAAGAAACAGCGCTCCGAGAAAACAATGTCTGTCTGCTTTCAGAAAACGAGAAAGCAAGGGAAATAAATCGCTTCATCCACTACGTGGAAGAGCGCAGCTGTCAGTTCCGCGTGTACAAACTGATCCCACTGGACGTCAGCCTTATGGGGATGGTGATCAGCTTCTGTGTCACCTACCTAATTGTTATCATACAGTTTACCCATGATAAGTCCTGCTAGGTTGAATTATCCAGCTTTTCTTCTAAATATATTATGATCGCACATACAAAACAAACATGCTTATATGTGAGCTTTACTTGAAAAATCAATTTTTGCCACTCCTTTTTAACCATAATTTTTGTGCTTTCAAATGTAGATTATAAATTGTGTGTTTTATCCTTTTGTAAAAGCCTAATCTTATAGCTGAAGGCTCACTATTATTTATTTTAGTTTATTAGGTGCAAAAAAATCATGACAAGCAATAATAGAATAACACAAATTATTATCAACACTCACTGAATAAAACTTTGGTGGATGAGCCATTTGTAATTTTATGTTTATCAAATACATCGTTTGAAATTTCACAAATTTCACAATATCTTTTAGGTCTTTAGTACATATAAATCCTGCTATTCTATGGTGACTTGTAATAAAAGTTTTATTAACCTACCTCAAGCACCAGCCCCTCACAAAACAGGTCAATAATGTGATCATAAAATGTATATTATATACGAACATTTTTGTAAGACCTTATTGTGAGTGGAAAAAATAAATGTATTCAATAAAGGTTTATGCTTTTGTGAAGAAAAACCGAAGATGAAGCTGAAATGTTAGTTCAAATAAAGATACTGATTGGAATTAACATATAGGATACTTTTATTATTAATAAACGCTGACGAAGCTAGCTCTTTCATGAGCATATAAGTTGTTCCATGCTTCCCGTAGCACAAGACGCCCAAAAGCACATATTCTATATACGGCATATTGACAAAAAAATGTCCATTTAGTAATATGACGCATAAATTTATTAGAAGCATAATTATTAAAATTAAAGACTTACGTACACGGGGACAGCTTGCACAAATTAATCTGGCATGTCCGAGCTAATGATGTTATTTCCCTGACCAAGTTTAATTTACCCGCTAGTGAACAGCAGGTGATCCTACAGCCAGACCGAATCAGCACTTTTGGTACATTGGTGTAACCTCATACTAGCTTACCAGCCAACTCTTCTCGGCAATCGTAGCGTAAGACACCCTCCGGCCAGGTGGGATTACGACTTACGAAAGACTGTAGGCAGATGTTGCATGCGGTAAGCTGAAGACAGGGTGCTATGGCGCTGATTGGAAGAGGCCTATGTCCAGCAGCGGACAAACATAGGCTGATGATGAACTCTCCTTCTGGGTGTCGTAGGAGGCGTGTAAAGGAAATACACCGAGAACACCAGTGCAATCTGTAGAACAATTGACCACCGAACTGCCATCCCCAACCCGCATTCCCAGCTTGGTGAATATGAGCATTACTCCCCTATGAGATAAAAGCCAATAAGGCACTTATCAAGGAGTGGCCTGCGTCCAGCGGACCAATAAAGGCTGTTGAGGTTACACTATTCTATTATTTAATGTGTATATATATTTTTGTCTTATCTGTGGTCTGCCACCCGTGTGGACACGCGCGCGCCAATGGTTCTGTCAGAAAACCAGCGTTGCTCTACTTCTTGAGGAGAAGTAGAGCAACATTATGCTGAGACAGGACCTATTGGTTCGCTTTGTGGAGTCGCTTGTTGCTTGTATATAATACATACGTAGTTAATTTTATTTATTTCTTTATGTTCTTGTTTACTTATATATTATTATTATTTAGTAGCAAGTTGTACCTACTTGTGAATCAATAAATGTATTTTCTTTCTTTCTTTCTTTTTTCTATTCTTATTCATAACTCTCTAAACCAAAGACGGTTTTTCTAGTGTATTTATTTATTTACAAAATTTTGGTAGTCGAAAGTAAAACTATAGGAAGTTACGATTTTTTGTATAAGAATAAGAGAATCTTTATTTATAGCATTAATAATTTTACTAAACTAGAAACCTACATAGGTACTAACTAATTAGAACGCTTAAATGCTACAAAATGGCGTCCGACTCAGCGTTATGTTAAATAAGCTTTTTCTTAAATTTTAAGGTGTGTGACACATATAGTCCGACCCATGCACGTCCGTTATCATTATGAGCTCACGTTGCACAAGCATTAGTCGAAATTTGCATATTCTAGCTGTCATCCATGATAGTTTTTAACCGACGAAACGAGAAATAAAAGGAGAAGGTTCTATGTTTGGTTTTATGTATAATAATATATTCGTCGATTCCTCCATCAATTACGGACAGATTTCGATATTTTTCGTTATTGTATGAAGAACGATCTTGAGGTGGTCCCATACAAATTAGATTTCGTATTTGTGTCGAAAAACTTTAAAAAAATATGTCTGTGTAAATACTAAATAATAAGAATTCCGTTTTTAGTTTTTTCATACAAATCAAATTATCGTTTTGGTTATATCGTGGTAGGAAAAACTTCGGTCCGCGACTGCAAAATATTACGGTTTGAAGTAGAACTAACTCGAAGTTTGGGATACTTACGAAAGTTTGGTGACAATGTAATTTCATGGTACCCTCTGGTCTGATGATGGACACAGAGGGTGCCCATAGGAACTGATAAACGAAAAGACTTATACCCTGTCGAGTTTTGGTTCGTTGCATTTATCTTTCAAGCCAAAGTGCTCGGAAAGACAAATCCTAGGTGGTTTTGTTAGCTTGTTTTTAACACTTTGACTGCTGTTTTTTTTCGACGACTGCGATCTTTTTTTTAACCTAAAAAATTCGTGCTGCCGCTCTACACAGCGGTTGTGTTGCGCCGCACATGCGTTTCGTTCGAAAAATATTACGGCTGTGCTGAGTACACAGATCTGTATTTTCTCAGCCGCTAGTGTGGATTTACGCATATTAGTCACTTGTAGAAAACGCATACCGTGTGATTTCAGCAGTCAAAGTGTTAAAAAAGTACTTTTGAAAATATTCAAAATGCTAAATGTCGATGAGCGACGAATTAACCGGAAGATCCAGCCACCTTACCAAGGGTAATTATTCTTGAGTGGAGACTGTAACGAGAAAAACTTAGTGTTTCATGCCCTATGGTCAGGTAACATGACGACTGCTGGTAGATGCTTGATGAAGCAAGCTCAAGATAGGCTGAAACGGGTTATAAGGGAGGAAGGTAGTGAAAAGGTCCTAGTAAAGACTGTTGATGATGATGATGAACCTGGATTAACAGCTTAGCTTGCATTCTACAGCCTGCTATTGTGGACCCTTTTGAAACAAAGTAATACTGGTCTTAGATATTAAAACCTAGACTATAACCTCCCCACAAAGAAAGTCACCCTATATCATTTCTACGTTGGCATAGACTAATAGATTGATATAAATAATATTAAATTTTACCCCGACAAATAAAAGATACGGCTGACTTACTTTAAAACAATTTTTTTGTTATTTGTAAACTATTTTTAATAAAACTTTTGATATTATAGAAAGAAGTAAGAAAGAAAGAGAAGATAGGATAGGTACAAATACGTGTTACATAAGGGGCCAAAAAGGTCCCTGTCTCAGCATGATGCCGCTACAAGCCGGAGTTAATAACGGCGCTGATTTTCAGACAGGTCCGTGTGGTGGCACAAAGCTAGAAAATATTAAGGTAACATAAAATTGAACAAGAGTAGGTAACATCAAAAAAAAAATTAGCTTGCTTATTACCAAATTTTTTAAGTTTTTAACGGGATATTTACCATGATTTGATTTTACACTTACTCGCAGACTAGACTAAAAAGTACGCTACTGCATTGGGTGTTTCCGTTAGGATATAATGTACATGCTTATAAATAAATACTAACTTCATCATCAGCCTATAGCAGTCCACTGCAGGACATAGGAATCCCCTAATGAGCGCCATAGCGCCCTGTCTTCAGCTTGCCGCATCCAGCATCTACCTGCAGTCTTGCACAGGTACTCACTTAATCTCTCATTAAATCTCTTAATTTGTAACTTGTCCAAGAGTCTAAAGGAAATAAAGCATTTGAAGTTGAAATTTTGAATCTTCCTAAATTTGCATTTAAAAACAATCTGTAAGTCCATACTCACGAATAACATAGATGTCGCTGACACACTGACATACCTACGCAAGGCTCCCTGCAAAGGGACGCAAGTTCAATGACCTGAAGGGTGCAACTTCCAATTATTCATAGCCATGCCTTTCACAGGAAAAATCTCTTGATAGCAACCCCTTTAGTCGGATAAAAGGGGGTGATAAGACTTAGGCACTTATGTGATTACGCTACAGTGGGCAGTCAACTTGTTAAATACTTGAGAAACAGTGATATCAAAAGAAAATGGTCCAATGATGGTGTTAGTGACAAAATTTATTAATAATAATTTAAAACATCAAATTGTGCTTTAACTACGTAAAGGGTTGTTTGATTTAAATTTAAATCAAGCAACACTTTTTAATACTAAGAGTAATTTAATACATCACATTGTGCTTTAACTAAGTAAAGTGTTGTTTGATTTAAATCAGTAACCATTAAATAGCTAATTAAACATAAAATATGACTAAGATAGCCGCACTGCAGAGCGAGACCCTAGCACAGATATTATATTACTTAGGTAAATAAATAATCCATCCAGGCCATAAGGTTGTGGAATGCACTACCAGAGTCCATTAGAAAAACTATATCCTTGCCTGTTTTTAAAGCTCACGTCAAGGAGTTTTTCCTGCCAAAAGAATGAATATTGGTACTTACTATTTATTTATTTATGTATTTAACTAGTGTTTTATTTATTTTGGAATTTGTAATATTTATTATTTGTTTTTTAGTATCTTATTTAGATAACCTGTGGTACACCCCCTTCCTTTTCTTAAATTCATATAATTATTTCCATCCAAAGGTTGCCTGGAAGAGATCGCTTCTAAGCGATAAGGCCCCCCATTATACCTGTCGCATATGTATTTTTGTAATGATTAATTTGATTATGGTGTACAATAAATAATTTTTGTATTGTATTGTAATAATGGTCTCATACCACTGAAACGAGATTAAGTAAAGGAAAGAAATTATTTGGATATTTGATCACAAAATTTCAATAAACTTTCAAATTTTGTAAATAGCGAAAAACTGTGCCTTATGTGAACTTATACATTATAAACATCTGTACTTTAATCAACGTCATACATATATACATAGTAAACAAACAATATTACTCACAATATTAATGCTAATTTAAAATGGTAAACAATCCACACAGCATCTTCGAGCCCCAAACTAAGCAGAGCTTGTGTTATGGGTACTAGAAGACATATACTTAATACAATAGATATGATCAGTAATAACAATGTCATGTGCATTCTCTAAATTTGATTAACATAGTGGTTTAAGGTAGTACTAACAAGTTTTCCCTACCAAAACATTGACTTATATTAGTATAGTTTAGTGAACTGTATGATGACGATGAGGTAGGTGACGCAGAAGCTGGCCACCATCCCGACCAGGCTGGCGTCCAGCGGGATCAGCTTGTACACGCGGAACTGACAGCTGCGGACCTCCACGTAGCGGATGAACCGACGGATCTTAATACAATAGATTACATTAGTATAGTTTAGTGAACTGTATGATGACGATGAGGTAGGTGACGCAGAAGCTGGCCACCATCCTGACCAGGCTGGCGTCCAGCGGGATCAGCTTGTACACGCGGAACTGACAGCTGCGGACCTCCACGTAGCGGATGAACCGACGGATCTTAATACAATAGATTACATTAGTATAGTTTAGTGAACTGTATGATGACGATGAGGTAGGTGACGCAGAAGCTGGCCACCATCCTGACCAGGCTGGCGTCCAGCGGGATCAGCTTGTACACGCGGAACGGACAGCTGCGGACCTCCACGTAGCGGATGAACCGGCGGATCTCAATACAATAGATTACATTAGTATAGTTTAGTGAACTGTATGATGACGATGAGGTAGGTGACGCAGAAGCTGGCCACCATCCCGACCAGGCTGGCGTCCAGCGGGATCAGCTTGTACACGCGGAACTGACAGCTGCGGACCTCCACGTAGCGGATGAACCGCTGGATCTCATAAACTGCTCTTTCATCTGTTAACGTTTATTCCGTTTAATTTAAAAACAGTTTAAAACTAAGGGATTCCAAGTTAGGTGATCAAATTATTACCTCTCTCCTGCATCAGTTTGTCATGAAGGACGTATTTAATTAGTTTTGTTTGAAAAGCTAGCATTCCGGCAATAATTGGTGGTATCAATGTCATCACCAATGTTAAAAATATGGCGTAATATTGAAATATAATTGAATTGACGTCCACCTAAAAGGAAAGAATATCAATTTTAGTAAAATGTACACACATCGACACCGTCTAGGGACACTTTGTAATAAAAAAAGAATTAAAACCTAAAAATACTGGCCGGTTTTAAGAACTTTTAAAGCGACCTTTTTTATATAATATATCCTTTTTGAATGATTCCAAATTTGAATTTGAAATAATACATTTAAAACAAAAGATTCGGGTGGCATTACTACAGCGAAGGTTTGAACGTTTTAATACACCTAATACAGTTTTTAGCTATAGTGGGTACATTGGCTAAGCATATTAAAACGGACTAATTTTGCTTAATTTTTCACTCTTTCTTAAAAAACTATTATGTATCCTCAGTTTATAGGTATCATATCTAGGTATAGTATGCAGGTATCGTTAGGTCTTAGATTAGATTATAGGTATCCTAAGTTCCTGCATTTCTTCACTTCTTGTTTTTATTTTAATTTCTAAGAAAAAAATTTTTAGTCCATTCTAAGGTCTAGTCTGCCAAATGGGCTTTTTACAAATAGATATATAATACATGTTGCATTTTATTCAAAATAGAGAAAACCTAAAATATCTGGTTAATATCGGTTTATAAGGTTAATAAACTTATTTTGAATTGTTACATGCGTATTCTAGTAGTTAATACCTTCAGTGTGTGGAACCGCCATTCGTCTAAAGTAAAATAAAAAGTTGTCATGAATTCAGGAACGTTACAGCACAGGGATATTATTATCTGAAAATGTATATATATTACTACACGTAAAATATTCAATTCCTTTCAGAACCTTATATATTGTTAAGTAACCGCGTAAACGACTCGGTAAACGTAGTGTAGGTCGCCCTCCGACCAGGTGGGATGTCGAACTGCGAAAGACTGCAGGTAGATGCTGGATGCGGACAGCTGAAGACAGGGCGCTATGGCGCTCATTAGGGAAGGCCTATGTCCTGCAGTGGACTGCTATAGGCTGATGATGATGATGATGAACCGCGTAGAAAATGTGAATAGACTTTAATCACTAAATTATGCCGGAAGGGGCTATATTTAAGGGTTTTCTTTCTCCGTATATTATTATTTATTTTCGCCCGAAGTTGGGGCAACACGAATGTTTAGAAGCTTGTATTTTTCAAATGTATTCATATATAACGGTTTTGTGTATATACAAACGTAGATAATAACGAGATAAATTGATTTAATCCAAAATTTTGGATGGTTTATATCAAACACTTTAATAAACTAAAGTGTATGGAAAGATGAGCCACTTGTTTAACTTTTAGTAAGCGAATTAAAATAGAAAGAAGAAAGAAAGAAAGAAAATACATTTATTTGACACTATATATAACACATTACATGGTAAGAAAATAATAAAAACAAGAAAAATAAATTACAAGGAATAGACAAGACATACAAAATAGAGCAAATACGTGTTACATAAGGGGCCAAAAAGGTCCCTGTCTCAGCATTATGCCGCTACAAGCCTAAGTAAGTAGCGGCGCTGATTTTCAGACAGGTCCTGGTGTGGTGGCACAAAGCTATATATAAAAATAGTTAAGTTACCATTATGTTACTTTGGTCAGATAACATGTAAGCCAATTTCAATCATCAGATTGATGACACTTTAATATACTGTTTGATATAAACCAACCAAAATATAGGATTAAATCAATTTATCTCGTCATTATCTATGTTTCTATGTATGTAAATACACAAAACCGTAATCAAAAAAAAAAAATTGAAAAATACACAGAGAAATAGACAGAATATATATCAGATCACTGTTGAGTAGTTCCGGAGATTATAAAAAACACACATGTTCATATCTTCACTCACACAGCCATATTTTAACTTACCGTTGGGTCAAGGGCCTTTTTATACTTTTCGATTGTGTCAACATAGAGTTTGTATACAAACTGATGAGACGCAAAATTTGATTCAGCATTTTTTAATACGATCATAAATTGCTTTAAACAACCATAAACAGCAAAGTACATAAATGCATAGCTTAAAATAAAAAGCTCTGAAAATATTGCCATAGCATAAAATGATACAAAAAAAGCAATTGAAAAGCAATAATTCGTAAAAAAGCAAAACATGAATACTGAACACAATCTTAAGCATATCCATGCTATGTTTGAACAGAATAGTTTTAATTCTATATTATTCAATATCGTGCTATTAAATCCACTTCTCATATCAATTAGAAAAAGTTCTTCAAGTAGATTATAGTATGACTTATCGTGTTTTGTAAATGTTAGATACAATATAAATAAATTATATTTTGCTATAGTCGTAAAAACCCAAAAGGACTGCTGGAAGTTAGCTTCAGTTATTTTGCTGTGTAAAATTGCAGTAATGCTCAATATAACGCAAATAATTAAGGAATACAGTTTGACAATTTTAACCGGCACAAATTTATACCGAAAAAAACCATGGCTTAACCCTCCTAAAAGATATGTTATTTGATAAAATATACTTAATATCGCGAATACATTATTATTTTTCCAAGTAGCGTTGTTCAAAGCCATATTTGGATCGACCAGCATGATCTGGAATCTCAAATAGAATTGATTCGACTTTGTTTTAATATTGACGATACCAATTTTAATTCTATTTGAAATATAATGCGAAAGGTATCTTTAATAATTTCTAGTTTGTTAATTAAGCATGAAAATACATTATTTTCATTATAGTTTTCAGGGTTCCAGTGCATCAAAAATGTCCATTGCGCTCTCGCCTCACATACTAATAGTATCAGTTAGTTTTGTCGACTGATAATTGAAAACTTTTTGTTCGATTGAATGTAATAGAGAAAATTATTTTGTTAGTAATCCTAACAAAATACTTAAAAAAGTGCAAAAAAAATTATAGAGATAACAAAACAATGACATAAAAGTAACACAATGAATTTACTAGAACTAGCAAATCATGTTATAGTCAGATTATTAGGTACTATTTTTTTCCGTATTTTTTACCTGTTTCTCTTTTTTAGGGGTAAAATGAAAGATTAATAATCAATATTTAATTACATTTTATTGATCAAAATATAAATTACATTTTATTGACCTGTTACAAAATTTGAAGTAATTATGTACTTATACATTCATGTAAGCTATGACCTTGCCTGCAGCCTTGAGACAGGCCGAATACAGAGTAGTGTGGAAGCGGTTCATCAGCGTCTCCGTGAAAGCCTTCCAGGACGGATACGACACGACCTTCAGTAATGAAGACTACGACAAAGAAGTAGAAGCTATGATCAGTAATAACAATGTCATATGCATTTTCTAAATTTGATTTACATAATGGTTTAACGTAGTACTAACAAGTTTTCCCTACCAAAACATTGACTTATTATTAGTATAGTTTAGTGAACTGCACGATGACGATGAGGTAGGTGACGCAGAAGCTGGCCACCATCCCGACCAGGCTGGCGTCCAGCGGGATCAGCTTGTACACGCGGAACTGACAGCTACGGACCTCCACGTAGCGGATGAACCGACGGATGAAATACACAGCTCGCTCATCTGTAAAAAAAACAATAGCTTTGTTTTCTTCATTTTTCAGGACATCTTTTACTGTCAGAACAGTAGGTACAAATTCTTTGATGACCGATGTGGCGTGGTGGGCAAAGTTACGCCTGCGACGCAGGAGTTTGCGGGTTCGATTCCCGCCTCGGGACAATTGTGTGTACGACCTGCAGATATTTGTTCCGGGTGGTGTTGTCGTTATCTATGTACTCGTATGTGATAAAAATATCTATATAGGTTATCTATTGTATTAAGTATATCAGTCATCTAGTACCCATAACACAAGCTCTGCTTAAAGCATTATTAATTCTTCGTATTTTTACCTCTTTCCTGCATTAACTTGTCATGAAGGATATCCTTAATCAATTTTGCTTGAGAAGACAACATTTCGGCAAAAATGGCTGGTATCAATGTTATCAACAATGATAAACATATGAAAAGATATTGAAATGTCAATGTTATTAAGTCCATCTAAAAAAAAGAAACAATACGGTTGAAATAATTTATATTATCTCTCATCAATCATAATAATTCATTGATTGGAGTTAGGTGAGTACCTAACATAGGTAGAGTTAGCTATATTTATAATAATAATAATAAGCCCGCAAGGCAGCTTGTGGCGAGCTGTTGGTGAGTAGCGACACCTTGGGTACCAAGTGCTCCCAGGGAAGTTTCTGGTTCTCGTCTCCGCTTGCGGAGTGGCATCCCAAGAGAACCAGATCCCCACCTCTTGCTTGCCTTCATTGGCCGGTCTGAGTGGAGTGCGAGAGATGCATCTTAGGATGTAGATGGAAGTGTCTAATGGCGTAATAGCGAGAAAACCCGCTCACGAGCAGTCTTCGTGATGGTGAAATCGGGACCGCACCTCTCGACACCCCTCAGTCGTTTGCGCCGATGTTGTTCCTTTCCGGTAATTTACTCCGGCTTTTTAAGGAACCCATCCAGCATTCGGTAAGCCACCGTCTGCCACTTTTCTTAACATTATGATTGACTTGTTTATGGCAGACATCCGCAATCTCCCCTATAGCCCGATTATCCAGTTCATCAATCCATCACAATAGCCTGGTTTTATTTATTTCTTTTTTCTTTGCAATAGTCTACACCTAGCGGATACAATCTTAGGGTGTATCATATTGTGCACCCGAGGATGATACCCGCTTTGTGTAGCCATCGCCTTTAGATTAACTTCTCAAAGAACCTCTGTGCTGTTGGCTTCGGCCCCACGCAAGCCTTCCAAAGGACCGGAATATGGTAAATGTTGTCGACAAAAATACATGGGTAGCTATCAGCATAGCATATCTTAATCAGTACAAGCACCCGTGCTTTGAGCCAAAGAAAACTAAATGGCTGCCATTTTATCACGGACAGAGAGAAAAAAATAGGGATAATGATTTGTCGATAAAATTTACCATATTATTTCACCCCCCCCCCCCCCCCCAAAGTCTCCGACACCGGTAACCAGACCCATTGTATAAAATACCTTCATAGTGTGGTACCGCCATTCGACTAAAGTGAAGTAACCAGACAACATTATATCAGGAATGTTACAACACAGTGATATTATAATCTGAAATAAATTTATTTATTATGCATGTTGTTTAAAATATAGTCAGACGACCAAGCATTGAATACCGTGTGGTTGTGCTGATGTTTAACTGTAGCGGGGTAGGCGAAGGCCCGCCTGCGACGCAGGAGGCTGCGGGTTCGATTCCCGCCTCTGAACATTTGTGTGTACGATCTGCAGACATTTGTTTCGGATGTGGTTGTTATCTATGTATAATAAAAAAATATCTATATATGTCATATTGTATTATGTATATCAGTTATCTAGTACCCATAACACAAGCTCTGCTAAGCTTGGGACTAGATGATGCTGTGTGCATTGTCCAACATATGTTTACTCACCGTTCGATCAAAAGCTGTTTTATATTTTTCGATTATGTCAACATACAGTCTATAAATATGTTGCGGACTTGAAAAATCTGATTCAGTGTTTTTTATTATGATACTAAGTTGCTTCATACGACTATAAGTTGTATAGAACATAAATGCATAGGTTAAAATAAATAGGTCTGAAGTGATGCTCATCAAAGAAGTTACTGTGAATCTAACTAATGATAAGCACCATTGTGAAATACAGCAATGAGTAACGTTTGAAACGATTTGAACACAAATCCATCCTAAGCAAGAACACAGTACTTTCATTTCTACTGATGACGCACGAATTCCACTTTTCGAATCAATTACAAACAGCTCTTCAAACAAATCATAGAAGGAATTATTTTTTCTCATAAATAGAAGATGTAAGATGTACAAATCATATTTTACTACAACTGATAAAAACCACGAGTACCGCAATATATTTGTAATAAATACCATATGTATAAATACTGTTAAATTTAAAGCAACGCAAAGAACGAAAGAATAAAGTTTGACTAGTTTCACAGGCACGTATTTATATCTGAAAAAGCCGTGGTTCATGCCTCCTAAAATAAAAGATATTTGATAAAATAAATCCATCATAGTGAATATATTATTTTTCTTTAAAGAGGCACAGTTAGGATTTATATTTGAATTGACTCGCATAATTTAGTTTTTATTATGAATTTTTCTTAAACGATCGACGTTGTAAGCCTAAGAGTTCGTATCCACTTTTAGTATTCACACTTTTTGATACAGAAAACCTATTAGCACTTACTTTGCTAGAGTTATTTCCATATTATTGTTTGTGTAGATCTGGTATCAACATTAATTTGATTATCATTTTTAGGGTTCCGTTCCGAGACCGAGTCAAAGAACGTCTATTAAGTTGATGGTTTCATGAACAGGCAGCCTACGAGTATAATAATAATAAATAAATAAATAATAATAACGCTGGACAATTCACACAGCATTATCTAGCCCCATGGTAAGCAGAGCTTGTGTTATGGGTACTAGATAACTGATATACATAATACAATACATTACATAGATATATATTTTTTATTATACATAGAAAACGACCAGAGCACTCGGAACAAATATCTGCAGATCGTACACACAATTGTTCCGAGGCGGGAATCGAACCCGCAACCTTCAGCGTCGCAGGTGGACCTTCGCCCACCGCGCCACATCGGTTGTCAAATAAGGCTGAACAAAGTGGTCTCGCTCGGAATAAGCTGACCCTTGTCTAGGCATAAAATGATGCTTCTAAAACAAAAGATATACAAGCAAAACAAGCGAGTAGATTGCTTTTCGTTCATTTTAAAAGCATGCATTTATCTAGGAAACAACGGAGGGCAAAAACGAGAAAATATGAACTAAGAGTAATAACATGAAATGATGTAATATTAAAACTAATACAAAATGTATATGACGGTTAGTTTGCTCCATTTAGTTAAGGTGAAGTCTTGTAATTGCAACTATCTGGTAATTGCAACTGACATAAGCAACTCCCTCTACGATCACTGTTTTGAACTACGACAGGTGTGATATGATTCTTATAGAGTCTCTATAAGAATCATATCACACCTGTCGTAGTTTTCAAAACAGTGATCGCAGAGGGAGTTGCTCAAGAATCATATCACACCTGTCGTAGTTTTCAAAACAGTGATCGTAGAGGGAGTTGCTCAAGAATCATATCACACCTGTCGTAGTTTTCAAAACAGTGATCGTAGAGGGAGTTGCTCAAGAATCATATCACACCTACGACAAGTGTGATATGATTCTTATAGAGTCTCTATAAGAATCATATCACACCTGTCGTAGTTCAAAACAGTGATCGTAGAGGGAGTTGCTTATGTCAGTTGCAATTACCAGATAGTTGCAATTACAAGACAGTTGCAATTACAAGCAGGTGTGCGTGCTCCACTGCATAGAATGACAACGGCATATAATAAGTACTTCTCTGAAACAGATCCATTTGCTGCTTCACCAGCTTTGTATAAGACAGCCATCAACCTGATATTGTCAACTGATACTATCCTCGATTGTACTTAACTCTTCATGTGAATTACATTGTTGCAAATGCTCACTAACACCACCCCTTGTACAAGTAATAAGTGGATAACGGGGCTGGTTCACTTCTAGAATTACGTTTATTTCAGTTTAATAGTTTATAGTTAATTTATAAGTGATACTGTTTGTTATCCCTAAGAAAGAAAAATAAAATAAAAATAAATAAAATAAAAGACTTCACCTTACAGTGAGTTTTGTTGTAGGTAGATGTTTTCTGCCACTCTGTACGTACAACAATACAATACTCTTTATTGCACACCAAATAAAACAGATACTTAATACTAATACAGAAAAATACAGAATACGCTGTACAATGGGCGGCCTTATCGCTGTGAGCAATCTCTGCCAGGCAACCTTTGGACGGACAGGAAGTGTTAGAAGAAGAATTTTAGTGTTACAACGTTTTGATCCTGTGGTTGTTTAGTTGCTCTGCCTCGATCGCAGCATGAGAATGGGTTCCATTGTAACAAAGACCAAAAATTGCGCCTACAAACTCTAACGAGTTAGTAGTAGTTAGTAGTCACGATAGGGCTGGTCCACCAGTTCAAAGTCGCTCAGCGAGCTATGGAAAGAGCTATGCTCGGAGTTTCTCTGAAGGATAGGATTCGTAACGAATACATCCGACAGAGAACCAAGGTTATCGACATAGCTCAAAGAATTAGCAAGCTGAAGTGGCAGTGGGCCGGCCATATCTCGCGAAGAACCGACGGCCGATGGGGCAAACGTGTTCTTGAGTGGAGACCACGACTCGGTAAACGTAGTGTAGGACGCCCTCCGACCAGGTGGGATGACGACCTGCGAAACACTGCAGGTAGATGCTGGATGCGGCAAGCTGAAGACAGGGCGCTATGGTGCTCATTGGGGGATGCCTATGTCCAGCAGTGGACTGCTATAGGCTGATGATGATGATGATACCTACAACTAAGAAATTTAGACAATGCGTCTTATCAATCATTTTTAAGGTTCCGTCCCCATAGGGTAAAACAGGACACTATTACTAAGACTCCGGCTGTCCGTCCGTCTGTCAACAGGCTTGTACCTCATGAACCGTGGCAGTTAGTCAGTTGAAATTTTCACAGATGATGTATTTATGTTGCCGCTATAACAACAACTAAAAAACAGATTAAAGTCAATATTTAAGATAAAAGTGACAATAGTACATCCCTTCTCGTTATTGTTCATACAAATTCTGGATATTGTTCTGAATTTTTACTCTGAGCTGAAGCTGTAGTGAGATCAAGCGCTAAACTTAAGAGGATAATTAGACTCACTTGGAAGATAAGTTATTATTATATCTAGCAATTACTTTGCTAGATATTATTTATATCTAGCAATTACGTTGCTAGATATTATTTATTCCTATTATTGAGATAAGTAAGGACTCTTACGTTTGTTTCGTTATAAATTTTATCTTTTAGGAGAGGTGTTTTAAAAAAATCTTTTAAAGCGAATGTAGATGCACTTCATGTCCATTCAAAAGTTGCCTGGCAGAGATCACTCTTAGCGATAAGGCCGCCCATTGTACAGCATATTTTGTATTTGTTTTTTCTTTTCCTGTCTTGTGTATCTTTTATGTATTTGGTGTGCAATAAAGAATTATTGTATTGTATTGTAGATTTGCTGTAGCAACCATGTTCAAAAACAAACTTTATAATTTTTTTATATCAAAATGCTATTATGATGTAAACGAATTTTTATTAGATAAGGACATTAAAATTGACTAAAAAAATACAAATATTGACATTAAAATTGACTAAATATTAATTATAAGGACATTATAAATTAACTAAGTAGTAATGTAAGAAACAACAATTAAGTTATATTTGTAATGACTATTTTAATAAGAGATTGATTTTATTTTTCTGTTGTGTCAACCTACATACTTCTAAAAGTTTTGTGACCATAGCCTGCCGTAGGTAAAAAAAATTGCATGCCCTAGACCAAGGCAATACATGTACGGTACATATTTTATTACTAAGACCTCTGTAACCCATGTGTGCAAATAAATGATCTGTATTCTGTATCCAAAATATTTTATTATTTATTATTTTATTTTAAGCCATTATTGTCCCACTGCTGGGCAAGGCCTCCCTTTTCTCCTTCCACTCCTCGCGATCCAACGCTGCAACAGGCCATTATGGAAGATGTGCCTCGAGCTCGTCGCGCCATCTCATCCTGGGCCTTCCACGTCGCCTCTTAGCGTTGGGTGGGCTCCACTCTGTGGTGGTCTTTGTCCACAAGTCGCTGGACATACGGCAGACTTCAAAATATTAGGTATTTTATTTTAATAAGATTTGTATAGGAGCATTTGTAATGAAACTTTTGAATATCTTGAACAGTTTTATTTTTAAAATATCCACCTAGCTATAATATAAAAGATAAATTCTTAAATCATAATTTTTAGGGTTCCATACTTTAAAATGAACTCTAAAGCTTCTCGTGTTTAATTCTAACATCCAACGAAATTGAAATAATAATCATTGAATGCATTTTTGTATGTTGTATTTACTAAATTACGAATATCTACTAATTAATTGTGTTTAATAGTAATTAGATAAGTATCAATGTGGCAGGTAAGTATATAGCTACTAACAAATCACCCTAACCTAAAACATTCCAAGAGCTAGGATAGTTTAGTGAACTGTATGATGACGATGAGGTAGGTGACGCAGAAGCTGGCCACCATCCCGACCAGGCTGGCGTCCAGCGGGATCAGCTTGTACACGCGGAACTGACAGCTGCGGACCTCCACGTAGCGGATGAACCGACGGATCTCAATACAATAGATTACATTAGTATAGTTTAGTGAACTGCACGATGACGATGAGGTAGGTGACGCAGAAGCTGGCCACCATCCCGACCAGGCTGGCGTCCAGCGGGATCAGCTTGTACACGTGGAACTGACAGCTGCGGACCTCCACGTAGCGGATGAACCGACGGATCTCAATACAATAGATTACATTAGTATAGTTTAGTGAACTGCACGATGACGATGAGGTAGGTGACGCAGAAGCTGGCCACCATCCCGACCAGGCTGGCGTCCAGCGGGATCAGCTTGTACACGCGGAACTGACAGCTGCGGACCTCCACGTAGCGGATGAACCGACGGATCTCAATACAATAGATTACATTAGTATAGTTTAGTGAACTGCACGATGACGATGAGGTAGGTGACGCAGAAGCTGGCCACCATCCCGACCAGGCTGGCGTCCAGCGGGATCAGCTTGTACACGCGGAACTGACAGCTGCGGACCTCCACGTAGCGGATAAACCGACGGATCTCTAATACTTCTTGAAGATCTGCAAAAAAAAAAGTTTTTGAGGAGACTTGTTGTATGAACTAAGTAAGTATAAGTAAGTAAGTAAGTATATGGTGATCTCTGTGGCGCGGTGGGCGTAGGTCCGCCTGCGCCGCAGGAGGTCGCGGGTTCGATTCCCTTCAATTGTGTGTACGATCTGCAGATATTATTTTGTTCCGGGTGTTCTGGTCGTTATCTATGTATAATACAAAAATATCCTATCTATGTAATGTATTGTATTTAGTATAATTATCAGTCATCTAGTACCCATAACACAAACAACTATGTAGATTGTTTAAGATTATATTTATTTATTTATTATTACACTACGGGCTAGTAAATAATTTAATTTTTCGAGAATGAGTAAGACTAAAGTATAGATTTTATACGGGCCGCAGTTATTAAGTATTTTCCTTCCTGTATTACTAGACTAATGTTGCCTGAAATAAATAAATTATTTATTATTCCATATTACCTCTTTTCTGCATAAGCTTGTCATGAAGGACGTATTTGATTAATTTTGTTTGAGATAATAACATTTCGGCAAAAATGGCTGGTATTAATGTTATCACCAGTGATAAAAAGATGAAAATATATCGAAATAACAATGTTGTGGCTTCTATCTAAAATAGGAAACAAATAAGGTTAGTCAAATTTATATTATTATCCAGTTTTACAAAAATCTATTTTTACTTTAGAAAATACAATAAAATAATATAAAACTATTCTATAGTAAAAAATATATCAAAACGGTAGATCACCGACCGCGAAGCAAGCTAGGCTCAAGCAGCCGGTCATTATTATTATTTTTTAAATATATAATCGCCTTAAAGCAATTAGAATAGAATAGAATAGAAAAAAACATTTATTTAGACACAGGTACAAAATACAGGCATAGTATAACAAACGGCAAATAAAGTAGTTTATCATGGGGGTAAGTTACATAAATAGGTGATTTTAAGAATAAAATAAGACTACCTCCATGACCCTGCGCCGAAATAGGGGTTGGCTTAGCGTGTGCTGCATTATTATATTCAGCGCTGTTTTTCAGCCAAATATCTTAATTACTAATTGAAGTCACGGACGACAATTCGGTGACAACAGAGTGAAAAATATTTGAATAGGACTATGATGATATCAATAATAATATATTTTTGTATAATAATTATCATCATAATCATCATCAGCCCGTACACATCCACTGCTAAACATAGGCCTTCCCCAAGCGACGCGACGCCACGAATAGCGGTCTAGAGCAGCCTCCATCCATCGACTCCCTGCGACCGCTACAATGTTGTCGGTCCATCGAGTGGGAAGGCCCACACTCCATTTCGCATTGCATCGCGGTCGCCACTCTAGAACCTGTACTCCTCAACGGTTATCGGTCCAGCGAGCTATAAGGCCTGCCTTCGCCATTTCAGCCTGCTATGAGAGGTAGTTTCTTAAGTTCTTCTACGGATTCCTGTATTCCAGATTGTATTACGTAGAGAAACTCCGAGCATAGCTCTCTCCATAGCTCGCTGAGTCATGTTGATCTAAATGTACGAGACCTATAGTCAACGATCATTACTCAGACCAGTCATCAGTTATGAAATGCATGTTGAGTGTGTATCCAATAAATGAATAATAATATATTTTAATAAAATTGTTATTAGTGTAAACACTGTACACACAACAACGCTAGTTATAATTACTCTTAGTATTTGTTTCTGTTGTGAAATAAACAACCAATTAAATGGTTTTGGTTAAATAATGTAATAAATAGTTATGCATGTGTTTACGAACCTTCTGTATGTTGTAGCGCCATTCTACTAAACTGAAGTAAACTGATAGCATTACATCAGGAATATTACAAAACAACGCGATTATTATCTGAAATTATTTCATAAAATAGTCAATATAATTTTTTTCGAGATTGTTTTCAATATTAATTTGCATGTTCTTAAAAATTAAACAAATGGACAACCAAGATACGTTGTGCGTATTTTCACTTACCGTCAAGTCAAAAGCTTTTTTATATTTTTCAATTATGTCAACATACATTCTGTATATACAATGGTGAGTTGAAAAATCTGATTCAGCTGTTTTTAATATCGTAACAAACTGCTTCATACGACAAGAAATGGCATAGAACATAAATGTATACGTTAATATAAACAGATCTGAACTAAGTGCCATCAGAAAAGTACATGAGAATGGAACGAATGGTAAGCACCATCCCGCAACAGAACAAAAAATCATGTTCGCAAGTATTTTTACACAAAGCCATGCAGAACAAGAACTCAATAATTTAATTTCTACGTCAGATGCGCCGATGCCACTTATAGAATCAATCACAAGAAGTTCTTCAAACAGATTCGAGAAAGAATGATCACTGTTCATGAATATAAGATGTAAGATGTATAAATCATATTTTGTTACAACAGAAAATATCCACGAGTACCGAAAGTAACTATCGAGAAAAAGGGTTTCCCACAACATTCCTGCATTAAAAACAATGCAAAGAACAAAAGAATATAGTTTGACTACTTTCACAGGCACAATTTTATATCTAAAAAAGCCGTGGTTCATGCCACCTAAAATAAATAACAATTGATAATATATATTCATTATAGTGAATACTTTATTTTTCTTTAAAAAGACATTGTTTGGATTGACCAGCATAATTTCGCATTTATAACAATACCTTATTTTATTTTATTACACTTTGTATGCTTACTTTATGTTTTCCGAAACTGAATACCAAATTACACTTACTTTGTTAATACGTTATTGAGTAGTTTTAGCTTCTACATTATTCTGATTATAATATTTAGGGTTCCGTTCAGAGTCTTAGTTAACGAAAGTCTATTAATGTTTTTGAAGTTATTGACTACATCGACAGGCAGTCGATCGCAGATGTTTAGTCGGTAAATGTGTGCATTCGATTTTCATCTTGTATACAATAAAATAAAAGATATGTTTAATATATAAAAAATTATATATTTAAAGTTGTCATGAAAAACAGAATGTTCTGCTTTTGGTGAATTGTTTAAACAGATCACGGTCGTCAGCCAGTCATTGTTCAATATTCCAACATCAATAGCTGAAAATTATTTATTACGGAATATTTACCACGATTAGATTTTTGAGTTTTCCAGTATTTCGGCACAGTTTCGTGCACTATGATAACGGAAAAACTAGTTAGGTACTAGTTATAAATGACTTATGTGTCGTTTCCATGACTGTTCAAAAGTTTTAGCTGTGTAGGATTATAATACTTAATAATAAATTATTTATTTCAGACTTCATAGCTCCATATCCACAGCAAATAGCACAATATATTAATAGTAATGATTAAAGCAACAAAAAAACTTTATATTAATTAATAGTTATAATTAATTAATCATATGATATAGGAGTAATATTATAATTAATTAATAATATGATGTATGAGTAATATTATAATTAATTGATATTAATGATATTATATTGTCATTACGAAATTTCATCACCATTAGCCTAAATTGGTTCTCTAATGTACATTGGCCTCCCCAATAAGTGCCACAAAATTAATATCTTCGCTTGTAAAATCTTGAACCAATATGATTGTAATTCCATTACAGCATTCTTTGTTACTCCGTCTGTCTGTTCGTACGTAAATTAAAATGTTAATCGACGCAGGATTGCTTTTAAATTGTGTTACCTTTTAAATGGACGGTCCGGTAAAAATTGAAAACCGAGTTTTAAAAGTTGTTAAAACAAACATAAAGTAAAATCAGGTGAACATAACTCTGTGATATATTTATGATGTATTCATTTAAAAAAAAATACCATCAAAAATGTATTTACCAAAATTTTGCAAATAATAGCACCTTAACTTAATTTATGTACATATTCTTTGTTTCGGGTGTTCTGGTCGTTTTCTATATATAATAAAAAATATCTATCTATGTAATGTATTGTATTATGTATATCAGTTATCTAGTACCCATAACACAAGTTCTGAAAAAGAAAAAAGGAGTAATAAAATAAAGTAAAAATCACGGACATTATTATACAATTCCTTCTGCCTGCAGGATAAGCATCATCATTCATTATAAGCAAAGAATAAAGAAATAAAGAAGTTGATGTATCTAAACACATATATTACTACATTTATTTATTTTAAATTAATGTTTAAGCCATGAACATTTTTTTACGGGAAAATGTGTGAAGCCGTGAGCAGAAGCTAGTTTTTTTTAAAGAAAACATCTCATAATCGATTCAAACATAAGCGAACCTTCCTTATCAATAGCCTGTCAGCCATCTACAAAGCGCTGACTCGATACTTCTAAACTACCAACATCCTTCAAACCATTCTCTACCTTATGCAATAAAAACTTAAGATCCAAAATGGTTTAAACCAAACACTTTCTCGAAACAGATCAGCATAACCACACAATTTTCTTTACCTCTATTATTTATTTTCAACCTAGTTGGTAATAGCTAAAGGCTTAAAATCCTGTGTGAACTCAGCACCAAAGGCCTCTCAGAGAAAAGGTTTGATTGTAGATAAGAGCTATTCAAGTGTTTGACGTATTCAGTTATTCATAGAAAATCATAAACGGAGTATCTAGATGTATTTGTATTGAAATGTGGTGATTTCATAATAGTGATTTGGACTGAAGGTGCCAATATAAGTAGTAAAAGAATTATGGGCGGATTTCGGATAAGGACCTGGAAATTCTACGCAGATTTTTCTTGCAATACGATATAAGATTTACTATTACTAGTAGAATTAGCAAGCTGATGTGGCAGTGGGCCGGCCATATCTCGCGAAGAACCGACGGCTGCTGGGGCAAACGTGTTCTCGAGTGGAGACCACGACTCGGTAAAAGGAGTGTAGGACGCCCGCCGACCAGGTGGGATGACGACCTGCGAAAGGCTGCAGGTAGATGCTGGATGCGGCAAGCTGAAGACAGGGCGCTATGGCGCTCATTGGGGGAAGCCTATGTCCAGCAGTGGACTGCTATAGGCTGATGATGATGAATTTTTAGTTTTAGTTCTATTGATAAACGGAGGTTCTGAGAGATAACACAACAAAATATTTCCCGAAGTCCACCCCACGGTAGGCACCTGGGAATACGATCTATAGGCCTAAAAATACCTAATGAGTAGGTACTATAAAATATAAACGTTTTCCCCAAGATGCTGGCTCCATCACCCCGATATATGGCAATCCCATCAGTTTTGCCATACAGATATTGTTCCTCACGCATAACACATTATTTAATTAAGTACTGACTATATAATCAATTGTTCAAACAATATCGCAAACAATTTAAGTCGATTTTTTTAAATAAGTTTTCTGATTGATAATATTTATAGTTAGTTTTGTTTTAATTCTAAATACTACTTTACCATGATTAGATTTTTGAGTTTTCCAATATTTCGGCACAGTTTCATGCGCCATGATTACGGAATATCGTTGAAGATCACGTTATAAATGACTTTGTGTTAATAACCATAATCATCATCATCTACTATTACTAGTGGTTTCTTCTCACTTCTTCCACTGATGTACAAAAAATTGAAGTGAACATCAATATAATAATGAATAGTATAAAATATGACTTGTCTAAGTGCTTATTGTAAGCCTAAAGAAATAAATATTCATTTCATTTCATTTCATCCTATAGCAGTCCACTGCTGGACATATGTCTCCCCTAAAGAGCGCCATAGCGCCCTGTCTTCAGCTTGCCGCATCCAGCATCTACCTGCAGTCTTTCGCAGGTCGTCATCCCACCTGGTCGGAGGGCGTCCGCTACGATTACCGAGTCGAGAACACGTTTGCCCCAGCGGCGGTCGGGTAATAACCATGATAGTTTCAAAAGAGTTATTGTTCTAATTTGCTTCTATTATTTGGTTGTAATATTCATTGAAAGAAAAGTAAAATGCTTTCAATAAAACATGCACTCCGAACATCATGTCAGCTGCATATTTGTAAAACCATCATGTCAGCTTTTAGCGGGAATGGATTTCAAGCCTCAGGCACCATTGTTTTGCAAAATAGCCAAACAAACAGGAAATGGTATTGACCTTTCGCGGCGTTAATAATGAAAATGTTAAGCTGGTTTATGGATTTAAAAAAAATACCGACGCACAAATGATTTTTAGAATAGAATAGAAAGACTCTTATAGAAAAAGATACCTACATGTAGAGAGTAAATAAATAAATAATGCAGGACAATTCACACTGCATCATCTAGCCCCATGGTAAGCAGAGCTTGTGTTATGGGTACTAGATAACTGATATACATAATACAATAGATTACATAGATATATATTTTTTATTATACATAGAAAACAACCAGAACACCCGGAACAAATATCTGCAGATCGTACAAACAATTGTTTCGAGGCGGGAATCGAACCCGCAACCTCCTGCGTCGCAGGCGGACCTTCGCCCACCGCGCCACATCGGTCGTCTAAGAGTTGTTATAAAAAGGCTCTAACTCAGCATAATGCTGGCTAAGCTCCGTAAGAGAGTTAGCCAGCGCTGGTGTTCCGTTAGAGCCCGTACAGGTGACGTCACGAACAGGCAAACGCAATGACATAAAAAATATTATTTTAGATATTTATTCACTACGGTCCTCTCCGTGCAGGTTGTGCCACCAATGCCCCTTTACAGCAGCTTTATTAGGACATTCCTTGATATTTATTCAACTTGTTATTCTATATGTATTTCATTGTAGGCTAGAAATAACTAGGTTTATTTTTGTTTATTATTGACAATGCCCTTATACAGCTACATTAAATTATCATGACATGTATTTTTTATTTCAATTCAATTTAACTAATTTATTATTATTTTACTGTAATAAATATTATCTATGGATGTTGTATCAAATTTTTAAAGAAGGCATGTCTGTCTGCTTTTTCTAAATCACAATCCCATATGGTGTTTCCTATATCAAAATTAATGTGTGTTTTATAATAAAATTGCTATATTATTTTTATGTACAACTGACCGACATCAAGTGTAACATGTACTACGGTGGAACTGAATAAATGAAATGAAATGAAACGGCTAGGCCGTGAAGGCTATATAAAAAACTAAACGAGAGTATGAAAATTTGTTATTATTTAAGCCTCTCCGTCATCAACAAACATTAAGTAGGTAGGTACATAAACTATCCATTTTCACTTTTTAATTAAAACGTAGTCAACTTCGTGCAAACAGGAATAACAATTGCACTTCAAAAGCGACCCCAAGCCTTTTAAAGCCACAGAAACCGTCCGTCCGACCGTCACAAGCAAAATAACGGGAAGCCTAACTTAATAAACACCCAATCACACGCAACACGGATTAAAATAATATCGAATAGCCATTACAGTACAAAAAAGAACCCTTTGCAAAACCCTCTTGTTCATTAAACAATTGAATAATTTTACTTTGCTTGATACTCGTACATAACGCTGACATTTTTGACATTTGCTGTCATTCTTGGCATTTTCTTTGATAATTTTCGAGATTACGTTAATTTGAAGCCGCTGACGAAGCTGGTTAGTATATATTAGTTTTTTTGTTTTTTTTTAATAGTTTTATTTGAGACCTGGCGTAACAGCAAGAAATAACAAGTCTTATATAAAATACATAATATATGTTTTTTAGAAAAGTTATAGTTAGTATGGTGCATGGTTAGCATGGTGTGGATACCATCAAAACTGGATCTAACCAGAAATATAAATCTTACAAGATCCGTCATGGATCTATAGAGAAATAAATAACGTTCTCGATACATCCATCGATGCGAAAAAGTAATCAAAAAATGATTTTTTTAGAAGCCCATTTCATTTGACACTACACTAGAGGCCGAGTATTTGTTGAAGTAGGTATAGTTTCTTTCCTCAATTTCGTAAAATTTATTTTCTGGGCGCGCATCATGGGCTAAAGAATTGACGTCTGTAAAATTGTCTTTTCCATTATTTCTACGTCTCATATGAATATGCGATACATTTTCCATTCAAACGAATAAGCTATCACCCTTTGATCAGGGCTTGTAAACCTTTCGCATTGAAAGTTTTAATCGAGCCAAAGGTTTGTGATCGCTGACGCTTGATCATGATAGGTAATTGAGCGTGTGTGAAAGAGAATTTACTCTTTGATACTACATGCTGTGTTTATTGATGTGGTCATCCATTAAAAGCTTTTGAAATGTTGATGACATCTGGGGTGCATTAAACTAGGAAGATAGGTAAGTACCTACTCGGCAGGCATTTATAATATTAAATAGCTGGATAAATATTCTGCGACGACCTCTGTGGCGCACAGGGCGAAACCCGCCTGCGACGCAGCAGGTTGCAGGTACGATTCCCGGCTTGGGACTGGAATGGAAGACTTGGAAATGTTTGTAAAATTTGCTGATATATATTTCTTTTCATAGACAAAGCATTGATATTCATCACCCGTCCTGTCAACTCAGGCAAGCGTATGATACCTCTTTGCTTATTTTATTTGTAAAACTAAATGCACAAATGCCTATACACTCAATATTTTTTTCAAGTATTCGTACATGTTAAAATAATAAAATAAATAAGCAATTTTAGCGCCATGTTTCGGTAAAATAAAGAACTATGCGTTCTATGAAAGTAGGGGTTAGGTAGTTGTAATTGCAGTACTAAGAGATGGCGTTAGTGTCACGATTCTTTAAAAATATACGCTTTATTATACATAGGTATCTAGTTATCTACGTTTTAGGTTTTTATCCTACTAATATTATAAACTCGAAAGTTTGTAAGTATGGATGGATGGATGTTTGTTACTATTTCACGTAAAAACTACTGAATGGATTTTAATGAAACTTTACAATAATATAGCTTATACATCAGAATAACACATAGGCTACAATTTATAATGATATATAATTGTATATTATCCAAAATATCTATCACCACGCGGGTGAAACCGCGGGGCGCAGCTAGTAATATATAAAACACTGCAACAAAACTGAGGTAGTTACCACAGATCGATTTATCACATAACATTGGTAACGTATAGGTCAGGTAAGAATATATTATCAGGTGCCCATGTAGAAATTTCAAAAAAATAAGTTTCTACTATGGTTTTCTTGGCAAAAAGATCATGTGAGAAGGATCCACCGTGTAATATTGTACTATCTACAAAGTATTTCATTGCGACAAACTCTAAAATAAGGTAATTCTTAGAAATCTGAGTCAAAATGTTGCAAAACTCAAATCAAGCGATACAATTAATTTTCATATTTTTCGTATCAAATGCAACAAACAAAAAATATTTGTAGCGGCTTAAAGTTTCAACTAAAATATAAATAAATAATTATGTTTTTTTGACATTAGTAGCGTACCCAAGCGTCATTCGCAATAACTGAAAAAGGGTCATGTTCTTGTGACGTAGATTGAGAGCATAGTTCAACGTCTGTACGATAGAGGCGCTATACCAAACTGTATGGTAAAAAGCGACGTTACTGGTCGTAACGTCGCCTTTTACCATACAATTTGGTCTCGTTAAATAGAAAGAACTTAAAAAAAATTAGAAACTTTCGGTTTTAGGAAAATGCTATAAGCTATAATAGAAAGCAAGGGGTTCTATATATAAACAAAAATCAAATATTAAATTAAACAATAAAAAAAACGGATGTAATCTCGACACTTGAAACCTGCCAAGGGGGTCAGCTATCAATAAATGCCACCATACCTACCTCGATTATTTTTCATAAGTTTTAGTGCGATTTTCCCCCCACAAGCATAAAAACAGATATACCTACATCGATTAAGTACTTCATAATCCACACCCCCGTGACCTAGTTGCATCCCCTTTTTCTGTAATTACTCACCGCTGCGTTGTCGACTTCCCCTGTTTGGGGGATCTCTCACAGCATGCCACCACCGGTGACTTGATGTCACGGGATTCTGATATTTTTATCCTAGGTCGTGGTCACGTCTTTGCAAAAAGTAACATCTGTAAAAATTCTGTTTTAGTGCTACCAACTCTTATTAACATTTTCCTTTTATTTTATTTATTTATTTGTCCCGAGGTGGAAATCAAACCTACAACCTACTGCGTCGCAGGTGCGTCACAGAGGTCGTCAAATATATATGTGTGTACTTAAATCTGATTAATGTCTACTATCGCAAGAAAAAAGGCTCTCAGACATTTAATCTCTACTTCCAGATTTCGGAAAAGTCATAACTATTCTCTTTTTCAATAACTCTTTTTAATATCTGTCTATTCTTTGTAAGAAAGAAGTATCTACTTAATGTTGATGACTTGGACCTAAAACTTGACCGACTAAATTACCTTTTTTTATATATATATTTATTGCCAAAATAAAGTACATTACAGGTATAAACTTAACTATTAACATTCAGCCAAACTGTACAGTTTGTCGGCAGTAGCTCTCGTGAACACAATAGACTTAAATTGTAAATGTACCTAACTATGTACTAAAACTATTTACTAATCACATTATTTTAGCTAGATTTAGAATAGAATAGAATAAGTTTATTTGTAACTCAATACACAAAAATATAAAACAAACATGATTATAAAATAATAAAGGACAAAACAAATTTTTGTACATGAGTCACAAAACGGACTCTATCTCAGCATGAGTTAATTGTAAGCATGTTACAACCAACGCTGGTCTTCCGATAGAGCCGTTTGGTGACGTCACGGAAGATAACACAAGACAGATATATAACAAAAAATAAAAGACAAGACTATAATAATAATAAAATATAAACTATGACAACGGATAGCGGTTATTTCTACGTTGATACATAAAATTTAGGCAGAAAAGTAAATTTGCGTTTTAGTTCGTATACAAAGATTAAAATACAAAAGTATAGTGTGTTATATTTTGATACTACCTACCGACAAACTCAACACTTGTTCCTATTATGAACGTACATACAACTATCTTTTATTGACGACCGATGTGGCGCGGTGGGTTCGATTCCCGCCTCGGAAAAATTGTGTGTACGATCTGCAGATATTTGTTCCGGGTGTTCTGGTCGTTTTCTATGTATAGTAAAAAAAAACTATCTATGTAATGTATTGTATTATGTATATCAGTTATCTAGTACCCATAACACAAGCTCTGCTTACCATGGGGCTAGATAATGCTGTGTGAATTGTCCAGCATTATTTATTTTATTTATTTATTTATTTTATGAATGAGTTTCATTGTATTCCACTGTGTAAAACCCTGTACATTCTAGGTACCCTAGCAGATTATGCTCTTAATGACAGGAGGGACGGAGAGTGCATTTCACCATCACGCTTTCATCCGGGGAAGTGGTATGGTGTTGGTAACACTAATCGTGCGTTTTTAAACGTGTCGATATTTTATAAAAAAAAAACAAAGAAAAAAGAATTAACAAGCTCAAAGAATTAGCAAGCTGAAGTGGCAGTGGGCCGGCCATATTTCGCGAAGAACCGACGGCCGCTGGGGCAAACGTGTTCTTGAGTGGAGACCACGACTCGGTAAACGTAGTGTAGGACGCCCGCCGACCAGGTGGGATGACGACCTGCGAAAGACTGCAGGTAGATGCTGGATGCGGCAAGCTGAAGACAGGGCGCAATGGCGCTCATTGGGGGAGGCCTATGTGCAGCAGTGGACTGATATAGGCTGATGATGATGATATTTTATAGAACATGATCAAAAATTACTGGATAAGGCTGGAATTATGTTCACGAACCCTTCGGCGAGCGACAGTGGATGGACTTTTTTGATTTAAAAATGAGGTAAATTGCACTCTCAAAATGGTATTTCTGCTAATTTCTGTTGGTATGTAAGTTTATGTATACAGCTACATAAGCTGTTTTACTATAAAAAAAAACTATCCTACGCTATGCGACTTGTGCAAATAATACGTTTTCAATTCAAGTATTTAAACAAACTCAATTAACAAAATATTATATATAATAATTATCAAAATGATCGAAATAAATTAAAAGCCAACTTATAACTTTCAAAATTACCAACTTATCAATCTTTGAAAAACATTTAAATATTTGGTGTAGGATTTTAGTAAAATTTCTACACAATTTTTCTACACACTATTTCCTATTCCTATTTCTATTCAAAAGCTACTTATAATCGTGTCATGCATCGACATAACACGATTTCCAAATAAATTCAAAAATTCGCTGTGGCGAGCCAAGTGCATCGTTAAAAACTCTTGGTCTGAGTATTCGTCTAATCATAAGTGAGACACATAACTAATTAAGTCAAAAAGCTTAAGTACGCGATCATCAAAGTGATTAAATCCAATTCCCCACGACTCCAATAATTTCTTCGCACCATCCAATTAGCAACCCCTACCACTAATGCACTGGGAATCTAATAACTCTGCGTTAGAACAGGCGTACACTTCCGCAATTACTTGAACATACCTACATTACCTATATATACCTATATATGTATCTATAGGCAGGTTATAGGCGAAAGGTGTTACAGAATACTGTGATATTTTGTAGGAAATTTTCTTTAATAACAAAGAAACTTACAATCAAATAATACAAGTAGAAATAGTATTTACAATTGAAACAATTGAGCTAACTGTGAACTGTTGCAATCTACAGGTAGCATAACTGATCTATATCAATACCACTGGCTGCATATCACTACATAGTAAAAACAAAGTCGCTTTGGACTTTTCGCGGATTTTGATGCGCTTTTTTTTAAATAGAGTGATTCAAAGGTTAATAAACCATTTTAAACATAGATTTCTACGCGGGCGAAGCCATGGGGCGTAGCTAGTTTATATTAATTTGTAAGTATCAGAAACAACAGCTACGTAGGTAGGCACGAAGCATCAGCATAGGGGAATTAAAACTGTCGGCAAGAGCTTTTCTGTCGCACCCTCTACCTACCTACACCATAGACAATATATTAGTAATACAATACAGCACCTATCGTACGTAACGTACATACAACTATCTTTTATTGACGACCGATGTGGCGCGGTGGGTTCGATTCCCGCCTCGGAACAATTGTGTGTACGATCTGCAGATATTTGTTCCGGGTGTTCTGGTCGTTTTCTATGTATAGTAAAAAAAAACTATCTATGTAATGTATTGTATTATGTATATCAGTTATCTAGTACCCATAACACAAGCTCTGCTTACCATGGGGCTAGATAATGCTGTGTGAATTGTCCAGCATTATTTATTTTATTTATTTATTTATTTTATGAATGAGTTTCATTGTATTCCACTGTGTAAAACCCTGTACATTCTAGGTACCCTAGCAGATTATGCTCTTAATGACAGGAGGGACGGAGAGTGCATTTCACCATCACGCTTTCATCCGGGGAAGTGGTATGGTGTTGGTAACACTAATCGTGCGTTTTTAAACGTGTCGATATTTTATAAAAAAAAAACAAAGAAAAAAGAATTAACAAGCTCAAAGAATTAGCAAGCTGAAGTGGCAGTGGGCCGGCCATATTTCGCGAAGAACCGACGGCCGCTGGGGCAAACGTGTTCTTGAGTGGAGACCACGACTCGGTAAACGTAGTGTAGGACGCCCGCCGACCAGGTGGGATGACGACCTGCGAAAGACTGCAGGTAGATGCTGGATGCGGCAAGCTGAAGACAGGGCGCAATGGCGCTCATTGGGGGAGGCCTATGTGCAGCAGTGGACTGATATAGGCTGATGATGATGATATTTTATAGAACATGATCAAAAATTACTGGATAAGGCTGGAATTATGTTCACGAACCCTTCGGCGAGCGACAGTGGATGGACTTTTTTGATTTAAAAATGAGGTAAATTGCACTCTCAAAATGGTATTTCTGCTAATTTCTGTTGGTATGTAAGTTTATGTATACAGCTACATAAGCTGTTTTACTATAAAAAAAAACTATCCTACGCTATGCGACTTGTGCAAATAATACGTTTTCAATTCAAGTATTTAAACAAACTCAATTAACAAAATATTATATATAATAATTATCAAAATGATCGAAATAAATTAAAAGCCAACTTATAACTTTCAAAATTACCAACTTATCAATCTTTGAAAAACATTTAAATATTTGGTGTAGGATTTTAGTAAAATTTCTACACAATTTTTCTACACACTATTTCCTATTCCTATTTCTATTCAAAAGCTACTTATAATCGTGTCATGCATCGACATAACACGATTTCCAAATAAATTCAAAAATTCGCTGTGGCGAGCCAAGTGCATCGTTAAAAACTCTTGGTCTGAGTATTCGTCTAATCATAAGTGAGACACATAACTAATTAAGTCAAAAAGCTTAAGTACGCGATCATCAAAGTGATTAAATCCAATTCCCCACGACTCCAATAATTTCTTCGCACCATCCAATTAGCAACCCCTACCACTAATGCACTGGGAATCTAATAACTCTGCGTTAGAACAGGCGTACACTTCCGCAATTACTTGAACATACCTACATTACCTATATATACCTATATATGTATCTATAGGCAGGTTATAGGCGAAAGGTGTTACAGAATACTGTGATATTTTGTAGGAAATTTTCTTTAATAACAAAGAAACTTACAATCAAATAATACAAGTAGAAATAGTATTTACAATTGAAACAATTGAGCTAACTGTGAACTGTTGCAATCTACAGGTAGCATAACTGATCTATATCAATACCACTGGCTGCATATCACTACATAGTAAAAACAAAGTCGCTTTGGACTTTTCGCGGATTTTGATGCGCTTTTTTTTAAATAGAGTGATTCAAAGGTTAATAAACCATTTTAAACATAGATTTCTACGCGGGCGAAGCCATGGGGCGTAGCTAGTTTATATTAATTTGTAAGTATCAGAAACAACAGCTACGTAGGTAGGCACGAAGCATCAGCATAGGGGAATTAAAACTGTCGGCAAGAGCTTTTCTGTCGCACCCTCTACCTACCTACACCATAGACAATATATTAGTAATACAATACAGCACCTATCGCCCCCGTCATTGCTATGCGGAATGACGTCATCACGCCAGAGATGGATTTGGACCATAATTCCTGAACAGAAACCTCCCACCACAAATCTGCAACTGAACAACTGAATCCGAGAAAATCACAACCATCGCTCGCTCGATTCCCGAAATATTTTGCAGGTTAGGAGAAAACACACGATGGAAGGTAGACAAAGGAATATTTCGGTGTTGCTGGTGAAAGTAATTGGTAAATGACGTGTGCCATTTAAAGGCTGATGGACAGACATTAGGTCGTCTGCGTATCTGAGGCCGGGTTCCATTTGTTTGGGGTTCCGCGCAATTTCGCAAATGCAAGTGACGGGTTAAAAATGTGACAGAGTGTCAAATGGCACTTTTTAATTCCGTTTGGGCGTTGTGGTCTGATGGTCTGAGCAAAGTGGTGCTTGGCTCGGACATTTTGCCGTTTGAATAAGGGAAGAATAACGTTGTGTAATGTTTTTTGGTAAAAGCGCTCTGTTTAAAAAAAAATATATATAAATAATGCTGGACAATTCACACAGCATTATCTAGCCCCATGGTAAGCAGAGCTTGTGTTATGGGTACTAGGTAACTGATATACATAATACAATATATTACATAAATAGATATTTTTTATTATACATAGAAAACGATCAGAGCATCCGGAACAAATATCTGAAGATCGTACACACAATTGTTCCGAGGCGGGAATCGAACCCGCAACCTCCTGCGTCGCAGGCGGACCTTCGCTCACCGCGCCACATATGTCGTAATACTTCTCGTATCGGAAAGTAAAATGTGTAATAAGTAAGTATATTTCTTTATAGTGCCCACAAAAACACTAAGCAATACTTATATGGAGGTTGCGGGTTTGATTCCCGCCTCGAAACAATTGTGTGTACGATCTGCAGATATTTGTTCCGGGTGTTCTGGTCGTTTTCTATGTATAATAAAAAAATATCTATCTATGTTATGTATTGTATTATGTATATCAGTTATCTAGTACCCATAATACAAGTTCTGCTTACCATGGGGCTAGATAATGCTGTGTGAATTGTCCAGCATTATTTATTATTTATTTAATACTGGAACATAACTAAACCATAAGATTAGATGTCATTCGATAAGAAATAAAATGTTGGTGTTCTTCTAACACAAAGGTTTGCAGTTAATTCATCACATTCATTATAAATTACTAATTACTGTTTCACCCGCGTAGTGATAGATATTTTGGATAATATACAATACATTTTTATGAATGTAGCCTATGTGTTATTCTGATATGTAAGCTATATTATTATGAAGTTTTATCAAAATCCATTCAGTAGTTTTTGCGTGAAAGAGCAACAAACACACTTACAAACATCCTCACAAACTTTCGCGTTTATAAAACTTTTGAAACTATCATGGTTATCAACACTAAAGTCATTTAAAACGTTATTACAGTTATTCCGTGATCATGGCGCATGAAACTGTGCCGAAATATTGGATAACTCAAAAATCAAATCATGGTAAATATCCAGTTTTAAATGACTTTAGTGTTTCGCGTTTATAATATTAGTAGGATCGATGCCAGGACGCCGGACGCCTCCAAAGATTACCCATTACCTACAAAGGTAATGGATAATCTTTGGAGGCGATAATGAAAATTCTAAATATCACTAGTTATATTATCCAGATGCCCTAAAATATAATATGCTTCGTTTTCTTCAGGTTCTCGTAGTACATAAAAAAGGCTTAGACATAGGTAAGAACATTTTAATGACAAATTCTGAATACATAATATAAGGGTATTTTTATAAGTCCGCAGGTAGGTAGGTACATTTTAATAACTTTATCTACCAATTCCATAAACAATAATTTGAAAGTGGTCATCGATGATTGCTTTGTCGACAAGTCTAGGTCAACAGAGACGCCATTACCGTTGCTTCAGCGTATTAGCTTAGTTTATTTATTTCCACCGTAGGTACACAATGTTACACTTGATGTCGTTAAATACTATTTTAAAAGATAAATTACATTTTTATTATAAAACACACTAACTTTTGACAAAGGAAACGCCATAGGACATAGTGCAAAGAAAAGCAGACAGACATACTATCTTAAAAAATTAAAATAAATTCATTTATAATAATTTGTCACAATAAAACAGATAATAGACATACAAGTCAAATAAATAGATTATACGTCCCGCATTGTCGGCTAGAATTTGTTAAACGTAACTCCTACTATCATGCCATTACTATCTACAATAAATTACTAAAAAGTTTATAAGATTTACCATTAAACATATTTAAAACCAAATTAAAAAACTGGCTATTAGAAAACTGTTTTTATGATGTCAAAGAATATTTGAATTTTAAAACTAATTGATATATGTACTTGTTTGACTAATTTATTTTAATTTTATTTCTTTATATACTATTTTTTCTTTCTATTTAAATCTGTATAATTTTTCATTAGATATTGGTTAAGATTTTGTATGATATTTTTATTGACATTAGAGACATTAACGATTTTGCACACCTGAGTAGGTAGTTTGTATCTGGACATATCTATATATATATAAAAGAAAGTCGTGTTTGTTACAACACTTATAACTCGAGAACAGCTGGACCGATTTAGCTGAAAATTTTGGAGAGGTAGCTTAGAACCAGGAGTCTAACATAGGATACTTTTTATGCGGGGCACAGCTATTTAGAATAAAGACCTTTTATACATACATTCATGCAAATAAAGATTATGATTTGTTTTGATTTGATTTGAATAAATAATGGTATAAGTTAAATGGAATAATAAATTAGATAAAATGTCAAAGTAATCTGCTGTATAAGGGCATTGTCAAACTATACTAAAAATATTGTACAAAATTAAATAATATGCAAGGAAAATACAATGAAATGTCAGGAAGAAGAATAATTTTAAATTTACATTTAAATCATGATTTAAATTAATGCCGCTGTATAGGGGCATTGTCAAGGAACTAAACATAATTATATTTGTTTTCAAACATAAAATAACATTTCTAATGAAATGTCAAGGTTCTATCATACACAACCTTCAATCTAATGGCTTGGCCGTTAAACTAAAACAATTGCTCTACAAAATAAATTTGTACTACACCCACTCATCGTGAAATAACTGCCATGCAATTTCCTGTCATAGAAAAGCTTAGAAGATATCGAGAAATAGGACACTCCTCAGTGTGGCCATACATGGTCACTGTAATTTATAAAGCATCTATCAATCCAAAATCGACACTAATGGACGGTAATCTCGTAGAATTTCGTAGACATCTCGTAGGCTTAGTAGCTATCTCGTTGGCTTTTGTAGTCATCTCGTAAGCTTTCGTAGCTATCTCGTAGGTTTTCATAGCCAACTGGTAGGCTTAGTAGTTATCTTGTAGGCTCATTTGACGATCGATGTGGCGCGGTGGGCGAAGGTCCGCCTGCGACGCAGGAGGTTGCGGGTTGGATTCCCGCCTCGGAACAATTGTGTGTACGATCTGCAGATTTGTTCCGGGTGATCTGGTCGTTTTCTATGTATAAAAAATAATATCTAATATCTATCTATGTAATATATTGTTTTATGTATATCAGTTATCTAGTACCCATAACACAAGCTCTGCTTACCATGAGGCTAGATAATGCTGTGTGAATTGTCCAGCATTATTTATTTATTATTTATCTCGGAAGCTTTCGTAATCGTGTTTTAGTACTGATCTCGTAGGCTTTCGTACTGATGTCGTATGTATCTCGTAGGTTTTTTTAGTCATATCGTAGGCTTCCAAAGCTATCTCGTAGGCTTTCGTAGCCCCTTCGACGGGAAATAGCTATCGTAGCTATTTCGTAAGCCATCGTAGCTTTTTCGTAGGCTATCGTAGCTATTTCGTAGGCGATCGTAGCTCTCTCGTAGGCCATCGTAGCTCTCTCGTAGGCGTCCGTAGCTATCTCGTCGTAACTTTCCATGTTATGTTTTACGTTTATCAGTTACCAAGTACCAATTATCTTAAGCTCTGATTAGTTTGAGGCTAGATAATACTGAGTGAATTATCCATAATTATTTATTTATGTATAGAGTTTAGTTCTGTTCACTGTGTTGTCATATTGTAGTGAGTTACTCACAACATAATATTGTTTTATTGATGGTGAAATTGAAATGTATTTATTAGGTTTATTGAACTATTATTTTTTTTAATTTATGTATGTATATTATAATCTCATTCCGTATTGTATTATTAGTCTAATTTGTCTCTTGTACACTTCCTCTATCTATTCCATCGCCACTCCTGTAAACCCAAGGTTTGCTGGAAGAAAACTCTAGCTCAGGGTTAAGCTCGCCTATTTACATATCTTTTTATATAAGTTATTTTTAAGTTTTATATGTGTACAATAAAGAATTAAAGAATTAAAGAAATTGATGACCAAGAGGATTGCAGTTATCATGTATGGGCATAATAAAGACGCAAGACAAGTTATTTTCCTTACATTTAAAATCGTTTATTCCTTACATTTTCCAGAGATTCCAGTTCATCCTTTGTTGCTGCCCTTGAACTACTGGAGAATGAATATCTAGACCTTGGCCTTGGTCTTGGAAAAACTGGGTGGATCCCATCTCAGCATTCTTGCAACACTTACACGATTTAAAATCTACAAAAACCTGGATATGTTTTGTATACAAAGGTTTACAAAACATATCCAGGTTTTTGTTACAAATTGTTTGGGTTACGAAACCCAAGGAACATTGGCAGAAAATATTTAACGATATTAGTATCATCGAAGTAATGTGCAGAAACAATTATTGGTTATAACGAAAACCTTCGCACAATAGAGCCCTACGACGAATTAAACCTCCAACATCCTACAGATCCTAGAGTCAACCTTTTGCTTACTTTTTCGGTTAGCAAAATAATGCATCATCATCATCAGCCTGTCTTAGTCCACTGCTGGACATAGGCCTCCCCCAATGAGCGCCATAGCGCCCTGTCTTCAGCTTGACGCATCCAGCATCTACCTGCAGTCTTTCGCAGGTCGTCATCCCACCTGGTGGGAAATAATGCATATCCATTAGTTATTGCACCGTGCTGAGTTGAGAACACACTTGTTCAGAATATCGCCAGTCTCTCCTTGACATTCATCCAAGGTCCAAGAACAAAGATCCTCCTACACGACCACGTGTATCATTGAAACTTTTATTATAACAACGGGTTCAAGTTTGCATAGCAAAATGAATTTCTGATTAATATTAATGGAGTTAACATGTTATACCACGGCTAATTTGATGATTGCTGAAGTAGAAGCTTCTTTTATCATGTTTTATTTATATGACCTCTGTAGCGCGGTGGGCGAAGGTCCGCCTGCGACGCAGAAGGTTGCGGGTTCGATTCCCGCCTTGGGACAATTGTGTGTATGATCTGCAGACACCTTGTTCCGAGTGTTCTGGTCGTTTTTATGTATAGTAAAAAAATATATATCTATGTAATGTATTGTATTAAGTATATCAGTCATCTAGTACCACACAAGCTCTGCTTAGCTTGGGGCTAGATTATGCTGTGTGGATTGTCTAGCATTGTTATTATTTATTTAAATTTAAAGGGCAACATAGAGCGTTGGGTTGCGTCCAGAGCTTTGCTGGAAACGGTTTTTTTGGTAACTAGCGCGGTCCATAGGAGTTTCCAGGCTCAAAAGTTACGCAAGTAGGTACCTTCCTATTGTATTAACCCTTAAGGTAGCAGAGAACTTTTTGGTTAATTTAAACGAAAATTCTATTAAACCTAGTTTAGTTATTTTAGCTGTCAATACTAGTGACATCTTTTTTTATCAGCGAGAAGGTGAGTTTATAAACCAATTTTAAAAATCAGAAATGATGCAACAAACCTAGTGTGGACGTCAGATTTTTTTAAATTTTATGTGTTGTATACTCATCAAAACTACCTTAAGGGTTAAATAATCTTTTAGGTTAGTTTTAATTTAAGTAGTTTTGTATTGCATGCAATGTATTAAGTTTGTATTCTTTGTTTTTGTTACTTCTCCATTACTGTTTGTTTGTGTTCTACCAACTCTTTGTATTATATATATTTTTCTCCATCCTTGGTGGCCTGGAAGAAATCGCTGTAAGCGATAAGGCCGCCTATTGTACTATTATTATGTAATATCTAGATATAAGGTGTTATTTTGTTATATTAAGTGCAATAAAGTGTTATTTCATTCATTCAAGAGGCTGGCCGGGGGGTCGTTTAGGTCGTCGAAGCTTCTCTTCGACATGAACATAATACCATATTGTATCCTACATGCAGTATGGTATCTGCTTGCAGATTTTTTCAATCAAACAAAAAAAGGTACGTTGCCTCACGGTCAGCCCTAACAGCTAAAATGGTCGTGGCTGTCGCAGTGTCCAAATCGATATTCATTAATAATAATAATAATATGCCCGCAGGGCAGCTTGTGGCGAGCTGTTGGTGAGTAGCGACACCACGGGTACCGAGTGCTCCCGGGGAAGTTCCTGGTTCTCGTCTCCGCTTGCGGAGTGGCATCCCAAGAGAACCAGATCCCCACCTCTTGCTTGCCTTCATTGGCCGGTCTGAGTGGAGTCGCGAGAGATGCATCTTAGGATGTAGACTCGGGGGTGGAAGTGTCTAATGGCGTAATAGCGAGGAAACCCGCTCACGAGCAGTCTTCGTGATGGTGAAATCGGGGCCGCACCTCTCGACACCCTCAGTCGTTTGCGCCGATGTTGTTCCTCTCCGGTAATTTACTCCGGCTTTTTAAGGAACCCATCCAGCATTCGGCAAGCCACCGTCTGCCGCTCTTCTTAACATTATGATTGACTTGTTTATGGCAGACGTCCGCAATCTCCCCTATAGCCCGATTACCCATCCATCCATCCATCACAATAGCCTGGTTTTATTTCTGTCATTTTTCTTTGCAATAGTCTCTACACCTGGCGGATACCCTCTTTGGGTGTATCATATTGTGCACCCGAGGATGATACCCGCTATGTGTAGCCATCGCCTTTAGATTAACTTCTCAAAGGGCCTCTGTGCTGTTGGCTTCGGCCCCACGCAAGCCTTCCAAAGGACCGGGTCACTTTATGGCCCGAGATCATGGTAAATGAGAGACATAATAATAATATAATAATAATAATGCTGGACAATTCACACAGCATTATCTAGCCCCATGGTAAGCAGAGCTTGTGTTATGGGTACTAGATAACTGATATACATAATACAATATATTACATAGATAGACATTTTTTATTATACATAGAAAACGACCAGAACACCCGAAACAAATATCTGCAGATCGTACACACATTTGTTCCGAGGCGGGAATCGAACCCGCAACCCCCTGCGTCGCAGGCGGACCTTCGCCCACCGCGCCACATCGGTCGTCATTCACCTCTAAGATTTGAAAGCTATTTACATTTACCATATCTAAAAAGCCCATTGAGTTATTTTTGTACGTCCAGTTAACAATAGTAAGTAATCATTAATAGTAATTATCAATTTAATAAATTTTTTATTTGTATTTAAAAATTATATTTAATTTAGTTTATTTGTAAAATCTATGTATTTGAAAGGAAGAGCAGGACATCCTGGCACAAGTATATTTACATACTTAAAAGGATGCCCTCACAACTGTTAAGTATGTAAAGATACTTTTTCTACAAATAAACAATTTTCAAATAAAATAAACAATTTTCAATATCTTTAAGTCCAATAAAAATCAAGCAGATATTAAATTTTGATATCTTCCTAACAATCATGTATAATCTAATGTGTTATGTTTTTTAGTATTACAGAGAATTCAATCTATAATGATTACTATCCATATCAAAATTCTTTATTCTGTTTGTCTGTATTTATTTATTATTCAAAAACTTTATTGCACTACATAGGGTGCAAAGGGTGGGCTTAATGCCGAGGCATGTTCTACCGACCAGGAAACACATGTTTTATATTAGAGGTTTGTTTAATAAGTATCTTTCTCGTAACTTTTAACGCATTAACGGCTGTATGGATCTTAATGAAATATGGTATTTATAATTTTTTGTTTGTATTGAATAGGCTCCGAAACTACTGGACCGATTTGAAAAATTCTTTCACCGTTGGGAAGCTACACTATCCCCGGTGAACATACAGTATATTATATTTTCAAAAAAGTCAGGGATCCGTACTAAAACCGTGCGAAGCCGGGTAGGTCCGCTAGTGATTAATAAATGTCGGTAGCGGATAGCTCGGCAACGTACATAGGCTATTTTTTTTATCTAGGAAAAACACCGCAAAGAGGACGCTGGTTATTAATAAGTTGCAACTTACATAACCCCAACGAAAACTTAAGCAAAGTTATCATACAGTTTGACGACCGATGTGGCGCAGTGGGCAAAGGTCCGCCTGCGACGCAGGAGGTTGCGGGTTCGATTCCCGCCTCGGAACAATTGTGTGTACGATCTGCAGATATTGTTCCGGGTGTTCTGGTCGTTTTCTATGTATAATAAATATCTATCTGTGTAATATATTGTATTATGTATATCAGTTATCTAGTACCCATGACACAAGCTCTGCTTACATGGGGCTAGATAATGCTGTGTGAATTGTCCAGCATTATATCTAGGAAAAACAAAGAGGACGCTGGTTATTAATAAGTTGCAACTTACATAACCCTGACGAAAACTTAAGCAAAGTTATCATACCAACGACAAGACTTCTTTCTTGGTCCATTAAAACATCTGTTCCAACCTCTTACATACAAAATAAGTATAGCTTACATCACAACTTCCCCCAGTAACTGAAGTACACTTTGAATAATTGAAAGAACTGCCAAGTGTAGGGACACCCTTTGTAGGTCACTAGGTACGTGTAAGGTTAGGGGGAAGGGCGTTAAAGATTCAACGCATAGTTAAAAGAACTCTTGAAAGATGGAGGTGGTGTGGTGCAGGGGAGTTTTATGTTGATTGTTATTATGACGATAAAGACAGAAAAAGTAGTTTTTTTATGATTAAAATATAGTTTGATCTGCTGCCATAGACCAACTGAAAGAATTGTAAAATTTTATAAGATGCAAGTACACTTGTGCACACAATTTATCATACTGATATTATAAAATGCGAAAGTTTGGATGGATGTATCATCATCATCATCATCAGCCTATATCAGTCCACTGCTGGACATAGGCCTCCCCCAATGAGAGCCATAGCGCCCTGTCTTCAGCTTGCCGCATCCAGCATCTACCTGCAGTCTTTCGCAGCTCGTCATCCCACCTGGTCGGAGGGTGTTACTACGTTTACCGAGTCGTGGTCTCCACTCAAGAACACGTTTGCCCCAGCGGCCGTCGGTTCTTCGCGAGATATGGCCGGCCCACTGCCACTTCAGCTTGCTAATTCTTTGAGCTACATATGTCGATGGATGGCTGTAAGTAACCTTTTCACACCAAAACTACTGAACAGATCGGACTGAAATTTGCATATTTTGCATACAGGTAGTTCCAGGCCGGGAATAAATCATAGACTTATAAATCATATACTGTTTGTGGCATAAAACAGTTCCCATGGGATAGAAATAACATTAAAACGTTTCCATAGAAACAACGCGAGCGAAGCCACGGGCTGAAACTAGTTGAATATAAATATTTACCGAAAATCCAGCATTTGCCCCATGTTGTACGCCAAACATACTTCAGGGGTAAATCCTAATAATATTATAAACGCGAAAGTTTGTAAGTATGGATGGATGGATGTTTGTTACTCTTTCACGAAAAAACTACTGAATTGATTTTAATGAAACTTTACAATAATATAGTTTATACATCAGAATAACACATAGGCTATAATTTATAAAGATATATTGTATATTATCCAAAATATCTATCACCACGCGCGGGTGAAACCGCGGGGCGCAGTTAGTCATAAATAATTCAATACGCAAAGTAAAGCTTTTTTATTCGTCAATTTCTAAAGCGATGTCATTTTAAAAATGGACATTATTAATGGCTGGTCATCTCAATAATGAGAGTGAAAACGACCGGTCATTCTGTGCGTCGACATTTTTGAGGGGTCATAATCGTTTTTAATATTCACATGGAGTTGATATTGAGCATTTATGCTAATCTTTTGGAGATCTGTTTTTTTGTTTTAAAACCGCTGTAAAATATAATATGCATCTTCAATATAATAATTGTGACTGTACATACACTGTACATAGTATAAAACAAAGTCGCTTAACGCTGTCTGTCCCTATGTATGCTAAGATCTACACTTTGACTGCGGTTTTTTTCGACGACTGCGATCTTTTTTTAACCTAAAAAATTCGTGCTGCCGCTCTACACAGCGGTTGTGTTGCGCCGCACATGCGTTTCGTTCGAAAAATATGACGGCTGTGCTCAGTCACACAGATCTGTATTTTCTCAGCCGCTGCGCTAGTGTGGATTTACGCATATTAGTCACTTGTAGAAAACACATACCGTGTGATTTCAGCAGTCAAAGTGTTAAAACTACGCAACGGATTTAGATGGGGATTTTTTAGATAGAGTGATTCAATAAGAAGTTTTAGAAACGAATTGACACATAGGTTTCTGCGCGCAGCTAATAACTCATAATTGTATTGTGAAGTGGGGAAGTACCTATAATTGTGCGGTCATTCCCATGCATGGGTGCTACAAAGTCTCAGTAATCTTGAAATAACCAATTGCTTGGTTTTGCGTCGCGTCTATGACTCGAAGTGTAAGTATTTCTCTGCCTCTCTTTGTGGACCGACGATGTCGTCGGTCCACAAAGAGAGAGAGGGGCACTCGTAGTAGCGGTCGCAGTAAGACATTGGGTAGACGCAAATCATGACCGCTGTTTGTGGCGTCGTTGTATGGAGAAGGCCTAGACTTGATATATATCAAATACATATATATATATAGGTGTTTCCTATGACAAAATTTGTTTGTGTTACATAATAAAATTGAAATATACTTTTAAAGTTTATAGAACTTAACGACATCAAGTGTAACATAACTACGGAGGTATTAAATAAACAAATACCAGACACAAATACCATTACTGGATTTGTTTGTTTATTTACAAACAAATAGTAGTGGAAGTCCCACACACTCTTCTAATAATGATAATGATGAAGTTTACCAAAGTAAACTTCTTAGATTATGTTAATTCAAACCTAAGCAAAAAAAAAGAGAACTCTGAACTCTTAATTTTTATTTTTTCGGGAACTAAAATGAATTTTCCAATGGTCCCATTATATTTACCTTCCAACAGAATGCTCCAATTTTTATCCACCCGAGTTTTCCGCTCAAATGCAATACATTTGCATATATTTTGAGGCCTCGGTTTAGCGGCCTAATGATACGTATGAGACATAAATATTGTCTCTCATTTTTGTTTTAGGCCTTTTTTGCATAACCACCCTTCGGGGCTGATTATGTATTATTATTCCTTTGTAGGATTAAAATTAAGGATAAACGCGTATTTTTAATCGTTTGAAATGTATTTTGAACGGAGCATAATTAATTTTAAGTAGATTTTAATTCTGTTTTTGTTTCCCTTTTCGAGGACTTCAGACGGAATATTTTATTATTTTGTAATTCTGTGGATTAAGAAATTACCTTTCGATGTAAATTTATAAAAAAAACATTACTGCTTTGCTTTAGGCACGAGGGTGTCGGTGTGACGTTTCAGTACACCTGTGTTTGCGTACAAACTTGTGCACTATAAATAAATAAATAATAATAAATAAATAATGCTGGACTATTCACACAGCATGTCCCATGGTAAGCAGAGCTTGTGTTATGGGTACTAAATAACTGATATACATAATACAATATATTACATAGATAGATATGTTTTTATTATACATAGAAAACGACCAGAACACCCGGAACAAATATCTGTAGATCGTACACACAATTGTTCCGAGGCGGGAATCGAACCCGCAACCTTCTGCGTCCTTCGGACCTTCGCCCACCGCGCCACATCGGTCGTCAAACTATAACATATACTCAAAACATGAGTTGTCACATCACTACCAGGAACCTAAAAGATGTTTGCCTCTACGTTTCCACTCGCAACAATAACTACAACGAAATGGAAATCGGTCTTAATAGAACATTTTCTCTTCGACAATTTCAATAAAATAAGTTTTTATTATAAGTGTATCAGTGTTTACTTGTATAATAAAACAGAATGCCCTTAATCTCTTTGTGTGAAGACATCGTAAGCAATTAACCGGAGTGCGTCTACTGGTTTTATTGTTAAGCCTATTAGCGATAGAGAAATCTTTTGTCTTCTTAATTCGACGGTCCAAGACATAAGATTTTTAACGATTTGGGCATTTTTCGATTCTACTTTCCTATACATGTTAAGGAAATAGCTACACTAAAAGAAAGAAAGAAAATATTTTTATTCACCTTAAAACTACTATACACAACAAACTTAAACTACGCAAATTATTACTACCTATATTACAAATTATTGTGTGTAGCAGTGTTCATGGCAAATATGGCCTTCACTCAGCATTGTGCTGGGTGCCCACTAATGTGTCCACCCAGCGCTGATTTTCAGTGAAGACCAGAGGGATCGTGGCACGTCACGGTCGTCAGGTGCGTGATGTTGACATCAAAATGTAAACAGGATTGCATTATAATTATACATTAAACACTAGCAATAAAGACAATAGTAATAAACGATGGTGTCCAATGTTGGACTACAATTCAAAGCCAATCAGATGTTTCAACGTTGTAGAACGACTACCTTAATATTTCTGGAAAGAGAGTGATTTTAAAGGTTTTATTAACTATTCGTTTGACTCAAAGGTGAGTCAAAAAGCTACCAGCAAAAGTTTATTCCGCTTTATGGCGCACAATACGGTGCCATAAGTTACTTACAAATATCTGTTTTTTTTTTACATTCATATTTAATTTTCAAGATGGTGCTGTTCAAGTGCTCAGCTAATATGTATCCCGCTCTCTTCTATAAATCTCCTATGATCTAATCCCATTTTTAAGCCCTAATACTACCTAAAAACTTTGGTTTCAAAGCTTACTCGTACTTTATGGCACCTCTAGTTCTTTTTAGAGCCCAACGTTATAATGTTGGGCCTATACTATACTAAATATGTAGTCTATATACTAGGTATTATGTTTAAGACCTAGTGGATCAAACATGACCAACAAAATTGCTCTCTCGCAAACCTGTTCAGCTAAAATCTAACTCGCTCCCTCCTATTACTCATCCCACTTCTAAGTCCTTACACTGACGTCTATTTATCAACGTCCCGTCTCCTGCCAGTCGTCCGATTACACCGTGACATTCTCATTTCTTCCCCGTCGCGATTCAGATTCACTTATAATTCGCTTCTTGATCGAGATAGGCCCTTGTTATTAATCCTGTACATCATTAATTATAAGCAATTCGTTTGGATCTTGTAATTTAGTTGATTTGATGAATTGTGCTTTTTTGCGGGGGTGAATTGGATTTTTTTTTGGCATAATGTGAAAGATGTGTTTTTGCATTTATGACAATTTTCTTTTTTCTGTTATAAAATAATATAGAATCAGTTGACTACTTCGCTGGCTATTATTTTTTCATAATAATTAAAGAAAGAAGGCCCATGTTGCCCTGAAATGGGACAATGTAACATAAAACAGTATCCCTTTCCTCCTTGCGTCGCTTCCCCAATACTGTGGGTCGTGATCGATCACGGAAGCAGCATCCCCTGTTCGATGTCTCTTTCAGCTCTGTAAAATAGTATCAGAATTCCCAATTTTGTCTCTTAATCATTTAACATCTTTTTTTTTATACATCAGTAATTGAAACATTATCTATCCATGGGTAAAATTAGGCTGATTTTTGGCACAAAAATAATGGACGCAGTAACCTAAAGCTACCCAAAAATTTCTAAAGAGTGGAGCCACGAAACGCAGTTCACATTAGTGTGAAAAATAACCTTCCAAGTCCTAAAAGATAAGCTTAAGTTAGCTTAGCAGTTTCTGAACCACATTTCCCATCAAATTTCATACCACATGAAATTTAACGGTAACCAGATTCGGTCACCACAATACCAGATTGGAATAATCATTCTCGTCAACTCAAAGCATTTTCATGCATCCCAAGATTACGCGGGCATAAAAATAGCATTGCTGTTTTATTCCGAGCCATTCCCCAACACGGCAATGCACTTCTAGATAAAACTGAACCGGCATAGACGATAAAATCTGTCGTACCGATTGAGTCGTCAATACGCCGTTTTCAATAGTTTATTGTTTGAGATCGCGAGAATCGTGAAATAAATGATGCGGAATATATTTTTAGAGTTCAATCTAGATGGAATAGTTTCGGTGTAAATGGCATTGTTTATTGTGCTTTTGAACACATAAAATGAATAGGTACATCTTTAAGTGGGTACCTAAGGATGTACGTACATACCTGTCTATCTTCCTACCATCTAACCATCTTCCAATTAAATATATAAAATAAATAACAGTAGGTTTTATCGTTTTTTTGTGAGAAATAAATTAGGACAACTTTTTAAAGCTTTTTTAATAATTATATCAAATATCAAGGATTTTTTATTTTCATTGTATTTTTAACCCCAATGTACTTAAGTATTGATCTAATCCAAATGCTCTAAAATTCAAACAAAAAATTTATAGAAAGATTGGAGATGGAGATATGTATGGATGTTTGTTACTTCTTCACGCTAAAATTATAGCAAGAATCGGGCTTACATTTTGCATACAGATATGTAGTTCCAGGCCCCGAATAAAACATAGGCTTTTTATCCCACAAATCAGTTCCCATGGGATAGAAATAACCTTTAAACGTATCCATAAAAACAACGCGAGCGAATCCGCATCCCACTTCTAAGCGCAAGAAATAATTTGCTATACAAAAATTTAGTTTGCATTTGCAGTGTAAGTGTAAAAATACAGTTTATCCTTTTGCTCTGTGAAAAAACATTAAGCCACCAGGTGCTACCCTGAAAGGTTTCAGCAGAACGGCATGCAAATTGGACCTGCAGCATCTGTTCTGCACTCTATGTGTAATGAGATGAATAATATTGGAGCAGAAATTTTCAAATTAGATTTTCTGATGAAAGTGTCGAGTATCTCTGAAACTAGGTGTTCCTTCGTATGGCTTGTGGTTAGTGTCTCCATGATAGTAAAGTATTATGATCATCATCATCACCCTATGTTAGTCCACTGCTGGATATAGGCCTCTCCCAATGAGCGCCACAGCGCCCTGTCTTCAGCTTGACGCATCCAGCATCTACCTGCATAAATAAAGTATGCACCTACTTAAATAATGATAATTTCCAAATGAACCAAAGAACTACTTACGTACTAAAATTATAAAGGTGGAAATTTGGTCACTTCACGCAAAAACTATCGAACGGATCGGCCTTAAATTTTAGATATACATACGTAAATTCTAAGCCAGGAATAAAAAAAGGGCTACTTTTTATCCCATTAATCAGTTCCCATGGGATAAAAATAACCTCAAACAACGCGTGCGAAGCCGCGGGCAGAATTTAGTTGAGTAAAAAATAACAACCAGACTTAAAAAAAAAAACATGGCCGTATGTTGTTTCTATTCATGCAGAAAACCTATAATTTTGAACTAATAAAGTCGTTACATTACCAATAGTATCTACAGTGCGCGGCACACAACAACGCACATCGTGTCTAGTTTACAATACTATACAAAAATTCTTTATTGTACACCATAATCAAATAAATCATTACAAAAATACATTATATGCGACAGGTACAATGGGCGGCCTTATCGCTTAGAAGCGATCTCTTCCAGGCAACCTTTGGATGGAAAGAATTAAATTAATTTAAGAAAAGGCAGGGGGTGTACCACAGGTTATCTAAATAAGAATACTAAAAAACAAATAATAAATATTACAAATTCCAAAATAAATAATACACTAGTTAAATACATAAATAATAAGTACCAATATTCATTCTTAATTTACCAACCTGATAGTTATTTTATAAAATACCGCATTATTGCTGCCTTTATCAGACTGAGCGTTATTTTTTTAATGCTGTTTGATTAATAAGGTTACGCCTCACTGGTCGCGAGCATGTTTTAGGAACACAAAAAATATTTTGTTGGTGTAAAATAAAGTAGGTATATCATGATCAATAATATACATATAAAATATTAAAAAAAATGCTGGACAATTCACACAGCATTATCTAGCCCCATGGTAAGCAGAGCTTGTGTTATGGGTACGAGATAACTGATATACACATTACATAAATAGATATTTTTTATTATACATAGAAAACGACCAGAACACCCGGAACAAATATCAGCAGATTGTACACACAATTGTTCCGAGGCGGGAATCGAACCCGCAACCTCCTGCGTCGCCCACCGCGCCAAATCGGTTGTCAAAATATGATTTGGTCCTGATCACTATATTACGTTCACTAGGTAGTAGTGGCGGTACCATGGTTCGTACTAATACATCGGTCGGAAACACAAACACAAATAGGTAATAATGATTTGTGAATGAATGAATAAATCGCTTAAACTTGATTAGCGGTTGGGTATTCGGGGGTTATATCGGGAGGCGGGAATCGAACCCGCAACCTCCACCGTCGCATGTGGACCTTCGCCCACCGTGCCACAGAGGTCGTCAAATGGTGGCTTTCACACCAACAACGGTCGGCTCAAAAAGTCGAAAAAACATGGTCAATAAATACCCAATAGATGTCAGCACTGTAATCCTAATGCTTCCCTGCAAATGTGTACAAATTACACAGCACGTGAAACAGATGGCTCAAAATACCAATTAAATTGATATTAGTTAGACCGTGAGTGGTGGGGGAGTTTCGGTATTTATCTGTGACGATCAATCAAATTGATGAGTTCTTTGAATATCACTTTTAAAACTATGGCAACACTTACAACGGTATAATAATTAACTTCCAATTTTGAACGTGTATCTCCCAAAGTGTGTTGAGTGTTGCTACAATCACCACGCTTTTTCACCAATTCAGAGAGTTTTACCCTACCTGCATTTTGAAATTATTAAATAAATAAATAAATAAATAAATAATACTGGACAATTCACACAGCATTATCTAGCCCCATGGTAAGCAGAGCTTGTGGGTACTAGATAACTGATATACATAATACAATACATTACATAGATAGATATTTTTTATTATACATAGAAAACGACCAGAACACCCGGAACAAGTATCTGCAGATCGTACACACAATTGTTCCGAGGCGGGAATCGAACCCGCAACCTCCTGCGTCGCAGGCGGACCTTCACCCACCGCGCCACATCGGTCGTCAAATATATTTTATGTGCAGCTGCGCCTCCTGCAGAACAATTTACCACTGAACTCCGATACCCAACGCGCATGCCCAGCGTGGGGATTATGGATTTAAACCCCCCCCCCCCCCATGAGATAAAGCCAATAAGGCGCTTATCAGTGGAAGGCTTGCGTCCAGCAGTGGACCAATATAGACTGTTCAGGCCGTTGAAACCTCAACAGTCTATATTCTTCTTATATTGTCTTCAGTCTTATATAGAGGACATGAAATATATAAAAATGTTTTATGTCAGACAACATAAGTATATATCTATATATATAAAAGAAAGTCGTGTTTGTTACAACACTTATAACTCAAGAACGGCTGAACCGATTTAGCTGAAAATTGGTGGAGAGGTAGCTTAGAACCAGGAGTCTAACATAGGATACTTTTTATCATGTAAACCATTTGACACATAGATTTCCACGGGGGCGAAGCCGCGGGGCGCAGCTAGTAGTATATATAGTTGTAAATTTGCCGGCTTTGGAACATCTTGGAATCATCATCATCACCAGCATCATTAAGGAAGCCATGTAAGCCTTTACACAATTTCAAAATCGAAACTACACTAAAGTGGAACTACCTACCCTTAAGGCCGGGTTTCCAAACTCGATTAAGTTGCGAGTGTGAAGTTACCTAAGTTTCAGCACAATGTCGCGACTTCCTAATCCGACCGCACATTAACGACATGTCTGTGTATGACGGCGCAATGCCATAGGTTTGAGGAAAGGTTTGGCTCACACCTGAGACTTCAGAATCATAAATAAATAAATAATGTTGGACAATCCACACAGCGTCATCTAGGCCCAAGCTAAGCAGAGCTTGTGTTATGGGTACTAGATGACTTATAAACTTGTGTATGTACAATACATTACATATTATATATGTTTTATTATACATAGATAACGACCAGAACACCTGGAACAAATATCAGCAGATCGTACACGCAATCATGTGCGCTGTTCATTTTAGACGACCGATGTGGCGCGGTGGGTGTAGGTCTGCCTGCCGCATGAGGTTGCGGGTTCGATTCCCGCCTTGGAACAAATGTGTGTACCCATAACACAAGCTCTGCTTACCATGGGGCTAGGCAATAATGCTGTGTGAATTGCATTATTTATTTATAGGGTATGTAGTCCTATGTATAGAAGGGGTAGGGCCGATCACAGATAGTCAGTTTGTTTGGTTTAACACTGTATTAACACGAATAATAATTAAAAACAATTAGGGAGCTCAGGCAGCACGCGGTCTATGCATAATTAAATTATAACATTGTCGTTTGTGACGCGGCCTGCCAGTGCAGCTCGCGGTCTCGCTCACGCACGCGGCGCGGAGCCTACGGCTCGTAAGTCTCCCTCGCACTCGTGCGCAGGCGCGTAAATTCCATTGCAAAGTACTTATGTAGCCTACATCACCCCCCTCCAGAGACCGTCACTACGGTCGATAGTAGTCCGGAAACCGGACCATGCGGCCAGAGCGAGTCCGTTTTTCTTGTAGTACCCGGTTATTCGGCCATCCTGAATGAGGTTCGGATCCGGGACTAGGGTCAGGATCGGAATAAGGAGTAGAGCTTGGAATAGGGCTAGGGTCAGGATCGGAATAAGGAGTAGAGCTTGGGATAGGGCTAGGGTCAGGGTCTTCGAGTATATAGGCTGGCTTATGGCGGTCTATCGATACTGTAACAGTTTTACCTTTAACAAGTAATTTATATACTTTGTCACTCCTATCTAGTACTTCATACGGGCCGGTGTATGGAGGTTGCAGAGATCCTCTTAATGCATCGTCCCTTAGAAAAACGTGACTGGAAGAGGGCAAATCTTTATGGATAAATATTTTATTCTTATTGTGCCGAGAGGCAGGCGAAGGTCGAAGCTTCTCTGCAATATGGCGCAATCTAGTATTAAAGTCCGAAATATCGGTGGACTCTTGTGAAGGTGCTACCTGAAAAAATTCTCCAGGGAGGCGCAGAGGCTCGCCGTAAACCAATTCAGCTGAAGAAGCTTTTAGATCTTCTTTAAAAGATGATCTAATACCTAAAAGTATAATAGGTAAGATATCTACCCAATTGCTATTCACGTGACACATAATGGCGGCTTTCATCTGTCGGTGAAAGCGTTCCACCATGCCATTACACGCCGGATGGTACGCAGTGGTACGACGGTGTTTGAACCCAATTATTTTACCAAGGTATTGGAAAAGGGAGGATTCGAACTGTCGGCCACGATCTGTGACAATATCTGTCGGGCAACCGAACCTCGACACCCATGATATTAAAGCTTTTCCGACTGTTTCGGCAGTAATATCAGTCATCGGCGTAACTTCGGGCCATCGCGTAAATCTGTCTACTACCGTAAGGCAATAGCGGTAGCCTTGCGATGGTGGAAGTGGGCCAACTATGTCCACGTGAATAAATGCAAAGCGGGCGCGGGGTAAATCGAACGTGCCCAACGGTGATGACACGTGGCGGTTTACCTTAGCGCGTTGACAGGCTAGACATTTACGTGACCACTCTCGACAGTCTTTGCGCATGCCGGGCCATACAAAACGTTCAGCAATCAGTTTTGTGGTTGCTGCGGCGCCGGGATGGCTAAGGTTATGAAGGTTGTCGAAAAGTTGTTTACGTAAAGGCTTGGTCACGAAAGGTCTTGGTGATGGAGTGCTCACATCACAGTAGATCTCGGTGTTGGGATCGGTGATCTTGAGCTTTGTCAGGCGGAGCGAAAATTCTCCACTAAGGTACTGTAGAAGCTCTTGATCACTGGCTTGATATGAAGCAAGCTGGTCATAATCGATTGGCACCTGCAGTTCCTCAATACGTGACAATGTATCGGCGACAACATTGTCTTTGCCGGAAATGTGTCTAATGTCTGTGGTGAACTGCGAGATGTAATCTAAATGGCGATACTGACGAGGCGAACAGTTAGTTTTTCGTTCATGAAAAGCAAAAGTTATCGGCTTGTGGTCAGTGTATATCACGAAATGTCTGGCTTCCAACATATGGCGAAAGTGTTTAATACTTTCATATATGGCCAACAGTTCGCGGTCATACGGTGAGTATTTCTGTTGGCAGGGACTTAGCTTGCGCGAAAAGAAAGCAAGTGGCTGCCACTGCCCGTCTTTCAGCTGTTGCACTACTGCGCCCATAGCCAGGTCAGAGGCGTCTGTTACCAGAGCCAGTTTGGCTGAAATGTCAGGGTGTGCAAGTAGTGCAGCATCGGAAAGGCTTTCTTTGCATTGCTCGAAAGCAAGAAGAGTGTCACCGGTGATATCGACCGGGTTAGAGCCTTTTACGGAATCTCCGGCAAGAAGGGCGTTCAGAGGGGCTTGGATCTTAGCAGCTTCAGGCAAGAAGCGTCTGTAAAAGTTGATCATACCTAAAAAGCGTCTGAGTTGCTTAACCGTTTTCGGGACAGGGAATTGCCGTATGGCTTGGACTTTGGAGTCAAGAGGTTTGGTGCCAGAAACAGAGATACTGTAGCCAAGAAAACTGACTTCGCTGGCGCCAAAAACACATTTGGAGGTATTGATAAGGATACCGTATTCCTTCATGCGGGTAAACAACTGCTGGAGATGGATTTCATGCTGGGATTTGTCGGGTGAGTATACTAAAAAGTCGTCTAAATAGCAATATACGAAGTCGAGTCCTCTGGTCATTTCGTCTACGAATCTTTGGAATGTTTGGCCCGCATTTCGAAGCCCGAAATTCATAAAGATATGTTCATATAGCCCAAAGGGAGTGCATATGGCTGACTTAGGAATATCATCCTCGTAGACAGGTATTTGATTGTAAGCCTTGACCAAATCTATAGTAGAAAAAACTTTAGAACCGGCTATACTTTGTGCAAAGTCCTGTATGTGCCTAATAGGATAACGGTCTGGGATAGTCCGAGCATTAAGCATCCTATAATCACCACAAGGCCGCCAGCCGTTATCCTTCTTAGGTGCAAGGTGTAACGGTGAAGCCCAGGAACTTTCGGAAGGACGCACAGTGCCGTTAGCAAGCATGAGTTCAAATTCCTTCCTAGCAATCTGGAGCTTGTCGGGGGCGAGCCTACGGGGTTTGCAAAATACGGGTGGGCCGGGTGTGATTCTAATGTGGTGTACAGTACTGTGCAATGGAGTCCACGGTGTGCCTGAAGGGCGTGTGATCTCAGGAAATTTGCTTAGAATGCTGTGATACCTTGAGTCGCCTGTAGGAACCTTAACAGAGCATACATCAAAATTTACAATAGAAGCTTGAGCAGATAAGGTAGTAGTATTATCAATAAGACGTTGATTACGAATATCAACTATTAAATTATAAAAACTAAGGAAATCGACGCCGATAATGGGTTTAGTTACGTTAGCAACGGTAAAACGCCAGGGAAAGCTACGTCTAAGACCTAAGTTTAAATCTAGTTGCAAATAACCGAAAGTGTCTATGGTAGATCCATTGGCCGCACATAGTGTAAAGTCTGTCTGCTTGGATCGCCGTTCGCGGAGAGCAGCATGGGGAAACACGCACAAGTCACTGCCGGTGTCGATCAGGAACTGGGTGCTCGAGCTGCGGTCGGTCACGAAGAGGCGACTTGAAGAGGCGTGGCAGTCGTCCGCCGCCATTAGCGACTGCCCGTCGCGTTTCCCGTCTTTTTCTGGTCGTCGAAGTCACATGGTTTCACGCAGTGGTTGGCTTGAGATCCGTGCCTCGAGTGGTACCAACACAGCGGGAACTTTTCGTAGCTGGCCCTTGATCTCGAACGTTGCCGTGAAGATGACATTCGGCCATCCTGATATCTTGAGGTCCTCGGCGACCGGGTACCGGATCTGTCATTAAACCGGTTTCCGGATCTTACATTACTCCGGGAACCGGATCGTTCGTTCGACCGGTCACGGGTGTGCTGGTCGAGCTTCACTGCGAGCTTCTCCACCATCTTCTTCAGCTCTGCGATCTCACTAGAAGCACTGTTACCTTGATTTGCGCTGGATGACGTAGCTGCGATGCAAGGCGTAGTAATTTCTTGTATCCGATCGGCGAGGTCCGACAGTTGTTCCAAAGAGTGTGTAGGTTGGGACGCTAGCACTGTCTGAATATTGCTGGGCAAGCGGTTACTCCAGATGGTCCGGATAAATTCTTCAGGAACGGTCGGTCCGGCTAGGTCCTGGAGGTGGCGTAGGAATTGCGAGGGTTTTCGGTCACCAAGTTCTTCGTGTGTAAGTAGTTGTCGTACCTTTATTTCTTGCGAAGCAGAGAGGCGACGAATTAATTCGCTTTTGATCTTCGCATACCGGTTCCGGGCGGGAGGATTTATTATTAAATCCTTTACTGCCTTCGCGTGCTGTATATCCAAGTTGGTCACTACGTTATTGAATTTCACGAAGTCGTCTTCGATGTCACGGCACTCAAACTGACCTTCCAGGAGGGCAAACCATATTTCCGGTTCGTCGGGGCTGAACGGGGGCACTTTAATATTCCGTTTATACAAGTCCGGTGGGCACTCGTACTTTGGTTTTGCCTTTCGAATCGTAACTTTACTCGGTCCGCCATTTTGCGCGTCGGTTTTTTCTTCGAGCGGGGCTGTTTCCATGAATTCGTCGTCACTATTTTCGGCACTCATATTTTGTGTTCCCAGGGGTCACCAGTTATAGGGTATGTAGTCCTATGTATAGAAGGGGTAGGGCCGATCACAGATAGTCAGTTTGTTTGGTTTAACACTGTATTAACACGAATAATAATTAAAAACAATTAGGGAGCTCAGGCAGCACGCGGTCTATGCATAATTAAATTATAACATTGTCGTTTGTGACGCGGCCTGCCAGTGCAGCTCGCGGTCTCGCTCACGCACGCGGCGCGGAGCCTACGGCTCGTAAGTCTCCCTCGCACTCGTGCGCAGGCGCGTAAATTCCATTGCAAAGTACTTATGTAGCCTACATATTTATTTAAATTTAATTATGATGCTCAAATCAATCCATAGTATATGTAATGCTGTTCGCTTGTGTGGTACCACATAACAATACAATACAATATACAACAAAAATTCTTTATTGTATACCAAATAAAAAAAATACTCAAATCATTACAAAAATACATTATATGCGACAAGTATAAAGGCCTTATCGCTTCGAAGCGATCTCTTCCAGGAAACCTTTGAATGGAAAAAATATAATATGAATTTAAGAAAGGCAGGGGGTGTACCACAAACTGAACAATTAAGATGGTCCATCATTTTTCTTTAAGTTTTTTCTTTGGAAAATGGTAACTTTTAGACGCTTTTAATCAGCAAGTGTGCGCCAACCCTTACATTACAAAGTCCCTAAGACCAACGTCTTGTTAATATTAAATTAAACTTAGCCCAAGTCATTAAGACCCGTCGAATGCACTCGCAGAAACTCTACATTGTGGTCATTCTATGAAATTGTTTCATTATAGGGGTCTCACTTTAATGGATATGGTCTGGCATAATAACGTTATGGTCTGTTATGATTATGGGTTCCTGGGATGATTGCCTATTGTTGAATGAATGAAATGAAAATGAATGAATGAATGAAATGAATTTATTTGTTTAAAGACTTACACAGAACATAATTGACGACCGATGTGGCGCGGTGGGCGAAGGTCCGCCTGCGACGCACGAGGTCGCGGGTTCGATTCCCGCCTCGGCACAATTGTGTGTACGATCTGCAGATAATTGTTCCGGGTGTTCTGGTCGTTTTCTATGTATAATAAAAAAATATATATCTATGTAATGTATTGTATTATGTATATCAGTTATCTAGTACCCATAACACAAGCTCTGCTTACCATGGGGCTAGGTAATGCTGTGTGAATTGTCCAGCATTATTATTATTATTATTTTTTATAATAAACTTAAACTTAAACGTGTTGGTAATCATGTAAGTCCAGTAACAAAATGGCTTTGCCTCAGCATGAGTTGGACTAGCATGTTGATTTTGCGAAGGCTTGTTTGTATTTTCGGATTTTTTTCAATGGAGATATTCCCTTAACTTCGATAGCTGTTAAAAATTCGACCTCGCTTCTGCTCACTGCTCATTGCTGCCCGTGTAAACGCACCTTTACAAATTATTCTTCCGCCTCGTGACAAATGTTTGTACGATCTGCAGATATTTGTTTTTTGTATTGGTTGTTTTCTATGTCTAGGTAACAATAACACAAGTTCTGCTTAGCTTGGGGCTTTATGTGGGCTATATTGCTGTGTGAATTGTAAAACATTATTTATTATATTTATTTTTCTAAAAATTATTAAATCTTAAATAATTTTGCGGATTGTAAAAACCGGTGAGACCGTGCCATAAATAGATAGATAGATAGATAGACAATACTTTTATTGCACACTTAAAAATAAAACAAACAAGGTAAACAATAATAATACAAGATATGTGACAATTTGGCGGTCTTATCGCTCAAGAGCGATCTCTACCAGACAACCGTGGATGGATAGGATCGTTGGATTGAAAAAGGGGATCTGTGTGCGTTATAACCAATATAAATACCCCATTCCCTTCAATTATCTCATGTTTATTTTTATTTTTTGTAGATTTATGTGACTTTTTAATTATTATTGTGTACTTTAAAGTGAATATGGACCCATGTAGTTTGAAATAAAGATCATTATTATTATTATTATAACACCAAAAGACTGCGCGAACTGATTAAAATGGAGACTGCGCTGCATGGTGGAATAATGTCACCTTAAATAATTTTTAATAATTTTTTTAATTTTTTTTAAAATATTTTTTTTTTAATGGCTGTGTGGTGTCGGCCTAGAAAGAATAGCACCAACCCAACTCTTCCCGTGGGTGTCGTAGGAGGCGACTAAGGGACATACACCGGGGGGCGGGCAGCAGCGTCCCTTGCAGCACACTCCCTATACTGCGATCCCCAACCCGCATGCCCAGCGTGGGGATTATGGGCATCAACCCCCCCATGGATCGATACGCCAGTAGAATGTGGCCCCCAGTTCCCGGCCGCCTCGCTATTCCTGGCCATGGTAGCGGCCACGGTAACGGCGGGGCAGGGGGTGCTAGGAATCCCCGGGCTACATTAGGCTACCACACCCTACATAAACTGACCCTGGCTACGTTTAACGGACGCACTCTTAGGCTTGACCATCATCTAGCGCAGTTGGAAGTGGAGTTAGAGAACATCAAATGGCATGTTCTGGGGTTATGTGAAGTCCGTAGAGAGGGGGAGGACACCGTAACCCTAGACTCGGGCCATCTTCTCTACTTTCGCGAGGGTGATAAAACATCCCAGGGTGGCGTAGGTTTCCTCGTCAATAAGGCCCTCTCTAACAACGTCCAAGAAATCTCCAGTGTGTCGACCAGGGTAGCGTACCTGATCCTTCGGCTGTCCAAACGGTACAGCATGAAGGTCATCCAGGTCTACGCACCGACCTCGGCACACTCGGATGATGAAGTGGAGGATATGTACGAAGACATATCCAAAGCCTTACACAACACCACTAATGCCCACTTCAACGTTGTTATGGGGGACTTTAACGGCAAGGTGGGAATCCAGACTGGCAACGAATCCCGAATAGGCCCACATGGTTATGGAGTTAGGAATCACAGGGGGCAAATGCTTGTCAACTTCCTTGAGAAGGAGGGGCTGTTCTTAATGAACTCCTTCTTTAAGAAACAGCCTCAAAGGAAGTGGACATGGCAAAGCCCCGACACTGTGACAAAAAATGAGATCGACTTCATCATGACGGATAGCAAGCACATATTCAGAGATGTCTCAGTGATCAACAGGTTCAATACCGAATCTGATCACCGACTCCTTCGAGGCTCTCTGAATATCAACATTAAGCTTGAAAGAAACCGTCTGATGAAGTCCACGCTCCGACCTGACCTAATCCAAATCATGGCGGGCACCGAGAAGTTTCAGCAGCTTCTCGGGGATCGATTTGTTGCCTTGGAACCAACTGATGACGCTGACGAGACCCTACACAATCTGGTTGAAACGTTGAGGGACGAGGGCATTAAATTCTGTCGAAAGCAGCGTACTGGCAAGAAGTCCAAACTCTCGGATGAGACTCTTGGGCTGATGACAAAAAGACGGGAGACCACCCAATCGACTTTGTCAGAGAGGTCAGACCTGAACAAGCGAATTGCGAAGATGGTACGGCACGATCTCCGGAGCTCCAACACGCGCCTCATTGAAGAGGCGATAGAGCGAAACCGGGGGTCCAAAGTATTCACTCAGCAGCTTGGCAGGAGCCACCTGACAAAGCTTAAAACGCACGACGGAAGGACCGTATTGTCGAAGCCAGAGATCTCAGCCGAGATAGAGGATTTCTATGGCCGTCTATACGCTGCTCATGCCCCTCGTTCCCGACGAGACAACCATGATTCCAGAGCCACCCTGACACGCCACTACACCGACGAACTACCTGACATCAGTCAAGACGAGATCGTGTTAGCTCTAAGGCAGCTTAAAAATGGAAAAGCCCCCGGTGAAGACGGTATAACATCCGAGCTCTTGAAAGCTGGAGGAGCTCCTGTTATACAGGAGCTACAGAACCTCTTCAACGCCGTTCTTAACAGTGGGAGAACTCCAAAGGCGTGGAGCGGGAGTTTGGTGGTGCTCTTTTTTTAAGAAGGGCGATAAAACCCTTCTTAAAAACTACAGACCCATTTCACTCTTGAGCCACGTCTATAAGCTGTTCTCACGAGTAGTCACGAACCGTCTCGCTAGGAGACTCGACGAGTTTCAGCCACCAGAACAGGCCGGATTTCGCGGTGGATATGGCACCATAGACCACATACACACAGTGAGGCAGATTATACAGAAGTCCGAAGAGTATAATCAGCCCCTGTGTCTGGCTTTTGTGGACTATGAGAAGGCCTTTGACTCTGTCGAGACCTGGGCTGTTCTGGAATCCTTACAGCGATGCCAAGTGGACTATCGTTATATCGAGGTTCTGAGATGTCTCTACGAAGCCGCCACTATGAGTGTCCAAGTACAGGGCCAGCAGTCTAAACCTATCCAATTGCGCAGAGGAGTGAGACAGGGGGATGTCATATCCCCGAAACTGTTCACAAGCGCGTTGGAAGATTTGTTTAAGACGCTGGACTGGAAAGGTAAGGGCATAAACATAAACGGCAACTACATCTCACACCTACGATTCGCTGATGACATAGTCCTATTGGCGGAGTCGCTAGAGGAGCTGAACCAGATGCTGGACGGCCTAGCTTCAGCCTCCCGATGCATCGGTCTTGGCATGAATTTGGATAAAACCAAAGTCATGATCAATGGACACATTGATCCAAGGCCGGTGGTCGTACATGGTCACCTTCTCGAAATCGTTTCCGAATACACATACCTCGGGCAGATTCTGCAGTTAGGTAAAAACAATTTCGAGAAGGCCAAAAGGAGGATCCAGCTGGTCTGGGCAGCGTTTGGGAAACTACGTCGAGTCTTCTCTTCATCCATACCGCAATGCTTGAAAACGAAAGTTTTCAACCAGTGCGTCCTACCCGTTATGACCTACGGAGCTGAGACGTGGACACTCACGATAGGGCTGGTCCACCAGTTCAAAGTCGCTCAGCGAGCTATGGAAAGAGCTATGCTCGGAGTATCTCTGAAGGATAGGATTCGCAACGAATACATCCGACAGAGAACTAAAGTTATCGACATAGCTCTGAGAATTAGCAAGCTGAAGTGGCAGTGGGCCGGCCATATCTCGCGAAGAACCGACGGCCGCTGGGGCAAACGTGTTCTTGAGTGGAGACCACGACTCGGTAAACGTAGTGTAGGACGCCCTCCGACCAGGTGGGATGACGACCTGCAAAAGACTGCAGGTAGATGCTGGATGCGTCAAGCCGAAGACAGGGCGCTATGGCGCTCATTGGGGGAGGCCTATGTCCAGCAGTGGACTAGTATAGGCTGATGATGATGATGATGAAATAATTTTTGTTATAAAATGATAATTAAAGAATATAAACAAATTAAAACTACTATTTACATTATATTTGAGCTAACTGCAGACTGCTGCAAACAATCTAGAGGTAGCTCAACCGACCCATCTCGGAGTACCAAAGCGCCCCCATGACGCGCCTAAATAGACAACTTATAATTTTTTTTTTGTAAAAGTTACAGTATTGTGTATTTACACATTTGCTTATTGTGTATTTTTTTTACAGAACAATCTAAAATCACGCAGCCATCACTGCACTTTTTATAACAAAATTACGTTGTATGATTAAAATTTTACTGCACCCATTTGCAACAGCAAACCAACGCATAAACTTAATGCCCACTAATTAAATTAATATCGTTAAGCGAGCGCCATCTGTGAAAGGGTTCATCTGGTCAAGTCGTGAAGAACTGGGCTAGCATAAGTTTGTAACGTTACCTATTCTAGTTTTGGTTAGCAGCGGTAGTGTTGGACGGATTTATAGTACCATTCCATTGATTAATTCGCTGTTCTGTCTACCGAAAACGCATAACCGTGTATCAACAGTTGGCCATAGAAATGTAGAATTAAAAATATTACGAATACAAACTAACTCTCAGAACTCATTGGAATTAACTCAAATTGAATTTAAAAAAGTGGACCGATGATGGTTGGATTGAGATTGGTGTTTTGATTATAATTATGAAAAATAGCATTTTAAGTTTCTTACTCATTGACCTTGTCATATAAAAATGTAGTGTTGCCAATCAATTGTGAACTGATTGGTATAATAATAATAATTCATTTATATTTTTATATTTTATTTAAGTATTTTCCATCCTGTCCTAGATTAAATGTTGTCGGAAACATGGACAAGGACAGGATGGAAAATACTTTAAAAACTACGGCCCATATAAACTGTAATTATACCTTATCTAATATAATATATTATAATTAGTCTGTACTTCATATTTCGCTAGTGGGAGACAACTATCCTGTCGACATAGCTAGCCCATACTAACCCATCCAACTTCGTAGGTAACAAAGTTACATCATAATTGGATTAGGAATCGAGTGAACTGGCTCGGAATTTATTCGAATGACATGTCCCTTAACCCTTCAGACCGAGAGGGTCTTATTATGGTTTTAATTTAATAATTGGGGAGTCTTTGTTCCTGGGAGATTAAACTTTTAAGGATCTTAAAAATGGCGGGTTGATTTGATTTGATTTATCAGTCGAAAGGAAGTCGAAGAATGGTTTTGAATTAAATGATTTTCTAATTTCTGGCAGGACTCAAAGTAAAGAAACAGCGATGATTTTTTCAGGTAGGTAAGAAAATTAATTTATCTATATAAAAAAAGTAACATTATGTGAGTAGAAATATTAAGACTTTTTTCTATAATATTTTTAGTAACAAAATATGGATCACGTTATTCGAAATAAAATATTTTAATTTAATTTTCATTAATTATTTCTTTTAATTAATCGTTTCTGCAGTTCAAAATTTTTGTCGTGTCATTTCAATATTATTTAGTATATAATATCGGCAATCGTAGTATAGGATGCCCTCCGGCCAGGTGGGATGAGACGACTTGCTAGAGACTGCACGCAGATGCGGGAGGCTGAACACAGGGCGCTATGGCTCTCTACGAGAGAATAAATCATAATTTGGTGTACTACTTCTTTTGTATTACCTTCGGTCTATAGAATCAACACTAATAAAAGGGTCGGACTCAAAATTTGCATACATGTATATCTCTAAACCTGCAATAACATAACTTTATATCCCGAGAATATGTATCCGAAACCGTAGACAGAAGCTAGGTTTATCATCCCATCCATAAACAAACAATAAAAACAGTATAACATAAAGGTTATCATAGACAAACAAAACCGCCGAGTCAACAGACATCCCCCTGTAGATTGCTATTCATTTCCTTAAAATAAACATGTATGAACACACGGAATTGCAAATCGACCTGTTAATCTAATACGGGAGACCAGTCGGTGCACGGAATGAAACGGTTATTGTACAGAAGGAAAGGTTTGCCAAAAATTTTATACTATACAATGTGTATTGTCGAACTTGATCAAACGAGATGTGCGGATACACGACATATATTTATCGATAAAAAACAAAAAATAAAAAAATTATATGTTACCTATCTCAAAAATAAAGCCGATTTAATAATTTTTTTAATGAAAACTACTTCATCTGGTTTTTTCTTCGTTTCTTTTTGAGTAAACGGTGTATTATATTCAAAGTAGCCTCATTTGAAAGCTAGATAGTCTACCTAGCTAAGAAAAAGAAAAAAACAATAAAATTTCGGTACATAAGCCTAGTAAAATCAATATTTTTATAGAAATTTGGAAAAAAAACAAATTTTATTTTATTTTTGATCTGTAACTTTAAAACTTTTTGGGTTATTGAGGTGTACTTTTTTGCATGTTGTTAAATTTCATAATTTAATCTACAAATCCTCCAAAAAATATGGGTCTATCTCTTTTCGTTGTTATGTTATTCACCATTGAAAATAGGTACTTCAAGAATTCTTAAGAATCGGCTTTATTTTTGAGATAAGTAACATATAATTTTTTATTTTTTATCGATAAATATATGTCGTGTATTCGCACATCTCGTTTGATCAAGGTTCGACAATACATATTGTATAGTAAACTCTTCGGCTTCGCGTCGCGTTCGTGCTTCGTTCCTCTAGTTTCTCGGTTTTTTGTCTCGAGACAGGCTTATTCCAGTTTTCCCCTTGAAAAATTCCCCTTGAGGGGGAAAAAACACAAACGACAAATAAATCAATTCCTGTTTTGCCCTTACCGTTTTTTTTCTAATTACATTTTTCTTAAGCGCCTCGTTCCTCTGGTTTGTCGGTATTTTGCCTCGAGAAAAAAGGGATCGCAAGGCGCGAGTGTAGAGGCCTTGGCAGTTTTACTGCGATTTGCACAGCTTGAGTCGGAAAGGCTTTTAGACATACGAGATGTTTAACGGTGAGTTAAATGTCAAAATGTTTTTTATTTTCTACATGAGGTTAAATTATGTTCGCCGTCCAATAGTTGTGCAGGAGGCAGACACATAGCGTTAGAAACACAATACTGCACTACAAATGGCAAATAGCCGATGCTGCCAAAAATCCTCACACACACACACACACACGCACACAAAGCACAACTCTTTTGTTAACGTCATGTCATTGTCTTGTATTGTATTCGGCAAGAGATAGAAATATTTACGCTTTTTTTACATTTCACAATTAAGTATACCAAACTCACCTGAGAATAGAGGGAAGGGTGCGGTGCGTGGCTTCTCAAAGGCTGCATCACCTTGGGACACCGAGGACGCCTAGGGAGGCATGCACCGGCATCGAGCGAGCTGCTGGCCTTCCTGGAGGACATCGGGTGGTTAGACGAGCAACCCCCCCACCCGACACGCAAAAAAGGCCCACCGGCGGCCAAGTTTCGGAAACCAGTCCAGAAACAATCAATCAATCAACAATCAAGAGGTAAGGGTTCCTTTATTCCTCCTATTTTAAGAATTTTTAAGAAAATATTCAAAAGAAGAAGATCTTCAAACATTATTCCTTCTGACTCGTGTATTGTTTATCATTTCTGTGGCGGTGTCGTCACGCTTCATTTGTGAAAAAATGTCACGAAATTCTTTTTTCGCAGGGATGTGACATTGACAAATATTAAGGCATTTCCGGTTGTTTTTTACATTCTATATTTGAACAGATAATGTAGATTGGACGGTTTGAAATATTCAAATTGCGGAAGAGTGGTTTTTGTCACATTTGTAATTCTCTCAGATTATTTTTGTTTGATAAAAATTGTTTGAAATTAAGCTTTGCATAACAAAATGTAGACTTTTATGTAAATTTAAAATATCAAAAATATTTTATTAAATTGTATGTCTCACATGTTAACGCCTCCACTGCCCAGCCATGTGGTAGCGGACATGGACATGTGCGTCATGGGCCATGAATTAGTTTAACTATACTCTTACGCAGAACTCACCCGAATGACTTCAAAGTTTTCCGTAGACCGATTTATAATTTAATAAAATAAGCATATCATTTCTACTTATGTATGTCCGTACTGTACTATAGCTACGTGTCCATCCAAAGGTTTCCTGGAAGACGCTCTTAGCGATAAGGCCGCCCATTGTGCATCAGTATCTTTGTTCTTTACTGTTTTTGTTTTTCTGTGTTTGATGTGCAATAAAGCGTATTTGTATTGTATTGTATTGTATTGTATTGTATTGCATTGCATTGTATTGTATTGTATTGTATTGTATTGTATTGTATTGTATTGTATGTACATTCTACTTATTGTTTTTTATATTAATTTATCTGAGTATTTCTCTTCCTTGTCCGTGATGTGACTATAGAAAAAGGCTCAAACTGAAAACCAGCGTTGTTCCGCGCCACGCGTGGTCCAGCACATAGCTGAGTTTGACCCTTTTTGCCAACAGGGTAGCACGGTAGCCATGTATTTTGTAATGCTGAACAATTCACACAACATCATCTAACCCCAAACTAAGCAGAGCTTGACTGTGCTATATTTAATAGAATACATTTACATAAATGGTGGAGACCACGACTCGGTAAACGTAGTGTAGGACGCCCTCCGACCAGGTGGGATGACGACCTGCGAAAGACTGCAGGTAGATGCTGGATGCGGCAAGAAAGGGCGCTAAGGCGCTCATTGGGGGAGGCCTATCTCCAGCAGTGGACTGCTATAGGCTGATGATGATGATTTACATAGAAATATATTGGCCTTATTAAAGTAGGATAATATTTTTTGTAACTAAGCACCTTTATTTCATATCACTAGTTTCGCATAGTTAGCATAATTAACTTGTTTTACAAATTTGATACCGTATCTTTGTTGATTAATGTGATTATATTTTTTTCGTTTCGAGCAGTTTCTGCAACATGTTTATTTAACCTAATTAGAAAACAATGTATTATTTTAGACCTTAGAACATAAGATAATTGGGATAAGGCGGGAATCGAAGTCGCAACCTCGCATGCAGTGCTTCATCGGTCATCTCACTTTCGGTCTGTATAACCGCCAGGTTGGCAGGACCATTAGGATGCTGAAGGTATTGCCCAATTATGATAAACGCATTATTATTTCAATAAATATTGTGCAAAATGGTTAATAAACAAGACCAATGCTCTAACAGCGGGAGCCGTCACGTGTCCACTTGATTAGTTCTTCATTCTATGCAATTTTCATCATTTCTGCCATACCAAATTCAATCTTACCTCATTCCTATAGAGCTAAAAACACTTTAGCACAACTACAGCTAGATACATAGATCTAAAGCATTTTCTTTAGAAGTTCCACGGAAGATACAAACCTATTGTAAGAGACTAAGGTTCGTTTTCGCTTGTTGGTTATAATCCAATGATGGCAATAGAATTAGTAGACCGCCCGTGGTTTTTGCTACTCACCACAATAAGTTCCTCGAATGGACTGGAATTAACCTATGCTTTTTATAAAATAAGTTAACACTTTGACTGCTGAAAACGCACGGTATGAGTTTTCTACAAGTGACTAATATGCGTAAATCCACACTAGCGCAGCGGCTGAGGCGTGCCTAAACGGCTTAACACTTTGACTGCTGAAATCACACGGTATGTGTTTTCTACAAGTGACTAATATGCGTAAATCCACACTAGCGCAGTGGCTGAGGCGTGCCTAAACGGCTTAACACTTTGACTGTTGAAATCACACGGTATGTGTTTTCTACAAGTGACTAATATGCGTAAATCCACACTAGCGCAGCGGCTGAGAAAATACAGATCTGTGTGACTCAGCACAGCTATAATATTTTTCGAACGAAACGCATGTGCGGCGCAACACAACCGCTGTGTAGAGCGGCAGCACGAATTTTTTAGGATAAAAAAAAGATCGCAGTCGTTGAAAAAAAATCGCAGTCAAAGTGTTAAAGCAGTTTTTACTTGGAAAAGGACAAGCAATTTCCTTCAATCGCTAGAACTAATTTAAGAAAGCTTTTTTGGTGTTTGAGAAAAGTAATTTGAAAAGTTTTCTTGGAATTGGTAATGTAGCTTTAATGAAAAATGTTCCTACCATTCTTAAAAGGTACATAGATAGATAGATAACACTTCATTATATCGCACAAAATATAAAATAATACAGAAATAAATAAGATTTGCTTTATTCTATCTTTAGGTAATTTTTTATTGGTCCTGTAGATAGGTTTTTTTTTAATTTATTTTATACTTATTGCACGATAAACTAAAACTTATTCTAAAAAATTAATACAAAGGCGAACTTAACCCTAAAAAGAGTTCTCTACCAGCAAACCTTATTGTGAGAGAGAGACAAAGTGAAGAGAAGAAGTATGTGCATAAATAAAATAGACAGAAGATTAAATTTTAACTTACTTAAGTATTTTTATTATCTACAATGATACTTTGATAATGTCTTCTCAGGTAATCGGATATTCTTTATTTCTCAACAGAGCACAATTTTTTTCACTTTACCTGCCAGAGCATTAAATATTTCAGGTGGATAGGCTTGAATTAAAAACGTCCATCTATAATATTATAAAGGACCTGTCTGAAAATCAGCGCCGCTACTAACTCCGGCTTGTAGCAGCATAATGACCTTTTTGGCCCCTTATGTAAGACGTATTTGCTCTATTCTGTATGTCTTATCTACTTCCTTGTAATTTTTTCTTGTTTTTATTATTTTCTCACTATGTAATGTGTCTGTAATGACAAGAGCCCTAACCGGACACTGTCGCCTTAACAAGCACATGTTCAAACTAGGGCTAAGCGACACACAATCCTGCAGATTTTGTGAGGAGGCGGATGAAATGCCCCTCCATCTGCTAAGTGAGTGTGGAGCACTGATGCACAAACGCAGCATCCATCTGGGCAAGCATTTGCATAGCCCGGACGAGCTGAAAGACATCACCCCGAAGAATATCCTACAGTTCCTGGCAGCTGCAAGGGTTAGTGGCGAACTATGAACGCCACGGCTTCGGGGCTGAAAATGTAAAAGTGGCGATCACAATAGGCCTATCATGGCCGCCGTGATATGAAAGCCACCCCAAAGCGAAAAAATAAAAAAAAATGTAATGTGTCGTGTTATGTATGGTGTCAAATAAATGTATTTTCTTTCTTTCTTCTCTCTCAAAACCGAATAGTATAATAACAGGAATAGTTATCCAAAACCTGTAACTTCGCTCCCGTTGACCCATTCCTTCAGAATTATTTTTAAAATTTAACCTTTGCCACCTCTGACACCCTCATCTCCCCTATTCATAACTTATTCCAAAACAGACCCCAATCTCTATCTCCTAAACTAAAAGATTGAATCAGCACCGTAAGCCTTTAATCTGGCTTGAGCCCGCAGTTCTGCCTGCGTTTTATGCGAACCATATCTGTCAAAACCTAATACTATAAAATGCGGGTAGAAATGTTGTGATGAGAGAGGTAAGGGGTTGGGGTACTGATAGATGTGATTTGAAAAGCTAAGCTATGATTTGAAGATTGTAATTAGATAAAGCAAAGGTTTAGCAGAATGTTATAATGTTATGCTTATTTTCTGCTGGTCGATTTAGGTGTATACGTGAGTGTATCTCTCATACAATTGCGGTTCATTAGTTGCATTTGTTTCGTATCATAAACAAACATTACCAATTAGTTGCGAATACAGTATGAGTGAGTACACTCATGAATAGGTATTATCTAAATCAAGCAGCAAGTTTTTTAAGAACAAATTTTTAAACTGTATCAGTAAAACTTAATGTATAAGTAATTTCCCTTAAAAATACCCATTATTTTCTTTAAGATTATGATTTTAAACTCAATCAAATTACATTTATTTTATCTATCATATCAGCCCACAAACGTCCACTGCTGGACATAGGCCTCCCTCATACGCCGCGCTCCGCTGCAGATAATAATAATAACAATTTATATTTACCTGCCTATAAATAGGCATTTATTATTTTAATTTAAAATATCCAATGTGAGATCAACTTAGTATTATTTTTCTACTTGACGATATAGCTATAGCTTTAATAAGCTTTTTATATCTAACACCATGCGACTACCCTACCTGGGGTAGAGACGGACCCCATCTGCTGTGAAGGGTTAAACTGTTATGTGGCTATTGCAAATAATGAGAAGTGTTTAAAAGAAATTTACTGCCCGCGGGGTGTTGTCACGCAGGGTTAAGAACAGTTTGTCTTCTGGAAAAGTTAATGTTTGGTAAAAATGGGGATATTTAGAGGGTGAAAGGAGAAAAAATATGATATTAAATTAGCAACATTTTTTTTCTTCTACATTGGTAAAGTGAAACGAGAAAAATACTATTTTCCTTTTAAAGTTAACTATGATAAAGGCCTGTTTTGAGTCTCTTCACATCTATATTATGGTCATTCTGTATCATCAGATGTTTGTTGTATCGGTGACGTCATAGAAAAACGCCACTAGTATCTATTGTAGCATTTTAGAGAGAAATTCATATATTTCATAATTCTGCATTTTTTAAAAGCTCAATCTTACAGTAAAATCAATTTTTTGCAGATATATAAATTTATTTTATATTCCAGAGATAAATAAATAATAAATAAATAAATAATGCTGGACAATTCACACAGCATTATCTAGCCCCATGGTAAGCAGAGCTTGTGTTATGGGTACTAGATAACTGATATACATAATACAATATATTACATAGATAGACATTTTTTATTATACATATAAAACGACCAGAACACCCGAAACAAATATCTGCAGATCGTACACACATTTGTTCCGAGGCGGGAATCGAACCCGCAACCCCCTGCGTCGCAGGCGGACCTTCGCCCACCGCGCCACATCGGTCGATAAAAAAAAACATTTGTGAGTAGTTTCAAAAAGTCAGTTTTAAAGAAAAGATTGTTCGTCCAAGCGGCTTTTGAAATGAAATGAAATGAAAGTTGATTTCTTTAGGCTTACAAATAAGCACTATAACACAATATAATAATGAATAGTATAAAATATGACTTGTCTAAAGTCATATTTTATACTATTCATTATTATATTGATGGGATGATTTTGGGATGACACTCACAATCCAGACGCAGAATCTAGCAAGAAGTTGAAGATTATTTATTGTAAATAATCATATATGTAACATTACAGCAATTTAAAACTAAGTCGTTACAGCACATAATAAAAATAAAGAAAATAAAAATAACAAAAAGACAGACAAAGAAAATACCAGTAGGTACTTACAGTAGTAGTTGACAATTATTGACATCTCGCAGAAAGTCAAACATTGACTGACAGACAAAGAAAATGCGATAAAATCTAGAATTGTCACAATTATAGTATATTACAATTTTATCAGTGGGTATCAACTAGCTAAGCATGAAATGCCAACAGCACAAGTACCATAACAGCACAAGGACAAATAAAATGTATGAGAGGACGCTATATGTAAGACAGAGCAACAATATTTATGCTCAAAGTCTCGGCATGACACTCAAATGTCCCTGGAACACTGTCAAAAATGAGAATGACAACCGTGTCGGGCGGTAGATCTAAAAAAGAACTAACTTCACTTTACATGTTTGACGCATTATTAAAAAAACATTAAAAGAAAAATTAGATAATGAAGTAGATTTTGAGTGGTTGCAAGGATGCTCCCAGTATTTTGAAAAAAATAAATTGCATATAATTGTGTCGACAATATGCATTATGCATTAAACGGTACTACATAATTGTTAAAAAATAGACAATTTACGGACGAAGCATCGCAGAAAGCAATGAAAAGGAAAATAAATATACTACAAAACATTTAAAGTGCTTGTATTTTTTCTTTATTTAATATCATACTGTGAAAACAAGGTGAATTACGTGTAAAACAAAAGAATATTATATTTACCTACTAAATTATATATTTTTTCACTATTTTGACCAAATTGGCATTTTAATTACTTAACCAAAATCCTTCCTTAAGTATTGGGTGCAATTCTATATTTTATATTGTGTCAGGTGAATGGTGAATATTCAACAAAATGTTGAATAATTACCATTCGTCTGATAAATTATTATAGTCGCAGAGAAATTAAAAAGGCACCTTTTGAATTGAGCGCCTATTTAATTTGAAGCTCCCGCCAAACGCCAGTTACCGTGGGCTTAAGTTAGAGGCGCTAGTGTGCTCTAGTGTTGGCATTTTTACTCTATGGAGTCTTACTTCTTTCCGTTAGGATATTATTGTTCTGTGAATTTTATGTAAATACCTTACATCCTACATTATTACAAAATCCCTTATGATTGCTCGTAAACTGTAATAATAAACTTGTTACAGCCTTGGTTATTATAACTATTGTCTTTGGTTTATGGACAGATGGTTAGTGGCAATTATAAGGTTGGCTTATGTTTTATGGAGCCAAGTTAATTAGATGAATTTATGTTTATGGTGGCAGTGGCGTTCGCGGCGTAAGAATCGACCTCTAACTTGCCTGTGTATATCTTAAGGCATTAGAGGCACACTAGCCACCTTTTTTTTCTTATTAATTTATAAAGGAAATTACAAAAATTTCATTAGGCGGTTTGTGATCATACTAATATTATAAACGTCAAAGTTTGTAAGTATGGATGGATGGATGGATGGATATTTGTTACTCTTTCACGTAAAAACAACTGAATGGATTTAAATGAAACTTCACAATACATATCAGAATAACACTACAATTCATAAAGATATATAGTATATTATCCAAAATATCTATCACCACGCGGGTAAAATCGCGAGGCGCAGCTAGTTCCTAATAAAGGCTTTTTTTAATGCGTCTGTAATCGTTTTATTTTATAAATAAATAAATAAAATAAAATGATTTTATTTCAGATAACTTAAATGATCCATAATTTGTTAGTAAAATTAAACATTAAGAACTTATTACTAGGGTTAGTTATACCTAACACTAGAAATTAAAACTAAATTAAATGAAATCACTCTCCCCATGAAACATTTCCACAGGGGAGAGGTGATTCTACCTGCTATAGTGTTTAGGATGGTGTTGGGGCTGTCGCGCACCCTGCGCATCAGGGATGCGGTCTTTTTACGGAGGATGGCAGCAAAGCCATCCGTCTGGTATTCCGCAAACATTCCCGATGCACTGCAAAATCGAGGCAGTCCCAACATCATCCTAAACACATTGTTGTACTGTACACGTAGGGTCTCCAGCACCTGTTTGGTGTAGCTGATCCATAGGTTCCCAGTGTAGAAACCCAGTAAGTGTAGAAACAGTAGGCTTTAAAAAGCGTTACCTTTACTTCCTCTGAACACCGGGAAAACCTACGTATCAACGAGCCCTACGTTCACGTTCAATGTTTACATTGTCCTTAAGGTCATCGGTGATATAATGCCCAAGATATTTGAAAGATGTGACTTTATTTATGATCATGCCATTTAGGGTTATTTCTGGGAAGTCTTTGAGATTATTTCCGGCGGACTTAAAGTTCTCTGCCCAAATTTTGTAAAGTTTAGGCAGAGATGTGAAAATAAAGTTTGTTGGTAACCAAGGGCAACTTCGTGTTAGAGTAGGTACCTAGTAGCTTCCTTTATTTTCTAAGAAATTAGAGAAATAAATCTTAAACGATCACGAAGATATTGTTTAATTCGAAAGGAATCTCTTTCAAAGCTATTATTATACGATTTGAATGGACCGTTCAGAAAAATCGATTTGCAATGTAATCGGTTCGTTAAAATCTCGTTAATTTTTGTGAGGAACTTCTAGAATAGGATATGAGATTCCTATAGCTAGGATTTCAAAGTATCCTTAGAGATGAATTTGAATGAACGAGATTGATTCGTTTAATTATATTTGTAGAATAAGCACGTTTGAAGCATGGCTAGATAGATAGATAGACAATTACATTTATTGCACGCTTAAAAATAATACAAACGATAAAAAATAATAATACAAGATATGTGACATTTTGCGGGCTTATCGCTCAAGAGCGATCTCTACCAGACAACCGTGGATGGATAGGATCGTTGGATTGAAAAATGGTTAGGCTGCTTACATATCCATTACAAGATTTATAAAGCCTCGTAGTTTTTGTTCTAGTTACTAAAAAAGCAATGTATTCTATGGAGGCCCCTAAACATAGTACAACTTCTATGTTACAATAGTACAATAAGGTTTGCTGGAAGAGAACTCTTCTTAGGGTTAAGCTCGCCTTTGTCATTAATTTTCTAGTTTAAAGTTTTATTCTCCTCTTTTGTTTGTTTGGTTTTATAGGAAGTGAACAAAGAACAATTTTACGGATATTTACCCTGGGAATTTAAGGAAAGTTTTTTGAAGACAAAAAGAAGCCTATGTTGCTCTCCATCTTTTCAACTAAATCTATGCCAAATATCAAGTCGATTGGTTGCTGAGTTAGGGCGTTAAGACAGGATAAACATCCAAACAAACACACTTACGCATTTATAACATAGTAAGTATTATGATAGTATCGTGTAAGCTATTATATGTATATTACTAGTTTCTGCCCGCGGCTTCGGACGCGTTGTTTCTATGGAAACTTTTAAGATTATTCCTATCCTATGGGAACTGATTTATGGGATAATAAGGAAAATTTCAGCCCGATCCGTTCTGTAATTTTTGCGTGAAAGAGTAACAAACATCCATCCATACATACAAACTTTCACGTTTATAATAATAGTAGGATATATCAATATAATAATACTTTAAAGATGGCATTTTAAAAAACAGTGCCTCCCCTAAACAAAGGGGATTAAGAAAGAAATAGAAATAGAAAATGTTTATTTGTGTTTCATATAAAATAATACAACTTAAGAACTAATAATAATAAAGATAACAAATTAGGAACGAATAAAATAATTTAAATACGAGAACACAGAAAGGCTACCGGCTCAGCATTAAATGCTACATTGACATAAGCCAGTGCAGCGCTGGTTTTCAGCGGCTACTTCCTTTCGTCTGATAACTCACCATCAATGACCTATTTTACATCTAATTATTTAAGTGCCATCTGTTGGTTGATTACATAACCACACTACTGCCCCTTAAATTACCAGAAGCACAAATCGAGCAACGTGTGCATTTCCCATAAAGCCTATATTAACAGACATGCTTGTTTACCACCGAATTAATTCAACAGCAAGACGGCACTTAGTAGATTACGCCTCCGGGCGACCAACCTGACTGTTATTAATCTATACTGTGTGTACAAGCCTCAAGCTAAGGCAACGGTTTATTAGAGGTTCATTTAATGCAAAAGTGTGACCGAATTGACATTTTACTAGTGGAAATTATACCTGGTCATACAGGACGTATTAACTGTTATTAATCTATACTGTGTGTACAAGCCTTTGAGCAAAGGCAACGGTTTATTAGAGGTTCATTCCATGCAAAGGTATCACCGAATTGAAATTTTATTAGTGCAAATTATATCTAGTTATAAAAATATTGACTGTTATTAATCTATACTGTGGGTTCAAGCCTTTGAGTAAAGGCAACGGTTTATTAGAGGTTCATTCCATGCAAAGGTATCACCGAATTGACATTTTATTAGTGCAAATTATACCTAGTTATAAAAATATTTAATATTATTATTCTATACTTTGTGTTCAAGTCTTTGAGCAAATGCAACGGTTTATCAAAGGTTCATTTCATGCAAAGGTATCACCAAATTGACATTTTATTTGTGAAAATTATACCTAGTTATAAAAATATTGACTGTTGTTAATCTATACTGTGTGTTCAAGCCTTTAAGCTAAAGCAACGGCTTATTAGAGGTTCATTTAACGCAAAAGTGTGACCGAATCGACATTTTATTAGTGGAAATTATACCTGGTCATAAAGGTATTAACTGTTATTAATCTATACTGTGTGTCTTTGAGCAAAGGCAACGGTTAATTAGAGGTTCATTTAATGCAAAAGTGTGACCGAATTGACATTTTATTAGTGGAAATTATACCTAGTCATAAAATTATTGATTGTTATTAATCTATACTGTGTGTTCAAGCCTAAAGCTAAGGCAACGGTTTATTAGAGGTTCATATAATGCAAAAGAAAACCATATTGACATTTCGCATTTTGTGTAATTCAAGAACATAGCTCTTGGTGCAATGATGTAATTTCCTCCTATTTTCTCTTTCCAATGCGTCTCTTTTACTTCATTATACGACATCACAACGGCTTTCTCCTTGATCTGACTCATATAGTTAATTCCTAGTCTTCCCCATCCTCATATCCTATCTATCCATATTCCTTGTACTTCTATGATGTTACTCATGAACCTGTCTGTCATGTCGTATAAGATGTCCAATCCAATCATTCTCCCTGTTCTGCTTATAATGGTGTTCAATAAAAACTTTTTCTCCATAAACTAGCCTACGTTTTGAAATTAATTATCATCCAAAGGTTGCCTGGCAGAGATCGCTCTTAGCGATAAGGCCGCCCATTGTACAGCATATTTTGTATTTAAATAAATAAAATAAATAAATAGTGCTGGACAATTCACACAGCATTATCTAGCCCCATGGTAAGCAGAGCTTGTGTTATGGGTACTAGATAACTGATATACATAATACAATACATTACATAGATAGATAGATTTGTTTTTTTCTTTTCCTGTCTTGTGTATCTTTTATGTATTTGGTGTGCAATTTATTGTATTGTATTATAATATATATCTATACGTATGTAATCACTACATAGATAGATATTATAATAATTAGTCATGATATACATAATACAATACACTACAATGTAGTCTATTGTATTATATATATTAGTTACCTAGTACCCATAACACAAGCCCTAGCACCATCAAATCTAGCACCTTGGGACTAGATAATGCTGTGTGAATTGTCCTGCGTTATTTATTTTTGTGATTTTTATAAACTGACAAATAAAATAAACCTCAAAATTTTGAGGATACAGGCGACTGGGCCCACTACAAAAGAAAAAACTAATCAGGTAACTGGGACCGCGGTCCCAGTTACCTGATTAGTTTTTTCTTGTTTATTTCGTTGGGCGAGTGGGACCACTCGTAATTTTAACCACAAATCTATTGTTTAAAGTACAGTTGGCATTATTGTGCAAAAAATATAATAAATAACCTCGAGTTCTAACACAACCTAATAATCGTTTCAGTGTTATTTATTACCTATACATTTCGTTCTTCATATAGGTACGAGTTCATTCGCAGAAAATCGCTTTTTTATTACAATAAAGTGAAAGGTTTCGACTCTATAGATCATGTTTATTCCCTAAACATCTATCATTCACCATTCACTGATACGTAGGTAACAAACGATATCTTCACGTATCGGTTTTCCTATGTTTTATTCGTGAACCAACGAGCTGGAGAAAATATAGATGAGCAAAATATGCGTCATAACTTATCATCATCATCATCATCAGCCTATATTAGTCCACTGCTGGACATAGGCCTCCCCCAATGAGCGCCATAGCGCCCTGTCTTCGGCTTGACGCATCCAGCATCTACCTGCAGTCTTTCGCAGGTCGTCATCCCACCTGGTCGGAGGGCGTCCTACACTACGTTTACCGAGTCGTGGTCTCCACTCAAGAACACGTTTGCCCCAGCGGCCGTCGGTTCTTCGCGAGATATGGCCGGCCCACTGCCACTTCAGCTTGCTAATTCTCAGAGCTATGTCGATAACTTTAGTTCTCTGTCGGATGTATTCGTTGCGAATCCTATCCTTCAGAGAAACTCCGAGCATAGCTCTTTCCATAGCTCGCTGAGCGACTTTGAACTGGTGGACCAGCCCTATCGTGAGTGTCCACGTCTCAGCTCCGTAGGTCATAACGGGTAGGACGCACTGGTTGAAAACTTTCGTTTTCAAGCATTGCGGTATGGATGAAGAGAAGACTCGACGTAGTTTCCCAAACGCTGCCCAGCCCAGCTGGATCCTCCTTTTGGCCTCCTTCTCGAAATTGTTTTTAGCTAACTGCAGAATCTGCCCGAGGTATGTGTATTCGGAAATCGTATTCGTCATAACTTATATCCAAGGGAAACTCGATACGTGTTATATCTGTAGGTATACGATTCATCTCAATCACACAAATTACCTTTACAGAAGTTTGTGTATAATAATATAGTTATTTTATGGTCTGAAAAAAATTCATAATAGTAATTTACACAATTCCTTTGGTCTGTTAGAAAGAAAGAAAGAAAATTATTTATTAAACACTAACACAACACACAAACAAGGTTAATACATAATTATATTAGACTGCAAAGTACCTACTTAGGTACCTATTATAAAACACGTAACATCGACAAAATATAAAAAAAAAGTGAAAAGGTACAAAATGTAAGTAGTATTGTATATGGTACTAAGTAGCCCTCACAGAAAGTGGATAAGCGCGCGTGTGTAGGTCTAATAGGTCCTGACTCAGCTTATTGCTCTATCACATTAACCCAGGTCATTTGTGAAAGAGCGCTGGTTTTCAGTCAGAACCCGGTAGAGTGGCAGACACGATCTCAGATCCAGCGCACAGAAGACGTGATTGATGAACAAATACTAACTAGATTGAATTAAAAAAATAAATAAATAAAAAATGTTAATACAATCATTTATTTTAACATTTATGTTTTACATAAATACACAGAAACTGTCGCGGTAATCAATAAGTTAAACTTCTTAATCTTAAAAAGAAATAGAAAACCTCAACAACCTATATTTGCCACTGCTGGACGCAGGCCTCCCACTGATAAGCGCCTTAATGGCTATTATCTCATGTGGTGGGGGCTCATAATCCCCACGCTGGGCATTCGGGTTGAAAGAGTAGAGAGAGTAGAATTAGCAAGCTGAAGTGGCAGTGGGCCGGCCATATCTCGCGCAAAACCGACGGCCGCTGCTGGGGCAAACGTGTTCTTGAGTGAGACCACGACTCGGTAAACGTAGTGTAGGACGCCCTCCGACCAGGTGGGATGACGACCTGCGAAAGACTGCAGGTAGATGCTGGATGCGGCAAGCTGAAGACAGGGCACTATGGCACTCATTGGGGGAGGCTTATAGCAGCAGTGGACTGCTATAGGCTGATGATGATGATAATGGGCACCCGGGTTGGGGATCGCAGGTCGGTGGTAAATTGTTCTGCAGCGCGCTGCTGCCCGCTACCCGGTGGAAATTATTTAGATTTTTTGGATAGTAGAATTTTCAGACGATATATTAACAAGATCAGTATCAAGTTACCATTGAAATCATACATTCATACTTACTATCAGATGCAAGCCAAAAGGCCTCATCAAACATGTAGTCAAAGAGAATCTATCTTCATAATTTCCCAATCACCTAGACCTATCCTTGAAACTTTTTCGCTAGAACATAAAGCTCAAACTGCCTTGACGCATAGCTCTTACAATCTGGCCAATTTTCTGATTTTCCAACTTACGTCCAGAATAGTTTGAAACTTAATTTCAACACCATAAAGCTGAGAATTCATCAGCAGCTTCCCAAAGGTTCCCAACATTGGTAGATAATTCATAATCAAACATGTGATCATACGGCAAGTAAATATGAATAGGTTTAGATCAAATACGATTTAGGTAAAGAGATAACTGGACAAAGCAAATATTGGGATCAAATGAAGCGTACCTTTGCAAAATTAAACGTTAATTTGATTCAGTCAAATATGGTGGTAATTGAATAGGGAATCAGGATAATTATTTAATGGTCAAATACTCAGTAGGCGGTAAAATCTGGGTGCAGATGATGAGGATAATGGTTTTTAATATTTTGTATGTGTACAAATAATTAAGGTTTCTTATTACATATTTTATAGTATATATTTTTTTCTTACCATTTATATATCTCTAAATATTCATGTTATGTTCATATTTATTCTAGCTTTATCCTACACCCCCTTTCTTAAATTATAATACATATATAATACACATAAAACATAATACTTTCTATCGAAAGGTTGCCTGGAAAAGATTGCTTCTAAGCGATAAGGCCACCCATTGTACTTGTCGCATGTAATGTATTTTATAATGATCTGTATCTGGTGTACAATAAACTATTTTTGTATTGTATTGTATTACAGTTTTCCCCCTAAAAGGGGATTTGTCAAGGGGGAAAACCGGAATAAGCCTATTTTAGAGACAACATAATTTATATAAAAATCTACATCTATGTTAAAATAATCAAAACGATAATATTATTTATACTCGGAATAATTGTGTGTACGATCTGCAGATATTTGTTCCGGGTGTTTCTATGTATAATAAAAAAATATCTATCTATGTAATGTATTGTATTATGTATATCAGTTGTCTAGTACCCATAACACAAGCTCTGCTTACTATGGGGCTAGATAATGCTGTGTGAATTGTCCAGCATTATTTATTTATTTATAGGTAATAATAATAATATGGTCAGATAATAATCTGAGCCTACGAGTACTAAACGGTTATGAATGCAACATATATTTTCACAATGACATGACTGTGCCTAAAAACCTTTTTTTATATCGACAACCAAACATAGGTAAGCCCTTAATTTTTTTCTCATTTTGGTAATCTTAAAGCGTAGTTATATCGACTACAGAGCGTTAAAACAGCATAACCCAAAAACATCAAAAAAACGTTCACGTGTCAACGTTAAAATTCCAACAGTTAACGTTAGTGGCCGTAACGGTAGGATAACTGCTTTATGTGCAATAACTGTTTAACGCGTTAACCGTTTTATGCGTAGTTGGTGCACGTGAATAAATTTAATCGTCAGTTAAACTAAACTTTTGATTTTATTGCTAGTGACGACTTTTGAGGTTGTAAATCTGATGTTAGAAATTTGATGAGCAATTTTAAAATATCGGAGATAAATGATAATAGGGAGGCATCTTGTGAATTGCATACATAGAAAATATACAGACAGATATTCAATATAAATGAAAAAAATTACAAACAGACACCACATACACGTTACAACTTACATTCTATTACACATTGTTTTTTAAAACTGGCGGAACAAACGAATAAACGTCAAACTATATAAAAAAACATGGAATTAACATAAATTTCTAATGTCAAACAAGAGCTGTCAAATTCTTGTCAACCGTGTCCTTTCACAAACTATTTTACAACTCAAACTTAGATCATAATCTAGATAAAAACATTCTCAGACGTAGAAATATTCCTTATAGGAAGTTTCGGTAAACTTTCACCTGTAAATAGCTCTGCTTCGTATTTTCAAAGGAAATATGCTAATGTGACATCTGACGTGTCGACTGCACGGAGTGAAGAGTGGTAAGACACATAAATCATATTTTGCATACGAAAATACAGTCTGTAGTTCATTGGTTCGATTTTAGACATGCTTTAGGTATGGGCTTGAACGTGAAGTTTGTAAAGTTATGGTGTAGAGAAGGCAAAGTAGTTTTATTTCTAACATCTGGTATTTTTAGCATGTTTGTGAAGAGCCCAAGGAATTGGAAAAATAAGATTAAACAATGACTGTTTTTACTGATTACACACCAGTTGTGATAAATTTTTTTAGGGCTTTTATATTTAATTATTTTTATCATGCTATTTATATTTATTTGTTGTAAAATTATGTATAATAATATTGTGTGGGGTTTTGTGATAATAATGAAATTAATTATTGATAACAATTTGAAAAATTTTTTTGGTCGATACAATAATTGTATTGTATCGACCAAAAAAATTTGTATTTATTTTAATATTTATGTTTAGCATAACATACACAATAATTAAGAACTATCATAAGGTAGCACTATGTAGATATACCTACACCATACTAACACTGCACTCGGAATGGCACTGCGAAATCTTGCAGAATTTAATATTGTTTACGACGCCTTTGCTTTACACCCGATCTGAAATAAATGAATAATAAAAATGTACACTATTTTTGGTCCTATAATACAATAATTTATTTTAATATTTATGTTTAACATAACATACTCAAAAAGTGCCATCTCCAGAATTGTCATTATCATAAGGTCCTATTTAATGCACTAGATATACCTACTCCATACTAGTACTGCACTCGGAATGGCACTGCGAAAACTTGCAGAATTTAATATTGTTTACGACGCCTTTGCTTTACACCCGTGTTTATTCAAACTTCGGAGTGCATTACGGAATATCTTATTCGTAATGCACGTTTCTAATAAAGTTCGGTACGTTATGGCGTGGATTTTAAAATGTGTGAGTTACTCGACTTTTATTTTGCGGAAGATTTTTGTTCGAAATCTGGTTTTGAGTTAGTGGTTTGTGGCCCGAAAAGAAAGAATTGTTTTAGATTTTTGTCGGCGAAATTTGTACATACTGAAAAGAAAAGGTTTCGTAAAAAGCATAAACTTCTGAAATTTCCAATAAACAGACTTCATAAAAACAATCTCTATCAAAAACCGATGATGTATCTCTTTGTCTCTTTTTCGCTTACGCGACATTAATCTCGAACGGTGGCTAGGTATCAAATAAATGTCGCACGAAGACATTTTTCAATGTTCGCGATATCGAATGGTCTTGATGGGAAGTGATTTATGTAGAGGAAATTAGATTTTGATGATAGATTTATTTGTGGTAAGCTTTGCTTCAACCGTAGACTTTAAGTAACGAAAAGTAGCATTACTAAATAAAATAAAAACAGTTAACGATCGTAGATTATTCAGATACATACAGAACCTTTTAGAAGTCTCTTTGGACAAAGAATCCTTCCCGTTTCTTCATAATCATCATCAGCCTATAGAAGTCCACAGCTGGACAAAGGCCTCCCCTAATGAGCGCCATAGCACCCTGTGTTCTGCTTGTCGCATTAAAAATTAAAAATTCTTTATTGCATTAAAATTACATGCTACTTATTTAGGGCTCTCATTACCAATATAAGTTATTCTGAGAATAACTTGTGGTTTGGTAGTGAGTGCTTCCCCTTACAATTATTAAGTTTTGTTATTGTACAAGACTTAGGTGTGCATCTTAAATAATAAAAATAAACAATTTAATTATTAGAAAAAGCCTTAAAATTAATGTGAAAACATAGAAGTATAGGCTTTTTAATTCAATTAGTATCTACAAAAAAGCATCCATATTTAAAACTATTATAATGTATAACTTAACAAGATTCAGGCTCAATACATGGTAACATTTATTACTTGTTTTAATATTTTATCGTCTTTGGTAGTAGCATGAGTTTGAGTAACATATTTGTATAACAAATTTATTCAGGGAGTACATAGTAAAAATAAATGTTTTCAAATGTGTGTTTGCAAATGCATCCAGCATTTGCTTGCAGTCCTTCACAGGTCGTCATCCCAGTCCTACACTACGTTTACTGAGTCGCGGTCTCCACCCAAGAACACGTTTACCCCAGCGGCCGTCGGTTCTTCGCGAGATATGGCCGGCCCACTGCCACTTCAGCTTGCTAATTCTCAGAGCTACTATCCCGTATATACCGTTTCTTAATGTCTCTTAATTTAAAAAAAAATATATTATGCTGGACAATTCACACAGCATTATCTAGCTAGCCCCATGGCAAGCAGAGCTTGTGTTATGGGTACTAGATAACTGATATACATAATACAATACATAACATAGATACCTGGATATTTTTTATAATACAATTTATTATAAGTATTTGACAAAACTCGTCTGTTTTAGAAAAAGAAAAATCCTATAATCTAGGCAAAAAACCATTAGAACCACCACGCGGACTAAAATAATGGATAACAGCTATGAGCTAATTAGGGTTCCGTACCAAAAGGGTAAAACGGGACCCTATTACTAAGATTCCGCTGTCCATCCGTCTGTATGTCCACCAGGTCTTATGTTATGTTACTTAACTGTTATATTTAGACAGTGAAATTTTCACAGGTTATGTTTTTCTCTCGCCGCTATAACAACAAATACATTTTAAGGATAGCACCTCACTAAACAACAGAACATACAATGGTGTGGAGTATTTGACAAATACTAGAGCATTTCACAGTCTGGCGATCAGCATTGTCGCGATAAAAGCATGCACAATGGCTTTGCATCGGCTAATGTATGGCATTTGTTTTATACCATGGTGTCATGGAAATATGGCCTCATACTCGTAATGCGGCAAAGGTTATGGGATAATAAGAATATATACCCTTACTAGCTGCGCCCCGCGTTTTCACCCGCGTGTTGATAGATTTCTTGGATAATATACAATATATCTTTTTAAATTGTAGCCTATGTTATTCTGATGTATGTATATAACTATATTATTGTAAAGTTTCATTAAAATCCATTCAGTAGTTTTTACGTGAATGAGTAACAAACATCCATACTTACAAACTTTCGCGTTTATAATATTAGTAGGATTTAGAATCCTAAATATTTTATGTCAACAAAGGCATTTATGAATGAAAACTTAACTGAAATCGATAACAATAACAGAGAACGACAAGGTTATCACTAAAAACTGCAATATAAACTTCAACAACACAATATAATCTCACATGAAGAGAGAAATAGATTTTAATTTGTATTCGAAAATAAAAGAGAGATCAATTATAAATAAATAATAAATAAATAAACAATGCTGGACAATCCACACAGCATCATCTAGCCCCAAGCTAAGTAGAGCTTGTGTTATGGGTACTAGATGACTGATATACTTAATACTATAGATTACATATGTAGATAGATATTTTTATTATACATAGAAAACGACCAGAACACCCGGAACAAATGTCTGCAGATCGGAAATACAATTGTCCGAGGCGGGAATCGAATCAACAGCATATTCGTCAGCCAGAATTCTAAATTCTTCCTTAGAGAAGGGAATTATTCTCATTTAGAACACGCACTCGGTAAACGTAGTGTAGGACGCCCTCCGACCTGGTGGGATGACGACCTGGGAAAGACTGCAGGTAGATACTGGATGCGGCAAGCTGAAGTCATGGCACTCATTAGGGGAGGCCTATGTCCAACAGTGGACTGCTCTAGGCTGATGAATGATGATGATGGAACACGCACAAATGATTTAAGAATCTAAAGAAACCTTTTTCTTTTCAATGCAGCATGCCCGTTACTAAACATCATTAATGTTTCACGATACAAAAGGAACAAACCCCTTCACCAGTAGAACATCTCTTCCAATCGTAAATTCATCTCAGTACCTATTAGTCCGATAAAATTCAACTAAAACGATAAATAAAACGGACTTTGACGGATTGCCGGTTTCCCTTCTAAGAACACAATATTCCGGTACTTTTTCCCTTGAATTCTACGACCAGGGGATTTGAAACTCTAATGCCTTTGCTAAACGGGTCAAATTTATATATTGAAATGAAGCGGTAGAGTATGTCACATGGGACTGTTTTGTCCGAATGGAAACTTATTTATCGAACTGAATAAAATATAAGATACAGTGATAGATTGGGATGATTCATTTTTTTTTGCAATGGTTATTAATGATTGCAATCGATTTATGGAGAAGAAAACTTTGCAAATGATATGAATTTGTATTTTTATGGTTTTTACTCGTGTCATCATCATCATCATCAGCCTATAGCAGTCCACTGCTGGACATAGGCCTCCCCCAATGAGCGCTATATATATACCCTGTCTTCAGCTTGCCGCATCCAGCATCTATCTGCAGTCTTTCCCAGGTCGTCATCCCACCTGGTCGGAGGGTGTCCTACACTACGTTTACCGAGTCGTTGTCTCCACTCAAGAACACGTTTGCCCCAGCGGCCGTCGGTTCGTCGGTTTTTACTCGTGTGGGACCTTACAAAGTTTAAAAAAAATGTATAATGCACTAATCGTTCTTCTGTTATTATAATTATACTAGTTATTGCTTTTCTATGGACGTTATTTCTACGGTTTAACATTGGAACTGATTCATGTGATTAAGTTTTATAAGTATTTGGAGAAAAGTTTTAATCCAGGCCTAGAACTACCTTTATGCAAAATTGCAGCCTGAATTGTTTGGTAGTTTTGACGTGAAGAATTAACAAACATCCATCCATTCACCTAAACTTTCCAAATTTGTGTATTGATGTATTATTTGCTAATGATATACATTTTAAGTCAGCGTCTTGGAGTCTCTTTCGACTGGTTGATATGGATCAGTTGAGCTACTTGTAGATTGTTTGCAACAGGCTGCAGTTAGTTCAGATGTTTCTTTTGTACATATTAGTATTGAAATCAATTTGTATCTATTCAGATACAAATAGATTTCAAAACTAATATTTGTTTCTATTCAGAAACAAATGAGAAACGAAGCATTAAAACGAAACATTAAATTACACATTACACACTAAATTCTATATTTCAAACGTTACCTCAAAAACGAAGAGTTCAAATCCGAATGTAAAACTTGAATTTCCAGTAAAGGTTTTTTGGGAGACACTTGTGTCCAGCATTTGGTTTTATTATTGGATTAAATATTATCTCATATTTAATATTTTACCCTAGCAAGTAATCAAAACTGATTCATTCTTTCTCCAGTCAGACACCAAACAAAAAGGTCTCAATTTTCGCGACAATAAACACACAGACACACCGACACCATCAATTTGCCCCATATACGTAACACATCATTAATCTCTGATCTATCTGACATTTAATTACCTAAAACACCATATATTATGCATTCTTCCGGCCAAGAATCCCATCCAATAGGGTACATCACTTCATTCCCATAACGCCAATTTTCTTACCTAAACTCAACCTTATCACCCTCGTATTAGAACCTATCTGTTTTATGAATATATCACTTTATTTCTTATATCGAGGATACGTTAAAATGAACCTTAGATGAAAGTAATAGGGGTGAATGTTTTTGAGGGTAGTCAGTAATTAATGTTGTCTTTCTTATTGCTTCACGCCTTAGATTTTATTGCTCCGGTTTTACGATCATGTATCATGGTAAGACGTTGATCGCGAAGACAATAAGTATGATTCAGTAAGGTGAAGTAAATTCGGATTAGTTTGGTTCGGGGATTACTAATTTCAACCTTATTAGTTCCTTGAAATGGTTTAAAATGAAAACTAGGTTAAACTATTGCAATTGACGTACACATCTTGCGTAGCTTTCGTAGCTATTTCGTAGGCTTTCGTAGAGTTTCGTAGAAGATTCGTAGAGCCTTCTCGTAGACTGCTTTAACCACGTACGCCTAGTGGTCGTAGAAAAGTTTTTATTTGTGCGGTTTTACTAGGTACCCGCGGAGATCCGACAGCTGGGGTAAACGTGTTCTTGAGTGGAGACCATGACTCGGTAAACGTGTAGGTCGCTCTCCGATCAGGTGGGATGACGACCTGCGATAGACTGCAGGTAGATGCTGGATGCGTCAAGCTGAAGACAGGGGGCTGTGGCGGTCATTGAGGAAGGCCTATGTCCAGCAGTGGACTAACATAGGCTTATGAAGACTAGGTACCATGTTATTGGTTAGTTTGGTCATTGATCACATTTCAAGTTAGCGTATTTGACAGATAATTTCAAAGTATTGTAAATATATCGACTATTTTCGACGCAGGAGGTTGTGGGTTCGATTCCCGCCTCGGAACAATTGTGTGTACGATCTGCAGATATTTGTTCCGGGTGTTCTGGTCGTTTTCTATGTATAATAAAAAATATCTATCTATGTAATGTATACGTATTGTATTAAGTATATCAGTTATCTAGTACCTGTAGGGGATCGAAATAAAAACACTGTTTTAAACGACAGACGACAGAAATTGGTTTGCAGGCAGAATTGGACATTTATGAATGTGCTTCTTGACGACTTGTTTAGTGAGTGATTTGTACTGCGACGCGGCGCCACCTCCACACGTCAGAGAGAAAAACTACCCTCTAGTGTGGTAAAAAAAATCATTATTTAAATTTTGCGTGCATCCACAATCTCGTCGTATTTATTTATACTTTCAAAAGATGCCAACAGATGGCGTAACGTGTTTAGATATTAGTAAAATCTTATATCTAACATACCTTATTATTTAAAAACGTGTGTCGTCTACAATCCACCCTCTTAGTGCGGAACTGACATTAAAATAAAAATAACAATAACAACTTCTAAGCAATAGTTCAGGTCAGCACTAACAATCCGATGGTTCAAGTAAAGCGACACGCGTTACTGGGCGGCGCACTAAACCAGAGCGAGTGCGCACGTCCACCACTCGCACGCGGCCATCGTCCCCCGCGCGCGCCGCACTCACCACTCCGTGCCGCCAGCACCCACGGTCCAAATTAGGTTCCAAGATGAGAACATAATCTCCCTCTCGCAACACTCTCTGCTCCCTACACCACTTCTGCCTAGGAATTAGGGTAGGAAGGTATTCCTTAACCCATCTAGCCCAAAACATATCAGTTAACCGTTGCGCGATACGCCATTGCTTACGCAAACATAGGTCAGCATCATCATACCTACCGCATGCGGGACCGTTCGATGAGGTACCTAACAAAAAGTGATTAGGGCTTAAGGCTTCGGGGTAGTTAACGTCAGTTGACACATGAGTAATAGGGCGACTATTTACTAGCGCTTCCACTTCCGCAAACAAAGTAGAAAGCGTTTCAGGATGAGGCGCGCGTTCCTTCAGGACTACTTTCAGGGACGTCTTTACAGTGCGAATCATACGTTCCCAGGCACCGCCTTGTTCGGGGGCCCCCGGGGGAATAAATCTCCATTCGATACCTCTAACGGTACCGTCTTCTAGAAGCTTACTTTGATTGAGTTCAAGTAAACTTCGTTTCAACTCATTGTCCGCTCCGCGCAGATTGGTTCCGTTATCTGAGTAGATAACACTGGGTGTGCCGCGGCGGGCAATCATGCGTCTAAGCGCCATGATAGTGGAGTCTGTACTCAGACTCTCACTAACCTCCAAATGTATGGCACGTACCGTAAGACACGTAAACAATACACCATACCTTTTGAACCTTTTTCGGCCGATCGTAACTTCCATCGGACCAAAAAAGTCCACGCCTGTATAACTGAAGGGGCGACGATTGTGCTGCAGACGGGCTGCAGGGAGGTCGGCCATTCGCTGAGCCTGCGGCGCAGCACGGCGGTACCGGCAGAACGGACAGCGCGCGGCGACTGCGCGGACAGTCGGCCGCAGATTCAGTATCCAGTAGCGCTGTCGTAATTCGTTTACTACAAGTTCGTGTGCACCATGCATAGCTTTTCTATGATAGTGCTCGACTAACAGCCGACTTATCTGGTGCCGACCATCGAGAATGGCAGGTCTCAAAGTCGAATAAGACACACCTGCGACTTTATCAATTCGACCGCCAGCTCGTAACACTTTAGTGTCGTCCAGATAAGGTGTTAACGTCAACAAGCGGCTTGTCGTTAACAACGGCTTGTTAAGCTTAATAAGCTCAATGTCCTGCGCAAATGAGTCATGCTGAGATTTTTTTATCAATAAGAGTTCAGCTTTAGTCATAAGCTCGACATTTAATTCAGTCTCGATTCGTCGACATCGTCGAACGAATAATAAAATATGAGCGGTCACTCGGACGAGTCGTATCCAAGACGAATATTTATTCTCATCAGGTAAGGAATAATCAACCGGGTCCGACACTACATTTAGACTTCGCTGCTCATAAAGTACTTCCGGTGTAGGCTTTTTGCTGGACTTACAATCCTTAGGCCAAGAATCCTCAGGCTGCCGTAAGAACTGCGGTCCACGAAACCAAACACTTTCGTACTTCAGAGGGGGCGTGTCGTCTTTTGTTGCTAAGTCAGCTACATTCAACTTAGTTGGGACATAACGCCACTCTGATAAGCTCGTAAGCTCGTCAATTTCACCTAAGCGATGAGCTACGTACGGCTTGTAGCTCCTAGGATCACTGCGTATCCATTGTAGAACGGTCTGTGAGTCCGTCCAGAAGTAGCGCTTTTCAGGCTTGTGGTCTTTGTGTTCTCGCTGCAGGGTGTCCGCGAGACGTGCAGCCGTCAGCGCGCCCTGCAGTTCCAGACGTGGGACGGATACCGGGCGGAGCGGACTTACCCTACTCTTACTAGCGGCAAAACAAATCAAAACATTTCCGTCAGCTCGAATGAAACGCCAATAAACAACAGCAGCGTACGCTTTCAAAGAAGCGTCACAGAATATGTGCAGTTGTTTATTAACAATTGAATCGGCGCTGCTGCCTACACCTACTGATAAGGGATAGCACGGCGTCCACGTGTCTACGTTGTTATACCACCTAGGTATGCGTAACGACTCTAAAAGTTTTAATTCATCTAACCATTTTACCCAGCGTATGTGTTCGTCGGAATGGATGCGGCATTTCCAATCTACTTTCGACCTGTGTACATCTTGAAAAATTATTTTACTTTTTATGACAAACGGCGATAAAAAACCATGTATATCGTAAATTGACATTATTATGCTAAGCATTTTCGATTTAGTAGGCGGCATAGAACCATTCAAAATATCGGCCGGTATTCTATCTAGCGAAATCTGAAACCCGAACGAATCATCGGCAGGATGCCATATCAATCCTAGCGTGCGCTCACTGGTATTCATAGCTCCATGTTTGAACTGAACAGCTGAGCGCGCCAGTGCATCCGTAGGTACCGAGTCTAAAACCTGTTTGCTGTTGCTAGACCACCCTCGTATTTCAAAACCACCCTTGCTGTTAATCAATGTTATGTCACGAATTAAATCAATTGCATTCTTTTCGTCGCAGGTCGAGTAACAACAATCATCCATGTAAAAATTATTTAGAATTACTTGGACAGCTTCGGAATTTAAATCCTCATATTTTAAAGCATTTTTATTCTTTACATATTGCGCAATAAACGGTGAGCATGTAGCGCCGAAAATAAGGCTTTGCATCGAACAAACCTTTAACGGGCTCTCCGACGATTCTTGCCACAAGAATCGAAGTACATGCTGGTCTTCCGGACGAATTTTCACCCTTAGAAACATATCGCGAATATCTCCAATTATAACAATTCTATTCTCACGAAATCTAAGCATAATTCCGTAAAGCGAATTATATAAATCCGGTCCTGTTAATAAATAATCGTTAAGGCACAGACCATCTACTTTTGCCGCTGCATCAAAAACAACCCTTAACTTATCAGGTTTGTTAATATTTTGAATACCAAAGTGAGGCAAATACCAAGCTGAGGAATGCGATTCCTTATCAGTTAGTTCTCGGGCGTAATTACTATCTAAAAGTTTAGTAATTTCAATTTTATAGCGGGCAGCGTAGTCAGCGTTTTGACGAAACTTTCGTAACAATAGTTGCTGTCGCGAGTAGGCATTGTGATAGGAATCGGGCATGCTAAATACATCTTTCTTAAAGGGCAAACCTACTTCCCACTGAGTACCTACTTGGCGAGCTGTCTTATCTAAAATCTCAATAGCACGAATATGATCTGTATTCTCGCACGATACGGGTGAAATTCCTATCAAGTCGAAATCGAACGAGTGTTTAATCAAATCATTAATTTCGCGAATATTGTGCATATCATCAGTATCATCAGGGTTGCGAGAGTGAGCGAGATGGAGAACATTTTGGTCACTTACCCCGGACTTCGACGAGTGAGTGCGGCCACGGTGGAAACCATGGACGGTCCATCCCAACCGAAATCGTGATGCGTACAGCGAGTTCCTGTCTCCATGTATTACCTCAAGTGGAGCCATCAGGAAATAATTATCCTCACCAATAAGTAGACGAGGTTTCACATTAGTGCCTGTACAAATCAAGTGTTTGATATGCGAAAAGTGAGAACTATTTACACTATCTAAAATAGATTGATTTTGTGAACACAGCTGTAACTTATCACACTTGCGAAACTTACAGTCATAACGGGTTTTGTCCTGTCCCGTTATTTCTACCCTAACACTAGGCACTTCAGATTGATAAACCGATAAACCGAACGCATCCGTAAACCTAATAGGCTGCGCACTACTACACTTGAGACCTAGGCTATCTGCCAATTCGGCATCGATCACAGACACTTGGGCACCATCGTCCAGAAGGGCGTGGGTGTTTACGACACCTTTAGGGCCACGTAACTGAACCGCAATCACTTTTAATAACGCGAATCCTTCAGAAGCTGCGCCGACGCAGCTTTCGACGTCATCACTGTCCCGTGCGAAATGCAACACTGGCGCGTCGGGTGCAGGTGAGATAGGTTCCGGGGTCAAGGGCGTCTTATCAGCTGTTGGTGACGTCATCGTCTCAGGCTTAGTCCAATGTAGCAGGCGGTGATGCGACTTGCCGCATTCATCTATATTACAAATTGGTGCAGGGCATGATATGTCGTTATTGTGTCTTTTTTTGAGACAACAATAACATAAATTGTGCGTTTTAACAAAACGCCATTTATCCTTTCGCATAGCGCGTTTGAATGCGCGACATTCTGTAAGGATATCGAAATTAGAAGACAATATTGAAGATAACTCAAGTAAAATCCAATTCTTGGAAAATAAAATAGAGAGTCTAGATCGGCAATTATGCGAGTTCAAAATTGAAATACGAAATGTTCCATCAGAAACCCAGGAAACTACACAAGACCTGCAAGTAAAGGTTCAACATTTATTGAAAACCCTGAAGATAGAAGCTTCGCCCACCGAAGTACGCAGCGTCAGGAGGCTCCCGGGGAAGTCGGATGCACCGAGACCAATCATACTCGAAGTGAATAATGCTGACCTCAAAAGAAGCATAATACAGGAAGCTAGGAACTACAATAAACAAAATAGCACAGCAAAACTAAACACCACTCATCTATCAATCGTCGGTTCACCGAGACCAATATATGTCAGTGAGTTCCTTACCTACAAAACAAAAGGCCTCTTTCACAAGGCTCGCGAATACGCAAAGCAAAATAATTACGCCTTTTGTTGGTCCTCACATGGGCAGGTCTGCCTGCGTAAGGAGGAAGGCACTAAGATCATAGTCGTCAAGAGCGAAGAGCAACTTTTTAGCTTAGGAAATACTGCATGACTACGATACTGCATACACCTATACCTGTACCTAAACCTAAGCATGTTTTTTCATTGTTTCACATTATTACTTGTTAAGTTAAGCTATTATTTGTTAAGTTATATTTTAAGACTAGATAAAGTTGCCCAACTCCTTGAACCTTTAAGCAAACCCGCTCATTCAAACTCCACATTCACCACCCACCACAATTGGAAGCCTAAATATATCGAACTAGACTTTCAGCCAGGACAGACAGTTATCAGGACCATTATAAGTTACTACCTTGAAACCTATACACAATTCTATACTATTTGTATGTCATTAAGACCTTCGCCCTTCGACCTTTCACACTGTATGTTTTTACGCAGTGTAAGAATAATAATTATTCAGTATAAAAATGAATAGACATATAGAAGAATTATATCATAGTATAGATAAGGTGTCGGTTTCAGAGGCCTATACGTGTAAGCCTGAAGACTGTTTGTCCTACATAGGTCAATTAAAAAAACCAATTGTGATTATGAGCCAAAATATTAGAAGCATTTCTAAGAATCTTGATGAATTCTCATTATTAATAAAACGCATAAATACACTCCCAGATGTGATTGTCTTAACTGAGTGCTGGTTGTCCAAATGTTACAATCCTCCTCACCTAGATGGGTATATTTCGACCTCGAGCACCAACAATATTCTGCAGAATGATGGGGTTGTAGTTTATACAAGAACAAATATTACATCAAACTCTCACGAACCTTCATTTACAAATGCAAATTGTCTTGTTACAATAATGAATAATGATACTGCCATAATATCGCTCTACCGATCGCCATCCTACTCAAACATTGAAAAATTCATGAACTCATTAGATGCTGTTCTAAATAACTTATCACATATTAAAACTATCATTATAATTGGCGACATAAACATAAACATCCTGGATGATGAGCCAACTAGAAACTCAACTGACTACCAAGATTTATTGGCCTTTCATGGTCTACTTCCAGCACATACTTTACCCACACGAAATTCAAGTTGCCTTGATCACATTTTTCTCAAATCAAAAAAATCCGCTCTGACACTTGTAATTGAAAACAACATAACAGACCATAGCACCGTCCTACTTGCGCTACAAAGCCACGGAAAGAGCGTAGAGTCGCAGAGCATCCCGAAAATTGACTACATGGCAATCAGAACGGAGATATGTAGCGTTGACTTTACACCTGTGTTATCAAGTACCGACTGTGACCATGCTGCTGATACTCTCATACAAATCTTGATGAATTTAATAGATAAACATACAAAAATAATTAAAACTTCTCGTAGGAAAACACCTATTAAACCATGGATAACCCCAGGGTTAATAAGATGTATGCGGCATCGAGACAAACTCCACATAAAAGTACGGAAATCACCTGAAAATGAAAATTTAAAACTAATCTACAAAAGGTATAGGAATTTCTTCAATGCACTGATGCGGAAACTGAGGAAAGCGTATGAAAAATCACAACTTGAAGCAGCTGGGAGTGATGCTAAAAAAACATGGAAAGTCATCAATAACATAACAAATTATAAGCCTAAAAAAACCCTCTCCCTAGAACTTATACAAAAAACTGACCCTTATACAACAGTGAATTCTGTAAATAAGTTCTTTGCCAATATTGGCCCTGATTTAGCAAAAAATATACTCGTAAATCCCACATATACGAACAACAAACTAGGGACAGACAAGAAAACGTTACAATCATTTGGGTTAATCGATATTGAAGCATCAGAGGTACTAAGACTAATAAATTCCCTGAAATCAGACTGCTCTATAGGCTGGGACAAAATCTCTACCCGAATAATTAAACAGAATAAGGAACTTTTAGTCCCACCCCTCACACACATCTGTCGATTAAGTTTTGCTACTTCCGTTTTCCCTGAGGCATTCAAAAAATCTCTAATACTACCGATCCATAAATCAGGAGACAAACAGGAAACGGGTAATTACAGACCAATCTCAATATTACCAGCTCTATCAAAAATTTTAGAACGTGCACTCAATAATAGGTTGGTTAATTACCTAGAGGGCTTCAAACTTATATCAAAACGCCAATTTGGCTTTAGAAAAGGGCGTTCAACAGCTGATGCCGTGTCGGAACTAAATGAATATGTCGTAGAATGCCTCGATAGAGGTGATAAATGCATGGGTATATTCCTAGATCTGGCAAAAGCGTTCGACACGGTATCAATTCCTCTGATGCTTGACAAGCTAGAAAGCCTGGGAATACGGGGAGAGCAACTGGAATTGATGAGAAGCTATCTGTCTGACAGAACACAAAAAGTTAAAATTGGAGGGTATACTAGCACAGAATTACCAATAACGTACGGTATTCCCCAGGGCTCTATAATTGGGACGACTCTATTTTTGGCGTACTTGAACGAAATATGTGACCTGGAAGTTCAAAATTGCAAACTGATAGCTTTTGCTGATGATACAGTACTGCTCTTCCGAGGGAAAAATTGGAAAAGCGTCTTCGACAGCGCGCAAAAAGGATTCGACCTAGTTTCTATGCATCTCTACCAAAACGTCCTGACATTAAACACGACTAAAACTAAATGTGTAACATTTTCACTTCGTAAACCAGGACAACCAAATACGACAGAGCATTTCATCCGTGCCCACTCATTCCCGTGTCTACAAGTACCTTCATTAATTTGTGACTGCCCAACAATTGAAAGAAGTAGAGTTATTAGGTACCTAGGCATCACAATAGATCAGCACATGTCATATGAATCGCATATTAGCTCAATAACAGCAAGAGTACGCAAGCTAATCGCTGTATTCAAAAATATCAGACATGCCGCAACTGACTCACAACTTAAGACCACGTACTATGCTCTATGTCAAAGTCTAATGCTGTATTGTTTAAGGTCTTGGGGTGGGGCCGCAAAGACTCACATGCTTCCACTAGAGAGAGCGCAGCGAGCAGTACTTAAAGTGGCTTATACCAAGCCATTCAGATACCCAACCACCGAACTCTACAATGACTGTAATGTTCTCTCTGTCAGGAAACTATTTATTCAACAAATTGCCCTCAGACAACACTCTAAACCACCAGACATAGATGTTTTCGGTAAGAGACGGAAAAACAAAGTCTTCACAACAAAAACGTGCAAAACTTCCTTTGCGCATCGTCATACACAATTCTTGGCACCGTACTTATACAATCAGTTGAACAGGAAAATAGCCCTTCAAGATCTAACTTATCTAGAATCTAAAACAAAACTAAATCTGTATTTGCTGGGTTTGGACTATGAGCAAACAGAGGATCTGTTAACGGTTCAATCGTAGATTAGTAATGGGCTATTATCTAGTTTTAAGTCATTATTATGTAATTATTAGTCTTGTAAATAACTTTTGGATCATAAGGAATGCATGGAGCATTTTACTTTGTTTATTTTGTATACTTTTGTTGTCTTATCTGTATAATAATATCTACTATAATATCTCCGTAAATAATTATGTGCACTTGAAATCCTGACTGAGCCGAGAGAATGAGCCTTTGTGTCTATAAACAAGTGAAAACTTAGTTAGAGCAAGGAGTCAATCTATTCGTCCCCTAAGGTTTTTGTTTCAAAGTACATACTATGCAAGTATGTAAAGTACATACTGAATTACCTCCTACTTAACTTAGAGTTTAATGTACTTTGTAAGCCTATTTATTTGAGAAATAAAACTTTTATTATTATTATTATGTCTCTCATTTACCATGATCTCGGGCCATAAAGTGACCCGGTCCTTTGGAAGGCTTGCGTGGGGCCGAAGCCAACAGCACAGAGGCCCTTTGAGAAGTTAATCTAAAGGCGATGGCTGCACATAGCGGGTATCATCCTCGGGTGCACAATATGATACACCCAAAGATGGTATCCGCCAGGTGTAGAGACTATTGCAAAGAAAAATGAAAGAAATAAAACCAGGCTATTGTGATGGATGGATGGACTGGGTAATCGGGCTATAGGGGAGATTGCGGACGTCTGCCATAAACAAGTCAATCATAATGTTAAGAAGAGTGGCAGACGGTGGCTTGCCGAATGCTGGATGGGTTCCTTAAAAAGCCGGAGTAAATTACCGGAGAGGAACAACATCGGCGCAAACGACTGAGGGGTGTCGAGAGGTGCGGCCCCGATTTCACCATCACGAAGACTGCTCGTGAGCGGGTTTCCTCGCTATTACGCCATTAGACACTTCCACCCCCGAGTCTACATCCTAAGATGCATCTCTCGCGACTCCACTCAGACCGGCCAATGAAGGCAAGCAAGAGGTGGGGATCTGGTTCTCTTGGGATGCCACTCCGCAAGCGGAGACGAGAACCAGGAACTTCCCCGGGAGCACTCGGTACCCGTGGTGTCGCTACTCACCAACAGCTCGCCACAAGCTGCCCTGCGGGATTATTATTATTATTATATGGTTGCCTTTCTGGCAAAACTTGCAATCATCAGTAGCATCAACGGAGGATGTATTCACGGCGCGTCTGGGCGGCGGCGGCGCGGGCGCTTCCGGCTTCTTCTCCCGCGGCTGACTACATCCGACAACAGATATCATCTCAGCTTCCAGCTTCAGAAATGTCGCTACTATTTCTAGCCTAGATCTCCCTTCTCGTAGATGATTGTAGGCAAACTCTGTCCATCTACCTATCAAGGTGCTCGGCAATTTAGAAACAATAGCTGCGGCGAGCTCGGGGCTTCGTAGGTAGTCATTCTGGTCAAGTGCGCGTATGGTGGCCACGCAGTTATTGACTTTGACGGACAAGGTGATCAGATCGTGCTGGTACTGAGTAGGTAACGATGGTAGCTTTTTCAATTGCATCGCTATATTGTTGACAATAATATCGGGACGGCCAAACCTGAGTTCCAGTGCTTCCATAACTGCTGACGGCGGAGTGTTGCCAATCAACAAGTCAGTCACTGCTTCCTTGGCCTCGCCTCGTAGGGACTTACGTAGGCGCCACAGGTTCTCACTGTCACTGAATCTACACACACGTGACGAATCATCATAAGCACTTTTGAAATGTAGCCACTCGATGCAGTCACCACTAAAGACAGGTAGGTCACGAGGCATGGCGAGACGGCTCAAAAGTTTATCTTCGTGCTTAGCACATGATGTAGACTGGTTCATCAGATCCTTCAGCGTATGGGCAAGCTGTAGGATGCTGTTGTCGTGCTGGACGGGTGATGGGCAGTGCGTGTCCAGCCACTTCTCCACGTTGTTGTGCACGCGCTTCTCGCTGGGCAGGGACGAACAATAGGCACCAAGGACTTCGTCAGGAGCGACATCCGTGCCGACGCGACTAGCCTTCTCGCTATCGCGGTCGACTTTGGCAAGATCAGCCTCATGCTTCTTGTCAATTAACTCCATCTGAATCCTGGCTTTAGCTTCCGCCGCTTCCAATTCGAGTTGTTTACGACGTGCGATTGAAGACATTGTGGTTTTCTTTGTACAAATTGTTGTTTTCGAAGCACATGTTGATTGCTGCGCAATACCGGGAGGTGCCATCTTGGAGGCAAGTTTCGGCATCGGCGTCGACTCGTGTCCTTCTCGCGACGATTGAGGAACGTTCGTGTCGCGACGAAGGCTCATGTCCAACTCCTTCATCGTAGGTGCAAATTCCAACTTCTTTGAATCCAAACGTGCCTGTCGTTGACGACGCGTGAGAACTTTCGATGGCGTTTCGTCCGACATGTTGAAACGCAACTGTGCAGTTCACTGATTTTACAGATCCGGCTCGAAGGACCAAACAGTTTGTAGGGGATCGAAATAAAAACACTGTTTTAAACGACAGACGACAGAAATTGGTTTGCAGGCAGAATTGGACATTTATGAATGTGCTTCTTGACGACTTGTTTAGTGAGTGATTTGTACTGCGACGCGGCGCCACCTCCACACGTCAGAGAGAAAAACTACCCTCTAGTGTGGTAAAAAAAATCATTATTTAAATTTTGCGTGCACCCACAATCTCGTCGTATTTATTTATACTTTCAAAAGATGCCAACAGATGGCGTAACGTGTTTAGATATTAGTAAAATCTTATATCTAACATACCTTATTATTTAAAAACGTGTGTCGTCTACAAGTACCCATAACACAAGCTCTGCTTACCATGGGGCTAGATAATGCTGTGTGGATTGTCCAGCACTATTTATTTATTATTTTATTTATTTATTTAGAATAATTTATTTGCTAGTTATTAATTTGGGATTTTGTTATACAGACTTTACGTTCTTACTTTAAATAGATTGTAACAAAATGAATATCGATTTGGACAGATTAAACAACTTTAATAAAGTATCTTGTCTTCAACAATTTAAACTTTCAACATAATCCAAAGATTAATAGAAAATTTCCAACCAATTAAACATCTCAGAGCGAATTTCAAGCAAATAATTTCAAGCAAAATTCATTAATCCGTCGGACGCCCCGTAGAGACTGAAGTCGTTTTCCGTCTTGTAGATGGCAATTAATAATTATTGCACCTAGTTCCGGTGTGGCCCTTCGTAGGTACTTCCGGTAGAAGACGGCACTTCCGTTAGCAAACAATGAAGGTGATAAATATTAACTGTTGACGGAAATATGACGAGGAAAGACAGGGTTGTTGGTTTTTATTTTGTTTTCTGCTTGTTTTTTCTTCAAGAGCTATTTAAGGGTCCGGCGACCCTCGCTTGCAAAAATCGCTCCGAATATCGCTGTCCCTGTTTAACCCTTGCGCCGCGCCCCATGTTTGCGCGATAGCAATATTAGCCGTTCAAAATTTGGTTTGTTCCGTAATACCAAAAATTATAACTGAAAACTTTTTGTATTCTTCACAAAGTATTGTTATTCTGTAACTAGACAATATAAGCTATGTTCCTTAATAAATAAAACGTAAAATATTGATGTTTTTAATACGAAACCAATAGCAAGAAAACATGTCCATTTACGCATAAAAATGTGCAAAATGAGATTGGCTTTCATTTCATTTTAGGTAAGTATTTTGAAAAAAAAAACTATTTGGGAACCTAGATAAATACTATTTTAATACAAATAATGCAATATTATAGTGGAAATATGCTTGAATTAGAAATAATTTTGGTATTACGTTTGTATGAAGAATTCGTCCCTCCGGAGGCCCCTTAAGTCGGTCACGTAGCGGTAAGTTTATTCCCAAACCATCATGATCATCTACTAGTCCACAGCCGGACATAGGCGTATCACTAAGTTTCTTATTATACGTTGAGTAATTGGTGTGGGGTAACCGGCGGTGAAGTATCATAAGCAACATCAGCCTATGCTGGAAGTCTACTGCTGGACATATGGCTCCTCCAATGAGCGCCATAGCACCCTGTCTTCAGCTAGACGCATCCAGCATCTGACTGCAGTCTCTTGCAGACTGTTGTCATACCTGGCCACAGGGTCTACACTACTTATTATTGACGACCTCTATGGCGCGGTGGGCGAAGGTCCGCCTGCGCCGCGGGTTGCGGGTTCGATTCCCGCCTCGGGGAAAATGGAAATTGTTTTCTATGTATAATAACAATATAATAATCTATGTTTTCTATTGTATTATATTCAGTCATCTAGTACCCATAACACAAGTTTTGGCGTAGCTTGTCGCTAGATGATGCTGTGTGGATTGTCCAGCATTATTTTTTTATTTAATTACCAAACCATCATGATCATCAGCCTATATTAGTCCACTGCTGGACATAGCCAAGCCATATCACTAAGTGACTTTTTATATGTTTGGTCGCCCCGGTGCCGGGTAACTGGCTGCGAAGTATATGTGCATGTATACAAAATACAAAATATTATTCAGAAACTTAAAATACATTATATAACATTGTTTGAGATCCCCTTTTAAGTAAAGTATTTTACCTGTGTTAGGGGAATCTCGCTCTGCCGCAAACAATAGAATTTGGAACGTACATTAAGTTCAGCAGTGTGAGTGTGTGGGGAGGTGTTGTGTGTGACGATGTATGGTATATGTGTGTTTGTTAGTATATGTGAAACCTATAAAATTTAAATATTTAATAGTAAAGTATATAGAGATACATGAGAATCATAGGAGATAAGACAGAGGAAAACCTAACATAACCTATCAAACAGTGCTTCCGTTTCGTCATAGCTTAAGTAGAGTAGCCATTTGGTTGGTTTCTTTTTCAATTCATAGTTACTTAAGCCATAAATATTCAGTTCTTTGTTAATTAAGTTATATATGTGGGCGGATTGGGATACATATTGTCGTGCAGCAAAATTAGATCTTACAGTTACTTTATTAATAATATTTTTATTTCTTCGTTGTGTTGTTTGACTAGTTATGAATTTTAAATGTTTATGGATTTTTAGGACTATGTTTAAGGTATATAATTTTGGCGCTCTTTCTACTTCTATATATTTACTCTTTATGGCTCCCCCCCAAACGGTTATACAGTAGCCTATGACTGATTCTGCTAAGGATGTGTAAATTTGGTTCAGTAAAGGTTTGGAAGCGGAATTTCTTAGACCCTTAAATATCCAAATAAGTTTCCTTACTCTACCCGCCAGCAGTTCTATTTGTGCATGCCATGACAATCGCTGATCAATCATTATGCCCAAGTACTTGGTTGTCTTAACTTTAATGATTTCAGGACAGGGGCATACCAGATCGTTACGTTATCGTTGCAGGAGTGAATTTTTATACTGTAATCAGTGGGGGGCTGTGTGTTATTATACATTGAAAAAGTCATAAAGTTGGTTTTAGTAACATTAAGGGTGAGAGCATTGTTCTTGAGCCAATCAGATACCAATGAGAGTCCAGCTTTAGCCTTCTGTTTAACATCATCCCATGATTTGCCGGTGAAAACTATGGCAGTATCATCTGCATAGGAGAAGATTTTGGCGTCACTGAGTTCAAGGCTGCAGAGGTCGTCAATGTAGACGAGAAACAGTGTCGGTCCGAGTACGCTACCTTGTGGAACCCCATAGCAAATGTCCTCGTCTTCACTGACGTTATCTTTCACACGTCATCATCATCATCATCATCATCAGCCTGTGTTAGTCCACTGCTGGACATAGGGTTCTCCTAAAGAGCGCCACAGCGCCCTGTCTTCAGCTTGCCGCATCCAGCATCTCTCTGCAGTCTTTCGCAGATCGTCATCCCCGGTCGAAGGGCGTCCTACACTACGTTTACCACGTCGGAGTTTCACTCAAGAACACGCTTACGCAGGTCTCAGACTGTCATCATACCTGGCCATAGGGCGTTCTACACTAGTTATGCTGAATCACAGTCACCATTTAAACACTCAATGTTCAAAAAATTTCATGAATTATTTTCACCAAAAACATCTTTATAAGTTCCTATGCTTTAACCATTCGCGATATGAAATTGGAATCGTTGAGTGCAGGTCGTTATAGTTTTAATTACTGAGATAGCTAAGCCATCGCATTCATTGCCACAATAACTGCGAACGGTTGGTTTATAGGGAACCGTAAATGATGGCTTGCAGTTTTGATTACTCAGCTATCACGGCTATCATCCGGTTATTTGACGGGATCGGTTATTGCTATACAGACGACACTTTATAACTATAGCTAGCGAGTGTTGCTTGAGCTGTGTGTGCAATCGGTTGGTTTTATATGTATATAGCGAACCGAACACAGCTTGTGTATGGGTACCAGATAACTGATATACATAATACAATATATTACATAAATAGATATTTTTTTATTATACATAGCAAACTTTCAGAACACTCGAAACAAATATCTGAGGAAACCGAACCCGCGACCTTCTGCGTCGCGGGCAGTTTCGCCCACTGCGCCTCAGAGGTCATCAAGAAATTTTTATCAACACAACATTACTAATACCGACAATAAAATTAAATATCTAATACAATTGTAAAGAAAATAATTCATGAAATTCACAGACAAAAAAATAAATAATAATAAAATCATAGTCAAAATTAACAACTCCTACGTAAGTCATAAGGTATCTATGATACAAGCTCTGCTTACGTCATAGCAAAATGATGCCATGTACAAATCTAATTACGCAAATAGTAACACAATCAAGCATGAGTAGACAACACAATCTACGTTGATGTCCAATTACTGGATTTCACTAACACCCTATTAAGTATTCATTCCATTTGTCACCCGGCCGACAATAGAGCTGGTCAACAATGGGTCGCGTTACCCTATGGTTCATAGGGTAGAAATACTATAGGGATCGGAATATAAATTTTGTGATATTAAGATTAAAAAAAAGAATTAAATAATTTATTGAAAGCCACACACACACACATAATGTTATACATAGTTACAAAAAAAGGAAAACACACAAAAATACAGAATAACATAAGTTGTAGGGAATTAAACTTTAATATTAACTAACTTTGGTCGATTTTTCTTAACACTTTGACTGCGGTTTTTTTTCGACGACTGCGATCTTTTTTTTAACCTAAAAAATTCGTGCTGCCGCTCTACACAGCGGTTGTGTTGCGCCGCACATGCGTTTTGTTCGAAAAATATTACGGCTGTGCTGAGTCACACAGATCTGTATTTTCTCAGCCGCTGCGCTAGTGTGGATTTACGCATATTAGTCACTTGTAGAAAACACATACCGTGTGATTTCAGCAGTCAAAGTGTTAAAGATTAGAAGGAAAAGTGAGAGCTTTTTCAAAACTTATGTGTAGAAGTCTACTACAAAGTTTTATTATCAAAGAAAATTACAATTAAATATAAGAAACCTCTGTGACGCGGCGGGCGAAGGCCCGCCTGCAACGCACGAAAGACTGCAGGTAGATGCTGGATGTGGCAAGCTGAAGACAGGGCGCTATGGCATTCATTGGGGGAGGGCTATGTCTAGCAGTGGACTAAAGAAGGCTGATGATTAGGATGTCGATTGTCCTGCATAAGGTGGTAATTTATTTTAATCGATTTGCTTACAGTTCATACACTATCAGGATATAAAGATCCTATAGCTTCCTTTTATTACTTTAACCCTGCAGTCCAGCAACAAAAACATTAAGTATGCAGATTGGATTTGATTCTAAGCTCTAAGTAAACAAGTTAGGCCTATTGTAAGTTAATTGATTAAAACTGGACATTATTAAGTACGGAGATGAATTTATTCACTTGCCTTTAACCCTTTGGATAAGAGCATCTATTTATTATACCTGATAAGCAGTGATCGGAATAGGTAGAACGATTTAGGGTCAATGACATCAAACGATAGGTTAGTATGGATATGCTTCGGGAATTCCGGTATTTTAAAATTATCAAGAATTATTTTCCGTAATTTCATAAATATTACATAGAGGCGTAAATTGAGAAACGTATCAATATCATCATCATCCGCAGTCTTACTTCACTCACTGCAGCACAAGACTTGGAGATTAGCACACGCTAAGGGGGAGGCCCCCTTAGCGTGTGCCAATCTCCAAGTCTTGTGGTTGTGACTCTGATGCGGTAGCTATTCGAAATGCAAAAACAATTTTAGAAAAGGAAAGTTTACAAAATAATTTAAATTATATTGAAAAGAATTACTATTCTATAAAACTGTATCTATAAGAATTACAAAAACAAGATCTATCTTTAGCTTATTCACTGGTAGCATTAGACCAAGTCAGAGCTGATATTAACCATTGTAATTCGGATAATATAAAAAATAAAATTGAAAATGTTATGGAACGAAACCCTGATTTAGATACACTCAAAGAATTTTTGTGCACAATGCGTAGAAAATGTCAAAAATTTGCACATAGTAACACATACAATAAAGCTTCAAATCAATTGAATGAATTTTATGGAAACGCATACGGCGGAAAAAAAAATTTTTTTATTCAGCAGGTCAATAAAAATTAATTTAACTACGTTTCACAATCACTTCCTTTAAATTTTAAATGTAGTAGTTACTAGATTACTACTTCAATTACAAAATTTAACGCAATCCGGTTAATATAGGAACTTTCCGGAAAAAAGCCATATCCATGTTATGAAACTTTGATGCAAGTACATAAAATCGTTCTACCTATTCCGATCTCTGCTGATAAGTGACCATTTGAATTCAAATTAAAAATTGTTGATTAATTAAAAGATATAAAAAAAAATCTTATGCATTCTTGTTTAGTTTCAGTTCAGCTGCCACTGTAGGTACTTTAAATGATTATGCATACGTTTTTAGTATATACATTTTATATATTATTATTTAATTATAACGGACGGCTTTCACCAAAATATATTTAAAAAATTAACTTACGTAGTGTTGACCTGACAGCTATGATCAGGGTAAAATTCGCTTAGTCACCCCAGAACCAAATCCTTCTTCTGAAAATTGTAATCAACCAAAGTTATCAACATAGCTCTGAGAATTAGCAAGCTGAAGTGGCAGAGGATCGGCCATATCTCGCGAAGAACCGACGGCCGCTGGGGCAAACGTGTTCTTGAGTAGAGACCACGACTCGGTAAACGTAGTGTAGGACGCCTTCCGACCAGGTGGGATGACGACCTGCGAAATACTGCAGGTAGATGCTGGATGCGTCGAGCTGAAGACAGGGTGCTATGGCGCTCATTTGGGGAAGCCTATGTCCAGCAGTGGACTAATATAGGCTGATGATGATGGTTGAATAGTTCCTAATCAAGCTTAATTCCTTATTTATCTAGTTAGCTTATCAAAACTTGATTGAGATTAATTAAATTACTGATGTGATAATAGTTTTATTGATTGCGGTTTTCAGAACTTGGGAGTTTTAGTACTGGACTTTTTAACCTACAAAATAAATAAATAAATAATGCTGGACAATTCACACAGCATTATCTAGCCCCATGGTAAGCAGAGCTTGTGTTATGGGTAGGTACTATGTAACTGATATACATAATACAATACATTACATTGATAAATATTTTTTATTATACATAGAAAACGACCAGAACACCCGGAACAAATATCTGCAGATCGTACACACATTTGTTCCGAGGCGGGAATCGAACCCGCAACCTCCCGCGTCGCAGGCGGACCTTCGCCCACCGCGCCAAATCGGTCGTCAATGTCGTGATGGTTGAATAGTTCCTAATCAAGCTTAATTCCTTATTTATCTAGTTAGCTTATCAAAATATGATTGAGATTAATTAAATTACTTTCTCTCTCTTAAATTACTTTTACGGTTTTCAGAACTTGGGAGTTTTAGTAGTGGACTTTTTAACCTACAAAATAAATAAAATAAATAAATAATGCTCGACAATTCACACATCATTATCTAGCCCCATGGTAAGCAGAGCTTGTGTTATGGGTACTAGATAACTGATATACATAATACAATACATTACATAGATAGATAATTTTTATTATACATAGAAAACGACCAGAACACCCGGAACAAATATCTGCAGATCGTGCACAAAATTGTTCCGAGGCGGGAATCGAACCCGCAACCTCCTGCGTCGCAGGCGGACCTTCGTCCACCGCGCCACATCGGTCGTCAAGACTATACTGTTAGTGCTTACATTTTGGTTATGTTATAGAGCTATTATCATGTGTAGTTATATCAAAATATTATAGTGCGGACTAGGTAAGCCTTGATCTAATCTATTATATTTCATAGAAAATGAAAAAGTTTTTTCATATACGACCAACAAATCAGCGTGAAAACTAAAAATTATTATACATACTCGTAAACTTCCGCGATCTGAACACATAATTATAAGCACTAAGGTTTTATATTGGGTTTATTTACCTATTTTTCCCTATTTTGAGTCATCCTGTAACAGTGTGTAAACCCGTTGTTAAAACGTGTTAACACACTGTTACAAAGTTTACACGTGTTAAAAAGTTTTGATAAGCTAACTAGATAAATAAGGAATTAAGCTTGATTAGGAACTATTCAACCATCATCATCAGCCTATATTAGTCCACTGCTGGACATAGGCTTCCCAAAATGAGCGCCATAGCGCCCTGTCTTCAGCTCGACGCATCCAGCATCTACCTGCAGTCTTTCGCAGGTCGTCATCCTACCTGGTCGGAGGGCGTCCTACACTACGTTTACCGAGTCGTGGTAGAGACCGCTGGGGCAAACGTGTTCTTGAGTAGAGACTCAAGAACACGTTTGCCCCAGCGGCCGTCGGTTCTTCGCGATATATGGCCGATCCTCAGCCACTTCAGCTTGCTAATGTGTAAAACGTCGGGAAAAATAGGTAAATAAGCGCGATAAATACCCGTTGTATTAGTGCTTATAATTGAAAATGGTTATATATCAGTAATGTTACAGAAATTGGTCAAAAGATTGGATAAACGATAAAAAAAGTGTTATCACTACATAACTCTAAATTTCACCAGTCGATTAAAAACAGCCGACGACCTCTCAATTGTGTCCGCTCTTCCACTCACCTAACCCTTGAGTAGCGTGACGAGCCAAGAGTTTATTGCACGGAAAAATGGGTAAAAAAGACCCGCGAAAAGTCACTCCCATTCGGTGTTCTAAGTCATAGGAGAAAGTCGAACCAAGATGCGATTTATTATGTAGTTTTTTTATTTTCAAAAGACAGAAAAATATTTTTAGTAACGTTGGGTTTTGATAATAAAACCTTGGTGGTTTTATTAACAAAATTATTATTAATTATTATTTATTTAGTTTGGCTATAGCCTACTCAAGTACTTTCAAACCATAATTTTATTAAGAAAGAAAATAAAAGTAACAAAAAAATCAGCAAGACTACGAACTGTTGCTAAAAATCTACACATACAAATCATAAGCGTCCCCAAGACGCTGGCTGCATGGTAATGCCCTGCGCCGAATAATTATAAAGTTATTTTGGTTTTTAGAATGGACATAGCCTGCATTTTAGAATGGAACGTGATATTTACTCTAAAAATTTATGTGTTTAAATTTACTTCTCTTAACTTGGTCCACGCCGAAGCCCGCCCAGCAATTCGTAAGGAAATCCTTGCAAAGGAAATACAAAGGCGTTAAAAATAGCGATGTCTGCCGCAGAACCTCTCTATGGCCAGTCTGTCGGTAAATTTAGCATTCTACCCCTTGTACCCCTGGGTCTTTTCGACCCTTTTGTCCATTGATATTCGGATACTTGCTATTATGGTAATAGGTGACCCCTTCCGTTTTGTATTATTTATTGTTGAATCGTATCAATATATTGCTGTTTAAGGTACATTAGCTTTTTGCTTTTCCATAAAATGGGGGAAAATAATAAATAACCAATTTTCTGGACTCAGATTGAGGGCGAGTTTAGGAAAAAATATCAATATTTTTCCGAACATATAGAATGTCTGAAATAAAAGAATTCTAACGGGATTATAGTATCTCAGATGCAAAATAAATAAAAAAACTAAAGAAACAACTTTTCGATGTAAGAATCTTTATTTATTCACAATAAACACAGTAAAAAAACAACAGACGAATCTTTATTTTTTGAAGAAAATTCTGATACTTAATAATAAGTGAGATCTAGGTACATTGTACAAATTTTATGTAATTTTTCGACGTGTCTAAGTGCCTTAAATAAGTTTAAAGATGAAATAAATGACTTATGACATCAATTATTATTCAGAACGGCAGTTTAGGTATATATATCTCTTTCTATTCAATTTACATCTCAGTCTTTTTCTCCGTCTTACCCGTTCATCCCTTATTCATCCCATAAATCATCCCGACGTGCATTAAAGTAAGGAAGGTAATTAATATGTTCGCAACTTCGTTTCTCATTAGGACGCCATTAGCCGAGAACATGCCATAGACTAGAGCTTTTGTGTCGTTTTACTTTGATCGAAGAGTTACTGTACTTATCTAGATAAAGGATGGGTTTTGTTTTATGCAGATTTTACGATTCTGTGTAACTATACATATATTTTTAAATTTGTTGCAATATATTTGTGCAAGCAAGAAGTTCTGCTTAGTTTGGAGCTAGATGATGCTGTGTGAATTGCTGTGTCCAGCTTGTTTTATTTATTTTAAAATTCAAATAAAGGCACAGATTCTGAAAATTTATTGATTTAAAAAGGAAAAAAATGTTTTTGTTACATTCAAAAAATTAACCCTTATAACTTTATCACCGGTCGCTGCGGTCCAAAGAAATGGCACATTCGCCCAATCTCTTTTAATCTTAAATAGGAATAAAACGAACACTGATAAAATCAAGTTAAAATTACGACACAATTACGCACACGCCCGCTAAGGACGCTATTACTTTTAAGCGCCCTGCAGAGAATTTACACAACAAAGCCTAGTCATTCCATAACCCCATACTAAAACAGAACCAAACTTTGGCCCGGATTCTGAAGTATACTATACGTGCAATTCTGATAGTTCGGATCTCAAGTCTCTATAAGACTTTTTGACTTTGCCACTCAAAGAAATTCAAAATTGAACTATGAACACACTTTTAAAATACTACGAGTATTTATTTCATTTAGGAACTTGAGCAATCTGTAGTTCTGTGTTACTTGTTACGACGAAAACATTGTATTTTTACGTGTACCTTATCACCTGATAGTCGCTAGCCGGTGCCATAATTCTGAATATGAATGAAATCGTTCAACAAAGTTCGGGCCTTGGCCCCATTTGCAAACACTCGTCAGACCTTAATCTGCGTGCGTTTTACGAGACCTACAGCAATATCTGTCAATGTCCTTATCAATAAATTTGGGACGTTTATACCCAATGACGTCGTTGGGACGTTTGAGGCACAGTTCGTAATCCGCGGCCGATGGGACCCCATCTGCATTGTAAGGGTTAAGTCGCGACAAATAGACCATTTGCAAATAATAAGACGCAATGAAAGAATAAATTAAGGGTTTTCGGGAAGGGACTGGGTGCTAAAGTGCAGGGTTGAGGGAACAGATTGGAGCTTTTTTATCACCTGGCGATAATTTTATATTTTTTTACTGTTTGCTGGAGGGCCAGTCTTAAGCATTGTTTATGGAATCTATTTTAAGAAAATTCTTTACACAAACACAATTATGTCTATGCTAAAAGAACGAAGTTAGGTTAGGTTATTGGTAGGCAGTTTTGGAACATAATGGTTATTATTGAACAAATATTTTCCCTAATTATCAGTCATTGGAAGGTCATCGAAAACTGATTACATGAGCTTTGTTTACCTTAAGGTTGGATGTGACGATAATGCACAATCTTATCCTAGCTTCAAACCTGCGATGACAAAATACTATCTAGATTTCGTCGGGTCGATTGAAACACGGCCAACGTAAACACGTATCACAATGCCGCAATGTGTATTCAAAAGTTGCAAAAATAAAAATAAAAATATAACTATAACTTATTCTACATTTACTTACTTCAAGTGCGCTCTTATTTACTGAGACGGATTTTAGCTTAGATTTTGTGTGTGACCCGAAATCTAGATAGTATTTGAGATCGCAGCTTCAAAGAGACCTATAAGAAAAAAGAGCAACAGAACACTACTTACTGTAATCGTAAGTCTCACAGGGTCCTGTGATCATAGTGGTTTCGGCAGAATATCAGCGCCTATCTACTCCTGAGTAGTAAGGCATCTATGCTGAGTCAAGACTCGAGTGGTTTCTTTTTCACTTCTTCCACTAGTGGACAAAAAATTGAAGTGAAATAGTAAAATAATTTTATTTGATAATAATTTAATGTATAAAATATGACTTGTCTAAGTGCTTATTTTGTAAGCCTAAAGAAATAAATGATTTTTTACTTTTACTTTTACTTTTAGACCTTTTTGCTGCTGTAACACACATTTGTCTCTTTTGTTTTTTGATATTTTGTTTTTGCAATTCTTTTTTTTTCTCGTTATAAGTTAATTAAGTTATTTTTATTCAAAATGTCATACCTACTTTGTTTATGTTTTGTACTTCAGCAGCAAATAAATGAATGTCTATGTCTATGTCTAAGTTTACTGAAGTGAAAACTTCTTTAGGTGCGTTTAGCACTTTTTGGGTGAGCAAAAACCATGGAACTCGCGTCATCCTCAGCGAACGCTTTTGCACATAACTGTGTATACCTATATGTGTACGTTTTGGATGAATAAAAAGCGTGAAACTCGCGCCATGGTCACCGCACATATCCCAGTATAAATAAAATAAAAATAAATAATGCTGGACACAATCCACACAGCATTATCTAGCCCCATGGTAAGCAGAGCTTGTGTTATGGGTACTAGATAACTGATATACATAATACAATACATTACATAGATAGATATTTACGACGACCGATGTGGCGCGGTGGGCGAAGCTCCGCTTGCGACGCAGGAGGTTGCGGGTTAGATTCCCGCCTCGGAACAATTGTGTGTACGATCTGCAGATATTTGTTCCGGGTGTTCTGGTCGTTTTCTATGTATAATAAAAAATATCTATCTATGTAATGTATTGTATTATGTATATCAGTTATCTAGTACCCATAACACAAGCTCTGCTTACCATGGGGCTTGATAATGATGTGTGAATTGTCCAGCATTATTTATTTATTTATTTTATTTATTTATTTACATAATACTAAAATTACTTAGTTTTCACTTCTATCGGCAGTCCCCAAAGACTACCCGAATGTTTTCAATTTTTCATTTTTAAGAGCCATAGAGCTATGTAATATATAACACTGTTAAGTAGATGATTTCTTCCTTATGACACCAGTGTGACAGAGTAATGTGAAGACACTCCTCGGAATACCCATAATTCATCATCATCAGCCTATGTTAGTCCACGTCGTGCTAGACATAGACATAGGCCTCCCCCAATGAGTGCCATAGCGCCCTGTCTTCAGCTTGACGCATCCAGCATCTACCTGCAGTCTACACATAATTACAATAATAATAATAATTTATATTTGATCAAAAATACACGCATACATAAAAACACAATCAGATCAACTTAAGATTCTTCATATTTTGCTAATATACTAGGACTAAATATTGTAGTGATCTCACTTTGATCTCTACACTAGGATACCCTGTGCCGTAGAGACCAAAAAGGAGTTTGGTTCTAATTTAGAGTGACAAAGTTAATACTAAAGTATTGTTCGGAACATACTTGAATGACTTTGACTTGTTACTTCAGTTCCGTTACGTGCTACTATACAAATAAAATAAAAATTAACAATTGCCATACCTATTCTCTATATCTATTTACCTACAGTATGATAAGATGGCCTCCGTCTCATCATAGTCCATATCAAGAAGCCATGAATGTAGGATCTGTTTGCAACCTCTTCTGGTTTTGGAAAACAAATACGAATACAATACAAAAGTTTTACTCAGTAATAAAGGATACACAGTCTAAATCATTTAGAAGCCATCTTTTAAGTATTATGGAAATACTTGTGCTAGGTGGCTTCGCTTTTCCACGTTTACATTCATTATGTATTATTGTAAACGTGGTATTGACTACCGATGTGGCGCGGTGGGCGAAGGTCCACCTGCGACGCAGGAGGTTGCGGGTTCGATTCCCGCCTCGGAACGTACGTGTGTACGATCTGCAGATATTTGTTCCGGGTGTTCTGGTCGTTTTTTATGTATAATAAAAAATATCTATCTATGTATTATATTGTATTATGTATATCAGTCATCTAGTAACCATAACACAAGCTCTGCTTAGCTTGGGGCTAGATGATGCTGTGTGAATCGTCCAGCATTATTTATTTATTTATTCGTTTTTGTAGGCTTAACTCTATATAAAACTAACAATAATAGTTATATTTTCTTTTATTTCTCTATTATTTGTTAAATGTTTGACAGAGCCCAGGATTCGAACCCGCGAGTACGGTAACAACACCTGTAATTGGCTACTATAAATCAATACGCCGCTGACAGCCGTCAACCACCTAATTACGGTCTGGATAATTCCAGTGCGTCAATTGACTAGATTGTGTGATTGCACAGCCATAGGTTTTGGAAACAGACTCTATATAAAACTAACAATAATAGTTATATTTTCTTTTATTTCTGTATTATTTGTTAAATGTTTACAGAGCCCAGGATTCGAACCCGCGAGTACGATAACAACACCTGTAATTGGCTACTATAAATCAATACGCCGCTGACAGCCGTCAACCACCTAATTACGGTCTGGATAATTCCAGTGCGTCAATTGACTAGATTGTGTGATTGCACAGCCATAGGTTTTGAAAACAGCTGGGTTTGTTAATATTAGCCCAGCTGTTTCCGCCCCCGTGGAAATCCATGTGTCCAAATGGTTTAAATTGATAAAAATACTATGTTAATACTATCCTATGTTAGACTCCTGGTTCTAAGCTACCAATTTTCATCTAAATCGGTTCAGCCGTTCTTGAGTTATAAATAGTGTAACTAACAAGACTTTATTTTATATATACCTTTAGATTTATTAATGCTGGACAATTAACACAGCATTATCTAGCCCCAAGCTAAGCAGAGCTTGTGTTATGAGTACTAGATGACTGATATACTCAATTTTTAGTATAAATTAATTACATACATAGATAGTTATTTTTTATTACACATCGATAACAACCAGAACACCCGGCAAAAACGAGCAAAAAAATCATCAGACAGCAGAGTCTTAGTAATAGTGTCTCGTTTTACCCTTCGCGCACGGAACTCTAAATACGGCTAGCGTCAGATATAATATGAGTGATACGCTCACAAATACACTTAAACAGGCCAGAAGGTGAGTGACCAAAATATATACATAATTATCATCAGCCTATGTTAGTCCGGTGCAAGACATAGGCCTCCCGTAATGAGCGCCATAGCGCCCTGTCTTCAACTTGACGCATCCAGCATCTATCTGCAGTCATTCGCAGGTTGTCATCCCACCTGCTCGGAGAGCGTCCGTTCTACGTTCACAGAGTCGTGGTCTCCACTCAAGAACACGTTTGCCCCAGCGCAGCGGTTGTCGATTCTTCGCGAGATATTGCCGGCCCACTGCCATTTCAGCTTGCTAACTCTTAGAGCTATGTCGATAACTTTGGTTCTCTGTCGGATGTATTCGTTACGAATCTTAAATCCTTCAGTGACCAGGTTAGGTATTCGTGATCCTAGCATAGAAGGGCGAAGAATGTTATAAAGTGTCAAAGCTGTTTCTAAAAAGCTTTACTAAAGCTGAGCCTAATTATCTACGGATTATTGTACATGTAATTAGTATGATGCATTTGATCTTATTTGCTGAACATCTAATTATGTATTGTACCTAAATTGATATTGGAATTGGTGGTATACCCAGCGAAATCATCAAATCTATAATACCCTGGACACACGTACCCAGGACTTAATAGACACTGTCTAATTAGTGTGTATAATACGTAATTTAGGATTACCTAGATAAGATAGTGTCTATTGATCTGTATATTGGGATGTCTAAGCTGAAGAAGATTGTCCATTATGTATGTTATTTAATTGTAATTTTATTTAATAACAAATTAGGCACTATTTATTAAGTTATGTAACCTAATTGTAATTAATAATATAATAATAAATGATCTATGTATCGCTATCTATCTATCTATTATTTTTTGTTTTTCATATTTCTATACTAATATTATAAATAGGAAATGTTTGATTTTTTGTTTGTTTGTTCGTTTTTAATGAATAGGCTCCGAAACTACTAAACCGATTTGAAAAATTCTTTCACCGTTGGGAAGCTACACTATCCCCGGTGAACATACATAGGCTATATTATATTTTCAAAAAATTAGTGATTACTTTATTATTACGTACTAAAACCGTGCGAAGCCGGGAAGGTCCGCTAGTAATTTATATTTTATCAATTTATTTGAAGGCTATTCACAGCCGTTTTGTAAATTTAACTAGCTTAACTGTCAATAAGCTATTTAGATTGTAACTCTTTTTTTTTTGATTCTTTGGGTGGCTTGGGTATCACAGCGGCTATGATAGGCCTATTGTGATCGCCACAAAATATACGTTTAGCCCAGTGGCGTAGCTATCGTAGGGCTGGGCGGTGCAGTGCACCAGGGCCTTAGAGCTCAGGGGGCCCTCTAATCTAAGCTTTGAAAAGATAGGGTCAGCCAGCTTCCGAAGCTAGGCTTCAAGCCAGCTCACAAGTGTTTTTTTAATGATTTTAAATGAACATCAACAATCACGGAATTATCTTTTTTTTTGTTATTGTTATTTGGTAGTTTGGTTGAGTACGTAGATAAGCTCACGTGCTTGACGCCGTCAACTTTTAAGTTAACACTTTGACTGCTGAAATCACACGGTATGTGTTTTCTAGAAGTGACTAATATGCGTAAATCCACACTAGCGCAGCGGCTGAGAAAATACAGATCTTTGTGACTCAGCACAGCCGTAATATTTTTCGAACGAAACGCATGTGCGGCGCAACACAACCGCTGTGTAGAGCGGCAGCATGAATTTTTTAGGTTAAAAAAAAGATCGCAGTCGTCTAAAAAAAATCGCAGTCAAAGTGTTAATTTTTCATTCGCTCTTACTTTGCATCTATTCTAATGTATGATGTTCATTGCTACGTGGAAACTGTAAAGGCGGTGAGTGCCTGTTTCTTTCTCTATGCTATGGGGCCCTTGTCCACCTAGCTACGCCACTGGTCCAGCCCCGAAGCCGTGGCGTTCATAGTTCGCCACTAACCCTTGCAGTTGCTAGGAACTGTAGGATTTTCTTCGGGGTGATGTCTTTCAGCTCGTCTGGGCTATGCAGATGCTTGCCCAGATGGATGCTGCGTTTGTGCATCAGTGCTCCACACTCACCTAGCAGATGGAGGGGCGTTTCATCCGCCTCCTCGCAGAATCTACAGGATTGTAACTCTTTGTTATTATTATATTTTACGTAACCTTATGCTATACGAATAATGAATATCCCTGTACGGAATATCCAGCATTATTTATTTATTGAATAAAAATTTCATTTAATTACAATCTCTTTCAAAGGATATATATTTTATGGAGCAACTTCTTTCATACCTACCAGTATTATTAATGATGCCCCCAAACATAATCAAAACACAAAATACACTCAAACAAATGAGAAAAAAGATTGAGATTCGGCTGAATTTGCATCGCATCATTACCTTATGATTGATGGATTCGCGCCCGCTCGATTCGGCGAAACTTGACACGTAGACATTCTGATAGGGTGACATGAATTTTATGCTACAATGTAGGCAACACATCACCACCGTTACCAGCTTTACGAAAATAGGTGATATTTCAGATTTTTATTGGATTAGGTACAGTCGGCGTCAAATTGATATCAGCGTCTAGAGTAGTCAAAATGATCTGAAAAATATGAAAGCAAATTGATTTACGCAGTTCGAATCATCATAATGTTGTAAGCACTCAGGGTGTTCAAAATATTTTACTACTCATTGTTTCATATTTATGTGAGCAGTCGAGATGTTCAAAATTATCTTAGCAACTGAGCTTATAGCAATTGGACGCTGACTGTACATCGATTTTATCTTTCAACCAAATTATTAGGGTTTTCGTGTAAAGTACTTAGAATCTGTAACAACTTAGAAGATTTTACTGTGTTCAGAAACCTGTGACAGAAATGCATGTTTTCGGAGTTAATATACTGTGTAAATGAACACAAAGAGAAATATACACCAATATGTAATTTATTTATTTATTATGTTAATGTTACTAATATTTTTCACATACAGTAGATACAGGTAATTTGACCTACTGCATTACCTTTTGTGCTATGAGACTTTATATGTTGTTCTTTCAGATTTTGAATTCTTCATTTCTTAAATTATATATGTAAAAATCAAATTACAATTTCGACAAAAGATTAGCTTTTTTTACCTTACTTAATAATATACGTGTACAAAACAATAGCCATATTCTAAGCAAGTCTCATAAGACCAATAAGCTCCTTACCCACATAAACCCGGCTCACTACAACCGTTATCTCATCAGCGCGTCTTAAAAGTGCCCAGTCACGCATACCTCGCATTTACAAACAGTTGGACACCCCTGCGGGCCAATAACGGTTGGCTACCCCTGGTTTAGCTATTACTGGACCATATTTACCCTATTTAAGAGTACGATCAGTTCTGTGGCTACTTTAGCTTATCGTCGGATAGTCTTTAGTCGAAAATAGTCTGTCTCATTAGTTAAATAAGTAGATATTTTTTTTATAAAAACAGTTATAACAACAATTTAAATATAAATGAAAAAAAGACGATGAACATACTGAATCACCAATTGATATTTTTAAAGACACATTTATGACACATGTGGGCCGATTTAAAAGATATCTCATCTCAACATCCCTCCCCTGGTACTGTTGTACCTCCACGTTCCTATCCATCCATGGTTGTCTGGTAGAGATCGCTCTTGAGCGATAAAACCGCCAATTTTATCTAGATTTTTAAGTATTTATTTTACATTCAGCAAGGAGAACCCACTCCTTATTGTATAGGTCGAGCTCATCCCGCCATCTCCGCCTAGGCCTTCCTCGTGGCCTTCTTCGTGGAAGAAGGGGAGGGAGGCCTTTGCCCTGCAGTGGGACACCCCGGGCTAATATAATAATAATAATAATTTTACATTGTTATTTTATACTAAGTGTGCAATAAAGAATTATATATACATATATAACATCTAACATAATGAAAAAAGAAAATATTTTTATTTACCTTAAAACTACGGCAATTTGAATAATATAAGTGTCTTACCAGCAGCTTAATAACAGTGAATTTAAAACTAAATTTTAGAAATTTTTAATTGACAAAAGTTTTACGACTTATATAAAAATATATAAATTCTAACTTTTAAATGAAAATATATTATATGTATAATAGAACTATTGCATTTTGTAATTACAGATTTTTTAAATATTTTATGACATTATATCTATTGATTTTCTTAACTTAAATAAGTTCTATAAGTTAAATAATAATTATAATAACAGAGACTGCATGCCATATCTCTCAATTTGTACACCGTAATCGGTAAAACATATATTTGATACCTTTGTAACATCTCAATAACACAATAATATGTTTATGCAAATAAATGATCTTTATCTTTATCTTTAATACAATTTATTTCGACGACCGATGTGGCGCGGTGGGCGAAGGTCCGCCTGCGACGCAGGAGGTTGCGGGTTCGATTCCCGCCTCGGAACAATTGTGTGTACGATCTGCAGATATTTGTTCCGTGTGTTCTGGTCGTTATCTATGTATAATAAAGAATATCTATCTATGTATATATTGTATTATGTATATCAGTCATCTAGTATCCATAACACAAGCTCTGCTTAGCTTGGGACTAGATGATGCTGTGTGAATTGTCCAGCATTATTTATTTTTATTTATTTAGAAAAAAATAACGTCGGTGTGATTGTGCTGATTCGTGCACAAATGTTGAGTCTCACCAACCTGGTTGAGTTATCTTACGTGGCTGTTAACTGGAAATTTACCTTTTTGCGGTGCTATTAAAACAGTCAAATTGTTACCCTGCTGTTTGATAGCTGGTACTTAGTTTCAATTTGTTTTTGTTGTTTTTATAAGAGGTTTCTTTGTACTTGGCTGTTAGAAAGTTCTAGAATATCAATTAGATTATTAAGTGTTCTGACCTGCATCAATGCAGAAAGACAAAAGTTTTCATTTCAAAGAAGACCCTTGGGTTCCCTTGATAAGCTGAATAATTCCCGTTTTGTCAACTTTAACTGTTATTTTTCTGTAACGACGATTCCCTGCTACATTTATCATTTCCCGATTTGTCATATCCCTATTGATATAAAATAGCACAAAATATCTGATGCATTTATATTGCAAGAGTGGGTGTAAAAATGTCAAATATTAAGAAAAAAATCTATTATTATATATAAAAAAAATCCAGGATAACCCCCTTGCGGCTTACTACACGCTGTGGCACCCTGTACACGTGTACCATTATAATAATAGTAGCTTCTCCCGCATGGAAATCTATCTGTCAGATGGTTTATAAACCTTCAAATTGAATCACTCTAAATATCTATTAAAATAAACCGCATCAAAATCCGTTGCGTCGTTTTAAAGATCTAAGCATACCTACATAGGGACAGACCGCAGAAAGCGACTTTGTTTTATAATAATAATAATATATCATTAATTTCTGGCCATAGAATAGTAACAGATTTTATTTAACTTATTCTACGGTCCATAGCAATATATACCTTAAAACTAGCATACATAAAATATAAAAGGACTAAATTAAAAACATGTTTTTTTTTGATACTATGTAGTGATTTAAAACGGGATATTTACCATGATTTGATTTTTGAGTTATCCAATATTTCGGCACAGTTGCATGCGCCATGATCACGGAGTAACATATTGGATAACTCAAAAATCAAATCATGGTAAATATCCCGTTTTAAATGACTTTAGTATTAATAACCATGATAGTTTCAGAAGTTTTACTATGTAGTGATATCGCACGCATGACATTAGGTCTGGCTAGCTGACGCAAAGTAAAAAAGCAATATTTTTTCAGTGTCGCAAAACTGTCAACAAAAAATACTTCGTATGTGATTGTTGTGTAACTTTTATTGTGATACTGGAAAGATGGACGCGGTCAACATCTCATAGGTACTGTCAGTATAGAAAATCACTGCAAATGTATTATTTTATTTTTTTACCCTAATGCTACTTGGTTCTCGGTTTATGTCCGACGACGTGTAAACGTCAAAATGTTCGAACAAGTTTAAATATTGTATAGCATTAAAAGTCGGAGTTTCTCTGAAGGATAGGATTCGCAACGAAGACATCCGACAGAGAACGAAAGTTATCGACATAGCTCTGAGAATTAGCAAGCTGCAGTGGCAGTGGGCCGGCCATATCTCGCGAAGAACTGACGGCCGCTGGGGCAAACGTGTTCTTGAGACTTGGAGACCACGACTCGGTAGTGTGTGTAGGACACCCTCCGACCAGGTGGGATGACGACCTGCGAAAGACTGCAGGTAGATGCTGAATGCGTCAAGCTGAAGATAGGGCGCTATGGCGCTCATTGGGGGAGGCCTATGTCCAGCAGTGGACTAATATAAGCTGATGATGATGATGATTAAAAGTCGCCGACCACTATAATTCCATTAGTTGCAGTACAAACAAACAAACACCCATATACAAACATACATTCAAAAGCACAGATAGTAAAAACATAAATTGTTGTCACCCCTATTTGATAAGTTAGGTATACCTACAACTCTAGCGACAAAAACACACAAAACATTGGTGTGTGTGTTTTTGTCAATGTCAGATACTTTTGGAAAACTGCTGTTCATTGGTTACAGCAGTTACAAAAACCGACTACAAAGATTTATTTAATTGATAATTCGAGTCTCTTTACAGTTTTAAGCTATTTCATAGTGTTAAATTTAATTATTATTATTTATTTCATATGAAAATTATCTTGTAATTTTTTTAAATTGGATTTTGCATGTGCTTACAATTACTTAAACCTAGGTATAATTTACGGTGTATGTGTACTCTTTTTGTTGTGTAATAAAAATATAACCAATGAATAAACAAAATAACATAACAAAAATAATCAACCGCAACTGGTTTTTTTAAAAGTTTGGATACGTTTATGGACTTTCGTTGCTGACTGTTTCTACAAAATCTTTTGCAGGATATTTAAGTTCCAAAGAATTTGCCACAAACAATGAGATCTACATAAAGGCGTGTGTGGTAGTCATCTTCCAGAAGTCAACAGAAGACACAATCTAGTTCGGCGCGTTCGACTTGGAGCTGAGAGTTCGCAGCTATGTAAGTAGAAATCAAGGCCACGGTATTGCCATGTCGAGTAGACGGACACTACTAAAACTATGCCGAAAAGATACGATCCAGCTTACAACAGCTTTTATTGCACTAATATTACGTTTACGTCAACCATACTAACTTTAGTAAAACATACGTTTTACCAATAACAACTGAATATAAAGAATGACTAGTCGTACAAAAGACGTCCGTTCCATTTTAATGTCGCGAGCAAAGTGAATGAAAGAGAGCGCGGCGGCCGGCGGCGGCGCGGCGCGGCGCGGCGTGTTGAGGGCCGCGAACCTATTATGCAGCACGGGTGGTGTTGCCCGCTTGGATTCGAAATATGTATATCGAATAGTATTTTCTGTGGGGTTAAAAACCCCGTGCTGTATTAAAGTGTCATTTTTCAGTGACTTATTATAAAACTATATAAACTATTGTAAAATTAAGGATAGACTTGAAGGTCAGTTATTTGTTCATTTAATGTAATGAAGAAATATTGGATGCCCTTATAGAAATCTTATAAACGGTGAATGAAGTTACATCATAGATATAATGGTGGAATCCCCTTATAACGAACGTGACACTTTGAACAACTTGGGACAATTTGGGAGAGGCCTTTGCCCAGCAGTGGAACGAATCAGGCTAAATAAAAAAAAAGTAACAAACCACATATTAAAGTAGATGTAAATAATTATGATTTGATCTATGATCTCTTTGTTTTTTCAGGTACAAGTCTAACATTGCTGTGATTATTTTTGGAATCTCGGTTTTATTTGGTATTAGTTACCAATACGTTCAACAACTTCTACCGCCACCAGCAACACGAATGCCACCAGATAGATCGAAATATTATAGAGATAGAATTTGGAAGACTTACAAGGAAGGATTCGACAGTATAACCAGGAAATGGGCTTGCGCCAGTGGGCCAGTACTCTATATGCGATGGCCTGATCGCGTTAACCGTATAAATCAAAGTGACCTTTGGTTTGACAGATTAGTGTACATACACCACGAAGGCCATTACCAATATATAATTAAAAAGTTTAGTGATTACCCATATATGCAGAAAGTACCTGATGATTTAAGCATGACTCTAAATGGCATTATTTTGGAAGAAGATCGCATTCTTACATCATACAATCCATTCAGACAAGTTATCAAATTCGCTTTTAAACGACAATTTACTCATGTGTGCGCTTTACAAGAAAGGAGAATGGGTAGAAATAATGATGATTATTGGACAAGGTTTCGAACAACGTATCATAGCATTGCATGTGCCCGACAAGTCGTGCCGCTTGAAGAAACGTTGGATATGCCAATTAATTTGTGGCACGGGAAAGCAACTAAAGGTGACTATATGAGACAGCATTCACCGTTACACGATCTTATGGTTATACGTATACAAGGATATATACCAGATATGACGGCGGATAATTATGATATGGATTTTTTTAAAAGGCAAAATGTAGAGTTTTTCCGAAATGGACCTCAAAAATCGTATCTAGCAAAAAAAAATGATACCATTGGAAGTGAGTTCAAATTTGCCATGATGGGGCATATTTTCGCCCGCGAAGCAATGAGGCCTTATATGGATGATTTGTCAAAGAACCATGAGGAGGTATACAAGGATGAATTGAAGAGAATGAGAGACATGTATGTAGGCTATTACAGTAAATCTGACAACGTGTTGGTAAACTGCGATGAGTGGATACCCCGTGAGTGGGGATTGTTTATTTGTGTGCTGAACAAGCAAGGACTGCGAAGGCTGGCCTCAGGCGCAGCGCTATACTCTCGGGGCTTACTTTTCGGAATTGGATCATTCACACTCTTTAAGGGTAACGAAAGTCTTATTGTGTTCACGGACGTGCGACCTTATGAAAGTCTCATTACTGATAACGAGACCGGTCCTTGTACTACGAGAGATCAATATGAAGAAACAAAAAGACCAAAAAAAGGTAATTAATGGCCGCACTGTGAAACGGACGTCGCATTACGGCTCGCAAAAATATTAAGGTACCCGTATCCTACCTATAATAATAATTCTCATTATCGGCAAATATCCATAACAATAAGATTTCTAAACTGTATCATGGACGAATAAAAACATAGACATCCAAAGTCCATGCATCCGACCGAGAATCGATTACTAGTTATCTGGTAGGGCGTGAGATGGCGCTACGTGTAGCAATTCGTTAAAATTAATCAATCTGATCGTTTATTTTACCACAACAGCGCCACCTATTAGATGATCTTTGCAGCATTTCAAGAGTTCTATGTCAGTGATATACTTCCATCTAACTCAATTTTATAGATGGTGCTAATGTCGATTGTTACATGATTGATACGTTGCCAGAAAGCATTTTTCCCGGCTGAACGACGACGACGCGACGCGGCGACGTTGCCGATCTGCTGTGTTCAGTGTGTTCTGCACTGGTTTTAGTTAACATATTATTTACGTTCTCTCTCGTACCTCGCATCAGTATTGCCATACAATAAAAATCCCCCTAATTTTGGGTTAATATTTAATATTTTTTTACGAAAAATGTATTGACTTTTTATAATACATTTTATTCATGTTATTCATAAAGCACACACTTTATGCATAATGCTCGAAACAATTTCAATACTTGATCTAGCACGTTTCTTGGTCGATGAGATGGACATTTTTTAGAACATGACTTATGAAGATGTCAAAAATACCGAATTATTTTATAAAATATATATATTTATATCATAAAATTTGAAAGGTATCATATTCCTTAAAAAAATTAATAACAAAAAGATATTTATGCAAAAAGCGTATGAAGTGAAGGTTAGAACCAGCATTAGTCGCTTTCCAGTATTCTTTGTACGTTTATTTCAGTGTGTTAAACATCTGAGCCACGGAGCCGATAATATTATTATCGAAATAGAAGGATCCTTTCAATATTGTAATGGTGTTCAAAAAATTGGAATTTGATTTTATAAAATATACATATGACGACGTAGAACCGCTGCAAAACTAATAATTGCTAGAAATTTACGATTTATTTGATTAATTAAGGCTAATGTCCTGATGGAATGTTTGATTAGTGAATCGTAACTTAATAATTACGTAAGTTTTTATGGTGTTGTAAACCAAATTCAAAACAATTAATTAAGCTTATTGTTTAATTGTTGATTTTCTCATTTTTAAACAGTTATTAATTTAGAATACTAAGGATTTTAAGTGTTTTCAATGCTTTGTAAAATTAAAAGACAAATTGTTTTTTGAACTGCGCGCCACGTAGTAGAGGTGTCGCGGTGTTCAAGCAACAACTATTAACGATTAAACTAATTTGTAAACTTGAATAATAGATGAGAAATAAGCTTATAAATGACGTTAATATTTACTGCATCAAAATTGATTTTTAAATGTTTTCTTTCGCACCACGTGGTTTTTGAAATAAAACCACATTGTGCAGCGGGCGAAGGCCATTACTTTATACTTTTGGAACCTCGGTCGAGGTCGGAGCTACGTGGTGCAAAGTCTTGTGAGTACTTTTGTGATTTTGTCCTAGATTATACTTCTTAAATTAATAGTAGGAAATTAAGATTCAATTGGTGAATAGTTTAAATCTTGAATAAAAGTGTTAAGTGTTATGGTGTTTTTTCATTTGCTATGAGTGATCCTAGAGCGAGTGGTGACGTTGACCTTGCTGGCACCAGCTCTACTGGTGGTAGTTCGGCCGACGTCACTCATTCAAAAAATCCTATTAGGCAGGGTACTTCGACACATATATATTTATATCATAAAATTTGAAAGGTATCATATTCCTTAAAAAAATTTAATAACAAAAAGATATTTATGCAAAAAGCGTATGAAGTAGAGGTTCGAACCAGCATTAGTCGCTTTCCAGTCTTCTTTGTACGTATATTTCAGTGTGTATACAACTGAGCCACGGAGCCGATAATATTAGTGTCGGAATAGAAGGATGCTTTCAATATTCTAACGGTGTTCAAAAAATTATACGACCACCGTCAAGTTTGTAAAAAAAGTAACAAAGACGGTAGACAAATAATCACTGATTTGAATAACTTTGTATGATGTTTTCAGTGTATTTTCGTAATGTTCTGTTATTTTATGCTTGTTCTCGATCTTCCAATCCATAAGTAATTTACGTTTGTGGTGTTTATCGTCTTATTCACTTGATTGGGGTTGACGTTGACCGTGCGAGCGCAGCGCTCTCTTTAGGTTTAGGTAGGGGTACTCCATTTTCCGCATTTGGAGTCCTGTTGGTCCTTTATGCGTGGTAGTTTGCTAGCATAGCCAGCCTAGCTCCGTCCAGAAGCGCAGAATATTCCTGGGGTCTTCACAGGCTTCGCGGAGCGACCTCGGCAAGTTGAGGATTTCTATACGTTGTGCTAATACTCCCTCGCATTCCAGGATTACGTGGGCAGCTGTTTCGTCGTTGCTGAGGCACGAGAGGGCAGAGAGGGCTGTCCGTCGCTCCGATGGTGAATAAGTGTTTGTTTAGTGGACAGTGTCCTGTTAGTGTTCCCACAAGGACACGTAGGTCCAATCTATTCAGATTTAGTAAGCGTTTTGTTAGCTTCGGTGATGTTGATGGGAGTGCCGTCATTGCTTGTCTGCAATTGATTTGACTAGTCCATCGTTCGTTATGTGTATCTCTAGTTCTGAGCTTGGTCCATGTCTGGAGCAGAGAAAATGGCAGGGGTAGGAATGGCGGTGGTCCTTCTATGTTTGTCGCCGATCCTCTCCGTGCCAGTTCGTCCGCAGCATCATTTCCTAGCGATCCACTATGTCATTTGATCCATTGTAGGATGATCTGGTTTTCAGTGGATATCATTTCCAAAGCAGAGTGACATTCGTAAACGAGCTTGGAGCTACAGCTGTTTCCTTCCAAGGCTCTGAGTATGGCTGCGCTGTCAGAGAGAATGCGTACACGTTGGTCTTTGATTCCTCTCTTCTGTACGGCTGTAGCTGCCTGTGTTATTGCTACGCATTTGCATTGGAATATAGAGCTATGCGTTCCTAGCGTTATTGATATGTTAATGTTGAGGTCCAGTGAGTGAACCCTGGCACCCGTACCGGTTTCGGTTTTGGAGCCATCTGTGTAAATTCTGACTTCTTGGGTACCTGATTCATCTTTTTGGTCCTCGTATTGGTTTGTTGGCCATTCTGTAAGAAGGGGCCGCTGTGAGTGGTTCATATGTTATGGCCCTGTCCATGATCTGCGCATGTGGACTTCTTGTGACTCCCCAGAGGCCTGTGTTGTGTAGTCTTAGAGCCGACATCATGGCTTCTTGTTGTATGTAGAGGTCTAAAGGTGCTATGTCTAGAATTATGTCTAGGGCAGCGCCTGGTGTGGATCTCATGCATCCTGATATCGCAGAGCATGCCATTATTTGAAAGCGTTGCAGTTTAGTGACCACGGTGCTCAACTCCGTTCTAGTCCACCAAACTATCGCTCCGTAGGTTAATATTGGTCTGATGATAGCAGTGTAGAGCCACTTGGATATTTTCGGTGAAAGTCCCCAAGTTTTCCCTAGCATTCTGCTGCATTGGTAGAGAGTTGCGGTCGCACGCTGGAGTTTGTAGTCAAGATGTTTGTTCCATAGCTAGGTACTTGACTTCTGTTTTTAGCGTTATCTCTGTGTTGAATAGTTTTGGGATTTTTATATTACCCAGTTGTCGTTTGTTTGTGAACATTATCAGTTCCGTTTTTGTTGGGTTTACTGCCAGTTCGTGATCGTTGCACCATGTTTCAATGGTTTTGAAGGCGAGTTTCATCAGGTCACATAGTGTGTGCTCAAAACAGCCGGTCGCCAGGATCGCGAGGTCATCCGCGTATCCTACCGTGACCAGACCATGACCGTTGGGCTTGCGAATTAGCTCGTCTACAACTATGTTCCATAACAAGGGCGAAAGGACGCCCCCTGGGGGCAGCCCCTGGCAACTACACCTCTTGTGGTTTCGTTGATTTTGACTTGTATGGCTCTGTGTTGGAGCATGTTGTTTATCCACTCAGCCAGCGTTGGCGCTACACCATACCTGGTAAGGGCTCTGTATATGCTGGTGAAGTTGGTCTTGTCAAAAGCTCCTTCAATGTTTATAAAGGCAGCCAGTGTGGGTTGTTTTGATGATAATCCATCTCCTATTCGTGAGACTACGCTATGTAGGGCGGATTCTGTTGATTTGCCTTTGCTGTAGGCATGTTGTTGAGAGTGTAAAGGGTTGCGGTAGAGTGTGGTGTCTCTTATTTCTCTGTCACAAAGCATTTTTAGTGTTTTTAGAAAGAATTATGTCAGGCTTATAGGTCTGAAAGATTTTGGTTGGGTGTAGTCACTCCTTCCTGGTTGAGGTTTGAATACTACCTTCACTTCCCTCCATATGTGAGGTGTATATCTATGGGCAATGCATGCCCTGTATATCTTCACTAGGTGGTCTGCTAGTAAGCCACTGCACCAGCTGAGCATACCTGGAAAGACCCCGTCTAGTCCTGGTGCTTTGAAGGGAAGGAAGCTGTTGATTGCCCAGATTACCTATTCACGGTTTATCATATTCTGGGCTGTTATCCAGTCTTGGTCGGTGGACGTGCGCTCTGATATCTCCTCCCATGTGTTGGTGTCTGTGACAAGACAGCCTGGGAAGTGTGTATTCAGAAGCACTTCGCTATACAGTATCTAGTTGGACAGAAATGCCTGTTATATATATTTTATTGTTTTCACACACTTTAAATAGCTAATCATAAAATTAATGTTATCATAAAAACTTTTCATTTGCACGCCATCTACCTATAAAACGACGCTTTATCGTGTACATTATGCCATGCCATCTATCACTATTCTTTAGACTAGATGAAGTGTTGCGCTGCAATCGCAACAAAAACAATAATCAAGAAATGAAACGCTTGTGTGCGAATTACACACACGTATGCGTAACTACAAGCGTGCTACGTCACATTTGACCGTACTGAGTGATACCAGCTCTAGAATATTTCCCTTAATAGTAGGGGAAAAAAATATTTTGATTTTTATGCAAGTATAATTGGTTTTAAAATTTTAATCCGCTTATTAGAATGTTGTGCATATGTATTTAGTAAAACATATTTTAATAATGTGAATTTAATTAAACGAACGAGGCTATATTTTACCACAAGGTGAAAAAAAAATAATAGGTAAAAATATAGGCCTTGTTCGCTTAACCAATTTTTTTTTCCAAAACGAAAAGAAACCCTCTATTCGATACCGCAATTAGAAATCCTCTATCGCGATGGCATCTGGTAGCATACTCAAAAGAGGGGGTTCTAGGGGGAAGAAAATTCTATGAATTCAAAATCGCTTGTCCCCCTCTATACAACCCCATAAAAAAATTCAGCAATATGGCTCTGCGTAGGAGCTCCCACACTAGGGGGGTCTTGGGAGCAAGGGGGGGGGGGGAAATTTCTATGCATATAAAAATCACTTGTCCACCTTTATACAACTTCTATAAAAAAATTAAGAAATATGGTTCTGCGTAGGAGCCCCCCCAACTGGGGGGAGGTCTTGGGGAGGGGGGGGGGGGAGGGGGGAGTCGGAAAAACATACCTCCCCATCCACCATCAAGGAGAACAATTATGTCAATCAGTCAATCAGTGAATCAGTGAGTCAGTGGTAATCTAGCTTTATATATATAAATATACTATAATTTAGCTTTATGTAGTACCTATATAACTAGTTATATATTATAAAATGGTATTGAACTAAACTATTTACAAGTTACCTAACATTCACTAGGGAAATTTTATATTCAAAAAGCAGGCAACCCTGTAAACATGGCATCAAAATGGCGTCGTATCTGGACAACATAAAAACTTTATTAATTTAATCGTTTCTTTAACTTATAGTAGATTCAAAGTTTACTTACCGATGATAATTAACTTTTTTAGTAGTTTTCAAACGTCCTTTGTGATTTCTGCACACTTTTATAGTGCAAATCGTCATTTTTGTATGCCACAAAACACGTATGTATTTACCGCACAACGACAGTGTCGCCACTGAGCGGGCGCGGCGAGCTTATGAGCCAACAATTTGCTGAAATTTTTCAACGTTTAGATGCTCGAACTCTCTATCTAGACAGGTTAATAATCTAAGAGCTTCAATAATAATGCATCGAAAATTTTGAACACTTTACCGCCACCTCTTCGGCAAAAAATGTGTACACCAACATTTAAAACAAAGTACTAGAAATTGCTACTTCAAAGACAACTTTATTTATTTGATAAAATTCAAAAGATCAAAACTCAATTTCAAATAAACTTAAAAGATTTTTACATATACCGGTGTAACATGAGGGGTGGATCATCGGTGAATGGGGGGTGGGAGACCTCAGTACCTATCGATTTAACCCCCCTGTATGGTCGTAATAAATGAAGTAGCTAAATTATGCGTGGAAAGTATATTTGAGTGTTGTGCTATTGAACTAAAATCACATAATATAACCTTAGTGTGCTTATACAGGGTACCCAATCCGAAAAAACTTAACTTATTTTACGAATTACTAGAAAAACAATTACAAAAAATTTGTTATAGGTACTAAAAGTAATGTTATCTTGTGTGGCAACTTTAATATTGACATTTTAAAATAATCGTGTATCATTAGATTTTGAAAACTTACTACTCGCATATAATCTCAAGTTAAAAATTAGAGAACCTACCCGACTATCCAGTAGAAGCTGCATTGATAACTTCGTTATTAGTACTAAACGTAACTGTAAGAGCCAGGTATTAGATATCGGTCTATCGGATCATACAGCTCAATTACTTACGTATCCGGTGTGTAGAGTTTGCAGGATAAATAGCTGGACCGTATTTAGAAGGGATCTTTGCTGTGATAATTTGACTATATTTAAACGTTGTATGGAAAGTCTTTCCTTTTCCGAACTCTACAAAATCGAAGACACCAACGACGCATATAATTTATTTTTTGACACTTTTAAGCTCTTTTATGACCTATGTTTTCCAATCATAAAAACCAAAATAACAATCAAAAGGAAACCAAATTGGCTACCAAAAGGTATTAAACTTTGTAGTAAAAAACAAAGAGAGTTTCTTTGGGCTTATCGCCGCCGCTCAAGTACATCAAACAAATTAAACTTAAAAAAATACTCTTCAAGACTAAAAAAAATTATAAAACTCACACAATTAACCCAGATTAACTACAATATAACAAATTCCCAAAATAAATCTAAGACAATCTGGCAAATTATAAATAATACTAAACAAAACATACCACGCAAAAACATTATAAATATCACCCATGACAATAATAACTATAATAACCCATATGACATAGCCACAGTATTTAACAACTACTATATAGACCAAGTAAATCCATGTAAAAAGAAATCATTAGAAAATAATAAAAGAATAAATTCTACAATTAAGTAAATTTATATTCCTCCCACTGTCCCCCTCGAAATAGACAAGATCATAAGATCGCTTAAAAATTAAAAAAGCACAGGCTACGATGACATTTCGATGACAGTAATTAAACAGGTAAGTAAGTCTATATCTCCTCATTTAAGTTACATTTTTAACCTAGGTATAGCTGATGGCGTTTTTCCTGAAGCCTTGAAACTGGTAGTTGTTAAACCTTTGTATAAGAAGGGAGATAAAGATGACGTAAAGAACTACCGTCCAATCGCACTCACTTCCGCCTTTTCTAAAATATATGAGAAGATTATTTACAACGTAATGAACTATATCATGGAAAATAATAGTATATTAGTGAACGAACAGAACGGTTTTAGAAAAGGAAAATCTATAAATTTAGCCATATACGATCTATTGAGTAAAATCATTAGCGAAGTAGATAAACGCACGCCTGTATGTGCCATATATATGGACATGACAAAGGCATTTGACTATGTAGACCATGCATTACTATTAGACAAATTATTTCGGTATGGAATTAGAGGGAACGCTTACAATTTAGTTAAATCATACCTTGAAAACAGAACTCAATTTACAGAGATAAGAAGAATATCCACAAAAACAAAAAGAAATCAAATACATGTCTCAAGGCAGGATAGTTAAATTCAGTGTACCGCAGGGTAGTGTCCTAGGACCACTACTATTTTTAAGCTACATTAATGATTTACCCTCAGTCACCAAACATCCCATAGTACTTTTCGCTGATGACAGCACTGCAATAATTAAATGTACGTCCCATGAGACATACGAAATAGAAATAAATGAAACTCTTCACAAAATGATTGATTGGTTAGATAATAACAATACATATATATATATATATATAATACACATTATAAACATATATGATTTATAGTACACAGTTAACTTGCAGGTTTTATTATCATTAAGTGTAATTGTAATGTATTTAGTTATTCCCAATGACCTAATTTATAGTGTTTATAGTTCTCTACTATCTGGTTCTGGTACATAACTTTAATGTTAGGTATAGGAGCGCGTTGTGCAAAATACATACATTATATTTGTTTTGGTAAGGTTGACGCTTAAATTGTTATTATCTAACCGATCAATCATTTTGTGAAGAGTTTCATTTATTTCTATTACGTATGTCTCATGGGACGTACATTTAATTATTGCAGTGCTGTCATCAGCGAAAAGTACTATGGGATGTTTGGTGAATGAGGGTAGGTCATTAATGTAGCTTAAAAATAGTAGTGGTCCTAGGACACTACCCTGCGGTACACTGAATTTAACTATCCTGCCTTGAGACATGTATTTGATTTCTTTTTGTTTTTGTGGATATTCTTCTTATCTCTGTAAATTGAGTTCTGTTTTCAAGGTATGATTTAACTAAATTGTAAGCGTTCCCTCTAATTCCATACCGAAATAATTTGTCTAATAGTAATGCATGGTCTACATAGTCAAATGCCTTTGTCATGTCCATATATATAAATAAATAAATAATGCTGGACAATTCACACAACATTATCTAGCCCCATGATAAGCAGAGCTTGTGTTATGGGTACTAGATAACTGATATACATAATACAATACATTAAATAGATAGTTTTTTTTTTTTTATTATACATAGAAAACGACCAGAACACCCGAAACAAATATCTGCAGATCATACACACATTTGTTCCGAGGCGGGAATCGAACCCGCAACCTCCTGCATCGCAGGCGGACCTTCGCCCACCGCGCCACATCGGTCGTCAAAGTATGGCACATACAGGCGTGCGTTTATCTACTTCGCTAATGATTTTACTCAATAGATCGTATATGGCTAAATTTATAGATTTTCCTTTTCTAAAACCGTTCTGTTCGTTCACTAATATACTATTATTTTCCATGATATAGTTCATTACGTTGTTAATAATCTTCTCATATATTTTAGAAAAGGCGGAAGTGAGTGCGATTGGACGGTAGTTCTTTACGTCATCTTTATCTCCCTTCTTATACAAAGGTTTAACAACTACCAGTTTCAAGGCTTCAGGAAAAACGCCATCAGCTATACCTAGGTTAAAAATGTAACTTAAATGAGGAGATATAGACTTACTTACCTGTTTAATTACTGTCATCGAAATGTCATCGTAGCCTGTGCTTTTTTAATTTTTAAGCGATCTTATGATCTTGTCTATTTCGAGGGGGACAGTGGGAGGAATATAAATTTACTTAATTGTAGAATTTATTCTTTTATTATTTTCTAATGATTTCTTTTTACATGGATTTACTTGGTCTATATAGTAGTTGTTAAATACTGTGGCTATGTCATATGGGTTATTATAGTTATTATTGTCATGGGTGATATTTATAATGTTTTTGCGTGGTATGTTTTGTTTAGTATTATTTATAATTTGCCAGATTGTCTTAGATTTATTTTGGGAATTTGTTATATTGTAGTTAATCTGGGTTAATTGTGTGAGTTTTATAATTTTTTTTAGTCTTGAAGAGTATTTTTTTAAGTTTAATTTGTTTGATGTACTTGAGCGGCGGCGATAAGCCCAAAGAAACTCTCTTTGTTTTTTACTACAAAGTTTAATACCTTTTGGTAGCCAATTTGGTTTCCTTTTGATTGTTATTTTGGTTTTTATGATTGGAAAACATAGGTCATAAAAGAGCTTAAAAGTGTCAAAAAATAAATTATATGCGTCGTTGGTGTCTTCGATTTTGTAGAGTTCGGAAAAGGAAAGACTTTCCATACAACGTTTAAATATAGTCAAATTATCACAGCAAAGATCCCTTCTAAATACGGTCCAGCTATTTATCCTGCAAACTCTACACACCGGATACGTAAGTAATTGAGCTGTATGATCCGATAGACCGATATCTAATACCTGGCTCTTACAGTTACGTTTAGTACTAATAACGAAGTTATCAATGCAGCTTCTACTGGATAGTCGGGTAGGTTCTCTAATTTTTAACTTGAGATTATATGCGAGTAGTAAGTTTTCAAAATCTAATGATACACGATTATTTTAAAATGTCAATATTAAAGTTGCCACATTACAAATTTTTTGTAATAGTTTTTCTAGTAATTCGTAAAATAAGTTAAGTTTTTTCGGATTGGGTACCCTGTATAAGCACACTAAGGTTATATTATGTGATTTTAGTTCAATAGCACAACACTCAAATATACTTTCCACGCATAATTTAGCTACTTCATTTATTACGACCATACAGGGGGGTTAAATCGATAGGTACTGAGGTCTCCCACCCCCCATTCACCGATGATCCACCCCTCATGTTACACCGGTATATATGTAAAAATCTTTTAAGTTTATTTGAAATTGAGTTTTGATCTTTTGAATTTTATCAAATAAATAAAGTTGTCTTTGAAGTAGCAATTTCTAGTACTTTGTTTTAAATGTTGGTGTACACATTTTTTGCCGAAGAGGTGGCGGTAAAGTGTTCAAAATTTTCGATGCATTATTATTGAAGCTCTTAGATTATTAACCTGTCTAGATAGAGAGTTCGAGCGTCTAAACGTTGAAAAATTTGAGCAAAATGTTGGCTCACAAGCTCGCCGCGCCCGCTCAGTGGCGACACTGTCGTTGTGCGGTAAATACATACGTGTTTTGTGGCATACAAAAATGACGATTTGCACTATAAAAGTGTGCAGAAATCACAAAGTACGTTTGAAAACTACTAAAAAAGTTAATATATAGAAATAGAAATAAATGAAACTCTTCACAAAATGATTGATTGGTTAGATAATAACAATTTAAGCGTCAACCTTACCAAAACAAATATAATGTATGTATTTTGCAAAACGCGCTCCTATACCTAACATTAAAGTTATGTACCAGAACCAGATAGTAGAGAACTATAAACACTATAAATTAGGTCATTGGGAATAACTAAATACATTACAATTACACTTAATGATAATAAAACCTGCAAGTTAACTGTGTACTATAAATCATATATGTTTATAATGTGTATTATATATATATATATATATATTTATGTCTATGCAATACAAGTATACTAATATAAAAACATGCGTCGACCTATAATGATCCACGCCACACTATTAATCCACCAAATCGTACGCGCGTTTGACTCTACCCCGCCAACCGTACCCTGTTCTAGATTATTTAAGACTAGTAGAACATCACGTTATGTTAGATTAATTAAATTATGAATGCCAATTACATTGTGATCTCGGAAAAGACTTAATGTGGTACCAAAATTACTTTGGAATAATTTTATTTATTAGCGACACCGTGATTAGTTTCAGGTAGGGACCAACCTGAAACTACTATTATCTATGTTTCGGATTCAAGACTAGAGATAGGTATGTAGGTAATATAATATTTACAGTAGCTATTTATAAATTACGTTTTTTGTTTCAAATAAAGATTTTTGTATTTGTATTTTTACCTATTAAATGGGATTAAGATCAGCAGGTACGAGACATTGTAGATAGGTGTAAATGTTGTACGTAGGTACTCATAGACTTATAGGAGGTGGGTGACTGAAAAACCAAACCTAAATGTCACTGTATATTGTACTTAAATGTCACTTAATGTCTATGGTACTCAATGTCTAATGTCACTGTCGCTGTCAGAAGCCAGTCACCGAGTCCGCCGCACGCTCCGAGCCCCGAATACTCGCAAGACCATCAAAGTCCAACCAAATACTTGCAAGACCTTCAAAGTATTTCGACTCATACCAGGTTTTCGTACTTGCAAGCAAATACCAGGTTTACAAACCTGGTCGAGTAAATACGTATTATCCCTCTGTACGATGGCCAATTGTGCTGGTTCTTGTCGACGAATCAGTTCATACTTCTTTTATGACGAAAAAGGACTTCTTCGATTCGAACTGAGTCGATTCTCGGCGCACCTTCGGGCCAAGAAGTACCTGGTATTGGACCTTCCATGAATGAACGCGTTATGATATGTAAAAAAACCGGTAATCAGGGTGTACCTCAAGTTGAGGGCCACCTGTTCTCAATTCTCATCAACTGCTCACGGAATATTCTAGCAGCCTCTTGGGCATTTCCTTGGGCTATGCCGTAACAACAGTGCATTTCTGCATATTCCTGTGTAGAATAAGACATGGCAAATCCACTTATGTCTAATAAATAAACAAATAAGAAAAACAATCCAAATCACAAGGGAAGTATCAAATATCAACAATTACGCAATCTTGGTTCGAAAAATTCAAATTAAAAAATACTACCTATTCATCCAATCACAGCGGTGCAAGATAACGCAGTCTTCATTCCAAAATTCATATTAGGAATAAAAATAGCATACTACCTAATCAGCCAATCACAGCGGTGTAAGAGCAAGACAATGATGCTTTTATTTAGCTATCTTTTCCTTGAGTTTTCATCCAGTAGTTTTTTGTTAACAAATCATGGATTTTTGGCACTTACACTATTTTAATTACATTTTTCAACATGATGCCTTCGTACTAGCCAAATAAAATTTACAGGGTTTATTCTTCATGAAAGCCAGATGTTTTTAAGATAGGTTGCAGAAAAAAATATTTTACGAAATATTTTTTTAGAACCATATGAAGTTAATGTAAATATTAGATTTTGAAATGAAATATTGCTATAATTTTCATATTTGGTTTTTTATAAATGTAATAGTCAAATTGGTATAGGAATACCAAAGGCCCACAATTCATTTTGTTTCACAAAAAAAGACAGGTCCGCAGACCCCAACAGTTTGGCTGCAATTGCGAAATTAAGGATGAAATCAGATTTTAACTAATATTTTACTAAAATCCAAATAACTTTTAAGCCAGTGAATATCGCTGAACATACAGGGGGGTTAATTTGATAGGTACTGAGGTCCCCCACCCCCCAGCCACCGATGATCCACGCCTCATGTTACACCGTGTATAATAAACCTTAACGATTAATAATATGACAGTAAATATAAAACGAGTGCTCTTTTATTTATATTAACCATGTATGTATACCGTCCTACGTTAACATAGGACGGTACAATATACAAGTGTATTAATGTTATTATTATTTATTATAACATTAATACACTTGTACATAAGGTATATGCATGCGCCCACTCATACTATACATTATGTTGTTATCCTGTTGCCCAAACTCTCATGAGATTGGTGCCTCAGGAGAACACGCAAACAACCATACACAAACAAATTCGGGGTATAACTACAATGTAGAACAATAAAATATAAATGGACAAACACGCAAAAAAACACTATAATAGCCGACGATTACCAGTCGTTAGGGGGAGCTGAAAAACAGCGCCGAAGGTGTTTCTTTAAGCTTGTCGACGACATTATGATGAGCTTTCTCCCATTGCCTGAGAATGTACTTAGTTATTTATCAATTTAAATATGTGAATTGTATGTAAGTACCTACTAAATAATCTATACTATTAATTAATATTATAAAGAGGAAAGGTTTGAATTTTTGTTTGTATCAAATTGGCTCCGAAACTTTCAAAAAAGTTTGGGATCCTTACTAAATCTCCAATAATAATGTAACCCAAATTTCCTAAAAAAATCCTTACATCGCGTGCGCTGCGAAAACTATTGATGATAAAACAAAATACTGTACTACGACTTTGCAGAACACATCATTGTCTACAAAAAATGTCAAGGACAGTTATGTCTAACTAATAATAGTTAGACAGTTACCAGTAAGTACTACAAAAATAAACTTAAACACTGGTCTAACAAGTGTTTAGTTAAGCAGTGCCTAAACATTTAGGCAAGGGTTTAACTCTCGTTACCACAAAACCTTGTTTAGCGCGTGTCTTTCTTCGCGATCGGCCGCCTTCGTCGCGGGTTCAACCACTCAACCATTTCACACCATTATGCCATTTACCATAACTCGGCAGTAGTATAAAACCAGTAGTATTAGAGTCTTGTGAATATAGTTCATACCATACCAGTGACTTTCCTTGACCACTAACCTACACCACCTACCTACCTACCTCAAAGGACGGTTTGGGGATCCACTAGTACCATCTACCACAACCCCCAACCACAAACCCTTTTCAATTGATTATTATTATTAATAATTTAGTTTTGGTAAGGACGACGCGACGATTGAATTAACACCATTGATCTGGCCCTAAAACCCGAAGTAGAATTTAGCCGTGCTTCGACACCAAACGTCGAATTGTGTCAAACCAGACGCAGACCCATATAAAATAAGTTTACAGTAAACGTCGCCTTTGGTTTTTTCCTAAAACGTTCAACGGTAAGTCCAGTATAGGAGGTAACTTGCCATTGTGCTAGGATTATAAATACCTGCACACTTACTTAAAAAGACGCTTACCAATATAAAATATCATTGTTTTGTAGGTAAGAAAGTCGTACACGATTTATCCCACCACTCCCACACGTCACTGTTTCTGCGGAAAATTTGTCACTACTCACATTGATTTAGGATAAATGATATTTAGATATTGCTAGGATTTTTTTACGATATTGTATCGGGGGAATATTCCTTTAGTTCCATTCATAGTTTCTTTAGGAACTGCTGAGATTCCCTTTGAGTAGTTTTTGGTGAACGGGAACCTTCTCCTTTTTTGAAGTCGGATAAAAGTAGTATAGGTACCCCAAGCACTAAATATTTTCAAGCGATAATTTTTCGATTCCGTATACGACCGCTACAGCGTAGGGACTTTTTTCTTTAAATTGACTCCCGTAACCCAGTGACGCCTACATCTCGCATAGTTAGGGGAAGGGAAGGGACTGTGCGGCGACCACGCGACTTTTTTCTAATACTTACATTTTTGAAGTCGTGATATCTTTTGGAATGTCCGAATTGAATCAAATTCAAAAAGTTATATAAAGGTATTAACAGTCATGATTATGAAGTAATTTATTTTGTTAAGCATTAATAACAAGAGACAAATAAAGTGCCTTTTCTAGCGGCGGCATTTCAGTTAATTTTTTTTAAATAAAATAACACTTAATGTGACAAACAGACCTCTAACCGTTGTACTACAAAAAAGATAGACAGCTGTTGAACGCGTGTTTAACACTTTGACTGCAGTTTTTTTTCGACGACTGCGATCTTTTTTTTTACCTAAAAAATTCGTGCTGCCGTATCACAGCGGTTGTGTTGCGCCGCACATGCGTTTCGTTCGAAAAATATTACGGCTGTGCTGAGTCACAAAGATCTGTATTTTCTCAGCCGCTGCGCTAGTGTGGATTTACGCATATTAGTCACTTGTAGAAAACTCATACCGTGCGTTTTCAGCAGTCGAAGTGTTAACAAAAGCGTTACCACAAAACTGCGTTTTACGACGGCTTACAGGCGATTTCTCGCATCACTCGCTCGCGGCGGCCAAACGACAGTCCTGCTCTAACCTGCATCGTAGAGAAATTACCGTTGGTTGCTCTCTCGGCGTGCGTTCTGATCGCTGAGCGAGTGTTATTTTCCTGGCTCTTGTCGCCCAGCGACAAACTAGTGAAGCGAGTCCTCGCTGGCGGCAGTGTGAACAGTCAGCGATTAACTATTTGTATATGCATCTCTTTTTTTTACACGGAATATATGTATATCTATTGTAAGTTTCTTGAGCGAGAAAATAGCGGATAGTCGTTTTCTCGCCGGGCGGCGGCGGCGGCGGTGGGACAATTGCCTTAAACTTGGTTTAACTTTAGACAGTCGAAAGCGCTTGTTTAACGAGTGCCTAACGAGTTAGGTTTGCGCGAACTGAGTACATTTAGGCAACCGCGAGCGAATACGCATTCAACTGCAAGCGCAGCTAAATGCATATCTGCTGCGTGGTCGGTTTACCCGAACATAAATAATGCTGGACAATTCACACATGTCATCATTATCTAGCTAAGCAGAACTAGGTGTTAGGTATGGTTATTAGATAATTGATAAACATGATACATTACATTGATAGATTTTGTTAATTATACATAGAAAATGACTTTCTAGTCATTTTCTATGTATAATTAAAAAATATGCGTATCGTAAAAACATTTGTCCCGAGACGAGTATTTATGGGAGTGTACATTTCTACTAAACATCACAAAATATTTGTTTTTTTTTATAACAATTTTGACATCAACCATTTAAACAAACAGACGTACTTACCTCCGTGGAACAAATGGATGAATGTACATTAATTATACAAAGACAGAAATAATGCAATTTCGACTGTTCCAAAAACCCCTCTTGATTATTTTAGTACCTACTAAGTACTCAGTGTAAACCAAAACACAACTGTTATCCTAATCACAGGACCCACAGTTTCAGATTGTCTATAATAACAATGGCTCCAGTCGTCAATCATATGTTCTCAATATCTCTAATTGACAGTTCAAGTGGCGACCTCTACTGCCGAGACATGCCAACTCATCTTAGATAAACTGCCTTTATACAGGATGCTACAATCATTTTCTAGAGCACCTTAATCACTACATAGTATAAACCAAAGTCGATTCCCGCTGTCTGTATGTTCATATATATGCTTAGATCTTTAAAAATATGCAACTATGTATAATAAAAATGAATGTAATTGTTATTATTTTAGTGTAATTGTTGTAATTGTATATTATGTTGTAAGTCATCTAGTACCCTGCTCTGCTTAGCTTGAGGCTAGATGATGCTGTGTGGATTGTTGTGGTTTTTTTAATAGATAAAGTGATTAAAGAGGATTTTTTATACAGAGTCACCTATTTATATTGAAATATTGAACTTCCATCATCCCTTTTTAAATACGATAAAAATAAATATAACTTGTTTTAAATAATGATCGACTCGTTTGTCTACACTCTCGCCAGATAGAAAATGACTATGTGGCCGTACACAGCTGGCTTCACGTGGATAAAGACACCTATCTCTTGTCTTAAAGAGACCCAGGTTGTAACTGGCCGAAGAAACAGTAGCAGGCAACGAAACGAGTTCCATTCTTCAGCGGTGCGAATGATGATAGACACTAAAAAAGATAGATAGATAGATAACACTTTATTACACCACACAAAACAGAAAATAATACAGAGATAATAACATAGAATAAAGGTATAAAGGGCGGCCTTATCGCTGAGAGCGATCTCTTCCAGAAAAGATAAAATGCAACAACATAGTTTTCATCTTAAAATAAAACCAACATAAAAATGAAAACATTACATATACTATAGCTAGCTTAGCAGATAACGCTCATGAAATTTTCATACCCTATTTATTCCAGTGCAATATCGCGCAACCTGTATACGGGCTCACCTCCCGCCTGTCATCGCCAGCACCTCGTTAATCATTCTGTATATAGCTAGGTATCAAATGTAACGGCTAAGTTAAGACCTAGGTGATGCATTAGGAGGGGTGATTAATAGCTAGCTGAGTCGTGCGATAGGCGATGTAATCTTTGGTAGGAAATGTTCGTTTTAGATAGAAAGATAGAAAATTATTTTATTATATACTTTAACTAACACCATGGATTATTATTATCTGAATAAATGAATTTAATTATTATTTACCATGATCTCGGGCCATAAAGTGACCCGGTCCTTTGGAAGGCTTGCGTGGGGCCGAAGCCAACAGCACAGAGGCCCTTTGAGAAGTTAATCTAAAGGCGATGGATACACATAACGGGTATCATCCTCGGGTGCACAATATGATACACCCAAACATGGTATCCGCCAGGTGTAGGGACTATTGCAAAGAAAAATGAAAGAAATAAAACCAGGCTATTGTGATGGATGGATGGACTGGGTAATCGGGCTATTAGGGGAGATTGCGGACGTCTGCCATAAACAAGTCACTCATTAATATTATTATTATTAAGGTGAAATGAGTCCCAAAACGCACGTTTTGACTAAACGGAAAATCAATTTTAAGGGATCAGAACACCTATTTTTCGAATATATTTTGATGAGGATCAAAAGTTTAGGATATTAGTTAGTAAGTTATGGGAGTCGAAACACGATTGACTAAACTTGACTCGATAGAAAAAAATGCCAAAGTTACCTCTAAATCTTAATTTTTACAGAGATATCTCTACGGAAAACCAGTTTTATTTGCTAGTTATTTAAAATTATTGTAATGAAATTTCTTCTACGTGTTCCCTAATCAATACTTTAGACAATTATGGTTTTAGTTTTTTGAGAAACAGTATTATTTTAGAGCAATAACAAATTAAAAAATAAAAAGCAGTGAAATTGCGAACGGGCCGATCATTCTGCCGCTCTTGCCTCCCTTTCTCGCCTTCCCCGCGCGGCCGCGGCGTTCGTTCGCCCTTGTCTCGAAAAGACGAACTCATTTCGCCTTAAAAACACAATAAACAGGATAAACATTAAAATAAATTGTCAATTTGGCAGTCTTATCGCTCAGGAGTGATCTCTACCAAGACAATCGTGGATGTATAGGATCGTTGTTGGATTTAACATTTTGTGCATTATATTAATTTAACATAATTCATGTCTTTTTAAGTAAATTTCAGGACTGACCATTAAACTTGGCACAACACTTCTTTTGTCGTTGTAGTCAAAAACCAAGGCATATAATCATAATATTGAAATTGGCTCTCATTTCACAGTTTTTGACGGGTTGCCAAAACTACCTTTGTTTGAGGAAAGAAGACATGTGCAGCTATGGACGTTTGTATGGGGATGTAATGCTGATAAAGTAAGAGGTTTCATACGTACGAGTTCATTTATAGAATTCCGTAATTTCAAGTTTGATATTCATATAATTTAATGTGCTTTTATGTTTGCAGGCTTAGATCTGTCCTTGCAAGTTTATTGTTCTTAGGTACCTATAGTATCTTAGTGGGTAGGGTACACAATGCGTAAAAACCCTGTCAGGGCGCAACAATTTTTGGGTTTTTTCTTGTTAGATTGGTAACTTTAATTTTATACATTATAATTTTTGTAGAATTAATTATTGAGGTAATTAATTAGATTTGCATGCCATACTCTCGACATATTTATTGCATACCGATGTAAATTGGTTAAACACGTTGTGTCATACATAAATTACTTCATCATCAGCCTATGTTAGTCCATTGCTGGACATAGGACCTTCCCTACTGAGCGCCATAGCGCCCTGTCTTTCACCTGACGCATCCAGCATCTACCTGCAGTCTTTCGTAGGTTGTCATCCCGAGTCGTGGTCTCCACTCAAGAACACGTTTGCCCCAGCGGTTGTCAGACATAAATTACTTACTCACTTTGTTTTACACGTGTTTTTGCAAATACATTATCTTTATCTTTTAATTAATAAAGGAGTATCATGGTAATCGGTAGTCAATTGCAGTCTTTACAAAAATTTTTTAGGACTGGTTGTTTGGCAATTACTGCTACAATAATGGCTTCCATTCCAAATTGATCCGGACCAATAACTTCTTGTTAATAATTTTTCGCGTTCCCATAAATTCCACCTAATTTTCAGAACCGAAATTCTGGTTCGCTCCAATCGGCGCAAATCGCTCGTAAAACGATAAATAACAATTGTACAGATATATGGCAGCAAACCGATGATTAACCGATCGACGGTTAATAGCTCAGTGGGCTAGGGTTGCCAGCATTAGAAATCTGTCACCTCTATAGATGATACAGGAAACGCTAATAATGAAAACGAGGAAAAGCGAGATCGAGACGAGATTTCATTCATTACGCATTTCCCCATTTTCTTTTACACATCGTAATCACCTAGCCCTGAAGTTAGCAGACCTAGTGACATGGGTGTCATATACTAGCCAAAATCGATGCTGATAATTGAAAACAAACAAATCACAAATCATTAAAACTCACTTGCTTGGCGTCGAGTTTGTTAACTGTTGTTAACAAGAACTAGGCTCCTCTTAAACAACTAAGTTGAGTTGACCAACTAAAGTTCTAAAAATCAAACTTCAAAACTGAGAATTTACAATTATTTCAAGGAGAATTAATAATAGCAAAAAAAGTCACAGAATTAATAAAAACATAGAATTTATAATTAGTAGGTACAAATAGAAATAATTTATGTTGGGTTATTTTATTACTAAAGTTCACTTGACAAAGTATACTGAATTCATTAATTAATTTAATTATTTAAAATAAATCTTATTTATTACGGCGTTTACATAGAAGAAGTCCCTTAACGCCAAATAATTCAAGAACTCAAAGTGACAACCCTAGAATTTGGAATCAAATTGTACCGCTTTTCGGCCACACGTTTAATCACGGTCCGACGCACACTGTTTAATGAAATGCAAATATAAACAAATTATGATTGCTTGTTACATTTGCTAATCTTTTTATGGCTGTCACAGATTTACAGGCACATTGCAATACCAACAATTCAAAGTCGGCGATTCAAAAACGATGCGATTTAGAGAATACAGATATCCAATAAACTAATTCATCGTGTTAAAAAATCGAATTTTCGGGATCAAATTAGGTGAGGATAGTTTTCCATGGCCGATCACGACGATGGTAAGGTACCCACTTAGTCTATTTTTTTACGATATGCAGATATTTGTTCCGGGAGTTCGGGTCATTTCTTATGTAAAAAAAATCTACATTATTTTGTAGGTATATAAGTCATCTTGTTTTGTATTATGAATATAAGTCATCTAGTACCCATAACACAGGCTCTGCTTAGCATGGGACTAGATAATGCACCGCGCCATCCACTTCGGTCGTCAACTGTATTTTATGTTTTGCTGGATAACCACTACTGGTATGGTAAGTGTACTCCTATTTCCGCACTTAGACTCTGATTGGTCCTTTGTGCGTACTAAATACATCGTAATAATGACTACTCCCTCGGATATAACTTAATACTAGCCCAGCAGTTTTCAAACCATTTGGACATATGGATTTCCAAGGGGGCGAAGCCAAATAAACATATGAGGATGAACAAGAATTAGAATTATCTAATTCTTTACAACAAGAACAAGAATTAGAATTATCTAATACTTTACAACAAGATCAAGAATTAGAATGATCTAATACTTTACAACAAGAACAAGAATTAGAATTATCTAATTCTTGTCTGTTTCTGTTTATTTTATTTACTACTAGCTGCGCCCCACGGCTTCGCCCCCGTGGAAATCCATGTGTCCAAATGATTTAAATTATATGATAAAAAGTATTTGTAATTGCTTGGGTGTTTGTAGCTGCCTTGTAGGATGTTTTAAATGATAAATCTTCGTTAAATTCAGGAGTTCATTCGGTTTTACAATTTCAATCATGGATAGACGCACGAGTTGGTGGCCTCAGTCGAGTCAAGAGAGGGAATTACAAAATGTCAAAAAAATGGTCAGGTGTGAGCACTAATCATTTTGACAGTGACAATTATAAATTTTGAGACATATTGGAAGGCTGGAACAGTTTTCTATGTTAGACTCCTGGTTCTAAGTTACGTCTCCACCAATTTTTAACTAAATCGGTTCAGCCGTTCTTGAGTTATAAATAGTGTAACTAACACGACTTTCTTTTATATATAGGTACCTATAGATTTATTAATGCTGGACAATTAACACAGCATTATCTCAAAGCTAAGCAGAGCTTGTGTTATGGGTACTAGATAACTGATATACATAATACAATACACTACATAGATACATATGTATGTTAATAAGATTTGCTTTTTTTTTTTTTTTATAAGCTATGCTATAAAAAAAAAAAAAAAAAATGCTGGACAATTCACACAGTATTATCTAGCCCCAAGCTAAGCAGAGCTTGTTTATGGGTACTAGATGAACTGATACACTCGACTTATACAATAAATTAATTACATACATACATAGATATTTTTTATTACACATAGATAACAACCAGAACACCCGGCAAAAACGAGCAAAAAAATCACGGACGGACAGCGGAGTCTTAGTAATAGTATCTCGTTTTACCCTTTGCGCACGGAACTCTAAAACAGGCTAGCGGCAGATATATTATATCTGCCGCTAGCCTGTTTTAGAGTGATACGCTCCCAGCAGGTGAGTGACCAGAATATAAACATAACACGTTCGCGCGAGCCAGCCGTTTTCTCGGGCTGCATATATTGGCACACAATTTTCCTATACAATAGTGGTGGGGAGAGTGGGGGAAGCGGGAACGCGGGTAATCCTGAATTCAATGGTTCTAAGGTGTTAGAACGATATAGCCATAATTTACTTGCCGCCATTTCAAAGATCACGTCACAACTAGTGCCAGCCAACAACACGGGAGACGCGGACGCACGAACTTGTCAAGGTATGCATTTTTCAATATTTCGCATGTTTTAGATGTAATTTTTTTGGTAAATTCAAGTTGGTGTTGTTGTACTTTATTTCTATCTTTGTAGATAGAAATAAAGTAGTAATTTAACTTTTACATAGTGGAATACCCACATATTAATCACCTAAATGACAATGACGCAATCGGCAGCAGAAATATAACGTAATTTTTTTTGTTGGTTTTATGGTTTCGAACCTGCGGGGTAAATGCGAACACTCCATGTCGGGCAATCTCGACCGTTCGGCATTAACCCCCTCCCTTTTGTTGGTTCCCCGTTCATCCTTTTTAATTATTTTTCAGATGCCTCGTAATTACATACGTACATAAGGAAGACCAAACAAAAGTACAATCTTGAAGATCTCAAAAAGGCTATAGACGATGTTATAACCAAAAAACTCAGATGTACAGGCTTCTGATACAGGTCCCGTTAATTCACAAAGCAATGATATAAGCACGCATGCGGTTTCCTACCCGTTATGACCTACGGAGCTGAGACGTGGACACTCACGATAGGGCTGGTCCACCAGTTCAAAGTCGCTCAGCGAGCTATGGAAAGAGCTATGCTCGGAGTTTATCTGAAGGATAGGATTCGTAACGAATACATCCGACAGAGAACCAAGGTTATCGACATAGCTCAAAGAATTAGCAAGCTGAAGTGGCAGTGGGCCGGCCATATCTCGCGAAGAACCGACGGCCGATGGGGCAAACGTGTTCTTGAGTGGAGACCACGACTCGGTAAACGTAGTGTATGACGCCCTCCGACCAGGTGGGATGACGACCTGCGAAAGACTGCAGGTAGATACTGGATGCGGCAAGCTGAAGACAGGGCGCTATGGCGCTCATTGGGGGAGGCCTATGTCTAGCAGTGGACTGCTATAGGCTGATGATGATGATGTTAATCTACTACTGAGGGAGTAAACTTCCTAAAAGATCAATATTAAAGTCTCCACATACTATGAGGTTTTTATTTGATTTTGATATTTTAAATAAGATATCATCCATATTTTTTTCAAATATTTCAAAAGAAGCTGATGGTGGGCTGTATACGCTTGCTACAATAGTATGCTCCAACTCAACACATGCTACTTCAATGTGGCTTTCAACGGAAAAGCATACTATGTCCTTACGTTCTTTGAATTTTATGAGTTTATTTAGTAATATTAAAGAGCCTCCACTAATAACATTTGATCTGCAAAAAGAACTACCAACCTGGTGGTTACTGAAGTTAAACATGAGCTCATAGCTTTTCAGCCAGTGTTCTGTTAGCAGATGATGTCAATATCAAATGAGTTCATGTACAATTCCAATTCTAATAATTTACTTCTCAATCCTTGAATATTTTGATGCACCAAGTTGGTAAACTTTGCATTGATTTTACCATTATGATTTCTTTGTTTTTTATTGTGATTAATAATAATATTATTATTATTTCTTCTATTATTTCTCGACTTCCTCTATTCTCGTTATTTCTAATTTAAATGACTTGGAATTGGAATTACTACCTTTCCAATTTTTTTAAGAGACAGATAGCAATTTCGCTATCCTATTATTTTAAAACTACAGCCAAAAACTTGGATATGAAAAATGCTCCTTTTGAGCATTGTAGTGATTTAAAAAACAAATCTTTGGAAGTTATTCCAAGTCATTTAAATTAGAAATAACGAGAACAGAGGAAGTCGAGAAATAATAGAAGAAATAATAATAATATTATTATTAATCACAATAAAAAACAAAGAAATCATAATGGTAAAATCAATGCAAAGTTTACCAACTTGGTGCATCAAAATATTCAAGGATTGAGAAGTAAATTATTAGAATTGGAATTGTACATGAACTCATTTGATATTGACATCATCTGCTAACAGAACACTGGCTGAAAAGCTATGAGCTCATGTTTAACTTCAGTAACCACCAGGTTGGTAGTTCTTTTTGCAGATCAAATGTTATTAGTGGAGGCTCTTTAATATTACTAAATAAACTCATAAAATTCAAAGAACGTAAGGACATAGTATGCTTTTCCGTTGAAAGCCACATTGAAGTAGCATGTGTTGAGTTGGAGCATACTATTGTAGCAAGCGTATACAGCCCACCATCAGCTTCTTTTGAAATATTTGAAAAAAATATGGATGATATCTTATTTAAAATATCAAAATCAAATAAAAACCTCATAGTATGTGAAGACTTTAATATTGATCTTTTAGGAAGTTTACTCCCTCAGTAGTAGATTAACATCATCATCATCAGCCTATAGCAGTCCACTGCTAGACATAGGCCTCCCCCAATGAGCGCCATAGCGCCCTGTCTTCAGCTTGCCGCATCCAGTATCTACCTGCAGTCTTTCGCAGGTCGTCATCCCACCTGGTCGGAGGGCGTCATACACTACGTTTACCGAGTCGTGGTCTCCACTCAAGAACACGTTTGCCCCATCGGCCGTCGGTTCTTCGCGAGATATGGCCGGCCCACTGCCACTTCAGCTTGCTAATTCTTTGAGCTATGTCGATAACCTTGGTTCTCTGTCGGATGTATTCGTTACGAATCCTATCCTTCAGATAAACTCCGAGCATAGCTCTTTCCATAGCTCGCTGAGCGACTTTGAACTGGTGGACCAGCCCTATCGTGAGTGTCCACGTCTCAGCTCCGTAGGTCATAACGGGTAGGACGCACTGATTGAAAACTTTCGTTTTGAAGCATTGCGGTATGGATGACGTGAAGACTTGACGTAGTTTCCCAAATGCTGCCCAGCCCAGCTGCATCCTCCTTTTGGCCTCCTTCTCGAAACTGTTTTTACCCAACTGCATAATCTGCCCAAGGTAAGTGTACTCGGAAACAGTTTCGAGAAGGTGACCATGTACGACCAGCGTCGGCCTTGGATCAATGTGACCATTATTCAAACGAGTACGATTACGAACGAGTAGATTAACAAAATTATAAGCAATTTAAAATCAGACCACTTAGGTCAACTAATTAAATTAAAACATCAAGTAAAAAATAATAATTGTAAAAAAAAAATTATGTACATTCCTGTAACCACAGATCGATTTGAACGGTTGAAATTGGATTGGGATTTTAAACCATCACCTAATTACTCACTTAACAACCCAAATGAGTCGTATTGTAATTTTTTTAAATAAATTCAGTAGGTATACATAAGAGTAGACAAAAGTTGTATGAACTGTATCGTGAAAAGCAGTACAATTTTAGCCAAGAATTTAAAGAAAAAGTAAAAAATTACTCAAAAATATTTAGAAAAGTTTGTAATACAGCAAAATCAAATAATAAAATCAACTTGGAAAATAATTAATTGTGAGACTAGAAAGGTCAGTACCTACATTAATGATTACAATTTAAAGATTAATGATTGCTCCATCAAAAATGATGTAGAAGTAGCTTTTGATTTTTTTTTTACTGACATACCAATCTGTACTACTAAGTGTCTGAACTCTTCTCAAATAATAGCTGAATCATTACTAAATGAAATGAAAATAAAGAAAATGTACCTAAATGCGATAGTAAATTTAATTTTACCCCTGTTGATGAAAACGATATAAAAAAAGCCTTTAAACTTTTATATATTAAAATACTGCAGATCTCTGGGGCATTTCCGTTAGAATTATTAAACCTTTAATTGATACTATTGCACCAGATCTAGCTTTTATATTTAATGAATCTATTGAAAAATGAAAAATGAATGAATGAAAATGAAAAATGAAAAGTTTTTATTTCTTTAAGCTTACAAATAAGCACTTAGACAGGTCATATTTTATACTATTAAATTATTTTATAGTTCACTTCAATTTTTTGTCCACCAGTGGAAGAAGTGAGAAGAAACCACTAGTATGTTCATAACTTATGTGTCTAGTACATTTGATTTGCTTATTTGTAAGTTGGTAGATTTTGAGTTGGAGCAAAACTCGTTCCAAGCTTTTTTATCTTCTAAGTAATCTGATATTTTGTAATAAGCTTTTTTACAAAGAATATGTTTCACAATTTTTTTAAATTTATTTATTGATAATTTTTGCAACTCACTTGGAGTTTTGTTGTAGAAGCGTATACATTGCCCTTTAAAAGATACATTTATCTTGTGTAGCCTAGTTGTGGGCACAGCGAGTTTATTCTTATTTCTAGTATTTACATTATGTATATCACTTTTTTTAGTGAACCGATTGATATTTTTATGAGTGTACAACAAGTTTTCATAAATATATTGACACGGTACTGTCATTATGTTTATTTCTTTGAATATTTCACGTAGGGATTCTCTGGGACCCATATTATAGATCGCACGAACAGCCCTCTTCTGCAACACAAATACTGTGTTTATATCTGCAGCGTTCCCCCACAGTAGTATGCCATAAGACATAATACTGTGGAAGTAGCTGAAATAGACTAGTCTAGAAGTATCAACGTCTGTAAGATGACGGATTTTTTTAACTGCATATGCTGCAGAACTAAGTCTCTTCGATAGCTTATCTATGTGTGGGCCCCATTGAAGTTTACTATCTAAGGTTATTCCTAAAAATACGGTATTGTCTACAATTTCTAACGTTTCTCCTTTTACGTTTATATCAGCCTTAACTTGTTTTACATTAGGTAGAATAAATCTTATACATTTTGTTTTGGTTTCATTAAGCAAAAGATTATTAATACTAAACCAATGGACTACCTTTGAGATTGCAGTATTTACATCGTCGAAATTTGTATTTTGTCGTTTCATTTTAAAAATTAATGAAGTATCATCAGCAAACAATACAATCTCATGATCATTCTTTACAAGATGAGGCAGGTCATTAATATAAACTAAAAATAGGAAAGGACCCAAGATAGAGCCCTGCGGTACACCCATTGTAACAACAGACCCTTTAGATCGTTTCCCATTAATGTCAACTCTTTGTATCCTATCACTCAAGTAAGATGTAAGAAGATCCAAAGAGCTGTCCCTAATTCCATAATGATGTAGTTTCCTGATTAATGTTTCGTGATGAACGCAATCGAATGCTTTTGACAAGTCGCAAAAAACGCCTAAAGCATCTTGCGACTTCTCCCAAGCATCAAAAATATGCGATACCAACTCTACACCGGCATCAGTAGTTGACCTGCCACGAGTAAACCCAAATTGCTTACAATGTAGCAGGTCATTGCTATTGAAATGTCTAAGCAATTGGTGTAAAATAAGTTTTTCAAAAACTTTACTGAATGTAGGCAGTACTGATATTGGTCTAAAGTTAGTGGGGTCAGACTTACTACCCGATTTAAACAATGGGATTATTTTACTATGTTTCATTAGATCAGGAAATACACCACAATCAATGGATTCATTAAATATAAAAGCTAGATCTGGTGCAATGGTATCAATTAAAGGTTTAATAATTCTAACGGAAATGCCCCACAGATCTGCAGTTTTTTTAATATTTAAAAGTTTAAAGGTTTTTTTTATATCGTTTTCATTAACATGGGTGAAATTAAATTTACTATCGCATTTAGGTACATTTTCTTTAAGTAATGATTCGGCTATTACTTGAGAAGAGTTCAGACATTTTGTAGTACAGATTGGAATGTCAGTAAAAAAAATTTCAAATTCTTGTGCTACCTCAACATCATTTTTGATGGAGCAATCATTAATCTTTAAATTGTAATCATTAATGTAGGTACTAACCTTTCCAGTCTCACTATTAATTATTTTCCAGGTTGATTTTATTACATTTTCACTATTTTTAATTTTCGAGCTAATATAATTTGATTTGGCTGTATTACAAACTTTTCTAAATATTGATTGTGGCGTATTTCCTGATCTAATGAAAAATAGTAAAATAATCCCATTGTTTAAATCGGGTAGTAAGTCTGACCCCACTAACTTTAGACCAATATCAGTACTGCCTACATTCAGTAAAGTTTATGAAAAACTTATTTTACACCAATTGCTTAGACATTTTAATGGCAATGATCTGCTACACTGTAAGCAATTTGGGTTTACTCGTGGCAGGTCAACTAATGATGCCGGTGTAGAGTTGGTATCGCATAGTTTTGATGCTTGGGAGAAGTCGCAAGATGCTTTAGGCGTTTTTTGCGACTTGTCAAAAGCAATCTTGTCAAAATCTTACTTGAGTGATAAAGAGTTGACATTAATGGGAAACGATCTAACTAAAGGGTCTGTTGTTACAATGGGTGTACCGCATGGCTCTACCTTGGGTCCTTTCCTATTTTTAGTTTATATTAACCTGCCTCATCTTGTAAAGAATGGTCATGAGATTGTATTGTTTGCTGATGATACTTCATACTTTTTAAAATTAATAGACAAAAAACAAATTTCCACGATGTATATACTGCAATCTCAAAGGTAGTCCATTGGTTTAGTATCAATATTTTTTTGCTTAATGAAACCAAAACAAAATGTATAAGATTTATTCTACCTAATGTAAAACAAGTTAAGTCAAGGGAATGAAAAGTGTAATTAACCTTTTTGCTTATGTTATTGACGTGGCTAGTCCAAGATAAATTATTTTCAAAAATGACGCCCAAGTTCTTAGCCTTTGCAGAGAGTGGGATGATGTTGTTGGCCAAAGTAAAAGACGGAATTGTAGACAGCGCTAAGGATTTCAACATAAAAGGACTACTACAGATCCATAGCTTGTGATTTCGAGGGATAAATTAGGAGACCATAGGTCTTCGCCCATGAATGTATGTTGTAAATCCAGGTTAATTTGATGAATACCTTCAGAGATCTCATCAACTTTAAAATGATGGTAAATTTGCAGGTCGTCCGCGTAGAGATGATAGCTAGAAGAAATGACTTTAGTGATAGAGTTAATAAAGATTGAGAAAAGGAGAGTGGAAAGGACACCGCCTTGAGGAACACCCGCAGAACCGTTACACCAATCCGAGTATGAGTCATCAAGGCGCACACGCTGCGAGCGACCTGAGGGTACTCCTTGAAAATTTTGGTAAATTGGAGTCCTCATGAATGACTCGCAGAACCTGAAAATTTAACAAAACATTGTATCAAATCCTGACATGATGTACAGTTAAGTAGTAGAACTACACTTTTTTTTTAAGTACCATCAACGTAGGCCTAGTTTTTGCATTGTGTATAGAGTAAAATAGTACCTTGTTTGTTTTATAAAGGTTATTATGCTTTCTATAAGTAAATTAAAACAACCTTATAGTATTGACTGAACACACTCATAATAAAATATACTTATAGACTTTTCTATAATAAATAATAACAAAAATCTTCATTTAGTACATGTTTACATAATATCATAGATACATATTGAAACGATGACACTACCGAAGCTTTAAAATGAATATGAAATTGATGTACCTAGGTACCTAAATCAATCCTTACCTTTGTTAATGTTGGTAATTCATAGGAGATTCATTCAAAAAGGAGTTTTTTTTTTACTGGTATCACCTATGTTTTGGTTTTTGGCTTTTGGCAGCGTTATACGAGACAGACCATAGAATCTGTAACAACTTACAAGATTTTATTGTGTTTAGACACATGTGGCAGAAATGCATGTTTTCGGAGTTAATACTTTGAAAATGAACACAAAGAGAAATAAACACCAATAATGTTATTTTTTATTTAATATTATGCATTAATACTAATATTTTTCATATACCTACAGTAGATACAGGTAATTTCACCTGATGCATGCCTTTTTGAGCTATGAGACTTTATATCCAGTTCTTTCAGATTACGAATTCTTCATTTTCTTAAATTATATAAATAAATTTTCAATCAAGATTAGCTTTTTTACCTTATTTGATAATATACGTGTACAAAACAATATCCATACTATAAGCAAGTCTCATAAGACCATTAAGCTCCTTACCCAAATAAACCCGGCTCACTACAACCGTTATCTCATCAGCGCATCTTTAAAGTGCCCAGTCACGCATACCTCGCATTTACAAACAGTTGGACACCCCTGCGGGCCAATAACGGTTGGCTACCCCTGGCTTGGCTATTACTGGACCATATTTACCCTATTTAAGAGTACGATCAGTTCTATGGCTACTTTAGCTTATCTAGTAAATTTCATTTGTGTAATTTATTAAGTAGTTTAATTATTTTCTAGATTTATATATGATATATTTTTTGAATTAGAATAGATAATATTGTTATGACAACAATAAACATAGAAATTTAAAAAAGACATTATCATCATCATCAGCCTATATCAGTCCACTGCTGGACATAGGCCTCTCCAATGAGCGCCATTGCGCCCTGTCTTCAGCTTGCCGCATGCAGCATCTACCTGCAGTCTTTCGTAAGTCGTCGTCCCACCTGGTCGGAGGGCGTCCTACACTACGTTTACCGAGTCGCGGTCTCTACTCAAGAACACGTTTGCCCCAGCGGCCGTCGGTTCTTCGCGAAATATGGCCGGCCCACTGCCACTTCAGCTTGCTTATTCTTTGTTTTATTCGGCTCGCCCACGCATAGATTTTCTGCTTTAGGTAGTCTATGCGCTCTGTGAGATTGTATATCCCACGGAAATGTGGTGGTCGAGGCTTTTTAAACGCCAAGACCCTACATAACCGTGAGGTATGCAATCTCAGAAATCACTTTTTACAATTTGAATACCAGATGCATCGCGATGTGGTTGCAGTAGATAAGAACCTTACCCCTCTCTCCTTGGCTAACGAGAACTGGCGCAAACCTGTTGTGATGAGCATCCAGGACCGGAAGACTATATGGGAGAGCAAAGAGCTGCATGGGAGATTCTACAAGGTTCTCACAGGACCTGATGTAGATCTCCTAAGCTCAGTGAACTGGCTACGCTTTGGTGACCTCTTTGGGGAAACCGAAGGTTTTGTCTGTGCAATTATGGACGAGGTGGTAAAGACGAACAATTATCGAAAGTATATCATGAAAGACGGCACGATCGATATTTGTCGAGCGTGTCATCTTCCTGGGGAGACCCTCTGTCATATACTTTCAGGTTGTTCGCACCTTGCTAACTCTCAGTACTTGCACAGACACAACCAAGTAGCCAAAATTATACACCAGCAACTTGCTCTCCGATACGGCCTTACTGGTCCTGAAGTTCCGTACTATAAGTATACACCGGCGCCAGTTCTTGGAAATGGCCGTGCCACGCTCTATTGGGACCGATCTATCATTACGGACAGGACTATTCTTGCGAATAAGCCTGATATTGTACTGATAGATCGGTTAGAACGGAGGGCGGTGATCGCTGATGTCACCATACCGCATGATGCTAACCTCGTTAGAGCTGAGAAAGATAAACTTAGCAAATATCTTGACTTGGCTAACGAGGTTGTCAGCATGTGGGATGTAGATTCAGCGACTATAGTCCCGATAGTCGTTTCGGTTAACGGCGTAATAGCGAAGAGCCTCGATCAACACCTGAAGAGACTCTCGCTAGGAAGTTGGATCAAGGGCCAGATCCAGAAGGCGGTACTCTTGGACTCGGCACGTATCGTCAGGAAGTTCCTTTCTCTGCAGCCCTAGTCACCGGCCGCTTGAGCCTAGCTTCGCGGTCGGTGATCTACCGTTTTGATATATTTTTTACTGTAGAATAGTTTTTTGTTTTTTTTTATTGTATTTTCTAAAGTGAAAAATGTATTTTATACGAGAATTTAAATAAATGAGTGAATATATCATTTTTTTCTGGCCATAGAATAGAAACAAATTTTATTTAACTTATTCTACGGTCCATAGTAATATATACCTTAAAACTAGCATACATAAAATATAAAAGAACTAAATTAATAACACGGTTTTTTTTTGATACTATGTAGTGATATCGCACGCATGACATTAGGTCTGGCTAGCTGACGCAAAGTAAAAAAGCAATATTTTTTCAGTGTCGCAAAACTGTCAACAAAAAATACTTCGTATGTGATTGTTGTGTAACTTTTATTGTGATACTGGAAAGATGGACGCGGTCAACATCTCATAGGTACTGTCAGTATAGAAATCACTGCAAATGTTTTTTTTTTTTTACCCTAATGCCATTTGGTTCTCGCTTTATGTCTGACGACGACGTGTAAACGTCAAAATGTTCGAACAAGTTTAAATATTGTATAGCATTAAAAGTTGCCGACCACTATAATTCCATTAGTTGCATTCCATATACACACATACACACATTCAAAAGCATAGATAGTAAAAACATAAATTGTCACCCCTATTTGATAGTTAAGGTAAGTTATAAATAAATAAATAAAATTCATTTATTTCGGACAACGACAAATCATAATTAAAATTAAATTTAGGTCCATATCATGTTAGTAGCAAATATTACTTAATTCTATGTTAGTTATTAACAATTAATGTAAATTATTACAAACAGTGCAATCAAATAATGATGAAAGTGATTATTTCATCATTACTTGGTTGCAGTGCTTAAGGAACGGGCTATCCCATTTATTGGATAATTCATTCAGAATGATGTTGGTACTACCGTGCAGCCTGAACAGCAACGAGGCGATTTTCTTCCGCATGCATGCATGGAAGCCGTCCGTGCGCGCCTCCGCGAACATGCCGGACGCGCTGCAGTTATACCTACAACTCTAGCGACAAAAACACACAAAACATTGGTTTGTATGCTTTTGTCAATGTCAGATACTTTTGGAAAACTGCTGTTCATTGGTTACAGCAGTTACAAAAACCGACTACAAAGATTTATTTAATTGATAATTCGAGTCTCTTTACAGTTTCAAGCTATTTCATAGTGTTAAATTTTATTATTATTATTTATTTCATATGAAAATTATCTTGTAATTTTTTTAAATTGGTTTTTGCTGCTTACAGTTACTTAAACCTAGGTATAATTTACGGTGTATGTGTACTCTTTTTGTTGTGTAATAAAAATATAACCAATGAATAACATAACAAAAATAATCAACCGCAACTGGTTTTTTTTAAAGTTTGGATACGTTTATGGACTTTCGTTGCTGACTGTTTCTACAAAATCTTTTGCAGGATATTTAAGTTCCAAAGAATTTGCCACAAACAATGAGATCTACATAAAGGCGTGTGTGGTAGTCATCTACCAGAAGTCAACAGAAGACACAATCTAGTACGGCGCGTTCGACTTGGTGCTGAGAGTTCGCAGCTATGTAAGTAGAAATCAAGGCCACGGTATTGCCATGTCGAGTAGACGGCCACTACTAAAACTATGCCGAAAAGATACGATCCAGCTTACAACAGCTTTTATTGCACTAATATTACATTTACGTCAACCATACTAACTTTAGTAAAACATACGTTTTACCAATAACAACTGAATATAAAGAATGACTAGTCGTACAAAAGACGTCCGTTCCATTTTAATGTCGCGAGCAAAGTGAATGAAAGAGAGCGCGGCGGCCGGCGGCGCGGCGGCGCGGCGCGGCGCGGCGTGTTGAGGGCCGCGAACCTATTATGCAGCACGGGTGGTGTTGCCCGCTTGGATTCGAAATATGTATATCGAATAGTATTTTCTGTGGGGTTGAAAACCCCGTGCTGTATTAAAGTGTCATTTTTCAGTGACTTATTATAAAACTACATAAACTATTGTAAAATTAAGGATAGACTTTTGAAGGTCAGTTATTTGTTCATTTAATGTAATGATGAAATATTGGATGCCCTTATAGAAATCTTATAAACGGTGAATGAAGTTACATCATAGATATAATGGTGGAATCCCCTTATAACGAACGTGACACTTTGAACAACTTGGGACAATTGGGGAGAGGCCTTTGCCCAGCAGTGGAACGAATCAGGCTAAATAAAAAAAAAGTAACAAACCACATATTAAAGTAGATGTAAATAATTATGATTTGATCTATATATCTCTTTGTTTTTTCAGGTACAAGTCTAACATTGCTGTGATTATTTTTGGAATCTCGGTTTTATTTGGTATTAGTTACCAATACGAACCAGAATTTCTACCAGATCCACCACCACGAAATCCACCAGATAAATCGAAATATTATAGAGATGGTAAGTGGAAGACCTACAAGGAGGATTTCGACAGTTTAACCAGGAGATGGGCTTGCGCCAGTGGGCCAGTACTCTATATGCGATGGCCTGATCGCATTAACCGTATAAATCAAAGTGACCTTTGGTTTGACAGATTAGTGTACATACACCACGAAGGCCATTACCAATATATAATTAAAACGTTTAGTGATTACCCATATATGCAGAAAGTACCTGATGATTTAAGCATGACTCTAAATGGCATTATTTTGGAAGAAGATCGCATTCTTACATCATACAATCCATTCAGACAAGTTATCAAATTTGCTTTTAAACGACAATTTACACATGTGTGCGCTTTACAAGAAAGGAGAATGGGTAATGGTAGTGATGATTTTTGGACAAGGTTTCGAACATCGTATCATAGCATTGCATGTGCCCGACAAGTCGTGCCGCTTGAAGAAACGTTGGATATGCCAATTAATTTGTGGCACGGGAAAGCAACTAAAGGTGACTATATGAGACAGCATTCACCGTTACACGATCTTATGGTTATACGTATAGAAGGAATAATACCAAATATGACGGAGAATAATTATGATTTCAATTTTTTTAAAAAGCAAACTGCAGAATTTTTCTCACAAGGGCCTCAAAAAACGATTCTAGCAAAAAAAGATGATCGCATTGGAAGTGAGTTCAAATTTGCCATGATGGGGCATATTTTCGCCAGCGAAGCAATGAGGCCTTTTATGGATAATTTGGCAAATCAAAATTTGGAGAAATACAAGGATGAAGTGAAGAGAATGAGAGACACATATGTAGGCTATTACAGTGAAACTGACAGCGTGTTGGCAAACTGCGACGAATGGATACCCCGTGAGTGGGGATTGTTTATTTGTGTGCTGAACAAGCAAGGACTGCGAAGGCTGGCCTCAGGCGCAGCGCTATACTCTCGGGGCTTACTTTTCGGAATTGGATCATTCACACTCTTTAAGGGTAACGAAAGTCTTATTGTGTTCACGGACGTGCGACCTTATGAACGTCTCATTACTAGTAACGTGACTGGTACTTGTACTACGAGAGATCAATATGAAAACACATTTAGACGAAAACGAGGTAATTAATGGCCGCACTGTGAAACGGACGTCGCATTTCGGCTTGCGAAAATGTTAAGGTACCCGTATCCTACCTATAATAATAATTTTCATTATCGGCAAATATCCATAACAATAAGATTTCTAAACTGTATGATTGCACGCACTGAGAACTTAATATCACGCAGTCACTTAGCCTCGGAGACATTCGTTTTTTTGTTGCTAGGTTCTTGTAACTTATTTTGTCATAATAAACTGTAGGCCTTCATTTTATAGCTTCAATTATAATGCATCGAAAATTTGGAACACTTTACCGTCACCTCTTCGGCAAAAAATGTGTACACCAACATTTAAAACAAAGTACTAGAAATTGCTAATTCAAAGACAACTTTATATATTTGAAACTTCGTTTAAAATTCTAAAGATCAAGATTCAATTTCAAATAAACTTAAAAGATTTATACATATATATAATAAACCTTAACGATTAATAATATGATAGTAAATATAAAACGAGAGCTCACTTATTTATATTAACCATGTATACCGTCCCACGTTTACGTAGGACGGTACAATATACAAGTGTATTAATGTTATTATTATAAATAATAATAACATTAATACACTTGTATATTAGGTATATGCATGCGTCCGTCTACGGGCGACGCTGAGTCAAGGAAGGCGACAACGACCTCACATAATAACATCTAACTTATTACGGCGTTTACATAGAAGAAGTCCCTTTATACTAAGTAAATTCAAGAACTCAAAGTGACAACCCTATCTTATTAGATAGTTCTTGGTTAGGACCCCTTTCGAGTACAGGCCTCCTCCAGCTCATTTATATTTATATTAGGTAGTTCTTGAAGCTAGCTTTGTTAACACTTTGACTGCGGTTTTTTTTTGACGACTGCGATCTTTTTTTTTACCTAAAAAATTCGTGCTGCCGCTCTACACAGCGGTTGTGTTGCGCCGCACATGCGTTTCGTTCGAAAAATATTACAGCTCTGCTGAGTCACAAAGATCTGTATTTTCTTAGCCGCTGCGCTAGTGTGGATTTTCGCACATTAGTCACTTGTAGAAAACTCATACCGTGCGTTTTCAGCACTCAAAGTGTTAAGGGTGTAATTTGTTTTCCTTCTGATCCTTGAATATTTATTTGTTGTAATTTCTTTCTTAGGCATTTGATCCTACGCTATACTTAAGTATGAAGAGGTAGAATATTCTTCTCTGGTTTATTCTGAGCTGGAAGGTTAGAGCATGTTAGGGTATATGATACAGGAAATGCTAATAATAGAGACGAGGAAATGCGAGATCCATGCCTACGTTTTGACATGTCAAACCGTGTAGGGATTTCATTCATGACTCATTTGTCCTTTTTCTTTTAAACATCATCATCACCTAGCCCCGAAGTTAGTAGACCTAGTGTCATGGGTGTCATATTCTTGCTAAAGTCGATGCTAATTATTGTAAACAAACAAATAATTAAAACTCACTTGCTTGGCATCGAGTTTGTTAACAATAACTAGGCTCCTCTTAAACAATATAAGTTAAGTTGATAAACTAAAGTCATACTCTAAAAATCAAACTCTTCGCAACTGTGAAATTACAATTATTTATAGCAGAATTAATTATAACAAAAAAATCATAGAATTAATAAAAACAAAGAATTAAAATTAGTACAAACAGAAATAATTTATGTTGGGTTATTTTATTACTAAAGTTTACTTGAAAAAGTATACACAGTTCATTAACTTATTTTATATAAAATTTAAAAAAAACATCTAACTTATTACGGCCTTTACATAGAAGAAGTCCCTTTACCTAAAGTAAATTCAAGAAAAAAACCTAGAATTTGGAATCAGCTTTTCGGCCGCAAGTTTAATCACGGTCCGACGCACACTATATAAACAAATTATGATTGCTTGTTACATTTGCCAATCTTATTATGACTGTCCCACATTTACAGGTGCATTGCAATACCAACAATTCAAAGTCGGCGATTCAAAAAACGATGCGATTTAGAGAATACAGACATCCAATAAATTAATTCATCGTGTTAAAAAAATCTTATTTTTGCGATCAAATTAGGTGAGGATAGTTTTCCATGGCTGATCACGATGATGGTAAGGTACCCACTTAGTCTATTTTTTTTACGATCTGCAGATATTTGTTCCGGGTGTTCTGGTCGTTTCCTATATAAAAAAATCTACATTATTGTGTATATGTATAAGTCATCTTGTTTTGTATTATATATATAAGTCATCTAGTACCCATAACACAAGCTCTGCTTAGCATGGGACTAGATAATGCTCCGCGCCGCGCCACATCGGTCGTCAACTGTTTTTTTTATGTTTTGCGGGATAACCACTACTGGTATGGTAAGTGTACTCCCATTTCCGCACTTAGACTCCGATTGGTCCTTTGTGCATACTAAATACATCGTAATAATGACTACTCCCTCGGATATAACATTTTATAAATAAGATACCACCGGAATCATCTTCTATACAACTGCGAAATAATTATTCAAATTGGTCCATAAATCAAGGAGAAATCTACGAACATACATAAAAATAAAAAAATCAATACAGCCGAACATAGAACGTCGTTTTTTGATGAAGTTAGAATAGAATAGAAAGAAAATTTGTAACAATATACAAAATATACGCGTATATTATATATTGCGATTGTATAGACTTAGAGTTATTATAAAAAGAACCTAACTCAGCATAATGCTGGCTAAGCTCCGTAAGAGACCTAGCCAGCGCTGGTCTTCCATTAGAACCCGTACAGGTGACGTCACGAACAGGCCTACGCTATGATATAATTAAATAATAGAAAAAGACATAAAAACATAAAAATACAGTTTACTTGCATTTTCTTCCAACGACAATCGAGCTTTTCAACGATACTCGTCAGTATGGACCAATTTGACGACCAATGTGGCGCGGTGGGCGAAGGTCCGCCTGCGACGCCGAAGGTTGCGGGTTCGATTCCCACCTCGGAACAATTGTGTGCACGATCTGCAGATATTTGTTCCGGGTGTTCTGGTCTATCTATGTAATGTATTGTATTATGTATATCAGTTATCTGGTACCCATAACACAGGATTCTGCTTAGCTTGGGGCTAGATAATGCTGTGTGAATTGTCCAGCATTATTTATTATGTATTCTAGTATAAAGCTAAAAAAATGTCAATAGCAAATAAAAAAAGATCAATAGATGAACTTCACAAAAACACTCGCATCAAACGAAAAAAATCTTTGAATCCGTCATTAATTAGGACCAACGCCGAAGGGTTAAATCCTTAACCCTTTCATTTTCTTCCATTTAAGGGTAGAAAATACCCTCTAGCCATTTTCTGCTCTCGTAATTCTTTTAAGTTATTGTTTCTTTTTAGAAATGGGACTTTGAAATATTGCAATTATTAGCGTTTGATGTTTGCAGTTCGCGCAAAGATTTTAATTTCAAGAGGGTTATTGAAAGTGTCGATTTAAGATTTTTTGTTTGGCTACAAGGAATACGACGGCCTCTGTGGCGCGGTGGGAGGAGGTGAGAGTCGATTCTCGCCTAGAATCAAATGTTTGTACGATCTGCAGATATTTGTTCCGGGAGTTCTGGTCATTTTCTATATATATATAATAATAAAAAAAATATGTCCATATGTAGATAGTTAGTACCCATAACACAAACTCTGCTTAGCTTGGGTCCAGATAATGCTGTGTGGATTGTCCTTGTCCAGCATTATTTCTTTATATTTATTTAATTATACATGTTCAATCGAACTAATAAATTAATCTTAACCACGTACAGTCGGAATTAAAATGCTACGTGCCAAACCTCTGAAAATGGAGCGAGGAACAAAGGAGTGTTTTCTGTCAACTGCATTTCCTTTCGTAAATAGAATGCAATGGTCGGTGTCTGCGCGGTGAATTTAAAACAAGAACAAGAAAAACAGAAATGAGTTTTTGTGTGACTGTCTTTATGGGTATTGTGTTATCTCAAAGAGGTTGTTATTATTTACAAACGAGTTTTTTTACTCGGAAATAGAAATGACAGGAATTCATTTACACAAATACAGTGTGATTTTAATTGGGAATCTTCGACGGTAAAAATTATAATACTAAGCACTCTAACCGAAGTATGTTTTCTAATACATTGTTTATCTATACTAGTCTATACTAATATTATAAAGAGGAAAGGTTTGATTTTTTGTTTGTATTGAATTTATACATTGTAGCTAGTCTATGTGTTATTCTGATGTATAAGCTATATTATTGTAAAGTTTCATTAAAAACCATTAAGTAGTTTTTACGTGAAAGAATAACAAACATCCATCCATCCATCTTTACAAACTTTGACGTTAATAATATTAGTAGTATTATTTTATTCAAATAAAAGAAAAGAAAACTTTAGAACCAGTCGGACAACTAAATAACCTTGGACAAATAGTAACAACGGTTCTACCATATCAATCGTTTTAACGAAATTGATCTTTCCCAAAACCACCCTTTCTTTACTCCCTACAAAGGGACAGTCGAATCAAAGGGCTATTTTGACATGTTGACAAATATGTATCAAAAAATAATATTTAATTTCTCTTCCGTACACAAATTTCAACTCTTCGCACATGAAAATAAGGATGAAAATACCTTGTGGTGGCTTATCATGATTTAAAGGTTTCATATTACCAAGGGATTTGGCGATTTGTTATGATATTGATATAGCCAGTTTATTCTGCGATTTAAAAGAGGATTTTCAGTAAGCAGCTTAGGATGGACGTTTCACGTGGAATTGCTTCGTGATCTTTGCATTGAAATAATAAAATCTTTATAAAAATATATAAATAATGCTGGACAATTTACACAATATCATCTAGCCCCAAGCAAAGCAAAGCTTGTGTTATGGGTACTAGATAGAAAATACTTTAGTATACCACACAAAACAGAAAAGAGTTAGTGGCGATTCGCCATCGGACCCTTTTTTCTGCTACTTTTTAGTTCCATACTTCTGTATGGTTCCATACTTCTGATTCGCCATCGTCAAATAAAATATTGTTTTTCGCGTGGTGATTTGCCATCGGCAGTTCCATGTACAGTCAGCATGTAAATATTGTGACTTACAACCAATATTTTTTAAATAAACAATAATATACAGGTTGTCCCATAATGTGTAGATAACCTTGAAGGTGCATGTGCGCATTCAATTTATCTTTATATCATTGATATTTTTTTAATCCTCCTCCCTCCATTAAGTTTAATTGATCATATTTATCAATGATATCATTTAATTTTTGGTCTTTGACGATTGACAGTTTCTTTCTCTTTTGGTGAATAACGCCGTTGTCATGTTTTTGTATTTCCAAATCAAAGTGTGCTGCCTCCCTCTTAATCACATCGATGAATGTTAAGAAGTTCGGTTTTTTTTTCGGCGTCTTACTATTTAAGCGTTTTTAAAAATGAAAAGTTTTTATTTCTTTAAGCTTACAAATAAGCACTTAGACAGGTAATATTTTATAGTTCACTTCAATTTTTTGTCCACCAGTGGAAGAAATGAGAAGAAACCACTAGTATATTCATAACTTATGTGTCTAGTACATTTGATTTGCTTATCTGTAAGTTGGTAGATTTTGAGTTGGAGCAAAACTCGTTCCAAGCTTTTTTATCTTCTAAGTAATCTGATATTTTGTAATAAGCTTTTTTACAAAGAATGTGTTTAACAATTTTTTTAAATTTATTTATTGATAATTTTTGCAACTCACTTGGAGTTTTGTTGTAGAAGCGTATACATTGCCCTTTAAAAGATACATTTATCTTGTGTAGCCTAGTTGTGGGCACAGCAAGTTTATTCTTATTTCTAGTATTTACATTATGTATATCACTTTTTTTAGTGAACCGATTGATATTTTTATGAGTGTACAACAAGTTTTCATAAATATATTGACACGGTACTGTCATTATGTTTATTTCTTTGAATTTTTCACGCAGGGATTCTCTGGGACCCATATTATAGATCGCACGAACAGCCCTTTTCTGCCACACAAATACGGTGTTTATATCTGCAGCGTTCCCCCACAGTAGTATGCCATAAGACATAATACTATGGAAGTATAATACTTACTGAATACTTAATACCTATGTCCAGCAGTGGACTGCTATAGGCTGATGATGATGATATCATACAATAATACACTGCAACAATACTACTTGTATTGTTGTATTGTCCTACGTCACCTACTAGATTGTTTACACTAGCCTAAATAATAATACATCGAAATAATCCGTGAATGTATTACGCAGTAAGAAAGAAAGAAAGAAAGAAAATTATTTATTAAACACTAACACAACACACAAACAAGGTTAATTACACATAATTATATTAGACTACAAAGTACCTACTTAGATACCTATTATAAAACAAGTAACATCAACAAAATAACAAAAAAAAAAAAAGTGAACAGTGAAAAGGTACAAAATGTAAGTAGTATTGTATATGGTACTAAGTAGCCCTCACAGAAAGTGGATAAGCGCGCGTGTTAGGTCTAATAGGTCCTGACTCAGCTTGTTGCTCTATCACAATAACCCAGGTCATTTGTGAAAGAGCGCTGGTTTTCAGTCAGAACCCGGCAGAGTGGCAGACACGATCTCAGATCCAGCGCACACAAGACGTGATTGATGAATAAATACATAGGTACTAGATTTTATTAAAAATAAATAAATAAAAGATAATAATTACAGTAGATATTTTATTCACACGAATATTATAAATGCGAAAATTTGGATGTTAATTACCTCTTCACTTCAAAACTACTGAGTTCTAGGGCTAGGATAAAACACAAGAATTATTTTATCCCATAAATCAGTTCCCATGGGATAGAAACCTTAAAGAACGCATGCGAAACCGCTGGCAGAAACTAGTTATGCAAAGAAAATATCCAGAGCGCCTGAAACCAATATAAATATAATATTAAAATATGAGTTTAGCTATCTATTGTAAGCGAAAGGAAAGGCTGAATCAATCATGTTGGTAAAATAAAACGATTTCCGATACGACCCCGTGTATTCTAATGTTTAAAACATTTGCTCCACCGTCGGTTTAGGGTTCAGTGGCAGTTTTTTATTTTACTAGAAACTAGCTGCGTCGCGCGGCTTCGCCCGTCTGGATATCTTGGTGTCAAATAGTCAATCAATAGTCAGTCAGTAAGTCAATAGTCATCAAATCAATCCATCTATTAGAACCGCATCAAAATCCGTTGCGTAGTTTTAAAGATCTAAGCATCTATAGGGACAGACAGACAGCGAGAAGCGACTTTTGTTTTATACTATGTAGTGATTCGTGTTAGTAGGTACTTTACTATGAAAGCAATATTTACATATGAGCTATTACATAGAGATAGTTTAGTACCTAGTTTAAGCGCGAAGACGTAAAAAGCATCGAACCGTCCAAACTTTTACATATTTTTTTTATTTATTTACCAACTTAAAGGTATTGTTACATAAAAAAGCTTAAAAATAACACGAAGGAAACCACAAAGGTTTGTATAGATATATAATAGTAATCTGTGATTTAACTTGTTTAAACACGATTATCTACTCGTACTATATTTTTCATAATATTTATTATTATTTGTACGGAACTCCAATCAATCTTCACCATTTTATCCAAAAATATTCGCATAAAGAACTCGATTTCCCCTACCACAATAACTTGAGGTGTTTTTTGACGGATGACTGAGTAGAACGCATGTATTGATATGGGGGTAGCCACCCGTGACGTCGCTGTAAGGACCTGTATTGTAATGGGAAAAAACCTGGTTGGTATATTGAGTTTTTTACATCACTCAGAATATTGGGTTTGTACGGTCCGTACACCACGTATAGTAACTAAACAATAACAAACTCTAAATAACTCTACAACTCGTCGGGCCAGCTCTACTGCCAAACGTGCCGTAGGGTATTCAAGACCAAGTTCGGTCTAGCGAGCTCTAATAGAGCTCATGATAGAAGAATACGTGATATCTAGGGTCGCCGTCATCGAAATCGATGAGGAGGCTTATATTTATAGTAACTAAGCTGCATATAGCAGGAAATTTAAGAGATAAACGTTAACTATAGTTTGACCGAAACCGCTGTACCGCGCCTGAGGTATGCGAGCGGCGAGACGGAGGGGAAATATCGGTCGCTCCGTTCCATCAGTCTGCCGTCAACGCGTACTCTTACTCTTTTTTCCTCGCACCCCACCTCGCCGCACTTTTCTAAGGAGTGGTACAGCGGTTTCGGTCAAACTATAATATATATTTAACGATAAACTGTAGTTGTGCATGCAATGACGGTTCGATTCCCGGTTCAGACAGGCAATTATGCAAAAACTGTTTGAAAGCAGTTTTAATTGTTTTTAAAATTAAAATTATATCTTCTTGTAGTAAAATTTTCTATCTGTAGTATTTAAGATACTTTCCTTGGATAAATGATTTATTAACGACTTCAGAACCACACATACAAAATACAACAATCAAACAGTACACAGGAAAACAAAAAACTTAAAACACAGTTGACTAAAATAAGAAAAACAAACAATTATTAAATTAAAATAAATATGGCTAAGATGTCTATGTGTGCTGCAGTATGTTAAAAGGCCTGGGTTCGGCGTTCCTTTTCCTTCCATGTAGCAAAGTCATAGGAAGCTCTGTATAACATTGCGGTTTACAATAACCAATTCCACTTTTACTACCATCCCTTAATTTCCACACATCGTACATCATCGCGACATCCTATCATTCATACATCTGATAAGTGTGATTATTTACAAAAGTCATTAAGCATGAAAGCCTCCTCGGTCTACCGCCCCCACGATCCGAAGGACCCCCTACAATCCGTAAGAACTGGCGTTGACTAATGAACGCTTAAGAAATCAGTATGAGATGCAGGGTGAATAATATGTGTTGGGAAGAAATTGTCGTTTATTGTTAGAAATAATGTTCCTACAAATGTGATGTGTATCTTCGCTATAAAATGTTTATGTTATGTCTAATATTAAAATATGTCGTCTTCTGTTTCGTTGCCTTACATTCACACAAGAAATAAAAATAGAGTTAAAACCTAAGCGATGTGTTTCATCGCATGTTACTCGAAATTTGAAATACAGAAATACATGTTATTGGTAGAACCACTTTACATGTCATAGTGATTGTAGACAAGTCAAATTTATAAACGACTAAAATCTAGGGTCAGGTTTAATTTTTCACAAGCGTAACAACAGTGGTAGGTAGTACGAGGCATAATGCATTTTTTAAAGAGATACTGTACTTCAGAGCTGTTCTCTACTTCTTTACTGTCTTTGATTTTTTATAAAACGGTTTAATATATTAGAGAACTCGATTCTGCAGAATAACATCTCATCAGCTAATCCCTTCCGAACTCTTTCATTTATCCGATTGAATATGGAAGCCAGGTTTCCAACAAGGACAAAACTCTACAGTGTACACAATAGCGAAAGGCAATTGAATATAGCATTTTTGCTTGTATTTCTGTAAACAGTATGTAAACGACTCGACTACAATTGAGTCCTGTTTGCTTTTGGCAGAGGATTGGTTTGGACACACGGTAGAGTAAGTTGGCTAACTGAGTTGGAAAAACAGCACACTTTTGTTGGTATGAAAACAATTTGAAATATTCATCTTTAGATAAAATTTCTATCTATGATGGATATTTCGAAAGGTTTTATTTTTTTTATATATTTCTTCGAGAGCCACTGTCAATCTATATTGTTCCTACTCATCTGTCTCATCCCAAGTTTCCTAAATACTGTACTTCAGAGCTATTCTCTACTTCTTTACTGTCTTTGAATTTTTATAAAACGGTTTATAATTTAGAGAACTCGATTCTGCAGAATAACATCTCATCAGCTAATCCCTTCCGAACTCTTTCATTTATCCGATTGAATATGGAAGCCAGGTTTCCAACAAGGACAAAACTCTACAGTGTACACAATAGCGAAAGGCAATTGAATATAGCATTTTTTAGTTAACTTTTGTTGGTATGAAAACAATTTGAAATATTCATCTTTAGATAAAATTTCTATCTATGATGGATATTTCAAAAGGTTTTATTTTTTTTATATATTTCTTCGAGAGCCACTGTCAATCTATATTGTTCCTACTCATCTGTCTCATCCCAAGTTTCCTGGAAAGGATCGCTCGGCGGTAAGACCGCCGAGCGATCCTTTCCACACATACTTCTCAGTTCTTGGAATTTTTCTGCATTGTTTTTCTTTCTGTGGTAACAATAAAGTGATGTCTATCTATCATCATCTAGCCCAAAATAAGCAGAGCTTGTGTGGTACATACCAAACAAATTAAGCTAAAGCCAAATTTGCTCGTGAAACACGCGGGACACGCAATTGTGAGCCGGGCAGCAGACGCTGCAATGGCACTTCAATGAAGTCTTGTCTACGCGACCGAGATTCTTTCGAAAGAAAAGTTTCGGGTTATTGACTATGATGATTTAATTTTTGATTATTTTTAATTTGTGTGGGTCATAATTTTAAATGGATTTTATCTGAAATAAACGAATAATAATAATAAGTTTGTAAGCTTAAAGAAATAAATAAACTTTTCATTTTCATTTGACGCGCAGTTTTGGCCGACGACGCTTTAATTTTGCAAATATGACTATTACCAAATTTTGACTATTTGCAATATTAAAGCGTCGTCGGTGTAAAAGAGAATATAGTATGCTAGAAACATGTTCCGCAAATCATTGCTCTGCATTGGTCAACTTGAATGTGCCTAAAACTATCACAAGGCTAAGGCAAAAATAGATGGTGGAAGCACTTACCTGGCGAAGTTTGGTTAACTACAATTATGAGTTTCAAAACCTACCACCATCACCAAGTAAAAAGGCCGTTGGAGCGTTAGAAAGTATAGTTAACTCAAGATAACTACGCAATTTACTATTTACAAAAGAGGTTTTTATTGGTGGTAACAATTCATTTTGTTAAATATTGTTATTTATTGATTTAAGTTTTGTTTCTGATCCTCCACGTCCGTATGTCAGCTAGATTCATCTGTATTCAGCGATGTTTTTTCCTTCCTTCCTTTACCGATTGCGATAGAATCGTTTGCAACGAACAAATTGTTTCGAGATGCCTTGATTTTGAATTTCATTAGTTGGGCTGCTGCTGCACTTTTTGCTTCTAAATTCATTTGAATGAGGTTGGAGATAAAATAAACTAACTTCTTAATTTGGTAGGGTTCGTTTAAGGTAAAGCGATTAAAATGTTTTTGAAACTGCACAGAGGAACTATCATAGAAATCCTTCTAATTATTATTTAGATTTATCTGCTTTCTATCCACTGAAAATGAACAAAATAATAAAACAAAAAAATATGTATCGAATGGAAGGTAGCGAGTTCAATTTTGCGTTGTGGTCCAACAAAAATATTACTATTAGAGTAAGCACTATAAAAATAATAATCTTCCGAACATTATCTGGACATCTGTAAATTGTATGTGTTAACTACTTTTTTGTTTACTAATTTTAGTAACATCACTAGCAAGCAGGCAATAAAAGTCAATTTTACTTTATTTTATTTCAAAGTTCAGGAAAGGGCCACTATGTATAGTGTATAAATCGGATAAAAATGATGATAATTACTTATGGTTATAGGTACAGTCATCCTCACAAATATCAAGTTAAGCCGCATATCACCTCGCATGTCCGGCAACCATCGAGTAAAAAAACTTTATTCGCCCGCGTGCAATTTACTACCCTCGGTTTATGCTTTGATGCGCCGCGTGTGCTTGTTATTGACGGCGACTGTACAGAGTAGGCTGCTTAGAAAACATACTAAATATTTAATTATTTTAAAGGGAAATCCTATTAATTAATAATAGTTAGATGTATGGAAGGAGGGAAGGACAGCCTTTCTGCCCTTATAACGAAGAAGGGCACAACTAACAAATTGTAAAAGTCGAGATAAATGGGTTTAAAGTTTTTCGATGTTTTTCTGACATAATATTATTTTTATAATGAATTTATAAAATATGTTAATGCAATTAGTTGCATATACATAAGATCTCCCTTAACATAGTTTTATTATTTATTTATCTTATCCCATTATTTTTAAAATCATGATTTTTCCTTTTAACATAGTACAAAAAATAAAATTAAAGTATCAATTTTACATCAAAAAGTCACAACTAGCCTATTGCGACTTTTTAATGTAATACTGTTTTATATATTACAATAAAAGGTCACATGCTACGCAGTTGTGTCTTTCTTATGTAATATCATAACAGCTTATTTTGGAAATTATTTTACTTAAGAGGTAAAATTACATATTTTTATTGTATTGAAAAATATTTCAACTACCTACCTAACAGGAGATTTTTTTTTTATTTGAAGAGATCACATCATACTTACTAATTATTACCTAATCATCCTTCTCGCACAGTTGTAATTATTATTAATCAAGGTGAAATAGTTATATGGCACACAAAAATAATTGAGATCACAACAAATAACTATGATAGACTATGTTAAGTTTATAATAAAATTGTACCTTAAACTTTATATACCGTAAACGCGGGTCAAGTTTTTACTAAAAGCTTTATAGCTTTTTTTATAGTTGAGTTAATGGGTTGTTATTATTTTTATCAGTAGCTCAGACGTATAACAAACAAGATTACATGGGCATTTAGAAATAAATACTTGCGCAAGTATTTTTTTTAAATATAAATTTTGGACCAATGTTGTTCTTAGAGGAGGGTGACTTTGTCCCACGACTTTTCTGTGGCAAAAAATGGCTTTAAATCGATTAATGGGATAAAGCGACCCCCGTAGGCACTTGACTGGTCTATCTAAGGAAGGTTTTATGCTATAAAATAATAAAAAAACGAACAATAAATCAACTTTCTTTATTCGTGAAGCTCTTAAACAAAACAACATCGTTTAACTTTTAAGAACTAAGCTTTTTCAGCCAAATTATAAACATTATTAATCATAATAACGAGATCAACACAGCCAAACTCTAATTGTAATCTTAACTTTTTAATTTCAGCCTTAATTTGAGATTCAAGTCTTTAATTCTTTTACTGTATGAGGTAGATAACAAGTTCTCTACCTCATACAGTAAAAGAATCTTATATAAACCTTTGACTAGGTATAATAGACTTTTAAATCGCTAATATTAATCTTATTTGTCATTCAATTCTGGGACAGAAAAGCAACCCTTTTTTTTAAATTTAGGAGCCTTTATCTTACATATTATATGGCCCCATATGTACAGTTGCTCATCTTTAATTGTTGGCCAGCGCCAGAAGGTCTTGCCTTTCTTCATGCAACTTACAAGAGCTCCTTCTTCACAAGTTGACAAAATCTGGCCTGATGGTGCAACGATTCCACTCCACCAGAACGTAATCGCCAACTGCTGTGTCTTGAACTGTGCAAGCGCTACGAGAAGGATTACCGTCGCAATTTTGTAAGTCAATAACCTCTGCGTCGTGATTTAGGGGCTCAGGATCTGACCGCGTAATCTCTTGAGAATTTAGCAAATCCTCTAGGTTGAGTAAATTCTCTTGATTCAGCAAATCCTCTTCGATAAGCAGTGAAGGTGAGTCTCGCTCTTCCGTTGCCTTCTCATGCTCGATCGCCACGAACTGACATGACAAATCCTCCATCTTCGACTCAAAAGTCTGTAGCGTATTAGCGCGCTGATCAAGATACTGGGCTAGAGGTAGTTCGTCTTCAGAGTCAGTCTGACATAATTTAATACCTTTTCGTTTTTTTGTCACCGTCTTGGATTTTTTAGTTTTAGCTTGTAAGCCAGATGGACCTGCATCGACGATGTTAGACGTAGAAATTGATTGTCCGGGTGGCACATTGAGTTTTCTCTTAACAATTTTCTTTTCTGGGCATATTTCACTTTTGTGTTAACTTTTCCATAAAACTACTTGCAATCAAGGTCCGAATGAACAATTCTATATTGTTTCGGCAACCTCGTTATCGGTTCTTCTTTATTTACAGGGAAGATGCCTGTCTTTCTAAATCCCGATATTAGATTTGCCTTGGTCTCAGTCAAAGAGTCCAAAGTTTTTTTAAGCAGACGTGGAAACTGATCTTTCGGCAATTTCTTTCCCAATTGGGTGTTTTTCCAGTCTTGTAATATCTGCCGCCATTTGCTCTTTAGAGGTCGAAATATGCAACATCTAAAAGCTGAAGGATATGTGTTGCATTTGGCGGGAGGTAAATGAAGCTGATTGTTGTGTTTTTCACATTCGGATAACACTCTTTTGTTAATGTGGGAAGCGAGGTTATCGCCGATCACTACTTTCTTGCCTTCTTTTTTCTTAAGTTCTATCAAAAGATGATTGATAAACCAATCTTCGAATGTCACTGAATCCATCCATCCACTTTTGGTGCGGTTATAACGGGTATTTGCGGGTCCATTTTCAGTCCAAGTAGACCAAAGGTGTTCGGATTTATACACGTCACTTAAATTAGTTTCATCGTAATTGTAAATGTTTTCAGGTGGAACAAGTTCCAAGTCGTCGTGTCAGGTGTTTGTTTCGCGAAAGGAAAGATTTTACCCAATCTTTTCCTGGTATGTTAACTATATATTTTGCGGTTGATCTGGAAAAGGTAATTATGTTACCTCGTATGGAAGAATTCAAAACTGTGATGTTTTGTCCCAGAATCATCGTGTTCAACCAGCTTTGTTCCTATAGGAGATAAAAAGATGCACGAGACTGGTAAAACCTTTGCATCTGTATGGCATGAAGGTGTCTCAGGAAGAAAAAAAGAGGATAAAATCAGTTGCTTCAGAGCGTTTTTCTTAGAAAATTGAGACTTGAAGCATATCGTGCTGTGGTTAGACAACTGCGCAGCACAAAATAAAAATTGGACTCTGTATTCCTATCGATAACTATTTAAAATGGCCACACAAATAAGCTTTATAAAATAAATTTGACTTACCGGCAAAAACGAACATGCGTTCCACTTTACACTAACGGCACTACTGACGTCATGAAGGATCCGACCGGAGTTGACCGTTGACCCCCATCTCTCTTCCGTATAATAATATTACACAAAATAGGCCTAACTGGTTACTTGAGCCTTTTATTTTTAATACAATGATTTTAATAGTAATGTTCACTTTAGATATAAAAGGAATATCTGCCAAATCAGCCTTTTTAATGTAACACCTTTTAAATAAGCCTTTTTTATTTAGCAAAACAAAAATAATAACATAAGGTGAAAGCCATATCTATACATTTGTGTTCTTTTAACTTAATCATTGTAATATGTGCCTTTTTGAGTTAAAAAATATGAATTTGGATGTTACTTGTGCCTTTTAGGCTTTTCGTAGCTCTTTGCTTAATGAGGATAGATTTTTCTTTTAAATTCAGGCAGATGCGCCTTTTTTTCCTGATTCCGAATATGTATCTAACTCAAATCTGACAAAAATGTTAGATGTGCCCTTTTTCGTTACAAGGGCAGCTTTGTCCAACAATGAAAAAAAAAATGTTGGACAATACACACAGCATCACTTAGCATCACACAGCATCATTTAGCTCAAAGCTAAGCAGACCTTGTGTTATGGGTACTAGATGACTGATATACCTTTACTTAAATAAATAAATGATAAATAATATGCTGGACAATTCACACAGCATTATCTAGCCCCATGGTAAGCAGAGCTTGTGTTATGGGTACTAGATAACTGATATACATAATACAATACATTACATAGATAGATATTTTTTTATTATATATAGAAAACGACCAGAACACCCGGAACAAATATCTGCAGATCATACAAATAATTGTTCCGAGGCGGGAATCGAACCCGCAACCTCCTGCGTCGCAAGCGGACCTTCACCCAACACGCCACAGAGGTCATTAATGGCACCAAGCGCGGGTTGAAGCTCAGATAAGATAGGAGAAGCAAAATACGAGGCGTGTACACCGAATCCACTGGGTCAACAGTTGATTGAAACTGAAAAGTAGATAAAGTACAGTTAGTACCTAGTGTAGTGTTAAGTTTATCAGTTATATGTATATCCTACTAATAATATAAACGCGAAAGTTTGTAAGTATGGATGGATGGATCATCATCATCATCATCAGCCTATAGCAGTCCACTGCTGGACATAGGCCTCCCCCAATGAGCACCATAGCGCCCTGTCTTCAGCTTGCCGCATCCAGCATCTACCTGCAGTCTTTCGCAGGTCGTCATCCCACCTGGTCGGAGGGCGTCCTACACTACGATGGATGGATGTATGTTTGTTACTCTTTCACGTAAAAACGACTGAATAGTATTTAAATGAAACTTTACAATAATGTAGCTTATACATCAGAATAACACATAGGCTACAATTTATAAAAATATATTGTATAATATCCAGAATATCTATCACCACGCGGGTGGAACCGCAGGCCGCAGCTAGTTATCCATAAAACTGGAAACTGGCAGGAAAAAGTAATTTTTATTTCAGTTTCTGTTATGTAGGTATTATAGAGTCCCATCCTGTACTGTCACTTCGGTTTCACCAGGTTTCTTTGTCCATTATCATGTAAGCCGATATTATTGGGGGCAAATTGAATTGTCATACATCGGAGAAGTTTAATGGCGGACGCGCACGAAGGATTTCACGTAGTTTTGATAAAAGATATCCTGTTACCAGGGCATCTAGTTAATGATGATTATCACAATAACTATACTATAGTTAGCATATATAGTCACAAACTGGATACCGCTTGACCAAAAAAGGAAAAAAGGGAGACCATTCAAAAGCTGGAATGATGACATCACACAAGTAGCTGGAAAAATGTGGCCACAACAAGCCAGAGACAGAAACCCCTGGAGATCCTTGGAGGAGGCATACACCGCCGAAAGCGGTCCATATCAGGACATGACACAAAAAAATCTGACACAATTAATTCTAAATTCAATTCAATTCTAAAATTATAATGTACCTACACGATTATTAATTATTTATTTTCTATTATTATTGTTTTAAAATTGTACATACTAATAACTATTGGGATATGGAATAAAGCTGTTTTTTATTTTATTTTATTTTATATATTATAGTTAGAGCTGAGAAAGATAAACTTAGCAAATATCTTGACTTAGCTAACGAGGTAGTCAGCATGTGGTATTAAGATTCAGCGACCATAGTCCCGATAATCGTTTCGGTTAACGGCGTAATAGCAAAGGGCCTCGATCAACATCTGAAGAGACTCTCGCTAGGAAGTTGGATCAAGGGCCAGATCCGGAAGGCGGTACTCTTGGACTCGGCAAGTATCGTCAGGAAGTTCCTTTCTCTGCAGCCCTAGTCACCGGCCGCTTGAGCCTAGCTTCGCGGTCGGTGATCTACCGTTTTGGTTTTTACTGTAGAATAGTTTTAAAATATTTTATTGTATATATTTTCTAAAGTAAAAAATGTTTTTTTACGAGAATTTTAAATAAATGAGAGTATACTATTATCGGCCAATAATATAAATCATATGTGACAATGTATGTATACTTAAGCAATAAATAAATATATAAGAATATCATCATCAGCATCAGCCTATGTTCGTCAACAGCTGGACATAGGATTCCCCTAATGAGCGCACCATAGCGCCCTGTCTTCAGCGTGATGCATCCTGCATTTCCCTGCTTCTTTCGCAGGTCGTCATCCCACTTGATCGGAGTGCGTCCTACACTAGTTTACTAGTTTACCGAGTCGTGGTCTCCTAGAGACTCAAGAACACGTTTACCCCAGCGGTTGTCGGTTCTTTGCAAGATATGGGCAGCCTACTGCCACTTCAGCTTGCTAATTCTTATAGGTGTCGAAAACTTTGTTTATTTGATTTGAATTTGTTATGAATCCTAAAAAATCACGATTATTTATAATACGAGTACGTTAAGAGCTCTAACATGATATTTACTTTCTATATCTTCATCATCATCATCAGCCTATAATAGTCCACTGGCATAGGCCTCCCCCAATGAGCGCCATAGCGCCCTATCTTCAGCTTGCCGCATCCATCTGCAGTCTTTCGCAGGTCGTTATCCCACCTGGTCGGAGGGTGTCCTGCACTACGTTTACCGAGTCGTGGTCTCACTCTTCTATATATTATATCAGAGCAATTAGGAAACCGTAATAAATCACAGGCGCTCAAGTCTAGCAATGTCTCAAACTAAACAGACAAACAGTCGAATTGTAAAACAATGCAAAGCTGTGCCGCGCACAAATGGAACTAATCACTTAATGCAGGTAATGCTCCTGAAATATTGAGAAGTCGAAGTTTCGGTAGCTGGTTCGTATATTGAAAGGTTTTACTATTGGTTTACGAAAGACGAACAAAAGATAAATATGATTTGGAGATTGTAATGAGACGTAAAGGTAACTAATGAACCGACTTCTAAGTGTTTGGAATGTCTTATTCCCAGAGGTCCATGACTCTATTGTTCTCAAAAAAGTAAGTTTCATATATCGTTTCCCAGCGGGTCCACGACATTTATATTTATATTTATTTAAAGGAAAACCAGAAGCTTATATATAACACAATAAAAAGTAAATAAATACTAGAAAGCTTATTGAAGGTTTAAACATTTTAAAATACCTAATATTTCCTTTCCCAACGGGTCCATGGAATTGTTTGGTACAGTTAGCACGAAAACCTTCGATAAGATAGGATAAATATTAGTTTCTTAATCTACGGCTAAGGTATCCTACTAATATTATAAACGTGAAAGTGTGTATAATAATAATAATAATAATAATAATTCATTTATTTTTCAGATAACAATAGATCCATAATGTTAGTAAGAATAAAAACAAAATCTTAGACTAAGTTAGTTTTAATTAAATTATCTAATCTAATCATAATTCTATTTAATTAATACAGAGATGGAGTGCTTATATATTACTCCATCCAATTTACCGGCTACTGCAGCCAGGATGGTGTTGGTACTCCCACGTACTCTGCTAAGCAGTGAGGCTGCTTTTTTCCTCATACAGGCGGCGAAGCCGTCTACGCGGGCCTCCGCAAACATGCCAGAGGCACTGCAAAATCGTGGGAGCCCCAACAGCATCCTGAAAGCATTGTTATACTGGACGCGGAGAGTATTGACGGATTTCTTAGTGTATGTATGGATGGATGTTTGTTACTCTTTCACGCAAAAACTACAGAACGGATCGAGCTGAAATTTTGCATGCATGTAGTTCTGGGCCCAGAGTAAAACATATGCTCCTTATTATCCCATAAACCAGTTCCCATAGGATATAAATAATCTTAAACGTTTCCAAAGAAACATGAGTGCGAAGTCGCGGGCAGAAACTAGTAAACACTTATTCATAATTTTAGTGATTTTTATTTACTGTGATAATCTCTCATGTAAGCTCTGATGATTGCGAGCAAACTTTGTAAAATCACGTTGGAAAGCTTGCAAAAATTAAGTTAAATGCCATTACTAGCTTCGACTCGCCTACTTTGATCCTGGATAATAGTAGGATAATAATAAGAATAAGAATCGTTTTATTTGGCCAAAAAAACAGGCTACACAATTAAAGAAATGAACACACATAAAAAAACACAGTACACAATATAAAGAAAACATAAATAAAAAAGCCTACAGAAAAACAAAAACTATAATAATACATGGCTACCGTGCTAGCCTGCTGGCCAAGAAGGGTCAAACTCAGCTATGTGCTGAACCACGCATGGCGCGGAACAACGCTGGTTTTCAGTTTGAACCTTTTTATCAGTCACATCACGGGCAAGGAAGAGAGAAGCTCAAAACAGTCAAAAAAGAATATTAAATAAAAATAAAAACATTAAGCAGAATGGACATAGAAAAACAAAAATTATATGCTGGTTTATGACTCTATTGACATGACACTGACAGAGAAGTGTGTGTATGAGTGGCAGCATAAAAACAGCGAGCCATAAAAATAAGAAGTTGAAATAGTTGACGTGGTAGAAACGTGATTAGGATATAACCTAAACCAGGCCTGCAAGCATCTTAAACATTTACCAATACAAAAAGTTCTTGTAGTAGTTTTATCCAAAAACTCGTTTTTATTCAATTGTGTGTACGATCTGCAGATATTTGTTCCGGGTGTTCTGGTCGTTTTCTATGTATAATAAAAAATATCTATCTATGTAATATATAGTATTATGTATATCAGTTATCTAGTACCCATAACACAAGCTCTGCTTACCATGGGGCTAGATAATGCTGTGTGAATAGTCCAGCATTATTTATTTATTTATTCGAAGGTTCTCGAAGGAAAATTCTCATCAGTGCTTTTTACAGTAGGGGACACAACTAAATAACTTTTCAAAGGATTTGTTCAATAAAATCTCAATAATGCCGTATGAACTGTTTGACTGGAGTTCTCGAGAGAAATGCATAGTTTCGTTGAGTACGGTAATATTTTCTAAAAGCTTTCTCGTCATATTGTTCAAGAGTTCGTCTTGGGGAACTTGAGTATGCAAGTAGAGAAAAGTAATATAGTGGAAAGTTCATCATCATCATCCGCCTATAGCAGTCCACTGCTGATATAGGCCTCCCCCAATGAGCGCCATAGTGTCCTGTCTTCAGCTTGCCGCATCCAGCATCTATTGCAGTCTTTCGCAGGTCGTCAGCCCACCTGGTCGGAGGGCGTCCTGCACTACGTTTACCGACTCGCCGTCTCCATTCAAGAACACGTTTGCCCCAGCGGCCGTGCGTCGGTTCTTCGCGAGATATGGGCCACTGCCACTTCAGCTTCAGTTGACTAGAAGTATCCAAGAATAATTTACCTTATAAAAACGATATACCTAAGTCCTACTTAAGGTTGCCTGAAAGAGATCGTTCAGCGATAACGCCGCCTTTTATATTTCTTTTATTCCGAGTATTTATTTCTGCATTATTTCCTGTTTTGTGTGGTATAATTAAGTGATTTCTATTTATCTTCCAAAATATAGGCATTTAAGGCCATCGATTCATACAGACACTATAAAGTAATGGCCCTAGAAAATGTTCACGACTGTAAAATATTATTATAGATCACTAGCTGCGCTCCGCGGTTTCACCCGCCGTGGTGATAGATATTTTAGATAATATACAATATATCTTTATAAATTGTAGCCTATGTGTTATTCTAATGTATAAACTATATTATTGTAAAGTTTCATTAAAATCCATTCTGTAGTTTTTACGTGAAAGAGTAACAAACATCCATCCATCTATACTCACAAACTTTGACGTTTATAATATTAGTAGGATAAGTTTTCAAATATCAAATAATACTTTACTTGGAACGGGGTGACCGTGTATATCATCCACTAACAATATCAATAGATATCAATGCGATATAATCACCCGCTAATGATCTGACCAGACCACTGAGCGGCATGTATGTACTAGCGGAGTCATTACTCCGTTTGCATAATGTAACTGTCTAATTGCATCTCACGGTTGATAAGTTTGTTTGCTTAATATATATATATATATATATATATAAGTCATACCTATTGTAATATAGGTTTATGTTATTGCTTGAATTGTTTCAAGCAATAATACATAGCTACAAATAACTTGTTTACATAGCTGCAAATAACTAGTTTACATTACGCTACTAATTAGGGAGCAATTGTGAAGTTACAATTATCAAGGGTTCTTTAGAGCCGAAATAGCTAAAAATAACTTGTTTACATAACTACAAATAACATGTTTACATAGCTGCAAATAACTAGTTTACATTACGCTACTAATTGGGGAACAACTGTGAAGAAGTATTAAGGGTGCTTTAGAGCCAACACAGCTAAAAAAAACTTGGTTACAAAGCTACAAATAACTTGTTTACATAGCTACAAATAACTTGTTTACATAGCTGCAAATAACTAGTTTACATAGCTACAAATAACTTGTTTACATAGCTACAAATAACTAGTTTAAATTACGCTACAAATCGGGGAGTAATGAAGTTACAACTATTAAGGGTTCTTTAGAACTCCTTTCTTATCATGCTGATAATATCTCTGTTTGTTTTTTTCTTTCTTGTGTAAGGCATCAGTATAATTTGTGTTTCTAAATACATAAAATTGTATTTTATTGTGAGCCGGCTATATCTCGCGAAGAACCGACGGCCGCTGGGTCAAACATGTTCTTGAGTGGAGACCACGACTCGGTAAACGTAGTTTAGGACGCCTTCCGACCAGGCGGGATGACGACCTGTGAAAGACTGCAGGTCGATGCTGGATGCGGCAAGCTGAAGACAGGGCGCTATGGCGCTCATTGGAGGAGGCCTATGTCCAGCTGTGGACTAACATAGGTTGATGATGATGATGATTAAAATTGTATTTTAGTATTGTAGTACACACAACGCCAGAAATCTATAAACAAACTATCAAGAACAATCCACTAGTTTCCATTCCCTCTAATCATAGTTCCCATTACTCCAAATCCCGGGTAAAGGTACCCACCGCGCCATAACAAAAAGCCACAAAGGCCACCTACTCAAACAAACGGCCATCTCAAAGCTGAGACTATAAACTGTCCGATTCACGTATTTAAACGCAGTTTAGTACTAGTCGTTAACTTGGCTCAATCTGCTTAATTGAGAATGGGGGTGTGTAGTGTCTCGTAAATGTTTTGATACGGTAATGGGTAGGAGAGAGATTTCTATTTAGAACTATCGGTAAGCGTAAAGTTTGTTGGTCTGGTAATATTTGAGTAGGATTTGCGTTTAGTTCTGTTGATATTCTTTGAGCTAAATTTAAGTCCGACGACGACACTCTAGGCAGAGTCGCCTTTGTCACATGTAAATCTATTTTAGGAATAACAAATTTCCTTTTGTTATTCCAGAAAAAAAACATGCCTCTTTAATGTGCCATCACGCAACTTCTCTTTTGTAGACCGCGTTAGCTATGAACTATGGCTATGTAGTGTATGACGCCCTCTGGCCAGGTAGCATAATGACCTGCGAAAAACTGCATGCTGGTTGCGTCAAGCTGGAAACTGGACGATAAGCACTCATTAGGGGAGACCTAATAAAACAGAGACTAATAGGTTGATGTTCCTTAAAGTGTAAACTACATTATGTTACCTGTTTAAATTGGTTTTCTTTTTTCATTATTTTTCTATACTTATGTCTATTTATTATCTTCATAAAGTCGTCAACCTACTTAGCTTCACAGCTTTAAATTTTTAATTATCTATCAGCGGAAACTTTTAAGTAGCCGTTAGCATACATGCACTGGTCTATCCAGGCATGTTTGTATCTCATTGTAAACCTAGCTGTAAGTTTCTCCAAAATTTTGTAAATATATAAACAAATAAATGATAATTATGAATTTTGGCTCTAAACTAAATGACTCGATCAGAGATAAAATCTCCATTCTATCTCATGAAACGTGGACTAGGTATGTATATTCTGTGTTAATTCAATAAATTATTACACTTATACCAATGCGAAGGTTTCAATGCATAAGGAAAATAGCAAGATAAATTCTCCGCTCGCATCTGCCATGAAAGCAATGCATCGTGGCTCACTGCACTATTTCTCACAGTTTTCTTGAAAATCCACAACACGTGATTCATGCAGCGAATCTAATCACTGCACACGTGCTTGCTTGCACTGTTTACTAGGGCTGACACCACCGACCTCTGTGGCGGCGGGTAATGAAAATTGGTTATTATATATATATTATAGATCAAACTGCATTCATTTCATTTTTGACGACCGATGTGGCGCGGTGAGCGAAGGTCCGCCTGCGACGCAGGCGGGTTCGATTCCGGCCTCGGAACAATGTTCTTTATTGTTCCGGGTGTTCTAGTCGTTTTTATGCATAATAAAAATATCTATATATGTAATGTATTGTATTATGTATATCAGTTATCTAGTACCCATAACACAAGCTCTGCTTGCCATGGGGCTAGATAATGCTGTGTGAATTGTCCAGCATTATTATTATTATTATGTCTTTCATTTACCATGATCTCGGACCATAAAGTGACCCGGTCATTTGGAAGGCTTGCGTGGGGCCGAAGCCAACAGCACAGAGGCCCTTTGAGAAGTTAATCTAAAGGCGATAGCTACACATAGCGGGTATCATCCTCCCCTTGCAGGCGGCCAGTGAACTTTCGAAAGCTGACACCCTAGTGCTGCATTTACAAAGTGGAAGCTCACCTCCACGAACTCGATGTTTACTATGATAGCTGAAAACCGAGATGCCTGGAGATCTTGTATCGGAGGCTAAAATCTACTTTGGGGCGCTAAGCCACGGGTATGTCAGATATCCATGGACCCTAATTATGGACATGTTTCTGCTATTTTAGCAATAAGCTTCTGCTAATCAGAGTACGTTCATTATCTTGACTTAGTGCCTTAACTGGCTCAAAAGAATATAATTGGGTCTCGGCTTGAGAGACTGGTTACTCTGTTGAACTGCTGGATGTGTCAAGCTGAAGACGTGGCACTATAGGGCTCATTAGGAGACCCCATGGCCAGATGCCGATTACTTTAAAACACTACATTTTTTCCAGAATTACAACTATCAAAATATTTAGTATTAGTTTAATATGTAAATATGAATACAACGGGTATTTATCGCGTTTATTTACCTTTTTTCCCGACGTTTCAACAGGTTTACACTCTGTGTTACGTCGAGAAAAAAGGTAAATCCGTTGTATTAATATTTATAATTATGTGTTCAGATCGCGTAACTTTAAAATTATTTATCAAATTTGCTTTGGTTATGTTAAGTTACACATCTGCATCGTTTCGAAACATAAATAATTTTAAATCCTAGATTTAGATAGAAACAAGCAACCCTAGGTTTCCCGAACGGGTTATGACAAATGGCATCCCACCAGCTCATGGCTGCGATGTAACCTTCTTTTTGCGATGTCGGGCAAATGATTTATGTTCTGTAATGCCGAGATGCGATTATTGCAGTGTAAATCTGATACTGGGAGGTGGATTTTGAAAGAAATAAAACGGAAATAGCTCTTAGTATGAACTATAAGAATATGTTAGGTTATTAATCTTTGGTGTGGTTCTATATATAATAAAATCCCTAATGACATCAAACATTTACCTTTAACAATATTTATTAAAAAGTTAAAATTATGGCTCATTGGAAAAGCTTTCTATAGTGTTAAAGAACTCATGGACCTAAATTTGAGAATAAAGTAGCACATTATTGACATGTTCATAGTTTATAACTTATTAATTAAAATCTTTTTAAATGACATTGTATAGGAAGGTTCCTATACAATGTCATTTTAAAATGATTTTTGTTTTAGAAATGTTTGCATGCCATGTGTTTTGGTGAAGTATGTGACACTACCTATTTTAATGTTTGAGACCTTTGATTATGACCATATTTCTTGCAATAAATTAATTGAAAAAAAAAATTAATTGAATTGAATATAATAATTATAAACCTTTTACAATTTAGATATAATTATTTTAATTGATATAGGTATTGTTAGGCACAGAAACATGAATTAGACACAGGTGTTTTTTTTATGGCGATACATTTTTTATTAATATATTTAATTATTGAGATATATTAACATCATTACACGCTGAGGCGATGTTATATATACTTACGCATACTACTTATGTTTTGTTTGCCTAATAATACTGTTTTTACAGTTAAATTTTTTGTCCTTTATTGGAAGAAACCTGTACCAGGGGCATTTTTTTCAATTCTCCCAAAAAAAAATAACACCTTTTTTTATTCAGTTGGTATGTCACAAGCGATAAGAACATGTTCAATAAATGAACATATTTAGAAAAACAAAGTTCATATTTATAAAAACAAGATTTTCCCGCATTTTGTCTCTATATCTGTTTGTCTGAAGAACCTTAAGCTTTTAATGCATAAAGCATTCTACAAAATATAACAAGTAATATTATTTACACCATGAAGAAACAGCAAATAAACAGCGAAAAGCCACCCTGATCTTAAATCTCACTACTGCCACCATCATAAAGCACAAGTAAAAGTTTATAGGCCGTCTCTCCACCAATCTGTAATTACTTGAACAGATGAAAATTTAATCGCTACAGGTCTCATTAACGGGGAGACTTATTCACAAACGAATTGGCTTAGTCAAGACAAAAGTTTCAGGCAATATTTCTAAGCTGTTCTTTACGAAGACCTACATACGTAAATAATGCCTTAGGAATCACACTTTTATTACCTATTTATAGATGTGAAAGCTTATTTACCCTGTACGATTAATAATATAACAACATATATAAAACGAGAGCTTTATTTTATCCAACCATGTATACCCGTATAAATAATAAAAACATTATTACACTTCTATATATGCATGCGCCCACTCATAATGTTGTATTATGTTGTTATCCTGTTGCCCAAACTCTCATGAGATTGGTGCCTCAGGAGAACACGCACACAATCACACGCAAACAAATTCTGGGTATAACCTACAATATATGTAGAGCATTTAATGGACAAACCCGCAAAAAAAACCTACTATAAAAGCCAACGATCACCAGTCGGTAAGGGGTAAGCTGAAAAACAGCGCCGAAGGTGCTTTTTAAGCTTGTCGGCATTATGCTGAGCTTGCTCCCATTGCCTGAGAATGTACTTAGTTAATAAAAATGTCAATTGTATGTTATGTAAGTACCTACTTATTGATTATAGATAAGTTATGTTTTTTAGTTTATGATGTAGTATCTATAAGTAGTTATAAGTTCAGGCAATAAATCATTATTCTATTCTATTCTATTTAGATAAATAGATATTTGTTACTTCTTCACCCTAAAACTACTGAAAGAATCGGGTTTAAATTTTGTATAGATGTAGCTCTAAGCCTGGTATCAAATGTTTGATGTGTTATCCCGTAGAACAGTTCCCACGAGATATGATACCTTTAAACATTTCCATATAAAAACGTGTACGAAGCCGCGGGCAGATACTAGTATTAAATAAAAAGCAACCCAATTATATTCTAGGTATGTATTCCAGATTTTTATTTGTGAATATTTCAGGTAGATTCCTGCAGTAATTTTGGCGTTGGCTTCGGTCTAATAGGTATTTTCGGCACAAACTTTCGTCTTTGTGTGTAGATAATAATAATAAATAATGCTGGACAATTCACACAGCATTATCTAGCCCCATGGTAAGCAGAGCTTGTGTTATGGGTACTAGATAACTGATATACATAATACAATACATTACATAGATATATATTTTTATTATACATAGAAAACGACCAGAACACCCGGAACAAATATCTGCAGATCGTACACACATTTGTTCCGAGGCGAGAATCGAACCCACAACCTCCTGCGTCGCAGGCGGATCTTCGCCCACCGCGCCGCATCGGTCGTCGAATAATATATAGTGGCATAGATAGTGTTATTATAGACTAAACAATTCTGTTTTTTTAGTCTATGGTATTATTGTCATTGTTCAGTTAGATTTGTTTCTGACTATTTTTCCTCATGGAAAATCTGGCGTGACTGACTACACATTCATTACCTACAGAGAGAGAAAAAAGAAAAAATAACACAGAAATAAAAAAATATACAAACTAAATGAAGCCAAAAAAAAAACATTGAGAAGGGGGGAAAAAAAAATATTCCCTCAAAACCCAAGGACCGAGGGGTCGTCACCCTTCACGCCGCGCCGGGGTAATGAACTAATGAGGCCAAGCCTCGAGGCCCACCAGGGCCGGAAAGAAAGATAAGATAAGATAAAGATAAAAATCATTTATTACAGCAAAAACTAATAAGTAAATACACTTCAATCTTATAATAAGCACTTGCATACATGGTGAGAAGTTATAAGAGGTTAGATATAATAGGTTACTAAAGTACCTGTACTTGAAATTTAGTGTAATAATAATAATAAAAGAGTAATAATAATAAAAGAAATTTATTGACAGAGAGAGAGAGAGTTGACATTACAAGTCAGCAGCTAACATGTTCACGAAATTACACGTTCAGCCAACCGAAAACGTCAACGTTTATGAATAAGACCTCACCTCATTAACAAACGAGAGCCTTACACCGCCGATGAGTTGTAAACTGAAGACGTTTTATCTCAGTAAGTTTTAATGCGAATCATCACGAAGCTTTCGCCTGATGAGTGTTTATGTTTGTGTTAATGTAATGGGGTAGAATGACTTGCGGAATGACGTCTTGGAAAGTCAGGAAATAACTTTTGAGTGTCGTAGTTATGAGTAAGGTTTATTTCCTGCTTAAAGATTTGACATTGTTAGAATGGGTCGCTGATTATGTATTAAGTATGTATTCTTTGTTTTTTTTTTACTTCTCTATTACTGTTTGTTTGTGCTCTACCAACTCTTTGTATAATATATCTTTTTCTCCATCCCTGGTTGCCTGAGAGAAATCGCTTTAAGCGATAAGGCCGCCTATTGTACTGTTATTATGTAAGATTTAGATATAAGGTGTTATTTTGTTATTTTGGGTACAATAAAGTGTTCATTCATTCATTAATTCATTCATTCTTTCTTTCATTCATTCATTCATTCATACTTATATATAAAACAAAGTCGCGTCCCGCTGTCTGTTTGTCCCTATGTATGCTTCAATCTTTTAAACTACGCAACAATGCGTTTTTTTATAGATGGATAGATTCAAGAGGAAGGTTTAGAAACTATTTGACACACAGGTTTCCACGCGGACGAAGCCGCGGGGCGCAGCGGGTATATATTACGGTTCATTTTAAATAGTAAATAAAACTTTAGGCTCGGAATCAGTAAGCTGAAGTGGCAATGATCAGGTCATAAAGCACGCAGATCTGATAACCGCTGTGGTTCTCGAGTGGCGGCCGCGGTGCAACGCGAAACGAATTGTTGCCATCAGAATCAACCCGATGGAACTACGACATCGTCGCTTTCGCAGGGAGTCGATCGATTGAGGTCAGGTGGCTCAGGACCGCTTTTTGAGGCGTCGCTCATTAGTGGAGGTCTATGTGAAGATAAATCATTTTTTTATTTATTTGTATTTATTCAAAGCATTACAACTATTTTCACAGGTATCACCTAATACAATAGTGTAGTCAACTTAATTAATCGCTAGCATCGAATTTAATAAAACTAATAATCAAATATACACATGTCAATGAGCAAAAGTAATCCAATATACATGTCAATAAGCAAAATAAAATAACATATAATCACAAATGTCCTCAATAAAAATAATTCAATACCTCAATGAGCAAAATAAATTCTTATTGACAGTAACATACACTAAAATATTATTATTTACCATAACATAAATTGAATAGTATAGCCCTTGCGAACTCGCTCAGTGAACAGTGGAATACATCAGTGGTTTCCGCTACCCGATTTAATAACTGTATGGTGCGCGTCAGAGGGGCTTTGTTCAGCAGGTTAGTCCTTCCGCGAGGCACTGCGAACAGAGGCGGCTGCCTATGCCGCCCTACGTACTCGTCCGGATTATTATAAAGCTTTTTACAGTGCTCGATATGTGAATCGATCAAATTAATAATATATAGTACATATTCCTTTGTTTTGTTTATAAGTCATTATATTGTATAAGTAAATACAAAACCTTAAATGACGCCGATCCTGAAAAGCCCCCTCACGTCTCCACCTCATCATTATCACTCTACTCCACTCAGCATAACATAATTTTATCTGCACTCGTTAACAATTACGCGAACATAAACGTTTATAATCCGTACGTCGAAATTCGTGCGATTTCGACACTTTACTTGCAAAACAGAGTTTTATCGTACATAAAGTTTATTGTAGAAACTGTTTGAACTTTACTTTGAGTGCGAATAAAATCTTCGAATAGCTTATCAGGGCAGCACGTGTTGTGGGTAATAACAATACTTTGGGTCTTTCTTAAGGTGTCATATTTCGTATTTGTGTTTGTTTTTATTTATTAATCAAAAACGTACTATACTAAATAATATATAAATTAATAAATATTGCTGGAAAATTCACACAGCATTATCTAGCATCTACATCATGGTTAGCAGAGCTTGTGTTATGGGTACTAGATAACTGATATGCATAATACTATATATTACATATATATATATATATATTTTATTATACATAGAAAACGACCAGAACACCCGGAACAAATATCTGCAGATCGTACACACAATTGTTCCGAGGCGGGAATCGAACCCGCAACCTCCTGCGTCGCAGGCGGACCTTCGCCCACATATATGTAGTATGGTAAGTTTTTTTAAATAGTTTTCTTTCCAAGTAGGTAGATAGGTACCTACGTATTTATTGAATTTAATCAGTATTAGAATAGAAAAGAAAACTTTTATTAGCACACACAAACAAGACAAACATACATACATTATACTATTCGTAATATTTAGTTAAAAAGTAAGCAATCAGTTTTTGACACCTGGTTATATTAATTCTTTAATGATTTTGTTTCGTGCCTTATTAAATTAATTATCAAATAAAAATAAATAAATAATGCCCTACAGTTCACAAATTTACTTTTCATTTTTTACTATTCAGAGCTTGAAGTAAATGTAAACCTAGATAATAGTTATGTAGCCAAGATTGGAACATACAAACCATTAGTAGAAAAGTAAAAAAACAATAAAACTAAAAAGCCTCTCAAAATATTTCAAAAATGCTAAGGTTTCCCTTATTACGTGAGCATAAAAGCAATGCCGGATAATAAGACAAAAATAAACCCCGGGATACACGTAACGTGATATTCCGTGATATGTTTTAGAAATAATAAACATTGGTTCCGTAGGAGTAAGGAAAAAATGGTGTTTAACTTTGTTTAGTTTCAATATACATACATATATGAATGTTGACGATAGTATATTGAAATTTTTATATTATTCATTCATTATTCACTATTCATTCTCATTCGTTATTATATTCATTATTCATTCATTCATTTATATATTATACGATAGTATAATATTGATATAATATTGATTTATTCATTCATTATTCACTATTCATTCTCATTCGTTATTATATTCATTATTCATTCATTCATTTATATATTATACGATAGTATAATATTGAAATATTTAAGTAAATTGAATAATTAAAATAGTTTTCAGATGTGCGAGGACTGATTTTTATGTAGGTGCTAATATTTTCTCTAAACACGAATTAAGTTAAAAAAACGTTCAAAACAGGATTTGTTTATATTGCATACAAAAGCGTTCAAAACGGTATTTATTATATTGCATCCAAAAATCTTTCAAAATATGATTTATTTATATGGCATACAAAAACCTGCCCACGTGGGATTAACATGTCTAGATGATTTTGAAAAATACTACAATATCCCAAAAACAAAAAACGATTTCAGCGGGACTCGAACCCTTTCCCTTTCCCTCAGTACAGGTACAGATTACACCCAGTATTACAAGAAAAACCTTAGATGATTCTAGTAAAAATCAAAGGACACCTTTTTAAGTGATAAGTTCTCGTTCAAAATTGTTTTTAATATTTGAAACGGAACCCCAATACCGGACATGTGAAGACCTTTAAAACGCTCCCTAAAGGAAACTCAATTTAATTTCAGAAGGACAGTCTATTGAGTGAAATCCAAAACATATTGGACGGCACACAAATAAAATAAAAAGCTTTGAAGTGTAATACAATCCCTCTATTATTTGTCCCTTTTCAAAATATTATTAGCTTTATTTTGGGCTTCCTGTCGGCATTTTAAAATGGGCATTGGATATTTTTTCCTTTTTTTTAATGCTGAGTTTTCTTTAGAGTTAGACTTTTACCTTAGTAGGAAGATCTAGCCAGCTTTGTAGCCATGTCATAGTCGAAGTCAAAGTCAAAAATCATTTATTCTTTAGGCTTACAAAATATAAGAACTTAGTCAAGTCATATTTTTACTTAAATTATTATCAAATAAAATTATTTTACTGATCATATACATTTTTTGTCCACTAGTGGAAGAAGTGAAAAAGAAACCACTAGTATGTTCATCTCTTATATGTCATACATGGTTATTTGCCTATTTATGCTTAGATAGCATGTCATTTAAGCAATACATTTTTAATTAAACTTCTATATAGTCGTCCTAATAAATTATATCCGGCAATAAATTGTGTCAAGTCGGATTCACACTAGAAACCGGGTAAAAATGGGCCTATTTAGTAAACACTTTTTGTCATGATACAAAATAATCTAAGTTTAATTACAAAATAATGTGACGATCATCTTTTGATTATGGCAAAACTCACGCATTCTAATTTCGCATTCTAACATCAAAGTGTCATTTGACAAAGAGAATGGGAATTATTAAAATTAAATTACAGGCGTCGACGCGTGACCGATTCAAAGCGAACGTTCCTTTTGACAGGGCGTTCCATTTGACAGCGCGTTCCATTTTTCAATTCAGCGCGTGTGGACTATGCTTTAGAATGCGTTAATTGATTTCATTTGTGAACATTTTCACGCGTTGTTTTGTTATCAAATTTTTAGAAATAAAAGCAATTACAAATTCTGTTCAAAGCTACAAATAATAAAGTTTATTTTCGCCTAACACAAAAGCGTACTTTTACAAAACCAAAACCTAACAAGTTTCAACAAAGCATATAAACCTTCAAAATTCACAACCAATTCGTTCAATGCACGTAAAATGAACAATACTCGTATTTTGGGTTATCTCTCTATCGAATACAACCTTATCCCTTTCAAAATTCGTACGCTCTTATTCCTACGCAATAACATTCAAAATAGAACCACTATTCAAACTTCCAAAGCACAATCCTTCTACGCTTAAACCAACTACATTTGCTAGGATTCTAAATCATGGAACACTTTATATCAAGCGCGGTAAAGTTGAATTTTGAATACCTTTTAGTTAGTGCCGGGGTAAAATGGATTTCAGTATTATTTAGACAATTAATCCAAAGGTTCTGCAAATGGATTGGATCGTTCGTAGCGAATGCAAATGTCCTCAGACTTCTTGATTAGACAATAGGTGATTGTGAGATACTCACCTGAATGTGTTTTGCGTAATTTTGCTATTTATTAGGATTTGGGAGAGCTTTTGGAATTAACGCTTTTCAGATGTTTTCAGAGAGCGGCGAGATTTTGAATTTAGAAAACATTCAGAAAGCTTAAAAGCAACTGGTCTATTCAAATGTTATTTTCACTCATTATTACTATGAATTAATTATGATTACGATTCGCATTTCTTTATCTTTATAGTTAGGTACATAGTATAAAATGAAGTCGCTTCTGCTGTCTGTTTGCTTAGATCTTTTAAACTATTGAACTGATTTAAATGCAATTTTCAGCTATATATAGAGTGATTCAAGAGGAAGGTTTATAAATTATTTGACAAAGATTTCCACTCGCGTGAAGCCGCGAGGTGCAGCTAGTTTCTTATAAATGTGAAATGTATACAAAAAAGTCAGTTCCATGGGATAGAAAATACCTTTAAACGTTCCTTTTTACTTTCCATAGAAACAAAGCGGGTGAAACCGTGGGCAGAAACTAATAAAATATAAATAGTAAATGAATCAATGAGCAGAGTCAATAGTATGAATGATACACTCACGAGCAAACCTGAATCAATTTGAAGTAGAAGTATCCAGTAGCTTATCTTGGAAACGCGTTGAAATACAATACTTACTTGCATATAGTCAAATAATAGAAACTTATTAGAACTAGTATTTACAATTGAAATAAATGAGATAACTGCAGACTTTTGCGAACAGTCTACAGGTAGCTCAACTGATCCATATCAATACTAGTCGGAAGCGTCCTAAGATGCTGCTTGGATATTTAGGTTTAAAAACTTTATTTCTTATGAAACATTACAATTTACTCTTAAATGAGATAAATTTAACCAGTAAATGTGCAAAAAATATAAGTTTGATAAATATTTTATGTTAAGAACCGATTTACCTTAATAAATAATAATATTAATAATAAATTTATATATTTTGTTATTTTTAGATAAATAAATAAATGTCATTCTACATCTTTAGACACTGATATTTTCATTTTGTCCGGTCAAATGCAATATAGGAACTACGAGTTTTCCTTAAAAATACAATTCCCTATCATAAAAGCCACTTTAAGATGTTATCTAACCTCATAGAGCTGAAAACACAAGCTTACGCGAAAGACAATATTCTTCCTTATTTATAAACGTTTACATATTGAAAAAGGTCGGAGATATAAGTTTAATATTGAACAAAGTCGTTATTTGGATTACTGCGTTTCGCTGCTACGACGTAGATCTTTCGTAGCCAGCTACGACGCAGCAACGGGTAATACGAGAATGTGCAGACAACGTCAATGAGGACAACAGGAACACATAAAAATAAAACGATGCCGTATTGTAGAAATTTAATTTAATTGGAAGTGGACAAATTATGAAAACCAATAAGACCTTTTTTAAAATAAAAAAAGGTTTTATTGGTGGTTTAATAAAAACTTAACATTTAAACTAAAAATAGAGCCCAATTAGTAAAAAGATTAAACTAATTATAGCGATGTATAAATAATTACTGCATTATAATGTGAAAATAAATAAACGTGTGACCTACATAAACGTGGATAAAACCCGTATGGTGATTATGTAACTCGCGAACGGTTTGCGACAGGCGTAAATTAAGCAATCAGTGCTGTCAAACGTCAATTTTGTATTAGTTTGACACCAGCTACAACGTCAAAATTGGCGTTTGACAGCACTGATTGCTTAATTTACGCCTGTCGCAAACCGGTCGCGAGTTACATAATCACCATACAGATTTTCAAGTGCAAGTCTCAACAGTTTTATAAATAAGGTAACTCCAAAGAAAACTTCAAACACCATGAAAAGAAAAAGATAAGACTCGTAGTTATAATGAAACTGAATGAACTTACTTAAGTACCGGATATTGCAGAGTCCACGCTACTTATAGCGAGATAGAAGTAGTGTCTTCGGCTACTTATATCTCTATAGTGAGATAAAAGTGTAATAATAGTGCTTTTGGCTTTGATTATGCCTTCGGGGACGAATATTTTGACTGGGAGGAACGAAAAGTTTGTACAACCAAACATTGAAAAGTTGGGAAAGTAAACATATTTTGTATGTTTTATAATTAATGTTTAATAGTGTGTGTAGTAGTGTACGACGCACTCCGACCAGGTGGGATGACGACCTGCAAAATACTGCAGGCAGATGCTGGATGCAGCAAGCTGAAGACAGGGCGCTATGGCGCTCATTGGGGGAGGCCTATGTCCAGCAGTGGACTGATATAGGCTGATGATGATAATGATAATTTATATTTTAAGGTTTATTTGAATGAAAACCAATATATTTAATAATACCGGACAATTTAATGCTTGCAACGCAGGAGGTTGCGGGTTCGATTCCCGCCTCGGAACAATTGTGTGTACGATCTGCAGATATTTGTTCCGGGTGTTCTGGTCGAAAAAATATCTATCTATGTAATGTATTGTATTATGTATATCAGTTATCTAGTACCCATAACACAAGCTTTGCTTACCATAGCGCTAGATAATACTGTGTGGATTGTCCAGCATTATTTATTTATTATTTTTTTTAATATTATTTATTCAATTAACTCAGTATTATGTAGCCCCAAGCTAAGCAGAGCTTGTGTTATGGGTACTAGATGACTAAATAACCCATAACACAAGCTCTGCTTATCTTGGGGCTAGATAATGATGTGTGAATTTTAGCATTAAAAAAATGCTAAGTCTCCAATTTTTTGTCTTTGTCTTCGTCTCTGAAATACATATACATAAAAGTCCTTTGATACAATTTTTCGTCAAAATCGATTGAACTATTTTCTACTACATTTCTTATTCATATATTTCATCAGCAAAAGCTTTTCTTGGAAAGCAGTTTGTTCCTTGTAGTTTCCACCATTTTCAGTATAACCGAGTAAAACTCTAAAAATCCTTTTACCTTATCCACTCACTAGAAGCTCCAACTATTGTTTTACTACATTAAGCACTAGATAATAATTGCTGATCTTGTCTATTTCCCCGTTTTATCAAGACGAGAAGGTCGTTTGAATAATGAGATCGTGCTTTTATTCGATTTCAGTATAGGTTAGTCAAAATATTCATAAGTTGGTAGGTATTAACTTTGGAAACTTGGGAAACTACGTAGAGTCTTCTCTTCATCCATACCGCAATGCTTGAAAACGAAAGTTTTCAACCAGTGCGTCCTACCCGTTATGACCTACGGCGCTGAGACGTGGACACTCACGATAGGGCTGGTCCACCAGTTCAAAGTCGCTCAGCGAGCTATGGAAAGAGCTATGCTCGGAGTTTCTCTGAAGGATAGGATTCGCAACGAATACATCCGACAGAGAACCAAAGGTATCGACATAGCTCTGAGAATTAGCAAGCTGAAGTGGCAGTGGGCCGGCCATATCTCGCGGAGAACCGACGGCCGCTGGGGAAAACGTGTTCTTGAGTGGAGACCACGACTCGGTAAACGTAGTGGGATGACGACCTGCGAAAGACTGCAGGTAGATGCTGGATGCGTCAAACTGAAGACAGGGCGCTATGGCGCTCATTGGGGGAGGCCTATGTCCAGCAGTGGACTAATATAGGCTGATGATGATGAGGTATTAACTTTAGTAAACTACCGTATTTTTTTTAATTTCAGTAGTTTTCCGTATTTTTTATTCGTGTAGGTACCTACGGTCCGCGCGGGCTCAGTACTACATGTACGGAGGCGTTTTCATAATGTAAAAAAATATTGAAAAAACTGAAAAGTGAGTTTTCAGTTTCTTCTATATTTTTAACATGTTTTTTACGCCTTTTTACTTGAGTTTACTTTGTATTTGTCTGCTTTACCACTTCTCTGGCAAGATCGCGCTTTAATTTATGGAGCTATTAAATTAAAAATTATAAATTATTTTGTTAAGTTTTATAATGAGGTACATAATTATGTTAGTTTCTAAGGTATTTATCATATATGGGCCAGTTAAGTTACTTTGTAATCGTCTGGTGATGCCATAAAATAAATGATGATTATTGTTATTCAAGTGGTATAGGCCATAATTCTTTGGATATGATATCATATAATACAAAACAATACAATACAATTATTTATTTATAACGCCAAGTTACAAGTGAAACGTAGTAATAATAATAAGGCAAGCAATATATAATAAAATATTGTCCTTAACAAATTTATGTATGTATGTCATAAAAAATATAACTGAATAATTGTATAGGAAATTAATTAATTATAAAAAAATATTATAATAGGAAAATTGTAGAACTCGTCTACAGAGCAGAAAGAGCTCTCTAAGAGCCATTTTATTAATTTACTTTTAAATATTGATAACCCTATTTCTCTATTAAAATCAATGCAACAATTAGTTCTAAGTAAAAAAAAATTTTTTGAACTCCACATTGTTGTGTCATCCTCACCTGCTGGATAAATCATTCAGATAATTATCCTCTACCTTATTTTAACTGTGATATCAAAAACTTGCCTATTACAATGGCCCTTAAGAAACACGTAAAATGGTTAGCAAAAGTACCAAAAAACATTGACCTTTTGAATATTTACGCTATTTAAATAAAGCTTCAACTCAATCAACTCCGTTCAGATTTCCATCAAAATAACAAGCTAAACAAGCTGAATCACGGTCTGTTAGCAATTTGTAGAATACATTATTTATGTCTAGACTGATAGTTTCAGATGCTATTAATCACCGGTTTTTGTTACAGCATCGTAGCACTTAGCATAATTACTGTGCTGTGAACAGGGCCTTAGGTGTGGTTCGGTTCTGCTACACTGAGTTTAGTCTTAAAACAAAGGTGTTTTAAGATGCATTCTAGAACTTCGTTTAAGTTAATTCATGAAAAAACAAACATACATTAACCATTTTTTACAAAGAATTTGTCCGGTCAAGCGAGTTACTCTGATAATTAAATAAAATAACCCTGTTACTAAACTAATAACTAATACCTAAATAATAGCACGAATAGAGGTTAATATTTCAGTATATAAAAATAATTACTGGACAATTTACACCTCATCATCTAGACTAGACCTAAGTTAAACACGAGTTTTGCAAAAGGTACTTAATATTTTGAAACTTAAGCGATTTTAATACATTATTTTTGTAAGTACAATTTGTCGGGTATTATTTTTCCCGACGTTTACACACTATAATAATAATAATGCTGGACAATAATAATGCTGGACAATTCACACAGCATTATCTAGCCCCATGGTAAGCAGAGCTTGTGTTATGGGTAACTGATATACATAATACAATACATTACATAGATAAATATTTTTTATTATACATAGAAAACAACCAGAACACCCGGAACAAATATCTGCAGATCGTACAAACAATTGTTCCGAGGCGGGAATCGAACCCGCAACCTCCTGCGTCGCAGGCGGACCTTCGCCCACCGTGCCACATCGGTCGTCACTGTCGTGACATAATGATGATATTTCGTAACCACCCTCCGTTTGCCCGGTGGGATAGTAGGCATTTGCTCTAATAAGAGGAACATCTGAATGGTAGTCAAATTAACCCAGCTTGACTATACTGGCTGACCGCATGACGTAACTGACCCCCAAATATTTTACGTCACATTACCCGTAAAATATTTTGAAGTTTTTTTATTGGGCTTAGCTTACAGCTTTTAAAAACCGCGGTCCAACTTTTAGTTGAAATAAAACAATATTTTTTATTGCTATCATATATGCTTAGATCTTTAAAACTACGAAACGGATTTTGATGCGGTTTTTTTTAATAGATAGAGTGATTCGAAAGGTATGTTTATAAACCATTTAACACATAAATTTCCACGCGGGCGAAGCCGCAGGGCTAGTAGAATCTAAAGAACAGGATATGTCCAATTCAGACCATAAAATAACAAAAAAAATCCACACACCTTATCCATAAAGATGTGTAAAGTTGATAATAACAATAACATAGTTAGTGCAGAGATTGATCAGCTCGAGCGGTAAGGATAGGTTGATGGGGATGATGCGCCAGATCCGATACTTGAAGGGACGGAGCCGGGTGTACTCCATGAAGAGCTTGGTGTCTTCTGCGCTATGAGGGTCTGAAATAGAAACATCGCCAACACTCCAGTCCGACCAATGGTCGACGTCCAAAGGTACGTTTTACGTACGATTTTCTACGAAAGTATTTCATTGTGAGCTTTTTCGTGTTTGTTAGATGTCCGGAAAGTAAATAACGAACGGATACCTAAGTTATTTTATTCGTATAAAGTTTCTCGGAGGAAATGTTGAATCGTTAACCCGATGTGCTTACGCCTCATCAAGTTCTGACTTCAAAGTCTGTGATTAGAGAATATCCTATTGATAAATTGACAAATGTTTATCATTTGCTACTACAAAAGGAAATATTTTATTATAACTTTTTACTGTAGGTAGTGTAGATATTTTTGTGGGAGTATAATAATGTCTGCTCGATTGATTTTATGCTCAAAAGTGGATTTATGTCATTGTATTCAGCCTACAGGCGTGCAGAATATTGAGTGAGTCGTATTGTTACAATTATATACTGATTTGTAGAATTATGTTACAATTCAAATTTCTAAATATCTTTCATATTAACACTTCGACTGCTGAAAACGCACGGTATGAGTTTTCTACAAGTGACTAATATGCGTAAATCCACACTAGCGCAGCGGCTGAGAAAATACAGATATTTGTGACTCAGCAGAGCTGTAATATTTTTCGAACGAAACGCATGTGCGGCGCAACACAACCGCTGTGTAGAGTGGCAGCACGAATTTTTTAGGTAAAATAAAAGATCGCAGTCGTCGAAAAAAAAAACATTTTTCAAGTAACCATCCACTCAGCTTCTCCTCAAGATATTTCCATTAAGTTCTAGAAAACCAGTACTAGAAAGTCGTGAAAATATCGTTGTTTCACTGACAAGCGACATGCTATGAAAAACTTTGCAAAAAATCACTACATTATAAAACAAAACAAAGTCGCTTCCCGCTGTCTGTCTGTCCCTATCATCGACTATGGTCCCTATATATGCTTAGATCTTTAAAACTACGAAACGGATTTTGATGCGGTTTTTTTTAATAGATAGAGTGATTCAAGAGGTCTGTTTATAAACCATTCAACACATAAATTTCCACGCGGGCGAAGCCGCAGGGCTAGTAGAATCTAAAGAACAGGATATGTCCAATTCAGACCATAAAATAACAAAAAAAATCCACACACCTTATCCATAAAGATGTGTAAAGTTGATAATAACAATAACATAGTTAGTGCAGAGATTGATCAGCTCGAGCGGTAAGGATAGGTTGATGGGAATGATGCGCCAGATCCGGTACTTGAAGGGACGGAGCCGGGTGTACTCCATGAAGAGCTTGGTGTCTTCTGCGCTATGAGGGTCTGAAATAGAACCATACAAATATCAAATCAAATGTGTTTATTTGTAGTAAAACATAAATAATGTACAATTAGAAAAACCGTTACTAAATAAAGAAAATACGATATACGACGATAATATCATCATCATCAGCCTATAGCAGTCCACTGCTGGACATAGGCCTCCCCCAATGAGCGCCATAGCGCCCTGTCTTCAGCTTGCCGCATCCAGCATCTACCTGCAGTCTTTCGCAGGTCCCACCTGGTCGGAAGGCGTCCTACACTACGTTTACCGAGTCGTGGTCTCCACTCAAGAACACGTTTGCCCCATCGGCCGTCGGTTCTTCGCGAGATATGGCCGGCCCACTGTCACTTCAGCTTGCTAATTCTTTGAGCTATGTCGATAACCTTGGTTCTCTGTCGACGATAATATACTTAATATTATTTAACTTAGTTCTAATTACAAAATGGTCCCAACTCAGCTTAAGCAAATAGTATAGAAGAGCTACCTCACCTCACCTCAACAACCTATAGTGGTTCACTGCTGGACTCCTACTCATAAGTGATCGAAATGCCCACATAATTCCCATTCTAGGCATGCGGGTTGGGGACCGTCAGGTGTTAGTTAGGTGATAAATTGTTCTGCAGGTGGCGCTGCTGCTCACCCTATGATTTAAATTTTTTTTTTTAGTCACCGATTTGAACGAAACAATTTTTATTATAACTTTTTCTTTAAAACTTGACACACAAATACAAAAAAAAAAATACAAAGAATGTTTTTACCTAAAAGCTTACAAAAAAGAACACCTTAATTATTAGGTCTGGTTTGAGGGGTTTCTTGTTAAGGTGATGGAATTTACAATGACCCCGAACTAGGCTAGGCTTGTTTCGTGGGTATCGAATAAATTGTCTGTTTGTGACATTTAAATTGATTTTACCAATAAATTAAATTTCTGTATTTCCATAGGTTATCGGTAAAATAATGGCAACACTCACCAACATCATCAATAAGCTGATGCATAAGGAACAGTCGGATCCTTTCAGCCTCGACTGCGAAGAACTCGACCACGACGAACGGAGCGAACAGAAGCACGCTGATCTGAATTATGTGGATTATAATGAAGTTGAGAGATCCGTACGGCTCCTGAAACAGGGTTAAAGTACAGTCAGCACGTTCTTTATCCTTCATTTATTTATTAATTGGCTGCCAAGCCATGCAGCGGACAGCGATGACATGTGCTTGTGTGTACGACTGCTAACGCACAAATTTCTTCTTATTTGTTTTTATGTGTGAAAGCACTTGGCAGTGTTTTTTCCATTAAAATGTATGCAATGTCTTAGCCAATGTTGCAATGTTTTTTCATCACTTACCAACATCAAATATTTTCAGTAGGAAGATTAAACACACAGCGGATGGAGGCCACGCAGGACAAAAGCCTTTTGCTAATCCCAATGTCAATTCTTTATTCAAAATCAAAGTATTTTTTCATCACTTACCAACTTCAAATATTTTCAGTAGGAAGTTTTAACATTGCAACGGATTGAGGCCACGCAGGACAGAAGCTCGTGGCAATACCTTGTGTAGAAGGCCAAGACTTTCGAAGTAAATACTTTTAAATCATTCGCAGTTCTCAGTTTTGTTCCTGATAGTACTTCGGTACTTGTTTGCACTTTGTAAGCTAAGTACTCTTATAAGCTTTATGTGGGTCGATTGCTGCATCTAGGTTAGGTCAAAGGGAAGCTTAACCTGATTTTTCAATGGAGTAAACTACTTATTTATTTGTTCAGCTCAGTGAGAGGTAAAAACCTTGTTTGCTTTTCTTAGCACTCGATATCTTGTATTCAAAATATTTAACTAAAAGAAAATGATATGGGACCAGTCGCCTGTATCCTCGATTTAACTCACCAGTCCTTCTAGAATTTTGAGTATGTGATACGTGTTGAAAACCATTTTTGGTAGATTGCAGGCCACGCTGACAAAAAGCTGAAAATATTGTATATTCATTTCCATTCGAAATGTATTATCAAAGACAAAGTAAACACTTATAAAATGAAGAGCTAAGGGTCAGCCGAGTGCAACGCGAAGTGACGCTGCGCGCACTTTGATTCAAAATAAAACTTTATTTACAAGACAAAATGGTACAAATTTTATTGATATAATGCGAAAAATCAACGCAGCACCATGCTGTGCGAACGTCCGCCGCTTTTGCGCCAATTTGTATATTTTTGTGTAGTAAATAAAGTTTTATTTTGAATTAGAGTGCGAGCAGCGTCGCGGTGCATCTAGTATCGTCGAGTAAGCTGATCATAAGATTTAAAAGGCCTCTAAGGAAATCTTCCAGGAATGATAAGAGATAATTCTGTGTGTCAAGGCCTCCACTGCGATCACCTATTCGCCTACTAAGCGTAGTGATTAATGGCCAACCACCTTCATGATGCTATTTGTGGCCTATTTTCAGCAGTAGACTTAGGGGTAATAATAATACTCACAGAGGCATGTAGCTCAGGCGACACCAATTCCACCAAATCCGCGATACTCCTATATAGCTTCAAGAAAATCTTCATTTTATTCTCCCTTACCGACTTCCTATCCTTTATATACAAGTAATAATTATCCCCAGGAGTTTCCTCCATTCGCATCCTTAAGATTTTCAACCTGTATCTCACTGTATCGAACAATATGCATCTCCAAACTCGATTCAAATCCAATGCTAAAGGAGTCAACTGACTTACTATGTATAAAGACAAATCGTTGTAGCAAACATAATAACCGCAGAAAGAAAATGTGTAATAGACTCTTGCAATCCATATCATGATGGTTATGACCGCAATGCGGGATAAATCTTGGTAATAATGCCTTCTATTTATTCTAAGGTAAGTGTCCACTTCACTGAGGTTCTGTAGGAATAACCGTATCTGGCTTTTGAATAATAAAATAATTAGAACCGAAGCAGTGTACTCGAGTAACGTCCACCCTTGAGAGATTTCTTGCGCGGAGCAGCAACTCAAAGTGGCGTATGAAATTATGGCCACCAAAACGAGACAGTAAGTTTTTGACGCAAGTTTTGCCAAAACACTTTCGTCGTACAAGTCGAAATTGTAACCGAAAATAAGAAGAAGGACTACGACTGGTTCGTATAGTTTGAAAATACTTTTGCTGTTCATTGGTCCGAATTTAATTTTGTTTTTGAAAATCATGTTGATATTTACGAAATAAAATGGGGTCGAAATGAGTTTTCAGACGCCTATGAAATGTTGAATGGTTCTGATTAAATAGTAATGTTGCCGACTCCCGTTGAATACGTTGGATTGGATATACTACAACTCTTTTTACTATGGACTCATTGGTAGTCGTAATATGGACCTACATCGCAAAAAGGCGTACGAATTGCACTTTACCTTTAAGTTCCTTAATCTACCAAGATGTAAGGATACTTCTAGAAGTCACCAGAACTCACCACCAAGGATACGAAGTGCCAGAAGCGGCTTCGCTTCTCGTTATGCATTTACTGCTATCTCCTCCATTTCTTCCATCTGCTGCTTACACGCTCTCGTACTTCCTGGAATATTTAGTGGAAAGTTATTAAAACAGTTGGTTTAGTAGGAACTGCTTTCTACTAGTAACAAGCTTATATAGAAATATATCTAGACATCGAATATCTTAAAAAATAGAGAGAAGAAGAAATAATTTTCCGCGCAAGCATTTAATTCAGTGACATTAATGAAACACACGATTTTATGTCAAAGCCAAAGCTTATCGAGTTTCAGCGTGAAATGAAACGTGGTCAACGTTAACAAAGGCTTCATTTACTGACGTGACAATGTGGTCGGTTACAAAGGTGTTGATGGTGCTGATAATGAGACAAACGAATTACATAGGTAGTGAGGAATATATTTTAATAATAAATCATCAACAAAGGTCAGGCAAATAAATGTGTAGTGTGTAGGTAACATTTACTAAGGGTCTTACCATACCTCAATTCACGCCACGTTTTCAAGCATTATATACAACACTGTCTATGCCCACGACTAGCAGACTGGCAGTGGGCCGGCCATATCTCGCGAAGAACCGACAACCGCTGGGGCAAACGTCTTCTTGAATGGAGACCACGATTCGGTAAACGTAGTGCAGGACACCCGACCACGTGGGATGACGACCTGAAAAAGACTGCAGGTAGATGCTGGATGCGTCAAGCTGAAGACAGGCCGCTGTGCCGCTCATTAGGGTAGGCCTATGTCTAGCAGTGGATTAACAAAGGCTAATGATGATTCCCACGACTACGCAGATGTGGATCTAGCACTACTTTTACGTGGCGTGAATTGACGACATCTGTGGCGCGGTGGGCAAAGGTCCACCTGCGATGCAGAAGGTTGCGGGTTCGATTCCCGCCTCGGGACAAATGCTTGTACGATCTGATATTTGCGACGAGCAGATATTTGTTCCGGGTGTTCTGGTCGTTTTCTATGTATAATAAAAAATATCAATCTATGTATTATATGTACATATCATATGTGTATATATCATTACATACATATATAGATATCTCCACGGGCACTTAGTGGCTCCATCGTGCCGTATAAGTAGTATTTTGTTGATCCGTTTTCACTTGTTGATCCGGGTGGTATTTGTTGATCTAATGCTAGTTCACCATACATATGTGACTCTGATTGGAGCCACAAGTGTAACCATGAGTAATAATAATAATTAAGATGTTTTTATACAAATCCACCTTTTTTGCGTTTTAGCACTAGTTGATCCAATTCAAATGAGCCAATCGGAGTGCAGACGGCCTTTGTAATTGGCTTGGTGTTGCTGTGTGTATTAATACCTACCTAATAGACTTTTGTGTTTCGAACAGATTAACAGAAAGGATTCATGCATCATGCGAAATTAATAAATGCATTGAGTATTGATTTATTAATAATTTAAAGTTAATTTACAAAAATTTAAAACCCACCTAGAATTACCTACTTTATTTTACCTTTACAATTATCTATTCGCTAGATTTTCTTCATCACTAGACAAAAATAGTTTGTAGCATACCAAACCATAAATATTTGGTAAAAGAACCCGACAAAGAAATTTGAATTTAAGGTCTTTAATTACCCTGGTTCCTGTTCATCTGCTGCTCATCCTGTAGAATTATCTTTAGTTTATATGTTCAACTAAACGTAATTCTACAGGTTTGAAGGCAGGAGCTATGAGCTGAATGTTTGATAAAACTTATAAAACAGGGAATTAAAACCCTTAGTACCCTGAATCCTGTTCATCATATGTATATCAAAATTATTATTAAATCTGGATGCTTCAGGGTGAACAAACTGTTTAAAACTGTAACTGCCCGAAATCCCTCCGATACTAAGTTTCTGAGCTGATGAATACCGTCAGAATATGGGAACGGCTGGGCCAATTTTTACCAAACTTGAGAAAACTAAGAACCATTCAAGAAAAATTGTCTTTCTTCCAAAAAAAACCGCGCCGAAGTCGGAGAATTCGTTTCGGCGCTCTTTTTTTATTCGGGGGTTAAAAAGAAGAACAAATAGCTTTTAATGTAGGCATGTTCTGGTGTAATTAAGAATTCAGGAAAATATCGTAAGGAATCCAGTTAGCATTCTACCAGCCATGGCTAGGCTGAAAGAAGCTTTAAAAATAAGAAAGTAAATCATTTTAAAACTTTAAACGTTTGAGTGATTAATACAGAAAACGAAAAATGATTCGACAAATTATATCTTAATTTCCGATACAATTAAAACACTTTTACGGTGAAAACCCCACCGAAATCCACTAAGTAATCGGCGAGTGAAGCGAGAAATAAAGCGACAAGTGTGTTGGTTGGAAAAAGGTCAAATGGGGTCAAAACCCCCCAAACAAAAACCGAAACAAAATTACTGAACTGAATTTCTTGGAGTTCACAATCTCAACCATCCTCTCCTAACAACAGATTAGAATATAATTAAAATAATAGAAAAGATTGATAAAAAAACTATAAAGTGGCATGCGTAGCGAGCGCGTTTATTTTAGCAAGAAAGACGTGGAAGCTAAGATGACGGCGAGTTGAGATAACCGCAACTTTTTTGTGATTTTTGATACAAAAAAAAAATTATAAAAAGATATAACGGCAAGTGAAGCGGAGCGAGCCACCGCATTTTTTTAACTTTTGTCAAACTAGTTAAGAAGAATGAAAAAATAATTAATAAGGAGCGAAGCGAGCTCTCAAATTTTTTGGATAGTTTGCGGTGGCTGAGAAAATTGTTAGAAAACTAATACAAAATATCGGCGAGTAGTGTGAGTGTTTTTTTTAAAGCGGGGGTCGTTCTTTTCCTTACTCAGAAGAAACTTTAGAATAAAAAGATTGTTATCGGTTTGTGGATCTAATCGCGAAAATTTTCTTGTCTCTTTAGATGTTTTGCGATCTTTGACAAAGTGAGCTCGCATAGTATTTGTTACATTTTGCGCTATTTGTTGTGGTTATTGTATTGATAGAAAATAACTGTAGCAGACTGAGCCCTCAAAATAGGTGTCGTTGCTTTTGCGGAACTGATACGAAACATGACATAAAGCCCAAAACATGAGTAATATCGTAATATTTTTTTTACCGCAGTGGATAACCATATTGTTTAGTTATATGTTAAGTAGGATAGAGTAGTAATAATAATGTATTTAAAGAGTTAGACATTTTCAATAGATTATTTTTTTATTTTAGGGGGAGGGGGTCATTGCCCTCCCCCTATCCCTGGGACCGCTCCTGACTCAAGGTGGATCTTACGATGTTCAAGCATCACGAATATAGGAATAACTTGCTAGATCAAAGAACGAACGCAGTTTATTCATGGTGTATATATTCGGAACCAGATAGTGTTCGGTAGGTATCTGAAATTCAACCGTAATGGAACCACATATAGTAGGTACATATGGTACATATGGCGTTTGGTTTCAATATCAAAGGAGCCAAAAAGTCTTCAATGAGATAGATCTCGCAGTGCTAGGAATATTTATATTGGATCAACGAAGGTATGCATTCATTTATAACTCATTAAGTATATACAGTGGAGCCACATAATGTATATGTTAGTATCGTATAAGCGCCACAATGGATCCACTTACGTACACGGTTTGAGATAATATACGGACCCCATAAGTATTGTTGAGTATAAAATATTTGGCCGTTACGGATCCACTTTAATGTGCAACTTCAGATAAAAAAAACATGGAGTATACGGTTTTTCCGTTGCATATGTCAGGCAACGTCGCCGAGCAAAAAGCAACGTTGCCACTCCGGTCGAAAAATATTAAACCAGAGCCAAGTTATTCCGTCTGAAAGGTGGAGTCAGTTATGCATTGGCTCACTGCTGGATCAACTAAGTGCCCAGGATGGTGTTTATATATATTATATATGTATATATCAGTCATCTAGTACCCATAACAGAAGTAAAGTAAAAGTAAAGTAAAGTAAAAATTCATTTATTTCTTTAGGCTTACAAAATAAGCACTTAGACAAGTCATATTTTATTTTATTTTATAAGCTCTACTTACCTTGGGCACAGATAAATAATACAGCCTTGGGGCTAGATGATGCTGTGTGAATTGTGCGGTATTATTTATTTATTTATTATTTTAGCCGTGGCACGCCACACAAATAAATGCCTAACAGCTGCCCCCGTGATACTGCCCGTGACACGGTTGCTGTTTTGAATTCTTACACGTTTTTGTTGCACCTCTGCCGTGAGCGCTTAGCCAGCTGGCGAGATCACTTCACTCACGGTCTCCTTTGACCTCTCTCCCAAGCCAAAGCTTTAGGCAAGGCTCGAGTGCATCATGAGGTGACAGCAACTAGTCTAGCTGGTCGTCTGAAACTTGATGTTCTATTTATAAACAGAAACCAAAACTTGATATAACTTTTAGATCCAAAATCCAAGGGAGTGTACGAAATCTTGGAAAATCACTTGAAAACTTAGAAAAAAAAACGATCGAATATAAAAACAACAAGAAAGATGCACAGACTAAAAATTATACCACAGATGACGTTTAAACTAGAAATATTTTTTTCCATCTATTGCTACTCTGTCGCTAGTGGCGCTAGTGTTCATGGGTATGTGTATTCAGAAACGCCTTTTACGATACCGATGAAAAGGCTCAATAAGTGGCTCATTCAGTAGTAGTTCACTTCAATTTTTTGTCCACCAGTGGAAGAAGTGAAAAAGAAACCACTAGTACTCGTATGTATGCATAGGAACGAACCACTCGAGAAAATAACTAACGTCAAAATGCTACTTTTCTTTTTATATTAATGCGTACCTACCTATATTCGCAACATGTTACGCCCTTTTGGTTTGATTTTAGAATTTTTAATAATGAAATTATGGGTGCTCGCAGGACTTACATAAAAATGCAATTTTTTATAAGATGAAGGTAGTTGCAACTTTGAAGAGTGGAACGGCTGCCGACACTCGAGGTGGCTCCGTTTAAAGATCTGACAATAATTTTCACGTCTTACGTCTTTACGTCAAGTCTTCACGTCATCCATACCGCAATGCTTGAAAACGAAAGTTTTCAATCAGTGCGTCCTACCCGTTATGACCTACGGAGCTGAGACGTGGACACTCACGATAGGGCTGGTCCACCAGTTCAAAGTCGCTCAGTTAGCTATGGAAAGAGCTATGCTCGGAGTTTCTCTGAAGGATAGGATTCGTAACGAATACATCCGACAGAGAACCAAGGTTATCGACATAGCTCAAAGAATTAGCAAGCTGAAGTGGCAGTGGGCCGGCCATATCTCGCGAAGAACCGACGGCCGATGGGGCAAACGTGTTCTTGAGTGGAGACCACGACTCGGTAAACGTAGTGTAGGACGCCCTCCGACCAGGTGGGATGACGACCTGCGAAAGACTGCAGGTAGATGCTGGATGCGACAAGCTGAAGACAGGGCGCTATGGCGCTCATTGGGGGAGGCCTATGTCCAGCAGTGGACTGCTATAGGCTGATGATGATGATGATGATGAATAATTTTCAAAGCGCACATCGTTCAAATTTCTGCCTACAGACCAATTTTTTTCTGTCGTTGAAAAGCCTAGTTTTATTTGAGTCGCCTAGAGACACAAAAATGCCTATCAACCAATAAAAAGTCTACCTTGGGGTTCTGAGAAATAGTAAAAACAAAGTCACTTCCAATAAAAACAACAATAGAGGAAAACCCGATGGAAAAAGCGAAGTAATTGTTTAAGACTGGCATTAGTCGAGTCGACAATCAACGGGCAAGCACTATTAGGTTGTTATAGCTTCGTGAATCTTTAACTTTAGGTGTGCGAAACGTGGATGTGGTAACTGTAAAATAATTTATTCTTAAATTGCCCCTTCAGCGAACATTGCCTAGCTGGCTTTGACATTTCTTGATAATTATGTAATTTTAAAGTTGTTGACATTAATATTCCAGGCCCTTTAACAGCCAATCATTTGATAATTTCTATGTGTTTAAATAGTTGTCACTGTATCTCTATTTTTTCTCTATTCTCCATACATATCCTCCATTTATCTCTAATTCTCATTCATTTCAAAAAGAGAATCACATATTAAATAGATAGATTTTTTTTTATAATACCTACTCTACAAAACAGAAATAAATACTTATTATAATTATTAATTCTGTTAAAGATAAGTAGGTACAACAATAATCTTAAATAATTTTGAGAAGTCTTTTATGCCGATTATGCAATTTCAAATTTTCAGACAAAGAGAATAAATATCATATTTCACACGTTTTGACGACCTATGTGGCGCGGTGGGCGAAGGTCCGCCTGCGACACAGGAGGTTGTGGGTTCGATTCCCGCCTCGAAACAAATGCGTGTACGATCTGCAGATATTTGTTCCGGGTCTTCTGGTCGTTTTCTATGTATAATTAAAATATATATCTATGTGATGTATTGTATTATGTATATCAGTTATCTAGTACCCATAACACAAAGTAAAGTAAAAGTAAAGTAAAAAATCATTTATTTCTTTAGGCTTACAAAATAAGCACTTAGACAAGTCATATTTTAAATATAAATTATTATCAAATAAAATTATTTTACTGTTCACTTCAATTTTTTGTCCACAAGCTCTGCTTACCATGGGGCTAGATAATGCTGTGTGAATTGTCCAGCATTATTTATTTATTTATTATTATTTATTTATATTGATAAGTTACCACATAATTTTTAAAGATACAAGTATGTATATTCCCCTCCTAATAAAGTTCTTCTGACATCTGTGATCTACCCTCCTCTCGATTGTCGTTAAGTTGAATGATTGAGAACTTACGCTTTCAACTTCATTGCTTTCAATTTGTTTCGTCTACAGGCTGTTGAAAATTTGTGTTTTTGACGACCGATGTGGCGCGGTGGGCGAAGGTCCGCCTGCGACGCAGGAGGTTGCGGGTTCGATTCCCGCCTCGGAACAATTGTGTGTACGATCTGCAGATATTTGTTCCGGGTGTTCTGGTCGTTTTCTATGTATAATAAAAAAAAAAACTATCTATGTAATGTATTGTATTATGTATATCATTTATCTAGTACCCATAACACAAGCTCTGCTTACCATGGGGCTAGATGATGCTGTGTGAATTGTCCAGCATTATTTATTAATTTATTTTGCTTTTTTTTTTTAATTTACACTGAAAGTAACATTTCAACTGTGAATAGAAACAAATTGGCCATAATCAGCTAGTTAATTATTTTTATAAACCAGTGGACAGTTTTAATAATGATGAAAACCTAATATATATATAATATATATAACCTAATATAATCATGATAATAATTTATACTATACATACTCGGTAAACGTAGTGTAGGACGACCTCCGACCAGGTGGGATGACGACCTGCGAAAGACTGCAGGTAGATGCTGGATGCGGCAAGCTGAAGACAGGGCGCTATGGCGCTCTTTGGGGGAGGCCTATGTCCAGCAGTGGACTGCTATAGGCTGATGATGATGATGATCATACATACTGAAGTGCTTTTTTTGTAAGCATAAAGAAATAAAGCTAAATATTGAATCTGAATTTGAGTCATTATAGTGATGTTTCTAAAAATAACTAACAACTTCAACAATTTGAATGTTGATAGAAGAATTTTGTATGCTTATAGAAATAAATTTATTGAATCTATATCTAAGTCATTACAGTGGTGTTCATCAAAATAAATATCAACTTCAACTATTTTGAAAGTAGAGCACCCTGTATCTTACGGAAATCATCGAAAGAAAATCGCAGGTCGTCGTGCTCAATGGAGTGGGCGCCTCGAGCTCTAAATAATAATGTTTTTCTTTATTGCATTATTTACAACACACTTGTTTACTGTCATTTATGTATTTCACTTACTTGAACTTAATGGCGGCGAAAGCGGGCTATTACTAGTACAGTGGCGACAACTTAGATAGATAGACGGATATAAAACACTATTATACCAAACAAAACAGAAAACAATACAGAAATAAAAACTTAGATTAAGGTATAAAGGGCGGCCTTATCGCTAAGAGCGATCTCTTCCAGGCAACCTTAGGTTGGTCTGGACATGAAGTAACAATATAGACAGTGGCAGTTTAATAAACTTACCTACATTCATAACAAGAGCGAACCCAAAAATTGTTAAGTTACTATACACTAAGTTACTATATAAAGTGTTCTTAGACACTTACCTGTATGCATAAAATCACAATAAATGATATGACATTGTATATTATATTCAATAAGGTCCGCATGTGCATGTACAAAATTTCAGATACAATTCTATTATTGTGATTGAATAAAGATTATGAAATTATAATTATGATTAAAAGTCTTTGTTGACATAAAATATCTTGAATTCTACATATTTATGTAGTTAGTATTATTATTTCCCAACTTTGCGTTCTGCAGAATGACCGTAATTTTGACTAACTGAGTCACTTTGGCGGCATGGCAATTTCGAAACCGTAATCGCATTTTAATGATTAAGGCAACAATTCGTCACTCCAAAAAAGTTTTCTAATTGGTCAAAAAGCAAAAACAGGTACTAACATAAGAAGCATTATGTTGGTACTAAGTAGCGCACACAAAAAGCAGATAAGTGCGTGTGTGTGTGTAGGTCTTAGGCTCAACTCACACCAAAAGAGCGTCGAAGCGCAGCGAAACGGAGCGCAGTTTTAGTGCTACGAACTCGAACGAGTCGAATTCGCCGGAATTCCCGCGGCGCCGCGCGACTCGTTCGAGTTTCTCATGCGATAATAAGTTTTATTGTAATGAAAATAAAGTTAAAATTCATATGACACTGAAACTACGCTCCGCTTCGCTGCGCTTCGACGCTCTTTTGGTGTGAGTTGAGCCTAACAAGTTCTGACTCAGCTTGTTGCTCTAACACAAATAACCCAAGGATTTTTCCATCCTAAACTAATTTACTCCTGAATACTATGTTTGCACACTTCAGACTAATATAGATCCGTGTTGCAGTCAGGGCAAGCTAGAAATTAATAATAAATTGAATTCCCCGTCAAAGCTATCAAACTTTTTACCGTTGAAACGTTTCGTTACAACTTTTACAAAGCGAAATCTAAAATGAGAAAGTCAAACAAAAGGCAGCGTGTAGCCGACAGATTACAGGTTTTCTAAGTTTTTTTGTTTCGGATGCAACAGATCCAGCGCTTTATGGAAGCTTCGTGTACTGTCATTGACCAGTGTAAAAATTGGGAACTATGAAAGGAAATGGATATGGCGAGTACCTGCTGGGTATTTTACTTGTAAATTTTCCAGCATATGAAACCTAAGTGAAAAAAATGCGGACCATAAATTTTGTCATCATTATCATCATCATGAGCTCGAGGTACATCTTCCATCATGGCCTGTTGCAGCGTTTGATCGCGAGGAGTGGAAGAAGAAAAGGGAGGCCTTTGCCCAGCAGTGGGACAGTAATGGCTTAAAATAAAATAATCATCATCAATGTTATACCACAGCTGGTCATATGGCTCCCTCAATGACTGCCATAGCAGCGCCTTGTTTTCAGCTTGACATGTCGTTATACCACCTGGCTGGTGGGCATCGTTCATCATACACTACGTTAACCGACTCGTTAAGCTAATGGCATAAAAAATCATTAAAATTCAACATTGAACGCGGAGCCATCTTAAGACTTTACAGAAACTAGGAAAATTGCCAAACGTGTCGCCAACGTGAGCGAGATTTGTCTTTGAACAAAAATGTTTTCATACAAATGCCCGTGGAAAGCATACGTGTCACACGTATGCCTTAAGTAGATTTACCATAATACCGTTTGTGAAATTTCATATCTTCCTACAAAGAGCTGTACGTGGCTGTACCATACCGTAAGTAGTATAACAAAGCGCCTTACAAACGGAGAATCGTCGACAAACAAAAGATCATCGAACTAAAGTTTTATCAGTAATGCACATCAACAGATTTTGTATTTGATGAGCATTGAGCGAGTAGAACTGGAGTCATATTAATATTACTAGGCAAAGTCTTTGGTATGATTTTCCATTTAACACTTTGACTGCGGTTTTTTTTCGACGACTGCGATCTTTTTTTTAACCTAAGCCATTCGTGCTGCCGCTCTACACAGCGGTTGTGTTGCGCCGCACATGCGTTTCGTTCGAAAAATATTACGGCTGTGCTGAGTCACACAGATCTGTATTTTCTCAGCCGCTGCGCTAGTGTGGATTTACGCATATTAGTCACTTGTAGAAAACACATACCGTGTGATTTCAGCAGTCAAAGTGTTAAAATGTGCTCGCTGATTTAAAATTATAATTCATTTAGCATGATTTATTTATTATTTAAATTAAAATCACTTTATGGTACTGAAGGTACTCGCTATAATATATAACGTACCATAGCCCTTAAGTTACCACATCCAAAATTTTTGTTCTCAAAAAACTTAATTCCACTTTTCTCCCTGAAGTATAAAATTGCCGCCTAGTGTTGTGTTGTCTGTGGTTCCGGCTAACTTCTTTGTCCATTGACCGGTCGGTTTCTGCTAAATTCACTGAAAAGCATAAAGAGGTAAGGCAAAGTGCTCCCGCGGCATTATGCAGTACCACACAGTTATTAGGCACCTTTGACTTAAATAGATGATTGCTGAATTATGTAATTTGGAATTTGAGTGAGTACAGATGTACCTATCTGTTTCTGAATGTTTAAAACTTTCTATTTTATTGTTCCATTAGCATCGGTCAGCTAATAAAAAGTTTGGGCGCGGCATTTGGAAAGTGCATTTATACTGCAGTTTAAAGTTTAATTTTATTCAAGTGATCGTGCTTTCGGTCACCTTCTGCTTCCCCGAAAAAATAGTTGAATGGTCGTGTTTTTAGTGCTACTAATAAATCTAAAATTTGTTTAAGCCAGGGTTAGTCGTTTTCTGCAGCAAACTCGACTTTGCAATAAATGCCATCTTGCGATAAGTTGCAATCGTAATGTAAACACTTTTGTACTCGTTTGTATACAAGATATTTGGCTCTTAAATATATGTGGTGTGTCTGTATAATGATGGTGAGAGCCAAATATTTCTAAAATCACACTTTTTCTGGACTCTAAAGCACAACTAACACAATTAGATACTTATCTAGTGAAGCCCAGAAATAAACAAATATCTCTGAAACCGATATTTGGCTAAGTTGCAAGTGCAACTTAGGTACTCAAATTGATATTTAAATAATCAATTATTTCTTGAATTCTATATTGCTCCTTAAGTGAATAATTTAACTTATAAACAGGCTAGCCAATTAAAGATCACTATATAATAAACAGATCCAACAGGGCATACTACGCAATGAAGAGAGAGATTTAAATCCAACGAAATGAACCTCTAAAGCTGGCCACACTGCATCTAGTAGGTATTATTACCGTAATTTGGTACTACTCGTTCGTTTAGCAAAAATACGAGTAGGACGGTATACAAGTAGGTTGGTATCTCAGTTTTTAGTCCGCTGAAGTGGGGATTGTCTCAAGTGGTGGGGAAAAAATAGTTCTTTTTTGCAAAAAGTACTTTGATAGTCTGTTACATTTTGATGAGGTTTTAAGTAAGAATGGATGTAAATGTTGCAGTTGGTTTCGGAATGAAACAAATCAAAAAGATTCAGTTTTAAAGGTTCCGTTACTAAAATGAGACCCTGTTACTAAGACTCCGTCCGTCTGTCAGTCTTCACCAGGCATCTCATGAACCGTGATAGTTATAATGTTGAAATTTGTTTTTTTTTTTCACTGATGATGTATTTCTGTTGAGGCAAAAAATACTAAAAAACTTAATAAAATAAATATTTAAGGGGTTTCCCATCAAACAAAACTGATTTTTTTGCTAGATTTTTCTTGTTATTATGTACATCAGTCATCTAGTACCCATAATACAAGCTCTGTTTAACTTGGAGAGCTGTAAGAATTTGTCCAGCATTATTTATTTATTTAATGATGGGAACCAATGAAAAATAAATAATAAATGATTTACCCTCCTTTATCAAAGAAAAATAAGTAAAGCTACAATAAGTAGCCACCAAAAGGCGATCATTACGACACCATAACTTAAAACGTGTCGGCAAACATCCGACTAAGATGGATGCTGCACCGGAAACGGAAATGGTGCCAGATCGGCGCAGGATCTACCCGTAACAGATTCATTTTTCACTTGCAATCTGTGAATACTCACTCCACTTATACACATTGAGCGGAGGAGATGTCCGCTGTCATCTACTTAGGATTTTGAGTAAAGTAAAGTAAATATTTATTGCGTCAAATACATGTAAATAGGGTACATAGGTGGTGTATGTTTAAATAAGACACAATTTGTGGTATGCAAAATCTTTTATTTATTTATTTATAAAGAAGATAGGAGGCTCTAAACGAATACTTTAGCGCCAACTAGTTAATTTGTAAAGTAATCTAACGTAAAACGTGTAAACGTAGTGTAGAACGCCCTCCGGCCATGTGGGATGACGACCTGCGAAGGACTGCAGGCAGATACGGCAAGCTGAAGATAGGGCGATATGGCTCTTATTAGGGGAGCCATATGTCCAGCAGTGGACTTATATTGGGATAATGATGATGATGATGAAAGTAATCTAGGTTCGAAGTTAACCTAGTTAACTTAGTTATTTTAGTTACTATGTAAATGTAGTATAGATAGAGACGTGTTTGATTTTCAAATTGAAAAACGCATATTATATTTTCAATTCTTAATTATTATTTTTTGCATTATGTACTATTATTATTATTATTGATTTTTGCTCTATTTCCAAAATATGTAACTTTTGTACGCCTAATGGCAGATCACAGTGCTCTTAATTTTAAGAAACTGAACATCCCTGTAATATCTGTGTATCACAAATAAATAAATGTACTATGAACTATTAACTATGAACCTGCTTACGTTCATAATGGATTTAAGAGCCCCAGCATTTCAATCTAACTTACGGAATAAAAAAACATTTTAACTATTCCAAGCAGCGAAAGACCGTTACCATATAAAAAAAAATGCGGTCGGTTTAAACTTCTCAGGTCTATACTAAGCGAGTACATACATTATTTGCCATCAATCGGTCGGCAAAAGCGTAACTGTGTTATTAAAATTGTTCATTAAGAATTTCGTTATTATTATATTAATATTTTGCTATTTGCCGATTCCATTCAAATAATTATTCAATGATTAAGTCCGTAATTAATAAGCCGTTCTTTCCTAGTCCCACCGTCCGCTGGAATGAGAAGTTAGTCCGCTGAATCGCTTGATACAGCATAGCGGCCGTTGTCCGCTAAATGTTCGCTCAAACACCGACAGATTCATTTGCCCTGAATGAAGTGAACGCGCCCTTAGAAAGCCCTAATGTTGCACCGAGTGTTTGTAATACGATACATCATTGTCGCAGGGTCAGAGTTACTATTATCCTTCGTTGTTATCATAGGGATGGCCATCTATTTTGGCCTATCATTTTGGGTCAGGAACCTTTGTCGTTCCTTTTGAGTGTAGGTATCACTACATAGTATTAAACAAAGTCCCTTCCCGCTGTCTGTCTGTCCCTACGTATGCTTAAATCTTTAAAACTACGCAACAGATTTGGATGCGGTTTTTTAATAGATAGATTGATTCAAGAGGATAGTTTATAAATTATTTGACTCATAGATTTCACGCGGGCGAAACTGCGGGGCGCAGCCAGTAAAAGAAGAAGATTGAGAAAGTGAATAAGCCTATCTCTCTTCAGTATCTGTACAGGTTCCTACTTTTAATGCCTAGGTAGGATAATAGTCAAGTTTCATGCCGAAAAATGTATTTTAAAATTACGCAGTACACTGCATACTTACACTGTGCTACGTCAAGTTTATTAAATAAATAAATAAATAATGCTGGATAATCCACACAGCATTATCTAGCCCCATGGTAAGAAAAGCTTGTGTTATGGGTAATAGATAACTGATATACATAATACAATACATTACATAGATAGATATTTTTTATTATACATAGAAAACGACCAGAACACCCGGAACAAATATCTGCAGATCGTACACACAATTGTTCCGAGGCGGGAATCGAACCCGCAACCTCCTGCGTCGCAGGCGGACCATCGCCCATCGCGCCACATCGGTCGTCATATTATAGCAACATATACAACAACGCGGGCTGCTTCATTTCTTGAGTATGCTTTAAGCAAAAATATGAGTAAAAGTACGTACTACAAACATCAAGAGCTAAAGCCATCACGAACACGGATAAAACAGTAAAAACTATGAAAAACATCCTTTAAAGTAATATCCGCTAGGTAATAATTTCCACCAATTTTCACACGAAATAAACAGTTTCAAGACGAATCCAGTAAAACAATGAAGGAACGGAGACGAGGCACTGTTGTGTAATCTGTGACGGGGTTAATGACCCGTGGGATCAAATGAGCTGAGCTAACCTAAGTTTTGGTGATGAAGTGATTTAGATCAGGAACTAGAGTTGTAGATAGATTTATTTGGTTCACAAATATAGACAGTACGAAACAAAATCCAACATAGACTTAAATTATGTATCGGTAGGATGTAAACTAGGTATAAATTATAATGAGGATTTTTTTTTATTATGTAACGAATAAAGTCAGAAATGACCATGACCAATTTCAAAGAATCTTTTATTTTTAGAATACTACATTATCCCTGAGTGACTTAGTCTATATTTTTTATAGGTTTATAAAATAAATATCCACCCGTGCGAAGCTGGGATGAGCCGCTAATACAATATAGGTAGGGTGGAAATAATCAAAAGGTCCTGAAGTGAAACCACTTTAAATCCTTTAGATACATTTATTTTACTTAAAGAAAACTTTAATTGTATTTAAAAAGCATTCAGAGATTTTCTAAAATTAATTTGCCTCACACACATTGTAATTTTTTGGGATATTATTTAATAATGTTGAAAATGTTCTATGTATTTCCGTTGTTGATTCTTCCTAACCCCAAAACCGTTAAATCAACATCACCTCTGCAATTAGCACTGATACAAAAGGGAGGCAAAATTATACTTAAATCCTCAACATAAATCAGTGACGATACTTAGCACTCGATTAGCATCGAACAAGTGAGTGTAAATCATCCCGACGTTTGTACCGCCCTGTACAAGGCGTGAGTTATAGGCCGGTGTACCTTGTCATAGTAAAGAGGAAGATGATTCTTTGTTTATGGCAACGGTGTCTGGTTGGACACTTTTCTGCTAAAAATGCGGAATATAATTGTAAAATCGATGAGTTATTAAATTATGAAGATTTTTTGATATTTTCACCAGAGACTAGTTCGTTATCTAGCAGGGTGTACAACGTGCAGGTTCGGTTGGCTTGGGAGACGAGATGTTGAAGTCCCCCTTACACCCCATAGTAAATAGAACTTGTTGAAAGACGGAAAGCGTTCGTGGGGAAAGTCAAGCTTAAAGTGACAAGGTATTTAATTGTGTGCAGCTTCGCGGAGTATAAGGGCGTGAATTATAGGCTGTCAACAGCCTAATTATGATAATGATGCTATCTTGCTACAAGTACGTGGTAATATTTGATACTACGAGTAGCTGCGTGCGTAATACCTGCATTATAATTTTTTTTTTTTTTCTATACTGCTTCTTGGCGATCTGTTTATGTAAACAATAATCCAATCTGCTCTCTGATATTATCCGCTTTTTGTGTTGTTAGTAGAGTTGACTCCAGTGAGTCACCTCTAGAAAGAAAGAAAGAAAAGAAAGAATGAAAATACATTTATTTGACACTATATATAACACATTACATGGTAAAAAAATAATAAAAACAAGAAAAATAAATTACAAGGAATAGACAAGACATACAAAATAGAGCAAATACGTGTTACATAAGAGGCCAAAAAGGTCCCTGTCTCAGCATTATGCCGCTACAAGCCTAAGTAAGTAGCGGCGCTGATTTTCAGACAGGTCCTGGTGTGGTGGCACAAAGCTTGATAACATCATGTAGGTATAGGTACATATAAAATAAATCAAGAGTAGGTAACATAAAAAAGCCAGAGATAAAAGGAAAAATGAAGAGAGGCACCATTAAATACGAGTCTCCATGGACATCACAAAACTAGGCCTCCACCTCTAGGCTTTTGTCTGTGAATCTTTCAGCTAGGTTTGAGATACTTTGTCTCTTTAGTCTAGAGAATTAAAGAGTTCCTTGTAGTTGGGAGGCGAGTTCATTTTTGTGATTATCTAGCCGGAGCTGATAGTTTTTGCTGAAGGCTTCAATTTCCTGTTTGACTGAGTTTAGCTTGATGTCCGTATACATAAACTTGTTGCTAATATGAGGCCTGCATTATAATAATTCGTGTAGCTAAGTGTGTGTTGTCTCGTGTACCTGCGTTATCGAAAACAGTCGATGATGACCATTGAGTATTGATGTATAGCTTTAAGTCACGCTAATAATAGAAATGCGAAAGTTTGCTTAGATGGATGTACGGATGGAATGTTTGTAACTTCTTCATACCAAAACTACTGAACGATTTTGACGACCGATGTGGCGCGGTGGGCGAAGGTCCGCCTGCAACGCAGGAGGTTGCGGGTTCGATTCCCGCCTCGGAACAATTGTGTGTACGATCTGCAGATATTTGCTCCGGGTGTTCTGGTCGTTTTCTATGTATAATAAAAAATATCTATCTATGTAATATATTGTATTATGTATATCAGTTATCTAGTACCCATAACACAAGCTTTGCCTACCATGGGGCTAGCCCCATGGTAGGCAATTCTGGACAATCCACACAGCATTATCTAGATAATGCTGTGTGGATTGTCCAGAATTATTTCTTTATTTATTTTTACTGAACGGGTCAGGCTGAAACTGCACAGATATAGCTCTAAGTCTGGAATCAAACATAAAACAGGCTACTTTAATCCCATGAAATAGTTCCCGTGGGATATAAATATAACGGTTCCGCAGACACAATGCGTGCAAAGCCGCGGCCAGGAACTAGTTACAAATCAATTTGTGATGAACGAACGAATTGGTAAAAGTAATTCGTTCTCAGTTCGGTTGTACATTATGATGTAAAACTGCTTTAGATTTTTTTCAAACCACGGGGTGTCTTCTTGAAAAGCACCGTATTTTATGAAGCCAAAGGTTCTCGCTGACATAATATAATGAGTTAGCAAAATCTTTATCCATTTCATTTACCAAGTAGTTCTATTCACATTTTACTAGTTTAGATCGGAGTGAAATAAATTCCCCGAAGCAAACTCGCGCTAACCCTTTATAGCCGTTACTTGTAAAGTTTAGTTTGACTTATTCAGTAGCACTAAAGTTAGTGTGAAGAATGACTTCGGTAATTTAAGTTTTTCACGACTACACTAAAACAAAGTCATTATAAAAACTAATAAGTTTGCAGAGCAAGTAAGAGCTTGTAAAACTGATGTAGAGCTTGGAACTTTTAGAGGGGTCTGGTTTTAATCGCGAGAACGTGTTGTCATTACACACATTAGCAGTTCAAGTTAGATGGTGTAGGTTAGTATTTATACTTTTTATTATAGGTAAATATATTAGATAAACTTATTAAATTCGATACCAGGAATGCAGTTTATTTGTATTTTATATTATACTTTCGACACCAGACCAGCCTTAAAAGAGGTTTAATAAGGCTAAGTTCAGATGACCGCGTGGTTCTGCGCGGTACAAGAACAACCCAAGTAACAATTTCTGTTTCTATAGCAGTCCATAGAACGTATCTCAAACACCACTTTTGGTACTATAGAGGCCCAAAGAAGGTCGAGTAAAGCCGATTTGGCGCAATTATATCACCAAAAAGTGACATAGTAGACCTGTAGAAGTGTTAGCGGTGCCATTTTTGTTCTATAAAGTTGATATAGTGGTAATCATATGACAATCTATTGACATAGTGGGTACAGTAACGCTACTTTAGTGTCATTTTATACTGTAGTAGCGTTCGTGTTACCATTACAGTGCCAATTTGTTCTATAGTAGAGTCCGTAATTCCAATACATCACAAATATCTTTCTTTCGGCATCGGCATATGGCACGGTCGAAAAAATAAATTATCTGTGTAAAGTGATTTCAGTTCAAGGATTGTAACATGGTTTATATATTATCTTATTTTGACATTGAATAACTCGTTCAATACTGCAAAATTTTCGTGCGACAAAAGTTTTACCGATAGATTAGCACTATTTTTATTTAGTATTTTTAACGCGCCTCCGGTTTATTGAGTTTTGAATAAAATAAAATATTAATATAATATTAAAGGTACCGCAATTTTGTACTATAGAGCAAAATGGTAACTCATGACAAAGTTTCCGGCGCCATCATGAGTAAAATTATCCTATAAAGATGATGAAATATCCACTATAGAGCAAAAATGCTCTATTATGGCGTCGTTAACACTACTCAAGACCATGGACTCTTGCAGTGATTTGTGGAACCACGATTGGTTCAATTGTTGGTTGGTATTCATCACTGCTATAACGCAATATATAAAACGGTAATCAGGGAAACCTTATAGAGCAAATTAGATACGTAAAGGTGAATCAAACACTGCTATAGAGTAATATTGCTCTGTACTGGCATATTTGAAACGTTTATAATACCTGTCTATAATGGCTCTATAAAATGGTGAAGTAAGCCTTTACATCGACAGGTAATACGATAATTTGGCTCTATAGCTTACAGAGCAAAAATGTTTCACCAATCGCTTCTATAGAACCCGTAGGTACGCTAAAAACCTTTACACGACGTTTACTCAACCTTTTAGTGATATAAACCTAAGTTATAGGTCCAAAATGTTACTTGGGAAACTAAACGGTGTTTCTTGTCTAACCGCGCGGAGGGCTAAGACCCGCGCGAGAAATGCACCGCACGATTCCGCGCGTCATCGCGTGGTAGGTACTAGTTACAAACTTGTATCAACGTGTTTAGTTACGCAGTATGCCTACTCCTTATTATCCATTATATATTTATGTATGTTAATGTTAGAATATCGTGCGTAGATTTATACTGTTATGGTAATGCTCCCCGCGCGACGAGCGACGCACGGTGTCGCGCGACGACGACGAGGCGCGGTGCCGTCGCGCGGTCTTCTGAACTTTGCCTAAGTTGGGATTGTTCTAGTCGATTTTGTCCACGGTAATAAGAAGTCTCTTACAAGACCAGGCAAGCGTTTATGTAGTAAAAACCGTCTTTATGAAAAAACTAACTTATTGAGAACTATAAAATATATATAAAAGAAATAAAAGTAGGAATTTTCTTTACAAATTGATCCTTATTACAACTGGGTAATTCTAAACGTTCTATCCACGCTACAGCTCGCGGCAGTGTTGTGTTGTGAGCAATCAGCCATTTTACTGCCCTTTGTCTTCTTAAATCGCAGCGCAGAGACAACCGGGATCTATTCCTGTTCTGAGCTTTGGATTTGACAGTAGGTATTGAACATTCATTAATATAATAAAGTGAACACTGACTGAAAAGCTCCTGGTTGAAAAAATAAAATATCTGCTACCATTTTCTTCAAGATCGATAATTAATTGAGAAGCTATTTGAGAAATAAATAAATAAAGACCGCTGGATAATTCACAGAATATCATTAAGCCAAGAATCGTTGTGAGAAGAACTGCCACTTACTTACAATGACTTTTTAATTTCAGACCATGCCGTTTTTTTCATCATCATCATTATCAGCCTATAGTAGTCCACAGCTGGACAAATGCCTCCCCGAATGAGCGCCATAGCGCCCTGTCTTCAGCTTGCCGCATCCAGCATCTACCTGCAGTCTTTCGCAGGTCGTCATCCCACCTGGTCGGAGAGCGTCCTACACTACGCTTACCGAGACGTGGTCTCCACTCAAGAACACTGCCACTTCAGCTTACTAATTCTTAAGCTATGTCGATAACCTTGGTTCTCTGTCGGATGTATTCGTTACGAATCCTATCCTTCAGAGAAACTCCGAGCATAGCTCTTTATGGAAAGGTCGCTCGCTGAGCGACTTTTTACTTATCTTTTAACTAAGAAGAGGTTGTACCTACAGTGAGCGGCAAGTAATCATTTTTCAGAGAATGATTTGGACTTTTCCAAATCATTCTCTGAAAAATTATTACATCTACAAACTGTGAGCTTTGAATTATTGAAAAATACATTTTCAAAGTCCAGGGTAGGACTAAAAGTAAAATGAAAATCACATTTATTTCTCTGTTATGTAATCCCAACCTTTCCAAAACTCCACAATCGTTTCGTTTCTTTAATTGGAACTATTGAAAAAGTAGCTACTCCGATCTAAGAGCACCCAATGCGCTGTTCTAAACAAGAGTAACAAAAGGTGGACACGGACAGTATCAGATTTTTGCCGCTCGTAAAGCCAGTGTGTCGCAAACAGTCGTATCGCGGTAATGGCGTGGAACGGTCAGCTTTAGTCACTGGCTCAGATCCTGGGCTAGATTGCGGAAGATATTTATTCTGGTTATGTCTGGCAAAGTCTCGTAATGTCTGGAAGGCATGAAGATGCCAGTTAGGTTCGGAATTGGTGACTAAGGGAGAGATAATAGAATTTGTTGGTACTAGCAAAATAACCTTCAGTCTTCCAAATGGGTAACTTCTTTTTGCAGTCTCAGTCAGTCCGTACCTACCGATATTTTTTCCTACCGATGCTTAAAGTATCAGTACGGTATCATAACAAAATTAAACCAATTTATATTTGATTTTGACAAACATGTGACGACCGAGATGTGGCGCGGTGGGCGAAGGTCCGCCTGCGACTCAGGAAGTTGCGGGTTCAATTCCCGCCTCGGAACAAATGTGTGTACGATCTACAGATATTTGTTTCGGGTGTTCTGGTCGTTTTCTATGTATAATAAAAAAAAACTATCTATGTAATGTTATTGTATTATGTATATCAGTTATCTATTACCCATAACACAAGCTCTGTTTACCATGGGGCTAGATAATGCTGTGAGATTTTTTTTTGTTTTTTTTCGAATGGACTATTATGCTGTTGACCTCAGATGGCCATGACAGCGTTACCGGACTTTTGGCGGGCGCAGAGGGCGCCTCGCCGATAAAAATTAGGTTGAGGCAACACGCACAAGGGCCACCACTTAGGTGCGAACCTCGGCTTGGGCTGTTGCCAGATGCTACAAGAGGGTAGGGAGGTAACGCCTAGGTGCACGAGTGCACCTGAGGGCGGAAACGGGGAATTCTTCGACCCCGCGTCCGGCGGGGTCGGTTATTGGTCGGGTGTGTAGTGTGCGGAAGCTGAGTTGTTGCCGTCACTTCCGGGTTAGCGTCAGTGAGTGGGTCAACGGGGTCACCAAAAACGTGTCTCGGTCTACGGAGGAGAGCTGTGTGAATTGTCCAGCATTATTTATTTATATTTATTATTTTTTTGCCAATACAATTTCAAAACCGACGATATTAAAACGGTCTAAGTGAGTCAATGTAGATGCAGGCGACTCAAGACCGCTATTTGTGGCGTCGTCGTATGTATACATCAAGGTGAAGATAGGGCACTATGGTGCTCATTAGGGGGGCCTATGTTCAGCAGTGGACTAAGATAGGCTGATGAATATTATAAATGTACATTGGTGTGTGAGATGATAGAGATGCAAAGCAAAGATCTCAAAATAAACACAAGTTTGACGTTATATTTGACGGCTTGTTGAGAATTAATTTATTATTTAATTAGAACGGCACAATCACCAATTACACTAATTATTTTACATATGAGAAAGACGAGTCACCCATCCCTCTCACAATAGATCAAACAAACTGACAATATATTTTTTGGCTCTCTTTTAGGAAATCTAAAAAATATTCATATTAAATCTGCGTGCAAAGCATGATTTTCACTCCGATCACACAACATGCTTTCAAAATTAATACAACAGACAATATTGGAGCCTACCGCTTTAATCATATGCATCACTTTACATTAAGCTACCCCAAAGTCCTTATTTGTTTCAATTATAAAAGAGCACTATTTTCGATTATCGTCCCTTTAGGTCACACAAACTAGCAACTGTCAGGGTAAACCACTCTCAGTATAGCCACAAATTAAATCTGTGGCTATATTGAAAGTGGTTTATATAAACTTACATTTTAATTAATGTATATCTTAAATTGAATCCTTAATCCGGCTTCAAAAATTATCTGAATGAAATCTATAGAGCCAATAGTCTTGAGTCTTGAGGCGGGAGTCGAACTCGCAACATCCTGCGTCGCAGGCGGACCTTCACCCAACGCGCCACAGAAGTCGTCACACTTCGTATTTTTAATTGAGGTTTTTCGTTACTTATCGGGAAAATAGCTAAGAGGTTGGCCTTTGTTGCCCGTTTGTAGTGACCTAGGTACAGCCTAGTGAATTGGTTTGCATCTGGCCTATCAGCAAGACAATTATTTTCAGCTGGGCCGAAGGGGCCGTTGATACGCATCATTGTTGCCCGGTTGGATGGTGCTATGCAATAGGTATCTTTATTTTTTATATTATTTGACTCGGGGTTCTAATTATGCTAATATTTTGACATCATATAAATATTAAACAAATATCCATGAAGTTCTAATATATTATAGAATCATTGATTATTCTGCCTCTCAATTATCTAGAAATAAATATTAACGAACACAAAAACTATATGTCGATTATATCGCTACAACTTATTGAAAATACAATTTAGATACAATCCCTATTAAACCCACTTACATAAAAACTCATTTTTATTGTCAGAATTGCTTAGCTTGTTTGTTTTCTCCTATTGAAATAGATCATTCCGACTTGCCCTCTGGAAAAAATAAGAACAAAATTTGGATTATAGTGTAAAGTTCGAGTAGCTTCATAAACAAACTAAGTTGACTTCATTACGGATGAAAGCGGGTTTACTTCGAACCCTATTGAATGAAAAACTCAGCTTACTATGCGGTGTAGAGACCGACGTATAATATTTTTTGCTGCCTACTTACACACACAATGTCGCGGTGTGAAATCTAGCATTATTTATTCTTGGCTACCACTTACATTACCACATCCCGCAAAGCCAGCTAAATGCAAATCGCTGATAATCCATTAGTGCCAGCATTGTGTACCGTACACTACCGTACAATACAATATATTGTACGGTCAACAATGTAGACCTCGCTAATGACCCTTTCTACGCGGGTGCAGCAAAACAATCAATCTGATCCATCAGTATGGAAATTGGACCTGTTAAAACCAGTCGTAAGTAGATAAATAGATTAAAAACACAACGCCTATAATTGGGATAACAATAACCTGCGGAGCTATAGTGCAATAGGTATCTGAGACAGGGACTTTTTTGGCCTCAGGGGCCAAAAACATACAGATAATTAAATATTTTAATAATGCTGGACAATTCACACAGCATTATCTAGCCCGACGCTAAGCAGTGCTTGTTTTGAGGGTGCTATATAACTGGTACATTGCATACAAAGGTTTTTATTGAACATAAAAAAGACCTGATGAAAACCCGATTAAATATCTGCAGATCGTACAAACATTTATTCTGGGGCGAGAATCGAACCCCCCTGAGTCGCGGACCAGGCGATGGAGGTCGTCTATACGTTACATTGATTTGTAACTTAACTTGGATTGCATCTCAATGATAATAAAATCCTATCACACGACCAAAGTCGATGACAACAGTTAATCATCAACCCCTCAGACGTCGATAAAGAGATTACGTTCCACATCGTCATCAGACAATCATGCGATGACGTCAGCCTGATGACGGTCTAACTAGATTACCCATCTATTTTACCCCACCTGTTCTAATTGATAGTGAAACTATTGAGTTAACTGAAGGCAGCTAGTACGGAATAAGATTAGGGTTCCGTAATCGGTTATGCCTTAACTAAAACCCATTTTATAATAATATTTCAATTCATTTATTTAATATCTCGTGCCACGTGTAAAATAGGTACATTAAAAAAAAAAACGCTTCTAATGTTCATTGAAACTGTTGGTCAAATCATATATATCTAATACTATTTTTAACTCGTTAGCTGAATTTTAATTCTGAATAAGAAACAAAAGAAAATTTGTATTTTATCAAACATAAAAACAATTCTTGTTTTGTTTTTCATCCACAATTAAAAGTAGCGGTAAAAACAATTTGAATCACAAACACATCTAAATTGATCAGCTTTTATCGGTTTCGTCTTGCTTTATTTGTCTATTAAATCTACTGTAACATCATTATCATCACCAGCCTATAGCAGTCTACTGCTGGACGGACATAGGCCTCCCCCAATGAGTGCCACTCACACTCTAATATAGGTTTTAGTGAAATCATAAAACAAAATACAAGTTATTAGGTATTTGGTCGACGTTATGATATAGATACGTAAGTAATCACTAAATGAATTTCCATTTGTCATGTACATTTTACTAGAGTTAAATCAAAATTTTGTTCAAAACAAATCAATTTAATTAAATAAAGCATCGCATTTTCCATATGAACCATTCCATTGACGACCGATTTGGCGCGGTGGGCGAAGGTCCACCTGCGACGCAGGAGGTTGCGGGTTCGATTCCCGCCTCGGAACAATTGTGTGTACGATCTGCAGATATTTGTTCCGGGTGTTCTGGTTGTTTTCTATGTATAATAAAAAATATCTATCTATGTAATGTATTGTATTATGTATATCAGTTATCTAGTACCCATAACACAAGCTCTGCTTACCATGGGGCTAGATAATGCTGTGTGAATTGTCCAGCATTATTTATTTATTTATATAAAGCTTTTTAAACATTTTCCCGCTCGTACAAAATGGGATAAAATTAATACAGATTTTTAAACAGGCGTATCGGAAATCTAATTAAACGTACGTTTTAATTAAATCAGAATAGTTTGAGCGTAGGCTTTTACAGTTTTACGCAGATTTGGTGAAGCCTGTTTGTTTCAGTAATTCATTTAATTGCAGGGTTCTTTTTGTTTAGCCTACCGTTTTACTCTGTCTTTTTAACCGACGAAACGAAAACAGAAGATGAGGATGTTCTATGTTCGGCTGTATTTTTTTGTATGTTCGATAATACGTCGTCGATTTGAAATAAATATTTCGCTATTGTGTTGAGAATGAATCCCGAGGTGGTTCGATTAAAATTTTATTCCGTAGGGTTCGTATTAGCCCCGAAAAGCTTAAAAATTGTGTTTTGATTAGGATTATTAATGTGAAAAATCACATTAATAATTTCTTAGTTAAACCATTCCGTATTTTATTATGTAGGTACTTGTAGTTTTTCCACTTACTAAAGACATAACGATTTTAAAATTACTCCAAAAAGCAATATCACTACCCTGTTATTTCACTCAATCTATTTCCTAAGTTAAATAAATCGAGTGGTTAATACGTTTAAAAATCAAAATAATTGGACTTATTCTCTTTGTAATAGAGTTGATTTTGTGATATGGGTAAATGATAATGACTTTATTTCGTGCGTTACTAATGGTGCGAGTTGAAAATGATAGCACCTTTTTAAATAAGTTTTTGATGTCTCTATCAATTGTAATGAACGGAAATTACTAGTTAGGTGTTTGATTTATTCGATTTTTAAAACACTTTTTTAAAGTGGCTTGAATTAGGTAGCGAAGACTTACGTTAAATTGAGGCGAGCCAAAGATATAATGATAGGTTCTATATTAACAAACAAATGACAATCAAATAATAATCAAATAATAATCAATAAATAAATAATAGTTTATAATAGTTCGGAGTTTCTCTGAAGGATAGGATTCGTAACGAATAACATCCGACAGAGAACCAAACACAGCTCTAAGAATTAGCAAGCTGAAGTGGCAATAGGCCGGCCATATCTCACGAAGAACCGACAACAGCTGGGATAAACGTGTTCGTGAGTGAGGTCCGCGACTCGGTAAACGTAGTGTAGCCCTTCGGCCAGGTGGGATGACTACCTGCGAAGGACACAGGGCAGATGCTGGATGCGAACCTGAAGACAGGGCGCTATGGCGCTCATTGTCCCCCAATGCTGGCTTATGTCCAGCAGTGGACTATCATAGCATGATGATGATGAAATAGATGCAGACAATTCCCACAGCATTGGTGTTATAAGTGTGTGTGTGTGGGTAAATAATTATCGCTCTCCGAGCTATAGGTCTGTAGCGGTCGCGGGCAATCCTTGGATGAGGGCGGCTAAGGATCGCTCTTTGTGCTTTTGCGTCTCTGTCCAACAGTGGACATGTATGGGCTGATATAATGATGATGATAAATTCATTCCCATACCATAAAAACGCATATTTAAATACAACAACAAAGACTCTTCCTTTACAAGTGGTAATATCAAGATTACTCCACCATTAAGAACATCTTTGAAGAAAATCTCAAGAACAAAATCATCTCATCACCTCCATTCAATATCTACCGGCTACTGTCATTTCTTCAAAAACTCTTCACAACTGAAGAGAATAAACGCAAGAAGAATGTAAGACAGATCTCGACAAATTGGAGACGGCCCGATAAGTGGCCGACAGCGGGGCATTATACTGCCAAATTGTTCGCCCCTGGTTTCGGTTAAGGCTTGAGATTTGAGGATCTAGAGATGGTGGAATGGTTTTATTTTTCTTGTAGAATTGAAAGTTGCAACTTCATTTTGTAGTTTGGATAGACCAAAGGTTTGTCGTGCCTTTCAGCTATAATAATTCTACTCCAGATTCATTCGTAAAGTCTAATAATAAAAAGAGTTCTATTCTTTTAATTTTTTTTTATTTAGCCAGTTTCGTCCCACTGCTGGGCAAAGGCCTCCCCCAAATCCTTCCACTCAGTGCGGTCACGGACGGTTAAGGTCGTCTCGCCTTAAGAGTTAAGAGTTATCTTTTAAGAGTTCTATAAAAAAAATATAATTATACACGACAATCCACACAGCATTATCTAGCCCCAAGCTAAGCAGAGTTTGCGTTGAGTTCTATTGTATATATTTCCAACTGAAAAATCACTAAAAATGAACAAAAAATGTCATAAGTTTTTTTTTAGTCATTGCACTTATAGCATAAAGTTTCCATTGCAATTTTAGGTCAGCACACAACGGTGCCTCCACCTAAAATTTGTGCTCAACGAAAGGGAACTATTTTCCTTCATCAAAAATGTAACTACTATTGCAAGATCGATATCAACACAGAATAAAAAAAACCTAATTAGGCATGTGTGTATGTATGTTTAAGCCTTAATTTAGTTATTATGGTAACAATTTTATTATAGTTGACTTCCTCTTCTGTTCGATGTAGGTTAAAAAAAAAAAAAAAAATATATTGCTGGACAATTCACACAGCATTATCTAGCCCCATGGTAAGCAGAGCTTGTGTTATGGGTACTAGATAACTGATATACATAATACAATATATTACATAGATAGATATTTTTTATTATACATAGAAAACGACCAGAACACCCGGAACAAATATCTGCAGATCGTACACACAATTGTTCCGAGGCGGGAATCGAACCCGCAACCTTCTGCGTCGCAGGCGGACGTTCGCCCACCGCCCCACATCGGTCGTCAAAGGTAGGTTACCAAGTCACCGCCATTTTTTTTTTCTGTAACATTAGAATAATCATTCAATACAAGTTTAAAAAGTCCACGCATATTTTACAATACAATATGGCTTTATTGCACCATCAAATACAAAGAAAATAATAAAAATAAAGGATCTTAATACTAACTAAATCTAGTGACGCAATCGGCGGCCTTATCGCTAAAAGCGATTTCTTCCAGGCAACCTTTGTTTTGTTCCTATTCATCTTCCATTTTCTCTAGCCCTGAACCCAGCACCCAATAGTCACAAGAAAGCAACATGCTATAATCTCTGGAATGCGCCCTTGTGTAATACAGTCCCCTATGCTGGGTGATAACGATAAGGCAGCTAATGCACGATGCTACTTTTCGAGTGTTATTAGCAAAGATTTGGGTTGGGATTTTGTTGATTAGAACAAGAATGTTGGGTACATAAACTTGCATAAATCGGATTTCTATGAATTCGTAAAAGGTTTAATGATTATTAGTTTTTGTAGACAATATTTAGAAATGATAGATAGATAGATAAATAGATAACACTCTATTACACCACACAAAACAGAAAATAATACAGAGATAAAAACTTAGAATAAAGGTATAAAGGGCAGCCTTATCGATGAGAGCGATCTCTTCCAGGCAACCAAATGCAAATGATCTATGCTTGTTAGGTATTTATTTTTACTTGACCTAATTGACAATCCCTTAGCCCGCTTGAACAGCAGCGTAGAGATCAGCATACGTTATAAGAACCAATAAAGCACTTATTAAGGTGTTGGTGGATACCTAGGTCCAGCAGTGGACTGTAATGAATGCCTTGTGATATTTTTGTACTTACTTGAAGGACAGACTTTCCCATTGTATTTGTACATTATGTAGTATTAAAATACTTACATGTCCTACTAAAATATCAAAACAATGACATAATTACCACAATCTTAAGCACAGCAAAAACACGAAAAAGTCACGTACGCCCTTCTGCCCTAAGAAAGCTAAAAGAGAATTCATTAGGTCGTTTCATACCACTTCAGCCTCTCGGACTTTTGATTGAGGAAATAAAATGCGTACGGGAAAAATACCCCGAATTTCGGGAAATGCGAAACGTTGGCTACACTGGCTAATTCAAGAGGATGCTCTTGAGAATGTGACATTAATGTTTTCGGGAACTTTATTGAAATGGTGTAGGCTTTTATTAGATAAGGAATTGTTGGTAACATCAGTGTATAAAAAAGAAAATTGATACCTACGCGTGGCCAGATGATTAATTCATGCAAAAAAACAAAGTTGTAGGTCTAGTACTTACAACTTTGTTTTTTTTTAAACGAGGTACCTAGGTTTTTATGAATATTTAAAAATTATTATTAAATTTGGTGAAAATCTCCCTAATCATTTTGTTCCACCAAGCAATTACTTGAATCTGATTCAAAATAATGACGCTACTGTACCTACATGACATTACACATCCACTTCACTCTAAGACATAAAGAGGTATTGGATAGCATCACCTGCTTTGAATAAGCGATCAATTCCTCGAACACGCCTCATAAAGTAGAACTTAGAGTTGGAACACTGAATATATCGCAGAAGGTAATAAAAGATGAGAAAAATGCATGCAATGCAATGCGAAAATATTTGTGAGTAGGTTCTGTAGCAATAAATTTCAAAGAAAGATAGACATAGGCTATGTATTTACAAGTGAAAGGTCCTTCTATTAAACGAAATATTATGAAGCTCCCGTAATTCAATTATAAATAAATTATTAATAAATAATGCTGGACAATTCACACAACATTATCTAGCCCCATGGTAAGCAGAGCTTGTGTTATAGGTACTAGATAACTGATATACATAATACAATACGTTACATAGATAGATATTTTTTATTATATATAGAAAACGACCAGAACACCCGAAACAAATATCTGCAGATCGTACACACAATTGTTCCGAGGCGGGAATCGAACCCGCAACCTCCTGCGTCGCAAGCGGACCTTCGCCCACCGCGCCACATCGGTCGTCATTTTTGTTGGATTTCAATTGGATGCGAACTGAAATCCACTCAGAAATTATAAGGGATTTTTACAGGGGAAAACTGGAATAGAAAAAATATAAATATATTTTTTAAATTTTATAATATTATATAACCTACAAGCACACAGATCCCCTGTTACTGTCCATGATCCTATCCATCCATGGTTGTCTGGTAGTCATCGCTCTTGAGCGATAAAACCGCCAATTGTATATAGTTTTTTATGTTTTTTTTTTACATTGTTCTTTTAAACTTAGTGTGCAATAAAGAATTATGTATCTACGCATGTTTGTTAGGTAATATATTCTTACCTAGATCCAATTTGGTACCTTGCGTTTCTTAGTCCGTATAAAACTAGGCATGTGTCATCCCTAGCTCCCAGCTGGAATTGGTCCAAGTCCACACACGGATCAGGGATGAAGGAGATGTGAAGCAATACCCATAAAGATTTTACTGCGGGTGACGATGTTGAACCCTATCTGCGACGTAGTAACAGCACTGCTTGTTAAAAAAGCAAAATTGCAAATCAGAAGAATTGCTTGCGTACGAAAACTGAATTATGTGATGAACTTGACGACCGATGTGGCGCGGTGGGCGAAAGTCCGTCTGCGACGCAGGAAGTTGCGGGTTCGATTCCCGCCTCGGAACAATTGTGTGTACGATCTGCAGATATTTGTTCTGGTCCTTTTCTATGTATAATAAAAAATATCTATCTATGTAATATATAATATTATGTTTATCAGTTATCTAGTACCCATAACACAAGCTCTGCTTACCATGGGGCTAGATAATGCTGTGTGAGTTGTCCAGCATTATTTATTTATTTAACTGATTTGTGATGTTACAATTAAATGAATTTTAATGAGTTACGTGAAATTCTTGCAATCAGAAATGAAAATAAAAATGTTTATTTATTTTGATCTCATTGCTCGCTCTTTTCCAAATCACTATCTATTTATTATTTATATTAAATAAATAAATAAAAAAAATAAAATTCATTTATTTCGGACAACGACAAATCATAATTAAAATTAAATTTAGGTCCATATCATGTTAGTAGCAAACATTACTTAATACTATGTTAGTTATTAACAATTAATGTAAATTATTACAAACAGTGCAATCAAATAATGATGAAAGTGATTATTTCATCATTACTTGGTTGCAGTGCTTGAGGAACGGGCTATCCCATTTATTGGATAATGCATTCAGAATGACGTTGGTACTACCGTGCAGCCTGAACAGCAACGAGGCGATTTTCTTCCGCATGCATGCATGAAAGCCGTCCGTGCGCGCCTCCGCGAACATGCCGGACGCGCTGCAGAACCTCGGGAGCCCCAGTATCATCCTGAATGCATTATTATACTGGACGCGAAGGGTGTTGATCGCTTTTTGAGTATATGTGGTCCATAGGCTACTCGTGTAGAACGTCTGACAGTAAGACTTAAACAGCGTGACTTTTGCCTCTTCAGAACATCGATAAAACCTACGAACCAACATATTGGCCCTTACGGTCAACGCCCTTCGCTCCCTCTCTACGTCTGGTTCATCTCTAAGATTGTCACTTATAATGTGACCTAAGTATTTGAACTGGGTAACTCTTTTCAGCTCAGATCCATTCAACATAATGGGTGGTACCTCGTTCATGTGTTTTCCCTTTGGGGAGAATACCATGAACTCACTTTTTTTAACGTTATATTGTAGACCATGACTCTTAGCATAATTTTCACATATTGCCAACAGTTTCTCAAGTGCACTGACAGATGGTGCCAGCAGCACCATATCGTCGGCATATTAATTAGTTCTCTGCCTAATTTCAATTTCAAGTTCAACCGATGAAGCGTGAAATGGTAATCGACATGCAGATAGACATTACAAATATTTTTAGTTCATTTTTGCACGAATAACAACGGCTAATGCCATTACGAAACGAATGAGAATTCGAGTTGAAAAAATGTCTATGGAACTAATTGGTCCATTGCAATTGTTTTTACCTTTCATTGCGATGATAAATATCAAATTCTAATACGCTTTATCACATTGCAATGCACGCAGCACACCTACTTACTGCATACACAGACACAGTGGGTTAACAAATTTAAACAAAAAAGTGCTGATTTATGTGACTACCATGGTGTTCAACCCATCCTCCGTAAACGTGAAATATTCAAGCACTATGGATTATGAGACAATGGGTAATGATTTTAGAGATCCTTGCCATTCTCAAGACGTTGAATATTGGATGGGGTTCCGTACATAAAGCCGGAGGATTCTGGAAGCGCTTTATGAGTTTTCCGGATTCTTTAGTTTTTGATGGGTTGTTTGTGCTTTTTGGAACCGGAACAGTCAAATTACATTATTCTATAACGATTATGCAGTTTTCATAATCAAAACAAACTTATTCTATCGCCACCAGAAATCGAATATCTAAAACATTCATCGAAAATTCATTGTCACGCAAATCAACTCACAAAGGCCACTCAAAAAACACTTCCGACAAAACATTGCTTTTCAAAAATTACTCTTAGCGGTGTACAAATACGACTTACAATCATTTACAGAAAAGAAAGTCACAAAATTTTACCGTGTAAAAGAAAATAGGACTTGCTGGTCAAGGAATAAAGGTTGGAGTCTTCTGTGACCAGTTTAAAAAGACCTTTTAGCACGGAAAATTTGTTGTGAAAGTCGTAAATATTGAGGTCGGTAAAGGGTTCTCGACGTTGTGGCCGCAAGGTCCATTTGAGTGGTCGCTCCGGTGGGCATCTTGTTTAGGTCTGTGGCTGTGGCATGTGCCATGCATAATTCAAGGGATTTTCTCTGGTATGTTTAGAGAATGGGTATTTTTGCCAGTTGTTTTGGGTTTTTGGTTGAGTTGACAAAAGATAAGAAAGAAAAGACTCTTGAATGTACTATGGTTCGTGTGTGTCCGTCCGTCCGTATGTGGTAAGATCCGTTGTAATTAAACGCGATAAATATAAGATAAACTCAGTTTAGGGCTTTCAACGAGGTCAGCTAATAGTGAACTTTGATCAGGATCAAGCTGAACCAAGGTTATCGACATAGCTCAAAGAATTAGCAAGCTGAAGTGGCAGTGGGCCGGCCATATCTCGCGAAGAACCGACGGCCGATGGGTCAAACGTGTTCTTGAGTGGAGACCACGACTCGGTAAACGTAGTGTAGGACGCCCTCCGACCAGGTGGGATGACGACCTGCGAAAGACTGCAGGTAGATGCTGGATGCGGCAAGCTGAAGACAGGGCGCTATGGCGCTCATTGGGGGAGGCCTATGTCCAGCAGTGGACTGCTATAGGCTGATGATGATGATGATGATGAAGCTGAACAATATATATATAATAAGCAGTGAACTTGGACCTAAGAGCATTTTTAAAATGTGTATTGGTATTGTTATGGATCAGTTGAGCTACCTCTAAATTGTTAGCAGTAAACAGGTGGCAATAAACTCAAGTGTTGCTTTTGTTGATACTATCGTTTTTATTCTTTAATTGTAATTTTCTTTGAATGAGCTTCTAAATGTAAAAAAAAAACGAATGGATGATAATCGGTATCAGAGCTTATATATATTTCATAATCATAATCAGCCCGCTGATACCCACTGCTGGGTATAGCTCTTCTTTTACACGATAGCTTACTGGGTCTATTTGAGCCATATCCACAGAAATAAAGCTTGCTCAGATTTATCATTGAGTGGCGTTTGTGCTATAGAAAAGCGTTTCCCAAATATAGATCGATGACTGAGCAGGCTTTTATAATAGGGGCCTAAATTTGTTATTTTATTTTTAAAGTAAAAAAATCAGAACATTTTTTATAGATACTTGTAAATTTGTTTATTTTATCTCCTAAGAATAGTAGAAAATTGCTATGAAGTGTTGAGGCTTTACGAACAATTGTAGAGGCTCTACGAATATCTGTAGAGGCTCTACGAACAATTGTAGAGGCTGTACGAACAATTGTAGAGGCTCTACGAACAATTGTAGAGGCTCTACAAAAATCTGTAGAGGCTCTACGAAGATCTTTAGAGGCTCTACGAACAATTTAGTGGCTCTACGAAGAAATTATTTTAAAATAAAAGAAATTATTATTATCTTAAAATTGTTATTTTATATTGTGTGTACTGTGTGTATTGTGCGATTCTCGTAGCTCGTAGCACCTCTACGATAAAGGGACATCGCTACGAAGCGTCTCAATTCTGTAGTTGTGTGTGCATGTTTCATGCTTAAATAACATTATCGAGGCATGATGCTTGAATTATGATCCGACGATATGATGGCCTAAATTATGTGGTCCCACAAGACCGATTAAGCTGGCTTGTATAAGGAGGAGGCCTATTACCCAGTAGTGGGTGTCAATAGGGTGATGATGATCGTTTAATCATAGAGGTAAAACTTTCTACAGATGAGATAACTACTCTAACAGCAAACTCTGTCACGGCAGTCATCGTTCCTAAACTCTTGTATAGGACATACAATACAATACAATAACTCTTTATTGCACACCAAATACATAAAAGATACACAAGACAGGAAAAGAAAAACAAATACAAAATATGCTGTACAATGGGCGGCCTTATCTCTAAGAGCGATCTCTGCCAGGCAACCTTTGGATGGACATGAAGTGCTAGAACAAGTATAGACGGTGGCGTGTAATACAGAAAAATATTTAATAGGGACATACATAAAATACCTACTGATATACATAGCTATAAGTATAAATACATACATAAAAATATAATATAAATAAAAATAAAATAAAAAATACACATATATAATATAGGTATGATGTATATAAATATATCAATTAACAGTTTGATGTTGAGGTAAGGAAGTGTTCATAGACCATATGTTTGAATATAGTGAGAGACTTAGCTTGTCTTATAGAAATGGGTAGGGCATTCCACAGTTTTATGGCATGACATATGTACATAGATACACTATTTAAAGTGAAAGAGTTGACCACATTGGTCCAAAAAAAAATGTAAAGCTGAACTTCGTATGGATGGTGAAATTGAGGCCTGGAGGCATTTGTCGATAAACAGTGAACGACATTCAGAGGGAGAAAAGGCTATAACTACATCCAATCTAAAACAAATCCAATCCATTACCCACCAAACTCCAGCATTTTTCATTCCCAAAAAAAACATCGGCACACTAATCAAACGTAACAAGAAAAAACCTGTCCCATTTGTAAGTTCGCCCACATTTGTCTGTCTGTCAGTCCAATAAATAAGGCAAGAGAAACTGCCGGCCAATCCTGTCTGTGCCTTATCAGGTCTCATCAGGCAGGATCGATGGAGACAGCGGTGGCAACCAGTTCTTGGAGCATATAGAGGGGATAGTACCGTGTTTGGGATTAACACAGTTTTTAGAGGAAATGTTTTATAATAATGGTCACGCTTGAATAAAATTTCACCTTTGTGTCCATTTCTGTTAAAGAGAGCGCAATTTTGTGAAAATAATAGGCATACGCTTTCGCGTTCATACGAGCGGGACAGAGCATACGTTTTTGGAATAGCGTAAGCGCAAAAATTAAGCTTTCCCTTATTTACAAGAAAACTACATAATTTATAAAGAAACTTGTTCAAAGAACCAAATAATTCGTTACGAATCAAAACATGAGTAAATTCAATAGACCAGGCAGGGTTCCTAAAATCTCGACTAGATTATTTGCCAAAAAGTGCTCTTTCATGATATTTTTATCGTATTTATTTTTTCAAACGTGTTTTCAGATTCAAGGAAAGGTATATGTCTATGTAATGTTTTATGTATAAGAATTATCTAGTACCCATAACACAAGCTCTGCTTACCCGGCATCATTTATTCGATTCTGAGATGTACTAGAAGAAACCTAAAATAATTTATCCAGTTGTATCAACTTTATGCTCATCCTCTCGAAGTGAAACATGCATTGGAGCTGTTCGGAATCATTACTCTCTGCCCTCATTGTCTTTATTTCACTTTATTTATTGGAAGTTCACTTCACCTCTGGGGCAGTGTTGTGACGTCACTTTGTTGGTTCTTTCATTTGCTGATGGTTATTGTAGCTTGCTATCACTCTGCTTAGTGTAGTATATGGTGCCGCGAAATATATGTACTAAGTCGAAAGGGGGTGATTGTAGACCCGAGGGGGTTAACTTTTGTTAAAAGATATTTTGAATTTTGAATTTCGATTTTTTTTTTCTTCATATTCATGTCTTATTACGTCTGTTCTAACATTATTATTATTATTTCAAAGGATAAAAATGACAGGAGCGTGCTATGACATGCGCGCAGACCACACGTGGGTAGAAATCCGCACGACAAGAAAAGGTGTAATCATAAATAACATTATATTGTCTATTCTTATGCCTTAACACTGTTATTTCAGGACAAATTATAATACCTTAAATGATTTGATTTTTGAGTTATCCAATATTTCGGCACAGTTTCATGCGCCATGTTCACGGAATAACTGAAGGCACTGCGACAGCGAGTAAGTTTTTATGGGCAGACATACCGATCTACCCTCATTTTTTGTCTTTTGCTACGAACGTTACCACTACCACCGGTTTCATTATTATCGAACGCAGCTCGATCACGACACACAACACTGACCGTCAGTGTTCATCAGAACGCGACGCGGTTGGTACATCACTTCTTCGGTTTTTGCACATTCTCACAACAGGGTTCCAGGTTCTCGATAATTGGAAGCCATCTTCTCGGTTGAAGTTCCTATGTTTCGTAATCTCAATGGCCTCCTGTACCATTCTTGGTATGTAGTGTCGCTCTGTTGAGATTACTTGTGGATTGTGCAACTCGATCCAGTGGTTTGAACCAGACTCGAGAAGATGTTCCGCTATGGCAGAGTTCTCGGTTGCCCGATTCTTAACTGCTCGTATGTGTTCTTTGACCCTTTAGTGTTGATAACCATGATAGTTTCAAAAGTTTTATTATAATACCTTAGATTATTATTTAACAAAAGCGAAAGAATCATCAAAGCCAGATAACATTTAACAAAGCAGTCGACAACCATACGACTCCATACGTAAACAAAATCGAAAAGAATAAAAAAATTGTCACGTCTCAATTTCGGTTTTATTCACATCTTCGAGAATCAAACCCGCATCAGTCAACTCTCGTTATAAAACGTCTTGGGTCCCCCGGGAGACCATCATCCGTCAACCGCGACAACAGCTTAATTGGACCACCTCTGTATCCAATTTAAATGCGGAATTGAGTTGTGAGGTTTTAAATTTAGCAAGATTGATGGAGAAGTAACGATAATAATCTAATCTAGTCGGTATTGTGAAAATCTCGTAAATCATAGCTACGAGTATATACTCTTTGAATATTCAAAGAGTTAAGGTGCAGGAAGTTCACAGTTTATTACTTGAAGGTCTATGTGGTATTATCATTTATAAGCTATATTATTGTAAAGTTTCATAAAAATCCATTCAGTAGTTTTTACGTGAAAGAGTAACAAACATCCATCCATACTTACAAACTTTCGCGTTTATAATATTAGTAGGACTATAAATAAATAAATAAATAAATAATGCTGGACAATTCACACAGCATCATCTAGCTACCCAATGTAAGCAGAGCTTGTGTTATGGGTATTAGATGACTGATATACATAATACAATACATTACATAGATAGATATTTTTTACCATACATAGAAAACAACCAGAACACCCGGAACAAATATCTGCAGATCGTACACACAATTGTTTCGAGGCGGGGATTGAACCCGCAACCTCATGCGTCCAAGGCGGACCTTCGCCCACCGCGCTACAGAGGTCGTCAGAGGTCGTGATAATATTATATACCTAAATGATTAAATAATGACACTTGAATCCACTTGAATTAATTTTTTTAGTTCTTTCATAAGTAAACTATGCTTTAACCATCATCATCTTATGTTAGTGCATGACTGGACATAGGCCTTCCCTTATGAGCGCCATATATAGCGACCTGTCTTCAGCTTGACGCATCCAGCATCGGCCTGTAGTCATTAGCATGGCTTGATCCCACCTGACCGGAGGGAATCGTACACTACCTTTGTCGAGTCGTGGCCTCCACTCAAAAACACGTTTATCCCGGTAGCTTTATACTTAGACTGGATATTATAAACACATGATCTACCTATACGGTTTGAGCCCGAAAAGATAATGGGTTTTTAAATAGAAAACGGTGTTGTTCCTATTATTAAAATTAGTGTCTGGCATTACATCAACATTAATTAAAACACTCATTAAACAAAGAAAAGTTCAAAAATTAAGCATTTAATCCAGGGAGGAGCTGTCAAAAGATAATTACTTCTAATCCCTAAGGCGTCTCACGAGGCTCCTTACTAATTAAAACCTTGGAAAGATAGCATAGCATAAGACGTAGTGGTAGTCACTGTTTCTTATTTATACAGGAGAATTTTAAATAAAGTCAATATACTATTGTATTCCAAAAAAAAACAAAAACACACGCAATGCTTATAAAGTAATACTTATAAATAAATAAATAATGCTGGACAATTCACACAGCATTATCAAGCCCTAAGGTAAGCAGAGCTTGTGTTATGGGTTCTAGATAACTGATATACATAATACATTAAATAAAATTTTTTTTTTTTTAATACCCTGAACACGAGGATTAAAGGGAACAAATATCTGAGGATCGTACAAACGTTTGGCGGGAATCGAACCTGCAACCCCCTGGCGGCAGGCGGACCTTCACCCACCGCGCCACAGAGGACGTCGAATTATTGTTACTATGTTATGCCTTCCGGGGGTTTTTATTATTATTATTAACTCATTTATTATCAGATTCTCAATCCATATACAAAACTTAAAAATAAAAACATACAAAATTAAAAATAAATGTCACAAAATAAATCAGTCATAAAATCAAATAAAATTAAATAAAAATAGAATAATATGAGGCTTGACCATGATCTAGCGCAGTTGGAAGTGGAGTTAGAGAACATCAAATGGCATGTTCTGGGGTTATGTGAAGTCCGTAGAGAGGGGGAGGACACCGTAACCCTAGACTCGGGCCATCTTCTCTACTTTCGCGAGGGTGATAAAACATTCCAGGGTGGCGTAGGCTTCCTCGTCAATAAGGCCCTCTCTAGCAACGTCCAAGAAATCTCCAGTGTGTCGACCAGGGTAGCGTACCTGATCCTTCGGCTGTCCAAGCGGTACAGCATGAAGGTCATCCAGGTCTATGCACCGACCTCGGCACACTTGGATGATGAAGTGGAGGATATGTATGAAGACATATCCAAAGCCTTACATAACACCACTAAGGCCCACTTCAACGTTGTTATGGGGGACTTTAACGGCAAGGTGGGAACCCAGACTGGCAACGAATCCCGAATAGGCCCGCATGGTTATGGGGTCAGAAATCACAGGGGGCAAATGCTTGTCAACTTCCTTGAGAAGGAGGGGCTGTTCTTGATGAACTCTTTCTTTAAGAAACAGCCTCAAAGGAAGTGGACATGGCAAAGCCCCAACACTGTGACTAAGAATGAGATCGACTTCATCATGACGGATAGCAAGCACATATTCAGAGATGTCTCAGTGATCAATAGGTTCAATACCGGATCTGATCACCGACTCCTCCGAGGCTCTCTGAATATCAACTTGAAGCTTGAAAGAAACCGTCTGATGAAGTCCACGCTCCGACCTGACCCAATCCAAATCATGGCGGGCACCGAGAAGTTTCAGCAGCTTCTCGGGAATAGATTTGTTGCCTTGGAACCCACTGATGACGCTGACGAGACCCTACACAATCTGGTTGAAACGTTGAGGGATGAGGGCATCAAATTCTGTCGAAAGCAGCGTACTGGCAAGAAGTCCAAACTTTCGGATGAGACTCTTGGGCTGATGACAAAAAGACGGGAGACCACCCAAGCGACTTTGTCAGAGAGGTCAGACCTGAACAAGCGGATTGCGAAGATGGTACGGCATGACCTTCGGAGCTTCAACACGCGCCTCATTCAAGAGGCGATAGAGCGAAACCGAGGGTCCAAAGTATTCACTCAGCAGCTTGGCAGGAGCCACCTGACAAAGCTTAAAAAGCACGACGGGAGGACCGTATTGTCAAAGCCGGAGATATCCGCCGAGATAGAGGATTTCTATGGCCGATTATACGCTGCACATGCCCCTCGTTACCGACGAGATGACCAAGATTCCAGAGCCACCCTGACACGCCACTATACCGACGAACTGCCTGAAATCAGTCAAGACGAGATCGTGTTAGCTCTAAGGCAGCTTAAAAATGGAAAAGCCCCCGGCGAGGACGGTATTACTTCAGAGCTTCTTAAAGCCGGAGGAGCCCCTGTAATACAGGAGCTACGGAACCTCTTTAATACCGTCCTTGACAGTGGGAGAACTCCAAAGGCGTGGAGCGGGAGTTTGGTGGTGCTCTTTTTTAAGAAGGGAGATAAAACCCTTCTTAAGAATTACAGACCCATCTCACTCTTGAGCCACGTCTATAAGCTGTTCTCACGAGTGGTCACGAACCGTCTCGCCAGGAGACTCGACGAGTTCCAGCCACCGGAACAGGCTGGGTTCCGCGGAGGATATGGCACCATAGACCACATACACACAGTGAGGCAGATTATACAGAAGTCCGAAGAGTATAATCAGCCCCTGTGTCTGGCTTTTGTGGACTATGAGAAGGCATTTGACTCCGTCGAAACCTGGGCTGTTCTGGATTCCTTACAGCGATGCCAAGTAGACTATCGTTATATCCAGGTGCTGAGTTGTCTCTACGAGGCCGCCACCATGAGTGTCCAAGTACAGGGTCAGCAGTCTAAACCCATCCAATTGCGCAGAGGAGTGAGGCAGGGGGATGTCATATCCCCGAAACTGTTCACGTGCGCATTGGAAGATATGTTTAGGTTGCTGGACTGGAAAGGAAAGGGCATTAATATAAACGGCGAGTACATCTCACACCTGCGATTCGCTGATGACATAGTCTTAATGGCGGAGTCGCTTGAGGAACTGAACCAGATGCTGGACGGCCTAGCTTCAGCCTCCCGATGTATCGGTCTTGGCATGAATTTGGATAAAACCAAAGTCATGATCAATGGTCACATTGATCCAAGGCCGGTGGTCGTACATGGTCACCTTCTCGAAACTGTTTCCGAGTACACTTACCTTGGGCAGATTCTGCAGTTGGGTAAAAACAGTTTCGAGAAGGAGGCCAAAAGGAGGATCCAGCTGGGCTGGGCAGCATTTGGAAAACTACGTCAAGTCTTCACGTCATCCATACCGCAATGCTTGAAAACGAAAGTTTTCAATCAGTGCGTCCTACCCGTTATGACCTACGGAGCTGAGACGTGGACACTCACGATAGGGCTGGTCCACCAGTTCAAAGTCGCTCAGCGAGCTATGGAAAGAGCTATGCTCGGAGTTTCTCTGAAGGATAGGATTCGTAACGAATACATCCGACAGAGAACCAAGGTTATCGACATAGCTCAAAGAATTAGCAAGCTGAAGTGGCAGTGGGCCGGCCATATCTCGCGAAGAACCGACGGCCGATACATATAACAAAAATCGTTGTGTTTGGTCTACAGTAAAGATTCGTAGCACTAGATGTAATCGATCCAGTTTCAGGGCCAGCAGTTGGTAATATTTCCAGGATCCCATTTTCCCAGCTATACAAAAAAAAAAAAAAAAAGTAAAAAATCATTTATTTCTTTAGGCTTACAAAATAAGCACTTAGACAAGTCATATTTTATACATTAAATTATTATCAAATAAAATTATTTTACTGTTCACTTCAATTTTTTGTCCACTAGTGGAAGAAGTGAAAAAGAAACCACTAGCATGTTCATCTCTTATATGTCTAATACATGGTTATTTGCCTATTTAAGTCTAAATATAATATGATTCGATACATGTCAATATTTAAGTAAAGCTATGCACAATAACAAATTACTTACATACTATTTGTCTGTGCGAAACTGAGCGACATCTGGCCAAGCATTAACATCATTGAGATAATCATTTATGGAGTAGAAAGCCTTCTTGATGAGATTTATTTTTATGTAATTTTTAAATTTACGAATAGGGAGCTCAGTTGCTTCAGATGGAAGCTTATTATAGAAGCGCACGCTATTGCCCATAAATGATTTCCCTACCTACAAACACACAACTCTATCAATATACATGTAAAATTTCAAAGAATACGTAAGCATAACAAAACCTTTCTTTATACTTTCTACCCGAAACAAAAACTATAACAATAATCTCACTACTATAAGCACGGTGGAAATTTCTGTGCATTCTAGCATTTTTAGTGCAGTTTAGTTCCTTTTTAGTGCATTTTAGTGCCGCGCTCCAAATATAAAACACGCTGAGAATTGTTAATTCTGAGCTGAGTATTTTTGATTATATCTCATTCAGAGACACAGTGGGAGCTAAGCGGACTCTCAGGTAAAAGTTAATTATAGATGACCTGGAGCCTGTCCCAGTTTCGGGGTTTTTATATAGTAAAGAAACACAATACAATACAACTTTATTGCACCATCAATACAGAAAAATAATAAAAATACTAAAAGATCTTAATACTAGTGGCACAATCGGCGGCCTTATCGCTAAAAGCTATCTCTTCCAGGCAACCTTTGGCTGGATAGGATCGGTACGTTTTAAAGCTGACGGTGGCGTAATTATTTAAGATAATAATAAGAATGATAAGAGAAGAATGCTGCTTCCAGAATCTTCTAGAAGTAAAGTAAAGAAATCCATTTGCTTCTTCCATCCCATTCTTTAATGTTGTACCTATGTAACATTTTATAAATTTTACGTTGTTATTTGTAGACGGATACTAATCCCTACTAGTTCACGGAAATGTGCAATAGGCTATCTACTAAGTCCCAGTTAGATTATTAGAAGATATTGGACCCTTGTTTTTTAGTTTGTCGATTCAACCAAAAAATATGAAGATATAGCCAGTTAAAGTTCCGCGTGACGTCACGTCTTGCTACACTGTTTAGCAAGTTGTGACGTCACAAGCCCCCACTCCTAAACTTTGACGCGCTTTATTTTTGTAAGTATTTGTTTGAATGACAAAAGAAAAAATACGTGTCCAATATCTTCTGATAATCTAACTGACGGACTAAATAGAATAATATATTTTTTATCCAGGACACTACCCTTTTGATGACAGATGAATTCACAGCGGTGCAAAGTTTGTAGGAAAATAGTTTAGGCTTATTGTGCGAGCAACTTTAGGCCACTCCTTTGGACTCCGCGCACACAACCCGTAAAACAAACAGAGATAAAACAGTATAAAATATTTAATTATATTTTATGACCACTAAAGGCGTGTAAATGAAAAACCGGTTTCTGTACTTTATGAAATCGTAAAAAACTTGTCTTTTCTGTGATTTCAATGGAACTTTTCATGGTTTTGCATTGTTGGAATTTCATTAAATACTTTTTATGGGATGGCTTTGTGGGAACTTTATGGGTTTTACAGTCAGTTAATTAAGATGTGGCCCTTTTGTGTGTTTTGAATAACGTCTAAGAGACCTCGGACAAGATTATTTTCACCTTAATAAGTCTATCTAGGTAAGTAAGTACATAATTTTATTATCAAAACTACTAATATTATAAACGCGAATGTTTGTTGCTCTTTCACGCAAAAACAACTGCATGGATTTTGATGAAACTGCACTTTAATATAGCTTACGTATAACACATAGGCTACAATTCATAAAGATATATTCGGTTTCAGCCGCGTGGTGATAGATATTTTGGATAATATATCCTTCACCATGCGGCTGAAATCGCGGGGCGCAGCTAGTCAATACAATAATATTAGTCAAGCTAAACCACCCTAGAAGTTTAGGAGCTACTGCCGACAAACTGCAAGGCAGCAAAACCGCCTTCTTGTCCCTGGACCCACTCTTGTATGTAGAATGAAGGTTGTCTCTGTCACGATCTGTAATCGACACCAATAACAATAAATCATCATCATTAAATAAATAATAACAATTTATTACAGTTTGGCAGAAACCTTATACCTGTAATATACTTCTTATTCTTATTTGGAAATAAATAAATAAATATAAATACAATTCAAGCTGTCAATGTACGTTTATGATAATAGGTCTTATAGATGGATATGCTGACTCAAAATCGGTACGTAAAGCCGGGTAGGCGTAGTAGTTTTTATTTTATTTGTATTTAGTCGCATTTTGCACATTTTTATGCGAAAATGGACAGGTTTTCTTGCTATTTGTTTCGTATTAAAAACATCAATATCTTACGTGTTATTTATTAAGGAACATAGCTTATTTATACATACGAGTAGCTTTATTGTCTAGTTACAGAATAACAAATACTTTGTGAAGAATACAAAAAGTTTTCAGTCATAATTTTTGGTATTACGGAACAAACCAAATTTTGAATTATTTTACTAGTTTCTGCCCGCGGCTTTGCATGCGTTGTTTCTATGGAAATCTCTTAAGGTTATTTCTATCCTATAGGAACTGATTTATTGGACAAATATATATACGTTTTATTTTGGGCTTGGATCTACCTGTATGCAAATTCAGCCCGATCCGTTTAGTAGTTTTTGCGTGAAAGAGTAACAAACATTTATACTTACAAAATTTCGCGTTTATTATTATATATACGAAGCAGAATTTTAAGGATTTCAATGATTCCACCATTATTAAATCAGATACGCACACGGTTCATAAATACACCTCACTTAAGACATCAACCCGTTCTAATTACCAAATCTCAATCTTAAGATCCCCCAAATACGGTTCATTTACCAAATTAACCATTTAAAAATATAATGTACCTACCATCTTCAAAGGTACACTTACAAAGGCAGTTCTTACGCGTTAATTGTAAACGTGGCAGTTGCAGCACTCTACTAATTTCACACCTGACTACCCTCTTAAAGGTAAAGGGTGGAAATGAAGTGAATTTTTAATCGCGTCTTTACCAGATTCACGGTTTGTTGGATAGTGGTAATTTTTTAAGCTGGCTAAAGGATTTTCTGGCCGAAAATTCCATTTCCGATCGTGGAAGTTCAAAGACATTTTTATTGCCAATTAAAGTGTAACGAGAATGCTCCGGACCGACATTTTCAGAAGTTTTGTCGTTGTTTTTTTTTGTTATTTGGGAAATAAATGTAAATGGTACTGAAAATTCTTAATTATAATAAAATTAATTATTTCATAAGTAGTTTTTGCCCTTCGCTTGGCATTTGCTTTTCAAGCAGCCAATGTCCGTCCGTGGGATACCGTTAACTTCCCTGCCAAATTTCATTAACACTTTGAGTGCTGAAAACGCACGGTATGAGTTTTCTACAAGTGACTAATATGCGTAACTCCACACTAGCGCAGCGGCTGAGAAAATACAGATCTTTGTGACTCAGTAGAGCTGTAATATTTTTCAAACGAAACGCATTTGCGGCGCAACACAACCGCTCTGTGTAGAGCGGCAGCACGAATTTTTTAGGTAAAAAAAAAGACCGCAGTCGTCGAAAAAAAACCGCTGTCAAAGTGTTAAGAAACATTCAATTGTTAAGGCGTGAAAAGGTAACAGACATACATACATACAGAGTTTCTTTCTAATTAATAATATTAGTACGGATGAATTTGTTCAGGGCTTTTACTAAATGCAAAATATCATTCTAAAAGGATCTTTGTAAAAAAAGTTGAATAATATCCTTTATTCCGTATGTGAGCAAAACCTGATTTAGCTCACTGTGTTTGAACAGTACAGTCAAACACAGTGAGCTAAATCACACATAAAGTGGTAAAAAGTTATTATTTTCTAGAATTACTAATATAAAACTCCTAGGAAGCAGGCGTGACCACCGCTCCTAGAAAACTGCCAGCGTTAAATTAGACTGCAGCGTAGTAGATACTAATGCAACGTCACTTCTTATAATAAACAGGGCATTAGTTTGAACGTACGTTCGCGTTCGTCAAAACTAAGGGTTACCATGAATTATGACAATGAAAGACTGTTGTTTGCCTCTTTTTTAATATATTTTTATTGGTTGTTTGCAAAAAATGGTATAAAATGTCCACGTATGAATGCTCGTAAAAAAATAATCTATTTATGTTAAATAGTCATAAAACTAATTATGCAGGCAATTCTTTTATTCCTAGAGTAAGTAGGTTGCACAACGAACAATTTTCTGAATGTGACATATTTTTGCTCTCTATGAATAACTTTAAAAAACAAGTTTCTCTCTTAGGTTAATTTGCTTTATATAATATGTATATGTATAAATTTGTAAAATTCATGCATGATTTATCTTTTTTGATCTGTTGTTTTATTAATTTTCCAAATTAGCGTCTGTAATGTTGTTGTATTTTTTTAATATGATGTTTCTATTAGTGGCATCTTGATTGGTTTATACAAAACTATATTACTGTTAATTTTAAGAATATTGTAAACTGTTTGTGCCTTAATAAATGAAAAATAAAAATAAAATAAAAAAATAAATAAAATACATGAAATACATGCGCGTATTTTATTTTTTTATTAATTTTTTATTTATTTCTATTATATTATATTTTTAGTCTGAGTTTAGGGATTGAAACAAAAATGAAAATGAGAATTGAACTAATTGATAAAACTTTTTTGAAACTATCATGGTTCACACACACACACAATTTTTTCATTTGATTTTCATCAAAATCATGATTAATATCCCATTATAAAAACTAATTGGCTAAAACCTGCTTAGTCCGCTATCATAAAGTGCAAGGAGCACCGATCTCATTACTTTGAATGTCCAAACGCTTCATTTTACTGTTAAGCAGAACTCTCCCACAATTCCTTCTGGACTTTGCACTTCCTTTTACCAGGAATTTGGCTTAATGGAAACGCCATTGTCGTCTAGATCTGCCGCGGCACTTAGATAGCACCTTAGCCCACAGCCTCACTTTTCATGTGGCAGACCATCTTGTGATTCCTGTTAAAATATTAAGATCAAGATATAGGACCATGATAGAAGGACATTAACCCCTTCGTTTAATTCACAAGTTATCCGTAAACTTACAATATCGTGGACACAACACAATATCTAGGTGATGAATGCAATCGCTACATCGGGGCTTGCCTAGTCTTGCCTAATACATCCGCGCTTGTGGTTTGCCACACCCAGCCACAGTAAATGTAGTTTGCAGAAGCTTATCTGTTAATTCTGCGATAGTTTTTAGGACTTGAAGTCAAGGCCGTCGCTAGCGGCCTTGTATTATCGTGAACTTCTTCAACTTGTATTATTTGGACTTTGGTTTTTGAAACTGCTTGCAGTATAGCTAATTTATTTATTATGGTGCGTAGGTACAGACTGGTGAACGTAACATGAAATGTATCATGCAATGAAAAGAATTCCCCGTACATATTCCTGCAATGTATCATGAATGAAACAAAATTTACTTTGTAACAATTTCTCATAGTTTGGACGTCTTGTCCCGCTGGGGCAAACGTGTTCTTGAGTGGAGACCGAGACTCGGTAAACGTAGTGTAGGACGCCCTCCGACCAGGTGGGATGACGACCTGCGGAAGACTGCAGGTAGATGCTGGATTCGTCAAGCTGAAAACAGGGCGCTATGGCGCTCAGTGGGGGAGGCTTATGTCCAGCAGTGGACTAATATAGACTGATGATGATGATGATGATGGACGTCTTGTGAGCGCGAAATGTGCATTTCACGTGCACGCTACAATCATTACAAGCCGCGCGCGGAGCGACCCATGGATTACTTGGCTATGACATCTTTTATTCAGACATCATGTGACTCAAAACATTCTGCGTTTTATTGCACTGCGTCCCTGAAACCCGTCGTGTTTTGCCGTTTTGCAAATGGCGCGGATGACGTTACACTGATAGGTGCATTACTATGAGTTGTATGACGAACACTTTGTTATGTTATTAAAGTTTCCCGGGTCGTTCACCTTTCAGTGTAAGCCTGGGAAGGATGATTCCAATTTTTGTTTTTATTGTATCTTTGCAGTAATTTTTAGGTAAAAGTACTTAAAATGTGTCTCATCGAATGGATCCAACTTATAGGTAATGTCTCATAAAATGAGTCATACGGATTTACTTATTACTTTTATTTAGATTTTTTGTTGTGACACCCCGCAACATCAAAATGATTAAGTTTGGATGTTTAGATGGATGTTTGTTACTTCCTCGGAGCTTAGCCAGCTTTATACTTAGTAAGGGCCTTATAATAACAACCTTATACATACATGTACCTATTCTAAATAAGTATGTCTTGTTGTATTAATTATAATAGTTAATGTATTATTAAATACATTAACTATATGAAAGTATTAACTCATTCTATTCTACTCACGCTAAAACTACTGAATAAATCGAGTAGAAATTTAACATAGATGTAGCCTAAGCCTATCTAAAGGGCTATTTAAAAAGTAGCCTAAGACGTTTCTATAGAATAAAAGCGTGTGAAGCCGCGAGCTGAAATTAATTTTCAATAATAGTACTGTCGATATGACATATTTTCGAATACCCAATCGTTCAAATTCTTTTTGATGTTTTACGAAATTGTTTTTTCTGTCTATAGATCAGCGGTACTTTTACAGATGTTTTCATACACGCATTTTCCAGTCGTTTTTTAAGGCAACACCACATTTTCATTTAATAATATTGTCAAACCAGTGAGAGTTACTCGGCTGGCTTACCAATAACACTACTTTGCAAACCGAAAAGAAAGCCACAATCTTTGTAATATTATTTTCAGTTGGAAAACAAAAATGTGTAGAGAATAGTGCCTACTCTCGCTTTTATTACCATTCCCAATCAAACTACTTCACCCATTCAAGTAGATTCAATCAAGACACATGTACATACCACTAAACGCCACCCTTCGGAGTCAAACCCACAAATTTCATTTCTACAGGCGGGAGAAATTGGAACTAATATCGTCACTTCAAGATTACTCCCGGGTTATAATAAAATGCGATGCCAGCGCCACTGTTGACAGTGGCGCTGGCATCGGTGAAGGAATAAGTTGGGGTAGGCTGGAAGCTGTCGTAAAACTTTACGAACTGGCGCGTCCTCTATCGGATATCTGTGACAATCATCTTGGAATGTAGAGTAGTATGGAGTCAGAGATGTGGCGACGAATTTTCTAACTCGGAGATTCTTGGGCCCGTATTATGGAAGTTTATCCTATGCTTGAGAAATGCGCCGCGAAGGTAAGCTTACGGCTTTAGATAGGCCTAATATATTTATAATAACTTGAATGTTTATTCAAGTTTTTTTTAATTTTCTTCTATTGATAATTAAAATTATACTAATTTGATAAAAGCGAAAATTTAGATGGATAGATGAATGTTTATTACTTCTTCACGTCAAAACTACTGAACGGATCGGGGTGAAATTTTGAATAGATTATGAGCCTGGAATCGATTATAGTATTGAATATAATATCTTCTTCTTTTCATTCCATAAAATAGCTTTCCAAAACAGGTTTTAAAATAACTATCGAGTATATATTATTGTATTTTTGAAAAAAATCTCCGGCAAAGTTGAACTCCTAAATTTAAATCCGCAATTCTCGTACCTGTATAACTCCTAAATTTATTAATATATTTTCTCTTATTTTAACTTCCTGAAAAAGTGGGGATTGATTGAAAACCAACCGAAAGATCTTTTATTTTAACTTTATAAAAACACTTACTACTTCTTTGTGACATTGGTAAGTTAGTTATAATTTTAATACATCTCTGAATCTGACTACTCTATTCCAAAAGGCTGAGATTTCAATAACGCGTGACGCCTGATTGCTTCGTCTCTGCACTCCGCATGTCTTCGTTAAATGGGACAGACATACCGACAGTTATTTTATTGTATATGGAATGATATCTTGTTGATGGTTTAGTTTTCCACGCAGTGTGTTATGAAGGACTTATTTAAGTTTAATATTCATTTATTCTCAAAAAATACAATTTATATAAAGTCACATGAGAACAGGGTTCTTAGGTTAATTTACATAGGTTGTGGTCATTCAATAGCTGGCTCATTTAATGTGTTCACTCAATAAGAAGTGACTTATCGTTTAAAATAAATGTAAGTGTAAAATCAGTTTAAAAGTAAGGGATTTGAAATCCGTTTTGTTATTACATAACAACCAAATTATGTTATGGGGTTTGTTTGGCATAGTTTGAATTTAACAAAAATATCATAATTATATTACCACTAAGGCTATGAAGAACCGACAACCGCTTTACAAATAAGTATGCTCTCGTGAGTCACATGAATCATTGTCAGGGAAGTTGTTAAATATTTGGCTTATCCAGATCGAATTATTAAAATTAACATAATGTAGACAGAGTGAGTAGTAGCTATAGGCGTAAACGTGTTCTTGAGTGGAGACCGCGAACTTAGTGTAGGACACCCTCCAACCAGGTGGGATGACGACCTGCCAAGGACTGCAGATAGATGCTGGATGAGTCAAGCTGAAGACAGGGCGCTATGTTGCTCATTGGGGAAGGCCTATGTCCAGCTGTGGACTGCTATAGGCTGATGATGATAAGGCTATGGTTATACAAACAAAGCATTTTTTTCTATCAGTTGAAGTATTACTAAATAATAATAAAATCTATCTTGGGGGGTACTCAGTACTCTTAACTCCCAATACGGCAGTCATAAACGCACAGCACGAAATAAAATGATAATAGAGCCGATCCAGCACCGATTAAACATGCTTAAACAGCTCCCTAAAATAATGGGTCAAAAAGTTTATAATAAGCTTCCTCTAGAATTGAAATTAATTAAAAACGAAAATCGGTTTAATATAGAATTACGAAATCTCTTACTTAACAAAACGCTATAATAGTATCAAAGAGTTTTTAGAAAACGACTACAGTCAGTTTAATGTGAAATCCTCTAAGTTACCCGACGTCCTCGTAGAATCACCTTATCTAAATATAGTGTAGATAATAGTGATAGATTTAAGAACCTTAGATTTAAGCATATTTGTTATACTTTTTCTACTGCCCCTTTACAGCAAAATTGTTCTATATTACCTATCTCTATTGTATCTATATCGTGTTTGACGAGTCATAGTCTCATAATTTAATTTAAGTTACATTATTGTGATTTTATTATGTGTATGAAGTATGACAATAAATTATCTGAATCTAAATCTGAATCTGTGCCTATCTACTTAGGAGAACCTATGTAGGTACTATATTCAACAGTGGTCTTGAGATAATGATAAGGTAAGTAGATTGGTACTTAAAACAAATAACTCGACTTCAAAATATGAATAACGAGGTAATATTAAAAGCCGTGACATTTATTCGGACGAAACTTTATGAATATTCTAGTTAATGAGACGGAAACTTTAAATCCTTTTAGTTGATAGTAGCTGGTACGTATTCTGTGGCAGGCAACAACTCGTGAAAGGGTAAGATTAATTACTGGCCTTTTTGCTGATGATGGAGTGCTTTTCTAATTTTTGGCTATTTCTGATGAAGGTTGAAAAGCTTTGTTATTTATTTTAATATGTTACACATTGAAGGTATTGAGGAAAAACAAAATTTTCTATATGATTTTTTCGTTTAAAAAATATTTTTATCGAACCAGTAGTTCCGGATGCCTCTTATTACAAATAAACAAACTTTCCCAATTGTATACCCAAAACTATTATAACTATTTATACTTTATATTCGATTGGGGTTAAATGATATGTGGATTGTCCATCATTATTTTTCGGTTTCGGTTTAAAGATTCTTTATTTCTCAAAGAACATACTTTTATTTAGTTCACTATGTAATATAAGAAAAACAAAACTTGGACTTAAAACTATGGTCGAAAACAGCCTAATCTAACAACAGTAGGAACACACCTTTTTTATGTTTTTGGTACTAGTTATAGGTAAATATAATACCGAACCCGACTAGGGTTAAATTAAAGTTAAGAGGTAAAGAAACCTACCTGTACAATTAGTAGTAGTTAGTTATTACTAGTAATTGTCCAAATATTGTATGTCCAAAATGGATAAATTGTTGTTACCAAATTATTATTAAAGACCTTTCCTTTGGATGTTTTATACAATTTTACATTAGATATATTCTTATTCGATAGGGTTGGTCCATCAGTTCAAAGTCGCTCAGCGAGCTATGGTAAGAGCTATGCTCGGAGTTTCTCTGAAGGATAGGATTCGCAACGAATACATCCGACAGAGAACCAAGGTTATCTACATAGCTCTAAGAATTAGCAAGCTGAAGTGGCAATGGGCCGGCCATATCTCGCGAAGAACCGACGGCCGCTGGGGCAAACGTGTTCTTGAGTGGAGACCACGACTCTGTATACATAGTGTAGGACGCCCTCCGGCCAGGTGGGATGACGACCTGCGAAAGACTGCAGGTAGATGCTGGATGCGGCAAGGTAGAGACAGGGCACTAAGGCGCTCATTAGGGGAGGCCCTTGTCCAGCAGTGGACTGATATAGGCTGATGCTGATGAATGATGATATTCTTATTTATTAGATCCATTTGAGGGTTTTGTCTGTACTGTTAAACCTCTTTAAATCTTCGCTGTTGATTCTGGTTCATTATAATACGACGTTAAATTTCAATAAAACCTGCCATCTTCCTAAACATTTTACTGAAAATAACGTCCGTCGTAAAAGGTATTCCGTTGGCATGAGAACAAATACATAATTCTGCCATTTATTACCGTTTTCATCCAACGCTAATAAACTGAGAATCGAGATTTATTAAAATTCAAAGGGAAGATTTTCATAGGATACATTAAAATCTGTTTCTACCGCTTCGTTTTTGATGTGGTATGGGTTAAACACTGTAGCGACTTGGTTGGAGAGGTAAAAGAGTATTTTTTTTGGGAAATTGACATATAATTGTGTTTTTTTTTTTTGCTGGCTCCAGTTTAAATAATAAATAATAATAAATAATGCTGGACAATTCACACAGCATTATCTAGCCCCATGGTAAGCAGAGCTTGTGTTATGGGTACTAGATAACTGATATACATAATACAATACATTACATAGATAGATATTTTTTATTATACATAGAAAACGACCAGAACACCCGGAACAAATATCGGCAGATCGTACACACAATTGTTCCGAGGCAGGAATCGAACCCGCAACCTCCTGCGTCGCAAGCGGACCTTCGCCCACCGCGCCACATCGGTCGTCAAGTTTGTTGTAGATCATAGGTTTTTTACCTAGCTACCACGCAGCACACAAATGTAAATGATATACTACTAGGACTTTAAATCGTAATTATTTAGATCCATTTCGTACAAACCGTAAAAAATAAAACTGATTGAGTTGCAATTCCAAGATAAACCGTAGGCCGCACACTGCAGCTGCAGACTGCAAGCGACACTACTTGTTTCTATGCATCTCTATGAAATTGATTCGAAGCGCGGCAGCACTGCGGTCTGCGGTCGCGATGCGCAGCCACCGCAGACTGCAGCGCCTGTGGTGTCGCGACTGTCCCTGGCAATAATTCATAATTCATAATCTTTATTCAATCACAATAATAGAATTGTTTCTGAAATTTTGTACATGCACATGCGGACCTTATTGAATATAATATACAATGTCATACACAATGAAAACTTAAGTCATTTATACAAAAAAAATACAATAATAATAACATATAATAATTCAACAAAAAAAAACAATATTATTCTACAACAATGTCAGCATTTAAGAATTCGTCTACCGAGTAGTAGAAACACCCCTTCAACAAAATATCTTTCAGTTTAAGTTAGTAATAGAAGTAGTTAGTAGTTAGTAATAGAAGCAAATGCGACCGTGGGCAGCACTGTGGTCAATCGCAGCCGCTAGCCGCAATGTCTGCGGTTGCAGTCTGCGGCCCATCTCGGACTTGTACCTTAATTCTGTCACTTGTCCCACAAGACAGGTCCACAGGGACGGCAATAACAAGTCCATAAACCGTTTTTACTGCCTTTGTTCGTGCAAATGTATGTTGGTTTTGACTTTTTAAACAATGACCGTATTTTTGTATGGAAGGATAATTCTAAGATCCTCAATGGACGCACGAAATGGCTTTCTTAAAGTCGTTAAAGTGAGAATCTGACCAGGGCTTGAGTATTTTGATGGGTTTTTGCAGGAAAAGGAGAGAAATTCTATTTTAAGTTCAAGTAAGGAATGACTCAATTGTCCAGTTGAGACTTCATTAAACTAAATCAAATAAATAGTCGGGTTATTGGAAAATTCGTGGCAACCTAATTGGCTCGAAAAAGATTTATTTCACAAAGGCCAGATAACTTCTAACTGAGGAATATTTTAGCCTTTTTTAACAGCTATAATTATTTTCATGAGTATAAAAATGCTGTTTGACATATCAAACATAGGTTGCATTGTTATGTAAATTATGAAAACATCTCATAAGTCGATTTCATGTCAAGTTATTCCTTTAGTAATAAATTTCTTGAAAGATATCGTACTCAATAAAGATACAGATACATTTATTTAGCCATAAACAGGTACCTGTTTATGGCTAAAATAAAACAAATAATAATAGTACACACTGACTGCAGACTATATTTAAAAATAAATAAAATAAACCTACAGAGAAATAATAAATAACTACAAATAAGTAACTGACACACATTTTGACGTCACCGCGCCGGTCGCTCTAATTCAGGTCAAATGTTTTCGTCGGTCAGTTCTCCTAATTCAAACAGGTACAATGTATCATGTTCTTCTTGGAGATGGGAAATTATCCTATTACACCAAAATTACAAAATTACAGCAGAACTACGAACATCTAGAAATGACCTGTGAAGTATTTGAATGCTTTATATTCATATCTATCGAAGATGATGATGATGATGATAAAAATGGAAGCCTAACAACTAAAACCTTATCGCTGAGAAATTGCAGAAATCTCTTATGAACGGCAGTAGATCTTTATGAAGGGTCGATTTTGTGTGTGTGTATGTACACACATCAGTGTAGGTATGCGAGAGTGTGTTGCCCCTGAGGACACCGGTCTCATTAGAGTCCGGGGAGTAGGAGTTACCGCGGTGTGTGTGGGTGTGTGAGTGTGAAAGAGAGGGGGGATATGTAGGATTTCACTTTGTCATTTTTGATGCTATAAATTTCTTCAGTATCCTCGTAGGAGATTGATAAAAGCCAATCAGTATATATACACTTAAATTAAAAATTGTGTGTAGGTAGATGTTAATTATTTTCTAAATTTTATTCTATAAACGACTATTATGTAGTGATAATCACGATTTGCCACTGCAGTTTTATGTTGTATAGTTCAGCGGACATTATCAGACCGTCGTCGTTTGACTGTTGCCAAATTGTGGTAAAAAGACCAAAATAAAAGGGCTTAAGAAATCCTCACATTTGCCCTGTCTAAAAATATGTAACTCTACAACCCTACATCCTAAATCCAACTATCATTTCATTCACACATCATCCAACCATCGCCAACTCACCATGTATTTCCTTCTACTCCTACTAGCATGTACTCTAGTCAGTTCGGAACATTTCAACAAGTCCTGTGATGGGTTCCAAGCGACTATCAACCTTAAGGATGTTCTGGGGACTTGGCACGTAGTGGCTATTATCCCGGAGAAGTTGTTCCCGGATAGAGATGTCAACTGTTATCGAGTGGAGTTCTGTGAGACTGATGAGGTAAGATTCCTTCTCCTTAATTAAAGGGCATATAGGCTTATGATTTAATACCTCAATTTGCACACCGTAATCGGTATAACATGTTTGATTTCCCAAAAAGACACAATGTAAGTAAATAAGCAATTCTAAAATTGTTGTAAATTAAGTACTTAGGTAGGTCGTCTTCGTCATTGATGGAGACCAGCTGGGTGATGGTAAGAGGAGAACCACCCCAGCATTGCACAGGTCTCCAACGGGGACGGACGACCTAAATACTCCGGGACATGCCTCGCCCTCTCATGTGGGGACAACAAGAAGGATCCGTCCTAGACGGATGATCACCAACAGGGTAGCGGTCGAATCAACCCGGGAATCCGCAACCCTGTCAAGTGCCAGCGCGCCGTCAAACGAACCGTCTGGTGACGAGTGGTTTTTGATGACGCTCTGGCAGAAGAGGAAGTAACAGTGAAGAGCCCAACTAGCCCCTCTAGCCCTCCTCAGGCAATGAGCAAATAGCATTTTCCCAACGTAAAAAAAGAGGTCGTCTTCGTCATCCAATGCATCTAAAAATAGAAATAGAAAATGTTTATTTGTGTTTCATATAAAATAATACAACTTAAGAACTAATAATAATAAAGATAACAAATTAGGAACGAATAAAATAATTAAAACACGAGAACACAGAAAGGCTACCGGCTCAGCATTAAATGCTACATTGACATAAGCCAGTGCAGCGCTGGTTTTCAGCGGCGCCAGGGTGCTGAGTGCAGCACACAACACAAATCACTAATGATAACAATTTGACACGTAATAGTTTTCTGGTACATATTTTGATAGTTTTGTTTTGAATGCATTGAAGTTGTTGCATGAAGTTTACATTTTTTATAATGGAGGGTACTTTATTGTAATACTGTGCACCTTGGTACGTAAACATCTTTTTCCCGTAGTTATTATTATTGCTCTGCGAGTGTTTCGCCTTTTTATTTCGCGCTGTTTGACAAAGGTCTACCTGTTTGTAACATCTTATTAACACAATTGTTTATACAAATAAATGATCTTTATCTTTATCTTTACCAGTGCTGATATTTCCACAGGGTGGTCTCCGCTGGCTAATCAACAAAACCAAACGAGCTGCCAAAGAGAAGCCTAACAAGCAACTTCCAACACATATTAGAAGCAAGCGCACCCCAGGAAGTATAGTGAGGTTGAGGTACCACACTGAACAACCTTTCGATGTGTGGTCTAAGTCGGTTGATGGTGTGAGCGGCTGCTTTATACAGGTGCTGTCTTTGGATGTCGGGGTTAATGACACACGTAAGTAATAGTCATAATAATAGTCAGAAAAGGCGGTGAAGAAAAACGATTGCAAATTCAAATTCAGCGTTATTTGGGTTAAATTGAAACCTTTTTTTATCCATTATCTTTATCGAAAGAGTTTCGAAAAAAATACATGATAAGCTATACCATACAAGTCGTCGCACCATATTTGACTATTTAACATTCAAATATTGAAAATTCAAGGTGCTTTATTTCCTTTAGACTTGACACGACTCTTTGACACGTGACATAATTCAAATTACATAAGTAAAACTAGACAATAAATAAAATAAATAATGCTGGACAATTCACACAGCATTATCTAGCCCCATGGTAAGCAGAGCTTGTGTTATGGGCACTAGATAACTGATATACATAATACAATACATTACATAGATAGATATTTTTTATTATACATAGAAAAACGACCAGAACACCCGGAACAAATATATGCAGATCGTACACACAATTGTTTTGAGGCGGGAATCGAACCCGCAACCTCCTGCATCGCAGGCGGACCTTCGCCCACCGCGCCACATCGGTCGTCTATAATGTGATCGCTTTGATTTTTTGTTCAGTTCATAGTTTTAAATGTAAAATAATGAAACGAACAAGAAACCTTTACCTTGACAATTTGTTTGAATTTATTTATTGATAATTTTTGCAACTCATTTGGAGATTTGTTGTAGAATCGTATACATTGCCCTTTAAAAGATAAATTTATCTTGTTTAGCCTAGTTGTGAGCTCAGCGAGTTTATTCTTGTGTCTAGTATTTAGTATATCGCTATTTAGGGAACCGCTAAGCTATTAACTTTGTTTCAGAGCACGCGAAGAACCACGACGCGATGATGCAGCTCCACATCGTGCCTACACATGGAGACGGACCGTACCTGGTGCAGATGCTGTGGGGCCGACTCATCTCTGCAGTCATATACCGACGACAACCGGTAATGTAACCTTACATCCATCATCAGCCGATACTAGACCTCCACCTTGATAGAAGAATAAGAATATTTTATTGTAAAAATGGTGTACATCATACATATGTATGTTATCTGATTTATTTTCGAAGGGCGTGATTCCCTAACACAGGTATTTCTTTTACTTAAAAGGGAAACTCAGACACTGTTATATTTATTGTACATTAAGTTAAAGAAATAAATATTTTGTATTTTGTATGTATAGTTCTGAAATAGAATTAAAGTAGGTATCAAGAATTTTATCAATTTCGGACTACATAGTATAAAACAAAATCGCTTCCCGCTGTCTGTCTGTCACTATGTATGCTTCGATCTTTCAAACTACGCAACGGATTTTGATACGATTTTTTTATTGATAGAATGATTCAAGAGGAAGGTTTATAAACTATCTGACATATAGATTTCCACGCGGGCGAAGCCGCGGGGCGCAGCTATTACAATGATATTTTAACAATTCTATAGTGTGTGTGAAATTGTTCGGGTAGGTATACAGCAAAAAAGGACTTAGGCTTTGGCGTCCCCTGATAAGCACCAGAGCGCCGTCTTCAGCTTACCGCTTCGAACATTTATCTACCAGCAGTATTTCGTTAGTCGTTATTCCACCTGGACAGAAGGCGTTATACCACTACATTTGTTGCGTCACCATCTCTACTCAAGAAGTAGGCGTCCCCTGATGAGCGCCAGAGCGTCCTGTCTTTAGCTTGCCGCTTCCAACATCTACCTTGTGTTGTGGTTCCTAACCACAACACAATGCGATAAAGGCACGATTATATGACTAGACTAATATGACATAGGAAATACGGTTTAATTTCAGTTAGTCTCCTTTGTCCAGTAGTGGACTACTATAGGCTGATGATGATGATGAATAACATTAGGTTCATGTTTTCAGGGAGTGACTCAAGATCAGCTGAAACCCGTTTTCAAGTTTTTGGAGAAGCTGCGCGGACCTCAACGGTTGCCTAAGATTTGCGACAACCCAATGCGAGATTTTTTACTTTACAATGATAGTTCTAACAAAACTATATCTATGTAATTTGATAGCATGTTGAAATCTTGAATGTAGAAGGTGCCATACTGGATTCCTTATTAAGAGATAAAAGCTTTTCTAATGCAACTTCTTTTTTATCTTTTTTTAAAAAGCCTTCATATTTATATTTCTTATAATGCATCCGACATTTATATTTCTTATAATGCATCAGTTAGTGCAGTGGCGTTCAAAGTTAGCTGACCTCAGTTACGTCTGAAGGCAATTTCTATGAATACAGAAATATGTAGATACATCTTTCGGTAAAATGAAGATTGGGAGCCATTTCCTTAATAAACAACAACATTAATAGTAAAAAACAAAAACTTATTTAATTATGAGAATTGGAACCTGCCAAGGTATCGGGTGTTCTTGAGTGGAGACCACGACTCGGTAAACGTTGTGTTGGATGCCCTCCGACCAGGTGGGATGACGATCTGCGAAAGACTGCAGGTAGATGCTGGATGCAGCAAGCTGAAGACAGGGCGGTTTTGCGCTCATTGGGGGAGGCCTATGTCTAGGCTGATGATGAAGGGGTCAGCTAGCGATGAACATTATATTTATATTTTACTAATAACACTCTCTGCGTTGGTAGTTTATAATTATGTGGGTGTAGTATCTGAAAATAGTTACTAAAAATTCATAAGCCTTAATAACATTTTGTCAATCTGGTACTTGGCCGAGTTGTCCCAAACTTTTTTGTTTTGTGTTTTGTTTCGCTGAAAATTCTAGAACAATAGATCCTCTAAACACCAGTTTATTTTACACAAACTCCATCCATTACAGCTATCCAGTTTAAAAGCGATATATTTCAGTGCAGGAGCATTATTTGCGATCGGTTCTGTGTCCAGTTTCTAACAAATTGTGTGGCGTCACGCCATCATAGAAAGAACTAGAAAGAAGAAAAATAACTGAATAAAAGTAACAGGCACAGATGAACTTGGAGGTAGATAGAACATTCCCTGAGAGATTTTCGTGCCTAATGATTCGTTCGATTAATTCGCATACGATTGAGATAGCCCCTCACTTAAAACAGACCTACTTTTGGTACCCATAACACAAGCTCGGCTTAGCTTGGGTCTAAATGATGCTGTGTGAATTGTCCAGCATTATTTATTTATTTTAAAATACACAATAAATGTTCTCTTAAATCGAAATAAATAAGTGACTAAGATATATAGATAATAGGTATAGATAATAGTCTAAAACACTTTTTTGCCAAAACGAAAGAAAAGATCAGCGAAACTAAGTTTAGCCTAATCGAACTCAAATGTATTTTAATCTCGATTTTTTATTGCGTGACGTCTAAATTACAGTCTTTGAACACTTTGACTGCGATTTTTTTTCGACGACTGCGATCTTTTTTTTAACCTAAAAAATTCGTGCTGCCGCTCTACACAGCGGTTGTGTTGCGCCGCACATGCGTTTCGTTCGAAAAATATTACGGCTGTGCTGAGTCACACAGATCTGTATTTTCTCAGCCGCTGCGCTAGTGTGGATTTACGCATATTAATCACTTGTAGAAAACACATACCGTGGGATTTCAGCACTCAAAGTGTTAAATTCGGTTTAGCCAATGAATTCTTGACACCGGATCATGATGTTCGCGTTCCATAGCAAAGATAAAATTTGATCTAATAAATTTGATAGTCATGTCGACAAGAAAGGGTTCCTTGATGATACAATAATTGTGAAATTACGAAATAAAACTAACGTACTTTGGTTTGTCTGTTGCAGATGATCATTGACAGATTTTCGTATCGCAACAGCATTCGTGACGTTCCTTATTAACTGCCTTCTTTATCGTTCGGTCAAATGATAACTCCAAGGTTTGGTCAACTTACGATATTACATTAAATTGTGAGCATTACCCACTTATGCCACTTTTTATAGCTAAAAACAAAATAAAAACTATTTTCGCATCGCATGCACGTATAATAGAAACGTTATTACAAATTAGAAAGGAACGTTGAAGCAATAATGTGGCACAAATAGAGGAAACATTGTTATGACAGACTTTTTTATATATAGGTTATAGGTATACATATATTATTCTTCCCATTTCGCAACCTTTATCTTTATTCTAAATCTCAAAGGAACTCGTTGGATTTGTCTTTTCAAGCACTTTGGTCCTTGATCAGGTAGATATAAAAGCTTGTTTTTAAAAAGTTTTGTTAACATATTCAAAATGTATTCAGTTTTTTTTTATTTGATTAGGTTAACTTGCATTGTCACCGAGTTTACATACCAAATTTCAGCTCAAACGGTTGAGTACCTGGTATAAAATAGGGTTGGAAGATTTGCCCCACATATGTATATTAAAAAACTTATATCTTCGTCATCAGACTAGTTTTAATGATATATATATTATAACATATATAGATACCATAACTTTGCAAAAATCATGTCAACATTGCAAACATCATGTCAAATTATTGAATACGATTAGCAGCTAAGTACTTTTAACAATATTATAAGTAAGAGCAAAAAAAAAAACACCCGTTAGGCTTTGCTTAGTTATTTTTTTGTCTTATTAGTTTCGCCTCTAATGTGGAATATACATCGCTTCACTGAATCTCAATTACACTGGTCACATGTCACTTCGGTTTATGTAAATACAACAAAACAGTTCCGGCTGGTGAGCGGGCATCAGGTGCCGTTGTACTGTGATTGATTCCATTCCGAGACTGTCCACTCCATCGGGTTAGGTAATTTCAAACGTACGAGTATGTTTGTGTATAAAGGCTGCTTGCATAGGCTGAAAGAAAGGTTGTAGGTACCTATTTAAAAACTGAGTTTATGACAAGGAAATAGAGATTAGGACGAAAAGGCGTAAGTAAAACATTAATAAACAGAAATTAAATAACAGATCCTTCTAGAGATCGTATGAGCAAATATGTGTACAAAAACAACCGAATAAGTTTGGACTTACAATACAAAATTTGTGAAGTAGATAACTGAAAATATGTGCCATTTCAGATTTCAAGAACTATATTTCTTTAGGCAAAAATAAAGAACTTAGACAGTCAAAATTTATAAAGAAAAATTACAAATAAGGTATTTTTAATTTTCTCTTCACTTCAATGTTTGATATTACCATGGTCAGTGCGGAACTGAGGGACATCAGGCCAAACATTAACATTATTTATGTGATCGAGTAGGCTTTCGTGATAAGATTATTTTACTAAAGGTAAGTAAGTCAAAGGAAGAATAGGTATAAATAAATTGCACACATTTATTACTAATAGTACCTACTTAATAGGTAGGTAAGATGCTGGTTATACATTTTTTATAGGAATTCAATCAAAATGTACCTATTAAATGGACACCGGTTAGACGCATTATCCTTACAAAAATGCTCCCATACACGCTCGCTTCACATTATCACATCAACCAGATTTTAAAATTGAACTGTCAACCCTTTCGCAACTTAAAGCCTTTAAAAATAGCTGCTAACCGGAAATTCACATTTGGATCCCCCTGTACGTAGACAGGCGTGACGCTGACGCTGCTGAATAGAGGGTGTTCCACTTGGCTCGTTTTATATCTATTGTTTATGCGAGGGGATTGACGGAATACCTTAGATGTCAATATGGAATTTGCGTAAGGTTTGTTTTGATTTGTTAAAAGAGTTTATATATTTTTGCAAGGAAAAGTAACGAATCTGTAATATCTAGTTTTAACACGTTAGGGACTATCTCAACGGGTGTCTGTAAATAGAAAACTGGAATTGAAAGAATAATTAATGTGGATGGGGAAAACTGGAATGATTATTTTTCTATTCCAGTTTTCCTCTTAGGAGGATTTCAGGAGGGATAACTGGAATAACCTCTCGTGCCGTGTTCTTGTTTCTGGAATGCTGATTCAGCAGTGGAGTGGTATATGTGCTGATGAAACTAAAGTCAAATTCAAAGTCAAAGTCAAAAATCATTTATTTCTTTAGGCTTACAAAATAAGCACTTAGTCAAGTCATATTTTATACATTAAATTATTATCAAATAAAATTATTTTACTCTAAGCTAGCTATAATACGGCCAATAGTAAGTCTATCTGTCAGTCATAAAGATTTTAAACTCTAAATTGGTAGTTAGACCCATGAAATCCTTACAAACCCAATAACCTATAAACTGTCAAAGATACGAACTTTTGATTGATCAAACTTTACTGACCGAATCCTTCATCAAATCTCCGACACCGTGACGAAATTACGTAAAGTCGTTTAGCAATAAAATGAACATAACGACCATTTTATAATAGCATCGTAAAACTGACTATTTCAGATGGATAAGGGTACTTGGCCCCTTGAGGCACTTTTTCTAATTTAACGACCTTTTTGTTTGTAAGAATGAATTTTAATTTTTCAGAGCACCTGATATTTTGAAAGGGTAATTCTGGATGAAAGGGGTTTGTAATCTGGTAAGGATGATTATTAAGACTTTATGTGGGGGTTTTCTTAATGGTTCGGTTTTGCTACTTATTTGTGTACTTACTCGTATATATATATAATATACTACTTCTACATTATATATTAGGTTGGGTAAAAAGTCTTTTCGCGTTATAGTATGAACTTGTAATAAAATCTCCTTGGCTGGTACTATTTGTATCTGGCTGGTTTTGGTATCATAAAAAGTTAAAATTTTAAAGAAGATAATTCCAAATTCAAATTTGGAAAATGTGTGATTTTTATTTGTTTTTCGTACTGTGATGAGTGAATCTAATGAAGAAATTCGATACCTTTTAAAATTTTACTACAAAAAAGGTAAAAATGCAACGCAAGCAGCGAAAAAAAATTGCGATGTTTATGGACCTAGTGCAGTGTCTGTGAGATTAGCACAAATTTGGTGTAAGCGTTTTCAATCCGGAAATTTTGATGTCAAAGATGCACGTCGCTCTGGTCGCCCTATTATTTTGAATTTTCTTAAAAAATGCGAAGAAACTATTATAAATACCAATAGATAAAAAGGTAGTATGAGTTTGCACAATAAAATATACATACAATACAAAAAACAGTGTCATAGTTGTGCTATCAAAATGCAACGAATTCGAGAACGTATGAAACTTTGCAACACTGTCCTACTACCAAAGTAGTAAAAATACTGCCAGTATTCGCTGCGAAGCCTAAATGTGTGAAGACAATGAAATCTTTTATAGTAACTATGCAATATTTATCCTAAGGACTGTTACCAATATCAGAAGTTACAGGTAGTTTAATAAAAAAGTTACAAAAAAGATTTAATTAAAAAAAGAGATAGGGTTTAAACGCCGTCGAAATTAAGATTTTGTTTTTATTTATCTTTTGTGGACTACAAAAGATATAAAATAATATATATATATAATATAATATATGAAAATTAACAGATTTTTTAAGTGCTTAGTTATTATTTATGAATATATGAAACTGAACAATATTTAACTACCAAGCATAAAGATTTGGAGATATTTGTAATATAATCTTATGTAAATAATTACTTTGAATTCTACAGAGTGCAGCTTTTTTAAAATTTTCGTAGGTAAAGGTACATAAAGTAGCTCTTTGTATGTATCTATCGAAATAATTATCTGGAGTTCCACACTCGCCCTAATCAATACCATCCACACATCCTTTATCAAACACAATACAATCAGACGACCCTTACGCTGTCGGCGACTAATTAGTCGCTCGGGTGACTTTCAATCGCGCGATTGTTGCGGTTGGGTTAATGAAAAATCGGCCGGAAAGCTCTGTGAGTTATTTGACCGTGATTTTGGTTAATTGGGGAATTTTTGAAGCAATGAGGGAAGGTAATTTGTCTCCGAATAGAGAAACCAACACCCGCTTAAAATAAAAACAAAATATACCTAACAATTATCATGAAAGTGTGCATACAAATTGAACTAAATATACTCGTACAAGTCAAATGTTTAAATTCGGTAAACGTAGTGTAAGACGCTCTCCGACAAGGTGGGATGACGACCTGCGAAAGACTGCAGGTAGATTTTGGATGCGGCAAGCTGAAGACTTGGCTGAACTGGCGCTATGGCGCTCATTGGGGGAGGCCTATATCCAGCAGTGGACTGTTATAGGCTGATGATGAAGTCAAATGTTTAAATTAATTATTGCCAAGTAAGAAATTAAGTGTAATGTGTAAGCATGTTCTTCTCTTTATGTTATTTTTTCAGCTAGCACTTTGATTGCTGAAATCAGACGGTATGTGTTTTCTACAAGTGACTAATATGTAAATCCACACTAGCGCAGCGGCTGAGAAAATACAGATCTTTGTGACTCGGCACAGCCGTAATATTTTTCGAACTTTTTATGTTAAAAAAAAGATCGCAGTCAAAGTGCTAGCCTAGAACAATAATAATTTCTAACATACATATGTATAATGTATGAATTTGCGTAGTTATTTCTTGCAATACGCACGGTTTTTATGTAATTTTATATTAGCGCATTTTTGGGCATGAGAAAGGGAAGTACCTTTCTCAATAAAAAACTGTTAAAAAATCTCATATTTTAGGAAGATAGATTTAATCAACTTAATCCGTCCAAAAAAATCAAATAGCCATCTAAATAATTAAGTTTCTTTATGACGGCGCGTAACGCTTTAAAATGTTTTTTTCTTAATTCTTATCCCATTTCTTTCCGCATTAACGGGACTACTGAAATAAAATAAACGTCCAGCACTTGGCATCTTTGTCCGAGCCAATCCAGGGTCCAATGAAAGAACCGTTAAATTTAATGTACACTAACCTGCTGCTATAAAGGAAGGTTAATCTCAATACACCGATAGCGCTTATTATGTTTAGTGTGGGGATGGTTGTGTCGAAAGAAATTTTTATCGATGAAATGTGACTTAATAAATGGCCTAAAATCCAAGCCCAACGTTTTCGATTAGAATGAATTATGTTTAGAGTGGGGATGGTGGTGTCGAAAGAAGTGTTTATCGATGAAACGTGACTTATATGAAATGGACTAAAACCTTAGCTCAAGCCCAAGGTATTCGATTAGAATGAAGAGAACTATTTTTCATCAATGGTGTTTAGTTTGTTCCAAACTCTTTTAATCCCCGGATACAAAGAATACTTTTAAATTAGACCAAAAAGTCTACAAAGTCTACAAAACCTTGTAAATTATAAAATGTGGTAAACGATACCAATGTTTACGGAGTTGGAAAATTCTTTTTCAAAACCTCTTCGGAATGGTGACTCTTCAATTAAATACGAGTACAATAGCGAGCCCGCGCGGGCCTAACTTTACACATTTATTGCCCACGACCCACATAATTAGTGTATGAGTTAAATTATATTCTATACCTATGATTCGGGTGACGTTCGTATGATGTGAATTTATTTTCACACTAAACTGTCACACTGCCGCGAATCTGCAATTATGTACGTAAGTCCACCTTATTGTGGCGAACCATCGATAATTTCATCGATCGATATCTTAATCCGGATACCCCATCCCTAAACCGGAAATAAAAATCGTAAATGAAGCCATTCTAGCGGAGGTCTCGCGATTAATGCTCAGGGTACAGTTTACTGTCCTTTTATTTCAGGTACAAATGTTATTTATAGCGTAGCTGTATATTAGGTAGCTGTAGGGCATTGACTTGGAACTTTTATGAGATTTAGTTAAGAATTGTATGAATTATGTACTTCATTGACCTCTGTGGCGCAACGGACGAAGGTCCGCCTGCGACAGGAGGTTGGGATCGATACCCGCCTCGGGGCAAATGTTTGTCTCAAGGTATAATCAATCGGAGTACAATCTGCAGTTTTTTGTTCTGGGTGTTTTCTATTCTAAAACTATCTGTCTATGAAGTCTAATGTATTAAATACTATCTAGTTTCTGCGCCCGGCTTTGCAGGTTTTATTTTCGTGGAAACATTTAAAAGTATTTATATCCTATGGGAACTGTTATGGGAAAAAGTAGCCTATGATTCCAGGCTTAGAGCTACATCTTTGTAAAATTTCAGCCTGAAACGTTCAGTAGTTTTGGCGTGAAGAAGTAACAATCATCCATATCTCTAAACACACAAACTTTATAATATATTTTGTGTGATATCAGTTATCTATTACCTTAACTTGTGTATGGGAACTATTATCATACGATAATAGTTCCCATACACAAGTTATGGTTAGCTTTTGCTACATGATACTGTGTGAATTATCCAGTCCAATAGTTTTCTTTTCGAACACATAAACACTTGCTTTATTTCCTTTTACTACATGTGTCGTAAAAGAAAATTTGTCCCATTTTACCCTCAAATCTAATAACTCAAAGGTGGTGCTGGTCAAAATGGCGTAACCTGGTTTGTGGTCAGGTAATAGACCGGAAATAAAGGGCCGAAGGGTTTCTATTACGACAAATTGAGTTTCGGAGTTGTAGGAAACAATTTCTAGTATTTTCTGGTGAAAGTTTTATAGCAGCAAAATAATAGGTAAAACGAAATAATTTATTATTTATTTTTACAATCTTAGGAAAACTTACAGCTAGATAAAGATTAGATACAAGAATATTTAACTTAAGGCTAATTAGAAGTTTCCACAAATAATTTGAAAAAAAGCAGCAATTTAGAAAAAAATTACAGAAAGATTTATATTATTAAGTTAAAAGAAAGAAAAAGTTAAACACACAAAAAAAAAATAGAAAGGTATGGATCGTGCGATTTGAGAATGTGTTGGAATTTTAAATATTTTTAAATTTACGCGATCTGAACACATAATTATACGTATTGATAAAACGGGTTTAAACCTTTACCGAGTGTGCAGATGGATGGACATGCCTACTATCGAAAACCAAGTGAGGGTAGTTTCAAATAAACTAGCCCCCGCTTCGCTGAGGTGGTAACTCCAGTACTCCAGTCATCCCGTGACCACGACAGAGTGTAAACCTGTTGGAACTTTGTCAAAACGTACTCTACTACTAACTTTTACGAACTTTGTTGGGACTTCGCAACGGAGCATGAACAGTACTCACCTGAAGAAGTCCCTCTTTAAGGGATTAAAAATTGGTCCAATACAAACAATATTCGTTGTAAACCCGCTTACATGCATAATGCAATCATGAATTCTCTCAAAAATACCAAGTGCTAACTTCGATATAATAAATATTTCATCAACATCATCATCATCATCAGCCTATATCAGTCCACTGCTGGACATAGGCCTCCCCCGATGAGCGCCATTGCGCCCTGTCTTCAGCTTGCCGCATCCAGCATCCACCTGCAGTCTTTCACAAGTCGTCATCCCACCTGGTCGGAGGGCGTCCTACACTACGTTTACCGAGTCGTGGTCTCCACTCAAGAACACGTTTGCCCCAGCGGACGTCGGTTCTTCGCGAAATATGGCCGTATAAATATTTATCATCATTTATTTCATGGCATCATGAGACAAGTACAAAGAAACTTAATTAGGTCCCATAATATAATAAATACCTACAATATATATATATGAAGACATACATAAATAGTAGTGTAAGCGGTCCATCATCGTCTCCGTGAAAACTTCCGAGGACGGGCACGACTTTCACCTATAAAGAATACGTCAAAGAAGAAGATTTTACAAGAAAAACACCGTTGTTATCAAAATTCAACAGTAAAATTATTGAATACACACTTAGCACGAAGATAGGTAATTGACGTATTCATTAAAATTTCAAAGGAATCATAACAAGAGAATGCACGACATCAAAAAAACATCACAATGCTACCTTTCCACGGGAAATGAGTCTAAAAGCATCAAAGATTTAAAAATATGAGAGTCCCATCTCATTAATACACTTTGACGGCTCTTTGGTACATCTCAGGGGGGGTAGCATGAGCTTCTGATCTATATGAGAATCGGGTAGTGTCCTGGGTAAAAAAAAATATTTTTAGTCCGTCAGTTAGATTATCAGAAGATATTGGACACGTATTTTTTCTTTTGTCAATCATCCAAATACAAAAATAAAGCGCGTCAAAGTTTAGGAGTGGGGGCTCGTGACGTCACAACTTGCTAAAATGTGTAGCAAGACGTGACGTCACACGGAATTTTAACTGGCTATATGTTCATATTTTTTTGTTTAATTGACAAAAGAAAAAACACGGGTCCAATATCATCTGATAATCTAATTGACGGACTTAGTAGATTTTTTTAAGACACTAGCCTATTAAAAATAGATCCTTTTTTTGGATGTGTTTTCTCAGCGGAAAAGCCTTTTGTGTGGTGTCAAAATAAAGTAACTGGGACGTGGTAGTCCACAAACTCGTATTTATTTGTATTTAAGGACTTTTGCCGAGTTTTATAGATTCTCCAATTACTTTTGAGAAGATTTCAAAGTGATTATTGGCGAAATGTCGGCCGTCAAATAAAATAAATATGTGCGGTAACTTGAAAAACACAAGTTTTTTTTGTGTGAACAGCTTGTGTAGATAATAGATATTAACTATAATATCATGTATTGTATTAAGTTTACCAGGTATCTAGTACCATACACAAGCTTTGTTTATCTTGAGTTTAGGTGTTGCTGTGTGAATTGACCATCATTATTTATTATTCTTCTAAATTAGAAAAAAAAACAAGTTAAGAAAAGAACAGGTTAATATTTCTTTAACAGTTTCATTGGTAAAGCTATGTACAAACACACAATATAATAACCTGTTTATTCACACCAAGAATCTGATGCTAAATCCTCTGTTTCCCCGTACCTTAGGAATATCTACCGACTGATCATTTCGCGACAAGGATTCCCAGAGGAGCTAAAGGACTCCCTACCTACCTATGTTTGTATGGGCTCTATTGTTTATGCGGTACTTCAAAGAGCTGCGGTTATACGAATAGATTTGATATGGAGGCGTTTTATAACGGTTTATCAAAAGTTTTACTTTCACTCAAGTTTAAAAACTTGAGTGAAAGTAAAACTTTTGAAACTATCGTGGTTATTAACACTAAAGCACTAGTGCCTTCTGCGAAAGACTGCAGGTAGATGCTGGATGCGTCAAGCTGAAGACAGGGCGCTATGGCGCTCATTGGGGGAGACCTATGTCCAGCAGTGGACTAACATAGGTTGATGATGATGATGACTAGTGCCTTCAGTTATTCCATGATCATGGCGCATTTAACTGTGCCGAAATATTGGATAACTCAAAAATCAAATAATGGTTAATATCCCGTTTTAAATGAACTGGGTGAAAGTATTACGAAAACTTACGAAATATTTTTCAAAGTAAGACTAGGAGCCATGAGAAGTCAGTCTCCATTTTAGAAAAAAAAATACAGGGCAGTTTTGGGGACTGCCTTTAGGAGTGAAAACTAAGTAGTTTTATATTTTACTAGCTGCGCCCCGCGGTTTCACCAAAAATTTATAAAAATAATTATTATAATAATTATACCATTATTATAATTATATTTTTTATTATTTTTTTGAGTTAATATAAAAAGTGAGTTAATATAAAATCTACAAAATTATACCTGAAATACGCTAACATATCCTTTAGATATACCGGCAATAGTAGGTACAATCCCCACTGGTCCACAACATCCAAACGCGCATTCCTCTGTCACCCTATACCTCTAGTAGGTATTCCGGAATCTCATTGATCTCGCCGCCAAAGAAGCCGACTCGCTTCCGCCGGCGACTGCTTCCGCCCGCACGCACCTTTAATGAACTACAAAAACATTTAAAGGACCAATCAGACTCGAAAATATAATTATCCAAATAGTTTTATAGATTAAGTAAACATGCAAAAAAGTAAAAATAAATGCCGTAACTGAGAAATAACAAATGACAAGCTTAAAACGAAATAGATAGAGGTAATAAAAAATAAATTAATAATGGCGGATAATCCACACAGTATGATCTAGCCCCAAGCTAAGCAGAGCTTATGTTGTGGGTACTATGTAAATTACTGATATACATCATCATCATCAGCCTATAGCAGTCCACTGCTGGACATAGGCCTCCCCCAATGAGCGCCATAGCGCCCTGTCTTCAGCTTGCCGCATCCAGCATCTACCTGCAGTCTTTCGCAGGTCGTCATCCCACCTGGTCGGAGGGCATCCTACACAACGTTTACCGAGTCGTGGTCTCCACTCAAGAACACGTTTGCCCCATCGGCCGTCGGTTCTTCGCGATATACATAATACAATACATTACATAGATAGATCTTTTTTATTATTCATAGAAAATACCCCAAAAAATGCTAGTAGATTGTAAAAAAATTTGTCCCAAAGGCGAGAATCGAACCTCAAAATTTGGCCTTGTTGGTATAGTGAGAAACCTTCCTAACGTATGGGAAATAATCATTTTGTTTTTTATTACGTGGAAATAAGGGTGAAGCAGAGGCGGGAATTGAAGGCTCTTGAGGAAGACAAATGACGATCGTATGAATACTTTATGCGTTACGCTGATGTCTTTTGTTTTTATGAAAAATACATTCAAAGAGATTTGAGATTGTTTCCACTTTATTTAGATTTTGGCGCAAAACAAAACACTAACGAGGTCTTCATGCGAGCGGTTCACTTATTGATCAGAAAACTACCGTTTGATATTTAAAACTGGAAAGGTAACATTTTGAAAAGTGGTCTTCAAATAATTGATATTTATAAACAAATTGATAATTTATAGAGTAGTAGTGATATTCTAAATAAAAGTACCTAGTTTTGCCCCGCGGCTTCGCGAGGAATTCTATGTGTCACATGGTTTATAAACCTTCCTCTTGAATCACGAACAAAATCCGTTGCGTAGTTTTAAAGATCTAAGCATACATAGGGACAGACAAAAAGCGGGAAACGACTATGTTTTATACTATGTAATGATATAGATAAGGAGAGCTATTTGTCATCTACCTGCAGTCTATCGCAGGTCGTCATCCCACCTGGCGTTTCCGTTGCTAGGGCGACTTTACCTAGTGGACCAGCCCTACCGTGAGTTTCCATGTCTTAGCTCTGTATTGCGAAGGTCATGACGGTTAGGACGAAATTGAAAACTATCGTTTCCAAGCATTGTGGTATACACATCGCTTGCCCTTAACAAATCTAAAAGATATACGGTTATTAATATAATCATAAATTCGTTTATAATTTAATATCCTGCTAGTAATAGTGATTTTATTATCCTTAGTACCTACCTTACCTACTAGCAACTTTAGTAGGTTACAAAGTAAAGTTGCTTATTTTCTATTGCACGCGAAACCGCGGGATGAAACTAGATCGTGATATTAGTGGGATAAAAATCTCAAAAATCTGTTGAACAATTCACGGAATCATTTCATAAGGCATAATTTTCACGTGAACGCTTCACTGACCCCTTGACGAGAGCAGGAAAAATTGTGTTAAGGGCTCATTTCACAACACAAGGAAAAGTAATCCTTATTATCAAGTTTAGTAGAGACTAAATTGCCTTCAACCTGAAGCTTATAAAAGTTACCTCAGTCACAGATTAGGTAAGAGTTAATTCTTGGTTGAGTTACATCGGTTAGCCCATACAAAAATGGTTTTGCTTTTAGTTGCACCTTAGTGCTTTGATATAGGGTTCATTTTGTACCAAAAAGGGGTGGAAAAGGGTTGGCTCAAGGAAAATCTTTTGGATATTGAATAAGAGGATTTTTTGTGGGTTCATCACGATTTACCTCGTTAAACTACTGTATCTGCTTCAAAAGGCTCGTAAGCAACGAGAAAACCCCGTGGGGTTTTGAGAAACAGAAGTTTTAAATTGTTATGGAAAACTCTTATTTTCCCTTTGCCTTTTGGCATCTGTGGCATTTTAATACCATCGATTTCTAATTTATGGTTTTCTCTAATAATATTAGAACTATTGTGGGATGACGACTTGTGAATGATTGCAGGTAGAAGCCAGACACGGCAAGCTGAAGACAGGGCACTGCTGTGGCGGCTTATGTCCTCTGTGGACAGATATAGGTTGATGATAATGAATACGACGAATTTGACGACCGATGTGGCGCGGTGGGCGAAGGTCCGCCTGCGACGCAGGAAGTTGCGGGTTCGATTCCCGCCTCAGAACAATTGTGTGTACGATCTGCAGATATTTGTTCCGGGTGCTCTGGTCGTTTTCTATGTAGAATAAAAAATATCTATCTATGTAATATATAGTATTATGTATATCAGTTATCTAGTACCCATAACACAAGCTCTGCTTACCATGGGGCTAGATAATGCTGTGTGAATTGTCCAGCATTATTTATTTTTTATTTATTAACAACAAAAAAAAAAGAAGGAAGAACAAAAATAAAATAAATCTAAATAAATGTTAGCAACAGAATTATCAAAAATAGAACGAATAAAAGCTCAGAAATATTAATTTTAGAAATGGAAAATAGTATATTAAATGTGTATGGAAATGTTTTAAGGTTATTTCTATACCATGGTAAGTTATTTGGGATAAAAAGTAAGCCTATGTTTTACTCCAGGCCTAGAACAGCAGATAGATAGATAGATAGAAAATACTTTATTATACCACATAAAACAGAAAACAATAAATAAATAAATAATACTGGACACAATTCACACAGCATTATCTAGCCCCAAGGTAAGCAGAGCTTGTGTTATGTGTACTAGATAACTGATATACATAATACAATACATTACATAGATAGATATTTTTTATTATACATAGAAAACGGCCAGAACACCCAGAACAAATATTTACAGATCGTACACACAATTTTAAAATTTTAAATTTTATTTTATTTTAAATAATAGTGTTTACAGTACATACAGTTTTAGTTTCTGTTGATTAATTTATATTTTTGTTTGGTTCCTCACTATATTAGGCCACCTTGCGCACCACGGTCTCCACGGAAGACCAGCGCTATGGTACGATCTGCTCTACCATAGCACATGCTGAGTGGAGACCGATTTTTGTCAGTCTCTGTCGTCTGTTAATCTAAGTTTAGTTTATAAAAGAGTCTCTGTTCTGACAAAATAAAAATCTTTTTACTTTTTTTTAACTCTTTTTTTACTAATTGTTCCGAGTACAATACAGGAATAAACAATAGAATAAGAGAGAGTAGAGTATGCACTGTAAAATTTCAGCCCGAACCATTTATTTTGGCGAGAAGTAACAAACAACCGTCAATACTCTACAAAACTCGCTACATGTATGTACCTATTTCTATAAGTGTGTTATTTGTTAATTTAGTTGTTATGAATAAATGTCTTTCTATTATATTCTATTCATACATCTATCCATCCATACTTTCAAATGCGAAAGTTTGGATGGAATACCTCATTTTAATTGGCCTCTACTTCTTTCGTCACATTTATCATTCAATAAAATCATACCCTCTTTAACAAGCCCCATAACACCTATCGAATCACCTCTCAAACAATTCAAAATTAACAGGCACCATACAACAGATGCGCCCAAATTATCTAATTTCATTATTACGACGACATTTTCTACTGCCATTGGCCGCCATCTTTGTACGCTTTAACACCTGAGACTTTAAGCAGTGAGATTGTATCGAGATTTTAGATGAAATAAAAGCAAATTGGTTCGGAAGAAAAATAATAATTTAAAATAAAATGTTTTAAACTTTCGCGATTTGTTAATATATTAATTCAATTCTTGGCTTCAGACAATTTTTGGACTTTCTGCAAATATTTGTTTCGGATGTTCTGGGTACTTTATATGTTTAGTAAATATAGAATCGATCAATAATAATAATAAGGAAAGGGCCTCTGTGCTGTTGGACCCGCTATATGTAGCCATCGCCTTTAGATTAACTTCTCAAAGGGCCTCTGTGCTGTTGGCTTCGGCCCCACGCAAGCCTTCCAAAGGACCGGGTCACTTTATGGCCCGAGATCATGGTAAATGAGAGACATAATAATAATAATAAATAAATAATAATGCTGGACAATTCACACAGCATTATCTAGCCCCATGGTAAGCAGAGCTTGTGTTACAGGTACTAGATAACTGATATACATAATACAATATATTACATAGATAGATATTTATATATATATTATATTATAATGTAATATATATAAGTCTATTATGTATATAAGTAATCTATCACACAAGCTCCGCTTAGCTTGGGGCCAGATGATGTTGTGTGAATTGTCCAGCAAGACAAGATCAAGATCGTCAAGACTACATACAACAATTTGATACAAAACAAACTTAATTCGGGCATAAACAACTGAAGTAAAAAATAAACACGATCGTATTTAATACGATATTTTTTTTAAAAACAAGCCGACTGAAACTCCTGCCCATTAAGGGATCAAATTCACCAAATAAAAATAAAACTTGATCCAGGATTAACACATCATTAGCCATCGCCCATGGGATTTCTATGGGGCTCAATCGAACCTTTTTCTACTTTCCATGGTAATTAAACAGATTAAAGGCATGACCTAGTTTCACCCCACATGAGGAATATGACCCTATGAGGTTACAATGGCACACGAGTGGGATATATCAGCAGAGAGTAAACTTTTGCTCTTTACTTGCAACAACGAAACTCCTGTACTTAGATTTTGAACTATTTTGTATTTTTCTTGTTATTTCGTTATATATTTTCTTTGTTTCCTATGTATTATTATGTTTGACATGTAAGAATATTCTTTTTAATAAAGAATTGAACTGAACTGATGAAAGTTTTTCGGTATGTTTGTGGGCAAAACGGACAAGAAGAAAGAGATTATTATTATGTGTAAAATATTGATCTTCTGGAACCAGTACAAGGTACTCTACAGTTAACCTATGGATAACATATATTTACCTTGCATACAAAGGCTTCAAGTTCCATTCACATATTGTTCCTTAATGACCAGACCAGTGCTAAGGTTGCCTGGAAGAGATCGCTCTCAGCGATAATGCCGCCCTATCATCATCATCATCATCATCATCAGCCTATAGCAGTCCACTGCTGGACATAGGCCTCCCCCAATGAGCACCATAGCGCCCTGTCTTCAGCTTGCCGCATCCAGCATCTACCTGCAGTCTTTCGCAGGTCGTCATCCCACCTGGTCGGAGGGCGTCCTACACTACGTTTACCGAGTCGTGGTCTCCACTCAAGAACACGTTTGCCCCATTCTAAGTTTTCGTTTCTAATTATTTATTTCTGTATTATTTCCTGTTTCATGTGGTATAATAATAAAGTGTTTTCTATCTATCTATCTAAGACATTATTTACCGTTTTGCAATAATAAATAATAATAATTAAATAATGCTGGACAATTCACACAGCATTATCTAGCCCCATGGTAAGCAGAGCTTGTGTTATGGGTACTAGATAACTGATATACATAATACAATACATTACATAGATAGATATTTTTTATTATACATAGAAAACGACCAGAACACCCGGAACAAATATCTGCAGATCGTACACACAATTGTTCCGAGGCGGGAATCGAACCCGCAACCTCCTGCGTCGCAGGCGGACCTTCGCCCACCGCGCCACATCGGTCGTCAATGCCCTTACCCTTCTAGTTTCTGTAGAAGTTAAATACATACTCGTGTGCCATGGTGCCCCCTACAGGATAACGTATGAATGATTTAAAATAATAATGTTAATTAATTGGAGTAATATCGCTGGATTAATTAGAATAAGATTTCAGAATAGTTCATTTTAACATAGGCTGGGGATGCAGGCTAGGTTTATTTCTTTAATAGCTGTGCCCCGCGGTTTCGCCCGCGTTGTGTAATGTGATTGGTAATCGCAGTGGAGATGTTAAACATATATACTAGAAAGATGATACCCTTCTTCTAGTAGGTTCTGACTGAAAACCAGCGCTCTTTCACAAATGACCTGGGTTATTGTGATAGAGCAACAAGCTGAGTCAGGACCTATTAGACCTAACACGCGCGCTTATCCACTTTCTGTGAGGGCTACTTAGTACCATATACAATACTACTTACATTTTGAACCTTTTCACTTTTGTTTTTAAATATTTTGTCGATGTTACGTTTTTTATAATAGGTACCTAAGTAGGTACTTTGTAGTCTAATATAATTATGTGTAATTAACCTTGTTTATGTGTTGTGTTAGTGTTTAATAAATAATTTTCTTTCTTCTTCTTTCTTTCTTTCTTTCTAGGTTCACTTAGTCGACGCTTGAGATCCACCGGTTGAGTTGGTAGGGTCGATTCTTACCCCGCGTTGGTAAGCAAAGCTTGGTGTTAGGAGAAGTCATCTTGCATGTCATGACATCATTGTAAGCGACTTGATTATTGTTATATATTTTTATCTATGACAAATAAATAATATACCTACTAATAAAATACATCGTTTATTTACTTATTTTTCCCGACGCGACGTTTCAACAGGTTTACACACTCTCGTGGTCACGAGATGATGCGATAAATACCCGTTAAATAGTAATTATAATTAGTGTTTATGTTAATTACAATTCTCGTGTCCAGCAACAACTTCATGTCCATTCCATCCTGAGGTCGCCTGGAAGAGATCGCTGTCGGCGATAAAGCCGCCTTTTATATTTCCTCTACGTCTTGTTTTTATTTCTGTATTGTTTCCTGTTTTGTGTAGTATAATAAAGTGTTTTCTATCGATCATCTTTCCACAATTAATACTTTTACTTTGTAGTACTACGACTTTGTAAAATTGACTTTACAAGAAAATAAACAAACGAAACTCAATTTACAACCCACAAACATTTACTTACCTCCAAATAACTTATAACAACCTCAAAACGGCTTACCGTTTCATCCTTGTTAACCCTAAACTCGTACCGTAACAATAACAAAATTCAAATCTTCAAAGGGATCCTCGGATTCTAGTCGCATGAGTGGTCACATGACAAATTGCCTGTCGGCGGAAGCTAGGCAAGGGGTTTTTGGGACGCGACTTTTTGTCGCGCGTCTTTACAATTTATCCGCAAAAATACTTTCTTGCCTTATGCGTTCTAAAATTGTTTTATCATTTTCATTAGTATTATTTTGTATTTTAAAACGCAAATAAGTATTTTCTATTCTATTCTAGAAGCATAATAAAGGTATTAATGTAAAGCAGTAAGTAAAACATGAGCTCTACTTGGGTTAAGGTTGCAAATGCTGATTAAAGATTTTAATAAAACTCTACGTATATTTGAATTAAAGCTAGCTATCCAAACTAATAGCAGTTACCATAAAAATAACTTCAATTACCTTGAATTTCAAATCATTCTACCAGAATAAATCATGAAGGTTCAAAAATAGTTTAATTGTAATTTGTAATAATAACTTGTGTATTTACCTAGATACCTTATTTAACTGCGAACAAGTCTTATCTTTGAAATAAACCTAAATTCGGTATTTATGAATCGCATTGTCTTCTTACCCTCAGAGATAAAGAACGAATGAAACAAAAGGCGTTGGCTATTAATTGGTCTCCAATTAAAACTTACTAAATCGTTCAAGCGAGAATAACAAAGAAATGAAATCTTAAACAAAAAAATTACCCTTGTAATAAATATTTTGCTCCTTTTACACAAAAATGCGTCTTGTAGGGTGCAGTTCAACATTCATGTACATATACATATATCGATTCAAAATCGATTAATTGACAAGTCAATGATTCGATTGTATCGTGGGACCCATACCTACACATTTATAATGCATACTTGTACACTATTTTTCTAATCGTATCGTTTAATGGAAGTTCAGTAGGAATTATGTACTCGGTCAACACGTACCTCTACGTCGAATAAATTATACGTGAAACCCTCATTCATTTCATTCATTCATACATCTGTACATCATTCTTGTATTTTTAGTCGCGTCTGAAAAGCTGCAAGTATTTGAACCCTTGCAATCTCAGGTAATGTATGATTTATGTCTTGCAAATAGAAAAAAATGTTACCAACGCGGAATAAGCTAAATTGTGTTGAATTATATTCACGAAAATAACTCATTTTCTAAATAATTTATTTTGAAGTGATTTATGTTGTGTTTTTCCAGTACCGTACACTTTATTTAACGTAAAAAGATTAGCGATAAAAATGGCTAAGCATTGTCAAAATCCAAAATTAGGAATAAGCTACTTGTGAATTTTTAAACACTATATTAAAGTTGAAATTTTTCAGCTATTTTTAGCAATTTTTAATTTTGATAGAAAAGAAATTGACAGAAAATACTAAATGAACAGAAATGCTTAGAACACAGGAATTATCAAGTACCTTATCGTTATAAGCAAACAAAAATAATTATAAGTTCTAGATTATAATACAATCACCCTACTTTTTATTTTCCGTGCGTTATTTGTTTTTTAAACGTTTCTTTAAATTTGTCAACGCATTTATTAACTGATACGTATTTAACATAATGTGTATCATTTTAATGATTAAAATGATACGGCAACACACAAACACACACTGATATTTTTTACGCACAATTACAATGCACAAAAAACTTACTCCGCAGACTCCGCACTACCGCAAAAAACTAAAGTGAATCTCATCATTCGATTATCTGTCTCGGCTATATTCGATTAAATCTCCCTTTCATATCAATTTACCCGAAATAGTTGCATTTACCCGCGTTTTCGGGTAAATTGCGGATTACGGCGAATAGGGTGAATATTTTTGGATAATGTAACTAATTTCATTAGCATTAAGTGTAATATTTTGATCGGATAAATCGGATTTTAGGACTGTAAGCGGTTGGTCATAAATACATTATATCCATCTGTTGTAATTGTACTCGTAAGTACCTTCCAATGACAACTGATGTAATGCGGCGATCCTTACAAGGCGACTGGATAAACGAGGACATCCAGTCGCTTTCTGCAACCAGTGACCACTATATATTATATATATACATATGTTTGTTCTTTCAACGCAAATAAGCTTTGTAATCAAACTATAATACAGTACATTATTACAGTAAAATAAAAATCTACAAACTAATATTGGTTGCTTTATAAATCCCTCTCCGCTTTCATATCAAGTTTTTATGACATGCTCATAGAATTGTTTCTAGAATTGTGACTAGAAATACAGAAAGGTAGGCTATCGACAACAGCTGGAGTAAAGTGTTCTTGAGTGGAGAGCACAACTCGGTAAACGTAGTATTCGTAGGACACCCTCCGACCAGGTGGTATGACGATCTGCAAAAGACTGCAGGTAGATGTTGGATGCATCAAGCTGGAGACGGGTTGCTATAATATTAACAATAAAAAATGATTTTACAAAATTATTCAAGATATGTATTAACAATGCCTGCGAATGATAATAATTATAATTAATGATAATGCCTGAACCCGAAGAAAACCCGTTTTTCAGGCACACGCATTGTTAATGCTGCTATGGCACTTATTAAGGCACGCCTCTGTCCAGCAGTGGACTAACATAAACTAATGATGATGAGGCTACCATTCATTCGCCAAACATAGGTATATTATCCCCCGGAAACTATGGTATAATCACACATGCCGCCAGCTACAAATAAATAAATTAAAATAAGCTTTATTTACTCCCACATAATAAAATTTTTATCTATACACTATAAGATACACTATATTTAAACTAGATCTGTGGCGGTACCACTTAGAGCCTCCTTCCATGCTTCTCTATCCAAAGCCAGTCTGCTCCAAGTAACTCCAGCTACTTTGACTATATCGTCACTACAACGTTTTGATGGTCTGCCTGGTCTGCGCTTTTTATCAGTTTGTTACCGTTTTGGTCCATCTATTATCAGTAACATGTTGAATGTGACCAGCCCATTTCCATTTTAGGCGGAGAATTGTTTTAGCTGCATCTTTTGCTGTCGTTTTTTTCCTTTTAATGCTATTCTTAATTTTATCAGTTTGTGACCCAAGAAGTTTCTCTCCAAACATCTCTGGCTACCTACCATTCATTCGCCAAACATACCATCACCCGGACACTGTGGTATAATCACACTTGCCGCCAGCTGCAGAGCTATAATTCTTACACTCAATAGAAACAATGATTATACCGGGGGTTTCTGAACGAGAGGTACGAGATCTACTTATATGGGAGATGTTATACAGGTTGTTTTAAAAACAAATCATTTGTTTGAGTCGACAACCTGTGTAGGAATCGAAGTTTTGGTTTTCGGTTGCGCTTTTGTCTATTTTATTGAAAGCAATGGATGTAAAGTATAAGGTATTTATTCTGTGAATTAAGGTATTTATCACATAATTATAGGTACAAACAATTTACAATATTTATAAAAAAAAACAAAACATACAGTATTATTGTCAAGTTTTAAGCAGAGCTTATGTTATGGGTACCAGAGACAAATATCAGCAGACCGCGTGCGTTTAACTAACTAAAAATGCGAGTGATCTACGAAACTTTAATTGTAATTACTTGACTAAAAGCTTATGCTGTTAGTCAAGTTTTAGTTTTAGTAAGAGTTGGTAATGTACAAACTCTTAGACTGTGCAAATCAGAGAGGTCCGTGTACGACACGGGTCCCTCAGTATTATAACAGGCTGCCGGACACAATCTAGAAAAATCGTTCTACTCTATTAAAAAATCTATAAATGCTATGCTGTGCTGCAGACGTAGCATAGGACGCCCTCCGTCCAGGTGGGATGACGACCTGCGAAGGACTGCGGGCAGATGCTGGATGCGGCAAGCTGAAGACAGGGCGCTATGGCGCTCATTGGGGGAGGCCTATGCCAGCAGTAGAATAACATAGGCTGATCATGATGATGATGTGCTGTGTGTACTGTACCATGGTCCAGCAAAATCTGACCTAAGCACAGATAAAGGCAACCAGTAGCACCCTGTACCTCCCCATGAATGTAACATGACGTCAATAATCCGGACCCCGCCATAAACTGTGGTCGGCGACCGACGGCCACACTTGCACTTGTTTTTTCCTTGACCCTCCCCAGCGCGGTAATTTGTTCGGTTTTATTATGAGCGTTTTATTAAATCTTTGCAACTTTATCGTGTATTATGTTTTTTTTGTAATTTATGAAATGAAATGAAAATATATTTATTCTGATAGAGCAAAAAACTTAATTATCTAACTATAGTAAAGGAATACAGCACACGACTTAAAAATACTTAAAGTATAAAATTGATAATATGCATTGATTTATATAAATATATTTTATTATTAATAGACATATTATCTAAATTAATTTAGTGTAGATCAAGCCATGTGTGATGGTCAGTGCCGTGTTCCTGCGCTATCAGAGCAGGTTCATGCTCAGCTGAATGTTGCGAGTAACCCCACAACGCTGATTTTCAGCATGTACCATTGTGATGATGACGTACGATACGTACGTATGTAAATTGTGAATTGTTTTACTGTCCTTTTTTGGGCGGGATTTCCTAAAATATTTACGTTAGAATTTGTGGAAACAATACAACACCACATCGTTTTTAATGTGATCGGTATATTCCATTTACAAAGTAGCCAATGGAATTAATCCAATCAGAAACTTAAAAAACTCTATAACAATAATAAAAAACACAATAATAAACCCCATTGCAAAAGCCAGATAGCCCTGCATAATAATAATAAAGATATCATAGGTACAGAATAGATAGATAGAAAATTATTTTATTTCACACTTAAAAATACAATAAACAATACAAAATATATGTGACAATTTGGCGGTCTTATCACTCAAATCCGTGTGGATATATAGAATGGTTGGATTGAAGACTTATCATATCACACATACTAAATTCCATTAAGACCCATTAATCTAAATCAGTAACTAAATCTCAAATCTTTAATTATCATTCAAAATTAGTATGTCCAAATAGCCAATCTTAAATAACACAAACTATTAATATCCATTTCAGTTAAATCTGAGCCGTAAATCATATAATTTGAAATACGACGGTAAGAGGCCATCTGTCTTTATCCACAAGTGTTGCAGTGAAGCTACTCCAATATCCCTCTTGAATATGTATTCACAAATCTGCTACTTTAGGGGATAATATATCCTTTTGCGGTGATATTTGGTTATTTGGGATTTGATGGATTGATATTAAGTACGTAGGTAACATTTTTTTTTTGCTGGACAATCCACACAGCATTATCTAGCCCCATGGTAAGCAAAGCTTGTGTTATGGGTACTAGATAACTGATATACATAATACAATATATTACATAGATAGATATTTTTTATTATACATAGAAAACGACCAGAACACCCGGAACAAATATCTGCAGATCGTACACACAATTGTTCCGAGGTGGGAATCGAACCCGCAACCTCTTGCGTGGCAGGCGGACCGTCGCCCACCGCGCCACATCGGTCGTCAAACAAACATATTAAAAAGAAAATAATAATGAATTTATTCATAGACTCTCATATTGACTAAAAAGTTTAAGACACGCAGACATGTTGCACAAAAAGGAAAACATAAAAATATGCATAATACGGAATAAGAATAACGTAGGGGATTCAAATCTTAAACATTTTGTAAGTAGTATTTGTAGTAGAGACCCAAGATTAAGAAAAAATTGGTCGGTAGGTAAGTAAACTAGGTACGTGAAGTTTACGGCGTGGTTTTACAGTAAAATATAACAAAAACAGTAATAAAATAACAGTACGAACTAATTTTGGTTTTTTCATTTGAAATGACAATGAACCAAAAAAAGAGAAGCCGCGTACAACTTTAATCTTAACAACTGTGCTATTGAGTTGCATAACGGATCAAACATGAACAAAAACAAAATAGCAACTGAAAAACATGTACAACAGATACATTAGGTACTCTACATACTAGTTGAAAAGTATTTTCGGGGACATTGTCATCGCCGAAATAGCTCAGTTGGGAGAGCGTTAGACTGAAGATCTAAAGGTCCCTGGTTCGATCCCGGGTTTCGGCAATGAATTTATTTTTGTCAGCAATTATTCTCAATTTGACCAATATTTTATTTATGCAACGTTTTTGAATAGACAATAATTATATAGGTAACATTAAATTTATGTAAAATTTTATTAAATTCAACTTTGGTTGCTAGTGAGAAGTATTAACTATATTATGTTATTCCTGGAACGGTTTATAAGTAAAAAAGTAAGCTTTAGTTAGGTAGTTTTGGTATAAGCTGGGGTAAACGTGTTCTTAGGTGGAGACCACAATTCGGCAAACGTAGTGTAGGACGTCCTGCGACCTGGTGGGATGACGACCAGCGAAAGACTGCAGGGAGATGCTGGATGCATCAAGCTGATGACAGGGCGCTGTGGCGCTCATTGAGGCATTGCCTATGTCCAGCAGTGGACTAACATAGGCTGATGATGAGGTAGGTAGTATTAGAAGTCATAACAATACCTAATGCCAATTATTTTAAGAACCTAAAAGTAAAGATATATTTTCTTACTAATCTTAAAATCAAATCGTACCCAATCATCCATCACTAAGTGATGACGTCACGGATTTAAATATTATTTGCATTTGCATATGACTGAATTAAATAGGGTATCTATGACACGTGCCTTCCGATGCTTCATGGGGCTTACATTTATTTTCAATCGTTGATTAGATTTGATGTTCATTTACCGCCTATGATAGTTGAATTTAGAATTAGTTTATTCAATTTAAAACATACATGTTTGTTAATATTAACACATTGCTTTTATCTTTAAAATTCTAGATAGACTTACATTTTGAATTGCTCACCCAGATAATTTTTTATTACTTATTTAGAATACATTATCATAAACCTTATTATTGTTTTGAGTAAGACTTATTTATAAATAAATAGCATAATCAGCATACATACCACAAAGCATGAAGCTGGTGACTCAAAAGCATGTAAAAATACAAGAACAGCACTCAGCAAAGACCAAAACTAAGGTTATGATGATGATGCTGCCTTTTGGGCCTGAATTTTCATTCCAATGATTTGGCAGATAGTGTCCTGAAGAAGATAGAATAGATAGAAGCGATAAGGCCGCTTATTTGTTCTACTTTTGTAGGTGTATAAAATGAGCTTTAAAAACGTAGTAATTTTTTAGTGATGCAAGTTATTTATATTGTAATTAATATCTTAGTATTCGTATCAATCAATAGGTTTTAGTGCGAGGTGCATAAAAATATATTGCAATAATTAAGTATAAATAATAACTTGCCCACGGCTTCGCACTCGTTGTTTCTATAGAAACGTTTTAAGGTTATTTCTATCCCATGGGAACAGATTTATGGGATTAATAGTTACGCCTATATTCTATTTCAGGCCTTTCCAGGACATAGGCCCTAGTTCTTTTTCTGTATTCAAAATTTCAGCCAGATCCGTTCAGTAGTTTTGACATGAATAAGCAACAACTCCATCCATCCATAAAACCAAACATCCAAACTTTCGCATTTATAATATACAAGATGCGCTCCCCGGCTTCATCCGTGTGAAAATCTATGTGTCAAATGGTTTATAAACCTTCCTCTTGAATCACTCTATCTACTAAAAACCGCATCAAAATCCGATGCGTAGTTTTAACGATCTAAGCATATATAGGGACAGACAGACAGCGGAAAGCGACTTTGCTTTATACTATGTATGTAGTGAAGTGTGATATTTATTTTAAAGTAAAAACAAAATAACATGCCAATTATTAACCGACCAAACAAATCAATGAAACAACTGACTTATCTTTTGAATTATTATCAAACAGTGCAAAAGTTTATCAAAATAATAAGCAAACGCAATCTTTACCTCAATAAACACAAAATACACGAACTTCTTTGAAAGGAGTTTCAAACTTACACTCCAGCGATTAAAGAGTCAAAGGGTTCCGCACAAAAGGCAGAGGAACGGCTTTGCTTGCTGAGATTTGGAGAAGGGAGAAAGGATAATAAAAAAGAGTTTTTGATGAACTTCAGTAAAAAACTCATCTAAACAATTCAGTTGATCAGACCTGTCGAGACGTGATCGTGAAGTCTTATTTTTCAACAGTTTTTGGTACAGCGCCTATACCGTGCGCACAGGGAACTATGCAATCATCATCATCATCAGCCTATGTTAGTTAACTGCTGGAAATAGGCCTCCTCTAATGAGTGTATTCCACAAGTGGACAAAAAATTGAAGTAAACAGTAAAATAATTTTATTTGATAATAATTTATATATAAAATATGACTTGTCTAAGTGCTTATTTTGTAAGCCTAAAGAAATAAATGATTTTTTACTTTATTTTACTTTACTTTTACTTTAGTGCCTTATAGCGCCATGTCTTCAGTTTGCCGCATCCAGCATCTACCTGCCGTCTTTCACAGGTCGTCATCCCACCTGGTCGGAGGGCGTACTAAACTACTAAGGACGCTATGGTGCTCATTAGGGGAAGTCTATGTCCAGGAGTGGACTATTATAGTTTGATGATGATGAAGACGGACGGACGAATAGTACCTCGGTACCTACTAAATTATAATTTACTTTGAACTTATCTCTGTTCCTAACTATCTGTGGATCTCAGCATCGCTTCTTGAAATGAATTGTTAGGTTCGTGAATAGCCTCCATCAGACAATAGCTAGTATTCCTGGGTTTTAGTTATTATATTCGGTCTGTGTAAGTCTCTGTGACTTTGACGTGGATTCTCCATGTATTATTGTCTCGCAGACTTGATGAAACTTGTGGTAGGATAGGTTTGTCTATAGGTACTAATATAATATTATAAAGAGGAAAGGTTTGATTTTTGTTTGTTCAATTAATAGGCTCCGAAACCACTGGACCACCGATCTGAAAAATTCTTTCACCGTTGGGAAGCTACAGTATCCCCGTTGAACATATTTTAAAAAAAGTAAAAGATCCGTACTACAAGCGTGCGAAGACGGGAAGGACCGCTAGTTCGAAATAAAATAACATTTTCTCTTTTAAAGTTTTCTTGGTAATATTATTTTAAGTTAGTATTTAAAAAAAACATAATATTTAATGTTAAGATGGTATATTAAAAAACATATTACAAATTAAAAAAAAATTGTTCCGTCTCTAAAATGGGGGTTAGTGGAACCAAGTAGCTTGAAAGCCAGCCATGGTCACGGTCAGTTTCTACTATCATAATACGTAATTTTATGTTGACTCGATGCGAGACACTTGTTTGTGGCCACCCTTTACCTTTTAAAGTTAGGACGACTAAGCTGTCCTAAGCTTCCCACTAGAAAAAGCTTGAAATCCTAAGCTTCAGACTTGCCATCAACTGCCATTGACTTGACTCATCAAGTAATTGACTCAACATATCCCGAAGCAGCCTAGGGTATCCAACTGATCGCATTAGAATCTAAGACAATTCGGAGGCACAGCAAATCCACTTGACGAAGTGGATATGTTAGGGCTTAGGAGAGCTCTGTATCTCGAAGCACCTGTCAGCTAATCATTAGTTGGATTTAATCCACACGTGTCGTAAACTTGATTCTGCTCATCGCTTTGATCACAAGGCGACTGGGTTACTTATAAAGATAATTTAAATAAATAAACAATGAATAATGCTGGAGAATCTACACAGCATCATCTAGTCTCAAGCTCAGCCGAAAGTTATGGATACTAGATAACTGATATACACTCGACAGCAAATAAACCAGGCCACCCGCCGTGGAACCTGATTAGATTTTCTCGAAAAGTATAAAGCTTACAACTATGAAAGTTGTACCTACAGAAAGTGTGTAGTTAATATAATGCATTACATTAAAAAAAATATTATTCGAATTAGAAAATACCCACACGACACAAAACAAATATTTGCAGTTCATACAAATTATGTCTTCTATTAGTTTCATCATAATCAACCCATTAGTAGTAGCTGGATATAGGCCTCCCCTAATGAGCGCCATAACGCAAAACACTGTCTTCAGCTTGCAGCTTAAGGTAGTAGTAACACCCTACTTTAAAAAGCTACGGGAATGTTTGTTACTGTGCCCTTAAATTAGTTTTGTTTGTATCTGTCCAATTCTTTGCAAAGAAAAAGATAATCCAAATTAGCAATTAAATTATAAAAAACTCAACGCACCCTTGTTTTAAAAACGGTGTATCCCTATTTTACAACGAAACCTGATGCTGGCATAATGAGGGAAAGCCATGGTTTCACAAATTAATGGTGTTTTGTTTTATTATGGTGTTTTTTATTTCCTGTATCAGTTCCTCATTTTGGGTTCATTATTTTGGTTTCTTTTGTTTGGGAGTCAAATTTTCTGTTAAATACGATTGTTGTTTTTTGTCTGTCTGGCCCTTTTAAATTGAGTGATGCTTTAAACCCTCCTGGATTATTTTGCATTGAAAATAATTCAGTATGTTTTAATAGGTAAAATGAGAAACGTTTATGTATATAACATTTTATAATCATCTAGCTGCGCCCTGCAGCTTCGCCCGCGTGGAAATCTATACTTATGTCAAGTAGTTTATGAACTTCATCTTGAATAACTCTATCTATTGCTGAAAAGCGAACAGATAGCAAAAGCTATTTCATTTTATATCTACTATTTAAGGAGGCGCGGGCGGGGCACAGCACATTGCCCAGTATGTATATTCTAGAAGCGGCTAAATTTGTAAAGGTACATTCGAATTAATTTACTAAAGCTAGGGATATATACCCTAGACGTGTACATAACCCAGAACAAATTGTTATGTCTAGAACTCCTAAGACAGCCTTACATAAAAAAAACTGTTATGCTATGTGTGGTTCTATATATAAATAATCCCTAATGACATCAAAGATTTACCTTTAGCAATATTATTAAAAAAATTAAAATTATGGCTCATTGGAAAAGCTTTCTATAGTGTCAAAGAACTCATGGACCTGAAGAGAATTAAGTAGCACATTATGGACATGTACATAGTTTATAACTTATTAATTTAAATCATTTTAAAATTACATTGTAGGAACCTAGTTTTAGAAATGTTTGCATGCCATGTGTTTTGGTGAAGTATGTGACACTACCTATTCTAATGTCCTTTGACCTTGTATTATGACCTCATTTCTTGCAATAAATGAATTAAATGATATAAGATATTTTTTTTGGAAAATAATGTGTTAAATTTATTCATTCGACGACCGATGTGGCGCGGTGGGCGAAGGTCCGCCTGCGACGCAGGAGGTTGCGGGTTCGATTCCCGCCTCGGAACAATTGTGTGTACGATCTGCAGATATTTGTTCCGGGTGTTCTGGTTGTTTTCTATGTATAATAAAAAATATCTATCTATATAATATATTGTATTATGTATATCAGTTATCTAGTACCCATAACACAAGCTCTGCTTACCATGGGGCTAGATAGTGCTGTGTGAATTGTCCAGCATTATTATTATGTCTCTCATATACCACGATCTCGGGCCATAAAGTGACCCGGTCCTTTGGAAGGCTTGCGTGGGGCCGAAGCCAACAGCACAGAGGCCCATTATTATTATTATTATTATTCGTTTGTACGAATCTATATCTACCATAGAACGTGACTTTTTCTTTGCCTAGAATCTATGTAGTTCGTAACTCATTGGTCACACAATAAAATATTCATAGTATAGGTTTTGTAACCGAAGTTTTTTATATTGTGTTTACACACGCACTTTCCAGTTTCATGATTTCATTACTATAAAAAGACATTTAAATCCGATCCGATCATTCAAAACTGTCACAAAGCGCCCCACGTAACCGTCATACCTAAACCCAAACCACTCATAATACAAGTTGAAATTCAAAAGTATCAATGCGTGGATGCTACGACACTGATGTATCACTTATACAGTCCCCTGCATACTTGTAGTGATGGGACTTTCAATTCAAAAATGTGCAAAAAGTTTGGGGCCCAACAGGGTTTGAACCCGAGCCCCGCCGCTTGCATAGGTAAGTAAAAATTAATTTGTAATGACCTGAATCGAATCTATCAAAGAGATTCGAACGTATACGTCACCACAATTATTTTTGGATAACTTTTGCATGTAAGAATTTTGTTTTGAGAAACGAACACATTGATCGCTTCACATTATTACGTAAAAAAAATTAAAATTTCAGATTTGTCGAGTCAATATACATTTTTTCTAATTTATTAATATTCATTTTAATTTCAATTTAATTTAATTTTAGTTCGTAAGAATTACTAACATTTATTATAAGATCATTACTAACAAATTATGGATCTGTAGTAGTCCAAAATAAAATATATTTTTTTATTTTTGTATAAATAACTATCTAACTATCGCCCCGCGGCTTCGCCCGCGTGGAAATCTATGTGTCAAATGGTTTATACACCTTCCTCTTGAATCACCATATCTTATTAAAAAACTGCATCAAAATCCGTTGCGTAGTTTTAATGATCTAAGCACAAATAGCCAGACAGCGGGAAGCGACTTTGCTTTATACTACGAAGTGATTATCTTAAACACATTTTATTCTCTTGGTCAATACCCCATCACTAGTTCCAAGGAGTTCCATTATTATAGTGAGGGGACAAGGGCCACCGTAATCCAACGCCGGGATCTTCACAATTACTTGCCCTTACGTTCACACTCAATATTGCTTTGAACACAATAGAGGTGGTCCAAGAATTAAAGTAAGTGGAAGTGGCTTTTTAACATTATAAATTACTCCGTACGGTTTAAAATAGAAACTATTTTAAAAACTTATGCACAAAACATAAATTAAGAACCTAAAAAGATATGGCTGGCCCCACTGTTTAATTGTTTATTGAAACTAATATAATACGAGTACAGAAATTTACAGCTTAGTCGTTACATTATGCATACAATAAAAATATCTCAAAAAGGACAGGAAAAGAAAATACTTAGTTAGATACCATACAAAATAGAATTAACACATGTAAATTTACTCACAGAAAATCAGGATTTTATGGAACCAAGAAAGGGAATAAAATAGTATCACAAACCTACCTTAAAGAAAAATAACTTTAACTTCAGCTTGCATATTTTTAAAGCTATGATTTATACTTTTGAAACTTTTTGGAGTATTAAAGGCCCCTATAACTCAACATTAAATACAGATCTCTTCCAGCAACCGTACATTCATGTTCGTAACACAATATCTCCCTTCGGCATTGCGATTTATCGAGTGTTGATTCAATCATAGATTCCTTTAAAATTTCATGTTTGGAAACCAATTCGGATTATGATGAGACGCAATTTATTTTAGATAAATTCTATGATAGATAGTTCAGGAAATTTTATAGGGAATTTGGAAAATTGAGTGTTCTCTTATTTAGATAAATATGTAGATAAATCATGAGAGTCGAATATTTTTTTGGTACGAGTGAGATATTTGAAGGAAACACAAGTTGCGGATCGAATTTGACTGATTATTTTATTAATCAGCGGGTAGGTCGTGACATAATAATTTAGAACTACCTGCAAATACCCAATGGTTCAGACCGATACCACAAGAGTTAACATAGCCTATAATGTAATATTAGACTGATTGAGTAATTAGGCTGATATTTAGATAAATTCTTAATTCTTATATTTTCACATTACTGTACAAGACTTGACGACGAAGCGGCTACACAGACATCTATAAATAGAATAAGAAATAGATTTACCTACCACACAAAAACAGTACAAAAATAAATGCGAAGAGCAGAATAACTACAAAGGCATATATTATTATGTGACTGATAAAAGGTTCAAACTGAAAACCAGCGTTGTTCCGCGCCACGCGTGGCACATAGCTGAGTTTGACCCTTTTTGGCCAGCAGGCTAGCACGGTAGCCATGTATTATTATAGTTTTTGTTTTTCTGTAGGCTTTTTTATACTGTGTTTTTTATGTGTGTTTATTGCTTTAATTGTGTAGCCTGTTTTTTTTTGGCCAAATAAAACTATTCTTATTCTTATGTTGACTGCTTAGCGAATAACTACCAAACGTTTCAAAAGGTATGGTATTTGCTACCATGCCTGACTCTCCCTCCTCTCTAACATGGAAATAAACACATTACACCAAATAATAAGAAATCACGGCATTTTATTATTTCAACTGACTTTTTACCTATTCTTTTACGCATTAGCTACGTGACCTATAATTAATTACCTGCGTAAATTATAACGAAATATGGCCACACTTTAACTTATGACATTGCATGCATAATAACTTAAAAATAGAATTACTTCCTACTGTGACAACGGAATTATATTTATGTGACAATTTGAAAACTGCTTAATATTCCATGTGATTTATACATTTAGAATTAGAAGTATCGTTGTGTTTTGCTGACTCAACAAAAGGTTTTTTTATACATTTTTTTAGGAATAAAGCAAAAATGATACTCGTATAAAAGTTGTATGAAATTTGACTTTGACGACCGATGTGGCGCGGTGGACGAAGGTCCGCCTGCAACGCAGGAGGTTGCGGGTTCGATTCCCGCCTCGGAACAATTGTGTGTACGTTCTGCAGATATTTGTTTCGGGTGTTCTAGTCGTTTTCTATATATAATAAAAAATATCTATCTATGTAATGTATTGTATTATGTATATCAGTCATCTAGTACCCATAACACAAGCTCTGCTTAGCTTGGGGCTAGATGATGCTGTGTGAATTGTCCAGCATTATATTAATTATTATATTATATTAACTGCCTTTTTACCTATTCTTTTACGCATTAGCTACGTGACCTATAATTAATTACCTGCGTAAATTATAAGAAAATATGGCCACACTTTAACTTATGACTTTGCATGCATAATAACTTAAAAATAGAATTACTTCCTACTGTGACAACGGAATTATATTTATGTGACAATTTGAAAACTGCATTTTTAATTTTCCATGTGATTTATACATTTAGAATTAGAAGTATCGTTGTGTTTTGCTGACTCAACAAAAGGTTTTTTTATAATTTTTTTTTAGAAATAAAGCAAAAATGATACTCGTATATAAGTTGTATGAAATTTGACCGATGTGGCGCGGTGGACGAAGGTCCGCCTGCGACGCAGGAGGTTGCGGGTTCGATTCCCGCCTTGGAACAATTGTGTGCACGATCTGCAGATATTTGTTCCGGGTGCTCTGGTCGTTTTCTATATATAATAAAAAATATCTATCTATGTAATGTATTGTATTATGTATATCAGTCATCAAGTACCCATAACACAAGCTCTGCTTAGCTTGGGGCTAGATGATGCTGTGTGAATTGTCCAGCATTATATTAATTATTATATTATATTAACTGTCTTTTTACCTATTCTTTTACGCATTAGCTACGTGACCTATAATTAATTACCTGCGTAAATTATTACGAAATATGGCCACACTTTAACTTATGACATTGCATGCATAATAACTTAAAAATAGAATTACTTCCTACTGTGACAATGGAATTATATTTATGTGACAATTTGAAAACTGCATTTTTAATTTTCCATGTGATTTATACATTTAGAATTAGAAGTATCGTTGTGTTTTGCTGACTCACCAAAAGGTTTTTTTATAATTTTTTTTAGGAATAAAGCAAAGGACCAATCGGAGTCTAAGTGCGGAAACAGGAGTACAACAACTAGGATTAAAGCAAAAATGATACTCGTATATAAGTTGTATGAAATTTGACTTTTATACATAAGTGTAATATTTGTATGTCTAAAAAATTTGAGTTAGAAAACAACAAATAAACAATAAACAAATAATGCTGGATAATTCACACAGCATTATCTAGCCCCATGGTAAGCAGAGCTTGTGTTATGGGTACTAGATAACTGATATACATAATACAATACATTACATAGAAAACAAACCAAATTTTAGAGAAAGCTAGTTTTAGTTTATCCAATGTCAGTGATCAATAAATAATTAAATCAATAAACAACTGTATTAGTTTTTTGTTTACGCAAGACTTATACATTTTGACGACCTCTGTGGCGCGGTGGGCGAAGGTCCGCCTGCGACGCAGGAGGTTGCGGGTTCGATTCCCGCCTCGGAACAATTGTGTATACGATCTGCAAATATTTGTTCCGGGTGTTCTGGTCGTTTTCTATGTATAATAAAAAATATCTATCTCTGTAATATATTGTATTATGTATATCAGTTATCTAGTACCCATAACACTAGCTCTGCTTATCATGGGGCTAGATAATGCTGTGTGAATTGTCCAGCATTATATATATTTTTTTTATTTACCTATAACTGTAGTAAAAAAGCAAAATCAAAAGCGCCACTGTCCATTCTCCACACGAATGGACAGTGGCGCTTTTGCTTTTATACACCACAGTTGTGCATGACAATCTTCGTCTAATAAATTGCTTGCCTACGATCTCGGTAGTTTCTGCGAACTTGCCACTTTAGTTCCAGTTACGAAATTGCTTTTAAGACAGTATTGTTTAGTTATGAATTGTGTCATTAATGCTGTCCTTTGGTATGACTTCCACTAATGTATTCCTCTATTGCTGCTTCCGACAGGTTACAAATGCCATTGTTGTGCTTTAGGTTTTGATATTATTCAAATTTGCTATGAGATGAATAATAACGGTCTTCAGATACTTGTATACCGAATATATTATATTGTATTATTAGGCAATTTTTGAGAAAAATGTAACTGTCGAAATTAAAAGTTTGATGCAGGAATAAAACAATACGGACGGATTCCTAAAATAGTACGAGTGAGATATTAGTTAGTATGTAGGTGCTCTACGCGAAGACACGTCACATGTGCGGTGTGATACGCGACAGTTAAAAATAAAACAACTGACAACTAATGAAAACATTTGGCTGCTTCAGTACAATCCGATATGGTCTAGTGGCTAGGATACCTGGCTCTCACCCAGGAGGCTCGGGTTCGATTCCCGGTATCGGAATTTATTTTTGATATTTTGTTTTTGTCCAGCAAAAATGTGTTATCTAATAAATTATTGAGATCCCTTCGGTTTTATCAAATTGAATCATTATGTAGGTAGGTTAATCTGATTTTGTTGTGACATTTATATTATTTTTGTATGTTTTTAAAAAGCTGGATAATTCACACAGCATCATCTAGCCCTAAGCTAATCAGAGCGTGTGTTATGTGTACTAGATGACTGATATATATAATACAATACATTACACCAGGTGTTTCATTGTAACTATTCCAAAGTAAATTAACGAAACAATAGCTATACAACTATAGCGATTACCTTACCTCAATCCATTCAAACATAGGTTACAACCCATTCCTACATCACTTGTGACTAAGAGCTATCAAATTTCTCCGTCCAACTGTAATCTCTCACCTAAATCGCACCGGTTAGACCCTTCAAACAAATCACCAAGTTTACCTAACAAATACCTCTAGGATTAGCCATAAGTCACGGTGTAAGATGGTCAAAGGACGCTCTAAATTATTAATTTGGCTAATGGAAGTGTTTGTTATGGAAACCGTCACATTTTAGATTGTGATGGTGTTCAATGGTAAAACTTTTGAACAGCCTATGTACTTAACCTAAGAACTCTGTTCTCATGTAAGTGACTTTGTATAAATTGTCCTTTTGAGAATAAATGAATATTAAACAAAAAAAAACTATTATGGTTATTAACACAAAATACACTTATAAAGGGATATTGACCATGATTTTATTTTTGAGGTTTCCAATATTTCGGCACAGTTTCTTGGTAAATATCCCGTTATAAGTGTTTTTGCTTTTCAATGTTGTTAATATCACAGGGTTTTGAATGGTTACCGATTAGGATAATGCTCGCAATAAATTGATTGTTGTGAAAAAACCGATTTCAAATTCCTTAATTTATAATTAAATTCACGACAAATACTTGTCCTCCGGAAAAAACATATGGAACCAACTCAACTCAACTCAAGTATCATTTTCCATAATTATTATAAGGAAAATGATTTTCGCCATCGCGAAAGAATTTTCTAAACTAGTCTATAATTCGCGGAGAGATCGACGAACTTAGGTACATAACAAAACATACAGCCGAACATAGAAACACTATCTACCCCTTACGTTTTTCATCGGTTAAAAATTTATAAAGTTCTTTCTCGAGAATTTAATGAATGCTGTGCCGATGATCCAGCGTTATTCATTGATATTTATTAATGCTTTAACATAGTAATATCTATTGGCACGCTAAGACCTACGCAATTGCTTTAAGAAAACATTTAATATCCAATTCTCAAGGGAAACACTTAGCCATAAAACCTTTCCTACTTCGCTTCAATAAATTGTTCGACACTCGCTGACGGCAAACGGCCTGTTTTGAATTTCAGAGCATTTGCAATCGGTATCCAAAGCACTTAGATACGGTTCGGTACTCCTGATACACACGGGAGATAAGTTTGATACAAACGACCAAAATATCTGTGGGGATATCAATTATATTTCTCAAAAGTCATTTAAAACGGGATATTTACCATGATTTGATTTTTGAGTGACTTTAGTGTTAATTACCATGATAGTTTCAAAAGTTTTATTATATTTCTCAAAATCAGTTCAAAACGTTTACGAACTGCCTGTATCAGATATGAGTTACCTGAATATACATTTTAGGTTTGAAAGTATATCGAAACGATCTAAATATCTGTAGGGATATAAATTATATTTCTTAACCATTAAGTATCATGTTTTGTTACAGGATGTAACTAACTAGAGTTAGTAATTTGTCAAACCTGTAACAAAACATATACGAGTTGCCTGTAACAGTTATGAGTTATCAAAAGCGGGTTCGATTCTTGCCTCGGAACAATGTGTGTACGATCTGCAGATATTTGTTCCGGGTGTTCTGGTCGTTTTCTATGTATATTAAAAATAGTTATATATGTAATGTATTGTATTATGTATATCAGTTATCTAGTACCCATAATACAAGCTCTGCTTACCTTGGGGCTAGATAATGCTGTGTGAATTAGATAATGCTGTCCAGCTTTTTTTTTTTTACATTTTAAACTTGAATATAATATTAACACAAAACTCATTTAAAACGGAATATTTACCGTTATTGATTTTTGAGTTTTCCAATACTTCAACACAGTTTCATGCGCCATGATCACGGAATAACTGAAGGCAGTGCAAGTTTTTATTGGCAGAATACCGATCTACCCTCAGTTTTTGTCTTTTGCTATGAACTTTCCTACCACCCGTTTCATTATCGAACATTTCATAATCATAAAAAGTCAGTTCAGTCATCCCGTGACCACGACAGTGTGTAAAACTGTTGAAACGTCGGGAAAAATAGGTAAATAAACGCGATAAATACCCGTTGTATTAATACTTATAAATATTTCATAATCATTATTTTTCTATATAACCTCTTTACTTTCTTTACAACTTTGTCCTATACTAATACGGGGCCTAATGTTCGCCAACTTCCCCAACCGTGTGTCCGAAACATCTTGTAAACGCACCAAGCTAAGATCCTTAGCATAACAATAAACAACAGTGAGGAGTTCATTCCAAGGCATTTACATACGAAATGTCCAAATGTTTGACAGTTTTAGGCAAAGGATCAGTGTTATGATAGGCTTGCTTTGAAGGCTGTATAGTTTGGGCTTTGTCATCCATGTAATACATGGTTGATTATTTGGGGAAAGAGTTTCTTTTTAGTAAGTAACTAGCTGCGCCCCGCGGCTTCGCCCCCGTGGAAATCTATGTGTCAAATGGTTTAAAAGATAATAAGTATCCTATGTTAGACTTCTGGTTCTAAGCTACCTCTCCACCAATTTTCAGCTAAATCGGTTCAGCCGTTCTCGAGTTATAAGTGTTGTAACAAACACGACTTTCTTTTATATATATAGATTGTCAATACCATCCACAGGGGGAGGCCTATGTCCAGAAGTAAACTATTATAGATTGACGATAAACGATGATGATGATGATGGTTAATTGTCAATAGAGGTTGCCTGGAAGAGATCGCTTCTAAGCAACAAGGTCGCCCATTGTACTTGTAGTAAGTATGTAATGTCTTTTCGTAATGGTGTGTATTGTATATTGTAGACCTTTGTCTGACCACAATCTCACAATCTTTGACAGTTTTGCTTTGAAGGCTGTATAGTTCGGCCCCCTGATTATGTAACTGCGACCGGTTTGCGACAGGCGAAAATTAAGCAATCAGTGCTGTCAAAAGCCAATTTTGTATTAGATGACACCAGGTACTACGTCACCCACACCAGGTTTCCCTCTGCCGGACAATCGGTGAACTAAAAATTGCTTGCTAAAATTTCGGTCGCGGTCGCGTCGCTGTTGCTGTTGCTTTTACATAATCAGCCTGCGGGCTTTGTCATCCATGTTACGTTATACAGGATGGATTTTTTGGACGGGGCAGAAAGGGGTTTTTTGTAATTGTCAATAGACCTTTGTTTGACCACTCTCACCTGATACCCGCCACGCTCACCTCAACGGACTCGCTCCCCTATACGCGAGGCCGCCAGATACAAGACCTTCCTGGCGACCACTTCCCCGGGAACTGCTGGAACACCACGATAATGTCCAATCGCAAGAAGGCCATCGCAGCCAATCGGCTGCTGAATTGAAAGGCCGGCAGGACTCTCATTGCTGTAACTCAAGACTCGACGTCTCGCTCGACGTTGAAGCTAGAAGAAAGAACCTTAGTTCGATTCTAACCGCATTTCGTTCGAAAGACGAACTGTTGAAGACCATTGATGATGATCTCACCTGATAGTAAATGACGATGTGGCCGAAGATTTATCACAAAGAATAAAAAAATGGTATCATCGAAGCAAAGCGATGCTCGAAACAATTTTTGGTTTAGAGAGCTATCATTTAGGATATTGATCTCTTGTTCGTTTTCGAATTCAAATTAAAGCATTTTTCGCTGCACGCGTTGTTGAAGTTAGTGTTTTATTTTTTTGTAATAGCCTTGCTTTAAGCTAGTTGTTTTCTGTTATTGTTATCAGTATACAAGAAGGCTTAGAATAGTAGTCTACTACCATTCTAAGTCTATGGTAGTCTACTACCATTCTATGTATACTGACAAACGAGGTGTTGCTGAAAAACTTCGACAAATTAGTCTCAATTCCCTATTCATATACGTGCATAGCGTTATTTGCTTGTTAATAAGCTTTTGGTTTGTAACCATAAAATTAAGAAAATATAAAAAAAATACAATATCTACTTATATACTTAATACAATGAATTACATGGATATATATATTTTACTATACATACATAGAAAACGACCAGAACAAACGAAACAAATATCCGCAGATCGTACACACAAATCGTACACGTGTCCCTAGGCGGGAATCGAACCCGCAACCTCTTACGTCGCAAGTGGACCACAAAGTTCATCAATGTAAATGAAAATAAGATATATGCTTAAAATCTGAGACCTACTTGAATTTCTTAAAAGACTCAGTCAGTCTCGTTGAATTTGGTTGCAAACAGAGCACACAATAACAAGGTTTAGTAAAATAAAATTCTGTAAATAAATCATCGAACTATCAGTCATCGGAAGTGATCTTTCAAATGTAAGACGCGTGCTCTCGATTCATCAAATGAAATGAAATTCGTCGCTTTATCTGTTTGAATGATGGGTCTTTGAATGTTTATTCAATTTGTAGGAATTTAGTTAGTTTAGATTGCGTGTTTTTGTAAAACAATGATGCGGCAAAAGTTTGCGACGGTTGTAAACCTATGAAGAATCCCTTTTTTTGTCCAGCGGCAGCAGCAGTGGGGTAAAAATATATGGTTAAAAACCTCACATTTGTTTAAATAATAAATACCAAACTGGCAAGGCAACCATAACCAATCAATCCAATTTGTCCAACAACAATCCAATTCAATCCCAAATTTATCAATAAACCAAATTAAACTGTCAACAACAAAATAACTGACAAGCCATCAAAATATGATACTATTACATAAACAAAGTACAGTTGACGATAAAAATAGTTGCATTCATAAATTGTTTGTTCGATGTTTAGAAATGATCAGACTATAAAAATTTCATTAATAATTATAATTTAAATATAGAGCTTCTAACCTAAACTTATTAATCATTGGAAATAATCTTAATATTGCTAAATATAATTAGTAAATATTTACTTAATATTAATAGAGAAAACAATGTTCGCAAAATTGTCACACATTTCGTATTTTTATATTATTTTAATGTTTGCAATAAAAGTATTCTATATCTCTCTCTATCGATTCAGTTTAGTAACTTTTTATTTTCATTCAGACTATTTACGTATAAATCGCAATATAATTAACTCAATTGTTTATAAACCATTCCATTTGACCGTACAAATCCACAAAAACAATTTGCGATAAAACACAAATACATTAGCAGTGGCCGAGTGCGGAGACTGCGGGTGATCGATCAACGTCCCAACTAATTCCAGTCGATATAGGAAAGTTAAACGTTGTATACGTGACATCGCCGAAAAACGTGTTTCTACCCTCGAGTGTTTGCGGATTACGTTGGGTCAGTCGTTATTAATCGAACTTGCGGTAATTTAGTTACAGAATCACTTTTCATTTGGTTTTGTTAGGTAGGTCGGTAAGTTGTGTATGATGGATAAGAAATATTGTTTTTATGAGTTTAGAAGTTGAAGTATTATAGAACCAAAGAAATGCATACCGAGCGATGGTCAAGCCTACAGGAGTGCCGCCAATCCAGAGCAGGACTCCCAGCTGCATCACCAAGACTAACTAAACACCTATTGTACCTGACGAGATCGGACGCGCGCGTTGATTCCTAGTGGGGACACGCACAGGACACTGCCTACTAAACAAACACCTCTTCACCATCGGAGCAACAGACAGCCCTCTCTGCAGGGGATGCCTTAGCGACAAAGAATCAGCTCGCCACGTAATCCTGGGATGCGTGCGAGGCAGTAACAGCGCAACGATAAGAAGATCCCAGAAGGATTCTGCGCTTCTGGACGGAGTTAGGCTGGTTAAACTAGCAAACACAACAAACGGACCAATCGGAGTCTAAGTGCGGAAATAGGAGTACACTTACCATACCGTACCATAACACAAAAATTAAATAAGAAATGGGTGTGATTAAGTTTCTAAACAAGATAAGTGGCATTTGGACAAGGAGGTACGTAAAGTCTATTAGGTATGAATTCATATATTATTAATTTCTTTTGTTCGATTATTATTTAAAATAATAATTAATAAATATTTCCGAGTGTTCCGGTCGTTACCTATGTATAATAAAAAAATATTTATCTCTATAATCTATAGTAGATATTAAGTGTATCAGTCATCTAGTACCCATAACACAAGCTCTGCATTATCAACGTATTTAATTAAATATAAATATTATATACATATACGAAAAGTTTAAATAGAAGTTTGGTAATTCTTCACGCAAAAACTGCTAAACGGATCGAGCTAAAATCTTGTACAGATGTAGCTCTAAGCCTGGAATCACCATACTTAAATCCCATAAAACATTTCCCATGAGATTCCCCTCTTAACTTTTCCATCGACACAACGCGTGCGAAACCGCGGGCAGAAACTACTAAAAATACATCAAATATTAGGTCTCTGAAAACTTTACGTACAAAGGATCAAAACCCGATTGTTTCGAGCCTTCGTACGTAAAGTTTTCAGACTAAATCAAGAAGTAAAAATTTACGCCTTGATTGAGATATTTCGTAACGTAGACAAACAAAAAGCCCCACCACACACATAACCCGAAGACAATCCGCAAATCCTTGCATAATTCCTTCCATATCGGCCGCGGCTGATCGTGTCGTATCGCATCGTATCGGATCGCATCGTATCGCAATTAGTGTAAAGCGCAGTCCGAAACAAAGCTTCGTTGATCCGTGTTCCGGCTTTGTGACAGGGAAATCCGACGTTGATCGTGGAGCTAGGGATTGTGGAATAGGAAAACAATAGTTCATAAAATATGTTTGCTAACAAAAATGTATGACGATAAAATTTTGAAACCTGTGCTAAAAGATCGAATGTACGTTCTTTTTCTAATAACGACATTATAAATGATTCGCCTTCACAATGGTATGATCACATCACGCACGTCCACAGCTGTACATAGGTCTTCCACATTATGAACAAATACCAGTCCGAGCCGCCTAGATTCATCGACTCTTTATAGTACACACAATCACTAAATAGTATGAAACAAAGTCGCTTCCCACTGCCTTTCTGCCCCTTTGTATGCTTAGATCTTTAAAACAACGCAACGGATTTTGATGCGTTTTGATAGATTGATTCAAAAGGGAGGTTTATAAACCATTTGACACAAAGTTTTTTATGCTGGCGGAGCCGCGGGGCGCAGCTAGTATAATGATAAAAGAATCATTTGACACTATGTAATGCGACCTCTTTAATGTGGTCGGTCCATCGGATGAAAGGCCACATCTAGCCAACACTCCATGTATCTGTATTCCGTAATTGTGGAGTTTTCGCGTGCATCTATCAAAATTACATTTTATGGGATTTTGAGCTTTAAGCCAGACTGCAAAGGATTTATTTCAGATGTGATCGCGACACGGTTTTTATTTGTTAGGTTTCGCGCTCAATTAGTTTTGTTTTAAATACGAGTAGTACCTATGTATATTATAAGGCGTTTGTTAATTTGTAAGTAATATTGTTATTTTGTATGGATTGCGTTGATAATACTAAAGGGTTTCATTGACTTTAGTAATTACGAGAACCAATTAAACAACGCAGTTTTATAATTTATTAACATACCTTTGCACTAAAGAAATAAAACCAAACACAAATTATTATCACACTAAAGTTTGGATCTTTATATTGATGGATGTTTGTTAATTTTTCACGCCAAAACTTAAAAAAAAACTAGTGTTTAATAAAATACGATTAGCACACATAGTTACATTTTTTAAGTGTGTAAAAACTTAACATTAATGCTAAAAACATAGGTTTTCACTGAACACTCCCACACTTTATTAAAATAAGTCAACACATCAAATTAACTTTAAAGTACGAACACGTGATTCTAAGTTAAATTTATGTCCATTTCCTATTCCTGTGAGCCGATGCGTGATCAATTGACTGTTATAGAAACCATTAACATCTTGACAACCCTTGAACTTACATTCTAATTTCATTTGAAAATCACCCTTCAAAAAACAACCCTATTTCCACAACTAAGAACATTAAATAGCGCATCAAGATTTGACGTTTTTATAAATTTTATGTTGGCAACTCAAGCTTATTACAAGCAATTATGAATCTTAACAGTAAAGTTGTAAGGTTCAAAATTATTGTGACATTATTAGTTTGCACGTTTACGCATGAGTGGATTACAGTAGTTTATCATATTTAAAAGTAATTATTTGCTAATATTAGGGGCGTGAGAATTTTTGACTTGTTTTCGCAGTACATTTAATTTTAAACAGATTTTTTTTACTTTTACTTTACTGTGGGACAGTTTTGCTGATTAAAAAAACTATACCTACCCGTGAATGAATAACAACCGTCCATCTAAACAACTAAATTCTAAACTTTCACATTTATAATTCCTATTTGTGTGATTAGTGTTTATACCCGGCTTTTATTCGTCTAATTTCGCGGTATAACGATTCAATTGGATATCTTATTCCAGAAATATATGTATATCTGTAATCTCCCTGCAAACCACATAACCACTGATATTATATACATACCTATCATACATACTTAGGTATATCTCGGTTCATAGATCCAATTAGGACACCGCCTTTGATGTCCTCTGGAATTCTCGGATTCGAATAGTACCTACCTACATGCTAGTGTACTACCTATAGGATGTGTTTATTTATGCGTCGTTGGCAGAGGCTGGGATATTCCATTTAAAGAAAGACATTATATTCGGAGACCCTAGTTTAATTTATTGTGATATGTCACATGACATAGAGAAGCAGTAATGAGAGCTCAGTGAGAGATGACACTGACACTTAGACACTAAGACCATAGACTACAACAGGGTGTAAAATCCAGGGAAAGAAGAACTATAACAGAAATTGTCGGAACTTGTTGACAGGTCTAGTGCGCAGAAAAGAGGAAGCAGCTTTTTTTCGGTATGGACTAATATGCTGTTGAGCGCAGATGGCCATGACAGCGTTACCGGACTTTTGGCGGGCGCTGATGGCGTCTCACCAGTAAGATTAGGTGTTGGGGCAACACGATCCCGTTGACTCAATCACCGACCCTAACCCGGAGGTGACGGCAACAACTTCGCTGCCGCACACTACTCATCCGATCAAAAACCGACCACGCCGGATGCGGGATCGAAGAATTCCCCGCTTCCGCCCTTAGGTGCACAAGTGCACCTAGGCGTAACCTCACTATCCTCTTCTAGCATCTAGCAATAGATCAAGCCAAGGCTCGCACCTAAGAGAAAGCAGCTTTTTTTTTTTCGGATGGACTATTATGCTGTTGACCTCAGATGGCCATGACAGCGTTACCGGACTTTTGGCGGGCGCAGAGGGCGCCTCGCCGGTAAAAATTAGGTTGGGGCAACACGCACAAGGGCCACCACTTAGGTTCGAGCCTCGGCTTGGGCTGTTGCCAGATGCTACAAGAGGGTAGGGAGGTAACGCCTTAGGTGCACGAGTGCACCTGAGGGCGGAAACGGGGAATTCTTCGACCCCGCATACGGCGGGGTCGGTTATTGGTCGGGAAGAGAAAGCAGCCCCCAACATTGCCTCCTTATATAGTTTGACAAAGCGCCTCCAGTAGCATTTGTGCGAACCACGTAAGAAGCATATCGATCTAAGAAAGGATTAAAATTTAACCAGAATGGGTATGTAGTGCCCCCGCTGAGTCACATACAGCGTTGTGTTGAAAACAGGGTTGCGCAACGTTTGTCATAATGAAACCTAATAAAGGTTAGCGGCTTGATCCTTGTGCAACCCTTTTTCGTAACTATTATGTGTAGATTTATTTTCACGAATGGCTTAACATTTTTGTAAAAAAACATACATACAGTCGAAGATCCGTTCTCCTTTTTCGAAGTCGGTTTAAAAACAGGTTCGCAAAAACATCAGCAGACAAACATGCTGGACAATACATTATTCTAATGGACAAGCTCTACATTTCGCAGTGCATTAGACGCCTGACCAGCGATTTATCAACGAAATTTACATTCCGGGAGATTAATGGTCACTTGTCTGTGATTTCGTACGATGTATGTGTGGAGTATATATATAGGGTGTTCGTTGAGTGCTAGTTATTAAATTCTGCCTTATAACAACTAGTAAAAAAAGCTGATTTAGTTTTGAATGAGCGAGGTGGTTTACGACGAGACTTGTTAGTTACAATAATGTCAATATGATGCGAGGTGTCAGTTCAGATCCCAGTACTTAGAATTAAGCACTTTACACACTGCAGCAGCTATAATGTAAATATGTACATTATAGTACGTACGATACATCTCATTACATCTTTCCATAGAAATCGTCAGGACACCACACACGACAGCAACAGCAACAGCAAATGTATTTTTTCACAACTTCGTATCTTATGATACAGAGCGATCCAAAAGTAAAAAAAATTTTTTTTATTTAGTATTTGTTTTTAGTTAATTTTTATCTAGTACCCATAACACAAGCTCTGCTTACCATGCATCATGGTCTAGCTAGGTAATGCTTTGTGAATTGTCCAGCATTTTTTTTTTTATAAACATAGCAGCTGTAAAGTGCGTCAATCGATACATAATAATCGGTATTTTATTAACTGGCAAGGATACAGTTTTTTTTTTGTGTACCTAAGTAGTATTATTTATTTTAACTTATTATTTCACCCATGATATGTATATACAACCTGTATACTGGTCAGACCGTCACTCCGGACATAAGTAATGAAAGGGTTGAACTTCGGAGCATAATCCATCAATCTTGTTGACGTTCATTTTTATTGGGCGGTAGGGGACGCTGCGGCGATTTGTTTATCATTTTGTTCAAATTTGTATTGTTTGTTACACTATGGTATCATTCTTCTTTAATATCATAGTGTAACAAACAATACAAATTTGAACAAAATGATAAATGGGTCGTTATATATCTATCGGAAAATGCGTCGCATATTATCAGTCGCGTTACGCCAGAACAGGCAAATATATAATAACACATACAACCTTTCACACTCAACCGATGATGCGTTAGTGCGTCGAGCGTACAGCGTCTGTTACGTTTCCGTCAAGGTCGACGTAACGTGTCGCGATACGTGTATTTTGTCTGATGCATTCAGACTAGGCGTAACATTACCGGCAATTGTTTGAAATAATTTTTCAAATCGGTCCAGTAGTTTCGGAGCCTATTTATTACAAACAAACAAACAAAAAAAACAAACCTTTCCTCTTTATAATATTAGTATAGATTTATCTAAACTGTCATCCACCGATTCGATAGAAGAACAAAACCAAACGACTCCAAATAGAATCGACAAAAACTCATTCGTCCAGGGAATTGCTTTCAAGCTATTATTTTCGCGTAAATCGTCCCGATTTAAAACGTCCCGCAGACGATTCTACAAAACGGTTGTCCATCCTGATAGATGCCCGGCAAATGTATCTGCTGATATACAAAAATCTACTCTAACATCTAAACCTTTAGGATCGAATTTGGATACAGTTAAAATAGAATGTCCAGTTAAAGAAGCCTTGCAAATGCACGTCACTGATTTTGCAACTTTCTGCTCTACCGCTTAGCTTTCTAGGTTTAAAATCTGTTGACTAGAAACTCCAGCCATCGGAAAATGGTGCTTGAAAGCAATGTATACTCTAGCGACTAGGTTTTTAGGTGGGAAATTGGCTGAAGTAAACCGCTTGGTCAGATTGCATCAATGACTGTGAAGTCGAAGAAAAATCTGATAGAACGGTTAAAAAACGAGGGCAATTACGTTCATCTTATCAGCGCTTTTTAGAATTGCTAAAAACGTGTCAAGTGTCAGTGTAATCCTTCAATTAAATTGGAGTGATGCGGGATTTGGGTTTGGAGCGAAATGGAGATAATTAGCAAAGCTTTAAGTCTTGGTATGGTAATGAGGCCACGTTTTGTTTTGGTAAAACTGTTTGTATCCATACTGATATCCTACTAATATTATAAACGTGAAAGTTTGTAAGTATGGATAGATGGATGTTTGTTACTCTTTCACGTTAAACTAATGAATGATTTTTAACGAAACTTTACAATTATATAGCTTATACATCAGAATAACACATAGGCTACAATTTATAAAGATATAGTGTATTTTATCCAAAATATATTAATATTATTATTAGCAAAATAAATATATCTGTTATTTTTTCAGATCTAAAAGGCTGAACTGATCAAAATGAAATTTGGCAGGAAGGTAGACGATATCTCTGGAAATGACATATGCTACTAATTATCCCGAAAAGGCGCGCTTTATAATGTAGTCTTGAGTTGTATCTCGAAAAGTCTATGCTGTAAAATACATACCTATGTTTTTAATTAGTATTTGTTCTAATCTGTATGTCTTATCTATTTCCTTGTAATCCTTGTAATTTTTTTTTTTTTTTATATTTTCTTACTATGTATGTAATGATGAGTCGTGTTATGTGTTATTTGCTTTTAATCTTAGGATATATTGTAGTAGATACCTTACATTAGAGAGTATCAAAACAATGTCTTCTATTAAACGCATGCTGCAATCTAAAGGTAGGTGTATATATGTACATACAAGTATAGTGTATGTTGCCGCTACATAAGTCAGTTCATATAAATTATGTATGTTCGCACTTTGGGAGCAATTACCAGGTTTCCATTACATAACTCATCGATGCTCACTCAAGGTGGGTTGGGTTAGTATAGATTTGTTTCACAGCGGTTTTTTACTTGAATATGTTTGTATGTGATACAGATCTAAACCGAGGATTTTTTTTATTTTGATTGTTGTCTAGTATAATCATGTTAAATGCACTGATTATAATTCTAAATCTAGCCATGGAATTGGCTAATGGGTAATTTCGTTCCAACTTATTTTAATAACAACATTATTACTAAGAAAGTGTCCATTGGCTCTTTTGTTATTGTCTCTATAGGTATACTTATGGTGAAGACACTTTGTTCATGTGTTCTTTACGTCTTTAAGAACCGAGGACTCGGAAGTCTACTATAAGTTGAGCCATTGTTATGTGGTATTGATTTCGAAACTTTCGAGGAATTAACGTTATGGGGAAAAGAAAACTAGTTTACATAAAAAGCGACTTATTCAAATCCAATTTATAGCCTTGTAAATATTTAGAAACATTGTTGGAAAGTTTAGTTTGCAATCAAAAATATTCTGAAGCATTTTTTTTATTTTTGAACGTTTTTTTTTATATATTTGTGATACACAGGTATAACAGGATGTTCACACATAAATAACACTAAGGACAATGAGATCTGCCATTAGGCGTAAATATAACAAAAACGTGCGAGAACACCATATGTGAAAAGTTTTTAATGATTTTTAATTAGCTGGATTTGTCTCCGTCGTCCCGAATAGCAGAATACGATTTTCTGATATATTTTGCACGACATCTGTGATTCTAAGGCGAACCAGTAGGTGGTACCAGCTAGTTTTACATAATTTAGCAAAAAGTTGTTGTTCGAAAAGCGAGTGTGGTAAAACAATAAACGCAACAACCAATAGTGACATAGTCACTTTGTGACAAAACTCCATTAATAAATAAAGATATAAAAAAAAACAACCAATGTCATGAAAACAACGGCTTAATAGGCCTCCGGAGGGACTAATTCTTCATACAAACGTAATACCAAAATGATTTTCAATTCAAGCATATTTCCACTATAATATTGTATTATTTGTATTTGAATAGTATTTATTTAGGTCCCGAAATAGTTTTTTTTTTCAAAATACTTACCTAAAATTAAATAAAAGCTAATCGCATTTTGCACATTTTTATGCGAAAATGGACAAGTTTTCTTCCTATTTGTTTCTTATTAAAAACATAAATATCTTACGTTTTATTTATTAAGGAACATAGCTTATCTAGTTACAGAATAACAATACTTTGTGAAGAATACAAAAAGTTTTCAGTCATAATTTTTGGTATTACGAAACAAACCAAATTTTGAACGGCTAATATTGCTATCGCGCACGCATGGGGCGCGGCGCAAGGGTTAAACAGCGACAGTGATATTCGGAGCGATTTTTGCAAGCGAGGGTCGCCGGACCCTTAAGCTGCAATATTATCAGCGAAGCCTAATCCACACTAACCTGCCCTCTCTAATCCATGTCCACTAACAGCGGTCTCTGAATAATAATCAAACTCACATAAAATTTCAATAATGCCGGCGCTAACTGCTTTTACATGCAAATGGAGTTCCAAAGCTGGAACACGCAGTTTTAATTGGTTTAGTTGGAACGTTGTAAACAAGGACAGTCATGTGTAAGGAGTGCGTGTAGACGAATTTATGTTTGTTTTTAGTTCGTAGAAGACGCTTACTATTTTATTTCGACTGATGTGGCGCGGTGGGCGAAGGTCTGCCTGCGACGCAGAAGGTTGCGGGTTCGATTCCTGCCTCGGAAAAATTATGTGTACGATCTGCAGATATTTGTTCCGGGTGTTCTGGTTGTTTTCTATGTATAATAAAAAAAAAACTATCTATGTAATGTATTGTATTATGTATATCAGTTATCTAGTACCCATAACACAAGCTCTGCTTACCATGGGGCTAGATAATGCTGTGTGAATTGTCCAGCATTATTTATTTATTTTATTTTATTTATAATGCTAGTTAATACTGGACAATCCACACAGCATCGTCTAAACTAAACCCCTAAGTTAAGCAGAGCTTTTCTTATGGGACTAGATGGGTACTAGATGATATACAAAATACAATTAATTACATAGATAGATAAGTATCTATGGTGCAGATGGTGTTCTGGTACGACCAGAACACCGGGAACAAATATCACACGCCACAGAAAGTCATTTCATTTTATTTATTTATCTTAGGGTATTAAAGGCTTTAGAACTAGAAAAGTTAAGCTAAGCTGTTTCTATACATTGAAAGAGAATTAAATATAGAAAAATATAATATGCAATAAATAATAATATTTGATTGTTTTACAAAATTGCATTACCAATGCAATCACCGAATTATACACGGATTTTAAGTTTTGCCGTTGAGAATAAACTTTTGAATATTTATTAATAATAATAAAGGCTCCGAAACTACTGGGCCGATTTGATAAATTATTTCACCGCAGGAAAGCTACACTATCCCCGGTGAACATAAGTTATATTATATTTTCAAAAAAATTAGGGTTCCTTACTAAAACTCCAATAATGTAGCCAAAGGTTCTAATAACCGTGCGAAGCCGGGACGGTCCGCTAGTAATAATAATAATGTATTTATGTGATTACAAATAAATATAATGCATACATAGTACGTTCACAATCACACCAGTTTTATGGATTGGATTACATCAGGATTATTCGTATCTATATTAAGACTTATAAGACGATTAAGACGACCGATGTGGCGCGGTGGGCGAAGGTCCGCCTGCGACGCAGGAGGTTGTGGATTCGATTCCCGTCTCGGAACAAATGTGTGTACGATCTGCAGATATTTGTTCCGGGTGTTCTGGTCGTTTTCTATGTATAATAAAAATATCTATCTATGTAATGTATTGTATTATGTATATCAGTTATCTAGTACCCATAACACAAGCTCTGCTTACCATGGGGCTAGATAATGCTGTGTGAATTGTCCAGAATTATTAATTTTATTTTATTTATAATATTTATTTTCAAAAACTGTGCATATTTGATAGATAAGTCGACAAATATACATACATAAACATTATATACATTTTTTTTTAAACTTACGCGATCTGAACACATAATTATAAGTATCGGTGACGTCCCGTGACCACGACAGTGTGTAAACCTGTTGAAACGTCGGAAAAAATAGGTAAATAAACGCGATAAATACCCGTTGTATTAATACTTATAATTATATATACATTTTGTCATTTGTTTATTAGTAAGCGTTATGTTCTTGTTCAAAAATGCGAATTTCGAAGAAATATCTCTGACGATAACGTTTTTTCTATCAAAGTTTATAAAACTTTTCGTTCTGTTGATGTAATTAGTTAAATACTCATATCAAATTACATCGAATTTAACGAATTTAAAGGTACATATATTATATGTACCTATTTTCCTTGGAATTGATGAAGTTAAATTCGATGTAATTTGATATGAGTATTTAACTAATTACAAAAAAATGCATTCTGCAAAAATTAACATTATGTTAGTTTTTGCAGAATGCATTTGTCCAAGTTTGATACAAAAGTGGTGATTCGGACCGCGATGTCCTACTACCTAGTATTGAATGTATTAATAAAACTTCTAAAACTATCATGGTTATTAACACTAAAGGCGTTTAAAACGGGATATTTACCATGATTTGATTTTTGAGTTATCCAATATTCAATAATTGAAATAAATTTAATAAAATAATAATTTTATATTTGAATTTAATAATTGAATACATATTTTTAATATTTGTTCTGATACCGTCAGTGTTGTGTGTCGTGATCGAGCTGCGGTCGATAATAATGAAACCCGTGGTAGTGGTAACGTTCGTAGCAAAAGACAGAAAATGAGGGTAGATCGGTATATCTGCTCATAAAAACGAACTTGCAGTGTCTTCAGTTATTCCGTGATCATGGCGCATGAAACTGTGCCGAAATATTGGAAAACTCAAAAATCTAATCATGGTAAATATCCCGTTTTAAATGACTTTAGATTTAATTTATTATTATACACTCATTTATTAAAATTCTCGTATAAAATACATTTTTTACTATAGAAAATACAATTATTATTATTATTATTAATATGTATTTATTGTATAAATGTGCATATTATTACGTATTAAATATATTCCACACTCAAAGGATGACGAAGGTAATTAAAGTTCGCAAGCAGCATCACAAAGACGAAGTTCCATCTGATCATATTCTCAAAACATTTCCACTCTATAGAAATGTAATAAAGCCGTTCTGTCTGTCTGTACAAAACAAAGACAGAGGCCTTTAGCTTTCCTGAAATTCAGTTGACCATTGTCCATTTACCTTAAGGCTCAACCAACACAATTCGACCTCTGGCTTACGAATCTACCCACAGTAATACTCAAACGTACAGGTCAGATTAAGCTGGCTGAAACCGGTACCAACCAGATGTAAAGGGAATGAACCGGAATATTATACGGAATAGGAACAGAATGTGGTTTCCGTAGATGGTGACATCTGATAGGTGCGTTGTATAGGCATTATCGTTTGCTAGGGATGGGGTAAGATATTAATTTTATCGATATATAGGTAGATTAATTTATTTTACTGAAAATAGACTAAAATTTTAAAAAAGTCAGATTCGCCATTCGGAAGTGACGATATAATATCTCAATGAATATATTACCCTTCTTGTTCTTTGGCTATGGTTTCAAAATTTTAATACAATACATTAAGTAGATAGGTAGTTATTTTTTATACATCGAAAATCGACCAACAAATATCTGCATATCATACAAACCTATGTCCTGAGGCGGGAATCGAACCCGCAACGTCCTGTGTCGCAGGTAGACCTTCGCCCACCGCGCCACAGAGGTCGTCAATACATAACATTTACCTTTTTAAGAAAGTATAAAAAATGAAACAAAATGAATGTTAGCTACAATTGTGATACCATCTACGAGTACGTCATCGATGCTACGCCGTAGAGTCCTTCGTAGCAAATCGTAGCACGTAGCCCGTTTGGGTATTTCTTTAGGCGCGTAGCAGAACGCACGAAATGCGTCTTACTTGGTTGTTTACTTCATTTCTATTGTATTTTACCATACAATAGATTTGTCTATTGTATTTTAACATACAATAGACATAAGAAATCACATTAGATACATATTCTTATCTACATATGTTTTCTACAAAGGTATCTTAGGAAGGGTCACAATTTACACACAATAAATTAAATAAATAATAAATATAAATAATGCTGGACAATTCACACAGCATTATCTAGCCCCATGAGCTGAGCTTGTGTTATGGGTACTAGATAACTGATATAATACTATATATTACATAGATAGATATTTTTTATTATACATAGAAAACGACCAGAATGTGTCGCGACCAAATATGTCCTTCGCAGACAGCTATAATATTATTACCTAGTATAATATTTGTCTGTTGATTTCTTGACTAGGCTAAACCTGTATCTAAGATTTGTTTGTTTTCTGCAGTTTATTAAATGCAGTATTTGATATTAATTATAATGAGAAAAATAACCTTAGTCGCCGGTTAAAGCTAATAAATTTTATATAAGAGGCTGACAGAGCATTTCGTTAAAAAAAATTCGAATGAAAAGACGGCGCTTGGCGTAGGTTAAGGAAGTATCTGTAAAATTAAAAGGAGGATTAGGACCTTTGCAATGGCATAGACCGTGCATATTTTGACATGTCATAAATTAACTATCGATACCTGAGCGTCACATCCCTAAACCTATCTGTGCGCATTACCATGCAAAGATATTAGCGCCAAACGCATTCCCCTTGCTACGGACCTTTCATAACTCGACGCATACCTACACCGCATTGTATATGTACTACTTGCGTACCTATATTGGTATAGGTAGAGCATAAATAATAAATAATGCTGGACAATTCACACATTATCTAGCCCCATGGTAAGCAAAGCTTGTGTTATGGGTACTAGATAACTGATATACATAATACAATACATTACATAGATAGATATTTTTTATCATACATAGAAAACGACCAGAACACCCGGAACAAATATCTACAGATCGTGCACACAATTGTTCCGAGGCGGGAATCGAACCCGCAACCTCCTGCGTCGCAGGCGGACCTTCGCCCACCGCGCCACATCGGTCGTCAAAATTTGCAGCATTTTAATCAGCATTATCACTATATAAGTACATAGGTATTCTGAAAACATTAAAACTGCTACAGATAATTCGTTGTACGAATGCGTCATTGTGCGAATCAGAAGGTTAATGGTCATTTTGCAAATCCGTCAAAATACTGATGTGTCAATTTGCGAATTGGTTATTATGCTGATGTATCATTTGAAAAGTGCGTCGTTATGCGATAAAAAACCAGATTATATTGATCATTATGCGTCAGAAGGGAACTTAGAACAAAGGTAATAAATAAATAAATAATAAATAATGCTGGACAATTCACACAGCATTATCTAGCCCCATGGTAAGCAGAGCTTGTGTTATGGGTACTAGATAACTGATACACATAATACAATACATTACATAGATAGCTTTTTTTTTTATAATACATAGAAAACGACTAGAACACCCGGAACAAATATCTACAGATCGTGCACACAATTGTTCCGAGGCGGGAATCGAACCCGCAACCTCCTGCGTCGCAGGCGGACCTTCGCCCACCGCGCCACATCAGTCGTCAAGTAATTATCTTATTTTGCATTGATATGGTTTAACTAAAGGTTTCACAGGCGACAGTCTTCTTCCAGATCGAAACCAGCGCACTAGGGAAAGGCTTATTTATTCCAGACTGTTTTTTTATTAATCTAGTTTTATTATTGTGTTTTTTATTTGTTGTATTTTCCTTGTTTTTTTGTGTGTGTGCTAAATACATCTATTTTTTTAATCTATTTAATTCTATTTTACGATGTTGATCTCTGTGTTAAAAGAGCTTGAGTCCGTCTGTGGCACAAGAGATTGCGGGTTCGATTCCTGCCTTGGAATAATGTTTGCACCATCTGCACCTGCGGAACATGTATGTTCCGTTTGTTGTTCCAGCTGTTCTGGGATTGTTTTATGTATAACAATTTAAAAAAAACTATTTGAGTGTGTGCGTACTTACCTTTTATACCATGACATAAGATCTGCTTATGTAACGGCTACACCACGCACAAAGGACCAATCGGAGTCTAAGTGCGGAAACAGGAGTACACTTACCATGTAACGGCTAGATGATTCTCCGTGGATTAAACAAAAGGTACCTATACGGAGAAGATATAAACAAACGACACAAATAAAATCATACATTATGCGGCATTTCAATCGAAAAATCATTACCTAGTGCAAAAAACCAGTCAACGACAATAATCAGAGAAAAAAAACAGCATAAATACCATTGCTATGGATCGGCTTAAGCTACCCCAAAAGTATCTACATAAATAATTACACATCACTTGCAAGTTTAACCCTTTCTGCGTCGCGTCACGGGATGACGGATAATGCCGAAAGCGTGGCGAATCTCACCGGATAACCCTTCTATGCATATTCGCGGGTCTTCATGACCGATAGGCGTGAATTTCTTGTGATTAATCAAAGTAATTATACGGCTCTGGTTAAATCTTAAATAATGATGTTCTAAGCTGAATTTGCATGCGTTTTGCGATTTTGGCATGAAGAATCAAAAACTCTGATGTAAAGTGTGTTTTATTCTTGATTTCAAAAACGCATAAACAATAAATAAACGCTTAGTCAAGGTCGAATTCTATAAATTAAAATCTGACGTGGAAATCAAAACCGACGGCCACTGGGGCAAACGTGTTCTTGAGTTGAGACCACGACTCGGAAAATGTAGTGTAGGACGCCCTCCAGGTGGGATGTCGACCTGCGAAAGACTGCAGGTAGATGATGGATGAGTCGAGCTGAAGACAGGATGCTATTGCGCTCATTAGGGGAGGTCTATGGCTGATGATGATGTTGTGGAAATCAAGTGTTTTTTTAATTAGTTCTGTCGCTACGTTATGTACTAGTTGTTTTTTTCGGTTTTTATTGAACTTAATAGTAATAAGACACTCTTTAAAGGGATTTATAGAGTGTCTTTTTATATTCGTCTAATTATATATCTAATTCCAACTAACAGACAACATACAGGATGTTTAATCTTCGCATTACACTAATTAAATACATCACGCTCGTTCGGAGTATTTGAAAGGTTGTGACGTCACGGACATGCTCCTAATTACGTCACATGTGACGCATCGGTGGCTGCCAAAGGTGTAATTAATTGTAGCCGATTTAGGCAATGTTGTAGTGCCATTCCTGCCCCTCCGGCCAGACCCACAGTTAGGTTAGAACTATATTATTATTGTTATTCTGGGGCACAGTATAAGTAGACGTATTTAGTTAAGAGCGTGCCATACCTCAGCCAAAATTCGAATTTCGCTTCAGTTCAGAGCAGAATGACAAGATATGATTTTCTTGTGAGTGAGAAGCACAGAGCGATAGACGTGCTCCGTATTTTTTATCGACGTAAGCGCCAAAACTGCCTAATGCCTAATTACAAGTTATTTACACAACTAATCTAAAAATTAAAAAGACGAAAACGAAGAAATTCTACTACGTTTCTCGACAAAACAAAAATCCAACAAAAAAATTAGGTGGTTCCTGAGATAAATAGCAAAATGTGTGCAAAACATGTATTTTTCAAAAAATAAAAGTATCGAGAAAATTTTCACCGATCGTGTTTTCGAAAAGACGGAATCCTAGATAAAAGTTCGAATTATCATTTACCTAAATATGAAGGTGGTAGCTTTCACAGATTCTGGGATAAATAACGATTTCTAACTATAAAATTACATAAGGTACACTCTTAAGACAGAATACAATAACCACGTGATACGAACGTGGTTATTGTATTCTCTTTGGCCGTATTGTCAAGTCCGGTATCGCTGTCAACAGTGTATTCATAATCATCATCAACCTATGTTAGTCCACTGCTGGACATAGGACTTCCCCAATGAGCGCCATAGCGCCCTCTCTTCAGCTTGACGCATCTACCTGCAGTCTTTCGTAGGTCGTCATCCCACTTAGTCGGAGGGCGTTACGTTTACCGAGTCGTGGTCTCCACTCAAGAACACGTTTGCCTCAGCGGCCGTCAGTACTTCGCGAGATATGGCCGGCCCACTGCCACTTCAGCTTGCTAATTCTTAGAGCTATGTCGATAGCTTCGGTTCTCTGTCGGATGTATTCGTTACAATTCCTATCCTTCAGAGAAACTCCTTATAATCTTGTTTATCAACAAAAATACCTAGTAAGTAGATGAATGCATTGTTCAATTTTTTCTTAGAGAGATAATGTTTGCAGGATGTTAAAGTTCAAAAGAATTTGCCTCAAACAATCAGATCTCCTCATGATCTTCTTATTGTATGCTTGTTTTTAAAAGTACTTAATTTCGATTGTCACAGGGAAGTGTTTGTATTTGTTTATGAGTCACTTTTATTTTAAATTAATTATTATGTTGTTATTGAAAATGATCTAAGTATCATTTTTTGGTTTTGAATACGTTTCAGTGCGTCACGGACGTTGTGTGTCTTCCGAGTGTTCAGACGGACACTCCTGCTTCTAAAGACCAAGTTAGCAAAAACACTCCACTGCCTAGCTAAGAGCTTGTGTTATGGGTACTAGATAACTGATTTACATAATACAATACATTATTACATTGATAGATATTTTTACTATACATAGAAAACGACCAAAACACCCGGGACAAATATCTGCAGATCGTACACACAATTGTTCCGAGGCGGGAATAGAACCCGCAACCTCCTGTGTTTAGTGCTAAGTTAGAGTTAATCTTAGGTTGTGATTGTTCAGAAGCAGAACTAGTGCAGTAGACATTTTGTTCAGTTTTAGTTCAGATCATTTAATTGACCTCGTCAGAATTCTGGTTCTAAAACTTCGCAGCTGTATAAGTAAAAAGTTCTTGATGTTGAGATTTATTATGATCGAAAGGGGTATATTTTTCATATCAATCTTTTAATAGCTTGTTCAAATATGTGGAAGTAGGAATTATTATTATTATACACTCATTTATTTAAATTCTCGTATAAAATACATTTTTTACTATAGAAAATACAATGAAATATTATAAAACTATTCTACAGTAAAAAATATATCAAAACGGTAGATCACCGACCGCGAAGCTAGGCTCAAGCGGCCGGTGACTAGGGCTGCAGAGAAAGGAACTTCCTGACGATACGTGCCGAGTCCAAGAGTACCGCCTTCTGGATCTGGCCCTTGATCCAACTTCCTAGCGAGAGTCTCTTCTTCTTATTATTATTATTATTATATTAGCCCGGGGTGTCCCACTGCAGGGCAAAGGCCTCCCTCCCCTTCTTCAATACAAATAAGTAATAATACAATAGGAAGTAGGAATACAATTCGATTTAGTTCTCTTTGGGTAAAATATTTAGGTATTGTAATTATTTGTAATGGGTCCAGATCAAACAAAAACATGCTATAAAACATAAATAATGACCATGAAGATTATGAATTTGGCCATGTTGTTATTAAAAAATTCTCAAAATAGTTTAAAATATTTATTTTATTTTGTTTTTTAGTATTTGTTGTTATAGCGGCAACAGAAATATATCATGTGTGAAAGTTTTAATGTCTAATTCGGTTAATGAGATACATACAGCATGGTGGCAGACGGACAGATAGACAGACAGTCAGACGGACGGACGGACAGCGGAGTCTTAATAATAAGGTCCCGTTTTACAGAAAAATTCGGATAAAAACAATCAACAACTCTGCGCGTTCTCACAGTCCGATTCTTTAATTTCTTGTCCCCAACTGTAATAGTCGCAGTATTGCCAGCTACGGTTGGGTCGAGTGCGATGACTTTACATTGAGTAAACACATCACACACGCAGTACATTTAGTATCCTAAGTAATAAAAAAAACTAATAATCTATCAAAAGTATTGGGGTTCTATCACTGATTATTATTAATAATTTACAACAATTGTTTGAGTATGTTGGTTTCAACTTGTTATTTGTGTGTGTTGTTATTTTTCTGTCTACACTACAGTATAGAAGACGTTTGCGTTGGAACCGGTTCACCCAAAGAGAATACAACATAGATATATTATTCTCTTAGCAATACAAAAAAAAAACATCACGCGTGCGCCAGTTGATGTCATTCCGCTAGTTTATTTATTATTTTTTTCCTTTAAAATCCATATGTATGCAATGTGATTTATTTAGTCCTAAACATCAGTCACCATGTCTATATTTTGCTACGAGAGTAACAGCCGTGCAAACAAAAATTCCCTACCAGTATGTAGGTTCTTCAGCTGCCCAATTCACCACCGCAATTTTACCAGCTACTGTTTTATTAACAGAACTATACCTCCCATAATCCCCACTAAATCACCATAAGAAGCCGCTACTATATCTCCGATGACAGTTTTATGGGCATGGCCAGTCGTAGGGCCCATAGTTTGAACACAGCTACATAAAATATTAATACACAATTTGTCCGAGTGGCCGTCTGTTAATCTACTTTTATAGGATTCTGCGGATTAATTGTGTGAATGTGATATATATATATATATAGAGATGGGTAGAAAAATGTAGAAGGAGGATTTTAAAGAAGAATTTTCTTCTATCTTTAGTGTTAATAACCATGATAGTTTCAGAAGTAAGATCTTATTAACAGAATCTTCTAGAAACCCGGCTTACTTCCACTCTCAGTAACATGCTTGGGTACCATGGTTGGTTTCTTATACATTACCTAGATGCAAAGACCTAAAAATTTTTTTTTTTTTTTTTATTTGGAAGACAGACAGTACGTAGACATTATAAAGAGTTACAATAAGGATTTACAAAGACCAGTGAAGTCTCTACTATTAACAAATTTAAACATAAAACTAGTGAACAGATATACAGTTAACAATAGAGTTTTAACATAATTTAAACTAAACTAAGTCAGTTATTGGCGGCAGCATTGGCTGCAATGCTTCTACGAAATGAGACAAGGGTTGAGTTGAAAATATCAATTTCATTGAAATATTTATTATAATTATTGCAAGCTCTGTTCAGGATGATTCAATAAAATAAATATGAATAAGATCTCGATTTTTTGACTAGGGGTCTTAATAAGGAGATATGCAGTGCACGTATGTATATAATTATATATACATTACATATGTAGGTATTAACCTACACCATTATTATGTACCTACACTGATAAACCGCTTCATATCAATCCATGCACGCTGCAATACTGTGGCCGCGGGCGATTGCTCTAATTAAATGTTCAGCAATGTACACTGTGTTTAACGCGGTGGGCGAAGGTCCGCCTGCGAAGCATGAGGTTCGAGTTCGATTCCCGCCTCGGGAAAAATGTTTGTACGATCTGCAGATATTTGTTCCGGGTGTTCTGGTCGTTTTCTATGTATAGTAAAAATATCTATCTATGATAAATTTATACAACTTTTGAAACTATCATGGTTATTAACACTAATGACTTTGTATGATAAATATGTACGTTGAATAAAATTAATTACCTAGTTTATTTAAATTTTGATAAACATCTACATATTTTGTAGCTTTTCTGATATAAAAACTTTAGTTAACTTATTTAACTTTTTATTTTATTATTATTAATTTAGTTCGATTTTGATACTTTTGGTTTTGTATAATAGAATGTACCCTGGGTATTCACATAAAATGATTATCGTCTATTGTCCCAGAAAATTTAAAAAAGTAAATATAATGTTAAACAAAGTGTAAAATATGTAAATATAGGAATTCAAAGCAATTTCGTTCTCAATTCTCGAACTCTCAAAATAAAAGCTTTAGTGACATAAAATGTTAAAAACATGCCTATCTAAAGCTTGATTTTCAATCCATCAAACTGAAACCACTAAATTCAGTTTTGTTAACTGAATAAAATTTCCTAATTATTTTAGGCCAGCCAGTACTAATTCGCAATCTGCATTATCCTATTTCCATTAAATTTTGAAATTCCGCTGAAATGTCAGAAGTAGATGAAATATTAGCAGCACTTCAAAATATTAGGCTCTTCAAAAAAAGAGAGAAAGAGCTTTTTTAAAAAGAGAGAAAGAGCTTTTTTTATTAACTTAGAATTCGAATTCTAAAGATAATTGTGTCTGGAATAACATGTTTTTTGGTTTTTCTCATTTCCACATATAGTATATAGTAGCATATAGTAGTCCGGTCTTTTGGGAAGCCGACACGGAACCGACGCCAACAACACAGAGGCTTTGAGGCCTATGAGAATTAATTATATAATAAAGCTATGTGAAGAATTAATTATTTTGTATGACGTTCCACGGTCGATAAACATTTAAACAGCGACCCATTAGCATAACATTTCATTGGCGATGAAGTGACTTTCCTAAACCTAGTCGTTCACTTTTAATGATTATTATTTCAGGTTTTGAGTTAATCTTTATAAGAAGGTTTAGGTTTAGTAGCTATAAAGGTTGTTTTTGTATTGTTAGCGGTTTGGTGCCTCGGTGCTTTGGTGCGTCATTGGTTTTAAGATTAATTAAAAAAACTAGAAATAAGAAAACGTAAAGGTTTCTTGTTCGCTTCTTTACTTTACCTTAAAACGATAAATACAAATACAGAAAAAAAAATTTAAGGGCTCCCATACAACAAACGTGATTTTTTTATGGTTTTTGCTCGATATTGATAACGGCAACAGGTACCTGACACTTAAAATATTCACATAATATTTAATTTTATATTTATTGACTTTAAAAATAATTAATAAGATTAAAATAAAAACAAATATTAAAGGGGGCTCCCATACAATAGACATGACTTTTTTTGCCATTTTTATAGATTATGGTACGGAAGAACCATAGGAAAGAACCCTTCGTGCGCGAGCCGACTCGCACTTTCACCGGTTTTATTAAACATATCGTCTACCCAAAGTATGAGATTGCTACATGCACATACATAATTTTATACAGACATTTCCAATACTTATATCCAGTCATTTCCATGTCTTCCAACAAATTTTTCTCCGAATTGATCAATCGTAGTACAAGGACCGGTCAGGTTATTAGTAATAAGACTTTCATAAGGTCGCACGTCCGTGAACACAATAATACTTTCGGTACCCTTAAAGAGTGTGAATGATCCAATTCCGAAAAGTAAGCCCCGAGAGTACAGTGCTGCGCCTGAGGCCAGCCTTCGCAGTTCTCGCTTGTTCAGCACACAAATAAACAATCCCCACTCACGGGGTATCCACCCGTCGCAGTCTATCAACACGTTGTCAGATTCATTGTAATAGCCTACATATGTGTTTCTCATTCTCTTCAATTCATCTTTGTGTTTAGTTTCATGTTGATTATTCATATTATTCATATAATTCCTCTCACTCTCTCGGGCAAAAATATGCCCCATCATGGCAAATTTGAACTCTCTCCCTATGGCATCATCTTTTTTTGCTAGAATCGTTTTTTGAGGCCCTTGTGCGAAAAATTCTGCAGTTTGCGTTTTAAAAAAATTTAAATCATAATTATCCGCCGTCATATTTGGTATTATTCCTTCTATACGTATAACCATAAGATCGTGTAACGGTGAATGCTGTCTCATATAGTCATCTTGAGTTGCTTTCCCGTGCCACAAATTAATTAGCATCTCGGACGTTTCTTCAAGCGGCACGACTTGTCGGGCACATGCAATGCTATGATAAGTTGTTTTAAAATATGTGAAATTATCGTCGCTATCATTACCCATTTTCCTTGCTTGTAAAGCGCACACATGAGTAAATTGTCGTTTAAAAGGGTATTTGATAACTTGTCTGAATGGATTGTATGATGTAAGAATGCGATCTTCTTCCAAAATTATGCCATTTAGAGTAATGCTTAAATCGTCAGACGCAAGTTTGTTTTTTTCAAATGGATAATCAGTAAACTTTTTAATTATATATTCGTAATGGCCTTCGTGGTGTATGTACACTAATCTGTCAAACCAAAGGTCACTTTGATTTGCAGTGGTAGTGCGATCAGGCCATCGCATATAGAGTACTGGCCCACTGGCGCAAGCCCATCTCCTGGTTAAACTGTCGAAATCCTCCTTGTAGGTCTTCCACTTACCATCTCTATAATATTTCGCTTGATCTGGTGGATTACGTGGTGGTGGTTCTGGTAGAAGTTCTGGTTCGAATTGGTAACTAATACCAAATAAAACCGAGATTCCAAAAATAATCACAGCAATGTTAGACATGTACCTGAAAAAAGAGATCATAGATCAATGCATAATTATTATTGACATGTATGTGGTTTGTTTCTTATTGTATAAAATGTTACGTTCGTTATATGGGGACTCAACAATACCATCTATGACGTTACTTCTCTTACCGTCCATAAGATTTTTATACGCGCATCTAATACAGCGCATCACATTAAATCAACAAATAACTCATCTTCAAAAGTAAACATTTTCTATACAGTTATTAAAAAAAAACTATATAATAAAAATAAACTAGCAGGTGATTCGTATAAATTGTACTACAGATAGTATGGTTGTCCTACATGTACCTAAAATTAGTGCAAGTGAAGTTTTTGTAACAATATAAATATCTCCAAATAAATTTAAAATACTAAAACAACTACTTCAAAATTATAATTACTTTTCCTAAATTACTCGGGGGATCCTGATAACTAAATATTCTGTGTATATTTCTAACTACTTGTTACCGTTATCAATATCGAGCAAAAAAAAACACATTTGTTGTATGGGTTCTCCCATAAATATTTATTTTATTCTGTTTTTTCTGTCTTACTATCGCGGATCATGTGATACAACCTTAATGAACGGGACCCTCAACCTATTTTTTTTTACCCTTTGGGTACAGAACCCTAAAGAGGAAGCATCCTGTAACTGAACTCAGGCGCAGTGGAATCGACATGGCACCGTGGCCACTGATTTCTACTTACATAGCTGCGAACTCATAACACCAAAATTCGAACGAGCTGAACTAGATTGTGTCTTCTGTTGACTTCTGGAAGATGACTACCACACGCTTTTAATAAACACGCCTTTATGTAGATCTCATTGTTTGTGGCAAATTCTTTGGAACTAAAATATCCTGCAAAAGAATTTGTAGAAACAGTCAGCAACGAAAGTTCATAAACACATCCAAATTTATAAATCATCAAGTTGCAGCTGATGATGTTTTTTTACTTTATTTTGTTTATCCATTGGTATAACATTATTATTACACGACAATAAGAGTACACATACACCGCAAATTACACTTGCTAAAGTAGTTGCTATCATCATCATCATCATCATCAGCCTATATCAGTCCACTGCTGGACATAGGCCTCCCCCAATGAGTCTTCGATGTCTTCAGCTTGCCGCATCCAGCATCTACCTGCAGTCTTTCGCAAGTCGTCATCCCACCTGGTCGGAGGGCGTCCTACACTACGTTTGCCGAGTCGCGGTCTCCACTCAAGAACACGTTTGCCCCAGCGGCCGTCGGTTCTTCGCGAAATATGGCCGGCCCACTGCCACTTCAGCTTGCTAATTCTTTGAGCTAAGTCGATAACCTTGGTTCTCTGTCGGATGTATTCGTTACGAATCCTATCCTTCAGAGAAACTCCGAGCATAGCTCTTTCCATAGCTCGCTGAGCGACTTTGAACTGGTGGACCAGCCCTATCGTGAGTGTCCACGTCTCAGCTCCGTAGGTCATAACGGGTAGGACGCACTGGTTGAAAACTTTCGTTTTCAAGCATTGCGGTATGGATGACGAGAAGACTCGACGTAGTTTCCCAGTTCAGTTTCAGTTGCTAGCACATGAAAAATCCATAACAAATTTAAATAACAAGATATGTATATCAAATAAATAATATACATTAAATTCAACTGGACTAATTTGAAATGGCTTGAAACTGTAAAGTGACTAGAATTTATAAAAACAATATATCTCGTCGTTATTTGCAGTAAAATATGAAAAGCTGTTTTCCAAAAGTATCCGTCCTCTTATAAAACGAATGTTTTGTTTCATTTTGTTACTCGACTACCTAGCCGCCGTGAGCGTTGACGGCAGACTGATGGATCAGAGCGGCCGATACTTCCCCCCCGTCTCACCGCTCGCATACCTCAGGCGCGGTACAGCGGTTTCGGTCAAACTATAGTAGAAAAGTCTGGATTTGACATATGCCTTAGAAATGTGACGTAATCTGTTTTCAACGTCAAGATTATTGGGTACAAAAATTACACTTTTGACAAGCGAAAGCGATAGCAGAAATCGAATCGCTTCGGTTGGCCCCAGTGCTTTTAAGTGTTGGCATCTGTGTTTGTTTGTTTGTGCAGCAATTAATGGAATTATAGTGGTCGGCGAATTTTAATACTATTACAATATATAAACTTGTTCGAACATTTTGATGTTTATACGTTGGATATTATCCTAGACCCAAATGGCATTCCGGTTATAAATGAAAAATAATACGTTTTTAGTTATTTTCTATGCTGACAATACATGATGTACCCACACTTTAGTACTCAGTCGCTTTAAAATACTAACTTGTTGACCGCGTGCATCTTTCATTCATCAGAGTCACAATAAAAATTTCACAACAATCAGTTACTACTTTATGAAGTATTTTTTGTTGACAGTTCGCGAAACTGAAAAAAATTGCATTGTTACTTTGACACAGCGTGTCATAAAAAAATCTAAGTCTTACGAGACGTTTATTAATGTTATTGCAGTTACGTAAAAGTTATGCCAAGACCTGACGATTTGACGACCGATGTGGCGCGGTGGGCGAAGGTCCGCATGCGACGCGGGTTCGATTCCCGCCTCGAAACAATTGTGTGTACGATCTGCAGATATTTGTTCCGGGTGTTCTGGTCGTTTTCTATGTATAATAAAAAATATCTATCTATGTAATATATTGAATTATGTATATCAGTTATCTAGTACCCATAACACAAGCTCTGCTTACCATAGGGCTAGATAATGTTGTGTGAATTGTCCAGCATTATTTATTTATTTATCTTGATTTTATCTTCCATTTAATAATTTTTTTCAAATCGGAGGATGTGAAAAAGTAACCACTTGTTAGTAGGTACATTTATAGTATATTCCTTTACGTGTATAATACATCAGTTAACATTCCGTCGCTCGCGCTCGCGCGAGTCGCACGTCCGTTCCCAGAGCCCCCGTAGCTCTGTCCGTCCTGCCCGACTGCTTGCGGTCGTGCACCTGCGCGCTGTTTCCTTTGTTTCGTTTACGAGACAAAGGAACAACCAAATCAGTTCTTCTCAGAACTACCATCTGTTTCTCTGGGTATTTCGCTTATCAGTTCTTGTCAGAACTGTGTTTCTTAGACTTACCACTAACGTTTGCGTTCCGCTCTTTTCAGAGCGGCGCACCTCCCGAGGTTCTTGCTTTTTTCAAAGCGGCTCCTCTATCTTGTTTCTGGTGACTTTCTAATCGTTTTGAAATCCACCTTAGTGGTCAACCAAGGGATACGTAACCGTGACAACGAACTTGGTTGGGCGTGGACCCGGAGCGCCTACTTTACTTCTTCAAAGTAAAGTAGAATCCGGCTGGGCCTGGAACCACCGGCCTTGGGGGAGCACCCTCGCCGACCCCAGGTAGCGCTAGGTAGTCACACACCCCTTTCGCCCCGTAAGAGTGGCATAAGGGACACACATTTAGGCAGGACACGCAGGCACACACCCCCCCCCCTGTCTAACCCGACAGGGAGGGTACACACACACACCCCGGGTGTCCCCCCCGGGCTTAGGGATCTCACCCCCCACCTCCACCCCCTCAGTTGCAAAATGTCTGCGATAGACATAGCAAAGCTCGACGCTGAGGATTTGCGTGAATTGCTCATCGCAATTTGCAAGCAATACCCGCAAATCCTTGCCGACTTTGTCCGCGATACCGCGTCACCGGAGCCTTCCGCGACTCCCGACGCCCCTGCCCCGTCACCGGCCACTCTGGACTCTCCGGAGTCTCCGGAGTCGCCCGCCCTCCCCGATGTCTCCGTCCCTTCACGTCCTTCCTCTCCCGAGATGGACCTGTTCCCCTCTCCCGAGGAGGGCCGGCCCTCCTCTATTGAGGAGGACATGGAGGTGAACGAGATCCCATCGGACGCCGACCCCACGGAATCCTCTGACGAGGACTCCGCTTCCCCTCCCGCTCCTTCGTCTTCCTCCGATGACGGGTTCATCACCCCAGGACTTAAAAGGAAGAAAAATCAAAAAATTCGACCCAACACCCCGGCGGCTAAAAAGCCAGCCACCTCCGCCAACATTGGTCGCTCGACCTCCCCCCGCCCCGCGGCCCGCGCGGCCTGCGCTACCCCCTCTACCTCCGCGACTTCCGCGAACCCTCAGGCCCAGTCCGACCAGCCTTCTGTACAGAAGGAGAGACCGCCCCCTCCGATCTTTCTCCGCGAAAAAGGCAAATGGCCTAACGTTGAAAAGCTTCTCGCCTTAAAAGGCATTCATTTCACAAAAGCCCAATCCGTCAAGGAGTCCATCAAGCTCCAACTCCAGACGTCGGACGATCACCGACGTCTCACCTCCCTCCTCCGCTCCGAGAACATAGGTTTTCATACCTATGCCCTCGAGAGCGAAAAATCTCTCCGGGTAGTTATCCGCGGTATACCCGCGGAGTTCAACTCGGAGATGTTAAAGTCCGACCTCCAATCCCAGGGCTTTCCCATCAGGGAAGTCCACCGGATGTACAGCGGCCGGGATAAGCGTCCTTTCGACATTATCCTGGTCATTCTCGACCTTTCTCCGGAAGGAAAGGCTATCTTTGGCCTGAAATCTTTATGTCGCCTCTCCGGCCTATCCGTAGAGGCCCCCTACAAATTTGGTCCTCCTGGGCAGTGCCACAGATGCCAGCTTCATGGCCACTCTGCACGCAACTGCAACGCACGTCCGCGCTGCGTCAAGTGCCTGGGTGACCACGGCACCGCTAACTGCAAGCGCACCCGCGATGACCCGACCCCACCTAGTTGCGTGCTCTGCAACGCTGAGGGACACACCGCGAATTATCGCGGGTGCCCTAAGGCGCCCAAAGCAAACAACAAGGTCCGCTCAAGGGCCCCGGAGCGCTTTGCCCCGGTCCCTCAATATACCAAGACAAACTCTAAGGTGTCTATGGCCCCCCCTCCCCGCCCCCCTGCTACCTCAGCATGGGCAAAGCCCCTCAGCTACACGAGCCTACCCCTCAGGCGAAAGCTTGGCCTGCGCCCCTCCCCCGCTCACAGGAGCCAACTCGCGGCCCCACCCCTCCCCTACCTCGCCCCACCCAACCAGCACTCACCTCTGCGAAGGCTGGTTCGCCTGGGCCCACCCCAACCACAGATTTCGGTAAAGTGTCTGCACTCCTGCAGAAACTAAACAAAGCCGAAACCGCCATCGAAAAACTGATGATCATCTCCGATCATCAGGACGTCATGGCATTCCTTGACTCCCTCTCTTTTAAGTCTCAATAATGGTTGTACAACCTGCGAGACTTAAGCCCCGCTCCATCTCGTTAGCGTTCTTTAACGCTAACGGCCTCAAATCCCAGAGAGAACTCGTCCACCACTTCTTGGTAAATCACCAAATAGATATCATGCTAGTGCAGGAGACATTCCTGAAGCAAGGCACCAAAGATCCCAGGATAGCCAACTATCACATGGTCAGAAATGACAGAACGTACGGCCCTAAAGGCGGTACTGCCATTTACTTCAAGAGGTCCCTGCACTGCATACCTCTCGACCCCCCGCCCCTACAAGACTTAGAAGTCTCAGTCTGCAGGCTTGCGATGACCGGTCATCAATCGGTCATCATCGCATCCTGCTATCTCAGTCCAAATAAAAAGCTTCTTCAAAGCGATTTAGAGTCAGTCCTTAGTCTAGGAAGCTCAGTCATTCTGGCTGGTGACTTCAACTCCAAAGACCCGATGTGGAACTGCCGTTGTCGCAATCGAAACGGTCGCCTCCTTACCCAATGTCTTGAACCCCTTGACCTAGACTTGATCGTCCCCATGTGTCCCACGCGATACTCTCCCACCCCCGGTCAAAGCGCCGAGTATTTGGACCTGGCACTGCTACGGAATGTATCCCTACGGATGCAATCCATATCAGTGATGCAGGAACTAGACTCAGACCATCGTCCCGTCATAATGAGGCTCGGTTCTCCTCTCAATGACAGTCCTCCCACCAAGACAGTGGTACAGTGGTATAAGCTTGAGAGCGCTCTCAAGAATATCCACTCGCCCGCCTTGGAAAAAATCCCCGACGATATTAGCTCCCTAGACGACATCGCAATTGCGGTCGACTCTCTGACTAGTCACGTCCAATCCGCTATTAGCGACTCATCGAAACAGGTGCCAGCGACGAAAGATCGCCGCTGGGACCTGCCAGATGATATCAGACGGCTGATCACTGAGAAGAACGCGGCGACTCGTCGCTTCAGCCTCTATCCCTCCCACCTAAATCGCTTTAGAATGAACTCACTTCGCCGTAAGGTTAAGCGAGCCATTCAAGAGCACCGAAACTCCTCCTGGGACACACTGCTTTCAACGATCAAACCAGGCCACCTGGCTTACTGGAGCCTGGCTCGATCTATGAAAGCAGATGGAGTCACCATCATGCCTCCTCTCTTACGTCCGAATCATCAAACGCCGGCGTTTGAAGATAAGGACAAAGCTGATGCTCTGGCTGAAAGTCTGGAAGCCCAGTGCTCCCCCAGTCTTGAGCCAGTCGACCCTGTTCACCTCGATACGGTGAATAGTGAAGTCAAACGTTTAGTTACCCTACCCCCCACCGCCACCCTTGATCACTTCAGGGCGGCGGAGGTCGCCGCGATCATTAAAGATCTCAGACCGAAAAAGTCCCCCGGCTCGGACGGCATCAGCAACAGAGTCCTTAAACGGTTCCCTGTCGCCCTCATCTACCTCCTTGTAAGCATCTTCAATGCAGCCATGTCCACCTGCTCTTTCCCTGATGTCTGGAAGGAAGCCAATGTTATTGGAATCCACAAACCGGGCAAACAGGCGAATGAGCCCTCCTCCTACCGTCCTATTAGCCTCCTCAGTGCCCTGGGGAAGATCTACGAGCGACTCCTTCTGAGGCGCCTCTGGTCCCATGTAAACGAGCATAAGCTCCTACCCGATGAGCAGTTCGGCTTTCGAGCTCACCACTCATGTCCCCAACAGGTGCTCCGCATCACGGAGCACATCCTGACCATGTGGCATCACACCTGGCCTGCCAGTACGGGAGCTGTCTTCCTCGACGTGGCGAAAGCTTTCGACAAAGTCTGGCACAACGGCTTGATTTACAAGCTTTCCAACCTTGGTGTGCCAGACAGGCTCGTATTCATCTTACGAGACTACTTGTCGAACCGTAGCTTTCGCTACCGCGTGGAGGGCACCCTCTCCGACCCCCGACCCGTCCGAGCAGGAGTCCCCCAGGGCTCCGTCCTCGCCCCGCTCCTCTTCACGCTCTATACCAGCGATATCCCCCGACACCCGCAAGTTGAACTTGCCCTCTTCGCGGATGATACAGCTCTGTATGCATCCAACTCGAACGCACGTCGAGTTGGCATGAGACTGCAAGCCGCACTAGACACACTAGGTGCCTGGTTCCAGAAATGGCGCATAGAGGTGAATCCGTCGAAAAGTGCAGCAGTGTACTTTACGCGGACCTTCTCTAAGCCCAAAACACTTACCCTATTCGGCAAACCCATTCCCTGGGTAAAGTCAGCCAAATACTTAGGGGTGGTACTAGACTGCCGCCTTAGTTTCAAACCCCACATTCGTACCGTAATCAATCGTGCCAAGTTCATACTTAGCCGGTTGAACGCCCTCCTCAGAAAGAAAAGTAAAATGTCCCTTAGAAATAAGGTGACACTTTACAAATCGATCATACGCCCTGTCATGACATACGCCTCTGTGGTATTTGGCCACTCGGCTGACGTCCGTCATCTCCAGATTGTCCAAAACAAGTTTCTGCGTAAAGCCACGGGCTCGCCCTGGTACATGCGTAACAAAGATCTCCATCGCGATCTCAACCTCGAGTCCATCGTCCACTTCATAAAGACTGCTTCCCAGCGTCATTATGAGACGGCCTCAGAACACTCCAATCCTCTTATATCCTCCATACCCGATTATTGTATAGACGACCCTCCCACGAGTTCTCTCCTCCGTAGACCTAGACACGTTCTTGGTGACCCCGTTGACCCACTCACTGACGCTAACCCGGAAGTGACGGCAGCAACTCAGCTTCCGCACACTACACACCCGACCAATAACCGACCCCGCCGGACGCGGGGTCGAAGAATTCCCCGTTTCCGCCCTCAGGTGCACTCGTGCACCTAGGCGTTACCTCCCTACCCTCTTGTAGCATCTGGCAACAGCCCAAGCCGAGGTTCGCACCTAAGTGGTGGCCCTTGTGCGTGTTGCCTCAACCTAATTTTTACCGGCGAGGCGCCCTCTGCGCCCGCCAAAAGTCCGGTAACGCTGTCATGGCCATCTGAGGTCAACAGCATAATAGTCCATTCGAAAAAAAAAAAAAAAATGTATAATACATGTTTGTTTTGCTTAACGAAATCTAAGTATTCGATTTAGTGAAATACTTTTATCAACATTTTCAAAGTATTTTTCTTTGTCGGTATCCCTAACTTGAAATAGTGAAAGCTGTGTTTACTCAACACAGCGGGATGGTGATGAGCCAAACTTTGAGCCAAGTGCCGAATAACGCAAACTTAATTTCGCGTCGCTGATAAGTTATCTTATCCTATCTCAGGGTTGTAAGGTTGAAATTACCGAATTAGTTTAGAAAATAGGGTCGGATGAACTTGGTAGAGGAATAATGCCAGCAATTTATAACGTATTGTGTTTTGATTGGTCGTCAGAGATCTGATAGTCAGACGGATGATCCAGCTATGGCTTTCTATGAGAAGAGGAAATGGCAATGTCAGGCGGCTTCGCAACTTTAGATGGAAATGGGTGACGTTAGTTTGCTCCGTTGAATCTTGTTTATTGTTTTCTCGTCTAATCGACTGCGATATACCTATAGGTAAGATACAAAACGCGGAATATGTTGTTTTTTTGGTAATTTTTATTATATGGGTAGGTCAAAGAATAGGTTCGCCTGGTATGGGCATGTTACAATGCGGAGGGAAGAATGACGTCATGGGGAGATGAAGACCAAAGAATTATTGGATTGTGTGAAATACGACAACGGGTTTTGACCATCTCTGTGGCGCGTCTCTGTGGAGGTCTGCCTGCGACGCAGGTTGCGTGTTCGATTCCCGCCGGGACAAATGTTTCTACTATCTGCAGATATTAATTTGTTCCGGGTGTTCTGGTCGTTTTTTCTATATACATTAAAATATCTCTCTAGGTTATGTATTATAGTATTAGATATCTAGTACCCATAACACAAGCTCTGCTTAGCTTGGGGCTAGATTATGGTGTTCGGATTGTCCAGCATTATTTATTTTATTAAAGAGGGCATGGGTAAGAAAGGTGTTTATAATATTTATGAAAATCATATCTATCAAAGACTTAGTCCAAAAATGGTTTTCTCCTTCCCATAAATAATGCTGGACAATTCACACAGTATTATCTAGCCCCATGGTAAGCAGCGCTTGTGTTATGGGTACTAGATAACTGATATACATAATACAATATATTACATAGATAGATATTTTTTATTATACATAGAAAACGACCAGAACACCCGGAACAAATATCTGCAGATCGTACACACAATTGTTCCGAGGCGGGAATCGAACCCGCAACCTCCTGCGTCGCAGGCGGACCTTCGCCCACCGCGCCACATCGGTCGTCAAAAATATAATAAATGCCCTCTTCTAATCCGGCTCATGGCAACAAGAAAGACACCCCTAGTATCATTTTAGATCAAACACACGATAATGACTGTAAGAGCGCCCCTATTATTCGATACAATAAAAGTGAAGTACCGACATATTCTTGGTCCTATTGCAAAACCTGTCGCATGCCTTTTTGTTCAAAGCGACCAACCTACACATACGATATTGAGATGTATTGTTAGAGAGTTAGAGTTACTTTTTAATGGAGCTAAAACTGACCGGTGATGTATTTTATGTTCGAGATAGCGCAAAAAGACCAGTAGGTACGAAGATACGTACTAATGGTGATTGAGAAAAATAAAGGCATATCGGTGAATAACTCGTGGTTTATTCTTCATGAATATTGAAGATCGGGTGATAGGTTTGGAGGTGTTAATGCCGGTCGTAAAGCAGGAATCGTAAATCGCGTTATAATATATTTTGACAGGTCACAGGGAAGTGTTTGTATTTGTTTATGAGTCACTTTTATTTTTAATTAATTATTATGTTGTTATTGAAAATGATCTAACCATCATTTTTTCAGTTTTGAATACGTTTCAGTGCGTCACGGACGTTGTGTATCTTCCGAGTGTTCAGATGGACACTCCTGCTTCTAAAGACCAAGTTAGCAAAAACACTGCACTGCCTAGCTAAGCAGAGCTTGTGTTATGGGTACTAGATAACTGATTTACATAATACAATACATTATTACATTGATAGATATTTCTACTATACATAGAAAACGACCAAAACACCCGGAACAAATATCTGCAGATCGTACACACAATTGTTCCGAGGCGGGAATAGAACCCGCAACCTCCTGTGTTTAGTGCTAAGTTAGAGTTAATCTTAGGTTCATCATCAGCCTATATTAGTCCACTGCTGGACATAGGCCTCCCCCAATGAGCGCCATAGCGCCCTGTCTTCGGCTTGACGCATCCAGCATCTACCTGCAGTCTTTCGCAGGTCGTCATCCCACCTGGTCGGAGGGTGTCCTACACTACGTTTACCGAGTCGTGGTCTCCACTCAAGAACACGTTTGCCCCAGCGGCCGTCGGTTCTTCGCGAGATATGGCCGGCCCACTGCCACTTCAGCTTGCTAATTCTCAGAGCTATGTCGATAACTTTAGTTCTCTGTCGGATGTATTCGTTGCGAATCCTATCCTTCAGAGATACTCCGAGCATAGCTCTTTCCATAGCTCGCTGAGCGACTTTGAACTGGTGGACCAGCCCTATCGTGAGTGTCCACGTCTCAGCTCCGTAGGTCATAACGGGTAGGACGCACTGGTTGAAAACTTTCGTTTTCAAGCATTGCGGTATGGATGAAGAGAAGACTCGACGTAGTTTCCCAAACGCTGCCCAGCCCAGCTGGATCCTCCTTTTGGCCTCCTTCTCGAAATTGTTTTTACCTAACTGCAGAATCTGCCCGAGGTATGTGTATTCGGAAACGATTTCGAGAAGGTGACCATGTACGACCACCGGCCTTGGATCAATGTGTCCATTGATCATGACTTTGGTTTTATCCAAATTCATGCCAAGACCGATGCATCGGGAGGCTGAAGCTAGGCCGTCCAGCATCTGGTTCAGCTCCTCTAGCGACTCCGCCAATAGGACTATGTCATCAGCGAATCGTAGGTGTGAGATGTAGTTGCCGTTTATGTTTATGCCCTTACCTTTCCAGTCCAGAGTCTTAAACAAATCTTAGGTTGTAAGATGCCAATTTAATGTGTATATATATATATATATATTGTCTTATCTGTGGTCTGCCACCCGTGTGGACACGCGCGCGCCAATGGTTCTGTCATAACCAGCATTGCTCTACTTCTTATGGAGAAGTAGAGCAAAATTATGCTGAGACAGGACCTATTGGTTCGCTTTGTGGAGTCGCTTGTTGCTTGTATATAATACATACGTAGTTAATTTTATTTATTTCTTTGTGTTCTTGTTTTCCTTATAGATTATTATTATTTAGTAACAAGCTGTACCTACTTGTGAATCAATAAATGTATTTTCTTTCTTCTTTTCTTTCTCCTGCGTCGTCGCAGGCGAACCTTCGCCCACCGCGCTACATCGGTCGTCAATGAATTGATACTATTGGTAGTTAAAACACATTGCTCGCTACATCTCTGGTGGAAACGCAGCGTAAAGGTTTATCAATCTATCAATAAAAGTTATAATCGTATTTATAAATCTGACCCCTAACAATAGGGGTGCATACATTAAGTTTCCAATTCGAATATTGTCGACTCTAATATCGAATACGCAATCGAATTAGTTCTGAAAATGGAGATGCTCTCCGATTATTTCCAATTAGTTATATGATAAACAATTTGATATTGGTTTCTATTAGCATTAATCTCAATGTGAATTATTTAATTTCAGTCAATATTCTGTAGTAGTAATGATAATGAAGTGGTATATTGAAAATAAAAAAACACCTTTTTTATATCTGCTCAAACAATACGAGTCTGAAAAAGGGCTTGTTTCTAGGTTCTATCCTGCTCACCTTAATCTCAACAGCTTATATTGGTCCACTGCTGGACGCAGGCCTCCTCCTGATCGGCTTTTATATACCATAAGATCGCATAATGGTATCAGGGTGGCATACAATAACATCTTCCGGCATCTCATGGGCCTGAAACGCTACTGTAGCGCTTCAGAGATGTTTACAGAAGCCCGTGTAGACTCTTTCAATGCCATCCAAAGAAAGAGAGTTGCCTCATTCATGTCCAGAGTTGACATGTGTAAAAACGACATTATTGTAAGCCTGTCTGACCGTCTGATGTTATCAGACACCTATAGACGGTGGGTGAATATTGCCACCTGACGTAGTACTGTGTACTTAAACCTAGTACCTTACATTTTATTTTTATAGTTTTGTTACTGCAATTTTTTAATATGCCCTAATTTTAATTTAATTTATAGTTGAAAATGGATCTCGTGTCTGAATAAAGAATATTATTATTATTATTATGTCTCTCATATACCATGATCTCGGGCCATAAAGTGACCCAGTCCTTTGGAAGGCTTGCGTGGGGCCGAAGCCAACAGCACAGAGGCCCTTTGAGAAGTTAATCTAAAGGCGATGGCTACACATAGCGGGTATCATCCTCGGGTGCACAATATGATACACCCAAAGATGGTGTCCGCCAGGTGTAGAGACTATTGCAAAGAAAAATGAAAGAAATAAAACTAGGCTATTGTGATGGATGGATGGACTGGGTAATCGGGCTATAGGGGAGATTGCGGACGTCTGCCATAAAGTCAATCATAATGTTAAGAAGAGCGGCAGACTATTTATCGACATATTATTATTATTATTATTATTATTTATCTCTTGAGGGAAATGCCCATAATCGACTTGCATGAGTTTTTTTATAGTGTTTTTATTATACTATACATACATAATAAGTACCAAAAAAAAAATTGAATTTTTTGCGCGGGCTATAGCTGGGAAGCCATGTTGGAGCCTTATTACAATTGCGATTTGCAAGCGATTCCAAAGTGTCCCTTAGCGTACTCGCCTAGCTTTGAAATCGCTCGCTGATCACCGGTGTGATGAGGCTCTAATCTAAAGGCATTCCCGACCAATAACAAACCTTGTTACTTGATATTACACTAATATGATTAGTGTAAATTAGCTTGATAGGTGCAATTAACAGATAATTAGACTTAACATTCTAATCAGATAATTTAGTGTCTGAAAATAAAAAAAAATAATTAAAAAAAAAAAAAAAAATCGCTGTATGCTTATGTTGTGTGTGTTACCTAATTAGCAGCACAGATTGACTATATCGACACAAGCTAATAAATCTCACGAAATAGGGTCAATATACCCATAAGAACAAAAAAAAAGCTCGTCCTGTAAAGTAGGGTTTTGGTTTTTACGACCTTTCTACCCCAAGGTAGCGATATAGCTGATGTCGCAAAAATAAACTACAAACAAACTCTAAAATTTGTCAGCACTAAAAATGTTGCCGTCCCTTTCTTTTTTATTGATTGAAATAAAAAGGATGACGTCATTTATAGACTTACGTACCTCTAAAAAAAACATTCGTTTTTCTCGCAGAGAAATCCTAAAATGCATTTTTTGTTCTAAACAAAATGGGGTGACGCTTAAAATAAACTTGACTACGTCTAAAATCGTTAGCGATTTTTTATTACGTTTTGTTTAATTTAGTTTTTTTTTCATAATTGAAATACAACCAATGAGCGACGAATATTACTCGACAATTTATATTATAGATACCTATAGCTATAATAATAATGCTCGTATTTAGTAGAACTAATTAGAAGAAATCCCGATAATATTCCTATCGAAACATGTTCCCCTTTTCTGTGACGATGGTCTGCGGATGTCAAAGTTTAATCAGAATAATCAATTTATTGGTAACAAAATAGTATAAGTCAAAAAATAATAATTCTTATAAAGAAATAATACATTAATTATACATTATTGAGAAATTGTAACAAAATCGTCAACACTGTAGAACGCCGTCTCAACGAGTTACGACTGCGACTACCTGATCCGGCAGGTTGTTATACAACGCACGTGCGTGAGTCTGTCCGACTGAGCCAGTCTGTGTGAGGCTGAGAGTTTACATTATATTGGGATATTTTTTTCTTTATCTATAATATTATCAGTCCTGGTTGACTTGCCAGTTTTCCTTTCAGTATCATGTCCACCACTAAAGATTCCTTCTCCAACTATGGAGGATTTTGCCATAATCTCCAAGCTTGGTAAGCGCCTATGCTAGTCCACTGCTGGACTAGGTCTCCTCTAATGAGCGCCATAGAGCCCTGTCTTCAGCTTGACGCATCCAACATCTCCCTGCAGTCCTTCACAGATCCTCATCCCACCTGGTCGGAGGGCATCCTACACCACGTTTACTGAGTCGTTTACCCCAACGGTTCTCGGTTCTTCGCGAGATATGGCCGGCCCACTGCCACTTCAGCTTGCTAATTCTTAGAGCTAAGAGTATGTCGATAACTTTTTTTCTTTGTCGGATGTATTCGTTACTAATCTTACCCTTCTGATTGGGGATCGCAGTGGAGGAATTTATAAAACACAGAAGGAAGCTGCTGCCTTTTCTCTGGCATGAGCCATAAGTCGGCTTTTACGAAAACCACGGGCAGAGTTGAAATGGTCGATTTTTGCGCCGCGACCGCCCCCGCGCGCCCCATTGGCTATTTTAGGATTTTAGGTTAGGTTTCTCTCAATATATGCTATTTGCCTTGGTCCTTTGCTAATCTGGATCAGGTGTAGCGTGTATTGTCTCTTTTTGCCTATTTATTTGCAGTTAAAGTAATTTGGTGATAAAAAATTCGGAAAATAAACGTCATTTACCTATGTCGACTAAAATAATCATCATCAAATAAAATAATGATTATAAGGAGTGTTTTGTCTGGCGAAATATAAAATGGTGTGAAAATACTAAATTAAATATACGAGTATACATATTTTATTTTGCTTATTCGAAAGACAAACATTTTTACACACTTAATAGATAACTTATAACCATTTATGTGTCCTCGCATGTAGATATATAGAAAACTCAATGAAAGGTAGGTATCATTGAAAACTTTGAGAGCCTCTTATTAACCCTTTCGCAGCCAGTGATTCATCTGCAGTCATCACAGCGTGATGGATCAAGATATTAATACGGAAAGCGTGGCGAATCTGACCGAAATCTAACCCTTTCTATGCATATTTAATTTTGACGGGTCTTTGTGACCGATGGGCGTGAATTACTTTTCTGGTGATATTAATCGGTGTCATAATAGGGGTTAGAGATTTTCATTTAATCAGCGTTTATAAGCTATCACTAAAACCTTTAATAATATAGTGAAAAGTTAATGTAAAAAGAATTTTATTTTGCCAGAACAGATACGAATAAACGAACGAGAAGAACAAATTTTATAAATAAACCATATATTAACAGAATAATTGATAAAATGGTCTCCACTCAGCATGTGCAGCATACTATAGCGGATCATACTATATCGCTGGTCTTCCGTGGAGACCATGGTGCGTAAGGTGGCCTCAAACACAGAAACAATGAACAAAAATAGTATGTAGGTAAATTTAAATAAAAACCAAAACTAAGAGAACAATATTATTATAATTCTCATAATATTTGATAGTAATGTTATGTAATCTTTGTACATTTCAAAAAAAAAATCCGGGTGTTCTGTGTATTTTCTACGTGTGATAAAAATATAATAATTGTACGTCTACGTATGTTTTCTATTCAGTATATCTGTTATTTAGTACCCATAACACAAGCTCTGTTTGGCTTAGCTTGGGGCTTGTGATATTGTGTGGATCGTCCAACATTATTTTTAAATTATTTAGATAGAAATATTCAGAAACGGAAAATTGTCTGTAAAAATACAAGCAGCTTTAAAAAATCTGCGTCAATCATAGTTTTCAATTTTTAATAATCAAAAATGTAAAATAGTTATACCTAAGCATTTTTAAGGAAATAAATTGGTTCAAATTGATCAAAGCGTGTAAACTAATATGCAAATGGACTAAATTAGCTCAAGTTGATGGATTAGACATCAAGAAGTGGGTACAATGGACCCGCATCATTAAAATTTTCGCTCTCTGCCCACTTAACGTGTTATTAGTCTTGTTCGCGCGTGAATTATGTTGGCATGATGTACAAGATTATTTAAGGATTTAAAACACAAAAGATTGACAGAAAATATTTTATTATCATATCGTTTGAAACGAACACAATCTCATCTCATGGTTACTGACGACTTATCGAGAGGTTACTCTTGTCTTGAAGAGACCCAGATAAATAGATAGAAAACACTTTGTTACTATTTTAATATACTACACTAAAAAAACTGCTGCATCAGGATAAATCATGCTGCATCAGCATGATTTATCCTTATGAAAACATTGATAGCCCTATCTTATGTCTATGTAAGTCCATTATCGTCATCAACATCATCAGCCTATAGCAGTCCACTGGTTGGAGGGAACGTCAAGAAAACGTTTGCCCCAGCGGCCGTCAGTCATGGCCGGCCCACTGCCACTTCAGCTTGCTAATTCTTTGAGCTATGTCGATAACCTTGGTTCTCTGTCGGATGTATTCGTTACGAATCCTATCCTTCAGAGAAACTCCGAGCATAGCTCTTTCCATAGCTCGCTGAGTGACTTTGAACTGATGGACCAGCCCTATCGTGAGTGTCCACGTCTCAGCTCCGTAGGTCATAACGGGTAGGACGCACTGGTTGGAAACTTTCGTTTTCAAGCAGCACAACTAAATCATCACAAAAATAGGGCAAAAATTTGCGGTTTGAATTATGTAGGTATCTATCAACGTGCCTCCATATTCGAACGAAACATTGTGAGGGAAATGTCGAGAAACGTTGATAATGAAGATAACTAAATCACTAACCATCACGGTCACAATACTGCATATATTTCATCGGAAGCGAACCACTAAATTATCTAAATAGAGATCACCCCGCAATCAGAGGCTGAGGAAAACACAAAGAGGTTTATCTGCTGGAAGAGACAAAAACTCTCACACTTCAAAATCTTAACTTCTATACACTTACAAAATAAGCACGTAGACAAGTCAAATTTTATACTTACTATAAATTATTATCAAATCAGAAATGAGATGTTTTTGATTTACTGAGTGAATGGAGAAGAGAAGTGAACTGAAGTTAGTTAAGTTTATTTTTTATTTAGAAGCCAATTCAAATTCAAAAGCTTCACTAATGAGTGATGCTACAGAGAAATTATTTAGGTTAGCCTCAATAAATGGTATTAAAACAAAGTCGCTTCCCGATGTCTGTCTGTCCCTTTACTATGATTAGATCTTTAAAACTGCGCAACGGATTTCAATGCGGTTTTCTTAAATAGATAGAGTAATTTAAGAAGAAGATTTATAAACCATTTGACACATAGATTTCCACACGGGCGAAGCCGCGGGGCGCAGCTAGTGAAGAATAAAAATAAAATTTAGTTTATGGGTAGGGGTGGTTGGCTTGGCTTTAAAACCAAACATACAAAAATACCATTTACAGATCATTACAAAAAATACATTACATGCGACAAGTGCAATGGGCGGCCTTATCGCTTAGAAGCGATCTCTTCCAGGCAAGCCTTAGAAAGAAAGAATTATCTGAATTTAAGAAAGGCAGCTGTAACTACTTCTACTAAACCCATACTAATGTTATAAAAAAATAAGCGTGTTCTAAATTATTTTAGAAGACCTTTAATAAATTATTACAAAAGACATAAATTACATATTATGGAACAGGCATTTCTAGTTCTCCTCTACAAATCACCAGAGCAAGAGTCGGAAGCGTCCAAGATGGCGGCCGGAAACTCGTCGCGCCTCGCGCCACCGGAAGTACCCTCGCAATTTGATAAATAGTTGTTCTTTAACAGTTTTTCTCATGCAAATGAGGGGACGGATGACAGATGACGCTTGTGACGATCCCGATTTAATTTGAGATTCGTTGATGCTGATTGTGCGAATATGCTTGGCTTGGTTGAAATGCAAACCATAGATAAATTTAAAATGTGATGCGACCTTTTCTAAGTACGAAATGCGCGAGGTTAGCTTCTGCAAACTAGCCATGTGGATTTTACAATTTATGACTGCTTGTATTTAAAATCAATTTCCTATTCAATCTTTGTAGGTAACTAAGCTCGGAAGACGTAGAATTAAATATACACAGAACACAAGCTCTGCTTTACTAGATGGATCCTGTGTGAATAATTGTCCAGCTTATTAAAAATTAGTAATACTTGAGTGACAGGTAGTAACAACAGCATCCTGAAAGTAATATCTAGTTAATATGACTGTCCAATACGACACCACTGGGTGAAATTACATATACTCTAGATTTAGTTATTTTGGTTTTATTTTCTTCGTTGTAATTGTATTTTCCTTTTTGTAATTTTGTGTATGTGTTTTTTATGGACCTTTGTTTTCTGATAAAGAATGTCATTAAACAGAGAAGATTATTGTTTAGAACTTCTTTGCTGATACTACTGAACTACTTCCTACATAGAACTGTAATTTTCGACTTGCATACTTCGACAAGATTTTATCCCATTCTGATAGCGCACGGATATTATAATGTTTTGTATTTTCCGTATTGTAGCCGGGATTCATTAGGGTAAGCTGCACGGTTCAGAAAAAGTTTATTGAATTTGGTTGACATTGTTTGAGCAAAGCAGCCTGTAGGAATCTTATTATGAAAATAAGATTTATACAACGTAGAACTGTTTAAATGTTAAATTAGCGCTTGGCTTGGCAAGTTTATCTGAATCTGCGATGAGTTTACATTTATTGTGTATTTTATTTTCAATTAGATACGATACCAAAGGTACCCACCGTAGCTACGGTATACACGCTTAATTTCAATATGATGAAATTAGGTTACCTACAAATTTTTCATCAATTTATTTTAATAAGTTTAGTTGTACATTGTATCGTGTTCGTGTATACATATCAAAAACTAGAAGGTACGGTAAGTTTACTATTATGGTTTTTATATAAAGGTTACTTATTATGTACAGGCTCTTATGAGCAGGGTGTTATTAGAGGATGACAGCCATAGGTAATTAGGTACACATTTAGCATAAAAAATATTTTCTATACATTGTTTGTTTTATTTAGAACTGCTGTTGATCTTTTGTAACAACTAATTCTTAGTCTTAACTTATTTTTGCTGTTATATTATTATTTTAATTTAGTATATTTTGTTAGTAAATACTTAAATATGTTAATGTATTAATGGTAAGAGCGGGGTCTCCTATTGCAAATTTTGCTTAAAGGGTGACTCCAGAACCTGTATTTATATCTTTTAAGTTAATGCAATAAACATTTTTTTTTTATGTACGTGTTATGTATAGTGTCAAATAAATGTATTTTCTTTCTAATCCTCCTAATATGTATTATAAACACGAAAGTTTGTGAGAATGTTTGTTGCTCTTTCATGCAAAAGCTACTTAATGAAACTTCTCAATAATACAGCTTACTTATAAGAATAACACATAGTCTACAATGCATAAAGATATATTGTATATTATCCAAAATATCTATCACCACGCGGGTGAAACCGCGAGGCGCAGCTAGTATTGCCATAATTATGTAAACCAACACGCGACGGATAAAGTTTTTGCACCCGCATTGTGCATAACGGACCATAGACAAGGTGTGGTCGATCATGGTCGATGGTCATTGCAAAAACAAAAGGTCAAGCTGGCAGATGGTTGGTTGACGGTAATGTCAACTGTAGCGCACGCGCCAGTAAGTAATGCTAGAAAAGTTTCACACAAAAAATCTGTTATAAAAATGTAGTTTTCAAGGATTTGGATCGATTGTTTTTTTTTTCTTTTATTTATATTTCACAACAATTACATCTTAATCTAAAAGCTAACTTAAACGGTTATCCCGTTTGTCCGTAAGCTCACTAGTCTCTATTAATTAAAACATTTCAATAAAAAACAAATATGTATTAAATATTTGATTTATATTGTTTCTTATATAAGCCTTTTTGCAAGGTCCGCAAACAATTTCTTCAATACTTAGACGATACTACATACTCATACTATTTTGGCTGTTAATTGACTTTATTTTCATTACAAATAAAAAAAACCCATGAGCGGTGGAAAACAAGAGAATACAATGAACTGGAAATACCTACAATGAATAATACATCCACTACGGAGATGACGGAAGACTGTATACTACATACACCCACATTCACTTAATTATACATCAACTAAGAGTACACTATAGGTACCTCCATCAAAATGGACCAGCCCTAGAACTTCAATGGAATTCCAAAGATACTGCTTCTATAATTTATGTATATGAAACTAACCAGGTGCAAGATGCAATACGGTACAGCAAGTCAAGCGTAAAAGGTTAAGACAGTGTCCACACGTTGGAATAATCATCGGACATGAGTCATACGCCTTTATTACTCGGTTTATCGACCGTAACGACACCTGGCTACTTTACAGAATATATTTTTTGAACTTTATGACAACGCGATAAAGTTCATTTGATGATGTGCATTGTGCAGTTTTTTTGTAATACTTGGTGATAGGGTTGAAAGTTGTTCAGTTTTTATCAAAGTACTTTTGATGGACAGGTGGATGGAACCAAATACACTGTGAATGAATCAACGTGACTCCTTGGCGTAAATATAGAAGCTAAAAGAATGCAGTTTTAATAATTTGATGTGATTTTTATACCCATAACGACAAGCTTCGATTATGATTTAGAGGAAGCTTTATGATATATTTTATCGAGTCAAGTGATGGTCAATCGTATTTAATTACCATAACTTACCAACAAAGAATCCTAAACGTTTGATGATTCTCAAAAGGTTATAAATATAATGTATTTTGTCTATTAATTGATTTCCCGTACATTAAAAACTTGAGTTTTGGGACTCACTTCATCTTAACGCTAGTGTAGATAATAGATCGCCAAACTGACTTTCGGTAAGCAAGCTTCTCCTACACCCAAGGTGCATATCGCTACCGGTCAGGTGTCGCTTAAACACCTCCTTATAGCACTGATGCCGACCACCGTGTTTCCGCTGACTTTCTTCCATTTTCAGATAAATAAAGCTTTAGGCAAACGGCCATCATCCATACGAAGGATATGCCAACCGATATTGCCATTGAAGTTACTGTTGATACACGTAAAAAATAAACGCATAAAACGAATGGCAAAACAAAACAATTAAAAACCTTCCCATACTTTTTATCTCTGGTCATCCAACAATCCACCCTCATAACTCATTGTCCGATCCATTAAAACTAAAACGTGATCTGAATAGGCCTAAACAATCCTGCCGCGTACGGAAGCCATCAATTAAAATCTTGAAAATGAGATCAACAATAAAAGTTTATCACTATTTGTATACTTTACCACCTCCCATTACGACTCACATTTGCATGATACACTTCAAATTAATGTTGTATAATTACAAAGACTGTATACTATAGAGATAGCCTTATTTTCAAAGCGATATGGTTGAAAATGACGGTGTAGATAAATTGGTGATTCAAAAGTCCAGCGAAGTTAAGGCTCGCTAAAGAGTCAATACGTTAATCTGCATAATAAAAGGAATATTTTAAAATATGCGAACGAGTACACGCGTCCCCTTAATTGTGGATGGTGGCCGCTATCAATTGCAAATAGGAAAAAACTGTTCGCTCCATTGAGTTGCGCGAATGAGTTTGAGGAATTTTGCTTTTTAAAGTCGTGGAGTGACTCAATTCAATTGTAACTAAATGTTTTAAAATTCTTACCAAATCTATAGGTCGTTTAAAGTCTTAAAAGTCTGAATGAAATCATGTTATTTGCACTTGCTTGTTTTAAATGTATTGTTATTGAACAGAAAATAAAGCAGATTTTTATTTTACCTAAATTAAAATGAAAAAAGTTCGATGACAACAAAGTGAAGAGAAAACATCAATGTTCAGCTTCAAATTTAAAAAGCACACGTTTTTTTAAATTTTCCTATGATCAATGAATTTTTCAAACAAAAATTAAAACATATTTAGCCTAAATATCGACTCCATAGCCTCCTCAAAACTAATAGAGGGGCCCACCGTCCAGCTATTGTCCAACACAAATGACCCCAAATAGCAATCATCTCTATTCACTCCGTTTTCCCATAGCAGTAGCGATACGGGCACTGATTTTGAATATGATGATTATGAGTTTAATTATTAATTGCCACTGGACTGTCCTCAAACTCGGGTTAATAATAAGGCTTGATTTGAGGTGAATGTAACCGTAGGTGATCTGTAATTAAATCTTGATGATAGGGTCAATGGTGATCCTGATCATATACATAGACATGAAAGGGTTTAGGCCAGTGATTTTCATAGATCAGTCTATTCATGAAGTAGATTACGTAGAAGAATATGTACGTTATGAAGTAGATTAACATGGAAAATCCATTAGTCTTTGGTAGTAGATATGTAGGTATGTATATTACCTACGTAACGTACTGTGAAGGACGTAATTATTATCAAAATAGAGCTTTTTAATGGACATCGAAAAAAAGAAGATCTATGTTCGGCTGTATGTATATTATGATATATTTTTTATGTGTGTTTATCGATTTCTCGTCATTTATGACTTGGATCATTCTCTTTAGAGGATGATCCAGAAGTGGTCCCATCAATTTTTTTTTTTGTGGACGGATTAGTGTTATCTTGCAATAGTTAATAATTAAAAACTATGAGATTTAAAGTCGGTTTTTAGTTTTTTTTTGTAATTAAATTATATTTGTATTTATTACAAGTACAACCTTTGATGGTATCAGACTGGTATCTAGTGTAAAAACGTTCTTCTTTGTTATAAAAAAAATTACAATAATTAACCCTATTCGCACCGCAAGCCTATTAGGCACCTACTTCGAACCCAAAGTACGAACCCAAAGTAAAAATTTTACAAAACCATCGGACTCAACGCAGACAAGTGAAGGTTTCTATCCTAACATCCGTTCTTTTCAGGATTTTCAGTTATTTATTTTATTTTGCTTCGGAAGACAAGCAGTTTTACACACTCAGATAACTTAAATAATAACTTATTATATTTATTTTCAGTTCCTGCCTACATTAAACAATACATAACTGTCAAATAAAGCACAATGCAAAATAATTAAAATGACTCCCGAGTCCCGGGTAATTTTGCTCGCATAATAATACCTATGATCGGATACACGCACACATGCAATCATTAATAAACCTAGGAAGCGATCGTAAACCTTTTACGAGCGGTGCACTGTGCATTCGTAAAAATTCGGAAACTGCCGAGCGTGACGTCATTATTATCTCGACGTTTATTGGCCGACATGTTCGCTTTGCTCGTTTATTGACGATCATTTACACTATTAACGTTCGCGGGCAAATGGATTCGCTGTTTATTAGGAATTGTTTTAATTATCATCGTAATAATTATATCATAAGTAGTATATTTTGTTTACTTAGTATTTGTACATACCTAATTTATCGACATAAATTAGGTATGTACAAATACTAAGTCGTATAAACCGTAAATTATAATCAGCAGTATTGTCAATTTCACATCTAGACTGCTGATTTTTAGGAACTAAGACTTCACAGAAAGTTAATTTCTCAAAATATTAACATTTTATGGAAGACAATTTCTTACCGTGTGATGACAGAATATTTTTCTTATCTTACTGTTATCATGATTATCGTATTGGAACTCATTTCAATACTTATATGCTCCTTAATATCCTCCTTCTACCTTGCTATCAATTAATTGTAATTGATGAGCATTTTATAGGTACCTACCTCAAAAAAGCAAAAAAAATATCAGAATAAAAATCATAGAAACACGTCATAAAAATGACAAAATCAAATAAAAAAGCATGAACTAAAATCTTCATACGTATACTTGAATCTATTATTTAACCTATTAGGTACTATATGCTGAATGCGTTTTTCTAGTCCTGACCAGTCGCATTCATATCTTTCAATCATTTATTTACTCGAACCTCGTCAAAACCAGTTACCCTAAAATGATTCCCATGCTCCACAAATTGCGCTTCAAAATACGCAACAATCCAGCATCAATTACAACCCCTGCCGATTTTTCCATCATAACATCTCAACGCGGTCCGACACTCATAAATGTCGCGCCGCACATTCGGCCGGTATTTACGACGCGCGTCCGCACGGTTTATGATTATGTCCCGATGTTGATTGAATGGTCATGGTCACCCTAGTGGGGAGTTCTTTGTTTTATGACGATTAATCGGGATTGGAATTTTTGTCATCAATTTTTACAATTTTGGTAGAGCTTTGTATATTTGTGGACGTTAAATTGGCACCTCACTTATCATGGTCTTGTACAACCAATTTGATAGATTGATACACACATTTATTTGCTTTTGTAACACACAGTACATAGGTGGTTTAAGTATATATAAACATGTAAACACAAAATACATCATAGATAAAATTTAAATAATCTGACAAGAAAAAAAATTATATGATAATGCTACATGTAGAATATTGTTATGATGATACAGATAGGTTTTGAAAACTGCACAAATTAAAAAATGTTGAAAAAATGTTAACATAAACAGTGTGTGTGATGATTCCTTAAATTTTGTATACCACCGTTAATTTATAATTATTAAAATCAATAATAATCTATCCATCCAAAAAGTTGCCTCGAAAGCATCGTTTTAGCGATGAGGTCTGCGTAAATTCTGCGTCACTAGTAAGAAAGGTATTATAGATACCTACCAAATGATATTAGAAAATGTTCTTTATGCACCCATAATTAGGTCCTTAGTAATCTACTCATAAGAAACTTTACCTAAGTAGAAACGCTAAGTAATAATCGAATAAGAGATCGATCCCTACTTTTCATTGGAAACGTATAGGCATCGATCTCTTATTAGATTGTTTATTACCTTATTAGACAACTTATCTATTGAATTTTACCATAATCAATAGATAAGGTACGGCTAGACTAGCCAAATCCAACCAAATAGTGCACAAAGTGTAACCAAACCATGACATTTCAATTTCGCCCGAGCCAATTCAAAATAGCCTTTGTCCAGTAAAATGGGCAGCGTACACTCGTGACGTCAAAAGGGCCCGTAGGGGCCACAAGAGGCCACACCGATTGCTTTTAACGTTCCAACACCCTGTGTTGATAAGGACCAAGCGTTGAGGACTTCATTGGCATAGATTAGGTAGCCTAGTCTTGAGCAGAAGAGATAAATAAAATAAATAATGCTGGACAATCCACACGGCATCATCTATATAACAGATATCCATAATACAGTACATTACATAGATAGATATTTTGCCATTATATGTACATATAAAACAAGCAGAGCACCCGAAACAAATAAATGAATATCGTACAAATAAATGAAAATCGTCCTGAGGCGGGAATCGAACCCGCAACGGTTATTGAAGAAAAACTACGAACGGTTCGAAGGGACTGACAAGAATTACAAGCTATAAGCTAAAAATCTCGCCCGGTTGTCAAACGGAATAAAACGATTTTTTCTACAAAAATATTATTTTTAACATACATATATTTATAATAGTAACATTACAGCAAATAAGGACTTCATAATAATAGTAATTTGACTACTTCATATTAATTTGACTAGTCTGTACACTTTTCATCTCTGCCCAAAACACAGTATTCAAACGGTCAGACTCAACGACATGGGTGTGCTTTGTGAATCAATAAAATGTATGCACAAACGCCTTCAATTGTTTTGGTGGTAAATTGAGAGTGGCAGGTCTATACAGCTGTTTACTCTGTGGTATAAAGACATGGGTACATCTACTGTATTATTAATCAAGGGCTTAGAACTGGAAAGGTTTTTGGCACTACTAAGCACTATAACTGAGCGCGATTCTTATCCGCAGTTGCTGTTCTGAGTTCGGTCTTTGCCGCTATGTACCGCCGTCGATGGACTGGTCACCCGTCGTCAGTTGGTTTGTTAGTCGTCAATCGAGGAAAGGGACGCTATCGTCCCGCTATTGAAATAGGCTTCTGCCTCAAGTTGAAGTTGAATAACACTTTTAAAACTATCATGGTTATTAACACAAAAGTAATTTTAACGGGATACTTATCATGATTTTACTTATATTGTTGATATTTTCAATATTATTTTAAGCCAATAAAAATTTACTTGCAGTGCCTTCAGTTATTCCGTGATCATGGCGCATGAAACTGTGCAGAAATATTGGAAAACTCAAAAATCTTATAAAGCTTACTAGGTAAATACTTTTAAATCCAATAGGATTTAAAAGTACGGTTACAATAACATAATTATATTTGTACCTATAAAGGTACATAACACAATAACATAATTATATTTGTACCTATAATTACATAATTATATTTGTACCTATAAAGGTACATAACACAATAACATAATTATATTTGTACCTATAATTACATGTTATTGTAACCATTCCGCACAAAACTTGCTTTGATATGAAATGCCATTGAGGTACATAATATTTTTTATTCTAGTAGGTATACCTACCTACTAGGATAAAAAAAAAATTACAAATAAATGTTATATTTGGTATCCATTCTACATAAAACTGCAAAGTTTGAGATAGGTTACTAGGTAAATATTTTTTCATCATAATACCTACCTAAATCTATCGACGACCCAGCTCGTTATGAAAATCTAAACTACCCATAAATTTAAGTTTTCTCAAAGGATAAAAAGGATAGCAATTCCTTATATTTCTGCATCTCAGCATAATGTATGAGACGAAGAAAATACAACTATCGCTTAAACAAATGTGCTAAAAAGACGAACGCTTTGTTGGTACTGCTCGGGGACATATGATAATGGTGTTGCTTTGTTGGCCCTTACCATAGAACTTTCAGGAAATAAGATCTCGATCTCAATTATTTGAGGACCTCTATGGCATAGCGGGTCTTCCTGCCGTGGTTGTGAGTTGAATTCTTGCTTCAGGACAAATATTTGTACGAGCTGCTGAAGCCGGTGGCGATCTATTGTGTTGGATGCCAAGACCCAGTTCGGGGTTGATGCACTAGGATATTAAGTAAATAAGCATACCTACTATATCTATAATAATAACTTTAAATAAAGCGTCCTTATAGTTTATAACAGTATAGATTTAGGTACATACTTACTATATTAGATATATTTACTTACTTTACTTACCTACTGGCCCTGCAGGTGTAATATATTAAACATTATTTTTAAGATTTATTTTATCTCATTACAAGTGAACATTTTTTTTATGAGAAATAAACATATTAATACCGAATAAGTAGCAGAGGTAGTAGTAGGGGCTACTCCACCTTAACATTCGCTCCGGGCCAGACAGTCTCTTAGGAATATTTAGAGAATAAACTTTATCATGCTAGTTTATGTAACGGAACCGGTTCTGTTTGTACAACTTCCTTTATTTGAGATGTGAATTTGTGAATCACATGCAAAAATATCGTGGAAACTTTAAATTTCACCTAGTCTAAAATAAACATGAACCCCTATTTCTTCTGGTCAAGCTATAACTTGAGAACGGCTTTACCGATTTCATTCACCTTTTTTTAATGGTTTCTAATAGTTCGTAGAATGTCATTTCATAAAAAAAACTGCTATTTTTCAAATTTCCAAGCGGACGAAGCCGCGGGGCGCATCTAATATTCTATACGAGTTGTTTTGAATTTTCAGTATGATAGATAAAAAAATTAGTTGGGAACTTAGTCGCTAGAAGTACCTACCTACCACGCTAACAAATTCGCAGATTACAGTTTATTCTAATGATTTCAGACTGAAATTTTCAAGTGCAGAACTTACATGTACTACAAACCATAGAAGTAGAAAGCATAAAAAATTATAGTAGACACAAATGAGATGAAACCAAACAAATGCGGATATTACGTATTTTCCTGTCTACGTGACGTTTTTTAAAAAATCGATCAGACATATAAAATAATTTATTGTAAGGTGGCATCATCATCAAGATCAGCCTACAGCAATCCACTGCTGGACATAGGCCTCCCCTAATGAGCGCCATAATGAAAACTTTTGATTGGCCGTCCTTATATATATGTATACTTAATCTTTCTTGTAATATGTTTAGCCGTAAGTTTCCGAAAATTAAATAAATAAATAAATAGCGCCCTGTCTTCAGCTTGCCGCATCCAGAATCTGCCTACAGTCCTTCGCAGATCGTCATCCCACCCATGGATTGTAAGCCTATATAAAAATGTTCAATAAATAAAAATGTTTTATTTCCGTTATCTATGAAAATAAATCAGTTTTGATATGTATAAATAATTTGTTCATTATATTTTACCGCTAAGCGTGGATTAATGATTAGGTATATATATCCCTATAATTGCAATTTTCTCATATAATAGAACCAAAACACAAACTAATGAACTAAGCTTAACAAGTTCGTATTAATTGTCAGAAAGGGGTGGTAATCTCCAATCTGCTGTAATTATTTCGATGGAGATTTGTGTCCCAAGAGACTGTAGACGTGTGTTTTAATTAGTTTTGGATTAGGTTGATTAATGGTCAAAAGTTGGAAGTTATTTTGTGGGCGAGGATTAAAAATATTCCGTAGCAGATATTATTATCTGCTAGAGAATTAGAGATTTATTTTTTGACAGAGATTGGATTCATTCACAAGACAGAGAGGAATGGGGTAGGAGAGATAATTAATTAGTAAGAGAAGGAAAATTGAGACTACACAACTTTAGTCAGGTAGGTATTCTGCTTTGGCAATGAAAGAATCTTTTCTTTTTCGTTTAAAAGTTGTCAAAATCTATAGAATATAATAATACAGAGGATATAAATACTATACATTTATAAAAAGATAATGAATGTTGTACAGCCTATAAATCTGTTCTTATCTAGATTAGGAGCAAGGAGTACTTCAATGAAGATTCGTATTGATTTTTGATTAAAATGTTGTATAATTTTTCTTGTCTTCGCATTATATGGCAAATTTTATAATGATAAGGAACGAAAATGAGTAAAGTCACACCGAATGAAAAAAATGAATTGAAGATTGAGATTAATACACAGATTAGCAATAATTTTGACATCTACTACGGGTATCATTGACTCTTGTTGATGTAGTTCCACCGTGATCGGGTAGATGGCGCTAGACGTGGCTTCTGAACAAATGTAAAATTCTTATTTGAAAATAATTATAAAATTGTACTATTCAATAGTTAAAAATAATAATATAAAATGTGTTAATTTTAAGAAAATTGTAAACGGTGCGTGCAACGAAAATGTTTTTTGTAAACCTAAAGAAATTATATATCTATAGAGATTTTGAGGCAAGACTATTAAAGTCAAACTATTTGACGACCGATGTGGCGCGGTGGGCGAAGGTCCGCCTGCGACGCAGGAGGTTGCGGGTTCGATCCCCGCCTCGGAACAATTTGTGTGTACGATCTGCAGATATTTGTTCCGGGTGTTCTAGTCGTTTTCCATGTATATTAAAAAATATCTATCTATGTAATGTATTATATTATGTATCAGTTAACTAGTAACTATAACACAAGCTCTGCTTACCATGGGCCTAGATAATGCTGTGTGGATTGTCCAGCATTATTTATTTATTTTATCTATATAACTATTTGTTAAAATTATTGTCATCGGTTGGTTCTTATATTTTTATCTTATACACCTATTATATACTTATTTTCTGAATACTGTCACATGAATATATATACGTATACATAATGTACCATATATTTCACAATGTTCTACATAATACAAAACTAAATCCCTCAAATCAAAATGACACCCGCTACTCGACCTAAATCACTTCAACCTCAAGTGCCTCTGAATAGACCTTGTATGGGACACATTGAATTTGCATACTATTTCAAGAGGAAGACTTATGAGGGACAGGCCAACTTGCTCAAGGATATGAAGGTACTGATTTATTGACATGTGGGCTGTAAGGTGTCAATTAGATTTAGCTACTGGTTATTCGTAGTTTAGGGACATTTAAGGTACGTGTCCACAGATAATAGATGGACCAAAACGATAATAAACTGGTCGGTAAACGTAGTGTAGGACGCCCTCCGACCAGGTGGGATGATGACCTGCGAAAGACTGCGGGTATGCTGGATGCGTCAAGCTGAAGACTATGGCACTCATTATCGGAGGCCTATGTCCAGCAGTGGACTAAAATAGGCTGATGGTGATGAATCCTACCAATATTATAAACGCAAAAGATTGTAGGTATGGATATTCTTTACTCTTTCACGCAAAAACTACAAAACGGCCAAAAACCAGGCCCGGAATTTCCTCTTCATCCGGTAGGGACGCTGCAATGTGCTAAATGTATGGGATGGACTCGAAAAAAGTATTTGTAAGATAATGCGTCCGTGTGGTACGTATTGTAAAAAACTCAGTCCGTAATAGCCATAACACAAGCTCTGCTTAGTTTGAAGCTACATAGATATTGCTGTGTTTCCAGCAATATAGCTATATATATTCTTTTTATTTATTTATTTTTATTTTATTTTTATTATTATTTATTTTTGTAATTTTTAAATGTGTGGACAAATTAGGTCTGAATAAAGAAACTTTTTATTTATTTTTATAGCAATCCAGCGTTATTTATTTATTTATTCATTTTACTACCAAAATTGCTGTACATACCATAATAAAAACACGATATCTACCTGTTTGATACAAAGGCTTCTAAAGACCAGCCACAGTAAATACACTTTTTACTTACCAAGCCCTTAGACACTCGTAGCGTCAATAAAAACTGGAGGGCCCTTGATATTTGCATAGTCTAAGATGTAATGCATTAAACTCTTTACATTCTGTGGGCTTGGGTTGAATCTCATATATCAGCGTATCATCATCAGGTAAAAACTCAGTAGGTACGGTCTCTATCATCCGCTGGGCACCGTATAGTGTGTCTCTTGATTTGACTCCTGATCTGAGTAACTAAATTAGTCATATTGTAGTTCTGTGTTGTGGTACATTTTATGGTCATGGGCTAGCAAAGTGTTACATACTATTATAAAATAAATAATAAATTTTTTTTTTTCTGTAACAGTTTTACAATAATTGGGCAGTTTTTTGCTTCCAAGACTTGCAATGACGTAAAAATAGAAACAACGTTTAATATGTATGTTTACCTAATTGTAGTAACAAGCATAAGTAAAATTAAGTTAAACGTGAAAGCGATAAGAGCAGCAGGTACAAAGTATTATTCAAATCAAATTCAAATGCAAAAATCTTTAATATTGTCAGCTTACAAAATAAGTAAGTACTTAGATAAGTCAAATTTTATAACATAAATTATTAGGTAGGTACCTATCTAATGAAAAAAGGTGTTTTTGATTTTCTGGTCACTGACATGTTTTGTACACTAGTGGAAGAAGTAAAAAGAAACCACAAGTACATTCATATATCACAGAACACAACAAACTATGGATTTTAGTTATCTGAAATAAAATATTTTTATTTATAACATAGATAAATACGTTTATATTTATATAATAAATCCTATATCCTGCAAAGAAAATACTTAATATTTGTATCCTGCAAAGAACCCCAATATGCAAGTTCACAAGTAAGAATCAGCCCAAAAGCTACCTCTTGTATACCGGCCCTTACTGATGTCCTCAAGAGGTATGCGGGCCGTCTGTTCCTCAGGTCAAGGGGCTCTTTGTTGTGTACTTAACTTTGCATAATCGAATAGGTATCGAATCTTTGGTAACAGGCTTTAGCCCTAGCTCACTAATCATATTTACGAGTTACTCAGACATTAGTCGTTCTGAGTAACAAAATAAAACGCCAATATTTTACTTCAAATTACATTTATTAATTATAAAAGTAGGTAACATGCTAGGACATGTATTAGTATTTATTAAAAACTATAAAACACATTAAAATATTAATCGTGGCAGCCTGAGCAGACAGCAACGGTATTCTCGCCACAAATGGCGTTCCTGCAGGAGTGGCAGTACACTTTGGTCATCCTGTGCTTCTGATATGGGCAAAATGCGTAAATTTTTTATTTGTTTAGTTGTTCCTGAGAAGTACTAGCCACGACATTTTCAATTTGCAAGATATCTTTGATACTGGCCTTGATATGCTTTTTCAAAGTTACAGTCTCGTACCATGCCCTCAACCACGGCTCAATGAGATCGTCGGCCAACGAAGAAATCAATATAATTTGGCATGTTTTAAAAAACTATAAACTGAGTTCAAATTTCTAAATAATGGAAATAGATTTAAAACTTAGTTTAAAAAAGAATCATCGAAATCGGTTGGTGTGATATTGAGTTATTCCTCCATTTGTCGCGCATATACTTAATGCAAATTTAAGACTTATACATATGGTTTTCTCATGGATGCCAATGTCAGAACTGGACCAAATTGGGACTAGACGGGAAACACTAGCTTTCAAATAATAAAAAAAATCATCAAAAGGTCATCATCAGATTCTGATGATATAAATAACCTAAAGAAATTTCTTACAACAATTATTCGGTCTTTGTTAAACAGGAAACGCGTGCGAAGACACGGGCTGAAACTAGTTGGCAAATAAGTTTATCATTTTTCCACTTCGACAATATATCTGCTTATATTTTCGTTTCATTTTCCGTGTTTGTTTCTACAATATCGAGTTGAGTGCTTTCATATTTTGTTAGGGAATTGGTTCCTCATGAGAGGTAGGTACTTTTACTTATGAAGATTGTCGAGACAAAGCTTGTTATGAGTTTTCTAAACATTGCCAAGTTTTCGGTAAAACGAAACGCTGGCAACATTGTTCGGTATTATTCTGTGTAAAAGTGGTATAATTTGTCTACCAACAACATTACTTCGATCAAATAATAATTTCTTATATACGTCTATCAAGTTTTTTTAAAAGCGAATCAGTTGTAATTGATTATTTTTTGGTTTAATTATATTTTCCCTTAAAATACTTTTAATTTCATGAACCCTTTTCGTTTAATGCTTGCTATGATGACCTTTGGTTTCAGGAAAATGTAAAAACAATCCATATATCCTGTTGTTGGCAATATATTTTCTAATCAACACACCCGTTGTTGTAGATATAGGGTGTTCGCAAAGCTAACAAAACAAATTTTATTGTGCTCATTCAATTTGTAACATAAAGCTACGCGTAAAATTAAAAGGGTTGGCACCAACATACCAAACATTATCCATTCCTTTTTAACCCTATGACTACAACCCTATCGACATATTGTCAATACTTCAACAAAAGAATCGACATTAATTTGACATACCATTAAAATTATTGCTTTTAAAGTTGCCAGTAAGAAGCCACGTGGAAGATATTGCGAAACGACAACTGTCATTTTTCAACGAATTGACTTTACGAATTTTATTTTTCAAACTTCACAAAATTTATGATCGATCGACAACCCTAATGAATTAATTAGAGGAAACATTTACATAAATAGACGTTTACTTCTTACTGATTGATCGATGTCGTAAAGTAAATTTTATTTCATAGTAAAAATTTAATGAGCCGGTAATGTTGACAGGAATTTTGCATAACGCATTAACGGGTTAAGATGACACGCGATTTCATACAAATATATGCTAATGATAGTAAACATCAATTTGTAACGGTTGATTTGTTAATAAGCCTTTTTTGCATAATCACAATCTTTTGTGTTTTTACGAGAATCGCTGAGCTGTGCCTTAATGTTAAGGGGATGACGTTTACTACTATACCTTGTGATGTATCGATCGTAAAACTAAACTTTTTACATAATAACTCTTTTGAAAGTGTTAATGATCACGCATCTGCGGTTCTAAATTTAAATTTTTGTAATTACGATAATCGTTTGCAATAAAATTCTGTAAATTTTTTATGTCTCTATTTCTAAATCGACTTTTTATACTCACATCTGATTCAAAATGGACGTTTGATATTTACCTGAGTATTTTTTTTATCTCGTAAACCACCGGGGTTATCTGTCTGTTTGTAAATAGTCATAGGATATTCCCACGGGTCAACGCGAATTTTCTCAAAGGGTTAATTTAAGTGACAGTTTTAAAATCACGTCACATTTCGTTACGCTTGGTCCTTCAAAGGGCATTGCGTCACTTCTGACAGACAAATTGAAACGCGTAAAGAATCGAAACTCGTGCGAAAATTTTACAATCGTCATGCAATTGTCAAAGGATTATTTAATTGATTTTGCCTGGTGATGATGGTGTCCAATTAATTTCAGTTACAAAATAACATCCTAAAAATTAGATTAAAGTTAGTATGCCAGATGTTTATAATATTTTCAATAATAAATAATTTCACCCGCGTTAAATTAGAATTTCACATTTCTAAAATATAAAATAGCCTGTATTCACCGGGGATAGAGTAGCTTTCCAGGTGAAAGAATCTTTAAATCCGCCCAGTAGTTTGAGAGCCTATTCAATACCAACAAACAAAAAATCAAACCTTTCCTCCTTATAATATTAGTATAGATAGGAAAATCAGAAACTTACAGTTACAGCCTTTAATAATAAATGATTTATAAATAAAATTTTAAAAAAATCCTTTCTTTTTCGACGTTCACTAATCAAACATCTCCTCAAGGCCCGCAATACTTCTTTCACCACTTTATCATTCTTTAATACGAAATAAAAATCAAAATTTACCAGCCACGTCCAATATCTTTCATAAATGTTAAAATAGAGATTCTCCCCTAGCTGTGCTCAATTGTGAGTGTTTATTTCATGGGTACGGGACCATCTCCTAAATAATTCGAGATAGCGCAAGTATTCCTTACAATAACGCTTGTGAACGTGCGCGATAAAAGCATAAGGTGGAAATGTCTTGGATTGAAAGGGGTTGGAATAGTATTGATACGACCAAGATAATACAAAAATTGGGAAATAATGATACAAAATTTGAACAGGCTTAGATTTAGACATCGATGGATTTAGATTTATTTTGCTCATATGTAAATGTACAGGTTAGATCTTAATATTAGCTGTTTGAAATCGTAAAACGAATAAAAAATGTTTCTATGTTTTTACGTGATTTATTTGCCTTTTTTTATTAGGAAAAGGGACTCTACGATAGATATTTACATGAGGGTGATGATGGCTAATGTTTTATTTGTATATGAAACATTTAAAAAATCTTACGGTACTTAAAATATGCCGAAAGGGTGCGTCAAATGCTTTCAGATTTTTCATTGGCAATATAGTAGGTATTTTTAAAGCGCGGTTGACGTCATCGCCGAAATACCGATCTCTGCCATCCGTATCGGTAGATAGCTGATCCAGTGCACGCTGTACCATAAACATTAATAAAGAGCAGCAAATCCTTACGCTCCGTACGCTCCGATCCAGTGAACGCGTAACTTTAACTTGAATCGAACAATTGTCTTATCTACCCTACCCTACCCCGCACCATTCGCCAAAGGAAAACCTTCATCGCACTAAGAAAATATTGGATAGAGATTAGGCAATATACTTTTATTGGTTTTTCACTATATTTATCTAACGTTCCTTTCGGAAGGAACTTATCTACCACTTGGGTATAAATCTTTTTGTTTGTTAACACACTTTTTGTACCGTTTGGGGGAAACCTTTTAGTTATTGTACAAATAGGTGGAGTGTATATTTTGTGATAATGTCAGCGAGCAATTTATTGGAAGATTATTTTTTCGTGTGCGATTTTTTTTTTCGTTTTATTTGGAGAATTTATCAATTGATGTATGTTGAATTTAATGTAATTTTTATCAAATATCGGTTATAAATCTAATTTACTCCAATGAAAAACTTCAAAACAAAACTTTGAACCAAAAAAATATATATGAATAAAAGTCAAGAAAAATTGACTCCTATGACACAGAAACTCAATCATTTCCCGCTGTGTTTTGATGCGGTTTTTAACAGATAGAGTGATTCAAGAGGAATATTTAAAAACTATTTGACACATAGATTTCCACGCGATCGGGGTGTCGCTAGTAAAAAATATAAGTGAAGTCACTTAAATAAACTGGCAACACCTAATAATGCATTGTCATATAAGTTAACTCCTAAACAGTTTGTATTATTATATCGACCCCAATTTTGCGGGAATTCGTGGGAATTAAGGATTCAAATTCCGCAAATGATAATAAAACGAAAGCACACGCTCCGCAATTAATTTGAGTGTAAGGGAGACAGAAATATTTATTAGCAATAAACAATAAGTGCGTCCGCGATCGCAGATCGACACTAGATTAGTATAGTGATGTGTCCATCTTATATATTTATCTTTTATTTCATCTTATATTATTACTTTTAGCCAAATTAAACTATTACGGGTTTGATCAATCTGCTCAAAAATGGTTCGATAGTTATCTAAGTAACCGTTTTCAACTCGTAGAACTCAGAAATAGTGATGGTTCCTCAACAGTTTCAGAGATAACACCTGTTCGCAGAGGAGTACCACAAGGATCCATTCTAGGACCAATTTTGTTCATCCTATACTGTGCAGATATCACAACCTGTTTAAAACACTGTCAATATCATATATACGCAGATGATGTGCAAATATATATATCTTTCAAACCAGACGAAATTGACACTGCAATTAGTAAGTTGACAGAAGATCTCAATAACATTATCTCATGGTCAAACAAAAACAGCCTCTAAAAACAAAGTACCTTATCTTTGGCTCAAAACACAAACTTACACAAATACCGGAACACATAAATATTTTACTCATGGGTGAGCCTATAGATCGTGTTTATGAGGCACAAAATTTAGGGCTCCTAGTAGATGCTGACCTCAGATTTGAAAAGCACATCACGGAGTCAGTTCAAAACTGCTTCTATCGTTTAAAAGTATTGTATAGAATTAGGTCACACCTGAGCGAAGAACTTCGAGTCCAACTTGTAGAGTCATTAGTCCTATCAAAATTAAATTACTCTGATATAGTTTTTGGTCCCCGTCTTTTGAAACGTACTCAGCGTCTTATCCAGAGGGTTCAAAATGCTTGCGCCAGGTTCTGTTTTGTGATACCGCCACGAGAACACGTTACCCCATTTCTAAACCAACACTACATCCTTAGAATGAAGTCGCGCAGAAAACTCCATTTAGCTTCTCTTCTTTTCGATGTCGTCAAGTTTGGTGTGCCCTCTTATCTCTATGATAAGCTTATTTGGTTCAAAAAAGACGGAACGAGGAGAAAATGTTGCCCTATTCTAGCAACGCCACAAGGTTCTTCTGCTGCTTTCAGGGGTAGCTTTCGTTACGCAGCAACAAAATGCTGGAATAATATACCACCGCCCATCAAGGATCTCAGACATATAACTACGTTTAAATTGAAATTAAAACTGTTCCTGCTTAGGGCTCAGAAGGAGGATGAAAGTCTTAAAGATAACGATAGATCTGTTATCTGAAGAGAGTATCAAAGTGATCTAAATACCTATTTAGGGACACAGATTAGGAGACAATATTCTTAGTACTTACCTACCTTAGTACTATGAAATTTGAGAAGTTTTCTACCCATATAAAAAGAACTAAGTTGATAACTTATTCGCACCATCAATCAGACTTATTCGCAGTTTTTGGTTCGTATACATAGTGTAATTTGTTCGGCCTGACTAAGCAAGCCACAGCCCAGTCTTATATTTTAGTTAGAATTAATAAGGATAGAATTTATAAATAAGTATTATATAATGTATAACTAATAATGTATTGCAATTTTGTTTACTATTTTTATGTATAAATCACGCACCTGACGACCGTGACGTGACACGATCCCTCTGGTCTTCACTGAAAATCAGCGCTGGGTGGACACATTAGTGTGCATCCAGCACAATGCTGAGTGAAGGCCATATTTGCCATGAACTCTGCTACGTACAATAATTTGCAAGATATATAGTATTAATTTGCGTAGTTTTAAGTTTTTTGTGTATGCTGTTTTTTAGGTAAATAAAAATATTTTCTTTCTTTCTTTCTTTCTTTCATCTACTTTATCAATTCAAATTAAATCAAAGCGTTCATTTGGAGTTAAACATAAATGAACAATTAAAAAAAAACCGGTACTACATCAAGAAAATACGACATACAACGAAAATATAATATTATTAAACTTAGTTTTCAACTAATAAATGGTCACAACTCAGCTTATGCAGGTGTTCGTAGAAACAACTGCGCTGGTTTTCTTTTTTTGCTGGATGGAACCGAGGATTTTTTTTTATTATTGATGTCGTCGCCCCGGATTATAGAATCAACACGTTTGTAACTTGGCTAGGCCGATTACAAAACAAACGCTTTTTTATTGGGAATTCCTTACCGTAATTAATTTCATTTGACAAGGTTGCTGAGTGACGTTTAGCCATATGAACGTTCAACACTCGGCCGGCGACATTATCTGTATTGTCCCGTTTTAAAATCGGCCTAGCTATTCTACGAATGGGCTGGTTATACGATCCGATAGTGATATCGATACATCATTTATTCCAAGGTATATACACTAAGTTACACTTTATGTCGGACTAGTTTCTGTCCGCAACTTCGCACGCGCTGTTTAACACTTTGACTGCTGAAATCACACGGTATGTGTTTTCTACAAGTGACTAATATGCGTAAATCCACACTAGCGCAGCTGCTGAGAAAATACAGATCTGTTTGTCTCGGCACAGCCGTAATATTTTTCGAACGAAACGCATGTGCGGCGCAACACAACCGCTGTGTAGAGCGGCAGCACGAATTTTTTAGGTTAAAAAAAAGATCGCAGTCGTCGAAAAAAAACCGCAGTCAAAGTGTTAAGGTTATTTATATCCCATGGGAACTGATTTATGGGATTAATAGTAGCCAATGTTTTATTCCAGGCTAGAACTACTTATTTATCGCAAAATTTAAATATGTTAAGAAATCGCGAATATTTAAAAAGTTTTAAAATATTAGTCAAGACAAGTATTATGTTGTAAGTAATTTAGAATATTCCGATTAAATTCGGCTCTTTTGTTTTTCATAAGAACGCTTAATTAAGAAAGAAAGAAAATACATTTATTGATTCACAAGTAGGTACAGCTTGCTACGAAATAATAATAATCTATAAGTAAACAAGAACATAAAGAAATAAATAAAATTAACTACGTATGTATTATATACAAGCAACAAGCGACTCCACAAAGCGAACCAATAGGTCCTGTCTCAGCATAATGTTACTCTACTTCTCCATAAGAAGTAGAGCGACGCTGGTTTTCTGACAGAACCATTGGCGCGCGCGTGTCCACACGGGTGGCAGACCACAGATAAGACAAAATATATATACACATTAAATTAACATCTTACAACCTAAGATTAACTCTAACTTAGCACTAAACACATGATCATGACTTCTCAAACAAGAATAGACAAAAAAAATGTTTTTTTTTTTGTTCGTCCAACCATCTATTGAAATAACACTTACAATCCAGACGCTTATAATTAAGCTTCTCACTGCCCCATCACTAGTCTTCAAAATGAACAGAACCCATCAACTTTGACGCTCGCATCAATATTATTGTCCACGTCATAAAACGTCATAAATATGACGTCACAAAAGGTCCTATGTCCAACACGTGCACGCGGCGTTATCGTAAAATTTTACGAGAAGATGGCCAGTCGCGGTCGCTTCCGAATTGTTATTATTTTATTGTGTTTATGAAATATTATTTGAATTTTGCTTTTGAGTTATTTTATAGGCACTGTCCTATCTGTAAGTGGTCTATTCAGCGACTTGCGATTCCATTTTGATTATTTTCAAAGATGACATTGGGGTCGCTGCGATCTAAAATTTATTTTTTCTATCTTATTTTTTCTGCTTTATCATATTCATCTTACTTTTAACATCTTTGTGATTTTTTAACTAGTGTTGATTGGTTAGTGTTAATACACGGTTTAATTTTTTTTGTTCAACCCCACAGAGGGTCAGGCAAGTTAACAATTTAAGAAATACTTTATTTCTTTAGGCTTACCAAATAAGCCCTCAGACAAGTCAAATTTTGTACTATAATCAAATAAGAAATAGTGTGTTTTGATTTTTTGGTTCACATACATATTTTGTCTAATTGTGGAGGAAGTGGAAAAGAAACCACAAGTAGATAGATAGATAGAAAGTTAGAAAATTCTTTATTGCACTTTAACTATAAACTATTTACAGTAAAAACTTAAAAATTAAGTACAATTGGCGGTCTTATCGCTCAAGAGCGATCTCTACCAGACAACCATGGATGGATAGGATCGTGGACAGTACCAGGGGATCTGTGTGCTTGTAAGTTATGGGATATTATAAATAAAATACTACAAGTAGTCATTCATAAAACACTTGCCTGTCTGATACAATGAAAATAGGTTGCGGGTTCGATTCCCGCCTCGGAACAATTGTGTGCACGATCTGCAGATATTTGTTCCGGGTGTTCTGGTCGTTTTCTATGTATATTAAAAAATATCTATCTATGTTATGTATTGTATTATGTATATCAGTTATCAAGTAACATTACGAATTGTCCAGCATTATTATTATTATTATTATGTCTCTCATTTACCATGATCTCGGGCCATAAAGAGACCCGGTCCTTTGGAAGGCTTGCGCGGGGCCGAAGCCAACAGCACAGAGGCCCTTTGAGAAGTTAATCTTAAGGCGATGGCTACACATTATTATTTATTATTATGTCTCTCATTTACCATGATCTCGGGCCATAAAGTGACCCGGTCCTTTGGAAGGCTTGCGTGGGGCCAAAGCCAACAGCACAGAGGCCCTTTGAGAAGTTAATCTAAAGGCGATGGCTACACATAGCGGGTATCATCCTCGGGTGCACAATATGATACACCCAAAGAGGGTATCCGCCAGGTGTAGAGACTATTGCAAAGAAAAATGACAGAAATAAAACCAGGCTATTGTGATGGATGGATGGATGGGTAATCGGGCTATAGGGGAGATTGCGGACGTCTGCCATAAACAAGTCAATCATAATGTTAAGAAGAGCGGCAGACGGTGGCTTGCCGAATGCTGGATGGGTTCCTTAAAAAGCCGGAGTAAATTACCGGAGAGGAACAACATCGGCGCAAACGACTGAGGGTGTCGAGAGGTGCGGCCCCGATTTCACCATCACGAAGACTGCTCGTGAGCGGGTTTCCTCGCTATTACGCCATTAGACACTTAATGTATTAGACACACAAGTCATGTTGGTTTTGCCTATCTCAATCTAAATATAATGTGATTTTAGATTCATGTCAATATTTATATATGTAAAGCTAAGCACAACATTGAATTACTTACATATTAATACCGGTGCAATTTAATAAGGACCCTTATGAAATTACTAACCAGCCTTTTGGTCATATTAATAAGCAAAGGTCACTAAAACAAACAAACATAATTAAGTATGACCATATCTACTGAAAATCAAAATGACAAAATATGAACTTATTTTACAATTAGTCCAAAATTACAACCCCATCAAATATTATTGCCCCATCACTGACCCACGTGGCCATCAGAAACGTCCAATATTCCCATAGCCATACATTTCACGACAATACTGGTCATAATCTAATTACGTCACAGCCTATGGCTAACTATTACCATTTATTGAGGATGACCATACACACTGTTACTTATTCTGTGGGAAAGCTTTAGTAACTTTGCGATGGGCTGTGGCTACTTTGCCCATTAGAACATGAACCTCCACTTTGCGACACGGTTAGGGCAAATTAGATTATTTGTGTGCTATTTGAAGGGAATATTGTACTGTCAATTTGCCCGAGGCAAAAAATGTTTTAACTCTACAAAATTATTGCGCAGACGGGTAAATATTAGTGGATTTTAAACTAGCTAATCTTGGTCTTTCAAAAATCATTGTGATTGAAAATGTCAGGCTTTGAGGAGCTTTGAGGCTTGAGGTTGCGGCTACGATTTCCGGTGAGGGACAATATTTGTACGATCTGCAAATATTTTTCCTGGGTAATTTCTATGTGGCCTGTTGCAGCGTTGGATCGCGAGGAGTGGAAGGAGAAAAGGGAGGCCTTTGCCCAGCAGTGGGACAATAACGGCTTTAAATAAATAAATAAATAATAATTTATATGTGTAAAAATCTATTTATGTAATAATATATTGTATTATTAAGTATATCGGTCATCTACTCGTAGTACAATTAAAGAAGCTCTGCTTATAGCTTGGACCTAGATGATGCTGTGTGGATTGTTAAGTTTTTTTTAAATTATAATACAAATTTAGTAGGGTACATACTACTCATTTTAATATATTATTAATTTGAATATTTCAGTCAGTCCGTCTAACTACTTTATTGTGATTGTCCAGCATAATTTATATTATTTATTTAATAAGAAGGACAAAGTACAAACAACCAAATTGTCCACAAAAATAAATCCAGTAGAAGTAAACTGAGTTCGTTAAATTAGGGTTCCACAATAAAGATTCCCGCCAAAATACCGATGTAATGAAACTGTGTAATGTGACACGAGCATTTTTACTAGAGCTCTTCTTTTAATTTACTGATTATCTGTTTCCCCTCACAATAGGGAAGGAAACACTAAATGCATTCTTGGTTCAATTTCCTAATTTTTTTGCCGAATATTCAGAAACAGTTCTTAGATAGTTCTCGTTTAAAAGAGTAACATATTTTATAAAACGCTAACCTAATTAACCATACTTAATATGTTTAGTTAGTACTAGTTTCTGTCCGCGGCTTCGCACGCGCTGTTTCGTAAATGTTCAAAAGCTTTTTCTTTATATTTATTATTTATTATATTATGTTTGAATCCAGGCTTAGAGTTAGTATGCAAAATTTCAGCCCAATTTTATCCAGTCGTTTTAGCGTAAAGAAGTAACAAACATACAAACATTCAAACTTTTGCTTTTATACTATTAATCAGAAGAGATTGCATTTTTTTTAAATAAAAAAAGTAATATTGGTAGTTATATCGCTGCAAAAAAAAATGCCTTCACCATAAAAAAGGACCAACGAGTTACCACATTGAAAGCATTGATCATGGAAAATGATAAAAATAATACAATTAATTAACCGTTTGTCATAAAAAGTGACACATTGACGCAATATTCGATTAAAAAGATACGGTACCCTAAAATTGCGTGGAACCATTATCTGCTAGCCAATCAGGTTGGAAGGGAAACGCTAATTATAGCAATTTGTCGACCCGATGGGTGCTTGTGTTTTATGAAAGAAATCAACGTTATTTTCTAAATAAGGATCTTCTCATTTCTGACGAAATTACTTGTTTTTATCTGTTTATTAAAGGGCATAAATCAAATTCATCAAATAAAACACAAATTATAAAAATGAGAAACTTCCAATGTTTTTTTTGTACATTTTTGCATTGATTGTCTGATTCTTTCAATCCCTAAGTCGTTAGTTCTCTTCAAATCGAAAAGTTTTTTTAGTAATATTTATTGATAAAGATGGCGTTAGAGCCCTTGTTAAAATACGTTTCTCTTGCCGTGAAAAACCCAAGTGTGGACTATAATAGTCCACACATGGCCATAGGCCTCCCCTTATGAGCGCCCTGGGTTCAGAAAGACTGCAGGCAAGCAGAACCTAGCTTGCCACATCCAGCATTATCTTCGGTCTTTTGCAGGTCGTCATCCCACTTGGCCGGAGGGTGTCCTACACTACATTTGTCGCAGTCTTCACTCAAGAACACGTTTACCCCAGCGGTTGTCAGCTCTTCACCGTATATGGCCGGCCCACTGCCACTTCAGCTTGCTAATTCTCAGAGCTATGTCAATAACTTCTATTACTATTAGTTCCTAATCTGTTATCGTTATTATTATTAGTTCTTAATTTGTATTATTTTATATGAAACGCAAAAAATATTTTCTATTTCTATAACTTTGGTCCTCGGTCGGTTGATTTCGTTACACAACGATAACAGAAAAAAGTCCCTTTCGGGGCGATAATTACCGATTCGTCCAAAAGAAAGCACTTTTTAAGACAATTGTTCAGAATTATTCATTAAACTCAAAATCACGACAGGTGTTGTGCTATTAGGCGATAATTTCCTGACAAATCGACTCTAACACGTCATTGCACCTAATTTTGTGAAGCGATAACATTATAGCCATATGCTATTGTTGAACTTTGTTTTGGGAAATAAATTAGGAAAGGTAATGATAATATACAAAGAGAGCATAGTGAACCTCATTTAATGTGTAAGGAGTTAGCAAGTTGAAGTGGCAGTGGACCGGGTCTATATCACGAAGAACCGACAACCGCTGGGGTAAACGTGTTCTTAAGTGTAGACCGCGATTCGGCAAATGTAGTTTAGGACGCCCTCCGGCCAGGTGGGTTGACGACCTGCGAAGGACTGCAGGCAGATGTTGGATGCGTCAAGCTGAAGACAGGGTGCTATGCTATGGTGCTATTTTTGTGTGTTTACTAATCAAATATGGATACATGGATATCCGAAATAAAGAGTTTTTTATTTTTTTAATTTTATTTATTTATGACGCACATTAGGGGATATATGTCCAGCAGTGGTCAACGGGACTCCCTTCATCGACACGTACTTTTATATACATAGATATATATTATATACATATGTAATGATGTACATGTTCTTCATTTCATATAACAAAAAATAACATAGAAACCAAGAAAGGTAATAACTGCAACGTTGGTTAATAAGTCTGCAAAAACAAAATTAAAACTATAAAACAGAATGACCACAGTACAACAAACAAACAGTAAGTCAGTAAGTGTCCAGAGACACCCAGTGGGCCGCGATAAAACAAAATAAAAAGGAGTTACGATCACAGAGCTGCGTCTGGTTCTTAATTCGTATTTACTCATTGTTTTGCGGCTGGTAATGAAGTTTCATTACTGTTTGCTGGGTTACTGTGACGATGTTTATTGGCAGTGGAATTGTATATTTGGCTAAAAGCTCTAAGTTACCTTTACGATTAATCTGGTGATTATTGCAAAACCTTTTTTTATTAACTTTTCATTCATACATATCGTTGTTGATATATTAAAATTTGATTCTAGAACCGAGAGAAGAAAAGCTTTCTACTCCATAGATGACTACATCAATGATGTTAATGCTTGGCCATATGCCGCTCAGTTCAACACCGACAATGCACATTATGTAAGAAATTCAATGTTATGCTTAGCTTTAATAGATAAATAATAAATAAATAAATAATACTGGACAATTCACACAGCGTTATCTAGCCCCATGGTAAGCAGAGCTGGTGTTATGGGTACTAGATAACTGATATACATAATACAATACATTACATAGATAGATATTTTTTATTATACATAGAAAACGACCAGAACACCCGGAACAAATATCTGCAGATCGTACACACAATTGTTCCGAGGCGGGAATCGAACCCGCAACCTCCTGCGTTGCAGGCGGACCTTCGTTCACCGCGCCACATCGGTCGTCAAAAAAAGGTCGTTAAATAAATATTGACATGTACCTATCTAAAATCGCACTATATTTAGATTTAGATAAGCAAATCAAATGTATAAGAAGCATAAGTTATATGAACATACTAATGGTTTTTATTTCATTTCTTTATAGTAAATAAAAAATTGAAGTGAACATTAAAATAATGTTATTTGATAATAATGAATAGTTTAAAATTTGACTTGTCTAAGTGCTTATTTAGTAAGTCTAAAGAAATAAACGCTATTGACTTTGACTATGAAGCCAGTATACCTAGGTAACGATTACACGTACTAGTATTTCAATTTAATCATAGAATAGAAAGAAATGGTTCCTAGAACCGAATACAATTCGTTGTCTACAACACACAATGACATTTCGGGTGATGGATTGATTTCTTGCTATAAAGCTATAGTCATGCATTTCTGTAGAAACCACATTTGTCATCGAACCCTTGAAATGAGGCGTTAAAGTGGATTTAGCCCTTTCAATGGCCACTGCTGACCAGTGGCCATTGAAAGGGCTAAATCCACATTAGACAGCTTGTTTATTGCATTATCCGCAGAATGATGTTTGTGGGAACATGAGTAACGGAGAGGAGAAACCAAGTTTTCACAATGGATGGGTATCTACTGGTCTCAGTAATTAACATGAAACAAATTGTATTAATCTAAGAGATGCTTAGAATATCATCATCATCATCAGCCTCAGCATAGCAGTCCGCTGCTGGACATAGGCCTCCCCCAATAAACGCCATAGCGCGCTGTCTTCAGCTTGCCGCATCCAGCATCTACCCGCAGTCTTGGACGTGTCCTGCACTACGTTTACCGAGTCGTGGTCTCCACTCAAGAACACGTTTGCCCCAGCGGCCGTCGGTTCTTCGCGAGATATGGCCGGCCCACTGCCACTTCAGCTTAGCTTAGAAGACTATGTTAGAAGATAATTAAAATGAGTAACTGTACTCTTAACATAATATCTATGTATATAACCTGTCTTTTGTCTCTGCTATGTATGTGTAGGTTTACTTATATAATATGCATTAAAAGTTTTTGTGCGTAAGCCTTCGCACTCGGGATATACCCATAAAAACGATTTTGACGGGACTTGAAACCCGCGAAATTTGCCTAAAAAACTTTCATTCCGTCGAAATCGAAATTTTTGGGCAAATTTTCAATTTCTTATACACGCATTTTTACTTTTTTAACGTTAAAAATATTTGTTAAAGTTCCTCGGGTGGTGCGAAAGAGATGATTCCTGGAAACTATGAGAATACATAATAATACTCATTCCCACAAAATATCCACTAACCAGATAGAGCACGGTGCTCAAATTGGATTACTGACCACTGGTCACTTTGACACGGGAAGCCCGTGTTATTCCATTTTCTAAATGGAATTTGGACAGGATTTTAAGGGTTAATAACACGTTTCCCAGGGTGATTAGTTTGACCATTACTATAACGTCACTTTCAACTGTCTTCGAAAAATGCAGCTGTATGTCTGGCTGATACAGGCCTAGCCTTGTGAGAAAGCTACATACAAGGTAGTGACTGCTACGCACAATAATTTGTTAAATTAATGTAGTATTAATTTGCGTAGTTTAAGTTTGTTGTGTATAGTGTAGTTTTAAGGTAAATAAAAATACTTTCTCTCTTTCAAAACCGACAAAAATCAATATTGAAATTAGCTCAGCAAATTAGGTACAAAATGACTCTTTTCATGTGTTTTAGTTAGATCAATTTATTATTTTCAATTATTTGCTGCATTAAATATATTTTTACCTATATTTTTATGTGTGGTTTTATGTATGTAAATCGATTTCTCCGTCAATTATGGACAGAGTCTAAATAATTATAAAAAATTGTAGTTATTCCTATTTATATATTTTATATATTAATAAGTATTTAGCAGCAATGCTGAATATGTCCCAGAGGCCACCACAGCAGAGATGTGCAGAGATATTCGTAAACATCTATACTCCGCTCAGCTTAGCTCAGCTTGTAGGTATATCACCCCTCAACGACAACGATGAGGGGGGGGGGGGGGGGGTTGCCATAATAACCACGCTCTCTCTCAGGGTTGGGTACCTTATATACTTATCTTCAAACTCAAACTCAATAGCATTTATTTCTTTAGGCTTATTAAATAAGCACTTAGACAAGTCAAGGTGTGTATTTCAATGCTTTGATAAATACCTACCAGACGAAGATTTGAAGGAGTATATATTGGCACAAACATCTTCTCAATAAACAACAACAAACATTTTTTTAATAAAACTGACAGTTCGCTTAATCCCCGTAGGGTCGTAAATGTTTACGACCGCGACTAGTTGTGGTCCTACTGGTGACAACGATTAGGGTGGTGGTGTATTGAGCGCAAGAAGCTTGCGATTATCAACTCCTAAAATAACTTTAAGCCTATAACCTCCTAGAGATTTCTTATTTTTTATGATTTCTTAACCTAAGAACCTCAGTTCTCATGTAAGTGACTTTAAATATAAAGTACACATAATGAGAACAAGGTTCTTAGTAAAAAAAAAAATTATATATAAATTAGATATAATTTGTCGTTTTGAGAATAATCAAAAATCAAAAGTTTTTATTTCTTTTGGCTTACAATTATGCACTTAGACAAGTCATTTTATACTATTCATTATTATAAAAAAAAGTTAATATGAGCCAATAAGCGGGAAAAGGTAGATGCTGGATGCGTCAAGCTGAAGACAGGGCGCTATGGCGCTCATTGGGGAGGCCTATGTCCAACTGTCGACTAATATAGGCTGATGATGAAGCGGGAAAAATACTCTGAGTAATACATAAATACATCTGAATCGAGCATCAAAGATGATAGAATGCGTTGAAAATATGTGTGTAATAAATACAAATTTAAAGAATGGCAACGAAAATAAAAATAAAAACGTATTCCCAATGTAACACAGCCTTACTATCTTCCTCGATACACACTCTCCAATACTAGCTCTTATTGTATTTTGTATTATTTACCCACTTTACGAGTTCCTTCATATTTTCGAGTACAAACTACTTAAAATTTTATGTGGCCGTTTTCCACTTCAATAATGTGTGAGGATTTTATTGTCGGCCGTAAAATATTTTCCTTTAGCGGTTTAATTGGATGAAGTGAAAACTGTATTGAAAATACCTACATGCAGTACTTGCGGGGTACCTTAAGGTGCGTCCAGTTTTTTTTATAATGCTGGACAATTCACACAGCATTATTTAGCCCCATGGTAAGCAGAGCTTGTTTTATTTTATTTTATTTATTTTTTATTTTTACAATCTTAGGAAAACTTACAGCTAGATAAAGATAAGATACTAGAATATTTAACTTAAGGCCAATTAAAAGTCGATACTAGATAACTGATATACATAATACATTACAAAGATAGATAATTTTTATTATACATAGAAAACGATCAGAACACCCGGAACAAATATCCGCAGATCGTACACACAATTGTTTCGAGGCGGGAATCGAACCTGCAACCTTCTGCGTCGCAGGCGGACCTTCGCCCACCGCGCTACTTCGGTCGTCTACTTTATTTCACATGTTATAAAACATAGTTGTATAACATGCTCTGGACGTTGTTTATAACATAAGTTATATAACATAGGAGTAGCTATGTATATTTTAGAATAATAGGGTTCAGCGCCAAAATTGAAAACACCTGAAATTTTATGTTCAACGCGGGCGAAGCCGTGGGCGGCGCCTAGCAAATAAACCATCAGAAAAAAGTCGCAGGGAGGTATTTCTTTCTCTGCTATATGTGTTAATGATAGTTTTTTTATTAATTATAGTGATTTCCAACGATAATGATTACATACAATTAATACAATACAATAACTTTGATACAATATTACTATGAGAATCCTCCAAAATCTGTCATCACACCATACATCAAGAATAAGTGCAGTTACTGACAATGATGTACAGTTTAAAGTCATTAACCGATTATATGTTTTGACAGACCATTAAACATTGACATTCGATACTTGAGAGTTGACAATTGCTATTGACTGTCATTGACAGATGTCGTTTTGCAGGTGATGTCATTTTTACAATGCGCAATGATGTTCAAATGGAGTTTGATTTTTAATTATGACTTAGGTTGACATAAATAGGTGTTTTGACAAAATAAATGATGTTTTTTTCATTCTTATTTCATTCGATAGATAATGAAAATAATGCTAGAACTAACTGTGGGAATAACACAAGCTTTTTTGAAAAATTATTTTGGGTTCATTTAATATTTTTACTTGGAATTTAACTATCAGTTGATATTGAATTAACATATTAAACATGTTAAAAATGCAACCACATAATATGAATATGCCTAAGTACAGTAATTAAAATGATTGAGTAGATAATTTAAATTTAAACCCTCATCATGTCAAAATGTCATGTAATTGTCACTGAACTAGAAAATGGGAAGATCCAATCACCAGTTAATTAATTAACCATTAATTAGTTTAACCCTTCTGCTGCCAGATGATTACGGGTTCGATAAACCACAGTTAGGTTACATTAATAATTTGGATAATTACGTTTATGTAGAGACAATATTATTTGTGGTTTCAAAAATCTATTTGCTTACACATGGTGACTAACTAACTAAATAATAATGTTGTTTTTTTTCTTTTTAAATAATTTAACAAAAAAAGCCATTTAAAACGGGATATTTACCATGATTTCATTTTTGAGTTATCCAATATTTCGGCCAAGAATGGTACGGGAGGCTATTGAGATTACGAAACACAGGAACTTCAACCGAGAAGATGGCTTCCAATTATCGGGAACCTGGAATCCTGTTGTGAGAATGTGCAAAAACGGAAGAAGTGATGTACCAACCGCTTCGCGTTCTGATACCGTCAGTGTTGTGTGTCGTGATCGAGCTGCGTTCGATAATAGTGAAACCGGTGGCAACGTTCGTAGCAAAAGACAAAAAATGAGGGTAGATCGGTATGTCTGCCCATAAAAACTCGCAGTGCCTTCAGTTACTCCGTGATCATGGCGCATGCAACTGTGCCGAAATATTGGATAACTCAAAAATCAAATCATGGTAAATATCCCGTTTTAAATGACTTTAGTATTAATAACCATGATAGTTTCAAAAGTTTTAAAAAAAGCTTAATATTAGACATTAAATAAAACCACAAAAGTTTGTAAAGGAGTTTTATTAGCGATTCAGCCGAGTAACTAATGACATAGTTTTGACAAAATTAATAAATATTAATTCTCACAGCATCCTCTACTATCATCCCCAACATATCTTGTACGTATTGTTACAAGAATGACTATGCTGGACACGTTTTGCATTTTTGAAAGTATTCTATACAAACCGCGTAACAGATAAAAGATTTGTTGAAAATGGTCAAATATCTCATAGCGATTCGCTGTCCAGCAACCGCCGACTATGGACCACCTGAATGCAAAATGCTGAATACGTAACGTTGTCATTGCAATGAATACAATACGGACAAAAATAAACAGGTACTTATAAACTTTTGAGTATAAACTCAAGAATACCCAATTAACTTAACCCCCCAATCGCCGCGTGAAATTCAAAATTGCGATATTGTCCGCATCGGCCTAAACGACCACACGTGGTCAGATTAACATTGTAACGACGTCTTACCCCGTGACGGCGTAAATTAAATGGACAGCGTAAATTGAGGACAGTTTGAAACATCTCACTATAACCGCTTTGTGTGATTTAATTTCTGTGGATCACAATGTTGCGTTTATTACTTTGGAGTGCAAGAATTTTTGATTTATGAGCTGGCTTATTACTAAAATTCGAGCTACGTTTACTCTTTTCTCATAATTTTAAATACCTACATATTGGAAAGTACAAATAATGTTTACCCTACTAGGCATTAATTTCGATAACATTAAATAATTAAAAAAACATCAACTTACCGTCACGTGCTGGTAAATGCTGTTTTTTAGATGTATAAAACTTTGAAATGGAATAAAACAAAGATGATTTTTTAAAATTAATATAAAAATTTACTTTATTCGAAAGAGAATCTTCTGGCATTATAATTTAAATATGACTTCTGGCATATGACCGCCACGGCTGGCTCAGACGTAGTCTAATCTGGAGGTCCAATTTTCGATTCCTTTTTCTAAAATTCGTGGCCCTTTTACATCGTCGATCTCTATCTTTTCTACGAATCCTAAATCACTTCGGCTTCATAGAATCAAGCTAACAAGAAAATGACACTATAGTTAACACCTAAATCAAGTGTGACCGGGTACAAATGACCCCAAAGTTCATGGACAATGTATTTTTAACATTTCATCGGGTTCAAGTGTAAATGTTATAAAATTCGCAACGCTACCCCAGACAAGGGGTCAAATTTAGAAAATACACCCCATTTTGCTTTGGCCACTCAGTTTTGATATATTTATGTGTTTTTGCTAATAAGCGTTCAGATGTGGGTGTATAGCTTCATAGTCGTATATTATACTGTTACCAAATATTTTCTCTAAATCAAAATCGAATAACATTGAAAAAAAAAGTTACTGTGATAAAATATTATTAATTATTTTCTATTGTATTCTTATTATAATAGAAAATAAATCATTAATAACAAAATCGAAGGGGTGTTACCTGATATTTACCGTTCAACTTCAAAATAATAATACAAAAATAACCCAACCGTAATCACACCACAAACAATCGATTAAGAAAACTATAAGCACATTATCAATCACAAAAAAAGAAAAATAGCTAAATAATGATATATGGGTCCTTTTTACCATAACACTATTGAAAGGGTAAGGAGACAACTTTTTACGCTTCACGTGTTAAGGGGAGTTTTTTTCGTAAATGTATTTTTTAGGATAGTATTATCGAAATTGGAGTGACCGTACGGACAAACAAAATTACTGTGTTAGCTATTATTAGATTATAATAGATGAATGGGCATTGAAAAGTGTTTTGTTATGTTTTTTTTGTGTTTGGGTAAAGGGGAATGTAGTTTGTTGGACGGTATGCTTATTACAAATACAATTACACCGTGCTTATACAAAAAGGTATTTACAGAAACTAAAAAAATATTGGTAAATATTAGCTTTATTATAACAAAACATTCAATACATATTCACATAGTATGTATAATTTTTATTATTATTCGATTTTATTAAAGACTAGCAGACCTTCCCGGCTTCGCACGGTTTTAGTACGAATCCCTAACTTTTTTGAAAATATAATATAACCTATGTTCACCGGGGATAGTGTAGCTTCCCAACGGTGAAAGAATTTTTCAAATCGGTCCAGTAGTTTCGGAGCCTATTCAGTACAAACAAACAAACAAAAAATCAAACCTTTCCTCTTTATAATATTAGTATTTTGAAAAAAAACGACACGGTTGGGAAGCTACACTATCCCCGGTGAACATAGGCTATATTATGTTTTCAAAAAAGTTAGGGATCCGTACTAAAACCGTGCGAAGCCGGGAAGGTCCGCTAGGATGCCTGCTTCTAGCAGTGGACCAATGTTGGCTAAGGTGAGGGTTGAATTGGAGGAGTCGATTTTAACACCACGACCACCTATTTATTACTATATATATTATTAATATATATTGGCGATGATATCAAAAGGTTTTGTAAAGTCTGAAGGAAGTAAAGCAGAGTTTTGAGACAGATATAATAAATTAAGAAAAAGAGTAAGAAAATATTTTTATTTACCTTAAAACTAGCATACACAACAAATGTAAACTACGCAAATTAATACTATACAGTAGGACCTCTTTAATCCGAACCCCTTCTAATCCGAACACCTCTGTAATCCGAACGCCCCTATCCCCGCCCCGCGCGCACGCGCCGCAACCTAATAAAAAAATCTTGGTCTCTCTTGTGGCCTCAATTAAACGTCGAAGAACATACAAACGATGGCTTTGAACCCGAAGACGACATTCCTTTAGCTGTTTTCTTTAATAGAGACTTTTCTGAGGCTGAAATAAATGACTTCTTATTAAGCAATGATGATCTAAATGAAACTGAACCTCTTATTGACGATGAAATAATAAGGCAAGTAACACAGGAATGTGACGGCACAAGTGAAGAAATGTCGCACGTTGAACCAGTAGCAAACGTTTCCAATTCAAGCGCGATTTCTGCCTTAAATACATGTGTACAATGGGCTGACCAAGTGGAAATTCCTTTACCAGACAAAATGCTTTTACGTAAATTCCGAGACAAAGCTTTTTATATGTCATTAAATAACTCCCGATAAACAAAAATATTGGATTTCATTAAAAAAGTTTAATAAATATCGATTTTACAATACATACTATTCGTTTTATTTCATAAAAAATATACTATAAATTCTGTGTACTATAATCCAAACGCTCCACGAATCCGAACGGGGGGTAAATTTCGGAGTTCGGATTAAAGAGGTCATACTGTATATCTTACAAATGTGTGCTTGATAAAATTGACCTTATAACACCTGTCCCGCGCTACGCTGTATTTTTTCTCACCCTACACTTTTCTTTTAAAGTTTCAATTCGATTAATTTTCATTTTCTATTCCCCAGATTTCCATAAGCGCCTACCAACTACCATTTCAAACCAGAGTGCATAACAATTCACCGAATTTGAGCCTCGTAAAGTTAAATGGTGTGTGTGGACCCTGAACATGTGTACTTTGAACTAATGGATTTAAAATTTATTACAAGCCCACCCACTTTACACCTCGCAATGGAAAATAATTTAAATGAACTGAACTTTATGTTGAAGTGCATAAGGGTTAGGATTTTTTGGCTGCATAAAAAAATGTCTACTACTAACTTACGATATATATTTTTTAAGTGGGGACACGTGCTGTTTTAATCTACATATGTAGAAATGTTTTTTATAGTGATTTCCAATGCTCTAAGGGTAAAACGGATTTTCACGTATTTTGTATTGCAATTGTATGAACCCAGAAATCTACTAAGAAGAAGTAGCTGGATAATTCAGATGTATTATTCAGGCGAATGCTAACTACAAGAGCTGCGCTTACTACTTAGAGCCAATCGACTCGCTTATTGGGTTATCCTCTTAGGCACCTAGCTAACCGAGTCACTAGAGGTGTATGCAAAACGTCTGTATGCTAGGATCAGTCCTTAAGCTAGTAGTCGTTTGAATTTTTGCAGTAAGCGAAGCTCTCGTAGTGCCTATGGTGTAGCCTTGGAGAACGTGTCACTCATAATATGTATTTTCGGCATTTCTATTGTTTATTGTTCGTACAATGCTCTAACGGTAAAACGGATTTTCACGTATTTTGTATTGCAATTGTATGAACCCAGAAATCTACTTAGAAGAAGTAGCTGGATAATTCAGATGTATTAGTCAGGCGAATGCTAACTACAAGAGCTGCGCTTACTACTTAGAGCCAATCGACTCACTTATTGGGTCATCCTCTTACGCACCTAGCTAACCAAGTCACTAGAGGTTGGACACTGCGAGCGAAGCTCTTAGCTAGCAGATGTATGCAAGGCGTCTGTACGCTGGGATCCGCTTGAATTTTTGCAGTAAGCGAAGCTCTCGTAATACCTATGGTCATAAGCCTTAGAGAACATATCACTCATATTGCGTAGGTATTTTCGGAATTTCTATTGTTTTTTGTTCGTAAATAATTAAATGTAGCCAATAAGCAGTAAAATAATGCCTATATGAGTGACTCACGAATACCGTAATTGATTCAAAATTACACAATCAAAATATTACTATACTTGTTATAAAACAAAGTCACTTCCCGCTGTCTGTCTGTCCCTATATATGTATACTTTGATCTTTAAAACTACGCAACTGATTTTGATATGGTTTATTTTAAATAGATAGTGATTCAAGAGGAACGTTAATAAATAAATAACAATCCACACAGCATTATCTAGCCACATGGTAAGCAAAGCTTGTGTTATGGGTACTAGATAACTGATATACATAATACAATACATTACATAGATAGATATTTTTTATTATACATAGAAAACGACCAGAACACCCGGAACAAATATCTGCAGATCGACACACAGTTGTTCCGAAGCGGGAATCGAACCCGCAACCTCCTGCGTCGCAAGCGGACCTTCGCCCACCGCGCCACATCGGTCGTCAAATAAAAAATAAAACAAAATAAACCATTTCAAGTTTGTTGTGTATGGTAGTTTTAAGGTTAATAAAAATATTTTCTTTCTTTCATTTGTCAAATAGTTTTCCATGCGGGCAAAGCAGGGCGCACTAGTAAGCTATAAGTGGCACAAAAGCATTAAAATCGGTCCGAGAACACGATCCATCTCTTCAGTATCTACATAATCGTTGTAAGGAATCCAGAAATGGATTGGATTACTGCAATCCATTTGGAATCGGTAGCGAATGGATAATCTTTTGGAGGACATTGATTAAATAACAAGAATTTCCTGAATACTTATATTTTTTGCATATGGCTTCGTGATTTCCGAGACAAAAAAAGCATATATCAAAGTGATTTATTTCCTTTAAAACTGGAACTGGACTCTAGGACACGTCACAAAATTCAAATTACAGAAGTAAAACTAGGAAATAGTTAGTTATCATCATAGTTCAATTTATTGGTAAACAAAAATATTACACGTCAAATAGTACATACCTCAACATATACTTAACACTTTGACTGCGGTTTTTTTTCGACGACTGCGATCTTTTTTTTACCTAAAAAATTCGTGCTGCCGCTCTACACAGCGGTTGTGTTGCGCCGCACATGCGTTTCGTTCGAAAAATATTACAGCTCTGCTGAGTCACAAAGATCTGTATTTTCTCAGCCGCTGCGCTGGTGTGGATTTACGCATATTAGTCACTTGTAGAAAACTCATACCGTGCGTTTTCAGCACTCAAAGTGTTAAGTATATTAGATGGTATCATTCAATTGGTAATTATTCGATTAGAATATGTGAAATAAAGTGATCCCTTTGATTTTTTATTCATTTAGCGTTATTCCACATCAACAAAAATCAAATTGTTGTTAACACTTTTGAAACTATCATGGTAATTTGCACAGAAGTCACAGAAGAAGATAACGGGATATTAACTATAATAAATAAATAATAAATAATGCTGGACAATTCACATAGCATTATCTAGCCCCATGGTAAGCAGAGCTTGTGTTATGGGTACTAGATAACTGATATACATAATACAATACTTTACATAGATAGATATTTTTTATTATACATAGAAAACGACCAGAACACCCGAAACAAATATCTGCAGATCGTGCACACAATTATTATGATTCCAAATTATTGCTCTTTGGAAAAGTATAAGGCTATATCTTTTGAAACTATCATGGTTATTAATACTAAAATCATTTAAAACGGGATTTACCTAAGCCTTCAGTTACTCCGTGATCATGGCGCATGCAACTGTGCCGAAATATTGGATAACTCAAAAATCAAATCATGGTAAATATCCCGTTAGTAAGGCTATTTCTTTCTTATAGAAATCGTGTAAGAGGACCATTCAATTCTTTTATTTAAATCTTACCAAAATTTTAAGGTCTTACAAGCAAACGTAGTGTGTATTTTCTACTTTACAATACAATTCAATACAAAAATACGTGATTGTACTCTGTAATTTAAATAATAAATAAATAAATAAAAATCTTTATTTAACATTAAGCACACATTATACGACACTTTAAAAATATAAATTAATATATAACTAAGAGAGTAAGTGGCTTGTTAGATCTATTATATAATTGCAGATCCTACACAAGTCGTGAAGACCTGTACTGTAGTATTTGGGTGTACACTGTAATTTTGGCAGGGAAACCGGCTTTAAAGGCAAATATCGCATATTTAACTCTATTTCTAATCCAGGCTGCGAGCAGCACCTAGTCTATAGTAATATTATAAAAGGAAAGATATTATTATTTGTTTGTTTTTTTAATAGGCTCCGAAACGAAAGGACCGTTTTTAGAAATTCTTTCATCGTTGGGAAGCTAACTATCCCTGGGTGACATAGGTTATATTATTATAGGTTATATTTTGACGACCGATGTGGCGCGGTGGGCGAAGGTCCGCTTGCGACGCAGGAGGTTGCGGGTTCGATTCCCGCCTCGGAACAATTGTGTGTCGATCTGCAGATATTTGTTCCGGGTGTTCTGGTCGTTTTCTATGTATAATAAAAAAATATCTATTTATTTAAAGTATTGTATTATGTATATCAGTTATCTAGTACCCATAACACAAGCTCTGCTTACCATTTATTTATTTATATTATATTTTCTTTAAAATGTGAAAAACCGGGTGAAACCGCGGAGAACATCTAGTTTCAAATAAAAGCAAATAATTGAACAACTTCACATAATTTAGCGATTTCCCTACAAGAAGCTGCCGTCATCCGAAGTCATAAACCAAGTGGGAACGTAACCTAACCCTTTCGGAAGTCGATAGAAGCTCTCGTAAAACTTTACGATGGACTTCCTTCAAATTAATGCGATAGCAACGTATGCACTGGATTTACGAGATGACATCCACGAGTGTATGGGAAGCTGATTTTCTGATTTTGAATCTCGAAGGATGAGACCAAGGGTTGTAGAAATAATCAAAACAATTACGGATAAGCTTCGTGTAACATTAAATACTGTACTACTGTGAACACCGCGGCTTCGGAGCTGAGCGAATAGGCTGATCACAATAGGCCTATCATGGCCGCAGTGATACTCAAGCCACTCAAGAAAAAATTATCCACAACTTCATTCAGTAGTTCAATAGACAGCCTAGTTAGCTCTAAGCTGGTGTAGTTAGCGAAGAGCTAACTAGCTTTAATAATGTTTTTTTTAAAACTGTTATCGAAAGTTTTAAACATATAAAAAAGCAACAAAATACATACCTGACACTTACCCAAATGAATTGATCATCTTCTATTTAAATAAAGTAGTTGTACTGTCACAAATGACCTGGGTTATTGTGATAGAGCAACAAGCTGAGTCAGGACCTATTAGACCTACACACGCGCGCTTATCCACTTTCTGTGAGGGCTACTTAGTACCATATACAATACTACTAACATTTTGTAACTTTTCACTTTTTTTTTAAATATTTTGTCGATGTTACGTGTTTTATAATAGGTATCTAAGTAGGTACTTTGTAGTCAAATATAATTATGTGTAATTAACCTTGTTTGTGTGTTGTGTTAGTGTTTAATAAATAATTTTCTTTCTTTCATCTTTCTTACTGTACATGTATTTCTGCCAAAATGCTAAACCATTTATCAATATAATGATGGTGGTGGATAGCATAACTTTTCAAAGGTAGACCCTGTTCAGAATTTTTGTTCTACCGCAAAACATTTTATTTTCAAAAATATGTATACAAAGTTCCCTACCGATAATTGCATCGATGTTGCCAGTACGAGAAAATAATGATATCTCTCGCACGTTCGTTAAAAACCGCATTAGATGCATTTATCGGGGTTGCCAACCTTTGCTGATGCTTTTAATTTAAAAGTTTCTCAAAGTTTCATCCCTTGGATTAAGATTGGGACTTAACTTTGGACCATACCGTAGTTTTCTTGACCATAATAATTTCACGTAAGTTATTTATGTTCAGTCAACGACCGAAGGGTTCCAAGAGAATACGGAATATTTACTACGTAATTAATAAAATACAATGTCGACTAACACTAAAAAAATATTTGGAATCTGTTTCCATGACGTTTTCTTTTAACAGAAATATAACTAACCTACCAAGAGCTATGCTCGGAAATTCTCTGAAAGATAAAATTCATAACGAATACATTCGTCAGAAAACCAAAGTTATCGACAAAGCTAGATATCATTAGTATGCTGAAGTGGCAGTGGCCATATCGTCCGACGAACTGAAAACAGCTAGGAGCGGACACAACGAATGAATGAATGAATGAACACTTTATTGTACCCAAAATAACAAAACAACACCTTATATCTAAATCTTACATAATAACAGTACAATAGGCGGCCTTATCGCTTAAAGCGATTTCTTCCAGGCAATCAGGGCGACGACTCGGTCAACGTAGACGGACGCCCTTAGCCTAGGTGGATGCCGAACTGCAAGAGCGAACAGGCAATGGTGGATGTGTCACGTTTAAGAATACCAAAACAACAAAAATCTTGCAAATGTTGAGATCCGCTGCAAGTGTCTAACATCATCAACATGACAATAGGCCAGACGCGGAAGCAATCGCTGTTAACTTTTACAACCTTATGGGGAGAGGGTTACACGGTGCTATATTGAATTTTGACGTTGATTTTATTCTAGAAATGTTTTCGGTATGTAGGCAAAAATTTGGACCTCATTTTTGTGGAGAATCCTATATCTCCAGAAAAATGAGGTCCAAATTTCTTGTCACAGTCTTGTTTTTTAACTGACTCCAAAAAGAAAGTTCTATTTCCAGCTGTATGTATGTGTATGTATGTTCGTCGATTTTTGCGCTATTTATGGAACGATTTAGATTTCAAGTTTACAGTAGTATATAAAATAGTCCTGAGGTAAATTAATAATATCCTAGACTCGAACCTACCACCTTCATTTAATTCCCGTCGAAATCTTCATTTTAGGGATATTATTATATTTAATACTTTGACAGCGGATCACGTACTACGTACGTGACGCTTATTTTATCCTAGTTAGCCGCATACATAATTAGCGTACCATTCTGGGCGCGCCGGCACTTTTTGACCATAGTAAACAGTATTGTAATTCATACACGTACGCAGTACGTGATCAGGGTATCTAACAAAAAAACTGTCACGGACAGGGGACGTGATCGGCTGTCAGAGATTGGAAATAAATAAAATGCTTGACTGTCAAAGTGTTAATTTCTTTGAGATTACCCCGAGTGCAAGCGCTTACGCACTATCATAACAAAAACCTTAATCCTGAGGTATCTAGTGCCCTGCAGATACACTCAGTGCAGTCGTACCTTCAGGCCTCTATTGTATTCATAACCGTCATTTTAAATGATAAGTTATATCTAGACTGATTACTATTTTACTTTGGCTTTGTCGCGTTAAACGTCCATCGCAATTTACGACATAAAGTTTTGACTCATCTCAGTGAAACCATAGACGGCACATCACAAACAAAGCCAAACTAACATCCAATACGGAAACGGAAGCCTAATCCGGCGATATTAGAGATAACTTCACACTGAAATTGACCTGGCGTCAGTCGGACGAAGACATAAAGAGTATAGAAATGTCAGTGTAACTTTAATGAAACTGAATTAAAATGATTAATTTTAGGTTATTGCTTGTTTCAAATTAATCAATAATGCTGGACAATAAACACAGCATCATTTGGTTTAAAGTTATTAAACATAAATAATTGAAAACGAAAGAAGCGTGGTAAAGAAACCCACCATCTTAAGCTTTTGTGTTATGTATTTGTACAATTTTAGAAACTGCACAAGAAAACGCTATTAAATCTGGTTTCATCCGACCAAAATCTGATTCGATTAGATGCATTCGTGTATCTAGGCAAAACCTCCCTTTTCTCTCTAGCATCTGGCAACAGCCCAAGCCGAGGCTTGTACTTAACACTTTGACTGCGATTTTTTTTCGATGACTGCGATCTTTTTTTTAACCTAAAAACTCTACACAGCGGTTGTGTTGCGCCGCACATGCGTTTCGTTCGAAAAATATTACGGCTGTGCTGAGTCACACAGATCTGTATTTTCTCAGCCGCTGCGCTAGTGTGGATTTACGCATATTAGTCACTTGTAGAAAACACATACCGTACCGATTTCAGCACTCAAAGTGTTAAGTGGTGGCCCTTATGCGTAATTGCCCCATCACAATCTTTCCGGCGAGGCGCCTTCTGCGCCCACCAAAAGTCCGGTAACGCTGGCAATGGCCATCTGCGGTCAACAGCATTATAGTCAATTCGAAGAAAGCAATAAATCTGGATGTGCAATTAAAAAGCTTACATTTCCAGCCAAAAACAAAATCTAATCGCTAATTTCTTGGACGGTTTCGTTCTTGCCTTCAAAGACCGTAGCGCTGCTACGGAACGCTACGACGTAACACTTCGTAGCAAGACGCGTAGCAGGTCTACGAAGACGCTAGCCTTCTTCGAAAATAAAAAATGTCTATTACATTTTTTATTTCTTTTTTGGTGTTATTCTGTTTTTGTGCTTTGATAATAAAATAAAAATACGTAAGTACCTACCTAAATGATAGTGAGTGATAGTGATTCACGCTATCAGTATGAGACGGTAATTATGTCAAAGTTATTGAGAGAAAATTTACGTAATTTTTTTGCCAAAGTATGTATCCAGCTGATTTCTTAATTCTAAATGGTGCCATTTACGAGCGTGGTGATTATGGCGTCCAGAGATTTTGGAGTCTAAAATTACTTCCTTTCGGAAGAATAATTCATGACGTACCTAGTCAAGAATTATTCTTCCGAAAGGAAGTAATTTAAGACTCCAAAATCTCTAGACGCCATAATCACCGCGCTTAGCAAGCGGATTAGTAATAGTAGTATAGACGTTAAAAAATAGTCAGTAGTTTCCTCTGGTAGGTTTCCTTAGATTACTCTTACTTTTATCAGCTGGATTGGAGAGGTCAATTACTACGCCATGACGACCCCTTAAGTCAGTGTTGCCACATCTAGAATCTCTAAATCACGTAAACATTAGCATATACGTCAGGCTCGGATTATTATCAGAGGCGCCGCCGGGGGCGGTCTAATAAGACCGGTTGTTTGTGTTGAGGTAAACGTTTATATCAAATAAGTCAGTTTGAATTTCTGATAAGGATTGGGGACAATAAATAATTTAGTGGACTTAAGTTTGTAATAACTTTGGGTATTGCAGAGTTTAATGTGAAGGCTGGTTGAGGGGTCAGTACGGACGGGCAATTTACTGAATGTTGAGATTTGTGAAGGGGGTGCAGATGGGCGATTTACGGTGATAATCGCTTAGCTTTTGTTTCAAGTTTAAGCCCCGAGTCTATTTAACGATGATATCGAGACGTGATCGTGTCGTCTTATATGAATAATAAATAAATAAATAATCGTTTATTATGGGTTTTTACAAAAAAAAATATTATTGTATGTAGAAATATAAAAATATTAAATTGTATGGGATTTGCGTAGTTTCTTGTCAGCGCGATAAAAGCGCTATGCAAAATCATTTTGAGAAATAAGTCGTCATGATCACGTGTACATCTCAATATCATCGTTAACCCTTAATTACTCGCGTGGGGTGTTTAACACCCCAGCGAGTGTTTGATCGTCTCTAGTTATTGGAGTTTCGAATTTACAACGCTTATTTTTAAATCTTAATCATAAATAAAAGTCTGATTTTGTATGTATTTGGTAGTTTTTTCTACGCGAGTACTTATGTATGTTTTTATGCGCGAGTAACTAAGGGTTAAATAGACTCGGGGCTCAAACTTCTCGATACAATAATCGGATGAACTCCGGGCTCCGATCTCAGCTGGTTTATTCTCATGTATTCGTGAGTGTTCGTAGTTTTACCGATCATTGTTTAATTTTATTCTGTTTTTAAATCACACATATCTACTATATTAGTCGTTATTTTTGTTGTTTATTCGCAATCAAAACACAGTCAATAAATGACAAAAATAGTATGTGTGATACACTCACAAATACATCGGAATAGACCAGGTTCTAAGGTAGCAGGGTGGTGTAGGTGTAGTTTCCAACTTATAACAAAACGTGGGGCATTTTACTTATTTTGATCAAGCAAAATATTAACTAGCTGCGCCCCGCGGTTTCACCCGCGTCATGATAGATATTTTGGATAATATACAAATAATAATCTTTATCTATAAATTGTCACATGCCTATGTGTTATTCTGATATATAAGTTATATTATTGTGAAGTTTCTTCAAAATCCATTCAGTAGTTCACTGTAAGAGCAACAAACATACTTACATACATCCTCACAAACGCGTTTATAATATTAGTAGGTTGTTTTTTTTTAAAGGAAGAATTTTGCTCAAAGATTGAACTCAGAGAGATACATTAAAATATAAATAAATAAATAATGCTGGACAATTCACACAGCACTATCTAGCCCCATGGTAAGCAGAGCTTGTGTTATGGGTACTAGATAACTGATATACATAATACAATACATATATAATATACTTAATTAAGATTAAAATAAATTGTCATCTTGCGTCCTCTTTTGTTTCATGGGACTGTGAAAGTGGACTAAATCAACTACCGTTTCTAACAACGATCGTCAACTATTCATAATATTTCAACATGACATCTAAAACCCTTTCACTGTCAACGTACAAAACCATCCTTCAACAATCAAACAATACATCCTCACTAATTGTACTTCATTGAATTGAGCATTCAACACTAGCGCCACCAATCACACTTTACCGTTGGCAATGGCGCTATCTGCTCATATTTTTAGTAGATTCAGAACGTAAAATCAAAGGTTTTAATTATAAAAGAACGTAAAAAAGGATATTTTTCATAATTTCTGATGTTAAGAAGTTTTGTTGGTAAATAATCCTGTTAGAAATACTTTATGATTTAATTGCAATGACAGTTCAAAGTCTTTACATTTTAGTTCCAGTTTTGACCACCGGTATAGATAAGTTTGTGGCGCTACAAGGGTGTCCTCAAAGACAATATTTGGCGAGGACACCGCACGTGTGTGGGAACTATGGGAAATGTTCGGAATACATTAATTTAGGGACACTTGAGTTGACGGGTCGGTAAGGAAATGTTTGTATGGTTAATGGAACGAGTGGTAAAGGCGGACGTACCTTTTGCCTATTTATTAGAATATATCATAGTTTCTGCCCGCGACTTTGCGCGTGTTGTTTCTATAGTCATTTCTCTCAATGTAGGTATTATAGTATGTAGTGTAAGTTTTTGTTTTCTTTTTTTTTAATCTTTATATTTACTAAAGTACCACCGTCTATTTTGTTCTTTCATGTCTAGTACATCTAAAGGTTGCCTGGAAGAGATCGCTCTCAGCGCTAAGGCCGCCCTTTATACTTCCTTTATTCTATTGCTTATTCCTGTATTGTTTTATGTTTTCTGTGGTATAATAAAGTGTTATCTATCTATCTTCTCTAAGGTTATTTTTATCTCATGCGAACTGATTCATGGTATAAAAATGTATTAGTATATTTTATTTCAAACTTAAAACTACCTGCATGAAAGATTTCAGTCCGATCCCTTTAGAATTTTTGGTTTAAAGAGGTAGGAATTTAAAAAACCATAAAAAATCAACTCGATTATTTTTTTCGTCTGAGTGTATCTAAGCTTTATCATCATCTATATCAGTCCACTGCTGGAAAAAGGTCTCCCCTAATGAGCACCATAGCGCCCTGTCTGCAGTTTGCGGCACCCAGCATCTGCTTGCAGGTTTTTGCAAGCTGTCATCCACCTGGCCGGAGAGCGTCCTACACTACTGTTGCATGGTCGCGGCCTCCATTTAAAAACACGTGTCTCGCGAAGAACCGACATCTGCAGAGGTAAACGTGTTTTTCCGATTCCGTCATTCGTACACCAAGCGTGCCTACGTAATTTATTAAAAATACTAAAAATACAGCAGTTAGCTTACAGTCTAACACCAAAACACTAACTACTAGACTTAAAAAAGACAGAATATATTAAAAACAATATACAGTATATAATAATAAATTAAAAACAAGTAATACCTACACTAGAGGTATACCTACATAGGTATATGTACATAGTTGCAATTCGCACAGATACAAGTATTCTGTTGCTAAGCCCTAAAGGAATATCGGAACTATTATTCCAAAACGTTGAAGGGGCTTACCAACTCCCATCCTCATGTACCTCAAATTATCCTTTCAAAGGTCGAAACTACCCAACAAATCCGTGCTCAATCGGACCAACAATACGTACTTACTGCTCCACGTCAGACCAAATCTGGACAATACGATACCAATAATCTTGCTCCCTATTAATTATAATTGACATATTCCGTACTTGCTATTGCATGGTCACGTGACCTCGGTGTTTGTTTTGATGTCCAGGGGTCTAAGAGACCCGTCGGTCATTAGGGGTTGAGGCTCTTGAGTTCCTTGGGAATTATCAGTAGTGGGTATTAATGATGGGTATTGAGTGTTCGACAATTATTGTATTTGGAATACAATATTGTTTGATTTTATTTATATCAGAATATGTTGTATTTTGTGATCGCGATGTCATCATACATAATTTGTAATGTGGGGTGAACAATATTACTTCTGTTGACGACAGTGGCGACGACAGACGATCTCTTTGGCACGGTGGGTGAAGGTCCGCCTGCGACGCAGGAGGTTATGTTTGATTCCCGCCTCGGGACAATTGTGTGTACTTTCTGTAGATATTTGTTCCGGGTGTTCTGGTCGTTTTTTATGTATAGTAATTAAAACGATGTAATCGTTTGTATTAAACATATCAGTCATCTAGCACCCATGATATAACAAGCTCTTGTTAGCTTTGGGCTAGTAGATGCTGTGGGGATGGTCCAGCATTATTTATTTTATTTATTATTTATATCAAAATGTGCCGTATTTTGTGATCGCGATGCCATCACACATAATTTGCTTTAATGTTGGGGGAGAATAATTTTACTTCTAACATTAAAATTATTATATGGTCAGGAATTTGAAACCTGAACCTAACGAAGATCAAAGTGCTTTTTTTCCTTTAGACCAGACCTTACAGAATTTTTGGCACGTCACATAATTCAAATTACAAAAGTTACACCAGGAAATAAAGAGATCACATTTTTTGTTTAATTTAATATTTTTAAGGTAAAGTAAAGAAGCGAACAAAAAACCTATATCTTGTTAGATTCTTAGCTTTCGAGTTAGACCAAAAATCGTCCCAAGTGTTTTTATCGTCTTAGATAATCTGATGAACAAAACTGGCTAAGACCTACACAAAATATAACATGAAAAGGCAATGGTACAAGATTACAACTAACATCAATGAAGTACAGATCCACTCTCGACCAACTGAATATCAAAACCAGACTGTCAACGACCCGCTATCAACGAGTTCTCAGCTATTTTGGCCATATAGCTAGAAGGCAACCAGACAACCTCGAAAACCTAGTGGTAATGAGCAAGATAGAGGGGAAAAGACCAAGAGGACAGTCACCAACCCGCTGGTTTGATCAAATTATGGCAATAACGGGACTCACTTTGCCTGCAGCCCTGAGACAGGCCGAAGACAGAGTGGTGTGGAAGCGGTTCATCAGCGACACCGTGAAAGCTTTCCAGGACGGGCACGGCCTTCAGCAATGAAGACAAAGAAGAAGAGAAATTAAGTAACTAAAACAAAACAATTCCTATAGATTTTCGTTTTACATGTATGTTATGTATTGTATACGCTTCTACAACAAAACTCCAAGTGAGTTGCAAAAATTATCAATTAATAAATTTAAAAAAATTGTGAAACATATTCTTTGTAAAAAAGCTTACTACAAAATATCAGATTACTTAGAAGATAAAAAAGCTTGGAACGAGTTTTGCTCCAACTCAAAATCTACCAACTTACAATTAAGCAAATCGAATGTACTAGACACATACATAAGTTATGAACATACTAGTGGTTTCTTCTCACTTCTTCCACTGGTGGACAAAAAACTGAAGTGAACTATAAAATAATTTAATAGTATAAAATATGACCTGTCTAAGTGCTTATTTGTAAGCTTAAAGAAATAAAAACTTTTCATTTTCATTTTTCATTTTCATTTTTATCTTTATTTGAAAGGAAACGCATGAAAGGAGGAAATACCGATTACATGCTTATTGGTTTTAAATGTTTTTGTCAAATATCTTTTACAAAAATCTACCATAACCGCAAGCTGTGTATCCTGCATACATATTTGCGAGTGATTTGACTGGGGCCCTATTGTTGCAATTACATCCAATTGAATTGGTTGCCTCAGGACATTCTATATAAAACGATTCTCCCATGAGTAATAGAATAACAATTTGGGCAGATAAATATACAAACAAAGAATGTTTTGGATGTTTGTTTGTTGATGGATCCGGAAATCAATTTGGTAAAATGGATCTACTGAGAAAGAAATTGCCTGATTCACGTTCTAGACTTTTTGATCTTGATCTTTAGAGCTAGACTTATTGAGAACTATAATTATTTCTTCAAGTGCTTGTTATAAAATAATAATAATTAAAAAAAAACATAATTCATTGACACATCTATACATACTTCATATGAAATTAAAATCATTTATTAAAAAATCACAATCCTTTGGACACATCTATCATGGATGTAGTCAAAAGATCAAATGCGTCAAGCACATTTTTAAATACGTTGACTGGAGACCACGACACGGTAAACGTAGTGTATAGGATGCCCTGCGAAAGACTGCAGGTAGGTGCTTGATGCGTCAAGCTAAAGACAGGGCGCAATGGCGCTCATTGGGGGAAGCATATGTCCAGCAGTGGATTGATATAGGCTGATGATGATGATGAGGCTCCGAAGCTACTGGACCGATTTGAAAAATTCATTCACCGCTGGGAAGCTACACTATCCCCGGTGAACATAGGCTATATTATATTTTCAAAAAGCTTCCGAAGCCGGGAAGATCTGCTAGTTAAAATAAGTCAAGACTGAATAATAAAATTAACTTCCATGTTTTATTCATTACTTCACTTATTGTTGCATTTCCTTCAGCCTGCGGCGCTCGCGTGGCGTTTTATTCAACGAAATGTTTAGTAAATTGTTGAACAATATAACTTTTGTTGAATGTGCAACAAAGTGTTTTGTTGAGACAGTGTTTGGAAATTAGCGGTAGGGGGTGGAGTCGTGGGAATCATTGGATTTTGATTGTATATATTTGTTGTTTGTAATGGATAAATTGTTTGTTTTTATTAGTTTTAACGCCAGTTTACATTATTCCAGTCCAGCGATCGAAGCCAGCGCTGGATCACTACTGGAATAATGTAAACGAGGCAGGGTTCTGCAGTTTAGTTTTATGAACATAAATACATGTTATAACTATGTATTTTTAATATTTCTCCTCATAAATGAAGTGTTATTTGGAAAGTACTCCTTGAGATTTATAGTAAATAATAAAATAAAAAAAATTCAAAACGAGCGCTTTGAAATAAATTTCTCTATAAGTCCAGCTTTGAAGGTGTGGATTGGTTATAATTGTAAATTAGGCTAAAGATTCGCTTTCAGATAAAAATGTTTGGAATACTATTTCTTACTTTACAATGTTATTTATTTATATAAACATTATTGTATTTTAGACTATTCTAATGCACTGTGTTGTCTATTGAATAAATTTGTTAATAATAAATAAATAATAAATAATGCTGGACAATTCACACAGCATTATCTAGCCCCATGTTAAGCAGAGCTTGTGTTATGGGTACTAGATAACTGATATACATAATATAATACATTACATAGATAGATATTTTTTATTATACATAGAAAACGACCAGAACACCCGGAAGAAATATCTGCAGATAGTACACACAATTGTTCCGAGGCGGGAATCGAACCCGCAACCTCCTGCGCCGCAGGCGGACCTTCGCCCACCGCGCCACATCGGTCGTCACGTCAATCAATTTTAAATAATTTATTATAGATGTGTGTATTGTCCAGCACTTTTTTTAAATTTATTAGTAAACAAGTACGTTCCTAATTAATAAATCGATAATCATTTTTAAAAGAAATTAATAAATTTCCTTTATTTTTCATTTGTGATGTTTCAGTGGTAATTAAGTCACTTGACGAAAAATAAAATAGTATTTTGCCTTTAAAAAACATCTACGATCGTTAAAAAATACAGTTTCTACATTTTGTATAACTATACCAAGCCATTACAGTAAAAACATTAACACTTTGACTGCGATTTTTTATCGACGACTGCGATCTTTTTTTAACCAATAAATTCGTGCTGCCGCTCTACACAGCAGTTATGTTGCACCGCACATGCGTTTCGTTCGAAAAATATTACGGCTGTGCTGAGTCACACAGATCTGTATTTTCTCAGCCGCTGCGATAGTGTGGATTTACGCATATTAGTCACTTGTAGAAAACACATACCGTATGATTTCAGCAATCAAAGTGTTAAAAAACATCTATGATCGTTAAAAAATACAGTTTCTACATTTTGCATGACTGTAGCAAACCATTACAGTAAAAACATTAACAGTAAAAACGATTCAAAATACCTTTATGACATAACATTTAAAATTGTATACCGACACTGTAAAGGTTAACTTGCAAATAGGATAAAATTTTATTGCCATGAAAATGGTTAGATTTTAGTGCAAATCCAGGTGTAAGTCAAGTTTTATTCTACTTCGGTATCTTGTGAACAATTTTTAGCATTACGCTTTACAATTGTTGGTCATGGAACGAGAGCACGAAGTTTTTATGTTACGGTTACGACCGAAGGTTTTTTTTTGTTAATATCTACACGTAACTGTTTTTATGCTCGGAGTTTCTCTGAAGGATAGGATTCGTAACGAATACATCCGACAGAGAACCAAGGTTATCGACATAGCTCTGAGAATTAGCAAGCTGAAGTGGCAGTGGGCCGGCCATATCTCGCGAAGAACCGACGGCCGCTGGGGCAAACGCGTTCTTGAGTGGAGACCCTCGACTTGGTAAACGTAGTGTGTGTGTGTGTGTGTGTGTGTAGGTGGACCTGCGAAAGACTGCAGGTAGATGCTGGATGCGGCAAGCTGAAGACGCAAAGGGCGCTATGGCGCTCATTGGGGGAGGCCTATGTCCAGCAGTGGACTGCTATAGGCTGATGATGATGATGATGATGATGATGATGAACTGTATTTAGCCATTATTAGAATTTTAGTTTTGTTGTAAGTTTAATACAAAAATGTTAATAATAATAAAACTTCTCAAAGGGCCTCTGTGCTGTTGGCTTCGGCCCCACGCAAGCCTTCCAAAGGACCGGGTCACTTTATGGCCCGAGATCATGGTATATGAGAGACATAATAATAAAACTGGACAATTTATATACTCGTAGCATACCCGAAAAAATCGGCAGATCGTACAAACATTTGTCCCAAAGCGGGAATCGAACCCACAACCTCCTGCGTCACAGCCCGTCCGCACCGCACCTTCGCCCGCCGCCACACTCGGTTGTCACAAAATTATATATTTTTTTTAATTATTATAACCCATAATGCCAAAACACATTCTGTATTTGTCTTTTTCCTGTTTTGTGTATCTGTTTTAATTTAGTATGCAATAAAGATTAATTGTATTATAATTTGTATTGTATTGTAATGTCTAGTGACTATACTTACGTGATATTTTTTTAAACCTTGTTTTTAACATCTCTATCTAAAAATTGATTTGTTTCGATACTACGCCGAGCAAACACACAAGTGGCCTTAGGGCGTGCGCACACAATTGTCTACATTGTCAATAGCTGGGCGTCCCACGAAGACGCACGCACGGGCCTAATAGACCCAGCGGGCGTTTTAGGTTAATTTGGTAGTAAGCCTCTCATACAGTAGAATTTTCATATATTATCGAACAAAAAGATGAAACTCAATTATCCACCGTTTTTTTTTTTTATTTAGCCTGTTTCGTCCCACTGCTGGGCAAAGGCCTCCCCCAAATCTTTCCACTCAGTGCGGTCACGTGCGATTGGTGGGAGACCAATCTCCGAGGAAGGCGTTAAGGTCGTCTCGCCAGCGCTTTCTTGGCCGACCTCGCCCGCGGCTTCCTTCGGGGACCCAGGGTGTTGCAGCATTATCCAGAGAATAAGAGACAAAAATAAAATGTTTAATCCAATTTATAATTACAATCTTACTCGTACACTCTGTTCAAGATTCCCTCGTTAACCCAACAAACTTTTGATTTAGTCATCAAATTGACAAATCGTCATTCAATTGACAGTACTTTATCGAGATTCAATCGCAATCATCTCGAATGTATAGAATGATGATGTGGATGAATTTCGGTCATCCCATGGTCAGGATTACCAAATGTAATAAAACAAAACACTGTTTACAAAATCAGTGTTTTATAAAGCTTTACTTGCATCTATGACTGTATACCACATCCAACCGTCTAGCCCATACAATAGTGTTAAGGGGTGCCCACACTGCGCACGCGGCGGCGGTCACGTGGCGGACACGTGGCGAGCCGTGATGGGCTTGGAAATTGATGTGCTGGATGAGTTTTCCGGAAAACTGTGGAGCCGATTAAATTTGGTTAGACGATTATTTTTATGATTGACTCGTCTCGAATGCTAAAAAAGTATTTGGTAAACAAGCGTGAAGCTTGTACATTTCGATCATAGCTGGAGCTGAGGGAAGCTTATGTTCGAAAAATTTTAACGTAATTGCCGCAATACACACTGTATGTATGACGGTAACTGCGTTAAGTTATTTGAAAAATCTGCTCGAATAATAACAACTTTTATCAGACCCTGCTCTCATTATTTTTTATGATATTATTTCTTTTATAATTTTTTTATTTTTTGACGACCGATGTGGCGCGGTGGGCGAAGGTCCGCCTGCGACGCAGGAGGTTGCGGGTTCGATTCCCGCCTCGGAACAATTGTGTGTACGATCTGCAGATATTTGTTCCGGGTGTTCTGGTTGTTTTCTATGTATAATAAAAAATATCTATCTATGTAATGTATTTTATTATGTAATATCAGTTATCTAGTACCCATAACACAAGCTCTGCTTACCATGGGGCTAGATAATGCTGTGTGAATTGTCCAGCATTATTTATTTATTATTATTATTAAGTTTTTGTGATACCGACGTAAAAGCTGACGTATTTTTAGAAAGGTTAATTTTTAAACACAACACATACACGTTTTTAACGACTCCATGTATTTCATTTTCCGCACTTCTACATCTTCCATTTACGTTCGTTTGATTCGATCCTGATTTTGTCAAAGGCATCGTAAAACAGTGGACGGGTCTCGATTGTTTTTACACACACATACTCTCACATTTACACACTCATTTAGACATGGTGTGTCGACTTTTATTTGCTTTGATTTGCGAGTGACAGTTTGTTGTTTTCTTTTTAGACGCGATGTTTTGTTGGGATTTTGTTGTTATCTTTTATTTTTGATAGGAGCGTGTCATTTGATAGACTGTCAAATTTACATTATAATGATCTGATGGGATATTGGTGTCGTGAGAATGTTTTCTTTATTTTAATAGTTGCCAAAAACTGATTATAGAATAACATTTAGGGATTTAGAAAGGCAGAAATTACAGTCTGATTTGATTAAATTATTAGTTTCTTTCTTCTGATTTATGTTGGCCGACGCGACGCCTTGTATATTTGGTGTTTCTACATTTTTTATTTATCTTAAAAACCCACCTGTAATGAAATACTTACCTACATAATAACTGTCATGATACACTTTGCACCAAGATGAGCAATTGAGTAGGAGTGCCCGCCTACACACAAAAAATTATTAATAAGTATTGTGTGTATGTACAAAAATATATAATTTTTAGTATAAGTAGTTACAACATCGCCTTAATAAAAAAACCTGTAATAATGTTTCTATCTCAATAAATAAATAAATGATCTGTGTGACTGTACTTTGTCATGAATTCGGATAAAATCCGAAAGTGTGTCCAGTTGGCGAAAACATAAGAAAGGTGTAATTTTCAGGAAGTTCATTAGACGCATAGCGCCTGTCAAATGACACTGCGCGTGCGTCATCGGAGCATCGCTTACTCGGTTAATATTAAACGTTTTTATCTATTTTAGTCTCCAAGGTACCTATTTATTATTAGTTCCCACTGGCACTTCAGCTTGCTAATTCTTTGAGCTATGTCGATAACCTTGGTGCTCTGTCGGATGTATTGTGTCAATTGAGTGAATAACCCAAATCATCACAGTCCAAAATAGTCAAAACATTGACCAGGCAAATTTAAATTTAATCTCAAAACTTTACACACGATCTCTCTCGTATTGAATCATCGAACTAAATTCATTAAACACACCACGCTTGACTGTTTTAGCCTCCCCATAATTACATACGTTTTAACCGATACACCCTAGCGTTATTTGAATATGGGTTCATTTCAATTGACTTAACGGGAATGCTTTTTTACTCGTCGAATTCTATACCCTGTATTGGAGTGTCACAGGCGAAATTCGTGAACGAGTATTATGATTTGAATTTTTTGTTATTTAGAATTGTATAGTTTGTACAATAGAGTTCAATTTAGTGTGGTGGGCCAAGATTTTTAAGGGTGCGTATTGTATTATAAATTAATTTGGTTCTTTTAAATCGTAACTGTATTTGTAGTATTGTCACCGCCACTTAAAAGGCCACATGTCGCCTCGAGGGCTATTGATGTTTTTGTTCTAAATTCAGCACATTTGACTTTGGGTTTGATACAATTCATTAAAAAATCTTCAAGCCAATTATATTCAATATTTTGACAGTATTTGTGTTATGAGTGTTATTAGTTTTTTAGGATTTTGATACAGTCGCCATAAGTTCTCACTTAGGGTCAGCTCACATCAAGACGCGACTCTGCCGCACTTTGATTCTAAATGTAACCTTGTTTACTACGCAAAGAGATAAAAATGTGAAAAACATAATTATATAGGTACAACGGCGCAAGTGCAGCACTGCGAAGAGGTTTTATATTATGTAAATAAAATATATACCTTATTGTGTACTAAAGAAGGTTAAATTTTGAATAAGGGTGCGCGCAAGGTCGCAACTCTGCGTGAGCTGACCCTTAGTCGAAACCCTACTATAAACCATGTAAGAAAACAAATAAAAAACTACCTAATAGGTACCTACTTTTTAAGTAGTATACCTATATTGAATAGGCAAACTAGTAAGAATAGGAACCAATCCCTACTAGTTATTTAAATACTAGGATATTTTGTTTCCAGTACCTACTAGAAATAAAATATCCTCATTCCAAACCAGTTTCATCTCAATACACCCAGATTTTTTCAGTCCCATCTCATTTAAACCCGATAAAACTGCAATTACTTTTAAATTCCTTTCAGTTGAGTAAACTTTAATGTGTTTAGATGCATACCTACCTAAATACCTATCAGCCGGGCAAACCGCGAAGTACCCAACACGGAACAAAACTTAAAATAATTGGTTCGCAATACGCTTTGGATGGAAGGCGTGAATGGTCTTGATACTTTCGATTAGGTACAATATAGAGTACTAAAGTTAACTTGCTTTTTATGGAAGAGATGTAGTCTGCGAGTTTTGATACTTTTTTTTCTTAATACAGAACACCCTTTAAATGAATAAATAAATAATGTTGGACAATCCACACAAAATCATCTAGCCCCAAACTAAGCAGAGCTTGGGTTATAGGTACTAGATGACTGATATACCTACACAATTGAATACAATACGTGAAATCGATATTTTTTATTTTAGATAGAAAATACCCAGAACACCCGAAACAAGTATTTGCGTATAAACATCTGTATCAAGGCGGGAATCGGACCCGTAACCTCCTGTGTCACATCGTTCGTCAGATTGCCAAAGTATCAAAATACTTCATTCAAAGTTAGACCACATCGACGCGTAAGTCGTTAACTAATACAAATAAATTAGATTTACGGCAAAAAATGCCGGATCCGACTCGCTGACGGTAATACTACCCGAGGGACAGTGATGTAGTGACCAGCGGATACAGGGTGATGCTTCTTGCACATTTAACCCGATTTTGGCACTTCAGAAACTGGTGACATGGACGATTTTTGTAATAAATAAGCAGTGATCGGAATTAGGCGGGCTAAAATACCTAAAGTTCGAAAAATAACAGAGACCAAATGGAGACGCCTTAAGACTAAATATTTTTTCGTCCCAATTTTTCGTCCGTTTATTTTTTCGTCCCAGAAGTAACAAACATCCATCCAAACTTTCACATTTATAATATTAGTGTGACTAACAAAGTAGGTAAAGGTTAAAAAAACAATTTTATAGTTTTCACACCATTTATTCATGTTGTACAATCATTGGAATCAATGTAAAAATAATGAAAGTAACCAAATGTTAAGAGACACAGGAGAATATTATTTCAGTTGATGTAGAAATTAGTCAGTTAATCTGAATAGCTAAATGTTTCATCAGGATCAGGAATGGAGTTTTCTTTGTCATCATCAGATTTATTTTCGTCTGAAGTATTAAAATAAATTATCATGATTTTTTCCATATTTTCAATTTTTAAACGATTTCTTTTTGTACTTAAGATCCATTTATAGGTAGAAAAGGACCTTTCAACATCAACTGAAGTTATAGGTACATATTTATAGTATGACAAAGATTCATTTTCATTCTCCGATTCTTTTTCTAAATTCTCACAAATATCTCTTAATGCATCTAGATCGGGATTTCTGTCCATAACGTTTACTAGTTTTATTTTGACTCTTTCAGATTACCAGCTTAAAATTATTCTGGTTTCGTCAAATATCTGGAAAGATTCTGTTAACAATACATTAGACTTTTGTAATCGTTTTAATGAAATTTGAATGATTTTAAAATATTCGTCAATATAATCTAAATCGGTTTTTAAAGTTTCTTTTTCTAGCACAGCTTTAGCGTGCCTGATGGATAAAGCTTCAGAGCTTCTAAGAAGTCTTACAATCGTTTTAATTTGTTCGTAATATTTGGCATAATACGAGACTGCTTCTAGCCATGTACCCCACCTTGTTATGACAGGTTCTGGTGGTAATGGCATGTTCGGAAACCTTTCCTTTAATATTTTTACTCTATTGGGAGCCTTTAAAAATATCTTTTTTACATTTGAAATTAACCTATCAACATCCACATATTCTGCCCTTATCTGTTCTGCAACGAGATTAAGAGCGTGTGCTAAACAGGTTACATGCATCATATTCGGCAAATAGTTTTTTAAAATTCTTCCTGCTTTTAACATATATGCTACGCTATCAGAACATAATACTAAAACATCTCCTACTTTGGCTTCATAGGAGTCTCCCCACATATTTTCTAAACATCCAATCACAAATTGAGCTACTGTCTCTCCATTCACCTTTTCTAACATTTTGCAAGCTATTAAAAATGGTTTGTTTGTTACCACATTTAAAGGTTTTACTAGAAAATTTACAATATCTACAATACAATAATACAACCTAAATAATCGGTAGTTTCATCTAGAGAAATCCAAAGTTTTTGATTATGAACATGGTCATAAATTGAAGCAATTTTTTTTTTTAAAACAATTTCTAAGTAAACTTTTCTCAATAACGATTCATCGGGAATCGTTTTAACTTTTGTACATTTACAACACATATATTTAAGTAAAAAAGTTTTAAACTCTGGTCGATTTACTCGTGACCAGGGTATGTTACACAATATAAGAAACTGTATTAAATCAAGATAAAATAATTGATTTCGGCGGCCAGCAGTATCTTGGTGTTTCGGCCCGTCAATGTGCCTCTTGATATTACTTTTCTTGCATAGAATATTATTCTCACATTTAGAACAATATATCGTACTGCTAGCGGGGTCGTAGTACAATTCAGGGTGATCTTTAATCCACGACAGTACAATCCCTTCGGTAGGTTTGGTCGCCATTTGATTGCACAATTACTGTAAATAACGAGAAAAAATATACGGTTACCTTTATCCCGGGGTGTCTTCTTAGCGTAAAAAAATGGTTTAATAGGTACAATTGCGAGTAAGTAGGTATAAAATTTGTGCACGGACTAAAACATAAAGCAATTGTTTAAAATATGATCCATAAGTTGTTGAATAAAATTGTTTGAATTTGGTTAATGTATCGAAAATAGTTTAATCGTTAGAATATATTAAAATTTCAGTTAAAATCAAAGACTTACCAAGTAGTTTGATTGCCAAAGCAAGTAGGTATCAGTGAAGGCTGTGATGTAGTTGCAGTAGCAGTAAATCGAAGTCCGTAAATTCAAGCCAAGGTAGTCATGTGAAGCAGATCCAATAAACGATAAAACAAACACTGGTCAAATAAAAGTTCACGAGTCAGAGATGCATACACAACGGGGGTAGCTACAGGAGTGAGGGAATGCACGCATGACGACTCTAGGAATGCGAAACACGCCCTCAACCCTATCCATCAACCTTTTTGTCATTGTTTTTTGAATAGGTACTTACACTGCAAACCAGTGACAAACAAAAGATAGCAAAATCTAGAAAGAGACAACAAGCTTCGGCTGTTCTGGAAAAAGAAAACAATGAGGTGAATCAGTTTTTTACCTGAGCTAATAACAATTAGAAATGTAAGTTATAAAATATTAAACTTCTTGCAGTTGGTTAAAAAGATGGTTGGTTGGGTTGGATGGTTAAAAATGATTTGAATTAGTTCATAATATTATAAAAACATTAATATTAAATATACATGCTAACTGCGACAAGTATTCCATTTTTGTCCCAATTGGGTCCAATAAAATTATTGTAGTAAGGAAGTCTCCATTTTTTGTTGCCTCTGTTCTTTGAACTTTAGGTATTTTAGCCCACCTAATTCCGATCACTGTAAATAAGTTAGTAATATTAATAACTAGCTGCGAAGCCGCGGGCAGAAACCAGTAATAAATAATATAGGGTATCCCTAACAGCGACAAAATAAATACTCTTGATGTGAATTCCGAATAATAATAAGAAAATTTTCAAACGTCCAAAATATGTAAATATAAATCTCTTCTCGTACAGATAAACAGCATTTTAATTGAAACTTAACTAAAACCCTGAAACAAAACAAGCATTTATTTTCACATTATCCAATTTATTTAATGCTGCAAACGTCAGGGAGTTGGGTAAGCATTGCTTTTTGACGTTCTCGAATCTTCATTTAAAACATTCTTATTATTTCGTCGAAACAATATTTACTTAAGAATCCGTAGAGATAATTAAGTAACACAAATAAAATATTTATATTTCTATACGTGTAATAATAATATTAAATTAATAAATAAATATTGTAATATAATATTTTAGATAGGAATAAGGAGCTGTATTAACAATGAAAACGACAATTAAATAATATAAACAAATTACAACCATATAATATGCACAATTAATACAGTTATAAGAATCTTAATTCAATAAAATTATCCATAAATATTAATATTTATCTATTGATAGCGTCTTAGATTATGCTGTGTGCAGCATAATCTAGCCTGAAGCTAAGCAGAGCTTGTGATATATATTATTTTATTCCTGCATCTTCCATCATGGCCTGTTGCGTTGGATCGCGAGGAGTGGAAGGAGAAAAGGGAGGCCCAGCAGTGGGACAATAATGACTTAAAATAATAAATAATAATAATAATCTTTCTCTCTAAAATCGTCACTAATTTATAGTTTTATATTAGCAGTATCGTAAACCTTAAATTCTCATGCTAACCCTCACATAACATAATGTTCAGAAAGCGAGCAAACTGAACAAACGCTTGAAAACTGAACGTGAACAAGAGTGGCGTTTAATTAACCAGTTAAAGTTAGGAACGGGTACGTAGACGTATTTTCTACGTAGTTTTACGCAGTGTCCGTTGTTTTCCGTATGGAGATGGTTATTAGACTTAACGATACGACTTTTTCTTGCCTATATTTCTTAGATTGTAAAACACTCGGGCGTTTGCGCGTTCGCATTTTTTGTTATTTTTTTATATTTTGTTTAACGTAGGGTTAAATAAAACATAAGGTAAGCGTTAAATACCCTATAAAAAGTATTTAGTTTGATAATTTTTTTAAACAAGTTGTCTCTTAGTTAATTTAAGTAAAAAAGTTAGTTATTGTGACTTTTCAAAATGTATGGGTTATTTGAAACAGATTTTTTTAAGGTATAATTAATTCATCATACTGTATAAGTGATCGGGTTCTATAAAAAAATTTACATGTTTACCTACATGCGAAAGTTTGAGAAAACATTGAAATACGAATGCGGAACGAAATTTAATATTGCTGTGTTTATTTTATGGATAGAACCTACGATATTAATGAATTGAAGAAATGTTTACCATATTTTTTTTAATATAATCTGAAAAATCTTCACTTGCTCAGATGTTGAAATCGAAAGTAAAATAGAAAAGGTTTGAACTTACTCAATAGTATCATAATTTTAGTTTTGAGTCAAAACAATATTCGGTCTAATCAATAAACCTGCGTTCGTAACGAATACATCCGACAGAGAACCAAAGTTATCGACATAGCTCTAAGAATTAGCAAGCTGAAGTGGCAGGGGGCTGGCCATCGTGGCCATATCTCGCGAAGAACCGACAACCGCTGGGGCAAACGTGTTCTTGAGTGGAGACCACGACTCCGTGAACGTAGTGTAGGACGCCTTCCGACCAGGTGGGATGACGACTTGCCAAAGACTGCAGGTAGGTGCCGGATGCGTCAAGCTGAATGAAAAGAAAAGAACAAGGCGCTGTGGCGCTCATTGGGGAAGGCCTTTGTCCAGCTGTGGACTAACATAGGCTGAACATAGATGATGAAGAATAAACTCGCGTTTATAAATCGGGCACCCTGTATCTCCTCCGTTTATAACCCGCTCACAATAGCACAGTCCTAACCTTTTCCGCAATCTAATTACCTTAAGTGCATTTCACTCTTCTCTTAAAACTATAAACATTAGCACCCAGGTTTTAGTCATAAGCTGTAGCGATTAATAAGCATTTGTATCAGAGAATAGTAGAGCCAAAATATGTTTACAAGCCTGAATCAAAGTTCAGCTTATACCAAGACGTAGCACGCACTTTGATTCAAAATAAACCTTTATTTATTTTGCCAAAAGATACAAATTGGCATCTAGGCACGACGCGGTGCCGCGGGAGGTTTTTGTATTATGTCAATAAAATGTGTACCTTTTTAGTAGTTTGTAGTAAATAAACAAAGTGCGCGCCGCGTCGGGTCGAGTTGCGTCTGGGTGTGAACTGAGCCAAATTTTATTTTAAAATATGACATATACTAAGTCATTAATTCATTATACAGTGGCTGTTAGCGAATATTCAAAAAGACACTGCAGAAATATGGGTTCGATTCCCGCCTCGGAACAATTGTGTGTACGATCTGCAGATATTTGTTCCGGGTGTTCTGGTCGTTTTGTATGTATAATAAAAAATATCTATCTATGTAATGTATTGTATTATGTATATCAGTTATCTAGTACCCATAACACAAGCTCTGCTTACCATGAGGCTAGATAATGCTGTGTGAATTGTCCAGCATTATTTATTTATAATAATATAAATATAATAATAATAATAATATGTATGTACCTACAAAGTTTTCGTGAGTTTTCAGCTGTCAGTATTTATTTTTACTTCCATCCCTCGTAATCGGTCGGCAGGTAGAAAATGCCTCGGCATTAAGCCCACCCTTTGTACCCTTTCTAGTGCAAAAAAAAATGTTTTTAATTAAAAATAAATAAATATTAATACACAAGAAACAAACGAAAAAAATTTAAGTAGTACTCGAACTTTATTCGTCAAAGTTCAAAGTTTGAGTCGTACTCAAAATCCCCGCCCTCATTCGTTTATTCTAGTCGATAAATTCTGGTATCCGTAAGTTTATATCTTGCACCAAACCCTGCTGCTGTTGGTCATTATAAGTAGCGCCCACTCTGACCCCAGAGCTGGGACGGTATTAATTGATAAAGTGCAACGTCACTCAGTTTCCTGACGGAGAGTTTCATGATTTATATAATCTTACTGGGGATGTTTAATTTTGCGAAAGTTTTGGAAGAATATTTCAAACTTGTTAATTTGAAAGACAAAATCTTGATGAAGGTTTGTTATGCTTATCAACTGCAACTTACTTGACTAGTTTTACACAAAAATGTTTAATAAAGTGGAAAATTGAATTATTGAATTGAGAAATGAAAATGAAATGCGTTTAATTTTATGTATATAGAAAATTACAATCAATTAAAACAAAAAAAAAAAAAATCAACGCATAATTGAACTGCAGACTTTTTGAAACAATCTACAAATAAATCATATGTTTTAATGTTGAAACCCAGCTATTATATTTTTCAGCTCTAGATAGGCAAAAAAAACTTCCTAATAAGTATTAGGAAATACAAAAATCCGTGTTCATTATCCATTTTACTATAAAAAATACAATCGTGGTTTGACTAATTCTTTACAAAAACGTTCGCAATCTTTCAACCTCTTGAATTTAAATCCTAATAGGTATTAATACAAGGGTTGAAAACTCCTTGAAATAAAACCCTACATTCGTTTTAAACATCTTAGAATACATAGGGACAGACAGACAGCGGGAATCGACTTTGTTTTACACTATTCAACTATGTAAATTCTAGGTTTCGTAATGCGTGTAACCTGGGATTTTCCCGATTTACGAGCAGCATTGCTGTTGTACAATGCCTTTGTACATAGTCGTCTGGAGTTCAGAGCGATAGTTTGGGATCCTCACGAGGACAAATACAGGATGATGGTTGAGAGAGTCCAGAGAAAGTTTGCACGTTATTCGTATAAACGCATGTACGGGTACTATCCATACCTCTATCCATCCTTGTTCGTCTCCGGCATGGTCGGTTTGGATACTCTAAACTTTAGGCGGAAGGTCCTTCTTCTTATTCATTATATCATGGTACTGCGTGGTAGAGTTGACAACCCACTAGCTCTACAGCAAATGGGCCTTGCGGTCCCCAGACGACACATGGTGGGCGCAGTCGGAGCTGTCGGTCCGCGGCGTCGGCCTCTGCTTTTTGCGCTACCTACCGGTTACCGAACGCATGCTGGGGAGAGCGCTCCCACCCCTAGAGTACTAAACCTCCTAAACGAGTTTGTCGCCGCAACTGACGCCGACGTATTCTTTGATAGCATCGCCAAGTTTCACCGTTTGATGCTCTCATTTCTAAATTGTACCTTTTGACCTGTTTGTTTTGTTTTTTTTTATCCGTGACATGCACATAATGTATTTTGAATTTTATTTTTGATATAATTAGTATAAAATTTATTAGATATATGTATATTTAGAATTTATTAATCAGATTGTTATTATTTTGTGTTTATGACCTGAATGTTTAATGTTAAAAATTGACTTACTTTAGTTTATAAAATATAATGTTTGACGTTTTAGTATGTATATAACTGTAAGTCAAATGTAAAATAAATGAATAAATAAATAAATGTAGTGATGACTGATGAGTAATAGGTATTCATTTAAAAATTGAAAAGTCATATTCTACCAATAACCAACAATTACTTCCCAATACTTACCATACCGGCACATTACACAGATGTGGCGTAATTAAATGAAGAGCATCGCGTGACTCAAAATTAATACCATATTCGCAAGAGCAATGGAAAATAATGATGGTATTCTTATTTTGCTTATTTCGAGTTAATGGTTTTGTTCTGGCAACAATGGCTGAAAAAGTTTGAAGATAAAAAATATTTAAAAATATTTATCTATGTAATGTATTGTATTATGTATATCAGTTATCTAGTGCCCATAACACAAGCTCTGCTTACCATGGGGCTAGATAATGCTGTGTGAATTGTCCAGCATTATTTATTATTTATTTATATGTATGAAACATAAAACATTCCTTCTTGTTTAAATTAAATGAAATTGTGAAGCATATTCTTTTTAAAAAGGCTTATTACAAAATATCAGATTATCTAGAAGATAAAAAAGCTTGGAACGAGTTTTGCTCCGACTCAAAATCTAACGATTTACAGATATGCAAATCATATGTACTAGACACATAAGTTATGAACATACTAGTGGTTTCTTCTCACTTCTTCCACTGGTGGACAAAAAATTGAAGTGAACATCAATATAATAATGAATGGTATAAAATATGACTTGTCTAAGTGCTTATTTGTAAGCCTAAAGAAATAAACATACATTTCATTTCATTTCATTTCTTCAATTTTGAAATGCTTACGAGATGGGAAGGTGCGAAACTATTATGTAACAATCCATCATTTTGTTTGAAAACGATGATCTCATTACCTATTTACATAAAACAGAAGCACAATATTTTAAAACAATCAACTAATAAGATAATGACACATTATTCCCCTAACAATTGAATTTTACTTCCACAATAAAAGCAACCATATCACATTGACTTACAGATCAAATTGCTTACAGCACACAATGCTTTGACACTTGTCAAATTAGTACAGCATCTGTCATTTTGACAGTTGTCACGTGATCTCTAACTCGCGTACATTACGAACATGGAGGTGCAATTAGGAAATTAAAAATGAATTTATTTGAAGAATTTTATGATGGATATTAAATTGTCTCTTGTTTTGACGATTACCGTTGTAATTGTTATTGTTTTGATTAACAAGACGGTATCTGTCATTGTTGCGCTAATTTAATAGCAGTTAGAGGGTAATTAGAAATGTTCAGCGTTGATAATGAGGATTTGTATGATACGTTTTTTGTACCAACCGCGGACAAATAGAGGGACGGACAAAAAATTAGGCTTTTTGTTATTTGGCAATGGAAATAGAAATAGAAATAGAAAATGTTTATTTGTGTTTCAAATACAAAAATAATACAACTTAAGAACTAATAATAATAAAGATAACAAATTAGGAACAAATAAAATAATTAAAACACGAGAACACAGAAAAGCTACCGGCTCAGCATTAGTAATGGAAGTCTTTAGTAATGGAACTCTTGGACTTTTCATTCATCAAGAACCAGTTTCTACCCACTGCTTTGCACGCGTTGTTTCTATGGCAACGTTTTGAAGTTATTTCTATCACATGGAAACTGATTTATGGGATAAAAACTATGTTTTATTCCAGGCCTGAAACTCCCTGTATGCAATTACTGTTGCTTTCAAAGCGGTACACCATATTATCCTCATACAATAAACAAAGCGTAGAAAACAATCAACTCCAATTAGTAATAGGACACCAATGCTCCATTTTGTCTATTTAAATTAGCTGAATCCTCCATTTTGTCTACTTAAATTTCAGCCCGATTCATTCAGCTGTTTTGGCGTGGTTACAAACATCAAAAATCCTAACATCTGAACATAAAAGCTTTCCGAAAAGGTCTTAGAGGTCTTAATGCAGCTTCCAGGCAAAACTAGTAGTGGAGCTGATTTTGAGACAGACAGACACTCTTTAGTAGTATTAATCACTTAATCAGGTTAAATAGTATTGTTGACGACCGATATGGCGCGTTGGGCGAAGGAGGAGATTGCAAGTTCGATTCCCGTTTTGGAACAGTTGTGTGTACGATCTGCAGATATTTGTTCCTGGTGTTCTGGTCGTTTTCTATATATAATAAAAAATATCTGCCTATGTTATCTCTTCAACGGCGTCCTTCACAGTGGGAGAACTCCAAAGGCGTGGAGCGGGAGTTTGGTGGTGCTCTTTTTTAAGAAGGGAGATAAAACCCTTCTTAAAAACTACAGACCCATTTCACTCTTGAGCCACGTCTATAAGCTGTTCTCACGAGTAGTCACGAATCGTCTCGCTAGGAGACTCGACGAGTTTCAGCCACCAGAACAGGCTGGATTTCGCGGAGGATATGGCACCATAGACCACATACACACAGTGAGGCAGATTATACAGAAGTCCGAAGAGTATAATCAGCCCCTGTGTCTGGCTTTTGTGGACTATGAGAAGGCCTTTGACTCTGTCGAGACCTGGGCTGTTCTGGAATCCTTACAGCGATGCCAAGTGGACTATCGTTATATCGAGGTGCTGAGATGTCTCTACGAAGCCGCCACTATGAGTGTCCAAGTACAGGGCCAGCAGTCTAAACCTATCCAATTGCGCAGAGGAGTGAGACAGGGGATGTCATATCCCCGAAACTGTTCACAAGCGCGTTGGAAGATTTGTTTAAGACGCTGGACTGGAAAGGTAAGGGCATAAACATAAACGGCAACTACATCTCACACCTACGATTCGCTGATGACATAGTCCTATTGGCGGAGTCGCTAGAGGAGCTGAACCAGATGCTGGACGGCCTAGCTTCAGCCTCCCGATGTATCGGTCTTGGCATGAATTTGGATAAAACCAAAGTCATGATCAATGGTCACATTGATCCAAGGCCGGTGGTCGTACATGGTCACCTTCTCGAAACTGTTTCCGAGTACACTTACCTTGGGCAGATTCTGCAGTTGGGTAAAAACAGTTTCGATAAGGAGGTCAAAAGGAGGCCAAAAGGAGGAGATCCAGCTGGGCTGGGCAGCATTTGGGAAACTACGTCAAGTCTTCACGTCATCCATACCGCAATGCTTGAAAACGAAAGTTTTCAATCAGTGCGTCCTACCCGTTATGACCTACGGAGCTGAGACGTGGACACTCACGATAGGGCTGGTCCACCAGTTCAAAGTCGCTCAGCGAGCTATGGAAAGAGCTATGCTCGGAGTTTCTCTGAAGGATAGGATTCGTAACGAATACATCCGACAGAGAACCAAGGTTATCGACATAGCTCAAAAAATTAGCAAGCTGAAGTGGCAGTGGGCCGGCCATATCTCGCGAAGAACCGACGGCCGATGGGGCAAACGTGTTCTTGAATGGAGACCACGACTCGGTAAACGTAGTGTAGGACGCCCTCCGACCAGGTGGGATGACGACCTGCGAAAGACTGCAGGTAGATGCTGGATGCGTCAAGCTGAAGACAGGGCGCTATGGCGCTCATTGGGGGAGGCCTATGTCCAGCAGTGGACTAATATAGGCTGATGATGATGATGATGATGATGTTATCTATTGTATTATGTATATCAGTTATCTGTGCCCATAACACAAGCTCTGCTTACCTGGGACTAGATAATGCTGTGTGAATTGTCTAGCGTTAACTATACCTAACATTAAAATGAATCGCTGAATGTGTTGCTAAGCGCAAATCTCGAGAGCAGCTGAACCGATGTCGCTAATTCTTTTTTTAGAATATTCCTCGAAGTACGAGGATGGTTCAGAAAAAGAAATGCCTGAAACAAATGACCACTCGGGCGAAGCCGGGATGGGCTGCTAGTTTATTATATTTATTTATGTCAATGTTTAATCAAACTATTATTATTCTAATGTTATGTTAGTCCGCAAATCAAACTCACTCCTTATCTCGGTCTCTCTACATCCAATCTCATTTCAGCTCCAGCCACACGTAAAACAAACACAATTAGGGCATGTCCTCACAATATCGCTGTTTGATCTCTCAACGGTCGTGATCTTTGTCTAACGATCGGTTAAGGTTTACTGGGATAATATTTTTTCAGGAAAGTGGTTCCAAAAGGAAGACTTAAATGTATGTTACGACACCATTACATAGTATACAACAAAGTCACTTCCCGCTGTCTGTCTGGCCCTATGTATGCTTAGATCTTTAAAACTACGAAACGGATTGTGTTTTTTTTATTAGATTTAATCATCATCATCATCATCTCCCTATAGCAGTCCACTGCTGGACATAGGCCTCCCCCAATGAGCGCCATAGCGCCCTGTCTTCAGCTTGCCGCATCCAGCATCTACCTGCCGTCTTTCGCAGGTCGTCATCCCACCTGGTCGGAGGGCGTCCTACACTACGTTTGCCGATAATTAGATTTAATTAGATTAGATTTAATAGGAAGGTTTAAAAACCATTTGCCACATTATGTAGATTCCCACGCGGGCGAAGCATCGGGGTGCATCTAGTATGCTTATAAGTGGATTCTAGACTAATTTAGCGTATTTGGGTTCGACACTATTTATAGACAAAATAAAGTAAGCTTTACATTCGTAAATTTAGTGATAAAATATAAATTAATTTCATATAAATGTAATATATTAGCTTGAAACATTTTTTAATCACTTTTGTTTTACATATTTAAGGCAAAATCTAGTTCGTAACAACACGGTTGTATTGTTGATCGAAGGTAACAAGAATGTAACTTCTGTATGTTACAACGATCTCTGTTATGTGATACATAAAATAACACAAAAAAATATATCATATTTTTCATTGAATATTTGAAGAACACATCCCAATCAAACCTGTAACCCGGTTCTCTGCCAAGCCATCCTATACTCTTACCCTGAGGTCGAGACAAGTGTGGTGTAGGTACCGAACGTGTTGGTAGGTATCGAACGTAGACGTCACTCAATGACGAATACCTATTGATCAGATAAAGAAATTGGAATAAAATTTTATATTAACAAGGAATATTTAGATAAGAAAATAGAAATACATTTTATTTGATAAACAAGAATATCGGATTACTGTAACATAATCCGATAAATAATAAAAGGAATAATAAAACAATGTAATTAAAATTAGAGATAGAAATTTAGTATAAAAAGGCATGTTTTTACTTAATAAATATTCAGTATTCAACCTACCAGTTCAAAGTCGCTCAGCGAGCTATGGAAAGAGCTATGCTCGGAGTTTCTCTGAAGGATAGGATTCGTAACGAATACATCCGACAGAGAACCAAGGTTATCGACATAGCTCAAAGAATTAGCAAGCTGAAGTGGCAGTGAGCCGGCCATATCTCGCGAAGAACCGACGGCCGATGGGGCAAACATGTTCTTAAGTGGAGACCACGACTCGGTAAACGTAGTGTCGCCCTCCGACCAGGTGGGATGACGACCTGCGAAAGACTGCAGGTAGATGCTGGATGCGGCAAGCTGAAGACGGGCGCTATGGCGCTCATTGGGGGAGGCCTATGTCCAGCAGTGGACTGCTATAGGCTGATGATGATGATGATTCAACCTACTACAGTCGTGTTAATTACTCCTCCTATAAACATTTCACAAGGATCGAAATAATACCCTACAGAAAATTAAACTCCTAAATAGCCAACTGAACAGATGTTCTGACGTATTACGAAAATTAATTCCTAATCCAAATCACTTGTCACTGGAAACCACTCATGCGCTGCTTATGATCAGTGGTGTGGTACAATTCAGCGCTTTCATCGCTTGATGTTAGTCAAAAGATGTTTGATATCTGTGTTAAAAGTATAACACGCATGCATAATATCTTTTGGTTAGGAATTTCGGCAAATTATCTATTGGTAAAATTACTTTCTTGGATAAATCACTACATAGTATAAAAAAAGTCGCTTCCCTCTGTGTATCTCTATGTATGCTAACCTAGATCTTTAAAACTACGGATTTTGATGCGGTTTTTTTTAATAGAAAGAGATTCAAGAGGAAAGTTTATAAACCATTTGACACATGGATTTCCACGCGGGCGAAGCCGCGGGGGGCGCAACTAGTTACTTCTAAAATTAATCGACTAATTATGGCCTTTTTTACGAGAAAAGATCCGAATGCGGGTGAAAATCCACATGATAGAAAAACGGTCCTTATTCAACCAGAAAGAAATAATATATTGATTCACTGCAGTAGGTACAACTTGTCACTACATATTATAAAATAAATAAGAACATAAAAATTAACTACATATCTATATGAAAGCAACAAGCGACTCTACAAAGCGAACTAATAGGTCCTGTCTCAGCATAATGTTGCTCTACTTCTCCATAAGAAGTAGAGCAACGCTGGTTTTCTGATAGAACCATTGGCGCGTGTCCAAACTAGGTCCAATGCCGTAAGTGATTAGTTGTTTTCGACATAACATTTCAAAAGCGCTTTAATTCCCAAAAAGCGCTTGACGTTACAAAACAAATAACTCAAACAGAATTGTCGAATAGCATTGCAATATACTATTTTTTCGCTCCAAAACACCACAATAGTATAAGATTGACAATCGCACTTGCGGCAAGTGTAAAAATTGACACTGAATTGAAATGGGGTGTTTTTTTGACTGTTTGTCACTCGAAACCTTATTAGGGTGAATCTTTGTTGGTGCTTTTGTATTGAGGTTCGCATTCTATTGTGAGAGGTTCAATCTAGGTAGATAAGTAGTTCTTGTGTGACAAATCGAATAGAAAAATACTTAATTCTGACGAAAGCAATTTAAACATTACGTTCTTTGTTCTTGTGGATATTTTGTATATACATAAGTTGTAAGGGGAAGATGATAACTTAGTCCCAGAAAAAGAGGGTTACTATCAGTAGTACCTACTACAAAAAAGTTAGATATCTGCTGAACGCGGGTTTAACAAAAGCGTTACCACAAAACTGCGTTTTACGACGGTTTACAGCTAGGCACGCCTTAAACATGGTTTAACTTTAGACAGTCGAAAGCGCTTGTTTAACGAGTGCCGAAAGAGCTGGATGGATTCACGATACATTTTTCACACACAAACAAAATGTATACACATTTGATAAAAACATTAGAATAATTAAACAGACCTCAGAAAAAAAATATCTGTCTATGTAATTTATTGTATTATGTATATCAGTTATCTAGTACCCATAACACAAGCTCTGCTTACCATGGCGCTAGATAATGCTGTGTGAATTGTCCAGCATTATTTATTTATTATTTATTTATATAATTTGGATGCCCATTTTTGTGCAGCTTGTATCATTATGATAGTAGTTTGATAGACCTACGTAATTGTAATAAGATATCTTTCCCTGAGCAAGTAGAAGTGGCAGGGGGTCTGCCATATCTCGCGAAGAACCGACAACTGATGGGGCAAGCATATTCATTTTTATTTTTATTTATTTTATTTATTTAATTATTAACTAGCACGATTACTTATATTACACTACACTCTTACACACACTAGTTAATTACAATACCTATACATATATTAGAAAGAATAATTCATGAGTGGAGACCACGACTCGGTAATCATAGGATGCCCTCTGACCAGGTGGGATGACGATCTGCGAAAGACTACAGCTAGGAGCTTGATGCGTCAAGCTAAAGAGCTTGAATGGGCATCCTATGATTACCGAGTCGTGGTTACCACTCATGATTATGCTTGCCCCATCAGTTGTCGGTTCTTCGCGAGATATGGCAGACCCCCTGCCACTTCTACTTGCTCAGGGAAAGATTTCTTATTAACTATAATGCTGGGAATAAACTAGATGATGATGATCTTTTCCTGGTACCTCCACTCCATGTCTTAAAAGAAATGATCTTGCAATGAATCTGTGCCAATAAAAATAAGTTATAACTTTAACTTGCTGTTTATTTGTCATTTATGATCGGTTTCTTACGAATCAATCCATGTTTCGTGTCTTACGGGTAATTAACTTAAGTGTTGTGTGGTATAAGTCTTAACTTTATAGCGGATAATTTGAGAAAGATCTTCAAAATGGGCAGGTTCTTAAAAATACATGATATTAAAAATATCGGTGACCGCACTGAGTGGAAAGATTTGGGGGAGGCCTTTGCCCAGCAGTAGGACGGTATAAAACATACAGGTAAAAGTATATTAGGTATAAAATTCATTTTTTTTTTATTTCCCTGTCTTGGAAGTTCGCTTTTTCTTCTTTTACATTTACAAGCGTTATCTTATAAAGTTAACTTTTGTTTAAACACACTCTGAATCTCTTCATTCTACTGATCGCAATGGCGCTCGGTCTCTCAATTTAACTGGAGATATAGTAATAATAACTTTTAAGTTACTAATTTCTTCCAGGAAATTCTACCACCAAAACTTCAAGACCTCATCTTAGCCCACCCCGGTCGAAGACCTCATCTTGGCCCACCGGTCGAAGACGACCGCATCGCAAACTTAACTGGAAACGATTCTACGGGTTATGAGTCAACTGGGCGATATATGCAGTTACGAGAATTGGACACAGATGAATTATAGATACAGACACGACATCCATAACTCTAACGTAATTATCTCTGAGACCAATTGCCTCAGTTCTTCCTGAGCCGTCCAGCATTCTCAAAGTAGTTTATAATGGTAAAAAGTACGAGTATACTTACTTTTTTACTGTGATGCCAAACCAAACTTTTACAAAGCTGTTTGTCACAAATTTTTCAAAAGAAGTGAATGTCTTTCTTCATTGAATAATTAGTGGTAAACGTAGTGTAGGACGCCCTCCGATCAGGTGGGATGACGACCTGCGAAAGACTGCAGGTAGATGCTGGATGCGTCAAGCTGAAGACAGGGCGCTATGGCGCTCATTGGGGGAGGCCTATGTCCAGCAGTGGACTAATATAGGCTGATGATGATGATGACGATTGAATAATTATCAATTTAATGCTAATTATAATAATAAATAAATAATGCTGGACAATCCACACATCATCATCGAGCCCCAAGCTAAGCACAGCTTGTATTATGGGTATTTGATGACTGATAACAATACAATACCTATATTACATAGATAGATATTTTTTATTATTTATAGAAAATGACCAGAACATCGGGAACAAATATCTGTAGATCGAAATATTACTATAATATGTCATCATGATTAGCCTTTGTTAGTCCACTGGTAGACGTCACTGCATTTTACTAGAAAATCAACAAAAGTACAATACCTGAAACTCCATAACTGTCCCAGATTATATATAACCAAAAATCTATCCAATAACGATAAAAAAAACCTCTTAGTAGAAGTAAAACAATCCACTGACCCCTCTGTACATCTCTACACTCGTTGCCATCAAAAGGAGTGAACTTATAATTGAATTTCTGTTAACTGCACTCGGCGGACTGTTAAGTCTTGGCTATAACTTGATCATACGTAATCCGGATCCTTTGTCCAGCAACATTGTTGAGATTTGTGGAGGTATTAAGATTTAGTTTATTATAAGAGTTGATGGGAATGGGGCCTGCTACTGTACAGAAATATATTTGCATCTGATATTTAATAAGTAAGATCTTGGTACATTGTACAAATTTTTTGTCAATTTCGACATATCTAAGTGCTTTAAATAAGTTTTAAGATGAAATAAATGAGTTTAATGACTTGGCATTGCCAAGCGTTGCTGTTGGGGTTCTGATGATTGACAATAAACACAATAAGAGATACACCGGCTAAACAGTGCCAAGATATTCTTCCTTCTTGACCTCACTCACCAGTTGGCATCAGTCGGCCTGGCAGGGTCTTTAGTAGCACACTTAAAATATTTACTGTATGTGCTGCTGGTTTTCCTTGTAATAAATAAATAAATAAATAAATAAATAACAAACAAAGTAAAAAAAATGCATAGTATCTATAGGGTCTATCCTATAGTGACTATAAATTATCTATCAAGATTATAAACACGTCTCTTCACTTATCATCATCATCAGCGTACGTTAGTCCACTGCTAGTCAAAGACCTCCCCTAATGAGTACCATAGCGCCCTGTCTTCCGCTTGACGCATCCAGCAGTCTCCCACCTGGCCGGAGGATCCTCTTCTACATAGAATAATAATAATAATGTACCTATGTCGAAGTTATAAGACTAAGTTATTTCATTTTCATTTATCCTCTGCAAGCAAGCAATTCCTTAGCTACTATATGCGAGGACACATAAATGGTTATAGGTTTTTATTTAAGTTATCTGTTAAGTTTGTAAAACTGTATGTCTTCCAAATAAAACAAAATAAAATAAATAAAATAAAATAGAATACAATAAATAATTGAGTGAAATTTGAAAGTAGACCGTATCACGGATATAGGCTTGACTATAATATTTTATCACGGGAAAGGCTGCGAGCAGAAACAAGTACCATACAAAATTAGTAACAATTTCCAGATTTTAAAATATATGTTATTGTAAAATCTGGCCCTAGTTGCATGACAAGACTATGACGCGGCATTTCAACTGCCAAACCAGATGATCTCCTAATTTGGGAGATACCTTATCTGAATTTCAGCGAAACAAGCCATTGCACAGCGCAGCATCAATATGTAAATCCCATGTATGGGGATTTGATAAGATTGGATGTGTTGGCGTTTAGGCTGTCGGTTTACGCATGATTTATGGCATGGATTTATTATTATTTGAAATTAGTTGCAAAATATAAACGGGATACCGTATCAACTTAGTTTTGTTTATTTTATAAGTAAAAAGAATTTTATGATGTCGGCCGCTTTCAAATCCACTTTATTTTTTGAGATTGAATTAGAAATCTGATTCGTTTTTTTATTAAATGAATCATTAAAAAGCTTTATCTGCAGAGATACTAAGTCGTTTCTGTGAATATCGCAGTCTTACCTTAAAATGCTATGCTGAAAAGACACGACTTAGTTTGACAGGAAATATAGGAGATTAGACTTGACTTCTTTTATTTGGCAATATGTGTCTGGTTTGCCACTTTTCTGCCAGAGTCCAGTTCATAGAAATTTCATAGTCATGGAATGGAGGCGGAATTACAATAATAACATGAGCGGTAAAATTTGAAATACCAATAAGATTAGCCTAAGATTAGCAGATTAGCCTTAAATTCGAAATAATTGTCAATAAAACTAACCGATCTGTGAGTGTCTGTGGAGTGAGTGTGTTTATAATGCTTAGGTATAAATGAGTTTTTTAAACGTAAGATCTAGGATAATAATTGTTGTCAGATCGTTCGTTAACTACAGTAGACTACCTAGATTATCAATTTATTTTTAAATTAATCGTCCGGCGACCCTCGCTTGCAAAAATCGCTCCAAATATCGCTGTCCCTGTTTAACCCTTGCGCCGCGCCACATGCGTGCGCGATAGCAATATTAGCCGTTCAAAATTTGGTTTGTTCCGTAATACCAAAAATTATGACTGAAAACTTTTTGTATTCTTCACAAAGTATTGTTATTCTGTAACTAGATAATATAAGCTATGTTCCTTAATAAATAAATCGTAAGATATTGATGTTTTTAATACGAAAGAAATAGCAAGAAAACATGTCCATTTTCGCATAAAAATGTGCAAAATGAGATTGGCTTTCATTTCATTTTAGGTAAGTATTTTGAAAAAAAAACTATTTGGGAACCTAGATAAATACTATTTTAATATAAATAATGCAATACTATAGTGGAAATATACTTGAATTAGAAATAATGTTGGTATTACGTTTGTATGAAGAATTCGTCCCTCCGGAGGCCCCTTAAGTGAGAACTATAGTGCTAAGACAAACCTAACAAAGGCTTTAAGGCACTATTAACTTAATGATTTAACCTATTTGTATGAATAAATAATCTATCTATCTTTCCAGAAAAAGAAAAGTACCTACGTAAAGAGATCATAAATAATATAATTTATAATATTATAAAGTAGTCTCAAGATTTCCTAGAAGAAAACTCATTCAAGGGTTAGCCTACGTCCATAATATATTTTTATAAATAAATAATAAATAAATAAATAATGCTGGACAATTCACACAGCATCATCTAGCCCCAAGCTAAGCAGAGCTTGTGTAATGGGTACTAGATAACTGATATACATAATACAATACATTACATAGATAGATATGTATATATATTTTTATTATATATAGAAAACGACCAGAACACCCGAAACAAATATCTGCAGATAGTACACACATTTGTTCCGAGGCGGGAATCGAACCCGCAACCTCCTGCGTCGCAGGCGGACCTTCGCCCACCGTGCCACATCGGTCGTCGATATGATATGAATACACTTGGAGTGAAGAAACCTTGAAATAATACAAAACTACCGAGAACTATCTATTATAGATCGAACTATATATATGGAATCATTTCAAACAGGATATTTACCAATATTTGATTAATTCAAAAAAATATTGGTATATATCCCGTTTTAAATGACTTTAGTTTTAATAACCACGATAGTTTCTAAAGTTTTGGATACTTTAGTAAGAAAACGATGAGGTTTCTTCGCTCCAAGTGTATCCAACTTGGAGCGAAGAAACCTCATCGTTTTCTTCAGAATTAGAAACAAAAACAATAATATCTTTAGCCACATAAAACACACAAAACACAAGTTATGGACTGCCGGAGCGAAGGTTCTGATAAGAGCCCTTATTTGTATTCTCATAGCATTTGTTCAGATTATCCTATTTGATTTATATTGCCTCTCAAGATTTATAGCTAAACTTTCTGATTGGTTCAGGATTTTCAAGTGGAGGCATTTTACTAACAGTTCTAGTTATTTATCAATATTATTTTTTTAAATAAATGAAAGAATGAATAACTTCCACCTTAAAATTAATAGAATAAGAATAAGAAACCTATTTCTTATTCTTTTTTGACTGTTTTGAGCTTCTCTCTTCCTTGCCCGTGATGTGACTGATAAAAAGGTTCAAACTGAAAACCAGCGTTGTTCCGCGCTACGCGTGGTTCAGCACATAGCTGAGTTTGACCCTTTTTGGCCAACAGGCTAGCACGGTAGCCATGTATTATTATAATTTTTGTTTTCCTGTAGGCTTTTTATTTATGTTTTTTTTTATACTGTGTACTGTGTTTTTTTTATGTGTGTTTATTGCTTTAATTGTGTAGCCTGTTTTTTTTTGGCCAAATAAAACTATTCTTATTCTTATTTTATCGTGAAATGTTCGCCATAAAAAAGGATTAAAGTTTTATAAAGTATAGGTACAGTAGAAAATAATTTACTTAGTATAAATTAAATTGTCATCTAAAAGCAGAATACCCAGAGTGCTTGCACATGTAGAATAGCAATGTTAATTCTTCGACCAAAATAAAAACCAGCATTACGATCACTTGTGCACTCTGTGAGAAGTTTGGAAGCTTAGTTGAATGATTTTTCTACATTGTGATGTTTCTACAGGTACAAAAATTTACTTAAACTTCTTATAAGAAAATTGAAGTCTATAGCAGTATTTTTATCGCTCACCATCATCATCATCATCAGCCTATGTTAGTCCACACTGGATATAGGCCTAATGAGCGCCATTATGGCACTCATTAGAGGCGTATTGCATCTATGCTTGACCCATCCAGCATTTGCCTGCAGTCTTTCGCAGGCGTCTCCCACTACGTTTACCGAGTCACGGTCTCCACTCAAGGACACGTTTGCCCCAGCGGTTGTCGTTTCGATTTTATCGCTCACTCAGCCTCTTCTACCCAAAAAACTACTCACATATAAATAACGATCGCCTACAAAACATGCAAACCGCTTTGTATCTTGTCACAATAAAGAACTATATCAGCTCTTATTAGCTGTCTGTATCCAGCCATCAAGCAAGCCAACTTAAAACCGACTTAGTACTAAAATGCATGCTCCGTACTAAACCTAACCACCAGTGATACAAAGGTATTTCAATTAGAGACCCCAAGTGACAAACGTGACTTTAATTAAAGCTATTGGACCAGCAGGAAACTTGATGGGAGTATAACACACGGCCAGTGTAATAATCTTCTCTCGGAAAGTGGAGATCACCACATATACATATGTATGTATGTTATAGGAACTAATTTGGACTTTGGATATGTTAGATTGTCTCTGCTAAGGAGTTTTATTATATTTTCTCTCATACTACTTTAGAAATGATAAAGAATAGATACTGTAATAGCAACCTGTAATATTTGACGACCGATGCGGCGCGGTGGGCGAAGGCCCGCCTGCGTCGCAGGAGGTTGCGGGTTCGTTTCCCGCCTCGGAACAAATGTGTGTACGATCTGCAGATATTTGTTCCGGGTGTTCTGGTCGTTTCCTATGTATAATAAAAAATATCTATCTATGTAATGTATTGTATTATGCACATCAGTCATCTAGTACCCATAACACAATCTCTGCTTACCATGGGGCTAGATAATGCTGTGTGAATTGTCCACCATTATTTATTTTATTTTATTTATTTATTTATTAACCTGTCACAAAAGTCACATTTTTACAAGTTTATACATATGTTAAGTCTCGAAGAGTGGATCACCACATATTATGGAAAGGATGGAGAATTGATACTATTAATAAGAGCCATAAACCTGTATTAAAAAAACACTGATTGTACAAGCTAATAAAATATGTATGCGGTAAGCCTTAATTTCGATGATACTAGGCTTTGTGCCTACTACAGTTTAGATCTAAGGTTTATTTATTGCTAGCTACCCCCCCCCCCCCCCAACCCCCCCCCCCGCAGCTTCGCCCTCGTGAAAATTTATAAAACTTAGGTTTAGGTTTAAAGATATTTATTCTCAAAAAAGACACAGTCACTTACATGAGAATAGTTATTTAGCTTAGTGTAAACAATTTGTATAATGTAAATATAAGTTGTTCGATGTATAGGTAAGTTATTAATTACATATTGCACAAATTAATTCAAAAGATAAGTTACAACAAAATAGGAAAATGATTACACATTACAAATTAGATTAGATTATAGTACACTTCTAGGAATTAACAATATTACAGAATTGGCCAATTTTCTAGAACAAAAGTAGCGAGTTCAGTTTTGAAGGTATCAATTGAGCTAACATTTTTCAAAATTTCAGGTAATTTATTAAAGTTGTGCTCCTTCATAAGTAAACTTTTTTTTCCATACTCAACACAATACAAAACTTCCCCTTGAATCACTATTAAAAAAACCGTATCAAAATCCTTTGCTTAGTTTTAAAGATCTAAGCATAGTTCATACTTAGGAACAGGCAGACAGCGGGAAGCGACTTTTTAAATATCTAGTGATAGCACGTAAGTCCTCATACTCGCGGTAATTTCCAAGAAATCAAATAAGTGTAAATCTAACCCAGAATGGTAAACGAATGGTAAGCGAATGAGTACAGTACATCCACCACTACTATATGATTTCATATCGGTGTAACTGCAGCCTTGTGAGTCATCGCTCTCCTTTTAGAGACGAGACCGTATCGATAATCACAACACAGATATTATTTCAAGAATGTCACACAAATACTGAATTGATTTGATGACAGCTTTCCTACAAAAAAGTGTAGTCTGTATGTCATGCAAAATATATAACAAAATACCTAAATCATTAAAAGATCTTGACGACAATATATTTAGGACTAAATTGAAACAATTATTAATTACCAAATGCTATTATAATATTTACGATTTTATGACAGATAAATTTTGACATTACCTTTTATACTATATCGCCTCTTACTATTACTATTATTACTTTAAGATTTTTGACATTATATAAAATTATCTACAATATACCTAGGTTAGAACATTACTAAACTCTACTGTGACATTTGCATGCTATCTTAATTTTGCACGCCTCGATGAGGTAGTAATGTATTGGAAATACCATTTCTAATTAAGAACTTTTGTACCTATATTACAGCAAATAAATGATTTGATTATTGATTATTGATTCCTAACTAGCTACGCCCGCGGCTTCGCCCGCCTGGAAATCTATGTGTCAAATGGTTTATAAAACTTCCTCTTGAATCACTCTGTCTTTAAAAAAAACCGCATCAAAATCCGTTGCGTAGTTTTAAAGATCTAAGCATACATAGGGACAGACAGACACCGGAAACGACTTTGTATTATACAATTGTAGTGATATCATTAATATATGTCGTGATGTCACGTCAAATGATCCGACCAAAAAATATGTTTGGATTTATTCATAAAATACAACAAAACTAAACGTTAAAAATATATATATACAATACCTACTATTTTAAACCACTTAATGACTCAGAAAAATACCTGAGTACAGACTATAATTTTTTTAAACGCTAACTTAGTGTCAAGTAATGAGCACTTTCTCACAAATTACATGTTTGCACTATAGACTTGTTTAGGTTGAACCTATTAATTTACTACTTTTCCAAGTTCTCATTAAGTAATCTAGCTAAGTGGACTACACAGTAGTTAAGTGCATTTTTTCCTTTTACTGTCCGCGATGCTAATAACATAATTGACGTTTTGTCGATGGGGTTCCAAAAAGTTAATTTTTAGTTTCTATAATGCTAAATTCTTTTCAGTTGCTTCCTTTGCACGTAAATGAATGTTTCAAAAAGTAATGTGAATGCGTTGAGATGGCTAAAATAGTTTTTTTTATAGAATTCTGCTTTAAAGTTATTCTGATAAAAGCATTTTTGGTTATTAAAACTATGAGTGTTTCAAAAGTTAGAACTCTAAAAATTATATATCATTTAAAGTAGGTTACATAACTTAGTTAACAGCCTTAAAGCCTTAGGTTTGTCTAAGTACTTGGTTCTTCACTTAATTTATATAAAATTAATTTATCTATTGTAGTTAACATAATAATAACCCAATAAAGCAGACATAATCATCCTGCGTTACCTACAAGATCGTTTACTAACTGGCCTAAATAATAATGATAATGATGTGAGAAGGTAAGATTTTTCTTATGTTACATTTTATTTTATTCTCACAGACGCAGAAGGCAGTCTGAAAAAACTTAACCCTTAAACACCCTTAGATCTTGTTCAAACAACGAAATAATCCTAAATCTTTTACAAACCATCTAAAATACGCATTTATGCTTACATATACACACTAACAATTACCTAATAATTGTTTAGAAAAACTACATCAATCTGTAGTTCTAGAGCTTAAATACTCTTAAAACGGGTATTTATCGTGTTTATTTACCTATTATTACCGAGTATTTCTCGCGGGAAAAATAGGTAAATAAAAGTGGTATATACCCATTGTATTAGTACTTATAATAATTATGTGTTTAGATTGCGTCAGTTTAAAAATATTTAATGTTTAGTCTCTCAGATCTAAGCTATAAAACGACATAATCTTCAAGCGATAAAGCTCAGCAACGCCAAAGCACAGATACCAACTACTAGTGACGCATAAATCATCGACAGATATATCTCTACAGTATTATAGTGTTGGGACGCTACGATGGCTACGGTAAAGGGTGACCGACATAGTGTCGCCGCGGTAACAGGGGGGCGTTCGTGCGCAGTCACAGGGCTGGCAACATTGAGTTATCGAAAATAGTCATATTTTCTCCCTTTGATATCCTATTTTTTAACAAATAACTGTCAGAATCAAATAATTATTTGAATTTGAGTAACCTTGTATCTCACTATACTTCCAGCTACATATATCTAGGGTGGGTGTGGGACTGTGGATGCGAATTGGCTGGGTAAATGGAGAAACCTTACTATAAAAGTATGAGTAAATTTTTATTTTGCAGATGCTGTTATTACACGAAGAGAAGTCCTGTTATTTGAGATAAGTATTATATTATTAGTTATTAGAGTAAGTGCTCAAAGAAGGTACCAACTACGTTACGCAAAATGCTCTAGACTCTAGACTAGATTGATTGAGCTTGGGAAAAGTAACGTGTTACTTCGCTCGTTTTTATTAAGTAGGTACTACATAACTTTTGTATTATATTTAGTTTGTATATGTTTGTATTATACATTCAAACTTATCTAATTATTATTTCCAAGAGCAGTTGCCAACCCTAGACAAAAAGGGGGTCGCTAGGGGGCCAAGCAACCAGGGAGCGTATTGTCCACCGTACGATACATCAACGTTGAATATCAATGTAAAAGCATCTATTCGCTCTAGGCTCATCGGACATAATTCAGCAATTTCACTCTTATGATGTGATTATTAAGATGTATTATGCTTTCAGATGAATATGAAGAGATTTTTCATTGGGATTCGTGTTATTTGTATTGCTTGAGTAGAGTTATTTGTAACTAGTAGGTAGATATTTTATCTCGACTACGTTGACTGGTGTAACAATTGTTGTTGATGCTTTCAATTATTATTATCATAATAACGATTATAATCATTTGAAATACTGAATCAGGAAGAATACAGAACTACGAATAGTGTAAAAGTAGTAAATCCTCAAAAAAAAACCCTCGTAATAATTAATTACTCAGAGATACACATAACTAAAATTCAAGTTGCAAACTAGTATTATATATTAATTCAATAAATTTTACGACATCACAAAGCAAAATGACTAAGGTCAACTGTGATCACCTTTAAAAAACTTTCATGTCCAAAAACCGGTTCTGAACCTACCAACGTAAATTAATATAAAAAATCGTTACAAAACAAACAAAATAAACCAAAATACGCTATCTCTGATCTCCGCACCTGTGTTTAAACTTCTCATATAAATTCTGTAATTTTCGACATAAATTGAAATCAAAGGTATGCGAGGTTAGAGGGCGATCAGATAAGTCTTATTCAGTAGGGGTTAGAGATCAAATTAGGGTTGAAAATTAAATAAAAATGTGAAATATCACGTTTTGAAGTAATCAACTAGATCTAATTATAAAACCAGGAATTTAATTAAATTACCGATGGAATATCATTTTATAAGGATTGTTGTCGTTTGTAAAAAAAACATGTTATTTTCTCATATCAAATGGTAAAAGAATAAAACTTTTGAAACTATCATGGTTATTAACACTAAAGTCATTTAAAACGGGACATTTACCATGATTTGATTTTTGAGTTATCCAATATTTCGGCACAGTTTCATGCGCCATAACCACGGAATATTATTGGATAACTCAAAAATCAAATCATGGTAAATATACCGTTTTAAATGACTTTAGTGGTAAAAGAATAGTTCCCAAACTTAACAATAGGAAGGCACAAAAATAGATGTTGTAAAAAACTACAATGAAGAACGAATTTGTTAACACATTGCATTTACTATTGCGAATTGCCTCTAGAAATAAAAAAGTCTAAAATGACCCCTTTTAATTTCTAAGGGTTGAACTAAACATGTGTATTCTTATTATTTATGGTCAATTATGTCCTGCAAACGGACCTACTCTATTATGTTGGACTATTTAGTAGTATTTCTATTTAAATGAATGGACATTGGGATTTAGATGTCTTGTCTTTTGTTGAACTTTGTTCTGGTGGAGCCGCTTGATTTTGATTTTCCCTTTAAAATAAATCAAATTTATGGGATTAACAAAATTATTTATTTCACCAAAAACATATACAGTTTTGTCATTGCCAGCTTGTTTCACTTATTCTTCTTCTTCTTTCTTTTATTTATGTTTCACAATAATTAGATCTTAATCTAAAAGCTAACTTAGGTTATCCCGTTTGTCCGTAATCTCATTAGTCTCTATTATTAAAACATTTCAATAAAACAAATATGTATCTACCTAATTAAAAAGCAGATCATGATTCAATGAAGGCAATTCATGATTTTTAAGTTACTTATTTAATTACAAAGTTTCAGTTTCAAAGATACAAAATTAATTTGGTTAAGTGCTTTGAGTATTGATGTAACCACTTAACGTTCGACCTGATACATTTTTTACGAATAGCTACGGAGATGTAGTCCAAATTGTAAGTAAATTTTAATATGCCATTCAAATTATGAAACGGGTCATTGTATTCTTAACAGCTTTAAGAATCTAAAATTTAAGAAATAAAATCCTCTAAAACCAGTCATGAAAAAGCCATTCAAATGCAGCTAATGAAATAACTTTTAAAAATAGTAAAGCAACATTGTAGTCTTCAAAATACTCCACACCTTTACAAGCCAAACCATGACCAATAAACTTTTCAAAATTTGTCCCAGTAACTCAGCAACATTGTCACAAAAGAAAGGTACGAAAGACCATGTCTCATTTTATAGGACCAGCTATAAATCCAGCATTTTATGGTCTAGAATTAATGCAGTAGCTCATTACTGGCTATTCTTAGGGTATTTGTTTATGGGTCAAGAAAGAAACGTGCGAAAGGGGTGATTTTGAAGGGGAGTTTTTTATTATTTACGAGTGTCTCTTCAAAATCAAATGCTGCAAAAACGTTTATCTTCTTTATTGTTGTGAGATCTTGTACAGTATACTTTCTTCGATTGAATTTAGGATTGTTTTGAATATTGTTAATGAAGTAGGTACAAATTTAGCTGGTGAGTTTACCAAAAGAAAATGCGTATGATTGGCCCAACAATAGAACAAACTGGAAGAAATAGTCCCATAAATATGTATTTACATGCAATACAAGCATTGTATATGTAGTATTGACATTTAAGAAATTAATTGCTTAGCAAAAAGTTAACTTACAATATAGAGCTAAGTACTAAATGAACAAAGGACGGCGAGGTCAATAATTTCCCGAAAATAGCAGTCAATAATATGAATAACGATGATTTTTTTTAATTTGCTTAAGGTGGCTTTGCTATCACGGCGGTCATGATAGGCCTATTGTGATCGCCACTAAAAATATCTATCAATAAGGATGATGATGATTTCTTAAATAAAACCCTCACATGCTCGTAAATATACGTACATATAAAGCTCATTCCTCATGATTAAGCATGGTCATTTGTTTCGGATACATGTAACCAGATCATACTTGACCCCATTTAAGAATCTTCACATATAATAGCGTTATATCGAGCAATGTTTGATGCCACTTCATTTCTCACGTCTGCTACATTTATTCTAAGCATTCACAAAAAATCTCCCTCATTCAAATCTTCAATGACAATCATAATCACAAAAGATTCACATCAATCTACTGACATATTGTGATACAATTCCGTCACGTATAATTAATACAATAGTGGTCCAATGATACCTCCTTGCTTCACCTAGGGTGTTTTCAATGGGCTTTTATCTAAACGCATCATTTATTCATGGTCATTATTTGACCATTTCTAGATTAATGATGTGCTGTCATTGTTCTTGTATGTTAAAAGATCGTTAAATGTTTGGAGAGGTGTGAAATAAGATACTTAATGGGTGTAATGGATTATCTTTGTTGTAAGTTGACCCCATTCTGGTATTTAGTTCCGGGATTTTATTAATATTGTCTTTTATGAAGTTTAAACGAATATTGTCCCTCTGTCTGTCTGCTCATTAAAAATATGTTTAATGGACAGACAGACAGACAGAAAGACAAAACTAGTTTTACTTTGAATTATTGACAACGCAGTGTATAAATATTTCTGCAGTCTGGTTTGTTCTATGCCGCGCAAGATTTCATCAATTTGAACTTTTCAAACTACATTAATTCTGTTTATTAACCAAAAAAAAATTACAAGCAAGTTAACGTAGATAACCAAGAGAAAATTATTTTATTTGGGTTGTGGATTTGGCTAAGATATTAAACTGTAAAAAAATATTCTGTTAACACCTGACCGTTACCAACACCTTACATTTTATGACAATTATTCACACACATAAACGTATTATACCTACCCATTCAAATCCACCAATTCATTTCAAAATCAAACTAGATTAGCAAGACCATAAAAGTTATTGCAAAATTTCTCACAACATCAATTCATTTGCTCAAATTAATAACTTTCTCATCAAGTGCTTTTAAAGTTATACTTTTATCGACCATTAAAAATTCAAGTGCTACAAGAACAAGAGTATTAAAAAGCAATCCTGGTTCTTTTAGATTTGCGCATTTGTCATCTTTGTCTGTATGTCCATAGTCCTTATTTGGGGTGTTGGATAAACGGCTTAGGAACTGGTTTTGGCAATAATCAACAATGTTGCAATGTTTATTAAACAAGGTAATAAGCATGTTCCTTTTCGTTGACACGTTCCGTTATTTCTAAACCTGTTTTGTGTGACCTTTTCTGTGCGTTTGATTGCAGCGTTTTGGTGTCAATGCGCATCTTTTGCTTTTGTGTGATACCCAACTGCCCTTTTAAATCCGTTTAATTTTTGTCTGCAATGTTAACCCTTGATAGCTTCTAATTCAAACCTACAATAGCACTTTTCTCCGCTCCTATTTTCTAGCTTCAGTTTTCACAAGGATTATTATGTACAAAAACTACTCTAATAAAAATATGACTATATGTATGAAGTCTATCTTCGTCTTTCCACGAAAAGACTATAAACTCCTTAGCTTTACAAATTAAAAGCATTAGTAGAATTGAAATGACTCATTTTACCACCACTTTTTTATTCTGTGACACTTTAATCCTCGAGGTTTCCAAACGCGACTGTAATTTATTCTGTGTGACAAAGAGCAGACGCTCGAGGTTCACAGGTCATAATATATTCAGAAAATGCATTGTCTGTTAGCACAAAAGGAATTAAACAATGACATTCTGTGTTATTATTAATGTAAGATGGTTATCGGACAAAAAATTGGAACGAGGATGGACAATAATTTAGTTTTGGATCATTAAGCTTGATAATATCGGTGTTGATGATGTTGTCTGGTGCAGAGATCAAGTTCACATGTGAATAGTTTCATACATTTTTTTATAAGTTCAAGTTACCTGCCGTCCAAAAACGTTAACTGAACTTCTCAAATACCTTCCCATCAAACGTTCTATAACCCCGAATACTTAAACGTAGCTCAGATTTTTTAGATTATTTTATGGAAATCTGTAAAAAATTCGTCACTTGAGACGTGTTTAAATTGGAGGTTAGTAAAGGCCTATAAGTTCTGTAACCTTTAATGGTATCTTCAAATGTAGGTTGACAATTTTTGGACATATATCTCTCATTACCTTGTTATACTTGCTTTGCAATATTTTTGTTCGAATTTCTCATTATTTTCATCTCTCAAAGCTCAGCGGACAATAACGCCAGCAAAGTGGTCATCCCGCGAATACATGTATAAAGTTTCCCTTACATGTAACTATTTGTTTCGTCACTGTAGAAAGCGCAATAAGCTCCCTGAAAAGAATATTATTTACGAGTAGGGCTGAACCTTACCTTTTTTAGATATTCGGTCTTGTATAGTAGCGGAATCGTTGGAATAACAGTGACAGAGCCGAAAAGAGTTACCAACTAAGAAATTATTATACCCTTTTTTCTACAACTATACCTATTGATTGCATTTAAAAAATTAGAAAGCCCTCAATTACCTATGTTATATTTGAGTGAAGAAATCAAGTATTTCAAAATTAAAATTATTTTATAGCTGTATTAGTTTTGTTTCGCATAGATACAAGTTGTACGCACGTTTTTTTTTTTTTAAATTAGATATTTCTAATAATTTAAAATCATTAAATATACTAATTTTATCATTATATTTTTTTAATTTTTTTTTTATATAAAATTAAATTAAAATATATATTTTTTTAATTGTATTTAAGCAGAAAACTGTACTGTACTGACATCAACACACAAAAAACCGTCAATGTTCGGCTTCTGCTAGCTTCTACTCGGTAAAGCTAGCAATACAAGCTTGTTGTGCAAATCATCAAATGCAGCAAGCGGGTGTAAATATCCAGTTATTTAGCCGTGATTAAATGAAACCCTTGTATTTGCCATGCCAATCACGCAACGCTAGCTAAAGCTAGCAATACAAGCTTCTGCTCGGTAAAGCTATAGCTTTACAGAGCAGAAGCTTGTATTGCTAGCTTTACCTACGTCATGGGAGTCCTACATGATGGGAGCCATGAGCCAACCTAAATTATGGGATTCATATCTTTACCCGAATTCGGCTTTAGCAAAATTTCGCCAAACCTAACCCCAACACTACCCGCTATTTTTCCAGCGAGACAAGAAATAAGGTAATATTTAGCAGAGTAAAAATTTCTACGTGCTCTGTCGAGACGCCCCCATAAATTGTCTCTTGTAAAAGAACTCTAATGGCATCCGCAATTGTATGGTTCTTTCGATATTAAAGTATGGTTTTGTGAATTGGAGGAGAATGGAGGAAAATATCACGGAAAATAATGAATGGGTGATCTTTTAGTGCCATGAGTAGCGGCATGAAAGAAAAAAAAATTACCTACTTGATTTTTTTATTAAGTAGCATAACAGAGGCAGTACGGCTCCTGCTGTCGTCAGGTCAAATGACTCATGAATTGTATAATCTCTAATTTTAATTGTTAAGACTTTATTTCATCAAGGTATTGTTTAAATTATTATTTTTTAAGAATTATGTTTTTAACTTTAATGTCAGTACCTACTAACAAGCTAAGCAGAGCTTGTATTATGGGTACTACTAAATAATAGATATACATAGGTACTTAAAAAACTACTATTATCAATATTTTTTATTTTACATAGAAATCTTTGAGAACACCCGGAAGAAATATCTGCAGCACAAAAATTTCTCCGGAAGCGGGAATCAAATCCGAAACTTCCTGCGTCGCAAGTGGTCCTTCGCCCGCCGCACCATAGAGGTCGTCAATTATTAGCCATGGTACCTATAGACCTATAGACGTTGACGTGCATTGATAAACAATATAATAATGGGGCTCTTGGTATTATGTAATTAGAAAAACCTATTTAGGAGGGCAAAATGGAAGTTATAATTTTAGTACGTACATATGTACCTAAATACGGCGGACTCACTACAGTTCATTGTGATGGCGATCATTTTATATGCCATAATTTAACGTGTCAAGCCTATACGAAGGCACGGTGTCAATGATGCCATTACAATAACCAAATTAGCCAGGTTTTGATTAAAAGCTGGATGCAATAAAGCGGGGCGTTAATCCGCGAAGCCGCACATTTCGGGAAATGTCCACAACAATGTCAGCTGTCGGGGAAAAATTAAATTAACAGCGACACGTGGTTTACAAAGAAATAGGGAATATTGAAGCGATGTTGCGGTGTATACTCCTGAATTACTCTGCAGTTATTTGGTCCTTACAGTATAAGTCCTATAACTAATAATGTCTAACAAAACGACCTGCAATCCGTAAGGTAATAATTTTTCTTTCCCCTTGCGGTATTTGTTTCCATCTGTCGAAATAAAACCAGAAACATGACGCATCGGGTTTTGTTTATTGGAAAAAAAAGTTTATTTAAATATATTTCTATCAAATACACCATTTAAACCTTTGTGTTTGAGGTAGTCAGGATTAACAATGAGGGTCAATGATGTTATATATATGTAGATACGTTGTACCGAGGTCTGCGTGGCAAGACGAAAATCAGGTTATTGACTGAATTGAACTCAGTCCGTCCTGCTCCTGGCCGCGATGCGGACGTACTTTGAAGCACGACTTTGGATTTCGGAATATAAATAAAACACTAAAAAGCCAAGTTGTGTGTTCCGAAAGTGCAATACCTATACTACGACGGCTGTAAAATGCAGAAAGGATGTATATTTTTAAAGTACTGTTTAAAATGTAAAATCATAAATATTATTTTACTCAACAATCTTACTTATGAGTGACAGAGAGAACGACATAATGCATTGCGTAAAATATTGCCATGCTTATATTTCTTTAATCATTTTAAAGAAATATAAACATGGCGATATTTTACGCACTGCATTATGTTATGTTGTATGACGTCTCTATATGTAAAATCTCATTGATGAGGGTACACTAAAATGGTACGCATTACTACCCACTTAATCCTTGTTAAGGGACTCACATTTTGACAAGCTCACCTTCTACAAACCTTGAACATATGCGTTTCATGTCAATCAGGCAAAGATTTATCTGAAACTAACAAAACTACAATTAAACTAAAGCCGGGTACTGACTGGTGTTACGGGGCGTACTATAACTTGTTACACAGCGAGCGTTCGTGCATTCACGTACGTGTAACTACGGGGAAAGAAGCCTTTCGCAACGAGCAAAGTTACATGAGACTTTTAAGGGAGAGGGGATCGAGGCAAAACAACCCAATCTCACCTGAGGACTGGGTGTTTTTGGGTCTCAGTGAATATAAAGTCATTTTATTCGCGAAGTTTAGCAGTTCCTACTTAACGTTGTTCGTTTCGTATTAGCGAGATTCAAGCTTTCGATTTGCGACCAATAATTTTTCTCCAAATTAAGACCTTTAAGAACGCAGAAAAAATACCACAAACGAATTTACCTTCATAAAGACACGATTTGAAATATCTAACGTGAGATTAGGTGATGGAGGGGATCGAATTGAATCTCACGACATCTCACCAAAGCACAGGGGCGTTGAAACTTCGACATTCGCCTCACATATTAAGTTTGTGGATACCTAACAATAAATAAATACTAACGAGACGGATTTCAGCACACGGGTGTAACGTTGTTGTAACACCACCGGTCAGTACGTAGCTTTACATTACAGTGAAAGCTCTTCCATAAGTTCCATAAGCCATGGTTTTTGCAATAAACTGCATGCAGGCCATAAAGTAAGGTTAACAAGTTCGAAGCCCTGTCGAGTTGTCATTGAATATTTTGTTTTGCCCATTAGGTATCATGTTGTATTGGCAACATAGTAACGAACATAAATCCGATAAAAGAAGCGCAAGAGATGATTTTTGCTGAATTGCACTTGGTTTTATTTACGTACCTACAGAATCTATATTTTTCATCTCTGTATTTATCATACAATAGATCGTTCATTCTGTTTAAGGATTTGTTTATGTACAGTTCATTGTTGCTGAACCTTCTTGTTACGTTAGAAGTAATTTTTTTATGAATACACGACTACTTAGAACTGCTACGAAACTAGAATATTTTGGTAAAATGAAGATAAGGAGCCGTTTTACAAAAACAAAAAAAATAATTACATAAAACTAATGTAATAACCATAATATAATGTAATATAATGGCATATAATGTATGCCATATCTCGCGAAGAACCGACGGCCGATGGGGCAAACGTGTTCTTGAGTGGAGACCACGACTCGGTAAACGTAGTGTAGGACGCCCTCCGACCAGGTGGGATGACGACCTGCGAAAGACTGCAGGTAGATGCTGGATGCGGCAAGCTGAAGACAGGGCGCTATGGCGCTCATTGGGGGAGGCCTATGTCCAGCAGTGGACTGCTATAGGCTGATGATGATGATGATGAATGTAATAACGGGGCTTGGAACCTTCCATCTAACGATGAACGCCAATGTACTCGTATATACTTACTAGTTGCTATTTGGCGTTCCACTTTAATGGAAACCCTGGCCCTAAAGAAGAAAGGTGTCGTATTGCTGGTTGTAGGGCTTTTTATTCTGACCTTCAAGGTTAACCCATCAAGTTTGAGGTTTTGGTATTTAATTAACTGTAAGTCAAATCTAAATAAATTAATAAATAAATGCTTCGTATTTCCATATAATTTTTGGAATAACAACAGTGTGTCTAAAAATGAGTTTCATCTGAAACTGCCATAAAATTACCAAACTGACCTACCATAACGTCTCTTAGCTTTTAGTCCCATAGAGCAATATACTCAACTTTTAACAGTAGGGTAATAAAATAAGTTGACTTATGTCGTTAATCCATTGTAGAGTTTAGCAGTAGTCGAATACAGACAATGTGGCGTTATTACAGAGTCTTTTAAAGTGTCGACGCTTCTGTTTGTAAGCACTCGCGGAAAAAGAAAAATCTTATTCGCATTATTGCTTTTGTTTTTAGTCAAGGAGCTCCCAGAAACACTATAGATTTATGAGGACTACATTTAGGATACAGAGAATCGTAGAGAACTATTAATAATAATTAGTAATAGAGTAAGAATGAAAGGAATACGAATCAGAATAGTTGTTTAAAATGAGACTGCTGCTACAGCTCTGATGATAAAAATGATTTTCTCAAACATATTTTATCAAGACCATAATAATTATTTATTACATAATTACTTAACTCCGACCAGGTGGGATGACTTCCTGCGAAAGACTACAGGGAGATGCTGTATGCGTCAAGCTGAAGACGGGGCGCTTTGGCGTTCATTAGAGGAGGCCTATGTATCCAGCAGTGGACTGCTATAGGCTGATGATGTAGTATGTCCTATGTACCGACGGCCGATGGGGCAAACGTGTTCTTGAGTGGAGACCACGACTCGGTAAACGTAGTGTAGGACGCCCTCCGACCAGGTGGGATGACGACCTGCGAAAGACTGCAGGTAGATGCTGGATGCGGCAAGCTGAAGACAGGGCGCTATGGCGCTCATTGGGGGAGGCCTATGTCCAGCAGTGGACTGCTATAGGCGGATGATGATGATGATGATTTATCCAGCAGGATTAACATAGGCTAATAACGCCGAGCGGCCGTTTTTATAAACAGTGTTCAGTTAATCTTGGCTTGTTAAACTTTTGTATTAAATAATGAACTCTGAAAAACAAAAATCAGTAGAAAATGTACTTGAAAATAAATATTAATTTTAGCACGATGAAAGTCCGCGTTTCAAAGGCCCTTTCTCAAAAAGCTAAACTACTACGAGACGTTGCTATGACAAAAATATACGGACGACTGTACCATCTATGTTTACAGACACAGGATTTAATATCTCACAGTAATAAAGGAGGAAATGGAAAATATTTTCATTACACTTACACAGAGACATTTATGTACGTTGAACTTTTTACTATTGGGAATGCTTACAATGTTGCGAATTAGCCGAAATGCATCAAATTTTAATGGACAGAAGCTTGGAGTGGTTTTTACACTTTCATGGATGAATTTATGGAGATGGGTCAATTGGAGTGTACTGGTTCGTAACAAATTCATTAATTTAAAACCGGATCATTTCTCATCACTAGTTATACCTATTCAGAAAATAGCAGCTATATTTAAACTGTTATTTTCTGAATATAACAAATTCAGGAAAAAGCCTACACATTTTGTAAATAAGTAGGATTAAACACCTAATTATTATTTTTGATAGAAAAGGTTATTGCCCCTTCCATGCCTACAGTTCTTCGTTCACCGTACATGCCACCAGACTATGGAATGCATTACCTACCCCAATAAGATAAGCTAAATCTCTCCCTATAATTATTTAAACATGGTCTATAATCACTTTCTTTCTTCGACCTCAAATAGTTAATATTTTATGTATAATAGTATTTATTTCCATTAAAGTTTATACAAGTATTTATGTATTTGTATGTTTTTTATTATATATAATTTATATTTACATTAGTCTATAATACGCCACCGTCTATACCTATACTATATCTACGTGTCCATCTAAAGGTTGCCTGGAAATCGCTCTTAGCGATTAGGCCGCCCATTGTGCATCTGTATCTTTGTTTGTTTGTTCTTTACTGTGTTTTTCTGTGTTTGATGTGCAATAAAGCGTATTTGCATCGTTTCTGAATGGATAGATTCTAAATAGACGAAAGTTTCAGTCTCATTAGTGCTAAAAGTCCTGTCTAGCTTACGCCCCCTTTCGCGGCGATAAAGCATTATAACGATATTATGATTGATATTTCTGTGAATACATTTATTGCCATTTTAAACTAATGGACAGTGCTAATATGGGGATGGCGTGGCAAACTGTCCTGAAGGTTACGCCCACAGAGTTGTAGCTTTAACGATACATTATCGTCTCACCTATCTGACTAACTTATTTAGGTTAGGTAGATAGGTTAACCTATCTGATATCAGGTTAGGTACCTATCAACGTGGACACTCACGGTACAGCTGGTCCACCAGTTCAAAGTAGCTCAGCGAGCTATGGAAAGAGCTATGCTTATAGTTTCTCTGAAGAGTAGGATTCGTAAAATACATCTGACAGAGAACCAAAGTTATCGACATAGCTCTAAGCATAAGCAAGCTGAAGTGGCAGTGGGCAGGCCATATCTCGCGAAGAACCGACGGCCGCTGGGGCAAACGTGTTCTTCATTGGAGACCATGACTCGGTAAATGTAATGTAGGACACCCTCCGACCAGGTGAGATAAACGACCTGCGAAAGACTGAAGGTAGATGCTAGATGCGGCAAGCTGAAGACAGGGCGCTATGGCGCTCATTGGGGGAGGCCTATGTCCAGCAGTGGACTGCTATAGGCTGATGATGATGATGATTGTCTTATAATAAAATACTATTTCTAAGTTGTATTAAGTTGACTTATTAGGTAAATAATGGAATTGCGTGTAAATCATGATTGGATTGTTTGATACGCGAATCGCTTTACTTTTTCCTTTCCATTATTTCGCTATTACGAGTTTATATCGATGCTCCCTAATGCGCAAATTGATAGTCATGCATGTATGTATCTATAAGTTAGAAAGATGGCTGTTTTTTTACACATAAACATTTGCATTTATGGCAGATTCTATAAGATCTATTATATCTCTTACTTTTCTATGGTCTGAATTAAAATGATTTGAGAATGTTTACAATAAAAAAAAACTCTAAAAAATCCTCCCAGGTAATAAATGAAATGAAAATATATATTTATTCTGATAGAGCAAAAACTTAATTATCTAACTATAGTAAACAAATACAGTACATGACTTAAAGGACTAAAAGTAAATAATTAATATTATCTTCTTCTTCTTTGTCGTTGTCTTCATTGCTAAAGGTCGTGCCCGTCCTGGAAGGCTTTCACGGTGACGCTGATGAACCGCTTCCACACCACTCTGTCTTCGGCCTGTCTCAGGGCTGCAGGCAAAGTGAGTCCCATTATAGCCTTAATTTGGTCAGACCAACGGGTTCTTTTTCCCTCTATCTTGCCCATTACCACATAATTAATATTATACATTTATTTAAATAAACTGACATGTCAAAATTAATTTTATGTAGATCAAGCCGTGTGTGATGGTCTCAGTGCCGTATTCTTGCGCTATCAGAACAGGTTCATGCTCAGCTGAATGTTGCGAGTAGCCCCACAACGCTAATAATACGTACATAGATTTAAACAAGTACTAGCTATGATTCGAAGTCCCGATAAAAATTATCATGTTAACAAATCGTAAAATATAATTATTGGTATTTCCCAACAAAACCCTTTGAATTATCGAGTTTATCTACATAATTGGCACCTCCGTCGATCAGCCTGTGAAACAAATATTTGACAAACAATTATAGAGCCATTCCATAAATAATTTTCCAAACAAAAGGCCATAAACATAAGAGGCTCTTTTTAATTTGTAACACAACAGTGCAATGGCCTAGTTTGTGTCACGAACTGCAACTTTTAACGAACGCTTCTCGCTTTTTAGAACATAAATGTATGGAGTAGGTTTTCTGAGTGGAGATTTTCTATTGAATTAATTTACCAGCGTTGGTTGTAACATGCTTACAACTAACTCATGCTGAGATAGAGTCCGTTTTGTGACTCATGTACAAAAATATGTTTTGTCCTTTATTTTTTTATAATTATGTTTGTTTTATATTTTTGTGTATTGAGTTACAAATAAACTTATTCTATTCTATTAGTAACCTATTATTGTGATTCATGTGCAGCCAGCTGAACTAAGAAACGAGGCTCATTACTATCCACTACCAATGTCTTCTCAGTACTTGTACATTGCTAGATAAAGCCCAGAAAACCTGGATAAATAAGTTGCGGTAGGCAAATGGGAAAACACCACAAGCTAGATCACCTGGCATTTCATAGATAATAATAAATAAATAAATAATGCTGGACAATTCACACAACATTATCTAGCCCCATGATGAGCAGAGCTTGTGTTATGGGTACTAGATAACTGATATACATAATACAATACATCACATAGATAGATATTTTTTATTATACATAGAAAACGACCAGAGCACTCGGAACAAATATCTGCAGATCGTACACACAATTGTTCCGAGGCGGGAATCGAACCCACAACCTTAGCGTTGCAGGCGGACCTTCGCCCATCGCGCCACATCGGTCGTCAAGATACATTTACTTACATTTTTCTCTCACTATATTTGTCTCTCTCACAAGTCTCTCAGAAACTAATCTGTCGTAAAGCAGAATCTGACTTAAATAGAACCTGAATTTAAACGAACAAGGGAAGAAATATAAACCATTCCTAGCACCCCAATTTAATTTCCAAGTAAAAATTTATAGCGAATTTTTCCTAATATTCGATTTCCTAGCATTTATTATATCGTTAACAATAACTGGTAGGAAATCGAATATTATTAAAGTTATTATGAAATAGTTAGGTAATTAGGTTGACTAGACGCATAAAAGTATCTATGTGATTCCAATAAATAAAGACCTGAACATTACCTGCCCTCTCCACGGCACTCCGGTTGCGGTCCACTTCAGCAGTGAGTGTGTGGTGAGTCACCTCCATGAGTCACAGTCACGGCATTCCTAGCGTACCTGATGAAATCATGGGTCAGCGACCATCAGTGTGAAGCCATGTCGTTATTAGGCGGTGGCGTTGTGATGCGATGACGGTGAGGCTCACAACTTAGGACCCCTAGGTCACTGACCTTGTCGTGGCTAACAACTTAGGACCCTAAGTCGCTGACCTTGTAGTGAATAATTAAGAAAGTTATTGATCGTGTTTATACTAATACCTATATGACTAGATACATACAGCCCGCATTCACTGCCCCTCGTGAATGCTGAATTATCATCATCAACCGATGTTAGTCCACTGCATAGACCTCCCGTAATGAGCGCCATAGCACCCTGTCTTCAGTTTAACGCATCCAGCATCTCCCTGCAGTCTTTCGCAGGTTCTCATCGCACCTGGTCGGAGGACGTCTTACGCTACGTTTTCAGACTCGTGGTCTCCACTCAAGAACACGTTTACCCAGCAGTTATCGGTTCTTCGCGAATGCGGTATACGAAATATTTAATATTAGTGTCAACTACACATTAATTGATAATTTTAGGAGATTAGCGCTATGGCTGGCAGACTCCCGTAAATCCGTATGCTACACCTATACCAGACATACTTAGGAACTAGGCAAATAGCATAAAAATGTATTTCTTCAAGTCTTTCGTCCCGTTCGCTCCAACTGCCCACCGAAAACATAACCTGATAGTCAGTCATATATACAGGTAGCTATGACCCATTGTTTGACCAGTGGCATGTTGTATGACGCGAGTAAACATTGAACAGTGACAGTGTTTAACTCGACATGAAAGGGGAGGTGGCGGCCACTAAAGAAATGAATTTTTGATGATCGTGGTGGACTACCTTATTTAAGTACATATATTCTGGAACACCAGAAAACCACTGACGATCTCAGAAACGAAATAGATATACCTAACCTACTTTAGTTTTCTTCACTCAGAGCTCTACCTCCGCTGCTGTTCCTCTTACTCTCTCTCTCTTTCTAGCTATGGCATGATGAGTCTTTTTAAATTTACTGCTTTTAGTTTTTTTAATTTGTTCTTTTTTATTTATTATTTAACACTTTGACTGCGATTTTTTTTCGACGACTGCGATCTTTTTTTTTTAACCTAAAAAATTCGTGCTGCCGCTCTACACAGCGGTTGTGTTACGCCGCACATGCGTTTCGTTCAAAAATATTACGGCTGTGCTGAGTCACACAGATCTGTTTTTTCTTAGCCGCTGCGCTAGTGTGGATTTACGCATATTAGTCACTTGTAGAAAACATACCGTGTGATTTCAGCAATCAAAGTTTTAATGTATTTATTGTGCCTAGGTAATAGAATAGCGAAAATGCTCTGTAGGTACAATTGTTCTCTTTATTTTGTGCTTTAGTATTATTTAATGTATTGTGTTAGTCTAAGTGACGCGTGGGTTTGGTTCCGACGGAAGATCAGCGTTGTGATAGCTATGCACAATGGCTATCACAACATAATGCTGAGTCGGACGCCATTTTGTAGCATTTAAGTTTTTTTTTATAATTAGTTAGTAGTTATGTAGTCTTTATGGTGTTGAGTAATTAAGGAATTAGTTTAGTAAATTTATTAATGCTACAAATAAAGATTTTTCTATTCTATTATATTCTATACCTTACATTATCTGCATATCTATCTTTATTTTAGCTCATTTTGACATTGCCATTATACAGCTAAGAATTAGTAAGCTGAAGTGGCAGTGGGCCGGCAATATCTCGCAAAGAACCGGCAACCGCTGGGGTAAACGTGTTCTTGAGTAGAGACTGCGACTCGGCAAACGTAGTGTAGGACCCTCCGGCCAGGTGGAATGAGGACCTGTGAAGGACTGCAGGCAGATGCTGGATGCGGCAAGCTGAAGACAGGGCGCTATGGCGCTCATTAGGGGAGGCCTATGTCCAGCAGTGGACTAACTGAAGGCTGATGTGCGTTATTATGACATTCTTTTGAATTTCTCAAATTATCTATAATATAAAAATCAATTGCTGTTCGTTAGTCTCGCTAAAACTCGAGAACGGCTGGGCCGATTTAGCTGATTTTAGTTTTGAAATGTTTGTCGTAGTCCAGAGAAGGTTTAACGGTGGTAAAATTTGCACAGAAATTTCCACGCGCTCATCTAGTTCGACAGTAAAAGAAGATGTAAATGCTATTCTAAAACTTATGTACTGGAATATTTATTTTTAGAAACACATTAATACATTTTTACATTGCTACATAATAATACGTATATAACGTCAACGAAGTCTTGATTCATGGCGTTTTCCTGAAACAAAACAAAATTGTTTTAATAAAAATGATATCGTCCACGCCATATCGCGCGAAGAACCGACGGCCGTCGGGGCAAACGTGTTCTTGAGTTGAGACCACGACTCGGTAAACGTAGTGTAGGACTCCGACCAGGTGGAATGACGATATGCGGAAGACTGCAGGTAGATGCTGGATGCGGCAAACTGAAGACAGGGCGCTATGGTGCTCATTGAGGGAGGCCTGTGTCCAGCAGTGGACTAACATAGGCTGATGATGTTGATCCAAATATAAAGAATGGATGTCAAAAAAATTTAGCTATAGTTTGACCGAAACTGCTGTACCGCGCCTGAGGTATGCGAGCGGCGAGACGGGGGGGAAATATCGGCCTCTCCGATCCATCAGTCTGCCGTCAACGCGTACTCTTGCTCGTTTTTCCTCTCCCCCCACCTCGCCGCACTTTCCTAAGGAGCGGTACAGCGGTTTCGATCAAACTATAGCAGATAGATGGTATCCTGGGGATGCTTATAGGCTACTTTTTATACCGGAAAAAGGCATGTGAAGCCGTGTTCTGAAGCTAGTTTAAAAATAAGAACTTGGCTCTTCGCTAAATGTTCCACGCTGAAAAAAATTGCTAACTGCCTTTTACCGTAAATTTGTTACGGGCACCAAGATCACAATAATATTAAAAATGTGAAAGTTTAAAATACATTTTTGTGCCAAAACTACAAACTAGCATAAGACTACTTTTTGTCCCGGAATAGGTTGATCAAAACCGCGGGCAGAATCTAGTCGTTTCATAATAGCATGGAGACGACGACAACTGTAATCAACTACAAATCCGAAAGTCTACTTTTAAAGGTCTCCTAATGCATGTTTAAATTTGTTTAGTTTCTAATTTATTTTTAGTTCTGTTCTATGATTTTTTATTATCTATATTTTTAAATTAATTTTCTTACGTTTTTTTTTTCTTCAAACTTTATTTTGTCTGTATAGATTTGTCATTAAATTGAGGCACTTCTTACCTGGTTAATCATATTGGTTCCCACGATACAGGCCCAGCCTAGTGTGGGAATCATTAGTACTTTGTAAATTAATTCTCTCTACTTACCATACCAATTCTGTATTTACTTTAGTTCTGTTTAAAAGTAGTAATAAACATATTTTTCATTTTCATTTTTTCATTTTCAAATTACTATCTTTTTTTTTTTTTTTAATCTTATTTATTGTTTAGGACTTTTACTTCGTAAAGTATGCCAGTCCTATCATAACCTAAACTTATAACTAACAAACAAAACAAAGAATACAGCAAAATAAAAACATATAAGTAAATTGTGGCTATTTTAAAGGGAGTCACTGATGCATACAAATTTTGAATAATGAGACAGCCGCTGCTGAATCTGGTAAATTACTATCTTAGTAGCTATGAGACTTCTTGATAGCGCTTTTGATTTTATATTCATTGAAGAAAAGCTTCGTTCTGAAAGCTTTGAAACTAGCTTTTAACAGTTGGTACTTTGTGGCACCAGTGTAATAACTTATATATTACCTTTTAACCCTAGCTCAACTAACATATTTTCGAGTTACTCAGTCACTAAACATTAGTCGTTCTAACTAACAAAATAAAACGCCAATATTTTACTTGACGTACGTAATGCGTACGCACAGGGTGCTGAAACACTAAATTAGGAAGGTACTGAGCGTGGCGGGGTGGGGTAGTCCGTGTCGCCTGTGAGACTAATGTTTAGTGACCTAGGGTTAAATTCTTATTAAATAAATAAATTATACTGGATAGTCCTACTAATATTATAAACGCGAAAGTTTGTAAGTATGGATGGATGTTTGTTACTCTTTCACGTAAAAACTACTTAATGGATTTTAATGAAACTTCACAATAATATAGCTTATACATCAGAATAACACATAGGCTACAATTTATAAAGATATATTGTATATTATGAGATAGAGTCCGTTTTGTGACTCATGTACAAAAATATGTTTTGTCCTTTATTTTTTATAATCATGTTTGTTTTATATTTTTGTGTATTGAGTTACAAATAAACTTATTCTATTCTATTATCCAAAATATCTATGAAACCGCGGGGCGCAGCTAGTTATTTATATTACTGAATGTTTTTTTTTAAGTTATGTGTCACACGGTAGCTGTATGGAGATAAATATGTACCTAGGTTTTTTTCGCGATAAGTGTGGCGATATCTTAAGTAGGTTATGATATTTTATATTTATATTTTATATTTATTTAAAAGAAAACCAGAAGCTTATATATAACACAATAAAAAGTTCATAAATACTAGAAAGCTTATTGAAGGTTTTCACGGATAAATAACAGAATAATATAATAAGAAGAGACTGTGAAAATAAAGTGAATTGGTACGACATATAGCATCTATAAAGTTAAATTAGGTAATTATCTTTAGGTTACAAAATTAACAATAATGTTTACTCCAAAAACCTATCACCAACATTATCATTATTGGTGCCAAAAAATTCTCTGCTGAGCCGCCGCCTGGCCGTGCTAACACTTGTGCAGAATAAATCAAAATCATATTGCTTACATAAGTTATTAAAATTGTTACTCTCGCGCGTTTTAATGACCTCTGTTGGGGTATCATTGGACGCAGGAGTCGTATGAAATTAATGGTACACGAATCAAGCCATATTTTCTAATGCTGACAACTTATACATCGCAGTAATATGGTGACTACATAAGAAAATATGGCTACAGTTTTTTTTTTTCAACATTTTGGGAAGACTAGGTCTAGACTAGGCTAGGTCTTAAAAATAGGTATTTTCAAGACTTTTAGTATGTCATATGGCTTACACGCGCGCCCGATTAAATCCCAACACACCATAGTCAGCGAAAATCTTATTATGAAAACGAATTCTATAACAATTCCAATAGTTTCTGCCTCGCAGCGATCATTTCTATCTATTTACAGTACAGATGGATCAGACAAACGGTTCAAATTGACAAAACGACTATTAATCAATCAACAAACGGATTGCATTCGCCCTAGGACTCGACTGGACGACCCATCGCGAACAGACCGAATGCATTGAGTTAGGTTTAAGACAAAAAGACGACGACTGTCAATAGGACACAATAACAATACATCCGACAGAGTACCAAGGTTATCGACATAGCTCAAAGAATTAGCAAGCTGAAGTGGCAGTAGGCCGGCCATATCTCGCGAAGAACCGACGACCGCTGGGGCAAACGTGGTCTTGAGTGGAGACCACGACTCGGTAAACGTAGTGTAGGACGCCCTCCGACCAGGTGGGACAACGACCTGCGAAAGACTGCAGGTATATGCTGGATGTGGCAAGCTGAAGACAGGGCGCTATGGCGCTCATTGGGGGAGACCTATGTCCAGCAGTGGACTGCTATAGGCTGATGGTGATGTCGATAGGAAAGCTATTGTGTTTGTAGCCATTAAATTCTGTTTTCCCATGTTTACTTACGAGGTAAATACATAATATCCCATCATATAGAATAGGTACGTAAGTTAGGAAAATCATTAATGGGCAATTCTTCTTTAATAATCTTCCATCCGAAGCAATTGAGCTTCCTATTCATTTTAAACATTCATCATCATCATCATCAGCCTATATTAGTCCACTGCCGGACATAGGCCTCCCCCAATGAGAACTGTAAATTTAACTGTTTAAACATTACATTAAACAAAGTCTTAATTATGAAAGTATTTTACTTCATAGATGGTTTCGTTAATTATGAAAATACTTGGCCAGATGTCGCTCAGTTCGGCACCGACAATAGTATGTAAGAAATTCAATGTTGTACTTATCTGTACATATTGGCAATATCAATCTTTAATCGCATTATATTTAGAAGTAGACAGGCAACACATAACTTAAATGAATGTAAGTTCGGGTTAGGTCTAGTGGTTTCTTTTCACTTCTTCCATGTGAACAAATGATCAAAAACATCTTTTTTCCTATGTATGAAGAAAAAAACTAAGACATTAGCGATGGACTTGAAATTCATCAATTAGGACTAGGTAGGCTAAGGATGATAATGTTTTAGGTAAGAAACCTGGAACCCATAGAAACGTCGGCAACCACAAAGCCTCATGAAGTAATGACTCACCACCGATTGAAACGTTAAGAATAACCAACTGTTTGCACCATGAAATTGGGTTCAAACCTGGTGGCAAATTGAAAGGCCCTATAGGAGGTAAGGCGGTACTGTTGTAAGCAAAACTCAATTTACGTTATAAAAGTAAAAGAAAGATACTCAAGGAATCGCATACAATATCAGTAGAATAACTGACATTTTTGTAGCAGAAAGGAATTGAAAGGAAATCACCCGCTGGGTAAGAACAAACATTGAAAGGAGCTGAGCTCTTTGGTTGTTGACCGGTCGGATCTACTTGGTTGTTAGGGTTGTCAGATAGACTTGAATTTTATGTTTATGTTTTAATTATTGGATTGATAGATAAATATGATGAGAATATAAATGAATAGAGAGCATTGCAATTATTTTACATACTTGTAGATAGTCTGCAGTTCGTTTAATTGTTTTTATTGTAAATAATAGTTTTATTCCAATTTGTTTGTAACTTTCGGTGATAGTAAATATTATATAATTTTTTTAAATATTTACACTCGTAAGAATACACCGATAAAATGTACATAGTACGAACCTAAAAATCGGAGTTACTTAGACGACTTACTACTTTAGTGGTATGGTTTCGTCCCACCCAACCCGAATGGAAGGGAATGGTGGGTCCTAAGTGTTAGTTACATCGAAACTCAAGAGACCATTCACGTTACTTGACAACCCTAGTTTCTCAGTTTTGTACAATATTGGCCAAACACTGATACCTTTTTTTATAATGTTCTTTTCTATTTTATACAAAGTTAGAACGCGAGCTACCATTTTTACAACCCGAAACGACCATTTTTAATTTCTACGTCCAGTAAACGACCGTTTTAGCAATTTATTGGTCTAATTTGTTCCTCTCCTTTGTTAATACAATAAAGAAAGAAAAAATAAGATATTGAACAATAAGCTGAACAATTACTGATGGAACTAATTTTTTAAAAGTTCGGTAAGCGATTGGTAGTTGGCAAAATAAAGTCATAATAGATGGTTGTAAAAATGGAAACTGGGTGTTTCTTGCTGATTTGTTACGCTAAGTTTCGCCTTTGGTGGTCAAGTTATGTTTGAAAATATGAAGCCCACGATTTTTTTTAAACGACTTCGGGAAGAGGTTCTATGTTGATGTATTTATTGTTTCGGGTGTTCTGGTCGTTTTCTATGTATAATAAAAAATATCTATCTATGTAATGTATTGTATTATGTATATCAGTTATCTAGTACCCATAACACAAGCTCTGCTTACCATGGGGCTAGATAATGCTGTGTGAATTGTCCAGCATTATTTATTATTATTTATTGTTTATATGAGGAAGTATGTATTTTTTTAATGTATGATATTCAATTTGTTTGTCAATTTATGGACCAAAAATTAATTCGCTATTGTACAGAGAATAATCCTGAGATGGTCCTATTAAAAATATATATTCCCTAGGGATTAGAATTTATCTCGTCTACTAGGGTACTAGCCATTTGCGTCGAACATAATTATAGTGCACAAGTGTATGTTCAAACACAGGTGCACTCTCTATTTTTATGCGTCTATTCTCTCATAATCCTATGAGACGGCAGACTGACTCAGATTCAGATCCTACTAATATTATAAACGCGAAAGTTTGTGAGGATGTTTGTTAGTATGTTTGTTGCTCTTTCACGCAACAACTAGAGAATGGATTTTGATGAAACTTCACAATAATATAGCTTACATATCAGAATAACACATAGCCTACAATTCATATAGATATATTGTAGCGTGGTGATATATGGCGTGGTGATATATATTATTATCAAAAATATATATCACCACGCGCGGGTGAAACCGCAGCGCAGCTAGTTAGATTTAGATTTTAGATATAGTTGAAATATACTTACTTCACCTTGCAAATTTTTGGGTCCATTGACATTAAATAGTCGTTTAGACTGTTTTCGCAATTCACATACGCCATGCCGAATCCAAGACCGCCACCGATGAACGTGGGCCACTTTTTGGCACCTTTCAAAAAGAAGCTGCCCATCATGCTACCCATTATTACACCAGTTACTGAAATTAACAAAATATTTTATCAATCTCCTAGTATATGTGTCATCATCATCATTATCTGCCTATAGTCGTAGGCTGGAGGGTGTCCTACACTACGTTTGCGTGTGTGCGCGGTCTCACACGTTTAACCCAACGGTTGTCATATGTCAGTATGTGTACTTCGTAACATTCTTCTCAGAGCGGTCGTAGTCATCATGGTAATTCTTGTTATGTGTATGTGATTCATAACATAATTATGTTTTGGCAAATAAAAAATCTTTTAATTTGTGCTAGCTAAATTTTTCAGTTCTTATCTTCTCACAAGCAATCTAATACAAAACTTAACTACTTCATGTACAGTAAATGCTTCTAGGAACGGAACATAAGATGGTATACAGCTTTTCGTTAGTAGGTAATTGTATTTTGACCAGAATCTTGTTCAAAAAAATTATAACATCTCAATTAGTCATACAATCAGCCTAAATTCAACAAAATCCGATAAATTATAACATTGTGGAAATGTGTGTTTACCTTATCACTCTGTAAATCTCTTACTAAATAAATTATTTCATTAAATTTTTTAAATCGAAACACACTGCTCTAATGATCTAAACAGCACAAAACCGTCAACTCACTTCATTCCCTGATACTGATAGTTTTCATCACAATCCCGAACGCAAAATTATTATAATTACAGGGAATATTAATCTTGTTATCTTATTATTTTACATAGATAATAGTGAACTGTATATAATATTACCTATTTTCAGTCCGAAATCCGTAAAACAAGCTTGATACCTTTCTTCGAAACCTCGTTTGTCAATTTTACTCATTTCTCAGTTTATTTATGTTATAAATGAGAATGCTGGGTGATACATTGCAGCTGTCTTAAAGTACTACGAATTAACACTATTTTTATCTTATGTTACACAAAATGGTTGAAAAAAACGGCAACAAAATATTTTTTTAAGAGAACCAGAGTTTTGACAATTTGTGATGGCTGATTTCGTTTTTCAGTTTTGAAGGTAGGAAAGTTTTTGTTCAGTTGCCAGCAAAAAGTTTGCAACAACCTAGGTTGTCTATGAACAATAGAGGGTGGCTTCTAATGCTTTGAATATGAACCTTCGACATGGGGTAATTTCGTTCGTCCATCTTTTTATATTTTGACTATGGCTCTATTCTTAGTCTACGTATATCTATGACTTTTACGACAATGGCAAAGATGCAAAGAGAATAATTTCGGCACGTTTTTGAGAAGGTTGGTTAAGTTTGACGCTGCGCAATTTAAAATCCAAGAAGTTGAACGTGCGTAGGGATAACGGAAACGCCTTTGCAATTCTCTTCACTACATAGTACCTATAAAACAAAGTCGCTTCTCGCTGTCTGTCTGTCCATATGTATCCTTAGATCTTTTAAACTGCGCAATGGATTTAGATGCATTTTTTGAAATAGATAGAATGATTTAAGAGGAAGGTTTTAAAGTTATTTGACAGTATTATACGTAAGATAGTTATAAATAGAATGGCATCAAGGAAGACTGAAGTAACATACCTATATTCTAGCCAAATGGGACGTACAAACAATTCACATGAAATTATGTAGGTAATTAACATTTCACATCGCGTTTGGCTAGTGTAGTAATAATACTACACTAGCCAAACGCGATGTGAATTGTTTGTAAACAAACCACGACACAGACAACTTATAATTAATTTGCGTATAAAAACGCAGCAACTGAGCGAAACTAGCATATCTATAGGTTGATATCGAACTATCTTCAGCTACAATCAATGCTGTCGATTTAGCCTATTAACGAGACTCCTATAGCAGAAACCACTTTGATAAGACATGCAAATAGGATTATGGACGGTGGCATCCCTAGCAAATGATTGGGCTCGCAGGTTCGTAGGGCAGCTGAGCAGGGTATGGTTGGTGTAGTTACTATAATCTTCAGGTCTACACAAACGTAGTGTGAAAGACTTCAGGTAGATGCTGGATGCGTCAAGCTGGGCTGGTTATGACTCATAATAAATAAAAAAAAACTAGCTTAAAGGGGTCTATCTTAATCTAAATGTTAGGTTAGAAACGACCATAAGACGTAAGGTTGAGGACCACTGCGGCACGGGTTCGATTTCCGCCTCGCGAAAATCAACATCGTAGGTAGCGGAACCCCTCAGATTTCACCTACCTACAATGTTTGTACAGATCTAGTTATTCTACCAAATCTGTGCCATTGATTAGGCTTGCAGGCATACAGCTTGTTTAGCGCGAAATCCTTTGTCTATTACTGGCTAGAACTGGCTTAGTCCAGTTTAAACCGGATCAATTATGTGTTATTTGCCTTGAATGAACGTGCCCTGTGTAGAAATGTCTAAATTAGCTGAAATGGTTGGTTCCAAATTAGGTTGTAGGTTTGGAAATTAAGTTGTATGTAGAATTTCTATTTCCTTTTGTATTAGTCGACTTTGTAGTCTCTAGGCTACTCATAGCTACCGAGCTAATAAATAATGGTGCAGCGTAATCACGTCGAAGCTACTTCAGTGACGTTCAGCAAAATTTTGCCCTCATCATCATCACCATCATCATCAATCATCAATAATAGTGCACTGCTGGACATAGGCCTCCCCCAGTGAGTGCCATAGCGCCCTGTCTTCAGCTTGCCGCATCCAGCATCTACCTGCAGTCTTTCGCAGGTCGTCATCCCACCGGTCAGAGGGCATCCTACACTACGTTTACCGAGTCGTTGTCTCCACTCGAGAATACGTTTGCCCCAGCGGCCGTCGGTTCTTCTCGAGATATGGCCGGCCCACTGCCACTTCAGCTTGCTAATTCTCAGAGCTATGTCGATAACTTTGGTTCTCTGTCGGATGTATTCGCCACGATTCCTATCCTTCAGAGAAACTCCGAGCATAGCTCTTTCCATAGCTCGCTGAGCGACTTTGAACTGGTGGACCAGCCCTATCGTAAGTGTCCACGTCTCAGCTCCGTAGGTCATAACGGGTAGGACGCACTGGTTGAAAACTTTCGTTTTCAAGCATTGCAGTATGGATGACGAGAAGACTCGACGTAGTTTCCGAAATGCTGCCCAGCCTAGCTGGATCCACCTTTTGGCCTCCTTGTCGAAATTGTTTTTACCCAACTGGAGAATCTGCCCAAGGTAAGAGTACTCGAAAACAGTTTCGAGAAGGTGACCATGTACGACCACCGGCCTTGAATAACTTATTATACCATGGTATCAAAACTTACTTCTTAAAACCCAAATAACATCCACATTCAAGTTAGTTACTTACGTACCTTAGGTTGAAAATTACTTTGATGAATGAAAGAATCACTGTGGAACACTTTTTTCGTAGTAAAAATATTATACTTACATCTTAATAAAATACGAACATAGTACAAAAAGCTAAGAAATCGATCTCAGCGATCGATAACTGAGAGCGATTTCTTAAAGGCAACCTTTTTTAAAATTGGCAAAATATCAGATTACTTAGAAGATAAAAAGGTTTGGAACGAGTTTTGCTCCAACTCAAAATCTACCAACTTACAGATAAGCAAATCAAATGTACTAGACACATAAGTTATGAATATTCTAGTGGTTTCTTCTCACTTCTTCCACTGGTGGACAAAAAATTGAAGTGAACTATAAAATATGACCTGTCTAAGTGCTTATTTGTAAGCTTAAAGAAATAAATAAACTTTTCATTTTCATTTTTCATTTTGCAGCAAGTTAATTTAGAAAATTCAAATATATCAATAAAAATATTAATAATTTTATATTTCATAAGAAGGTCTCGCAAACTATTATCTAAATTTTCCTACATTTTCACTATGAACGCGCCCTTATTACACTAAGTTATGTTTAGAGATGAACTGGGTAAACTACTTGCTTAACCAATACCTATAGGTAATCAATAATTCAATACCTTAAGTATATCTAAGTAGGTTCTATCGGAAATAATTACACTAAATCAAGCAAATCAAATCAGCATTAGCTTGTGATTGAAATCATAATTGGCCATATTAATTGTGTGCACGGATTATCTGGAGGTAAATCCTCTGGGGAGTTAGGTGAGGATACTGCTGTAGGGATTTATACCTTATTCATTTTATTATTTATTACTACATCGTATTAATTTCATTTGACGACCGATGTGGCGCGGTGGGCGAAGGTCCGCCTGCGACGCAGGAGGTTGCGGATTCGATTCCCGCCTCGGAACAATTGTGTGTACGATCTGCAGATATTTGTTCCGGGTGTTCTAGTCGATTTCTATGTATAATAAAAAATATCTATCTATGTGATATAATGTATTATTTATATCAGTTATTTAGTACCCATAACACAAGCTCTGCTTACCATGAAGCTAGATAATGCTGTGTGAATTGTCCAGCATTTTTTTTTTATTATTAAACTAAGTCACTTCTCGCTGCTGTCTGTCTGTCCCTATGTATGCTTAGATCTTTAAACTACGCAACGGATTTTGATGTGGTTTTTTTAATAGAAACTATGTGTCAAATAAATTATAAAACTTCCTCTTGAATCACTTTAGCGAATAAACAAACAAAGATGTGCTCAATGGGCGGCCTTGGTTATCGCTAAGAGCGATTTCTTCCAGGCAACGTTTGGATGGACACGTAGCTACCCAATACTCAATTTATTGTTGTCATCAGATTGGCTTAATAGGTAAGTGATTAAGTATAGGTAAGTATCACAATGAGAACCCTGTTGGGCGTGAATAACAAGTGGAAGGCAGACCAAAGTTGTTTTTGTTAACAAAATACATAATTACTAATATGTAGGTACTACTTACCTTAGGAAGAACTACCTACTTGTCTATTAATTTTTTTTTCTTATCGTAATATCAATTTTATTTATCTTTATCATAATATCAGCTACTGTATAGATAGGTGGCGTAACTACTTCCAACTTGACTCCTGGTCTACCAGCTTATGCGTGGCATGGTTCTTAATTGGGTATTCAGGTTGTATAAGGGGTCCATAGGTCGCAAACAGGGCTTAGCTTCCGTAGGCCTCCGATACTGTACCTATCTATGTAACTAGGAGCAGATCGAGCGTTACAAACGTTTATCAGCTTCCATAGGCCAATAGCTACGTACTAGCTGATCTAGTGAATTGTAAAGGTATATTTACACATGCTCATTTTATTAGCATGAAAGCATGCCACTTCTGATATCTGTGCATGCCACTGTTGAGCAGTTGCTACTTAGTAGCATGTGTGTCGAAACACTGCTAATAATCATCATTATCATCATAATTTTATCGTTCATAGAAAATTCAACGAGTTGTGTATCGTGGTGGGCGAAGGTCCGCCTGTGACGCAGGTGGTTGCGGGTTCGATTCCCGCCTCGGGACTAATGTGTGTACCTTTGAAGGTCCGCCTGTGACGCAGGTGGTAGCGGGTTCGATTCCCGCCTCGGGACTAATGTGTGTACCTTTGAATATGGGATCGTTATCTACACAATAGCTAAAAAAAAACCTAATCAGCCATAAATGGCGGAGAAACCAACTAACATACATTAAAAACATACAGCCATATTATTTGAACTCCGAAGTCAGAGGGACTTCGGAAAAAAGTTATTTATATAAATTTGTAATATTCGCATCGAAAATGTACCAACCCCTTATTATCCCTTCCTTCTTTGTCGTTGTCTTCATTGCTGAAAGTCGTGGCCGTCCTGGAAAGCTTTCACGGTGACGCTGATGAACCGCTTCCACACCACTCTGTCTTCGGCCTGTCTCAAGGCTGCAGGCAATGTGAGTCCCGTTATTGGCCTAATTTGATCAGACCAGCGGGTTGGAGGCCGTCCTCTTGTCTTTTGCCCTCTATCATGCCCATTACCACTCGTTTTTCGAGGTTGTCTGGTTGCCTTCTGGCGATATGGCCAAAATAGCTGAGAACTCGTTGATTTTTTGCAGGTCGTCGACAATGGACGGCAGGTCCCCTTATTATAAAATAAATTTAATTAATTACAAACATTTAATTAAACTTTCGTCCATGCCCGACCACACACGACAAAGACAAACCCATTGTTAATTTAATAAAGGCACCTTCACATTTGAAATCAGTCCACGTCTGTGGTCGGACCTTTAATGCGGTGTCCGGGAATTTTTAATTTGAATCCTTTTTAATGAAGATTTTAGAAATTTATTAACATTGCCATTTTACAATTTAGTTTTGTTTTGGTATAGAAGCATCTACCGAAAGGCTTTGGTATTGAAAACTTAAATAATGAAAAACAGAAAAAGACAACAGTTCGCAAATTTATAGATTTTAAAATATTAATCGACATCAAAACAAAAGTTATCTAGGTACAAAAAGTGATATTCATCGTTAGCTGACCCCTGTGGCATGTACCAAGTCTCGTATATAGGTACATCAGTTTTGGTTTTATTAGTATATAAACTGATATATTTTTTAGTTTTTTTATAAAACGGCTTGCTCTATTCATTTTCCAAAGATTCTAAAAACAGTTCTATATTTATAACAACTAGCTGCGCCCCGCGGTTTCACCCGCGTGGTGGTGTGAGATATCTTGGATAATACAATATATCTTTATAGATCAGCAGCTGTCGTGGTTATTCTGATATGTAAGCTATATGATTGTGAAGTTTCATCAAAATCCATTCAGTAGTTTTTGCGTGAAAGAGCAACAAACATCCTCACAAACTTTCGCGTTTATAATACTCGTATTAGTAGGATACTTCAAACTTAACAGCTAACAATTAACGCTACTGTGCATTGAATGGGGTACGTGACTCAAATTTTCCACATACTCGTAAAGTACCCCCAGAATCTTCAAAAACTTGGTCAGTAAGTTGATAAAAAAAATCAAAAGGATCAGTCATCATCATCATCAGCCTATGATAGTTCACTGCTGGACATAGGCCTCCCCCAATGTGTGCCATAGCGCCCTGTCTTCAGCTTGACGCATCCAGCATCTACCTGCAGTCTTCCGCAGGTCGTCATCCCACGTGGTCGGAGGGCGTCCTACACTACATTTCGGATCAGTGTGGCGGGTGTAGGGGATCAGTATGATGTTAAATATTATTTCCACCAATTGTTTCCATATTGCTAAATACCCGGTAGGTTCTTATGCCTACTTCAGATCAAAATAAGGAACAAAAACAAATGACAATTTGTCTCTAATTACCCTGTGATTTCCACCCTCTATAAAAATATTGTCGCAAGATATTATGCAAAGTTGACTTGAAAGTATATTCTAAGTCTAATTGCCTCAATTGCTTCTGGCTATTTGGGCTCTTCAATTGAATTAAGTGATATTTAGAGGAATATAAATATGGATGATGTATTAAGGATATTTAAGGGTATACAATTCGTCTAATGCATTAGCCCTAAAGCGTTTTTCATCAAAGACTATTGAACGGATTAATGTCACTCGATTGTCTCAAATATATTAAAGCAGAAAGATATTTCGGGTGATTTGTTATTGGTATGTGGAGTTTTATAACTCTGAACCAGTTTTGAGAAATAAGAAGAATGCCTTCGACGCATTGGACAAATATTTGTACTGAAAACAAATACCCTATTGGTTCCGCTTGTTCTGGGTATTTTTTATATGTATATCAGTCATAATCATAACACAAGCTTTGCTTGGCTTGAGGCTCGAATAAGTCTGGATTGTCCAGCATTGTTTATTTATCTTATAATACTTATAATAACAAAGTAGGATTTATTCGAACACTTATGTATAACTCGCTCGAGAACGGCTGGACCGATTTTCATGGTTTCTGATTTATTGTAATTGTCTCCGTTGAATAGCAGAATAAAATAACTAATTAAAAATCACGATGGGACAAAATATATATCAAGTACATTACATTTTAAGTTATGTAGCGCCATCTCTGATTCCATGATGGAACGAAGTTTGCCGGGCCAGCTAATTATTTATAATCTAGGAACGTACGTTCCTAGATTATAAAGATGACTCGAGACCCATCAGAAGCAAGCGGTAAACCAACCTTTCCCCACGTTTAGACACCAAAGACAATCAACCAAATCATAAACCCATCCCTAAATAACGACTCCTCACTTAACCTCTCTAAATGAAACCAGAATTGCGAACACTAACGGCTCTGAACAATACCCTATAGAGATGCATTTGCATAGAATTCATCAAGGGTTTATGACGTAGCGTTATGACGTCACACTAAAACGGCTTTTATTGCTGTAATGCATGCGCGTATTGATGATTTTGATTAGCAATTGGGCTGTAAAAATATATGGGCTCAGGCTTTCATTTGATGTGAGCACTGATTAATGTTTGGATAGATCGAGTCTTTATTTGCAACCTCGGACACACATATACAAAATACAAAAATTATTTCTACCGCTGTTTGGTAGGTACTATATTTTTTAAACTTAGAAGCTGTGTAACAACATGAAACTTAATAAATGATTATTTAGAAGATAATTTATGGAATAAATACCTTCATTATAGTTGATCTGCAACTTGCTCAGCATCCTAAATCCATCCCAATTAACTTTTTATCAATAAACCCATCTAAATCTCACGCAATCGCCCAGCCAATCAGCGCTCGTAAAATTACTACTATAAAACGTAGCTCAAACCAAGCGGAAGACAGAAGCCATCGTAAAGTAGATGAGACAATTCCTAAGCTGATGCAGATGATGGAACCATGCAATTTTGCCGGTAATTTGGTGTAAACGGGTCTTTGTTAAAGATGGCACGTTTGCGAGGATTTGGGGTAATTCGTCATGCGGATTTTCAACCTATTTTGAGGGATGGAGTCAAATTAAAGAGAGGAGGTATGTGTGGTTGGTAATTCGTGGGATTTAGGTTGTGTTGTGGGAATAACTTTGGTTGGCAGTCAGCCAAGCACTTCACTTTTGTGCGTGGCTGAAATTACCCTATTGACATCAATAATCCTCACTCCCGAAGTGAGGCTTATTAATGTCAATAGGCTATAATGATGTTGATGACCTCTGAATGAGGAGAACCGGCCGAATTCTGCAGCCAATACTCAATATTGCAAAAGTATCGTCGCAAAATCGTTCAAATATGAAATCAACTCTAGGTAGTGCGTGCTGAGCACGAAGATCTCTTCGTATCAAAAATGTCTAGATATTTCTCGATCTGCAGTTTTTTCAAAGGTAAAATGACAAAATACGACATTCTCAGACGATACCATTTTAATGGTAAAGTGATTAATTTAGTGGAATGACAGCCTTGATAAGTTCCGCGATTCTCAAAAAAATTTTTTTTGAGAATTTCGATTTTGTTGAAACATTAAAATAAATCTTTGATTTGAATCAAACTTAGACTGCTGTTAGATTTATAAAAGGTCGATAATTGACATTACCGATTTTTTATCGAATAACAAAAACGTGAAAATTTGAGTTGAGGACCTTAATAATTTATCTCCTTTATTGTCTTTTATTTATTATTCGAACTGTTTCTCATTCAGAGCCTTACAAAAAAACAAAATTTAATAATACAATTTTATGAAGACTGTGCTAACAAATAACAAAGTTTACATCTACTTTTACGCCCTTGTTTAATTTAGCAATCCGCACGCCTACATATTGAGGGATTAGATTTACGTCCCAATAGATTGTTCTTCCTATTCCCTTGCATTTGCATAGTCGTAAAGTTTACTACCTATGAATTTTGCTCCACTAATCCGAGTGGCGTTCTGCTCTCATCACTGTGAAGGCGCGTTGCTATTTTGATTTTGACGGTGCATTAAAACGACTGGGTTCTAAATGTTCTGATTCGTCTCCTTGCATGGAGCTGTAATTATGTTGTTTATTGGATTGTATCATAGTCTAATAATCTTCAATATCATAGTTTAATATCATAGATTTCTGCAAGTCGGGGTTATTATGACCCTGATTTGATTTGACTACAGTATTTTGAATATTTTTTCCAGATTTTCAATAACTCTAGTTAAATCCTGCTTGTTGCTTTGAAATGTCATTACAAACTATTAAGGATATTTATTCTTCCGCAAAATGAGATCCTACCTTAAAAATATACCTTGGTGCAACAAGGTTTCCACTTTCTTAAGGTGTTTTATATACGGCACGAATACCTATAGGTATATCATACAATCATTGAAAAAAAAAAAAGAACATTGTACAATTTTGAAAACTACATATGTACTTTGTTTATATTTTTTCATCAGTATAATAATTAATGAAGAATTTGTAGTTAATGACAACAGAGCCACGTGTGAACAATCAATCGGAACATTTAACTTCACGGTGGCAGTGGCTGTGTAAGACAACCAAGCTATATAAAGCGAAACTGCGCCTACATGTCATACAAGTCAAAATTTATAATCATTTACCGAAAAATATTTTTCACTTCTCTTGCTCAAAAAGTGTATCATAATAGTGTAGCTTAGCGGGCCTAAAACTCGAGTTTAATACCTCGGGCTAAGAAGTATTTTTTCTTTTTAATTTTTGTCTAAAATCATCAGCCCGTACAAAGCATTCGTTCTCTTACATAAAAACTCGACTTCTTGGTGCTCCGTCAATCTTTTTTTTTTTAAATAACCGTCTTGGTGATGTTTTATGAAGGTTGATTCTTCCCTTCACGGTAGAATGCCAACTGTTTCAATGCGGGTTAAATAGAGATTTAAAAAAAAGATGGTATTGGCGCTAAATCTCTAGAATTTTCTTCATTCCAAATCACAAACTTTTACGAAAATTGTCTAATTTTGAATTGTTTTATTTTCTCGCAATCGAAGTTAAAAGTAGAGTGTTTTACTCGGGCCAAAACCACCTATTATAACTCGGTCTTGTCATCCTCCCTCGCTACGCTCGGGAGTATAACAACCTCGTATATAATGGGATGGTTTAGTCCCTTGTAAAACAATCTACTATTAGATCACAAAGGAATATTGTTTAAGGGCCTACATTACCTCAGCAGAAAATCAAATTTCGCCTCAGCTTGTTACGCCGCCGCGCCGCGGCGCACGGGCGGCGCCACGGGGCGGACGGCCGGTGGCAACGTACCTACTCGCCGCGCTATTACTTCGCGCGCAAAATTATATTGGGTTGGGTTCACGCTAGTTCGAAACAATCTTATTGAAGTTAGGTAGGTGCAATATTATTGTCTAAAAGGTAGGTAATTAATTATATATACGGTACCTACTAAGAAATGAAATTATTAAATACGTAGGTAATGCTTTTTAGTAACTTTATACCTTAGTATGTACCTATACCTACCTAATATTATGATAGTTGGATATTGGTAGGTACCTACCTACCTACTTACAATTACAAAACATTATTTTATTTTATTGTTTTTCAATGTAGTTGCCAACATACCTACTACTGCTACTAGACCACCGCGCCCGAGACGTTATTTTCTACCCAAACACTAGACAGGTGCGAGTCGCTATAGCGCTGAAGGGTTCCGAACATTCTTTTCTGTAGTAAGATAGTGTTCTGCGAAATACGTTTACAGATTTAATATAAACGAAGATTGGTACTACTACCTATATAAGGTAAAACTAACACAACAAAACCTATATAAGCAATGAAATAGAATACGTTAAGTTTATGTCTAAGTATATTGAGTGAGGGTTCCGCATATTAGGTTTTTAAGTAAAATTGAATTTTGCCAAAAAAACATTGTGTGGAAATAGGATGTGTATGACAAGTAGTGTGCAGGTAAATATTGTTATAAATTAAAATATAGTCTAGATTATATTTGCACATACATAATATGTATAACTTTATTAACAATATATATTACTTTATATTAAATTTATTTCAATTCACTTATATCTCGTATTTTCATATTGCGAACATGCCAGGGATCGCATAACTCGGACAAAATATATGTTAAATAAAAAAAAAAAAAATTTGGTTCCATTAGTTGTTCCCAAAATTCGTCATCCCTTTCGATGATCTCAACTTTCATCTGAAATGAAATGATATTTTATCACACTAATCTATATCTATTGTGTATATTATATATATAAAAGAAAGTCGTGTTAGTTACACTATTTATAACTCAAGAACGGCTGAACCGATTTGGCTGAAAATTGGTGGAGAGGTAGCTTAGAACCAGCAGAAGGATATAGGATACTTAGACTTTTTATCCCGCAGGGTAGGTTAGCGTAGGGTAGGTTTGGGTAGGGTGGGGTAGTGACTTTGACTCTGGAGAGATGTGTGTTTGTCTGAAAAAGGAAAAATAAAACACAATCTTATTATAATCTAGATACCAAATCATATTTCAGTAGATATGTAAGTATTTACTTACAATTCTACGTTCTGTAATTGATAAAGATTTGTCTTATCCGAATTTATGCCATTTGTCAAATCATTCGACGTTACTTCCATCCTGTAACAGTTACACATGCCAAGAAAGTAGGTAGGTAAGGTACCTAACATGTAAATATATGTGCCCACTCTAGTAATATGAATGAATCGTAATGAAGAATTAATAAGGACTCTCGTTCAAGCTATCAACCGTAAAAAGTCCATTATTACCCAATTTATAAATTTGAACCATGTGATATATTTTCACTTTCATGAACTAAAAGTAGAAAAGCTTGTGTTCGTTAGGTACGAATAGTTCTAGGTTAAATTATTGCAGAACCCTAAAATTTACAAACTCGTGAAAACGTTAGGAAAGAATATACACTAGGTATATTTATATTTCAGTAGATATGTAAGTATTTACTTACAATTCTATGTTCTGTAATTGATAAAGATTTGTCTTGTCCGGATTTATGCCATTTGTCGAATCATACGACGTTACTTCCATCCTGTAACAGTCATACATGTCAAGAAAATAGGTACCTAACATGTAAATATAATATGCCCACTCTAGTAATATGAATGAATTATAATGAATAATTAATAAGGACTCTCGTTCAAGGTATAAACCGTATAAGTCCATTATTACCCATTTATATTTTGAACCATGTGATATATCTTCACTTTCATGAACTAAAAGTAGAAAAGCTTGTTCGTAAGGTTGGAACCATGACTAAATTAATTATTGCAGAACCCTAAAATTTACAAACTCTTAAAAATGTTAGGAAAGTTATAATACATTATAGGTGTAGACAGTAGGTACTATAGTTAGTAACTATAGTAGGTACCTAACCTACTACTTACAATTCAATGTTTTGTAATTGGTAAAAAAAAATCTCGTACGGATCTTTTCTGATATCCAAAATGTCCAGATCATTCGATGTTACTTCCATCATGTATCAGTAACGATTCATATATTATGGAGATACAAATTAGGTGGGTATACCTAGGTGTAAATATTTTATAGTATTGATAGTCAAACGGAACCCTAATATATATTTCTACCTAGATAATGATGTGTTGTGAAAATACTACTTCTATCACATGGAGATACAAATTGAGGTGGGTATACCTTGTATTTACACCTAGGTAGGACCTAGGTATAGGTATTTACCTATAAGTATAAAAAATACGATTTTCACATACTTAGCGCCTTAGAATAACTAGGCTTAGAACCGCAGTAGGCGCACGCGAAGTGACGCAATTTCAAGTTAGCCTTTAAAGGCTACGTACATCGCTCGACACGTCAGTGCTCAAGGTCAAGACCTACTAGGAAGAGCTCCGTAATTTTTTAATAATAATGACTTATTGTGCAGTGAAAGGGTGTAACAACTCTTCTCATAATAATCAGAAACAATAAAAGATTCCATTTCACGGGTAAATACAACCTGGCATCTTATATTCTTGAGTAAAACATGCGTATAAGCACAAAAATAAATCGTAAACATAACAGACGCCATTACATAAAAATGTTGCTAGCTATTAGAAAAATTATTTTCCCCATAGGTACTTATTTGTTTAATCTATTTCTACTTTACACTTGTAGCACTTCTATTTTCCAGATATAATTAGGGTTACCTACTAACTTACCTGGATTTTTAAGTGAAATATGTACTTATGTTCTATTAAGCTTGGTATAAATAATCAAAAACTTTTGTTTTATTTTCACGGGCAAGGACATTTTTCATTGGTTTCATTAGACGATGAACCCTAGTTTTATTAATGTCTTTATATTCGTTCTTAGATTTCTATACATTTTGAAGAACATGACAAGCATATCACGAAAGGTGGTTTATGCCAATTACGAGAGGGTGCTATCCCAACAAAGGTATGAAAATGTTTCGGCCATAATATTTATTTCTATCTATTTAAATAATTCGCTAACTCAACACTCCCCTGTATGTAAACACCCATATAGTATATAATATTTACAGGAAGTTTTCTGTTAGTGAAATATCATCTAACAGAAAAGTGATAAATATGATAATCATTTACTCCTTACAAAATGTTACATTTTCCCTACCTTATGGGGAAAATGTTAATAGCTTGCAACATTATTTGTGCACTTGTGTGCGTGTCGGCTCTTGTAATGACGTGCCGCTTACGCACACATTGCTTGTTTTTTGGCTTCAACTTAGAGCGAAATGTTTTGTGAAATTATCACTCTATGTCTTATTACTCTGAGCTTAGCGCCATCCAGTCCCATAAACAAGTAAGGTCTACTACCTTACTGGTAGGTAGGTAGGTGTTTGGTACACACGGATTTACCGGGACATTATTTTCTTTATCATTGTCGCCATCATCGCTTACAATAGGAGCTGTACTTTCTAATCGACGTTTTCTAAAATAAAAAAAATAAAAATTAGTTTGGCTGCGACATTTACTTACTCACAAATCACAATCCACATCCTCACCTCACCTCACCTCAACGTGTAGGGTAGGTAGGTACTTACTTTATTACGTCGTTCATGTGTTTTCCATCTTTTTTATGATTCCGTCGTCGCTTTCTACACTTATTATAAAGATTTCCCATATTTACAAATATACAAAGTCCGATGACACGAAGCGCGGAGCAGCGACACAGGCTCCCCGTCCGAAGGCCGAAGCTAGACTGAATTATGGCCCGGACGGAAGATAGCGCGTGAATGTTTAGGTATTATTTTTTTACGGTAAAAATAATAGTAATTTTGAAAATCTAAAACACACATCGTCTGCTTTATACTCTGATTGTTTACTGTATAAAGTATCAAGGCTTATTTTAACGTATCTATTGAATAGCGACGGTTTAAAGTACAGTTTAGAGTGAACTTTGGATTTTTTTTCTATCGAGAAAATTTCATGTAATCGTGTTTTCGAAACACTAGTGGTCTAGCATCAATCCTGAACTATAACATATTAAAATCTCAAAGTAAATGCTTCAGAATTGTGGAAGATATGATCGTTGAAAATAACCGATTTCAGATAGTATCAACTCTTAATAAAGTTTTAAAAGAATGGCTCGTGCAACGTAGCTTTTATACAATCCAGGAGTTTCTGACCTTTTAAATTATGTTATTGACATTGAATCTAACTTTAATTTTGAATATTGTTATTGTATAGTATGGCTTGATATTTATTTTAATGAAACTTTACTTTTTATTAATTTGCATGAGAATTATTATTTGAAATATTTTATTGTTTGTGAAACTTAACTGGAACTTTTTTATGTATTCACATGCCAGTAATGTGGCGAGATATGAGGATCAATTTATTTGTAATACCACCTCTCTAATTTACCATGTCTGATATGAATAAACTATTTCTATTTCTAAGAAGGCATTCAAAATTACAACCGTTGCTTCGTCGATAAGATAGATAATAGATTTTATTCGACACTGCAGCACATGATACACAATAATTGAGGCAGATCTTAACATAACACAGACAAAATTAGTGTATATAGCTGCGGTTATTTTTTTTATTTGCTTTGGGTTGGCTTTCGTATCACGGCGCCCATGATAGGCCTATTGTGATCGCCACTTTTACATTTCAGTCCCGAAGCCGTGGTAGCTGCGGTTACTTTACATAGTATATCTATAATGAAGCCGCTTCCGCTGTCTGTTGGCTTAGATTGCAGTTTTCAAGAGGAAGGTTTATAAACCATTTGACACATAGATTTCCACGCGGGCGAAGCCGCTGAGCGCAACTACGTATTTCATAATTTGTTGTTTATAACGTCCATGTGATTTGTCATACACTAAACTGTCAGAAATCTCTGCATTTGGAACAGTATGGCGTCTCTGTTGACTGAGTTTCTAAGTTGTTACAGTGTGATGTAAAACAAAGGATCTATATTAAGAAATCTTGTCGCAACTTGATGGCATTGATGGATGGAGCTGCGGGAGGTGTGCTAAATACGTCTTCATTAGCTGCAGCTTTCTGACGAAGGGATTTAATAGGTCAGACGTTTCATTGGAATATACTGAAGATATAATTTTGAAAGAATATTATAACTACTAAAGTCATTTATAACGGGATATTTTGGAGATGGTTTGAGTTTTGAGCTAACCAATACTTCGATGCAGTTTCATGCGCCATGATCACGGATAACTGAAGACACTGCGAGGTAATTTTCATTAGCAGACATACCTACCGATCCACTCAGTTTACGAACTATAGTGACTTTAGGGTTAATACATATTATGATAGTCTTAAGAGTTTATTTTCACAAACGTTCTTGAGTAAATAGATAGATCCAGATAGTCATAGGTTTACTAATATACTAAAGTTCTCATTGCAATTAAGATAATCTGTAAACATACCTAGAGCTCTATATATTTTTGACTATATATGTTTTCGTTGTCAAAAAACCTTCGTTAGACCATTGTGGTCACCTGGTGGAAATTGAAGATGGGACCGACGATGTATTACGAAGGTCTATAATATACCTATTGAGGCTTGTCTTAAAGAGAACCAGGTTGTAAATGACCGGGAAAACAGCAGCAGGTAGCGTGTTCCAAATCCCAGCGGTACGAATGATGAAGGTGGAGGAAAACAGCTTAGTGCGAGTGGACGGTATATCCACCAAGGTGGTAATGTGCCTCTACACGTACCTCTACTTGTCCTGGTGTGGAAGGGGGATGGTGGGATCAGGTCATATAGTTCCTATGAACATTCTCCGAAATGTTTTCTTTCACAGATCGAGAGACAACCTGCAAAGTGGCGGTGACTGTAAAATATTCTAGATATAATTTTTTTGGGATGAAAAAGTAACGTACCGTATGTTTTAAGATATCCCACGTAACTTTATATATGCAAACTGCAACGTTTCAGCCAAACCTGTTCTGTTGTTTCAGCGCTATTTTGAGACCAAACTTTTGCCATTATAATTTTATTAGGGTGTCCAGCAATGAACTTCTTTGGCTGACTTGATCATGATAATGAAAATAGCGGGTAGTTCGTAAATTGTAATGTAAATATTTTCGTCATTTTTACCACCTGCATAATATTTAATTAGCTACGTTTCAAATAAATAGATAAATAACAAAGGACTCGCTGACTTTCACTAATTTTAGAATAAATAATTATCCGTAATTAGTATTATGAAAATTACATGTCGTGTTACGAAACAAACGACTCGCTGATTTTTACGTTTTAATTACGATCATTACTGACTACACTACTGAATGACAACACTGTTATTACTTTACCCCAAAACGGAAAGAGTTTCTTTGAGAACAGGACAAAAGAGGTCAAAGTTAATCGAGTAATGCTAATTTTGCCATCAATCACAACAAATAACCAGTTATTATGGCTTCCTTTTTAACGTGAAAGGAAGCCAAAAATGCAACCTGCAATTTCCCTTGACAAACAATGTTCAATTGGTTAATTTCTATTGATTTGTCGCAACCACCAATTTAAAGTACAATAGAAAGGTACAATTACAATTTGCTACAATTTTTTAAAAGTTGTTGACCATTCAAACATTGATAACCTATCATTAAAAAAACCAACGCGCAAAATGATTGATAAACTGACAACGGTTAATTAAATTTGATCAAACATTATCAATTTTAAATTACACAAAATTGCACCTAAAAACTATAGATATTACTTTTACTTTTATTGAACACTTGCTCATAAAACTAGATAGATAGATAGTGTCTAGGTAAACCTATGTATGTTAGGATTTAAGATGCCATAAACAAAATGTAACAAATTTGTATCAATAAATAAATATATCTATCTATCTATCTTTCATGTTAGATTAAAAATTAAATTTCTTTGGAAAAAGTTCAAAAGGCGGGCAAAGTTAAAAGTATAATATAGCTCGGCCCCCTGATTATGTAACTGCGACCGGTTTGCGACAGACGAAAATTAAGCAATCAGTGCTGTCAAAAGCCAATTTTGTATTAGATGACACCAGGTACTACGTCACCCACACTAGGTTTCCCTCTGCCGGACAATCGGTGAACTAAAAATTGCTTGCTAAAATTGCGGTCGCGGTCGCGTCGCTGTTGCTGTTGCTTTTACATAATCAGCCTGCCGGTTTTCTCGGTGGCGCGATCGTCTTTTGTTTTTCCATAGAAGTGACTGCGCTACCGTTAAAAAAAATACAAGACACAGTACGCGAAAAACGGTCACCCCAAATGATTGTGATACTTTGGTTCACAATACAGTGTATAAAATGCTCAGGTGCGTAACAAACTAATTAATTTGAATGCCCGCATTTGATTACACAAATCAAATGGTGCATTGTTGGGGGGTGGAATGAAGAATCGCTAAGAAATTTGGTTCGTCACGTTCGTGGCCCGTTTCCGGTACGTTTTTTGTTTGTGACGCCTCATTATAATTGGTGTAGACATTGAATTATAGAGGCATTCCATTTTGAAATAGGTATAAGTAGCTCTACATTTAATTTTAAATATTTATTAACCATTTTCGAAATCAATAAATTCAAAGGCAATAAATTTATTACAATTTTGATTTTGCCATGTATTGTTTACAGTACCAATATTCATCAGATTACTAAACTTAGAACAGTTATGTGTTAAGTTATGTTTAACATGGAAAAAAACTCCGATTTTTATAATGAATTTTATTCTGACCATAAACGATTCTTTGTTGCTTCTAAGCGATAAGGCCACCCATTGTACCTGTCGCATATAATGTATTTTTGTAATGATTAATTTGATTATGGTGTACAATAAAGAATTTTTGTATTGTATTGTATTGATTCTTTAGTCCAAGTAATTCAACATCACGAGACCGCAGATAACCATTGTTATCTGTGATATCATTATATCACAAGTTACGCGATATATACCCGATAAAAAAATAATAATATGGAAGTTCTAAGCTTCTTAGCTCTACAAAACTCCTCAATAATCCCGAAGCGCACCCCACACACAGGTGCTGCCGTTTCACACGACGAACGCCATTTTTATGACAACTCGTTTATTATTTTGTCCAGTAATTATGACTGTGATGCCCACTGGCCCTGCGTGACTGCTGGTTTATTGGTAACTAGACAATAGATATTACTCCTTGTCTTGATTTTCATTAGCGTCGTTGTTCTAGCCTGTAACTGTACTTGTACTTAGTTGTACAAAGTTATATCGATCTCGACGCCCGAAATGCAGCTAAAGGGTTAGGTTAGGTTAGGTTATATTTTTCGCCTCTTAGCAGAACGTACGTACTAACACCGAACCACTTATTTGGTTGTTTACTTCAAAAAAACGACGCACGAAGTGCCACTAATCCGATCTTACTTATCCTGCAGGGCTATTCAGAAACTCCGTTTCCGAGCCTTCATCACGAAATCTGGCACAGATTCGCATAAAATTCAAATGTTTTGGCGGGTTTTTAATATTATCTGCGTGCTTTATTCCGCCATTGCGCTGAACGAACACTTCAATCCTTCCATCGTTTGGGATCGGGTCTGATTTTATTTATTTATTCAAAGCATTACAACTATATTTACAGGTATTACCTAATACAATAGTGTAGTCAACATTATAAATTACATTTTTAACGGAAACTCCTTTATTCGCACTTGATTTTTTATTTTAAGTCCAAGTCGCTTACTAGGATTTCGTATACAGATTTTTACTAGTTTTGTTTTGTATACCTCTAACTCGACAAACAATGACGAACTTTCTTCGAATTAAATACACACTTTAGTATGACAAGATACAATATATATATACATATATAGCCTTACAAAAACAAAGGTACCTAGATGTTAGTGCAACTGACCGATCTAACTGTTAAATAGGTATATTTAAAAGTGATGGCATCAAAAAGGGGCATTTTATCAATTTTAATAATTCTCATAAACTTTGAACTTTCACGTTATCGTTGCCCTTTTAGAATTAATTTTAATATCTATAACCGCAAACCGTTTTTCACCTGTGTGTGTGCTTGATTTCTCACGTGATGATTCATCAATAAATATAGAAGAGGTACTGGGTTTTGGCAATTACCTACGTAATTTCAATTTAATAACACAACCACAAACTCGCCATCAATTATTTAACTACTTTTCACAATAATTTTGGGATTTAATATGATAAAAATCTGAGGTTAGGACAGCAAGATACGAAAATACAAGAACTGGGTAAAACGGGATTATTTACTATGATTTAATGTGAATAATTAATGTGCAAAAAACGAAAAGGTGATGTATACGTTATAAATATATTTTTATAAAAAGTATTTTTTTTAAATACAAAGGACTTACTTTCTAATCCCCAGGGGTTTGACCTGAATGTTAAATTCCTCGGGTTTCTCTTATATCGGGGGTGTACATAACTTTGAAAAAGTAAAACTAGGTTTTATATTTATTTTCTCTCCATCGCAAATAATACGAAATAATAATCACGTAGACAACTCCTTTTGTTTTCATCGGTTTTAAAAGTGGCAATCTTATCGATCAGCGTAATCGTCTTCCGTTCATATATTCACAGGTTTTTTTTATTTTAGATTATGATTAACCATTAGGTACGTCACACTTTTCCCTTGTCTTTTTTCCAGTACATTACACCGACAAAAGCAACCTGCTACATTCGTACCTAATAAATGATTACATCAAAAACAGAAAAATCACCCCAACGACGCGGTCCTAATTAAATTAATTGTACGAGTCGCGATATAAATGACGAGCTATGAAATGGATGGAAAAAAGTAGATTTACAAAGATAAAAGCAATAATAAAACACTTCCCGGTTAGAAGGGTCTGTTGCTATGAATCTTGCGTGAGTCGTCTTGTAAATAAAACCAAATAACCAAGTTTCATTCTGAAAAGAATTAGTACAAAAAATAGTGTTTGTCGTCATTTGACTAATAGAAAATAACCAAGTTCCGTTTTGAATAAATTCCGCACAAATAATGTTTGAAGTATACTAGCAACAAATACAATTTATGTATGGTGATAAGAGGGTGCTGTGCTACTAAACCGATAACCAGAGATTCTTGGATGCGAAAGTGACTGATTGTGTCTCTATCTATTTAACGAAAACGACTGAACAGAATTTAAAAAAATGGCGAAAATAATTATTAAATTGGATCTTCGTACCAAAAAATACAATAAGCTGTTTTTTATCTCGTAAAACCGTCGTTTCGACGCATAGCATAGGTCAGAATCACGTATTCATAGGATTTTATTTCATAGCACATGCGATGAGACCGATTTTGTCAGTTTCTCTGTTAATTTATACGAGTACATATGTTTCTATTAATCTCTGTTCTGGCAAAAGAAAATCTTTTTACTTTTTATTTAAGCAATACTTATAACTTTGGTGTGTACTAATTTATTATAATTTTACGAATTCAGCGTAGGAAACCCGGCAGCCCGCATGATCAGCACGATCATGCGATACCGAACGTATGAAGGGATGATATTAATCAGTGTGGTAATGTTTCACCGTTCGTTTATTAGCCTTTTGTAAACACTTGTGTGTTTTGTTTGTAATTAAAATTACACAGTTAACGGAGTTAATATAGAAAACAGAGTTTAAGACAAAAACACAACAGAGAACGGTTAAGATCTGTCAATACATAAATTATTATATAAAAAAAATTAATAGGTAAATAGTCTTGGATAATATACACAGCATCATCTAATAATCCAAGCTAAGCAGAGCGTGTGCTATGTGTTCTAGATAAAAGATAACTGATATACCTACTTAATAAAATAAAAATAAAAAAGCCTTTTATTCCTTAACCTTAAATAACAATGATCAATCATGCTTATGAAAAATTTGTTAAATCTAATGTAAGGATGTCAAATATTATAGAAAATGTCAGTATGTAGATTTAATAATTTAATAATATTTAAAAATGTATTTTAAAAGTTGTTTATTTCGATTGAATTTAATGCATATATTGAATAAGTAGTTAGGACCCCTCTCGGGTAAAGGCCTCCTCCAGTTCTGTCGAGTGTTTGCGGTCTTCTGCGACGCTTGTCCAATTTTGTGTTTTTACATATTTTTTTATTTCATCTGACCATCTTGCTAGGTGTCTACCAATTCTTCTTTTGCCTTTAGGACCTTTCCATGAGGTGACTAAAGTGGCCCACCTACACGGAAATAGGTACTTAATACAATATATTAAATAGATAAATGTTTTTTTATTGTACAGAGAAAGTACCCAGAATATCCGGGACATATATTTGTCTAGCAGTGGACTATCATAGGCTGATGATGATGATATTTGCAGAGATCGTACAAAAATTTGACCCAAGGCGGGACTCGATCCCGAAACCGCCCGCTTCGTGACTATAATTTTGTTATTCGTAGGTAGGCCTTATTACTTTTGTAACAAAACATTGGAGTATTATTAATAAAAAAAAATATCATTATTATTATAATGATCAAACACAAACAAATTAAGTATTTGTATACACATGCCTAAACATGGTTTAGGGAAATGTCACCACCATTCGATATAACAGTACAAAAAGCATTATAAGGCGATTACACAAGTCAGAGACACCCTGTTCAATATTTGAACAAGTCAAATTACGTGTAGACTCGACCTAAATCAAGTAATTGGCTTGTTATATCAAACATTCTGGAAAATAGGAAGAAAAGTTTCATTGTTGTTTTTTTTAATAAACAATAAATGTGTGCTTTTTAAGCGACAGTTTGTTGTTTATATACATTGTTATGATTTTTTAATATTGAGCAATAATAATGAGTTATGTGTTTTATTGGCTTCTAAATTATTTATTTTTATATTTTTGTTTTCTGTTATTAGATAAGTTAGTTAATTAGTTTCTTGATCACCCAATAGGACCACCATAATATATTTAATTATAAAGGTTCTTACAATTATTATTAATAAAAAAATGCCTACTAAAAAAAGGAACCAAGTCACTTTAGATAAGATGAAAAAAAAGCATTTATAGATACTAAGCTGAAAGGGATGATTATAAGTAATAATACAACGGGTATTTATCGCGTTTATTTACCTTTTTTCCCGACGTTTCAACAGGTTTACACTCTAAAGTAAAGTAAAAGTAAAAAATCATTTATTTCTTTAGGCTTACAAAATAAGCACTTAGACAAGTCATATTTTAAATATAAATTATTATCAAATAAAATTATTTTACTGTTCACTTCTATTTTTTGTCCACTAGTGGAAGAAGTGAAAAGAAACCACTAGCATGTTCATCTCTTATATGTCTAATACATGGTTATTTGCCTATTTTAAGTCTAAATATAATATGATTCGATACATGTCAATATTTAAGTAAAGCTATGCACAACAACAAATTACTTACTACATACCATTGTCGGTGTGAAACTGAGCGACATCTGGCCAAGCATTAACATCATTGAGATAATCATTTATGGAGTAGAAAGCCTTCTTGATGAGATTTAGCCTCTGTCGTGGTCACGGGATGACTGACGGGGACACGGGATCTCAGTCATCCCGTGACCACGACAGAGTGTAAACCTGTTGAAACGTCGGAAAAAAAGGTAAATAAACGCGATAAATACCCGTAGTATTATTACTTATGATTATGTGTTCAGATCGCGTAAGTTTAAAAATAGAAAGGGATAATGCCCGGGAGTTACTTAATTTATTTCTCAATACTTAATTTATTTTGTGTCACCTTCTAAAATAGTCTGTGTTTTTTTTCCAAGTTATGCTCTAGATATTTTTTTAGCAATTCGTTTAATCTACACCCCAATTTAGTCCCAAAACAATCACTTAACATTAGAGAAAGCGCCCCTAAATAAATACTTCCTTATGTCAATACGACATGTCACCAAAATCAACATTCAGCAAGGTTCAAAATTCAGAATTAATAGTATTGTTTTCAACTGTATTGTCTATAAGATAAAGCTTTGATTCGAAAACCTGGAAGAAAGAAACAAGTGACTCCGTTGCGTTAAAATGCTGCTAGGTGTCATTTGCATCAATTCACGTCGAATTAGGGAATTCTTTTGTATAAATAATTGGTTGGTGTACCTAACTGTACCTTATTTAAATGCCTGATAGTATGTGGTTCTAAGGATCGCATTTTATAATTAGTTAAAGTATATCAAGCTCATATAGCAAGATCATTTTTGTATCTTTAATACTAGTTTTGAGTAGAATTTTTCTTTCTAAGTGAAAAACTGTGTAGGTACGTGTTATGGTAAGCGACGAATTCTAAAACTAGTGGTGCGTTGTGAAATTTTCATCTAAGCTTTGGGGTTGGGGTTTTTCACGACCTCTGTAGCGTGGTGGGTGAAGGTCCGCCTGCAACGCATGAGTTTGCGGCTTCGATTGCCGCCTCGGGAATTTTTTTGTACGATCTGCAGAAATTTGTTCCGGGTGTTCTGGTTGTTTTCTATCATCTTCACCGCGCTTGCCCCTAACTGCTGACGCAGACTTATATGGAAGAAAAGACCACATTATGTGTCCGGCACCGCATACCCCATACCGCAGCGTACTGCGTTGTGATCAAGAGACCGAGGTTTTACCTATGAAGGTAAAACCACTAACCAAATATAATTACTAAGATCACACTATGGATGGTATGAACCATAGTGTGACAAACCTTAGTAATTAGTCAGTTGTTCAAAAACACGACCTTATCCGTCTAACGCCTAACAGGATATAGAAAGGGTAGGTAAGGTACTTTAGGCGTTTGTAACATTTTAATAATTGGCAATATGCGTAATTTTTACCTGCCATAAATCACTTTGACATTAATTTCAACGATTTCCCGTGATTCTGATCCCATTTGAGTATTTTTCTGAGAAATAATTGGAAATTACAATTGCCTGTATTGTATAAAAATCTCTCGGTTCGTTGAGCATCGAGGGCGTACCGACAAAGAAGTGAATGGATGGATGATGACTCACATAGACTTTGATCTTGTTGGGAAATAAAAGAGAACTTGTTTATAAAATATCATGATCATATCGGAACAATTGTGTGTACGATCTGCAGATATTTGTTCCGGGTGTTCTGGTCGTTTTCTATGTATAAAAAAAAAAAAAAAACTATGTAATTTATTGTATTATGTATATCAGTTATCTAGTACCCATAACACAAGCTTGCTCTGCTTACCATGGGGCTAGATAATACTGTGTGAGTTGTCCAGCATTATTATATAATATATTTAAACACGGATGCAAAAACAACCCTCTATAAAAATATAGATAAGAATATCTGAAATAAAAGCATTATTATTATTATAAAAGTTTATAACTACAGAGCTTGAGAAAGTTTTAGATCTTGATGCGTATTTACTATTACTTATTGTTTACTATTACTTATTATTTACTATTTACTATTACTATAACTAATTGTTCTCTAATTTTATCTGTGTTTTGTTATGATGTGCCTTTTTTATTGTGACCTGTTATCATGTGCTGCAGTGTCTAATAAATAAATAAATAAATAATGCTGGACAATTCACACAGCATTATCTAGCCCCATGGTAAGCAGAGCTTGTGTTATTATGTATATCAGTTATCTAGTACCTATGTACTAGATAACTGATATACATAATACAATATATTACATAGATAAATATTTTTATTATATATAGAAAACAACCAGAACACCCGGAACAAATATCTGCAGATCGTACACACAATTGTTCCGAGGCGGGAATCGAACCCGCAACCTCCTGCATCGCAGGTGGACCTTCGCCCACCGTGCCACATCAGTCGTCAAAATGTGTTATAATATCTATTTTTTTAATAATGAGCTGAGTGATTTTCCAAAAGGATTAAAGTTTCCAACTATAAGTTTACCCATGGGGTAAGTAAGACTTCCAAAAATATTGACAACAATTAAAACTAATCACCCTACTATTTCCAGACAAGAGACATTTCTAAACGACATAACTAACGATTGCCGTCAACAGAATGAATGTAAAATGTCCTAATAGATGCTGAACAAGTTTCGAAGTAATTTTTGATAAATAACAGCTCATTTTGCATTATGTCGACGAACGCCATGTGGTGAAGGTAATGCCAAAATGATTTATTTTGAATGTTGTGGGATACCAAAATAAACCGATTTGGTAGGTAGGTACTACTTATTTTTAACCGACTTAAAAATAGGAGCTGGGCTGGTCCACCAGTTCAAAGTCGCTCAGCGAGCTATGGAAAGAGCTATGCTCGGAGTTTCTCTGAAGGATAGGATTCGTAACGAATACATCCGACAGAGAACCAAGGTTATCGACATAGCTCAAAGAATTAACAAGCTGAAGTGGCAGTGGGCCGGCCATATTTCGCGAAGAACCGACGGCCGCTGGGGCAAACGTGTTCTTGAGTGGAGACCGCGACTCGGCAAACGTAGTGTAGGACGCCCTCCGACCAGGTGGGATGACGACTTGCGAAAGACTGCAGGTAGATGCTGGATGCGGCAAGCTGAAGACAGGGCGCTATGGCGCTCATTGGGGGAGGCCTATGTCCAGCAGTGGACTGATATAGGCTGATGATGATGATGATGATGAAAAATAGGAGGAGGTTGGTTCTCAATTCGACTCTATTTTTTTAAAGGGCCTCTTTAAAAAAATAGAGTCGAATTGAGAACGTATGGGACTAAGTATGGTATGGTAAGTTTTGGTATGGTAGTTGTACTCTTATTTCCGCACTTATACTCCGATTGGCCCTTTGTGCGTGGTGTGTTTGCTAGTTTAACCAGCCTAACTCCGTCCAGAAGCGCAGAATACTCCTGGGATCTTCACAGGCTTCGCGGAGTGACCTCGGGTGCTCGAGGATTTCTAGTCGTTGCGCTGTTACTCCCTCGCATTCCAGGACTACGTGGGGAGCTGAAACTTCGTCGCTCAGGCATCCATAAAGGGGGAGGTTCTCAATTTGCCTGTTTTTTTATATATTTATTGTATTACGTGTACCCATAAAACAAGCTTACCTTGGGGTAAATGATGCTGTGTGGATTGTCCAGGTTTATTTATAATAAACGGTCAAGTGCGTGTGGGATCACGTACAGCGTAGTTGTTGATTAATGACCTATATACCTAAAAAAACTAATAAACCTGATTCACTAATTTAATATGTAAGCCGCGCATTGTTATCCACATTCCTTATGGAGGTGGCCATGCAATGTCATGTGGCAAACGTTATTGTTATCTACCTATGTCTTTTTGTTGAGTTTATGTATTTTGCCATGTTTATATGCAAAGAATTGATCTCTTACGGGAGTGACAAAATCACTTTGTAATAAAACTCCATTAATAAATAAAGATATTTAATAAAAAAAAAAAAAAACATAAGTTAGTTATTTTCCATATATAATTTTTTTATGTGCTTTTCTGATGTATAAGCTATATCATTGTAAAGTTTCATTACAATCCATTCAGTAGTAGTTTGTACGTGAAAGAGTAACAAACATCCTACTCTTGTTTTCTTTTATAATATATACCTACATAATGTAATCAAGCTTTGTGCCACCACACCAGGACCTGTCTGAAAATCAGCGCCGCTACTAACTCCGGCTTGTAGCGGCATCATGCTGAGACAGGGGCCTTTTTGGCCCCTTATGTAACACGTATTTGCTCTATTCTGTATATCTTATCTATACCTTGTAATTTTTTTTCTTGTTTTTATTATTTTTTACCATGTAATGTGTCGTGTTATGTGTTATGTATGGTGTCAAATAAATGTATTTTCTTTCTTTCTTTAAAGAACGCCTTGAACATTAATGTTTGCAAGATTCCTTTCAAGTTTGCAGCTGTATTTTATGTACAAGATAAAATCAAAATATCTACCGAACAAATCGGGCTGAAATTTCGCATACAGGTAATTCCAGGCACGAAATAAAACATAGGCTACTTTTTATCCCACAAATCGTTCCCATGGTATAGAAATAACCTTAAAAAGATTCCACAGATATAACGCGTGCGAATCTACGGGAAAAAACTAGTAAAACATAAAAATAACCAACTTCTTCAATAACACACAAATCTCAATAGTTAATCTAATTTTTAACACAATATGAATATTTTTCTTCCTAATATCTGAATATCTTTATTTCTCATATTTTTCTATATCATCATCATCGTCAGCCTATGTTAGTCCACTGCTGGACATAGGGCATAGCTGACCCAATGAGTGACAAAGCGCCCTTGACGCATCCAGCATCTGCGACCGTAGTCCTTCGCAGGTCGTCATCGCACCTAGCCGGAGGGCTTCCTACACTACATTTGCCGAGTCGCGGTCTCCACTCAAGAACACGTTTACCCCAGCGGTTGTCAACGTAAAACGTCAACTACAAAACTCTTTGGTGTAAACAGTAACACCTGATTTTATTAGTGTATAGGTAATGAGAATAAATTGATGTGAAGGAGCAATTGATGTGTCCGTATATCAAACACACGAAGAACATCTGTTCGTTGTAAAGTGGAGTTTCAGATCCGTTACCGATACATAATTAGGTGAATAAAATTTACATGCTACGAGCAATTTACTAACAAGCTACGAGTGGAAACTGTAGTTAGCTTTATTTACTCTAAGTCTACGTTCTATTTATAAATATAAGCTATTTGTTTCCCAAATAAATAAAAATAAAATAAATAATAAATCCATTTTCTTGCTTAGACTGATGACGTAATCGATAAAAGACCTTTCTGACTGCGAGTTGGTATGCAAATGATGTAATCATCATCATCATCATCAGCCTATAGCAGTCCACTGCTGGACATAGGCCTCAACTAATGAGCACCATAGCGCCCTGTCTTCAGCTTGCCGCATCCAGCATCTACCTGCAGTCTTTCGCAGGTCGTCATCCCACCTGGTCGGAGGGCGTCCTACACTACGTAGTGAGAACGGGTCGAGGTAGGTCAAGAACACGTTTGCCCCAGCGGCCGTTGGTTCTTCGCGAGATATGGCTAGCCCACTGCCATTTTAGCTTGCTAATTCTCAGAGCTATGTTGAGTCCAGGTCTCTTTATGGCCTTAACACTTTGACTGCTGAAATCGCACGGTATGTGTTTTCTACAAGTGACTTATATGCGTAAATCCACACTAGCGCAGCGGCTGAGAAAATACAGATCTGTGTGACTCAGCAAAGCCGTAATATTTTTCGAACGAAACGCATATGCGGCGCAACACAACCGCTGTGTAGAGCGGCAGCACGAATTTTTTAGGTTAAAAAAAAGATCGCAGTCGTCGAAAAAAAAACCGCAGTAAACTGTATTCATATATCTTTCAAATCAAAATAAATAACCCCCCTACGATTCTTGAAATTGTCCTGCGACCAAACATCTGTTCCGGATAGTTGGTAACGCGATATGCTAATGTTGCGTTTTTATGCTAATACCACACTCGGCACAAGTGTCCGTTCTACTACATGGGCTTAATATGTCCCTTATTATACAACGCTCAGATTTAAATTTACTACTTAATTGTACGTAAGTTGGGTACGTTGATTTCTCTAGTCATCATCATCATCATCATCATCAGCCTATATTAGTCCACTGCTGGACATAGGCCTCCCCCAATGAGCGCCATAGCGCCCTGTCTTCGGCTTGACGCATCCAGCATCTACCTGCAGTCTTTCGCAGGTCGTCATCCCACCTGGTCGGAGGGCGTCCTACACTACGTTTACCGAGTCGTGGTCTCCACTCAAGAACACGTTTGCCCCAGCGGCCGTCGGTTCTTCGCGAGATATGGCCGGCCCACTGCCACTTCAGCTTGCTAATTCTCAGAGCTATGTCGATAACTTTAGTTCTCTGTCGGATGTATTCGTTGCGAATCCTATCCTTCAGAGAAACTCCGAGCATAGCTATTTCCATAGCTCGCTGAGCGACTTTGAACTGGTGGACCAGCCCTATCGTGAGTGTCCACGTCTCAGCTCCGTAGGTCATAACGGGTAGGACGCACTGGTTGAAAACTTTCGTTTTCAAGCATTGCGGTATGCTGTATGGTATGATTTCTCTAGTATTATAAGTTAAATTTTACTGAAAGAAGACTTCATTTTGATCTTAAAAACAATTTAAACTGCATTCAAAGATTTTTGAATAATCGCCTGTCTGAACGGGCAATCGAATCCGCCATTTGTTAAAAAAATCACATCTAATTTAAATATATCCAACAAATGGCTCAATAGCGAAAAAAATGCTATGTTACTTGGAAAATAATAATACTTACTTTTATTCTTACTTATAAGTAAAACGTTGTTATCTTTATCTTTAATCTGTGGACCGTTACTCGAGACACGACGTCACCCCAATTTAAGGTCTAGCCTGAAAACCAGTGTCACTATCGTCCTCGGTCGATAATGACAACAAGCTGAGACGGGACCTTATTAGCCGCGCACATAGGGAAAGACCAGTTTTTTTTCTTTCTTACTCTACTACTTATGTTTTTCTGTATTTATGTGTCGTTTCCTTTTTTTGTAGCGTGTGTGTGGCTATAAATAAATTATTTTATTCTTTTTTTTTATTATTTTTCTTACGATTGAGACTTTTGATCGGTATCGTTAAATTAGAAGTGATTTTTTGTACAATTTGGTGGAATCGGTTCAAAAATCTTCGAATGATGTTTAAATTGTTTAAAAAAAATGATGTCTTCTTTCAGTTTCCTCCATGTAGCATTAAGGCTGTAGGACGCCCTGTGTATATATATTTAATGTATTGTATTATATATCTACGTATATCAGTTATCTAGTCCCAGCTTTGGCTTAGCTTTAGGCTTGATGATGCTGTGTGGATTGTCCAGCATTATTTATTTTATTTCTTTCCAAAACAACGTAAATTACGTTAATTTCTGTAGAACATGCTCATTCCTACAAAAAAGCAAGGCCAATACATGCTGCACAATATCATCAATATCATCGGTCTATGTTAGTCCACTAGACAAAGGCCTCCCCCAATGAGCGCCATAGCGCCCTGTCTTCAGCTTGCCGCATCCAGCATCTTTCGCAGGTCGTCATCCCACCTGGTCCGACAATATGTACCTACCTAGTTAGCTAATCACACAATGTCAAAATCAAATCAAATGTCAAATGTCGATGTCAAGTCAAATGTCATGTCCTATATGACCTACGGAGCTGAGACGTGGACACTCACGATAGGGCTGGTCCACCAGTTCAAAGCCGTTCAGCGAGCTATGGAAAGAGCTATGCTCGGAGTTTCTCTGAAGGATAGGATTCGTAACGAATACATCCGACAGAGAACCAAGGTTATCGACATAGCTCAAAGAATTAGCAAGCGGAAGTGGCAGTGGGCCGGCCATATTTCACGAAGAACCGACGGCCGCTGGGACAAACGTTTTCTTGAGTGGAGACCGCGACTCGGTAAACGTAGAGGACGCCGACCAGGTGGGATGACAACTTGCGAAAGACTGCAGGTAGATGCTGGATGCGGCAAGCTGAAGACAGGGCGCTATGGCGCTCATTGGGGGAGGCCTATGTCCAGCAGTGATATAGACTCATGATGATGATGATGATGATGACAATGTCAAAAATTGTTTGTTATTACAATACAATACCATACCAAAATACTTTATTGTACACCAGATACAGATAATTACATGTGACAAGTACAATGGGCAGCCTTATCGCTTAAAAGCGATCTCTTCCAGGCAATCTTTGGATGGAAAGAATTATGTGAATCAAAGAAAGACAGGGTTATTTTGTGGCACATACATTTCAATCATTTAAAGCTACTTTAGAAGGCATTCAAATCGCGGCACTCTTTATCGGCTCCCCCAAAGGCATCGTTTACGATCGCTTCTACAACATTGTTACCGAGAATATTTAAATATACAATGGCCGTTGCAAACCTTACAAAAGCGGTCTACCTATTTATTTATAAGATAAGTAAAAGATGACGATGATTGTGTCTGGTTGGACACTTTTCTGCCAGTGTCAAGTAATGGAACATAATTGTTAAATCAATGAGTTATGAAATTATGAAGATTATTTGCTATTTTCACCAGAGCCTAGTTCGTTATCTAGCAGGGTGTACCACGTGCAGGTTAGGTAGGCTTGGGAGACGAGATGTTGGAGTCCCTCTTACTCTCCATAAGAAAAAGATGGTTTCGATAGCCCCTTAGACAGTAACCTTAGCAAAGTCAAAGTCAAAACATTTTTTCTTTAGACTTATAAAAAACATTTTCAGACCAAAGTATGGAATTTAATAATTATTGAAATGTGATAAATGGTCGCATCAATTTGATGCGACCAATTATTGGCCGTTAGCTGAAGTGGCAGTGGGCCGGCCATATCTCGCGAAGAACCGCTGGGGCAAACGTGTTCTTGAGTGGAGACCACGACTCGGTAAACGTAGTGTAGGACGCCCTCCGACCAGGTGGGATGACGACCTGCAAAAGACTGCAGGTAGATACTGGATGCGTCAATCTGAAGACAGGGCGCTATGGCGCTCATTGGGGGAGGCCTATGTCCAGCAGTGGACTTACAAAGGTTGATGATGAAATTGATGCGACCAATTATTGACCGTTTTAAATAATCCCGTTCTGTGTGGTCTCAATGTGTGACTAACACATTTTTTAAATTTTATTGCCGTATTGTCTGTGAAAAAATGTCGGCAAACTACCAGTTTGTCAGTGGGTGGTACGTACTGTTGTTTAGGGTTTTTTTTTCGTTCGCAAACAATGAAAACGTTTTAGATTTGTCGTTTATACAAAGTTATTTACCCATCATCACTGGCTTTTTCCAATACCAAACCAAAAAATGTGAGAACTATAATAAAACTACTATACTATACTTACCGCCTACTGGCCCCGGAGGTATAATAATTAGATTAAGCATTAATTTGAAGATTTATTGTATCTCATTATAAGTGAACATTTTTGTTTTATGAGAAATAAACATTTTTAAACCGAACTAAGGTAAATTTTTTTTTTAAAAACCTTTTTAACTTGGCTACTTTATCACGTGTCACGATTTTAACTCTAAGGTATCCTGTAAGTATCTAACTATATAGACTTCAGATGGTTCAGTCAAAAAATATTATTATATAATAATAATATTATTATAAAAGAATATTTAAAATAAATATATAATAATAATAACTGCCACTTTTAACAGTTATGAGTTATGTTTATGGCAGGCGTCCGCAATCTCCCCTATAGTCCGATTACCCAGTCCATCACAATAGCCTGGTTTGATTTCTTTCATTTTTCTTTGCAATAGTCTCTACACCTGGATACCATCTTTGGGTGTATCATACTGTGCACCTGATGATGATACCCGCTTTGTGTAGCCATCGCCTTTAGATTAACTCTCTAAAAGGGAGCTCAGAAGAAAACTCCTCTCTCTCCTCTCAAGAAAACTCCTCTGTGTGTGTTGGCTTCAGCTCCACGCAGGCCTTCCAAAGGACCGGGTCACTTTATGGCCCGAGATGAGTATGAGATACATAATAATAATAATATACAATTTTTACAATATAATAATTTTTCTAATATTATATATTATAGAGCATGGACCAAAAATCCTATCAAGAAAAATGGCCACCACCAACTGATCATTTCATTAAATCCGATTAACTCCACTGAATCAACATCTCAACAAAAAATCTAACATGTGCTCTATTTAACCGACCACTTACCGCGCTGAAAGGCACCCCTATAATGCAACTAAAAGAATTTTTAAATCTGCAAATACCCTCCATATTTCACCCTTCGCCAAATCTGTGGAGTTAAAATGTTTGAACTCTCTAAAACTTTTGTGAAATGGCATGTAATAGTGGTAAGGGACACACTGGGTTCTCAATTTATTTATTAGAATACGATCTTATCTATTCTTGTAATTTTTTGTGTAAATGACGGATTGAATCCCAGTCTTACAGTTGCGAAGACGATGAAGATTCAGAAACCATAAAAAAAAACTGTTCTTTTACTAAAATATGTTGGCATAATCTCAAGAAGGTATTGTATTGTATGTTGGTTTATAACCTGTGTTTTTAATCTTGCTGAATATAGGACGTTGAAGATTTTCATACTAATAAAAAAAGAACTTCAGAAAGAATTTTGAAAATCGGTTCAATATACGTTCATACAAAAGTACAACCATACATATTATCCTATTTTGATTAATCTTTCGTCGGTTAAGAATAAAAATTATACATAATATATTTATATCAATTTATTACTATAGATTTTTTATATATTTTTATGTGACTTTCTCTCAGTGTGACCCTAGAACTTCAACGTAATACCGATGGATAGATACCAAACGTTATATTTCTAGTCATGATGACTATTCGGGCAGAGATGAATGTATGGAATATTGATCATCACGGTAGGAAGTCATGATGGATGGGAGTGAGTCACTTTACTGGTAGTAGTAGTTGTGGTGATACGGAGAAAATATTGTTGACTGTATTTCTGTTAGATACCTACACGTTTACCTCTGGCCTGAGGACGTCCACCATCTTGGATATTTGTTTTGATAGACTAGTGGTTATTGGATGGTACAAACTTTGGGAGCTCTATACCCAGCAGTGGGCTAATTCCAGCTGCGGATGATACGTTTATTGATATGGAGATCGATATTATAAACGCAGAGAAAAAACTATAGGTAGAGAAGATAGATGAGATTCTTTAAAATATTGTGTCAAACAGAGTTTTATAAGGAAAATCTAAAAAAGTTTTCTTTTTAAAAAGTTTTTTACATTCGTAGAACGTCTATTTTGATAAAATCTAATGAATAGCTATTTTGTATGTGTAATGTGTTAACATTACATAGATAAATAGATTTAAGAAAACACTTTAATGTACCACACAATTGGAAAATTGTTTATTTGTATAAATTTATGTTACTTTACATGTTAGACAGTTGTTAGGACATCCTTTTAAGTGTGTAAGTGTACTTGTGCCAGGATGTCAACAATACATAAATATAAACTTAGAATAGACAAACAAAAGTAACTATTTATTAATGATATTGTATTTCTATAATGAAATAACTTGAATAGACATTTTGGTGCAATTCATTGGAAAATTAGATGACGATTATTTTTTTTTGCAAAAAGGACACTCATCCACTTATTAATCAAACCGCAATATTTTCCGATGCCTTAATTCCCTTATTCGATCAAAGAAAAGCATTAGCTTCCCGCCGAGTCAGAGTGCGCACCATTTTTCTTGTCTCGTTTATAAGGGGTCCAAAAATTCACTTTTTCCGAATTAGTTGTTCATAATCTGGGGGCTAATTCAGTAGGGAGTGATAAAGCGAAATAAGTTGGGTGTTTGGATGACTTTCAGAGATTAATAAATAAATTAATGAATTATCTAAAATGGAGTGTTTGGTGAGGGAAACTTCAATGGAGGAAGGTTAATTAAGCAAATATTCACCCGTGTTCAAAAACTATGGTCTCGCAGAGTACACGAACGCTTCATAAATAATAGGAACTATTATAGAGTGATGTGCAACGCTATGCGTTCCCTTTGCCACCTTTACGTAAAGTAGCTAGAAAGCTATTATATATAACATATGCTTTGCTTTGGGATTTTGTTATATTTTGCGAATTTTTTATTTTGTTTCTGAAATAATTTTAAAGTATATTTGATTGCTACGCAAAAAATTTTTTTTTTTTTTTCAATACCCTTATTTTGAAGAGTTTGATAGTAAGAGAGTAGTTATCTGAAATTGTGACAGTAATACCTAAATCGATAAAAACTAAACTAGTAAACCCACCAAATTGTAAAAAATTTAATAGAATAGAATATATCTTAATTTGTAGCAAACCACTATTTTCTTAACAAATTTACTAAACTAATTCCTTAACTACCCAACACCATAAATACTACATATCTACTAACAAATTGAAAAAAAAAAAAACTTAAATGCTACAAAATGGCGTCCGACTCAGCGTTGTCAAAAAAATCACACCTAATTTAACGATACCGATCAAAATGATCAATCGTAAGTATAATTTTCCAAGTAATATAGCATCTTATAATAAGATTTTTTTATTGATCCTAGATAATTACCACTCAAAAGTTCACTAAAAATTGGTTTTAAATAAATAAATAAATATTGCTGGACAATTCACACAGCATTATCTAGCCCCATGGTAAGCAGAGCTTGTGTTATGGGTACTAGATAACTGATATACATAATACAATACATTAAATAGATAGATATTTTTTTATTATACATAGAAAACGATCAGAACACCCGGAACAAATATCTGCAGATCGTACACACAAATTGTCCCGAGGCGGGAATCGAACCCGCAACCTCCTGCGTCGCAGGCGCACCTTCGCCCACCGCGCCACATCGGTCGTCAAAAAAATATGTAAATAAATATTATATAATGCTGGACAATTCACCCAGCATCATCTAGCTAGCCCTAATCTGCTAGATTTTGTGCTATGGGTACTATAGATAACTGATAATCTTAGAACAATATTATACGTAAATATATTTTATCAGGGCATAAACATAAACGGCAACTACATCTCACACCTACGATTCGCTGATGACATAGTCCTATTGGCGGAGTCACTTGAGGAGCTGAACCAGATGCTGGACGGCCTAGCTTCAGCCTCCCGATGTATCGGTCTTGGCATGAATTTGGATAAAACCAAAGTCATGATCAATGGTCACATTGATCCAAGGCCGGTGGTCGTACATGGTCACCTTCTCGAAATCGTTTCAGAATACACATACCTCGGGCAGATTCTGCAGTTAGGTAAAAACAATTTCGAGAAGGAGGCCAAAAGGAGGATCCAGCTGGGCTGGGCAGCGTTTGGGAAACTACGTCGAGTCTTCTCTTCATCCATACCGCAATGCTTGAAAACGAAAGTTTTCAAGCAGTGCGTCCTACCCGTTATGACCTACGGAGCTGAGACGGAGCGTAGACTCACGATAGGGCTGGTCCACCAGTTCAAAGTCGCTCAGCGAGCTATGGAAAGAGCTATGCTCGGAGTTTCTCTGAAGGATAGGATTCGCAACGAATACACCCGACAGAGAACCAAAGTTATCGACATAGCTCTGAGAATTAGCAAGCTGAAGTGGCAGTGGGCCGGCCATATCTCGCGAAGAACCGACGGCCGCTGGGGCAAACGTGTTCTTGAGTGGAGACCACGACTCGGTAAACGTAGTGTAGGACGCCCTCCGACCAGGTGGGATGACGACCTGCGAAAGACTGCAGGTAGATGCTGGATGCGTCAAGCCGAAGACAGGGCGCTATGGCGCTCATTGGGGGAGGCCTATGTCCAGCAGTGGACTAATATAGGCTGATGATGATGATGATGATATTTTATCATACAAAATAAGCTGTGACATAAGTTATATTATAAGAAAACATCCAGGTCTTCCGAAACAAATAATAAGCTGAGTCATTAAAATATAATTTTGGACTTCCTGAATATATAGTACCTATCCTCCTGCCACACAGCATCATATAGTCAAATAAAAAGCAAACAGTACCTACTTATAAATATTTAAATCTTTTAAAAACCATTTGAACTCAACCCTTTTCTTCACCATTGAAACTGAGCTAACTTGACAGCGCATGCAATAACCCCAAAACCCATATTGCGTATTTTGCACATACTTTACAATACCTAATCTTTTCTACCAACAGATGGCGTTGTCTGCAAATTACCGTAAGTAATCTATAATAAGCTCACCTGTATAGGGTTGTAGCTGATTTATGATAGAGTTTGACGTGTGACTTGCAATGGTAATTATTGCTCGCAGATGGTCTTGTAGTGAACATGAGGGAGTGTAGATATATTGTGCAAATTAAGAGAACGTTGCATGGTGAGTAGGTATCCTATAAGTATCTTAAAGTTAGAATAACTACAGTTCACATAACTGTTAAACTGTTGTAATTCTTGTCTCAAGATTATTAACCGACTTTTAAAAATGCATTAATGTTTTTTTTTATGTATGTTCGTAGATTTCTCTGTGAATTATGGACCAATTATCAAATTAGTTTTTGAAGATAATTATTTTCTAAGCAATAGAAAATAAATGTTTTTATGTTACCGGTTACCTCGGTTATTTTTTTCGCATAAGAATGTTATTCCCGGGGATTAGTATTGTCTATAATAAAATACCTAATTTTGATTATTTATACCGTATTCCAAACTAACCCTCAAAGAAGTGGGCAGGGAGGCAAGTAGGTAAGCACTACTTATCAAACCCATCAACTTTGAAACAATAATTCGATGGACAAATGCTGTAATGTTCGACTTCCGTATAAAATCCCATTAAATACAGAAATAAACACGAAATTACAAACCATTTGACATCTGACACCGCGAATATTCAAATTAATGCATTACCGATATGAACAAAGGTGCTCGAATGGGGAGGCTTTGTGACAGGTAGGTGTGAGCACAGAAACTTCATGGAGTCGAAGGAGCTCAAATATTTATAAATTTTTTTGAAATTTTCGGTGACGACACACATACAATGAAGTAAATAAGCTGGAAATCAATTATTGATTAAAACCATGAATGTATCTTATTTGTTTGGTAATGTTAGGTTTCCCCTCTACCTTTAGATGATATAGTATTGATAGAACAGAATATAAGTTTATTGCGCCATCAATTCAAAAAGTAATAATAACGGAACTTAATACTATCGGGCAGTCCGTTATTTTTATAAAAATATCATTAAAAAAATTTCGTTAAGATATTAGGAACACACAGAGCTATTGCAGACGACTTAAACAATAAGAAACTTGTGGTGTCAAATTGTTCACTAGCTGCACCCCACGGTTTCACCCGCGTGCTGATAGATATTTTGGATAATATACAACATATCTTTATGAATTGTGCATGTTATTCTGATATAATAAGCTATATTATTGTGAAGTTTCATCAAAATCCATTCAGTATTTTTGCGTGAAAGAGCAACAAACATCCTCACAAACTTTCGCGTTTATAATATTAGTATGATATTGGTTCATGTCAAGTGTTTTAGTTTAATTCCATCGCAAAGATAGATGCTATGCTTTATGAACCAAAAAAACATAAAGAGCTCCATACCTTCAAAGAGGAGGTCGGGGCAAAGCTCGCCCAGGTTATGACACGTAATTTGCGCGTAAATCAAATTTGACCGGTGGGCGGGTACTTGTCTAGCCCATATGGCTAAGTCTCAACGCGTATTCGTTTATTCAAAGTGCTTTTGCGTGTAAACCTATGCGTGATGAATGAGCGTAAAGAAATAGTCAGTAAAAGGGATTTTATAGAGTTTTTTTGTGGAAATTGCTTCGGTGTCTTGTTAGTGTAATTTTGTGTGGGGTCAAGTGAATTAGATAGTAGGTAGGAGAAATTATAGTAGTTAGGATAGTTAGTAACCTACATAACGTCTTTTTAGTTGTATTGTTTAGTAACAAAATTAAACTGCTTTGCGGACATCACACTAGCATACACTTGGACATTATTCCTTAACAGTTTCGTATTTTTTTTGTTCCAAGTACAATACCTGATATTTCAACCTGTTTCAGATAATATGTATGTAGGTATTCGTAAGTGTTATCAATTATCATTCATCCTATTTTCACCGCTCACTTTTTCATATTTTTTTTTGTTTTTATTCGTTATCAGAATGCAGCCAATGGAGCGGTAAAATATAATTAATCATGAATATATCTAACTTAGCTTTTACCTGCTGCTTTGGATGCAATTTTCAAGTAGCCTACATATGTCCATATTGTCCATCCCTGGATTATTATTAACCTCTCTGTCGATCCGGTTAGCCAGTAGTTCAACAGATAGACAGAATTATTGTTACTTTTTAAATATTAGTATAGATAGAACAGCAGAACTAATCGAAGCATTATTTTAAATACGCCAGAATAATCTAAACAATCGGATCTTTAAAACAATTACCAAACAATTACTAGTTTATCAACAATAACGCGTTCCGAAGATCACGCTGATATGACCAGACAGGGGTGAAAGCGGCCAATATGGCACAGCTTATTATTTTGCATGATCTAATTTGAATGATAATTTTATTCAAAAACCGTATGTCGCTATATTTAGGTTCTACCTACCTGATTTTTAAGTACCTACCAACATTAGAATAATAGGAATTAAAGTGACTTTAAATGTTTATTCTTGCTCTACTCAAAATGCTCTGCTAAAATAAGAATAAAAATTATTAGAGTACCTATGTATATTTCTTTATACCAAAATAATAAAGTTGTTTTGATTTTTTAAGAATTTTTTTTAGGGAAATTTCTGAAATTGCAAGTAACAATAACATAATTTGTGACAATTGAAATTTACAGTAGGTTTCTCTGAGTGACATAAATACGCACCGTTTTATCCAGGAAGCTGCGAATAAAAGCCGATATTTAACATATATAAAAATAAATTCAGTAACTGTGTCAAAAAATATATTGCTTGAAAACTTACACAGTGTGACTAAATCACGCAAACAATGCCAGATTGGTTTAAATTAAAACACAAACAAAATATTATAATCAGCTTAAACCAAATCGTACCTAAATCAAATGCAATCTTGAATTATCCACCTAAATAACCACTTATTAGATCGGCTCACATTTAGTATACTGTCGGCCACAAAAAAGTATAAGCCACCCTCGCTTTAGTCACTGAACACCTGCACTTTCCCATCTGATTTGAAATGTGTGCAATTGTACAACGGGTTTTTGACAATACGCTTGAAATAAGTGTGATTTATTATTTTAATTTTAAACAAATCTATCATTGAATATAATGACAGAAAATAAAATTAGTAGGTATCTCGTTGGAATCTTCATTATTGTATACTATGGAATAAAATAATGAAGTGCGTTCAAGTCCTTTATTGCACACATGATGCATCAATGTAAGTAAATAATGGACATGTAAAAAGGTGAACGTAACCCTAGTTTTAGTTGTTTGCGTTTTAGATTTATCAAGGATTAATGACTTAGTGACAAAATATTTTTTGTATCTAAAATCATAATGGCCATTTTAAATAAGAACCCATACCAAATTTTACCAAGTACAAAAAATTAAGTACCTCTACATGTATAAAACAAAAGTCGCACCACAATCATTCGTATGTCCCGCCTTCACCCCCAACCGTATCAGTAATGAAGAATTATTGTTTTTGGCGTCACACTCCACTGTTTTGTATAAGGATTTCCTATCGATAAGTCTCCTCGGTCTTTGAATAAACACGTTTGCACTTGTTTCTGTTTTTGTAGGTGCTATTGTTGCAGCTTTTTTTGTCACCAAGTGTATTTCTTTTTTGTTTTATTTTAACTTTTAAGACCTTTGTTGGAGGGTTCAAAGTGAAATGTTTAAGTTTTTTCTGTTTCATTTAAGATCATTGGGTCGCAGTAATTTGTAGAGACAGGTTTGAAGTTAACATGTGGTCAATAAGGCGTTACGAATTGTTTTGTGAGAAAATTATTTAGGAGCCAAAGCACGTAGTTATATAATTAATTATTTAAAATGTTGCCCACATTAGCCCACCCTACCGAATTCCCGATATTTTATTATGTCTACTTCTAAACACGTGTTTACAGATACTCAAGCCATTCTCAAAGTACAATGTTTGTGAATAACTCACAACGTAAATCCAAAATTCTCTTAGTAATATCGAGTTAGAAAAAATATTGTCAGCATTGATGATGATGGTGATGCCCTCGTAGCCGAATTTCGGCCACATCGGCCAGTCGCAACGAAGGCTAATCAGGCGCAGAACATAATGTTATAGTCCCCAAGTGTGCGTGCAAACACAGATGTAGCTCTATATTCACTCTCATAATTCGATAGGACGGTAAACCCATTATGATCGGGGAAAGGTCAGGTGCAGGACCAATAGCTTAACGTGGTTTCCGACGCACCAATAAGTTAGTGGTGGTTTGAGATGCGGAAAAATAACTAGTTTAGAATTCTTATCGATTTACGATAAGAACTCTAAATTATAAAAAAAAAACAACAACAAGAAAAAAATTTTTGGTTACGAATGAGCGCAATGTTTACATACATTGTATATTGAGTTCGGCTGGAGTATAGGCACCTACTGTGCCTAGTATCTACAGTTTTCATTATTTTCATGATTCAATGTCAAAATGAAATGCTCAGTCTTAGGTGGTTTTTTTTCTGAATATGCACACGGTCGTACCTTACTGTATTCTCCAAATTACTTACTATATTTTTTTGTTACAGCTTTCGTATGTATTAAGGAAAACATTGATAAAATACAACGGTGTCCAAGCATTATATCCCATGACTTGTGCTTCCCTGCCCCTCGAAGAGTGGACTGACAAATAAATCATTTCTAATACGATTTTCTTTTAACATATTTTAGGCGAGACTTTATTTTGGGGAGCGATTTTGGCACGTGTAGAATTGTAGATAGTTACAATAAATATTGTAACAATTTTTATCATGATAATAGATTTAGCCAAACAAGAGACAGGCATTATGAATTACCTTTATTTAGCGGCCCAATTTTTGTTCTTCTGTTTTTTTACAGCACTTATATTATGTATTAGCAACGATAGTTGCAATTTTTCAAAGATTTCTTTATCCGAATTTAATGCAATTTTTTTTTGCATTAAATTCGTCACGAACTATTTTTGTTCGGTTTTAATTAGCATCATAATCAAAAATAGTCATAAAATGACTGTTTATAATTATGATGCATTACTGTTTCTAAAATTATAACTGTTGATTTTAAAAAATCAAAGAAGTTTCGATGTTAATTGAGTTTCAAAAATATAAAACATTCAATGGCTTTTATTGCTGACTGTACATAAGCTAAAGCCAGAGAGCTCATCATCATCATCAGCCTATGTTAGTCCATTGCTGGACATAGGCCTCCTAAGAGAGCTTAGTAACTGTTAAAATGCTGGATGATGGAAGAATACTTGTTGACCAAATATTTAAATCAGAAAGCAGTGCATGTCTATTTTACTATAAAGAACTGTCCTTGCTTGATAAATTCATTATGGACGTGTAAGTGGGTCAACTAAGAACCATATTTTTAAAGATACTCTACCTAGATCTACCTTCTTTGTTTTTATACTTACCTACCTGCATAAATGGATAACAAAGCAATAATCAGTAGTTCAGTAGGCACTTATAAGTGCCTACTGAAAAATCAGACTGTAAAACCAATGCTACGAAGTACCTTTTTATTTATTTTATTTACGTTAACCCTGAAAAGGCGACGTCCAGCGCAGCATCTAATTGCGTTCTCCAATAATCCCGCAGACGAAAACACTAGATCATGCATTGTTTACAAAGCCTACGGCTAGATGGCGTGCATTAACTAAGCAAACAGACTGCCTTAATCCGACCAGCGCCCTCTGTGATGAGCAAACAATACTGCTGGTTTGATTGCATAGGAATTATAGCGACATTGCAGTACTTATCTTAGTGAAGAGAGTTGAGGGGTTATAGTTTTTTTTTTACTGTACCTACTGGATCATAACAATGAGAAAAATAAACTATTTTGACTTAAACTTGAACTTTTTGAGCTAGGGATGGGAATAACAGAAATTTTAAGATAAAAATTGACTTAATTATGAACAAAATATGGAAAGATAGGTCCCCGAAATCAAAACTTTGAGTCTTTTGTAGTTAACTGTTATTAAGCAACACTTTACATAAAGTAAATACACAATAATAACCTAATAATGAAACTAATAATTTTTTCGCAAAGTTTAGTAAAACACAACATCAGTACCAATATGCAGCTATTTTCACATTGAAGTATAAGTAACTAAAGTACCTCTTCAGGCTACATACCCAACTCTACCACTTAACCCTTTAATACCGTACAGGGTGCATACGGAAGAGGCAGTTACAGACACAGCATTCGGAAGAGGCAGTTACAGACAGTGCATAGTGGAAGAGGGAAGACAAATTGAGGTAAAGCAGGCTTCAATCGACCGTGGTGTGTGCTGCGAAATGTCTGCGTTGGCGTACTGTCGGGGCAGGAATACTAATAAAAATAATAATAAAACTATGCCATAGGTAGAAGCAATTCTAGCATAGTGTTATCAAACTAAGTATTGTGTTTGCTGGCAGGGATTCAAAAAATAGGGGTATTAATCATAATATAAATACTTTTAAACTTACGCGATCTGAACACATATTTATAAGTATTAATCAGTCATCCCGTGACCACGACAGTGTGTAAACCTGTTGAAACGTCGGGAAAAATAGGTAAATAAACGCGATAAATACCCGTTGTATTAATACTTATAAATATAATCATAATATGTTAAAAGACATCTCTTTGAAAAGGATTATTTTAAAATAAATTTTCGAGATAGATAGATATCTATCTAATAAAGTGTTATCTATTTAGACAACACTTTACCACACAAAACAGAAAATAATACAGAGATAAAAAAGAATAAAGGTATAAAGGGTGGCCTTATCGCTGAGAGCGATCTCTTCCAGGCAACCTTGGGATGGACTGGACATGAACGAACAATATAATATTAGATAATTGAGATATTTTATTTTTAAATATTTTTTTATTTTAGTGATCACTGTTTTATATAATTTATTTTAGAGATAGATACAATACAATTGTAAGTTAAATGTAGCACCCGCAGTAGCAAGATATTCATAAGCACTTTAAATGATGTTATGTCCACAGTTCATGAGCAAATCCGAAACAAAGCCGCGGCGGGCAGCTACTCATCAATAAAACTGTTAACACTTTGAGTGCTGAAAACGCACGGTATGAGTTTTCTACAAGTGACTAATATGCGTAAATCCACACTAGCGCAGCGGCTGAGAAAATGTAGATCTTTGGTGACTCAGCAGAGCTGTAATATTTTTCGAACGAAACGCTTGTGCGGCGCAACACAACCGCTGTGTAGAGCGGCAGCACGAATTTTTTAGGTAAAAAAAAAAGATCGCAGTCGTCGAACAAAAACCACAGTCAAAGTGTTAAGACACCAACGAATTTGAATCATCACTTTTTCCCGCTACTTTCCATAAGCCAGCGAAGCATCCGTTAACTTTGATATTTGAGCAACGGCTTACTTACCGGTATTTGCTCCGGTATTGCTGGAATACCGGAGCAAATACCGGTACATGCAGCAGTCAAAGGGTTAATTTGAGGCACTGTACTAAGCTGATTAAGGGTCAATTTAGGGTATTTGTCTTAGGCAATGACGTCTGATGATTGGTAGACGGATTAAATAGGAGACGATGACTTTAAGCCGGGAATAATAATGTCTGAACCCCGTATACAGGAAGACAGGGCGCTATGGCGCTCATTGGGGGAGGCCTATGTCCAGCGGTGGACTAATATAGGCTGATGATGATCATCATCATCATCATCATCAGCCTATAGCAGTCCACTGCTGGACATAGGCCTCCCCCAATGAGCGCCATAGCGCCCTGTCTTCAGCTTGCCGCATCCAGCATCTACCTGCAGTCTTTCGCAGGTCGTCATCCCACCTGGTCGGAGGGCGTCCTACACTACGTTTACCGAGTCGTGGTCTCCACTAAAGAACACGTTTGCCCCATCGGCCGTCGGTTCTTCGCGAGATATGGCCGGCCCACTGCCACTTCAGCTTGCTAATTCTTTGAGCTATGTCGATAACCTTGGTTCTCTGTCGGATGTATTCGTTACGAATCCTATCCTTCAGAGAAACTCCGAGCATAGCTCTTTCCATAGCTCGCTGAGCGACTTTGAACTGGTGGACCAGCCCTATCGTGAGTGTCCACGTCTCAGCTCCGCTGATGATGATGATGATGATGTATTGGAAATCTACAGACAACGTCATCAATACATCATCTTATTGATGATGCTGAAGACTACCAGACATGTTCAAAGCATCTTAAATTTATTGTTACTTAACGCAAACGTAGTATCTAATTGTTTTGACTTTTAATACATAATTTCCCTAGGTAGATAAGGAATCGAGATAGGGAAGAGGCCTTTACTCAGCAGTGGGTGTTACCGGCTGATTAGATAGATAGATCATTTCTCTATTTCATCTCATTAAAATTACCCTGAAAACGTTTCCATAGAAACACCGCGTGCCAAGTCGCGGGCAGAAACTAGGTATTTATATGGCAACACTTTGACCTCTATGTATATTTAAGAGTCAAAATAAAAAAGCGGCATTTATGTAGTTTCAAGCCTTGAAACTATATTACATACGTTTTTATTCTTCAACATTAATTTATTCAAACCTATCCAATCTACCTCGGCCCACACTTGGCCTCCGGAAATCGCGCCCGCTACCTACTAATGCCAATCAGCACACAATTTCCTTGAAATCATTGCTCATCAAAACATCATTACCTACCTATAGGTATAGAAACTACTGAATCTCCGGTCAATAACCTCCACTTTATCATAACTATATTATAGGCATTTTCATCGATTATTAATTTATTATGTAACCTATTACTAGTATCTGCCCGACGTCGTCGCAAGCGTAGTGTCTTTGGATACGTTTAAAGGTTACTTCAAATTCAAATGTTTTATTTTACTTAGGATTACAATATATGCACTTACACAAGTCGAATTTTAAACTATTAATTATTATCAAATAAGATTATTTTTAATGAAGAAGTGAAAAAAAGAAACCTCAAGTTCATAATTATATCACTTATGTGTCTAATACATTTCATTTGCTTATCTAAATCTTAATATTATGCGATTTTAGATCGGTACATGTCAATATTTATTTAAAGCTTAGCACAACATTGAATTTCTTACTATTATTGTCGTTGCGGAACTGAGCGACATCTGGCCAAGCATTAACATCATTGATGTAATCATTAAAAAACTGAAAGGGACCTATCCTATATACCTATAGTGCTGATCTTCGGTCAACGACCTCCACTATATGTACCACTATAGGTACGCCCAGTAAAGTGCATAGTATAATTGTTTTGAATAATCTCTGCTACGCGTAAGCTGTAGGCTGAACGCGAAGTCACGCATGCTTTACTTACAGGGTGTTTGTTTGGGGTTTACGAAAAAAAATAAGAACGCATGTGTTTTTAAAATGCATTGCAGGCATTTTTTAATCGATTGATCGTTTGACTATTAACACGTAGACTGCGATCTTTTTTCGACAGCGATCTTTTTTTAACCTAAGCCATTCGTGCTGCCGCTCTACACAGCAGTTGTGTTGCACCGCACATACGTTTCGTTCGAAAAAACATATTTTTGTGCTTTTAAATAAGCATGTGCATTTTTTTTTCAATCTATTGGGAATGCCTAGCATATGTATATTTTAATAACTCTTTTACCCTGTGTATAACTATTTATATTTGGCGCTCATTGTGGACTGCTATAGGCTGATGATGATAATTATTTATAAGCTTTTATCATTTAAAAAATCGCGTTTAGATAAAACACGATCTGGAGATGTAATTTTTTTTTGTAATATTATTCTTAGACGATTTCTTAGAGCCGATTTTATTCTCCGAATTTCAACACATATGACCGACCACTAACACAAACAAGAGAAGTGAATAAAACGATTTATTTTACGAATCACGCTTGTCTAGCCTCGCCCCTACTCACAGTTTAAATACATATGTATATTATTTTAAATATTATACAAAACGATGCTAAATTCTCCTTTGAAAAAAAATCTCAGTAGAGTCTCACCCTGTACTTGTGTTAAATCAAGAGCACAGGACCGTCATTTATCATCAAGCAGATTACCAGTAACTACGTTTCACTTGTTCTACTACACTCGCTAACTACTTCCCTGTTTTCTTTGTATAGCTACCTACTATTCGAATAGAGTTGTTACTTTATAATATATGCATATTTAAGATTTTTTTTAAAATATTGTATAAGATCCCAAAAATATAAAGAACCGAAGATTTTCGACTCGTATAATAAAAAAAATATCAAAGATATATACTTAAATAGTATTATATTTATTTATCAGTTATCTAGTACCCATAACACAAACTCGGCGTCGTTTGGGGCTAGATAATGCTGTGTGAATTGTCCAGCATTATTTATTTACTTAATTATGTAGCACTAGGCGCTATAGGATTTATTAATCATCATACTGGTAAATTAGGACGCTAATCAATCAATATGATTACTAATGTGGCGTTTCACAAACGCAGCTACTTAAATCAATACTACCTTTAAATATAAAATACTAGTTTCTGCCCGCGGCTTTGCACGCGTTGTTTCTATGGAAACGTTTAAGATTATTTCTATCATATGGGAACTGATTTATGGGATAATAAGGAGCCTATGTTTTATTCTGGGCCCAGAACTACCTGTATGCAAAATTTCAGCCCTATTCGTTCAGTAGTTTTTGCGTGAAAGAGTTACAAACATCCATACATACATACACACTTCCACGTGTATAATATTATTAAGTAGGATAGTTAGATTAGCTATGTCGTCTACATGAGAGCACTCCGTGATTAAATTGACAAATCTGTAGATACATAGAGACCTACCATAGACATACAAACCATAGACATACAAACCATAGACAGACAGGACAGCACATAGCTTCCGGCGTTCACGAACAATGTCTCACAGTGTCAAACGCAATGCAATTCGTAGGCATCGCCTTGGGAGGAATGTCATTGTAATGGACAGAGCTGTCCCTACCTAAATAGGCAGGTATCTGATACCTAATAGTTCTGAGTAATCAAATTAATGAAGTTGCAGTCTATATTAAACCGCATCGCTAATGAGCGCCACAGCGCCCTCTTCATCTTGACGCATCCAGCATCTACTTGCAGTCTTGTCTATATTGAATATGCCTAAGTCAAACGAATGTTATAAAATGGATGTATGGATGGATGTTTGTTACTTCTTCACGCCAAAACTATTCTGAACGGATCAGGGTGAAATTTTGCACAGATATAGCTCTAAGAATCAAACGTAGGCCACTTTTTACCCTATAAAACAGTTCCAGAAAGTTCCAGAAAGTGGGATAGAAATAACATTTAAATGGTTCGCCTTGGGAGTAATGTCATTGTAATGGACAGAGCTGTCTCTACCTAATTAGGCAGGTATCTGATACCTAATAGTTCTGAGTAATCAAATTAATGAAGTTGCAGTCTATATTAAACCGCATCGCTAATTAGTCTAGCAAATTCTACCTACATTAAGCATTAAGGTAAACAATACTGTAAATTAATAATACTATTTCTAACTATTTTTCTTTGTTAATTATACTAAATGCGTTAAGATGTTTAGATGGATCGATGGATGTTTGTTATTCTTCACGCGAAAACTACTGAACAAATCAGGCTGAATATTGAGGCATCCTCGATAAATGTCTTCAGATCTAGAGTCTATAACTATATATTTTCTTTCGCAAGAATAATTGGGTACGTAATTATAATCATATATTAATTATTTATATAGGTATATATATTACTGTTTAAGTATAATATAAGTAGCTTAGTATCATTATGAGTAGTATATTTGATTATCTCTATTATATAGCACTACCTACCAAACTGTTGTCCACACTACCCAAAGGTTAGCAGGTAGAAAATGCTATCTAGCATTATGCTCGCCTATGTACAACTTTTTGTGCAATAAAGTCTATTCTATCTATCTTCTAATATTTGCAGAGTGCATTATGTCTGGAATCAAACATAGCAAATTTTTAGCCCATAAAACAGTTTCCACAGGATATAATTTGAATGGTTCCGTAGACTTAACGCGTGCGAAGCCACAGGCAGAAGCTAGTCTTCCAATAAAGCAGTTAATAAAACTTTAGTCACTAGATAAAATTGATGTTAGTTAGGAACGAAACACTTGTACCACGCACGCTACCCAACCGTATTACCAGGAAATCCTTAAAAAACTTCCCTAGCATTATTAATTTCGCGGTTACGAATTTCCCCCAAATAGTTTTTTGCCATTTGCCCCTGGGTTTGAACTCGTAAATACAGTTTTTATCAAATCAATGGATAAGTTTGTCAGTAAATGTCAAAGTATTTTATGTTTCTCATTGATTGCAATGACGGATGCCGTGGGAATGGGCTTTTTATCATTTTTTTTACTTTTTTTGCGCGTAATGATGACATTGGCCTTTTTATTACTGTGTTTATCGTCGAATTTCACAGGGTTGGGTAAGTTAAACGCTTTGCTACCATTTTTACCACACTTCGGATCAGATTGACATAAAAAAGTAAAACATTCAGTTATCATTTTTTTTTTTGTAAATTTTTTGTATTTTTTTTTGTATCAATTACACCTTCAATGTTTAGTGAAAAATTATAGGAAAGATCGATTTATTTTGAAAATATTTTAATATTAATTTTAATAATCAGAATAAATATGCAATAATGCCTTTTCTTATTGTCCAATTTGGCATTATTTCGATTTATTCTTAATAAGGCTAGTTTAATTGTTTTATTTAGCTTTAGTTTTATTCTATTGTAACTAAAGTTTGTTAGTGCACTTTCTTACCTTACCAGCAAACAGAAAATGTTTTGATACCCCGTGAAACAGGCCTAGCCTAGTGCGGGGATCACTGTTAACTGCAACACCTCAACCAATCAACTCTAAAATGTAAGAATATGTACATAAATTAAGTTAAGGTGTTATTATTTGTAAACTTTTTATGTATATTTTTTTGTATTTGTATAGTTAGTATGTGCTTATTTTGTAAAGAAATAAAATATATTGAATTTTTTTGAGTAAACGATCTACATAGTAGGTGACGCAGGATTATTTGTATAGTTTTAGGATTTTGTGTTAACTACAGTTGATAAATAATTATAATACTGCTATGTAAAATATGTGAGAACCAAGTCCTCAGACAAACCTAAAATATGCTTTAAGGCAAGGTTATAAATAATAAAAGATCTACATATCTATCCTGAAACACTAAATTATTCTAGTAGGTATATTAGTGGTCTTTTCACTTCTTCCACTAGTGGACAAAAAAAAAATAAGTAAACAGAAAATCAAAAACACCTTATTTCTTAAATATAATAATTCATAGTATAGACTTGTCTAAGTGCAATTTTGTAAGCCTACAATGTATAAAGGAATTTGAATTTTGAGTTCAATATCCATTCTCTCACAATAGCAAATTGATTGTTTCATATAGCAGACAATCAGTGCACAAAACACACAAAACGTACTCGAGAACAATACGCCTAATGGTGGTATACAGCGACTCATTCAGTTAGCAATTACGTCGTAATAGAATAAATAGGGTAATCAGACCACTTGAGAGGACGTGGAGGCTGGGCTTGCCAGCTTTTGTTGTGGATAAGACTGCTTTATATGTTATAATATATATATATATATATATCTATATGAGTCTAACGGACAAACAGAATTACCATTCTAAGCTTCTAAATTAAATTAAATTATTACTGTGAAATATATATATAGTATATATATTACTGTGAAATATATAGTTTAAATATGTGAAAAATGCTATGGCACTCAATAGGCCTATATCCAGCAATGGACTTATTTAGGCTGATGATGATGATGATGATAGAGATCGCTTGTAAGCGATAAGGCCGCCCACCCACACCTTTTTCGAAGTCGTCTAAAAATATGGCTTAACCGTCTAACCACACCTACACTTCAACATATTATATATTATTATTGCATAGGACAAATAATCATCATCATCATCAGCTTATGATAGTCCACTTGATAGGTCTCCCCCAATGAGTGCCATAGCGCCCTGTCTTCAGCTTGACGCATTCAGCATCTACCTGCAGTCTAAGACAAATAATCGTCGTATGCAAAAAAGTATAAATTATTTATTTACAAAATATCCATCCTATGGTCCACTTCCACATTATTTTCTCATCCACATTAATTTAACCCTTGCAACCTCATCCAACTTTCGCTACCTCCATTTGGATGGTAATGCGTTAATTTTCAGTTTTGCATTCAAATTAACGTGAATACAAAGTTATGAATATTGTAATTCAAGTTTAAATGTCAATTGATTAATGCTTGTCCGTGAGTGCTCATGACATTCTACTAATGAGGTAATTTGCTACTGATTATTGGATGTTATTGAGTGGTGTATTATTGATTCTGTATGCATGTATCTGATTGATGAGCGGAAATGTCTTTCTAACCAATATATTCCTAAATAGGTACCTCTTTAAAGGGAAAAGAGAGTGCGCCTGTGTTTGTGCACACACTTGTGCACTACATATAGGTTAATTTAGTATTTTTTATATATTTTGTATGTTAGTTTTAAGGTACTATATATTACTATGGACCGTAGAATAAGTTAAATAAGATGTGTTACTTTTCTTTGGTCTGAAATAAATTATTTATTATTATAATATGTCTATATAATAGAATATACATAGTCTTTGATCGTTGAGAGGCCTAAATTCGGCTAGCAGGTAATCATCATCATCATAAGAAAAACGGGTTTTGTTATTACTTATACGTGGGCTGATGTTTTTTTTAAATTGTAGGACTTTTATTAAGAACTGTAGATATTTTAAAAAAAAACAAAACAAAAACTTAAACTAACTTCTACTAGACCAAGGGTTAAAAGTTGACAATGCGTGACAATAACCCGTCAAAATACATGTCAAAGTGTAACATTTTCTTCATATTAGTCACACTTTTATCTGTGATCCCAATTATGACCTACTTCATCTTTTGTACGTCAAGTTAAACGGTTAAACGCGTTTTAAAGTTTATAAAAGCTTTATTACAATAGGATAAGGTATGTTTTTGTTTAGGAAAAAAAATGCACCTTCTAACAATGTTGCTTATTTTTCTACGGAAAGTTTTAGGGTTAACCGTAGCTAAAACGTCGAGGGTTGCCAATACAGAAAAAGGGGGCAAGATCAAATACAGAATGACAAACTTTAAACACCCCATTCCTACCGTTGAAAAAATAAAAAGGAATACAATGCAACGTTTACAAATTTTTATGTCCTTTCAAACTTTATTATTTAATAAACTTTCAAAATGCTTTTTTAAAAGGGGGTTAAAAACTATATTCATTAGTGGCGATAAAAAAGTAATGCCCTATTGTTGGGATCGATGAATTTTTAAGATGATTTTGCGATTTTTTTTACGATCGATACCTATATCGGTTTTATGGCATGCTTTAACGTTGATGCGTTTCGTGAGAAAATGCACCAGGTGTCGCTTTAAGCAAATTTTAATGACATGACTCATAAAAAGTGAAGTATTTTTTAGAGAACTTAATACCTGGGTACTCATTCAATTGTTTCTGTTATTGAAAATAAACTAATCTATATATATAAAAGAAAGTCGTGTTTGTTACAACACTTATAACTCGAGAACGGCTGAACCGATTTAGCTGGGAATTGGTTGAGAGGTAGCTTAGAACCAGGAGTCTAACATAGGATACTTTTTATCATTTAAACAATTTGACACATAGATTTCCACGGGGGCGAGGCCGCGGGGAGCAGCTAGTATCTATATATATAAAAGAAAGTCGTGATTGTTACACTATTTATAACTCAAGAAAGGCTGAACCGATCTGGCTGAAAATTGATGGGGAGGTAGCTTAGAACCAGGAGACGGACATAGGATACTTTTTATCATTTAAACCATTTGACACATAGATTTCCACGGGGGCAAAGCCACGGGGCGCAGCTAGTAATTAAATAAATATACGATTGATTAAATCTTTGACGGACAAAGTTTACCTATAAACCGAGTACTGACCTGTAAAACGGGGCTTAATTGTACCATTCGCAGAGAACATGAAACGTCCAAAATCCGTCTCGTTGCTCGTTGCGAGCGCCTTCTTTCCCCGTACTGACTGCACGAACGTTCGCTGTGTAGCATGGTTACATTAATAAAATAAATAAATAAAATAAAAATGCTTTTTATTCCTTAACCTTAAATAACATTGATCAATCATGCTTATGAAAAATTTGTTAAATCTAATGTTAGATACATCTCACATGCTGTGTAAATTGTCCAGCAATATTTATTTATTTATTTATGTCATGTCAAATATTATAGAAAATGTCAGTGTGTAGATTTCATGATTAATGTTTATTCGTTTATTTAATAATGTATTTGAAAAGTTGTTTATTTCGATTGAATTTAATGCATATACATATTTAGGACCCCTCTCGGGTAAAGGCCTCCTCCAGTTCGGTCCAGTGTTTGCGGTCTTCTGCGACGCTTGTCCAATTTAGTGTTTTTACATATTTTTTTGTGTAGCATGTTACATTACGCCCCGTAAAACAGATCAGGACCCAGTTTAAGGTTATTTCTGCCCATCCTGTGGGTTCCAATATCTGGGTCATATTGAATGCATAAGTTAAACTAATATTATGATTAATCATAAATCATTTATTTTTGCAGGAATGTCGGTACAATAGATCTTCTTAATAATAAGGTTCCTATACATTCTGCCTCGTCAGGGCGTGCAAAATTGTTACAAATTTATTAGCTACAATATTTTTAGGCTTTATAAATCATGTAAAAAAAAATTATATAATCATAAAAGGTTGATAACTAAAATGTCAGAAAGAAAATTTTACAATTTTATTAAAAAGTCCTATAATTTAAATATTCTTTCATGTCATAGAAACATCTATCAATTAACCACTTTCTAAGCTTAATTTTAAATAAATTATATTGCATAGATTTAAATGCAAAACTATTCTGAACGGATCAGTCTGACATTTTACACAGATATAGCTTGAGTAAAATATAGGCCACTTTTTACTCTATAAAACAATTCCAATGGGATAGAAATAACATTTAAATGGTTCCATAGACTCAACGCGGGCGAAGCCGCGGGCAGAAACTAGTAGAAAGGTGCTTAATAATCGAAAGCGTAATTCAATGTATTTTTTTAGTCTTGATAAAGCAGACTCTTGCCCACAGTGACCTGATTTCGATTCAGATGTAGTCTGAGTATATCGCTCATACTATTTTCGCCGCTCATTGACTGCATTTTAATTACGAATTAAACACAGAATAAATCAACCAATCAGAAAAAAAAAGTATTAATGAAACGCCCATGAATACTTTATTTATTTATTTATAAAAGTACCTCTATTTTTACGGGAACACCCAATGCAATAGAGTACATATTTAAATTTAATATTAACATTAGAAATAATTATATAATACAGAAAAACAACACAAAAATCATAGAGTCAACCTTACATTACAAAATCATACATTAAAAATCACAAATCATATCCATTTCCATATACAACATAATTTCATTAAAAAAGAATATTACCGATATTAAAAAAAAAAAAAAAACAGTCTTACTGTGATAATACGGATTTACACCACTAACGATTACATAAAATAAACAATGCAGCTTTTTTTTTATAATACAGCTGTATCCACCAGGAAAGCTCGTTTGATTTGACATTTCATCCTCCTACGACACTACTAATATGCCCGCAGCATATCATAAACAATTCAGCCCCATCATTTAACAGGATAATAACAGTCTATTTAGAAAATCCGACATTATAACTGCACATCAAAATATTAAGTTTATCTATTCAATGTTCCGATTTGTTTTTTATGTAATTTATTGTGTTTAGGCACGAACTTTCACGCCCATGTTGGGATGGAGCATAGATGTAGGAATTTTTAGAGTTGACCCATTCATAAGTTTACGTGAATTTAGAAGGTAATGTATTTAACAGTGCGCATATTTTCTATTATAAACTAATATAGGCTGATGATGATGATGATGATGATGATATTTTCTATTGGGAGGCCTATGTAAGCTGTGGAATAACATAGACTGATGATGATAATGATATTTCCTATTTGGAAGAACAATGGGATGAAGGGTTAGGGAAATGGGATGAAATGCGCTTACAAAAAATTCATACCCATTTAAATATTTTCCCTACCTCATAACATCATCATGAAATATATTTTCAGGTATCATAATTCTGCCTGGTAATGAAAATTTCCTTTGACTTTTAAATAACTACTGACTGCCGTCCTAAAATATGTCTACGCATTCACTGCGATAAGCGTATGTTAGTAATACGACACGATGTATCTTGTAGTTTTTAAGATGATAAAATGGGCAGAACGATTTGGAGTTATCTGTAAAGTTATGGTCTTATGTAAATAAATAAATAAACAAATAAACGATGGGGTAGCCGCCGTTATACATAGACGCAGATTGTCATGTACGTCATATCACACGTCCACTTCTGGACAAGCCTTGATACCTCCCAATACGGTGACACAAATACCAACCGTGAGCCACCTCCAGCCATCTTCATGGACAATGAAAGTGTTAAACTGTCTCAGTTGTACCTTCTAATCTTACTTAGCTCTACATTCATTCATGGGGTCACTCTCTATGGTACGGGCCTCAGATGAGTTTTTAACTATGGGTGTTACATGTAAATTAATAACCGCATAATGTGTGTTTAACCGTAAATTATTTGAGTTTTAGTTTAATAAGTAGCTTTTAGTGTTAGTGATATGCATTTGAATAAAAATAACTTGAATGACTTGTTGAAGATGCATGTTTTATTATTTGTATTACTTGTATTTGACCACAATAATTACCTGATAGAAAGAGATGATATAACCGATGATGTAGGTAGAACGAAGGATAACGAAGGACCTATCTAGAGGGCACCTAGTCACTTTTGTTTTAAGGAGATCCATGGTGTGATTGGCTGGACATACATTCAAGGAACATAAACCTTTCACATAAAAAAGTACCCTATGTCTTCCCCGGGATACCATCTACATTTATGCCAAATATCATTGAGATCCGTTCAGCCGTTTAGGCGGGAAGAGGAAAGACAGACAGAGAATCAGACAGACTTACTTATATAGATATACTAGCTCTATTTTTACGAGTACCTCGACAGAGCTGAGTCTTACTGGTCTATGGTTAGAGTACTATAAGAACACGATGATTAAAAGTTGAATGAAAAAAAGTAGGCAATTATTCCAATCGGAACCCTTTTGCGGGAATAAAAAACAAAGAGTTGATACTTTTGTTTTAATAATCGTCGTCTCATCGAAGCATTCAAAGTATAATAAATATGGATCCTCATTGATATGAAAACAGTGGTTTCATATACAATAAAGATGGTTTCCTTTTGAATACTCTATTCGGCTTTGCATCCGAGTGTGAGTAGGTACGATTTATTTTTCACAAAAATCATTTATAACGGCATTATCATCATCATCAGCCTATGTTAGTCCAGTGCTGGACAAAGGCTTCCCCCAATCAGCGCCATAGCACCCTGTCTTCAGCTTGACGTATCCGGCATCTACCCGCAGTCCTTCGCAGGTCGTCATCCCACCTGGCCGGAGGGCGTCCTACACTACGTTTGCCGACTACGGCATATTTATCATGATTTTGATATAAATAGAATACTATGATACTTTTGAAAATAGTTTCATAGACAATTCAATATCAAAGAAGTCAAATCAAGTCCAAAGACAATTTAAATTGATACTAATTGAGAGAATTTGATTGAGAAAATACATATGTTTGAGTTGTAACTTGTTATTAGGATTATTAAAACTATTTTCAAGAGTTAGCACTTTGGAAATCTAAACAACCATAATTCAATCACAACTTAACATATTAGACACCCGAATTGAATTACTTTTATGGTGTATAACCCCATAAAAAGCTATCACGTATGCACATGAAACAGCTTTCAGGAAATTAAACCATAAAATCTGAGTAGTTATGGTTATTATCGCGTATTTCCGCTTATGTTTGTTGGAAAGGATTCATTTTACACTATTGTCTAGAAAAGACCTGAAAATGTTGGATATTTTCATACATTGCCCTCATTTTGTATTCCCCATGTTCGTTAAATGGCTAAAAGTGTTGCCATTTTAAACTTTGTCTGGGAATTTTAAGTTTTGTTTTACGCAAAAAGAAAGCCAAACTACATATAACAGTATCTATAAAGTACCTGGCTGTAAGCTGATCCTTGGTTTTTAATAAGTACGAAAGCTTTTCTGTAGCAGAGCCTAAAGATAAGGCATTATGAATGGAAAAAAAATGTTTTTTACATCAAAATAAATAAATAAATAATGCTGGACAATTCACACAGCGTTTATGAGTATTAGATAACTAATATACATAATACAATACATAGATAGATATTTTTTATTATACATAGAAAACAACCAGAACACCCGGAGCAAATATCTGCAGATCGTACACACAATTGTTCCGAGGCGGGAATCGAACCCGAGGTTGCTCCTGCGTCGCAGGCGGACCTTCGCCCACCGCACCACATCGGTCATCAAAACACAGACAGAATAATAATAATAACTTTAAAATAATTATAACAAAAATATAATTAATTAATTGTTGATAACTGTGATCAAAATAATTTGTAATCAACAGAAATACGAGTATCTCTTGCATTAATTATTAGTATTCTTAGTCTGCCTACTACAGCTACAGCGATAAGGCCGCCGATTGTGCCACTAGATTTAGTTAGTATTAAGATCGTTTATTTTTATTATTTTCTTTATATTTGATGGTGCAATAAAGCTATATTGTATTGTATTGTAAATAATAAAAATTAAAACAAATAATATAATAATTTACGTAATTCCTGCTAAGATAAATTTTGCTACAAATAAATGCAGGATTCAAACTTAAATGATTGATCCTTGGACTCAGTTTTCTCAAACCGATTTTGTATTTTGTTTAACTTTTCTTTAGCTTGTCTCATTTTAAACCCTTCAATTCAGCAGTTGCTGAAAGGAGTTCCTTTCAGTAATCTAAAATAACTTATAATTAGCTAATAAACCAACTTATCAGAGCAGAATCAAAGCAAGGCGACAGCACTCTCCAAATACATCATAATCTGGAATCTACATTGAAGTGCACATCTCCGTCAAATGTGGACATTTCGTGGAAATGGCCGTGAATCCTCTTATCTTAATCCTGCCACGGAAATGAAGTGGGGCCATTAAGTTCGCGAAGCTGTAAGTGTTAGCTCTTACATTGCCTAAGGAACATGTTTTTAAAATAGGATGAGACAACGCAAGAGTTAAGGCCTCCGTCGGGATCATAATTCGGCAGTAGATCATATTAGACAATCATAATCCTCATCATCATCATCTACGTAAGTATACTGCTGGACATGGGCACCACGCATCCAGAATCTACCTGCAGTCTTTCTCAGGTAGTTATTCCCCCAGGCGTCTAGCACTACGTTTACCAAGCCGTGGTCCCCATTCAAGAACAATTATTATATAATGCACTATACTACTTTATTTAGTTTCAAAAACAGAAATTTGTGTTTCCAAATATTATTTTATAACTCTAAATATACGATTGGTTTTAAAATAATATATGAAAACTGGCTAGGAAGAGTTTGTTCGTTATGCTAAGCCTCCCCAAACATTGACCTCTGCTGGAGACCTATGTCTGAACATATGTAGACTGTCTCCAAAGGGCAATATTAGAAAAGGGCAATATTAGATTACAAATATCAGATTACTTAGAAGATAAAAAAGCTTGGAACGAGTTTTGCTCCTACTCAAAATCTACCAACTTACAAATAAGCAAATCAAATGTACTAGACACATAAGTTATGAACATACTAGTGGTTTCTTCTCACTTCTTCCACTGGTGGACAAAAAATTGAAATGAACTATAAAATAATTTAATAGTATAAAATATAACCTGTCTAAGTGCTTATTTGTAAGCTTAAAAAATAAAAACTTTTCATTTCATTTCATTGGACTGGAAAACTGGACGTATTATGGCTGAGATATATGGGTAAAGAATTTATTCCTCAAACCATTTTTTGCTAAAATAATATGCATCCCGCTATTTTTGTGGCCACACACAAAGTCTTCTGCATTATTAAACCGACGCTTTTAATGTGTGAGGAAATTAATGAAGTCAGAAACTCGTACAAAGTAGTCTAATGCAGCGAGATACTGCTGAAACAAAATGGTGGTTCGCACATGAAGACCGCATAAAGAGCTTTAGGAAGTAGATACGTAAATCTGCTAGAGTAAAATAATGCACATCATCATCACCTATAGCAGTCCACTGCTGGACATAGGCCTCCCCCAATGAGCGCCATAGCGCCCTGTCTTCAGCTTGCCGCATCCAGCATATATCCGCAGTCTTTCGTAGGTTGTCATCCCACCTGGTCGGAGGGCGTCCTACACTACGTTTACCGAGTCGTAAAATAATGCACATTTTCAATAAAAATAGGTTGAAAATTCAGATATTAACTATATTTAAATAACTATGCTTATAATGTAGACTAGGATCTACTACTAGAGAGTAGGGATATCTACTCCGGCCAAACTCCATTTGATATATTTGTAAAAAACTAAAAACAACAAAAGTACATACTAAAGAACACAAGTATGGCGTCGAGTTTCAGATATAATATTTAGCAATTTCCCAAAAGCTACTTGTGTAGTAACAAGAATTAGTTCCTATTCACTTTTTTTTCTTATTTTGTCTGTGTTCGTGTTTTCTAGTTAGTAGGTACTATGTTGTCTTATACATATTATAATTAATAATAAATAATAATAATCATTTAATAATAATAATCAGACCATAGAAAAGTAACAGATCTTAATTAACTTATTCTACGGTCCATAGTAATATATACCTTAAAACTAGCATACATAAAATATAAAAGGACTAAATTAATAATAACACGCTTATTTTTGATTACGCCGACAACGTAGATGTACTCATCAGTAGATGTTATTGTGTAACTGAATTTGTTTGGGTGTCTAATAAATAATTTTCTTTCTCAAATCGCCATAGATTGTAAATGATGTATTGAAATACACTTTGTATAACAAACATTTCACATCAAATTTTGCTGGAGTATAGTTATAGTAGTCATATCAAAATACTGCTACTTGCGTTGGATAAACTACACCTAAATAAAATTTATCTATACCATTGACACTCCATAAAATTATTTTATTACATTTTGTAATCTAAAACAAAAGGGTGAATTTATTTTCGTCATAAAACGTTGAAATACGACTTATATAATTTTATGATGCAACAAAATTATCAAATAAAATTAAGTTTTTATGTAAAATCTTCAGTTAACAGTCTTAGCACCGTAGGGACTTTTAAAATTTAATACAAAGTTTAATTTGCTGTTGTGTTTATAATTTTAGAACGAAAATATCCGGTGTTTGGAGTTTTTGAACGAAAACGTAAGTTTGTAAAGGTGTTGCTATCCTATGAATCCAATTTAAAAGCCGTAAAAATAAAATTGGCCGTTTTGAAAATCAAGGAGAAGGTAAATTTTATTTAGTTTTTATTACTTCCGATAGGCCTATTTTGCAGGATCTTTGAACTTAATTTAAAGTCTGATAAAAACATTATGAAAATATTCGATGGGTTCGATTCCCGCCTCGGGACAATTGTGTTGAGCTATCTGCAGACTTTCGCAATTAATCTAGTAAATAATAATTAATAAATAAATAAATAAATATTGCTGGACAATTCACACAGCGTTATCTAGCCCCATGGTAAGCAGAGCTTGTGTTATGGGTACTAGATAACTGATATACATAGTACATTACATAGATAGATATTTTTTATTATACATAGAAAACAACCAGAACACCCGGAACAAATATCTGCAGATCGTACACACAATTGTTCCGAGGCGGGAATCGAACCCGCAACCTCCTGCGTCGCAGGCGGACCTTCGCCCACCGCGCCACATCGGTCGTCATATTATATTATGGTTCTACATTTGCACCTATGTATATCCCTTTGTGTTATGACCATCCTAACGGTCGCAGTGACTCACCTCTGCAGCGAGCCCGCATTTTTTGCATTTACTGTTGCATAGAGGTAACTTGCATGGTTTATGAACTTTCTGATTCACGAGATTCTTTGTTGGTTGACCGAGCGAGGCATGCAATGGTGGATTTTTAATAATTAACTTTATTCATATTATAAATAAATAATGCTGGACAATTCACACAGCATTATCTAGCCCCATGGTAAGCAGAGCTTGTGTTATGGGTGCCAGATAACCGATATACATAATTTACCATTACATAAATAGATATTTTTTTATTATACATAGAAAACGAACAGAACACCCGGAACAAATATCTGCAGATCGTACACACAATTGTTCCGAGGCGGGAATCGAACCCGCAACCTTCTGCGTCGCAGGCGGAGCTTCGCCCACCGCACCACATTGGTCGTCAAAAATATTAAAAACGACCTTTTCATTATTTACCTTCTATATCATTATTTATTACACATCAAGAATTAGCAAGCTGTGAGACGGCCATAACTCACGAAGAACCGAAAACCGCTGGGGTAAACGTGTTCTGGAGTGGAGACCACGACTTGGCAAACGTAGTGTAGGACGTACTCCGGCCAGGTGGGATGACGCCCTGCGAAGGACTATGGGCAGATGCTGGATACGTCAAGGTGAAGACAGGGCGCTATGGCGCTCATTGGGAGAGGCCTATGTCCAGCTGTGGACTAACATAGGCTGATGATTATGTAATTTATTGAATTATGTATATCAGCTATCTATTACCCATAACACAAGTTCTGCTTAACTTCACTAGATGATGCTGTGGGGATTGTCCAGCATTATTTATTTTATTATTTGACGACCGATGTGGCGCGGTGGGCGAAGGTCCGCCTGCGACGCTGAAGGTTGCGGGTTCGATTCCCGCCTCGGAACAATTGTGTGTACGATCTGCAGATATTTGTTCCGGGTGCTCTGGTCGTTTTGTATGTATAATAAAAAATATCTATCTTTGTAATGTATTGTATTATGTATATCAGTTATGGAGTACCCATAACACAAGCTCTGCTTACCATGGGGCTAGATAATGCTGTGTGAATTGTACAGCATTATATTATGTTATATTATATATATTATTATGTTCTATGACTCTGAGCCAAATACTCAAGAATACAAAGACTCGTCCGAATCTTTGAGAATCGTGCAGAGACTCGTTTCCCGTCTAAAATGAAATAGCTGAACTTTGAGCGCTCCAACAATATTTCCCGAGTTGAAATAACAAATTAACACTTTGAATTCAGCTGAGCATTAGATGTTATTGTAGACGTCTGCAATGTCTTGACGAGGGAAGCTTTATTGAAATAAATTCTAAAAGACGCTTGGGGTAACCTAGGTATATTGATGCTACTAATGTTAGTGAGAAAGGTATGTAATTTTTTTTATTGCAAGTATATTAATTACTCGGTAAACGTAGTGTAGGACGCCCTCCGCCCAGGTGGGATGACGACCTGCGAAAGACTGCAGGTGCATGCTGGATACGGCAAGCTGAAGACAGAATGCTATGGCGCTCGTTGGGGGAGGCCTATGTCCAGCAGTGGACTGCTATAGGCTGATGATGATAATTAATGTTAGTGAGAAAGGTATGTATAATCTGTATAATCTAATGTATAAATCAAGATTTATTTTGCAAGTTTGGAAATTATATTTAATAAAATAAAATAAATAATGCTGGACAATAGTCATGATGACTGATTTTGAGAAACTAGGTACTCTGAAATGTTGAAAGAAAAATTTGCATTTAAAAATTAAATTAAATTTTGCTCTAAAAAGCTGCGGTGTCTGTCTACCTATGACATCACTGATGCACTGATTTTACAGAATGACCATATCTTCATTAACAAAGAAAAACAATCACCTATTAAAAAAACAAATTAGAACTATGTAGTATTTACAATATTGTCAAGAAACAAAGAAAGATATTGATTGAAGAGAGTCAGACCTTTATCATTGTTCTTTCTGTTGTTATTGTAGGTATATATATATACTAGCTTTCGCCCGCGGCTTCGCTCGCGTGGTACCACGATAAAAAGTAGCCTATATATATTATTCCAGTACACATGCTATGTATGCTCCAAATTTCTTCAAGATCCGTTCAGTAGTTGTTACGTGAAAGAGTAACAAACATCCATCCATCCATCCATACTAACAAACTTTCGCGTTTATAATAGTAGGATTTCACTGAGAAAAGTTCATTTGATCCTTCAACTACACTTTCATTCATGGTCAAGCAGGAAATCACTAGATACTAATTACTAATTTCGGTACTTATTTACATAAACATAATTATCCATTTCCATGATTGAGATGCAAGAAACAAAGACACCTTTTCCATTAGACACAAAGACAAAGGTGTTAATATCTACCGAGAAACGCGAATAAACTTCAATTAGATGGAGCCACTATAGCACTTAGCACTAGTGTTGGGAAAAATAAGACTGGCGATGAATTCGGTTGAAACAATTAGCAGACTTGCTGAGAAGCGGGACTGATGGTGAGGCACAGATTTTGTAATGGTACAGCTGAGACTTTGTAACTGTTAAAATTGAATATAGAAAACATAAGTAAACATGAAAATATTAACCAAAATAATTTACCTAAAATATCTATAATCTTATTTGGAATGTGGAGAGTAAAGTCATCACTGATATCGAGAAAAACCAACATAATAATGTTGGTTTATAATATATTATACCATAACCAACATAATATTAAAAATTAATTGACGACCGATGTGGCGCGGTGGGCGAAGGTCCGCCTGCGACGCAGGAGGTTGCGGGTTCGATTCCCGCCTCGGAACAAATGTGTGTACGATCTGCAGATATTTGTTTCGGGTGTTCTGGTCGTTTTCTATGTATAATAAAAAAAAAACTATGTAATGTATTGTATTATGTATATCAGTTATCTAGTACCCACAACACAAGCTTTGCTTACCATGGGGCTAGATAATGCTGTGTGAATTGTCCAGAATTATTTATTTATTTATTATAATATATTATATATAACCATATAACCAACATAATATATTATAAACAATCTGTAGATACTTTTGAGAAAAAGGATATTCCTTAAGCATAACTAAAGATAAGTACTTACTCGATATTTAAATGTGCCTAAGGAGTTTAATTTAGTTGAGATCAAGATTAGGCACACGAAGTGTAGGACGCCTTCTGGCCAGGTGTGATAGCGATCTGAGAAAACTGCTGACAGATGCTGGGTGAGGCTGCTGAAGATAGCACGCTAAGGCCTGCATTATGGTGCCAGCTGGGCTATTATGAACTCTGATGATGATATTAATGAAGAATTATGTGTCTATGATTCATAATAATAAATTTGATTTAAAATTCGTATAAAAAGTTTAAAGTAGATACTCATTCGGACTTGTTTTTTTTTAAATATCTTTAACCGAAATCAAGACTGGCTAATTAGAGCCTGTCCCATCACTAGAGTCTAGCAGACGCCCAGGGACGTAATTGTTTATGTTTATTGGGTGCTTATTGTTTGGCTTTCTGTAAACAAGTTTGTTTCTTGCACTGTATAATTTGCAATAAACAAAGTAATAAGATGTTTATTGTTGGTGAGTGTCGGTTTATTTCACGATAAAAATTCAATTTGCAATTATGTCGGTTACGTGCCCGTAATGATTTTAACGTCGAAATCAGTGTAATGTCCACAAAAAGAGCTGCCAAGCAAATTGATTATACAAATTGATTGAACAACTATATAATTAGTATGAATGACTAAGGAAGAATAGATAAAAACGACATCACATCGTCATACATCGAGTAAAATAAATAAAGGAATGGATGGCAAATATTTTAAACTAAACATGTAAATAAGTCGAGCCAGTAACGGACTAATATATATATATTAGTCCGGGGTGTCCCACTGCAGAGCAAAGGCCTCCCTCCCATTCTTCCACTCATCTCGGTCCTCAGCAGAACCCACTAATTAGAACGTAGTAGAAGTAAGAAGTAGTAGAAGAGTAGCATTTGATAGGTTTTAATTATACTTAGGGTTTAGTTCATTCATACCGAAACCCGACTCGACGCAACGCTGCTGGCTTAACGATGACCGTTTTTGATTCAAAATATAACTTTATTTACTAAATAAGAAATTATTTTTAAACACTAAAGATTTCATATTTATTTACATAAAACCCTTACCTGCACCTGCATCTTTCATCTAGTAAATAAAGTTATACATAATCATCAGTCTATGATAGTCCACATCTGGACATAGGCCTCCCCCAATGACGCCATAGCGCCCTGTCTTCAGCTTGATCCACCAGGTGGATCAGGTCCTGATCCCACCTGGTCGGAGGGCATCCTACACTACGTTATACTAAGTGATACATATTTGGAATCAAAGTGCGCGCATTCACGTCACGTCACGTCTCGTCTCGGTGTGAAATTACCCTTATTATTAATTGTAGGTACTGGTTCACAGAATTAGTTGATTTGATTTCCTAAAACCAAACAAAAGAAGGCTGTATTGCTAACGATGTTACCATTTCTACAATTTGAATTGAAATTTCGATTCTTCGAACTTTACCTTTCGAATTCCAATTACCACAATCTTTCCTTTATCCATAATATTCCTACAACCCAAAAGATTTCTTATTAAAACTGGATAAGGTTTAAAATATCGTGTATTTTCTATGTTATTGTTTGTTTTAACCTCTGGTAGGTATCAGTAAGCGATTGGTATGACAAATACCTTTTTAGACGTTATTATTTTCAAATTAAGGTCGAGCTGTCTGACTTCTTGCTTAAAACAAATTTGATAAAAATATTGGCTTTTGTTATTTTAATGTGTGATTTGTTTTGAAGGTAATCATAATCAGTAAAAGTTATGAAATGAGATTGTTACTTTAGTAACTGCTAGTTTCTGCCTGCGGCTTCGCACGCGGTTCAAGTTCAGAATTATTTCTATCCCATGGGATAAAAAGCCTATCTTTGATTCCAGGCTTAGAGCTAAGCAAAGTTTCGGCCTCCTTTTAGTAAATCCGGATCTAGGAGCTGTTCTATGAGATAAAAAGCCAAATGCAAAATTATAGCCTCTGTTCTATAATTTTGGCTCGAAGAGGTAACAAACATCCATCCTTCCATCCATCTTAACATCCAAACTTTTTTTTTTCTTACTCTACTACTTATGTTTTTCTGTATTTATGTGTCTTTTCCTTTTTTTGTAACTCTGTTTAACATTGTGTGTGTGTGTATGTGTGTGGCTATAAATAAATTCTTTTATTCAAATAAATTCTTTTTTTTATTCAAACCTTTGAAGTTGTCTACAAAATCTTTTGACTTATAAGTTTTTGCAACTTTAAAATTAAAAAAAAACACTGGATTTTTCTCTTCTCAGAATGATTTTTGCTAATCCAATACACGTATGTATATGTGTATATTTTGTCGAAATTTGATTCCGGAATCGAACCCAAAACATCTACATTTTAAGTGAACCTTTATCTAATAAAATATGACTGTCCAATACGACACCACTGGGTGAAATTACTTATACTCTAGATTTAGTTATTTTGGTTTTATTTTCTTCACTGTAATTGTATTTTCTGTTTTGTAATTTTGTGTTTGTGCTTTTTATGGACCTTTGTTGTCTGAAAATAAAGAATTTGAATGAATGAATGAATTTACCAACTACACCATAGAGGTCGCAAAATATATATACGAGTACCTACCTAATGGATGCACCAGTACATTGCACCATTGATTGATGGCAATGACTATCAAAAACTATCAGACTCGAGCCAAGTTTCGCCTTTTACCTTTTTGGGGTTCCGCCTCAGTGCGAAAAGTCGTTAATCATAGTGCATGGAACTCTTTTGATGTTTTTGTTGGGTAGGTTTGACCTTTGACCGGTTAACTTGTATTAATGTTTTAGTTAAGCTTTAATTAAGCTTTTCAAGAAACTGAAATGGTATCACAATGATATAATAAATGCGAACGTTTGGATGTTTTGATGTATGGATGGATGTTAGTTTCTTCATCAAGAAAAAACTACTGAACGGATCAGGCAAAATTTTGCATAGAAGTACCTACATACTCCTAGGTTTTGCACAGATGTAGCTTTAAGCCTGAAATCAAATAAATGCTTTTTAACACATAAAACAGTTCCCATAGAATAGAAATATCCTATAAATTTTTCCATGGACTAAGCGCATGCAAAGCCGCGGGCAGAAACAAGTAGTCTAATAGTCATGGTTCTTCAACTTTAACTTTTTTAGCTTTATTTAGACTAAATCCCTGAACCAATCGAAATGACGTTTTCGTCCTGTGTCCAATATATTTAGAAAATCCACACCATAGAAAAATAATAAAAGAAGACAAAGAAATTTAGGATATTTAGGAACGGCATGAACAAAAATCTATGCAAAATCCTTGCACCAAAAATACTCGAGAGCCGTGTTGTCTATTTTCAATGCCGTTTCCAAAACACGAATAAAAAGCTCATTAAAACATACGGAACCCGTAAAAAAACGACTTTACCACAACGTGAGTTACCTTTTGTGTCTTTTTTTCACAAATCGCTATACACCGTCGAGACGGGGTTCGAACCTAAACCCTTTGTTATAAGGACACCTGCACCATCGAGCTTTGGGCGCTCTTTACTACCGACTAGACTGAAAAAGGTCCTAACCACCTCAGAAAACTTATTACAATTTCAACTCTAATGGCAAGAGTTTAGGTAAGATTTCGTAGAGCTGTGGTTTTCGAAGTATCATCATTGAGTTACGCAAATTTTGAAACAGAACAATTAGGAGGACGATGAGTTGTTGTGAGTCATCGGGCACGTAATATTTTGAGAGAGGCAATTTTTGTTCGGTTATTTTTATGGATGAGCTGTTTAGAGCACGCTTTCACTTTTAGTTTCATTAGGTAAATGGCATAAAATATGTATGTATCCACGTAATATGTACCCACGTGGTATTTGGCATTGGGACCGATATAATTTTAAAAGATATTACGATTGAAAGGCGAGTTTCGAGAGATTTTTGAAAAAAATCTTTGAAAAATCATATCTTAGCAACTGTGACATTTAGCACATTATTTATTATTATTATTTATTTTAAGGCATTATTGTCCCACTGCTGGGCAAAGGCCTCCCTTTTCTCCTTCCACTCCTCGCAATCCAACGCTGCAACAGGCCATGATGCAAGATGTACCTCGAGTTCGTCGCGCCATTTCATCCTGGGCCTTCCACGTACACACACATAGCACACTGAGTCAAAATAAAAAATAATCACTTCTACCAGATAAATGTAGACCATGAACTCCGCAAAAATGATATCTGTCCTAATAATACCTTGTATAAAAAAAACCTCTCATTTTGAAATTTAATTTTATTATTTAAGCTCAATATGTACATTATTGTTGGTGTATTATTAAGTAATTTTTACTGATAAGTTGAGGGTGTAATATTGATATTATGATACAGTTAAAAAGGATTTTGTGTCAGGAAAAAGCAAAAAAATAGGTATCAAAACCTTTGCTTTATGTGTCTCAGGACCGAATTCTGCTGATAAATCGATTTGCTATTACAAGTTTTTTTTTATATAAATAATGCTGGACAATTCACACAGCATTATCTAGCCCCATGGTAAGCAGAGCTTGTGTTATGGGTACTAGATAACTGATATACATAATACAATAAATTACATAGATAGATATTGTTTATTATACATAGAAAATAACCAGAACACCCGAAGCAAATATCTGCAGATCGTACACACAATTGTTCCGAGGCGGGAATCGAACCCGCAACCTCCTGCGTCGCAGGCAGTTTGGTTTCGTAATCGTTCTAGCGGTTATATCGCATGGAGATATTGATAGAATGATGTGTGTCCTAATCGCGTAAGTTTAAGAAACATGTATGTATATTAATAACTTACTTTTATATCGTTTTGTGTTGTGTGTTTCTTTTAATTTTCTTTAAGTCGGCTACTTTCACTGTTCGTTTTTTGTTATTATATTTAAGTACATATCTGCGGAAACTTGATAATTGACCCTCAGCACACACGCGCTGGTATTTACCGGCATGTACTAATTAAATAACTATTTTTAAGACCTAGCTGTAAGTTTTCCCAAAATTTTGAAAATAAAATAAAATGCTTAACTTACCTAACCTGGAATCACTGGAAGACAATAAAAGAACGAACAAAAAAGATAAGTTTATTGTTGTGTCTGCGCTTTTGGCCTAAAAAAACATATTTGGTCCTAAAAAAGGGGCGGAACCCAAATCCAGATCAAAACAGGTTTGGCAATACGCAACTATGAAACTTTTGGGTATATTCTACATGGGACCAGATTTAGGCATTCAATGCCCAAGCTGCCGTTACCGCGGCCGCCACGGCGCACAGTGGGCTGAGAATGGCCTGTAGTGGACTTAGGGGTACTTGAAAATCAAATACCTTTTAACGAAATTATAAAGATGGCATCTGATTCTACTCAATGTAATAATCATAAACTGTTAAATAAATAATTTCGATTGGAGCAGTATTTTTGGAGATACGACGATTTTAATTTTTTTTTGTATGGAGATAAAGTTTATTTGGCTTATATCTCACTTTATTGACGAGCCTTTACCAAGTCATGTATTGATTCATATGGCTGTAGCCATGAACTACTAAAAATGCATATACGTGATGCTCGATTTGCCCCGATTTATTTATAATTATGTTTTTTCTCTATTTTCATTACATTGACGATAATTATGGTATGCACGGATTTCTCTTTTCCACACCACCCATGAGGTAGAGATCTAGGAGCGTTTTTGTTAGGTGGTTTCCCCAGTCCTAATCCACTAAAATATAAATATACATTAATAATACTTATCACAACTAACCAGATAATTAAAATAGGTTTATCGATATTATTGCTTAAGTAATGGCAATAATTAGGTTCAAATAATTTGAAAAGGTGACAAACGTACATTCGTATGGTAAATTAATCACAACCTTGTTCATCCTCTATGTTTTGCTGTAAGTCTACACTTACAAATTCAAAATTCTCTTTTTCTAGATCATCTAAACTTTCAGATGTTAATAGAAAATTCTTTGCTCCATCTGAAAGCTCCTTATGTTTTCGCTGGAATTTGGGACGTTTCATTGAAATGCAAGGGTCTGAACTAATTAATAAGTTATTTAGAATGTCTTGGTTAGTGGCTTTTCTACTAAATTTTCTTGAATGATCTAAGCGAAATCGTCTGAAATCTTTATTTCTAGATTCAGAAGCTTCTTCGGATAGCTTCCCAATTGGAATCAGTCCGAAATTGGCAATTATATCTGCTCCATGAGCAAGAACTTTATGCACGCTTGATGTCATATAGTACCATTTATACAAATCTATGTACAACTTCATAGTGGCCTCACAATGTTTTCTGAACTTATCCGTATTTATATTTTGCCCAGAGGAAACAGCTTGCAATATGGTTGCAAATCGTTGTATTAAATCTTCATTAACACCGGTTATCGAAGCTGTTTTTTTGGGATCTGCAAAAAATCTCCTAGCCGTGTTACCATCATTGGTAGTACCGTGACCTTGTTTGACTATATCAACCAACAATTCCATCTCCGCTTTGAAAGCATCCTGAATAATTTTCTTCTTACTTTCCATAATAATTTTGTCTTCTCCCTTTACAACCCATGTTTTCAAATCCAACCTATACGCAATGTGCAGAATGCACTCCATCATACGTATCCACATATGTAATGACGATAGGCCATATTTATAAAAATCCGTCTCGATTGTTTTTTTTTATAATATATCAAATTCATTCATTTCTTTGGGAGATGCTTTACATATATCGCATCGTTGCGTTGAAGTTTCACTCAAAATAGCTGTTGCTTTACCATCTATCATGGTAAGCAATAATTAGTGTGAAATTTTGGTGTCGCCTACTTTTGTCTCCAGCAATTTACTGATTTCTGACTCAATTGCATTCATTTCTTGCGTTATAGTGGACTTATTTTCTTTTATGAATTTAAAAAATAGCGGTCGACACATGTAAGGAGAGTTTGGTGAATCATTTTCCCAAATGATGTTGTCCCCAGAAACTAACTTAATAGGTACTAAACTTCCCATAAATATGCCAGAATCATCTGCGTTTTCATCTGTCTCTGATTCTAATTTTTCTTTGTATGTAGATTGATTGGAAGCACCATCAAAACCCCATTTACTAATTAATTTCATTTCCGTATATTCTTCATTTACTGTTATTGATTTTATTAACCTAGTTGCTGTTCAATCTAACAGCGCTTGAAGTTTTTTTTGAACTTTAGTGTCTGTTAGTATTATGTCTTCTTCTGATGGATAGCACAACTGTTTTGCTTTTAGGATCTGAAAGTAGGAAGGAAAAACATGTACGTTTTTTTCTTCCACTTTTTCTCTTAAAGTACTGTACTGCCACTTTGTTGATTTTAACGATAAAAGTATTCCTAATGCTTATTAATTAATCTGCACTAAACAATGTTTTATCAGGTGTATTAGTTAACATATGAAGACAACTTTTTACTTTTTTGACATCTTGTTGATTTTTGTACAAGTGATCATTAATTTCCGCGAGATCACCAAGACCCTGATCTTTTAATTTCATAGAATATATATATGATATTTCATCAAGAGACATAGTATTTTCGGTATTTTCAGTGCGTCTTTTTTTCTGTTTAGGCCCTAATTCACAGAAAGGTTTTCTCGGACTCACATCAGTGTACGTTCCTACGCTTTTCTTACATGGTGTTACCGCTTGAAATTATGTGCTAGGTATGCATGCTTCATGCTCGGTTATATTAGCTTCAGAAGTACTTTCTTCTGTTGTGCTTTTGATATAATCAGGCCACGAAACCTCTGTACTCAACCATTCACTACTTTTATTTCTGAATACTTCGGCTTTACTATTAGCATTTACCCATCGCCTATGCAAGTTAGAGCAAAAGTTAGCGCAAAACAGTTTTAACTTTTTGGTATTTTCTTTGTTTAGATCTTTGTTTAGACTAGATTTTATTATTTCATATAGACCTGCGGCATTATTTATATTTCCAGTGCCAGTCTGTTTCAATTTAACAAACAAATCGAAGTTAGTCACCAATTCACGAACCATTTTGACCAAAATTAAAAGAAATATTTTAACAATTCTGATGAGAACAAGTAGCGTGTGCGTGCCTTACGGAATGTAACCACGTACTGACAGTAGTTAACTCGAAATAGGACCAAGGGACCAACTGACTTAATTATAATTACCTGCCGTCAATGAAACCACGTAAACACTTATTGTGATAAGCTCCCATTGTTATCGTATTTATGTTTTACCAAAACAAGTGACGTCATAAGGGTGGTGTGGATATTACTACCTGTGCAGTGACCTTGCCAATAATTAGATACAAAAAATGAATGCGAGTTTAAAAGTTAGTACAATATTTTTGCCGTGGGAGTCTTGAGTTCATGTAAGATAAGTATTTATATTATGTCTCAACTCATTTCAAGGAAGAGCGTCTAAACAGTTATCCGCTTAAACTATTACATAATTATATTGGAACAAAAACGAACACTAATAAATAAAAAGGAACATTTATTATTGTAAGGCGGATATTAGTAAATTAAGGTTATTATTGATTATATCTTCATGGAACCAGGATCATGTTAAATTTGGATGAAGTTATGTTGAATTTTAAGTAATTACTGGTCTTATTAAATCAAAGTTCTAATTATATTGCATGAAATATGCTTACAATAACTTTATGTATTAGAAAAGTCAGAAGGTAATAATTACATTTATTGTCATTATTCTAACCTATTTTTCTGGCAGAGAAGGCAAACGATAGCAAAAATGATAAAAATAATGATAGCAGTACAACCAAAATATAAGAAAAAAACGTTCCAACGCGGGATCTTTCATGACTTGGCAAAAATTTTGCATCAATTTGTTCCATACAAAAAAAAAAATCTACCTTAATTATACGGATTAAAAAAAATTGTACAGAACAACTTTTGTGAAGATTTATTAGCTCTATCCGTTGGCACAAAGAAAAATCCCTAAGTCCCCAAATCCTAGTTTCGTCCCACTGTGCGGCGGCGACGACGAGTTGTACTTCGACGAGTGTCTCTTGGGCACTCATAGTGTTTATCTTAATAATACTTACAATCATCTTTAACCACAAGTTGACGACCTCTGTGACGCGGTGGGCGAAGGTCTGTCGTAGACACAGGAGGTTGCGGGTTCGATTTGTGTGTATAATCTGCAGATATTTGTTCCGGGTGTACAGGTCATTTTCTATGTATAATATAAAAATCTATCTGTGTAATGTATTGTATTATGCATATCAGTTAACTAGTACCCATAACACAAGCTCTTACCATGGGGCTAGATAATGTTGTGTGAATTGTTCGGAATTATTTATTTATTATAATAGTTTTGAAATGGATCAAAACAACGAGTGCAAACCGAAACAAACTGTATCCATAAGCCAAGAATGCGCGCTCCTTCCGGTCTGTCGACTTTTTGCATCTTTATCTTCGTCAGTGTTTTCCTCTTGTTGTTTTTAAGTTTTATTCGGAACTCGCGAAATACAGGTCTGGCATCAAACACGTCATTTAACGTTGCTGTTTTATTTTCTGCTTAACTGTTACTTAGCTTATATTGTTTTTTTTTCATCATTATGAAAATACTCTTCCGGGTCATGGCTGCACACATGACAGAATGTCCAAATTATTCGATTACCTATGTGCTAGATAATATGAGAGTCAAAATGCACAAAAGACATATAATACGATTGTTTGAAAGAACGCATATATATGGACATTGCAGTAGGTGCATATTATACATTTTATTCCTGATGATGGGAAGTTGTGGTGTTCGCCGCATAAAAATTGACAAATTCTGGAGGCCTACTATGAAATGAAAAACGAAGATTATGATTTGTATTATTGCCAAATAAAACCTACCTAACTCTTATACTAACATACGATACCATTTGCATGAAAACGAATTAAAAATATGATTCCGCTATAAAGACACATGGGCCGTGTGGATATTGTAAGTGTGTCCTTAGAATTATGTTATCGGAGGAAGAACAGCAATTTCCTTCATCGTACTTCTCTGCATTCATTAATCCAAATGTCAATCAATGATTGAGGCAACTCCTTGTTTAGGGAATGCATATTTCGCAGAGTACGTAGGTATGTGTGGTTAAGAAGTAGGTAGAGCTGAGCATTCTGATCATCTGATCATTATCTTCAGTGTTCTGTGTTTCTCACATCCAAGCACAGTTCATCTTTGGTAAGGAAGTACCTCGTTATCTACTTTGCACTGTAAAATAATAAAGTACTGTCTACGTTTCGATTATAAGCATACTGAAATAATTCTGATTAATATAAGACTTATAATTATCATAAATATAAGTTTGACGAATCATAAAATTTGACTAACAAGACAGAACCCAAATAACCAAACATCAATCTATCCAAGATGCAAATGAAGAGAAAGGACAAATGTGAACATTCACACAACTAACAATCAGTACTTAACAATACCTGAGAACCAATATTTAAATAAATAATATTCAATTTGAATATTGCATGGTCAATTCCATAAGTAACCACACAAAGGGAGAGTTAATACCAATCGATATTTGATTCAAATCAATTGAAGAGGGTGAAGAAATATTTTGTATGCAAATTGTCATCAAGGGATTTAACAAGATGTAAGTAATGTTTTTTTTTCTTCATGCAAATCAAAACCATCAACAAACCGGTTGCTTTAAAATATTATATAAAACTTTTTCGCGTTTTAAGTTGATAACGATTATGCACAAATTCTTTGAGACCCAAAAGTATGTACTTAGTACCTACATACTTCCAAACACTTGCCAATTTAATGATAATTGGTAGATATCTTTTATTTTTCTTTAACTAGATTGAATGAATGTCATCATCATTATCATCATCATCAGCCTATATTAGTCCACTGCTAGACATAGGCCTCCCCCAATGAGCGCCATAGCGCCCTGTCTTCATTCAGCTCGCCGCATCCAGCATCTACCTGCAGTCTTTCGCAGGTCGTCATCTCACCCGGTTGGAGGTTGAATGATGTATAAACACTTTATTGTACTTCATGGTAACAGAATGTTATATCTACACAAAAAATATAAACAGTAAAAAAGCGGCCTTAAGTATTGCTGAAACGGATTTTTTCCCGATAGCCTTGGGTGGGATGGAGAAAAAGATATAAGTAAGATTATACAGTACAGATAATACAGTTTCAGAGATTTCCCTTGAATTTAGCATCAATGTTTTCTAGGTCTAGGACCTAGAAAACACGGCAATTTTCTAGGTTAAATAAATAAATAAATAAATAATGCTGGACAATTCACACAGCATCATCTAGCCCCAAGCTAAGCAGAGCTTGTGTTATGGGTACTAGATGACTGATATACATAATACAATACATTACATAGATAGATATTTTTTATTATACATAGAAAACGACCAGAACACCCGGAACAAATAAATAGCTGCAGGTCGTACACACAATTGTTCCGAGGCGGGAATTGAACCCGCAACCTCCTGCGTCGCAGGCGGACCTTCGCCCACCGCGCCACATCGGTCGTCAATGTGTCGCCTCTGCTTCCATTTACTTACCTATTACCATTATATCATTCAATAATCTGGATCGAGGAGCATTTATTTATATTTTCTGACGCAGTGTAATTTTTTTATTATGATTAGCAGGACCTGATTTAAATTGATAAAGGAACTAAAAACAGCTATTATCTAGTGATTTTTTGTGTCATTGAAATTATAGATTTTTCTTGTTTTATGCTCTATATTATATAAAAAGTTTACGGAAACACTGGACATTTTAAAACAAATCCGAGCTAAATATTCCTCCCATATTCCAGCAAGAAACCCACGAAACACCTCAGGAAAATATTCAAAGAAATCCTGCCACTTGCATTTCAGCATAAATTCGTCGTTTAGCTACTGATCAAGTCTGATTGCAGCAAGATTCGAGAATTTGCATTCTTTCCCTCGCAGATGGGTTGCATTTAAATAATTTGCAACTGACAAATGTTTCCGAATTAGAATAATGTAATTTTTTATCGCGAGCACACATCTAATTGACCGTGTGAGAACAGTCAAATTGCGGAGTTCCGCAAGGTGCCACTTCTGGTCCCATTATGATAATTGTGGATATTGATGTATGCAAAACATGGATTATCATAGGAAGTCTGCAAGTGTGTGAATTTTGTTGCCATTGTATTCCCAAACATTTTGAGGAAACAGGTTTAGGTGAAATATTAGATTGGGTTGCAGGTTATTTTAATTTTGTAACGGATATTTCTAATTTATAAAAATTAGGTGGGTCCACCTACTGAAGAAAATAAATGATTTATTGATTTTAATTATATTTTATTAGTATCTATCACAAGTCAAGCACAGATGCTTTTAAAATTTTGTGAAATATATTTTACACGTCATATTCATCTTGAAGGTAGGTACTTAAAACCAGCATTAAAGAGAGGTAGTTTAATATTCAGTTAATTAAGTCTATATTAATAAAATCAGCTGAAATCACTCCATTAACGAATGCACTCGAATTTACTTTAACGAGCCATTGGCCACAAATTCCTCTTTACAACCAAAAGGCGTATCACTTAATTTAACTTTTCAGCGTCAGTATAGTTTTTCATTACACAATAGTCTGCGGGCAGTAATTGCCTGGCTTCATAGACGTTATTAATCATTGGAGTGGGTTGGTCTGAGGCAGGGTTGGGTTTAAAATTTTCAGGATATTTATCAATTTCCTTTTACCAATTTGTATTTGTTCATCATCATCATCATCATCATCAGCTTATAGCAGTCCACTGCTGGACATAGGCCTCGCTTTGTATTTGTTATCCTGTCTTAATGATTAAGTACTAAATTTAATGTCATATATACAATAGCCGCTGCTTTCGATCGACCGAATCCATCCCGCAACCTTTCGCATCGCAGGCCTACCTGTCCCCACTGCGCCAGTAACGTTGTTTTTGTAACTATGTATTATTACTGATAAAAGTATTACGAACTCGTGTTTAGCTCTTTATCACGTATTGTTGAATGGTATCAAAAGGAATGCATAGCATGTTAGTATATGTATATATACTGGATATAACAGCATTGATAGCATGTGAATTATTTATGATTGCAACTAACTATGTCAAGATCAGTCCATGATTCACAATTGAATGTTCATATTTAAAACATTTGTATGTAAATCTGTCTTGATATTCTTGGTTACATCAGTAAAGCTATTCTTGTTTCTTCGCTAAAAAAAAAACAGTTGTCTCTCCTGTATAATGAGTAATCTTAATTATTTTAATTACGGAAACCATTTTTTTTAGTAAATGCTAAGGAATTCGGCCACCATTTCATATTTGACTACAAAGTGACTTTATCTTTAATAATAATATTTGACGACCGATGTGGCGCGGTGGGCGAATGTAAAAAGTAAGTAAAAAAAAGTAAAAGTAAAAAGATTTTTATTTGGTCAGAACAGAACAGAGACTCTTATAAACTAAACTTAGATTAACAGACGACAGAGACTGACAAAACTCGGTCTCCACTCAGCATGTGCTATGGTAGAGCAAATCGTACCATAGCGCTGGTCTTCCGCCGTAATGTCCGCCTGCGACGCAGTAGGTTGCGGGTTCGATTCCCGCATCGGAACAATTGTGTGCACGATCTGCAGATATTTGTTCCGGGTGTTCTGGTCGTTTTCTATGTATAATAAAATAAAATATCTATCTATGTAATGTATTTTATTATGTATATCAGTTATCTAGTACCCATAACACAAGCTCTGCTTACCATGGGGCTAGATAATGCTGTGTAAATTGTCCAGCATTATTTATTTATTTATTTAATAATAATGGTAGAAGGATTTCTAGAAACTACAGAATGACATGTTAAGAATAATGTAGATAGACACGAAAAAAACACAATTATACTTAATTAATAGAAATAAGTATCGCTACATAAAACAAAATCGCTTACCGCGGTCTGTCTGTATGCTTAGATCTTTAAAAATACGACACGGATTTTGATGCGGTTTTTTCAATAAATAGAGTGATTCAAGAGGAAGGTTCATATGTATAAATATTGAAAATCTTGCGAAGCCGGGGCGGGTCGCTAATTTACAAGAAAACGGTTGAAGACTGTTGCAAACAAAATATTAAAATAAAAAATCTGGAGTTCGCTCAATTGATGGAACTGCCTGGCATTAACACTTTGACTGCGGTTTTTTTTTCGACGACTGCGATCTTTTTTTTAACCTAAAAAATTCGTGCTGCCGCTCTACACAGCGGTTGTGTTGCGCCGCACATGCGTTTCGTTCGAAAATATTACGGCTGTGCTGAGTCACATAGATCTGTATTTTCTCAGCCGCTGCGCTAGTGTCGATTTACGCATATTAGTCACTTGTAGAAAACACATACCGTGTGATTTGTCTAAGAAGACATGTTTCGATGCGAAAAAAGAGCATTCAGCCATTTCCTGCAACAATCAGCCCTACGAAAACCGGAATATAATGCACCAGCACATGCACAGAATAGATGGTATATATTTTACTTTACATTCACTTTAAAATATATGAACACTGGTTATACACCTTATTACCATGACTTCAGAGCTTAAATTTCATTGAATCAAACATATTGTAAATTCTGATTTCGCTATTACTCTGAATTTTTCCAAATATCCCTTTCAAGTATTGATAGTACCGGATATCTTCAAATTGAAATTAACTGATTTCAAAGTAATTTTCAATCTTATATCAGAAACATTAAAGTTCAATTTTCAAAGCATGAGTATGGATGTGACGTACAAAGTACAATGACGTGCATCGGTGTTGGCGCGAATTAATAGTGGCAACACTGACGCCAGTAAAGCCGCGCTTAATGAATATTGCACAAATGCAGGCTGACTGATGCGACGGTGTTATATTGACTTTGGAGTACAGTGAATAGGAACATTTTGTATGTTTATCAACATTTTGCAAAGTAGTTGTACACTTTTCGAGTAAGTACTGTGTACAGTACAATAAAGAGACAGCTTTAACGGTAACGGTACCCCATTTCTGTTCTATATTGAACAAACTGTCAACACTTTGATTGCTGAAATCACACGGTATGTGTTTTCTACAAGTGACTAATAATGCGTAAATCCACACTAGCGCAGCGGCTGAGAAAATACAGATCTGTGTGACTCAGCAAAGCCGTAATATTTTTCGAACGAAACGCATGTGCGGCGCAACACAACCACTGTATAGAACGGCAGAACGAATGGCTTAGGTTAAAAAAAAGATCGCAGTCGTCGAAAAAAAATCGCAGTCAAAGTGTTAAAACCCTGGAAAAAAAGTAATAAAACAAAAATATTTTCTATGGTTTAGTTTGATATTTATCAATTATCATCTTTACTTACTTGTATTCATCTAATCATATTTATTATTTAATTGACGGTGTAATATTTATTTCGTTTTTGTGTAATGAGGAATAAATAAATTATCTAAAATAAATGAATACAATACAATTAGGGAAGCAGCTGAAACGCGTAGACAGACTTTTTAAAAATATTAGGTACTATTACTTTTTGAATCCAAACACTTCTCCTCCCGACTGTACGTACCCAGTCTATTGTTTAGCATGCCTGCTATTGTTGTTGGCATTTACACGTTAGTCCTAACGTCTACGACTTCTGGAGAAATATGATAGCTTACCAAGCCATTTATTAGATAGCGCGGAACAGCTATTTTGTTTGCCATTGTACTTTTTGTTTTATCAAGAAGTTCAACCCTTTGTATTTTGTTTGATAAATACTTCAGTGTTTCCAGCTATGGGTGTATTAAGTGCATTCTTTCATGCACATTGGTAAAATGTACCTTTGTTTTGCAGAAGAAAAAGTATTGAAGGTAATTTTTGACAGTTTAATTTATCAGCACGAAGTCCAAGCCAACTGAAGCCAACTATATCAACTGGTATGTCACTTAGCAGAGCATAAATTAGTGCATTTTTAACCGACGTAAACTCAAGGAGGAGGAGGTCCTGTGTTCGGCTGTATGTATTTTTTTATGTGGTTCGTCGATTTCTCCGTCAATTATAAAGGCAGGCTCCGTCATTTGGCAAATTCTTATCTCTGCTTCGTTATTGTATCTATGGAGAAATGATCTTGAAATGGTCAAATAAAAATGATATCCCTGAGGGATAACTACTTTTCCCGAAAAACTTAAAATAACAGTATTCATACCAAAGATTTCAAAGTCTATTTTTAGTTTTTTCAAAACAATCAAAATACCTACCATAATATCTGAAATTGCTTATCCGGTTTCGATGGAATCATCTCAATGTCTTGTAGTCTTTGGTTTGTACTTTTCATTCAAACTCTATTGAAGTTGTCTCGAGGTGGGAATTTAACCCGCTACCTCCTGTGTCACAAGTAGCCGTAAAAGCTAGGTTATATTATAAATATAAGAAATAAACTGCTTCATCATCATCAGCCTAAATTCATTAGTCCACTGTTGGACATAGGCCTCCCCCAATGAGTGCCATAGCGCCCTGTTTTAAACTTAGAAACAACCAAATTTTAATTCTAGACAATGATTTTCCTGACAGTCCACCTGCAAAAGCTTAATTACTCAAAATGATACATAGGTAGATAAAGCATTTATTTGACACTACAGCACATGATACAAAGGTAACAATAGTAAAAGTAAAACAATAAGTAATAGTATAAAAAAAATTAAAAGTGGAGATTTAAAAATTGTGTGCGTGCTGCCTGTCAAAAGGTAATAGCTCAGCGAAAAGCTTTGCTCTAAGAGCAAAACACTGATTTTCAGTATTACCCTTTTTTATCATTATTATTATATGCTGGACAATTAACACAGCATTATCTAGTCCCATGGTAAGCAGAGCTTGTGTTATGGGTACTAGATAACTGATATACATAATACAATATATTACATAGATAGATATTTTTTATTATATATAGAAAACGACCAGAACACCCGAAACAAATATCTGCAGATCGTACACACAATTGTTCCGAGGCGGGAATCGTACCCGCAACCTCCTGCGTCGCAAGCGGACCTTCGCCCACCGCGCCACACCAGTCGTCAAACCCTTTGAGGCGACCAGAAGAACGATACGCTGACATGATAATGATGTGTGAAAATGGCTGGCCACTTTGAGTAATTATTACCAATGCCATAAATTTATCAAAATAAATGCAGCGGATGACAATCCTTCACAGTAGGCTGAATCGAACAACACCGTTACAAAACAAAACACTACTCATCGGACACCTGCGATTTCAATACATCATTGATCGATTAGCCGCAAACAAACAAACATCCACTTTGCTGCAATGTCAATAGGTTATAGTTTTGCATGGTAGCAGGGTGTCGGATAAATTACAGTTGGTTTTATGTGTCAATCAGGAAGGGTGGATTGGAACTGGTTGATGGTTTTCAATTTTGTTGCTGATGGATCGGAATTATTCGGAATATTTGTGAATGAATTAAGGTTCATGGTTATTTTATACAAGAGCCATACATATTTTAAACAAACCATAAATAAATAAATGTAAATCATCATTCATCATCATCATCACCAGCCTATATTAGTCCACAGCTGGACAAAGGCCTCCGTCCCCTAATAAGCGCCATAGCGCCCCGTCTTCAGCTTGACGCATCCAGCATCTACCTGCAGTCTTTTGCAGGTCGTCATCCCATCTGGTCGGAGGGCGTCCTACACTACGTTTACCGAGCCGTGGTCTCCACTCAAGAACACGTTTGCCCCAGCGGCTGTCGGGTTCTTCGCAAGATATGGCCGTCAAATGGAAATCAATAAATAACAATTACAATACAATATAAATAATGCTGCACATCAAGACAGAAAAAAAAAACAGTAAAAAGCAAAGATACAGATGCACAATGGCCTTATCGCTAAGAGCTATTTCTTCCAGGGAAACTTTGGATAGACACGTAGCTATTGTATTGACTTTTGCCCACCGCGCCACAGAGGTCGTCAAAACAAAACAAGTAATAGAACATTATAGTAAAAAAATCCTTTTTTACCTGCTGTTTTTAAATATGCATATATTTAAAAACAGCATGTTATTAATTAAAATAAATCAGTAGGTTGTTTAATCATAGAAACACTATGGTCGTGTATTTACAAGGAAATAAAACACACTTGAAAGAAGAAAAGAAAGAAAATACATTTATTGATTCACAAGTAGGTACAGCTTGTTACGAAATAATAATAATCTATAAGTAAACAAGAACATAAACAAATAAAAAAAATATCTACGTATGTATTATATACAAGCAACAAGCGACTCCACAAAGCGAACCAATAGGTCCTGTCTCAGCATAATGTTGCTCTACTTCTCCATAAGAAGTAGAGCAACGCTGGTTTTCTGACAGAACCATTGGCGCGCGCGTGTCCACACGGGTGGCAGACCACAGATAAGACAAAATATTAAATTAACATCTTACAACCTAAGATTAACTCTAACTTAGCACTAAACACATGATCATGACTTCACAAACAAGAATAGACAAAAAAATGTTTTTTTCTTTTTTTTTTTGTTCGTCCAAGCATCTATTGAGATAACACTTACAGTCCAGACGCAGAAACCAGCAAGAAGTTGAAACTGACAACTGACATCGCAGAAAATGTAGCATTTGACTGTCAGACAGAGAAAAAATGTGATAAAATTAGATTTGGATTGGAATTGGATTAAAAGAAAACACAGAATGCTAATTTTGGTCGTAAAATATTTTCCAAATGCCTATAACAGCAATGACAGGCAGACTTGCTACGCCATAAATAACAAAGTAAACAATTTCATAACCTGAAATACTTTCCAAAGCATTCAAAGCGCAAGATTACATTACGGAAGTCAGATAGACAACAATGTAAGAATTTCCAACATGCATTTTACCCGCATGAAAATGAATCATTTACAACAAAAACAACCTTGGAATGATGAACGAATATAAACTGCGGCACGTAATATGACCTCGCAACAGTGTAGCTTGTAGGATACTATTTTACCGACAGGATTAGCATAAGTTATAATAAGTGATTAAAATAACTTAACAAGTGAAGTTCAATCGCTATTATATGAACAGATTCCATTAGTAGAAGATATAAGAACCCACCCACCACATCCCAGCTCAAGTTTTTGGTTGTTATCCTCTAAAAAGAATGACACTCTGCTAGCGAAGTAGGGATGGGAAGGCATTTTAGTGTTGTGAATCGATTTAAATCGATTCTCTGAAACGTGCGTGCTACCGAGTCTTCTACTAATGGAACTACGTCGCTCAGCGAGCTATGGAAAGAGCTATGCTCGGAGTTTCTCAGAAGGATAGGATTCGCAACGAATACATCCGACAGAGAACCAAAGTTATCGACATAGCTCTGAGAATTAGCAAGCTGAAGTGGCAGTGGGCCGGCCATATCTCGCGAAGAACCGACGGCCGCTGGGGCAAACGTGTTCTTGAGTGGAGACCACGACTCGGTAAACATAGTGTAGGACGCCCTCCGACCAGGTGGGATGACGACCTGCGAAAGACTGCAGGTAGATGCTGGATGCGTCAAGCTGAAGACAGGGCGCTATGGCGCTCATTGGGGGAGGTCTATGTCCAGCAGTGGACTAATATAGGCTGATGATGATGATGATGATGAATGGAACTACGATATTCTACGCTACGCTATGAATATCGGTTCAAATATCTAACACCTTGTAAAAATAACCACCTAACAATATGAAATTGACCATGGATCTAAATTTGACAATTAAGTTTGTTGACCTGTTCATATTTTATACAATACAATACAATATAGCTTTATTGCACCATAAAGAAAATAATAAAATTAAAGGATCTTAATACTAACTAAATCTAGTGGCACAATCGGCGGCCTTATCGCTAAAAGCGATCTCTTCCAGGCAACCTTTGGATGGATAGGACCGGTATGTATTAAAGCTGACGGTGGCGTAATTATTTAGGATAATTATATAATATATAAAATAATTTAGGATAATTAAATAATTTATAACTAATTATTTCAAATCATTTACAAATTACTTTATATACGAACCCATTTTTAGAAATGTTTGCATGCCAATGTGTTTTGGTGAAGTAGTGACACTAGACACTACCTATTCTAATGTTTAAGACCTTGTAATAAGAACATATTTCTTGCAATAAAGGAAATGAAATTTAAATTTCGTATCCTATGCATTTATACTCTCCTGGTACTTTGAGTGAGATACGTTGTTCAATAAGAAACTATTTTTAACTTCGGAGTTTTAATACAAACGCGAAATAGGTAATTTCGTGTTTTAAACCTTACGCCCTCTGCATTTCTACTCTCCTGGTACTTTGAGACTGATAAAAGTTGGTTTTTTATGATCCTTTTTGAATCCAAACAATGGCCTTTATTGTTATTTTAATATCGTATACTTTCCTGGTATTTTGCTTGAAATCAACGTTGTTAAAAAGAATCCTTCGGAAACAATAATGGTAGATAACAGAAGATTACTTGCACGAGAAGTGTTTGGTAGTACTTTGGCTACTTTTCTGTTAAAAATCTTAAAATGGGACGAAAAGGAATGATATCAGTACAAAATTTCATTTTCGGTGTTCGGACGACTTTGGGCTGAAGCCCGTAGGACTGATGGGATTAATGCAAAGCACATCGAATACGACAGCCGCGTGAAGAGTTTGTATGTTTGTGCTGGGGTTCACATACTAAAGTTCTAAAATAATAAAACATCACTAAAAAACCATTTAACACTTTGAGTGCTGAAAACGCACGGTATGAGTTTTCTACAAGTGACTAATATGCGTAAATCCACACTAGCGCAGCGGCTGAGAAAATACAGATCTGTGTGACTCAGCAGAGCTGTAATATTTTTCGAACGAAACGCATGTGCGGCGCAACACAACCGCTGTGTAGAGCGGCAGCACGAATTTTTCAGGTAAAAAAAAAGAACGCAGTCGTCGAAAAACAACCGCAGTCAAAGTGTTAAACACAGTCATGAGGAAGCGTAAGGACTGCTTAGCTTGTAGAATATTCTAGAACTCTAGATACTTCAATGTCTATGTTTACTCAGCAACTTACTCGTATTTACAAATTCAAACATTATTTTAAATATTCATAACAACCTATTGTTTCCTAGTTTTACATATCATTAGCATAACCACAGATTAAAACTCTACTTATCTACCCATTAGCTGCTTGCAATTAGCTAGAAGATTATTGTTGGGTGTGGTCAAAGTGGCCCTTGCTTATTATGCGGTGATTTATTGTTGGAAATCATGATTTTATAAGAAAAATTTAAGATTTGTATTAATTTACCAAATTTTTTTGATTCGTTGAAAATATCCACTCCATTTCACCTGAATAGTTTTTAATAAGAAGTTAGTTCTAGGCAGGAAATTAAAGAAATTAAAGGAACAAAATTTTTTTTTGACAGTGATTAATTTGTTTTTCTATGAACACTAGTAATTATTATTATTTAGTGACATATCTATTTGAAGGCACGGTAATTTTATTGAGCATTTAATATATTATATATAAATATATATATGTTACAGATGCGCTACTGTATATACTCAATCGTTTACTTTTTTACTGACAAGCGCTGGGGTAAACGTGTTCTTAAGTGGAGACCACAACTCGGTAAACGTAGTGTAGGACACCCTCCGGCCATGGGAGATGACGACTTGCGCTTATTATGGGAGGAAGGAGGGGAGGTATACCCAGTAGTGGACTAACATAGGCTGATGATGATGTTTCCTTCACGAAATGATCAAAATAGCGAATACATCATATGTATTTTTTATCTACAAAAAGCAAAGAATTTGTACCTTTGATTATGATTCTTTGATAATGGCAATATGTCGGAATAGATAGACACTTTTCTGGCAGTGTCAAGTAAGGTCATATAATTGTAAATTATCTGAGTTAGAAAATTATGAAGATTGTTGGATATTTTTACTAGAGCCTAGTTCAATCTAGCAGTATGTACCACGTGCAGGTTAGGGTGGCTTGGAGATGAGATCTTGGAGTCCCCCTTACACCCCTATACCTGATGACAATAATAACCAAAAACCTTGTGGACGTCTTCCATCAAACTAGATTATCATCATCATCAACATCATAATCATCGTATAGCAGTCCACAGCTGGACATAGGCCTCCCCCGATGAGCGCCATAGTACTGTCTTCCGCTTGACGCATCCAGCATCTACCTGCAGTCTTTAGCAGGTCGTCATCCCACCTGGTCGGAGTCGGAGTCGTGGTCTCCACTCAAGAACACATTTGCCCCGGCTCGCTGAGCGACCAATGACCGAGGGGTGGTCCCCCCCGAGTTGACGCCGGGGTAATAAGGCCAAGCCTCGAGGCCCCTCTCTGTGACCCCACCAGGGCCGGAATGAAATTTATTGATTGCTGAGCGACTTTGAACTGGCGGACTAGATAATAAATCACTATAAGTAAAGTTCAACGTCCACTGATTCACAAGTCAACAAACCTAAACAAAGCGCACGTTATCGCTTATTTTACAATTAACAAATACGCCATAAAGCCAAAGGAGGTGTTCGGAGTTAGCTTACACATTATCTGTAAGTTCTGCTGTGGTTTAAGTAATGGGATTCAGCGAACTATTTGATTCATCTCGTCAATTATTTTATTACAGCTGCGCCCCGCGGTTTCACCCGCGTGGTGATAGATATTTTGGATAATATCAATATATATATTTATAAATTGTAGTCTATGTGTTATTCTGATATATAAGCTATATTATTGTAAAGTTTCATTAAAATCCATTCAGTAGTTTTTACGTGTTTAAACAGTTTGACATGTAGGTAACGCCCGAATTAACATCATCATCATCAGCCATATTAGACATAGGCCTCACCCAATGAGCGCCATAGCGTCCTGTTTTCAGCTTGACGCATCCAGCATCTACTCGCAGTCTTCCGCAGGTCGTCATCCCACCTGGTCGCCATAGCACCCTGTCTTCAGCTTGACGCATCCAGCATCTACCTGCAAGCAGAGTACATGTATTATACATGTTTTAATAAATATTAATAAATAATGCTGGACAATCCACACAGCATCATCTAGCCCCAAGCTAAGCAGAGCTTGTGTTATGGGTACTTGATGACTGATATACTTAATACAATAGGTTATATAGATAGATATTTTTTATTACAAATAGTTAACGTCCATAACACCTGAACAAATATCTGCAGATCGTACCAGCATTTATACCGAGGCGGGAATCGAACACGGAACCTCCTGCGTCGCAGGCAGAATTTGACCACCGCGACAAAGAGGTCGTCAAAAGTCGTCGTGTAAAAATAACCTTTTGTTACCTTTTTGAGTGAAAAATAAATAAATGAAATTATTTAACCTCTTCAGTTCCTAAATCAGAACTCAAACAACACAAACAATATTTCCAGATCATTTTGTGTGCGATGAACTCGGTTTCATCATTTCACTTCATCATACTGTTTTGTATAGAAAGTGTGATAATGTTCTCATTTTGGTAATATAATAAACTAGTTTCTGCCCGCGGCTTCGCACGCGTTTTCCGACACAGTTTTCTAACAGGTATTAGATAGCGTCCACTTTTTAAAAGAATCAAATATTTTCTGCCAAGGAAAATTATTTTAAAATGATGGCTGTGGATTTCCTTTCGGTTAAGATTCGTGTATATTCGCCGTGTGATTCACGCTTCGTCGGTTTATTTTAAAACTAGCTGCGCTCCGCGACTTCGCCCGCGTATAAATCCAGTTTTGTCAAATGGTTCATAAACCTCCCTCTGGAATCTCTATCTATTGCTGAAAACATTAAAATCCGTTGAGTAGTTTAAATGATCTAAGCGTACAGACAGCGGAAGCTACTTCATTGTATCATCATCATCATCATCATCAGCCTATAGCAGTCCACTGCTGGACATAGGCCTCCCCCAATGAGCGCCATAGCGCCCTGTCTTCAGCTTGCCGCTTCCAGCATCTATCTGCAGTCTTTCGCAGGTCGTCATCCCACCTGGTCGGAGGGCGTCCTACACTACGTTTACCGAGTCGTGGTCTCCACTCAAGAACACGTTTGCCCCAGCAGTTCTTCATTGTATACTACAAGATAATAATTTACTAGTGAAATTTCACAGTTATATACATTGTAACGCACAATAAATGTCAAAAAGTGTAATGGATCATTTCACTATGTTATCGTAACGGTAACGAAACGTGACTGAAGCTTTATTGCCATATTTAACGATTTAGAACATAATCACACAATAGTGTTGTCAGTCTAGTTGTAAATCAGCGGCGACATAAATTCATTTTGACTGCTCTCCTTCTTTACGATGAGAAAACGTTTTGGATTACGGCTTGTGACAAAAACTGGAGATTTACTAAATCGCGGATTATTATTTTTCTTTTCAGAATCGATCGGGTTTAAAAAATCAAAACATAACTGATACTAATACTAATATTATTAATACTTATATAATAACTTAACACTTTGATTGCTGAAATCACACGGTATGTGTTTTCTACAAGTAACTAATATGCGTAAATCCACACTAGCGCAGCGGCTGAGAAAATACAGATCTGTGTGACTCAGCAGAGCTGTAATATTTTTCGAACGAAACGCATGTGCGGTGCAACACAACCGCTATGTAGAGCGGCAGCACGAATTTTTCAGGTAAAAAAAAGATCGCAGTAGTCGAAAAAAAATCGCAGTCAAAGTGCTCATACGTACCTAACTTAAACTACTTAAATTTTCATTGCAAAAAAAAATTTAGGTAAATCTTTTTTATTACCAAAGAATACAATCAATTAATAGAAACAAATTAGAATTAGTAAATTAAATAGTGTTTACAATTGAAAAAATTCAGCTATAATAATTGCAGACTGTTACAAACAATCTACAATCTGGTATTGATATGGTTCAACTGATCAATCGAAAAGTTTTCGTTTTGCTCTGTTGAGCTTAGGTAGTAATTTGATCTACCTGTAGAAAACGGACAATGTTCGATCGAAACATGCATGGAAAATATCAGACATTCGGAAATTCACATTAAAACATTAATTGCCAAAAAGGTTTCTGTCATAATGAAAATATTTCAAACAATTAACTTTCAAATGAAAACCCAGAAAACAATTACATATTCATCCCCATGCCTTTTTGTCGCAACTTTGTGGTCAGCTGGCTTGTTCTAATTAGCCCTGGAATTATTCACCCACAACTGCCTGATAGACATGGCGGTCGGGTCGTGGCGTAGGAATCGACTTAACCCCTGGATGTCGCAGATAATAGTAAAGTTGCGGGCAAATTTTGAATTGCATATTACTTCCTCTTCTAAGTTCTTAGTTAGCATAGCGATGTAAAGCTTATTCTTCTGAGGGACAAACTTAAATTATTCGAATAGTGAACATTATTTTCGCCCAGCAAAGTAAAGTTCCAGTAGAAAGTTTTTTTTTTATAACTATATTCTCAAAGCAAAATGGATATGCACGAAAAACATATCCTTAGTTCTAATGAGTAATAAACTGTAGACCGCTCTGGAATAAACCAACACAGTGGACGAATTAATTTCAGACAATAGGTAACGTCGCTGCGTAGTGCTAATTTAGAACGTTTGAGCCAATTTCTGTTTTAATCAAACTCCTGTTTGAGGGAAATTTGTAATAATTATGTAAATTGTTTTGTTTGTATACTATGTTTTTGATTTTGAACGCCATCATCTCTGTTATTTGTCATGGCAGTTGCGGCTTTAGTATTTACTCCTTAAACTCAGCCCGCGGATGTCGTAAGAGCCGGCTCTTACGACAAAGAAAGGGAACCTAAGAGAGGAGAGGCAGCACCTTCATTCTATGTATTTTAAACACCTTCACTGCGATCACCACGTCGTCGTCGTCGACACTCACGATAGGGCTGGTCCACCAGTTCAAAGTCGCTCAGCAAGCTATGGAAAGAGCTAGCTCGGAGTTTTCTGAAGGATAGGATTCGTTACAAATACCTCCGACAGAGAACCAAAGTTATCGACATAGCTCTATGAATTAGCATGCTGAAGAGTCAGTGAGCCGACCTTATCTCCATATCATTGTCTAATTAGAAGTCCCTGAATCAAGAAACATTTTATTCAATTCCGTCGTAAGGTTTGTTAATTATTACAAAGAGTACAACACTGAATTATATATTATTTAACTGTACTGCCCCACAAAGCTATACAATTTCTGTTCAAACATATCATTAGCTCTTGGTAAATAGTTTTAGAATGAAAGAGAAAACCTACACTAAAAATAACATGTGTTCAATGTAGTGGTTTATTTATCGAATACTTTGTTTTTGTAACGAATACATCCGACAGAGAACCAAAGTTGCTATACAGCTCTAAGAATAAGCAAGCTGATGTGGCAGTGGGCCGACCATATCTCGCGAAGAACCGACCATCGCTGGGGTAAACGTGTTCTAGAGGGGAGATCGCGTCTTGGCAAACGTAGTGTAGGTTGTCCTCCGGCCAAGTGCGATGATGACTTGCGAAAGATTGCAGGCAGATGCTGGATGCGGCAAGCTGAAGACAGGGCGCTATGGCACTCATGTCCAGCAGGGAACTAATATTATGCTGATGATGATAATGACTTTTTTTTTTATATAAGTTAGTGATATTATATTATAATTAGCTTCTGCCAGCGACTTTGCACGATATTTTTATAAAAAAATGCCTTTATTTCAGGTTCAGACCCTTTATTCGATTATTTTCACCTCAACTGCGGTTACTAATCCACCTCCAGAGTCCACAGTCATCATCATCATCATCATCAGCCTATATCAGTCCACTGCTGGACATAGGCCTCCCCCAATGAGCGCCATAGCGCCGTCTTCAGCTTGCCGCATCCAGCATCTACCTGCAGCCTTTCGCAAGTCGTCATCCTACCTGGTCGGAGGGCGTCCTACACTACGTTTACCGAGTCGCGGTCTCCACTCAAGAACACGTTTGCCCCAGCGGCCGTCGGTTCTTCGCGAAACAGTGATCATGATCAAAGTCATAAAATTAATTTTATTTTATTTTCGTTATTTTTATACATAAATTCGTCATTGTCACTACCACACGCATTCTCAAAGTCATCTTTCATTCAATAGTGACAATAAAATCAAAACTCTGAGCTAGTAATCATCTAATAACAATAGATGACAGTTTAAAGATTAATATTGGTCATTTAGTCCAAGTTACTCAGGTCAACCGAGCAATTTTATACACCAACATAACAAAACATATACAACAAATAACACCGATCTCTATTGACTAACAAATAAAGATGATTTTACAATAATAAAGTGGAATATCGAAAAGCTAAGTGCTCACGATACAAAAGATCCTAATTATAATTTGAATCGTTTATGGGTTAAATATTTTCGGCGTCAAATAGTTGAAAAAAAATATTTGAGACGTCGCCTCGAGTTCGGTCAACAGAGCGGAAGGACAAGAAAACCGTTGAGATGACTACACTCCACAATTCATCGCAGATAGGAATTATAATTTTATTATTTAGTATTGCAATGTTTGTGATTGGAAATATCTTTGGAAATGTATGGGTTAATTTTCGCTGCATTTTTGTTAATACTATAGCTGAAGCGTAAAACCCGCAACCAGCAGCTGGGCTATAATGTCTTCGTTTCTTTTCCCCAAGAAAACTCCTTAGAAAAAAGTTCGTCGTCGTCATCATCATTCGCGATCGTTCATAAATTATTACGTCTCGTGGAACCCATACAGGTTACCGTAGCACACATTACCAACATTCGAATTAACCACTGCAACTAAAAAAACATATTTAGTAACAACATCGTCTCCACAGATTCTTTCTATCTATGAGTCACAGGAGAAGTAGAACGGTGGTACGGGGAGGCACCAATGAAAAAACGTCCAGTGTGTACGCGCCTTATCTCTTGCATCAGATAGTTCTACAGGGTGCGCTGATTGGAGATGCTGTGATGAAATTTACTACTTAATAATGTAAATTTAAAATTGTATGATACGGAATTATACAGGCTGTCTCACAATAACCTGTAATTCATAGGGCAGAGATAGAAAAAACTGTTTAACATTAGAACATTGCTTTTTGCAAACTTTGCTCGACGCTGGCAAAGTAAATGTGAAATATTTTTTGTTTTACTAAATAAAGATAAAGGAAAATATTTAAATAAATTCTATAATAACATAAAATTAATAAAATTGTTGATTTAAGACGCACAATTTTATAAACATACAAACAGTTACACAGCAGATAACCAGTCACAATTTTCAAATATAAATAAAATAATAAATAATATGTGATTAGAATAGAAATATTGTGAAAAACCAAGAATAGATTATTGGAAAAACCTTTATAAATCAGAACGTTGTTAACAAGGTACTAAAAAGACGGGTAAACAATGTCAAGAACTGTCTTGTCTACAAAAGCTAGGACCAAATTAGTTTACATTGGCTCAATCTAGCTCTACCTAGTCCGTCCGTCCGTCTGTCCAGTCTGTGTTAACTCTAGAATGTTGTGTTTGGCGACAGATCGTAAAATCTGCGCTGTTGAATGGTTGTTTGGTTTGGCAGAAGAGAGCTCTATTGAAACGTCTAGGTTCATTTTGCTAATATTTTATTTAGAAATATTAGAGTGGACTTCATATTTCTTATAAATTTATTGGTTTGTTGGTAAATGAATTTAGGTTTCAGACACTCCTAACTAAAAAACATGATATTACATTGTGATCTCTTTGACGATAAAATAAATAAAATTAAAAATGGACAATCCACACAGCATCATCTTAGCCCTAAGCTAAACAGAGCTTGTGTTATGTGTACTAGATGACTGATATACTTAATACAATACAATAATAGATCGTTTTTTTATTACACATAATAAATACCCAGAACACCCGAAAAAATATTTGCAGATCGTACAAATATTTATCCCAAGGCGGGAATCGAACCCGCAACATCCTGCGTCGCTGGCGGACCATCGCCCGCCTTGCCACATCGTTCGTCAAAAAATATCTATATATTCATGCCGTCAAGGTTAATACATTTCAAACGTCTAGTTTAGCATCATCCTGTACCCATGCGCCGGCGCAGCGCGCAGGTGACTCACTCGATCGTCAAACACTCTCACGACAAAGGCATAGAGATTATACAGCGGTTCAAACGCACAAATTGACCGATAATTTGTTTAGTTAGTAGGTATTCGTAGGCAGATCAATATTACGGTGTTTTTGTTTGTTCTAATGAATTTGAGTTCTTCTATTGATTGCATCATATTAAGGTACATAAATATTGTTAGAACTTATTATTTTATAATTATAGTAATTAATTACTATAATTATAAGATAGTACACACTATATTATACATATTATGTATGTACCGGTATGGTGATTATGTAACTCGCGACCGGTTTACGACAGGCGTAAATTAAGCAATCAGTGCTGTAAAACGCCAGTTTTGACAAATTTTTACGTTGTAGCTGGTGTCGAACTAATATAAAATTGACGTTTGACAGCACTGATTGCTTAATTTACGCCTGTCGCAAGCCGGTCGCGAGTTACATAATCACCCGGCCGTTTAGGGTAAATCTTTTGAAAATGTAGTGTAGTTTATCTGTCATCTGGTTTGTTTTAATTGGGTTTCGCTACATGTTTTGTGAAATATGTGAAGCGAAGTTATGGATTGTTGTTCTTTCACGACCTTACTCACGTGGTTTCGTACGCTTTTATTATTGATGCAAAACTTCAGCCAGAAGAGGAAATCTGGCTGAAGTTTTGCATCAATAATAAAAGCGTACGAAACCACGTGAGTAAGGTTTTAACATAAATTAATAATTGTAGTAGTTACTTGGAAGTTTTAAGTAATTGTAAATGTGTTAAGTAAAACCTCAATTATAAGGAGTATGGCAAATCGTTTGATCTTGTCTGACTGTACCACCGTACCGATCAGTGGGTGGTGGTTATTGCTAACGATTTTTTTTTCTGATGTATGGTAGGTAATTGCTTAATAAAGTAAAATATTTTTTTTGTGTCTAAATCATCGAAATAAGTAGTTTTCTACTTCCGATTTGTTTTACAGTTGTCTCCTCTAATTATAAGCTATAAATGACTATTGTCCATTGCTCATTCCAATTCGCAATTAGGAAGTTCGTAGCATAATAGTGAAGTTGCTCTATGTGGATGTAATTATATTATGCTAATAATTGTTTCGTTTGAAACTGAAACGTAGCTTCTCTAAGGGATCAGCCACACTAGCGAGAATAAAGAAGAAATCCCTGCAAAAGGGATCAAACCAATAATCGCAAATACACAACTTTTTGGTACCTACTGCATGAACAAATAACATTTTCTGCCACCATGTAGCATTAATGTGCTCTGATCCGATGGGTATATGGTTGTTACTGAAATTACAGGCACATCTTCTTCTTCTTCTTTGTCGTAGTATTCATTGCTGAAGGTCGTGCCCGTCCTGGAAAGCTTTCAGGCACAAAGAGCTTAACATAATACTGCAGGCACAGCACAGAGCACATACCAAGCATGTGCCCACAAGTTATTGCCCTTTATTGCGTTGGACCGATATTACAGAAGAAACTAGAAGCTTTCCAAACCACTACTGTACAAAAGCCCTAACCCTCAAAACTTCCAAACTTACACGTCCAACTAATTCCAGCGACATACGAGTGCCGATGCAACTCGATAACCGTCGGTTAAACTAACCAGAACTAATCAAGAGTTCAACTTCAACTGCTGATTAAATTTACAGTTTCAATGCACTAATGGCGGACGGTGAAATTCAGCCTCGATTAGAGGAAGATGTCTCGGTTGTCTGTTGTGAATTTGGGATGAATCTATTTTGACTAGACAAGGAACGCGTATTTTCTGTTCTATAATTTTTTTTAAAATAAAAATCCACAAACAATCGTTTGATAAAAACCTATTAATATTCTATGCCGATAATGATTTTTAAAAATGAGGCCAATAGTTACATTAGTACATATAATAGTAGATAACAAAGTAAATTAATAAACATCACTTGTCACCGGAAATGACTCATAACCGGTACCTATACAAAGCCAGTAGTAAGAACCATAGACTTAAACGATTAATATGACGAAAAAGGAAAATCAAATAAAATAAATATATAAACTGTACAATTTACTTTGTATCATCTAGCCCCAAGCTCAGCAGAGCTTGTGTTGTAGGTAGGAAGGTAACTGATATACTTAATACAATATATTACATAGATAAAGAACACCAGGAACAAATATATATACAATATCGAACCTCTTGCGACTTATAATTAAATGTTGGCTAGTTAGTATATTATTGAATACATTTTTTTTATAATTACTGAGAAGTGAACAATAAGATGACTTTTTTTTTCTAGACCAAGAAATAGTCCTTTTGCCGTTAAGTTATAATATCAAAACGTTCTCCGATCGATACTTAAGTCGATGTTCACACCAGTCAAAATCAAGTATAACATAGCAACAGCAGGTTGGCGAAACTAGAATGTGTCATCAACTTGATCTTGAGTGTGGAGGGAAAGACTGGATCGAGTTGCATCATTTTTTATTTAGCCGTTCGGCTTGGTTTTTGTCGTAATAGGTATGTAGGGCAACTGCTAGGGTTGTACCACATCCTATTCTAGATGTTTTGTTATGGTTGATTCATGTCTTAATATCTCTGTAGAACATGTTTGCCATGGGTCATAGCGATATTTGTTTTATCACGTCGACTGCGATCTTTTTTCGACTGCGATCTTTTTTTTTAACCTAAGCCATTCGTGCTGCCGCTCTACACAGCGGTTGTGTTGCGCCGCACATGCGTTTCGTTCGAAAAAACATATTACGCATCACAACTGCTGTGTAGAGCGGCAGCACGAAAGGCTTAGGTTAAAAAATAGTTTGCAGTCGACAAGACAAAATATGTGTCAACAACATCTATAACATTTAAAAAATTCTAATACATCATGGTTGGTCTTCCTGTTTACTCACTGACCTTTGTGGTTTTTATAATTAGAAACGCAAATTCACCATCCATATTCAGATAAGGTAACGAATTCTGAAGGTTTAGCCACACCTTTTACCTAAACCTGTTGACTCATCAAATCACATCATAACCTTAAAACATAATATCTAAAGTAATAGGTATCGAGCAATATTTTCGAAACTTGTTCAAATTAAATGTGCGGTTACTAGACAAAAGATATCATACAAAATTTAAATAAAATTTGGGTAAGTTAGCTTAGCTATCCCAAAAAACAAAGCATTTTTTCCAATTGAAATGAAAAATAGTCTTTTTAAGTAAACTGTGTATTTTCTTCAAAGTAATCTGATCAACCGACACACTCCTAAGCCAATAAGTTGAACCATGACTCATCAAGCCAATAAGTGTATGAAGTTTCATCAGCCTACGTAGTCACTAGTCAATGATGCCTAGGTCAGCATGGGGCTTGAAAGCTGTGAGGAATGTAGAAATGATTCACAGAATTAATTCATAAAATTTTGACAAATGTGGAGGCCAACAATAAATTGCCTAGGTAGGTATTTAAACTAGGTAGCTGGAGGCCAAGATTAGGTTAGGTATCTAGGTATTATTTTTATTAAAACTAGAACTATATCATTTTTTTTTATTGACGAGGCATGCGGCGGGGCGGGTGAAGGTCCGCCTGCGTCGCAGCAGGTTGCGGGGTCGAATCCCGCCTTTGGCTAAAAAGGCTTTCACGCTTGGAACGTTGCTCATGATACGTCTAAGGCGCTTACGCTTACATCTTGACATTTCCCTTGTTAATTTGTACACCAATTCTCCCTTAATTTTACCATACCAAAAGCTGAATCTTTTAGGCTGTTTAAACCAAAGGGAGAAAGGAGTTTATAAATAAGAAAATAATATAAACAATATTACTATATTTAATACAGTATCGTTTAGATTCGAATGTAACACAGCATAGGGTTGGATAAAAGTCGTTTTGTTCTCAAAAAGACAGATGACGAAAGTCCGAATGGGACGCAAGAAGTTGTTGGGTTGATTCCCGCCTTGGGACAAATGTTTGTACGATATACAAATATTTATTATGGATGTTGTAAGTATTTTCTATGTATTATAAAAATATCTATCTGTAACTGATGAACAGTTATCTAGTACCCAAACAAGTTCTGCTTAGCTTAGCTAGCTAGCTTAGCTTAGCTAAGCTAGGGTAGATGATGCTGTGTGCGTTTTCCAACATCATTTTATTATTATTTTGTCCCGGAAAAAAGTATAAAATATTGATAAGTGAAATTTAAAATAGACATCAGAACTGGAATGTTTAACTTATGACATTTATAAATGCATTCGAATGCATACAAAGAGTCATTGTGACTTTATCTATGCAACACGACTCTCTACCAAGGTCTTTTTGATAATTCTTGTTACAATATTATGATTGTTTAACTTTACTTACAAAGTTTTTGAAGTGCTACATTAGCCGATGAGAGTACTTTGTTTAGTTTGAGTCAATTGATTATTGACAAGCAGTTGGCCATGAGGAGAAATGTTTTACTCGTTGGCAAATCAGTAAGGCTATCTAGTTTATTAATATAGTGCGTAAGCCTTCGCACTCGGGGCTCTAAGAAATTTAATCATCATCATCATCATCATGATGAGCCTATAGCAGTCCACTGCTGGACATAGGCCTCCCCCAATGAGCGCCATAGCGCCCTGTCTTCAGCTTGCCGCATCCAGCATCTACCTGCAGTCTTTCCCAGGTCGTCATCCCACCTGGTCGGAGGGCGTCCTACACTACGTCGTGGTCTCTACTCAAGAACACGTTTGCCCCAGCGGCCGTCGGTTCTTCGCGAGATATGGCCGGCCCACTGCCACTTCAGCTTGCTAATTCTTTGAGCTATGTCGATAACCTTGGTTCTCTGTCGGATGCATTCGTTTCGAATCCTATCCTTCAGAGAAACTCCGAGCATAGCTCGCTGAGCGACTCAACTGAGAAATTTAATAATATCCCAAAACCAATATCAAATCATTTATTTGCAGTCAAAAAATTATGAATAAAGTAGTTTTTTCTAGTTTGGCCATCCATTTTTATCTGTTGAACATCCATATTTATCTCGTATTAAGCTGTTGATTAGTTACAATTTCGAGCTATGGAGAAAGCTATGCTCGGAGTTTCGCTGAAGTATAGGATTCGTAACGAATACATCCGACGGAGAACCAAAGTTATCGACATACTCGTAGCTCTAAGAATTAGCAAGGTAAAGTGGCAGTGGGCGTGGGCTTGAGTACTCGGCAAACTAGTGGATATGAAACTAGTGGGATGACGATCTGCGAAAGACTGCCAGGCAGATGCTGAAGACAGGGCGCTATGGTGCTCATTGGCCTCATGTCCAGCTGTGGACTAATATTGGTTGTATTTGTTAAATATTTTACTAGCCTAGGTCATCTAGGCACTTATTGTCTTTTTTCTCTGTGTGCGTTGTCAATATATTTTCTTTCACTTATTTTTAAATTGTGACTCAGTCAGTCAGGTGTTCATCAACATTCGACTCAACGTTGTCTACGTTGTTGAATGCGGGCAGGAATCGAACTAAAGTTCTTTCTTCCGGTTTCTACGTCGAGGAAAGCTTTCCTCAAGTCATGTGCTGTCGCTATGAGAGCCTTGCAGGCTTCTCAAGAGCTGTTCATTAGCCTGTTGGCTGTTCTGATCATCCTGGGTGATGGCTTCGGGCGACTCTAGGAGTTCCCGGGGCAGAGGTAAATTGTGACTTAAATAGTTAACTGAAATTAGGGGCTCATTGACATTATGATGGGGATTTGGAAGATATCAAAATCTTATGTGGTTTATTTATAACATAAACATAACATGAGAGTTAACAATGGTGGTTCAATTTAAGCTCCATAATCCTTACAACCTTAATTACTGTTAGCCAAGCGTAACACCTTTTCAAATGTCAAAAAAACGCAAATGATTGCAATCATATTGTAATGACTCTCGAGCGCAAAAATAATCAACCACTGCTAATATTTGTATGATTCTTATTTTAACTAGAATAGGATTGAAAATCATTCTTGATATATTTCACTGCGGGATATGAGACCCAACAGTTTAAGCCTGAAATTGGTTCGTTAATCTCGTATGATAATCTTTCTTTGGTTTTATATTTTTGGTTGGAAGGTGTATTCTTTAACACTTTGATTGCTGAAATCACATGGTGTGTGTTTTCTACAAGTGACTAATATGCGTAAATCCACACTAGCGCAGCGGCTGAGAAAATACAGATCTGTGTGACTCAGCAAAGCCGTAATATTTTTCGAACGAAACGCATGTGCGGCGCAACACAACCGCTGTGTAGAGCGGCAGCACGAATTTTTTAGGTTAAAAAAGATCGCAGTCGTCAAAAAAAAACCGCAGTCAAAGTGTTAAATTGAGTATAAGCTAAATGGCGTTGCTGCTGAAGTAGGCATGGCAAAAAACACTTTTATTATTATGTAATTTATATCTTAGGATGTGTATACCATTTCCTCTTTAATCTCGGAGGAGGGCGTTGTCATCTGTGACACAGTTTTTAAACTTCTGCAGATGTCATCGTTTATTCATTTTTAACTATAAATAATAATAAATAAATAATGCTGGACAATTCACACAGCATTATCTAGCCCCATGGTAAGCAGAGCTTGTGTTATGGGTACTAGATAACTGATATACATTATACAATATATTACATAGATACATATTGTTTATTATACATAGAAAACGACCAGAACACCCGGAACAAATATCTGCAGATCGTACACACAATTGTTCCGAGGCGGGAATCGAACCCGCAACCTCCTGCGTCGCAGGCGGACCTTCGCCCACCGCACCACATCGGTCGTCAACTATATTAAGCAATGTTTTTGTTCCATAAACGATGTATTTAAAACTTTTGAAACTATCATGGTTATTAACACTAAAGTCATTTAAAAATATCGAATAATAATGAAACCGGTGGTAGTGGTGATACAATACAATACAATACAAATACGCTTTACTGCACACCAAACACAGAAAAAAACAGTAAAGAACAAACAAACAGAGATACAGATGCACAATGGGCGGCCTTATCGCTAAGAGCGATTTCTTCCAGGCAACCTTAAATATTTATACCTTTATTATTGTTTTTATGGTGATATTCACATAAAAACTTACTCGCAGTCGCAGTGCCTTCAGTTATTCCGTGATCATGGCGCATGAAACTGTACCGAAATATTGGATACCTCAAAAATCATATCATGGTAAATATCCCGTTTTAAATGACTTTAACGATATTTTTATTTTATTTTTATTTCACGCCAAATATACTCAACGGACTGACCTGAAATTTAAAATAGATATTAGGGATAAAAAGTAGCTTTTATTCCAGGGCTAGAAAGGCCAGGAATAAAAGATAATTTATCCTTGAAAAATATACAACAATTCGTGTGAAACCAATAACGGATAGCTTGTTTTATAAGCTGTTTTTATGATTCTAGGTATATTTTAAATTAGTTGTAAATGTTTAAATCTCTGAAATAAGTCACATAGAGCCATATCGGCTCCAGTACCACTGTAGGTAGGTAATATATCTGTATTTTCTAAATGATTATCTCAATGATGTTAATGCTTGGCCAGATGTCGCTCAGTTTCGCACCGACAATAGTATGTAGTAAGTAATTTGTTGTTGTGCATAGCTTTACTTAAATATTGACATGTATCGAATCATATTATATTTAGACTTAAAATAGGCAAATAACCATGTATTAGACATATAAGAGATGAACATGCTAGTGGTTTCTTTTCACTTCTTCCACTAGTGGACAAAAAATTGAAGTGAACAGTAAAATAATTTTATTTGATAATAATTTATATTTAAAATATGACTTGTCCAAGTGCTTATTTTGTAAGCCTAAAGAAATAAATGATTTTTTACTTTACTTTACTTTACTTTTGAATTTTACTTATTGAGAATCTGTCTTTTGAGAACAAACCGAAAATTAGATTAGTGAGATATCTCTCATGCCAAACAAATCAGAATATAACCATTGCGGTGAAATCACCAAGGGCATAATTATTTTATTATTTTGACCCTGTTAGCTCATATGAATTTCAAAAGAGAAAGTGAACACTCCATGAATCACTGTTTTGCAGCGCAATACCTACCGAATTTATAAATGTAACTAGCTGCGGCTCCGCGGAAATATACGTATCAAATGGTTTACAAAACTTGCTCTTGAACCGCGGAAATATACGTGTCAAATGGTTTACAAAACTTGCTCTTGAACCGCGGAAATATACGTGTCAAATGGTTTACAAAACTTGCTCTTGAACCGCGGAAATATACGTGTCAAATGGTTTACAAAACTTGCTCTTGAATCACTCTACGAGATCAAAATACGTTGCGTAGTTTTAAAGATCTAAGCATAGGGATAGATAGGGACATAGGGATAGATAGTGGGAAGCGACCTACATAGGGATAGATAGTATTAAACTATGTAGTGATGTTTTTATGAAAATGAATAATTTGCTCCAAGTGAAAAATGTTTAGTTATTATAACACTAGTTTCTGACCGCAGCTTCACATGCGTTGTTTATATGGAAACGTTAAAAGATTATTTCTATCCCATGGGAACTGTTTCATGGGATAAGAAGTAGCCTATTTTTGATTCCAGGCTTGTAGTTACATTTACTATATTTCAGTCCGATCCGTTAGGTAGTTAATAGTTATGATGTGTAATCAATCAATCTAAATTTAATATATCTATCTCTAATCGACGACCGATATGGCGCGGTGGGCTAGGTCCGCCTGCGACGCAGGAGTTTGCGGGTTCGATTCCCGCCTCGGAACAATTGTGTGTACGATCTGCAGATATTTGTGCCGGGTGTTCTGATCGTTTTCTATGTATGATAAAAAATATCTATCTATGTAATGTATTGTGATATATATATCAGTTATCCAGTACCCATAACACAAGCTCTGCTTACCATGGGGCTAGATAATGCTGTGTGAATTGTCCAGCATTATTTATTTAATATTAGTGTGATTTACCGCATCGCAATTATTATACCTACATAAATGCATGCATTGAATAATTGTGACTTTATGCCTAAGATCCTAATAGCCTACAATCAATGCATAGTGATATCGACCCAGGTCTTTTTAACCCTTACAAATACGACCATTTTTTAGTTAAAAAGTAACAATCTAATAAAAAAACTAATATGTTTCTCCATAGTTTTAAACATTGCCTTTATTGTTTATAAAGTATAAGATATGTTTTTGGTAAGTATTGTTGTTGACGAAGAAATATAACCTAAGGACAGATTTCAAAGACAAAATTAAAAATGTTTAATTTTGGTAAAAAACAACAAACTTGCTTTATTCTCATCCAATTGGATGTGGAAGAAATCCTGTTTTATGTTAGTAGTATTCCTTACAACATGGTTTCTTACATGGCTTGTAACTGCCTTCATTGCAAAGGTATGAACGGATTTTCTTTGCCAAGGGACAGTCCAGTCGCCCACAAGGTCCATGGACATCTCTTTTGTTCACAAACATTCCCTGGTGATATTTTCCTTTCACAGTTTCTCCATGTATGAACTGGTGTTGGGATCCTCGGTAATCCATACGTTTTGGGCAGTTGGTCCCACCACAGGGCCCTTTCGGGAAACCCATAGACAGTATAGCCAGCTCACTCCTTGTGAATGGAGCAACAAAGTCTTCATACAGTACCTTCTCTTCTACAGGCCTGATTGGTTCTCTCGTAATATCTGGCGCGGCAAAGAAATATGCAACAGGCGGCACAGAACCTATTTCAGTACCTTCCCAGTGTCTGACTACTTCTAAATCTTTAAGTTTTAAATCGTCCGTTAAATATTTCCTGCCAGGCAACCTTTCCATTTCTGGCAAATTGACGAAATAGGTCACGATTCTGTTTCCTAAACATGACAGCCTTATGAAAAATTGTACTTCACCTGATGTTTTTAAATCTTCCTCACATTGTAGTGGTCTAGTCAGCTCAACAGTATTCGTTACCATTTCTGGCCTCTTTGTGTCTCTAAACTCGGCTTGTTCCATATTTACAGGGTTAAAATCAGCAGCTTTTTGTAGGCAGTCCATAAAAGAATCATGCCATTCCACTATGCAGAATCCTATGCAGTTCATTTCCTGGTCTCTGTTCCAGACCGTAATGTACAGTGGAGTCTTGCGTAACTGCTCTTCTAGTGATGATGGGCGTGACAAAAACATGACAGAGTTGCCAACACCAAAGTATGGGGGCTGCGGTAATGGTTCCGAAGGTAGCGTGAGCTTAAAAGGAACGGGTTTGCCCTTCTTCTTTTTTGGCTTAGCTTTTTTACCTTTTTTTCCAACGGGTTCTGGTGGCGGTGGAGCAACAAAGTTATCATGAGCAACATAAAAGTCAAAAAGCGGTAGACAGTTCATCTGCACGGTGCAGGTTTGCATATATTTTAGCTCTTCTTCTGAAGGTCCTGGTGGTAATTTTTTTCCTTTTTTAGGTTTTTTCGGTTTGGGTGGTTTCTTTTTCTTTCCTTTTTGATTTGCTAAAGCTAAAGCAAGAGCTTCTTCTTCTCTCTTTCGTTCTTCTTCCTCCATTCTGATTTCATATTCGTCTTTTTCAGGTGGATCTATTTTAAGAATGATCTTTTTGACAAATACCTCAAGCATGAAAATTTGCTCCATTTTTATTATCTGCAAAAAAAATATCTATCTATGTAATATATTGTATTATGTATATCAGTTATCTAGTACCCATAACACAAGCTCTGCTTACCATTCTATCTATGTAATATATTGTATTATGTATATCAGTTATCTATTACCCATAACACAAGCTCTGCTTACATGGGGCTAGATAATGCTGTGTGAATTGTCCAGCATTTTTTATTTATTAATTTATTATCAGAGGAAGGGCACTTGCTTCCTTCTGTGTAATGCTAACGCCTCTACTGCGATTACCAATCTACTTCTAAGCGTGTTTATTATGGCAAAATCTCCTTGTTTTGGTTTGGCTTACCCAGCAATAGACGTAGCAATCAATTATATGTCTTTTGCATACCTATATAAAATATACATCAAATATTCATCCATACCGCAATGCTTGAAAACGAAAGTTTTCAACCAGTGCGTCCTACCCGTTATGACCTACGGAGCTGAGACGTGGACACTCACGATAGGGCTGGTCCACCAGTTCAAAGTCGCTCAGCGAGCTATGGAAAGAGCTATGCTCGGAGTTTCTCTGAAGGATACGATTCGCAACGAATACATCCGACAGAGAACTGAAGTTATCGACATAGCTCTGAGAATTAGCAAGCTGAAGTGGCAGTGGGCCAGCCATATCTCGCGAAGAACCGACGGCCGCTGGGGCAAACGTGTTCTTGAGTGGAGACCACGACTCGGTAAACGTAGTGTAGGACGCCCTCCGACCAGGTGGGATGACGACCTGCGAAAGACTGCAGGTAGATGCTGGATGCGTCAAGCCGAAGACAGGCCGCTATAGCGCTCATTGGGGGAGGCCCTGTCCAGCAGTGGACTAATATAGGCTGATGATGATAAAATATACAAACCTAGTTATTTTGTCTACATTGCGAAGGAATGGATATGGCATAGGAAAGATTCAATATTGTCATCATCATCAGCCTATAGAAGTCCACGGCTGGACATAGGCCTCCCCCAATGAGCGCCATAGCGCCCTGTCTTCAGTTTGCCGCATCCAGCATCTACCTACAGTCTTTCGCAGGTCGTCATTCCACCTGGTCGGAGGTCGTCCTACACTACGTTTACCGAGTCGTGGTCTCCACTCGAGAACAGGTTTGCCCCAATATTGTACTCAACGCTTAAAACTTACCTGTGTTTTATATCCGAAACCGATCAAAATAGTACAGGTTGAGAATTTGTGCCAAACATAATTTATGGGGAATTGGATAACGGCATTACTTATAGCTTGTTGGCCATTTCTAAAAGGAAAGGAAAATGTAAACACGAATTTGTTTGTTTTGAAACCATACTGAATTTTTGACGTTTGTAACAAAAAGTTCAATGCACTAAGTTCCATTAAAGAAGTACGCTGGAGGTTATAATTACGGACGACAGGGTCAGGTTATTTCTTAAATTCACATAATTCTTACCATCCAAAGGATGCCCGGAAAAGTTTCTAAGCGATAAGACCGCCCATTGTAGATACTTCTCGCATGTAATGTATTTTTGTAAAGATCTGTATCTGGTGTACCTACAATAAGGTATTTTTGTATTGTATGATTAGATTAACTCCCAAAGTGCGGCCAGCGGCATATTATGGTTGTCGGTTGTACAAGTTTTTTTCGAAACTTGATCAAATGAAACCATACTGTGCGGATATCAGACAAAATATTGTCGATAAAATCGGAAAAAAATTGTATTAGGTACCTAGCTGTTCCAAAAATTAAGGCGCTATTATACATTTTTAATCATTCCTTTTTTTACTGTTTTAACTTACACATTGTTGTTTACGAACATAAGATTAAATGAACATTTTAATTCTGCTTAATCTTTTTGTCCCTGTCTCTCTCTCTCTGTTCTAATCCTTCGTAAATTATCTCTTTTCATATCATGTTTAAAAAACCGCTTTAAAAACTCCTTAGAATAATGTTCTCGAACGGGACCAAGCAAGAATAAAAAAAAACAAAACGAGTCTCGGTAGAGTCCGTATGTACCTACTATTAGTTATTCTGTTGTAGAGTTCATCCGTGGGGTCACATTTACGCACGTAGTGGGGAGCGCCGCCTGCGCACGCAAGTTTGATGGGAGATGTAACTACTGGAATTACTATTTATTATATCCCTGCCTAACTGAGAGTCATCAACGCCTACTAGCAGTGGCTACAGAATTGTCATGTACCATGATGCCGGCTTAGAATTTGCACCACCCCAACTCTTCCCGCGTAAGAGTCGACTAAGGGATATCCACCGGGGGTAGGGCAGAAGCACCTCTTGCTGTAAAATTTACCACCGAACTGCGGTCCCCAACCCCCATGCTCAGCGTGGGGACTAAGCTCATATCTCTCAGAAAGAATTCAGCAAAAAGGTAAAATCAAGACTGGCATACCTACTATAAATATAAAACTTCGAAAGCAACATCATAATGAACATTCTTGTAATAATTTAACCTGGTGTACTTAGATTACCTACATGCCTGATCCAGTAATCTTTATCTCTTCGATGCGCAAGAGCATATTTTCCGTCTCACTCACACATCGATATTTAAATATAGAACCAAGCTTGTACATTCGCAATGCACGCCTTGACGTATCATGCATTATTCAGGGTTCCATACAAAATGTATTGTATGGGTTACATACATAGTTATTTCTATAACTATTGTATAAATGTCATAGGTTTTATAATAAATGAAGGATTGTTTTACTGTGTAAATGGTAAAAAAATATGGCTTTACCATCGGAGATTACCTTCCTATCTCTATGGGTGAAATACACTAATAAAGACAAATTATCATAATTCAAAAGCCACTTACCTACTTGGTTGTTGTTTTTCTCGCTATAGGTATAAACACGTTCGTAAGTTTAAGTGAAAAGATTATTGGATAGGTTTAGGTTTGATCTTTAATTTCATTAATTTTAGCGACAGTAAAATCAGCATTGTGCAAAACAAATAATTAAGATAGCCATCCTTTGTAAAATTTTCAGTGGTGTGCCCGCGTTAACATATTACTAGAATCACGTAATTTTTTGTGATGGTTCGACAAGCTAGTTCTTCGGGTATTAATCGCGTTTATTTAGCTTTTTCCCGACGTTTTGACAGGTTTTACACTGTCGAGAAAAATAGGTAAATAAACTCGATAAATACCCGTTGTATTAATGCTTATAATAAGGTATGTGATCAGATCGCGTAAGTTCAAAAATATTCAGTTAAACAACAAAATTCAACAACAATATCAAAATAACCTGTTACACCGTGAAATACTTACATCATATAAAATCCAAATCACGACACACAGAAAGAATACAACTAATAAAATAGGGCTATAAAATTTTCCGTTTTGCGGTGCGCCTGCCGTGGATCAATGAGGGGGGAGGGGAGGGTCGTTAGCCCAAGAACCGGTAGCCAGTGCGCATCAGGCAGCTGCGCTTGCGTCGGTAAGGCTGGGTTATAGGGCTTTTGTTTTGATTGGTGGCCGGTGAAAAATAAAGAAGACAAGATTCAAAATACTATAATATTAGGAGATCCCTGAATGCTTTCGATATCCATAGATACGACAAAAACATAATATATGGAGACCCCTAAATGTTTCTGATAGAATGCCACAGAAAAAAAAAATATAATAGGTAAGTATCTCTATTACCTTTATCGTATCTACAACGGCAAATACCAAGTGAGAAGGCCGGGTTTGTCAAAGGAGTTGGGACTAGGGAGCAGATTTTCAACGTCAGCAGAACCAGATTATCAACGAGTTCTCAGCTATTTTGGCCATATCGCCAGAAGGCAACCAGACAACCTGGAAAAACTAGTGGTAATGGGCAAGATAGAGGGTAAAAGACCAAGAGGACGGTCTCCAACCCGCTGGTCTGATCAAATTAGGGCAATAATGGGACTCACCTTGTCTGCAGCCCTGAGACAGGCCGAAGACCGAGTGGTGTGGAAGCGGTTCATCAGCGTCACTGTGAAAGCTTTCCAGGATGGGCACGACTTTCAGCAATGAAGACAACGACAAAGAAGAAGAGATTACTTTTATGATTTCAGCAGGGTTAAAGTCTACCCTACAAAATAAAATTATACATAAGGCTTGGAGGTAAACCTATGTCCACTATATTATTATAAACGTGGCTCACCAAGTTGGCAAGGATAAAGAAAGGGTTGTTACTAAGAAACTATCTACCTACTTCGAGGATACATGGAAATAAGTCGTTACTTCATAATATAGTAAAGGAAATAAATAATTAAGACCCGCGCACGATACACACTACAACACAAATATATTTTGTTAGTATTTCTTTCTAAATAATGATTCAGCATAAAGTAGATACCAAGAAGTCATGTGTCATAGTCTATCATGCATTTTTAAACACCTAGCTAGGGCAACTATTGGAACTGGTCAATTTACAGGAATAATTAATGATCTATGTCTGTCTGTCTATCTATACACTCACCTAATACTGGTGAACATGGCAGCAATCGATATCAAACATATGGCAAACGTTAAGGCTATTTGTAATAAAGATAATTCACAAATAAAAGGTTTAGAATAGTTGACAGCCCGCTGAAATGGACTGTATGGACTGTATGGCCCATTTACATACATTTATAGATGAAGTGAGGCCGTTTTAACAAAGTTGGGCAGGACCACTGACAAGCCGGAGTGATAACCAGTAGGCAAATCAAAAAACTTACAAGTAGTGGCTGAAACAGGGGTTTAAAAATGGAGACCGCCGACTCGACGAACGCTGCAAATGAGTGACCTGAAAAGATCCGAAATGAACGGAGAGCTTATAGAGGTAGAGCTATGTCCAATTGTACAGAACATAACTGCTGTTGTGACGATGAAGGGGAATTCTGTGATCGTGGTGGAACACAAAAGGTTGTTGTGGTATGATGAGGTGCAGTCCTCTCTTTTTTGCAGTTAGACTCTACTGTGGTGGAAGTAGTCGTTGATATTATGATATGATGATGCCCGTTATGTGTAGACCTCGCCTTTAGATAAACTCTTTCAAAGGGCCTCTGTGCTGTTGGCTTCGGCCCCACGCAAGCCCACCAAAGGACCAGTTCACTTTATGGCCCGAGGGAGGAAGGATTCAAGGAAATATAATAATAATAAATCGTTTATTGGTACATGACGTGGAACAAAAACAGTTTTGAAAAAGATGTCATCTGTAGTTTAACACTGTGTAGCAGTATGACAACAACCTCACAAACCATTATGAACCAGGGCTTGCTACCGGTACCAATAATACCGGTACTTAGAAGTATCGCAACTAAAAAAGTACCGGTAAAATTTATATCGATACCAATGATGTTATCATTATATATATACCACGTCAAGGTCAGACCTACCGGTACTTGAAAATACCGATATTCCAAGCCCTATGAACAGACCTTTAGATATCATCTCGCCAGGAGTAGTATAGCTACCGATGGCGTACGTGCAACTTACACTATACCAACAACGTGCTGTAATTATGTTATAGACACGTCTATAGTTTCTATAATATCTTTGTGTGCGTTTGTCACCTTAGTAACTATTAGCATAGAGTACATATTCCTACCGTCAGAATTTACTGGGTCTGGGCAGTCAGAATTATTTGAGCGTCCAGTTAAGTTATAATCGCTGTAAACAAAATTGTCATGCTGTTTTATTTCGACATCGTAAAATACGATGTCGTATGATCATACGATTTTGATACGATTCAGACGATCCGTATCTTATCTTTGTCTATAATTGTCTTGAATACGACACGTTTCATATTTATAAAGGTTCCGCATCTAATACAGAATATCGCCATAGAAAAATAATAGGTACATATTTTACTAAACTCAGGTGATTTTTTGGCATCTATATCAAAAGAAACGTAAGTGTTAGGTTAGAACTAGAGATGCCACGAATATTCGGCCATTATTCGGTATTCGGCCTATTCGGCCACTTTTTTGATTATTCGAATCCGAATAGTAGTCACTATTCGGCCGAATACCGAATAATATAAAATGAAAAAGTGTCTCACTATAGACACTGCTGCCAGGAGACGAAAGATAAATCTTTGCGAATTTCGTCAGTGCTGGGTATGATTTGGCGCTTGCCAAATCATACCGTCATAATGTCCGATTACTCCAAATCTCATAATAATCCCAAATAGATTTTTTATTAAACGATGCCATTTTAAAAGCTTACGAAAACAAACAGAGATGTAATTGCACAAACTGTACTAACAATAAACAAATGATGCATACTACTATGTAAATGAAACAAATACGCCCCCTCCGTCGCTCCCGCACGCGCTGCAATGAGCGAAAGTACCTAATTCTGTGGTAGAATGTTCGGCCGCCGAATATTCGGCCATTCGGCCAAGGGGGGAGCCGAATGTTCGTTATTCGGTTATTCGGCCAAATCATTATTCGTGGCAACTCTAGTTAGAACGTTTACAAAGTACCTATACAAGAAAATCAACGAGGACTTCAAATTCAAAGTTAAATTTTACGATATATTACGATAATTTAGAAAAAACTTGTCAATTTAAAAGGAAACTTTCCTAAAGTTTTAAGTGAAAATAATATCTTCCCAAGGGTGTGATAGGTGCGAGGTGGAAAGTTAACCTCTAATTATTTTGATTGATCGGCTATTAGAACTTTTAAGTCTGAAATATAAAATTTTATCTGTTGTAACTTAAAGAAAAAGTTTAACTTTAATAAGGTATAACTTGTCGAGTTTTAATATTTCAGTTTAAATATTTCGGTTTAAGTAAGTACCTAGTTATATGACGACCGATGTGGCGCGGTGGACGAAGGTCCGCCTGCGACGCAGGAGGTTACGGGTTCGATTCCCGCCTCGGAACAATTGTGTGCACGATCTGCAGATATTGTTCCGGGTGTTCTGGTCGTTTTCTATGTATAATAAAAAATATCTATCTATGTAATGTATTGTATTATGTATATCAGTTATCTAGTACCCATAACACAAGCTCTGCTTACCATGGCGCTAGATAATGCTGTGTGAGTTGTCCAGCATTATTATTATTATGATAATTTGTAAAAATAACATTAGTAGGTGACATGAGTCTCTCATGTTTTATAAAAACAAGAGTAAAGGAGAAATTAGTTTTTCTTGTCGTGATGTAGCGGCGGGGCGGCTTGGATTTCCACCAACCCAACTCTTCCCGCGAGTGTCGTAACAGGCGACTAAGGGATATCCACCTGGGGGCAGCGTATCCTACAGAACAATATACCACAGAACTGCAATCCCCAACACACATAATACACACTCAGCGTGGGTATTATGGGCATAACCCCCATGAGATAAGCCAATAAGGCGCTTATTTGACGACCTCCGTGGCGCAGTGGGCGAAGGCCCGCCTGCGACGCAGGAGGTCGCGGGTTCGATTCCCGCCTCGGAACAATTGTGTGTACGATCTGCAGATAATTGTTCCGGGTGTTCTGGTCGTTTTCTAATTATAATAAAAAATATCTATCTATGTAATGTATTGTATTAGGTATGTATATCAGTTATCTAGTACCCATAACACAAGCTCTGCTTACCATGGGGCTAGATAATGCTGTGTGAATTGTCCAGTATTATTTATTTATTTATTTATCAGGGTGAGGCTTGCATCCAGCAGTGGACAAATGTAGGCTGTTGAAGTTGAGATTCATATTTTAAGTAGGTTTATTTGTATTACATTGATCCCCCAATACATGGATCCTGCGATCATAAATACTATCTAGATAACGGGTCGGCGCAAAAAATCCGTCTCCGTAAATAAGAGCGCACTTGTAATGTGAGCTCTTGTTTTGTTTAGTTCGATTGAAACACGGCCAACGTAAACACGTGTCACAATGCCGCAATGTGTATTCAAAAGTTGCAAAAATAAATATAAAATATTATTTGTTACTTAAATCTAAAAATATAACTTAGTAGCTGCGCACCGCGGTTTCACCCGCGTGGCGACAGATATAAAGAATAAAGAATTTATTTATAGCCACACACAATAATAAACAGGTTACAAAAAAAAAAAGGAAAACACATTAAAAATACAAAACAACTTAAGTAGTAGGGATTTAAACTGTACATAATGTAGCGTGGTAGTAGAGTCCCAAGTATAAGAATAACTGGTATTTCCCTATGTGCGCGGCTAATAAGGACCAATCTCAGCTTGTTGTCATTATATTATATATATTTTGAATAATATACAATATATCTTTATAAATTGTAGCCTATGTGTTATTCTGATGTATCTATAAGCTATATTATTGTAAAGTTTCATTAAAATCCATTCAGTAGTTTTACGTGAAAGAGTTACAAACATCCATCCATCCATCCATACTTACAACTTTTACGTTTATAATATTAGTAGGATTCTACATTTACTTACCTCAAGTACGCTTTTATTTACGGAGATTTTTATTTTACTTTATTACTTTAATTTTGTATGTGACCCGAAATCTATAATAGATAGTATTATAGATAGTATTAAGATCGCAGCAGCATGGAACTGGCCAAAGTCTGCACAGGTGTTATTGTTGTCCCACGCAGTGCACTGTTTGAGCATCAATTAAAGCTACCAGCAATAAACAAGAGACTCATTTACAACGTCAGATGGCTTAGTTATCTGATGTTTGGTCCAGGTGAAGAGATAATCGACGAACTCAGTGGCGCAGCGGGCGACGATGGTCCGCTTGCTATAGAAGGGTTCCATTCCCACCTCTCAGGACAAATATTTGTACGATCTGCAGATATTTATACCGAGTGATCTGAGTGTTTTATAATACATAATATATATATATGTATATATATATCTTAGAGAAACTATAATATTTCTCTACGATAATCTATGTAAGGTATTGCATTAAGTGTTGTAGGTATCTCCCTACTTAACTAGGTAGATACATATTTGTATTTTATTGAAATGTTATAATAATAGAGACTAATGAGCTTACGGACAAACGGAATAACCGTTTAAGTTAGCTTTTAAATTAATATATAATTATTTTGAATCATAAATAAACGAAAAAGTAAAAAAAGTATATCAGTTATTTAGTACACATAACACAAGCTCGGAGCTATAATGATGCTGCGTAGATTGTCAAGCATTAATTTATTATTAGGTTTTCATTTTCATGGTTCGTTTTTATATTCGAAAGTCGGTTTCCTCTATTAAAAATTATTAATATAAATAAAATAATGCTGGACAATTCACACAGCATTATCTAGCCCCATGGTAAGCAGAGTTTGTGTTATGGGTACTAGGTAACTGATATACATAATACTATATATTACATAGATAGATATTTTTTATTATACATAGAAAACGACCAGAACACCCGCAACAAATATCTGCAGATCGTACACACAATTGTTCCGAGGCGGAAATCGAACCCGCAACCTCCTGCGTCGCAGGCGGGCCTTCGCCCACCGCGCCACTTCGGTCGTCTATTACAAAGATACTCATAACAACCGCTATGTTCTTAACTTGTACCACAAATGTGTATTACTCACAAAATTTATAGGCTTCGTTGGAAAATATTGTTCCACTAGTTTTATGTGTTTTCGCATTAGCTTGATGATCGCTGATGGGCAAAAGTGTTTATTTTGTTAGAAGTATGGATTGTTTCAGTAATTATATTGATTTGTGAGCTTTCATAGTCTTTCAGAATCTTTAGAGTCTTTAGAATATCTTTCTTGTGCGTGTGTGTCGCGTTAAAATATGAAATAAAATGAAAATATACATATTTATTCTGATAAATACAGGTATAGACAAAGGAAAATATAAAAGAAAACTTAAGTATCTAACTAGAATTAAAAACCGGAATAAAAAATTAAATTGATTTAAAAATAAACAGAGTATTAAACTTACTTCAGGTTTTATCTGGATAATACCAAGTTTAACCTTTGTTAAAGTAGGTGAATAGTTTGTCTAAAACGAAGAAGGGTGCAGGTTCAATTCCCGTTACTTGTTTCTGGACTGGTTTACGCAACTTGGCCGCCGGTGGGCTTTTTTTGCGTGTCGGGGGGGGGGGGGGGGGTTAGTCTAACCACCCGATGTCCTCCAGGAAGGCCAGCAGCTCGCTGATGCCGGTGCATGCCTCCCTAGGCGTCCGCGCGTTCAATTCCCGTATCAGTTACAGTAATCCATACCAGACAATTTCGCCTTAATTTGGGCTTGATATATTCTCTGATAATATAAGTTTAACACAAATTATTATCTAAGCTCAAATTGTAAAATAATTATGTAGTACTTATAAGCGTATTTTAAAGTATATTGTGTATAGTGGTTTTAAGGTAAATAAAAATATTTACTTTCTTTCTAGGCTAGTATTGATTCAAACAATTCGTTTACATTTTGCTATCGATTATTTACATAAAATAAATAATGCTGGACAATTCACACAGCATTATCTAGCCCCATGGTAAGCAGGGCTTGTGTTATGGGTACTAAATAACTGGTATACATAATACATTACATAGACAGATATTTTTTATTATACATAGAAAACGACCAGAACACCCGGAACAAATATCTGCAGATCGTACACACAATTGTTCCGAGGCGGGAATCGAACATGCAACCTTCTGCTTTGATAGATTAGCCTTCAGCTTAAAATAGCAGTCCGTGAAAACAGCCTGTAAGTGTTTATACTACCTGCACTATGTTGTGATAGCCTTAAAATAATAACTCCTATTGGCCATGGAAACACACATCAAGGTATATTTACTGAAGTAACACCTCTGAGGCCTAAGGGGGTTGATTCAACCCTTCTAATTGACAATCTAAAGCTTATAGTCCAATAGTTTGGCGATTTATATGAACGAGTTAACACTTTGACTGCTGAAATTACACGGTATGTATTTTCTACAAGTGACTAATATGCGGAAATCCACACTAGCGCAGCGGCTGAGAAAATACAGATATGTGTGACTCAGCACAGCCGTAATATTTTTCGAACGAAACGCATGTGCGGCGCAACACAACTGCTGTGTAGAACGGCAGCACGAATTTTTTAGGTTAAAAAAAAGATCGCAGTCGTCGAAAAAAAACCGCAGTCAAAGTGAAATAATGGACGGTAGTTGTTAAGTACAGTTTGCAAAACTAAAGCTTACCGATAAAAAGGTACTTCCGTTTCAAATTGTATTAAAAAATGCTGGAAAATTCACACAGTATTATGTAGCTCTATGTTGGATCATCATCATCATCAGCGTATGTTAGTCCACGGACGTTAGGCCTCCCCTGAGTGCCGTAGCGCCCTGTCTTTAGCTTGCGCATCCGCAACGCCAGCACACCAGTTTTTAATTTATCATTTATATTAATAATAAAATAAATGCTGGACAATTGAAATGTGTGAAAAATAAAAAAAATAAAGGACAAAAAGACAATTCACACAGCATTATCTAGCCCCATGGTAAGCAGAGCTTGTGTTATGGGTACTAGATAACTGATATACATAATACAATATATTACATAGATAGATATTTTTTATTATATATAGAAAACGACCAGAACACCCGAAACAAATATCTGCAGATCGTACACACAATTGTTCCGAGGCGGGAATCGAACCCGCAACCTCCTGCGTCGCAAGCGGACCTTCGCCCACCGCGCCACATCGGTCGTCAAAGTAGTAGCTCCCTATAGTCTTATGCAGCTCATAATCCCACCTGGATGTTGAATTGCACAATGATACAATAACAGTAAGTATCATAATTTAATTTATTATTTGACTTCCAAACATGAAGCAGGTTCTTATTTTGTTTATTTTTCGTAAGTACCAACAGAAGAAGCAATAACACATAGTGTGTCTCAAAATCACTTTTTTTAACACAATTTTGATACTTCAAAATTAATTTCATTTAAAATCATAGTCTGTTTTTGTTGTCGTCTGTACTTCAGTCCACAACTTAATCAATAGCAAAAACACTCTGTACCCTCTTGCATATGTAAACAATATGTCACTTCCATAAGTCTAGGACAAACAAGCTAAAATAACCTTTATTTAATTGTAGCAAAGGAACAGGGTCCTTTGAGTTAACTTCGTTTACCTAATTAAGAGATGCCATTTCTGTGATGTTTGTAAATCTTCTTTCGGAAGGGAAATAGTACTAGGTAGTGTGTTTTTGATTACTTACATGCAAAACTTTGGATGCCAAGATATTTAAAACTCCTTAACGAAAATGTCTGATAAATTGCATTGATTGATTTGAAACCGTCAGTGTTGTGTGTCGTGATCGAGCTGCGGTTGATAACAATGAAATCGGTGGTAGTGATAACGCTCGTAGCAAAAGACAGAAAATGAGGGTAGATCGGTATATCTGCTCATAAAAACAAACGCAGTGTCTTCAGTTATTCCGTGATCATGGCGCATGCAACTGTGCCGAAATATTGGAAAACTCAAAAATCAAATCATGGTAAATATCCCGTTTTAAATGACTTTAGTGTTAATAACCGTGATAGTTTCAGAAGTTTTATTGAAAAGATTGTGCTGATTATTACACAAATAAAATTGTAGCTATAACTATTAAATAATAATTCTAACTATAGGTACTTTTAGTTTCTATTTAATTACAACAAGGCAAAAATTGCTGGCATTGTTTCAATCTGAAACATCTGTACCTATTGTAATCACATGAAATGCTATTGCTAAAAATCTTAATTCTTTACAGACATTTCATAAATTTTCTTTCATTTCATTTCACTTAACATCAGGCGAGATTGTGGTCAAACGTATAGTCAAGGTATATTGACTAGAAAAATATTCATTTAATATAGAAACCAGATACACCCCGCGGTTTCGCCCATGTAGAAATCTATGTATCAAAATGGTTTATAAACCTTCCTCTTGAATTATTCTATCTATTAAAAAAAACGCATCAAAATCCGTTGCGTAATTTTAAAGATCTAAGCATACATTGGGTCAGGAACTTTGTTTATACGTATACGTTTTTATTCATATATCATAATATTTTTATTATCTAATGTTAGTTCTATTTATGTTAATCCAATGTACCTATGTGTAAGTTATAAGACTAAGCTATTTCTTAATTTTCATTTGTCCTCTGCAAGCAAGCAATCCCTTAGCTACTATATGCGAGGACACATAAATGGTTATTAGTTTTTATTTAAGTTATCTGTTGGGTGTGTAAAACTGTTTGTCTTCCAAATAAAGCAAAATAAAATACTATGTCAGTATCATCATCATCATCAGCCTATAGCAGTCCACGGCTGGACATAGGCATACCCCAATGAGCGCTATAGCACCCTATCTTCAGCTTGCCGCATCCGTACTATGATCCATTTATACTATGTAGTGATACAAAAACATTTTCCTATAATGCAATATTTCCTATCTCCTAAATAAAAATTCACACCATACAAAATTAAAACCTTTATTAATTTCAAACCCTCGTTTTAGTTTGTGCAGAATTAGTTATGCAAGATTGAAGTGGTCATCCAAGTCTGACGCAGAAGATCTCTGCAAACATTCATAACAGGAACGTAATTGGGCTACTGGCTTGCTGTCGCTGGTCTAGTATACAAGGAGACAGTAAAATAACTTTACTATGTACTACCTATTGTTAAAGTGTCATTAATAACTGTGTTTTGAACTAATGTTATACCTATGCAGTTGTAAAGATGGAGCGGAAAGTAGCCATGAACTGCGCCTGAGTCGCACGCAGGTGTGGCTTAATTTTGTGTAAGCCGTCCCGAAGCGAGACCTCAAGCGGCGGCGCGCACCGTCGTCGGCGCGCGCATTCTCAAGCGAACCACAGAGCTAGTCGGACGTAGCCACTTGAATTGTCACCTACCTTTGCAATTTTTTTTAGTTTTGTGCTCTTGACGTAATTTACTTATGTTTGATAATTGTTTTTATGAATATTCGATTTTAGGAAATAGTAGTGAAAACCTCTCCTAAATTGTAATGGTATTTCAATACTCAAGTTTATAATGATATAACAGTGTTTTATGTTCAGATCCTGCTCTCCTTTCCGAGTTTGTCATACTATAAGTACCTTAGTTTATCTTATATTAATCTATTATATCTTATATTTTTTGTTTTTAAGTATAGGAAATAAGGTTATATTCTGAGAACTATTTATTATAAGAGTACATATGTTACACCTGACTGTCTAGCTAATAAATAAAAAATATCTTATAAAAAGTAAGTCCGTTTTTGGCCATAAGTTTAGATTTTAAGCATATTTGTTATAATAATTAAGGGCTGTGGATTTTGTTAAATAAATAAATAAATTAGTAGTAATACCAACAAACTACCAACAAGAAAAAACCTAAAAATTGTCTACCCACTAAAATACTACACATAAAGAAACTACCTGAATGTATGCATGAAATCACAATAAATTATATGAATAGGTAGGTACCTACGTACCAAGAGACAGTACAGACAAAAAGTCAAATCAAGTCTTTTCTTACCCCCATATCTTTAGTCGTTACCTCGACCAAGATTCAACCTCAACTGAAACTTAATCCTAAAAGATCCCTTCACTCAAACTAAACTTAGAAAAAATTCTCATACGAGTGAAGAAATGAACTGTCATCTCAAGGTATCTGGCAACCTTTTTTTTTTTTTTTTTTTTACGATGGGAAAATGCTGTTGCGCAGTGCCTCTAGCCTGAGGAGGGCTAGAGGGGTATGTTGGGCTCTCCACTGAGCTACTAACAGAGTGTTAGCAGATAGTGACATACCAACTAAAAAACCATCGACACTTCCTCTCTCACCTTAGTGCCAGAGCGTCATCAAACCACTCGTCACCAGACGATTCGTTTGACGGCGCGCTGGCACTTGACAGGGTTGCGGGTTCCCGGGCGGATTCGACCGCTACCCTGTCGGTGATCATCCGTCTGGGACGGATCCTTCTGGTTCTCCCCCCTTGAGAGGGCGAGGCATGTCCTGGAGCAGTTAGGGCGTCCCTCCCCGTTGAAGACCTGTGCAATGCTGGGGTGGTTCTCCTCTCACCATCACCCAGCTGGTATCCATCAAGCGGAAGAAGACTATGGAATTGCCGTCGCCTTCTTCCGATCCTCCGCCGACGGAGCGGTTCAGCTTGAGGGCTTTCCTCCCTGACTCGCTCCGCTGCCTCCTTCTGAGAAATGACATCTTCACAGAAGGAGACTATCGCTTCCCAAGCCCTCTCGCTGTCAAGCATGGCATTCACCAAGCTCGGCAGCGAGAGGTCCTGACCAACTACACTTTCGAGCGTCTGACGCTGCGACAACCAAGCACTACACTACTCGAGGGTGTGCTGTGCTGTATCCTCGGGGGCACCGCAGTGATGACAGGCGGGGGTTGCCTCTCTTTTAGCAACGCGGTGCAGGTACCGCCCAAAACAACCATGTCCAGTCAGTATTTGCACCACTCGGAACGTTAAGGCACCATTTTCCCGGTGCAGCCACTCTCCCAAGACAGGACGTAAGGCGTCAATAGTCCACCGGCCATAGCGAGCGAGATCCAGTTCTTCGGCCCAGTCCTGGATAGCAGCCTCCCTCGCTTGTTCCCGCGCATATTGGATTTCCTGAGGAGCCAGTCGGTTCCCTTGTGCCTGTTCCTCCTTTTTATGCTCGTGCAACTTGGCAAGCACTCTTCCTTCTCGATCCCATGGTAGAGATCCCGCAAGAGCACAGGCGGCCCCGTATGACACAGTGCGGTAGCCGCGTATTGTTCTAATCGCCATCAATCTCTGCGGTTTTCGCAGCAGAGCCCTGTTTTTGGCTGTTAGAGCATCCGCCCACACTGGTGCTCCATACAGGGCCATGGAGCGGATAACCCCTGTAAAAAGACGGCGGCAGGATGTCCCGGGTCCGCCTAGATTGGGTAAGAGGCGTGCAAGAGATCCCGCCGCACTCTTTATCCGAGGGGTTAGTAGCTGGAAGTGCTCAGTAAATTTCCAAGCTCTATCCAGCGTAAGTCCCAGATATCTCATGCGGGTCGTTAGCATGATCCTCACTCCATCCACTATTATATAGGCACCAATTGGTGGCTTACCCCCTCTTCCATAGAATAGGAGGGCCTCTGTTTTTTCCAAAGCCACCTTTAGCCCCAAGAGTTGAATGCGGCCAACCAGGAGAGTTGAACCCGTTGAGGCCAGGTGCGCGACTTCTTCGTAACTGCGTCCCCGGGCGATGAATAGGGTATCGTCAGCATAGCAGATAACATGTGTCCGGGGAAGCAAGGAACCGCGAAGAACCCAATCGTAACCGATGTTCCAGAGAAGAGGTCCCATCACTGAACCCTGTGAAGGTATCTGGCGACCTACATTGAATGCTTCTCGAAAGAGCTTGTTGTTATTTATAATGGATTTTGGAAACTATCGACTAAGCATACCGAACTCGAGTATGTTTTGAACGATTGCTCAAGGCACTTCAGACGAGTTTGAGTGAAGGATTAGTTGAAGAATTATCTATAGATATGGGGGTAAGTCTACGTTTTTAATTAATCAAAGTTTAACTCAATAAAAACCGGAAAAGGAAAACTTAATTTATCCTGACTGTACTGAAATGGATGTTGTTGCAAATGTACTAATTAATATAAATTATTGTCAGTTTGTTTGATCTATTGTGAGAGGGATGGGTGACTGTCTTTCTCATATGTAAAATAATTCGTGTAATTGGTGAGTGTGCCGTTCTAATTAATTAATAAAAAATTTAAAAAATAATCCCTCAACGCAGTCTCAGTCATATTGTACATAACATACATATATGTATTTTGAAATGAACCCTATAAGAAGATTAATTTGATTGCATATTGGAATTAGACGATGCAAAATTATGGTATGGATTTTAATGCGATTTTTTTTATAGATAGAGTGATTCAAGAGGAAGTGTTATAAACCATTTGACACATAGATTTCTACGCGGGCGAAGCCGCGGAGCGCATCTAGTAACTTTTAAACGATCAGTGGGTATCTTTCGTGGTCCTTAGAACCAGTTTCGTTACTTATAGTACTGATAAAACTCTACTATCAAGTTTCAACATATAATACCTCGACTTCGTTGAGCGTATTTTCTACTTGTTTTCGGACAAGAGCACTTTTGTCTTGGATGAATTCTAGTGAAGAGGGGTAATTCCGTCAGGTAGGGACAATGGAGTTCCATCCTCCAGACTTGTTGAGTTTTGTCAAAAAATTACGATATTTACTTGAATAGAATGACTCCTTCCGACGCACAGTACCAGAAACGCAAAATATCTTATACGCGGATGACCAGATGCACATTTCGCGAATTACCAAACACGCAGAAGACCTGATACGCATATTACCAGATTTAGTTTTGCAAAGTACCAGATACGCATATTACCAGATTTAGTTTTGCAAAGTACCAGATACGCATATTACCAGATTTAGTTTCGCAAATTACCACATATTAGGTAGGTAAGTACATTACATACTGGAATTAGTACATTCTAGTTAATATTTTTAATTTGTTTTAAATTATGATACGATGTTCAACAATTTTTCAAACGAATTACCCAAATTACCCAACTTTTATTTTTCCTTCAGTTCTGGAGGTATTACTAGAATCGCAAACTTAGAGAAAAACTTCAAATGAACTTTGATGTAATGAAACATACAGAAGCAATAATAAATACACTCATATAATACTCATATAATTTAATTATATGAATATTTTTAAACTTACACAATCTGAACTCATAATAATTATAAACACTAATACATAGTAGCATATACGGATTTAAAACTAAATTAAAGCGGTTTCTGATCCAGGAGCAAAGAAAGTGGGACGGCATCAATAACAACGATGCATCGATAATTTGAGGGTTTTATCCTGCATATGTACTGGAAAATACATAGTTATTAGCTACGCCATTGAAAACAAAAAAAAAAAAAAAAAAGAATTATCGTAATTGGTCCAGCCGTTCACGCGTTATGCTGTGACCAAGGTTTGTAAAGGAAAAAGGGATTAATTTATATATATAGATAGAGTTTATCTTAGGTAGACAAATGAGTAGGTAGTAGGCAGGAACTAATTTTATTTATATATATTAAATAATTATTTTTGCTGCAGTTTTTCATTAAATAGGCTATATGGTAGGCATTTATATCTATTTAAATCCTTAATTTCATAATTAAAGGATAATTTTGGCAGTATGCGTAGAGGTTTGACGTTGTGATGTAACTATTTCTAAAGGTTCAACATAATACCAGCGCTGAGTAGGTATCTATAGTTATCTACCCAGCAACATGCTGAGTTGACACCTTTTTGACTCGACACCAAATGTTTTGCCAGGCAGGTTGTGGAGGTTTTTAGTTGGGTACCTAGTTTTTTATTTTTTGTTTTTAATCATAAATTTTTGAGCTCTAGAATAATCTGGGGGTATTTTGTTTTGTTTTTTCTTTATTTTGTATTTTTAAATATATAACTGTGTAACCTCCATTATTTTAGTAATTAAGTTGTGCCTAGTTCTTAGTTATCCTTTGTGTTTTTAAAATTGTTATGTGTCGTGTCAAATAAACCTTTTTCATTTCATTTCATTTCATTTCAATACAACGGGTATTTATCGCGTCTATTTACCACGTTTATTACGGGACGACTCATCCCACCAAGACAGTGTGTAAACTTTTTGAAACGTCAGAAAAAATAGATAAATAAACGCAATAAATACCCGTTGTATTAGTAAATATAATTATTCAAATTTATATAAAAAACTAGACTGAATTTATTCAGCTTCCTTTTATTCATATTTTAATCAGTTTCAGCACATCCTGACTTCATCATCAGCCTATAGCAGTCCACTGCTGGACATTGGCCTCCCCAATCATCATCATCAGCCTATAGCAGTCTTCTGCTGGACATAGGCCTCTCCATAATCATCATCCTGACCTACAACCTTACAACTCGAAACATCACAACCCAAATAAAAAAACCACTAAAACTCATTATAATCTCGACCATCACGACAGTCATGTCATCGATGACCATTTTCGAGTTTTTTGTTAAAAAACCCGTGGAGTTATAAAAATAAATGAGGCTTCGCAAACAGTAGGGTGAGCCGGGGACAATAGTTAGGTCATTATATTCGGTCATTTGGAGCCGTGGTTTCGATTTAAGGGGTTTTTACGGTGCGCGGTGGCTGGGGTGGGAATAAATAACCTGTGAGTAGGGGGTTGACATTTTTTAACAAGAATCTTGAATAAAAATGTCGGCTGTGGTTTTGGTTTGGTGTTTTGTAATGATGAGTGTTAATGCGTAGTGTTTATGTAGAGATCAGACTGTTCATTTGCTGCGTTGATCAGGTACTATTAGTACTACAGTACTACATGTGGGTACCGTGGGTACTATACGAGTAGGTACCTAGGTATTTTGATATTTATAAGTAGCAAGAAAGTGGTGGGTGATAATTACTAAAGTAAATATAGTTCTCCTCAATCAGTTATACGAGTATTATAATATAATTGATTGAGGTTATCGACATAGCTCAAAGAATTAGCAAGCTGTAGTGGCAGTGGGCCGGCCATATTTCGCGAAGAACCGACGGCCGCTGGGGCAAATTTGTTCTTGAGTGGAGACCGCGACTCGGTAAACGTAGTGTAGGACGCCCTCCGACCAGGTGGGATGACGACTTGCGAAAGACTGCAGGTAGATGCTGGATGCGGCAAGCTGAAGACGGGGCGCTATGGCGCTCATTGGGGGAGGCCAATGTCCAGCAGTGGACTGATATAGGCTGATGATGATGAACTAATTGAGAAGAACTATATTTACTTCCATGTACTCCATTTTCTTGGTACTTATAAATATCAAAATACCTAGGTACCTACTCGTATAGTACCTACGGTAGCCACCTGAGTACTAATAGTACCTGATGTCACCTATTGATTTGTTTTTACTTTCAGCATACGTAATTATGGGGTTTGTTAATTACTTATTAGATACATCTAAGCTCATATTTCACCGATCTCTCCTAAAACTTATTTAAACAGAACCGCTTTATTGAGTTTACTTTTCTGTCATATGCTCTTGAACTAGGTTTAACTCGGCATTGAAGCGTAAACTGGCTGTGAACTAAGTTCAGCTTGGACCGAATGAACGATTTGGCACTTAGCTCGTTTAAAGTGATAAACTAAGTTTATCTTGTCTTCTCTCTCTAGCTATCGCATCCAATTGCATCCGGTGAAATTTGACCTGAGGAGGTAGTCAATTGTTATTTGTATCTTAAAAAATTCATATAAAAAAATTACACATGAAACAACACAAATTACGATGTATGACGTATTGACCCACTCCTTCAAACTTTTCTCAAATTAATTTAACCAAAGCCTATAATTTATTTTCCTTTTTCCGCCCGAATAAAATAAAAATTCTAAACGCTCAAGCAAATTACACCATTCCTGTATCGTCACATTAATTTTAACGATTAAACTCGTATTCTTTGGCACTTGTAAAAACGCCTATTGAACGAGGGGGTCGGTAAGAGCCTATTCAAAGTGTGGTTGTCGTAAAATAGTGATGTGATAAAAAACGAAAACACAAAGAGCATAAAACCTTCTGTTAGGAGTATCAAGAACCCAAAATCTTAACCTGAAAACTTGCACAATAGGTTTAGGTGGGGGTACTCCATTTTCCGCATTTGGACTCCAGTTGGTCCTTTATGCGTAGTAGTTTGCTAGCATAGCCAGCCTAGCTCCGTCCAGAAGCGCAGAATCTTCCTGGGGTCTTCACAGGCTTCGCGGAGCGACCTCGGCAAGTTGAGGATTTCTATACGCTGTGCTAAAACTCCCTCGCATTCCAGGATTACGTGGGCAGCTGTTTCGTCGTTGCTGAGGCATCCTCTACAGAGAGGGCTGTCCAACGCTCCGATGGTGAATAAGTGTTTGTTTAGTGGACAGTGTCCTGTTAGTGTTCCCACAAGGACACGTAGGTCCAATCTATTCAGATTTAGTAAGCGTTTTGTTAGCTTCGGTGATTTTGATGGGAGTGCCGTCCTTGCTTGTCTGCAATTGATTTGTCTAGTCCATCGTACTTGCACAATGTAATTAGAATATAAATTAATTAAATCGATTTTTGAAGAACAGCATTGAATAGATGAGCAGAGAAGCAAAGTGCGGTATTCCTACCACCCGAAGACTCACCACTCTGCCGCGCAGCACACCACGACGCACCACTCTGCCGTGCAGCATACCACACACGACGCAGCACAGCAAGACGCATCATTCTGCACTCGCGCACTAGGCTTTCAGCGGCAGGTGATTTTCTTTATTTCTAGATATTGCACTCTACATACATATGTAGATATCTATTTAATAGTTTAAAAAAAATTATTCATAGGTTAAGATGTTTTTTTTAAGAATTAATCAAAAGACCTAAGTGAGGTTTTACCAATTTGTCACACAACGAGCACATCACTAGCAAATGTTTTCGTTCACCGCTATAACAGGAAAAGTGCAATTCTTTCGCTTGGATTGTAATTCTGCTTGTACAATTTGACGTTTAGATGGCTTTCGAAAATTATACCTTGCAATATGCCAGCTTCCAGACTTTTGTTATTTTGGGTTTTGTCGTTTTCCTGTTAGGGTGCTTGCTTCTTATCAGTAAAATAACTTTATGTAGTGTCTATAAGTAAAATGTATTTGACAAAAAAATACGAAATTAGTATTTTTTTTGATATCATCATCATCATTATCAGCCTATATCAGTCCACTGCTGGACATAGGCCTCCTCCAATGAGCGCCATAGCGCCCTGTCTTCAGCTTGCCGCATCCAGCATCTACCTGCAGTCTTTCGCAAGTCGTCATCCCACCTGGTCGGAGGGCGTCCTACTCTACGTTTACCGAGTCCCGGTCTCCACTCAAGAACACGTTTGCGCAGCGGCCGTCGGTTCTTCGCGAAAAAAAAAATGATTTAATGAAAAAGTTCCGTGCAGTTTTTTATGGGGAGAAAATCGAGTCAGAATTCTATTCATATACATTGGTATTGTATATCAATATATCTCCTTATTTTGATTACCATTTAGAAACAAAATGCAAGCCACAAGCCATTAAAAACACGCGCTAAAACAATACGCAAAAAAGCAGACACGAGACCAACTAAAGAAATTAACCTTGATCGTATATCGTTGATTTTGAATCCTATTTTAATGAAGATAAGGATTATAACAGCTGATTTCAGAACTGATTTAAAGTCATGTTTTACTGAGCATTGTAATGAGTAGTAAGACAACGATCGTGGGAAAAATTCCGAACTAACTGTACCAGAGAAAGCATGAAAGATATTGCCAATTGTATGCTAAAACCTTGAAGAGGTAAAACATGGTAAGAGATATTTGCTGAAAAACTAGATTCTTTACTCTTTTGTATGTTACAGGTAATTGGGATCAGAAAATGGCATGGAGAAGACAAGAAAGGACGCCAGTAAACGTTAGTTAAAAAAAATCTCGTATAGTAATTTAACCATTCGAAGACGATAAAATATAACGAGTAGATTGAGTTATGATTATTCTATTCACATACTGTGACGACCGATGTCGCGCGGTGGACGAAGGTCCGCCTGCGACGCAGGAGGTTGCGGGTTCGATTCCCGCCTCGGAACAATTGTGTGCACGATCTGCAGATATTTGTTCCGGGTGTTCTGGTCGTTTTCTATGTATAATAAAAAAAAAAAACTATGTAATGTATTGTATTATGTATATCAGTTATCTAGTACCCATAACACAAGCTCTGCTTACCATGGGGCTAGATAATGCTGTGTGAATTGTCCAGCATTATTTATTATTATTATTATACTTTTATTATGTAGGTACTTTTATACTGTATTTCGCACGAAGCTGCTATTTCGCAACAGTGCACTCGGTGTTACAGTATGGTGCTGAGCTATGGGGGAGGGCTGCCGACTGGGAGCGCGCCTTCCGTATGCAGAAACGAGCCATACGCACCTTGGTTAACATCCGACGTGACGTCTCCGCCAGACCATACTTCAAAGAACTAGCGATACTTACACTACCATGCATTGTAATAATGCAAGTGGCAGTGTATGTACGGTCGAACCTGGACGAGTTCACGAAGAACGGCGACACCCACTCGTACGGGACGCGGAACGCAGGCAAGCTTGCTACTATCGCCCGCTCCCTCACGAAGTCCTCAAAGTTAACGCATGTTATGGGTACGGCAGTGTACAATAAACTACCAGACTCCGTCACAGCTGATGGCAGTCTACGCTGCTTCAAAGTCAGGTTGAAACGTTGGCTTATCGAGCAGAATTTCTATTCAGTGAACGAACTACTAGAAAAGTAGATAAACTTAATGTGATTATAATTCCGTATCTAATTGTTTTATATCAATTTTTCCATTTATTTATTTTGTTTTCATTTATGTTTTTTAAATTTAAATCATGCTTACGGTACTAATTGTAACAAATACAATTTGTATTCTAATTATTATTAACTATTTTGATGAACACCTGACATGTAAAATGATTTTACCAATAAATTGTATTTCTGTATTTCTGTACTCATAGAGTTCTGACAGTTATTACAGTTTATTTTGAAATATTAATTATGAGGCGTTTTACTTTACATTTAAGACAAAATATTTGAAGTATGAGTCATCAAACCTGAAACTTCATATTCCTGACTTACACCGTTTTTGTTCAAAGCCAGTCGCGTGCGCACAACTGCTTCTTGTTCGCAAATTATATGCTTCATCATATCGTCCAATAATCACTCCATTGTAATTAGTAATAAGGTTTAAAGTACATTGTTCTCTGGGTTGCCAGGTGTGGTTATAATTAGCGAGTTTTTTATCGAAACTGTAGTTTCTGAGTCAAGTTCATACTTGTTGTGAATTCAAGCGTGTTGGCCTAGGTCATGGATTCTCTTTATAGTTCTGGTTAATATTTTATTTATTATGCTTAACTGCTCTTTAACTGACAGTTATGACTTGTATAACTCTCCCTCTGGCTTTGGTTATTATAAGATTTACCTTCTGAAAATGATTTTAATCTCGTAATTTTGGGGACGCTTCCGACTGGTATTAGACACAAGTTATATGAACATAATATATAGTGGTTTCTTTTTCACTTCTTCCACTAGGGGACAAAAAATTTAAGTGAACATTAAAATTAAAATAATGTTATTTGATAATAATGAATAGTATAAAATTTGACTTATCTGCGTACTTATTTTGTAAGCCTAAAGAAATAAATGCTATTGAGTTTGAGTTTGATTCATATGGATCAGTTGAGCTTCCTGTAGATTGTTTGCAATAGTCTGCAGACTGTCCAGCATTCTGTGTTTATTTATTGCGTTCTATAGGTGTAGAAATGTGTATCTTATCTCGATAATGAAGTGTCACTATAGATTCTGGGGGATTTGCTGGGGCAAGCGTGTTCTTGAAGACAGGGTGCTATGGCGCTCATTGGGGCCTATGTCCAGCAGATGGACTATCATAGGCTGATGATGATGATGATGACTATAGATGATGATGATGACTATTGGTCACACAATTATTGAGAGAGGGGAGAACGTACTATGACTAGATTAGATATATTTTACTCGTTTCGATTTTCTTATTTTAAGAACTATTTACATACTGAAACTCCATCTTTCCCCAAACACTAAAAAAACAAATAGCTGTTTGCAATTATTTTGCAAACGCTTTACTATAAAGCGGCGCAGTTTTAACTCCGTTAGTGCCTGTATTAGTTTCTTTAACTTTCTGGATACATGTCCTTGTTTGCACTGACCTTCACTTACTGGCAAGACGAATTGTTCTATTGCGACGACCGATGTGGCGCGGTGGGCGAAGATCCGCCTGCGACGCACGAGGTCGCGGGTTCGATTCCCGCCTCGGAACAATTGTGTGTACGATCTGCAGATAATTGTTCCGGGTGTTCTGGTCGTTTTCTATGTATAATAAAAAAAAAAAATCTATCTATGTAATGTATTGTATTATGTATATCAGTTATCTAGTACCCATAACACAAGCTCTGCTTACCATGGGGCTAGATAATGCTGTGTGAATTGTCCAGCATTATTATTATGTCTCTCATTTACCATGATCTCGGGCCATAAAGTGACCCGGTCCTTTGGAAGGCTGGCGTGGGGCCGAAGCCAACAGCACAGAGGCCCTTTGAGAAGTTAATCTAAAGGCGATGGCTACACATTTATTATTATTATTTATTATTATTGTTATCCTCCGAACTAGGTGCAAAATAGAGCTAGAAAATAAAGAGACAGAGAGAGTGCGACCTTGTTATGCATCTATTTCGTCATGTTGCGGTGCCGTCGCCGCGCGCCTCGATAAAAACCTGTTTTTAACTGACTGTGCAATTCACATATTTTTAATGGTGTCCGAGTCCACAGTAGCAAAAATATTAAAATCAATAATTGATAAGTGGGACAGTGCGTCCCAATTTCTTCGGTCCCAATAAGCAGCAATTCGTATTCAATAGATTTATACGGACAACACCTAGTTCCTCTGTAAGCCTTCATAGATAAATTATGTAATTTGCCAGCGTCACTATTACAATGAGCACTGCCTATACTGTTCTACAAAATACAAAACATAGCTATAAGTCACAATAAGTACAGCTTAGGGTACGTTCACACTGCGTTGTTTTCACAGGATTGTTTTTTATTTATTTATGTATTTTAAGGAAGGCCTACAGCTAAAATTATAAACAGGAAACTAAGAAAAATCAGTGCTAGGACTGTCAATGTCTGTCTGTTGTTAACCACAGACCTGTAATGTGACGTCATCCATAGGTTCAGCCTGAAAACCAGCGTCGGTACAGTCCTCGGGCGGTAGCGACATTAAGCTGAGGCTGGACCTAATTAGCGCGCACTGAGGACAGGCTACGTTATTTTTACCTATTTTCTATTGTTTATTTTTTAGTTTAGTGTTATATATTTTTAGCTTAACGTGTGTTTTTTTATGTATATCTGTCTTTTTTGTGTGTGCTAATAAAAGTGTTCTATTCTATTCTATTCTAAAATACATACAAAATAAGTAACATTAACCTAGCAACAGAGAAGCTAATAAATAGCCGTCACGGCTAAATGGCGGTGTGAAAATTAAATACGCTATGCAATTACAAGCTCTGCTTAGCTTGGGGCTAGATGGTGCTGTGTGAATTGTCCAGCGTTAGTTAAACCAAAAACTAATACAATAAAACAGACAAAAACAGAATTAGTTTCGAAGAAACAAAAATTTTGTTTACAATCGTCGAAATTATGATGATTCAAATGAAATAAAGGTAATTATACAACATTTTCGAAAAAAACTTAAGACTAATTGTTTTAGTTTAAATACCTAATTAAATTAAATCTAAAGTACCTACTATTACAATAAAATAAAAATAAATAATCCTTCCCATGTATAAACTTCTCTCAACACTTTTTTTCACTTTCATTATATTTTTATACGGAAATAAAAAAATGGACGATATAATGGTTCTTAGTTACTGGATTCAAGTGTTTATTTTATCCTGAATATTGTTGGTTATCGAGGAAGATGGAAGGAGCTGGAGGAGGCTTTCACCGCTGAAAGCGGTAGTCACATATGTATAGATAGAGATAATATATAAATTAGTATTTAAGTTAAGTGTGAGAAATAAAAGCTGTTTTATTTTTATTTATTTTATTTATTGTTGGGTATGTGAACTCGCTCCTACAATATGACGCCCATGTGGCACGGTGGGTTAGGTCCACCTGCGACGCAGGAGATTGCGTCTTCTATTGCCTTGGGACAAATGTTTGTACGTTTTGCAAATATTTGTTCCGGATGTTCTGGGTATTTTCTATGAATAATACAAAGAACTATCTATATAATTCATTGTTTTAATACAGTGAATTATAATATATCGTTTTTTGTTATATAAGTCATCTTGTACATAGTATAACACAAGCTCTCCTTAACTTGGAGCTAAATGATGATGTGTATCCAGCATTATATATTATTATTTATTTAATACATACATCATTGAAAATAAACAGATGCTATGTGAATGCACCCTTAGATATAGTTATGTACTGTAATAGCTTGTAATTACACTGTCGAGGTTTCTGTTTATGGGCTATTGTCTTTGTTATGTTTCAATTTGAATTCTAAATGCAATTGTATTAGGTCTACTTATGTTTTTAGTTATTCTAGGTATTGCTATAGTGGTTATGACAAAAGCTCTTTTTTATATAGCGACCGATGTGGCGCGGTGGGCGAAGGTCCACCTGCGACGCAGAAGGTTGCGGGTTCGATTCCCGCCTCGGAACAATTGTGTGTACGATCTGCAGATATTTGTTCCGGGTGTTCTGGTCGTTTTCTATGTATAATAAAAAATATATATCTATGTAATGTCCAGCATTATTTATTTTTATTATTTATTTATTATATAGATAAAAAAGAGCTTTTGTCAAAAGCACTATACCGATAGCGATCAATAGGCTATAGAAATGCAAAACTTCAAAGATCTTATTATTAAGAAATATCATTTGTATTATATAATAAATGAATAAAATGGGACATCGTTTTATCATAGATAATAGTAAATATCTTAGTACTAAATGTTTTAGAATTAACGCCATCTGAACACATAATTATAAAGTTTAGTCCTGTTTTATTAGTTTTTATGAAAGAAAATATAAATAAACAGACCAAAGGTAGGATTCTCGAGTTATCGATAAATAAATCTAAGGTTTATGTTATTAACTTATTATAGTGCGTAAGCCCTCGCACTAACGGTAATCTCTGATAAATTCATCATAATCAACCTACAGTAGTCCACTGCTGGACTTGAATAAAGTCCACGTAAATTTAACACTTTGACTGCGGTTTTCTTTCGACGACTGCGATCTTTTTTTTTACCTAAATAATTCGTGCTGCCACTCTACACAGCGGTTGTGTTGCGCCGCACATGCGTTTCGTTCGAAAAATATTACGGCTGTGCTGAGTCACAAAGATCTGTATTTTCTCAGCCGCTGCGCTAGTGTGGATTTACGCATATTAGTCACTTGTAGAAAACTCATACCGTGCGTTTTCAGCACTCAAAGTGTTAAAGAAAATTAGTATATAGAGACGACCTCATAAACTCTGCCACCTCCTTTGTTGAATTTGACGGTAAATCTTACTGTCTCTAAAATCAATCAATGTGAACTACAGACGGAAAGACATAGTTATTGCCCAATTAAATTGTATAGTGCCCCCGTGAGTATTTATATAGATTATTTTCTTTGTTTAGGATTGAAACAAATGTAAATATATTTTGTTAGGTATTTTTCTATTTAGAAAACGATTTTAGATGTTATTGACAGTGTAATGAATGCGAACTAAAGCTATCAGTACCTATTGTAGCTCAAACAATTAGCAAGCTGAAGTGACAGTGGGCCGGCTATATATCACAAAAAACCGGCAACCGCTGGAGTGATCGTGTTCTTGAGTGGAGACCATGACTCGGTAAACGTAGTGTAGGATGACCTGCGAAATACTACAGGCAGATGCTGGCTAGCTGAAGACAGGGCGCTATGGCGCTCATAGGGGAGGCCAATGTCCAGCAGTGTAGGTAGGTACTGTTATCGGTCGATGATGATGATGATCTCAGCGATAAGGCCGCCCTTTATACTTCCTTTATTCTATTGTTTATATCTGTATTGTTTTCTGTTTTGTGTGGTATAATAAAGTGTTTTCAAACATCTATTTATTTATGCAACCATGCGAAGATGTATATTTATCTCTAGAGAGGTCGAGGTATACATACATATGTATGTATAAAGTAAAGCGAGTCAAAAATTGAACTCACAAAGAAGATAAAGTCAAATTTTCTGGTAAGGGGACGTTTTATGACTCTATTTTAAACGTGGCGTCCTTAAACTTGGCTTACGATTTATGGTTTTCGTAATTTTCTCGCTTAGAGACAATGCTTTAATTATCTTCGGTGATAACGGCCCCGATAAAGTATTTTATTTGAGCTTTACTGGCTGCTTAAACGGCGTATTGTTAAATGGAAGCAAGGACATAAAAAAGTTTGATTAAACTCTTAAAAAAAGAAATTTTTATAGGTGAAACGATTTGGTTTGAAATTTTTTGTGTTTGTTTTGTTTAAAATATTTTTGCACAAGAAAGAAACAGGGGAGAAGGTGATTTCTACCGTTTTTTACTTTCACTTTTATTTTTCCATATTTTATCTTGAATTTTGTCCCAATGTTTTATATTGGGAGTGTTTTATATACATACCGCAATGCTTGAAAACGAAAGTTTTCAATCAGTGCGTCCTACCCGTTATGACCTACGGAGCTGAGACGTGGACACTCACTATAGGGCTGGTCCAACAGTTCAAAGTCGCTCAGCGAGCTATGGAAAGAGCTATGCTCGGAGTTTCTCTGAAGGATAGGATTCGTAACGAATACATCCGACAGAGAACCAAGGTTATCGACATAGCTCAAAGAATTAGCAAGCTGAAGTGGCAGTGGGCCGGCCAGATCTCGCGAAGAACCGACGGCCGATGGGGCAAACGTGTTCTTGAGTGGAGACCGCGACTCGGTAAACGTAGTGTAGGACGCCCTCCGACCAGGTGGGATGACGACCTGCGAAAGACTGCAGGTAGATGCTGGATGCGGCAAGCTGAAGACAGGGCGCTATGGCGCTAATTGGGGGAGGCCTATGTCCAGCAGTGGACTGCTATAGGCTGATGATGATGATGATGATGATGTTTTATATTGGTAATAATGATTTTCCTGCCGTTGCTCTCATTTGTTTAATTAATGGGCCTTTCTCTACTAACTGGAAACTTGTCTATTGACAGCTGTCCGAACCCTATTTTTCTAGAAAATTAAACATTTAATGTATTAAGTTGATAGATAGTTATAATATAAATACATATAAACAAGAAACCATTGTAATTTTCCCTTATTTTTCGAATTATAGGCAATTTTGTAAAAAAATGCGGCAGAGGACTGTTTTGCCACCCAGAGGACTGTTTTTTCCACCCAGAGAACAGTTTATGTCAATGTTTATATGAAAAAAAATAACACAATATCAATTATTAAATGTGATCAAATAAATTCTTTTCTTTATTGAATACTGTATCACATACAGAATTTAAATACTTATATTTATCAGGAACAAATTGCGAGTTTAGCTCTCTAAGTAACGAATTAAAATAATTATAATCAAAATTAAGCTTAGGTACTAAGAATCAGCCTTGTTTACTTATCAATGCAGCCTTATTTCTCAAAAACAGGTACAGGTATATTAAAATAATAAAATATTCGTTTCCCTTTTAGGGCAATATCTGGGTTTGGCAACTTCTTTAATATTTGGTCAAAAGACACATCAGAAACATCATTTTCATCGACGTTTCTGCTCTTTTATTTCTTCTTTGGTTTTAGGTTTTTTCTTTGGTGGCATTGCGGCAATACTAAAACAATAAAACATACTTTCAATAATTAAAAAAAACCGTAAGGGTTTAAAAACAGGTAGTTACTAGTTAGTATTATTTTATATTCCAAAATCCATAATAATAGAAAACCAAAGACGTGAGATTAGCGTGACAGGCCAATGTAAGAAAGAAAGAGGCTATCGACAAGCAGTAGGTTAGTGCAGACTATAAAGAATATTAATAAAATACACAGACGTCAAATAAAACAGTCCTCTGTCACATTGAACAGTCGTCTGTGTTATAAATTTCCAGAGGACTGTTGCACAGAGGACTGTTTTTTTACGTAAAAAATGTCATACCACGTATCAGTTTAAATATTACTTCATAACACAGAAACAGCTATAAATTATCACACTGAGCAATTTTTTTGTTAAGTAAATATAATTATAACACATAAAACACCGTAAAATAGACTTACCAGAGGAATGTTCACTCAACACTACAGAGACGTGGCTCCCACACAGACGCGGAGTTGTCACTGCGCAAAATGGCGGCGACTTGTTTAGCATGGCGACCGAGCAAACTTCACACTGTTAGCCTTCAGTTTCAAGGGAAATGTAAGCACAATAGTGTTTAATATTTTTGTGGCGCGATATTCAAATTGTGACAGAGTACTGTTCAAAAATGTAATGGACAAAATTCGAATACTAGTTTTTAGTACTAAAAAATTCTCTAAAATTATAATTGTTTTTTGTTCACATGCATCCAATATTCTTTATGTTTATAAAGTTATAAGATTTTACATTTTTAAATACAACTAATAAAAACCGAACCGAATCATACTCGATCCGGAATTAGGACATAACAGAGGACTGTTTTTAGTGGCTTTTAGACCGAGTTTATGAAATAATTATGATTCTAAATAATGATTAAGCTTGGCTCCTTAAATAACAGATTATATATTATGTGTTTTAATAAATAAAACCATACATTAATATAGCCAAAGTTAAAAAAAAATGCTTGGACCATGATTTTCCTGTTAGTAGAGAAAGGCCCTAATTTAAAATAGATAAAAAAATAATTCTTTTATTGCACACTTAAATATAAAACAAACAAGAATAAAATACAAAATATTTGACAATTTAGCGGTCTTATCGCTCAAGAGCGATCTCTTCCAGACAACCGCGAGTAAGATGGTAATGACAAAATGTATTAGATCACATCATTTAGTTGATAAACGACAGAGTGGTGTGGAAGCGGTTCATCAGCGTCTCCGTGAAAGCCTTCCAGGACAGGCACGACCTTCAGCAATGAAGAAAACGACAAAAAAGAAGAAGAAGTGCATAAACAATAAGTGCCTTTTCATAAGCCCGGCGGGGCAGCTAGTAATTTAAAAAAAGACATTTTAATATTTAAAAATTAATGATTCTAATTAATTATAAAACTATTATTATATTTATTTAATAAATAAGCCTTAAGAGTTAAGATGTTGAGTACTTTATCTGGGTTTTGATAATAAAGTACTCAACATCTTAACTCTTGCATTGCATTGCATGTCACAGAATTGTATATACATATAGAAACACATTTAAAAGTAATGCTTATTCTAAGGTTGAATTAACATGTACACTAGCTTAAAAATTCATAAAAAAAAGAAAGAAAAAAAAAGTAACGCTCGTAGCCCACATTGTTTCTAATAATGATATCGCATGGGACCGTGCATTACTAGGACATCGTTAATCTAATGATCCTGCGAGGATTTTCCCATGCAGGTATTTTTTTAATGTTTTTGATCGGTGAATTATGGTCATTTATTTCTATTAGCGTAATGGGCAAATGGTTTGTGAATAAATTCAAGGCGAGTGGCAAGCAATTCGAAAAAATTGTCAGAAAACTGTGGTAAGTCAGCTTTACATTAGGTATTGACCTGATTTGGAACCTTTGGTAGCTTTGTTTTGGACTTCCTATAAATAAATGAATAAACAATGCTTGACAATACACAAAGCATCATCTAGCCGCAAGCTAAGAGTGCTGATATACACAATACCTAATATATGTATATTATGTAGATAGATATTTTATTTTACATACAAAACGACCGGAATATAGTGAAACAAATATCTTAAGATCGCACAAATATTTTTGTCCCGAGGTGGGAATCGAAACTTATTTATTAGATGTACCTATAACAGGGTAATGTTATATTCCAGGTATAAAGTCCTTCATCAAATAAAAAAAAAAACTATTACTCTACAAATTTTACTACGGGCTCCATCATGTCTGCAGCATCCAGCCGCAAAAAAATTAAGAATTCCAAATCTATGTCATTTTTTCAACTTCAGCACTACGCAGTTATCAGACAGATGTCAGCATCAGGTGGCCAATTATACAAGTTCATACAAAAACTGATCATACAAACGATGCACTTGCAAAAACTAAACACGTGCAAACGCAACAAAAACTTTTTTGTCCCGAACCTGCTCCGCAAAAGTGGAGCAAAAAGGTTGCCAGACTCTTTAGACTTTATTGTGAAGAAACAAAGTTTGGAATGGTTTGCATTTAAATGGGTTTAGGTGGACTACCTGTTACGTAAAGAAGGGTAGAGTAAGGTCATGGTACAAAAGCGGGTGTTTAGTTAAAATATACTGGCTTAAAAGGTTTATCATCAGTAAGATCATTGGGTAAATTCAACTTCTATATCAAGACTGCCGTCTGATTTGATATAACTCTAGGTACCAGTGCTCGTTTTAAAATAGCATCAAATATACTAATACCTATGTTAAAAGAGTGTCGTAAATCTATACCTAGGTACTGCCGGAAGAATGAAGTGAATCACACTAGATTGTATTTTTTAACACAACATTTTACAATAATAAAAAATAGAAACAAATTAGAAGTAATTGAAACAGCTAACTGCAGACAGTTGCAAACAATCTACTGATCCATATTAATACCAGTCGGACGCGTAACCAAGATGCTAGCTGCACTGGCTGTGTGGCAATGCTGATGCGCTGCGCCAGATACTTCCCAGCTCTCGGGTCACACGTCGCTTGGACCAGACTCTCAGATAATTTTTTAAGAACCTGGATAACCTCGTTACCCCACGGACCTAGGATCTCGACTCTAAAGGCAGCATATGCATTAGCTCTGTCGAGACCTGCATTTTGACGCCTCTTGAGATCTTTGGTCAAATCTGCCGCATCAGCTCTCGCGGATGTTCTCGGAATATATGAAAGCGCAAGTATTTCAACGATTGATTTTTGACATACGCCCTAATGTAGTTAGGGTTTATATTTTGGTCACCATTTCGGTTGATGGCAAAATTTTCAATCAGGACAGAGCAAACATTCGAATTGAACAAAAGCAAGCAAATTTCCGTGCACATTTTAACACATTTGGCTACAAGAAGTTAGTTTGATTTACCACTAATGTGAAGGTTGCGTGCAGTAACAGATTATGCCGGTGCCAAAATAACTGATGGTGATTCTTTATTGATTCTCCCAATGCTAACATTTATTTTGGTGTGAGCGATATCAATCAAAGACTTAGTCAGATATTGCCCTGTGGAAAGCTTTTTTACCATTAAATTGTACCTATACATTTGTTTGTTTTGAAAAAAATGAAAACCCTTTTTTTACACTGTTTTTAAGTTTTGGGCAACTAATCCAATGATAATAAGTCGTCGTTCTGTAAGGGTCGATTCTCTTATACAATATTAAAAAAAAACTGTCCATAAATTGACGGAGAAATCGGCAGACTTACATATGTAAAAGAACATAATAATAGGTACATAACATAAGTAGGTACAACCGAACATAGAACCTCCTCTTTTTTTCAAAGTCCGACAATACAGGTAATTGGCATTACAAACAATTGGGGAACAGGTTCATTAAGCACCTAATTATAACGACCGGAAGTATCGTAAAAGTGATTCTTTCTAACGACGCCATTAGATAAATGGTCAGTCATATCCTGTGTTTAGTTAAAACCAGTTAAAAACAAAGTAATATCAGAGGTAATAGTATCCCCGAAGCTTCTCGGTCTAGTCTTAGAGAGACAACTTCTACAAGCGACTGTCTCTTATAATCGATAGAAAATATCAACTCGATGAGACGTGACGACACAAAGAGTTCCTAAGAAATTTAATAAGGTCCCATTTTAAAATCGACGAGCCTTGAACCCTCTATCTACATGTTTTGGAGTCTATTACCACCAGCACTTTTTTTTAAATTCTTTTTAAGACGATCAAATCATAAGATTTGATGGTGCATCTACTCCAAAAATGACTATGGCCTTGACGTTAACCTTTATCGTGTTAAAAACTTTACTTGAGTAGTTTTTTTTTTCGAATATATATTCGAAAAAAAACTACTCGTCATACGCAGTCAGCAGGATAAGACTTCCAGAATAAAGAGCAACGTTGAAGACATCACATAGAAAAAAACACAAAAGAATTGCATAGCATAGGCCACAAAAGACCGAAGTTAGACTCCAAGCAAAATTATGTAAATCAAAAACCACTCCCACGCACAAAAACTGCTAATCCTGACACAACAGGACCGACAGCTGTACAAACACACCAGCGTCAACGATATGAAGGTTGAACGGGTGAACCTATTTTGGGACGAGAGGTATCGAAAGTGGTGAATGTTTCTTTCATTTATTTGAAGTTCGGCTGATAGTATGATGATTTAGAAGACGAACCTTTAAAAATTAATCATATCTGTAAACTGTATAATGTTCTTTAGTAAATAACAAAAACCTCTGTGGTGTGGTAAGCGAGGTCCACTTGCGACCTAGGTGGTTGCGGGTTCAATTTGTACCTCGGGACAAATGTTTATACGATCTGCAGATATTTGTTCCGGGTGTTCTGGTATTTTTCAATGTATAATAAAATAAATATATCTATATCTATATCCACCCAACGCTAAGAGGCGACGTGGAAGGCCCAGGATGAGATGGCGCGACGAGCTCGAGGTACATCTTCCATCATGGCCTGTTGCAGCGTTGGATCGCGAGGAGTGGAAGGAGAAAAGGGAGGCCTTTGCCCAGCAGTGGGACAATAATGGCTTAAAATAATAAATAAATACTAAATATCTATGTAATGTATTGATAGATAGATAATGCATTTATTTGACACTGTATTGTATTTATGTATTCAGTCATCTAGTATACAACACCAGCTCTGGCTGCTTAGCTTGGGGCTGAATTCTGGATAATGATTATTATTATAACGCACACAGCAGAAAGCTAATTATAGAAATCAGCTTCCTTGTTGCAGTTCGGATAGATATAACAGCAACAATAGCCTTTAACAGTCCACTGGATCAAGGCCACTCCTAATAAAAACCTTCATCATAATTATCAGCTTAGGTTACCTGTTAGTACGCTCCTGGACATAGGCCGCCCCTAATGAGCCTAAAGCCTGGCAAACCTTATGGTAATACCCGTATTACTCATTTAACCTTAATAGAGGTAATCAAAATATTACTAGGATGCATACATGCATAGCCATAACGAATCTGGCGCAAAATAAACACAAATCCGCTGGTTTATCCCAAATCATCATCTTACATTCGTAACACTTCCAAGAGTATAAATTTAACTTAAAACAAATTAACCTGATACTACTTTATGGTTATTTAGTTTCCATAAACCTTAAATCCAGTTCAGTAGCCAGTTTTAGTATCACTTATTCCGTCCATATCAGATTTGATTTATGCTTTGGTAAGCTTTAGATAAACAAGTTTTGGTATTGTGAAACAAAGGAATGCTTCGTGAGGCTGATTGAGGGACAGTTTAGGTTTTATCCTAAGATCTAGGTCACGATAGAATAAGCATAGCAGTAGGACTTGTAGCTTGGTTTTGAAGATTATTTATATATTATGTAGCAGATAAGGAATAAACTATCGTGGATTGTGTTACAAGAACACTGCAATTCAAGCAAATAGTGTGTGGCCAAATTAGAGGCCACAAACATTGCTGATGAGGTTCTTTATTCAACGAAAGTACTAAGTTCAATTATTAAGGAAGTGGCTCCCTGCTTGGCCCATATTTTCAATAATTGTGTAGACGCAGGAGTTTTTCCTGATCTTATGAAATGTAGTAAACTGGTTCCTCTTTACAAATCTGGTAGCCATACTGATCCGGCCAATTACAGGCCAATTTCAATACTTCCTGCAATAAGTAAAATTTTCGAAAAAATTATCCTCACTCAGTTGACTTCACACTTCAACCTTAACAGGCTGTTTCATAAAAATCAGTTTGGCTTCACCAAGGGTAGATCGACAACCGATGCTGGCACAGTTCTATTAAAACATATATTAGATGCCTGGGATAAAGCAAAAAACGCTATTGGAGTATTCTGTGACCTTTCTAAGGCTTTTGATTGCGTGGATCATGGTACACTAATTAGGAAGTTGGAACACTATGGAATTAGTAACAAGGCACTAGACCTTATGCAATCATATTTAGCTGATAGAGTTCAAAAAGTAGATATTGGTAAAGAAAGATCTAGAGGATCAAAACTTGAACTAGGCGTCCCGCAAGGATCAATATTAGGTCCTTTTTTATTTTTAGTATATGTAAATGATCTTCCGTTTTTAGCAAAAGATCTTTGTGATATAGTTTTATTTGCTGATGATACTTCATTGATTTTTAAAGTTGATAGAAATAAATATAACTATGACGATGTAAATAATTCGCTTTCACAAATACTAGATTGGTTCACCGCCAATAATCTACTACTCAATGCTAAAAAGACTAAATGTATAAAATTCATGCTACCGAATGTAAGAGAACTCCCAACAAAAATAATGCTGAAGGATGAGATTGTTCACCTTGTAGACTCTACTGTATTCCTAGGGTTACATATTGATTCTTCTCTTCAATGGAGGTCGCAAATAGAGGCTCTGGCAGGTAGACTTAGTTCTGCAGCTTATGCAGTTCGAACAATTAGATATATTACCAATGAAGACACAGCTAGGTTAGTTTATTTCAGTTACTTCCATAGTATTATGTCTTATGGTATTTTGCTTTGGGGACAGGCAGCTGACATCCAGACCATATTTGTTCTTCAAAAAAGGGCGGTACGCGCTATTTATAAATTGAAGCCACGAGATTCTTTGAGGGAATTATTTAAAAACATTAATATTCTGACTGTAATATCGCAATATATCTATGAAAATCTAATGTATACCCACAAAAATAAGGATAGCCTTATGAAAAAGTGTGATGTTCACAATAGAAATACAAGAAACAAGAACAAGTTACACATCCCATCATTTAGATTACACAAGGTAGGGAAATCATTTATGGGCAATAGCGTGCGCTTCTATAATAAGCTTCCATCTGAAGCAACTGAGCTCCCTATTCGTAAATTTAAAAATTACATAAAAATAAATCTCATCAAGAAGGCTTTCTACTCCATAAATGATTATCTCAATGATGTTAATGCTTGGCCAGATGTCGCTCAGTTTCGCACAGACAATAGTATGTAAGTAATTTGTTATTGTGCATAGCTTTACTTAAATATTGACATGTATCGAATCATATTATATTTAGACTTAAATAGGCAAATAACCATGTATTAGACATATAAGAGATGAACATGCTAGTGGTTTCTTTTTCACTTCTTCCACTAGTGGACAAAAAATTGAAGTGAATAGTAAAATAATTTTATTTGATAATAATTTAATGTATAAAATATGACTTGTCTAAGTGCTTATTTTGTAAGCCTAAAGAAATAAATGATTTTTTACTTTACTTTTACTTTTACTTTAGTAAAATAAAAATATTTTATTTCAGACACAAGACCCATAATATGTATATGGGACCCATATACATAAGAATACACACAATTTTCAACAACAAAATAAAATAAAATAGGCGCTGTGGTAATATGAGCCATGGATCTAATTTGGCGTTTTAACACTTTCATGGCCTAAGACATACCATGACCATGTGGGTCGATATGAATCGCCTAGTAGGCCTAGTGCGGGCGAGTGTACCCCTGCGGGTCGCAATGCCGAGGCTGGGCAGCAAATGCGTTAACCAACGCCTCTGTAAGATTTGCTGGAAGAAAACTGTTTTAGTGTTTAGTTCGCCTACATGCTGTAGTTGATTTTCTGTTACGTTTACACTGTGTCTAGGTCTTGTTTACGTTGCTGCTTTATGATCAGATTTTACATCTGAGAATTAGATTCTAGATGTTTTGATTACACAGGTTCGTTTACAAATGTTATATTGTATGATTCAGTTGTCGCTACCACACATATTACTTCCACTGCTACAGAGCAAATATTTGGTTTCAAAATTTTCAGAAACATATATGATAAAGTAGGTACTTAAATTATTTTTCCTCTAGTAAGTAGTTTCTGCCCGCGGTTACGCACGCATTGTTTGTGTGGAAACGTTTATAGTACATATAAATAACATATGAATATGAATATATCTCATGGGATTTGTTTTGTTAGATAAAAAGTAGCCCTTGTGGGAAACAGGTTTTTTTATAGTTTTAGTTCTAAGAAGGCAACGAAGGAACTAAAACCATGAAAAACCGGTTTCCGCCACTTCAGCCCGATCCGTTCAATAGTTTTAGCTTAAACAAGTAACAAACATATCCATCTAAACATCCAAACTTCCGGATTTATAATATTCGTGTGATATTAAAAGTTACAGATAACGTACGCTTTTTAGTCGCCTTCTGCCTCTAACAAGAAATTAGGTTCCTTTATTTTTAGTACCTAGATGAAATATCCAGCATTACAATTTATTTCGTATACTTCGCTACATCTTTGACGACCGATGTGGCGCGGTGGGCGAAGGTCCGCCTGCGACGCAGGAGGTTGCGGGTTCGATTCCCGCCTCGGAACAATTGTGTGTACGATCTGAAGATATTTGTTCCGGGTGTTCTGGTTGTTTTCTATCTACATATAATAAAAAAATATCTATCTATATAATGTATTGTATTATGTATATCAGTTATCCAGTACCCATAACACAAGCTCTGCTTACCATGGGGCTAGATAATGCTGTGTGAATTGTCCAGCATTATTTATTTATTTAGCATTATTTATTTATCTTTTAATTCTAGCACTAAATTGCGTCGTTAAATAATCTTACACTTTATAAGTAGTTGCACTAAATCTAAACAGACAGCTTACGACGTTATAAGAAGGAATTATCTGGCTCCTAATGGTCCCTTATCTCATTTAACTACTTTTACAAACCTTTGGTTTTTTTATGAGAACTCGGGAGTCAGGTTTTTGCGTCGTAGTATTTGAAGTTGTAGGGTAAATGCGTCAGTATCGGTCCTGCTTTTTACGGTCACCGTAGGGTAAATATCAAAGCAAGTACAAAAAAATAAACTACTTAAGAAATAAAAAAAAAAAGGTTAAACTACTTTAAGAAGGCATACCTAATAATCAAGTCTTCGGGTTAATGTTTGATGAGAAATAAATAAATTAACATAAATAAATTAAATAATGCTGGACAATTCACACTGCAGAATAATAATTATTAATGTAATTATTCACCTCTTTATATCATATAACACATGGTAAGGCGCCTACTATTTGACCTTTGTCCAACAGTGGGTGGACTAGTGCCTATAGGCGATGGTGGCTCTAGAATTAAAGGTTTATTGCAAAATTTTCCATTTATGACTAACTGTTTGAGGTGTGATTAGGTGAAGTAATAAGTCCTGAGATGCGACCAGTTTCATATTATGTCGAAGTTGTTAGAATGAAAAACAAACTCAACCATGATCATTGTTTAACCATTCTGTCTTGTGAGTGCAGTTGTTGTGGAGTGAACATGAACAAAGACAGCCCATGTTGGGTGATTTTACCCTAGAAACTTTATCTCCCGTCCAAAACATGTCCGAACCTGCCAGCAAAAAAGCTTTGTTTATATTTTTTTCTGACCCAGCTGAATATTTTTTATCGATTAGTAGGTAGAGAGTGGCAAGATATAATGGGTTCGAAACTGCCTATTTCGGAGTTTGCATTCGTTATCTATTGCTGTGTAGACGCTAGGTTGTAGATAAGGTTTGAATTGAGTAGGTATTGACAGTTGGCCTTTATCAACAGAATGGTTACTTGTGGAGGTAAGTGGGGAGGTACTTTGCAAAGATGACGAAAACCAGACTTTCTCAGGTGCGTTTTGAAGTTTGTTTTTTTTTAAGATTTTTGGAGATAATACGCACGAGAAACAGATTAGGTACGTGTTATGTAGATATTTGGATGCAGATTTTAGGCCAAGTTCCGTGACGTAAACATGTCAAGTCAACAAGGGCTATTTTACTTCTTATTTATACAATACAATACAATAAGTACAAAAATTCTTTATTGTACACCATAATCAAATTAATCATTACAAGAATACATTATAATGCGACAGGTACAATGGGCGGCCTTATCGCTTAGAAGCGATCTCTTCCAGGCAACCTTTGGATTGAAAGAATTATATGAATTTAAGAAAAGGCAGGGAGTGTACCTCGTTATCTAAATAAGAATACTAAAAAACAAATAATAAATATTACAAATTCCAAAATAAATAATACACTACTTAAATACTTAAATAAATAATAAGTACTTATAAATTTATATCTTATAAATAGGATAGGATTTTCTGATATTATCTGGTGACCAATTCAATACGTCACCCGACAAATCAAAATATGTCTGTCCATAATGTTATCATCGTAACTAATCTCTCTAATCCTTGTGATAAGTCTTTTGATTTATCAGACCGGCGATTTGCGAGCGATTTCAGAGCGAGATGGTTTTTTTTTTATTACAAACTAGTAGACTCATCAGACCACTGGATCTGTCAGTACGCTAGTTTGCGGTTACTCTTAAAATCCATTAAAAAAACTGTTGCTATAAATGCAACATCGAGCGAGATGGTTGCGCAGCGAGCACGCCGCGACGGCGTAGAAAATACGCAGTACAAATATTTGTAGATCGTACAAATATTTGTTTTATGGCGGGAAACGAACTCGCAACCTCCTGCATCGCAGGCGGACCTTCGCCCGCCGCGACACAGAGGTCGTCGTTTTATGGCGTTTGGCCATGAAATCGCTCGCAAATCGTCAATATAATGAAGAGGTTAGCCAAATCAATCATCATACAGAACGTATCGGCCATTCTCTGGTTGTAATATGTTGACAGTCTGCCATATAAAACCTTCAGTAACTATATTTTTTAACGAAAACATCCGACAGGGAACCAAAATTATCGATATAGCTCTAAGAATTAGCAAGCTGAAGTGGCGGTGGGCCGGCCATATCTCGCGAAGAACCGACGGCCGCTGGGCAAACGTGTTCTTGAGTGGAGACCACGACTCGGTAAGCGTAGTGTAGGGTAGGACGCTCTCCGACCAGGTGGGTTGACGACCTGCGAAAGACTGCAGGTAGATGTTGGATGAGTCAAGCTGAAGACAGGGCGCTATGGCGCTCATTGGGGGAGGCCTATGTCCAGCAGTTGACTAACATAGTTTGATGATGATGATGATGAACTATATTAGGAAATACATTGCATAAAACTTTCTTCAGTTCCCAAGCTCTCACTGCCAAACCCACCGTTCTGCAACCGTACCCAGAACAATCACTAGTTATTACAAACATAACTGACCACTCTATTAATGAAGAAGTCACGTATGCTAAATAACACGGATTGGCGAAACAGGTGCGCTTTGCAACCTACGTCATAAAGATGAAACGTGGTGGATTAATTGTGGAATCTATAGAGATGTTTCGTGTGTTTGTTGTGTTATTTACTGTGATTTTGGTAAAATAACCATATAGCCACCATAAGATCCTATGAAATAATCCAAGATATCAGCATTTTTCAAAGCAATTACCAAAATATGAAAAAACCTCGGTCCTTACGAAAGTAACATTACTATAGAATCACACTAACATAATTCATCATCAGCCTATATCAGTCCACAGCTGGACATAGGCCTCCCCCAAACTAATATAATTAGTTATCTATAAATGCGAAAGTTTGGATGTTTAGATTGATGATTGTTTGTTACTTCTTCGAGCCGAAACAACTGAATGGATCGTCCTGAAATTATGTCCATAGGGAAAACGTTTCAATAGAAATAACGCGTGTGAAGCCGCAGACAGGAACTAATAAGTAAATATACGCCTGGAGTATTATCATCATCATCAGCCTATATTAGTCCACTGCGGGACATAGGCCTCCCCCAATGATCGCCATAGCGCGCTGTCTTCGGCTTGACGCATCCAGCATCTACCTGCAGTCTTTCGCAGGTCATCCCACCTAGTCGGAGGGCGTCCTACAATACGTTTACCGAGTCGTGGTCTACACTCAAGAACACGTTTGCCCCAGAGCAGCCGTCGTCGGTTCTTCCCGAGATATGGCCGGCCCACTGCCACTACTTCAGCTATGGAGGAGTATTATCATCTCAATAGAATTCCTATGTGCATTGAACTCTTCCTGCACTAATCTGCGCACATCAGCCATTTTGCAATTTATTAGCACGGACATGTGTCGCACGCGACAGAACCGGGTAAAACAGGATTTTTCCGCTTTCATCCGGGCCCCAGTGTGGTTAAAACAATTAGCACGTGGCGGAAATTTATGACCCAGGTTTTGTGTCAGATTTTCATGAAAGTTTGGTGAAAATCTGTGGAATTGATTTGTTTCTTTTTATTTTCATACATAACTATTTATTTATAGCAGCTAGTATGTTAATACTAGCTGCGCCCGCGGCTTCGCTCGCGTGGAAATCTATGTGTCAAAGGGTTTATAAAACTTTGAATCACTCTACCCTCTAAAAAAACGGATTAAAATCCGTTGCGTAGTTTTAAAGATCTAAGCATACATAGGGACAGACAGACAGCGGAAAGCGACTTTGTTTTATACTATGTAGTGTTTGCATATTGATTAGGTATAACACTTTCATTGCCCTTGACGAATATGCCCAGGTATAGCTTGTTGCATTGATGACGGGCGGTTTACGCGGTTAGGTAGGCCCGTTAAAGCCAAACTTCATGCCACCCGTGGCTAGGCAGTGCACGAATCAAGTGGCCCTTGAAAATTGAATAAAAAAAAAACATTTTTCTCTGCTCTCTGCTTTTACTTTACCTGGTTTGCCAATATTTGGCTGGGAGAAATTATATAGGGCTGCTTTCTGTCGACTGTTATAATTGACATCCTTAGTTAAGATAATCGTTTTTAAAAGTAACTTTACTTTGTGTGCGTAATTGTGTCTATAGGTATCATTCATTATTGTTTCATCTGTAAAATAATAGCCGCTGATTGGTTAATTCTCAGGGCCACACAGCAAATGCAATGGCCGACACAAAAACGTTCAAATAGTGCAGCTTTTTACTGTTTACATGATAGACTTGAAGCTAGACTAATAAATAAATAATTACAAACGACCAAGCTAAGTTGGCACTTCGCGTCGTCGCGTAAGTTTGCAGCGAGGTGCAAACTAAGGTTGGTCGCGTTGTAGGTGTGTAGTCTACGAGAGGCTAAACACGTGCAAGTCTATACAAGTTACCTTTCCGATCCAGTACGTGAGGGTAAAAGGGAAGGGGCAGACGGGTAATTATAGGTTCAGTTTGTAAAAATCTATTGAGGACATGATTATTAAAGAATATCGATTATAATGAATAAGCTTCCTAAGATTTTTGTTATTTTATTATAGAGCGCAAGCCCTCACACTCGGGGTAATTATTAATTGTACAATTGCTTAGCGCATCCCGTATTGATACAAATAATTTTAAGAAGAATGTGAGAAAACTTTTGCTGAAGGGGTGTTTTTATACTGACGACCGATGTGGCGCGATGGGCGAAGGTCCGCCTGCGACGCAGGAGGTTGTGTGTACGATCTGCAGATATTTGTTCCGGGTGTTCTGGTTGTTTTCTATGTATAATAAAAAAATATCTATCTATGTAATGTATTGTATTATGTATATCAGTTATCCAGTACCCATATCACAAGCTCTGCTTACCATGGGGCTAGATAATGCTGTGTGAATTGTCCAGCATTATTTATTTTTATTTATACGATTATGTTAGCAACAATTAATTGAATTACTTATTAGAAATTTTATGCTTTTAATTCACTTTACCTATTTTTATTTTATTTAAAATGTTTTTAGATTATTTGTATAGGTATTTATTCATACACAATGTAAATTGTTTTTGAAATTAAATAATTAATGTAAATTGTTTTTGTTTTTGTAATTGTTTTTTTATAAACTGAAACTGAAGCAGATAGAGGGGCACTTGAACCCTAGGGTTCAAGTGCCCTTGAATCATTTTAGGGAAAAAAACATTTCTAAGAAAAAAGATTCCTTCAAAGTTTTATGGTGGCAATTGTATCGTATTTCTTACAATGGCACCTTTGAATATTGGATTTTTTATAATTGAGTGCACTATACACGTACTGCTTTGATGCGCAAGAGTATCTTCTGCATCGCCTCATCTATTTACAATAAACTGCCAAAATCACTGAGAGAACTACCTCTCACACTGTTTCGGAAAAAGATAAACGCCACTTTGGAAGCTAAATGCTACCAGATTTTTCACGCCACAAAGGTAGAAATACATTGTGTCTTATTTAAACATACACCACCATATGTACCCTTACCATATTTACTTGTATTTGATGCAATAAATATTTACTTTACTTTACTTTACTATACATAATATACTTGATGATTTGAACCAATACTATACAATGCGTGTAGGGGAAGTTACCTAGAGACAATTAAAAATGGAGACTTCTGGTTGTCTGGTAGAGATCGCGCTTCAGCGATAAGACCTTAGCGGTCTTGTTACTTAATTTATAAGTATTTATTGTAGGTACATAGTATGTAATAAATAATTGACTATCTTTCTATCTATCTGTTCGCCCAAGAGTTTCATTATTATTATTCGTTTATATCAGATCATCATAGAATCCATATAAAATTAAAACACACACAACTTAAAAAATAAACAAAAAAAAATTAAATATTCATAGATTATAAATTATAAGTTACGCAATAATACATCATAAAAGGAATTAAACAAAATGAAAAATTTAAAATAGGGAAAAATGGTTTTAATTAAAAAGGTAGTTAGAAAATTAAAAACAAATCCGACAAACGCATGGTTATAAAAATTAAATAACATAGCGTTTGCTGCAATTTGGAATGGAAATGCAAAATTGATAGGTTTTCGCCAGTCTCATATTTCCAGTAGAAAATTGCTGTATTTTCAATATTTGTCTGACCGCAATATTCAGTGTTTACGCATGTTTTTATGAAAACCTATTGCATATCAGCATTATTGGTCGCTCTCTCACATGGATTACTACCCCTGTGAGATAGTGTAAAAAGACGATGTACCATTTTCAGTAAATCAACTCAAACTTTTGCTCGAGTCATTCATTGTCCAAAACTTAAAGAACTTTTGGTCCTCGCTATGAATGAAGCTTCGTTTGTTCTTTGTTTCTTCGATGGCGCTTTCAGTTCCGTTTTCAAAAATAAATTCAAATGTAATGTATGTTTATTGTTAATGGTACAAGGTGTGAAGAAATGAGATGCCAAACAGAAATCTCGTTATTACAACAATACAATACAATACAAAAATACTTTATTGTACACCAGTTACAGATCATTATAAAACACTTCACATGATACAAGTACAATGGGCGGCCTTATCGCTTAGAAGCGATCTCTTCCAGGCAACCTTTGGATGGAAAGAATTATGTGAATTTAAGAAAGGCAGGGGGTGTATCAAAGATAAGATAGAATAAATATGAACATAACACGAATATTTAAAGATAAATAAATATTATATATATATATATATAATATGTATACCTTCTACTACTACTTCTATTACTATTTCTTAGTAATACCACAGATAATATAATACATACTGTACTTAGTTATTAATGACGTTAAAATATATCTTAGGGGTTTGGCAAAAAGAGGATGACTAGGAAGGCAAGTCAAGCTAATCTTTACTGATTTTAGTATAAGCAAAAATTCATAGATGCAAATTATATAAAACTAGCAGCCCGTCCCGGCTTCGCCCGGATGGACATTTGTGTCATAAACATTTTGCGATGAACGTAGAGTATATGTAATATGTATGTTTCTTTATGCACGAAATGCCTTTTAATTTTTCTGGTTAATATCCTATTCTTGGCCTTTCTATTGGTAAAATATTTTTCAAAAATCAGTTCAGTCCTTACAACTCGATAAATTATCTATACTAATATTATTATATTATTTTATACAAAGTAAATCCTTTATTGGCCGTAAGTTTAGTAATTAAGTATGTTAATATTAGTTTTAAAGGCTGTGGATTTTGTTTCTTAAATAAATAAATAAAGAGGAAAGGTTTGATTTTTTATTTGTATCGAATAAGCTCCGAAAACGGACCGATTTGAAAAATTATTTCACCGGGAATTTTATATTTCACCGGAATTTCACCGCGGTACACTATCCGCGGTGAACATAGGCTATATTAAAATTTAGAAATGTGAAATTTTAATTTAACGCGGGTGAAACCGCGGGAAACAGCTAGTCTTTAATATAATTACAAACAACTTTGAAAAGTATCTCAATATGTATAAATACATTTGCTTTACTGCTCTATTCTATACTGTACATCAATTTCAGTTACACGCATCAATAATCCGCGGCTGTTTTTAATAGTTTTTAAGCCTCCACCCTAGGCCTCCATTTAAAAATGATTTGTTCCGACGCAGCTCTTGATTACACGATCAATGCAGTGGATCTCAGTTGGGACTTTATGATGAACCTTTCATTTAGTTATAGAGAAACATTTTTCTAGCAAAATGAAATGTTTTGGCCAATTTGATGAGTTTACTATACAGCAGTTTATGATACTATTTGGCGTCAGTTAGTTGCCTTACAATACATTACATGGCCCTCCGACCAGGTGGGATGACGACCTGCGAAAGACTGCAGGTAGATGCTGGATGCGGCAAGCTGAAGACAGGGCGCTATGGCGCTCATTGGGGGAGGCCTATGTCCAGCAGTGGACTAATATAGGCTGATGATGATGATGGTGTGATGACATTACATACTTCGCAATGTCTTTCTGTACGCATAGTCTCAGATTACTGCTCTACATGTTATTGTTATGTTTTTATTTAGCTGGATTACTCTGTACCTAAATTTAAAATTAGTTATAAGATATCCATAATTGCATAGACATAATTGAATGTAAACATTAGTTGGAGAAGCTACTGGTTCCTGAAACACAGTTTTTTAATAGTTCAGGAGCCCATGGACCCATATTGCCTGCTTCACTGTCTATTTTGTCAATAAATAAAAAAATTACTTTTACTTTACTTTAGATATTTTTTATTATACATAGAAAACGTCCAAAACATTCTGAATAAAAAAAGAGAAAGATATGACTTGACTTCTTTGATTTGGCAATAATAATTGTCTGTTTTGCCACTTTTATAAAGATACTAGCTGCGGCCCGCGGTTTCACCCGCGTGGTGATAAATATTTTGGATAATTTATTCCTATATGCGAGGACACATAAATGGTTATTAGTTTTTATTTAAGTTATCTGTTAAGTGTTTAAAACTGTTTGTCTTCCAAATAAAGCAAAATAAAATAAAATAAAGCAAAATATAATATACAATATCATATCTTTATGAATTGTAGCCTATGTGTTATTCTGATATGTAAGCTATATTATTGTGAAGTTTCATAAAATCCATTCAGTAGTTTTTGCGTGAAAGAGCAACAAACATACATACATCCTCACAAACTTTCGCGTTTATAATATTAGTAGGATAGATTGATGATATATCGATAATAATCTTGACACTCACATATCTACCACTGTAACTCCAAAATAAGCTAATTTCCAGGCCGTGGTACACCAAAGCACTCCAAGCTAATTAAACCTTCGTAATTCACGTTAATAAGGTTTTCGACAGGTCCAGTGCCATTAATTTTAATGTCTGTCTGTATGTCCATAATTTACTCATAGCCACCTGTGTTACTGTGGCGGTTGTTGGTGTTGAAGTAAAGTAAAGTAAAAAAAATATTTATTGACAAAATAGACAGTGAATCAGGCAATACGAGTCCATAGGCTCCTGAACTAGTTAAAAACTGGTTTTCAGGAACCAATGGCTTCTCCAACTAATATTTACATACAATTATGTCTAAGCAACGAAGGATATCATAGGGAATTGGTGTTGCTCATCAAATTCAGGAGTTGGGTCTACTCTTATGTTCGACTTGGCGTGGTTCAATGGCTACCTTTGATAAATTGAATAAAAGGTAACAGAGACACAAAGTTCTTTAGAATCGTAAATACGATAGAGGGACAGGAAAAAGTCAAAAACTTAATAAATAAATAATGCTGGAAAATCTACAAAGTATCATCTAGAGACCCAAGCTAAGCAGAGCTTGTGTTATGGGTACTAGAAGACTGCTATTACTTAATACAATACATTCCATGGATATTACTTTTTATACATTATATTATTATACCAGAACACCCAGAACAAATATCGCAGATCGTACACACAATTGTCTTGAGGCGGGAATAGAACCCTCCTGCGTGCAGGCAGAACTTTGCCCACCGCCTACAGAGGTCCTCGTGATGTCGTCGCCAACACCTCAACTTATATTTGACGACCGATGTGGCGCGGTGGGCAAAGGCCCGCCTGCGACGCAGGAGGTTGCGGGTTCGATTCCCGCCTCGGAACAAATGCGTGTACGATCTGCAGATATTTGTTTCGGGTGTTCTGGTCGTTTTCTATGTACAATAAAAAATATCTATCTATGTAATGTATTGTATTATGTATATCAGTTATCTAGTACCCATAACACAAGCTCTGCTTACCATGGGGCTAGATAATGCTGTGTGGATTGTCCAGCATTATTTATATTTATTTATTATTATTATATTTATTTATATACACTACGCGAGATAACCAGACAAGATACTAAAGGCAATCAGAGACTTGGAACCGTGAAATCGAACGGAAGCCGACACAGTGGATTACATTATCGCAGGGCATCGGTTGTGCCGTTTAGCAGGTTATATCTTTAAGTAAGCCACCAAGCTTAGTTAAGGTGATATACGTCCCAAAACCCACGTTTTGACTTATCGGCAAATCAATTTTAAGGGAACAAAAAACATATTTTTCGAATATATTTTGATGAGGATCAAAAGTTTAGGATATTAGTTAGTATGTTATGGGTGTCGAAACACAATTGACTAAACTTGACTCGATAGAAAAAAATGGAAAAGTTTCCTCTAAATCTTCATTTTTACAGAGATATCTCTACGAAAAAACAAATTTTATTTATAAAGTTGTATTTCATATTATTGTAATGAAATTACTTCTACGTGTTCTCTAATAAATACTTTAGACGATTATGGTTTTAGGTTTTGTGCGAAACACTATTATTTTAGAGCAATAACAAATTTAAAAATAAAAACCAGTAAAATTGCGTGCGGACCGGTGGTCGTTCCGCCGCCGCTCTTGCCTCCATTTCTCGCTTTCCCCACGCGGCGTTCGTTCGTCCTTGTCGAAAAAGCGAACTCATTTCGCCTTAAGGATGTCTTTTTATTTGACTTATGGGGACACAATGTTTTTTAACTAGCCTAAAGACCACCGGGTCCTTTTAGTGCCTTTAATCCTTCACACGCGTTTTTAAAGATTATTTATATCCCTTGGAAATTGATCGCGGCATCTGGCGTGAAGAGGTTAACATAACAACATCCAAACGTATTTCTGGACACATCACATGACATTAATATTTTTGATCTGAGAACAAGGAATGTTCTTCACGAGAAACAGTGAACCCCACCACTGTTTCCCATAAAAACATTATAAAATCCAAATCAATAAAATCAGCCTGACTAAAAATGCGGGCTTTGAGTTGATGATACATTATCTATTACGAATCTATTTTTGCTCATATAATATCTGAGTTAAATTTAATCATCTGTCTCGGCAAAAAAAAATGTATACCTACTTAGTTTTTTCTTATACCTCGGATGAAAAAAACTCACGGCTTCATCTACAAACATTAATTTATTTAAAAATGCAGGTTATTAAAGAGTCACAAAAATTTTGCTATCGCTATACCGATAAGGATGCAAAAGCGAGCAAATACAACTGCTAGCGCCATCTATTGATAGAACGAGGAAAACAAAATTTGGCGCTCTCTAATAAACGGTTTCTTTTCTGTAACAGATTAATTTCCCAGTAATATTATATTAAAAATACCTGGGTACGATTATGATCAAGTGCCCTAATAATAAAGCGAACCTCTGTGTCATTAATACACAAGAAAGTACTGGCTAAGTAGGTCAGTACGTTGTCCTACATAGCATGACTTTAACAGGTTTAAACATGTTCATCATAAAGGAGATATTAATTGTATTCAAGTATGAGTGAGTCTCAATAAACATGATACTGATAGGTACTCGTACTTTAATACAATTAATTTGGATGCCCCGTGTGTAAGTAAGAACTTTGGCATATGAAAACTCTGAGAGAGTCAAAAATATATCACCTTATATTTTCTTACTTTTATAAAATATGTATTGGACCTTCGATTATTAATGTCATATAAATAATCAAAGTATTTGACTTTTCTAAAGGTCCTAGGGGAAGCATTATCTAGGTATGTCCACTCAGTGGACATGAGATGCGAGTGATGAAAAGTCGTATCATAAGTACCTGTCTACATTTATTTTATTAATTATGATGATTAACTTTAAAAAGTCGTTTACTTACCTGTAATAATTTTACCATATATATTGTTTTTTCTAACGATTACACGATACAGTATGTACGGCCCCCGTTTGTAGAATGGCTAGGCCGATTCCAAAAGGAACGCAGATCTTTTCGGTACCTATAATAGGTATGTAGATAGATAGATAGACAATACTTTTATTATAAATAAATAAAATAAAACAAACAAGATAAAAATAAAAATATAAGATATGTGACAATTTGACGGTCTTATCGCTCAAGAGCGATCTCTACCAGACAACCATAGATGGATAGGATCTTTGAATTTAAAAAGGTATGTAGTTACATAATTATTTTCATTCGACGAAATGGCTAAGTGACGTTTGGCCTTATTATTGAATGTTAATCATTCTACAATCGCCATGATATTTACTGAATTACGTCGTTTTTCAATAGATGAACGAATGGGGTTCATACAAACGGGCTAATTTTACGATCTGATTCCTGTATGTAACAGAAAACAATTCTATAAGAAAATAGGTCATTATAATTCTGATTGTGGTACAGAGACAACTTACTCATATTAAATACTAGCGGACCTTCCCGGCTTCGCACGGTTTTAGTACGGGTCCCTAACTTTTTTGTAAATATATATAGCCTATGTTCACCGGGGATAGTGTAGGTTCCCAACGGTGAAAGAATTTTCCAAATCGGTCAAGTAGTTTCGGAGCCTATACATTACAAACAAACAAACAAAAAATCAAACCTTTTATTATTAACCTTTATAATATTAGTATAGATATTATACAACAATTATTTATATAGCGTATTTCTTTACGCGATTCCTTTTGTTTGTTCCTAAACTTCCTAATTTTGTTTTAATATGTCTGAGTCAGGAACTCACGGCAGGTTGGTGACTAATCCAGTGGTTTCATCAAAGACTGATGTTTTAGTGAGGTGCTGATCTTTTGAGATGGCAGTGGTGTTGGTGGACTGGGAGTTTTGGACGATGTGTCAGGTGAGTGTTTATATATCTGTGATTTCAAAGACAATTATTTTTTACACCTAATAAAAAAAATATTGTCTTTGAAAATCTTTTTGAGCGCGAAGTCAGAGATGTGTCATCATATTTTGTTTCGGGTACTTTCTTGCATAATAATTTAAATACCTTATAATATTTATTTCGAAAAATTTGTTAGTTGTTTTGACATTATGATCTATGATCTCATCATCTGGTTACTTACTTCCCATTATGTACTATATTTACCGACTGACAAAGTCTGTTCGAATTTGCTTATTTGATTAAAATAATGGTTCTTTTCTAATTTTTATTAATACCATAAACACATAAACACCAATGTAATGTTTGCTGACTACATAAATACTTACTGTACCAAAGATTTTCTGGAGGTAGAGCTGAAAATCATAAAAATCATTCGAAAACTTTTTAGTTTTGTGGATACGCAGTTCGCAAGCTGGTTTATGAATTTTCGTATTAAAATAAAATGTTTCCCTACTTTTTTTACTTTCGTTTTTTTGTTGCTAAAATTGCGGATAAAATAAAATATTATTTCGGATTTAAATTATTTTAGTGCGATGTAAAGTTTTAATAATTTGCGAAACTATACGTTAGTGTTTTGCACAAATTTGAGATATAACTTTATATTTAGAAACATTATTTTTGAAACGTTTTGGTAGGTTACTAAGTAGTTTTGTATCACGTTGAAAAACACAATCACTCAAAAAATTACGAAACTGTGCAAAGTGGTTTGATTTAACTGCTTTACCGACCATTATCATTTTATAGCCCATATATTGGAATCTATACAAAGCTTTCCACTCTAAACAATAAACCCAAAACACCTTTGGTTGCACAAAACCATGCCTATGGCAAAACCGCGACTATAAACCGTTTTATACACAACGTACAAACATACCATTACTGAATTGCCTCGAATAAAACACACACGCTAACGCCTGTCACAGTAGAATACCGATCCGATCCTAAACTCGCGTTAAACCAGCTTTACGAACCTCGCTTGCAGAACAAAGAGCCGTTAAAACACGACAATTACACGATACGTATTTTAGCAGGACTGTGTCTGCAAGTCCATGATCAAGTGAACGCTCTCCGAGTATCAACCCCGTGCTCTCGAGCCCTCCATTCCTACGTCACCTCACCCCATACGAATAACCCACGCTCATTGGCTCGTTCACTTTGGCGCGCTTTCTGGCTTCCAAACTCAAAATCGCCACTATCATCCCTTCCGCTCCCACGGCGGAGAATCACAGCATAATCAGAAAGAGAAAAGTGTCAATCGACGATCGCTGTTGTAACGTGATGTAACCAGTTCCAAGCGAGAGGAGCATACGACGCGACAAAGGGAGAGAAAGGGACAAGGCAGCCGTGTCGATGTTGATTGTAGTGGTTGAGTGCGAAGGGAACGTGCTACCGTGTGTTCTACTATTTATAATCAAATGGAGTTGGGCTGTGTGCGTGTGTGCTTACATTATGCACTGCACCCACACAGGGGCGCGTGGAGCGGGCAATGATGTGCACGTAGTATTATCCCTATTACACGACTCGGTGCCGAGGCGGCCGCACGTGCAGTAGTTGTCCGGAGCGACCTCTTTTACCGTACGGCTTGCGAAGTGTCTGTTTGTTTACATCGACTTACAGCGATGCATAGTGTCAGCGCGATTGTGTCATCGACCGTGGACCGGTCACCGCCAAATTGCAAGTGAATTACGAACAATATTTACGCGTAGTTCAACTTTTTGTGAACTTTTGCGGTTAGACTCGATTGTGATCTCAGCAGCGCCAAAACTTTTAAGTCACCAGTGCCATTTGGAGTGTCAAAGTGAACTTTTTATGTGATTTTACGAATTATCATCGAAGCAAAATTTTTGGATCGGACTATTGTGAAGAAAAGTTTTTGCACAACGAACTTTGAATTTTTTTACACAAAAAGAATTTTTCAAAATTCAGACCCGAAATTTTCAAATGAACGTGAAGATTATTAGCACCTGAAAAGATAAAGTCGCCAGAGGCGAAGTCCAAAAAGGCACACAGCATTTATGCATACAAAACAAACTGCTATATGCCCACGTTTCTTCCGTAGGAAAAGACGTTGTGAAAAACAAAGATGGCTATAGCGTTCAACTTGCCGAGCGAGAGAGAGGCGACAGAGGAGAACTTTTCGCGGCTGAACCGGCTTCTTGCCGAGTTATATGAGGTTCTGTGCCACATCTTGGTGTCCCGACAGCCTGGCCCAGAAGTCCAGGACTCGCGCCGAGGTGAGTGCCCGCCCGACCCTATCGCACCACCACACAACTTAAGATGCAATTCGACATACATCGTCAACTTAGTGATGGTCGTGGCGATCATAAAAGTGTCTCTATCATCATCACTCTTCAATACCATCAGATAAACAGAAGAAACTAGATAAGTATTCTTGACAGTGACCTGCAAAGCAGGTCTGGACTGTTGTTAAGTATTTTATAAGTCCAGTGTTTGTAATATATATTTGTTTGGAAGAGATGTTGTGTCCGACTGCACTTAAATTGCTTGGTGGTTCGATCGGGATAAGTCGCGAGTTTTCTTGCGGCTTATTCCGTTCTTTTTTTAATTAATGTCCAACGAATTTTGCTTTTTGATTAATTTGAGTGAAGTTCGACAAAACGCCTCACTATCTGACTTGTAAATAATTATTTGTCCCATGAAATTACCTATAATCTTGCGATCCTTGACAGAATTGTTCTAAGTGCTTTTGCCAATATTTGCTCTAATAATATAAATAGTTTTACCAGTGGATAATAACTACATAAACAATAATGATGTAAGAATCAATGAACAATGATTTATTATTTTAGTGTTGTTAAGTTTTAAGTTACAGTTTCCATTTGATCTCTTATTTTGTATATCAATTTATAGAATCAATACTTTCTTAGTTTAAATTATTAAGTTGTGTCTCTTCGAGATGCATAAGCATTTAGTTTTTAGTTTGTTTCCATGAGGATCTCAAATATTTAAGTTCCAAATAATATCGATAGTCATAATTATTTTTATTTTGCTTTCATTTCATTGATTTCGATTAGACACCAAATATTAGTTGAATATTATTCAAAAAATTAAATCAATTAATATTAAAACTATTATGGATGATAGCAAATTCTGTCATCACTACTCTGACTAAAATTATTTGTGACAAAATGAATCCTAATCTTAGTGCATTTGTAAATATTATTTAGTTCTTTAATTTCCTAAATATAATTTTGTTAATCTTAAAACTTGTTAAACTGTTTTGTTTAAAAAAAAATAAGTAAAATAATATCAAAAATACGTTTTCTACTTGTAAAAAAAGTTTATGAAAAAATATTCTGTAGTTCTTTGATTTCTTATTATAAAAATATCGTACCTAATTGTATGTAAATATTATATTGCATTTAAAAATTTGTGATTTTAAGCATTTTTGAATAATTTACATTTTATACTATCCTAGTTAAGATCAATATGTAACCTTTGTACTTCATAAACTCTGCATACCCTGGTTTATGTTTAGGATATCCCAAGCATTTTTATTACGGGAAATGTGAAATAAACATTTTTGTATAATAGCTGTTCTTTCATTGGCTATATCCCAATATATTTAAGAACCCTAGTAAAGAATCATTATCATTTAAAAAAAAAGTATTACAAAAATTATATGCATACACAGTGTAATCAATAAATACAACAGCACATTGTAAATTCAAAATATTTTCAAAATTATTATATGACACAACGAAGTGAAAATTATTCCAACAAGAGAAAATAAAATTCAAAAACCATACAACATGTGAAAATAAAATCAAAGTTCTAAAGTTACGTCAAGTTTTAAATGAAACAAATGAAACGCTAAAATAAGCTAGCTCTGGCCAGTCATAAACAAAGTTAGTTGGGGCTCGTCAATCAGGACAGAAATATCCTTGTTTACGTACACCAGTGTCAGGACTCAGGAACAAGGCGCAATAAAGCTATAGAGTAGAGAGTTGTGAGACTTGGAAGTCTAAGTATCTATTGAATACAGAAATTTAAAATTTTATAGTGTTAAATTTTATACAAAAACATATATTCCTGATTGTATTTTAGAAAAATAAACAATAATAATTTCATATTCGTCGATATTTTTCAGACCTATTAAAGATTTTACAAAGTTAGACTTATTAGAAAACTAGTTTCTGCCCGCAGATTTGCACGCATTGTTTCTATGGAAACGTTTGAAGGTTATCTCACGGGAACTGGATTACTGGATTATGGAATAAAAAGAAGTCTATGTTTGATTCCGATCCCAAATAATTTATTAATTTAAGCGCGAAGAAGTAACAAACATTCATCCGTCTATCTAAACTATTCGCAGTTATAATATAATTGTGATTAACCTATATGAATCAAAAATCATACCAATACAATAAACTTGAATAAGACGGGAGGATTAAGAAATACAAACACATTAACTGAACATAGTAAGAACAGCAATAACAATAATTATACTGCTTAAGAACAAAACAGAAGTCGACTAAGAAGGTCCTATAGGCCAAGAAACTTGAACTAGTTTTATGTACTGGAGACGTAAACCACAGGGTAAATGATAGTAGTAGCAGTACGTAAACTTGGCACGCTCTATATCGTAGTTCAAGTCACGACCTATGTGGTTTAACTTGTAGGAACAAAGCGACTTTACTTACCGGAAAACTATAAAATTAAAAATAATAATCATAGAAAAACTAATATACTTTACTAATTTATATTCTAACAGAATATAAGATATGACATGTTCACGATATATTTTACATAGGAAGGTAATGATTCATCTATGGAAATTGAATAAGCTACATACAGTGAAAGAGAGTTTCTGAAATCGAAATCAACAAAACATTGAGAAGTTATAAACATGGGTCAGTATTTTTCGAATTACTACACAAACAACTTAAATACAAACCACAGTTGATTGGTGACAATTAAGTAAAATCGATTCAATAAATCGTCTGTAACAAAACAAACGAGAATAAATCGCAGGTCTTTATTAAATTACGCCGTAAAAGGGCATTGGCAATGGACTCGTTTCAAACAGACTATTCGAAAGCGAAAATCGTTTAGATCGTAGGAAATCGAAATCGATTGTACTAGCCATAAGTTTTGTTAAGAAGAGCTTCAAATATGTGAAAACTTTCTAGCTTTTTTAACGGATACTCAAGTAATCAAAAAGCAAAATTCAATAGGGCCAAAGTTCTGATTGGTATTTTTGAATTGGATGGAAGATCCCTCAAACATCTTGTTGGATAAAAATGTAGCCGGGAGATTGGACACCGAGTGCAAAAGTAAGTACCTATTTACGTATTTTTTATCTTAATTATCCTTTATAATCATCATCATCATCAGCATATGATAGTACACTGCTGGACATAGGCCTCCCCAATGAGCGCCATAGCGCCCTGTCTTCAGCTTGACGCATCCAGCATCTACCTGCAGTCTTTCGCAGGTCGTCATCCCACCTGGTCGGAGAGCGTCCTACACTACGTTTACCGAGTCGTGGTCTCCACTCAAGAACACGTTTGCCCCAGCGGCCGTTCTTCGCGAGATATGGCCGGCCCACAGCCACTTGAGTTTGCTAATTCTTAGAGCTATGTCGATAACTTTGGTCATCCTTTGTCAGTAACTTTAAACTCTGCACTTTATGCTATACTTAAGTTGTTTAGAGATAGAAAGGTTAGCGCTCTATCAAAAACACGAAATAAACGCTCAACCCGTCAAGCATTGGTTAACCTTGAACCCAAATGAATAAGAAAGCCTAACAAAATAGCACCCAAGAAAGTAATCGATTCCTAAAGAAATAATTACAATTAAACCGTAAGAGAACGCTTCATCGATCGCAGTATTTAAAAAGGCTTTATCATACCTTTTAATTTAGCCGTTACGTCTTTGTTAACGGAGATCCATTTTACCTACTTGCTTATGGTGCTTTTTCCTTTTGACTTCATTTTACTGGTTTTGTTTTTTTTTTTAATTAAAATTAAAAAACTGGCTCATAGAGAAGGCGTTCTATACGTACGACGAGTTTTTAAATTATTAATATAGAATAGATAGATAGATAGATAATTCTTTATTGCACACTAAAATGACAATGTAAAATAAAAACTTAAAAAAACTAGATACAATTGGCGGTCTTATCGCTCAAGAGCGATCTCTACCAGACAACCATGGATGGATAGGATCGTGGACAGTACCAGGGGATCTCTGTGCTTGTAGGTTATACATACATTATAAAATAAAATATAATACTTATAATACTTACATGGCAATATACTACATACATATCATAAAATATATATGCTTATACTACTTATATACATAGGGACTCAGTTGTGCATTAGTGACAGCAGGACAAATAGTGCTCCTTTAACATAGTTTTAAAGGTTGGTAGCGACTTAGCACGCAGAATAATCTTATTTTGAATGTTTACTATAATTAGATATTATAATTTTATATTAGAAATAATTCATTTATAAAGTGTGACATATAATTTGAAAAATTATGAATAAAATGTTTATCTGTTTTATCTGTTTTTGAAAATTATCTGGAGCTTATTAGAATTATTTTCAATGGCAGACCGCGGCTACCTTACCTCCTGCTTTATGAATTTGAATGAGTTATTGGTGTATTTAATTCATAATAAAACTAGTCAAGAGGGTATTGTAGTTTGTTTATTTTTTTACTACATCTGTGGCGCGGTGGGTGAAGGTCCATCGGCGACGCAGGAGGTTGCGGGTTCGGTTCCCGCTTCGGGAAAAATATTTGTATTCTATGTTGATATAATAAAAAATATCTATCTATGTAATGTATTGTATTATATATATCCGTATCGTTATGAATACGCACACAAGCTCTGCTTACCTTAGGGCTAGATGGATTGCATCACTCATTTCGGACTTAGTATGTACTTAGAATACTTAGTATAATAAAACTAAGTTAGTCGACTTCGGCAAAATCCTACGTAGACTATTACCAAAGGCGAAGTGAAAATATTTATTATTTGGCTGAAGACAGCGCCACTACTACTGATCAGATCTGTCTGATTTTTTTTTATTACAATGAGACCTAGACCTGAAGTGCAATTAGGTACCTATACTTAGGGTTTTTTTTAATCCAGAAAAAAACGCGAAACCGCTGTGCAGAAACCAGTTTTTTTTTTCAAATTTATAAGGACTTTTGCAGAAAAATTCTATCTAATAAACTTCTCACGCTCTTTTATTAATTTTAATATACTAGAAAATCAAAATCTAAGCAGACCACCATTGTAAACTGCCGGCGAAGTTTTGAGCCCAAACATAAATCACTTAAATTTACATATAAGAATAACTTAAACTTAGCGAATAGTAGATGCACGTGTTTTATCGCTTGGAAAAATATCTTCTCTATATCTTTGTAGATTTGGCCATTTGGTAGTACAGAATAATAAATTAATACTGGACAATTCACACAGCGTTATCTAGCTCCAAGATTTAGAATAATAGAAATCACTACATGGTATAAAACAAAGTCGCTTCCAGTTGACGACCTCTGTGGCGCGGTGGGCGAAGTTCCGCCTGCGACGCAGGAGGTTGCGGGTTCGATTCCCGCCTCGGAACAATTGTGTGTACGATCTGCAGATATTTGTTCCGGGTGTTCTGGTCGTTTTCTATGTATAATAAAAAATATCTATCTATGTAATATATTGTATTATGTATATCAGTTATTATAAAATATAAGCTGTTTGTCTGTCCCTAGTATGCTACGAATGTTTGTACAATCTTTAAAACTTCGCAACGAATTTTGATGCGATTTGAAAAACGACCAGAACACCCGGAACAAATAATCTGAAGATCGTACAAGCATTCGTCTCGAGGCGGGAATCGAACCTGCAACCTTCTGTGTCGCAGGCAGACCTTCACCCACCGCGCCACAGAGGTCGTATGTTTGTATAATTCGGTACTCGTAAGTAAATTACCTCCCTATTAAGGCTCAGTTGCACATTGCAACATCCAGACTAGCTTTATCGTAATGACTGATATTTGGCTACAACTCACTAGAAATGAATAGACAAATGAACGTGAATTAGTGGATAGGTACTGGTGCATTTGGTAATGCCATTTCTACAATACTATATTATTTAGGTTACCTCTCTCTCTCTACTCACTTAACACTTTGACTGCGATTTTTTTTCGACGCATGCGATCTTTTTTTTAATCTAAAAAATTCGTGCTGCCGCTCTACACAGCGGTTGTGTTGCGCCCCACATGCGTTTCGTTCGAAAATTATTACGGCTTTGCTGAGTCACACAGATCTGTATTTTCTCAGCCGCTGCGCTAGTGTGGAATCAAAATAACTTTATTAACATAAAATAAATGTTATAATGTTGGGAAATTCACACAGCATCATGTAGTTCCAAGCTAAACATAGCATTATGGGTATGGGTACTAGACGACTGATATACTTAATACAATACATTACATCCAAATATATTTTTTATTATACATAGATAACGACTAGAACACCCGGAACAAATATCTGCAGATCGTACAAACATTATCGCGGGAATCGTACCCGTAACTTCCTACGAGTACGTCGCAGGCGGACCTTTGCCCGCTGTGCCACATCGGTCATATTATTTGATAACCGTCGACACCAAATTAGAGTAATTTATTATTCGATGTATTTTATGGAACATTGATAAATATGAAAACCAAGCTGTTTACCAACAAACACAACGGTAATAATTTTACCAACAACAAAATAATTATAACCAAAGGTGGACGGTTTCCCGTGGTTCACCTATTTTGTCCACCTGGTGGACCACGGGTAAACATATTCTTCCGTGGTCCACCTGATAATCGCGTAAATTATTTTTATTGAAATATATTGCCTATTGTCCACCTCTTTTCATTGGCTAGATTAAATCTATGCAACATTGATCCCGACAAAAGTGTTGTAACTCAGAAAAAGAACTAAACAAAAACAAGTCAAAATCGAAAGGGCAAACATAACGAGTATGTTCCTACCAGGATAGGTAGGAACATACTCGTTATGTTTGCCCTCTTTATTAAACAAGGTGATCTAAAAATAGTAACTACAATCCTTCTAATATAATAAACGCGAAAGTTTGTATGTGTATGGATGTTTATTACTCTACACGCAACACAATAATAAATATTAAATAATGCTGGACAATTCACACAGCAATTTCTAGCCCCATGGTAAGCAGAGCTTGTGTTATGGGTACTAGATAACTGATATACATAATACAATATATTACATATATAGATATTTTTTATTATACATAGAAAACGACCAGAACACCCGGAACAAATATCTGCAGATCGTACACACAATTGTTCCACACAATATACAATTAAAAACTACTGAATTTATCGGGCTGAAATTGGAATAGCATACAGGTTAGTTGCAGGTCCGGAATAAAACATAGGCCACTTTTTATTGACGACCGATGTGACGCGGTGGGCGAAGGTCCGCCTGCGACGCTTAAGGTTGCGGGTTCGATTCCCGCCTCGGAACAATTCTGTGTACGATCTGCAGATATTTTGTACCGGGTGCTCTGGTCGTTTTCTATGTATAATAAAAAAATATCTATCTATGTAATGTATTGTATTATGTATATCAGTTATCTAGTACCCATAACACAAGCTCTGCTTACCATGGCTAGGTAATGCTGTGTTGATTGTCCAGCATTATTTATTATTCCATGAATCAGTTCAAATGGGATAGAAATAACCTTTAAAAGTTTACATAGAAACAAGCATGCTGAAGTAGCAGTGGGCCGGCCATATCTCGCGAAGAACCGACGGCCGCTGGGGCAAACGTGTAGAAGTGGAGAACACGACTAGGTTAACGTAGTGTAGGCGCTCTCCAAGCAGGTGGGATGACAAGCTGCGAAAGACAGCAGGTAGATGCTGGATACGGCAAACTGAGACAGGGCGCTATGGCGCTCATTGAGGGAGGCCTATGTCCAATAGTGGATACTATAGGCTGATGATGATGATGATAGAAACAACGCGTGCGATGCGAAGCCGCGTGCACAAACTAGTAACGAAATAAAAGCTAAAAAGGTCCTTAAAAACGGTAAAGTAATAATATACCACATACCACAGGTGTACCCAAAACAGGTGCTTGGACAAGTCCAGACAAGTACAATAGTTCTTTGTAAAGATCGCCGTCTATATCCCATTTGGTAACTTTTTCTGTCGTATATTTTTTTCAACTCGGAACGAATGATAATTTATGGCGGAGACGCTTTACTTTGGAAGATTTTATTTGGGTTAGATAGGAATTCAATGATCAGTTAAACATATACAATTTTAATGATAGGTAGGTACCTTAGTTATTTGCGTACCTACCTACTGTTTATTTTTAAATAAGATGAATACCTATTAAAGCCAAATGCAAAAACACATACCTAACTTATTTGCATTCAGTGGGTTAGGGCACAGTTTGGTTTAACAATTGATAATTATTTTATCTAAAGTATGATGAAAAAATTTAAACACACAACGTAAATGATAATAAGTAAATAAATAAACCTGGAATAAAAATCCTGAATGTAAATATTAATAAATACCTAATTACTTAATTAATAAATAATCGCAATAATAAAAAAATAATAGCTCCAAACTAAGCAGAGCATGTGATATCTTATCTATTAGGTTAATATTATCAGAACATTCAAACATTTTTAAGAAGGGGGAAATCGAAACGCAGAATAAAAAAATGGTAGGTAAAGTAAATCTAAGAAGGTACAAAAACCGTACCATACCAACAAACAATACCTACCCTACATTATCATAAAATAATTTATTTTAACAATATTATATTAATAATAAACAAAACAAAATAAACAACAAATAAAATACTTAAATATGTTGCAACGGTTACAGTTGTGGTGTATCTATAAATGCAAAAAATATAGCACTCTTTCTCAAACCACAAAATATTATAAATTATAATGCATTAGCTTCAAAATAAACAAGTTAATCTTATGTAAATTAACTTGATAGATACTCAAATAACCTCAGGTTAAAGTAATTATGAAAAAGACTCGCTATAATTCTATACACTTTCATGGTCCATAAAATTCTACAAGGGAGCATCAACCAAACTTGGCCTGCTTCTAATTCAAATGATGCTATTGTTATGAAAGCGACCTGTTTTGATACAATTAAAATGAATAAGTTCAAAAGTTTTGTTAATTAATGTAAATTAAGTAAACCTGTTACTACGAATAGTTTAAACTACGTAATAGTAAAAAGGTATGGATTGTTATTCGCGATACGCATGCGCAATATCGGTCGAGGGGACCGTGACATTCAACTACAGTCTGTATCACACACACCCAACAAAGAGCAAACGCAACGTGCCAAAGCTTCACAAAATTATAACTAGATGTCGCTGCTAATAGTGGACGAGCTCTAGATCGCGCTAACGAAGCGTTTCGCGAAATGACTCGGGCGAGAACCATAACTCGCTTACGTCGTGCCTCAATCTATTGAGTAAGGAAATTATTGGGCCCTGTTAATCGCTGGGCAATGTCCGTAAAGGGCGAAACGTTTTTTGAAGGGTTCAGGTCGTCCCTTGGGCTGGCACCTACTTTGTGCTGGCCTGAGGTGAAGCGATCTGCCCTATTGTTTTTAAGGGTAAATAAAAAATAAGTGAATCAACACTATAGTTAAACCTGCAAAAGGAACATATTAGATGGTATCATTCAATTGGTAATTATTCGATTAGAATATGTGAAATTATACATTTCAATTAAATTATACAATAAATTCATAATTAATTATTCGGTCATCTAGCAATAATATTAAATTAAATTATACAATAAATTTATAATTAATTATTCGGTTATATAGTAATAATAGTAAATAATAACGATATTAAGCATCCTATTTTACAAATTCGTCAATCCTGTAGAAGGATTGTTCGACCAGCCAGTTCTTTAATTTGTATTTAAAGGATTGCGTTGAGCTCGCACTCGTTATCATGATTGGGAGACGATTGTATACCGCCGGCGCTAGAACATGAACTAGCTTGGAGGTTTTAGTAAGGCGCCTCTGCATGGCCCTTAGTTTGCTTCTGCTCCTCGTAAAGTAAGTGTGACCGTCACCGAATTTGATTTTTTTTACATACATTATATAGATAATGTAAGTTCCTTTTGCAGGTAAAAAAAAACACGCTTTATAGAAAATCCAACTAAAAGTTATATAATAATATTTTATTGAAAAAAAACGTGGGGTATGGTGTCAATAGTTTGAAATATTTTAATGGCAGGAAGTATTATCATTTTGATAATATGTATCTAAAAAAGCCTCGCTTTTTACAATAAAACATTTAAAATTATTATTTATTTTTAATTTTTTAGTTGGTATTTCTAATAGCGTGGTCAATATTTTTTTGTAGGATTTCTTTGAAATGAAATTCCAGTGCTCTTAAAAAAGGAAAAATCGAGGAACATACAAAAGAATACTAACATAGACCCTCCTCCTTTTTTATGTCGGTTGATAATAACCTTGAGCTGAACGATAAGAGTAATTAAGATAACGCGTTACTTGATCTGAATAATAAATGGTTAGCTAATGATGATTCAGAAGGTAACCAGATATAAGAACTTGGAACATTATCACGTGTGGGCAATTAAATGACAAAGGCATATTATATCATGATGGTAGATAATGGAAAGGTAGAGAAAATATCGAAAATAATTTTAGAATTGTAAATATATTGTAAGAGATTGGTGGGAGATCGCGCGTGACCGCACTGAGTGGAAAGATTTAGGGGAGGCCTTTGCCCAGCAGTGGGACGAAACAGGCTAAATAAAAAAATATATATTGTAGAGGGATCAAAGTTTACTCACGTCGTCGTAAAAATAGTTTATTAAATAATTTATAGATATTAAAATATATAAGTATAACACACTTTCATACCTTATTAAGGTGTTTTGATTTGTAAACTTTTGGTAAATAATTTTTCAGTATTTTTTTGTTGTATTTTTGTATTTTCAATGTCCATTCTTCTTCCTCATTCGTGTGGGCTTCCAAGGACATATACAAAATTGCTATGAAATTCCATTCAGGAGCATCTTTACAAATTTTATTACATTATGTATAATTATGGTAATATTGAGAAAAAAATCTTATGTTGACTTCAATAATAATAATGTATATATAATTATTATTGTATTATATATAATTATAATATTAAATAGATATACAATAAATAAGGTAGTCAACAACAAGTTACTTCTATCATCGAAAGCTGAAGTTAAAGAGTCAAAGCTTGATAGAGCTTCCTTCAGTTCCTTCCAATAATGGAAATAAAGTCAAGACAGGGAAGTTTTTATTAACTAGTTGCTGTTCGCGGCTTCGCACGCGTTTGTTTAAGGAAACTTTTAAAGGTTATTCTATTCCGAGAGAACTGTTTAATAGGATAAAATAATTGTTGAACTACCTATTTGATCCAAACTTAAAGCTAAGTCTTTGGAATCCTAACCTGCTAAATATTCCTTTTGCGAAAACAAATTAAAGCCAAAACTCGTTCATCATTAGGGCTAGCAGATGTTTTAACACATTAGTAAAAGATCACGATTTTGATATATTTTTCAATACGTCTGTTCAGCTTAAGGGCCTACTAGGTAATAATTTCTTTACAAAGTAATTGAAGTCAGTTTTCATGTATTTTCATTATAAATATTTTTTTGTGTGTGTAACTTTTTCTTTCTTTTAACTTAATAATATAAATCGTCTACTTTCTGTAATTTTTTTTCTAAATTGCTGCTTTTTTTTCAAATTATATGTGGAAACTTTTAATTGGCCTTAAGTTAAATATTCTAGTATCTTATCTTTATCTAGCTGTAAGTTTTCCTAAGATTGTAAAAATAAAATAAATAAAATAAATTTGCTAAACTTTAGCCCGTTCCGTTCAGTAGTTATGTCAAAGTCAATTATTTAAAGCATTTATTTCTTAAGGCTTACAAAATAAGCACTTATGGCGTGGAGAGGTAACAAACATACAAAATTTCGCACTTATAATATTAGTGAGATTTGTTACATACCTACAATTTACTAGAACAAATAAATCTTATCGTATCAAATTACTGTACCTTCAATAAAAAAGCTTTATTTTACTTACCTACTACACATCAAAAAACAAAACAGGCAATTACTTTATAATGGACTATAACAAAGAAGAAAATGTAAGAGTTTTCTAAATACTAGCGCTCTTTAGGCAATGATCCGTGAATTCTCACGATTATACAAATTATAACGCTGCTACAACTATTAAATGAGATGTAATAGCTACAAAGAGTTATTATGACAATGATTATGAACTTCATAGTACCATTTTCTATTTTTAGTTCTATTTATGTCAATTCAATGTACCTATGTGTAAGTTATAAGACTAAGCTATTTCTTAATTTTCATTTGTCCTCTGCAAGCAAGCAATCCCTTAGCTACTATATGCGAGGACACATAAATGGTTATTCGTTTGTATTTAAGTTATCTGTTGGGTGTGTAAAACTGTTTGTCTTACAAATAAAGCAAAATAAAATAAAATATTTTATAGATGTTTATTATAGATAGATAGATACATAGAAAACACTTCATTATACCACTCAAAACAGACAACAATACATAAATAAAAACTTAAATAAAGGTATAAAGCTTATCGCTAAGAGCGATCTCTTCCAGGCAACCTTACAGACTTGATATGAATGGAATACGACGACCGATGTGGCGCGGTGGGCGAACGTCCGCCTGCGACGCAGAAGGTTGCGGGTTCGATTCCCGCCTCGGAACAATTGTGTGTACGATCTGCAGATATTTGTTCCGGGTGTTCTGGTCGTTTTCTATGTATAATAAAAAATATCTATCTATGTAATATATTGTATTATGTATATCAGTTATCTAGTACCCATAACACAAGCTCTGCTTACCATGGGGCTAGATAATGGTGTGTGAATTGTCCAGCAATATTTATTTATTTATTTATTTATTTTATAATAAATAATGCTGGACAATGCACACAGCATTATCTAGCCCCATGGTAAGCAGAGGTTGTGTTATGGGTACTAGATAACTGATATACATCATCATCATTAGCCTATATTAGTCCACTGCTGGACATAGGCCTCCCCCAATGAGCGCCATAGCGCCCTGTCTTCGGCTTGACGCATCCAGCATCTACCTGCAGTCTTTCGCACTGATATACATAATACAATATATTACATACATAGATATTTTTTATTATACAAAGAAAACGACCAGAACACCCGGAACAAATATCTGCAGATCGTACACACAATTGTTTCGAGGCGGGAATCGAACCCGCAACCTCCTGCGTCGCAGGCGGACCTTCGCCCACCGCGCCACATCGGTCGTCGCAGTCGCGTCTGAAGGAACAATATAGACGATGGCACTTAAATAAATAATTAGTAAAAAAAAGAAAAATAACAAATACACTACAAACCTATATACAAATATTATAATAAACTTACATAGACATAAGATAAGGCTATCAATCTTTTACATGGATAACTGATGCAGCAGTTTTTTGAAGATAGGGAGTGATTTTGCACGTCTGATGTCCATGTCGCATTTTATATAAGTACATTATACTAGCGGCCTGTGATGATGATGATGATGATTTAATTAATTAAAAATTTGAGAAAGTACACATTTTACTAACGAAAAGTTCCATTTTTCCATTTTAATATCGAAAAATACTAATTACAATGCATCAAATATATTTTTAATCCTAACCCCATTGAAACTAGCAATTTTGATCCTACGGTCAAAAGTCGTGACGGTCAATCTCCAATTACTGTGTTTGACCGTTACTGACCATTCATTTACCTGAGGATTTCGGACAATCAAAAACCAGTCTTGGATAATCCATGAGATTATCCTCGAATAAATGCATGAGATCACTGCAGTTAAGATTTATTTCTTCTGATGAAAGTTATTTATTGTTTTAGTTTCAAACAGAGCCCTGAGTTTTGTTTGACGACAGTCATCATCATCATCATCAGTCTATAGCAGTCCACTGCTGGACATAGGCCTCCGCCAATGATCGCCATAGCGCCCTGTCTTCAGTTTGCCGCATCCAGCATCCACCTGCAGTCTTTCGCAGGTCGTCATCCCACCTGGTCGGACGGCGTCCTATACTACGTTTACCGAGTCGTGGTCTCCACTCAAGAACACGTTTGCCCCAGCAGCCGTCGATTCTTCGCGAGATATGGCCGGCCCACTGCCACTTCAGCTTGCTAGTTCTTAGAGCTATGTCGATAACTTTGGTTCTCTGTCGGATGTATTCGTTACGAATCCTACCCTTCAGAGAAACTCCGAGCATAGCTCTTTCCATAGCTCACTGAGCGACTTTGAACTAGTATCGAGACGTTATCAATTATCATACAAGTCAGAGCTCCGATTCGTGTTTTGATTAAATACGAAATAAATAAAAAAAAAGGTTTATTTATTTATTTATAATAATATCAAATTAAATGCTGGCCTGAAACTCCTGAAAGGTAATGTTGTAAAAATAAGGCCAAGATTTGCCATTTGTCTTTTTTTTAGTTATTTATTTTTGACAATGTTTTACGATCCATCGTAAAGATCAATGTTTTATCGACAAATAATCTTCCTAAAGCGTATGACTTTCGGGTTTTCATTTCCCCGTAAGGTTTTGTTGAATGTCAATAGGTAGACTCGAAAACAACAGACTCAGTTTCAGTGTTTCAAAAAAAATTATACATACATAATTTTTTGCACCGCTTCCCGCTGTCTGTCTGTCCCTATGTAGGTATGCTTAGATCTTTAAAATTTCGCAACGGATTTTGATGCGGTTTTTTGAAATAGATTCAAGAGGCAGGTTTTTAAACCATTTGACACTTAGATTTTTACGCGGGTGAAGCCGCGGGGCACAGCTAGTTTACAAAATTAACGAACGAACAACTATTTTTTCTCAGAATTTGATATTCGAACGATATTTTCCTTCTCGACTACCACGAAGCGAAAGAAACATAAACTTTAAGAACTAGTTCAAAGCCAAATCATAATAAGCCTTATTGTCTTTATCATAAGGAGGTAGCCACGAGAACCTAGCAGTGATAGAAGATATTATGTCACACGAGATGTCTCTTATGTGTTTATTATCATTATAAGTCGATTATACTGATAAATTAACTATAGGAATCATTAAAATAGGTTTATATTTATTTAACAAAGAAAATTATAATGAAAGAATATAAAAAATATCATTATCAGTAGCTTAATTAGTTCACTGGTTCATAGGCCTCCCAGCGCCATAGTGCTCTTCCTTCAGCTTGACGCATCCAGCATCTCCCTCCTGTCTTTCGCAGGTCGTCATCCCACCTGGAGGGTGTCCTACACAACGTTTACCGAATCGTAGGCTCTCTACTCAAGAACCCGTTTACCCCAGCGGTTTTGGGTTTTTCGCGAGATATGGCCGGCCCACTGCCACTTCAGTTTGCTAATTCTTAGAGCTATTTCAACGCCCGCCGACGATAAAGTATAGAATATTCTATGGTAAAAATACATATTATGTAGTTTTGCAGATCTTAGCTGTCTCATTAGACTATCTAGACTTGGCTATTTATTATTAATGATTATACTAATGTCCAAGTAGAACTTATGACTTTTGTTTTGTAGACATTCAAGGTACGCATCATCTTTGACCCACTGATAGTATCGACCTACAACCCAGAGCGGCAAGTAGGTACTTAAAATAATATAATGTAGATAGAAAATTCTTTATTGCACTTTAACCATAAACTATGTACAGTAAAAACTTAAAAATTAAGTACAATTGGCGGTCTTATCGCTCAAGAGCGATCTCTAACAGACAACCATAGATGGATAGGATCGTGGACAGTACCAGGGGATCTGTGTGCTTGTAGGTTTTGGGATATTATAAATAAAATACTTATACAACTTACATAGAAATATACTATGTACCTAACTACACTTTGTATATCTTTGTAGCTTGTCTGTAACTTGCCACCGTCAATAAATCTCATTGCATATTAAGAAAGGGTGTACCACGAGGTGTTATATTACTCGGTGGCCGTAAAACATTAATATACCAACAGGCTCATAAAATATCAAGCAAAACGATATTTAAAGATCTGTAGCTGTTTTTAATGGGTTTTTTTGTTTCAGGTAAGTTTTTCATCTTGGTTTTTTGAAGAAGCATCTTACGAGGTAAGTGGGTGAGTGGGGCGAGAAATAATCGTAAAAAACAGTACAGTTAAACAAATGTCGAGAAATCAATCAAAATTAATATCGTCGTCGGTATGTATATCGGAATGCTGCATTGCAAGTCAACGTGGTAATGCTGCCAGCATCCTGGGCACTCTTTCTGGTGACCGCATATATCTTAAATACAATACAATACAATACAAAAATTATTTATTGTACACCATAATCAAATTAATCATTACAAAAAAAACATTATATGCGACAGTTACAATGGGCGGCCTTATCGCTTAGAAGCGATCTCTTCCAGGCAACCTTTGGATGGAAAGAATTATATGAATTTAAGAAAAGGCAGGGGGTGTACCACAGTTTATCTAAATAAGAATACTAAAAAAAACAAATAATAAATATTACAAATTCCAAAATAAATAATACACTACTTAAATACATAAATAAATAAATAGTAAATACCTACTAGCTGTAATGGTTTTAGCCTGTTATTGTAAATTTCTTGATAAAATAATAATATATTCTCTTAAAGACGACCAATATCAATGTTCCAATTTTTATTTTAGAAACTTTATTTACAAAAAAAAAATCTTCATATACATGCTCGTAATATTGAAAACAATCGACAAATAAATAAATAATGCTGGACCATTCACACATTATCATCTAGCCCCAAGCTAAGCAGAGCTTGTGTTATGGGTACTAGATGACTGATATACATAATACAATACATTACATAGATAGATATTTTTTATTATACATAGAAAACGACCAGAACACCCGGAACAAATATCTGCAGATCGTGCACACAATTGTTCCGAGGCGGATCCAAATCCACAAAATTAAAATATAAATATACGAATATGTTACATAATTATTTTCTTAAAGATACAAAGATCTAGGCACAAATCAAATAAATCAATAGCTACAATTCAAAACAAGGACATTATAAGAACTGTAAAAGCTTTATTTATGTATGTATGTCAAACATTAAATGCCCATCATTATGACTATTTTATCGTAGACCGTTGATAATTGGCTGTCATAGTGACGATGCACAGACACGTGTGTGGTTTATGGATAAGGCTTTTTATTATTTACTAAGGAATAGTAATTAATATTATATGAAATACCAATTTATTTTAAATAATCTGTTTAGATCCTACACCAATGAGTACCAACATGTTTATTTATTTCTGTTTAAGTTATTAGAGGTTTGGGTTCTACACTTTGATTGCTGAAATCACACCGTATGTGTTTTCTACAATTGACTAATATGCGTAAATCCACACTAGCGCAGCGGCTGAGAAAATACAGATCTGTGTGACTCAGCACAACCATAATGTTTTTCGAACGAAACGCATGTGCGGCGCAACACAACCGCTGTGTAGAGCGGCAGCACGAATGGCTTAGGTTAAAAAAAAGATCGCAGTCGTCGAAAAAAGATTGCAGTGTTAAAAAAATATGACAGAGTTAAAAATAAACTACTTGACTAGTAGTGTTAATAAACACACTTAAACTTTTTTAAATATTCAACAAATCGTTTTTAGACTCAAACACACTCTTGCTGAATAATTTTTGAGATAATAAATTATTGAATTTTCCAAACTCCCCAAAACAGTGTTATAGTGATGCAGCTCTAAAGAATGAACTCTGTCGATGTATCCAGCGACATGTGTCGTATGTGCTTTTTAATCTCAAGTGGAGTCACGTGCTGCCTTTCTGGTTTTATGGGCGACATCGATTAATGGTTATTATGACGAAATTATGGTGCACGATTTACGTATTGGTTGGTTTAAGTGCTTAGTTCATGGCCATCATCATTTTCATCATCCAGCCTAATTCTTTGGTCCCTCTGGTCTTCACTGAAAATCAGCGCTGGGTGGACACATTAGTGGGCACTCAGCACAATGCTGAGTGAAGGCCATAATTGCCTGAACACTGCTACGCACAATAATTTGTAAGATAAGTATTAATTTGCGTAGTTTTAAGTTTCTTGTGTATGCTAGTTTTTAAGGTAAATAAAAATATTTTCTTTCTTTCTTTCTTTCTTTGCACACTGCTGGCTATACAATACTAATGCTTTATTGTAAGCAAATTCAGATCATTACAAAAGAAGACAGTCATGCAGTCAACGAATGTACTTATCACTTAGAAGCGATCTCTTCCAGACAACCTTTGGATGGAAAGAATTATGTGAATTTAAGAAAGACAGGTGGCCAAATATAGGTAATATGGCCTTTATGCGTTATTATTTCGTTGGTATATTTTTGAACTTGGGAATATAAAGTCTAAATTAATAAAACTTTATGTAACCTATAAACAAAAGTCTAAAGTACTCAGGCTTTTGTAAACTAGATTGGTACTACTTGTTCATAGTAGAAACTCCTAAAGCTAACGTTTTTCTACCAATTAAGTTGCGGAGGCATCATTATTATCAACTCCGTCAATTCCATCATCGATGACAAGTCGTGACTATCTGTAATGTGCCATCCATTACGCGCTCATCATAAGTGCGTGACGAGATGGCAGACGAAACAAAGTAGTGAACTTTTAACGGGCTTTTGACCGCAATATTATGATTAGAGTAGCAATGAAACCTCTGTTGTAAAGGTACAAAAGAAGGGACGGACATGTCGGACATGCGTCACGTAGAGATAGAGACAAATGAAAAGTTTCAAAAAGAGGTAATATTTTGTGTATAAATAAATAATGCTGGACAATTCATACAGCATTATCTAGCCCCATGGTAAGCAGAGCTTGTGTTATGGGTACTAGACAATTATATTATCCACTATAATATTTTTTTTAGATTAAATTATCAATAATATCAATATGCTTTGTGGAGTCGCTTGTTGCTTGTATATAATACATACGTAGTTAATTTTATTTATTTCTTTATGTTCTTGTTTACTTATAGATTATTATTATTTAGTAGCAAACTGTACCTACTTGTGAATCAATAAATGTATTTTCTTTCTTTCTTTCTTTCTTTCTTTCTTCTTTCTTCTAATACATCAAGGAGGTCATATACCCAGTAGTGTATGAAGCATCAGGCTGCGACGATGAAGATGATAATGCCGATGAATGATAATTATAAGCACCTATACCAATGACTTTAAGTTTCCGGCTAAAGATGAAAAAAAAAACAAGTAAAGCATTCCTATAATTATTTCCTTTTTGTCTGTCGCATTGCAGTATGTATACGAATACACTAGATATAAGAAAACCAACAGCACACATCATAAAACTTCATCACTGCACAGCCATTTTCTTCGAACTATTTTTTATAAAAACATAATACACATTACAGGAGATGAATTCGATATACTTTTGCTAAATGAAGCGAAACGCCCATAAGCTTTTGTAGCAGCTTACTTGAGCTTATTTTGTTTTACTATACCATCTTCTATTTGCTTTTTGAAGAGCCAATTACGTTTGATATTGGACTCTATGGTGTTGGATTTAATGGCTTTGTCAAGTATTGGATGTGCATCGTGAAAACAAAGTATCAGATTGTCTATTGAAGTTTGCAAAGTGTTGCCTGCAAATGATTTATGCGTTAGTTCCGGTCTCGTTGTAACTTGTGACTAAACTGTTTTTAGTCCTTTTGTAGTTTGCAGGTAGCCTTGTCGATAAAGAAAATAGTTGTTATGTAGTTGGCATCTGTTTTAGTAAGAAGAAAAAAAAAAAAAAAAAAAAAAACAGCTTTATTCCATATCCCAATAGTTATTAGTATGTACAATTTTAAAACAATAATAATAATAGTAAAATAAAGGGTTAATAGTTGTGTAGGTACATTATAATATTAGAATTGAATTGAATTTAGAATTAATTATGTCAGATATTTTTGTGTCATGTCCTGATATGGACCGACTTCGGCGGTGTATGCCTCCTCCAAGGATCTCCAGAGGTTTCTGTCTCTGGCTTTTTGTGGCCACATTTTTCCAGCTACTTGTGTGATGTCATCATTCCATCTTTTGAATGGTCTCCCTTTTTTCCTGTTTTAGTAAGAAGTAATAAATACATATATACCTTATTTAGTATAGCATTTGAACTAAACGATTTTGAAAGGGACTAATCTAAACTCAGTAAGATTCCTACTAAAAAAACAAGTGTCGATAAAACTACGTACTTACTCGATTCTTGGAGCTCAATGTTTGTTCGTAATACTATTTCTAAAAGATTTTTTTTTTCTTTTGGTACTGAAAGACGGTCATTACGACAAAGCCACTCCTACCTATTTTCGAAAACTTCTTTGGTAGCACACTCATGATTTGACCCTTCACCCTTTCGGACATTAGTTCATATTGATTCACTCGTCTATTCAAACCTGCGTAGTATATCTATCTTCCTAATCAATACATTGTAGTATCTTATCAACTGATGAGGTCGTGTCACATTACACCTATTTCAATTCGAAAGTTAATCTTACGTCTTATAAACTTTGTATGATCGATAGTCCCCTTGAAATCAATCTTCTTCTTACCGTCAATGGTAACAGTATCATTTTGATTGTAGATCTTAAAATTGTTAGCATAAGAGTCAAAATCTAAAATGTTTTGTGGTGTTTCGGTTGGCTTATCTTTGTTTTGATTTTTATCAGTGTCACAGTTTTTAAGCTAAGGTTATACAGTTGAGTGAGAAAAGTTATTGAACTTATCGGTTGACTAAGTTTCGGTTGCCACACTTTGTTTCAAATTCCTTACTCTATCTAGTTAGTAAACGATACCATTGTTATAATTAGTAATAGTGATATTTTGTACATTGGTATGTGTGTATATTGGTGAAGAAATAAGGGTAAATGAGGGATAGATTTCTATTCAGGTGAGCCCAAATCCAGAAGTCGTTAAAAATATTTATATAAAAAATCCGAATGGTTTATGATTTATAGTGCGTAAACGCGCAATCACTAAGAAATTAAACAATATCCTAATAAAATTCGTTTTCAGCACGACTTGAAACCTTACTAAGGGAAGGTGGGCTCAATTCCCGCGAAAATCGAAGATCTGGAATAATATTAAATTTCTTATAAATGCCAGTTGCACGTCAAAACTACAGAACGGATTCGGCTAAACTTTAGCAAAGGTTATATAGTATATATATTTAGGTCTAGTCCTGGAATAAAGGCTGGCACATAGGCTAGTCTTCTTTTGACTTGAAAATTATTATTTTACCAATAAAATGACTATCTGACTATCTATACCCCAAAAATAAGTTCTCATGCGATAAAAATAACATTCAACATTTCCACCTAAACGAGGCGTACGAAGCCGGGGCAGAAACTAGTATTTTTGTAAACCAGACCACAACTTTGATAACATAAATCATATTGACCTTGGTATCGTAAACTTTTCCACCTATTCCTGATTTTCCCTTTGTTCCAAACGACACATTAGGTATTCTTAAACCAGCGTAGTAAACCGCTAACTAAATAAATCATAATAAAGCCAAAGACAAAGCAGAAGGTATTACTGTGTGAGTATGAGCTTCGGTTAACTACCTACTAGCTCGTAAAGAGGTAGCGAGCTCTACACAAAGATGTATGGCTCGGTGTCACACCGATATAGCAAGTTATAATTTTTAACTGCACCTTGCGGATTCGCCCGCCTGGAAATCTATGTGTCAAATGGTTTAGAAACCTTACGCACTCATAAAAATTACACAGTATTAAAAAAAAAATCTAGTAAAAAAAAAAAAAAAAAAACTAATGACACTATTAAAATTACAGCTACTGAAGCATGGCGATTGTTGTTTACGGTAGAATTAGGCGGAAAAATACGTCACTTTATCATCTAACGCGTAAATTATTTGAAATTAATTCCTTTAATTTCAATAATAATCTATTACGATGGGATTTATTTTACTAAAGTCATTTAAAACGGGATATTTACCATGATTTCATTTTTGAGTTTTCCAATATTTCGGCACAGTTTCAGTTTTTTAGCAAATATTGGAAAACTCAAAAATCAAATCATGGTAAATATCCCGTTTTAAATGACTTTAGTGTTAATAACCATGATAGTTTCAGAAGGGATTTATTTTATTTATTTATTTATGTAAGAAACAAAATCCACAGCCTTTAAAACTAATATTAACATACTTAATTACTAAACTTACGGCCAATAAAGGATTCACTTTGAATAAAATTAAAAAAATGACTATCACTATAAATCAAATTAATAAACGCTAAAACAATTTGAATGACATAAGAAAAAAAAAATGAGGATGTCATTACCGTCTATTCCACCCTAGAGAACTATCCCCGTGCTTGCCCGACAGATTTCAACGTTCATTTAAATACAATATTTCTCTTAACTAATTGCTGCGATTTTTCATAACGCACCATTATTATTTGACGACCGATGTGGCGCGGTGGGCGAAGGTCCGCCTGCGACGCAGGAGGTTGCGGGTTCGATTCCCGCCTCGGAACAATTGTGAGTACGATCTGCAGATATTTGTTCCGGGTGTTCTGGTCGTTTTCTATGTATAATAAAAAATATCTATCTATGTAATGTATATTGTATTATGTATATCAGTTATCTAGTACCCATAACACAAGCTCTGCTTACCATGGGGCTAGATAATGCTGTGTGGATTGTCCAGCATTATTTATTTATTTATATTTATTTTTATATTACCAGAAATTTGTTACAGTTCGGTGTAACATCAGCCAGTTCTAAGTGGCCACATACCTCATGCGGTAACAACGAATAACCAAGCGTTTACATTTGATTTATTAGCGTCGAACGGTACTGCGATAATGGTCTTGAATTGTGCAATAAATGGATCGGGTTAAAAGGTAGCCGGGAAAAATTGACTACTTTGTCATTAAGTGGTTTATCAGTACAATAAACTACTGGAGGTGAACGCTGAGTGCTTTTTGGTATTTCTGATTTATTATGACTGTAGTTAACATTCCGCATTCTTGTAATTATCAGTATTACAAAAAGTGAAGATATGGGTTTATCTAATACAGAAGAAACAAGATATCACAGAATATAATGTAGTACCTACTTTTATTAACTAAAAAAGTTCATCACCAGCCTATAGCAGTCCACACCTGGACATAGGCCTCCCCCAATGAGCGCCATAGCGCCCTGTCTTCCGCTTGCCGCATCCAGCATCTACCCGCAGTCTACGAATAAATAGTAGCCTGCAGTCTAAAACAGTTACAATTACATTACAGAAATAAATTATAACTAGTATTTGGAATTGAAACAATTGAGCGCTCTCCTCCGTAGACCTAGACACGTTCTTGGTGACCCCGTTGACCCACTCACTGACGCTAACCCGGAAGTGACGGCAGCAACTCAGCTTCCGCACACTACACACCCGACCAATAACCGACCCCGCCGGACGCGGGGTCGAAGAATTCCCCGTTTCCGCCCTCAGGTGCACTCGTGCACCTAGGCGTTACCTCCCTACCCTCTTGTAGCATCTGGCAACAGCCCAAGCCGAGGTTCGCATCTAAGTGGTGGCCCTTGTGCGTGTTGCCTCAACCTAATTTTTACCGGCGAGGCGCCCTCTGCGCCCGCCAAAAGTCCGGTAACGCTGTCATGGCCATCTGAGGTCAACAGCATAATAGTCCATTCGAAAAAAAAAAAAAAAAAAAAAAAACAATTGAGCGTAGTTAATTACTAAGCTAAAGGGGGAAGTACGGATTCTTAGGTCTATTCTAGACTTGATATTTTTCTCAGTTACTCATTTTACTTCAAAATATCTAAGTGAAATAGCTCCTGTACAATTTGATACTAAGAAAATAGCAAACATATCATCTTTTGTTTTTGACCCCATTACTCAAATAGAAACCCCTGATTTGATTTGATCAATTTACGACTTTTTGACATAATGTTTATAAAACCGCGACATGAAACTTTCTTTGTTCGGGGTAGAGTTCTTTTTTACACACTGAGACAAACAACGATTAAGTATTATAATATAATGCAAAGGAGTGAACAATTGAGTGTACAGGCTATGTTATTGTAGAGTGCAAATGTAGAGACGGAATAAATACTCTCGTATAACATTACAACTTGAATTTCAAGTCTGGCGCGTGCGCGGATCAAAATCTACCATCGCTCGGTTTTAATGCTTCTCCTGAGTAGTGATGCGATTGTGATTTAAAAAATATCGATAGATTTGAAGATATAGTTCGCGGGTTTTACTATGTCTCTCTCTTTGCTCAGCTTATTTTCTCACATGTTGGATAAATTCATGAAAACTTTCAAGAATAGTAACAAATAAGAAAACGAAAATGCGTGCTACATACGCACTTCCGCACGCATTTTCGATAGAAGAAAATTGTAAGTTATTTCGTGATAAATTTCATACTCGTATTTTCTAAAACAATGTTCTAATGAGTTTGTATTTAAGAAAACTCGTTCTCCATGTTTCTGATAAATAGTTTTTCTTACTGAACATTTACAATTATTCTACAAAATATAAATAAATATAATATATAAATAATGCTGGACAATTCACACAGGATTATCTAGCCCCATGGTAAGCAGAGCTTGTGATATCCCTCTGAATTCATTCTTTGTGTGTTCATTAATGTGTTTCATGTTTTGAAACACAAACATCAATTTTTTTATAAAACTATCGACACTTTCATCGACCAACGCCCCTCCCTACTCTACCAGTTTGTCCTATCTGGCAAACGGTCTTGCGGTGTTAGTACCTACCGACAGATAATATAATATTATGCGGTTTAGAAGTAGTGCCTAGGTGCCTACGTAATCGGACCTCGCATTTGAAAGTTAATCTAATATTGAAATAGTATTATTTTTCGTTCGGGTTCCGTGGCGTTCAGGAATCATAAACATATATCAAATATCAAGGGCTTTATTTCCTATCGACCTGACAGGCAGGACTCTTGGACATGTAACATATGTAATTCAAATTACATATCAATTAATATCATCAACATCACATAATTATTATAAATGCGAAAGTTTTGATGTTTAGATGGATGAATGTTTGTAACATCTGCAAGCCAAAACTATTGAACGGATCGGGCTAACATTTTGCATAGCTGTAAACTTGGAATCAAAAAAAGACTCGCTAGCTTTTTGTTCTATAAAAAGTTCTCCTCGTGCGAAGCCGCGGGCAGAAACTATTGTTTTTTTTGTTTAAAATTATGATTATAATCAAATATGAACGGATTTTTTGACCATAGCAAGTCATCATGCAAAGCAATAGTGTTTGCATGATCAACTTATTATTTATTAATATTATATTCAACCCCTACTATCCCACTGCTGAACAAAGGCCTCTCCTTCTCTTTCCACTCCATGATGAATTAACACGGAAGAAATCGACAATCAAGCAATTATAGCAACAAACATTTCCTGGTTAAATAAAATGAAATATTCCTTTTCATAACAACAACACAACTGTCAACATCATTTATTATTATGAAAAAAATATGGTTCAATCCTAAAGATTTGCAATTTCAATGCATCGATGCAAAATATTAACTCCTCTGGACAGTCAAGATGAACCAGTTGATTTATTTCTTCGTTCATCTTATAATTGAGATGCGAGAATTATTTACAAAATACAAATACAAAATATTTATTTCTTTAAATTAATATACAATAATAAAACAATGTTTGAGATTCCCTTTTAAGAAAAAAAAATATTATTTATTTATAATTTCGTTAGACGTCTAATTTATCTACGGAACCTTCAAACTAAAATCTGCCTCTATCTTACCAATCAGTTCGACCAAACACATAATTTGCTGTTACAATCACTATAAAATACAGTAGCAACATTATTCTGACAATTGAGTGTAGGTTTGATTCCAACAGGTACTTGTGTGGGTGGCCCACAAATTATGTTGTTTTGTCCAATAAGCTGGCTTTGTGGTTTACATCTACTGCTGTTATCAATTATTTATTACAGAATTTAGATTTATCAACATCAGCACAGCTGGATCCTCCTTTTGGCCGCCATTAATTATTTATTACGATTATAAAACAGCATAAATATAACAAGAAAAATTAAACGTACTTATCATCAGCCTATAGCAGTCCACTGCTGGACACAGGCCTCCCCCAAAGAGCGCCACAGCGCCCTGTCTTCAGCTTGCCGCATTCAGCATCTACCTCCAGTCTTTCGCAGGTCGTCATCCCACCTGTTCGGAGGGCGTCACTACGTTTACCGAGTCTCCACTCAAGAACACCTTTGCCCCAGCGGCCGTCGTCGGTCCTTCGCGAGATATGGCCGGTCCACTGCCACTTCAGCTTGCTAATTCTTAGAGCTATGTCGATAACTTTGGTTCTCTGTCGGATGTATTCGTAAACGTACTCAAATGACACAAAATCAATACTGTAAGTACTTACGAATACCTACTCATTAAAGTTTTAATGCGTCATAAAACAAATCATAGTGCCTCTGTATACTCTCCACTGATAGCCGAGTTTCAATTTATCGATTTCTAGTAGGTTTATTAATTACTAGTTAAGGGGCGGCTATACGATGATCAAAAGTTAATAATTCGGAACCAAAATGAACAAAACGTAATAAATAAAATCACAGAACTAATAATAATAATATATAAAGAATGCTGGACAATTCACACAGCACTAGATAATGCTGATAATGCCCCATGGTAAGCAGAGCTTGTGTTATGGGTACTATAGATGTATGTAGATAACTGATATACATTAAAACAATACATAACATAGATAGTTTTTTTTTAATTTTACATAGGAAACGACCAGAACACCCGGAACAAATCGTACACACAATTGTTCCGAGGCGGGAATCGAACCCGCAACCTGCTGCGTCGCAGGCGGACCTTCGCCCACCGCGCCACATCGGTCGTCAAATTCTTCATATCTATACAAACGACGCATATTTTACGCATTTTCAAGGTTGAATTTGAATTGAATTATATTTCCAGTACCCATACAATACAATACAAAAATTCTTTATTGTACACCATAATCAAATCATTACAAAAATACATTATATGCGACAAGTACAATGGGCGGCCTTATCGCTTCGAAGCGATCTCTTCCAGGCAACCTTTGGATGAAAATAGTTATATGAATTTAAGAAACTATACATACAAAAAAAATACAAAAATCTTTATTTGAATTAAGAAACTTATAGTATAGGGTACAGTTGTGGGCTGACTACCGCAAAAGTTAAAGAACTGTGTGGTGGAGTCACCGTCGCCTTCCTCCGCAAACAAAATAAATAGGTATGTTTCTTTAAATAAATAAAAAAGAGAAATAAGTGTGTAGTGTGTGTGTTGTGTGTGTGTGTGGTAGGGTGTTTGTGTGTGTGTGTGTCAGGGTGAGGGAGGGTGTGTGTGTGAGTTGTGTTGTGTGTGTGTTGTGTGTGTGTTGTGTGTGAGGGTGTGTGTGTTATGTGTGTGTGTGAGGGAGAGGGTGTGTGAGGGTGCGTGTGTGTGTGAGGGAGAGGGCGTGTGAGGGTGTGTGTGTGTGTGTGTGTGTGTGTGTGTGTGAGGGAGATGGTGTGTGTGTGTGTTATGAGTAGATATGTGAGAGTATGGTGCTACATACATAAGTTAGTATAGTAAATTAGTATACCTACTAACTTACCTATACAAACTAACTTACTATAATAATATTTTCTAACAAGACAAATAAAATATAATTGTCATAACTAACATGCCATGCCCTTAACTCGCAATAAAACGCAATAGTATTCTTATCTAGGCATGCGTAGTAGTAGTAAAATTATCTCTTTATGTCCTATTATGTATAATATGCAGATGGCATTTATGCGATGTTATGTAATTATAGAATACTATATATAGGTACCTTATAGTATATACGCGTGGACACTCACGATAGGGCTGGTCCACCAGTTCAAAGTCGCTCAGCGAGCTATGGAAAGAGCTATGCTCGGAGTTTCTCTGAAGGATAGGATTCGTAACGAATACATCCGACAGAGAACAAAGGTTATCGACATAGCTCAAAGAATTAGCAAGCTGAAGTGGCAGTGGGCCGGCCATATCTCGCGAAGAACCGACGGCCGATGGGGCAAACGTGTTCTTGAGTGGAGACCACGACTCGGTAAACGTAGTGTAGGACGCCCTCCGACCAGGTGGGATGACGACCTGCGAAAGGCTGCAGGTAGATGCTGGATGCGTCAAGCTGAAGACAGGGCGCTATGGCGCTCATTGGGGGAGGCCTATGTCCAGCAGTGGACTAATATAGGCTGATGATGATGATGAGTATATACGCGTAAACATAAACTCGTGGTTTGTGCGATCTTTGTGCGCAGCGGGAAAAGGGAACCCAGGAATATTCCCACCTCGGGACAAAATATTATACGATCTGCAGATATTTGTTGTGAGCTTTCTGTAGATACAAAAGAATCTATATTTTCAATGTTATGACACCTTGACATATAAATAAACTACATAATACTAAACTAAAAAAAAAAAAAAAAAAAATATCTATCGAATACTATCTACAAACACTTAAACTAACATAAATAACTATCTAACCATGTTGTCCAAACCATACCACTTACCAATAACCTTACTCTCAAAGCAACTGCTAATTAACACGTAATAGAACCGCTAACCAGCAACTTGTATTGTTTTAGTTAAAGCGATGAAAAAATATTTCGGTCTACCCGCTTTTACATTATTATTTTTTCTACACAAATTGAATCTGGAATATTTCCATAAAAGTTAGGATATAGTTTTAAGAATAGATATAATATATATACATTTTATATAAATGAAATGAAATGAAATGATGTGTTGTATAAAACATAAGTCCGCTCTGCATATTTATTTAAGATAATCTTAATTTTCTCTATAAGTGAATGTATATTCTTTAGAGAAAAATAAATTTCTAAAACCGTTATGTATTGATTATCAACTACTACCCATATCAAAAGCTCGCAGTGTGAATAGTTACACAGAAAACAGAAAATAAATAATAATGCAGGACTATTCCTGTATTATTTGACGACCGATGTGGCGCGGTGGGCGAAGGACCGCCTGCGACGCAGGAGGTTGCGGGTTCGATTCCTGCCTCGGAACAAATGTGTGTACGATCTGCAGATATTTGTTTCGGGTGTTCTGGTCGTTTTCTATGTATAATAAAAAATATCTATATATGTAATGTATTGTATTATGTATATCAGTTATCTAGTACCCATAACACAAGCTATGCTTACCATGTGGCTAGATAATGCTGTGTGAATTGTCCAGCATTATTTATTTATTTATTTTGACAGCTACACGTTAACTAGTCAAAGTAACTTGAATCATACTTAGGGAGAGAACCAAACAACTGAGAGTTTTGCGGTCATACGAGAAATAAACTCACACTTGAAGACAAAAAGTCATTTTCTTCTGAGGCGCCAGTTTTTTTTTCTGGCACAACTCTCTGACCACTTGTATGGCCGAATTCTTCGAAGCAATCGCTTTCCTATCTTAATAGTATGGTCGCAGAATCCTCTATAGATGAAATAACTCTAGATTGTGCATGCTGGGATCTATTCACACGAAATGATTGATAAAAAATTTTCAACTTAGACACTTCTGACACGCGTTCCTCGATGTGTAGTTTTTTACATAAAAGGTAAAATGCCTAAATATGACATTCTGAGACGACTCATCAAAATAAGCAAGTTATTAAAATGTAATAGGTACTTAAAGGAAAACCGCAATTGCGTCTCTTTAGGTATATGAGGGCAATTTATAAACATAACTTATTTTATTGTTATATTTAATTATAAAATTTATAATTGGGTTGATATTTATAAATTGAATAATATTTAACAGAATAAAGTATGAACTATGTCTTAGATAAAACTGCTGTTATTGCGTCGCCAGTTTCACCCGAAGTCAGTTAAGTGGTTTAATTTCGCTCTAGCACCTCTCGAGATTGTAAGCCTAAATAAATAATTCTGAACAATTCACACATCATCATCTAGCTCCAAGCTAAGTAAAGCTTGTGTTATGCGTACTAGATAAGGTAGGTAAGTAATGAACTTGAAATAAAAATTACAGAATTTAATTTAATTAGAACAGATACTAGAAAAACATTGCACACATCGACAAATCAACCAAAGTGTCTTGTTTTGAACTCTATTCTATTTTTAGATGACCTTTATTATTCACTACCATTTTCAAAATTCTCATAATCTGCATCAAGCCTGTGAGACGCCATTTTGTCACTAACAGTGACAAAATGGCGTCTCACAGGCTTAAAGCGATCTGTCATAAATGCCGTCAATATATATAAATTAGAGGATAATGAGTTCATATGCAGATTATTGGGCAGTGCGGCAGCGGTGCAGCTCTCATTTGTAATAACCTCTTTATAAAATGCATCATCTACCTTACTAACAGACAAACAGTCTGCCCTGATTTGTTATACAAACATGATTACCAAAGCAAACAGTGCGATTCCCACACTGTTAGAGATACAGGCATTTATATTGCAAAATAACATAAGTGGATTATAAATATACTTGACATTATATAACTTATCTACGCACTTGATATTTATTAACATTTTAAAATAGGAAAAATACAATGTGTGCAAATAGAGCCTTTGAAATCAAAGTTTTAGTTCATTTTTTCACGGCGTCGACGACGTCTAGAGCTCAGTTCAAATGTAAATTGAAAGTGTCACTCATTCTTTTTAACTTTTCATCACTCACAATCATTCGAAAACTATTGTCATACTACAAAAAGTAGTTCCTCTCGATACGGTAGGAGCGCAAAGCGCCAAATGTAGGTACCTACCATAGAAAGGACTCGACAAGGACGAAAAAATGCGTAAGATTGCATTATCTTACGATCATCATACTAAGCAATCTGAATCGACCAGCTGATGTATATTATAACGAAGGTACCTATGCCTAAGGCCGCAGGTTCGAAGTTTCCGCCACGGGGCAAATATTTTTCCGCTAAGGCTGCTTCACTCAAAAACTCATCATCATCATCATCAGCCTATTTATAGCAGTCCACTACTGGACATAGACCTCCCCCAATGAGCGCTATAGCGCCCTGTCCTCAGCTTGCCGCATCCAGCGTCCGCGTCCTTCGCAGGTCGTCATCCCACCTGGTTGGAGGGCGTTCTACACTACGTTTACCGTCTCCACTCAAGAACACGTTTGCCCCAGCGGCCGTCGGTTTGATGTTCAAAAACTCTGTGACCATAAAAATTACAAATACGCCATAATAACAGTCACTCTAAAAGGCAGGACATTTCCTTACATTCTGCTAAAAGCTTAAAACTACTAAAGTTTATTACTTCCAAGAGAAGAAGTTGCGAGGTAGTCATGAGCCTTTTAGACAAACAATCAACACATTTTAATACCTATTGAATTGTTATGAATGAGTATTTTATGTTCCAAGAAATGAAAAGCTGAGTCGCAGTCTAGAGGTACAACGGAATCGGTTTTCACTATCTAGGTCTCACTCATAAATATTTACCCGTGAATTCAGGACCTGAGTCGCAATTTTTTACCTAGTGATTGTGAAAACGTGAATAAGGAAACCAAAAAAATGAGCTTCCAATGTAAGTATGTATACCTACTGGTTTTTGGCGTAGCGGAAATAGTTGTCAAAGCGAGATCAAAAACACGTCAAGTTGTGATAGCTATAATATAATTCTAGTTCCAGACCTAAATCTCTGCACTTTTTCATCCCAAAAATACCAAAAAATCTAAAATTAATAAGAATAAAAAATCGGTGGAAAATTAAAACGCGTTATACACTCAAATAAGCAGTAGTTTTGTCGTGAAGAAGTATCTGACAAACATTCATTATGATAATAATAATAAATTATTATTTTTCTCTCTCAAATGTAAACATATACAAGCTTATATTTATCAGCTTTGTTATGGCTACCTACGGAGCTGAGACGTGGACACTCACGATAGGGCTGGTCCACCAGTTCAAAGTCGCTCAGCGAGCTACGGAAAGAGCTATGCTCGGAGTTTCTGTGAAGGAATTTCGCAACGAATACATCCTACAGAGAACCAAAGTTATCGACATAGCCCTGAGAATTAGCAAGCTGAAGTGGCAGTGGGCCGGCCATATCTCGCGAGGAACCGACGACCGCTGGGGCAAACATGTTCTTGAGTGGAGACCACGGAAACTCGGTAAACGTAGTGTAGGACGCCCTCCGACCAGGTGGGATGACGACCTGCGAAAGACTGCAGGTAGATGCTGGATGCGTCAAGCTGAAAACAGTGCGCTATGGCGCTCATTGGGGGAGGCCTATGTCCAGCAGTGGACTAATATAGGCTGATGATGATGATGATCAGCTTTGTGAGAGACTGGTTCCTGAAAAGGGGTAAGTACCTAAAACATGTATTTATTACAGGTTTATTAATCCATCTACATACGTGTGTAATCAAATGAATTAAGTACATATGTATTTTCTAGTACACAACAAAAGCTCTTTCTAGCTTTGGCCTAGCTGATGGGGTGTGGATTGTCTATCAAATTTTTCATTATTTATTTACTAATAATTCATCTAACGTGTTCATAATTATGAACACGTTAGATGAAATATTGCACCAATTATAATTGGTGCAATATTTCAAAGAAACCTATTTGAACAAACACTATTATTGCCACCAGAGCGGTTTAATAGATGTTGTATAGACGATACGCAGTAACCTAAAATCATGAGCTAAATACCTTATGAAGTAAACAAAATTAAAGTCTAGGTTGTGGAACCCGCAGCCGGTTTAGGTACAGCTACTGTCTAGCAAAAGGGACCAAGTTATAAACTTACAGCATTCATTTAACTCTTAAAATGCATCAAGTCATGAATGCGTATGGCTGTTGAAATGTTGATAGAATTATTTATATGTACAATTTTTTTTATATGTGGTTGTTCACAAATTTTCGCTCTATTACGATATGTCTACTATGATAATGGTACGATACTAGTTATTAACACTTTGACTGCGGTTTTTTTTCGAAGACCGCGATCTTTTTTTTACCTAAAAAATTCGTGCTGCCGCTCTACACAGCGGTTGTGTTGCGCCGCACATCCGTTTCGTTCGAAAAATATTACAGCTCTGCTGAGTCACAAAGATCTGTATTTTCTCAGCCGCTGCGCTAGTGTGGATTTACGCATGTTAGTCACTTGTAGAAAACTCATACCGTGCGTTTTAAGCACTCAAAGTGTTAACTAGTATCGTAACATTTTAAGGTTATGCTTTTCCCATGGGAGCTATTTGATGGGATAAAAGTAGCCTATGTGTGAAATTTTTTTCAGGCGTTCTGGGCCTGAAATAAACAATCGCTGAATGCAAAATTTAGTCCAATCAGTTCAGTAGTTTTGCGTTAGAGGTAATAAATGAATATCCATACATCCACCTTTTGCATTTATAATAATATTAGTGTGATATGTAATTATTTTGATTTCAATATAACCTCCAGTGGAGCGAGAATGGAATCTAAAATCAGTCAACTGAAGAGATTTATTTAAACCCCTAAAAAAGCTCAAAGTTCATCCCTTCAACACCACAAATACAACCAAGTATTAGGTACTACGCCTTACAACACGCATGAACTTTTGTAGCTATAAGCTAAGCTAATAGTACTCCTACTAGTACTACTAGTAGAACCGGTTCCGCACAGAGGCTGAGTGGACTATCTGTTGGAGTTATAGCCCAATAAATACTGTAGTAATGAGCTGCACTTATTTATTACGTGTAGAAGTCTAGGCTTTGCAGATTGTTATAATATTATTGAAGTCCTAATTGGATGAAAGGGGTGGTGAAGAAAATAAAGCAACTTTAAATAAAACAGTTCAAAATAATAAAATAAATGAAGATAGAAGATAAGCAGATAATTTGATAAGCTCTTGGATTTCAAAATATAGGAATCCTGCATGATTGTGACAGATGAAAGTACTGAGACGAACTGAGTAAAGTCGCGGGACGACACTAATCAGCGTTTTTATAATATACCTAAATAGAAAACAGAAGATGTAAACGTAACGTGACTTGTTGTAGAAAACCAAATGAATCATTTTATCACAAACAGGAATATTTATGAATCACCCAATGAACCGTCTTCAAACAATTAGCTTACCACAACACCGTTACTTACTGGAATTGTAAAAAACGATAGATATACCAGAACAATATACCGATCAAGAAATATAAAATAATGATATTATGTAAGTATAAATAAACAAGAAAAAAAAATTGTGCAATAGTAGTAATAACTCTGAAAGGTAATAAAATTATAGTTTTAAGGCACATAAAAGAAAGGCGGTATTTTTTCTTTCGACGTTTCCGTCGATTGTGACAAGATGACTTGATTACAAATAATATTTCAGACAATAGAAAATAAAAGATCCTCGACTCTTAAAACTTTAGAAAACGTCAAAATATAAGTGCCATAAATATAACTCAACTCTACAGATTTCTTGTTTTCAAAGCCAGGTCTGTCTGAGGCTTCTTTATAACTATAGATTCTATCTGCGCCAACAATCACTTACTATAAGTTTTCTGTGACTATTCCCTTTCCTGGTTTTATTGAATCTTGTTTAGCACCTGCCTTCTTGACCTCTTTGATGTTATTGTGGTTTGTTCATCGAGGAATCCAACCTTCGTATTTCTTTGTTATTTTGATTAATAAAACTTGTTGGAAATCGTTGGTGATTTTCCATCAACATTATTTTACATCGCTCTTAAATTCGAACACTGAAACCACACCATAAATAAACAAGAACCTAAGTACACCAAAAACCGCAAGCTTTCGTCACTTATAAACATAATAATTCTAATCTCCTATACATAAATTATAGGGCAGTCGTTAAATATCAGTTTTGAAGCGATTGCAGTGACATAAAGCTGCTTTACATCTGCAACCTTACCTATACGTTTTATATAATTCATAATGAACTCTATTGCTTTGCCATAGTTACTATTTTCTGCTTCATGCTAGGCGTAAACTAGTTTTTCATCTCCAAACTTAAGTTTACGATTAATGTCTTCGAACTTAGACTTTATGTCTTCGTAATTAAGATCAGTGTCAGTTGTTGGGTTGTAGTTATTATTTTAGCATGGTTAAGTTTTGGTTTGCGCAATATCAGCACGAGCCTTGTTGATGCACTGTCATATATCTTATTTGTCTCTACAATTGATATTATCCTTTTCAGTGTTTGGAAGTATGTAATTGCTGTGTATTTTAACGAGAAAAGGGTGAAATAAACTTTAAAATATATAATTGAAGTACAGCATCAATTAGGTGCCTAAGGTTTTATATTATTTGTTTTAACCCCTATAATATTTCGATCTATGAGTGCCTACATTTAGCTTTTACTTCATTAGACTCCGTTTTTGTAGAACCTCTCATCTTTCTTCCGCAGTATTTTCAATATGTCAGTCATAAACAAAAAAGCTTCAATTTACTTTAATATAGCTCAATTTCAAAAGCATTTAAACTGGGTCGCATTTGATAGATGACAAGGTGTTACAAGTATAATTATCAAGGCCTATAGCACCCAGGCTTTCAAAACTGCTAGATAATTTTAATGTCCACGCAAAGTCAGATATGTCAAACGTTGGGCAGTTCATTTTGATTTAGATCGGATTTAGAAACAGAATTATATCATTTTGATTTGCATTTTGTCTTCGTTGGATTAAATACGAAAGAGGAGACTTTAAAAAGAGTCTGTAATAGTAGTTGGAAGTCTCTTCATTGTTCGGAGCTTTTGTTCCTTAGGTTGCTAAGAACAAGTTAATGTAAATCCGTCGTATCAATTTCGGAGAAACGTTTTTTAGTAAAGTAAAGTAAAAAGATTTTTATTTTGTCAGAACAGAACAGAGACTCTTATAAACTAAACTTAGATTAACAGACGACAGAGACTGACAAAACTCGGTCTCTACTCAGCATGTGCTATGGTAGAGCAAATCGTACCATAGCGCTGGTCTTCCGTGGAGACCGTGGGGCGCAAGGTGGCCTAATATAGTGAGGAACCAAACAAAAATATAAATTAATCAACTGAAACTAAAACTGTATGTACTAAGTAAACAATATTATTTAAAATAAAACACGTATATGAATTTTAGAATGATCTTTGTACATTTAAAATAAAATAAACCTGTTAAAACTACAATGAGATTGTTAATATGTAAGTAATATTATCTAACTTTTTTTAAAGGAAGGCAAAGAACGGCTTATTTGAACTGGATGTATGTGTTGAGACTCAAGTAATACTTTTTTTAATAATTTTTTGAAAGTGTAAACGGACTGAACTGACTTTTATGAACTGTCATAACTTTTTACCCGTTCAGTCCCTCAAAATTACATCCATAGGTTGGACCACAAATACCTACATGCGGTTTCCATAAAGACGAAGGTCAACCATGATAGAGTCAGGAAATAAATAAACTTCCTTCCCTATTATGAAAAACTATTACTAATTTTATTCACAGTGCCTTTTTATCAATCGATTTGAGCGATGAGGCCGCCATTTTTCTACTTTTTTCACAAATCTGTTTTAAATATAAGTTTTACGAATAAATAATCATTATCTTTCTATCTTTACACCAATCCTAATAGGCTTAAGACAAGGTACCTAAACCATCAATTATGACAGCGAAACAGGTGCTAAATTTCACAACTCCACTTTGAGCAAGGAAAGTGTCTATTTTGCATATATTTGTAAGCAAAATACAGATAATTTTATCGTAAATTGGCTGCATGGGTGGCGTTTTGATAAATTTTCTGTTGGAACTCGACTGGCCAATAGTCGTAAGAATAGGTTTAAACTTATGATTTGTGTAGGCTGGTCGGCGATTGAGATCCTAATTCTTAATCATGATTTGACTTATAATCATAATCATCTATAATCACTTAGAGCTGAAATCATTAACAAATTAAGAATCAGAGATTTTGTTTGACTCATTTTTATCAAGAACCAAGCTCATTTCAATTTTTGATTTACGATAAGGTGTAAGTACGATTATAAAAATGCCGGCTGATACAGGAGAATGGAATAAAAATACAGTCATGTTGTACCGACCCTCTTGTACCATGGAATAAGGATCGGAAGAAGATATTCTTCCACTGGTGGACAAAAAATTGAAGTAAACATCAAAATAATGAATAGTATAAAATACGACCTGTCTAAGTGCTTATTTGTAAGCCTAAAGAAATAAACTTTCATTTCATATCACTATTGTTGATACAACTATAAAAAATCAGAAGACCGTAGATTCAAAACACAAATTAAAGTAAAACTACCTCATTGGATCTTTCGGTTCGTTCTAGAAATTTTGGATTCAAATGATTTACTCAATAGAGTAAATTATTGTAGGTAATAACCTACAATTTATGAAGTAAGTAAAGACACAGGTTACTAAAGAAATCGGTAATTACCGGAAGTCTAAAATATTCTTTGGTGATCAATATTGTAAAGGAAAACATTATTGAGTCGGTACTTAATCATATTTTCGTTAACAATATTGTATTTTCTAATATATTTTGAAATACAGCGCTGTATCTTCAAGTATCTCGTTACTATATTAATGGAGATAGGTACTATTAAATTCTGTGTGTTATGTCCAACTGACTACTTCAGTAGAATATAAACTTGTGCTGGCCCCTAACAAGGTGTCAAGTTGTATCACAGTGTCCTATTCAGTACTTGTAGGAACCTGTAACGCCTACAGTGTGTAGGCGACATCTTGCTCTTTTGGTTAATCTAAACAAAGATATTTATTTGGATTTGAATGAAACCAGTGCTTGCTAGGTTTCGCAAAACTAAGAATTAATTTAAAGATCTTAGTAAAACAAAACAAAATGAAATACTTAGGTCAAATTTCTCAGCTTTGTCAAAATTAAAGATATAGAAGAGAATATAGTAGTAATAGGTGAGGTAGTTCGGTAGTATAACCATAGGTTTTCACCTTATAATTGCAAGTTTTTGCTGCAGACTTAACAGTCGGATAAAATATGGTGTCCGCTTCGTAAGTTATTCAAGGTCAAATGTCACAAAAATTGGTTTTCGCAATTATCTAATAACTTTATTTGACGAACTTTGTAAGAAAAAGTGTGTAGATCCGTCTTATCATTTGAATAAAGTAGGTATTAGACTGCAGAAGGCGGCAGGTTCATTCTAAAAAAAAATTTTTTAGTAATTTTCGCGTAAAGAGATAACAAACATACATCCATCCAACCATTCGAACAATCACGTTTTTAATATTTATTAGTGGTATATGACTGATACGCCACTTATATTAAAAACGTGAATCGAAATCTTTATGGAAGCTTACTAAGCCTACATAATGCAGTGAGAAATATCCAGCATTATTAATATACTGCAACCATCGCAATCCTTGACATTGGCAAATCACCATAAGCATGCTAATTTCAATTCAGGTCATCAATGTCAGGAGCTATGTTCTAAGTACCACCTGAGAACGTCATTCGTGACATAATCAAGTATTCAGTGGGCCTAGGGCCGTGTACTATATCTAGGTCCCTTTGAATAACCGTTACTGTCGTGACGAGGGCGTCGTGTTTTTAAGAGGTGATAGGAATATCATAGTAATGGTTCTGTAATGGGAGTGCCTGGGTGTTTCCTTTCTTATTATGATTAGATGCTTTTTGTTGCCAAATCATTAACATTTGCTTTGTTGGAACTACTCAAAACATTTCTTGTGTATACCGTCGCGATTTTTTTTACAGTTTGAATTTCCTAACGGTGGCCATACTACCTTCCGGGTTTTAAAACTTACTACTTCCGTAGCTCAGCAACTTTAAGTTAAAGTCGCTGAAAACGATTTCTGGAAAAAATCCAGTAAAGAATACTCGACTTCCCCCAGTCAACTCTGCATTTTAGTTGTTTCTTACCACAAACAGGAGCAGAAAATACAATTGTATCCACCTGTCTTTAAAATCAATACCTACAATAATTTCGAAGTTTTATTGCCAAATATACGGACCTATGATAGAAACCCTAAACAAGATGCCCTAAAATCAGGAAATAAACCTACGTTGCAAACAGTTCCTTTATCTTGCGCGTTCAGCAGAAACTGTGTCAAGTACGAACCGATTTGCGAATCATTTCTGCGTCTGTAATGCTAGGAAATATTAACCTATTAGTTCTTTAGTAATAAGAGCTTAGGCAGTACTTAGTTCATAAATTGTAGGTAATAGAGTTAATAATTTGAGTCCAAAAGTCTAGCACGCATACTACGCATAGTCAAAAGATCGAAGTATGTAGTTTTACTTTGATTTGCGTTTCGAATCTACGTTCTTCTTTTGAATTTTTCGTCAAGGCCGTGATAGTACCAACAATGAAACAAAAGATTGGGTAACCTTCGCCGACGTAGATCTTTCAGAGAGTAACTGTGATAGGGAGATTACTAACAAGCTCCAATTTTCAATAACTTTTTTTAGTTTTATCACCAAAATGTACAAACGATAGCAAACTCTATAAAAGATGCACTTCAGGCTTAATTAATTAACCTTTAGTAACTACATAATATATAGGTTGGTATCTGACTATCCGAATAAGACAGGGCGCTATGGCGCTCATTGAGGGAGGCCTATGTCCAGCAGTGGACTATTATAGGCTGATGATGATGATGACTATCTGAACGTCTGGTCGAAGAGACGACGCGTGACCCGAGAGCTGGTGAGTAGATGATAGATAGATGATAGATGAAACGTTTATTTGGTACTAATAACACACACATACAAATAACATAGAGAAAGATACAATATTAAACTAAATAACCATAAAACAATTAATAAAACGAGCAATTAAAATGGCTACTAAAGTACTTACTGTAGATAAACATGTGTGTGCCACAGTACAACAAAGAGGGCATGGCTCAGCGATATTTTTTGCTAAAAGCAAAAACACTGATTTTCAGCCAAAACCTGTAGTATCTGGCGCAACGCATCAGTATTGCCATACAGCAGAGCAATGCAGCGTCTATGGGTCGCTTCCAACTGGTATTGATATAGATTACTTGAGCTCCCTCTAGATTTTTTACAACAGTCTGCAGTAAGGTAAATTGTTGCATTTGTATATATTTAAAAAGATCACAAACAATCAAAGAATACTATTAGGAATTCTAATTTGTTTCTATTCTTTGATTCTAACTTTGTTCTTAAAAACTTTTTTGCTCATACTACTTTGAATTTAATAATCTGTAGAAGCCTAAGCGAGTCAAGGCTCATCAAGACTCAACGCAGCATATGCTATAAACATCCATGATGTTCATCAAAAATGGCTCAGGATTATAAATCAATTTGTTGTAAAGCTACTTATGGCATGGTGTAGCGTATCGTAGAGGTTCTGTATGCATCTATTCTCTTACAGTAATGATTTTCAATTAGTGTTGGGTAGCTCTGTCTCTAGTGTTGGGACAGAATTGTTTTGGATTTGACAAATAGTACGAGACTTACGCCCTTGGGCCCGGGGCGTAGCGTTACTGTCTTGGGCGTAATTCTCGGGTGTGATTTTTAAATCCCGGGATTTAAACATCATTATCATCATCTCGGGATTGTAGAAGAGGTATTATCAACTCTGTGTTATTACCACACTCGAACTTTAGGTACTCAGATCACTGATGAATCACACGAATATAATAAATGAAAGTATGGATGTTTGTTACTTCTTCATGGTAATACGATTACGTACGACGAATTGACGACCGATGTGGCGCGGTGGGCGAAGGTCCGCCTGCGACGCAGGAGGTTGCGGGTTCGATTCCCGCCTCGGAACAAATGTGTTTACGATCTGCAGATATTTGTTCCGGGTGTTCTGGTCGTTTTCTATGTATAATAAAAAATATATATCTATGTAATGTATTGTATTATGTATATCAGTTATCTGGTACCCATAACACAAGCTCTGCTTAGCTTGGGGCTAGATAATGCTGTGTGAATTGTCCAGTATTATTTATTTATTTATTTATTTACCTTAAAACGTTTCTATGATAAACAACGCGTGCGAAGGCGGGAAAGACACTATAGAATAGGAAAAAGATTTATTTGCGCACAAGTACAAAATACAAATAAACTAATACATAGATTTATCTTTTCTATGATACATATAAGCTGAAAACAGGGCGCTATGGAGCTCATAGGGGTGGCCTTTGTCTAGCAGTGAAATAACATAGACTGATAATGATGATGATACATAGAAAATACAAAGAACACCCTGTAATAAAGACCAAAAGAAGACCACAAGACACTACCCTAGCGTCGTTCAATTGCCTACCGATATAACTTTTGACATTTAAATTACCTACCGAGCGCTGGCAGCAGTGATGGTCATTATTATATTTGAAACAGTAATTTGATTGGAACGATCTTCACTGAATACCCAACAGATGGTGCTTGCGTCATCGGTATTGTTATCTTTTAGTCTCACGGTTTTCTAAGGGAGAGTATTTCTACTTACTAATTTGAATCAGGCAAATTAATTGATAAATCGCTACATAGTATAAAACAAAGTCGCTTCCCGCTGGCTATCTGTCCCTATGTACCTATGGCTTAGATCTTTAACACTTTGAGTGCTGAAATCACACGGTATGTGTTTTCTACAAGTGACTAATATGCGTAAATCCACACTAGCGCAGCCAGCGGCTGAGAAAATACAGATCTTTGTGACTCAGCACAGCCGTAATATTTTTCGAACGATACGCATGTGCGGCGCAACACAACCGCTGTGTAGAGTGGCAGCACGAATTTTTTGGGTTAAAAAAAACATCGCAGTCGTCGAAAAAAAAATCGCAGTCAAAGTGTTAAAAATAAGCGACGGATTTTGATGCGGTTTTTTTAATAGGTACAATGATTCGAGATAAAGTTTTATAAGCTATTTCAAACAGATTTCCACGCGGGCGAAGCCGCGGGGCGCAATGCTGGACAATCCACACAGCATCATCTAGCCCTTCTTCTTCTTTTCTTACCATGTAATGTGTTATATATTGTGTCAAATAAATGTATTTTCTTTCTTTCTTTCTTTTCTAGCCCCAAGCTAAGCCATCGCTTGTATTATTGGTACTAGATGACTTATATAAATAATACAATACATTACATAGACATTTTTTACTATACATAGAAAACGAACAGAACACCTGGGAAAAAATCAGCAGATTGTAGAAACAATTGTCCCGAGGCGGGATTTGAATCCGCAATCTCTTATGTCGCAGGCAGACTTCGCCCACCACGCCAGAGAGGTCAAAGTTTGCTAACTATACAATCCAAAACCATCGAACAAAACATAATAATAAAAATAATTAAATTAATTTATTCAGATAATAATAATCCATGGTGTTAGTTTGCTTATAACTAGATGTTAGTACTTATAATTAACTACAGATTTTGTCCTTTGGACCAATTGGTGCATTACCGGACAGTTAAATTTTCCAATCGCGGTTAGGATGCTGTTGCCACTCCCGCGGGTTCTGCTGAGCTGACTTTTTCCGCCAGATGGCATCGAAGGTGTCGGTGCGTGCCTGGCCATAATGAATTTTGGGAAAGGTTACTACGTTAAAAGGTGATGCTTGTAAAAATACGACCAAATTAAATCGTCAACGTATATTTGTAAGTTGGCGTTGCAATCAGAACCCCCTGTGTAGAAGCAGCCTTAGAGATAAATCTCCACAATACGAGTAACAATTGGTAAACTATTATGTCAGAGCTACAGCACCGTGCTACCGTTCAAAACCAGTCACGAAGTATCGAGCGATACGAGATCTTACAAACAACGTAGTATAAGATAGGCTGCGGTAGAATTATAAATTAGTTTTGATGGAGTATATTGATAGTAGCTTCTATGTGATCACCAAGACGTTTGACGATACACACGCAAGAATTCGTTTTTAGTTTTTTTATTTTTTTATTTAGCCTGTTTCGTCCCACTGCTGGGCAAAGGCCTCCCTCAAATCTTTCCACTCAGTGCGGTCACGTGCGATCTCCCACCAATCTCCGAGGAAGGCGTTAAGGTCGTCTCGCCAGCGCTTTCTTGGCCGACCTCGTCCGCGGCTTCCTTCAGGGACCCAGGGTGTTGCAGCATTAGCCCACCTCTCGGGGTGCATTCGGCGAATGTGCCCCGCCCACTTCCATTTCGTTTTTTGATTTAATAATAATTAAATAATACTGGATAACACGGCATTATCGAGCCCTAAGCTAATGAAAAAGTGCTTGTGTTATGGGTACTAGATAACTGATATGCGTAATACAATATATTATAATAGATAGATATTTCTTATTATACATAAAAAATGACCAGAACACCCTGAACAAATGCAGATAGTACAAACATTTGTCTCGAGGTGGTAATTGAACCCGCAACATCCTGTGTCACAGGCGGACCTTTGCCCACCGCGCCACAGAGGTCGTCAAATCTTTGACGGAACTAATAATGTCCCAAAAATAGCCACTCATAGGTGCATACTTGTGCACCTAAGCGAAAACTACTTATGCTCTTCTAGTATTGACTTCAGCCCAAGACGTTTTTTTTATTTATATGAAAGACAGACAGTTTAATGAAACAACATTTAAAACCACTGAAGCGAATATAGACAATATCATCATCATCATCAGCGTATAGCAGTCTACTGCTGGACATAGGCCTCCCCCAATGAGCGCCTCAGCGCCCTGACTTCAGCTTGCCGCATCCATCATCTACCTGCAGTCTTTCGAAGGTCGTCATCCCACCTGGTCAGGGCTTATCCTATATATTTATATATGTTATAGCAATGGAAACAGCCCAAGACAAGTCTCACCTAAGTGGTGGGCCTTGCGCATGGCACATCATCATGCTAGAAATTTATTATTTTTTATTTATTTTTAGCCATTATTGTCCCACTGCTGGTAAAGGCCTCCCTTTTCTCCTTCCACTCCTCGCGATCCAATGCTGCAACAGGCCATGCGAGAAATTTGCTTTATTATTTTAATCACGTCATTATAATCATAATAGTCTCTTTTCTTTCCCCCTTTCTGGTACAAAAGATCTTTTATTTTCAAAATAGCTGCACCGATATCAAAGTAAAAGTGTTATCGTATCAAGTTTCAGTTGATCTGTAACAGAGCGGCTCATGTGCGGTGTTAAGTGAACGTTTATACTCCATGCTTTGGTGGACGTGTGGTCCAATTTGTAAACTTATTCTTTGTAAACTGTACAATGTCTTTATTGTGGCACTTTCCAATTGTATGTAGTTTTTTAACACTTTGACTGCTGAAATCACACGCTATGTGTTTTCTACAAGTGACTAATGCGTAAATCCACACTAGCGCAGCGGCTGAGAGAATACAGATCTTTGTGACTCAGCACAGCCGTAATATTTTTCGAACGAAACGCATGTGCGGCGCAACACAACTGCTGTGTAGAGCGGCAGCACGAATTTTTTAGGTTAAAAAAAAGAACGCAGTCGTTGAAAAAAAATCGCAGTCTAAAGTGTTTTTATTTTAATTTATTGTGTTTTTATATTAAAGAATTTATCTATCTTTCTTCCTACTAATATTATAAACGTAATAGTTATTGAGGATGTTTGTTGCTCTTTAACGCAAAAACTACTGAATGGATTTTGATGAAACTTCACAATAATATACCTTACATATCAGAATAACACATAGGCTACAATTCATCACCACGCGGGTGAAACTGCGGGGCGCAGCTAGTCTTACATATAAACTTGATTCACAACATAAGTCTGATGACATGGTGTTATAAATATTTAATGCTCTGACTTTGTTTCCCGCCAAACAATTTGGCCGAAATTGATTACAAAGATTATATTTTAATATGAACTAAGAGAAAAACATCTCAGCTCATTGGGGCAGGCCTATGTCCAGCAGTGGACTGCTATAGGCATATGATGAAGAGAAAAACAGCAAAGTCAAGTAAAGACAAAACGAATACCAAGTACCTACGCTACGTTTTACCTTGTCATGTGTATTAGATTATTAGTTTTATTAAATTCGATGCTAGTGATTAATTAGGTTAACTATACTATTGTATTAGTTTGACTACACAATTGTATTAGTTTGACTACACTATTGTATTAGGTTGACTACACTATTGTATACCTGTAAAAATAGTTATATTGCTTTAAATAAATAAATAAAAAATTCCTATGTTAGTATACCTATTTGATCTGACGCGAGAAATATTATGAATGTTTTAAAATAGCTTACAATTTAATTCTTAGACTACCTCCTTTGACTTACACCAGTTCAATATTGGTGGCAAAACAGACGGCTCCTTTGATCCAAAGTGAAACTTGAAACCGAGCGTTGGATACTCTCACTAGCACAACTTTACTTTACCCTTGATAACCTTATTCCTTTTACTAATTACTTATTACTTACTACATCTTACTATATCCTACTAAATATTACAAACGCGAAAGTTTGTTAGTATGGATGGATGTTTGTTACTCTTTCACGTAAAAAGTACTGAATGGATTTTAATGAAACTTTACAATAATATAGCTTATTATCATAATAACACATAGGCTACAATTTATAAAGATATATTGTATATTATATATACAATATATGTTGTATATTGTATATTATACTCTGTGGTGGGCAAAGACCACCACAGAGCGGAGCCCACCCAACGCTAAAAGGCGACGTGGAAGGCCCAGGATGAGATGGCGCGACGAGCTCGAGGTATATCTTCCATCATGGCCTGTTGCAGCGTTGGATCGCGAGGAGTGGAAGGAGAAAAGGGAGGCCTTTGCCCAGCAGTGGGACAGTAATGGCTTAAAATAAATAATTGTATATTATCCAAAATACCTATCTATCACCACGCGGGTGAAACCGCGGGGCGCAGCTAGTATATATATATATATATAGGCCTCCTCATCGATTTCGATGACGGCGACCCTAGATAATCACGGATTCTTTCTATCATGAGCTCTGATATGGCTCGCTAGACCGAACTTGTTCTTGAATATCCTACGGCACGTATGACAGTAGAGTTGGCCCGATGAGTTATATGTATACGTGTAGGAGGGCTTAAGTCTCTGTTTTCATATATGGCCATTGTCTCGATGCGATTTTCCTCAAATGCTTTAATTCTGGTGTAAATGGTAGATCGCCAAGATGACCTACGAAAAGCAAGCTCCTCCCAACACAACGTCAATATAATAATAATGCTGTTTTAATAATGCTGGACAATTCACACAGCATTATCTATCCCCATGGTAAGCAGAGCTTGTGTTATGGTTACTAGATAACTGATATACATAATACCATACATTACATACATACATATATATTTTTTATTATTTATAGAAAACGACCAGAACACCCTGAACAAATATCTTCAGATCGTACACACAATTGTTCCGAGCGGGGAATCGAAACCCATGACTTGTCTAAGTGCTTATTTTGTAAGCCTAAAGAAATAAATGATTTTTTACTTTTACTTTACCCGCAACCTGCGTCGCAAGCGGACCTTCGTCTACCGCGCCACGTCGCGTCGGTCGTCAAAATATCGATATTAACCCTAGATCACTAAACATTAGTCTCACAGGCGACACGGTTCCCGCGCATTCGCTGTTTAGGTATGTTCCCGACACTACCCCACCCCGCCACGCTCAGTACCTTCCTAATTTAGTGTTTCAGCACCCTGTGCGTACGCATTACGTACGTCAAGTAAAATATTGGCGTTTTATTTTGTTAGTCAGAACGACTAATGTTTAGTGACTAAGTAACTCGAAAATATGTTTAGTGAGCTAGGGTTAACACTTTGAGTGCTGAAAACGCACGGTATGAGTTTTCTACAAGTGACTAATATGCGTAAATCCACACTAGCGCAGCGGCTGAGAAAATACAGATCTTTATGACTCAGCAGAGCTGTAATATTTTTCAAACGAAACGCATTTGCGGCGCAACACAACCGCTGTGTAGAGTGGCAGCACGATCTTTTTAGGTAAAAAAAAAGACCGCAGTCGTCGAAAAAAAACCGCAGTCAAAGTGTTAACTGTTTCGTTGTTATGTCCCTACACCAAAAGGTAAACAAATCCCAGCACTAGCCTGCGCAGGTGTTCAACAATTATAAAGCTAAGTGCTAAACCAAACCGTGTCAAGGCTGAGCTGAGGACAGGACCTAAAGCTTGAAATTGCATTTGCACGGAATATTGTTTACAGTGCAATATAGTTGGACCTAATCGTTTTATATTAAGGGAATTTGAGCTTTATGCAAATGCGTTTTTAGAGGTCATTCAATGTTGCAATAAATTATAATGGATACAGAAATACAGATCATTTATTTGCAATGAATTATAGATATAAATAATAAATAAAATAAATAAATTATGCTGGACAATTCACACAGCGTTCTCTAGCCCCATGGTAAGCAGAGCTTGTGTTATGTGTACTATATAGATAACTAATATACATAATACAATACATTACATAGATAGATATTTTTTAATATACATAGGTAACGACCAGAACACCCGGAACAAATATCTGCAGATCGTGCACACAATTGTTCCGAGGCGGAAATCGAACCCGCAACCTCCTGCGTCGCAGGCGGACCTTCGTCCATCGCGCCACATCGGTCGTCAAATAATCACACAGAATTTTTTTTTCCTAAGCTAACTTAAACTGTGGAGATTGTGATTATAGGTACTAGATAACTGATATATTTAATATGATAAGTAGACCAAATTTAATTTTTTTTTTGCTGGACAATTCACACATCATTATCTAGACCCATGGTAAGCAGAGCTTGTGTTATGGGTACTAGATAACTGATATACATAATACATTTTTTTTTATTACATAGATATAATTTTTTACTATACATAGAAAACGACCAGAACACCCGGAACAAATATCTGCAGCTCGTACACACAATTGTTCCGAGGCGGGAATCGAACCCGCAACTTCCTGCGTCGCAGGCGGACTTTCGCCCACCGCGCCACATCGGTTGTCACATAATGACTTGCGTAAATGCTATAACAGAAACAGACTTCATGAGAATTAGCGCTACGTGTCCGCTGTTATTTATAGTTATAATTGACTAGCGGACCTTCCCGGCTTCGCACGGTTTTAGTACGGATCCCTAACTTTTTTGAAAATATAATATATCCTATGTTCACCGGGGATAGTGTATCTTCCCAACGGTGAAAGAAATATTCATATCTGTCCAGTAGTTCCGGAGCCTATTCATTACAAACAAACAAACAAAAAATCAAACCTTTCCTCTTTATAATATTAGTATAGATAATTTCCCAATAATAATCAAGGTACTAAATAAACTAGAATCATAATTGAAACATAAGTTTACATTAGGAAAGCTGACATATCACGACTCGGCTATACAAGGGCCAATGTCGACATTCATGCCTTCGACATTTGTACTAAATGTCGTGTTGTACCATCCTAATTTTATGAAAGCTAACGGAAAATACATTAACACCTTATATTAAAGCTCAAAGTCTTCAATTTCTGGTCAGTCCACTGCTGGACTCTTCAGCTTGCTGCATCCAGCATCTACCTGCAGTCTTTCGCAGGTCGTTATCCCACCTGGTCGGAGGGCGTCATACACTACGTTTACCGAATCGTGGTCTCCACTCAAGAACACGTTTACCCCAGCGGCCATCGGTTCTTCGCGAGATATGGCCGGCCTACTGCCATTTCAGCTTACTAATTCTTTGAGCTATGTCAATAACTTTGGTTCTCTGTCGGATGTATTCGTTACGAATCCTATCCTTCAGAGAAAAACTAACAATCCGACTAATAAGTCAGATTTTGTTTACACTAAAATCTTTAAACCTACCAGGTGCCGCACACGTCTAGTCAACCTCACACTTGGCCTCCCTTTGATGTACCCTGACCTCATCTGACCTTGCTACCCCAGTTATGGATGCTGTTTTGTTTCCCTTGAGGAATTCAACCTTGTATTACTTATAATAAACAAATGAAGATCAAAGTGTACCACACACGGTGCTGTCGGAAATATGTAAGGGACGAAAATTACGTGGTTCAGTAGATATGGGTAGTTCAATTTTTAAGTTGTTTTATGACAAGCTGTTTTTGATTTTTTATAATAATTTTATTGAATTAACCCTCTACCACCTAATCTAGTCACATAACCACCTACCATACGTCTCACAGACGGACGAATGAAAATACTTTCGTATGTAAAATCTCATGACGTGTGGTGTTGGAATTAGCACCACCTCAACTTTTTCTGCAACTTTTCGTAAGAGGTGACTAAGGGATATTCTTTAATTCTTTAAAATCATACATAGAAATAACTTAAGTAACAATTTATCAACGAACTGCGATCCGATTATGCCAATCAAACGCTTATGAGGCCACCTTCCAGCAGTGGAACAGTATCTTAAGCTATTGAGGTTGCGGAAGCAAATACACTTCTTAAGCTTCCATGTTATTCAGCTGTAATTTATGTATTAGTAAGCTGAAGTGGCAGTGAGCAGGCAGGTAATGTAGCTCTTAGAACTGAAAATCGGCGGTGCAACACAAATGTAGTACTGGGTGATCATCTACTCGATTTTCCAACAGTCTTTTGCCCGAAATTGGTCTGAAAACAACTAGGATTGAGAGTGTTACTGCATAACTCCAAAAGTAACCCCAGCTTAGGGTATGTTTACACGAAGCGCGAGCCAACTTTAACGCCATATTTATTTACAAACACAATAATGTACAGGGCACGTGTTCTAAAAAAGTTCGTGTCATAAAAAATTTGGAATTTGTACGCATCTGGTGCGGTTAGTGTACACTACGCATTTGAGACGTAAAGTTCGTGTGACTATTAAAAAAATGACGTTATTTTACGATGATCTTGTGTAAGAAACTATAAAAATTTCACGATTATATGGCTTTATTCTCATACTATCATCACTACATAGATGGATACTTAAGACCCAAAGGCAAATCTAAAAAAAGGGTTAAATTATTCCTATCATACTTTTTTTACATTAATTATGTTATCTTTTACATAATCTTTTAGATTGTCTTTTGTGTTTTTTAATTAAATTTAATTATTTCTGATAGATTCTTTTTTTTTATAGCTTTGTTGAACATCCAGCTGGACAAAACAGTGCATACAGTACAATATACTGTACCGACTACATGAACACCATATTATACAGAGTTACAACATTTACAAATATTCTGATTTTGATTCTGATTCATATCATCATCAACAACCTATAATAGTCCACTGCTGGACATAGGTCTCGCTAATGAGCACCGCGGCGCCCTGTCTTCAGCTTGCCGCATCTGCCTGCAATTTGTTGTTGGTTCTTCGTGATATGTGGTTGGGTTTTTTTAATATACCTACCTACATTAACACACAACTTTGATTCATATACCTACAAGTTATATATATTAATCAAGACTTACAGTTTCATGGCCTGCAACGCACATAGTCATCTATAGGTCCTTAAGATGTACAGTGAATACTATAAGTACAAATATCTTTTTAAAAATCTAATGTATGTGAAATAATTATGTAGCCATTTAATTTTATTTTTGCTATTATTAAAGCTACTATAAATACGAAGATAACTTTTATCTCTATAGACGCCGGATGCCGACGTAAATTATTTTATACTTACTCTTATTTTCACCCTATCACTTGAATCCAACCTCAACCTATTTAGCGATCGCAAAAAGAACATTATCGTTTCCTCAATTCTCAAGATATTTGAAATCCTTAGAACTCTGTGACTCGATTAAATCCACCATTATTATCTTCAGCAAAAAATAAACGCAAAATTGGTCTTTAAACACATTAACGTAAGGTCGAATCTTGTGTGATATAATATACTCGTACGGCATATAATTGCAAGAATTAGTCCTTATTTTCATTAAATGAAGGGTATTTTTTTGAAACTTTATTACCTTTTAGAACGGCAAATTGCTTTGTAACATGACGATAATACCTTTAATACGATATGAGCAATTTACTTTTACTTGATTGGTTTAGTATGATTGTATGTTTTTATTTTTAAGTTTGTATATGGATTGAGAATCTGATAATAAATGAGTTAATAATAATAATAATAATGCCCGCAGGGCAGCTTGTGGCGAGCTGTTGGTGAGTAGCGACACCACGGGTACCGAGTGCTCCCGGGGAAGTTCCTGGTTCTCGTCTCCGCTTGCGGAGTGGCATCCCAAGAGAACCAGATCCCCACCTCTTGCTTGCCTTCATTGGCCGGTCTGAGTGGAGTCGCGAGAGATGCATCTTAGGATGTAGACTCGGGGGTGGAAGTGTCTAATGGCGTAATAGCGAGGAAACCCGCTCACGAGCAGTCTTCGTGATGGTGAAATCGGGGCCGCACCTCTCGACACCCCTCAGTCGTTTGCGCCGATGTTGTTCCTCTTCGGTAATTTACTCCGGCTTTTTAAGGAACCCATCCAGCATTCGGCAAGCCACCGTCTGCCACTCTTCTTAACATTATGATTAACTTGTTTATGGCAGACGTCCGCAATCTCCCCTATAGCCCGATTACCCAGTCCATCCATCCATCACAATAGCCTGGTTTTATTTCTTTCATTTTTCTTTGCAATAGTCTCTACACCTGGCCGATACCATCTTTGGGTGTATCATATTGTGCACCCGAGGATGATACCCGCTTTGTGTAGCCATTGCCTTTATATTAACTTCTCAAAGGGCCTCTGTGCTGTTGGCTTCGGCCCCACGCAAGCCTTCCAAAGGACCGGGTCACTTTATGGCCCGAGATCATGGTAAATGAGAGACATAATAATAAATAAAGGAGGCATTAAAAAGTACTAAATTTCGATATGTGTGTGATATGCGAGCTTTATTATTAAACAGACAAAGATGGCCTACAATTTTTTGGAACTGAGGAACCTTGTTCTCTAGTTCTGTGTTCTAGGTTGCCTGGGAGAAATCACTGTCAGCGATAAGGCCGCCTATTGTACTTTTAATATATAATGTTTAGATATAAGGTGTTATTTTATAGTTTTAAGTACAATAAAGAGTTCATTCATTCATTAATTCATTCATTCTTTCTTGTTTCATTTTGGACCCATGTTGTCCTAGTTTTTCCAACAATTAATAATCATTACGGTATGAAATCTCTTGGAGTGTACCTTATCCCATCAAAAACCTAAATGTGAAATAAGAGATAAGTTCATTAATATGATTCGGCCATGTTGTTGTTTACTTCAACGACAAAAGAAGTGGGATCTAAAGGGGTGCCAAGTTCAAAGGCCAGTCCTGAAATTTATTAATAACATCAAAATCCTATTTTATTAATAACAACAATCCCCTTTATTTAATGTACACAGACCTTAAATACAATTAATGTTATTCCTTGTATTATTACGTAAAAATTACCAAGGGGAGAAATACATGAAAAACATTTTTAATCGATGACCCTCGTAGCACGTGCTACGCCGCCTGCCGTCGGCGTAGCAAACAAAAGACTGCAACGCGCACCCACTATTTCTACTTCAAACCCATTTCACCAAAATTAGTGGCAATAATGAGGTACCGTTATCATTCATATAATAGAACAGTTACGGATCTTATTTAACTTATTCCACGGTCCATAGTAATATGTAATATTGATTCATCACCATCCTATAAGTCCACTGCTTGACTAACATAGTACTAACATTAGGCCTCCCCTAATGAGCGCCATAGCACCCTGTCTTCAGCTTGACGCATCCAGTATCTCCCTGCAGCCTTTCGCAGGTCGTTATCGCACCTGTTCAGAGGGCGTTCTACACTACGTTTACCGAGTCGTAGTCTCCACTTAAGAACACGTTTACCCCAGAGATAGGTTGGTTCTTCACGAGATAGGGCCGGTCCACTGCCACATATTGAGTACGTTACGTAGTCAAGGTTACAATTATTAAAAGAGTGTTGTATTTGGCTTGTGTGTTTGACTCTGTGAGAAATATCAGCGTTTTACGAGCATGTACTTGATGTAAGTAGAATCTATAATTATTCATTTCCAGAAATGATAGTGCTGCAATATCTGGTCCATCGATATTGATTTAAAAAAATTCAAGTGGTTTTTGCGGATTATTATTTATTTTGCTAAGCCTAGATTAATTTATGATTCGTTTTACAATACAAATATATCTATATCTATCTATGTATTGTATTGTATTAAGTATATCAGGCATCTAGTACCTACGCATAATGTACGTACATAACGTCCGCAGTGCTTAGCTCTGTGTGGATTGTCCAACATAATTATTATTTTGGGCCAATGTTACTTTGAAATGTATATAGCTCATTAAATATTTACCTTTTTATTTTTTGGCCTTACCCCGACTATATAAATAATAAGGTTACTAACGAATATATGTAATAAAGTTCACTAAATAGTTCTTGTATTAATTATATACTATCTATTCGTCTGCAATCGAATTAATATAACCGCCTCGGAACAATTGTGTGTACGATCTGCAGATATTTGTTCCGGGTGTTCTGGTCGTTTTCTATGTATAATAAAAAAATATCTATCTATGTAATGTATTGTATTATGTATATCAGTTATCTAGTACCCATAACACAAGCTCTGCTTACCATGGGGCTAGATAATGCTGTGTGAATTGTCCAGCATTATTTAAAAAAAAAAAAACAAGAAGTACAGAGTAGGTATCTATTTATTTATTTTATTTATTTGTTTAAGAAACAAAATCCACAGCCTTTAAAACTAATAATAACATACTTAATTACTAAACTTAAGGCCAATAAAGGATTTACTTTGTATAAAATAACTGCCAAAAAAACGCCAAAAAGTACGTAATAACTAACCAGAGGAAGACGGTCAACAGTGAGACTTCTGTGGATGATGATGACTCATCAAGTTTATTTCAAGATCCCTTTCGATAACATTAATTTCCCATCACTAAAACCGGTCGCAGCATCTTAAAATTATCGATAAACATACAGCATGAACATACGCACCGATTATATAGATAGTAGGAAATTATAATCTTACTCTACCTCGTTGCATCCCTTTCTTTTTGATGTTGAAGAAAGAGATAGGAGATAGGACTCGTTTATGAAATTATATGATCATTTGTGTTGCGCTTGATGTGTTTGATATTTATCTGTAACTAGCTTCTGAGCGCAGCTTTGCTCGCCTCATAATTACAAAGTTTTAATAGGTTTTCAATCTTAACAGATTCGCGATAAAAATATCCCGATAAAATTATCGTTAATACTAATCATAAATGAATATAAAACTATTTGTTTGTTTGGAATTGTAAACCACTAGAGACCCGCCCCGGTTTAGCACGGGGGCAATATATTATATTATATACATAATCATCATCATCATCAGCCTATAGCAGTCCACTGCTGGACAAAGGCAAAGACAAGGCGCTATGGCGCTCATTGGGGAGGCCCAATGAGCGCCATAGCGCCCAGCAAAGACTGCAGGTAGATGCTGGATGCGGCAAGCTGAAGACAGGGCGCTATGGTTCTCATTGGGGAGGCCCAATGAGCGCCATAGCGCCCTGTCTTCAGCTTTCCGCATCCAGCATCTACCTGCAGTCTTTCGCAGGTCGTCATCCCACCGGAGGGAGGGTATTATATACATATATATATTATATTATATACATATATATATATATATAAAAAATACATATAAACTTTTCTCTTGAATCACAAAAAACCGCATCAAAATCCGTTGCGTAGTTTTAAAGATCTGTGCATACATAGGGACAGACAGCGGGAAGTGACTTTGTTTATACTATGTAGTGAAGGTCACGTAACAAAGGAACATAATGAAGAACCGTGACGTCTGCAGAAGCTTAAAACTGCGTCGCAGAAAACATAATATTGTTAAAATAAATACATATTTAAATAATAAATATTTCGATAAGAACTACCTATTTGGTTGGGTTTTCCATGGTTGTCTGGTAGAGATCGCTTTTGAGCGGTAAGACCGCCAATTGTACTTAATTTTTAAGTTTTTTATTGTAGATAGTTTATAGTTAAAGTGCAATAAAGAATTTTCTATCTATCTATCTATCTATTTGAGTAACTTTTTAATAAATGTTAAACAGAAGGAACGAAATGACGAAGCCCAAAATTTTTTATTAAGTAGATAACACATAAATATAAATAAATAATAATAAATAAATAATGCTGGACAATTCACACAGCATTATCTAGCCCCAATATAAGCAGAGCTTGTGTTATGGGTTACTAGATAACTGATATACATAATACAATACATTACATAGATAGATATTTTTTTATTATACATGGAAAACGACCAGAACACTCGGAACAATTATGTGCAGATCGTGCACATAATTGTTCCGAGGCGGGAATCGAACCCGCAACCTCCTGCGTCGCAGGCGGACCTTCGCCCACCGCGCCACATCGGTCGTCTATCATCACATAAAGAATAAAATTGAAAGAAAAGATCTACAAAATCATACGGATATTCCTGGCAAGATATGGAGGGGGCCTTTATCCAGTACTCGATAAACCCTACAAAAAATAATTAATACCCATCTATTACTAATATATTTTATTATTCTTTATAAAAATATAATATATAATATATTCTTTATTGGAAAGTCCATTAAAATTAATCAATTCATTGAAATTTTTATCATTTATAAACAGCCAAATCATTTATCAAACCAAAAAATAATAATTAAAAATATGCTTACAAGTTATTCCTAGTTTTAGGATATAAAGGCAAATTTTATTTTATTCTCTATTTAATAAGATAAAATTCCTTCGAGATTTGTGATATCTTTCATCATCATCATCATCATCAGCCTTAGCAGTCCATACATCACATAGGCCACCCCCAATGAGCGCCATAGCGCCCTGTCTTCAGCTTGCCGCATCTTGTGATATCTTTCATCATCATCATCATCATCATCAGCCTTAGCAGTCCATACATGACATAGGCCACCCCCAATGAGCGCCATAGCGCCCTGTCTTCAGCTTGCCGCATCTTGTGATATCTTTCATCATCATCATCATCATCAGCCTTAGCAGTCCATACATGACACAGGCCACCCCCAATGAGCGCCATAGCGCCCTGTCTTCAGCTTGCCGCATCTTGTGATATCTTTCATCATCATCATCATCATCATCAGCCTTAGCAGTCCATACATGACATAGGCCACCCCCAATGAGTGCCATAGCGCCCTGTCTTCAGCTTGCCGCATCTTGTGATATCTTTCATCATCATCATCATCATCAGCCTTAGCAGTCCATACATGACATAGGCCACCCCCAATGAGTGCCATAGCGCCCTGTCTTCAGCTTGCCGCATCTTGTGATATCTTTCATCATCATCATCATCATCAGCCTTAGCAGTCCATACATGACATAGGCCACCCCCAATGAGCGCCATAGCGCCCTGTCTTCAGCTTGCCGCATCTTGTGATATCTTTCATCATCATCATCATCATCAGCCTTAGCAGTCCATACATGACACAGGCCACCCCCAATGAGTGCCATAGCGCCCTGTCTTCAGCTTGCCGCATATTGTGATATCTTTCATCATCATCATCAGCCTTAGCAGTCCATACATGACATAGGCCACCCCCAATGAGTGCCATAGCGCCCTGTCTTCAGCTTGCCGCATCTTGTGATATCTTTAAAAAATCTCTAATTCTAAAACATCATTAAGCAGGGCTAATAATGGTTACAATTATTAAAACACCGATTTAAGCTCTCCACCGCTGTATGTCGCCAATTCCATATACTACAGAAAGCCCGCGCGGGCCTTACGCAATTTGAATGTTAACACTTTGATTGCTGAAATCACACGGTATGTGTTTTCTACAAGTGACTAATATGCGTAAATCCACACTAGCGCAGCGGCTGAGAAAATACAGATCTGTGTGACTCAGCACAGCCGTAATACACACATTTTGACATTTTTTTTTTCGTTTTAACATTTTTACTATAATTATTTTACATTTTTATTCTTATTTGACATTGTTTACTTGTATTTTTTTTTGTATACTCATCTTTTAACTGTGTATATTTATAAGCCTATGTACAATTTCCGACACAATTTAAATTGTTTGTGAAATAAATAAATGAAATGAAATATTTTTCGAACGAAACGCATGTGCGGCGCAACACAACCGCTGTGTAGAGCGGCAGCACGATTTTTTTAGGTTAAAAAAAAGATCGCAGTCGTCGAAAAAAAATCGCAGTCAAAGTGTACCATCTGACCCCACTTCTAAATAAACAATTTCTAAAATAGTTCCTCTATTTCCGTCTTCAAAACTTTCCCATAGATCGAAAATAAATCCAATTACACTATAATTACAGGCATTAATACCAAAGTTGAGTACCTTTGTTACGTACTTGAGTAGTCAAGATGTTAAGATGTTTACTATGAGAAGTAGTTACATACTTCTAAGTACATTCGAGTGGCTATATTTTCCCATGTAGCCGAAAATAGGACAATATGTTCGGACAAATTAATATTACAAGGGTGTAACGATTCCGGTACCGATATATTGGTAAATATAATCGGCCGGAGTTTCGTAACGAATACATCCGACAGAGAACCAAAGTTATTGACATAGCTCTAAGAATTAGCAAGCTGAAGGGGCAGTGGGCCGGCCATATCTCGCGAAGAACCGACGGCTGCTGGGGCAAACGTGTTGTTGAGTGAAGACCACGTCTGGGTAAACTTAGTGTAGGACGCCATCCGACCAGTTGGGATGACGACCTGCGAAAGACTGCAGGTAGATGCTGAATGCGTCAAACTGAAGACGGGGCGCTTGGCGCTCATTTGGGGAGGCTTATGTCCAGCAGTGGACTAATATAGGCTGATGATGATGATATATGATCTTGCAAGCCATCGTTATTGTTAACGCCGATTATTTACTACAAAAGGAATTGGTATCATATCGGCAAGATATATGTATCTACCTACCTTCTTTGTGGTTGATAATGTGTGTGTTGAAAACTGACAATTAATAAATTCGCAGAACTGATAGAACCTTCCTAGAACCTTCCTAAAAGACTAACATGGCCAAATAACAAAACTTTTAGAACAGTAGAACAGTCAAGCACATTTGACGACCGATGTGGCGCGGTGGGCGAAGGCGACGCAGGAGGTTGCGGGTACGATTCCCGCCTCGGAACAATTCTGTGTACGATCTGCAGATATTTGTTCCGGGTGTTCTGGTTGTTTACTATGTATAATAAAAAATATCTATCTATGTAATGTATTGTATTATGTATATCAGTTATCTAGTACCCATAACTCAAGCTCTGCTTACCATTGGGCTAGATAATGCTGTGTGAATTGTCCAGCATTATTTATTTATTTATTTTAGATATATTTGCAATACAAGTAACAACCTACCTTTTGCGACCTAGTCCCTAATTTGTAACCTTTCCTTTTAGACTTATTATTTGACTTTTTTCGAAAATGTCACCTTTTGGCTTTTCAAAATAGCATTATTTCACGACATGATAAATCCGCTCATTTACTGCGGCTTCAAAGATTTAAAACTAAGCCGAGTATACAGTCGAAGCACCCGTAAAGTATAACGACGTTTTTTTGTGTCGGAAGATTATGTGGGGTGACCGAAACGGCGTTATAATGTTTTACGAGTGTAAAACTGGCTTAAGTTATAACGACGTCTTTTTGTTTTATTTGTCTGTGCTTAGAATATTTATTTATTATTTATTCTGAGCCATTATTGTCCCACTGCTGGGCAAATGCCTCCCTTTTCTCCTCGCTATCCAATGCTGCAACAGACCATGATGGAAGATGTGCCTCGAGCTCGTCACGCCATCTCATCCTGGGCCTTCCACGTCGCCTCTTAGCGTTGGGTGGGCTCCACTCTGTGGTGGTCTTTGCCCACAAGTCGCTGGACATACGGCAGACGTGTCCGGCCCAATTCCATAAAGTAACAAAAAAAACACGAATGAAAATATAATTCACTGAAAATTAACCCTCTTTCTTATAATTATAAAAGGCGTTAAGAAAGGTGTGGTTTTGTTAGCTTATGTTAATGCTTTCGCTGCCCGGGGCCGGAAGCCGCAAGGACGTCATGTGTGTCGTGAGCAATGAAAGTTTTAACTTGTCAAGTCAGTCTTGGGGACGCTTTTGATTGGTGTTTATTGCAACAGGCTAGATTTAGCTCAACTGTTAAATACGAAAAATTTGCTTTATTAATTTATTGATCATTCAACGAATTTTAAAAATACATCCTTTTTTTGTGTATGATCTTAATGCAAAATCTATCGCCGAAAATTACTGGAAGCAGCAATTATTTTCGCATTCAAGTACCGTCTGCAACTAAGTCCACTCGTACAATTTTATGTTACGACCTCCATTGAACAAAATGAGGTCTTCACTCAAGAAGTTGCTATCACCCAGTTAAGGAAGTTCATAATATCCCGGTAATGCTTTTTATGCACTCTTATATCAACCGGTTACGGTCTAAACTTCAGAGCTTAAACGGTTTCCAAGAGTTTAAGTAGGTCTGATAAAGGAAATTGGGTATTGGGTAGGTATCTAAATTTCAGTTACTAGAGTTAGTTACTTTTTCAGCATTTGGTTACATCACAAATAATATCTAGATGTCGTCGGGTCGGCGCAAAAAATCGTCTCCGTAAATAAGAGCGCACTTGTAATGTGAGCTCTTATTTCGCTTAGTTCGATTGAAACACAGCCAATCTAAACACGTGTCACAATGCCGCAATGTGTATTCAAAAGTTGCAAAAATAAATATAAAATATCATTTGTTAGTATAAAGCTAAAAAATATCGTATTTCATTTACTTACCTCAAATGCGCTCTTATTTACGGCATTTAGCTTTGATTTTGTATGTGACCCGAAATCTAGATAAAGTAAAGTAAATAAAGTAAAAAATCATTTATTTCTTTAGGCTTACAAAATAAGCACTTAGACAAGTCATATTTTAAATATAAATTATTATCAAATAAAAATATTTTACTGTTCACTTCAATTTTTTGTCCACTAGTGGAAGAAGTGAAAAGAAACCACTAGCATGTTCATCTCTTAATGTCTAATACATGGTTATTTGCCTATTTTAAGTCTAAATATAATATGATTCGATACATGTCAATATTTAAGTAAAGCTATGCACAACAACAAATTACTTACTACATACTATTGTCGGTGCGAAACTGAGCGATAGTATTGTGATTGCAGCCTTAGTTATAAATAAATATAAAAATCGGATTTTTTTATTTCTTGGTGGCAGAGGACACAACGCTACTAAGTAACCCGCCTCACATACAGAATAAATTTTATTCTTTAGCCATACACGCTGTATTTTGCAAAAATAATTGCCGAAACCAGGGATCGAACCAGGGACCTTTAGATCTTCAGTCTAACGCTCTCCCAACTGAGCTATTTCGGCTATAGATAGAATATTGAAATTTGCGACCAAATTTCTTTATCTTTGGTTATCATATCAGTTTTTTTCCTGCTAATATTAGCACACAATACTACCTATAATCAGTGTATAGATTATATACTATTTTCGATACAGCCAGCGTCTTTGGGACGCTTTCAACTGATATTATATTTAAATAATTTAAACCTAATAAGCTACTGAGGTAGAGAGCCCCTGCGTCTACATCAAAAGTCTAGAACTTAGGTAGAGCAAAGTGTCGATACTAAGAAGTGAAATAGGTCTATAGTATACATTACTTTGTTTTGTTTTTAAGACCTTTTTTGAATAAATAACTATTATTATTATTTATTATTATTATTGATATAAATAAATTCAGCTAATTGTAGATTGTTTGCAATAATCTGCAATTAGCTCAATTGTTTTAACTGTAAATACTAGTCCTAATTTGTTTCTATTATTTGATTGTAACTTTCTGTGTAGTTATTTGTATTGAATTGGCACTGAGATCGCAATAAAAAGGTTAGGATACATTATAAATTTACCTACATTATACTACTAAAAAAAAGACTACTAAAAAAACTAAAGTAGTTTAAATCTACCTAACCTATTTGTTCTACTAAATCTTCAAACGCATTATACAAAAGCAATTTACAACCGACCACATTACTTTACCTCCAATAAATCTAGCAACATATCCTATTGCTTTTCAACAAAACACCATTGCTATAATTATGTAGGATTTATTGTCAGTCTCTATACTAAATACGGCTTAAAAAATAATCTGGCAAGGGTGAGTTGGCGTTCCATGGTGAAATAGAAATAACTATGTAAAAGTTCGGCGAAATTTTGTTAATTTACAAGAAAACTAAGTAAGTTATAAAGAAACTTCAAGGAACCAAACAATTAGTAATAAACTACAAATTAAATCATAAATAATTTCTATAGGCCACAGGGTTTCTGAGATATAGACCAAATTATGCGTGAAACAGTGCACTTTCAAGTTCTTTTTCCCATATATTTTTTTTATTATAGGTATGTTCACATTCTAGAAACCAACGTAAAAATGTTGAATATTATGTAATTCGCGTTTTTTACCATGAGGATTCCGTGAGTACTGAGATCTAGGCCTAGTTTGACAAACAAATCCGTTTAAAGATTATATTTGATATGTCACACGATGATACAATATCGTCCACAAAAGCTACGATAGGGATCTTCATAACGAGTGTAATACAGAACCCCAAAACTTTAAAAACTGCCATCCATCAAACGTCTCGGCGTCGATTTGGAAAAACTCCGTCCCCTGACATTTGGAACGTCTGTCCCCGATATTCCTAGTTTCGGCACCAAATTAGGGAGCCTTTGTTGAAAATAATATTAATATTCATTTAACTTGAAGATTGTTAGTTGAGATTAGTCTTTTGTACTATTTCGGGGTTTATAAAGTGCCATTTGTCATTTTGTTTCGTCGAGTGCGCTTTGATTTGAAATATTGTTGGAATTTTAATTGTCGTTGAATTATTGGGCGTATTATTTAGCAGTCAACATGTTTTTTGTTGTTTATAAATATTTATTTTGTTATAGAAAGAAACAAAATTATTTATTAAACACTAACACAACACACAAACAAAGTTAATTACACATATATTAGAGTACAAAGTACCTACTTAGGTACCTACCTACTAGAAAACACGTAACACAGACAAAATATAAGGTACAAAATGTTAATGCTTGGCCAGATGTCGCTCAGTTTCGCACCGACAATAGTATGTAGTAAATAATTTGTTGTTGTGCATAGCTTTACTTAAATATTGACATGTATCGAAAAATATTATATTTAGACTTAAAATAGGCAAATAACCATGTATTAGACATATAAGAGATGAACATGCTAGTGGTTTCTTTTCACTTCTTCCACTAGTGGACAAAAAATTGAAGTGAACAGTAAAATAATTTTATTTGATAATAATTTATATTTAAAATATGACTTGTCTAAGTGCTAAAGAAATAAATGATTTTTTACTTTTACTTTTAATGTAAGTAGTATTTGGTACTAAGTAGCCCTCACAGAAAGTAGATAGGTAAGCGCGCGTGTGTAGGTCTAATAGGTTCTGACTCAGCTTGTTAGATACATAGATTATTTATTCATACAAATAGGTTACATCATTAAGTTACTATGTTAGGTTTGTCTTAGCACTATAGTTCTCACTTAAGTTAAAAATAAATTGATAATCTAGGTACTGTAGTAAACGAACGATCTGAAAACAATACAAGTTAACCTATATTAAATTATTATCCTAGATATTATATTATTTTTTTATGTATAAATAAATAATGCTGGACAATTCACACAGCATTATCTAGCCCCATGGTAAGCAGAGCTTGTGTTATGGGTACTAGATAACTGATATACATAATACAATACATTACATAGATAGATATTTTTTATTATACATAGAAAACGACCAGAACACCCGAAACAAATATCTGCAGATCGTACACACATTTGTTCCGAGGCGGGAATCGAACCCGCAACCTCATGCGTCGCAGGCGGACCTTCGCCCACCGCGCCACATCGGTCGTCAAAGATATTACATTTCAAAAACTCATTTATATCTAAGCTTTTTACCCTACTCCTAAAATTAAAATGTTTAATAAAGTTCATTAGGACATGTACGTATGATGAATGTAAGGATGTATGATGATAAGATAAATATATATTATACATCCATTATCATCAGTTTCTGTGGCTTTGCACGCCTTTTTCCGGGTTAAAAAGTAGTTTATAAATATTTGAATCAAAGTCTATAACTACATTTATGCAAATTCCACCCTGATCTGTGCAGTAGTTTTGGCGTGAAGAGGTAACATACATCAAAATACGTAAACATCCTAACTTTCGCACATACATAGTAATTTTTTTTTTTTAGATAATATGCTATTTTCAAGCTCTCTACACACCAAACCCGTCGTCAGCCATGGTGTGTAGAGGCCATTATATCCTAATCTGAAATAATTCATTAAGGAAGTGCATGTCGAAATCGAATACATCAACTGAGATAAATAACGTCAAAGGAATTCTCGGAATCAAAAATAGCCAACCAATTAACCTGTCAATAGTCATCAACGCTAAGACCCCCTGTTTTTGAACCCCCATTCCCTAAAAAAATACATTCTCTCAACACGATTTACATCTTTCTCCTGACAGATAGACAGGGCCATTGATTTCTGACATTTTAATTTCAGGTTAAATAACTATACCCTGTAAAAGCTGAACTATTTTCAGTGAAAACAGGAATCGGTGAGATGTCAGAATGGAATGGCAGGAATTTGTCAGTGTTACATGACAGATGCTTTTAAATTGCTTTGTGTAAGAAGCAACTTATTTGTTCTACAAATAGATTTTACTTCGGCTACTAAAACTGAAATTAATGATCTTCTGCTTTCCATAATGTAAGTAGGTACCTATTAGGTTATTACTAAATTTAGGCTTTAAGACTTAAATTTAGGAACCTGCTGACTTTACATAACAAGCTACCGTCCCTAGATATCTAGGCACATAGATAGATAAAAACACGATAATATTATAAACGCCAAATAAGTAAATAAGTTTATTAGTATGGATGGATGGATGGATGGATGTTTAATGCTCTTTCACGCAAAAACCACTGAATGGATTTTGATGAAACTTCAGCTTACATATAAGAATAACACATAGGCTACAATTCATAAACATATATTGTATATTATCCAAAATATCTATCAAAACGCGGACAAAAAATTGAAGTGAGCAGTAAAATAATTTTATTTGATAATAATTTATATATAAAATATGACTTGTCTAAGTGCTTATTTTGTAAGCCTAAAGAAATAAATGATTTTTTACTTTTTTCTTTACTTTACCTACTTATTTATAGGCAATTTAGTCCTATAGGGAATTCTCAGATATAATATTCGGAATAGCACAGAACTGAAGCTGAACGCTTTTAAGGTTATAATTGAATATACCCTAAAATGGTAAACGAAACTACTGATTATGTATACGATCATAATAAATTGTATAACTAATTGCAAGTATCGAGTGGACCCACCCACTAGGAGTTGAATGGCCTTTTAGATCTGAAATCGCTTGATACCTTGCTTACTTTGTAAAATAACAGTTTTCTCATTCCGTTGATATTAGTTACTTCAGTAATATAAAAAAGGAACGAAGTAATATAAGCAAAGGTTGCCTGGAAGAGATCGCTTCTAAGCGATAGGGCCGCCCATTGTACTTGTATCATGTCATGTATTTTATAATAATCTGTAACTGGTGTACAATAAAGTATTTTTGTATTGTATTGTATTGTTATATATAGAGTGTGGCCGAATTCCACTAAATTAATCCATAACAACTGAAACCACAAACCGTGCACTTGTCACTATTAGAATCTTTAGCGTTGTTTTTGTTTCTTTGTTGAATCTTGAACACGGCGTGCTGATTAGCACTGGTGGTGGTGGTCCCTGACATTTTGGGATTTCACCTCTTTTGATAGAAACTGCAGACGGGACAAATAAAACAAATAGTTGCTATTGCTATATGCACGAACAGATTTCTAGATTCGTTTCAACCGTGGCACTATTGATACGCGCGATATCTTTTTTTTTATATCTATGGACGATTCTGTGAGACCAGAATAATCAATTTATTGGTAAAAAACAAATTACAAGTCACATAATAATTATAAGTTAGAGTTAATTAAATAATTAGACAATAATCAAATAACTGATATAATTCGATTATAATAAATGTATTATAACATTTATAACTAATAATACTCAATATATTATTAAATTTTTCGCACATAATCATCAATACTGTAGAACGCCTTCTCGACGAGCCACGATTTAAGTCTTCGTTTGAAGGAAGACAGACTAGGTGCTGTGACTATCTGATCTGGTAGGTTGTTATACAACGTGGGTCCCAGCACGTGCGTGAGTCTGTCCGACTTCTTGACCATTCTCATAGTAAAGCCATTGGCTAGCAGAATTCGGCCGCAAGATAAATAACTCGCCGCCGTACAGTCTACAACAGTCAGTTATTCCTGTAGAATGACACATGCAGTTACCAGCTGACGTGATTGGTCTCAATGGCATTTGCTGATGTCCTTTTGGGGTAAGACATACCTAGTCATTGCGTAATTTGATCACTACCTTTACGTTCTTAATGTACTTAACTTTATACGTCATTAGGTCAAATGTATCACGCTGCAATAGAAAAATGTGATGTATTTTACCACGCTTTTATTAAGTAAGTAAGTAAATCATTTATTTGACACATAAAACGCACACATACAATTAATCAGCTTAATCATAAAAGTACAAAATTAAAACAAAACATAATTATCAAAAGTAATTACTAAGAAATGCGTGTAAAAAAATGTGTGTATTAGCTTCACCTGTATGTATATATGTTTGTTTGTTTGTAACCGACTCCTTTGGACACGATTTTGACCCTCTTTGAACGGTCAGATGTCAATTAATCTTAGTAAACTTATTAATAACCGATGACAATACAATAATTTGAACTAAAAAATAGAAAATAAATAATAGTTAAAAAAAACGAAATACCACGCTTTTATAAATAAACCGAACTAAAAAGTAGAAAATATTTTTTAAATAATTAAAATTATGGATAAGAAAGATAAACAAAAGAAATTATAATGTAAAAAAGCGTGGGGTGCTTTCTGAAAACATTTCTTCAATGTCGCTACTCCTATCAGTATCTAGTTATGTGAGGCAAGTGTGCGCTGGCAAGAAAACGCAAATCCATGTATCCATGCACCCCAAGCTTTTTTACATTAAAATAATTTATTTTATTTATCACTTTTATCCATAATTTGAATTATTTAAAAATATATTTTCTGCTTTTTAGTTCGGTTTATTTATAAAAGCATGGTTTTCTAGTTTTTTTTAACTATTATTTATTTTATCATTGACCTTTGTTTTACCACAATCTGACCTGATAGCAAAGAACAATGGGGTTGACGATGTATCCCGAAGCCCTATAGACTACCCCTTTACATTCCCTATTGTTGTGTCTGGAATCCTGGATGGTGAAGGTTAATTTATCAAAATAATACAGCTTTATAACTTTTGAAACTATCATGTTATTGACAAAAAAGTCATCATAACGGGGTTTTTACCTTGAAATTATTTTTGAAGGTTTTTAACCAGCTTTTCAGTTTTTGTCAGCTGGTAACAGTAAAGTAATATTGTATAAAGTATGACTTGTCTAAGTGCTTATTTTGTAAGCCTAAAGAAAATAAAATATATAGATATTTTTTTGTATAAAGCTTTTTTAGACACTGCGCCCCGCGTCACCCACGTTGAAATCTATGTTTCAAATAAGTTTATAAACCTTCCTCTTGAAATACTCTATCTATTGCTGAAAACTGCATTCAAATCCGTTGAGTTTTTTATAAGATCTCACAGACATCGGAAGCGACTTCATTTTATACATCTGTAAAGAACTCTAAAGTTTCCCGATGTAAAATATTTGGCAGCATTAGCCTGAATTTTCATTACTCGTACCATCCTTGCTTTTATTCTACTCTGTGGTGATTTCAACGGTTTCATAATAAATACACTTAGAAAGTAAATTCAGCTTAACACATCGCTAGTAAACAAGTCGGCTTATAATTTCCTTTGAAACTATGTAGGTATATCGTTTATTTTCTCCAATCGTTTATACAAAGCACGTGTCAGACTGCTTGGCGACCGCATCTTTGTTTAGCTCCATTCGGATGCATTGTCTAAGTCCAGTACAAATCGGGAATTATACGTGTTGAGAATATAGTAATTTAGCTTGGGGTGATAGAGTTGATAATGCTTTAGATTGATTTGTGGATCTGGTGCTCGGTGTAAAGATAGTCACTGAGAGGCAGATAGTAAATGGATATTTTGTATGGGGTCTTGTTTTTGTGTCCTTTAATATTTGTTGATCTATAATAAATCCTGTGACCATGTGTGCTGACACTGACACCCTTATTGACCCACGAATTAGTTGGTTGGTTTTTCCTGTGTAACATTAAAGTCTCCAACAACAGTATCTACAAATGTACATCTGTCCGTTTTGAAAGAGACTCAAAATATTCTACAGGAAAGTATTGAGTCACTTTGTTGTTGGCACTTCGCTAAGAAACCACACCAATGTTTTACAGACCATTTTTTTTCATCTTATTCAAAAATGTTCTTGATGTATGCAAAAAAGCTAACCTGCGCAAGATTTGCAATCAAATCACGTTCGCTACCACCAACGCTATGCGTGTGTAAAATAAATAAAATTATTAAGTCAAATAAAAGATCCTATTGATCACCTATAACAGAGAGAACACAATTATTTTACCCCGACAAGGCAACTCCAAGATCAAGGATTATAATATTTCCTTTGCGTGTAGCTATTGCATTTGCAATTCAAGGGCAGTTCAATAAATAACATTATATACATGTATATGTAGATATATCGTGTTGGTACTGCGTTGCAAGGGCTTGTATAAAATTTTCTAGTTTCCATTTTCAGTAAAACATGTTTCGAAATGTTCAAGCCTTGTCTTTTTAAAATACGAACACCGTAAATAGCCTCGCATAGTCAAGTGATTATCAGCTCTAGAGCTCGAACATTACAGTATATTTTCCAACTTCGAAGGATTAACATAGTTCTTTTATTGTCATCATGTCTGGAGTTGAATGTCAGTGTTTTGTTTACATTTTCTTTGCAAATTCAATATTGTGCAGTGTCTATATTACCAGTAGTTAGATCGAAAACTAGCTTTGTACGTATCGGATCTTATAGCTGACTAGTAAGCTACAGACAGCTCTGTAGATACATTTATCTTACACAAAGGAACTTTATCTTACAGGTAATTTTATTTCGTAAACATCAGTTCAGTAGGTACCATTTATTCAGTAGTTATAGTTTCTATGCTCATTTCAATCATTCTTAACATTTTACGTTCGTCTTTGTAAATGACTAGTAGGATTGTATGCAGTGTTACTACGTTCACCAAGCATTGTCTGTTAGAATTGTCTCGCTATTTTTACTATTTGGTATTTATTGCGTATTGTTCAATGTATTGCATTAGCTAGCTTTTCACTTAAAACTTTACAACTGTAATTTGGAAGCTTTACTGCTGTATTTACAGTGTAGTGCGTTAAAACTAAGATGTAATACCAGCTTCTTTAGCATTTCTTATTTAATTAGATATTGCTTTGCTAGTTCCTGTTTTATTTATTTTATTTTATGCCTCGTAAATTCATTTTGCTGGTTAAAAGCCTACTCGAGATGTATTGTCTTTTCTCTCATCTGCTAAAATGATTTTTCCATTACGTCCTTTTTTGTATATTGTGCTAACGCGTTAACAAGCTTCTGAGGTATTGCTTCTATATTAAATTAAATTTACCTAACACTGACTTACTCGTTATAGCGTTTACTTGTTTATGAACCTGTACCTACCTATCTGCTTATTTTATGTTTTTGTGAAGTAATTTTACGTGCTAGGTTTTATTTTGCATATTTAATAAATAGTTCTTGTTTATGTTTTTACTTTGTTATAAGATTAATAATTATGTAAACAAATTTATGTTTGTATAGCGGAGTCATCATAACCAAAAGAGAATAATAATTATTTTTAAACAATAAAGTGGTTAGCCCTAACTGTTCATTGTCCATTTAGGGAGAATCAAGACGATGAAATTTGGCGACCTCGCTTGCATGGTAAGTGTTAGGGACAGTGATATTAACGGGACATGAAACCTGGTCCTACAACAACACGGTGCAAGTTGGAGGCAATGAACTCGTGTCACAAAATACAAAGATACCTAATGGCTGACGCGAGAAGGATAAGTCAGAAGATTATAGTCACGAGCTTAGGAAATTTCTTAGCACTTTTTGATGGTAAAACTACTATAATATGCAGTTAATCTTTCGTTCGAGGGATTCTCAAGTAAAACCTGGGTTTTTTCAAGACAAGCATGGATAGGTTGTCTTCCAGTTCTCCGTTATACATCATCGGTCACTTACCAATAGGTGGGATTGTGGTCAAACGAAGGTCTCTCTACTGACCGATATGGCGCGACGGGCGAAGGTCCGCCTGCGACGCTGGGAGTTCAGGTTCGATTCCCGCCTTGAAACAAATAATTGTACGGTCTAAAAATTTATTTCTTTAACCGCAAATATTTCCTTCGGGTGTTCTGGTGTATCTTTATGTAATGCATTGTACATAATGCATAGTTTCAGCCATCAGTACCGATAACACAAGCTCTGCTTAGGTTGGGGCTAGATGATGCTGTGTGGATTGTCCAGCCTTTAGGGTTTTGCGCTAGTCTATGTCATACGTTCAATAATGCACGTATTACATTTTGTGCACTTCACAAAAGCCATTTCACCGCTTCTACTTGTAAATTGAACCCAAAACTGGTTTAAACATTAACATCGTCCAAGTTTGTTTACGTTTTTATTTTTAGCATTATTTGTTTGAATTATAATTTTCAGACGAATTTGATTGTTAACTATAAAATATATTGACTTGATTTTGTAATAAGTTTGCCAAAGAGGTATATTATGGAAATTATTGGAGGTACTTGTGTTATGTTTTTTGACTCTGTTGTATGTATTTCTGGCGTTTTCTCTTGCCATGATGATCGTTTCAAGGTTTTTTTTATGCAATTATTTATCATCTTTTTACCAAAATAGAACAATAAAATACAAAAACGAAATTTTATGCTCTACATACTTTGAAGACTAATGTGGCGCGGTGGGAGAAGGTTCGCCTGCGACGTAGGAGGTTGCGGGTTCGATTCCCGCCTCGGAACAATTGTGTGTACGATCTGCACATATTTGTTCCGGGTGTTCTGGTCGTTTTCTATGTATGATAAAAATATATCTATCTATGTAATGTATTGTATTATTATGTATGTATATATCAGTTATCTAGTACCCATAACACAAGCTCTGTTTACCATGAGGCTAGATAATGCTGTGTGAATTGTCCAGCATTATTTATTATTTATACTATGGAGGCTAGATGATGTCTGATATGTAGGTAATTTCAGTTTTCAGAAATCTTGATTTCCATTTCTTTTTCATCTTCATCTCGTTAACTTCCTTTTCCCCCCTGTTCTTCAATTTCAACTAAGTTCCTGTCACAATAAACAGGCCCAGCTCCAAACAGTTGTGTTATTGTTTTCTTTCGACAGGAACCTTTGACTTTGCACCGTAAATTAAATTTGTTTGCCTGCTCTTGGGAAATTTTAACAAAGTTCTAGCAACCGGTGGATAGATGCAAATTGCATTTTGTAGACTGAAAAATATTGTATAAAAAAGCTTTGTATAGTAGAGGTAGATAGAGTTATATTACTATATTGAGGGCTCTGTTATTTATTATGCCCTTGTATCTATATACAAGTGAAAACTTAGAGGAAGGAATCGAAGGTTTTGTTTCAAAGTACATGCTGTGTAAAAATAATACAACCTACAAGGAAAAGGTTACTTAAAATAATTCAAGCCTATTTTTTGAGAAATAAAACTTAATTATATTTGTCGAGTCATGGCGAGTATTGGCGAGCCTAAATACGAGCTGTAAAAATATAACTGAAAACAACGTTTATGTTGAGTAAGCTAACATGCAGATCGACCGGCACAGATTTGGTAATCTCCTTTTTAGATGCTGTCAGAGAATTTAATTATAAGGACATACGTTTGCCAATTCCCAGTTTCGTTATGACCTACGGAGCTGAGACGTGGACAGTTACGATAGGGCTGGTCCACCAGTTCAAAATCGCTCAGCGAGCTATGGAAAGAGCTATGCTCGGAGTTTCTCTGAAGGATAGGATTCGCAACGAATACATCCGACAGAGAACCAAAGTGATCGACAAAGCTCTGAGAATTAGCAAGCTGAAGTGGCAGTGGGCCGGCCATATCTCGCGAAGAACCGACGGCCGCTGGGGCAAACGTGTTCTTGAGTGGAGACCACGACTCGGTAAACGTAGTGTAGGACGCCCTCCGACCAGGTGGGATGACGACCTGCGAAAGACTGCAGGTAGATGCTGGATGCGTCAAGCTGAAGACAGGGCGCTATGGCGCTCATTGGGGGAGGCCTATGTCCAGCAGTGGACTAATATAGGCTGATGATGATGATGATGATGACGTTTCCCAAGAAATAAGAAGTAACAACTTTAAGCTTAGAAATTTATTTAATAATTAAATTATTTATTATTTATTTAATTTATTTATTAATTTTGTGTGTTGCAATTTTAGAAGCAAATTGCCAATGACAATGTAAACAAACAACCAACCAAACGATACCTATAATTGACCTGCCCTATTAAAATTAAAGACTTTATTACGCTGGACAATTTAAATTATTTTATGCACGTACTGACTGACACAATCGTTCATTCGCCTCGGCTATACACAAGTTTTTAAACTTTCAATAAGGGATTTTGAACCTTGTGTATAGGATAATAGAGAATATACTGGCTGGATACGTCAATGCATGACCACGCATGCACATGAGATAGATAAAGTTATGTGAAGCAAATACATACTTTGTTTTGATAGTATCATTGGAACCTTTATGCAACATATTTTTACCAACTTTGACCACAATCTAAACATCCTATAGAACATTAGGCATTGTAAAATGTATAGCGGCACTTTTTGTTAGGTATTTTAGAATCCGAGCAAAGCGGGACTCGTGCATAGCGGAACTAAACCAAAAGTTAGACTAGTTTAAATATAAACAAAAGAGTGGTTAAATATAAAATGTTACGAAAGACAAGCAAAAATCGATCCAGTTTATTACTTAAATTGAAGTACCTAGTAGGTATTATAAATTAGTACAAAGCTGTTATCCATAACTCGCGAAGAACCGACGCGACGGCCGATGGGGCAAACGTGTTCTTGAGTGGAGACCACGACTCGGTAAACGTAGGGTAGGACGCCCTCCGACCAGGTGAGATGACGACCTGCGAAAGACTGCAGGTAGCAGTGGACTGCTATAGGCTGATGATGATGATGATGTTATCTCTACCCTGGAAGAAATTTTACATGAAGTGCATAATAAAATTGAGAATAAGCGTTTTTTGTACATGCAGTAGGTTACAAAATGCTACGGATGAAACTGAAATGAGACATGTGTAATTATATCGTTCAGAGACAACTCAATTCAACGTGCTCGAGTTAACCAACAACAATCTTCCGCTTTCAGTGTTAATGTACATGTTGTCGTAGGTCACCATCTGTTCTTAGCTTCATAAACTGGTATATCAGTGTCTGGGCTCATTGTCACGAAGTTTAAAATAGTCGGTCTAAAGTAAAAAGATTACCCCTTTTTTTCTCCAGCTGGTAGTCTTGTTTCATCATCATCATCAGCCTATGATAGTCCACTGCTGGGCATTAGGCCTCCCCCAATGAGCGCCATAGCGCCCTGTTTTCAACTTGCCGCATCCAGCATCTACCTGCAGTCTTTCGCAGGTCGTCATCCCACCTGGTAATCTAGTTTAAGCTGGTAGAATTGCTGTTAGCTAGCTTGATGGAGACTTGTCCTTGTCTTCCTTCCTTCATTTGCTCTGATGTTCTTCTGGTCTATTATGACAACTCATAGATGTCAAATAGGTGACATCTCAGATATATCGCTAGGAGATGGGCTACCTACAACATCCTTCAAGATGTGTAACCCATCTTCGTTATACTCTATAGTTACTACAACTAACAATTTTAATTAAATAAATAAATAATGCTGGACAATTCACACAGCATTATCTAGCCCCATGGTAAGCAGAGCTTGTGTTATGGGTACTAGATAACTGATATACATAATACAATACATTACATAGTTAGATATTTTTTATTATACATAGAAAACGACCAGAACACCCGGAACAAATATCTGCAGATCGTGCACACAATTGTTCCGAGGCGGGAATCGAACCCGCAACCTCCTGCGTCGCAGGCGGACCTTCGTCCACCGCGCCACATCGGTCGTCAAATTGTAATCCTTAACTCGATTTTGCTTGGCCTTGTTTGAATTTAGATTAAATTGTATTTAACCTTATATCAGTATTCGATGTTATAAGATTATTTCTGATTTTATATTTGCTACCTTCAAGTAAATGCTTGAAATACTATCAAATGGTGTAAGGAATTTCAAAATGATGATATAGACATTTTAGAACTTTTCAAGAATAAGATAAACAAACTACACTTTCACGAGTAATTTTTAACACTTTGACTGCGATTTTTTTTCGACGACTGCGATCTTTTTTTTTACCTAAAAAATTCGTGCTACCGCTCTACACAGCCAGCGGTTGTGTTGCGCCGCACATGCGTTTCGTTCGAAAAATATTACAGCTCTGCTGAGTTACAAAGATCAGTATTTTCTCAGCCGCTGCGCTAGTGTGGATTTACGCAAATTAGTCACTTGTAGAAAACTCATACCGTGCGTTTTCAGCACTCAAAGTGTTAAATAAGCTCGCTCAGCCCAAGTGGGTTTTAAAAGTTGATTTGTAAATAATCAGCACCAATAATTTTCTCGAAGTACCTCCAAACCACATAGCCTCTTTCGAAACCAGCAGGATACCTGGTGGAACTGGTTTCTGCACTAGGTCAGCTACTTTTGGAACCGAAATTAATGCAATTTTTGCCAACCTCTTATAATCTCTTCTTTCTTTAAATAAAAGTCAGAAAACTTGTTGGGTACATTATAATTATAACTAAGTAGGAAAAAACTGCCAATGAAATTAGAAAGTAAAATTTTTAGCTGTAGTGGCAGTGGGCCGGCCATATTTCGCGAAAAACCGACGGCCGCTGGGGCAAACGTGTTCTTGAGTGGAGACCGCGACTCGGTAAACGTAGTGTAGGACGCCCTCCGACCAGGTGGGATGACGACTTGCGAAAGACTGCAGGTAGATGCTGGATGCGGCAAGCTGAAGACAGGCGCTATGGCGCTCATTGGGGGAGGCCTATGTCCAGCAGTGGACTGATATAGGCTGATGATGATGTAAAATTTTCCGAGAAAAGACTTAACCCTGCTTTTACATGCGCTATTGCAGTTGAAACAACTAGTAGCCTGTTGATATGTCAGGACCAGAAGAAAATATAGACATATTCAAGCCCCTAAGTTCAGTAAGAAATGACAAACAAACTATTGCAGTTGATTATATAAGTGTAACAGAAGACGTGTAGGTTCGGACTGTTGATAATGATGTTTAAAAATATGACCAAGATATGACCCGAACGAACTCAGGCGTATATACTAGTGTGAGTAAGCTGTTTATTTTATTGTAATATCGTTCGTCGTTATAATCTGCCCTAAATCTACCAAAACAAAACACACGCGACAGCATGCGCCCGCGCCGTCTATAGTAACTGCTGGTTATTCTTGTGGGGTCAGTCAACTTCAACTCTGTCCGGTAGCGTACAAGTTTTTAATGCTATAGGTACTTTTGTTTTCTCTGTGTATTGGTTTATTGTATTTTTTCCCTTTTATGATGACTAGTTTCTGTCCGCGGTATCACACGCGTTGTTTCTATGAAAACGTTTAAAGGCTATTTCTATGCCATGGGAACTGATTTTAAGATAAAAAGTACCTACTTTTTAGACTGTATAGACCCATATTTTTGCAAAATTTCAACCTGATTCTTTGAGTAGTTTTTGCGTGAAGAAATATAAATCATCTATCCTAAACTCCAAACTTTTACATTTCTATTGATTATTTTAATGAACAAAAAGAGGACCTTCTGTACATCGATGAAATTCAGATTATCTTAAGACGATACATATAGTTAAAATGAAAAAAAAAATCAGAATCAAATATTAATTTTAAGTTTTTTATTGATTTTTTTATAAAAATTGGTGAATGCGGGTATTTTACACACACACTTCTAGCCCCAAAGTGATTAGATCTGGTACTAAGAGCATTATTATGATTGATGTGAGAAGGTAAGAGTTTTCTTATGTTACATTTTATTTTATTCTCACAGACGCAGAAGGCAGTCAGAAAAAACTTAACCCTTAAACACCCTTAGATCTTGTTCAAATAACACATTGATATTCAAATCCGGCAACCGATACGGTCAGAAAAAAAAATTAAATCTTTTTAAAACATAATCAATTAGACTTAACACTTTGCATGTCAACGACAGCTCCTTATTGAAGAAACATCATTTATCATTCACAGTATCATTTTATGTAATATATTCATTAAAAAAATACCTACCTGCTTATCAATAAAAAGGTCTTATTATGCAGTAGTTGACTAAGAGTGAATTTATGAAATACTATTTATTTATTTTTTTATCGATCGATATTTCATTTTCGACATAATTGATAAAATAAAAGGTACAAGGTACATACAGACCTGTACGGGAATGAGAATATTATTATTTATAACTCAATCAACAAAAATAAAACAAACATGGTTTAAAAATAAAAGACAAGGCAGACTAATTGTATCTACCATTTAATATTTTTATAATTTTTACGAAGAACAATACAAAAAATATAAAATTTAAAATACAAATTATGTGAATGATTGTTATCACCAATAATCTCATTTTATTTTCAGTATCAATTGTACTATTCTATATTATTTTCCCAAAACCTTATTCGAAAGACCTATTTTAAAGTCTCATGTATTTGTCGTATAAATTAAGTGCCCCAATTGCATATGTCACATAAAATTGAGAAACACCTCATTAGCAACTCGCTGCGGTTCTATTCTTGGAGATAAATTTACAGTAAGAAAAAAAATCGTTTGCGTAAACAGTAAATAAGTTTGACCTTACGTTTTTATTTTTTTCTCAGCGTATTTCGATTACAAGCAGATAAAAAGCATGTGCGTGTAGGGTACGAATAAAATAGATTAAAAAACTAGGGTGTCTATTTTCTTTCAAAATATTTTTTCCCTTGCCCTACTTTACTCACAAAAAACTTTTTGCATCGAATTTACCTCCCCGACTATTTTTAACAATAGGATTTATAAATAACAGGTGTTCAACTTTCGTTATTATTACGATACATTAGTTTACGCATTAATGTTAAAAAAAAACTTCAGCTTGCCACGAATCAAATCCGTATACGACAATCATTGCTTTACTTCGAAAAAGAACACATCTATAATTATAGCAACTTCAACGCAAAAAGTACCGTTAGCAACAAAGATAAAGTACAAAATTGAATATTTATATTTAACCTCTTATGACGTTTTGACATGCATCCCGCAAGAGGTCGTTGGTACTCAGGGGAAACTAAAGCACAGGTGTCCAGCGTTCGGTCTGTAAGACAGAGATAGAGATATAAAATCGCTTGAGGCGTGAAAAGGACGCAACCAAAATAAACGTTGAACTTGTGTTGTGTTTTTTTTTTCTTTTTGCTCTCCCTCGCCTATGTTCGTGACGGATCTTTTTTTATTTCGTTTTGTTGCTCTTGCAGCCTTTTTGGATTATTTTGTTGCTTTTAGCTATATTTTAGACTATCTTACCAATTATAGCTTTGGGTTGGTTATTTTAGGATGTTGTTGTGAATTGTTTTTAGGTCACTTTACTGACATCTTGTAACTCTTGAAATAATAAAATCAAATTACTCTTCGTAAGTATCGAAAGATTAATTATTGATTTATCAATAAGATCATTTAGTTGTTGGTAAACGTCAAAGAATCAATAAAGATCTATCACAGTCACTTCTTGACCAAGTAGCGTAGATGAAAGCGTTGCGTGTGTAAATCAAAGTAAAGGCTATTTAACATCCCAGAGAACAATCAAAATAATGTAAAAAGCGTCGTACAAAACAATTTTCTACAGGGCTTGTTATAATGAGACAGTATTATCGTCTATTATTTGGGGATAAAATGTTATTACGGCACCCTAATAATCACTGAGCATAAAATCGTGTTATTGAGGATTATTCCTTTTGGTTATTTTTACTTAGTGAAGGTTGGTAGGTGTAACGATTTTACGACAAATTATCTAACTTATGAATAAAGTATTTATCTTTATAGAAATACTTTTATAAGTATTTTTTTCTTCCCAGAAACGAAGCCTTGGACTTAAAATTGTACTTTTAGGTATAAATACGAAAATTTGGATATTTGTTACCTCTTCACGCAATTAACGACAAAATGGAATAACATAGGTTACTATTCATCACGTATAAAAAGGGTTTGAAGCAGAGTTTTTTTCCAAGAAATTTTGAGTCCTATTTAATCATGCTTATCCACGTAGTGTATGCTGCAGTTGCATCTAATGACCCATTTAAAACCGATCTTACACAACCAGTAACAATACGACATAATCACAATGATCTCGGACTATGTCACTGTCATTAAATTGTTTTTCTATTCTTTCACTTGCGCCTACGACAGATCAACTCTGATTTATTATACGTAAAGGAACTTTATGTTTTCTATATACGGTTTAATTTCTAATGGTTTCGTCTAACGGTATATCATGTTACTATCTCCAACGTATCTTATAATCATGGTGCACGTTTAAGGAGTTTAGGTGAGTAAGCAGCGTTGATTTTTCCAGAACTGACAATATTAATGGAATTAAACGAAAAATCTCAAGACAAATTACGTAACTACGTAACAAAAAAAGTAAAAAAATCATTTATTTCTTTAGGCTTACAAAATAAGCACTTAGACAAGTCATATTTTATACATTAAATTATTATCAAATAAAATTATTTTACTATTCACTTCAATTTTTTGTCCACTAGTGGAAGAAGTGAAAAAGAAACCACTAGCATGTTCATCTCTTATATGTCTAATACATGGTTATTTGCCTATTTAAGTCTAAATATAATATGATTCGATACATGTCAATATTTAAGTAAAGCTATGCACAATAACAAATTACTTACATACTATTGTCTGTGCGAAACTGAGCGACATCTGGCCAAGCATTAACATCATTGAGATAATCATTTATCATCAATCATAATCATTAACGCAGTGCAAAACTCAGCCATTTCTACTGTTTATCTGTTTTTACTACAATATTATATATATATATTAGGACAAATGTTTGTACGACCTGCAGATATCTATTTCTTCAGAGTGTTCTTGGTTGTTGGTTTTCTCTAAAAAATATAATATATCTGTAGTTATAAATATATAAATGTAGTTTACTGTCTTGAGTATATCAGCCCTATTGTAACTATAAGACGAGCTCTACTTTGTTTGAGTGGGGCTAGATGAGGCTGTGTGAATTGTCCAACATTATTTATTTTTGATTCATTAGGTATTATTTATCTGTAATTATTATTAAGAATATTTTACATAGATTATAAACTATGATTTAAACCTTGTTACGCAAGCAAGTTTAATAAGTAGTAGATTCTACAACATAGTAACTTGTAGTTTACTACAGGTTGATCGAGACTAAATAAAATCACAAATCAGCATAACCATCTTACGCACGCACTATCTAGCTATCTGCGTAAACGAGACCTAAGGCTAACCTAAGGCTAAAATCTAGTCTTTAATAACAAAATAATACAGCATCAATACTTTACAAGAACCAGTAAGAACTGGTTTCATACTACAGCCGTAATCTGCACGCACACATGCGCAGCGCGTAATGCCAGTAGCCAGTTCGTAAGTAACCGAACTGTGATAATGATGATACTGTGTACTGATTACAGAATCAGTTCATAATAGCAAGCAGGTATAGTTTAGGCCAGGTTTAGGAATTCAGCTGAGTTAGTCGGGCTAGTAAGAGTTTCTGCAGTAGAAGATAACTGCAATAGAAATTCAATGCTTTTTTAAAATTAAATAATCGAGTGTGATACTACCGATAAATAAGATTGAAGTGCCTGTTTGTTTTGTCAAAGTAATAGTTATTTACTAAATGCATAATGAAAGAACAAACTGTGCCCGCGCAAAAAATAAAATCCATGTAATAATTATGATCTCGAAGGGCGAAGCCCCGTGGGCATAGCTAGTTTTAGAATAAAAACGCTGGCTTTCTACCTGCAACTCAAAGTCAGTGTTAAAAGAGAAAAATAAAAAAAACTTTTAAAAAATTAACAATAAATATTTTAGAAAATGAATAAACTACAATTCGCACACACAATATTGGATATTGTCAGTCCAAGTCATCGTTTGGATTATGTCCTTATTCTGAATAAAAACCCACAACCTCGCTTTTATTGACAATTTAAACCAACTTTCCATGTTCTAAAAATAACGTACATTATGCAAACTTGTTTTGCTGACCGTACAATCGTCGAGCCTCCATCGAGTACTTGACTCGAACCAAAAACACGTGGTGTAAGAACGAGAAAAAAATAATAAACCCTTTAATTTATACCACGATAGTGCTTGTATCTCGAAAATAAAATTTTGTTTTATTTTCTTAACCTTTTTTGGGTCAGTGGCCTTAGTGTTGTGCTGAGGACCCACCTATATCGATATTTTGTTGTTTTTTGCGTCGCATCGATACTTTTTATCGTTAATTTGTTTTGATGACTTCGCGATGTCGGCTGTGATAATTTGCTCAGCATTTTATTGGCATCATCCGCAATTATGATGTCTCGGAGTGCAATCATTTAATTGTGGAAAAGATAAAAGCTATTTTCGGAATGACTCGATTGCACAGAACTGATAATAATTTGTAACGAATAAGCAATAAGTATTATTTATGCCCGATTCAATATTATTTTGTGAAAAATCTTGTCCTAGTTACTTTGTTGTTTTATATGAAGTAGGGAACAGAAGTCAGCTATTATTATACCAAGTAGCAGTAGAATTACATTTTAATTGTATAAATAGTGATCCATTTAACTTGCAAAACGTAACTAATTGACCAAATCCTTTGATACAATCATTAATTCATTACAATAAGATAAGATAAATTAAGTAATAGACCTGATTGAATAATAATACTATCGTAAACAAGTTCGATTCAAATCAATCGTAATTTGAATCAATCGATACTCGATAACATGACCCAAATACAGCCCTATCGTACACAGTAGCAATACTAACGCCTACACGTAACCACAGCGTAAATGTACCAGGGACATCACAAATCATACAACTCTCGCTTTGGAGTTTTATTGCCATCGTAAAATCGATATACGCTTCGATGGTACCGCAAATTTCAGGTTTATCGACTTTTATCGATACTACAGGCTATCATGATCATCAATGACAGGCGTACGTGAAACTAACGAATATCGACACGCGGTTTCCCTAAACTACTCTTGAAGGAATAAAAAAATATAGCTACTTAGCTATATTTATTTATTTACTGCACTCATGTTTTGTCTAGTTATATAATTAAGCCTGAATAGGTAATCCGAGTAAGGCAACATGGGTGCTAAAATTATTAAATAAAAGAATCACTTACTATTACGTTAAAATAATTTAGTTCAGTTATGTTGTTTAGAAGAAAAAAAACCAGCCCTTTCTGATTTTTATGTACCCTAGGCCTTTTGTGGGCTGTTAGGCTTCATGATGGTTGGTTGACTCTTCATTATAGAAATAAAGCATTTTTGTAGGCTCTACAATGTTGATATTTGTCTCTTAAAAAACTGTAAATTACCACCACAGCTCCCTGAATTGAATACGGGCAAAATTCTCAAGTTTAATGAGTTTGGTAAACCGCAATTCTTTTCCAATAAATTTGGCAATGGCTACCGTTATTGACGGAATACGGGTTGAAATTTTGTTTATGTAGGTATAAAGTTAAGTAGCATTTGGATTTCCGATTTAGGTAACAAAAATTTTAAAGAGCCGTTACCGTTTCCTATTATAACACAGTATTCGTGAGTGTCTCACTGAGACTTTTTTTGCCGATCATTAGCTGCATTTTGATAGATAATAAAAAATATGAACGAATGAGTGGCAAAAGTAGTAGTAGACTCACTCACGAACACAATTAAACTGACTAGCAGTAGGGCCCTTCATCTAAATGACAAAATGAGCAGGACCTATTGCTTTAAGAGAAGCCATTTTTCAAATACCAACCCAACCTTAACACTGGTAGTTTAAAGGCCTATAACAATAATGGAAACCGATTAAACGCACACTTAAGTCAGCATAAATTTCAGTAAAAACTTTCAAAAATCAATAGAACACAAGCAACCACATTAGGCTTGTGCCAACCATCAATCAAGAAAACTGAAAGCCTACGAATTAGCTGATGCAGAAACCTTGCAAGCAATTTTGTTACCTTTTACGTCTGTATAAGGTTGTAATTTGTCAACCACTACACAAATAATATAGGTAGGCCAAGTTAACCGTATGACAATAACTTGGAAATATTAACATATGAAAGGGTGCGTAGTTCGGTAGTGCATTGTGTGGGTAAAAAAAGATGGGAGAGGCAAACGAGAAACGATTAGTGTTTTTTTGCCAACCTTACCCCAGTAATCGCAGGACAGGATGTTTTAGGGTTAACGCTTAAATGCTGGGGTAAACATGTTCTTGAGTGGAGACCACGTCTCTGTGAACGTAATATAGGACGCCCTTCGACCAGGTGGGATAATGACCTGCGAAAGACTTCAGGGAAATGCTGGATGCGTCAAGCTGAAGACCGGACGCTATGGCCCTCATTGGGGGAGGCCTATGTCCAGCCGTGTACTAACAAATGCTGATAATTTGTGTGATGTGAAGGAGGATCCTCAGAGTCCTCAACACAACCACTGATTGACGACCTCTATGTTGTGGTGGGCGAAGGCACGCCTGCGACGCAAGGGGTTGTGGGTTCGATTCCCGCCTCGGGACAATTGTGTGTACGATCTGCAGATATTTGTTCCGGATGTCCTGGTCGTTATCTATAAAATTAAATACAATGTATAATAAAAAATATCTAGCCATGTAATAATATTGTATTAAGTATATCAGTCATCTAGTGCCCATAACACAAGCTTTGCTTAGCTTGGGGCTAGATGATGCTATTTGGATTGTCCAGCATTATTTATTTATTTATTTACTGATATGATGCTAAAGTGTTGCCCGTCCACGCCCAACGCACTAGAAAACTAATTATAATTCCGAACCACTCGTCGAGATAATTAATAACTTGAGAGCATTTGAATACAATGCTTCTGTGCAAATGAATATATGAACCGACATCTTATTTCCATAAAAGTTTAAAGTTCATTCATATTTCTGTAGCCATTTTTGAGGCCCATTAAAAGAAAAGTCCTTTATTAAATAAATAAAATAAAATAAATAAATAATGCTGGACAATTCACACAGCATTATCTAGGTAAGCAGAGCTTGTGTTATGGGTACTAGATAACTGATATACATAATACAATACATTACATAGATAGATATTTTTTATTATACATAGAAAACGACCATAACACCCGAAACAAATATCTGCAGATCGTACACACAATTGTTTCGAGGCGGGAATCGAACCCGCAACCTCCTGGGTCGCAGGCAGACCCCACCGCGCCACATCGGTCGTTATTTCTATAGGCTTACAAAAAAACACTTCCAAGTCAAATTTCATGCTATAAATTATTATCAAATAAGAAATTATGTGTCTTTGTGTTCACTTAAATTTATTGTCCGCTAGTGGAAGAAGTGAAAAAGAAATGTATTTGAAATGTATTTTTTTTTTTAATTAATAAAAATCTTTATTTAACATTAAGCACACATTATACAACACTTTAAAAATATAAATTAATATATAACTAAGAGAGTAAGTGGCTTGTTAGATCTATTATATAATTGCAGATCCTCCACTAAGTCGTGAAGACTTGTGCTGTAGGTATCCCTTCCAAGGACGTTTATAAAAATATAAGTGCCACTAGTGATATAGCTACTACATTGATCTAAATTATAGTAATATAAAAAATAGATTACAATATTATTATTCGCAACGAATACATCCGACAGAGAACCAAGGTTATCGACATAGCTCAAAGAATTAGCAAACTGAAGTGGCAGTGGGCCGGCCATATCTCGCGAAGAACTGACGGCCGCTGGGGCAAACGTGTTCTTGAGTGGAGACCACGACTCGGTAAACGTAGTGTAGGACGCCCTCCGACCAGGTGGGATGACGACTTGCGAAAGACTGCAGGTAGATGCTGGATGCGGCAAGCTGAAGACAGGGCGCAATGGCGCTCATCGGGGGAGGCCTATGTCCAGCAGTGGACTGACATAGGCTGATGATGATGATGATGAATATTATTATTCGTATTCAACATAAGAAAATCAGTTCAAAACCTTATAATTATAACTAAGTTAGATTGAGTTTCATCACAAATATTTAAGTATAGTATACAATATCAAGAATAATAATAAATAGAATAATATAAATTAAATTAAAGAAACCACTAGTACATTTAAATAAATAAGTAAACAATGCTGGACAATCTAGCCTAGGTACTTGATGACTGATATACTAACTTAATACAATACATTACATAGATAGATATTTTTTATTATGTATAACGACCAGAACACCCGAAACAAATGTCTTATGTGTCTAATACATGATTGTTTTGCCTATTTCAATTATCAGTGTTAGAGCTATCCTAGGAGTTCCTATCCTATTAGCTTAGCTATCCTATTTCGTTTCGCCTTTAGTCATCGATTAGGAGCAGTTAGAAATTACCGTATTTGTCCGTCCGATCCCATGATTCTTAAAAAGGCTGGTGCGCTAATTCATCATAGTTGTACATTGCATTTGCTTTTCATGAAGCATATTAAGTAGCTCTTATGCGCATTATTCGCTCTCTGGCCAGGTGGGATGACGATCTGCATAAGACTGCAGGAAGATGCTGAATGCGGCAAGTTGAAGACATGCGCTATGGCGCTCATTGCTATAGGCTGGACTACTATATGGCTGATGATGACATCTCTATTATAAACGAGTTAGAAAGATCCTAGATAACTCTCCTCTTCTTTGTCGTTGTCTTCATTGCTGAAGGTCCTGCCCGTCCTGGAATGCTTTCACGGTGACGCTGATGAACCGCTTCCACACCACTCTGTCTTCGGCCTGTCTCAGGGCTGCAGGCAGAGTGAGTCCCGTTATAGCCTTAATTTGATCAGACCAGCGGGATGGTGACCGTCCTCTTGGTCTTTTTCCCTAGATACCTTATTGTTCATTTTACACTGTGAAGTACGCAATTAAATTGTTATTTCTATCCAAGATTGTCTTCAATTAAAAATAAATCCTCCACAATCATTTCTTCCATGAAACTTCCTTTGTATCTTCCATCCTAACCTCAAAGTATTGTTTCCCTGGATCAAAAGTACCATGCCCTAAGGCGCTACTCTGTTCTACACCAATTATCCGCCATTATAACTAATTGCTCCTATTACTGTGATATAGTAAATCATAGACAATACAGAGCCATAGACAGTGGTCTAAATCGTCGATTGACCATAGATTAAGGTCTGAGGCGAGGCGATTATTACTACTGAATGGGTGGTTTAACTGTGTTTTAGTTTTGAACATTAGATTTAATATTTTAAAAGGTAAGCGGTCATTTCCTTCTGAATCGTTGTATAAATATAAAGGCACTATTTGTACAAACTCGAATTCGAAACTCGGCTTCTTAATTTTATATAATTAGGTACTTATTTTCTAGTACCTTCCCAATCTTTCTGGAATAGAAGAGAAGCTTCATCGTCAACCTATAGTAGTCCACTGCTGGACATAGGCCTCCCCCAATGAGCGCCAAAGCGCCCTGTCTTCAACTTGCTGCACCCAGTAATGCCTGCGTTTTTTCACTCGAAATTTTTATCTATATCATTCATACTATCTTCTGAGACTTTGAATAAAATGTTAAGATTCCTTATTTATAATAATTTATAGATTTATTAGATCCCTTTTGTGTGTATTTAGCATCACAACGCGATAGCAAAAGCAAACACCAAGATGATTATTCCAAGATTATATAATTCAAACCAGCATCAGTTACAAAATCCAATCACAACAATTAACCGGCGTCTCCAATCATTAATTATAATCACTTAATCCGACCCAACGGCGATAACTGTCACAGAACCAGTTGCACTCACGCTTGACCAGTTCAGTTCACGTTAGTATGGAAGTAATCTTATTATACTCAAGTAAACGCATTGAATCGTAGAGCTTCTTATCATAAGAAAGGCTTTTTCAGTTCTTCCACTAGTGGACAAAAAAATTGAAGTGAATAGTAAAATAATTTATATATAAAATATGACTTGTCTAAGTGCTTATTTTGTAAGCCTTAATAAATGTTTTTTTACTTTTTTTTTACTTTTTACTTTTAAAAACACCTTATTTCTTATTTATTAATAAAATGTTTGGTATAAAATTTGGCTTTATCAGTGCCTATTTTGTAAGCCTAAGAGTTCTGCCTCACTAGGCCGCCATGGCAACGTCGCCGCCGGCGCAAGTCTGGCTACTTCTGGCAACCGAAGGTCGCCATGTCGAGTGGCCATGGCGTCTCGACATACAGTTCGTTTACGTCGTCAGGAATGGATGTAGAAGAAATTGCACTTCTTTGTTATGTACGTTGCAGAAAATTGGAAAAAGAAAAAAAGGAAACTATGGGTGCATCCCTTTATATCCGATCGAAGCGAAAGTGGTGTTTTTTTTTAAACTATATAGAGATTTACGAAAATATCCTGAAAAAAAATTCAATTATACGAGAATGTCAATAGCATACGACAAACAGGATACGATATTTAGAAAATCGATAAGTCCGGAAGAAAAACTATTTGTGACTTCCAAAATGGCGGCTGACTGGCGACTGAGTGTGGGAGGTGCAGTTTACACGTGTACATTATAGAGGCAACGTCGCCAGGCCGCCAGAGTAGCCAGAAGCCACGTAGGAAGCTGTCGCTTGTGGCTACGCTTCCAAATTGGCGACGTTGCCACACCGTCGCCAAGTTAGTTAGGTAACATAATTTTTTTTCTTATGGGCTTATTGAAAATCGAATGCTTTTGTTTGATGAAGAAGAATTTTAAGATTTTCGGCACCAAAATAGTCTGCACCGATCACGATAATCTACAAGGAGAGGTCAAATTGTAGGAAACAAAGCCAAAGTAAACCATCTGCAGGTCCAAAATAACGTTATGAAAAAAGATGGACTTATCGTCTAATTGTCTATGTACAAAAGTGACTTAATTTTGTACTCCTTTTTTCTGTCTAGTGTTTATTTTTGTATCTCTAGTCATTTAATTAACATGTACCTTTGTAAAAAAATCCGACACGGTGTAATTGTTGGAGAAATAAATGAATGAATCAATATTCCATCTTCAAAATATCTTCTGGCAAAAGCTAAAACTGCCAAGAATATGGCAGTCTAAGACAATCAAAATCTTACTTCAATGAATACCATACAAACTGCCGATGTAAATAACCATAACGAGAATTTACCAAACAATAGTGATTTTCAACAAGAATGGACCAGAGCACAGGGAATCCAGGAGGCCAATAATCCCATCGTCATGACCCGAAATCGGCGTGATCATCCACAATCGATTTATCATGCGATGATTGCCCATTTCAACTGTCCTTTTGAAGTCATTCGAGAAATCATTGTGTTGTGTCTAATCTGTCTACTGGTGTGTGGTCAAAACACGCTTTTATGGGAAAAGCTGTTGGGATTGAAGAGAGGATAATAGATCCTTGAAATGTTGCTTTGGCTGTTTTTTGATTTGAGTTAATTGACTTATCTAAGCAGATGACAGGTCAGTAGTCACAACGTTCTGTTAGTAGTTAAATATAAAGGGTAATGGGTTTAATGCTCTAAGGGATAATGTTTTAATTTGAAATAATGTATCTGACCGGAAAGTTCTCTATAGATACCTGTTAGAACGGTTGAAATGTTATAATTAAATAAATAATGCTGGACAATTCACACAGCATCATCTAGCCCCAAGCTAAGCAGAGCTAGTGTTATGGGTACTAGATGACTGATATACTCGTACATAATACAATACATTACATAGATAGATATTTTTTATTATACATAGAAAACGACCAGAACACCCGGAACAAATATCTGCAGATCGTACACACAATTGTTCCGAGGCGGGAATCGAACCCGCAACCTCCTGCGTCGCAGGCGGACCTTCGCCCAACGCGCCACATCGGTCGTCTTCTATTTTCTCTAATTTCTTTCGAGGTAGAGAGATGTGAAAAGAGCGTCTGTATAACAGTCTTTGCAATGACGGTATTAAGTTAAGAAGAGTCACATTTATCGTATGATAGAAGTGGCTCTTCTTACTAGTCAAAGCACTTGGCTCTACGACAGTAATTCGATTAATAGTAACGACTAAGATAATCTTAGATATCTCTATCGTGGCAGATTGCCAGGTCGCAAGACTTTAGCATTCTATTCGCAAATCAATTGGCGCCAAACGCTAAGTACAAAACTGACTATTGTGTTTATGTAAATCGCTTTTAGACCTTATAACTCGTGAATGATGAACTCTTTATTTGCCCTTGTCATGGCCTAAGAACAAAGCTCTGCTACGTCGGACTGCAAAAATCAAAAGAGACAAGTATGGGGTCAGTGGCAAGTCACTAGAACCTTCACAGTATAATAATTATAAATAAATAATGCTGGACAATTCACACAGCATTATCTAGCCCCATGGTAAGCAATAAAATAGAATAGAATAATGATTTATTGCCTGAACTTATAACTACTTATATAATAGATTATATAAGTAGTAAACCATCATAAACTAAAAACATAACTTATCTATAATTAATAAGTAGGTACTTACATAACATACAATTGACATTTTTATTAACTAAGTACATTCTCAGGCAATGGGATTCAGCTCAGCATAATGCCGACAAGCTTAAAAAGCACGTTCGGTGCTGTTTTTCAGCTTACCCCTTACCGACTGGTGATCGTCGGCATTTATAGTAGGTTTTTTTTGCGGGTTTGTCCATTAAATGCTCTATATTGTAGGTTATACCCAGCAGAGCAAGCAGAGCTTGTGTTATGGGTACTAGATAACTGATATACATAATACATTACATAAATAAATATTTTTTACTATACATAGAAAACGACCAGAACACCCGGAACAAATCTGTAGATCGTATACACAATTGTTCCGAGGCTGGAATCGAACCCGCAACCTCCTGCGTCGCAGGCGGACCTTCGCCCACCGCGCCACATCGGTCGTCCGAAGAATTAGAACTATACTCATTAAGAAATTGAAGTGGCAATTAATTAACCTTGTCTTATGAAGGTTCCTCAATGCCATTATTTCATCAGGCAAAGATACCATATGCGTATCGAATCAAAAGAAGGTAAAAAAGTGAAGTAGGCTGTTTTATAAATTAGATGGATGACATCAGAGCAATATCGTTATTGCAGCTAAACACAAAGCTATGACAATATTTAATTTTTTTTTAATGCCTTCGTGAATTGAACCATGTACAATTTGTCGTTCATTTGTTTTCATTCGCACCAAAAAGTGCGAGACAAAACAGTCGATAAATATAATCGTAGATCTCATGAAGCTGGCCGGACTGGATAAGATGACAGAAAATCGCGAAAAGAGGAAAATCTAGTTTTGATTATGTTTAAAAAACATAAGACTTTAATTAGGTAGGTGCACGAGTCTACACGTTCTCCTACGAGTCCTGGAGATTGCGGCAGCCACTTTCACAGGCGGTCATTGCCAACAGAGGACGGTTCTCTGGATAATAATAATCCTTCTCCACTTCAAGCAGCTAAAGCTCTAAGAAATCACTTAAGCCGCAGTCTCCACCTTGCGTCTTTGTAGCCTTGTCGTTTAACTCCGATCTCCGATACTTGATTTATGGCCGTCGTAAAACTGACCTTTTATGATGGCCAAGTGTTTGATGCCACTTCTCATATCAGTGTTTACTTTGGAACAATGTTGGAAACCTCTGGATAGTTTAACGATCTTGTGTGAAAGTTCTCAAAGTAGCATCAATTGATTAGATAGAATAGAAAAACTAGGAACCCTGAATTTTCGTCGCATTACGAGCACAATTTAACATCTAAAACCTTTACTATTATTGTACAAGAATCGTATAAAAATCCAAAGGACTAGGATTTCAACTTTAAGTTAATTTTATTTCAGGAATAGTGTGAGCAAAGCCGGGCCCAGAAATTAGTACCTAGGTTCTTTAATACTAAAAATTTAAAAAAACGTGCTATTTCCGATATCGCCAAAAAATTTAAATAGAACCAGTTTCACAGGACTAAAAATATTGCCAAAATTCACTGCGCCATGGCCTTTTTGTCATAATGTAGCACACACAAACTTACGTACACTAATATAATTATTTTTAAGCAATTAATTACTTTTCAAATGTTCTTTTCAGTTTCACTATCTTAACCTAACCAACATGTGTCTGTAGTACAATTTTATTAATTTTACAATTTTAGGTACCTTCATGATACCTCAAAGGTCCTTATCCTTGATCTTCCTTATGATTAACAAGTCGCATGTACCGAACCGCTCATTAAGCCCTACTTTCAAGCAAAGCCATACATTATCTGTTTCTAGCAAACGCGACAATCCGTCATTACGTACGAAATTACATATGAATTAGTGAATTACGGTAACGGAGAAGTGGTGATGAAATGGGAATGGTAGGTACTGATTAATTGCAAGAAGCTGGTAAAATAGGTCGTCGTGGTAATTGCCAGAGGTAGATAACCAGGTTTGAAATAAATAATTAATGCTGAACCTTTTCATGGCGTCATTCATCTAACGCTAGAGGTACAAATGTACACAGAGCTTATGTTATTAGAACGTGTCTACTCGGAAAACGAAAATCGAAGTTTCTAATTCGTTTTCGTGTAAAAAGTATTCTGTCCTTTTCCTTCCATCTTCACCGTCTTATCTAAAAGACCGTTTTGAGTTTCTCCATATGTCCCACCCACGATCCCTTCGCTCGTCTGATACCCTTCTCTTAAAAATCCCATCACACACTTCCCAATTCTATGGTGATTCCTTCACGTTGCAGGCCGCCAAACTCTGGAACTCCCTTCCCGTTTCTATCCGTCAAGCGAAATCCCTTCCTATCTTCAAAAGTATGGTTCATTAACACTATCTGACCACTCTTGATAAGTTTTCTTGACTTTTATTTTTATTTTCTATGTTAATTGTTCCTGCTTTATGTATATTTGTGCTCTATTTTTATATATGTACGTTCTTAATATAAATATTAATTATTTTATATATTACTCGTATATAATTATCCTAAATAATTACGCCACCGTCAGCGTTAATACGTACCGATCCTATCCATCCAAAGGTTGCCTGGAAGAGATCGCTTTTAGCGATAAGGCCGCCGATTGTGCCACTAGATTTAGTTAGTACTAAGATCCTATTTTTATTATTTTCTTTATATTTGATGGTGCAATAAAGGTATATTGTATTGTATTGTAAAAAGCGACTGTTATGTCACTTTCTTAAGATAGCGTTTGTTTTTTTTAATAAGAAACTGTAAAAAAATTACAAGTACTATCCTAATTCCCATGAGTCAAATTCTAAAAATATATTTTGAAAAAATTAAAGCTCTTTTTCTAAGATCTAGGTACCTATATAATTCTACTCTCCCGCAAATACAAACAAACTCTGGTAAAACTAGTATACAGGTATTTATTGGAGTATAGCTAATGCTTATTTGATTTTTGGAGTCCTATTATCACTATAACTACATAGGTACTATAAATAATATAGGTACATAATTTTAGCTTATTTAGATTCTATCAGTGAATACCTATTATTAGCTCTCTGTTGTCATTTTTTAAGTCTATAGATATTATAGTAGGTGATGGTGTTCCAAAATAAATAAATAAATAAATAAAACAAAGTCGCTTCCCGCTGTCTGTCTGTCCCTACGTATGCTTAGATCTTTAAAACTACGCAACGGATTTTGATCCAGTTTTTTTAAAATAGATACATATATTGATTCAAGAGGAAGGTTTATAAACCATTTGACACAGATTTCCACGCGGGCGAAGCTGCGGGGCGCAGCTAGTAGTTCGTAAAATTTGTAAATAAAGGTAAAAGTAAAAATGATTTCGGTAGTAAACAGACGTAGAGCAAAGCAAAACACCTGTGTTACGCATCCAACGGCGTATGGAACAAAAAACGAGCTGGCTTCGTATCATCGACGACAGAGTAGGGTGGATTTTGTTTACCTTTCTTACGAGGATTTTGTTGGCTTGATGTTGATATTAACACTTCGTTGATACGCAGAAAAGTCTAGTTTTTCAAGCATAAACTTTTTATTAAATTCAACGAATGTAATTTTTTTATTCCTTTTCCCTTTAGCTGACCACCACTTGAACAGAATCAAACAGTTCAGATAGGTACGGCTTAAAAAATAAAGTAGAATGTTGTTGGTATGGATGTTTGTAACTTCTTCACGCCAAAACTACTGAAATTATTAGGCTGAAATTCTACAAAGGTGCAGCTCTTAACTTGGGATACATTTTATATGCCATAAATCAGTTCCCATAGGATAGAAATCATAGAAATAACATATAAACGTCTCAATAAGAACAACGTATACGAAGTCGCGGGCAACTATGAATCAGTAAGATAGATAGTAGAACAATGGCAATCGCATTATCTATTTTGAAATAACTGGTGAAATTGGCTATAATATGAGAAAATTCTTCTTATAATATCCCTCAAATAAACCTTTTAGACTCGAAAACCTCAAAAAAAACTCCGTAGGCACATCCACACTAGCCTACCGATTGCACTTAGAGTGAGACAACAAATCTTTCGGTCTCTCTCGGTCACTGCACGTGTGTCAAGGAACGGGTTTCAACGGCTAAGATTTTATTAATTTGTGTTTTACTTAGAGGGTGTGCTGTTTTTTGTATGGCAGGGTTTACGCCTGTAGCAAAACAGAACACTATGTAACATACGAATATCCACGAGTATGATTATCACTGCACAGCCTAGTTTATCGCTATTTTAGCGCACATAATATGAACAGATATAGATAAATATGATATAATTATATTATGTAATTTATCTTTTCAAGTTCTACATTTATGTACTTTTACTTCGACTTTTTTATTTTATGAAAAACCAAAAGATAATCGTGCCAGCTATAAATTCCCTTAAATATATAATGCTGTGCAATTCACATTACAATTTTATCTATCAGAGCTTGTGCAGAGGTAGCGTTCGTAGTAAAAGACATAAAATGAGGGTAGATCGGTATATCTGCCAATACAAAACTTACCGCTGTGCCTTCAGTTATTCCGTGATCATGGCGTGGCGCATGAAACTGTGCCAAATTATTGGTAAATTAATATTTTTTTGTTTTTCATGTACGTCTTTTTCCCATAATTTTTTTTTTAATTACAATAATTTTCTTAATTTTTGATGTGGTAATTGCTTCAAGTTTTCCTATTATTACATTATTCAATCATCAACATAGGTCACATTTATCAACAAAACGGTAAAAAAATTACCTATCCTGTTGGATTTTATACAACACACTGTATATATGTGTAAAATATAGCCTATAGCCGTGGCTCACTCCTGTTCGACTCCACCATCGATATTGTTGATAACAAATTGCTTTTCTTTGTTCTGTCTCTGGAGTTTTTTTGTAATTTGTCATGATTCTCTTCTGAATAGCTTCTGGGCTATAGTTTTTGTAATAACCTTTGCTTGACATACAAAGTTGATGCATATTTTTTTTTTGGTTTTGGGATCATTTAGTTTAATGTTGCAAAAAGTTGGTCGTTTTCAAGGACTGTTGATTATGAAGATACATTTTGATAGACTGTGTCATTAAAAAATTACGTTGCTGCACAAAAAGCTTTGTTTGCTATAATTAGGTACCTACCTATCTGCATATTCTTAATTACATCTACCTATTGGTTTTTCAGCAACTTAATTTAAATAAATAAATAAAAATTATTTATTGCCTATAAACTTCTTAACCTAAACTAAAATTAAACACAAAATATATATTACTTATAACAGGCAAAGGGAGTGTATTCAGCATTGTGCTGCATGCATTTGCTGTGCATAGTTTCACTCGTTCTTAAATACATAGGTATTGGATTTTAACTAAAATGTAGACTCTAAATTACTGTTTTTGGGTAAGTCTAAAGTCATTTAAAACGGGATATTTACCATGATTTGATTTTTGAGTTATCCAATATTTCGGCACAGTTGCATGCGCCATGATCACGGAGTAACTGAAGGCACTGCGAGTTTTTATGGGCAGACATACCGATCTACCCTCATTTTTTGTCAAGTCTAAAGTCTCGCGAATTTACAATAAAAATCGTAATATATATTATTTTTGTACATTTTCATAATCATTGTAACAATTAGGGACAGCAACAAATGAGAGACTAGTATTTACATTTGCAAAAGCTGACCGAACTGCAGACTGTTACAAACAATCTAAAGATTAAAGATGTTTATTTGCCAGAATACAATGTAACAATGTAGGTCTACGTGTACCTAACATAGGCATGCAAATATTTTACTATTTAAAAAATATTCATATTTCTATGTTTAATTTACTAATATGAAATTAATTGATTATTAGAGGTAGCTAAACTAATGAAAATAATAATCTCATTTTACTAAAATACCACCGTCTATATTGTTCCTTCATGTCCAGTCCATCCTAAGGTTGCCTGGAAGAGATCGCTCTCAGCGATAAGGCCGCCCTTTATACTTCCTTTATTCTATTGTTTATTCCTGTATTATTTTCTGTTTTGTGTGGTATAATAAAGTATTTTCTATCTATCTATCTCATTCTAAACGAATCTATTTCTTCCACAGACCGGCCATACTCCGAATCCGACGCCAGCCGCCCATCACCACCAGCACCACAATGCCGCATCTCCGCATCATCACCCCCCAACCTAACCTTCGACTCCGAGGATCTAGACGACGACGTTTTCATAAACCCTAGAAACGGGAACGACCTCTTTTCCACCAGGAATCTGGAGATCATAGGGTATAATACTCCGAGAAGTCCAGCTGGAGTGCTGTTGAGTCCTCGAAGGGAGAGGGCGTTTAACTTTGTGACGAGTGAGAAGCATTGGAGGGATAAGGGGGGGACGGATGTCGCGGATGGCGCAGGGACTGATGAGGTAAGAGACGTAGATTAAGTCAATTATAAACTAAACTTCGGCTTAACTATAAACCTAGTTCGTCTTTAGAACACCAATGTAGTTAACATGACTATGTCACTCCCGTAGACAATAATTGCATATATATATAAACAATAGACAAAAACAAAACTTAGGTACCAGGTTACTATCTTACATCCTAGGGTGAGTTATAGACGCGCATTTCGCGCTTCAATCTGCAGTTTTCGTCTTTGCGAGCATTGCACATTGGAGCTCGTGTGAAATATCTTTATTTAAATGTATAACAAGGCTTATAACTATACATATACATGTATATTTTGTACTCAATAAATACTGAGGCTTACACACACAATACTTAAATTGAAAGAAAAAACCCTAGATGTATGAAGTGTTTTCAGGACATTTATTTGAGGTGTGAGTAGAAAGGGGAACTCATCAAATGTTTTCATTCGATCGGAGCAAAATACCTACTGGGTAGAAAAACTTGGGTCGAACGCGGAAACACTAGACTTTTGCTATGCTAGGTATATCTACGTGCATAGATTAATATAGACCTTATGCATTAACTGTTCGCTCACAATAATTCTCGGTTCATCGCCTTATGAATCATAGCAAACAAAGACGCACGTGCGTCCAGAAAAATATTGTTATACTTGCGTTATACACGTTGATTGTCAGTCTGTCTGTATTGTGAAATTGCGCATTATTTTATTTTGTGTTTATTATTATTTATAGAGCGGTTAGATAGTTTTTAGGTACCTATTGAATGTTTTACAAAACCTAAATATAGGCCTGATATAATAGCCGTGTCGTGCCGGCTGATTATTTGCACCACCCCAACTCTTTTCGCGGGTGTCAGACAGTGTGAGTCGACTAAGGGATATCCACTGGTGACGGGCAACAGCGCCCCCTGCAGAACAATTGACCACCAAATTGCGATTCCTAACCAGTATTCTCAGCGTGGGGATTATGGGCATTACCCCCATGACTTAAAAGCCAGTAGGGCGCTTGACATTGATGGGCAACAATTATTATAACGTAAGTTCTATATTATTATGGTCTCAATTGGCTGATAAACACAGTGGACTGTTTTTGCACTTCAGTGGGATTCTACACGATTTTTATAATAATAATAATAACTCGCCTTTAGATTAACTCGAGCCTCTGTGCTGTTGGTTTCAGCCCCACACGCATGGCTCCCAAGTTCTGGATAACTAAATAACCCGTGATCATGGAAATGAGAATCACATAGTAAAAAGGATTTGTTCCATTATATTTTTTTACCTAGGATAAGGCAAGATTAGTCCTTGCTTTGCTATTATACATCACCCACTTGCAATGGCACCCAGATAACTCTCGCCTGGTAAAAAAATAAAGGCAACACACATGATATTGCTATTCGTAAACACAAGGCGTTATCCCAGTAACGCCGCGCAGTAACATTCATTCATTGGGGTGGAGTCCAACAATTATTTTGTTAATGTTAACAATAACATAAAAAGTGCTGACTGAAACGAAATTAAATCTTTCCAATAGATACTGGTTTATGGTGGAAATAAAAATCTGAACGTTAGTTTTTCTTTATTTTGGGTTGTATTGTATAGAAGAGGCTTTTCTATTTGCGAGATTTTTGGTTAAAAAAAAAACTGTTTAATTATTTTGTAATCGTGTGACTAGATAATGCCGTCATCAAAATGTCAGCTTCATCGTTGATTAAGTAAACACAAAGTACTACTTGAGTAACATAATATATTGAGGTAAAATAATAAATGCACCATAAAGTAAATTATTCTGAATTATCTAGAATGACATATTTACCGTTCAAAATATTTATCTCCTATGCAGAAGCGTAATAAATACTATTTCATTTGAACCTTGCAACATCGTAAACAAATCTACTGAAACGCACTGCGTATATTATTTTGTCGTGAATTAGGTCATTCAGAATGTACTCTCTGTTAATTTATTCTGTAGCGGTGTCGTCGGTGCCAATTAATATACGATTATTTTAGTTTGTATTTAGTTCTTCCTGAACACGTCCTAACACTTGATAACTCACATAATAACATCACCATCATCAGCCTATAGCAGTTCACTACTGGACATAGGCCTCCCCCCAATGACCGCCATAGCGCCCTGTCTTCAGCTTGCCGCATCCAGCATCTACCTGCAGTCTTTCGCAGGTCGTCATCCCACCTAGTCGGAGGACGTCCTACACTTCGTTTACCGAGTAGTGAACTCCACTCAAGAACACATTTGCCCCAGCGGCCGTCGGTTCTTCGCGAGCCGGCCCACTGCCACATAATAACAATTCTAACAAACATAATTGATTTTACCGAACATTATCTAACGATTAGAATGTACTTTACTTAGGTACCTAGCATGTATGTATATATACCTTAATTTTTTTTCGTTAAACAATAAACATTCTTTTGACCACAATCTCATGGAGTGTAGCTCAATTGAAGATGAAGCCAACGATGTATCAAATAATTTTTTCACTAAACATCTCACGCATTTCCCATTAAATAATTGTCTTTTAGTACGAATTAATACCTAGACTTATCGATATAATTAAAATAATCGATAAAAAGCCAACGCCACATTCCCCCATCCCCTCTCAACTTTCGCCTACTTTACGTTTTGACATAAACTTATTTAAGTATTTAGTACTAAATTAATTGCCCCACAAAACATTGTGAGGGTCGACTTTACGCTATATTGGACTATTCGAGTTACTTCAGTGATGAATCACTTGATGTACCAATAAAAGTTATTGCGGTAATGAATTGAGGTGGGGAAATATTGTTTTTGAGTATGTTTGGCTTTTGGTTGCGGCTACCGGATTTGCTTTAATGGTTTGCGAGGAATAGCATGATTCAGTCAGTGGATAAAGAGAAGGCCATCTGTATCTAATAACGTTGTGGTGGGAATATGAGACAATTTGGCGAATAAGATAGGGCTGTGCTAATTATTACTCACACACAACACGACTCGGTAAACGTAGTGTAGGACGCCCTCCGACCAGGTGGGATGACGACCTGCGAAAGGACTGCAGGTAGATGCTGGATGCGGCAAGCTGAAGACAGGGCGCTATGGCGCTCATTGGAGGAGGCCTATGTCCAGCAGTGGACTGCTATATGCTGATGATGATGATGATGAACTAATAAAGTATTTTTTTCTTATTTGGAGGAAAACCAGAGGTTAATAAGACAAAAAATAGATACATATCAAAAAGCTGATTGAAGGTGTTCACCGATAGATATAGAATGACGACCTCTGTGGCCCGATGGGTGAAGGCCCGACTGTGGTGCAGGAGGTTGCGGGTTCGATTCGGTTTAGATCGGTTCGCCAGGTGGGGCAATGCGTCTTGGGGACGCTTCCGACTGGTATCGATATGAATCACATGAGCTAGGTACCTGTAGATTTTTTACAACAGTCTACAGTTAGCTCAACTGTTTCAATTGTAAATACTACTTCTAATTAGTTTCTATTATTTGATTATAGCTTTCTTTGTTAATAAAGATTAATTAGGCTCCTAGAGTAGAATTAAGAAATGCTCATGACAATGTACCAAACAAATCCCTTTGCGAGATCGTCAATAAACAGAGATTAAAGACCAAGAAGCAGATCCCGTTCGGTAAACTGCAGGACCTTCCAGCTCAGAATAAACCAGAGAAACAGAAGAATATTCTACCTCTTCATACTTAATTAATTATAGCGTAGGATCACTGCCTAAGAAAGAAATTACAACAACTAAATATTCAAGGATCAGAAAAAAAAATTACATCTATAACTAAGCTAGCTTCAAGAACTACCTAACATAAATATAAATGAGCTGGAGGAGGCCTGTACTCGAAAGGGGTCCTAACCAAGAAATATCTAATAATATTTTAAATTTAATTTATTTTATTTATTTATTTATTACAAGGAAAACCAGTAGCACATACAGTAAATTAAAAATAAGAAAATAGAATCAGAAGGCTATTTAGAGGTTTTCACGACTAAGAATAATAATAGAAACATAAAAAATGTGAACAAGCAAAGAATAGATACAGAAAGAAAACAGATAACCTACAAGATTACAATCAACAAAAATATCGATAAATAATAGACAATCTGCATTATATTTGCATTACTCGCATGCCAAATTCGAGTTTAATTAATGGAAATCTAAATGTATACGTATACAAAATCAACATCTAACTTTATAAGTAAATGCATGCAATTTTATATTTGAGTCTAGATTATTGTATTGTATTTTTAATTTTATATATCAATTATTTTATTTTATTTGACATCCATACATTAGTAACATTACATATAGAATCAATTATTATTATTTTTTTACTTGTCAATTACTTTAATTATGCACTATTATTTTATAAGGTTATGGAATAAACGGTTTTTTTATTTTATTTTATTATTTATTATTATTAATTACAATGTCCCAAACAAATCCCTTTGCGAGATCGTCAATAAACAGAGATTAAAGAATAAGAATAAGAATATATTTATTGTTAAATTGTGTAAAACATCCATAGGAAAGGTCTTAAATAATAATTTAGTAACAACAATTTATCCATTTCGGACATACAATATTTAGACAATTAGTATTAGTACTAATTAGTAGTAGTACTAACTACTAATAATTGTACAGGTAGGTTTATTTACATCTTAACTTCCAGACCAAGAAGCAGATCCTGTTGGGTAAACTACAGGAACCCATGATATTCGAGCCAGTCCATCGCTTAACATATTTAAAATCAAATTGAAAGAGCACTTCCTATCATCATCAAATTATCTATCTAGAGTTATTTATTTATATATATTTAATTAGCTATATATATATATTATTTTTATTGTATTGAACTAAATGTATTTTTTTTTTTTTTGACGACTGATGTGGCGCGGTGGGCGTAGGTCCGCTTGCGACGCAGGAGGTTGCGGGTTCGATTCCCGCCTCGGAACAATTGTGTGTACGATCTGCAGATATTTGTTTCGGGTGTTCTGGTCGTTTTCTATATATAATAAAAAATATCTATCTATGTAATGTATTGTATTATGTATATCTGTTATCTAGTACCCATAACACAAGCTCTGCTTACCATGGGGCTAGATGATGCTGTGTGAATTGTCCAGCATTTATTTTATTTATTTACAATGAAATGCGAAGAATGACATAAAATAAAGGAAAACTTAGTAAGTACCTTCCTTGAGCTCCGATCCTTGGCCAATGCAAAAATTCTCATCTTAAAGTAATAATTCGATTTTTCTAGATTTAGAATACCTATGTAGTTTAGTGCTAAAATAATTATTAAAACACTTATACAGTGATTTATCTGACATTATGAAATAATCTGGTTGTGTTATGACATATACATATACTTTCCATGATCATATCACTATAGTTGCTAAGGAATCCTTCCAGAGACTTGGGTTCATCTTAAGAAATGCTCGCGAATTCCGAAGCGAGCATGTTTTGAGGCTACTGTTTTCTACTCTGGTTAGAAGCAAGCTTGAGTCAAGCTCTTGTATATGGAATCCTTACGAATCCACCTACGCGCTCCTCTTGGAAAAAGTACAGAAAGCGTTCCTAAGGTTCCTATATAAGCATAACCAGGGATACTACCCTTTTATGTACCCGACAAATTTCCTACTTGGGTTTCTTGGATTTAACTCTCTCCAAACGCGTAGAGCCCATGATCAGCTGACGACAGTCATCAAAGTTTTTCGTGGTATTTTCGACTCGCCTGATTTGGTGAATGAGTCACTTCGACTGTATGTACCCGAAAACTACCTGCGGGGCCGGAATCATAGGCTCTTCGCTCCGCCTACCTGCCGCACGGTCGCGCGCGCCCGCTCTCCCATACCCAGGGCCCTCGAAGCCCTAAACAGACTCCTGGTGGCCTTTCCGGATACCGACATTTTTGCGGACGAGTGGAGAAGTCTAATGCTTATATGTTTAACTTTTTGTGAATGCTATTTTTGACATTGTTTTAATCTCTAAAAATTTATTTTGACCTATTTTTGACTAACCTATATTTCATTCTTAATTTTATGTTGACAATAATTTGAATTTATAATTGACATTATTGATTATTTGATTTTATTTAAACTGTATTTATAACATGTGTTCTTTACTTTTATATTATACCTCTGTAATTAGTATAATTGGCCTAAGGTCGTTCTGATTACATTAAATAAATAAATAAATAAATAAATGACTGACGCTAGTGAAAATTTTATGTAGGGTTAGTGTCTGACTCCGAATTCGAGACGTGTCAGCGCTGACCCGAAAAAAAATCAATGTAAATTGATTTGAAGACTTGTGCACTGACCCTGTCTAAACCTGCCTTTGGCCTCAGTCGCCTAAACTAGACTGATAAGATAACTCTGTATAATAGGCAGATGTGCTCAAGATCAAAATATACACATATAAATAAAATTAACATAGATTTTCTGTCAGGCTTTTGTTCTTCTAAAGCCTGACAGAAAATCTATGTTAATTTAAGACTTGTGCACTGACCCTGTCTAAACCTGCCTTTAGCCTCAGTCGCCTAAACTAGACTGATAAGATAACTCTGTATAATAGGCAGATGTGCTCAAGATCAAAATATACACATATAAATAAAATTAACATAGATTTTCTGTCAGGCTTTTGTTCTTCTAAAGCCTGACAGAAAATCTATGTTAATTTAAGACTTGTGCACTGACCCTGTCTAAACCTGCCTTTAGCCTCAGTCGCCTAAACTAGACTGATAAGATAACTCTGTATAATAGGCAGATGTGCTCAAGATCAAAATATACACATATAAATAAAATTAACATAGATTTTCTGTCAGGCTTTAGAAGAACAAAAGCCTGACAGAAAATCTATGTTAATTTTATTTATATGTGTATATTTTGAGAATATCTTTCAAGAACTTCAAGACTCTTCAAGAAGAATCATGTAGGCATTTTCAGTAACCAAAAATATTAGGTTCAATGAAAACTATTCGATTCAGAACTTCTTAATAAAATCGACAAGGTTTCAATTGTTATTGCGCGTGATTCAGATTCACTCTCCCACTGTGAGTACGAGAATAGCCACAAATAAAAGGTACTGTCGGTATATTGTAGCTATTCCATAGACTGTATTGGTCAACTGTAGTGAGATAATCTCTAAAATTAGATCACTACGCTTGGGTAGAGGATTTCTATCCGGAATGTGATTTCGAAATTAATCCAGATAAGGGATAATCCCAGATAATCCTATAAACAGTTAAATCGTTTTTTTACTCTTACGATAAGTCTTGTTAAGGCACTAATTTAAGAGAACCGGCGCCCGCTGGGGCAAACGTATTCTTGAGTGGAGACCGCGACTCAGTAAACGTAATTAGGACGCCCTCCGACCAGGTAGGATGACGACCTGCGACAGACTGCAGGTAGATGCTGGATGCGGCAAGCTGAAGACAGGGCGCTATGGCGCTCATTGGGGGAGGCCTATGTCCAGCAGTGTACTGATATAGACTGATAATGTTGATGATGATGAAGATAATCTTTTTAAATAGACAACAAAGTATTGTAAGGTCTAAATTTTGAAGAAAACTACAAATTGTCACTCTCTGGTTTAAAAATATGCTCCTCTACATATGTATTTGAATTAAAAAACGCGTGTCTTGCGCAGAATGTTTTTTGTTATATGTTACTAAACTTACTAACGGTATAGTTACAATTAGGACAGTCTTTATATATTAATATATTATAAATTATATTAAAACATAATTTTAACTATTTTGTATTAAAACAAAACTATTTTATCTTAAAACAAAGTCAGACTTCCTTAATTTTACACACTTTAAGTGTTGCGTCCTAAGGATTTTTTACCACTTCAGATTCTTTCTTTGATAGTTAAAGAATTTTCAAAATTGACCCATGCGTTAGTCTATACTAATATTATAAAGAGGAAACGTATGATTTTATGTTTGTTTGTAATGAATAGGCTCCGAAACTACTGAACCGATTTGAAAAATTCTTTCTCCGTTGGGAAGCTACACTATCCACGGTGAACATAGGCTATATTTTATTTTAAAAAAGTTAGGGATCCGTACTAAAACCGTGCGTAGCCGGGAAGGTCCGCTAGTTTTATTATATACTAGCTGCTCCCCGCGGCTTCGCCCCCGTGGAAATCTATGTGTCAAATTGTTTAATAAAAAGTTAGACTCCTGGTTCTAAGCTACCTCTCCACCAATTTTCAGCTAAATCGGTCCAGCCGTTCTCGAGTTATAAGTGTTGTAACAAACACGACTTTCTTTTATATATATAGATTTTCTGACCCTAGTCCATATTTGACAGAAAATTCGACGAACACCGTCGAATTTTCTGTCAAATATGGACTACGGTACAGCTGAACATAAATGTTTCGATCATTACTGTTATTAGTGATCCAATCAACCAACTGGTGTACTCAAACAATGAAAAAACTCAAGGCTAAACTGAACAGTATCTCAAAACCAATTCCCATCAACCCTGAGCATGACTGATATCCCAAAAATAACGTATAGCACATTAAAATGGAAGTAATGATGTTGTTACAGTTGCACACACTGACGTTTATAGCTATCAGGGCATTATGGTTGGGCTTGCGAGCTTAGGCTGAAAGGTCATGGCTGTTGATGCTTAACATAATGGTTAACTGGGATCTAGAATACAAGATAGATAGAAAACACTTTATTATGCCGCACAACCACTTACACAACACATCTCACTTAACACTTTGACTGCGAATTTTTTTCGTCGACTACGATCTTTTTTTAACCTAAAAAATTCGTGCTGCCGCTCTACACAGCAGTTGTGTTGCGCCGCACATGCGTTTCGTTCGAAAAATATTGCAGCGGTGCTGAGTCACACAGATCTGTATTTTCTTAGCCGCTGCGCTAGTGTGGATTTACGCATATTAGTCACTTGTAGAAAACACATACCGTGTGATTTCAGAAATCAAAGTGTTAACATTTTATTATACCAACTCTTTGTATAATATATCTTTTTCTCCATCCCTGGTTGCCTGGAAGAAATCGCTTTAAGCGATAAGGCCGCCTATTGTACTGTTATTATGTAATATTCAGATATAAGGTGTTATTTTGTTATTTTAAGTAGGTACAATAAAGTGTTCATTCATTCAATCATTCAAAAAACAGAAAAACAACAATACTTTAAAAAAATACATAAAAAAATACTTAGAAAAGAGCTCTCAAAGCATATAGATATACAGTGACGTAAATGTGGTAGGTACAACAGAAAGAAAATAAATATAAAGAATATAATTTCCAAAAGTAATAATGCTTATCCGCCAAAGTTCCAAACCAATCTCAATGATATCTTTAGGGAGAGAAATGGAGACATTTCATAAATAGAAAATGCAAACAAAACCATGCAAATACACTTTTACTTTCACAAAAGAGCACCGAATTCCAAAACCTATCCCCAAGATTATCTCGGCAATTTACTTATGAATATTAATACCGGTGAAGCGAAAAACCGGAGTAAATAAAAAGAAAAAAATTGGAGATACGGACACGGATAACAAAACGATCTCGACGGAACCCTCTCAAAGATCCTCTGAATACATTTGACGGATGACAAAATATAAAAGGTAAGGTACAAGGAATTTTCTGCGTCTTTAATATTTGTGAGTTGTTTAGCTTTTGAGATTGTGTGCATAATGTTTGGGGTGTCAGAAGCAAAAAAGGTGTTATAGGTTTCAATTGATACAGTGAAAAAGTAAGAGTCACCTTTCCGTTTTCCAAAATAGCTGATCACTACATAGTATAAAACAAAGTCGCTTCCCACTGTCTTAAAAATAACGATATAATAAGATCATTATTTTTAAGACAGCGTCGATCGAGGTTTTTTTTCAATAGATAGGTATAGTGATTCAAGAGAAAGGTTTATAAACTATTTGACCACGCAGGAGAAGCCGGGGTCGCAGCTAGTATGGGATAATGGTGCTAGAGCACTATCTAGTAATTCATCTTTGAGAATTCAAGTAATGAATACATGGGAAAAAGCTAAAAACATATGTGAGTTGTGTAAAACGAACCTGTCAATTAATACCCGCAAATATCCATCGTAATAGTTGGAAACATTTCTTAAGAAACAATCACCATAATAATCAAATACGTCCATTAATAACCCGCAAACATAACGTGAATGCAAATAGTAACCGCAATACTTGTAACATATCTATTTAAATATTCCCCCTGAATAGGGATCACGAGATACGGGATTAAAAGAACTCCATTGTGAGAGCCCACTTGCGAGAAGCAATCATTTGAGAAGGAGCTACGGAGAGGTAAAGAAAAGACGGGAATATACAGGGTGTTTCAGAAAAACAAGTAATATTATTTTTATTTGTCATGTGAGTGATTCTAGATATATTTCGTCTGGATTCACTTAAGAAAGTAGTATGAAATATTTCATACACAGAGGTCGTCAAATATACAATATTTGACGACCTCTGTGGCGCGGTGGGCGAAGGGATCTACATATGTAATCTATTGTATTAAGTATATCAGTCATCTAGTACCCATAACCCAAGCTCTGCTTAGCTTGAGGCTACATGATAATGTGTGGATTGTCCAGCATTTTTTTATTTATCAATATCCTATACGTATGAATGGACTTTTTAGGCAACATAGATAATAGCTTTTCTACCTAATAGGGGAATTAAAGTTAAAAAATAACTTTGTTTAGAGCACTGAAAATATGTAAGAAAAGTAAGTCAATACAACTTCTATTCCTCTGCGGCAACAAAAAAGAAACAAGCATGAATAAGTAATATTTTCTACTTGGTAATATTATTCGTATCTTTTTATCCGTCCCAAGATTGCCTGGGATAAATCACTCTCAGCAATAAGGCCGCCTTTTGTACTGTGTTATTTTTTTTTTAGATTATAAGATTTTTCATTTATTTTAATATGAACTACAATAAAGTGTTCATTAAAGCGATAATCATCTGAACACGGAACAGCAAAGTTTTTGCGCCCAAAATTCAACACCAAAGGAACATCCTGTAGGTAGATAAAAGTATGTGAAAGGAAGATGGAGGAGATATGGGTAAAAGGAGAGTTGGAAATTGTTTGTGGAAGTGCACGATGTAATGGATGCCTGAAAATGTAGACATTTTGGATACTTGAGATCTTTTAGATGTTGCTTAGAGCCTGGGCAATGTTTGGTCGTAATAAAAATAGACAAGCAAAAATCGTTGTTGTTAGAAAATAATAAAAATTATCTGAAATATCAAGGTTTACCCTCAGTTTGTCCATAAATCTAAAAGCCCGCATCAATAAATTTTGGATGTGAAAAATTATGAATAGTAAAAGAAATAAAAATAATATTTTTATACTTATTATATCTAACTGCAGATATAGTAATAGATGCGTGTACATGATACTTTGTGGATTATCCAACATTACTTATTATTATTATTAAACTAAAAAAAATATTGCAAAGGACTCAGCCCTAGACTCTGCCTTTTTAATTTCAATAATTTATGTGTTTGTGAATGAATATCATCAAAAAATTCAAGCTTTTACAAAGACTCATACTCCAAATCTTTTATAACTCATCACCAAAAATTGCACCTCCAGAAATGCTGCCTATTAAATTTCAATAATTTATGTGTTTGTGAAGTAAAATTATCAAAAATACTAGCTAGATAGATAATTCTTTTTTGCACACGTATAAAATGACAGTGTAAAATAAAAACTAGATACAATTGGCGGTCTTATCGCTCAAGAGCGATCTCTACCAGACAACCATGGATGGATAGGATCGTGGACAGTATCATCTGTGTGCTTGCAGGTTATATATTATAAAATAAAATACTTATAATACTTAAATGGAAATATACTACATATGTACATATCATAAAATATATATACTTATACTATTATACTTATATACATAGGGACTCAGTTATGTGTTAGTGGCAGCTGGACAAATAGTGCTCCTTTAACATAGTTTTAAAGGTTGGTAGCGACTTAGCACGCCTCACAAAAACTGGTAGCTAGCTTTTACACAAACCCATACTCCAAATCTGATAAACCTCATCCCCAAAAATTGCACCTCGAGAAATGCCCCGACAGTTTTATATAAAATCCGTGACAAAAACAAAGCTTTACGAAATCAAAATAAAATAAAAGTCCGCCTCAGAACCTTGGCTTTACGCCTTGAAGTGCCCTAGGAAGCTGAACCAGACGTTTTCTAAAACCTCGGGGAAACGGATCGAAAATAAAGTAGAAAAAAATCGAGACATCTCCACCGAGGTCTCAAGCATCGGATCTTGAACTTACACCGGCGTGTTACAACATACTGAGACTTTTGAACGCTATTTTATATCAAATAGAAGCCCCATAGATAAAACATAATGGAAATGTGCTACAAGATAATATGTATTAAGTAAGGCAATATCAATATAAGAATTAGCTAGAATTACTCAAGTTAATCCTCCAACTGTGAATAAAAATACAAATCCTAATCTTCATACAATTGAATAAAGCACAGGGAAGTTTTTGAACATGCTTTGTGGTTCCATTTTCTTATCAAGATGTGGTCAACTCACATTCCAACAAACTATATAAACCTTCTTACGTTACGTCAACGTCTAGCGCTGTACATTGTCAGTTTTTTATTTTAACCTAGTTACCGTTGTTTATAAAATCTGAACAAATTTTTTTTTTTTTTTTACGTTATTAATAATTTGTTTCAAAATGGAAATGTGCCTCTATTTTTTAAGCTTATTAGTTTCGTTATTCCATAATTTTTCTTAAAGAAGCAACCTTAGATTACTTGATGTTTGCGTTGAATGTGTTTTATTTAAGTTTGTTGTCACGTATATGCAAAAATACAGTAGACGAAGAACTGACCATCTTGTTTTGCCTACGATAAGAACTCAACAGGGTAAAAAGACGATTACTTTCGAAGGGGCCCAGTTCTATAACAGGCTACCTGAAGACGTTAAAGGTGCTGGAACGTCTGGCGTGTTTAAAACTAAATTGCATAGATATATACTTGAGGATGTAACGCTACTGGACTAAACATAAAACGGAAAAATAACATAATATTAATACTTAGCTTAAGATTATCATGTAAGTAACATGTATGTTGTAAATGAGAAAATAAATATCTTTGAACTAAATGGCCTGAACTTGTCTATCGTATTACCCATTCAGTATAAGTATACTTAAATAAATAAATATTGGTTTTTCTACATGTAACTTATTTAGTTTGTCATAATCTATTACGTGACGGTGTAAATCGTCCCGAACCTTTGTTTCTCTCCACTCACCATGCCGTATCATTAACTCAGAGTGGTTCTTTTTTAGACTTTTTAACTCTAATCTCTTTTTTTCTTTATTCGCTGAGTGGTGTCACAGCTCTTTGAGTAGACTCAATATTCGCTGATGACGCGCTTCTGTAATTAGTGGGAAATGGAGGGTAGCACGGTATAAGATGTTAAGTCGAATGAGCTTACGGATTTTTGGAAGTTTTGGCTTTTGTTATTTATAAACATAAATATAAGAAACTTAGAAACGAAGAAACGAATATAAGAAACAAAGCAGATTTTTTGAAAATAGTTCCGACTATTTGATACCAAATAAAAAGTTTTTTGTAGAATAACCTTAGACCTGTATCTAGTACGATATTTATAATTTTTGGGTAGGAGGTATTATTTGCTTTAGCAAAAACCCTTACTGAGACTCAACCAACCAGTCGGCCGGCTCGTACAAAAAGGTGCCCGCGCGGGCGTTTTGCGAATTACGAAGTTATTTCATGTTAGTGAATTTTGTGACGTGTCCAAGAGTCCTGTAAGGACTCATCATCATCATCATCAGCCTATATTAGTCCACTGCTGGACATAGGCCTCCCTCAATGAGCGCCATAGCGCCCTGTCTTCAGCTAGACGCATCCAGCATCTACCTGCAGTCTTTCGCAGGTCGTCATCCCACCTGGTCGGAGGGCGTCCTACACTACGTTTACCGAGTCGTGGTCTCCACTTAAGAACACGTTTGCCCCAGCCAAAATTACAATTTAATTAGATTCTAAAGGAAATAAAGCTCTTTGAAGTTTCACGATCGGTGTTGATCGGCAGGCTGATTATGTAAAAGCAACAGCAACAGCGACGCGACCGCGACCGCAATTTTAGCAAGCAATTTTTAGTTCACCGATTGTCCGGCAGAGTAAATTGTCCTTGTTATTATAGTGCGTGGGCCCTTACAATGAGGTATTTAAAAAAAATATAGATATTATTTGATGTTCTTATTTAGTAACAATATCTAATAATTCATTGCATTCTTCGAAAAGGTGCGCTGTTTTCCTAAAATTGTAAAATAAAATAAAACGATAGGAAACCAAGGTAGAACTAGGTAAATATTAATGAATGATTCGCGAATCGATTTATCACTATCTATGAAAACAAATAAAATAGACCAAGGTTGAACCCGCAGTAAAGATTTCAATCATTTCGATCCTCGCGAACTGCAATAAATAATATAATACATTATATCAGTCAGTGACCATGACCATATAAATCAAACGAAGAACAATCTAGAGCATACTCAACCAATATATTGTTTGTACATTGAAATCTTAGAATAAGGAGAGCGCGTTTAACACGTTCAGCGCCAGGGCACCTCTGAAGAAATTTATTTTAAACTAGCGGACCTTCCCGGCTTCGCACGGTTTTAGTACGGATCCCTAACTTTTTTGAAAATATAATATAACCTATGTTCACCGGGGATAGTTTAGCTTCCCAACGGTGAAAGAATTTTTCATATCGGTCCAGTCGTTTCGAAGTCTATTCATTACAAACAAACAAAAAATATCGAACCTTTCCTCTTTATAATATTAGTATAGATAGATAATTTATTTTTCCATAAATAACATCTCCTATCCTCCCATCTCCCTGTTTCCAAAATACCTACTTTTTATATACTATATGACGCACTTATTGTGTGTAATCTATAAGATGCTAGATAGTAAATAAATAAATAATGCTGGACAATCCTAACAGCATTACAATACAATACAAAAATTCTTTATTGTACACCATAAAAATAAAATAAATAAAAATAGAATAAAATAAAAAGAGCTTTATTCCATATCAAGAAGGTACAATTTTTAAACAATAATAATACAATTAATATAATAATCATGAAACACATTATGATTTCAGGATTAAATAGAAAATTATATTAGGTGCCTTGTGCCATCCATGAGATAGGTAAGTAGGTTAGGTACGTTACTTCTTGATATGGACCGCCTTTGGCGGTGTCTGCCTCCATACCATGTACACCATAATCAAATTAATCATTACAAAAATACATTATATGCGACAGGTACAATGGGCGGGCTTATTGCTTAGAAGCGATCTCTTCCAGGCAACCTTTGGATGGAAAGAATTATATGAATTTAAGAAAAGGCAGGGGGTGTACCACAGATTATCTAAATAAGAATACTAAAAAACAAATAATAAATATTACAAATTCCAAAATAAATAATACACTACTTATATACATCAATAAATAAATAGTAAGTACCAATATTCCTTCTTTAGCATTATATCTAGCCCCAAGCTATGCTATAAAATAGAAGCTAAGCAGAACAGTAAGAGAGAACTATGTCTCCCCTCACAGATGCAACCCAACCCTTTGATAACACCTGTTGTAGAGTCATGGGAATGAATCCGTACAAAAGCGCAAGCCGATATGATATGCTCGTATTGTTTTCAACCGCATTCACTTATTTTTGAATTTTAGAAACTAGATAGACAATACTTTTATTGCACACTTAATAATAATACAAGATATGTGACAATTTGGCGGTCTTATCGCTCAAGAGCGATCTCTACCAGACAACCGTGGATGGATAGGATCGTTGGATTGAAAAAAGTGTCTTATATTAAGCACTAGTCGTTTTATTTATTAAAAAAAAAATCCACCCCCTCCCCGCCTCTAAAAATTTACATATATATATATAATATATAAAAATTAACATACTTAATCCCTAAACATAAGGCCAATATAGGATGTACTTTATATACAATTATTATTCTTGTACTAAAACGGGCTATTACCTGTTTTAGTATTATAATTAGGAAGGTTATTTTTAATTGTATTTTTAAGGACCAGTACTGTTGACGACCTCTGTGTCGCGGTGGGCGTAGGTCACCTGCGACGCAGGAGGTTGCGGGTTTGATTCCCGCCCAAATGCTGCCGCAACAAATGTTGGTACGCTCTGCTGGTATTTGTTACGGGTGTTCTGATCGTTTACTATACAATAAAAATATATCTATATGTAATGTTTGATATTATGTATATCAGTTACAGTATGTATTACTCATACATAACAAAAGCTCTGCTTAATTTGGAGCTAGATAATGCTGTGTGAATTGTCCAGCATTATTATTATATTATAGCAAAGAAGCGCTATTAAACATAATATATTTCTCAAAAAAAGTTTATTATCAAATCCATTTGAAAACTAATGATGATAAAAATATGTAAACATTATTTAGTTCAGATTGTTTCCTCTTTCTATTGTTAAAATCTCTCCCGAGTCACTCGTATTAATTTTAAAATTCCAAAAGAAGGTGATGCTCTCAAATTGACCAGATCTTATCTTATATCAGCAATAATAAATATTGCACAGAGAAGGCAAATAAGAATACAAAGGCGAATGTATAAATCAGGAAATTCCTGGCGATATCGTAATGAAATCGAGAGGAGATTTTTAAGGGAGTCCTCCCTTAAAAATCACAATAAATATGATTTGGTTTATTTTTTCTGAAATTGAATTTCCTAGGCTTTGTAATATTACTATACCACGCAGAGATAATTATATCAGATAGATAGATAGATAATTATTTATTGCACACTTAGTATAAAATAACAATTTAAAATAAAAACTTAAAAAAACTAGATACAATTGGCGGTCTTATCGCTCAAGAGCGATAAGACAGCCATGGATGGATAGGATCGTGGACAGTAACAGGGAATCTGTGTGCTTGCAGGTTATGTAAAATTAAATAAAATACTTATCATATATATAATCAGCAGAAAACTTTCGTGTGATCAACCACTCTGAATGCAATCAAACTCAACCAAACTGATGTTACATTCCTTGACCAACGACTGGTTTGGCGCAACACTATTAAAATTTCCTTGTACGAGATAGATAAATTTTCACAGTTAACTAATTTATCACTAGAAGGGCCGGGCTTCATACTTTACCTTCAAAGATCGCAGCGGTCAATTTGACGGCACTAGAGATTCAGTCAGAATACCTATGAAATTATTGCGTATATTGCATTAAAATAAAATAATAATAATACAAATTTAAAAGAGACAAAAACATAGTTTGTAAAATATTTAAGAATGAAATCGCAGTGCGGTCAAATTGACGGCCTTGGTCTTTCTAGTGTTATAGGTAAACCGTTAAATAATTAAAAATGGAGGGTCCCTTAAATCTCAGATGAGCATTTAACAAAAAAACGTACAAAAATATTCCATAACGCAATGCAAAAAATACAAAAGTTCTAGCCTTAACGAAAACTCACCTCGCAAAAAGAAAACTTATTACGTTTCTAACGCCAAATATGAGTGCTTTGTGGTAGACTTATAAATATTTGGAAATGCCTTCTTTTCAAAATAGCTAGTGAAGAAATAATGTAATATGGTTAATAACTGCTATTTTGTACCTAACCCACCTGTTAGAAATATATAGCTGAAAAGAGCTTTTTATTAGATAAAAATTTACCGTATCAAACCTTAGTAGTTATAATGCTCGGCGCCCTGGCCGTGGTGGCGGCAGTGAAATAATAAAAAGATCAAAATTATATTAATTTGGAACATAAATACAAGGGGAAATAAGTAACTTGTGTTAAAACGATAATACACGCAGTAGTTGTATAACTGTGTCGCGTGCATTAACGCAATCAAGCTCCAAAATCAGTTCATGGAGTATGTAAGAGCAGACTTAGAGAACCCATCAGAGAAAGGCCAGCAGCTTCTTTCTGCATATTTTTAGCACCGCTACTGCTATTATCAATCCGCCTGCCAAGCCATTCTGGCAAAAACTAACCTGGGGAAAATATGTTCAGCGTTGACGTATAAAATATCTGGTGGCTCCTGATGAGTACCTTCTTCGCATACATTACCAAATATCAGATTATCTAGCTAGACGATAAAAAAGCTTGGGACAAGTTTTGCTCCAACTCAAAAAAATAAACTTAATAAGGTTACTTGTACTTGCACCTTAAAAAGATTCAAGTGAACAGAAAATCAAAGTGATCACGTTATTTCCTGGTTTCAATTATGTAATTTGAATTTTGTTTATTATTATAATAATTTGTAATAATTAACGTAATTTGAATTTTGTGTCATGTCTATGAGTTCTCATAGACATGACACAAAATTCAAATTACGTTACTAATTAAGTAAGGTCTAAATGAAATAAAGCACTTTTATATTTGATTGATATTAGATAAAAAAATGTTACAAAATATTTTTATATCTCTCATGGAACCTCTATTAGATTCTAAGGGCAACAAACTGGGCCCAAAAAGAATAAGAGGTAGGCGCGAGACGGAGATTTCCCTCGCGTTATAACTTAGCGCCTTCCATCTGATATCATTCTGTTTGAATAGAAATTTAAAATATGGTGTAGATTTTACTTTTATTCAAGATCCGATGATGAGAGTTATGCCCTGCGATGTTTTGTCAATTCTTGGCAAATGTTTGTTCATTTTTTTTTAAGTTATATTTATTAAAATAAATTCATGACGGTCCTATTTTGTACAGAAACTAATTAACTAACTGATCAACTATTAGTCATAAAATACATATAGAACGGTGGTAGTAAAGATTGATTGGTGAAAAACAGAAAATAGAACTTATTATTTACAATTGAGATAATTGCAGACTGTTGCAAACAATCTACTGGTGGCTCAAGTTATCCATTATGATTATTATATTCTGGATTTTCAAACCATTATAAAATTAGCGGAAAACATTTTTTTTTTGGTAAAAACTCCCAACATGGCCTGTTGCAGCGTGGGATCGCAAGGAGTGGAAGGAGAAAAGGGAGGCCTTTGCCCAGCAGTGGGACAGTAATGGCTTAAAATAATAAATAAAAACTCCCAACCCTACGGTAAAGACTGTAAACATTTTCATAACAAATGCGTTTTGCGTAAAAAGTTATTAACAATAAATCCCACACGGCAGTTTATGCGATCAACACATTTGGATACGTTTATGTCGAGGCATAATCTTTGAAAATATGCGATGTGTTAGGGATGTATTTTAATACACATGCCCGTGGCTTCACTCATGCTTTCTATGGAAATGTTTTAAGGTTATTTATATCCCATGGGAACTAATTTAAATATATTTATATATTGCGATAAAAATCCTATGTTTGCTTCCAAGCTTATAGCACCTATGTAAAATTCAGCCCGATCCGTTTAGTTGTTTTGGCGTAAAGAAGTAACAAACATACATACATTTAAACATTCAAACTTTCGCATTTATAATATTATTGCAAGCAACATTACTTATATGCTAAAAAATACGGAGATATACATATTTATCGAAATCTAGCTAACACAAAAGACATTGTCACACAGAGACATACACAAATTTTGGAATGTTAAAAATAAATTTTGATTTTTAGAAACTTTTACGAGTTTTCTTTTCATAGATATAAAAAAATGCTTATAATAAATTTATCACGCGTTTCGTCCTTCCTGATTAGCTTTTCTTTTGTATTAGCAGAGATATTAAGGTTTTTGAACTCAATTTTCAGTCAATTGCAATTTATTTTCTATTCCCATGAATAAAGAGTCGCTTCCTAACACATTTCATATTATTTTGTAAGGATTCGAATCTCAGGTAGACAAGAAAAAACTCGATACAGTTTTATAACCCCAAAAAAAAACACAACAGAAATCTCACCCCAGCATTATTGTAATCTGCACAATAAAAAGGATATTAAATTTAAGACTTTTACTTTTTTATAACGGAAGATGGAAAACGCGTTTCATATCAGTTGTTAAAATAAACGATGGATTTCGCCACGTGTAGTGTATAAAATTGGAAATGTATGACTGTTTTATGTACTCATACATACTAGTGCCCGCTACTTGCCACGCACAACATTCGCACATTTTTGTACAACTAGCTGCACCCCGCGGCTTCACCCGCGTGGAAATTTCTGCGCGATTTTATCATGTTTTCTCACCGACCGAACCTTCCCTGGACTACGACAAACATTTCAAAACCAAAATCAGCTAATTCGACCCAGCCGTTCTCGACCTAGGACGATAGTGACACTGGTTTTCAGGCTGGACCTTAAATTGGGTGACGTCGTCGTGTCTCGAGTCCACAGATTAAATATAACAAAGCTATACATTATGTAGGTATAAGTAGGAATAAAAACCAAGAGTTGGAGAAAGGTCAATGTGTATAATACACAAAACGCTTGCCTAAAATAAGAGGAGCATTGCAAACAAATTCTTCCAAAATAAGCACTTACCTTTCGCCTAATCCGTAACGCACTCACAATCGACATAACCCATTTTATGTTTGTTTTTATTCGCGATAGGCCCTCTACTGTAAATCCAACATAAACTTACGAATAAAAGAATTGTTGTAAAAATTAAATCTCTCACAAAAGCTTCCCCTTAACGGAATAAATGGAATAATTTTTATTGTTGTTCTAAAAATAAAAGTAATCTAGCGAGCCATCTTTGTTTTAGAGTTCGAATTTTAAAAAGGTTGTTATAAAAATCGCGTAAAAAATATAATGATATTTTTTATTGGTTCAAGAGATAACGAAGAAAAGGACGTAGAATTTTTTCTGCCAAATTGACTGAGGATTGTGTGGTGCACATTAATTAAAACTTAAAAATGTCCTGTAGAATAAATACCTCCTAAACACCAACGATTTTAAAATTTCATTACTCAGTAAAGTGACGACTCGGTAAAGGTAGAGTAGGATGCCCTCCGACCAGGTGGGATGACGACCTGCGAAAGACTGCAGGTAGATGCTGGATGCGTCAAGCTGAAGACAGGGCGCCATGGCGCTCATTGGGGAGGCCTATGTCCAGCAGTGGACTAATATAGGCTGATGATGAGTAAAGTGACAGCAGTGCTTACAAGTTTATCGAAGTTATAAGTATTAGTTTATAAGTTTATCGAATCGGGCAGTTTAAAACCGTTCAAGCATAACTTATTTCAAGTTTTACGTTCCGTGAATTAACAAATTCATTTTACTTAATCATCGTAAAACCAAACTCATCCTTAAAGTGTAAGTTATGACAAAACGTATTCCAAATTTAATTTTATATGACTTTTTACGCCATTTTATTACATGAGACGCGTGCGCATACTAACAAAGAATCGCTTTACTTTATACAGGCTGTTACATTTTTACGATCGCCTTGCATTACTGATAAAGGGTGTTCTGATCCGAGCCGACCATTTATCGACTATTTAGTGCTAATTGCCTGTTTTATGCCTTTAGTGATAAATAATAAATTATTACACTGAAGGTATAAACGTCGTCGTTAGCTGAGATAAAATAAGGGAAGGTATTAATTCGGGAAAGGTATTGAAAAGCAATGTCTATTCAAAAGAGATACAATATTCAGGTAATATAACTTACTTGCACCAAAATTATTAAAACAAAGATTACCTTGGAATATTCTTTGTTCCAAATCAAACAACATTGAACAAAGATGAAAAGTTATAGTCTTAAACTGACTAAGGGCTAGATTCTAGGATCTATTCACCTTAGTCAAACTTGATGTTGAATGTTTGTAACAAACCACGACATAATTAAATAAAACTCGCATGGCGTCAAGTTTTTATAAATAATATTATAGTAATATTTATATTTATTAATTGAAGTGAACATTAAAATATTGTTATTTGATAATGATGAATAGTATAAAATATGACTTGTCGAAGTGCTTATTTGTAAGCCTAAAGAAATAAACTTTTTTGGTATTGTTTTTTTTTTATTGAAGATATTATGATCTCAAATCTACAAGAAACGAAACATGCATTTTAAAAACGCAGCAACGGAATGAGTATATCGAGTTTGACTAGTGCATAGAACCTTGTATTTAGAACATATCCCACCAATCGGGTTAAACTGGGATTCGAAAGTAACCTGCCATAAACTGGCTCAAAAAGTTATATGATTTTGAAAAATCAAATAACTGAAGTAACTAACTCAAATAACTGAAAAATAACTGAACTAAAATGAATGAGAGCAATGAGCTGAGCTCTTTCATAAGCATGTCATCAAAAAAACTATAATTTTTACGTCAATGCCTTAACAAAACGACTGTATTAAAAATATTTTATATTCATCTATAAATAGTTTATTATACTCGTGTACACTGAAAGATGTAAGTTAAGATATAAGTTTATACGTATAGGCGATTAGCCAAAATCCTTACGACTTGACCATAAATAATGTATAAAAATATAGCCAAAAAACGTATTACTCAATTTTTTATTGTGTTCGTATAATGCGGCCGACATTTTTATTTTTGGGTTCCGTATGGTGTTCGTGTTGAAGAAGTAGATTATACAGATAAAAAAAAATAGAGTTTGATTTTTTTTAATCATACATATTGAGTTAAGTTTATCAAAATGTTGTAAGAAAAGTATATGTATCAATTGTTGAATTGATAATTATAATTTTGATGAGTCGTTCTCCTCGTAACCTCGTAATATATATAAATAATTTAAATTAATACTAATTTATTTTTAAGTGACAAAAAAAACCGATTTTTTATAACATAAATGAACGGATTTGATTTTTGAGTTTTCAAATATTTCGGCACAGTTTCATGCGCCGAATGAAAATGAAATATTGGAAAACTCAAAAATCAAATCATGGTAAATATCCCGTTATAAGTGACTTTTGTGTTAATTACCATGATAGTTTCAAAAGTTTTATAAATGTACGGAACCGAAAATGATTTTCGCCAATATCTTCAATAGTGATGTGACCCGATACGGTTCGATGTTTTTATGTTCCGATTTAATTTATCTTTTTCATCGTAAACGTCAGTGTCGCGCGTCCGACTTTATTATTTGTTGCGCACGCGGTTTTTAACGACGCTTTTACAAGATTGTATGATTTTAGATTGATGAAAAATACATTCATTTGTTATGAAAAAAAATAGGGCTGGAAGTGACTTAATCAAGCATAGTTAGTGTCATTATATCTATAATATTAAAATTAATCGCTGAATGTGTTGCTAAGCGCAAATATTCCTTTATTTAGAATATTCATTGAAGTACGAGGATGGTTTTTACGGAGAGAAAAATTTAAAAAAAATTCTGAAACAAATGACCACCCGGGCGAAACCGGGACGGGCCGCTGGTGATATATACAAACAACGGGTAATAGTTGAATAGGTGTATAATATGAACCACGTTTCTAAATTGACAAATAATTAACACAAAAAAATTATTCAAGTTTCCAAGGGTTGGAAACTCCTTGAAATCGAACCCTACAATAGACTTAATGTTAAAAATATTAGTAATATGTTGTTTTACAAGGTAAGGATGTATTATTGTTCCTATTCCTAGAGCTGCCAAGTGAAACATAGTGTTAAATTAAACATTGTGATCATAACGACCGATGTGGCGCGGCGAGTGAAGGGCTGCCGGAGGTTGCTGGTTCGATTCCCGCAGTGAGAAAAATGTCAATACGGTCTGTAAAAAATTGTTCCAGATCTTCTGGGTATTTTCGATGTTGAGTAAAAAATGTCTTTCTATGTAATAAATCCTATTTTTTTTTTGTTTGGCTTGATCTGATACAGTTAACAGAAGATCTATTATATAATGTATTATTTTAAGTATATCAGACATCTAACACAAGATCCGCTTAGCTTGATGATGGTGCGTGGATTGTTCAGCATTATTTATTTATTATATATTTTATGTAATTATTTAATAACAAATTAAAATATTACTGTTTTTTCTTTTAAAGCTTAATGTCTACATAAATGTTACAAAATGTAGAAAGCTGAAAATTATCTTTACGGCTTTGTCTTCACATATCTCCTTCATACGGCAAACAAAATTCACGATAGCAATAAAATATTTCAATGATCTTAGATAAAATCGCGTCACATTCGACTGTTCTTTTATGGGACGACGATCCAGACGTCAATGTAAGAGTTCAGGACCCCTACTAGTAGACTGATCTTCACTACATAGAAAGAAAGAAAAAAATATATTTGGCCAAAAAAACAGGTTTCAATAAATAACACATTAAAACAGTAAAACAGCACACATAAAATAAAATAAAATAAACCTACAGGGAAACAATAATAATAATACATGGCCGTGCTAACCTGCTGGCCAAAAAGGGTCAAACTCAGCTATGTGCTGAACCACGCATGGCGCGGAACAACGCTGATTTTCAATTTGTACCTTTTTTATTTAGTCACATCACGGACAAGAAAGAGAGATGCTCTAAACAAACAAAAAACATTAGTAGATAGTATACATAGTATAAAGCAAAGTCACTTCACCCTAAAACTTTTGAAACTATCACGGTAATTAACACTAAAGTTATTTAAAACGGGATATTTACCAGGATTAGATTGTGTTATCCAATATTTCGGCACAGTTTCTTGCGCCATGATCACGGAGTAACTTTTTGCCGGTTTTTTTATAATTCTTTTATACCACTGACAAAACTCTACTGTAAACTCTACTAGTGGTTTCTTCTCACTTCTTCCACTGGTGGACAAAAAATTGAAGTGAATATCAATATAATAATGAATAGTATAAAATATGACTTGTCTAAGTGCTTATTTGTAAGCCTAAAGAAATAAACCTTCATTTCATTTCATTTCTTTTCACTCGAAAGCGAGTTGTCAATCCCCATAGTAAAACTGAAAACTTTGTTGTTTTATTAGGTGATGTGCAGCATCTATGTTTAAAGTTAATATGGTTTTTAATGCTTTATTAAACATTTCATTGCTTGATAAATAAAAGTCACGACAATGTTGCGGTTGGTTTGAAAATATTTGTTAACTATAAAATTCTTTAAAATAATAGCAACGCTGTATTTTATAGCCAAGAGTATTACGATCATAATAATATTAAAAATCCGAATGTTAGAATGTTTAGATGTATGCATGGATGTTCGATAGTTCTTCACGCCGAAACTACTTAACGGATTAGGCTGAAATTTTGCACCAGATGTAGCTCTAAGTCTGGAATCATATAGCTTTCATTTTACTTTTCAATCCATAAAACAGTTCCAATGGGATAGAAATAACCTTGTTCCATCAGGCGACAATTTCCATAACGCGTGCGAATCCGCGGGCATAGATACTAACATTATAAAAGCGAAAGTTACTCTTTCTGTCTGTTACTTTTTCATGCCTAAATGGCTAAACGGATATTAATGAATGGTCGGGAATTAAACAATATCCCGGGGACGGACTGTGGCTACATGAAAAGCGCATGCAAAGCTGTGGGCAGAAGATTATATGAGTTATAAAATAAACAGACGAACAACCATTTTTCAAAAGTACTCAGGTGCGGCAGGTATATACCCTCTGAACATAATCAATGAGCTCTAAAATATAAAGCTTAATAACTTCTTACATACCCAATAAAGAAAGTCCTATAAAAAATTAATAAGGAAGCTCAACTTTCCAATTTTCTTCCTCCGAAACATCAATGACATCCATCAAACAAAATATCCAAATTAAATAGAACTCATTTCGCGACTCCTTTCATAGAACCTCTTTCGCGTTTGTAAATAAAGCAGATTGTCTCCTAATACAAAAACACACCTTATTGGTTCACAGAGTTCAATCTTGCTCGTGATTTCAATTCTCGAATCTTCTTTTTCGAGGAAATTTTTCCGTTTTCTAATGGATTTTGTTAGAGTTTACGGTACATTTTTCTTTGTTCGCTACTTTATTTAAAGTAGAATCGGTGAAAATTATGCTTCGATTCGTTCCCGGATCTCTTTGAAGCGATTTGTAGAGATCCCTATTGTTAAGTTCAAAGGTATTTTCTGTGGGTAGTTTATTATTACGCTTTGGCGAACAGTGAACGGTCGTAACTTCGGAAAAGCTCGAAAAAGCTTATTTTTAAAGTCGAAGGAAATATGAAGACAAGCATTCTTCGATCAGTTGATCGATAATTACAATAATTACATACTTATAAAATTTAAAAATATAGAGATATGAATATATCATATTATTTCTTATTTTACCATGATCTCGGGCCATAAAGTAACCGGTCCTTTGGAAGTCTTGCTTGGGGCCGAAGCCAACAGCACAGAGGCCCTTTGAGAAGTTAATCTAAAGGCGAAGGCACATAGCGGATGATTCTTATATTTATTATTACTAGGTTTATTTTTTAGATTGCTATTTTATCATTATTTTAAGTTAAATAACTTGTAATACGAAGGATTGTTTACTTGATCAAAGTAAATAAAGCAATTGTTTTTTCAACCCTGTAACCTGAAACTTGTTCTTATTGTATGTTGTTGTTTTGATTACATCAGACTAATAATTATTATAACTGCGAATGTTAAGTTACATGGATGTTCTATGACAAAACCTTGTTGAAGAAAAGGTTGTTTTGTAATATATATCTACGCTATTATTTAGCCGAAAACAACGCGTTCGAAGTAGGGTAAAGAAACTAGTTGACAAGTAAATTGTTTAGAAAACAATCTCAAGTGACAAAACCTTGTTGAAGAAAAGGTTGTTTTGTAATATATATCTACGCTATTTTTTTGCCGAAAACAACGCGTTCGAAGTAGGGGAAAGAAACTAGTTGACAAGTAAATTGTTTGGAAAACAATCTCAAGTGCAATATTGTTACTTGAAATAAATCTATATCAAACTTTTATATTAAAACTCTTCAAAGAACTTATCGAAAATTAGGCACACAGATGTACAACTAAAGGAACCATCCTTTTGTTGTACATCTGTGTGCCTAATTTTCCATAGAATTTAATTTACCCTATATTCTCGGCCAAATCATATGCAAACGACTGCTATCGATGCTTTGCAAGATTATCAGCTTCCTTCTCTTCGCTCTTTGTAATTTAAAAACCCCTCGAAAGGTATATTCCTACTTTATATCTATTTCTTCAATAATGTAAGCAATTTGTTGGTCTCATTCAATTTGGAAAGAGAAATTAGGTAATAAAATTATACAGATTTACGTTAGCGCATATAAAAACGTAAGAGGATTGCGTTTCTAATTTTATTTGCGGAGGGTGGGACTGTACCTGTGGTTTGTAATCTCTTTAAATTAGGGTGAGATCTAAGGACCTGCTTACCATCTGTCATTGTTGGTGAAATGTGGGTATGGCATTATGCATATATCCTATCGATTATCAAACTCATTATTATCATAACTGTATATCGCGTTTATTTACCTATTTTTCCCGACGTTTCAACAGGTTTACACTCTGTCGTATAATTTATGTGTTCAGATCGCGTAAGTTTAAAAATATTCATTATTATCATTACAATTAGGAACAAAATATTCATTATTATCATTAAAATTAGAATACTACACCTATATGCATAAAATCACAATAAATTATATGGATTAGCCCGGTGGACATTGCTACACCTGCCCAATATTTTACGTAGATTATTTAACTAAACGTGTTCTTGAGTGAAGACCACGACTCGGTAAACGTAGTGTAGGACGCCCTCCGACCAGGTGGGATAACGACCTGCGACAGACTGCAGGTAGATGCTGGATGCGTCAAGCTGAAGACACTGCGCTATGGCGCTCATTGGGGGAGGCCTATGTCCAGCTGTGGACAGCTATAGGCTGATGATGATGATTATGAATATCAGTTATCTAGTACCCATATAACACAAGCTCAGCTTAACTTGGGGCTAAATATAATGCTGTGTGAATTGTTCCTCATTGTTCATCTATATTATCAATGTAAGGACGCGCCATCAGAATGAAATCCACAAGCCCCTGAGTCGCCATAGATACGAATAGGATAGATTAGCACCGGGACATAAAATAAGTATTATTTAAATTACTATACAGTAGCTTAAATTATAGATTGCATTTAGCACTAATAACTGTTTGATTAGCAATAGCAATAAAGGTAAAGGCATTTTAGCGTAGCTATAATAATTAATAGTGTTGATTTTATCAAGGAAATTGCACTCTAGACTTAGCTTTAGATTAGGAGTTTTATTTGTTTATAACGTTTACCTAGCTGTACTTGTTTTAATTACTATTGTTGGTTTTCATGAAATTCATTTTAAAGCTTTTCAGATTCAAGCATTCAGAAATATTTTGATGATTAGTTTAACCGTAAAGTTTCCCACTATTGTTAAAATGACTTTTAAAAACGAAAATGAAAATGACTCTCTCTTCATTTTCAAAAATATTTTTAGATATCATATTTAAATGTTGTTCTAGCTTTCAATTGATTTGAGATACTATCAGCCAGTACCATCCTTCCAAAAAAAAAATTATACAAACATAGATTAAAATGATTTTTTCTCTTTTCAGACCGATTCACTAATTCCTGAAGATTCAACGTCGGAGTCATCAGAGAGTGGTTTCTTCTCATCAATAATCCCCGACAAGATCTCAGGTTCGATATGCACAGCTGTGCTGTTTGTGCTCGGTTGGAAGCTGTTCTCTAAACGATGAACATCGTTGTTTAAGAATAGGTTTTGCACTGGTAGGTGGTAAGGTTGGAGTATAGGATAAGTTGGCTTGAGATAGGGGGCACTATACTATCATCATCATCCATTGATGGAAATAGGCCTTTCCCATATGAGCGCCATAGCGCCCTGTCTTAAAGCTGAAGACTATATTATATTGCATAATTTTATTGAAGGTTAAACAAAGTTACCTAACTAAACTGAAGATTAACCATAATTATATAAGTCGTTGTATGACGATATTTTTGGGTGCAGCGAAGACGTGTAATTGTTCAGTTCAGTTGTTTATTGATAAGAATTTTCTTATAGTCAGACATAATTTACATAGCTATGGTAATACCCATACCATTTCCTTGATATAGTAGCGTTGATGAGATTGTAATAAGTAAAAAAGGTATTTGGATCTTCAAATGATTATTATCGGGCGTTTAGTATAAAAAATGCTTGAAGTTACAACTTCTATAATATAAAAATTTATCGCTGAATGTGTTGTGAAGCGCAAATCTCGAGAGCATCTGAACCGATTTCGCTAATTATTTTTACGAAGTACGAGGATGGTTCTTACGGAGAGAAAAAAGAGTAAAATTTGAAAATTTGCCTGAAACAAATGACCACCCGGGCGAAGCCGAGACGGGCCGCTAGTTATATATAATAATATTTGGAAACATTTTTGTCGTATGTATTTTTATAATCGTTTTAGTGTTGTTTAGATAAATTGTGAGAATCTCAAGCCAACTTATCTTATACAATATGAAATGAAACGCACAAGCGTACAATAAATAAACTTAAGGTTTATTTATCACGCTACGCTTCAAATGTATATTTTTGCATAATTTTGTATCTCAGCGGAACTAAAATGTATATATCTAAATTTTAAACTGTAGTTGATTTTTCAATTAAGACACGCATTAGTATGGAATTTTAAAACTATGAAAATATTGACATTGATATTATTATCAGCAATAGAAATTGTAATAATATTGCAAATGTCAATTTAACATTCCGCTTTTGATGTTAAAGTTTATTGTAATTAAATATTATGTATAAGAAAATCGATTATAAGAGAAAGAGAGTATGGACCAGTAATGTACTTTTTTTATTAAATAAAATATAAAATTTATAGTAACTGAACAAAGTCCATGTTTCCGCAAATTGTTCCAAAGAGAGCAGCCTAAAATTTATCATCGATTGATCTCATTTTTATTTTTCTATATTAAATAAAAATGTTTATTTTAGATCATAGAAGTAGCATAAGGGTTCGTGCCAAGTTGTTTGAAATGAGATTTTATAATGATGCTTTCTATGAATTATGTTTTATTGTAAATAAGTGTATGTTAAGACCGCTTCCATCACATTGTATAATCATGTTAATCTACGTAGAACTCAGACTGTACTTTAACTGAGTTTAATTTGTTTTAGTATTTACTGTTTCAACCACGCATCGTTAATATTTTATTACGAATTATTCAAGATTTTGATAAGACATAAGTTGCATTTTTGTAGAGCGTAACAGTATCTTTAAAATTCGAGGCTTTTTATATTTAAAGGAGCTTTTCATTAAATATATTTTTTTATCAAACGTCTTTGATCATACAACCAAGTCGATATGCTTGGTAATTATAGTTAATAATTATTATTATTATTGTATGTAGTTTTAATTTACCTACAAATATTGAAAAATGTGTTCAAATGTGATAGTGTAATGTAAGGACACAAAATATAAAAGAAGTTTTCCTAATGATCTCCAGAAAACTCTTATTTGCCTATTATGAAAGAATTTTAGTAACTTACAAAATAAATGGAGTTTTAACTAAATTTTTTAGTGAGAATTCGTTAGGTTTTTTTGTAAACAAAGTTCTTTTTTTTGTAACTTTAAAGTTTAAATGCATTTAAGAGTTTTGTAAATAAATTAAAATTGGTAACACTATTCTATAATCGTATAATCAGTAGTAGAATAAAAATTCTAAATTTTTATAACCAAGCTTGATCTTATTAAAAAAAATCTGTCTTAAACGCGTGTGTATTTTGCATTGATAAAATAATTTGAGTACTTATTAATATTCGTAAATAATCACAATGGTGGTAACCTCTTCAAGTAATAACATTGAAAAGAAAAGCAATATAATTGTAAAAAGTAAATTTGAATTATAAGTAATTACTAATATAAGTCAATTCAACATAACCGTATTTAATTATAAAAAAAATATGCTTTCTACAATTTTGTATGTTTTAAAATCGTGATTTTATTTTAGTGTACATTTAGTAAAATGGCCTGTAAATGATGTCTAGATAATAATAGTTTTTAGCTTTGTTTTAGTGATTAGCTTTGTAAACGAAAATGATGGTGACAACTTGTAAAGTTTTTTTTTAATTTGTCATTATGTTCTCATACAACTGCCGATTTATTTAATCTGTTTTGTACTCTTTAATTGAAATTATACTTACATTTTATAAATATTTTTAGGTTTTTAATTATTCCTTATAAAAACAATTTTTTAGGGTTCGGTACCTCAAAAGGGAAAAAAGGAACCCTTATAGGATCACTTCATTGTCCGTCTATCTATCTGGCTGTACATATATGTATGTGTCTGCTTAGTTCTTTTTCTCACATGAACGTGTACTATAGAGGTATAAAGTTGAAGTCTTAAATATCAAATAATCAAGTCTGCAATCTTGAAATGTGTTCAAATCAAACTTATAAGGGAATGCAACATCCAAAAATACAGCAGTTAATGCTCGCATATTTTGACGGTCGCAAGGGTTTAAAAACCTACAGGGTACTTTCCGTTGACCTAAAATCATCGAAATTTGGTGAGACGCAAAGTAGCACAACAAAACGTAAAAAGGTCCGAAACACGTAGGTATTCAAAAAAATATCCCTGCTAGATAAAATAATTACCTTCAAGTTTTTATTGAACCCGCGGTGCACGAGTATGACTCGCACTAAGCCAGTTTTTACACACTGGCACACACACATTATCTAGCCCCATGGTAAGCAGAGCTTGTGTTACGGGTACTAGATAACTGATTATACATAATACAATACATTACATAGATAGATATTTTTTTATTATACATAGAAACGACCAGAACACCCGGAACATATACTGCAGATCGTACACACAATTGTTCCGGGAATCAAATTCGCAACCTCCTTCTTCGCAGGCGGACATTCGCCCACCGCGCCACATCGGTCGTCAAAAACTGACTAATGGTACGCTATCTTTAAGTATATGCAAAGCCGAGAACGAATAAGAATTAGGTACAGTGAAGGAAGATAAAGGATAAAACCTTTCCATCAAAACTTTTGTCAATTTCTCTGATAGTTTTATAAGCAAAGAAAACTCGTACGAAGTCTGAGCACTATCCATCTAAGTTAAATGCGTTTGCAACTTATCCGGTAAGCTGAAAATAAGTTTTAGATAAAGGCTAATGTACACAGTGGTAGTCAAATAACTGGCTTTTTAATAAGCGGTTAGAAGGTAAATACAGAAAGGTACCCAAATATTTCCGAATGGGGCCCTGAGAAGGGCCTCAGTGCCTTCAGTTATTCCGTGATCTTGGCGCTAGAAACTGTGCCGAAATATTGAAGAACTCAAAAATCAAATCATGGTAAATATTTCCGAAAGGGCTCTTCGAAGGGCCTCTGTGCCTTCAGTTATTCCGTGATCATGGCGCATGAAACTGTGCCGTAATATAGGAAAACTCAAAAATCAAATCATGGTAAATATCCCCTAATGACATAATTGAATCTCTTCTTAGGCGCCCCGGTGCCTCATTTGTTAAGGAAGTTTAGACCGTACGACCGATAATTGCATCAAATACATGTAAATAGGGTACATAGGTGGTGTATGTTTAAATAAGACACAATGTATTTCTACCTTTGTGGCGTGCAAAATCTGGTTACAATAATTGTCACTTAATTTAAATTTGCACATACTTAGTAAATAAATCGAATATAATAATTTATAGCTGTGGGTCGACTCTCAAGCCGGCGATAGCCGGCGTGGGGAGGCAGTTTCAGGCGTGAGCCTTTTACTGCGGACAATTCATCCGCCCTCGCCTACTGACGAGGGGTCATTGGGTCGGCCCTTTCTGGGCCTCCTGGTAGCCGTTCTCCTGTGGAGCCTGGCTGCCTGCGGCTAGGGATCTGGGTGTTCATTGCTTGCCCTCTAGGTTCGCTTCCGCTGTCCTCGGTAGCCGGGACTTGGCTGGTTGAGGTCTCTGAGCGGGCGGACTTGGCTTTTGCTACCTTAGCTGTGCTGGTGTTTTCGTCTACCACGACTAGTTCTCTGGCGTATGCGTGAAACCTGTTCGCTAGCTCATGCTGTGGTGCGAGGTTTTGGAGCTGTGTGTGGTGGGAGTTGTCGCTACGGGAGAACATAGTCGTGGTGAGACGGCTGACGAACTCTTCCAGTGTTTCCACCTTCAGGTCCCTTCTGACCGTAGCGTTTCTTACTAGACGTGGTGCGCCTACGATGGTGCGGAGCGTCAGGTTTTCTTGTGAGCCCAGTTTTTTCCTCTGGCGCTCCGATGTGAGGGCGTACCACGCTGGGGCAGCGTACGTCAGTCTTGGCCTGATGTACGTTTTGTACAGGGCCAGTTTGGTGTTCAGTGGCAGGAGTGGAGCTGTCAGCGTTGGCCTGAGCACAACTCTTGCGGCTTTCGCGGCATTGCAGGCGTTTTTTACCTGTTTGGTCATTGTCAGGCATCTGTCTATGACCACGCCCAGATATTTGGCGGAGCCCGCCCATGGGATTCTCTGGCCTTGGAGTTCCAGTAGGGTGAGGTTCTGGATGCTTGTGCTACCGCGGGTGAAGGCTACCGCTTGTGTCTTGCCGACGTTCACGGATAGCCTCCACTCGCTCAGCCACTCTGGCAGCTGGTTGAGCACTCTCTGCATTTTTATCTGGGCGTGTGAGGTGGACAATGAGGTGGTGATGTATGCCGCGTCGTCCGCGTACAGGGCCAGCATTGTGCCTTCTTGGCATGGTATGTCGTTGGTGTACCAGGAGTAGCAGATGGGTGAAAGGCAGCTCCCTTGTGGTACACCCGCGAGTATGGGCCTCTCTGTGGATAGGTGGTCTTCTACTCTCGCCCGTATCTTCCTCCCCTGGAGGAAGGAGTCTAGGGTTCTTACCAGTCTTGGTGTGGCTCCTGATTCTATGAGCTTGTATATCAGCCCCGTGTGCCAGACCCGGTCGAAGGCTTTTTCCATGTCGAGAAATACTGCGACCACTCGCTCCTTCTTGTTCCGCGCAGTTGTGATGTGGTGCAGTACCCTCGTCAGCTGTAGTGTGGTGCTGTGCTCCGACCGGAACCCGAATTGCTCAGGACGGGGCGCGATGTGTGGTAGCAGATGGGGAATCAGGAGTCTCTCTAGAAGTTTGGATATGGCGGAGAGTAGAGTGATTGGCCTATAGCTCTCGGGTCTTAGTATATTCTTCCCTTGTTTGGGAAGCATGATCACGTTCCCAGCTCTCCAAGTGGCTGGGATGTGCATGGTCCTCAGGATCCCGTTGAAGAGTCTGCTCAGAGCGGCTATGGCCTTGGGTGGGAGGTGGCGGAGCATGGCGTTTGTGATGCTGTCTGGGCCTGGTGCTTTCCGCGGTTTGGCCCCTCTTATAGCCCTGTGTACCTGGCCTGGTGACCAGAAGACTGGCGAGTCCTCTTTCGCTGGAGCTGGCTTTTCCCTGAAAACCCTGACTGCCTCCTCTACCATCTTGGTGTGTTCGGGGTTTAGGGCAGGGTTTGGTCGGAACTGGTTTTCCAGGTGGTCGGCAAAGATTTCTGCCCGGTCTTCGGTTCTGTACCGTAGTGTTCCGTCACTGTGAGTGAGAGGGTGGATAGGGGATGGGGCGTTCCTCAGTTGCCGACATATTTTGTGGAGGGACTGCCAGTCTTCGGAGGCTTCCTGGATTTTCTTCTCCCACCTGTGGGTATTGTCCCTGCTGATCTCCGCCTTTACCTCTTCGCAGATTGCATTCAGGCGCGTCTTCAGAGCTGGGTCTCTGGTGTGTTGCCATAGCTTTCTCAGTCGTCGCTTGTCCGACAGGAGTTTGGCTATGGCATGAGGAGTCTGGCCGTACCTTCTGGTTGTTGCGCAGTCTTGCCGGGCCGATTCCATCGCCTTCTGCATGCACCCTTGCAGTTCAAGGGTCAGGAGTTCCACCTCTTCCGGGCTTGAGACTGGACGCGTGGGTGTTTGGCTCTCCATGTACGCCGTGAATGCGGCCCAATCTGTTTTGGAGGCTTTTGGAGCTGGAGGGAGTGGTGTGTGTCGGTTCTCCACCACCATGAGGATGGGTTGGTGGTCCGATTGTACCTCGTCGGCTAGCACCTCCAACTGCGGGGCGGAGATCAGTCCTTTGTGGACGGCCAGGTCTATGACGTCGGGCATCTGGCTTGGGTTCCCCGGGTAGTGGGTTGGAGAGTCTGGTCCCGCGACTTCGAGACCGTTCGCTTCGGCGTGTCTCAGGAGGATCGTACCTGATCTGTTGGTGGTGTGAGAGTTCCAGGCTGGGCTCTTGCAGTTCCAGTCCCCTGCAGCGATGGTGTTGGAACTCTCGAAGATTTTGTTTAGGTCCTCTGTGTTGATCAACTCCTGAGGTGGGCTATACACAGCAATTTAAATAAAACTGTTAAATAATTAAAAGCTAGAGATGTCATTTGCTTAAATCTAAAAAATGTGTGTCAGTCATGAAATCATTTAATGTATAGTATAGCATTTAGCTTCCAAAGTGGCTTTTATCTTTCTCCGAAACAGTGTGAGAGGTAGTTCTCTCAGTGATTTTGGCAGTTTATTGTAAATAGAAGGGGCCATGCAGAAGATACTCTTGCGCATCAAAGCAGTACGTGAATTCGGCATGCAGACTTTTTATTTATCACGTCGATATTCCTCTGGAATTTTAACGTGAACAATAATTATGGACAATGTTATTGACCTGAGCTTAGGTTTAAATACCATGATAGTCTCAAAAGTTTTACGGCAGAAACTTGTAAATAAATAAATAATCAAATAGAAGACAAGTGTAAGACTGCCTTAACTCGCTGTAAGTTACTCGAACGTGGTCAGTTAAGTTGATGTATTTCACTTAGATGTGACTTGGATGGCTTTATGGTGCAAACTGTCTGCAGTTTTCATGAACTTTCTGATGGAGTAAGCTTGGGAGATTCTATGAAGTGGTTCTTTTGAAGTTGAATTGGAGCTGCAAAGAAGAAGCCATTTTGGTAAGTACGCACTATGATACCTTATAATATAATATATAAAATATTATACTACAATTAATTAATAAAATAAAATAATGTTGGACAATCCACACAGCATCATCTAGCCCCAAGCTAAGCTTGTGTTATGGGTAGGTAGTAGATGACTGATATGCATAATACAATAGGTAGGTAATTAGGTACATTACATAGATAGATATTTTTAATTTTATAGAGATATAATAGAACAATCAGAACAAATGTCTGCAGATCGTCCAAACATTTGTCCGGAATCGGGAATCGAATCCGCAACCTCAGCCGCCGCAGGAGTATACTATACCCAGCAGCAGAATCCTATACCAGCAGGCTGGTGATGATGATGATTTCTTCCTCACGACTTCTTCTTTTGTTATGGTAGTGAATGTCAAAGTATAACCTTTGTTTGGTAATCAAGGACAATAACAATAACAATTAAAATAACTCCTATTGTAACTATTCAGAGACATCATTTAACTATTTCAGAGCTAATTTACGTTTTGTTTGATTATCCAAGACATTATTTACGTGTTTCGGCCCATTCTCTAAATACCAAGGCACTATTGTGTTGTGACAATAAATTTAGAAGTCTCGCTGTAATTAGTAGAGATTTGTGGAATGCGTGTTTTTAAATTGGTCGGCTATTTTTGAATAGGTTTTGGTACCTTAGACCGCTAATTGTGGCGTCACGTCGTATGGAGATGCTTTTACCCCGCAGTGGACGAATGTGGGCTGGCAGATATAATTTAGAGACTGTAAATTAACAACACTAAAAAAATAGATTTTGCTTTAAACGTAAATTTTATTAAAAAAAAATCTCGAAGAAACAGTTTTGTTGCTAGATGTAATACAAAAGGTCTTGAGTTATTTCGACTCGACGACCTCTGTGGCGGCGGGCGAAGGTCCGCCTGCAACGCGTTGCGGGTTTGGTTCCCGTCTTGGGACACATATCTGCAGATCTTTGTTCCGGATGTTCTGGGTATTTTATACAAATATGTATTACGTAATTTATAATATTAAATATATCAGTCATCTAGTACCCGTACCCATAACAGAAGTTCTTTTAGCTTGAGACTACATAATGCTGTGTGGATGGCCCAGTATTATTTATCTTTTTATTTATTTATTTATCTACATATATCTTTCATTGATGCAAATTCCTGTTCCAACTTCAATAGAAATAGCGTGGGAATCCCCAAAACAGCAGGTATCCAGCTGATAGATAATAGATTTAAATAGAAACGTGTCGATTAATTTCGATTTGTAGATTAGGCACACCCTATTTACGTGATTTTGCAGAAATAGGGGTGCATCCAATATCTTCAAATTCTCACTGTAGCTGGTGAGTGAAGTCTATGAGAATTATCACAAAAAATGTGATTTAAGTGATACATTGGCCTTTGCCCAGCAGTGGGACAGAATAATGGCTCAAATAAAAATATAACAAGGGGGCTTCGAACGTTTTTCACCCAAAAACTATATTTGGCTGTAACTTAGATACACGTGCTTATACATTTTATAGCTTTTTGTGCTTTTGGCGCTTTTGGTTATACATTATTTTGATTTTGTTGTAGCAATAAAATTAAATAAACATTTAGTCACTGCGTAACAATATGCAATTGTTAAAATAATCATGATTGATAGTTCTTCAATGATTGATAGTTTATTTCTTACTAAAAACCCCAAAATTATTTTAAATCCGCAAATTCAAATTAGTTTCTCCCAATGATTGACGTCCATCAAAAATCCAATCTATCCGCCGCCGATCGGCAACCGGTCACATCCCAACAATTGCTATTTTTGCATATAAAAAATTCAAATTGCTTCGTTCGCACTATTAGGTAGCGGATCGGAAAAATAAACAAATAATTTTATTTTGGTATTCAAATTTCTGGCAGCCGTGTAGGATTTGCATATAGACAAGACTATCGTCGATCATGATTTCAATATGTTGGGGTTGTTAATTGTGTGGGGTCACACATTCATTTTGTATGAGAATAAGATACAAGGAATATAAGTGATCCGTGCTGTAAGCTGATGTGAAAGGGGATTTCAAAAGTTTATCATCTGGGTTTAAAGTATTATTATAAGTACTTCCGAGAATAGCAAAAGAAGAAAAGGCGGCTTTAGCCTCGCTGTTAATAACTGCTGTGGTTATTTTCTCAAATAAACAAAGAAAAGTATAAGTAAAAGTAGGTTGGTGTCTCTATTTTGTAAATAAAATACCCAGTATTAGACCTTGATGTTAAGTACTCGTAAGTTCTCGAATCCTCGCTCTTACTAAGATAAATTTTGTATGAAGATGCGAGGGATCCTAATTTCGGTTTTTAGGTTACAGTTAAAAGATTTTAGATTTTTTTCGATTTCTTGTTAATGTGTTAGTTTCCATGTTATTTTCACTAAAACTTGGACAGCTTTTTGACCCTAAATCTTCGAAAGCCAACTGTCTGATTTTGTATTCGTCTACGCCACTTGGCATACCAAACATTTGTACCTATAAACTAACTAGGTGTCGTCTCACGTTACATTATGTAGGTAGGTATTAGCTAACACACAAATGCGATACACTTGAAAGTGTAGGTAAGTGGCATAAAGTACATCGCATAAGCCTCTTTTCACACGACGCAGTTCCCGGGTGGTACCGGCTTAGAGTTTGCACCACCCCAACACTTCCCGCGGTGTCGTAAGACGCGACTAAGGGATATCCACCGGGGCGGGCAGCAGCGCCTCCTGCAGAACAGATCCACAACCAAACTGCGATCCCCAACCCGCCAGCCCAGCGCAGCGTAGGGATTATAGACCGCCGCAAATATCCGTCACCGGTAGATGTCCAGCAACCGGAACGCGTGAAAAGGCACTGTGTAGTGTGTAGGTATTAGATATTAGGTACTCTAATAATTTCTACGCAATTGTCTAAATCCGAATGTTCGAATGAACTAACTTTCAGATAATTATAATGTAAAAAGAAAAATATAACTAACAGTGACCATGGATGGCATGACATAACAATTATTATTTATTTTAATTTTATCTAAATATACTTTTTGTAATATAGGTACCACAAAACATTTAATTTTATGATAATTAGGTAAAAATGGTGAGGTCTAAATAAGCGAAATAAGGATACATAATGTCTGATTAAGTTAAAGGAACGAGAATATCAAATATAAAAGAGTGGATACTAAAGGCGTTATAGGAAGCCTTCGCTTTTAAGATTTTAACTTAAGTAGGTACGTATGTAAAGTACGAACAAAGCCAGGCACAAGTTGCTAGTAAGTTATCACTAATTGAAGCAAATTGCCGGAGAAATTGGAGAATACATCTGGTCTGGTAATTAGAAACTGATTAGTGACAGTTGGTATTAACGTGGTATTGACAAGTTATGGACATTCTGATGATAGGAATACTGATTACTATACACCAGCCAAACTCGATGTAGAATGTTTGTTAATCAATAGAAAATTTAGAATGTTCGTAAATAAACCGCGCATTCAGTCTGTTGTCGCGTTTTTTAAACGCAGTATATTACTAGTTGGTGTGAGATCTTTCCTTAAATAAATATGCCTTGTAAATAAATCTGCAACTTGACGCTAAGCAAGTGAGTTTAAATTTTTTGTGTCGTGGTTTGTTTACAAATATTTTTCATGGAATTTGGCCCTAAACTCCGCTACATTTTCATCAGTCCATCATTCTCAAATCTATATATGGGCTCAGTTGGTCGATTCTTACGCCCCGCCATGAACACCATTACTGTCCTACAATGTAAGTCAAATAAATCATTTTAAAGCCAGTCACAAAATAAAAACAAGAATAACCAACGATCAACTCAATCCGACACACAGCGAATCAAAAAAGCAATATGTAACGAATTTGTTTTTCAATTTCGTACCAATTTTGCATACGCAACCCCTACCGCTGCCATAAGCAAAAGCAAATAAAACAACACATTGTGGTTTTACGATGCGTAAATATACATTTTTTTTGTTCAGCCTCTTTTTATTCGAAAGGTGGAAATGAAAGAGGTTTTTGGCATTACTGGGCGTTGTCGCAGAAATTGATAGGGCTGAGTTTTGGCTTTTATTTGGGTTGTCGCTTTGTCACTTAATAGCGTTGATGAGTTGGTTAGTGGATTTGATAATGGCTTAGACTTTCAGGATCCACCAAAGTGAAGATTTGCGAATATGTCCATACCGGAGTAGAGTTTATTTTTTATCCACTCAAACCATTGATGGATTAAACTTTTTTTTTTAATACATCAATGACTCAAACGCCCGGCCAAATCGACTACATAGCCCTATATGTCCGAGCTTCGCGGACAAAAATCACGGCGCCGCGAGCACGTCCCATTTTTTACATAAATCGTTATATCTCGCTATCTACTACACTTAACCCAAAAAAAATATACCTTAAAAAAGTATACAAATTTTAAATAAATGTCAAATACACTACAGTACAATTAGGTGCAATTTAGCCATAGAATTGGCTAATGGGTAATTTAGTTTTAACTCATTTTTAAAACAACTTGTTAATGAGCGAGAGAGCTGAGCGAGGCTAGGTAAATGAGTGATTCCAATGCATCAAATTTACCCACTTTATCAACACACATTTTATCACAACTGAACTGGAAAAAAAAACCGGTCTAAAAGGGTTAAAAACACATTCCTCGCTATGCATCTCTGGTTGAAACACAAATCAAACACATGTCATAATCATAATATTCATAATATAAAACAGAAATATTAAACAAACGTAATAGGCACTTGTAAGAGGTAGATACACCCTGCTGTCGAGAAATTTACATTGATATTGAATGTCCAGTGCGAGTCCACAATCAAGGGATGATTTTACATTAGATGCAAAGAGGTAGGAACAGATGCGACACAGCGAAGTGTACAAGAAAATAGCTAGGTACATGAATATCAGACAAAAGGACGTAAAGAAAAGAAAGAAAGAAAATATTTTTATTTACACAACAAACTTAAAACTACGCAAATTAATACTACATATTATATTACAAGTTATTGTGCGTTATTGTGCAAATAAATAAATAATGCTGGATAATTTACACAGCATCATTAGCCCCAAGCTAAGCAAAACTTTCGTTATGGATACTAGATGACTGATATACTTAATACAATATATTACAAAGATTATATTTTTTAGAAAATACCCAGAACACCCGGGACAAATAGTTTGCAGATCGTACAAACATCATCGTCAGCGCAACGGATTTTGATGCGGTTTTTTAATAGATAGAGTGATTCAAAGGGAACGTTTATAAATCATTTGACACATAAATTTCCACGTGGGCGAAGCCGCTGAGCGCAGCTAGTTACTAATAAATGACTATTGTCATAATAGTCATCTATTATAAATAAATAATGCTGGACAATTCACACAGCATTATCTAGCCCCATGGTAAGCAGAGCTTGTGTTATGGGTACTAGATAACTGATATACATAATACAATACATTACATAGATAGTTTTTTTTTTATTATACATAGAAAACGTTCAGAGCACCCGGAACAAATATCTGCAGATCGTACACACAATTGTTCCGAGGCGGGAATCGAACCCGCAACCTTCAGCGTCGCAGGCGGACCTTCGCCCACCGCGCCACATCGGTCGTCGAATTTATTATTACCTACTATTCTTTATTTTGGTGAAAACCGAGTGCTACCCTCTCTTTTATACGTTGGCTACTCTATGGCCACGCAGGAATATTATTAAGGCTTCCCATTTGCGTGGCTGCAGCGAGTATAAGTGATATTAGACGTGAATGCGTGCGTCATGATTGATTCCGGCAATTCCGATACGACGTGCGGAAACAGCTTAGAAGAAGGATGGCTGAGAGTCTTCTGGTACTAAAGAGTCTCTGATACAACAAAATAAAGTCGTCATCCGCCTCTGTTAGTCCACAGATGGACATATGCCTCCCCCAATGAGCGCCACAGCGCTCTGTCTTCAGCTTGACGCATCCAACATCTACTTGCAGTCTTTCGCAGGTCGTCATCTAACCTGGTTGCAGAGCGTCTTCTTCACTAGGCTAAGCCTGTATCAAAGAAATCATTACAGCAGTACCAGAGGACTCATACAAAACCTATGTCATGAAAGAATAAGATTCAGCTTACAACATCTTTTATTGCACGAATTTCAGAATTACGTCAACCAACCATACTACACAACTTTAGCACAGTCTATATCATCATAAACCTCTTTTGCGAGATGGGAGAAGGTCCGCATGCGATGCAGAAGGTTGCGGGTTCGATACCAGAGTATCTACTTATAAGTTATTCAAGAAGGAAATTTCGCAAACCCCTTCCGATATAATCTAGAAAAGCTTCGTCTGACCTAAATGATAATAATGATAATGTACACTAGCTTTTTACGTCTTAGGCTATGTCCCAAGTGCAACTGAATTAGCGTTCCGGCGATGGCGATGTATTGGATATCTGGTGGAGTAAAGTGCCGCTTTGTGTAGACATGGCTTTATTAGGGCAATTATACACAAGTGTAGTTCCACCTAACGTGAAATGGCCGAATGTTTTAACTTTAATCTCTAAAGTCATTTAAAACGGGATATTTACCATGATTAGATTTTTGAGTTATCCAATATTTCGGCACAGTTGCATGCACCATGATCACGGAATAACTCAGTAAATATCCCGTTTAAAATAACTTTAGTGTTAATAACCATGATAGTTAGATAGTTGGACGACCGATGTGGCGCGGTGGGCGAAGGTCCGCCTGCGACGCAGAAGGTTGCGGGTTCGATTCCCGCCTCGGAACAATTGTGTGTACGATCTGCAGATATTTGTTCCGGGTGTTCTGGTCGTTTTCTATGTATAATAAAAATATCTATCTATGTAATATTATGTATATCAGTTATCTAGTACCCATAACACAAGCTCTGCTTACCATGGGGCTAGATAATGCTGTGTGAATTGTCCAGCATTATTATTATTATTATTAAAGTTTCAAAAGTTTTATTTTTAATCTCTAAGTTGTTATTGCATGTTGGCCAGTACTGCACCAGTTTTGTATAATAGTTAAGATATTATAAATATTGATTTAGTTTACGCACGCGGCTTCGCACGCATTGTTTTTGAAATGGTATAAGGTTCCGATCTGAAATACCGGTTTGTCAACTCGCTCCTACAACTACAATCACGAAATCATAACAAAAATGGACCCTGTAAAACTGTAATATGTAAAGTTTGGGAATACGCCCTGACCAGAGTTAAAGGTTGTGAAGTCAACACGTGTAGTGCGGTAGCGGCGTTGGATTGAAATGATTAGATATAAATCAAAGAAAAAAGAACCGACGGCCGCTGGGGCAAACGTGTTCTTGAGTGGAGACCACGACTCGGTAAACGTAGTGTAGGACGCCCTCCGACCAGGTGGGATGACGACCTGCGAAAGACTGCAGGTAGATGCTGGATGCGGCAAGCTGAAGACAGGGCGCTATGGCGCTCATTGGGGGCGGCATATGTCCAGCCGTGGACTGCTATAGGCTGATGATGATGATGAGATATAAATGAGAAAATTAAATCTCTTAACATTATGGAACCATAATATTAAAAGCCCCCGCGTGCATCATCCCAACTCAATAGTTTGACCCCAAAAGAACAGCATTAATCAGATCAGTATATTAATAAAAAATATTAATAATCATATTTTAATCCATCGATGATCGAAGGGTAAAGGTGCGCACAGACTATTGTTTGCGTGAACAAAAAGGGGCTAATTTTCGGACACGTGTCAAAAATGCAATATGTTTCATAGTCATTCCCTGTGGGAAAATATAGGTGAGAGGCTGACCTAGTTAAGCCAAAATCAGTAGTTACCCATTACGTTCTGATCTTTACGTAGGAATAAATTCACTTGTCGAGGATCTGTAGATTGTTTGCAACAGTCTGCAGTTAGCTCAATTGTATGTAAATACTAGTTCTAAATATTTTCTGTTATTTCATTGTAATATGTGTTGATTATGGCTTAGAATAATAAACGTCCATGTAAATATTGTGTTCAAAAACATTTACGAGCCTACCCAAAACTCATTACCGACGGATTCTAGCACCCCTATCTATTACAAATCCTATTTAACCAAACAATGGACGCATAAAAAATATGAAGACTCTAATGACGGCATTTATGCTGTTATTCCGAACCAACGCTTGCTTTTCTTACCGTGACACGTGACCTACACGTGACTGCTTGATCGACGCCATTTTGGAAATCGAAACCAGTCTATATTGAACTCACAATTGGTTTCATCGCTTCAGTGTATAAGCTCCTTTAGGTTGGTGGAAGTAGCGGTCATTATTTCGTTCATTCTAATTTTGAATTTTCGAACGCAAGATTACAAATTAGTTATAGCACAGCTTTGAATCATTTTCAACTCTATCTTCATTGAAATAAGGCAAGTTAAAGAGCAAACTGAAATGAAATTTTCAAGCAATTTGATTGTATGAAAGGCGATTGGTTTATTCAAATAGAATTTGGTGGTTTGTTTGTTGAACATGATGATGGTAGTGTTTAGTGGGCATGTGCCTTTATTTGAATAAGAAGTGTTAATGACAGATAATTTAGCATTGTGATTAATGTTTTGTTGATAAACTGCAGAATACCACAAAACTAACCTGCCAAACTGTTGTCCACACTACCCAAAGGTTAGCAGATAGAGAATGCTATCTAGCATTATGCTCGCCTATGTACAACTTTTTGTGCAATAAAGTATATATTCTATCTATCTAATACCTAAACTCAGAGTTTGGTTTCTCGTTTTTAATTATTAATTCATTAGACACAATTTTTTTTAGTGTTACTTTGTGTTTTTGCCTTACGTACTTTGAGATTGAGAGACGCTACACCAACGGACCACCAAACCCATAAATTCTTATTTTAAAACCATGTTTTACAATCCTAACGAGCCAGCATGTCATCAAACACCAATAAAACTGATCCCTCAATAATTTCCATCACACAAAAACCATAATCAGTGTAACAGCACCAGACGTGTTAAAAAATAAAAATAGTCCTTGACAAGATGGGGACAGACATGACCACCAAAACTTTACCTTTACAACAACCAAAAACTTCCCCTATATCCCTAAATCTGGTATGAACGAAAGGGGTGAGGCAGGTCTTTGGAAGCTGGTTGTGAAATATTAATGGTTTGGACCTCGCCGCGCGAAATTTAATCTTTCGCGCAAAAAGTATTCAATAGGACCACGACGGGACAAAAAGACTTCGAAGTGATAAATGGATCTCCTCGGTGATCATGGGCGCCTGGTACTTTTGCTTCTTGAGGCGTCTTCTGGATTGGTAGAGTCATTAATTTGATACTAGACAGGATGAGGTATAGGGTATAGATAAAATAATAATAATAATGCTGGACAATCCACACGGCATTATCTAGCCCCATGGTAAGCAGAGCTTATTATGGGTACCAGATAACTGATATACATAATATAATACATTATATAGATAGATATTTATTATTATACATAGAAAACGACCAGAGCACCCGGAACAAATATCTGCAGTTCGTACACACAATTGTTCCGAGGCGGGAATCGAACCCGCAACCTTCAGCGGCGCAGGCGGACCTCCGCCCACCGCGCCACATCGGTCGTCAAAGATAGATAGATACCTAGACTTAGGTACCTATCATAAATAAATAAATATTGCTGGACAATCCACACAGCATTATCTAGCCTCATGGTAAGCAGAGCTTGTGTTATGGGTACTAGATAACTGATATACATAATACAATACTACATAGATAGATATTGTTTTATTATACATAGAAATTATTCGTATTCACAAAATAGCGTGTTATTTATTATTAAATCTATTTATATTTTATACTAGCTGGGGCCCGTTCGCTGAAGAATGACGACCGATGTGGCGCGGTGGGCGAAGGTCCGCCTGCGACGCAGTAGGTTGCGGGTTCGATTCCCGCCTCGGAACAATTGTGTGTATGATCTGCAGATATTTGTTCCGGGTGTTCTGGTTGTTTTCTATGTATAATAAAAAAAATATCTATCTATGTAGGTAATGTATTGTATTATGTATATCAGTTATCTAGTACCCATAACACAAGCTCTGCTTACCATGGGGCTAGATAATGCTGTGTGAATTGTCCAGCATTATTTATTTATTATTTATTTATTTAATTACAATATTCCTCAAATTCGTAACCTCATAATTTGACTTTCAGATTATAATTACCCCAAAAGGGGGACAGGTTGCCCAGCAGTGGTGAAATACAGAACTTACGTGCTAGCAACCCTGTACGGGATGCCAGCATTGATGATTAGTTTCCCCAATCCCCACTGCAAGTCACCCGTCGATAAGCCTATAATTTGTGCATCCACAGTTTGTGGTCACGTGCTTACCCCTTGCATGCATGGTGTATGCATGATGGATGGATGGATGGATGTCCACGCCTTTCCGCTTTGTGATTGTCCAAAGACAGAATAAATAGTTTTAGGAAATCAGTGCTGTGGGAATATTTTTAGCTTCCGAAAATTGATTATTTTTATTAGTAGGTAAGAATTATTTTCCTGGACTGGACTGGACGTATCAAGGTTATAAGATGTAAAAAATAATATGGTGCATACTTTTTGACAAATCGAACAGGATATAATTTACAAGTTTCTGCAGTTGTCCCAATTGTTGCAATTGTAAATATCAGTTAATTGGTTTCTATTATTTAATTGTTATTTTCGTACCTACCTACGTCAATATCTGTTATCTAGTACCCATAACACAAGCTCTGCTTAGCTCGGGGAGAAGATGATGCTGTGTGAATTATCCAGCATTATTTATTGATTTAAGTTTATGCGTAAAAATTCTTTATTGTACCTACACCAGATACAGATCATTACAAAAATACATTTTACATACGACAAGTACAATAGGCGGCCTTATCGCTTAGAAGGGATCTGTTCCAGGTATATTATAATTCCTAGGTAGGGTAGCTAAGGTACCTATACTTTCCGATATCAGCTTTCCACTCTTGTGCCTCTCAAAAACACAGACACCGTTTGACAGCTGCATCATTAATAACTTGTCAATGCAACACTGCAGTTCCATTAGTAACTGAACACTGAACACCTTGTTAATTTAGCTTTGAGGTTTGTGTCAGGAAACTCAACATAACATATAAGTTATGTTGTATGTACTGCATATGGTAATAGTTATTGACGGATTATGTTTAACTATGAAATTGAATGTATGTTCTGGTCTAGATTTTTTTTTATGTACTCATTACATTTTGTATTCTTTGTTTATAATACTTTGTTAGACATAAACATTTACTTAGAATAACTAGACATTCATTTATTTGCTGCTGCAGTATACACAAAATACATAATAATTCATTTTGAATAAAAATAAAATAGTTATAGGGAGAAAAACAAATACACAAAATATTGTTCAAAACTCTGCTGAAAAACGTCTCGGGACATTTTTTTAAAAATACGAACCCTTTGTTAGCAAGTTCTATAGTTACAAAAAATGTTATTGTGTCCACCCCTGCACTTTTAAAAAAAGGTTGAGTCAAAATATATTTAGCATCTATGTTTCTGAAAGTGCAAAAAGAGTTCTAAGATGATATAATCTAAATCTATCTAGGATCTAGATTCATTGGACATCGAAAATGCTCAAAATACGACAAATACCACCTTATTTTATGCCACTTACAAACGGAAGAAAAACTCTTTGATGTCCTGAAATTAATAAAATTGCCTAACACCGTTGTAATAAGCACCATAATCCCTTGTCATAATCCTCTATCTGAAGACCCTACGTAGTTAATCATGGGATTATGCAGAGAAAGGTGTCTAGAGGGAAAAAAAATGTAATGGCTGCTTTGGTAAGTGCTAATCAAAGGATGAAAATAAGTAGTAAGTACCTAGACACTTACATCCATTAGTGAAATATCATATAAGCTGTGTAAAATATCATACAGGTGTGGAAATTAAACAAAATTAAAACTATTTTGTGATGTTTTATTTTATTAGGTTCCTAATAACTTCGCACGCGATTTTTAACAGGTTCGCTGTCCAAGCACCAGAGAGTAAATTGCTCGTAAGTCCAAAGGTGTTTAGCCCCGTCCAAATTTCATTAACATCCGATCAGCCGTTTAAGCGTGAAAAGGTAACACACAGGCAGATAAAGAGACTATCGCTTTTATAATAAAATTAGTAGAATGAGTATAAATAAATATTGTGTGACGTCACATTTGCGCCTTCCCATCTTCCGAGGACATCAGTCAGAGCTGGTGCGGCGGCGGCGGCAGATTTGGCCAAAGAGGCGCAAATATGCAGGTATCGACGGACCCTATGCGTTTGCTCCGCGTTTGGACGAGACCCTAGTTCAGTGACGATTAAAATTTTTGGTTCAGTGGTGTATCATAAGGCTCTTCAGGTTTTTAAATATCTGAGCTTCTGGTCGAAGCAACGCTTGACCAGAAAGCTAAGGAATATCTAGCGCAACACACAGTACTGTCATTTGCCATTTGGCCATAAAGCACGAAGCAACGAAGCCAGCGCATCTTGGGGACGCTTCCACCAATCTAACATATCCATAAATCAATACTAACATCTACAAACTCACGAACGCTACTTCTTTATAATATTAGTATAGATATGTACAAGTTTTTAAATCACAGAACTAATGCGGAGAAATTACTAGAAGTTCTGTCATCAGATTACTCAACAAAACAGGTGGGAATAGTAGAGATAAAAGTCAGGTGTAAAGCATAGTCTTTTAAGTCACAAAACTAATGGGGGAAAAAATCCCAGTAGTTTTGTCAACAGAACTACTCAACAGAACAGGTGGGAGTAAACGTAATCAATACCAGTTGGTATATTGATTAAGGATACCTTAGTTAGATTGTTTGCAGTTAGCAAAATAAATATAAATACTTCTAATTTGTTGATATTATTTGATTGTAACTTTCTTTGTTAATAGACAGAGAATATATTCGACCGTAAGTACATAGAATAATATTCGACAAATATTTATAATGATGATGATAACAAGAGCAAAATAATGGCAAATAACCGAGCAGCTAGTCACAAAGCCGATCAGCCTAACCACCCGTCAAGCCATCGGCCATTTTAATTACATCCACCGTAATCCCGACACCCCACCGATAATACAACATCAAAGCATTTATCCCAAACTACCCCCAAAAACTACTGACCTTTATGATAAAAGAGATAGAGCTCAAAATGAGATTGAAGATATTTTTAGAAGGGATGTTGTAGAATGGTTTCGTATAGTGTATGAATTAATATCTGCCGGGTTTTGGATTCTTTATCGCTATGAGCATTTGACGATTTGACACTAGAAGTGTGCAATATGAATTGTTGAAGAACCCTTGTGGGATTATGGACATTGAGATGTAATGTAATGAGGTAAGGGTGGATATTTGATTGACACATACGCACAAATTGGAAGCGGGCGGAAATGTAGGGTGCTATGTGAAAAATAAACTTAAGTTCATAGCCTGGTTCATAGTTCATATTTTATTAATTCATAACGATATTACATTCGACGACCGATGTGGCGCGGTGGGCGAAGGTCCGCCTGCGACGCAGGAGGTTGCTGGTTCGATTCCCGCCTCGGAACAAATGCGTGTACGATCTGCAGATATTTGTTGTTTGTGGTTGTTTTCTATGTATAATAAAAATATCTATCTATGTAATGTATTGTATTATGTATATCAGTTATCTAGTACCCATAACACAAGCTCTGCTTACCATGGGGCTAGATAATGCTGTGTAAATTGTCCAGCATTATTTATTTATTTTATTTATTTATTAAACGTTTTCATAGAAACGGCTGGCAGAAGCCAGCACACACCCGTTGTTGTTTCTATGAAAGCCATACATTACAAGCCATTTCAAGTTTCTACTTGAAATGGTGTTGTAATGCAAAAGTTGGGTCCGGTCTAGTACCTACGACTGAATGTTTACATGTACATATTCCAGAAAGAACAATTCTCAAAACGTACCTACTTTTCCTATGTCTGAAATCCCAAAAGACTTATTTGTGTTTTGTAGGATTTTTATTACTTACTTCATGCCAAAACTACTGAACGGAGGATTGACTGAACTGTTGAAAATAAACGTACTTAGCTACTTTTTATTCCATTAATCAAACCCCATAGGATAGAAACAACAAACAAACCTTTCCATAGAAACAACGCATCTGAAGCGGCGAGCAGCAACCAAACAATTCAGGAAAGTGCTTTGGCAATGAAATATTAAGTAAATAATGACTATTACTTTTATTCGAACAAAACAAGACACCACAATTTAATTTACAGTCACAATTCCTCTAGATTATTGTCATCTTCTTCAGCTACATCCCACAAGTACCGGCTGTTGTAGTTGAAGGTCTTATCCGAGCTGGACTGCGTGACCGGTTCAGGGTACTCCATATCTTCGTCAAGGACAGATATAAACGAGGAGTCAGTGATGTTGTAGGCGTCGCCAGCATCGCCCCTTTCTGGTTGATTTCGTGATGTGCCTAGTGTCTGTAAGGAAATTATTCATTGGACTATAAGTATTGATACACGACAGAGTGTAAACCTGTTGAAACGAAAAAAAGGTAAATAAACGCGATAAATACCAGTTGAAATTATTCGTGGGCATTCGGTAAAAGAAAAGCTATCCAAAGCTTGCCTAGAAGAGATCGCTTCTAAGCGATAATGCCGCCCAATGTACATGTCGCATGTAATGCCTTTTTTTTAATGATCTGTATCAGTTATACAAAAAATATTTTTTGTATTGTATTGTAATTTTATAAATAGGCAAATTTGTTTACACTTTACGCCAAAACGGACGAACGGATCGAACTGAAATTATGCTTACAGGTAGTTCTAGGCCTGGAATAAAACAGAAGCTACTTTTCATTTAACAAATCAGCTCCCGCGGGATAGAAACCATTACTGTTTCTATAGAAACAATGTGCGTGAATCCGCCTCCAGAAACAATTTTGTACCTACATCATAATATTTTTTAACTCTCTTTTAAAGGTGTTACTAATAAATGGGCACTAGAATTACCTATTAAAAAGGCAAGAGTAGTTTTTGGTTCCATTACACTCTTTGTTGCTTTTGTAGCTACAGACGTTTGCGGAAGCAAATATGCAACCTAAGACTGGTTTATGAACTCCTATGCCGCTAATATACAGCTTAAAACTGTATTAAAGTTATAAAGGTTAGGCTGGAATTTCCACCCGCGTGTTAGTTTGGAAGGAAAGGGTCGCTGAAATTATGCTTACAGGTGCTTACAAAATAACGTTTGAAATTATCAGGTGAACTCACGTCGATAATCGCCATGTGCAGGATCGGTATTTCTAGTTTCAGTGGCTTTATTTCCTGAGGCTCCTCGTCAAGATATGAAAACTCATTGGGCTGTTGCCAGTTTATCTGAAAACACAAAGAAATGTAATTATATAATTATCTAAGGCGCAAGTTTTTTTAGTATCTGTGTCATTAATAGGAGGAGTTTTATTCTCGTAACCGTGGCGGTCTCGGCGTAATAATTGACCCCTAGCCCGTGTATTAATTAATACGTCATCATGATTAACCTCTAATAGTCCACTGCTGGACGTAGGTATCTCCTAATGGGCGCCATAACGCCCTATCTTCAGCTTGACGCATCCGTTATCTGTCTGCAGTCTTTGTGTTATGTCTGGTGTGTTATGTTCTGTTTGCCGAGTCGCGATCTCCACTCAAGAAAACGTTTACCTACCTAAGAGCAGCGGTGAAGATTTAACATTTGTCCCTGGTACCTTCAATACGTATTGCTTACCTATAGGTAATTGTACCTAGTTGAAGCCAAGCAAGTTAAATTTAACCTTTATGATAGGTCTAGGTTTGTTTACAAACATTCCATGTCAAGTTTGGCTACTTTATAGGTTTATTGATGCAGAAAACCGTGAGTTGAAAGCTAACAGCCCAAACCTTATGTCATGAACTTTAAATTTAACAAAAGCATGAATTAGACGAAATTCCCCACGGACAAAGTTGCTGGTAACAAGCTTGTACCTGTAGGTAGGTTTAGCCCTCCTCAGGCTAGAGGCAATGCGCAACAGCATTTTCCCATCGTAAAAAAAAAAAAAGGTAAAGGTACCTTATAAGATGTAAACAATACAGTACTTACTCTCCTCAGCCGCCACTTTTCCAGAAAATCGTTGGTTTCTCTCAGAGCGTCCTTGCTTTCTTGTAACAGTGCATCTATGCGATCAGTGGCTCTAAACTGCTTGTATTTGTTTAGAACCTTAAACACACTACCAATTTTAGAATATAATAGAACAGAAAAAACATTTATTTGTACACATCTACAAAATAAAGGCATATAAACAACGGAATACAAAGGAGTTTATCATGGGGGTAAGTGACATGAAAGGGTCATCATCATCATCATCAGCCTATAGCAGTCCACTGCTGGACATAGGCCTCCCCTGGTCGGAGGGCGTCCTAAACTACGTTTACCGAGTCGTGGTCTCCACTCAAGAACACGTTTGCCCCAGCGGCTTTCTTCGCGAGATATGGCCGGTCCACTGCCACTTCAGCATGCTAATTCTTAGAACTATGTATAGCTCTTTCCATACCTAGCTCGGCTGACTTTGAACTGGTGGAGCAGCCCTACCGTGAGTGTCTATCTTCTATATATATAAAAGAAAGTCGTGTTTGTTACAACACTTATAACTCGAGAACGGCTGGACCGATTTAGCTGAAAATTGGTGGAGAGGTATACTTTTTATCATTTAAACAATTTGACACATAGATTTCCACGGGGGCGAAGCCGCGGGGAGCAGCTAGTAATTAGATAATTTAATCAATTTTTCGAATAGAAAGTTGTATAAATAAACTTACAGCGACCGTCACAGAGAGCACGAATAACTCGACAAACAATGCGGGAATATTCACGGGCTTGTCCAGTATTGGCACATTTGCTTCTTCCCTAACTGTTTTCTTCACAAAACAAGTTATTTTACAAAACAACCGTTGGAACATATCCACAAAACCATTTCCTAGTATGAAATCTACTATAAATAGAATAAAGAAAATGGAGCCGTACATAGCACTATTGAAAACAGCGACGAGTGATTTATTCATTGTGGTGGTTCACGAGTAATGGGGGTAGCTGGTGGAATAGAAAATTACATGACACGAAATAAAACGATTAAATTTTATTAAAACAAACTGTTTTCCGGCATGACAGAAAAAGGATGACATTTAGGTATTGTATTCTCTTTGGATGACATTTCAACTAAACTAAAGATATACACAAGAAGAGAGTACAATAACTACAGTAATACGTGTTGATTGTAAAACATAAAAATGTTTAGACAAATGTTTCTATTTACAAATCTCTTTAGGTACCTATTTACCTAAAGATATTTATCAATAAACACGATTAGTACCTACCGAGGTAGGTACTTAATCGTTGAGATTTTACATAACACAAAAAACAATGGGAACTTTCCCTGGACCAACATGTTGTCCATAGATAAAATATAGATTTCTAGGTCCATACCTACCTATCTATTATATTATATGAATACTAGCTGCGCCCCGCGGTTTCACCCGCGTGGTGATACATATTTTGGGCACAGATAATATAATACATACTTTTGGGTAATATACAATATATCTTTATAAATTGTAGCCTATGTGTTATTCTGATGTACCTATATTATTGTAAAGTTTCATAAAAATCCATTCTGTAGTTTTTACGTGAAAGAGTAACAAACATCCATCCATCCATCCATACTTACAAACTTTTGCGTTTATAATATTAGTAGGATTTAAAAAATATCTCTCTCCAATCCAACACAAATAAAACTAGAAGAGTTTATGATTTTTGAAAATGCGTCATCTGTGTGGATTTGATTGAAGTACTTTGAAGAAGTATTCTAAATGAAACAGAGACATCTAGCGAAAAACTTGCTAACAAGTTTGTAAGCTCGCTCGCTAAGGCTGCAGCAAGTGGTTGTAGTGTAGGTAGTAGGCAAATAAATTTTGTCAGAGGGCGCTAGTATCTACTTTTACCCATGAAGCTTTTACCCCACTATTAGATGAAGAATACTTCTGTTTTTACAAAGGTCTTGATTGCTAACCTAGACCACATAATAACTATACAGGGCGTCCCGAGCCTTTTGATCGGTGTCGTTAAATTAGTTGTGATTTTTTTTTACAATTTGGCGGGTTCGTTTCCTGTTTCAGACAGGCGATTATATTAAAGTTATATGAAGGTATTGACGGCCTCAGCATTGAACACCTGAAGTATGCAGGTACCCGGCTACCTCATCTTCTCTCAGTTTTGTTCGGTATGTCTTCACTCACGCCTATCTACCTGAGGACCTAATGAAAACGACTGTTGTGTCCATTGTAAAGAACTAGACTGGTGACCTATCTGACAAGTGTAACTATAGACCAATATAATTGGCTACCGTATTGGCGAAGGTATTGGACAGTGTGATGGACTCAGAACTAGACAAATATTTAGACCTGCATGCTGCACAGTTTGGTTTCCGAAAGGGCCTCTCAACTGAAAGTGCTATTCTGAGTCTCAAACACACTGTTCAATACTACACACAGAGGCGCACACCTGTGTATGCATGCTTCCTCGACCTTTCGAAGGCTTTTGACCTGGTGTCCTATGATGTGTTGTGGAGAAAGCTGGCAGGGACAGGTGTACACGCACAGGTGCAGCGGCTTTTCCATTACTGGTATACCAATCAGACAAACAATGTTAGATGGGCGGGTGAGTTCTCGGAGACCTACAGGTTGGAGTGCGGCGTGAGACAAGGTGGGTTGAGCTCTCCAAAGCTCTTCAACCTGTACGTAAACGAGCTGATCGTGGAGCTCAGCAGTTCGCGTGTCGGCTGCTCTGTTGATAATGTGTCTATGAACAATATCAGCTACGCAGACGACATGGCACTGCTGTGTCCAACGATCAGCGCTCTCCGGAAGCTCTTGTCCATCTGTGAAGAGTACGCCAGTAAGCATGGACTCGTGTACAACTGTAAAAAGAGTGACCTGGTATTCAAGGCCGCTGGTTAGGTTCCAGAGTCTGTCCCATGCTTGAGACTAAACGGTCTTGAGCTAAATAGAGTTTATAAGTTCAAGTATCTGGGACATTTCCTTACCGACGACCTTGACGACCAGGTAGACATAGAACATGAACGCAGGGCGTTGGCGGTCCGCAGTTCGCTGGCACGAAGGTTCGCTCGTTGCAGTAGGCAAGTGAAAATCACGCTATTCAAAGCCTACTGCCAATCGTTCTATACGGGCAGCCTTTGGGCTAGCTTTACTAAAAGATCGCTCAGCGCTCTGCGTATACAGTATAATAACGCCTTCAGGATGTTGTTGGGATTGCCCCGCTTCTGCAGTGCATCCTCCATGTTTGCTGAAGCCCAGGTTGATGGCTTTCACGCCATCATCCGCAAGAAAACAGCCTCGCTGCTGCGCAGAACATGGAGCAGTACTAACTCCATCCTGCAGGACATTCAACAGAGTCCTCACTCACTAGACTCCATGGGTTGGGTGGGAGTCTGTTGAATGACTGCTGCAAATCTAATTTTAATCTAATTTTAATTTAATTTAAGGTCTTATGTTTTATTTTTGTAATTTGTATGTATGTGGACAACCTGTCTGAATAAAGAAACTTTTAATTTTTTATTTATTTAGTTTTATTTATTGAAATATTCTTAATTATAAAGTAATTTATTTTGATAAGGATTAATACCACGGTACAAATAAAGAGCCTTTTCTAGCGACGGCATTTTAATGAAAATTTTATAATAAAAAAACACGTATAGTATGTCGCGACATTTTTTGTAGACAATGATGTGTTCTGCAATGTTGTAGTACATTACTTTGTTCTATCATCAATAGTTTTCGCAGCGTACGCGATGTAAGGAATCTCTAAGGTAAATTTTTTATACCTAGGGTTACATTATTGGAGTTTTCGTAAAGATCCCTTATTTTGTTGAAAATATAAAATAGCCTATGTTCACCGGGGATAGTGTAGCTTTCAAACGGTGAAAGAATTTTTCAAATCGGTCCAGCAGTTTCAGAGCCTATTCATTACAAACAAACAAAGAAATCAAACCTTTCCTCTTTATAATATTAGTATAGACTAACGTAATCAACTAAGAATTATAATAAACCAAGAATAAAAAAATCACACTTGATTCCGTAGGTAAGAAATACAAGGCAATTAGCTATGGGAATTACAATTTACAATCTACGCTTGAAGGCTTGATTCGTGCGTGCGTGCTTGATCATACTTACCTTACGTACGGGTAAATAGCCAATTAGCCAATAGATCATTCATTTTCAAAATTTATTTCGATTGCACAGGAAAAGCACAGGAAGAAAGTCAGGAAGCCAATTATTCCGTAGTTTAGTTATTTAAATTAATCTATGATTTCCCGTCTTGGAATCGCTTAGAGAATTAAACTGGAATCGTCTCCAAATGAATATAAATATTCTACGGAGCTTGATTCTCTCCCGTCGGTTTGTGAGTGATTTTTGTTATAATATAAATCCGTAAACCTCACTGATTATTTCTAGTGATTTTGGATTAGAGCTTAGTCCGAGTTCGTAACTAAATAACGGTAGTAGGCCAGTGATGTGTACATTCAAATTTAACCTGCAAATAAGTAAAATCTTAGAAATGATAGTTTTATCTGTTTTCAGTGATTTATTCAGTTGATTTCATAAGTAGTTTCCAACAAACCAACTTTCCATTCCAACTTGTCTGAATAATCTAAATCTAGGTGCTCCTGCCAGAGAAATCTGTAATCTGTGCATGAAACATGTTGCAAATTCAGTAGCAACCTTGTAATTTCTGCCCTAGAACTAAAGTTGCCACAGAGTTTTTGTCTTAAAGCCACCACACACAGAAACTGTGGGGGGAGGCGAAGGCGTGCAAGTTGTTTCATACAAATTTACGTGCACCGCACCACCACCGCCCGGCGTCTCGTATGATACAGCCTTTGCCTCTGGCCCGGCCATGGTTTCTGTGTGTGGCGGCTTTTAATGTTGCCAGGGAATCTCCATTTGTTTCGGAAGCAGTTTCTGATAAAATCCCTTGTGTATTTGCAGAGCATCAAAGTTCTTCAATAGTTTATCCAGTGTATTTTGTGTTCTGCAATCTGCATCAAAGATGAAAGATTTTAGTCATAACAGTGAGAAAATAGGTTTGTATTCAAATTTGTATACAATAATTATAATTAAGATTCAATGAATTTTACTAAACAGGTAGGTATTATAATAATTTACAGTTTCAATGATATTATGCTACTTATTTCTGTGTTTCAAACATTACGATTTCAACATACCATTCATAACAATCTTGATCTAAAATATTGATTGGTAAAAAGTAAAGATATTTTGTAAAATTTAAATCCATAATAGAGGGTAGGCAGGTATTCTAATTTATGCATGTTTTACATACACACAATATAATACAAGTGTTTGTATGCAATGTTAAAGGCAGGGAAGCTGAATTTATCAAATACTTTACTACTGTACATTTTTAAATCCATGTGCTTTATTTACCTAGAACTAGATCCAGATAAAGCCGATGAAAATACCCCCGAAGTAACAAAACCTGGGCCTAATAAGGAAGACACTATTAAGAATGAAGAGTCTGTAAAAAATACCAGTGAGAAAGCTCCAAGAATGGCCGGTACTGATGGCATAGTAAACTATATATATAATATGTATACTGAAACGTGCGAGAACGACAAAGATGACACAAATAAAGCTGTTAATAACGAGAAAGAAATCATCTCTGAAGAGGAAATATCAGATGATCCTATTGCTGAGGAGCCTGAAGACAATAAAGATGAGACTCCAATTGCACCAGCTTCTGCTGTATCTGTTCTCAAATACAAGTATACTGACGGTAAGCAAGTTATTTATTACCTTATTCTTTCTATTACTTATGCATAAACATATAAAATGGCTGCATCAGCATTATTTATCCATATAAAATATTGATAGCCTTATCTTATGTCTATGTAAGTTTATTATAATGTTTGTAATGTAGGTATTTAGTGTATTTGTTATCAATTATTTATTAAAGTGCCACCGTCTATATTGCTTGTTCATGTCCAGTCCATCCCAAGGTTGCCTGGAAGAGATCGCTCTAAGCAATAAGGCCGCCCTCTATACCTTTATTCTAAGTTTTTATCTCTGTATTATTTTCTGTTTTGTGTGGTGTAATAAAGTGTTATCTATCTATATAAAACAGAGTCGTGTTTGTTCGAACACTTATAGCTGGCCCTAATAAAAATAACAACACATTGGAATATTGACTAAAAACTAAATAAAATTAAAAACATTTTCCCATACAAAAAGTTCACGGGTTTCGTAACTGTATGTAATTTAATTAATTTTATAAATATGATTGTATATACATAATTAAGCTAACATCTAATATGAAAGAACCCAAAAATTGTTGTGCCCTGACTGGGTTTTATGGATTGTGTACCTACCTACCCACATTACCCACTAAGATACTGCATCTAAGAAAGTACCTGCATGAAATCACAATATATGATAATTAATATGAATAATTTCCACAGACCAATGGTCCTCACTAAATCAGACTGGCAAAAAGTGCTATGATCTTGACCTGCTGAAACAAATAAAGAATGATCCTCTTTCAAAGAATAAGCCTGATGCACCCTTATTAGAAACCTGCGATGTGATCAGGGTGAGTAATTGAAGGAATATAAAGACTTAAGTATAAAAAGCTGATTAAAAAATTATTAGAAATATTAATTGAAAATGTTTATTTGCGTTTCATATAAAATAATACAAATTAAGAACTAATAAAAAAAAATAACTGCGAGAACACAAATAGGTGCACAAATAGGTGCATCATTAAATGCTTCATTGACACGGGTGCCAATGCAGCGCTGGTTTTCAGCGGCGCCAGAGTACTGAGTGCATCAGTATTAATATTCGCTCTGCAACCAGTTAGGATGACGACCTGCGTTAGACTGCAGGAAGATGCTGGATGCGTCAAGCTGAAGACAGGGCGCTGTGGCGCTCATTGGGGGAGGCCTATGTCCATCAGTGGACTAACTTAGTGTGATGATGATAATGATGATTCATCTATATAGTTTAAAAGTCGCTACCGCTGTCTGTTCGCTTAGATCTTAACTACTCAACGGATTTTAATACAGTATTCAGCAATAGATAGATTGATTAAAGAGGATGGTTTATAAACCCTTTGTCACATAGATTTCCCTGCAGGCGAAGCCGTAGGGCACAGCTAGCGAATAATAAAGTGAATGTAATAAAAGAAATCGGGAAAATAATGCCTATCACTGCCCGCACACATATTAGATAGAATCCAAATAATAATTATATTTGAAAACTTTTTTTTTACTTTTTCAGACTGCACCCATGGAAGAGCCAGTGTCCTTCAGTCTAATATTAAGACCAGTGGATGATATCATGTTCCCTACATTCCTAAAGGGTAGTCAAGGTGGTTTAAGGAATAATAATGCCAGGGAACCCAAGAAAAATGGTTGGTATATTTCTGGCTGGTAATAAAGCTTAATCCATATTACTTCATTGTACAGCTTTTATTTTTATATCACTACAAACTAGTATAAAACAAAGTCGTGTATGTCCCTGTCCCCGATGTATGCTTAGATCTTTAAAACTACGCACACATTTTTTAAAAGGAAGGTTTATAAACCATTTGACACATAGATTTCCATGCGGGTGAAGCCGCGGGGCGCTGGTAATATTATAAATGCGAAAGTTTGGATTTTTGTATGGATAGATGGAAGGATGTATGGATGGATGGTTGTTACCTACTTCTTCATGCCAAAACTACTGAACGGATAATTCTGAAATTTTGCATACCGATAGTTCTAGGCCTGGATTAGAACATCTATCCTAAAATCAATTCCCATGGTTTAGAAATTAAATATTTCCATAGCGAAAACGCCTAAATAGCAAGGGGGAATAAGTAATGTACATATGTTACATAGAGAGTTTATTTTAATTTTATATGGAAAATACCTAGAACACCCAGAACAAATATTCGCAGATCCTGTATACATTTATCCCAAGGCAGGAATCGAACCCGCAACCTCCTGCGTCGCAAGCGGACATTCGTTTAGTTTTAGTAGGTATTAAGTATTAAGCTTTTAGTTTTAGGTATAATCTTGTTTTATTTTTATGTGAATTTTATAAGTGATTAGATATAATAGAATTGGTTCATCATTTTTACTATAAATTTAAAATGTAAATTAAGCATATTATTAACTGTATATAGCCTGTTATTAACCTAGTCATCATCATGATCAGCCTATATCAGTCCACTGCTGGACATAGGCCTCCCCCAATGAGCGCCATAGCGCCCTGTCTTCAGCTTGCCGCATCCAGCATCTACCTGCAGTCTTTCGCAAGTCGTCATCCCACCTGGTCGGAGGGCGTCCTACACTACGTTTGCCGAGTCGCGGTCTCCACTCAAGAACACGTTTGCCCCAGCGGCCGTCGGTTCTTCGCGAAATATGGCCGGCCCACTGCCACTTCAGCTTGCTAATTCTTTGAGCTATGTCGATAACCTTGGTTCTCTGTCGGATACATATTAACCTAGTATTTAACTTCAAATTTATGTTGTGATGCCCACATGTTGGACTTTTGTGATTTTATTTGAAGACCTATCTGTACACATGTAAGCAATAAACCATTGAGTATTGAGTATTCGCCACATAAGTCTTCGTATTGATTGATGTAAGTAATTAATTATTAATTTTTATGTATTTAGGTAAAGGCAGTGTCACATTTGGAATTGGTGGTAGCAATAACTCTCACAAACCAGTGATCCATGTTTCTTTGTCGTCGCGAGAGGAAGTCAAACTGAACCAAGTGGACTCTGCGTGGAAACCAACGAGATTAGTACAGGAGAATCTACCCGAAGAGGAAATCAAGACACAGGTATCATTATCACTACTTAGTATAAAACAAAGTCGCTTCCCGCTGTTTATCTGTCCCATGTATGCTTAGATCTTAAAATCTACGCAACAGCTTTTTATGCAGTTTTTTTTAAATAAATAGAGTGATTCAAGATGAAGGTTTATAAACCATTTGACACATAGATTTCAACGCGGGCGAAGCCGCGAGGCGCAGCCAGTACAATAGAATAAGTAGATAGGTATTTATATATTTATTTATTATTATTATCTGAAATATATATTTTCCTTTTACTATGCAGTAAATGAAAAATTACTATGCCAGTTGATATATTTGTCATTTACTATGTAGTAAATGAAAAATATTTAACCGAAAAATCGAAAGTAACCCTACGCTGGTCATGCGGGTCCGCAATTCGGTTGTGATATTGTCCTGCAGGGGGCGCTGCTTCCCGTCCGCTGTGTTTGTGTCCTTACTTGCCTCTTACGACACCTACCGGAAGATCCACTAATCAATCCCTGATTAGAAATCTAAAGTTATTGAATTTCCAGGAACTCCATAAGAAGTTCAGAGGAATCCTGAACAAGTTAACACCACAGAAGTTCGACACTCTACTCAAGAAAGTTTTAGAACTGGAAATTGATAATCAAAAAAGAATGGAAGGTGTCATCGATTTGTTATTTGAAAAGGCCATTGAAGAGCCTAATTTCTCTGAAGTATATGCAAACATGTGCCTAAAACTAGCAAATCTCCGGGTAAATATAAGTTTACACAGTAAAATTAAAAAATAATGCTGTACAATTCACACAGCATCATAGCTTGGGGCTAAGCAAAGCTTGTGTTATGGTTTTCTTAAAACTTTATGCAACTATGCAAATACTTTTGTCAGAGGTACCAAGGTGCCGGAAATGATAACTCTAACAAATCATCGTTAGAGTTATCGTTATCAAGTTCGCAACTGGTTTATTAGATTGATTTAGGTCAACATGAAGATGTAATACGGAATATAGTAATCACGTAAAATAATAAGGATCACGTATTACATGTACGGCATTGCTGAGCTAGAACTGTAGGAAGTGAACTAGCTCTCGCGCGTACCTTCGCCCTAATGACATTGTTCTTTGTACATCTTGGCCACTAGAAAAAGGGAAAACAGTGAAAGGTGTAAGAACTGTTTAACATAAGAATCCAGACACATCTAGGATTCTTCCCTGATAATATCTACATTGTACAAATTGTGTCTTCATCCATAAAATTAAGTACCTTGCCTATGCTCATCGCTGACAGGACTATTAAGTAACAGAAATCAAATAATATCACTGTACTAAAGGGATATTATTAGGTCACAGGTTCAAGTCCCGTTGAAATCGTTTTTTTGTGATGATATTATTAATTTCTTTGAGATCGCGAGGGCTTACACACTATAATAACAAAAACCTATTACTACGAGTATTTTATTAGTTTTTTTTTTCAGGTACCATCGGATAATAATGTAGACAATGTGGTAAATTTTAGAGGTCTGATTATTACCAAATGCCAAAATCAATTTGAAGCTGGAAAATCTGATGAATTATTAATGAAATTAGAGAAGGAATTAGCAGAGACTGCTGATGCTGTGAGTAAATTATCTGAATCATTTTGTTTAAGGCGAAATGACTTCGCTGTTTCGAGACAAGGACGAACGAACGCCGCGCGGAGAAGGCGAGAAAGGGAGGCAAGAGCGGTAGAATGACCGGCCCGCGCGCAATTTCACTGGTTTTTTTTTAATTTTGTCATTGCTCTAAAAGAATACTGTTTCTCAAAAAACTAAAACCATAATTTTCTAAAGTATTTATTAGGGAACACGTAGAAGAAATTCCATTACAATAATATTAAATAACTAGCAAATAAAACTAGTTTTTCCGTAGAGATATCTCTGTAAAAATGAAGACTTAGAGGAAACTTTGCCATTTTTTTCTATCGAGTCAACTTGTTTCGACTCCCATAACATACTAACTAATATCCTAAACTTTTGATCCTCATCAAAATATATTTGAAAAATAGGTGTTTTGTTCCCTTAAAATCAATTTTCCGTTAAGTCAAAATGTGAGTTTGGGACTCATTTCACCATAATGGAAATCCTACAATTATTTGAAAGGCGAAAGTTTCTGCCGTGTTGTGAAGCGGTTGGATGTCTACTGATATGTAGGTACCCTACCCGGCCTAGCACGGGCATTGTTCTCTAGGGTAGAATCTACTGAAGTTACGGATTTTGATGCGGTTTTTTTAATACATAGAGTGATTCAAGAGAAATGTTTCTAAACCGTTTGTCACATAGATTTTCACGCGGGCGAAGCCGCGGGGCGCATTTATTGAATAAATAAATTTGATTTTGGGGCCAACGCCAAAACTACTGAATGCTTCTGCTGCAATTTTGCACATGGAATTATGTGATCGTTCATGATTTGAACATGGAATAACATAATATAAATATTGGCTACTATTTATATTTATTGTTGAAAAAGCCGCGGGCAGAAACGAAGCTATTATAACATGTTCAAATTCCTTTTTATATTGTAGGCCAAGAAAAAAGAACTGCAAACGATGCTCAACGAAGAAAATAGAAAAGTTCGATTGAGAGCCGTGGCTAACGTCAGATTTATTGGTAAGTCCTACCTTTCAAATGATGTTTTTTTTGTCAATCTAACTTCACTCGCGATTTCATTCCCGTGGGCTTTAGGGTAAATTAATTTCTTGAAATCAGCTAAAACCCTATTGTAAGCACCGGAAATATTTTAATAAAAAAAGATCAAAAAGAGAAGATGCCGCATCTTTTTTATTAAACACACTACAAAAAAGTTACTAAAAAACCTCAATAACTAAGTCAACCCCCATTTTACGTTTTTTACGTTTTCTTTTAAATTACTGAAACACGTGACTTAATTAATGCTTACAATCCAACGATCCTATTCATCCACGGTTGTCTGGTAGAGATCACTCTTGAGCGATGAGACCGCCAAATTGTCACTTATTTTGTATTTTTATCTTGTTTGTTTTATGTTTTAAGTGTGCAATTAAAGAATGATCTATCTATCTATCTATACCTATGCTTTTATCAGTACATACTGATTCATCTCCCAATTTGTGTCGGCCTTTGTTTTTCAGGTGAGCTCTACAAATTGAAAATGTTGACATTCAAAATTATGAATTACTGTATGAGGCACTTGATAGAGCCATTAGAAGAAGAAAACCTCGAATGTTTGTGCAAGCTCTTGACGACTATCGGCGAGCAAGTCGAGAACGAAGGTGGAGCTCAGCTAGATTCTATCTTCAAGACGATGCAAGATATCGTCAAGCGCAAGTCTACCATGATCAGTAGCCGTGTCAAGTTTATGATCCAAGATGTGATCGACTTGAGACGGAGGAAATGGCTTGTCAAGAGCGTGGTTGATTCACAGCCCAAGATGATGGACCAAATCCAAAAAGAGGCTGAACAACAGCAACGCAATATAGAGGTATGTTTTACGCTTTGGCCAAATCTGTGCATGGCAACAGCCCAAGCCGAGGCTCGTACCTAAGTGGTGGCCCTTGTGCGTGTTGCCCCAACCCAATCTTGCGAGCGAGGCGCCTTCTAAGCCCATCAAAAGCCCGGTAACGCTGTCATTGCCATCTGCGGTCAAAAGCATTAAAATCCTTTTGAAAAAAATCGGCCAAATTTGCGCGTCAAACACGCGGAGCGCGAAACGGGAGCGACAGACGCACGATAACCGCTGCAATGGCGCTTTAATGGCGGCGCCTTGTACACCAATGAGACTGAGACGCGGTGCAAGTGTGCACGTCTTGAGGACGCTCTCGCTAGGCGTTCCACGTGTTTGACGCGCAGATTTGGTCGAAGTTTTAGGTAACAAACAGACAAAAGGCTAATTTAAAAGAATTCTTATTCCTAGGCCGAGTGTTACCAGCACGGCCTACTTTATTGAGAGTTACTTTAGAATTTATAATACCTATTAGTACGGGTGATGGTAAGTTGCGGGTTGTATACTGACGGTTTGTTTATAGATAATGAATGCTAGCCGCGGGGGCAGTGGTGCGTTCCGCCGCGACGACGGCGCGGGCAGTGGTGCGTTCCGCCGCGACGACGGCGGGGGCAGTGGTGCGTTCCGCCGCGACGATGGGGGGCGCAACAAGAGGGGCGGAGACAGCCCCCGACTCACCTTGAAGGGCGCGACCCCAAGACCTACCAGGCCTGCATCTACCAACTACAAAGTTGATCAATTCAAACTTCCGGCTGGCTCGACTCAAAAGGTATGACTAATCTATGTATGTATAATATTATATAAAAGTGGCAGTGGGCCGGCCATATCTCGCAAAGAACCGACAACTGCTGGGGTAAACATGTTCTTGAGTGGAGACCGTGACTCGGCAAACGTAGTGTAGGACGCCCTCCGGCCCGGTGGGATGACGACCTGCGAAAGACTGCAGGTAGTTGCTGGATGCGGCAAGCTGAAGACAGGGCGCTATGGCGCTCATTAGGCGAGGCCTACCTTTGTCTATCTGTTATAAATTATAAGTCTTATAATATGTTTACTATATGCCACACTACGCGTCTAGTCAGTTCGAACGGCCTGTACACAAACGTTCTTCGCCGATGCTAGTCTGAATACAATACAATACAATACAATACAATACATTTATTCGTAACACCAAGTTATACGTCGAGTACAATAGTAGTAGTGGTTCTATAAAAACACTAGGTACTAACTTCTAAGTACATTAATCATTTATACACTCAAGAAATTCATAAAATAATTAATTATTGATTGCTTTATTTATTATATTTATTTACAATTTTAATATTATTTTTCACAAATGGGCAGTTCGTAAAACTCGTCAATAGAATAGAACGAGTTTTCAAAAAGCCATTTGCGTAGCCTCGATTTAAAGGCCGTTGTGGAAGTTGCATCCTCCCGGATAGTGGCCGGCAGCCTGTTATAGACTGAGGGACCCATGACGTACACGGACCTCTCCGATTTGCACAGTTTGTGGGTTGGTGTAACTAGAAGATGGGCTAGTTTGGCATTAATCAAAATACACGTGACGCGATACGTTATGTCGACCGAAATTGCGTTGACGGAAACGGAACAGACGCTGTACGGTCGACGCACTAACGCATCATCGGTTCAGTGTGAAGGGTTCAATGTTTTATTGTATATTTGTCTGTTCTGACGTCACGTGACCTTTTAAACCGATAATACGGGACGCATTTTCCGTCAGATATGTATACTCGTACCTTACGACTCTTGGAAATGACAAAATTTAAAACTTCTGAAACTATCATGGTTATTAACACTAAAGTCATTTAAAACATGAAATGTTATTCCGTGATCATGGCGCATGAAACTTGTCCGAAATATTGGAAAACTCAAAAATCAAATCATGGTAAATATCCCGTTTTAAATGACTTTAGTGACAAAATTTAAATAGTGCAAAACCACTAAAGTTAAGTTTTTTTTTCTAGATTCTAACCAACATCAAGCTGGCGCCTCACAAATGGACGACGCCGAAGCTCCAACAGCCCCCGGCTCCAACCAATAAAAGTATCAGTACAAACATGTACAGTGTTCTCGAGAACGTAGACGCGATTCCGACTTCGCTTAAAGGTAACCATAACTTACAATACAATACAACAATTCTTTATTGTACACCATAATCAAATCTATCATTTCAAAAATACATTATATGCGACAAGTACAATGGGCGGCCTTATCGCTTAGAAGCGATCTCTTCCAGGCAACCTTTGGATGGAAAGAATTATATGAATTTAAGAAAAGGCAAGGGGTTATCTAAATAAGAACATAACAAGAATACTAAAAAACAAATAAAAAATATTACAAATACCAAACTAAATAATACACTACTTAAATACATAAATAGAATAAATAAATAAAAACATACTGCATAATCGACTTGTAAAGAATACTTTACCTTTAAAATGACTATCTGAGTATCTGCTATACTGCGCCAACGCGCTTGTTTTCTTTGACTAAATGAAAGAAAATAAACGCAAAAGAAACGTCGGACGCCCAGTTGCAAGGTCGATGACATAGAATAGATATAAATACCTAAATAAATAATGCTGGACAATCTACACAGCATCATCTAGCCACAAGCTAACCAGAGCTTGTGTTATGGGTACTAGATAACTTGTATACTTAATACAATACATTACATCGATAGATATTTATTATTATACATGACGACCGATGTGGCGCGGTGGGCGAAGGTCCGCCTGCGACGCATGAGGTTGCGGGTTCGATTCCCGCCTCGGAACAAATGTGTGTACGATCTGCAGATATTTGTTTCGGGTGTTCTGGTCGTTTTCTATGTATAATAAAAAATATCTATCTATGTAATGTATTGTATTATGTATATCAGTTATCTAGTACCAATAACACAAGCTCTGCTTACCATGGGGCTAGATAATGCTGTGTGAATTGTCCAGCATTATTTATTTTATACATAGATAACTACCAGAACACCCGGAGCAAATATCTGCAGATTGTACAAACATTTGTCCCGAGGCGGGAATTGACCCGCAACCTGCTGTGTCGCATCACAGGCGGACATTCGCCTACCGCGCGACAGAGGTCGTCTATATTCGCCTATAATTCGAGATTTGTTTAAAAAGTAAATCATACATGTTCACAGCTGTCCGAGACGCAACACCGCTGCCGGTGGAGCCCCAGTCCTCGAATGAAGCTTCAATAGAAAGGTCTCCTTCCAATTCTAGAGGTGACTTGGGTGAGTAAATAAATAAATAATAAATAAATAATGCTGGACAATTCACACAGCATTATCTAGCCTCATGGTAAGCAGAGCTTGTGTTATGGGTACTAGATAACTGATATACATAATAATACAATACATAACACAGATAGATATTTTTTATTATGCATAGACCAGAACACCCGGAACAAATATCTGCAGATCGTGCACACAATTGTTCCGAGGCGGGAATCGAACCCGCAAGCGGACCTTCGCCCACCGCGCCACATCGGTCGTCAGTAAAATCACATTTCACCGTCACTACGTAGTATAAAACAAAGTCGCTTCCCGCTGTCTGTCTGTCCCTATGTATGCTTAGATCTTTAAAACTACGCAACGGATTTTGATGCGGTTTTTTTTTAATAGATAAAGTGATTCAAGAGGAAGGTTTATAAACCATTTGAGACATGTATTTCTAGTATATTATACATGTGAATGTTTGTATGGATGGATTTGATGTTCGTTACTTCTTCAAGCCAAAAGTATCGAACGGATCGGGCTGAAATTTCCATACTCGTAGCTTAAGGGTCCGGCGACCCTCGCTTGCAAAAATCGCTCCGAATATCGCTGTCCCTTAGGAACCTAGATAAATACTATTCTAATACAAATAATACAATATTATAGTGGAAATATGCTTGAATTGGAAATCATTTTGGTATTACGTTTGTATGAAGAATTCGTCCCTCCGGAGGCCTCTTAATGCCTGGAATAAAACAGGCTACTTTTTATCCCTTAAATTAGTGCCCATGGGAAAGAAATAAAAAAAAATCTTTAAAGTTTCTATAGACACAACGCGTGCGAAGCTGCGGGCAGAAACAAGTAACCAGTAAACTTTTATTTTACTACAAGAAAAATTTTCGTTCAAAAGTTCTATGAGACAAATGTAGGCAATACATTTTAATACCTATAATTTTATGCATGCCCGGAAACATTATCCATTCTATTTTCTATTGATCTATATTCTGAAAACTAATAAACATTTTCCATTCTAATGACGACCGATGTGGCGCGGTGGGCGAAGGTGCGCCTGCGACGCAAGAGGTTGCAGGTTCGATTCCAGCCTCGGAACAATTGTGTGTACGATCTGCAGATATTTGTTCCGGGTGTTCTGGTCGTTTTCTATGTATAATAATATATATATATATACATATATATATGTCGTAGAGGGAGTAGCTCAGACATTAACAAAACCAGGAATTACACCGTCAATACTTTTATTCTATTTTATCAACTTTTGATTAACAGTAATTGTGTTATCTGTAATAATCTATACCACTATAATCGATACGCATCAACTACCATAATCCGAACGAACTACGGCGGGATGTGCACTCAACGAAAGCTGAAGCGAGACTGCCTGTTGCTGCCGCGCGCTCGCCTTAAATACGCGCGGTTGGGGTAAACAAGTCTACGAGCGGTCGCTCAGGTACGGGCGGCGGCCCGGAGCAGGTAGTGTCCCTTTGTTCGCCTCGGTGCACGTGTTATCAGAGTCTAACCAAAGCGTGACGCCTACACGGCCATTCTGACCTGCGAACGTCCTCGTTCGCGTAAGCTCATAGGATATCATCTGAGAAAAAGAACAAAACAACATTACTGCTCGTTCATCCTGACACAACAAACTGATTTACTACTCGAATCGATCTCTAGGTAAAAAAAAAACACTCAGAATAGATAGTTGGTCCCGATTATATAGCCCAGACACACTGTCCCTATAACTCAATTCAATCGATCTCTAGGTCAAAAACACCTAGCCCAGACACTCTGTCTCTATAACTCAATTTAGAATCCCTTCAGTGTACAAACTGACCTGGACCTCAGCGATTATTTTTTTTCGCATGTCCCTTCAGTACTGGCCCGGATCTCAGCGACTATTTTTTTCGCATATCCCTTCAGTACTGGCCTGGATTTCAGCGACTATTTTTTTTCGCCTATCCACCAGTACTGGCCCGGATTACAGCGACTATTTTTTTTCACCTATCCCTTCAGTACTGGCTTGGGCTTCAGCGACTATTTTTTTTCGCCTATATCCCGTCAGTACTGATGTGCGACTATTCTTTTTCGCTACCCTCTCAGTACTGACCTGCGACTATTTTTTTTCGCTTTACATTTCTTTTTTCTCTTTTATTTTTTTTTCTCATTCATTGTTTTCTCTATTTTTTTTTATCTACCATACCTATACCCAATCAGCTAATCACTTTTAACCCACCATCATCATCTATGGTCGACATCCTGACTACCACCTGGCCTTAACAATTTATAGCAATAATGAACACCAGTACAACCCTATAATCATCCTCATCGATATAGTATCAGACTCAAAACTTACGGTATTTTCTCGCTGTACAACTTATTACCTTGATCAGCCCTTGATCTAAAATAGCCTACTGAGCTATCAAGTTAGCGTCAATATTAGGAAGAGATGCTACTAGTGATCAAAAGGAGTCTACTAAAATACTTCAACTATCGGACGCTGTATTGTTAACTATTTACGTCGTTTTTATCAGGCGCCGTCATGTTGTCATCACTGTAATTTACTACAATATCAATCAGAGCACGATGTACTGCCCGTAAGTGTTCGATTTAAACGCGGGCGTGAAGGAGACAGCTTATGTGACAGGTTGACTTTAACTGACAATACGTAATTCAAGATTGTGAGTGTTGATAACAGTAACTAGACAGTCCAAAGTGGAGGCGTATATTCAAAACAGTACTTACTCAACATCATACAAACTACTACCAAATTAGCCTTGACTGATGATAGATAATGATGTCACACAAAATAATTTGGTTCGGTCTCACCGCTGTATCCAGTCCGGTGGCACCTTCAATAATCACGCTTACAGCCTCAGCAACATTCTCAGCGCAATCCATGAGCAGCGCAGCGTGTGGAGAGGGGTCCTCAACGCTAGTCGCTAGCGCGTGAAACGCACCTTTCCAAGCGATGACAGCTTCAAGTCATGGGGCACTCCAAATACTAAAAACAAATAAAAATTAACGCACAGGGAGGTTGTTCTATTACTAATTTTATCTGTTATACAAATAAAAATGTTATAAGCGATAGATTGAAATAATAACAGTAGAAGTAAAATCACACCGAAGAATCAGTTCATCTGTGTTCGACATTTTAATCTTGTCACTTCACCAATCACCTCTGTCGAATGCTAAATTTACTGGATAATATTCAGAATATAAAGAGATATTCGAACTCCGACTAGAACTCTGACTTGAGTCAACAACTTCACCCCTAACAGCTGTATGGTCCATTATAAACATCGTGTCTAATTGCTTAGCTACAAAACTCAGCTAACCACAACGAAACCCTACCTCAAACTCTTGAATTAATGGACAGATTTGTAACCGAAGCTGCAACAACGACCTCAGCGTTGTATCCTTTGTCTATACGACGCAGTATTGTCCCGTTCTCATCCCCACATTAACCTACGGCTATAATAGGAGTCACCGTAGTAATAAACAATGCCAAAGTGTGTACTTCGTTCGCCGATTGTGCGAGACGGTTTGTCGTGCACCTGAAACCAATCACTCCGACCATTTTATTACTAATGGAATCTCTTAACCAATGAAAAACTTGAATCTTACAGAGTTCCACGATTATAAGCGATAAGCTATCACGATGTAGTTTATTGCAAATGACAAAACCTAGGTTCTTCTCATAACAATCGCGGCGGTGTTGCGTTGATCGACTACAACTAGGACGATCACCCTAAATAGACATGTCAAGCTATATTCACCAAGACAATGTTGATCATAAATGTGAATACCAAATGTAAGGGTACCGCAACTCAACTCGGCTATTTCCGATCTCATAGTCGTCATAATCATTATAAAATTATTCTAACGTGATCCGACTCCAAAACAAAATAAACACGTAGTTGGAAGTTGCTAGGGTCTGCCTTCAGAGCGCCCCTCTTATGAAACACAGTTGTTGAAGAGCTAATTCGCAGGTTCAACGACCATGGACTGGTCACGATGTGATACGCTGACCGATTACCTAATGACCACGATTTTTCATTTAATCTAACATAAACGGAACTGATACTGTTCACAAACGAGCGACATCTGGGAAACCTAAAACTCCGCTATTTAAGTCTAAAGCGGTTTAACACAAAGCAAACTGCTATGGAATAAACATCTTGACTACAAACTTCAGCGTGCTACCGCCATTCTGTACCAATGTAGCAGAATGCTTGGTAAACCTTGGGGACTTTTACCGCAAATAAAGAACCCCGCATGGCTGCTCCTGGTGACCAAATTTCCAGTATACCAATACTAAACGATTGCTATCAGATACAACTATACGTGGACCAAAGAAATGGACCAGGAAGACACGAAGTCAGAATCTATACAGATGGCTCCAAGACCAATGCTGGTACGGGTGCACATTCCAATGTGAATGCGTAGCAAGAACCCAGGCAGCTACAGCCGCATAGAGGAGAGTAATCAAGGACCAACGTGTACGAATCCTCGCCGACAGCTGTCATTCTCAGGGCTCTTGAGGGTAAGAGCTGCAATTCCAAGTTTGTAAACGAATGTCACACAACATTAGAAAGGATATCCACAAAGAACAGGATTATAAATTTCAATGAATCTAGGGGCAAAGCGGATTGCTAGGCAATGACACTACAGACGAACTGACACGTAGGGGATCGGAGGCGACCACCGAAGATCCATCCATCACCTTTTCTACCCCTGCCATACTCAAAACTCTAGACATGAACTAGGCTCCGAACTAAAGAAACTCATAACGAACGAAAGATTCGTCAACTAAAATGCTAACAAGCCAGGTTGGGACTTTCATCAACATCACTTAACCTAAAAAAAAATGCCTACTGAATCTAAACAGCTCACTGAACAAGCACTTAGTCACCATTGGAGCGACCAAGCCAACAGCCAACAGCCCTCTCTGCAGATGTGCGACAGCGGTGACGAATCAGCTACACAATGTAGTCCTGGAATGTGAGCAAGTAATAGCGCAAGGAACAGAAATCCTTAACTTGCCAAGGTTGCTCCGTGAAGCCTGCAAAGACCCCAGGAAGATGCTGCGCTTCCGGGCGGAGCTAGGAGAAAAATTAAAAATTACTTAACAACACGTGATTCCTCGAAGCTAGGTTCTGTACTGTAGATCTTCGAAACACACTTGGAACAAGAAACACGGATGAGCCAAAACAGATAGTGGGCGGGATTTCTCTCCACTTCTGATGTCGTAGAGGGAGTAGCTCAGACATTAACAAAACCAGGAATTACACCGTCAATACTTTTATTCTATTTTATCAACTTTTGATTAACAGTAATTGTGTTATCTGTAATAATCTATACCACTATAATCGATACGCATCAACTACCATAATCCGAACGAACTACGGCGGGATGTGCACTCAACGAAAGCTGAAGCGAGACTGCCTGTTGCTGCCGCGCGCTCGCCTTAAATACGCGCGGTTGGGGTAAACAAGTCTACGAGCGGTCGCTCAGGTACGGGCGGCGGCCCGGAGCAGGTAGTGTCCCTTTGTTCGCCTCGGTGCACGTGTTATCAGAGTCTAACCAAAGCGTGACGCCTACATATATATATACATATATAATATATATATCTATGTTATGTATTGTATTATGTATATCAGTTATCTAGTACCCCTAACACAAGCCCTGCTTACCTATATGGGGCTAGATAATGCTGTGTGAATTGTCCAGCATTTTTTTTTATTCTGTTTCAGCTGGCAGTGAGAACGTACTTCCCTCGCCTTGCGCCGAAGAAAATACGCCAGAGGAGCCTCTTCCTTACGACATCTCCAAGAAAGTCAAACCTATCGTCGATCTGTCGCTTATCAACCCTGATGACGAACAATTCAGACTAGAAATAGTGCAATTCGAAACGAAGTACCACGCTGCTGTTATAGCACTTGTTTTAAATCTATTGGTCGAAAAGTAAGTTAAAAAAATACATACAGCCGAATATACATTATACAGGGTGGAAAAAACAATGGGCCCTGAAGGAAAACCGCTTATTATTTAACTTATAGGGAACATTCCTTTTTTTTAAAGAAACAAAACTGGATTTAAAGATTTTCTTGGAAAATGGTCGTTGAATTAATGACATCTAATTTAATTTTACTGTTTTTTATATTCACGTGCCTGCATTCGGGCTGCAGATATGCAGCTCTACTGTGTTATTCCATCAATGTATTATGTACCATGTCTTATGTGAATAAATATTATTGAATTACTATTACTGAATTACTATTACTGAATTACTATTACTGAATTACTATTACTGAATTACTATTACTGAATTACTATTACTGAATTACTTTTACTGAATTACATTAATTTCAGGACTGGCGCTGATGTAAACACACTAACGAAGTCTTTAGTGCACTTAGTAACAACGAACACGATTTCGCTTGAGAGCTTCGCCGCTGGACTAAAAGAAACACTATCTATGGCACCCGATCTTTATATCGATATCCCGAAGTTTTATGACAACATAGGAATCATTCTAGCGCCTCATATTGAAAAGAAGGTACAGTAAAACGCATATTGTATCGCGTTTTGTTTTAAATTAAACTGTTTGTTAACGAAATTAAATGATATCTCAAAAATATGTTGGATTTCCCAGAAATGTTCGATTTGGAGGTTACTTGATTTCGTAGCTCAGTTGGTGCTTGATTTCGTAGCTCAGTTGGTGCTTGATTTCGTAGCTCAGTTGGTGCTTGATTTCGTAGCTGAGTTGGTGCTTGATTTCGTAGCTCAAGAGCACTTCCGTGCTGAAGGAACGACGCGGGTTCAAGTCCCGCTGATATCTTACATTTTGGGATACCGTTTAATTCAGTTATTAGAGATTACCCCGAGTTCTATAACAAAGAAATTTAGTAATATTTGATGATGGTAAATATCTCGTTATAAATGACTTTTGTGGTATCAATCGTTTGTTCAAACCATTAATCGGTTGTTATTTAAAAAAAAAAAAAATGTTATAAGTAATTAAAAATATTCACAAAGCAACGCCTGAATCAACATTTTTTATTTGTCTTCGTGCCATCTAGTAGATAATTCTTAGAAGCTCTTAAAGATCTGAACTATCTAGCTACTGTTAGAAGGTTTTTTATCGGAGTTTCTGTTTATGCTGTCTCTGTAGTTCTGGTAGTGACGGTTAGATGTCGCTATATACAACCCAATATGAATAAATATAATAATTTAAATTATAATTAGTACATAGTATAAAACAAAGTCGCTTTCCTCTGTCTGTCTGTCCCTATGTATGCTTAGATCTTTAAAACTACGCAACGGATATTAATGCGGTTGTTTTTCATTAGATAGAGTGATTCAAGAGGAAGGTTTATAAACCATTTGACATATATATTTCCAATCGGGCGTAGCCACGGGGGCAATACAGTACAACATTTAAATACTAGATTTAAATGTTTTAAATGTCTTCCGTGACGTCACCAAACGGCTCTATCGGAAGACCGACATTGGTTGTAACATGTTTACAACTAACTCATGCTGAGATAGAGACCGTTTTGTGACTCAATTACAAATATCTGTTTTGTCCTATTTTTTTGTGTATTGTTATAGTTATTATAGTTACAAATAATAGTAGATTGTTTTACAAGGGACTAAACCATCCCATTATATACGAGGTTTTTATACTCCTGAGCGTAGCGAGGGAGGATGACAAGACCGAGTTATAATGGGTGGTTTTGGCCCGAGTAAAACACTCTACTTTTCACTTCGATTGCGAGAAAATAAAACAATTCAAAATTAGACATTTTTCATTTGGAAGTAAAAGTCAGGAAGTTAAGCGTAAAAGTTTGTGATTTGGAATGAAGAAAATTCCAGAGATTTAGCGCCAATACCATCTTTTTTTTTAAATCTCTATTTAACCCGCAACGAAACAGTTCGCATTCTACCGTGAAGGAAAGAATCAACCTTCATAAAACATCACCAAGACGGTTCTCTTTTCAAAAAAAAAGAGTGACGGAGCACCAAGAAGTCGAGTTTTTATGTAAGAGAACGAATGCTTTGTACGGGCTGATGATTTTAGACAAAAATTAAAAAGAAAAAATACTTTTTAGCCCGAGGTATTAAACTCGAGTTTTAGGCCCGCTAAGCTTTTTTAATTATGGTACACTTTTTGAGCAAGAGAAGTGAAAAGACTATTCTATTCTAAATATAATATTGTTTGCAGCATATCACACTTGCAGCAACGCTTGAACTCTGCGGAACTGTCATAGCTGCGAGCCAAGGTCATCTTTTTCTGAAGGCGATCATTCATAATCTGATGGAGAGTATAGAACCTACTCTAGTAAAGGTTATATGGCAGGAATCCGGGTTGCAACTAAGCCAATGGATGGATGAGGAACAGGTAGAGTGCTTTATTATTATTACTAAATAAAAATAATTAAATAATATTGGACAATTCACACAGCATCATCTAGTCCCAAGCTAAGCAGAGCTTGTGTTATGGGTACTAGATGACTGATATACTTAATAAAATACATTACATAGATAGATATTTTTTTACTATACATAGATAGGTAACGACCAGAACACCCGGAACAAATGTCTGCAGATCGTTCACACAATTGTCCCGAGGCGGGAATCGAACCCGCAGCCTCCTGCGTCGCTCGCGGACCTACGCTCACTGCACCACAGAGGTCATCGAACTCCGAAATTGTGGATGCGAATATTCGCATCCCTGGTAGATACCATGTAGAAACCTTCTAACAGGGTAAGTTAAAAAGAGCTAGCAATAACTCATTTTACTGTTGTTAATTTCAGGTATCAAAATGGATAGCTGACAACAAATTTGATTTTCTGGAAGACCAAGGAACAGCTCATTATCAGGCAAATGAGAAATCTACAAACATAACGCCAGCTGAAACTCAAGCCAAATTACTTGAATTCATGAATTTAGATGAGGATAGTGATTATATCAAAGGATGGGTGCAGGTAACTTATTTGTTCAAGAATATCATCACATTCAACAAGGCATCATTTAAGTCACAGAGCTCTATTATACAAGTACCTTACCTACGCTGCAGGTAGATGCTGGATGCGTTAAGCTGAAGACAGGGCGCTATGGCGCTCATTAGGGGAGGTTCAAAATAAGTCTTGCATCTTAGCTATAAGAAAGATAGTTTAGAAGTTATGACGATTTAAACATGGTAAGTGTTTCTAAGCCGCGCCTTAATCTACAACAAAGCACAGCGTGGTCTAAAGACACGCCCATAGAATTCCTCGAAACCGTGAGTCTAGTTGTTTATTAGCGGGATATTTAAGCTTTCAAGGGTCATATTCAAATCATCATAACTTCTAAACTATCTTACTTATAGCTAAGATGCAAGACTTATTTTGAAGCACACAGTATTTACTATCGTTCAGAAACAAAAAACTTGTAGCTTGACAGTTTCGATACTATGAAAAAGCTAATAATTAAAAAAAAAAATTCAAAAAATCTTTTTTTTTTTTTTATAAATTCTTTTTTCCTCTATTATAAAATGGAAATTGAAACAATGTTATCATTGCTTTATCGTCCACATTATTGGCTATCAAATGAGTCCTCTATCGTCTTCCTAGGACCTCTACATGGGTAGCTATAGCTAAATCAGTACAAGCACCCGTGCTTCGAGGCAAAAGAAAACAAAATGGCTGCCATTTTGTCATGGTGGTAGAAAAAAACAATTTTTTAATTTATTTATTATTTGTAGATATTTTTATTATACATAGATAACGACCAGAAACCCGGCATAAAGATCTGCATATCGTACAAACAAATGTCCCGAGGCATGAATCGAACCAGCAACCTCCTGCATCGCAGGCGGACCTTTGTACACCTCGCCACAGAGGTTGTCGTAATATTGTTAACATTAGCGTTTTGGGACATCCTCATCATCATCAGCCTATGTTAGTCCACTGCTGATGTATCCAGCATCTACCTGCAGTCTTTCGCAGGACGTCATCCCACCTGGTCGGAGGGACAATAAAGCTCTTTTTATTTTTATTTATTTTCTTTGTTTGCAGGAGAAAGTTGGCAAAGCTCACAACGAAGACTGGTTCATGCGAGCATTGATCCAAGCCATTTGCGAACAAGCTCTTGATGCAAGCGAGAGCATCCCATACTTGAACCAAGACCGTATAAACAAATATGCGAGGCTCATCCTCGAGTTTGGCGATTCCAAGGAGTCTCGGAAGGCGAACTGTCTGGAGGGTATAAGGATGCTTATTGAAAGGCTGGAACACTCACACGGTAAAATACAAAATGCTAAACATTTGCCTTATTATATCTTAGTAGCCTAGCCATTGCCGTCGCGGTCGCGGCGTAAGAATATACCCCTCTAACACAGCCCGCGGATGTCGCAAGAGCCAACTTAAGGCTACCAACAGAAGGCCAGTTAGCTTCCTAGCCATTGCCGTCGCGGTCGCGGCGTAGGAATAGACCCCTCTAACACAGCCCGCGGATGTCATAAGAGCCAACTAAGGGCTACCAACAGAAGGCCAGTTAGCTTCCTAGCCATTGCCGTCGCGGTCGCGGCGTAGGAATAGACCCCTCTAACACAGCCCGCGGATGTCATAAGAGCCAACTAAGGGCTACCAACAGAAGGCCAGTTAGCTTCCTAGCCATTGCCGTCGCGGTCGCGGCGTAGGAATAGACCCCTCTAACACAGCCCGCGGATGTCGTAAGAGCCAACTAAGGGCTACCAACAGAAGGCCAGTTAGCTTCCTAGCTATTGCCGTCGCGGTCGCGGCGTAGGAATAGACCCCTCTAACACAGCCCGCGGATGTTGTAAGAGCCAACTAAAGGCTACCAACAGAAGGCCAGTTAGCTTCCTAGCCATTGCCGTCGCGGTCGCGGCGTAGGAATAGACCCCTCTAACACAGCCCGCGGATGTCATAAGAGCCAACTAAGGGCTACCAACAGAAGGCCAGTTAGCTTCCTAGCCATTGCCGTCGCGGTCGCGGCGTAGGAATAGACCCCTCTAACACAGCCCGCGGATGTCATAAGAGCCAACTAAGGGCTACCAACAGAAGGCCAGTTAGCTTCCTAGCCATTGCCGTCGCGGTCGCGGCGTAGGAATAGACCCCTCTAACACAGCCCGCGGATGTCATAAAAGCCAACTAAGGGCTACCAACAGAAGGCCAGTTAGCTTCCTTCTGTGTATTGCTAACAGCTACTGCGAACTTCAGCAGTGGACATTATGAGTTAGGTTTTTAGCATAGCCGTCATAATCATTTATTCAATGTAAATACATTTTTACGAATACATCCGACGGAGAAACAAAGATATCGATATACGTAGCTCTAAGAATTAGCAAGCTGAAGTTGCAGTGGGCCGGCCATATCTCGCGAAGAAACGACAACCGCTGGGGTAAACGTGTTCTTGGGTGGAGACCATGACTCGGCAAATGTAGTGTAGGACGCACTGCGACTAGGTGGGATGACGACCTGCGAAATACTACAGGTAGATGCTGGATGCAGGAAGCTAAAGACAGGGCGCTATGGCACTCATTGGGGGAGGCCTATGCCAGCTGGACTAACATAGGCTGATGATGATAATAATATTTTTTTATTTATTTCAGGGCTAACATCGAAAATATTACAATATTTACAAGAGCAATCTTTAATTCCATTGGATTCTCGCGTGAGAGGGGTCTGATCAGGAGCCGAATGGAAAATGTAAGATATCAATATTATTCAACTTACGCGATCTGAACAACGAGTATTTATCGCGTTTATTTACCTAGTTTTCCCAACGTTTCAACAGGGTCATCCCATGACCACGACAGTGTGCAAACCTTTTGAAACGTCGGGAAAAATAGTTAAATAAACGCAATAAATATCCGTGTTTGCAACAGTCTCCAATTAGCTCAATTGTTGCTTATTTTATTTGTTTCTATTATTAAATTGTAATTGTTTTTATAAATAAATTCACAATTCGATATTCGATTCATATTCGAATTATTAAATAAATAAATAATGCTGGACAATCCACATCATCTCGCACCAAGTGAAGCAGAGCTTTTTTAAATGAAAATTTATCTCGAGTTAGGGACCCTAGGTATTATTATTTTATTGGTATGTTTGCCCTCTATCACAAGTTTTTTTCATGTTTCATTATTATTTTCAGGAGCAGCGAGCCTTTGTAGAAGACGAATCAATGCAGTATCAATGTAGTATAAAGTCAAGCTCTCGAGAAAGAAAGGAAACGTTTATTCATACGTACAATACAACTTACAAATAATTTAAGATATCACGAACCTCCTACAAATCCTACAAAAAAATGTACGATAACGTTTCGATAACTTACTATATTACAAAGCTCGATACTTAATCTTATATAAATTAATTAAACGTACAAGATCAAAGTTCAAAACATTCCTTAAATCTGAACCCAAAGAAAATACAATATATTCTACGAGAATAGCTTATTGAAAAATGATATTATAAATCCAACGCAGCGTTAAGTAACTATACGTAATTGCAAACAAAACAGAGCGGCGAGTAGAAAGCTTAGATGACACCACCGGTCGAGTCATCGGGTGAAGGCTAGAAATAGAAAATACCATGACATATTCACATCGAAACTACAAGAATTGCTTATTGAAAAATGATATTATAAATCAAACGCAGCGTTAAGTAACTGTACGTAACTGCAAACAAAACAGAGCAGCGAGTAGAAAGCTTAGATGACACGGGTCGTGTCATCGGGTGAAGGCTAAACCCATAGAAAATACCATAATATACTCACATCGAAACTACAAGAATTGCACTAAAGTCATTTAAAACGGGATATTTACCATGATTTGATTTATGAATTTAGTGTTAATAACCATGATAGTTTCAGAAGTTTTATTACAAGAATTGCTTATTGAAAAATGATATTATGAATCAAAAGATATGAAGAAAAACTGTCATTTTTTTAGAAAGAGCTTTTGAACGCCCTTTAGAATATAAAAGGTATAAAAGTCATTGAAAGGGATCATCATCATCATCATCAGCCTATAGCAGTCCACTGCTGGACATAGGCCTCCCCCAGTGAAAAGAATTGAAAGGGATATCTGCCATGATTTGAGTTTTAAGCCATCACAATAATTAAGTATTGCTTCTATTGTTGTAATAGGTCTATATAATCATAATCACTAATTAGAATAAGCTATTTATTTGTAAAAATATTGAACGTCTCACATATAATTATTCTAAAAGTAATAGTAAATTAAGCTATTATATTTTTAGCACATGTTCGTCAACACTGTAGAAAGCCCTCTCGACGAGCCACGATTTAAGTCTCCTCTTATATAAGAATGATAATATTTATTTTTTAGTAACAATTGCGCGTAAAACAGATACAATTGAACATAATACAAAAATCCAACTACAAGTACTCCTTCGTAAAAAGGCGTATTACAAAATATCTGATTATCTAGAGTCTAGATAATCAGATATTTCGTAATACACCATTGTAATATTTTGTAATATAGAAAAATTGAACAAATTGATTGATCGTCTAGATTCTAGTGTAGACGATCAATGAATTTGTTAAATTTTTCTCAATTTTGTATGTGTGTGTCTGAAGTCTGTAATAAATGCTTTATCTATCTATCTATCATCTACCAAAATGCAGGGGACGAGTTTTGCTCCAACTCAAAAACTAACAATCTATCAAGGTAAAGGTTTGCCTGCTGTTGTTCGCTTATTTACTTAACCTCAAAATGATCGAAGTGTACAAAAAATCAAAGTGTTCACTTTATTTCCTAGTTTTAATCGTGCAATCTGTAATTTTTAACGTGTCCAAGAGTCCTGTAAGGTCAAACATCAAAATCAGAGTCAAAATAATTTCAAATGAAATTGAAGTGTATTGTGTAATGAATTAATGATGTATAATTAAAATGATGTCAAAATAAGCATTTAGACAAGTCAAATGTTATACCATAAATTTATTATCATAGATTATTTTACTGTTCATTTCAATTTTGATCCATGTGGACGAAGTGAAAAAGAAACCACTAGTATCACTATGTTCATATATTTATTTATTTATTATTTATTTATTTACAAAATTTTGAAGAAACTTACAGCTAGGTTTACAAATGAGGTACATATATAGAACATGCCTGGAAGGACCCAGTGTATGTTTCCTGATGGCTAATTAAAAGTTTCCGCTGATAGATAATTAAAAAATTTAAGTTATGAAACTAAGTAGGTTGACGACTTTATGAAGAAAATAAATAGACATAAGTATGGAAAAATAATTATTAACAAAACTAATTTAAACAGATAACATAATGTACATTATATATATACATAATACATTTAATTTGCTTATCTAATTCTAAATATTATGCGATTTTAGATACATGTCAATATTTATTTAAATACTAGCTGCGCCCCGCGGCTTCGCGTTAAAATTCTGCGCAATTTTACCATATTTTCTTACCGTTTAAACCTTCCCTGGACTACGATAAATATTTCAAAACCAAAATCAGCTTAATCGGCCCGTTCACGAATTTTAGCTGCTAGTCTAACCCATAGAACAATAATAAATAAATAAAATAAATAATGCTGGACAATTCACACAGCATTATCTAGCCTCATGGTAAGCAGAGCTTGTGTTATGGGTACTAGATAACTGATATACATAATACAATATATTACATAGATAGATATTTTTTTTTATTATACATAGAAAACGACCAGAACACCCGGAACAAATATCTGCAGATCGTACACACAATTGTTCCGAGGCGGGAATCGAACCCGCAACCTCCTGCGTCGCAGGCGGACCTTCGCCCACCGCGCCACATCGGTCGTCAAAAAATATCCTGTCTAACCACCCGATGTCCTCCAGGAAGGCCAGCAGGTCGCCGGTGCATGCCTCCCTAGGCATCCTCGGTGTCCCAATGTGTTGCAGTCTTTGAGAAGCTACGCTGTTGTTGTATTAGTTCTTATAATTATTTGTTCAGATCGCGTAAGTTTAAAAATTTATATATTATATATATATATATATATATATATATATATATAAATATATATTAGTTGACAACTTGATTTATCTTCACCCGCACCTAAGTTCGAGCGAATACAAATTATAAAGATAAGTTTTATTTAAGAAATATAATGTAAGTAGGGAAAATAGTTCTAGTTCTATTGTTATTCCTTTTTTATTAAAGAATAGGGGAAATAGGGTTAATTTATTTATATTATATATAGATTTGTAAGTAAGTAGCTTTGTATAAGTTAATTTATTCTTGATTAAAATGAGTAGAGTTAAAGATAAGGATATGATAGTTTGCATCGGAACAAATATTATTTGGGGACTTGAGAAATATCTTAACACTTTGATTGCTGAACTCACACGGTATGTGTTTTCTACAAGTGACTAAAATGCGTAAATCCACACTAGCGCAGCGGCTGAGAAAATACAGATCTGTGTGACTCAGTACAGCCGCAGCCGCAACACAACCGCTGTGTAGAGCGGCAGCAAGAATTTTTTATGTTAAAAATAAGATCGCAGTCGTAGAAAAAAAATCGCAGTCAAAGTGTTAAGTCCACGCGAATGAATCGTGTGGGTCAGATAGTAAGTATAATTACTCGTAGGTGTATAGATACTCACAACGTTTACCTATTAGGTAAGTATGTATTAATATCAGGTCTCAAAAGATCTCTTTCGTTGTATAAAATACGAAATAATACAATTTTTAGTATTTAGGAATTTTAAGTCTTAGATTAACATCTGTTACCATACCTTTTACGGCAGGGTACAGTCAACTGCGAAAATATGTATACACTCCGAAAAAGGTAGTAATTATTGTTGTCACAAATTTGTATACGCATTATGTGTGTAAACTTTTATTTGAAAAGTTCCGAGTAAAATAAAAAGGGAAAACTTGAGAGTGTATACATATCTCTAGCTGACTCTAATAAATAATGATTTGTACCTGGGTGTATTATTATTACTTACATTTAATATAAGTTTTTGTATATTTTGTTAAGCAATAAAACATAACTTCGCATTTTACACTTTGGTTCTCGTTATTAAACATAACAGCGATCACATGTTATTTTTTTTATAATGAATGAATGAATGAACACTTTATTGCGCTTATATAAAATAACACCTTATATCTAAATATTGCAGATTAAAAATACAATAGGCCTTATCGTTGACAGCGATTTCTCCCAGGCAATCTATAGTCAGTAGACTTTCATTTGACCTCAATTTCACCTGTTGGTAAGTGACGATGTGCCCGAAGATGTATCATGAATACCTAAGGATACGTCATAATGTCTCCGGTCTTGAAAAGATCAAAGTTGCGGCATATTAGTATAAAACAAAGTCGCTTCCCGCTGTCTATCTGTCCCAACGTATGCTTAGATATTTAAAACTACGCAACGCATTTCGATGCGGATTTTTAAAATAGATAGTGATTCAAGAGATAGGTTTTTGCCATTTAACACATAAGATAAAAAATAAATATCTCAAACCTTGAATGGTTTTTAATAGAGCCTTAGCTTAAATAAAATGAGACTAGAATTTCGACTTTAGAGAAGTTAGCATGAAGGGAATAATGCCTCTACTGTACAAAGATGTCTACTCTTTACCCACAGAGTAACCTTATTTCAAGTTCAACCTTTTTCATTCGTCATAGCAACCTCATTTCAGCTTGGATACGTTGACGTTGGGTTGACAACGCAAAATAACAAACATTTATATTCTCTTTGGAACGATTTGGTGTACTTATTTACATTCTTTTATTTGTTAAAAATCTCGAAGTAAACACGGTAAAACCAAACGTGTTAGTAATTTAATTAAGAAGCCATTGCGTAGCGGTCACCATGGTAAGTTTATTATTTTAATTATTATTTTTTGCGTTTATTGTGCAACTTAAGGTAAAGAGTTCCGTGTCAAAGCATTGCAGCATCTGTCCTCAAACGTTTTATTATATTTTAGCAATATTATTGTTTGTACTTATAGCCTTATTTTTAAAGTTTATAGGTACCTACTTACTTACGTGTCCACGAGATTATTGCTCATCGATTTTCACAACCTTATCATTTAATTAAGGCTTGCAAGTGCAGTAGGTGGTACAGTTTGATAAGAATTAATAAAATGTAGGAACACTTTGTTGCAATTAAAACTATAAAATAACACCTTATATCTAAATATTACACATTAAAAGTAGGTAATCATGTGTCTTATTCAGGTTTTGATTGATAAATAATTTTTTTCAGGCACCGAAACCGAAGGGAGGGCCCGCCAAAAAGGCGCCAGGTATTTATATTTACGTTTTATAAATTTCTAACAATGTTTACATAACATAACATCTAAATTATCTGTTTTAACATTAACTGAATATACCAGATCTCTATTATCAGGGCACGCTAGATGTCGCGTGAAAATATCAAAGTTAGAGTGTCACGCGTCATCGAGCGACCAAAGGATGCGATTTCGTCGTACGAGTTTAAAATATACCTACACATTGTTTTGAGTCTAAATAAATGTAATTACCTATGTTTAATCTCTTGTCGTACGATCGTTAGCCAATTACACAACGCCTTATGTAAAATTTTCAGCCATTATCATCGATGGCGTCGACACTTCCGAAATGTCTCGTGAAAAACTCGAGCAGTTCACGCTTAAAGTGAAAGAGGAACTAGACAAAGAAAGAGAGGAGCGTAATTACTTCCAGCTAGAAAGAGACAAAATACGCACCTTCTGGGAAATAACAAGACAGCAGCTCGATGAGGCAAAAGCTGAACTGCGGAACAGGGAAAGAGCTACAGAGGAAGCTCAGGAAGAAAATGAAGCTATTCTCGAAACACAAAAGCAAAAGGTGAAACACCTGAAATACGAACAGCAAGCTACTGCTGCCGCTTTACGAGCTGAAAACCTTGTAGCGCTTAAAGCGGCTAAAGAAGAATATGCTGAGCAAGAATTAGAACTACTCAATGATAAAAGAAACATAAGGCAAGAGATCAGAGAAAAAATGCAAGCAGCACAAGACGAACTGCGTCGAGCTAAACTTGTTCACTCTGAAGAACTATCGACAGCCACAGCAAAGTTTGAAGAGCGAGCGACACAGATTGAGGATAAAGCAGAGAAGAAGCTCCAAGAGACTAAAGTTGAGTTGACGGTCAAGCACAGGACAGAGATGGCTGAGGTTGAAGAGAGAAAGAACAAGCAGCTGGTAGATTTGATTGAACAACACGAGAGACAATTCGCGGATTTGAAGAACTACTACAATGACATCACTCTGAATAACTTAGGTAAACAGTTTCGTTATAGATAAATTCAAACATAATTTTTTTAATAAAATTCCTACACAAGATTTTTCTTTTTACCTGATACATTCCCCAATTCTGTCCTCATCGTTTTAAAGATTTCTCTAAAAGGAATCTAACTAACTACGTTTAAGTTTAAAATTAGTAATCACCATTCTTTATTAGTTAAATTATTAAAACAGATTGAATAACTATTTTCAGGACTAATCAGCAGTTTGAAGCAGCAAATGGAAGAAATGCAGAAAGTGAAAGAGCGTGCCGAGAAAATTACTAAGGATGCGCTGGCAGAGTCCAAAGGACTGAGGGAACCTCTGGAAATAGCTATTGTGGAGAACAAGGAGCTGAAGCGACAGATGTCTAACTATGATAGGGATAAGGCATCGCTTGCGGTGAGTAGGAAAACTATAGAATAAAAAATATATAAATAAATAATGATGGACAATTCACACAGCATTACCTAGCCCCATGGTAAGCAGAGCTTGTGTTATGGGTACTAGATAGCTGATATACATATCTAATAATACAATACATTACATAGATAGATATTTTTTTATTTTACATAGAAAACGACCAGAATACACGGAACAAATATCTGCAGATCGTATCGTACACACAATTGTTACGAGGCGGGAATCGAACCCGTAACCTCCTGCGTCGCAGGCGGACCTTCACCTACCACGCCACATCGGTCGTCATTAGAATATTTCATTATTCGACGCAAAGGAATATTTCGATATAGGTACACATTATTATGTAACTGAAAGAAAGTGAAAAATTAATTAACGCTTTATTTCATCTACATTACGCCGTACCTATGTTTGTTGAACAACAATGCAACCTAGGCTTCCCCTAATAAGCGCCATAGCCATCTTAAAATGTCTATCATGATTTTCTTCTACTTGAATATTGAGCACAAAACACTTTATAAAACTAGTCCAATGCTGGACATAGACAGATAGATAGATAGACAATACTTTTATTGCTCACTTAAAGTAAAACAAACAAGATAAAATAAAAAACAAGATATGTGACAATTTGGCGGTCTTATCGCTCAAGAGCGATCTATCTCTACCAGACAACCGATAGGCTTCCACAAATGAGCGCCATAGCACCCTGTCTCAAAATGTCTATCATGATATTCCGCCCTGTATTCTTGAATAATGAGCACAATGCAGAACAAAACACTTAATCAAATCAAATCGTATATTTGTAGTTAAACATAAATAAAAAACATACAAACAGAAAAAATCGTTACCTACCACTTAAAGAAAATACGACATATAGCGAAAATATAATATTATTAATCATCATCATCATCATCATCAGCCTATAGCAGTCCACTGCTGGACATAGGCCTCCCCCAATGAGCGCCATAGCGCCCTGTCTTCAGCTTGCCGCATCCAGCATCTACCTGCAGTCTTTCGCAGGTCGTCATCCCACCTGGTCAGACGGCGTCCTACACTACGTTTACCGAGTCGTGGTCTCCACTCAAGAACACGTTTGCCCCATCGGCCGTCGGTTCTTCGCGAGATATGGCCGGCCCACTGCCACTTCAGCTTGCTAATTCTTTGAGCTATGTCGATAACCTTGGTTCTCTGTCGGATGTATTCGTTACGAATCCTATCCTTCAGAGAAACTCCGAGCATAGCTCTTTCCATAGCTCGCTGAGCGACTTTGAACTGGTGGACCAGCCCTATCGTGAGTGTCCACGTCTCAGCTCCGTAGGTCATAATGGGTAGGACGCACTGATTGAAAACTTTCGTTTTCAAGCATTGCGGTATGGATGACGTGAAGACTTATATTATTAATAAAACTGTTTATATTATTTCAGGCCAAAACCAAACAACTAGCGAGCCTCGAGAAGCAATCTGATGTCTTGAAATGGGAGTACGAGGTCCTTTTGGTGAGGTTCGACCGGATGCAAGCGGAAAGGGACGAGCTGAAGACAAGGTTTGTGTTTGACTCTTGGAGTTTTTGGCTGGTTTTATAGTCACGCCGCTGGACGCGTTTACTGGACGGCGCTGCACAAGCGCGCGACTTCAAACGCAACTGCTACCCCCTTTCATCTCAGAACGCGCGCGCTCCAACGGCGCTGCAGAAACGCGTAAAAATAAAACCAGCGTTAACCGTTTTTATGTACCTACATACTGAAGGACGCCCTCTACGTCAGCCGACTCGATCATCAGCCTATGATAGTCCACTGCTGGACATAGGCCTCTATGTCCAGCAGTGGACTCTCTATGGCACTCATAGCGCACTATGAGCGCCATCATATTCAGCTTGACATCCAGCATCACCAGAGGGCGTCCGACACTACGTTTGCCGAGTCGCGATCTCCACTCAAGAACACGTTTACTCCACCGGTTGTCGGTTCTCCGTGATATGGCCGGCCCACTGCCACTTCAGTTTGCTAATTAGAGCTATGTAATGTCGATAACTTTGGTTCCGTGGATATCCGAAATAAGGAGATTTTTATTTGACTAGGCATAACGATTTGGAGATACATATCTGTACTGTAACGGTCTTATGTAAATAAATAATTTGAATTTAAATTTGAAGGTTCACGAGAGCCGTGCTGGAAGTTCAACAGAGAGCGTCCGTGAAGACGGCGATCATAGAGGCCAAGTTGAACAATCTAGAGGGAATGGATAAAGGACCGAAGGAGATGCAAGTAAGGACAATAATACCCATCAAACAGCCGGCCATAGAACCTTGTTCATTCAAAGCCGGTTGTAAACACGCTGCTGTCCATCTAATTATTCATAACTAGCTGCGCCCCGTGGTTTCACCCGCGTTGTGATAGATATTTTGGATAATATACAATATAATCTTTATGAATGATAAAATATCTATCTACCTATCTATCTAGGTGTTATTCTGATATGTAAGCTATCTATTTATATTTCATCAAAAACCATTCAGTAGTTTTTGCGTGAAAGAGCAACAAATATACTTACATACATCCTCACAAACTTTCGCGCTTATAATATTAGTCTCTTGTATACTTTCTCTATCTATTCCATCGCCACTCCTGTAAACCTAAGGTTTGCTGGAAGAAAACTCTAACTCAGGGTTAAGCTCGCCTATGTACATATCTTTTCACTTCTCTTGCTCAAAAAGTGTATCATAATAGTGTAGCTTAGCGGGCCTAAAACTCGAGTTTAATACCTCGGGCTAAAAAGTATTTTTTCTTTTTAATTTTTGTCTAAAATCATCAGCCCGTACAAAGCATTCGTTCTCTTACATAAAAACTCGACTTCTTGGTGCTCCGTCAATCTTTTTTTTTGAAAATAGAACCGTCTTGGTGATGTTTTATGAAGGTTGATTCTTCCCTTCACGGTAGAATGCGAACTGTTTCGTTGCGGGTTAAATAGAGATTTAAAAAAAAAGATGGTATTGGCGCTAAATCTCTAGAATTTTCTTCATTCCAAATCACAAACTTTTACGAAAATTGTCTAATTTTGAATTGTTTTATTTTCTCGCAATCGAAGTGAAAAGTAGAGTGTTTTACTCGGGCCAAAACCACCCATTATAACTCGGTCTTGTCATCCTCCCTCGCTACGCTCGGGAGTATAACAACCTCCTATATAATGGGATGGTTTAGTCCCTTATAAAACAATCTACTATTTTATATAAGTTATTTTTATTTATAAGTATTAATACAACGGGTATTTATCGCGTTTATTTACCTATTTTTCCCGACGTTTCAACAGGTTTACACACTGTCGTGGTCACGGGATGACGAGTCATCCCGTGACCACGACAGTGTGTAAAATAGGTAAATAAACGCGATAAATACCCGTTGTATTAATACTTATAAATATGTGTTCAGATCGCGTAAGTTTAAAAGTTATTTTTAAGTTTTGTATGTGTACAATAAAGAATTAAAGAATTAGTAGGATATTTTTATACCTTGATACATAATAAAATAAAATTCTACAGGAACTTCTACACATGAAAAACACCCAAGTCGAAGACCTGCGCTACGAGAATGCCCGTCTTCGAAAAGCCCACGACGACCTCCTTGCTACGTATGAAGCTAAACTAGCTAAACTTGGCGTCCCGCGTGAAGAGCTTGGTTTCAAGTAAGATTTTACAACTATTACATAAGTTCGTTTATTGATTCAGACAAACATCCATATTATGTTTAGTATAGGTAGTTAAAAATTACATCACGGTCAAATTACATTTTGCACATTAACACTTACAATTTAATTTATACAGGGCGTCCCACGGCCATGCCACATGGAGGGAAAGTATCTTAAATATTGTAGATGGAACATTTTACTAAAAGAAGACATTATTTGAATTTAAAAAACAATTTAAACTGCATTCATAGATATTTAAAACACCAAACCATGTAATATATTTAAATATCTACGTATCTCTTTATCATTTTATCATGCACTTAAATTATAATAGGAAAATGATGCGTACTTCTCAAGTGGGTACATTTATTAGTAATAGGTACTTATGATAATGTCAGTTGTATGTCTTTACGGCAATGCCAGCTTTTCTGAACTAAATTTCACATCAAATGTTAAAATTCATGGTCTTCCTTTTATTTCTGACAATATGTTATTTAGCAAAAAATAATCCTTATGAAGAAGATCGGTATGATAAAGCTACAGGATAATTATTTTTCTCGTGTAACGGGTTCGATTCCCGGTTCAACCATGTAAATATTTAAATATCTATGAATGCAGTTTAAATTGTTTTTTAAATTCAAATAATGTCTTCTTTCAGTAAAATGTTCCATCTACAATATTCAAGGTACTTTCCCTCCATGTGGCATATCCGTGGGACGCCCTGTATAATAAATTTGTTTAGCATAAGGGCTCATTAGACTTGTTGACATCCAGTGCCTTTGCAGGCTACTGCAATGTCTGTCTACCAGAACCCTTAGGAAGCTATTGGTGCTAATTATAGCTAATTGCGCAATCTGTGCGCTTCTATTTAAACTAGCTTGTAGTCAGAGCAGAGACATCTAGCGTAAGCTTTCCTAACCTTGTAAGCTCGTCAACTAAAGTTCTGAAGCTATAAAGTAGAGTACAGTGAAGGGCTTTGCTATGTAGTTACGGAAAAAACTAACAGAGGGCGCTGATAGAAACTTAACGATGGATTTCTATTATACTGGCGTTAATTGCGCTAAAGTAATACTGCTATGGCACAAACAGAAGCCTTTAGATTAGATAATAATAATTAAAATTAATAAATGCACTTTTTATTAAAACTAAAATAAAATTAAGCAGGTGATGTATTTTCCGCTGGGGCAAACGTCGTGTTCTTGAGTGGAGACCACGACTCGGTAAACGTAGTGTCGGACGCCCTCCGACCAGGAGAGATGAGACCTGCGAAATACTGCAGGTAGATGCTGGATGCGTCAAGCTGCAGACAGGGCGCTGTGGCGCTCATTGGGGAGGCCTATGTCTAACATGATAATGATGATGATGATGAATGTATTTTTATGTTTTTTGTTAAATAAAACTTGCTTGATAGAATTTATTTATTTTTCAGGCCTTTGAAAGCTGTGGCCGTGGCGGGGCTATCGCCAATAGTCGGACAAGGGCCAGCGGGACTGGTCACTAAAGATCAGTGATTTCCTCAAAACAGACCCCGAGTAGAACTCGAATGGTTTTGTCTACCTTTTTATATTATCAATTTTATGTACATTTATTTATCACACCGAAGTGACGACTGCTGTTGGAGTGACAGCATCAATAATGTTCTACAAATTCGTCTTAACCTGGCCGCATATTTAATGAGTAAACCAGTAACCTTCGATTAATAATACAACTAGATAACGGGTCACACACATACAACATCAAAGCTCAAAGCTGTCTGCGTGCATTTACCTATACTATACTATACTATACCGCGGCGTCTATACTATGTATACAAGACGCCAGATACAAAAACAGAGACCTAAGCCCTCCTACACGTATACATAATATGTATACGTGTAGGAGGGCTTAGGTCTCGTATGGTACGCTCAGGCACGTATGGTAGTAGAGTGGGCCCGATGATATTATCATCGGGCCAACTCTACTACCATACGTGCCGTAGGGTATTCAAGACCAAGTTCGGTCTAGCGAGCCAAATTGAAGATAGAAGAATCCGTGATATCTAGGGTCGCCGTCATCGAAATCGATGAGGAGACCACGGACAAATGAAGCGCTGTCGGATCTTTTTAAGTATCAAATCTTCTAATATCTATTCAAAAATGGAATGAGAAGTAATCGATTCGATTCGAAAGCGCCTTAGCTACCTTAGGGCGAATTCACACAGCGGAACCGATTTCAAAGGACGGCTTTTTAGGGATCCTTAGTCTGGGAACAATCGTATACTGGTTCTAGAGTACTGTCGCGTGTGTGATCTCGCTTCTACAGCTACATAAATACGCCATCGCGGAAAAAACCGGTATGGTGATTCGATAACTCGCCACCGGTTTGCGACAGGCGTAAATTAAGCAATCAGTGCTGTCCAACGTCAATTTTGACGTTGTAGCTGGTGTCAAACTAATACAAAATTGACGTTTGACAGCACTGATTGCTTAATTTACGCCTGTCGCAAACCGGCGAGTTACATAATCACCCGGCCGATCCTGTAAAACGACTATCTGTAGTGTATACATGCCTTTACAGACGATTATATTTTGTATGGTGGGTAGTTTTCTACGAGTAATCATAATTATATTTTATGTGAATAAATATTATTAAAAATGTTATGAGTATTTTTATCATTCGCCCCTATATATTGCGCGAAGGGTTTTCCTCTTTCTCCGTCAATGCTTCATCTAACATTGTTAAGGTACCTAATAAATACATTATTGATTACGTTTAGCTTAAATAAAACTAAATAATAATAATACTGAACAATTCACACAGCATCATCTAGTCCCAAGCTGAGCAGAGATTGTGTTTTGACTAAATAACTAATTTAGCTACATATGTAGATAGATATTTTTTTATGATACCTACCTACATGGAAAACATAATATCCGGAACAAATATCGTATAGACATTTGTCTCGAGGCGGGTATCGAACCCACCTCCTGCAACAAGTTTGGACTTTATATGGGAATTGCACCTCTGTGTGCTGCACTAATTTTAGCTTATCGAAGGGCAGTAGGTTGGACAGTGTTTAACATTCATAGAAAATAATATTTTTTGTTGGTTCCCGGTTTGAAAGAGGTTTATAGTATTCTAACTAACCCTCCATGGTTGGTGACCAAAATGAGTATCTGACATTCGACCTCTTTTATAAATTATGAAATATTTTCTCTTTATTCGAGGTAAAAGTCGCAAGTTTAACTCGAGATAATGTTTTTTGTTTCGTGTCCTTTAAATCCCTCGCTAGCTCGCAAGACTATTTTAGAGCCAAAAAATATTTTTGGCCTCTTTGTTGAACAAATGACTTTTATTCCACATGCGTACAAACCTCGACGTTGGTCATGGATGTTTTTGTGCAGCAAAGTCACCGTTTTGGATTGGAGGTAAAAATAACTATTTACCCAGTTGAGAATTGCTAAAACTATCGATCACCATGCTTTCATATAGGTGGGTAATTACCATTTTTCCAAGTCTGATGAAACCTAGAGAGGGTGGTATAAATAAAACAAACACATCGAAGCCAATAAGTGTATTTATTTACTACTAACTTTATTTATGTACAAAACGGTCATAAGGCAACAGTTCAAATGAACGAAACGCGATTTGCGATTAAATAATCCACAAGCGCTTTTTGGTATCTTAGCGAAAATTGCGCCACACTACTATGGCTGGTCACACGAGTGATTAAACAGTTTAGTTTCTTAGGACATTGCCATTATTCAATATCATAAAATAAAACATGACAGAAATTGGTTTCCAAATGGATTAAGTGCTATTAAAATGACTAAGAAAACAATGATAAACTTTCTTTTCTTTCACAAAAATATAACGCGGCACATTTCACATAGTACCTACCTACATAAATATCATCTAGCTAGCTAGAATCCAAGCATGTTATTTGGAAAATTGTTACAAAGAAAATCAACAAATCTACCTAACGAATCCAGTCATACCGTACACAATACTGCGGCTACATTGTTGTTCCCGTACAGACCTAGGCGTTACAATTCAACTACGTAAGCGTCGAAAAACTAACACTAGGCTTATGAACTATATTCGTGTATGAAACAGGCCAACAATGATGATAATAATCTATCAAGTTGTATCTATAAGTAATTAGTCAATATGACGTATGGAATCAGAGACCCAAATATACCCGGAAATCACATCTTTTTCTTTCTATTTTTTTAAATTGGGTTAACCAGGGACTCGCGTTTGGTTAAGTGTTTTCGCCACAAAGCTTAGTGCAAGCTTCTACATCAATATTCTACTTTAATTGTTTCATTACAGCCGTTGCACAATACCTTATAAAACAGGCCAAGTTTGTTTGGACAAATGCCAGAAGCAATATGACTTGTAATAGAAATCGAAGTCTATGCTATACTACCTACTGTTGACTTGTATAGGAATCGAAGTATATTAGCTATACTGTTCACCACAAACTTTGTTTTTTGATTATATTGCTTATTTAATTTAAATTGAGTAACATTGTACTCATAAGAAAAAATAAGTCCTCATTCTGTGATTGATGATTCGATGCTGTGTGGATTATTCAGCATTATATAAATTTTATTACATATAAGTTATATTTATTATTCTCGTATCACCACCGTACCATGTTCACGTATGGTCATTCTATAAATGATTTTCTGTTTCCCTTAGTACTGCTATTACTTTAGTCATTCAATTAGTTGTTGTACATACATTATTTAAATTCTACAATAATTTTAATCGAAACCGTTTTAATTGAAAAAAATAATCGAATAAAAATATTCACAGCTTGTGACCAGCCATAATTTCTTAAATTAAATTGCCTTATTAAATTCTATATTCCTAACTAATGGTTGAACCAATTTTTATATATTTTATAGCTTTGGTTTAATAGTAAGTTATTTCCTAAAAAATATTTACTTAAAAGTGTAACAGCCAGTGATTGTAAACTTAAATAAAATTATATATACTTAATTATTTACGTCTAACAATATGTTCGTTCTAAAAGTTCTATAACTGTGAGTAAAATCAAGTTTTTAGTAAAATCACATTCAAGCACGCCTTACAGCAATAATTAATATCTATACTGGATTAAAAATTGTACATCTAAAACCTACGAAACACAACCAAAATTACAACGATAATAACAAATTATAATTATGTAAATTAATTTGACATTATAATTACGTAGTGATATTTTATAAATTGCTTATAATCTCACTTTTCGTAAAGCCATTTAAATTTATCATTCTTAAAAACGAACTCTTTATTATTTTTTTTTTTTTTTTTCAATTTATGTCCTGTCATTTTCTTACAAGATTAAACTACTAAGTAGACTATGATTTTTTTTAAATAAATTAATTTTATGAATGATTCCTCATATTTCAATAAATAAATCATTTAACATTCATATAAAACAAAGAGCTCTTAAATTTATTTTAATGTGCGTAGGTATTTTAGCAATAATCTAATTTATTCTCCAGACTATGTAAATTACAAATTTACTAGCCTGTATAGTTTGTTATGAATTGGGATGTTTGCGAAGCAACAGTTTTTAACATTTAGATTATTTTAATATAAATATTTACTAAAATCAGACTATTTTGTCATCCGATGATTTCATCTATATATTTTCAGTTTATTTCGAATATTAATATTATTAAATGTTATTTTACAATGTATGTGGTAATAATTTTGTTACATTATGTGGTTTTAGAGTCAAGCTATTTAAACATCATATTATTTACGAGGAGTTTTCTTATAAATTGGAATTACTCAGTAAGCAAACAATTACCTAGCTATGTAATTATTCATTATGTAACAAAAAATAAGGAAACAAACAAGGAACAATGGCAAGGATTGTCCATTAACTTTCATAGAATAAAAGCAAGTAAATTTAGAATTGATCATGGATGGATGGAAAGTTATAATTGAACTGACTATACAGTACGAAATTCAATTGAAAGCATTGTATATTTTTTCAACATTTGAAAATAACCATATTCGTAGATTCAGTGGGTAAAAGATGATTGTTTTTGTACGATATCGATTACTCATTCTATTTCGGTAAAGTAATGGACGATGGTTTGGACAGCCGTGTTCGATTAATTTTTAAATAGCAAAGGCCTAGGACGGATAAATCGATACCAGTACAAAGGTATGGGAAGGACTTGTTCAATTGCAATGCGTAGGTGAGGTACCTATCACTCGATTAGCTAAACTACTTATTACTTGGAATAGTCCATTTCAAAAGCATTGCGAAATGACCACACATTTGAAAAATGGTCCATCATTATTTTAAACCAAAACAGCATGTTAAATATAATTTATATCATTATTTATACGTAAGTTATGCGTCCATCGCATCGAATCGTACGTGGTAGGATTTAGACCCGGGCATTCCCGGTTCTCGGAAATTTCCGGGAAATCACGAAATTTTTGATCGATTTGAGAGATAATTATTTTAGATTTAGAAATTAATAATTTAGAAAATGTTGTTTTATTGTTTGAATAAATATAGACATTCGCTTTAAATTATGATAATAAATAATTATGAAATTTTCAGTACATTTCACTCAATTATGGTGTAAGGCGTGTAGAAAATTTTGGAGAAAACAATAATCAACCATTAAACCAGTAAGTGTTCAAAGTATAATGTATAATGGAAATAGAAATTGATTAAACAATATCCCGTTTTTCAAATCGGCCAAAAATATTGGGAATTCCCGGGTACAATTCCCATCGCATACGTTGCGTACGCTTCGATGCGGTGGACGCATACCTAAAGGCTCAGACATACATTTTTGCTTGCTCATACATATGTATATGTATGTATGTATGTCTACATCTTGCTAAATGTAGACAACAATAGCTGATGCGACCATGTTTACGTAAACATGGTCGCATCAGCTATTGATAAAAATGATGCTTCATTAAAAATAATAAATTAACTAAATTCTGTCAGCGGTTTTGAACACGTTATCGTCAAAAATGCGAAATGTTTGACGATGCATTCCAGCAAATGAAACATCGTTTTGGCTTTGAGTTCAAACACCATCTTTAACAAATTTCCTTTCCTAACATTAGTTAGATCATTTTGTTATTATATCAACAGTTTCTTGCAATGCAAAACATTATTGAATTTCCCTATAGGTTAGGTAGGTATAGAATCTCATAGTCTGTGCAAAAAGAGAAGTCTCCTTTCTAGGTATTGAGGGCGCGCGTCTGCCAATGTACTACTTTTGTTGCGTTAATATGTTAGTTCACCGTTTCGCGAGACTTCCCTTTTTGCACAGACTCTAGTACAACACCATAATGACGTCCACCAATGACGTCAAACCTGGCTTTGACACTATCGCTTTCTAGGCATTGTTTCGTTGTGTCTCTCAATATTAATTCAGTAGCTTTTTTCTTCTCGATGATATCGATATTTTTCATCGTTATTCGAGTTGAGATCAACTATTTAACTATTAATTTGATATTGCAATAGTTTGGTGGTATATTGAAATAAAACTTGATTAATAACTGTTATTTTGTATATGCCAGAATATTTATCGTTTGGTATAATACTACTTTCAGATTATTTGGGTAAAATATCAATGGTTATTTCTTGTTATATATCTTTATCAACGAGTTATGGTATATTTACGCAATTCCTACTTATATTAAAGCTTTTAGTAACAATATTTTTCTTAATTTCGGATTGTGATGTATAATAACTTTGTTTAAAGTTTTTTCTATGAGTTGGGTATATTTTTATTATATAAAGGATAAACACGCTAAAGTAGGTATTTTCTAAACAACTAAAGGCACTATTTGTAGGTACCTAATTCAAATTTAATTGCTTTACTTTGAAATAATACCAGTATTAGCTAGTCTATGATAAATCATAAGTCATAACAAATACAAATTCTCTCTTATACAAATTATAATACGCAACAAGTCGTTATTCGATTAAAAATACATCATTAATATTTATAGAATCTCTAAGCTATTATTGTTTATATGTATCGTATTTTTATAACTCAGGTAGTGATATAATTTTAAAACCATCCAAATCTATTCGGGTTTTATATAATTTCAATATAAATCAACGTTGGATAAAATGTAATTTGTATATTCCGCAACATGTTTTATATATTTTTGTTCAATATAATTTTTACTTACATTTAGATTTTAATGCAGTTTTAGAGTTTATTATGAAATATCAGCACGCGTGCATTTGAGACCATTAGCATACGAGCGTAATAAAATCTTAACTTAGCATTTAATTTCTATAGAAGATAAAATCTTTTACATCTAATTAAATAACAATTTTGTGACAGTATTTTTAATAAATATAATGGACTCTTTTATCTTGAGCAACATATTTTAGTCAATACCCAAATTTTTTGCCTTGTCGCCTGTAACCATGTTTTTAATAAGTAAAACCATCAAGACTTTTCGAAATAAGTTGTTACAATTAAATTGCTAAAACTGTTATTTAAAAATATTGTCACAAAACAAAGCACTTTTTAGTTTCACAACGCTTGATTTAAAAAAAAAACTCTTTCGCCATTTTCCGACCATTCCTGGTCACGCACTATCCTACGTCTCACTTTATCTCTTTACGCAAGAAAGAGATGCATAGCTTCTTGAAGCGTGGTTTCAAAATCACAATATCGAGCACATTCTTACGAAATTGTTTGTTTTGTCGTGTTCACCATTTCGTGGTGCACCTTGTAGCCGATTCCTTTTCCGGATTCCTGTCATCTGAAATAGTAAAATAATGTTTCAGAAGGTAATCTTACATAAAATATTACCAAAAATTAATTAATATAAATTAAGTATTACTAATTTATTAGTAATTATCTCAGGAATAGCTATTACTAGTTACTAGTTACGCGTCTTCGCACGCGTTGTTTCTATGGAATCGTTTTAAGGTTATTTCTGTCCCATGGGAACTATTTTATGGGATGAATTGATTCCAGGGATACATCTTTTCGTCATCTCATTTCATCTTCTTATTTAGCCTAATATAGCTTACTAGCTGCGCCCCGCTGTTTTACCCGCGTCGTGATAGATATTTTGGATAATATACAATATATCTTTATAAATTGTAGTTAGTTGCAATATGTGTTATTCTGATGTATAATATATTATATTGTAATTTTTCAATAAATATATATTCTATATTATTGTAAATTTTCATTAATCCATTCAGTAGTTTTTACGTGAAAGAGTAGTAGGATATACAAAGAAAATGAGGTTCAGTAACTGTAGTTTTGGCGTGAAGAAGTAACAAACATCCATCCATCTAACCATCCAAACTTTCGAATGATCAGTCTTGTGTGAGATTTAATAATAAAAATTAAAAGTCCACTGTTGCGTGGAAGATCAGAAAAGGCACAGTAACACTGTCACTGCCCATGCCCAAAGCGTACAGGTCTATCAGCTGCACCCAGTCATCATCATCAGCCTATGTTAGTCCACTGCCGGACAAAGGCCTCTCCCAATGAGCGCCACAGCGCCCTGTCTTCAACTTGACGCATCCAGCATCTGCCCGTAGTCCTTCTCAGGTCGTCATCCCACCTGGTTGGAGGGCGTCCTACACTAAGTTTGCCGACTCGCGGCCTCCACTCAAGAACACGCCTCAGTAAGGATGGTAAATAAGAAAACAGTCAATTAGTTATGTACGAGTATCTGAACTGGATTTGTGCTTTTTGTAGATAGATACGACTTGACGACCGATGTGGCGCGGTGGGCGAAGGTCCGCCTGCGACGCAGGAGGTTGCGGGTTCGATTCCCGCCTCGGAACAATTGTGTGTACGATCTGCAGATATTTGTTCCGGGTGTTCTGGTCGTTTTCTATGTATAATAAAAAATATCTATCTATGTAATATATAGTATTATGTATATCAGTTATCTAGTACCCATAACACAAGCTCTGCTTACCATGGGGCTAGATAATGCTGTGTGAATAGTCCAGCATTATTTATTTATTTTTATTTATAGAATCTGTGCAAAAAGAGAAGTCTCCTAGGAATAGAGGGCGCGCGTGTGCCAATGTACTACTTTTGTTGCGTTAATTTTAGTTCACCGTTTCGCCACGAGACTTTCTCTTCTCTCTCTCGACTCTTTTTGCACAGACTAGAATAGCTAGCAGCCGTATGGTGCTGGCATAAAGTTTGCACCACCCCAACTCTTCCCGCGGGTGTCGTAAGAGACGACTAAGGGATATCCACCCGGGGCGGGCAGCAGAGAGCAGAACAATTTACCACCGAACTGCGATCCCCAACCCGCATGCACAGGGATTATGGACATTACCCCCCCATAAAATAAAAACCAATAAGGCGGTCAGGGGAGGCCTGCGTCCAGCAGAGGACTAATATAGGCTGTTGAGGGTGAGGTTAGTTATGTAGATACGGAGTTATCGTGCATTGTTGCAAAAGCTAAAATATTCGTTTTGATACGTGTTGCAAATATTGAACCAATTTAGAAATTTCAACTATGTTACCACTAAGAGTTGGCAGTCTTCCCAATCGACTAACTAAATAATTAGTTCGATTAGTCAGTTATTTTCACTTACGTAGACAATTTAATCCCTGATTCGTTATTTTACAACCTAGGCATTAACTAAGGCTTCGTCCGCACTGGAAGATGGTAGCTTGGATAGTAGGTAGGCGTGTAACTGAGCCTGAGTATAATTCACATATCATTATCTAGCCCTGCTTGTTTGTGTGGATTGTGAATGTATGAAAGCTTCTACCAAAAACATTCATAATCATCATCAGCCTATATTAGTCCACTGCTGGACATAGGCCTAAAACATAGTATGAAATTGTTCAATAATCGTTTAGAAGAACATTTGATTCCCGGGACATGTGATTATGCCTATTTGGGCCACTTCTTAACCGTTCTGTGCGCTAAACTGATATTTTACCACGGGATAATCCCTAAGCTAATCACCATTTAACTTAAACGAGATTACAACAAGTGTAAGTGGCCTTAACGAATTTATAGGTCGATACTAAACTTGGTCTGATTAGCTTCTCATTTACCACTTTGATATAATAGGCGGCATCATATATGACAAATGTTTACATTTTTTGACTAATGTCCAACTTTTTTTTGTTTTTTTCTAAACTGTTAAAAAAATTTGAAAATCACTTCTAATTTTAATATTGACTATGATATGATAAGACTTGTCTAGGATATAAGGTACTCTATTGCATTGGGTGTGGCCGTTAGGATAAATGTAGGTACATGTTTAAAAATAAATAATTTAATACTTTATAACACATTTTATAACTTTTTAAAAAACTTATCATTATAGATCATTATATAGGTTTGCTGGAAAATAACCTTTTTAGGGTTAAGTTCGCCTTTGTAATAATTTTCTACAATAATGTTTTGTTTATGTTTCATCGTGCAAGAAGAATAAATAAATAAATAGTTTTTTTTATCATGTTTTGCACTTAATGACTTAAAATTTGCATTGTAAGGTTGTGTAGGTGTTCGTTTATGCTAAAACGTGTAGGTATATCCTGCGTTCATAAAGAAAGGGATAGTGAGTTACGTCATCTATCATGCTATCCCGCTCAGATCAAATTCGAACTGAGCAGGACAGGATGAGAGATTACTTCATTCTTTATAACATTCTACAAATATGCAGGTTAGAAGAGGCATTAATTAATGTATGCAAAGCTAAGCGAACATTTTATTTTTTTATACTCAAGCTTTTCGGAATAATCTGCTTTTTCCTGTTAATAAAAGTGCAATAAGTTAGAGTATTTCTGATTGCATGGACTTTATTGGAAAGCAAGCACTATGGGCTGGAAATACGAAAATGTGCAGTTTTAGGAGCATGGTGGCTATGGGCTTAAGGCATAGATAATGGGATAATGCTTAAGCTTTTGCACATACCTCAATAGTTACTTGATGTTATTTTCATTCAGTCATTAGGCGTTCACGAAGGATGACTTGGTCCTGCCAATTTGAAATCAGGGTTGGGTCACACTTATCAGAAAATACGGTAAATATAGACCGTAAAAATAATATCAGTCAGTGTATGGATTTTTGGAGACGGCTATGTAACACTGTTGTAGAGGTTTATATACGTTTAATAAGTTTAAAAAAAAGAAAACAATGAACAGAGTTTGTTTCAGATAATTTGATAAAAGCATTCTCACTCAACCGAGCAACTCTGCTAGAAGTACTTAGAAAGAAGTGGGACTGAAGCACCGACAATTTCTAATAGATTGTATTATCACTAACATTATACTTGATTCTGTAGTGTTATAGTGATCCAAACTAAAATATGAGTCAAGATTTAGAGTTATACAATATTTTTGAAAACTAGTTATAATCGAAATGGTTAAATTTCAGTCCCGATTCTCGAATCACATTTTAGTTCCGGACAAAATTTTGCAAACGTAACTTACCCAGACAGAGAAGCAGAATTAGAAATAGCTGGACTATTAGACTCGAACTCTTCCTTCGGCTTCTCATTGGCTAGTTGCATCTTCAGCTGGTGTCCGAAGCAGGCCAGGTCTTCCCTAAAGGTGTCTGACCCTGGAGTGGTCGGCTTCTCATCATCCCCTGTCGCCATTGCCTCCGCATCACTCTTCAACGGAGCCTGTTCCGACTCGTCCTCCTGATTGTATATCTTGAAATATGCAAACGTCAGGTATATAACTGAGATGATGAATGATGGAATTGGTATAGCCATAGCGTATACCAAATTCAGGGTATTCTGCCACATGTCTAGCTCGGTTATGACCAGACCTGGGTCAACCCTGCTGTAGTAGCAAGTGTAGTTGTTCCCAATCGGCTTGTATTTGCCGTGGAAGATGGTGCAGTTTAAAATGGGCGGGTAGCCGCAGCCTTTTACGTTTGGGAAAAGGCGTGCTCCGGTGAAGTACCACTCGGAGTCGTTGCCTTGTAGCCCCGTGGGCATCGCTTCGGGTAGATCCTCCTCGATCATGTCTGGATAGGATTTGTCCGAGGACTTGTTATCGTCGTAGTAATCGTATTCTTTACGCAAGGCTCTCTCTACCCTGACCAACTCCTCCACCTCAGTCTCTGTAATGTTGCTGGAGTTTCCAAGTTTGTAGTTGACTCTGATTTGGGTGCATTCGAAGAGGTCCTTCGTGCAGCCTTCACGACAAGACGCCCAGCTGCAGTTGCTGGCACCAACCAGATGTTTCACCTGGGTCGTGACGCATAAAGCCGGTACTATGTCGAACTGCATGAAGATTGTGGTGAACGCGGGCTCAATGACAAAGGGAACTAAGAAGAGAAAGGCGAAGAGGCTGAAGATGGCACAGAGGACGAAAGAGGCAGTTGTGTAGAAGAGTAGTTTCTCAGCAAAGGTAGGAGGAATAACTTCTTCGTCGGCCATTTTGGCGAGCGCGCACTAGAAGCGACCATATCGCTATTTTCAGCTTGGCTGGATCATTTCATTCAGTTGGGCAGTGCTTGTTTTTGATGGTTGCGTTGTTTTTTCGTGGGTTTATTTACATTTTTGTGTTTTATTGCTGTGGGAAAAGGGTCAGGTTAGTTTCTTGAAGTGTCAACAATGTGTTTCAGTGTTGTTTTACAATGATTGATGTGAATGGTAATGGACGACATTGTGCTTGGTCTAACATAATTGATCCATAAATTCACAGGAACTACGAAGCTATAGTTACATGCAATAAGAGCTCGTTAATAAAGTTCAATAGGCATTTCCTTCATTAACTCAGGAGGTTTCATGAACCAACTACATATAGACCAAACGGATAGATGACGCATGTCTGTCTGTCATTTTAGAACTAAGGTGTTTCCTATGACAAAAGTTTGAGTGTGATAATTGTTACATAAAAATTAAGTACCTACATAGAACGTGAAAAAGTGTAACATGTGTATCTACGCTGGAATAAACAAATACAAAATATACAAAAATAAAAAACGTTGATGGATTTCTTCCTATTTAGGTATAGATAAATCTTAATGACTTTTTCTACTAAAACTTTCATTCTTACTAAAAACGCGTTACAAAGAACTTAAGAAACACAACCTACATTACATGGACTGGCAAAATCTATATGATTATAAATAATGGTCTCGATGCCTATTCCATTTTTACTTGCTTGAAAGTCTGTGTTGTTCTAAACAACGAAAATAAACCAAAGTCAAATTACAAAAAAAACACAAGCGCTAGCACTCAACAGCGCCTAATTCAACAAAAAGTTTAAGTTTGAAATTAACACTTTGACTGTGGTTTTTTTTCGACGACTGCGATCTTTTTTTTAACCTAAAAAATTCGCGCTGCCGCTCAACACAGCGGTTGTGTTGCGCCGCACATGCGTTTCGTTCGAAAAATATTACGACTATGCTGAGTCACACAGATCTGTATTTTTCTCAGCCGCTGCGCTAGTGTGGATTTACGCATATTAGTCATTAGTAGAAAACTCATACCGTGCGTTTTCAGCACTCAAAGTGTTAATACTTGAACAGTTTTCACAAAATTTCTGCGAAGACCGAGGTGCCTAAAATTCCTCTCAAGGAAAACAACAGACATTCCTATCAGACCTCTAGACGCCAACATGTCTAGGCAGGCATCCAGTGTCGTATCGATTCTAGACTCATGCTATTCAGGCCATCTATTTGCAACAGCCGCATTGGCTAGAATGGCTACTGGGTTGCATTCTTGACCTGTGACATCTTGGTTTGGATCGGGAATGCTAAATATTTGGCAATGGTTATTGGTTATTTGCATATGATATGGGTAGGGATTTTGAGTTCCACTCCTCAGTTTTGAGAACGCTGGATAATTCACTAAGGACATAAGAATAAGGAATAAGTTTTGATTATATGTACATATATGATCATCACAATCACCTTTATATATTACTAGCTGTTTCCCGCGGTTTCACCCGTGTTAAATTCGAATTTCACATTTCTAAAATATGATATAGCCTATCTCACCCGAGGATAGTGTAGACTTCCAACGGTGAAAGAATTTTTTAACACTTTGAGTGTTGAAATCACACGGTATGTGTTTTCTACAAGTGACTAATATTCTTAAATCCACACTAGCGCAGCGGCTGAGAAAATACAGATCTTTGAGACTCAGCACAGCTGTAATATTTTTCTAACGAAACGCATGTGCGGCGCAACACAACCGCTGTGTAGAGCGGCAGCACGAATTTTTTAGGTTAAAAAAAAAGATCGCAGTCGTCGAAAAAAAAATCACAGTCAAAGTGTTAAATCGCTGGAACGATTTAAAAAATTATTTTAGCCTATTCAATGCAAACAAACATAAAATCAAATCTTTCCTCTTTATAATATTAGTACCTATAGATCATAGCCTTGTCCACAAAATATACACTCTTATCAGATATACATATTTTACCTAATCAGTAACTACATATATACTATGTGATCCCAACTTATTATTCATACAAAATTAACTGTGACATAGGTACCCAATGCCGTTTTACTATACATTGATAATAATTATATTTACTGATATAATTTTTACGATGCCCATTAACAGCGATCCTATTTATTAACCTAACCTATTTTATATGTTTCCTATCTTGTTTGTTTTATGGCTTTGAATTATAATCTAAGCACCATTCGTTGTAACCTATGGTACATATGTATATTTTTGTATATTGACGTATCCAAGTATGCCTTGTGTTCATACGGCGAATACAGTATGAGACTATAATATAGTCCATCACACTGTATCATCATCTAGCCCATCATTAATTAGTAGAATATGGATCTACCGTTGGTCGGTCAAAGAATCTTTGAATGTAAAATTAATCTATAAGTTAGACCTGAAAGAAACGATTGCTCTTAAGACTATGCAGTCTTAAGAGGCCTCCGGAGGAACGAATTTTTCATACAAACGTAATACCAAATGATTTCCAATTCAAGCATATTTCCACTATAATATTGTATTTGAATAGTATTTATCTAGGTTCCTAAATAGTTTTTTTTTTCAAAATACTTACCTAAAATTAAATGAAAGCCAATCGCATTTTGCACATTTTTATGCGAAAATGGACAAGATTTCTTGCTATTTGTTTCGTATTAAAAACATCAGTATCTTACGTTTTATTTATTAAGGAGCATAGCATATATTATCTTGTTACAGAATAACAATACTTTGTGAAGAATTCAAAAAGTTTTCAGTCATATTTTTTGCTATTACGGAACAAACCAAATTTTGAACGGCTAATATTGCTATCGCGCGCGCATGGGGCGCGGCGCAAGGGTAAAACAGGGACAGCGATATTCAGAGCGATTTTTGCAAGGGTCGCCGGAACCTTAAGAGCAATCTTTCAGGTCTATATTATAGATTAATTTTACATTATTTTACCATAAAAACTGTCGTAGTTTTTATTGTAAAATGATAATAATTGATTCTATAATTTACTAAGTGTCTAAGTTGTCTAAGTGCTTATTTTGTAAGCCTAAAGAAATAAATGATTTTTTACTTTACTTTACTTTACTATTTATCAGAATGCCAACGCGTGACGTCATGAGTTTTGTGAATGCTGTGTAAGTAACTAAGCATTTATTATAACAACTAGTAAGTAAGATTAATTTAATATGAATATAAAACAAAGATAAAGTTGGTGGTTCCCTACACTTTGATCATAGCTATGACCAATGTGTTCCGCTTACTATCTCAAGCTAACAATCATACTTAGATACTTACTACAAAGCCTACGATGATGGTAATTAGTAACTAGAATCTCATTTGCGTATGAAACCTTTGAAATTTCTACGCAACACAGGTTGTTTACCGGTTACTACGCGTTGTATCCGTAATTCTCATAGTAAGGTCTGAGGTAAGGTGCTCTATGCGTTATCGAACTTTTATAGTAATAATTAAGATTAGACATTTAAACATAAAAAAGTAAAAGCCCTCAGTTCGGTTTGTCGATATTGAGTCATCATCATCACCATCAGGTTATCGACAGCTGGACATAGGCCTCCCCCTTATGAGCCCCATAGCGCCCTGTCTTCAGCTTGCCGCTTGCAAGACAATCTTTCGCAAATCATCATCCCACCGGGAGGGCGTCCTACACTATGTTTGCCGAGTCGTAGTCTCAACTCAAGAACAGAGGTACCCCAACGGTTGTCGGTTCGCGAGTTATGGCCGGCCCATTGCCAGAGGAGCTTGCTAATTCTTTAAGCTATGTCGATAACTTGGTTCTCTACCGTAGACGTCATCACAACGTCTAATTTTTGTATGATTTGCGTAGTTCCATTTGTATATCTGTACGATAGAAGCGCTGTATCAAATCCCATAAATAAATTAAACGTCTCGCCATACATCGTATAAAACGCAGATATAACTAAGAACAAGAAACGGCACAAACAAAACACGCTTTGATTTCTCGATGCATACGATCCATTATGACGACCTCTGGAGCTGTATTTCCTTCTAGTAATTTATCGGATTCTTTTAACTAACGATTTTGACTGAAGTTTTTTTTATATAACCTAGATACATGTCAGAGTTAATCGATGAAGTTGCTGACCGCCCAGTTTTCTTGTATTTCTATAACCATCACACGCGTAGACCAAAGCTTTATTCTAGAGTAGGTATGGCCCTTTAACTGAAGACAGTTTGAGAGATGAGAGTTTGCCAAAGAGTTTTGGTCACTTTGGTGACCGCAGTCGAAAATGAAAATTGGCAAATTGTATTATCAGCCAGTATCATCTAGGTAATCATAATCATCTATTGTCGATGGCAATGATGTAGATAATAATGCAATCACCAGCAAAACTTAAGTCAACTGACAAGATGTCACTGTTAGGTCAGTCATAGATAATAGGAATGTATATCTATGACTGACCTAACAGGTCAGTCATATAAATAGGGAACATGTATCTCTGGGAAGATGATAACGAACCAATTCATTTAGCAAGAGTAGGTACCTACACACCGTCATTACTAGCCTACGGTACAATAATATTGTTATTCAATATTATTCTGGAACTATACTGCTTCAAGCAGCTCAATCAAAATGGTTTAGATACCTGAATAATGAAAACTAGATTTTTTCAAACACTAAAAGACCTAGGTCTTTTGATAAGTACAACTATTACATAACCTAACCTCTACATGCCTCTAGCAACGGCGAAGAAAACTGCGATTAACACGAAGTTTTTATGCGGAAAAAATACAATAATAAAAAATTAGCTTGCACGTAAATCGCAGCCATATATGGCAAAATAAATTGTCATGCAACGCTATTGTTTTGTAAATAAAATAATTTTATTGCAAAGAGGTACTACTTTTTTAATTTACTTACATTATATTATACTAAATGAATAGGTTTCTTTTCATTAAATGATCTGGGCGAGGTTTTATAAGGGGAATAAGAATAAATACACTATGTACTCGTCAAATAAATTATCTGAGAGAATCCCGCTAAATAGACTCAAGCATCGACATAATGCAGTAATGAGGTTAGAGTCCCTGTTTTATGATCAAACAAAATGCAAATGATAAAATCAACAGCTAAAACATAAAATCGAAAGTCAATGTGTAGTGAAAACGTGTGGTGCAGTCTAAAAATAGTAATCCAGATAGTAGAAAACCAGCCTTATATAAACTCGTGTTTCACAGCCAATTTACACAAAAAACTAACGCAATTCCACTAAAACCGTAAAAACACTAAGGATTTCAAAGTAGCATATTGTTTTTGTTGGATTATAACATAGTATTTTGATAAAATAAGCGTATTTTGTGATTATATGTTATCGACGTCTTGCTAGACGTCGACGCGAAAGCCCGACGCAGCCACTACTGAGTATTGGGCGCAGGGTGTAGTATTGCCCTTATTGACACCCTATTGGGAACCTAATATTTACCCCATCCTATTTTTACTAACCCAAGTAAAATTTTTAACTTATTGTTTTCAAAAGAATGTCGCAAAAACAAAAATGATATCAGAAACAAAGAGTGTGGCCAGGAAATTTGCAAATTCATTATAAACATTTGAATTTTGGAAACATAAATTCAAAATACTGTGTATTATTTTGGAGCCTCTACTTCCATTAGTATTTGTTCGAATTTTATATATATTTGTTTTTAAATTTCGTACCATTGACATGACATTGTTTTAAAAGAGTGCGCGCGTCGGTCTGCCCGGTCGATACAGCCATATCATGTGCTGGCAGAACCACAGACAAAAAACAGTTACTCACACAAATTCCACTCCCCAGATTTCCACAGAGCAACTCCCCAAGCAATATTGAAGCTAAAATCAAACCAGTCACAGTTCAAAATAGCCTCTCCAAAAATTTGGTAGAGTCACTAGCGGAGCTGGTAAATTTGTTGTATACCAAAATTTACTCTAAAGCTAAAGCAGTAAAACTCAATTTATAATTAAAAAAGAGGGCAAATAACACTAACCTGGAAAAAGGACAACGTGTGGCGACAGACTGTCTTGTTTTACAGTCCGAACCGAACCCAATAGAGATTGTTTTCCTTTCCAAAATGTATGCGCTACCTTATACAAAATTTATGGAGCTTGCGTTTTCGTTTCAGGCGAAATTGGACACTGTATCCGGGAATAGGTAATTTGGCTGAGTAGTGTCGCTTTGGGGGTGTCTGGTGAAGGGTTGAATTGAGCTTTTAGGCTTTGTGGTTAATGAGCCTTTTTGTTTCTCACGTAGAGAGAGTAATTATTAGCGAATCACTCTACACACTCTACTTCTTCACCTCTTAGTTTTTCTAGCAGTTAGCTTAATAAGACAAATGTTGTTTACCTATTTTTCCTGACGTTTCTTCTCTTTCGTTGTATTAATACTTATAATTATGTGTTCAGATCGCGTAGGTTTAAAAATATTTAAGATAAATCAACTTGATTAGTTTTATTGATATAGCCGGCCCACTGCCACATCAGCTTGCTAATTCTTTGAGCTATGTCGATAACTTTGGTTCTCTGTCGGATGTCTTCGTTACGAATCCTATCCTTCAGAGAAACTCCGAGCATAGCTCACCGTGCTAGTATCCCACCGCAGGGCAAATACCTCCCCTCCTTCCATGATAAATGACCATTTTAAATATGAACTGCCTGTTCGTGTACAAAATAAGCGACTGCAAGGTACTAACCTATGCCTTGTTCTGAATACCTCTAATTACTAACGTGAACCATTTTACAGGCATTTAACATTTTCAGTACCCTAAACGCTGCTTCACAGATTTGACTCCTTTGAAAAATACTTACTATGTCGTGTGAGCATGTTTTAGACGACCTCTGTGGCGCGGTGGGCGAAGGTCCGCCTGCGACGTAGGAGGTCGCGGGTTTGTTTCCCGCTTCGGAATAATTGTTGAACATTGTTTGGATCATTACAAAAAATACATTATATGCGACAAGTACAATCAGCGGCCTTATCGCTTAAAATTGATCTCTTCAGGTAACCTTTGGATGGAAATATTTATGTAAATTTAAGAAAGGCATAGGGTGTGACAAAATAGTGCCATAAATAAATATATTAGTAGTATAGTGTATAGTCGAGGCATCATGGCCTGTTGCAGCGTTGGATCGCGAGGAGTGGAAGGAGAAAAGGGAGGCTTTTGCCCAGCAGTGGGACATTAATGGCTCAAAATAAATAATAATAAATAATAGTGTATAGTGCCATTATGAATGTTGTGTAATGTCAACGGAAATACTTGATTTTAAATACAAATAAAAGGAACTTTATACCGTAAGGAATTAGACATCTATTACGTCAAGTACCTACGGTAAGACTTCAAATTTCCTGACAGGGCAAAGCCACTATGAAAACTGATTATCAATGGATAAGTACTTGATTTTTAATTATATTCCGAAAAATATACAAAAAAGCGCGTTATACTTTAACCTTGCACCTACGGTAGGACGAGGTCACTCCGCGAAGCCTGTGAAGATCCCAGGAGTATTCTGCGCTTCTGGACGGAGTTAAGCTGGTTAAACTAGCAAACACACCACGCACAAAGGACCAATCGGAGTCTAAGTGCGGAAATAGGAGTACACTTACCATACCCCTATGGTAGGATGTCAAAGAGTTTGGCAGGGCGTAGGGACTATTAACACTTTGAGTGCTGAAAACGCACGGTATGAGTTTTCTACAATTGACTAATATGCGTAAATCCACACTAGCGCAGCGGCTGAGAAAATACAGATCTTTGTGACTCAGCAGAGCTGTAATATTTTTCGAACGAAACGCATGTGCGGCGCAACACAACCGCTGTGTAGAGCGGCAGCACGAATTTTTTAGGTAAAAAAAAAGATCGCAGTCGTCGAAAAAAACCGCAGTCAAAGTGTTAAAAATGTCTGCCGTCTAGAAAGCACCGTGTTTTACTAAGGCTCGAGGCGTGGAATTTTACGATCAATGGTCTAATTAACAAAAATCCTAGTTTGTTGCAAATATTAAACATTTTAAAAGATGATGACATCCCCGCGATTTTAAAAGCCGAACAGATGAAAAGATTTGAAAAATCCATTTCTGGAAGAAGCAAAGGTGACATAGAAAAAGATAAGTTTATTAAAGAAACTCAGATGCAGTTAACTGGTGGAAAAAAAAATCTGGCGTTCAAGAAAACACCTATTGGTAGTTACCTCAAGTAACATGTTAAATTCGGCTGTACGATACAGAAGTCCTTAAACAACTCAGTACTTAACTTAATAGCTTATACTATTTGTCTTTTGTAATATATAGTATTATGTATATCAGTTATCTAGTACCCATAACACAAGCTCTGCTTACCATGGGGCTAGATAATGCTGTGTGAATTGTCCAGCATTATTTATATAAAATTATTATTATATTATTGTATACTGTAACTGCTTATTTTGTGATCCTAAAAATAAATGCCATTCATCATTAGCCTATAGCAGTGTCCACTGCTGGACATAGGCCTCCCCCAATGAGCGCTATAGCGCCCTGTCTTGAGCTTGCCGCATCCAGCATCTACCTGCAGTCTTTCGCAGGTCGTCATCCCACCTGGTCAGAGGGCGTCCTACACTACGTTTCGAGTTGTGGTCTCCACTCAAGTACACGTTTGCCCCAGCGGTCGTCGGTTCTTCGCGCGATATGGCCGGCCCACTGCCACTTCAGCTTGCTAATTCTTTGAGCTGTGCCATTACAAAGTTTGAACTCCTGATTGTGACAAAAACTTTTGTTACCAAGATGTAGAGACTTTTCAATTTGCTACACACTCCACAGCCTTGCAAATTTAGGTGGCACTTAAAAGTTCCGCGAAAACTTGTCTAAGTAGATGGATGACATGGAACGTTTTGAACGGAATTTTACACACATCATTGAGGACCGATGTAGCGCGGTGGGCGAAGGTCCGCCTGCGACGCAGGAGCGGTTGCGGGTTCGATCCCCGCCTCGGTACAATTGTGTGTACGATCTGCAGATATTTGTTTCGGGTGTTCTGGTCGTTGTCTATGTATAATAAAAAATATATATCTATGTAATGTATTGTATTATGTATATCAGTTATCTAGTACCCATAACACAAGCTCTGCTTACCATGGGGCTAGATAATGCTGTGTGAATTGTCCAGCAAAGAGAAAAGTGAGAGAATCAGTATATTTTGGATCGGGGTATAAGGGGGACTCCAACATCTCGTCTCCCAAGCCAACAACCTGCACGTGGTACACCTTGCTAGATAACGAACTAGGCTCTGGTGAAACAAACAATCTTCAGAAATTGATAACTAATTTATTTTGCAATTGTTTTCCATTACTTGAAACTGGCAAAAACAGTCCATCATCATCATCATCATCAGCCTATATTAGTCCACTGCTGGACATAGGCCTCCCCCAAATGAGCGCCATAGCGCCCTGTCTTCAGCTTGCCGCATCCAGCATCTACCTGCAGTATTTCGCAGGTCGTCATCCCACTTGGTCGGAGGGCGTCCTACACTACGTTTACCGAGTCGTGGTCTCCACTCAAGAACACGTTTGCCCCAGCGGCCGTCGGTTCTTCGCGAGATATGGCCGGCCCACTGCCACTTCAGCTTGCTAATTCTCAGAGCTATGTCGATAACTTTAGTTCTCTGTCGGATGTATTCGTTGCGAATCCTATCCTTCAGAGATACTCCAAAAAAACTACCACAAAAACTGTCCAGCCAGGCACAATTGCAATTAACAAGGAATCATTATCATATTTTGGATCGCCAGTTTAATATTATGAAAAATAAATGTACCAAATGAAATTGACTTGAAATAAAAACACTAACACAGTCTATTACGGATGTAAGCGGGTAAACTATACGAACCTCGTTTGTATACTTTGAACACAAATAAGGTTCGTAGTTGACCCGCAAACAAACAACAGGTTTTATACTGACGACCGATGTGGCGCGGAGGGCGAAGGTCCGCCTGCGACGCATGAGGTTGCGGGTTCGATTCCCGCCTCGGAACAAATGTGTGTACGATCTGCGGATATTTGTTCCGGGTGTTCTGGTCGTTTTCTATGTATAATAAAAAATATCTATCTATGTAATATATTGTATTATGTATATCAGTTATCTAGTACCCATAACACAAGCTCTGCTTACCATGGGGCTAGATAATGCTGTGTGAATTGTCCAGCATTATTTATTTATTTATTTGTTTAACATAAATTTATTTTAATTTAATTTTTTTAATACTAACACAGTTATCCATAGAGTTGTATTTAGAAGAAGATACTTTGATTTAACGTTTAATTGTTGGATAATCAAGTTTCTAAACTTCTCTTTCTCGTCGTCCACAAGTCGATCTTTAACCGTTTGTATTTTTGGACGCTCGGAATTTATTTGTTTTTTTTACTTGTTCAAAAGATCATCGGATTCATTCTGTATCATCATCATTCATCATCAGCCTATGTTAGTCCACTGCTGGAAATAGGCCTCCCCAAATGCCACAGCGCTACAGCGCCGTCTTCAACTTCACGGATCCAGCATCTACCTGCAGTCTTTCGCAGATCGTCATCCCATCTGGTCGGAGGGCGTCCTACACTACGTTTACCGAGTCGTGGTCTCCACCCAGGAACACGTTTGCCCCAGGGGTAGTTGCTTCTTCGCGAGATATGGCCGGCCCACTGCCACTTCAGCTTGCTAATTCTGTATGATGCAGATTAATACCAACAAATAGGTACATAAGTAAAACAAGTTTTATAATTTTTAAGCCTATAAAGTGAATACCTACGGCAATGCAGTAAAACGCAAGTGGCGAGTTAGGTCGTTCAACCCTTTTAATGCCTACTCGGAATTCCTTATAACATGCAAAGGATTAGTCGCGATGATGGCGACGAGCGGAGCGGGTAGCGTAGCGATTACAGAAGGAACAATAAAATTTGCTATTATTAAAGTTTACATCAAAATGCACCATATACACCATATTATCAGACAGGGCTCTATGGCGCTCCTTGGGGGAGGCCTATGTCCAGCTGTGGACTAATAAAGGCTGCTGATGATGATGATGATGATATTTATATTTTATATTTATGTATGTATTTATCATTGTAGCTATCATTAGGTAAGTATTTATTAATGTTTATTGTAACTATTATTCTGAATAACACTTTTTCTATCACTTCCTTCCTGTCCATCCAAAGGTCGCCTGGTAGAAATCGCTCATGGCGATAAGACCGCCCATTTTACAACGTAATCTGTGTTCGTCTTTTCCTATCCTAGTGTATCTGTTTTATTTGGTGTGTATGTTAGTGAAATATATTTGCGCGAGAAATACTTATGCGAAGGACATTTGCGCGAAAAGATAGTCGCGCGCGTAGGCAATGCGAAAATACAACCTACATCTCTAGAAATCAAAGTCTTAGAGAGTTACAAATTCTACCATTGTGTATGTGAATTTGTCCTTGTTCCACGGATATTATCTCAATTTTCCTTATCTTTTCTGCTGTATCCTCCTTGAATAAAAGATAAACATCATTTTAACGTAGAAATTCGTTGCCCCGCTACGAAGCTACGGCGGCGATGCTATGCCGAGCCCACATAGCATACAAAAGACCTCAACGCACATACTTTTTCAACAATTTTAATTCCTCATATCTCAAATAAGCATGCGTATCTAGTTGCAGCTTAGATTTGACCACAGCTGCTCGTAATAAGTTATGGTTTGTATCAAACTAGTCAGACCAATCTTTATCCGCGAGGATTTATTATGTTCGCACGTGTCTATGTTGGCTGGGACTTTTAAATAATGCAAAGTAACAAAATAGAAGAACCAATTTTAACAAATAATGTATTAACTTTCTAATTCTGGGAGTCTATCGTCATTATCAGTTTATATTAATCTACAACTGGACATGGGTCTCCCCGAATGATTATGGACACCATAACACCCTTTTATCAGATTGCCGTGTCAATGAAACTACAGGCTGCAGTTTCATTTAGCGAAAAAAAGCGAAGAAGCTGTGACCCAGTTGGGTTTTATGGTTTTGAATTGAATGTCTTGTTTCTCATCAATTTCGCTACAAAACTTTTTTACGCCAGTGTCTCTTGCTCGAAAGTCGTTCGCGCAAAAGTGTATGGCCTCATCTGCTAGTATTGCATTTGCAAGTAATTATAATTACTTAATACTCAGCGAGCTATGGAAAGAGCTACAGTTTCTCTGAAGGATAGGATTCGTATCGAATACATCCGACAGAGAACCAAATCGACATAGCTCTGAGAATTTTAATTATTTTATAACTTATTTTTCTCGTCGCTCCGCTTATGTAGCGTTGTGACTTTAACTGGCGTGTTAAATTATATTTTCTATTGATCCATGGAAAATACTGTGCTCACTGCAACGCAATCAAATGTAACCAGGAAGTAAGCTAGTAGTACCTACTACCGTCCCAGACGGATGATCACCGACAGGGTAGCGGTCGAATCCGCCCGGGAACCCGCAAGCCCTGTCAAGTGCCAGCGCGCCGTTAAAGGAATCGTCTGGTGACGAGTGGTTTGATGACGCTCTGGCACTAAGGTGAGAGAGGAAGTATCGATGAGTTTTTAGTTAGTATGTCACTATCTATTAACACTCTGTTAGTAGCTCAGTGGAGAGCCCAACATACTAACTATTTAGTAAGTAGGTACTACTTGCTAATACTAACTTACTACTTACTCACATACCTATAACCCTCATCATCAGCCTACGATAGTCCACCGGCCTATGCTAGTCTTATGAGGCCTATGCCACTGCCTGCGGACATAGGCCTCCCCCAATGAGCGCCATAGCGCCCTGTCTTCAGCTTGCCGCATCCAGCATCTACCTGCAGTCCAGTCAGTACCTACAACTCTATTTTGATGTAATTTAAGGAACCTAATATGATGCTTTTGTCTGATAGTGCTTTTAAAAAAATAACTTTACCTGTGGTTTGCCCAATTTATTCACCTACAACAAGTACCTATATTAAGATGACCTTAGTGGTGCAGCGGGCGAAGGGCTGCCTTCTGTTGCGGGTTCAATTCCCGCCTCTGGATAATTTTTTGTATGAATTTTGGATATTTTTCCCGTTGTTCTGGGTTTTACCAACTTTTATGACAAACGCATAAAGATTTAAATAAAAAAATTATCATCGAAATTGGATTTCATAACGCGGATATTTTCCGTGAAAAAATGGAAATGGGGGATATAATTTTTGTGGAAAGTAACTCTTTAGAGTTCTAAAGGGTTACTTTCCTCAATACATCAAAACTCTCCGACGACAAAAAAGATCTATAAAATAGTAAAATCTGTACCTTTACTAAGTTTCGTCTATACCGGTTTAAAAATATGACCTGTAGAGGAGTATATGTATGTTTAATAGGTATTCGTTATTAACAGAATAAATTAATAAATAATGGTGGGCAATTCACACATCATTAGGTATCTAGCCCCGAGCTAACAACGCTAATTTTACCAGACTTCAAACAGCGCTTTGCTTACCAGCTGTTTCCCGCGCGTTAAATTCAAATTTCACATTTTTAAATTTTAATATAGCCTATGTTCACCACGGATAGCGTAGCTTCCCAACGGTGAAAGAATTTTTCAAATTTGTCCAGTAGTTTCGGAGCCTATTCGATACAAACAAAAAACAAACAAAATATCTAACGTTTCCTCTTTATAATATTAGTATAGATCTAGTGCCCATAACAAGAGCTCTGATTCGATTGGGGCAAGATGCTCTGTGCATTTTCCAGCATTATTTATTTATGTAAGACCAACATTTTTAAATAATAATTTAAATAACAGAAACACATTGTTTAAAACCAAAGCTTTATTTGAGTTTTTAACACTTCGTGTCCAATGGCGTTCACAGCTAAATCATTTGCGTTTTTAAATCCACAAAAGTTTAATAACACTTTTACCTAAAATAACATGTCCTTATGATTTGTTAAATGTCATCTATCCATTATAGACTTCTTCCATGAGAATAAAAGGAACCAAATGGTAACAAATTCTTTGATCTACTTTACTTAGTGATTGGAAAATATTGTCTTTATTTTCCTTTAGCTCAGAAAAACTCTAAATCTACTAAAAATACAATATATTTACAAAGATTCAGACAAAATTTTAAATTTAAAGTAAGTCAACTTTGAATCAGGTAGGTACGTAAATATAAAAAAAACAACCAACATAAATATATTTTGTTAGCGTAACTTTTACCTACTAAATAATACAACAATGTTGTTTGTAAAATTATTTGCTTTTAAGCTTATCAGGCATTGTTATTATAATTATTTGGTGCTAACAATGAGTATGAATACCTAAAACTACACTCCAGCCAAATTCGATGTGAAATGTTAGTCAACAAACCGACGATACTTAACCTAAAGTTCACTTGTATTTTTTACGCAAATGAAAATTCTTGACGATTTGAGAACTTTCTTTCCATAAATATTGTTAACTAGGAGTATTATCTGAATCTCCACGCCGTAACGCAGTGTTACACTAGCACGGGCGGCGGTAGAGAATTTTTTAACTTCTATGCCTACTGAAAAACTACCTACCGGCAATTTGCATAAACAGTAAAATGTGCTGAAATCTGTAAAGTTTTGTTTCTTAATGTATTTCACATAGCTTTAAGTATACATGGTTTTTATAAGATGGCATAATAAATTATTTCTTATTTCTTATCTCGATACCAAGAATGTGATTGTTTGTTTTTTTTGTTGTAGTTTGTTTACAAACATCTCACATGGAGTTTGACCAGAGGTGAATCATTTATGCTGTCATATTGGATCAACCACAAAAATGCGACACCTTTTTATTTTGTTTTGTATGTACGTTCTATTGTGCAATTTGTAAATGTAGAGACTGAAATATGAATCCCAGCGGTACATTTTTGCATCTTTTATAAATGTAAATGGCAGATTTGTGTATATTTAACGCCAACAATATAAATCAATAAATAATGATTAAAAGAGCGAATAATCAATATTTATTTTGTGTATTTAAGTTTATAAATGCACAATATGTACTTAAAACTAGTCATAATATTTATTTTTAAGGCAGACTTAGATATAAAATAGCTGAAAGTTATTATAATTCTTTCTAAGCATACCTACGGCGTTACAAATTATAAATAGATATATTATTAGAAATAAAAAAATTATAGTTATTTATTTGATTTGATTTTATATATACGATTATGAATGACATTGCAGTTTAACCTAAGAACAGAAATATTTACAATAATAATAAATATTCAATCTTCGAGAAAAAAATATTCTACAAATATAATTTTATAATTAAAAATAAACGAATAGGAATACAAATATATAATATTTTTAATTAAATTTATGTAGGTAAATTATGTGTAAAGAAGTGGACAAAAATAAAACATCACATAGCAAAATTATGATTTCACAATGAACACGATTTTTAACATGATTATTATGATATTTTTTTGTATTTATATGTACTTATTCTAACTTATAACTAGAACGAAAAAGATCACGCGTTTCCGGAAGCAAAAATTTAAGAATAAATACATTAAAAATCCGGCATAGCCCATAGAATAAAGAGACGTTTTTTTATTATTTTACACTTATATTATTTCAAGCAAAAAGCCTTGACGCCGATGCCCGCCGCATAGATTAATTAATAATACTGATTATTAAAATTATTTATAGCACCTCCCGATTGAATGCACTTAGACTGAGGAATGATAATTATTTAGTAAGTTTATGTTTACTAATCGCACTTTTGATTGGAACTATTGAATAGAATAAGAATTAGTAATAGTATTAGGATTCTAGTAAAATTTTGTACCATACGAGATTTTAATGAATTTATGATTTTGGATGATTATGAAGTTTTTTCCGAGAAACAACAAACTTCGGTCCGCAAACTCCAATAATCTATTGCTTACGTCATACAAACCTTATATTTGAAATCAGACTGTCTTTCTTTTTCACCTGCATACAAACTGGCTTTATAGAATTCACATTACTTATTCCCCCTTAGAAATGACTTTATTCTGCATTCAAATTCAAATTTATCTGATTTTGCGAACTAATTACTTTTTTTTTCTACAAATACTGTCGTAGTTTGAGGAATTCATGATGAATGTGACCGATTCCCTCATTAAGGAATGAAACTTTCTTGCTTTTACCAATCCAACGAGTTTCGTAGTAATCTGCTCACATTCACAATGACTTTATTCTTCATTCACATGACTTTATTCCGCATTCAAATGACTTTATTCTTTATTCATATGACTTTATCCTGCATTCAAATAACTTCGATCTGCATTCAAATGAATTTATTCTGCATTCAAAAGACTTGATACTGCATTCAAATGACCTTGTCCTGCATATGACTTCTCATTTTCCTACAACTGTGTGTATCCATCACCGCGGGGGGAGGTGCGGCGGCGGGCGGCGGAGGCTCGGCGTCAGAAGACATCATCACTTGGGTCTTCATCCAACTCGCAGAGCAGCTTGCTACTGTAATGAGAAAATAAACCGTAAGAACTATGTCTTAGAGTCCAAAATACAAGATATTTAGGCCAGTGCGTTGTCGATCTAAGAATACTTGAGTAACGCTTTTCTCTGCCATAAACGTCACTCAAATTTACGCTTGAGTTATCTGACTGAGCAAACTTTCATAATGACGGCCTTAGATATTGAAGTGCCTGATACATTAAATAAACAATTGACAATCTTACAGTGCTTTGTTAAATCCAACTTGTGCCATACAAGTATTTGACATTCACGTTCTAAGAACTCAGTGCATCTCAAAACTCAAATTATAATAACGTACTTGTATACAAAATCCACAAAACTATTTTCTTTCTTGAAAGGTGAAAGCGGACCTGAAAGTCCATTTTTAAAGTAAAAATGTATACTGATTTACATTAATGTTTACTTGAATTAGGCAACTTATATAATTAAATGAAGAAACTAGAGGATAAATATGAAATTACGGTCAAGAAACAAGTTGAAACGTAGGTAGATATTCAACGATTCTTTTAGTTTAACAAAGTTAGCAAACATACGTGAAAGACTTAGTGAACGATGATGTGAACAAGAAAGGATTAAAAAAATATGTGGAACAATGCACAATGTGTTGTTTAACATGTGGGATACGATAAGGACGGGAAAATGTCGATTGTAATACCTAATACTTACTCCTCTTTACTGGCGTAGGATTCTGCGTGCACTCGCCTGCTGCAAGCCCTGTTACAGCATCGACAGTGCCAATAGGCAAGCACACTGAGACTGAAGACAAACACCGTAGTGGGCAGAACAAGAGCCAGGATCAGTCCCCGAATCGTACTGTCCCAGGAGTACCTAGCCACTACCAACTCTGGTCGCGTCATACTATAGTAGCAGGGAAACACCTTCGGCGCGTTCGGCCCTGCATACTCCTTTGCAAACACCGAGCAGTTCACTCTAGGCGGATATCCACAACCTTCAGGGTTTATCAGGAAACGCAAATCAGTAGCGTCCCATTCTTTAGGCACTGGCGCGTCTTCTATAAATGGTCTTCTAGCTAAATTGACTCGTATCTTGTGGCATTTTGTATGCGCGGTTGTACAACCTTCTCTGCAAGACGCCCATGTGCAGTTTGTCAAGGTCTCCGCGTGAACGTGCTCGGACACAGCACATATTCCTGCTTCTGGGACAAATTCAGCCAGTATAGTCTGAACTGCTGGTTCTATGACGAAAGGTATGAGGAAGAGGAAAGCGAATAGTGATAGAATTGCAGCGGTGCCAAGGCTAATCGATGTGTAAAGTTTGAATCGCTCGTAGAATTGGTTCAAAAGCTCTTCCCTTGTCGGTTCATGGGGTATCAACTCTTCCGGGCTCTCTGGTTCCGCTGACACGCCCATGGGCAGGGTGGACCTCTCGGACGCAGCTGGTGACAGGCTGGTCCGTGATCGGCTCATAGAAGACATGGTCCGAGAGTTTCAGCCAGTAAGAAGCATAGCAAGCGTTTAATCGTCTCTTAATGAACTAGCCGGACCCTCGCAAAGGAGGGGAACGCCTGAAATAGAAAGAAAAACACTTTTAATACATTCATTTCCTGGTAACGTAGGAAAACATTATTGTGACAAATTTTAATCATATTACATATTATTCTGACATATTATTACGTAAGTTGACAATTTAAGAGGTTACTATTCTTACGTCGGTAAAATGTTACTGTCCATCAATAACTCTTAATAGCCCTTGACATTTTCAACAGTGAAATACAGTTTGAATCCAATAAAATATTTAACAGCAGGTAATAGCTAAATTGGAATGGTAGACGTGGTTCGTGCTACCATTTCGAAGCCTGCAAATAAAATATTCATTGCCTGAAATACGACTGAGTCACGGCAGAATCGTGTCAAGGTCATTTTACTGCCGCAACACCCTACTTGTAACCCTTGGATAAAACTGTAGTATTGTGGGCTTTTTTATAAGCTGCCCTATGCTGACATGTGATAAAGATGAATAATCTTTACTACATGTCAGCATAGGGCAGCTTTCTTTGTTCTGGCTTTCTCTTAGTAAATGTTAACGACCGAAGTGACGCGCCAGTGAAGTCCACCTAACGACGCCGAAGGTTGCGGCTTCGACTTTGTCTTTAGGAAAAATGTTGTACGATCCGTAAATATTTGTTCCGGGTTTTCTGGGCATTTTCTATGCATTACAAACAATATCAATCTATGTAATGTATTCTATTACGTATAACAATCTATCATCTAGTACCTTTAACAGGAGCTCGGGGCTAGATGATTGCTCAGTATTATTCATTATTTACTTAATAAATTTGTCTTTGTATAAAAAGAACACAAAGAAAATAAATTGTAAAAATATTTAAAGTTTTAAAAAAAATTCTCACGTGACTGATCTCAGAGTGGAGAAACAGGATCATTTGGATCCATCGGCAGATCGTTCTTATCAGCGATGCATTTGAATCTCATCTTCGCGTCATCACCGACAACGATCGACCTTTGACAGACCACCAGAGTAATACATGAAATCACCACAAGGACTGTTGGTAAAACCAGCGCTATAACAAACTGGTGGTACGTGGTTTCTAGATCAAAGCGAGCAACTACTGTATCAGGGCTGTTTTCCATGTAGAAGCAAGGGAATCTAGCCTTCGCGTTATGATCAGCTCCGTCACGGCCGAAGTCTTTCAGGAAGTCCTTGCACTCATCAGCTAGAGTGTTCACGCATCCTTCCAAGTTGATCATAAGTCTACTGTCATTAGCAAGAGTCAACTCTACTTCAGATGGAGCGATTATTCGGTTAGGAGTGGCTCTGGTCTGGTATAAGTATTGCAAATATGTGAAATTTGTCAAATCTGAAATATCAGTACGAGGCAGCAAAGCAGCGTTGATACAATCCACTGCTACGACACCAGCTGTTCCATTATGCACTGCGTGACAAGATAACATGAGAACTTCTTCACCAGAATCATTCCAAAGAACTGTCCCGTTTTCTTCAGACCCCACTTTAGCACACCTAGCTAAGAATACCCTGTCACCACTGAGAACAATAACGTTTTTGTTGCGGGTCGGGATGTCTACACAGCGACGGTCACAGTTGTACGGCGTTTTAATCTTCCTACAAGTCCCTCTATTGCACGAATATAACCCGTGAACGTCTATACACGTTATTTTTCCACGTCTTCCTGAACACTTGAGCGGTGGATCTGTTTCTCGGAAAGCACATTCAAACGCGTCCGTAATATTGATGCATTTTCCTTCGGTGCAATTGAAAGTTCCAGTTAGATTTTTGCACTCATCTCTGATGCAGTGGTACTTCTTAGCGTTTTCCTGATCAATACCGAAGCAAGTTTTATTGGCAGCACTCCCGCATTCTGATAGTAGTAAACTGGTCCCGTTCTTTCTGACGTTGACGTAGATCTGGATGCAGGCACCCGAGGTCTTGCTGAGGCACCACTCGCCGCAGGATCCCCAGTCGCAGTTGTCTTTGTTGACAGTTCTTGTTGTGGTGCACATGATCGGAGTAGGGTCGATACCGGAGGCGATCGCTCTGGTGTAGGGCATGTAGATTGCGACCGTGAGGTAGACGATGGCCACGGCACTGAGCACTGCTGTCATTTGACACACACATATCGTTCCACATATTTTGGTGTCCTGTGGTGGTATCACCAGATCTTCCTCTGGTGTCGGTTTAGGCATATCGGAGACTCGCGGTGGTCCGTGCCTGTTGTGTCACTGAAGGGTGGTGGTGGTTGTGCGCATGCGTGGTGAGCGCCGATCGATCGCTGCAGTGCGGGCCACCCGTGTGCTATCTTTCTTGTAAAGCGTCGATGTCAACGTCCGCCCGCCTATTGCCGACGGCACGCAAATGCGACAGCTTATAATAATGCTTATGGACGTTTCGTGTTAGTTTCTTGACGTCATAGATAATAATACCCGTAATGTTTTTAATTAGTTTGAAAATAATTAGTTCGAGGTTCAGACACTGATTATGCTTTGATAATATATTATTTTGCTAATTGGTTATTAGTGAGGTTCTACAATATAAAACCTTATAAAGTTGCTTCGTTGCGCATTTTTATAAACAACTAGCTGCTCCCCGCGGCTTCGCCCCCGTGGAAATCTATGTGTCAAATTGTTTAAATGATAAAGATATCCTATGTTAGACTCCTGGTTCTAAGCTACCTCTCCACCAATTTTCAGCTAAATCGGTCCAGCCGTTCTCGAGTTATAAGTGTTGTAACAAACACGACTTTCTTTTATATATATATAGATGCAAAAACAATATTTGCCATAGCATAATCAACGCAGGAAAGTTTGTCTATTGTAGAGATCGATCCGTCAACAAATTTCCAAATCCTTTAAAAAATATAATTACCTAATTGATACCAAAACGAAGTTATAATTTAAATTTATAAAAAGCAGTCTACAGTCGATGAGACGGTTTTATATTTAATTGAAGGGTCGTCTTTTCAATGCTTTAATCAATTATTTAGTGAGCAGATAGCAAGGTCAAAGGCTTAAAGAAGTCTATCTGAACATAGCTGCGATCGTGCCTAGGTATAAGCGAAATATTGTCTTTGGGTATATTATGATGTTTTCTTATTATATGTAGGTAGGGTTTGTTATAAATAGGTTGAGTAGCCTACTAGGTACGCTATCTATCTCTAAAATATAAAAGAAACAACTAAAAACAGTATGTAATCAACGAGTATAAATAGGTAGATATACCTTCCTATACAAAACAAGGAAACCAAATAACCTAAGTATAACTTTTTGACGAAATACCAAAGTATTATAGAACTCATGGAAAGTCTTCATGGCCTTTCTAAATAAGACATCGGTGGAAATTAAAATATCATGACCCTGACAAAAAAAAGATTCGGTTGATAGGTTACATTCAAGGTTGGCATGCGGTACATGAAAATATGATAATGAAAATGATAAATAATGATTTCATGTTCTGTAAATACATGGATGCTGAAAGTACATTCAAGAAAAAAATAAACCTGTCAATTCTATGGTCATCCTATGTCTAAAATCAACAGTGTTTATCAAAAACGTTCAACTTACTGTCTTTTTAGCAGTCTTATCCGATTTCACATAATACTATATAAATTGTAGTAAAACAGACTTTTTAATATCATCACTTTTATGTTTTCTTGTTTTAATATTGTCGATTTTAGCGATTTTTGGTGTTTTCCTGTGATGTTTCTTATATGCTTGGTTTTAACTGCCATGAATGTGGTTCTATACGACTGCGCACTGCGGCTTTTTCGTAACGCCCTGAAGTTGCCTCTATACACTGCATTAAGGATTACTACTCAGTATAAACTCTTAATTTAAACTTTTTAAAGTATAAAATCAAAATATTGACGATAAACAAATATCAATATCAACAAAAATATTGTAAATCAAATACCTAACGCCTTAAATACATACAAAGATAATTTGTTAATCATTACTTTATAAGTTACACGCCAAATTAATTTAATAACTTAAAACCTAATCAATTCAGTACAATGACGATACCTAACTGTACCTACTAGTACCTAAGCTGCTGTTTAGACTAAATATGTTCCTATTTATAACAATAAAAATAATTCAAACAAACTCACTCTGTCTAAATACGTATGCCATCTTAAATCAAATACAAGTAAATTATTTTAAATTCGACCGCAATCACAACCAGATGAAAAAATACAGCCACTTTTGTTTACATATCAAAGGAGGACAGTTTTGGTGTTGCCAGCTGCTAGACCACGTTTAGTCCGTTTATGTCCTATTCTAAGTATGGTTTAGGCGCATGCGTTAGACATTGCCAAAATGCGAATTTCACTGTATTTGCAACGTTTTCATCGACTTTCCCTATTGCAGTTGTTTTATTGTGATTTTCACTTTCACTTTGGATTGCTTAATTTCAATTTGTAGAACTAAGCTGACCCAGTAGACGTTGTCATGTCAAGAATCTAACAGAAAAACGTTCTATCAAGTTTCCTAATTATTCGGACTTAATTTCCATGTTTACTTTTCCCAAAAATCTCAAGTTAGAATGAAAATTAATTAACAAAATAACCAAATTGATCCAGACAATCTCGAGTGTAACCAACGAATAACGTTTTTTTATAGATTTATAGATAAAACCTGTACCTATATGAAAAACCTACATAATTCAATTAACCTGTCGCAAATGTTGCAATCTCCATTCCATAAACAACCAGCAATCTAGTCATTATTTTATCCCCCAGATCTGGTTCTGTATAGCAAAAGGCTGAATCTAGATCAAGTCCCTTTGTTGTTAATAGGTACGAAATTACACAAAATAATGTACCTAGGCAGGAGTTTTAGTCACATTTACAGCTCGTTTTCATTTCCACCAAAGTCCTCACATAAGGTAGAATTTGCACGAAAACGAATCAAAAACTTTTCAACAATTTTAGTTTTTTAGTAGGCTCCCAGATCATAGGCCTTTACGCTTTCTCTGCCCAGGTTCGGCATGTTAAGCTGTTAAGTTAAAATCGGCACCACCAATTCTCAAATACTTAGGCATTAGAGCTATTCAGCATTTCGTAGCTTTATAGCCGCCTATCTACCCGCGGTTTGATAAAAAACTTATCTTTAATTCAAGACTCAGAACTAGCTGTATTTCTGCAAAATTTCAGCCCGATCCGTTCATTAGTTTTTGCGTGAAGGAGTAACATATATAGGTATCAAAGTCTGCGATGTTGTAGCTTTATAGCCGCCTATGTACCCGCGGCTTCATATTCTTATAAAAACCTATCTTTTATTCGAGACTTAGAAATACCTGTACCTATGCAAAATTTTAGCCCGATCCGCAGCTTTGGCGTGAAGGAGTAACATAAAGTCTGCGATCACCAATAATGTTGTAGCTTTATAGCCGCCTATGTACCCGCGGCTTTACAAAAACCTATCTTTTATTCGAGACTTAGAAATACCTGTACCTATGCAAAATTTCAGCCCGATCCGTAGCTTTGACGTGAAGGAGTAACATAAAGTCTACGATCACCAACATTATGTACATTTTAGTGATCGGCAATCGCAGATCAATGTGATCTTTTTATTTCCTAGTTTTAATTATTTCATTTACATATTTTGACGCGTCCAAGAGCCATGTAAGGGCTAAAGGAAATAAAACACTTTGATGTTTGAGTAAACGAATCTTACCTAGTTATTGTCTTAAACAATGTACACATACATCGCAATTTAGTTCTGTAGTCCGAGATTACTGCTCTACATGTTTATGTTATGTTTTTATTTAGCTGGATTACTATGTACCTACATTTAAAATTAGTATAAGATATCCTTAGTTGATTAGACATATTGTATGGAAATATTAGTTGGAGAAGCCACTGGTTCCTGAAACACAGTTTTTTACTAGTTCAGGAGCCTATGGACTCGTATTGCCTGATTCACTATCTATTTTGTCAATAAATAACATTTTTACTTTTACTTTTAGTTCAGTAGTTGGGTACATTGCACAGTAGATAAGTCCTTGTACAGTACAACAGAGGCCAAAGAGGTCAACGCACACCGAATGGAAGATGACAGTCGTTACTGCATTATGTCGTTAGTCTGATTGTCGAATCGCAATTTATCTGTTAGGATGGAGATCGGAACAGACGGGTTGAAATTTTACTAACGCATTGTTCAATGTTCTACCACTATACTACGTTTGCAGAGTCGCGGTAAATGAAGTTTTGGAATGTAGTGTAGGAGGACCTTCGGCCAGGTGAGATAACGAACTGCGAAAGACTGGGCTGTAAGCTGAAGCCTATGGCGTATTAGGAGAGGCCTATGATAAGTTGTGGACTAAAAAAAAGTGTAACTATTAGCAAGAACGAAACTTTGTGGGAAGCGATCATAGAACAGACGTAAAATAGAAAAATCCCTCCAATAGAAAATAAATTCTAAAAATGTATTACCTGAGAAATAGACACAAGAGTAAATAGGTGTTTTCTAGATCATCGTGATACACCATTGGCCAGACTATCGCTTTCCATCAGTTGAAGCTGTGGTCAAACGAAGGTCTATTGACTAAATAATAATTTGATTTAATTGCCTTGAAAAGAACTAAAAACCGACTTAAGATACCTTAGTTTGAAAATGGTTTAAATGGCCTTCCACTGCCACTTCAGCTTTAGTATGACATAAATAAATAAATAAATAAATAAATAATGCTGGACAATCCACACAGCATTATCTAGCCCCATGGTAAGCAAAGCTTGTGTTATGGGTACTAGATAACTGATATACATAATACAATATATTACATAGATAGATATTTTTTATTATACATAGAAAACGACCAGAACACCCGGAACAAATATCTGCAGATCGTACACAAAATTGTTCCGAGGCGGGAATCGAACCCGCAACCTCCTGCGTCGCAGGCGGACCTTCGCCCACCGCGCCACATCGGTCGTCAAATGCCACAGGAATGTGGCTATTATTTTATTAAATCAACAGATTATCATGACTAAAATACAAAATTGCCAAGAAACGTCTGAGGGTAATCTGGCCCAATCTTAAAGCTATTCCAGTAATGAAACACAATCGCAGAGTCCCTTTAACCTTCAAGGCAACCAGTTCGGCAATATCACGTAGTGTGGATGGAACCGGTTACGTACTTTCAATAGTCCTGATCGGTCCAGACAATCCTACGCACTGGTTTGCAGGTGTCACCAACATTTAGCGAATAGGTAAGAATTGGTTGCCATAGTAATAAAAGTTGCCTTATTCTACGATAGATCAATCAGTTTTTCAAATAATGACAGCGAGGTGAGTAGATAGATAAACAGATAAACATTTTATTCATAATTTGTCAAATTATATGTCACACTTTATAAATTAATTATTTCTAATATAAACTTATAATATCTAATTATAGTAAAAATTCAAAATAAGATTATTATATATTAATAGTTTAAAAACTCGTCGTACGTATAGAACGCCTTCTCTATGAGCCAGATTTAGATTTTGTAACAAGCTCGTTTTTTTTTTTTTTAACTAAAGTCATCGGGATATTTACCATGATTTGATTTTTAAGATTCCAATATTCGAGCTGCGTTCGGTAATAATTAAAACGGTGGTTCTGGTAACGTTCGTAGCAAAAGACAAAAAATGAGGGTAGATCGGTATGTCTGCCCATAAAAACTTACTCGCAGTGCCTTCAGTTATTTCGTGATCATGGCACATGAAACTATGCCGAAATATTGGAAGACTCAAAAATCAAATCATGGTAAATATCCCGTTTTAAATGACTTTAGTGCTAATAACCACGATAGCTTCAAAAGTTTTATTTGAGCATTTATAATTTATCAAAAAACATGTTGTGTTTCTATTTTGACTCGATTAAAATAGTTTTTTCACTTCTCTTGCTCAAAAAGCGTATCATTTTAGTTTTAGCGGGTGTAAATTTCGAGTCTACTTACTGACCCTTAGGAATAAAAAGTACCTATTCTTATTTTTATCTGAAAAAAAAAAAAAACTGAAAGAGTCAGCCAGTACAAGACATTCGTCCTCTGACATAAAGACTTGACTTTTTGGTATTCCAATAATTACAAAGAACATACATTTCATTTGGAATAATATTCGAAAATGGAAGTGAAAGCGCCTTCTTCGTGGTTGTTGAAACAAAAGACAAAAAAAGTTGGAAGGAGCGCAAAATCACTAAATTTTTTTGTTGATTACTATTTGAACTGAAGTTTTTCAATTAATCACTGCGAGGGAATTAGATTTTGTAACATGCATTTATAACTTAAGTCATTTAAAACGGGATATTTACTATGATTTCATTTTGCTTGCAAGTTAAAGTATAAAAAATGTTGCTGACCCCAACATATTATACGACCACAACTGCAGGTCCCACGGGTATAAATACGTTCCCAGTTCATCCCGCACCACTGCCATACAAATTTTTGTCAAAGCCTCTTTATATTATTTACCTCAGAAACATGAAGACTTTCGTTGTGTTCGCTGTCTGCCTCGTCGTAGCTCAGGTAATTACTTGAAATTATAATTAATTAATTATCATTAATTGGTTTGGCTTTAGAGTTCGATTCGGGTTTGCAAGGTTTAGATTCTACATATTATCGTAATTTTTAAACAATTCTAAATAATACTTTTTAAAATAGATTTAAAAAAAAATATATCTCCAAAGGATAGGATTCGTAACTAATATTACCTGACAAGAGAACCAAAGTTATCCACATAGCTCTAAGAATTAGCAAGCTGAAGTGATAGTGTGCTCACCATATCTCGCGAAGAACCGACAACCGTTGGGGTTAACCTGTTCTTGAGTGTAGAATGCGATTTGGCAAACGTAGTGTAGGGCACCCCCTGGCCTGCGAAAGACTGCAGGCAGATGCTGGATGCAGCAATCTGAAAACAGGGTGTTATGACACTCCAATAGTGGAGGCCTATGTCTATCAGTGTAATACATGTATATAGTCTATGTTGATGTTTGACGACGACTCATCAACCCGTAGCATTAGCTAATTGTGGTTAGGCTTATGGTGGATTGCCTAAAAGTGTTTGAGGGATTTTGCTGATATATTTTTTGGACAGGCCTTGACGGACGAGCAGAAAGAAAAACTGAAGAAACACCGCTCAGAATGCCTTATAGAGACGAAGGTGGAGGAACAACTAGTCAACAAACTAAAGACTGGAGATTATAAGGTAAAGTTAACAAAACTAATACTTACGAGTAGTAACAATCTTTTACAGTTTTATACAGTCCACAACCGTTTGAAACTAACCCTCATATCTTTAGTCGTAACTTTGACCTCGACTCAACCTCCAAAATATGCGCTACGCTATTCTTGATTGCATAAAATTCCTCCAATCAAATTTACCTTACAAAATTTATAATTCGAGTGGGGAGAAATGAACTGTCATCTCACTACGCTAACACTCCTCAAAAGAGTTTTTTTTTGTATAATTATAATGGATTTAGACTTTTTTTATTACATTTACGTTTATGAATTTTACATAAAACTATCGCAAAGGTATTTAAGAGATGCTGAAAACCCTTTGAAGATTTATAAGATACAACCTCAGTCCAGTTTGAGTGGAGGATTAATTAAGAAAACCAGTTTCAGATATTTATAGCTAAAAAAAAATTCTTACATGAGTTGTCTAAGGTGTAAGATTTTCACAGTACAGGTGGTGATAAAAATACAATAATATTGCCTTAGGCCCGTACAATGAATGCTTAGATCACTCAGTCAGTCATAGAATTATGCTTGAGTAGCGTTAATATCATTAAAAAGCGTTACTCAAGTATAGATTGCTAAAATCCACTGATTTCGAAAATCACGGACGAATCCGTGGTCAGAAGCTAGTTTATAATAGCTCTTTCCTACGATAATCAAAAGTATAGTAATTAAAATTAAAAGGTATAGTAATAACGACTCCGCAGTGATGACTAACCTGGGGGAGGCCTGCGTCCAGTCGTGGACCAATACAGGCTGTTTAGGTGAGGTAATGAATAATCTATTATCGTTTGTAGACCGATAACGAGTTATTGAAGAAGTACGCACTCTGCATGATGATGAAGTCGGAGCTGATGACCAAGGATGGCAAGTTTAAGAAGGACGTGGCTTTAACCAAGGTCCCTAATGCTGGTAAGTTGGCAGTCCTTAAACATATTGTAAATTTTCATCAACATATCAGCCCAAACCCGTCCTATACTTTTATTTACTTGAAAGATGATATATGTATATGTAAGTATAACGAAGATAGATATATAAACACATGTGGCGCGGTGGGCGAAGGTCCGCCTGCGACGCAGGAGGTTGCGGGTTCGATTCCCGCCTCGGAACAATTGTGTGTACGATCTGCAGATATTTGTTCCGGGTGTTCTGGACGTTTTTCTATGTATAATAAAAAATAGATAGATAGATAGAGATAGAAAATTATTTTATTGCACACTTACAAAATAAAACAAACAAGACAGAATCTATCTATCTATCTATGTAATGTATTGTATTATGTATATCAGTTATCTAGTACCCATAACACAAGCTCTGCTTACCATGGGGCTAGATAATGCTGTGTGAATTGTCCAGCATTATTTATTTATTTATTTATATGTAAAAATATCTCTATCTCTATTTATCTATCATTTTCTTAGATAAGTAAAGTCTCCACTATAAACATTTATATACATAAAAAAACTAGTAAACAGACGTAGCAAACAAACGTATCGTGTGGAAATTGTCTTATTTACGTATTCCTTTGGGTAAATATTAGTATTGAGGAAAAATAATTAATTAGGATATCAAAATGAAGAAAGATAAATACTATATTTTTAAAGCCAAAATCAAAACTACATTTTGCATGGCGCATAAAATTATGGTGCTTATTAGGGGAGGCCTATGTTCAGTGGACTAATAAACTAATTATTAACACGCCAATTCGATTCCAGCTGACAAGCCCGTGGTTGAGAAGCTGATCGACGCCTGCTTGGCTATCAAAGGCAACAGCCCACACCAGACGGCTTGGAACTACGTCAAGTGTTATCACGAGAAGGATCCTAAACACGCCATCTTCCTTTAAACTTCTACGTTTCCACATGTTGGCTGAGTCAGCACAAACTACAATGGTTTGACGTGACGTGTTTGATTTTACAGCCTGTATTAAAGTTTACGTGATTTAGGCTCTGTATGACTTTGCCAACGTAATGATGTACACGACTATTTTGAAATTAAAATATTCTATTTTTCTGGCAATCTGTATCAACCAGCAAAGTATTCAAAAAACACAATTTTCTTTGTGGTCGGTAATGTTATTTCGTTTAAAAAATAAAGCTAAATTACTTTTATCAACATTTTTGAATGGCAATTGAGTATGTTTGCTTCGTTTTGCTTGATATTTTACTCAGTTTTTACTTTCTATGGCAAAAATCTTCTTGAATCTTACTAGAAGAAATATGACCACCGAAGTTGTCTTGTATAATTTTCTTGCTTTAGGTTTTCCTTGCACCCATTTCATATAGGTACCTACTAAACTTCGTAATTAGTAATATGTTGTTCTTATCAATTCCCATAATGTTTTGTTTTTTTTCTTAATTGCTTATACAGGGTTTTGAATTTTGATATGTAATTATGAACTGTCACGACGAATTTATGCTATTGAAATAAAAAATAAACACGTAGACAGGATTGGTTTTATTGTCACAAGATTATGACTCACTCGAATTCCTAATTGGTGTCATAATGAAATTTGAATGGCACGGCAATGGTTATTTTCCATGCCTATGGCGTGATGAGAAATACCTTAGGTACTTGAATAGGAATCAAAAACAAAGGTATGTAGACCAATACTCATACATAATTACCTAACTCTTATTTCAAACTTAAAGATTTGAATTTTATCCGATACCTACTCAATTTATTTATTTATTGAAACTTTATTGCACTACTAAGGGTACAAACAATAAAGTATTTGGAAACAATAAACGTTATCGATGATGTGTATGTATACACTTCATCGAATAAAAAATAACAAACTCTACTGATAACGTTTATTGCTTCCAAATAGTTTGTTGAGTATCGAATAAAATTCAGGTTCAAAGAAATCTGAAGGTTTGAAACAAGAGGAAGCTATAAATCATAAATAATACACTTGACGACTATGGCCACTGGGCCACATAAGCCATATACATAAGCATTGAGCTGTGGCGGGTTCTATTCCATGAAACCTCTCCATGGAATGCTCGGAGTTTATCTGAAGGATAGGATTCGTAACGAATACATCCGACAGAGAACCAAGGTTATCGACATAGCTCAAAGAATTAGCAAGCTGAAGTGGCAGTGGGCCGGCTATATCTCGCGAAGAACCGACGGCCGCTGGGGCAAACGTGTTCTTGAGTGGAGAACACGACTCGGTAAACGTAGTGTAGGACGCCCTCCGACCAGGTGGGATGACGACCTGCGCAAGACTGCAGGTAAATGCTGGATGCGGCAAGCTGAAGGCAGGGTGCTATGGCGCTCATTGGGGGAGGCCTATGTCCAGCAGTGGACTGCTATAGGCTGATGATGGGTTCTATTCTCGATGCGGGACAATGTGTTTGTATGCTTTACAGGTTCTGTTTAGGGGCTGGGTTTTTTTTACCGACTTTAAAGAAAGGAGGTAGGAAAACACCGTCAGAATTTTAGAAAACCTTGAATAAATTGTATTTTGAAAGGGGATACGTAAATAAAACTTTATACTTCTATTAGGTACTAATTGTTGCTGAAATACAGATTATTTTCTTTTAACACTTTGATTGCTGAAATCACACGGTATGTGTTTTCTACAAGTGACTAATATGCGTAAATCCACACTAGCGCAGCGGCTGAGAAAATACAGATCTGTGTGACTCAGCACAGCCGTAATATTTTTCGAACGAAACGCATGTGCGGCGCAACACAACCGCTATGTAGAGCGGCAGCACGAATTTTTTAGGTTAAAAAAAAGATCGCATTTGTGGAAATAAAACCGCAGTCAAAGTGTTAAGCTGGTACCCCTGGGGTTAGATCCTATACTTTCCTCGACACAGCTTTAGATGCATTTAGATGCAGCTGTGGGGATTGCCCACTTTACCCAGTATTTTTTTATGTAAACATAGACATAAATAATTAAAAATTATTTGCCACCTTCGATTACATATAAAGAGATGATAAATAAATAATAAATAATGCTGGACAATTCACACAGCATTATCTAGCCCCATGGTAAGCAGTGCTTGTGTTATGGGTACTAGATAACTGATATACATAGTACAATACAGTACATAGATAGATATTTTTTATTATACATAGAAAACGACCAGAACACCTGGAACAAATATCTGCAGATCGTACACACAATTGTTCCGAGGTGGAAATCGAACCCGCAACCTTCAGCGTCGCAGGCGGACCTTCGCCCACCGCGCCACATCGGTCGTCAAAGAGATCGAGATAGATACGTCAAAGGTCGAAAAAAGAGTAGCTACATGCGTTGAAAAACAAAATAAAAATATTAAAAATTAGGTAAGCAATGACGCTAATCCGTATTATTCGCTTATTTATTTACGATTTGTATTAATAACATCGTCTTTCCGTCTGCCCAAAAGGTAAACACATCACATATTTCTTATCCATTGTAATCTTCGGTGAAAGTGATAATTTTCCATAGAATTTATTCACCTCCATTATAGACATCGTTGACATAATTTACTATAGCTAATAGAAAGTGTTTTAATCTGATGTAATGGATGTTTTAGATTTGTAAAACAATCATATAAAAGGTTAAGAACTAAGAGAATAGGATGTCATTTTGTTTTCATATTCGAAGCGAGACGGTTATTAATCTGCCGTAGTGAGTTAAAGTGTTCTACAAATTATGCAGATTATTCTTTTGGTTTGTTTTAATCTATTTAAAAATGCGAATATGGTGCGTGCTAGTTTTTGTAGTTTCAATCATATTTTATGTTTTTTTTATAAATCCACTTTACTCGTGAATGTTGTGTTTTTATCAAGAATTTTTGCTTTGTGTATTTAACAAGCCAATATTACGGCTTCGACTCTCATCGTTGGATATAAAAAAAATCTATTCTGGGTCCACGTGCTCTGTGAAAGTAAATATTCCAGCAGCCTAGAAAATGACTTTTTTTGTTCAAAAACAAAAAATAGAAAAAGCCGCCCATGTACTGTGCGGCTGGTGTACTGCAAAAAAAGGGGCAGGCCCTTTTTTGAAGTAGGTCCAAAAGAGAAACTTGAATCGGTTCTCAGAAGTACACACAGTTTAACTTTTTCCTTACAGGACATCATTGCAACGGGCGGAATAAGCATTTTCTTACTGTCATTGATGCCATCACAAAGTAGGTCATTTCCTTTGGACACGCTTGAAGACGATGCAGGCCTTTTAGTAAGTACTATCGTACATAATTTACTGATCTTGACTTCGATGACATTGTTTCCGGGATAGGTAGAAACAACCTGTGTTATTTCTTTAGGCTTACAAAATAAGCACTTAGACAAGTAATATTTTATGTATAAATTATTATCAAATAAAATTATTTTACTGTTCACTTCAATTTTTTGTACACTAGTGGAAGAAGTGAAAAGAAACCACTGTGTGTGATTGATGAACCACACTGTGTTCGGTATTTGCTCAAATAAACATAGGGTAGTTTAATTAAGTTAGGCTATCAGCCGATTTCGCCCTACCCTCTGTTTGGAAATCGGCGAAGGAACGATGTGACGTGCCATTTTCTATCAACGAACGAATGAATTACTAGTACTTCAACAGTCGCACAAGCTATACGTGAAATTTTGGAAAGCTGAATATCAAATCACTTCTCACTGTTATGTGTATTGCCGTGCAATAACTGACTGAAGAACCGACGGCCGCTGGGGCAAACGTGTTCTTGAGTGGGGACCACGACTCGGTAAACGTAGTGGAGGACGCCCTCCGACCAGGTGGGATGACGACCTGCGAAAGACTGCAGGTAGATGCTGGATGCCGCAAGCTGAAGACCAGGCGCTATGGCCCTAATTGGGAAAGATAGCTAGCCTATAGCAGTCCACTGCTGGCCATAGGCTTCATTGGAGGCCTATGTATGTGCCGCAAGCTGAAGACAGGGCGCTATGGCCCTCATTGGGGGAGATAGCTAGCCTATAGCAGTCCACTGCTGGCCATAGGCCTCATTGAAGGCCTATGTCCAGCAGTGAACTGCTATATGCTGATGATGATGATGATGATGATGAACTGACTGAAACTTTAATCAACACTCGCGAGTGAAGGTCTACTGCTGGGTTCTGGAAGTTGGATCCTTGCATGGTTTCGAGAATTCAGGTCAGTGGTCAAGCTATTTTATCTACCCTGTGTAACGAGCAAAGATCGATCTATTTCCCAAGTATTTTCACTAGGTACTGGTACAGTACATATATCTATTTCATTCGTGATTCTTAGGTCCTTCGATATAAATTTCTTTACTAGCAGCGACTTATTGATCAAATTCCACACCATGGGAACTGTTATATGTGATAAAAAGTAAATATCTATGGTTGGTGGATACTTTGTTTTTTTTTTTTACCGAAAATAGAACGTCCTCCTTTTTTGATGTTATATTGATGACGACCTCTGTGGCGCGGTGGGCGAAGGTCCGCCTGCGACGCAGGAGGTTACGGGTTCGATTCCCGCCACGGAATAATTGTGTGTATGATCTGCAGATATTTGTTCCGGGTGTTCTGGTCGTTTTCTATGTATAATAAAAAATATCTATCTATGTAATGTATTGTATTATGTATATCAGTTATCTAGTACCCATAACACAAGCTCTGCTTACCATGGGGCTAGATAATGTTGTGTGAATTGTCCAGCATTATTTATTTATTGATTATTGATTATTAATATCTCCTTTACCAATGATCTCGGGCCATAAAGTGACCCGGTCCTTTGGAAGGCTTGCGTGGGGCCGAAGCCAACAGCACAGAGGCCCTTTGAGAAGTTAATCTAAAGGCGATGACTACACATAGCGGGTATCATCCTCGGGTGCACAATATGATACACCCAAAGATGGTATCCGCCAGGTGTAGAGACTATTGCAAAGAAAAATGAAAGAAATAAAACCAGGCTATTGTGATGGATGGATGGACTGGGTAATCGGGCTATAGGGGAGATTGCGGACGTCTGCCATAAACAAGTCAAACATAAATAAAAATAAAATAAAATAATTTTATTTCAGATAACTTGATCCATAGTTTGTTAGTAAAATTAAACATATTAAGAACTTATTACATTATTTTATTAAACATATTAAAACTAAATTAAATGAAATCACTCTCCCCGTGAAACATTTCCACAGGGGAGAGGTGATTCAACCTGATATAGTTTTTAGGATGGTGTTAGGACTGTCGCGTACCCTGCGCATCAGGGATGCGGTCTTTTTACGGAGGATGGCAGCAAAGCCATCCGTCTGATATTGCGCAAACATTTCCGATGCACTGCAAAATCGAGGCAGTCCTTACATCATCCTAAGTACATTGTTGTTCTGTACACGTAGGGTCTCCAGCGTCTGTTTGGTGTAGCTGATCCATAGGTTCCCGGTGTAAAAACCCTGGCAGTAGGCTTTAAAAAGCGTTACCTTCACTTCCTCTGAACACCGGGAAAACCTACGTATCAACATATTACCTCTCACCGCTAGAGCCCTACGTTCACGTTCAATGTCTACATTGTCTTTAAGGATGTGATTTTATTTATGATCATGCCATTTAGGGTTATATCTGGGAAGTCTTTGAGATTATTTCCGGCGGCCTTAAAGACAATAATGTTAAGAGGGTTTATTATTATTTATTATAAGATCTCCTTCATTTACAGCCAACAAGCCTACCTCCACAAACTACATCATTTTATCAATATGGCCCAACCCGCGTACCAAACTGGGAGAACAGGCTGAGGAGGTGTTACAAAATGTGTAGAGATATTACGGACATAAGCGACGCTTTGGTGAACGAATTTAGGTCTGGACTATGGAAGGTAATACATACATCTAATAATCATCATCAGCATATATTAGTCCACTGCTGGACATAGGCCTCCTACAATGAGCGCCATAGCGCCCTGTCTTCAGTTCGCCGCATCCAGCATCTACCTGCAGTCTTTCGCAGGTCGCCATCCCACCTGGTCGGAGGGCGTTCTGCCTGCAGGTACATGCTGGATGCGTCCAGCTGAAGACAGGGCGCTATGGTGCTCATGTATTTGTTTGCCTATTGCCGCGCTTCTTAACTCCGCCGCTCTCCTGTCTCCCGCCTGTGACGCAGAAGGTTGCGGGTTCGATTCCCGTCTTTATTCGACCTGCTAGTATTTGTTCAGAGTGTTCTGAGTATTTTCTATCTTGTAATAAAAATAAATATCTATGTATTGTATTGAGCATATCTTCTAGTACCCATAACACAAGCTCCACATAGCTTGGTGCTTGATGATACTGTGTGGACTTTCCAGGGTTATTTATTAATTTTATTTATTTATTATATTTTTTAAGACCTTTGGCCAGTGGCTAAAAATCTAAATAATTAAGTATCGTTATAAAGTATCGTAATTATAATTTTTGTGTGTTTCGTGACACTGTAAATAAAGTTAATTCGATATTGTATATATTTCCAGACACAGCCTCTGATTCAGGACTGGGCTCTCTGTGTCCTCCACAAAATGGATCTAATGACCCTGCAAGGAGTGTTCCGATATGACACTGCACGAGACTTTATCCAACGTGACGTTGGTTATAACGCGGAAGGTATGTATATAAAATAAGTGTTTTGTTTAAGACGCTGGACTGGAATGGCCAAGACCGAAACATTGGGAGGCTGAAGCTAGGCCGTCCAGCATCTGGTTCAGCTCCTCTAGCGACTCCGCCAATAGGACTATGTCATCAGCGAATCGTAGGTGTGAGATGTAGTCGCCGTTTATGTTTATGTGGACTAATATAGGCTGACGATGATGATGATGAGACGATTACGACACACAGCACTCATCATCATTATGATCAACCTATGTTAAACTACCGCTGGACATAGACCTCCCCCAATGAACCCAACAGCGCTCTGTCTTCAGCTTGCCGCATCCAGCATCTGCCTGCAGTCCTTCGCAGGTCGTCATCCCACCTGGCCGGAGGATGCCACTGTTTGAAGACTTTATTTATGCATCAGAAATAAAACAATACATGTACGGTGCAGCGCAATCTTGCATTTAGGTGTAAGCTAGCTAATTATTGTCGAATCATCGATATTATTAAGGTCCTACGTTACACGCGCCTTCCACTTAGGTTAGGTTAGGTTAGCAACGTGTACATTGCATAGTACACGTTTTCACCTTATCAATCATATTGTTCATAGCAATTGCCGTTTTTGAAAAGTTGTGTAAAATAAAAAGTTGTGTAAAATAACAAGATTGTTTAAATAAAGGTTATCAAATTTGTGATAGATTTTAGCGGAACAGCATCATTCAATCACAATCTTTAGTGACGAACGACTTACACCAATGTGTTCGAAGATTTAGGTTCTAACTTCGGTTTATAACACTTTGTTTTCAAAGCACAAATGTTTTAATTGTACCGAAGCGTACAATAAAAGTTATATATTTGGATAGAGGATACTTATACAAATAAAAAAATTCATAAAACATAATTTTCTTAAGTGTCAGTCTGTTCAGATATTCACATAACAAGAAAAATAGGTACATTAGAACAATAGTTATTCTCATCTGTGAATACAGAAAGCAGACGCTATAGGACATAATATTATACAACATTTTACACACAATTAAATTGTGTGCTGCGGTTTTGAAAATGGAACAGATTTTCCTGTAGGTGGAGCTAACGCCGGCGCCGGCGCTACAGTTGTAGGAAGTCGCAAAGATTTTCGACGGTTACTTGATTTCGTAGCTTAAATATTGAAGTGAACAAAAAACAAAGCGAACATGTTATATCCTAGTTTTACCTATGTAATTTATTTGTGAAGTGTCGTGTAAGGCCTAAAAGAAATAAAGAACTTCGATATTTGAATAGGTTACTTGAACCCGCGACCTTCCCCTCAGTATGGGGGATACTGAGGGGAAGGTCGCGGGTTCAAGTCCTGCCGAAGACAAGTTTTTTTTGGATATTATTTAATTTCTCTTTTTTTTTTCATAGATTACCCCGAGTGCAAGGGCCCACGTCCTATAATAATAAAAACCTTAATAAAACGGATTTTAGGCCACCTTCCATAAAAAGATCTTTATTCTGAGTTTTTTTAATGACAAACGATATTAAAATTGGAAAAAAAAATATGACTTAATATTATTTAAGTAGGTACTCAAAACTATGTGATTGAAAAATAATTTTCTGCTCTCTCTTTCATCCAATAAACATAATTTTCTAGAAAATTCTGTTTATTAGATGGCGGCTCAGTTCCACTCTCAATACCATACATACCATATACCAATTGCCACACCCTGCTTCCATTACCATTGTGTCTCGTATGCGTTACCTAAATGCTGAGACCTACAAATATACATAATGATGCAATAAATAAATGTAAATATGAACCTTCCTACCTTTTCAGAAGCAAAGAAGGCCTGATGAATAATAAACAATGCCTCTCAGATAAGCTTTTGACACCTGCCCATATCGCGTGGGAGTACCTTCGATGGATGTTAGGCCACCCTCCATACAAAGATCTTTATTCCTTTCTCCCATTTCAGAAGCGAAGAAGGCCTCAACAATAATAAACAAATACCTCGCTGACAACCTGTTGACACCTGCCCAAATCGCGTGGCAGTATCTTCGTTGAATGTTAGGCCATACAAAAATCTTTTTTCACCTTTTCAGAAGCGAAGAAGGCTTCAGCAATAATCGACAAATGCCTCACACACAAGCTTTTGACACCTGCCCATATCGCGTGGGAGTATCTTCAATGCCACAGGAGAAAGGATACCAAAAGAAAGTATCCATCATTGGGGATACTTTTGGATTCCGATTTACGGTAAGAATCCAATTCAATTCAATTCATTTATTCCGTTCTGTTTGATACAATGTACACTAGGAAAAATCATAGAGGTACACATATTATAAACATAAACAATAAATGAAATGACGAAATAGAAATATTAAATTTTTAAACAATTCATTATGTTTCTCAATGTGTGTTGTATATGTTTTCAATCATAATTAATACATTTCATTCTTATTTATTACCTCTATTGACGACCTCTGTGGCGCGTTGGCCGAAGGTCCAGGACAATGTTACCAATCTAACAAGAACGAACACGAAAATTGTTGCGCCCAAACAGGGTTTTTATCTATTGTGTACCCACGAAAATACTAAACCTAAGAACAATTCCATGTATGCAAAAAATCACAATCACTAATAGTCGCTTCCCGCTGTCTGTCTGTCTCTATGTATGCTTAGATCTTTAAAACCACGCAACAGATTTCGATGCGGTTTTTTTAGAATAGATAAGAGTGATTCAGGAAGGTTAATAAACTATTTCAAACATAGATTTCCACAAGAACGAAGCCACGTGACGCAATCATATATGACGACTGGCCAAATCGGACAGGTTGACGCACGTAATGGGACCAGCTACCTACCATAAGCTCCCAGACAAGGTTAGGGACGCGAACTAAAACTGGCTCGTAGAGAAGACGTTCTATACCTACGACGAGTTTTTAAATCATGCTTAATGTAGAATAATCTTTTTTTTAAAATTTTATTATAATTAGATATTATATTTTTATATTAGAAATATAATGATTTATAAAGTGTGACGTATAATTTGACATATTACGAATAAAATGTTTATCTGTTTATGTCAAATAATATATAATAATTAAATTGTATATTTCAGAAGAAAAAAAAAAGTAGTGGTATTCTACGAAAAACCCGAAGAAATAGCTGATTAATAATATTAAGAAGACAAAGGGAGCTATCATAAGGACAACCACTTCACTTTCAACATTACAAAAGGCTCCTTTAGCTTAAAGAAGTAAATTACACATAACTTATACGATCTCTGTAGCGTGGTGGGCGAGGGTCCATCTGCGACGCAGGTTGCGGGTTCGATTCCCGCCTCGGGACAATTGTGTGTACGATCTGCAGATATTTGTTCCGGTTGTTCTGGTCGTTATCTATGTATAATAAAAAAAACTATCTATATAATGTATTGTATTAAATTCGATATCGAAATTTTTTGGGATGTTATTTAATTTTTTAAATAGATCTAGACCTACCTAGATTCATATCAAATACAGGTCATACTGTAACATCACTTCTAGTTCCTTATTAGAGCCCCGAATCTATTAAATAGGCTCGGACTCTCATATTTTCGTTAAATTTTAACAAAAATATGTGAATAACTTCAACTTCTTGCTATATAGCTCTGCGTCTAGAATCTAAATAAAAGTAAAAATATGAGACGTAGTTCCTTGTTCGCACGATAGAGACGCTGTACCAAAATGAACTATGGAAAAATGAGACGTAAGATCACGTCTCGTCTCGATACTACAAATTTAACATATCTCCCTTAATCAAGGGGGTACCTGCACTATTTTAATACTTATAATAATTATATTATATTACTATACTCTAATAAATAACTATATTTTAATTTTCTTTTCTTATTTTGTGACTATACTCCAAAGAAACAAGTCTTTGTAACTCAGCTAGGCTATTCTAAATAGCGGCATCTACATGGCGTCACTAGAAGTTTTGAGCGCCATCTGGCAGTTCAATGCTGAACTAAATTATAACTATGAAGCACCACCGTGATTGTGGTTTATTTGAGTATCTCACGATCTTCACAGATGGAGCTTCTTGAAATTTCTTAATCAACTATCTTGATTAATAATGAAATACTGGCATAAACACATTCAAAACGTTCACTGCGGAAAAAATGTCTAAAAAAAATCAAGTAAATCAAACTAAAGTAAAATCAATAGGTGTAAGTTCTTATGAAAAAGACAAGTAAGTATATATTTGTGTTTGTATTTTTAAGTTGACCGGTAAAAAAAAAATTCATTACCTACAGGGCCTGTAGAACTCGTCCCGTAGGTAGGTACTGAACGATATTTTGGTCCATTTTTTTTCCGTTTCCACACGTTACATTACACCCCTTAACACCAGTCAGTATCCTCCTTTAGATTATAATTTTTAATCAAAAGAACGCCAGACGGATAACAAAAACGGGGTTTCTAATAAAAGGTCTTGTTAGGTGTTGCCATCGTTGCCTTATCTTCGGAAAATGTTTCCCTTTAATTATGAATTGACGCTGCCGCTGCTGGCGCCGCATAAAAAGTTGGCTAAGTGAGAGTAATTATAAGCAGGTGGTTCCGTCCGATTCAATAGAAGCCGGCTTCCGGAGATTGCCCGTTACAAAAAAAAATTAAGAACTTTATCAATATTTTTCCTTTCGGCGGATTATGACCACATTCGAAATGACCATACAATCAAATAATGTCTTCTCCCTGCATTTCGTGTTTAAACGTCATCTGAATCAACATTCTCAAGGTATAAAATAATAATTATAATATCTAAATATCTATATAATGTATAGTATTTAGTAGAACAGTCATCTAGTACCATAACACAAACTCTGCTTAGCTTGGGGCTAGATAATTCTGTGTGGATTGTGCAGCATTATTTATTTACCTTTATTTTTATATCAAGATCTCCAGAAACATTCATAAAAAAACAAAGAGTACAGATAAATAAAATAAATAACCTAAATTATCAAGTCAAACTGACTTCCATGATGTCATGAATCCCGAATATACAGCCGAAATTTCGCCCACAGCGGCCAGTCTCATCTCAACAGAGGTTGCTCAAGACACACACGTGATGCACTTGTGTGTGCTCTATTCGACCTGCGCGGTGGGCGAAGGTCCGCCTACGACGCAGGAAGTTGCGGCTTCGATTCCCGACTCGGGACAATTTTGTGTACGATCTGCAGACATTTGTTCCAGGTATTCTGGGTTATTTATGTATAATAAAATATATCTATCTATGTAATGCATTAAGTATATCAATCAAGTACCTATAACGCAAGCTCTGCTTCGCTTGGGGCTAGAGGATACTGTGTGGATTGTCCAGCATTATTTATTTATTTCTTCCCTCTCATAATCTAGATACTAGTGAGACCTTGGTTTTCATCATAGCCTACGGAACCCTCACCAGTCAAGCTCAGTCATAATTATTGCGCTCACTCTTTTTGCAGCACATTGTTCTTGGAATCATAGCTTCCTATACAGTTAGGACTATTATCGGTAATTTTAATAATTGTTTAAGTTGATAGGTAAATTACGTTAACTTGCCCATATTTTTTTTGGTGGTAGAGGTGGATTTTTCTCTAATACTAGTTGCATCCTTGGATATCATCATCATCATCATTATGATAGTCCATTGCTGGATATAGGCCTCCCGTAAGGAGCGCCATAGCGCCCTGTCTTCAGCTTGCCGCATCCTGCATCTGCCTGTTGTCCTTCGCATCACACCTTGCCGGAGGGCATCTACGTTTGCCGAATTGCGGTCCTTGGATATATATTTGCAGTTTCATTTTAAACACAATTCATATAACTGAGCCCCTTCGAATGTAATCGTATTTTTACCCTGTGAGTTCTAATCGTTGAAAAAACAAGGTATTTATCACGTTTATTAACCATTTTCCCGACCGACGACGTTTGAAATGGATTACACACTGTCTTGGTCACGGGATGACCACGACACACACGACACGACGACGTTCAGATCAGGTAAGTTGTAAAATATTCAAAACAAGATGGTCGCCAATTCGTCTACTGTATTTTACTGTTCACGACGAATGTGATGTTTTGGCGACGATAACGCCAAAGCTACTGAATGGGGCTGAATTTTGGTACAGGCGGACCCGCACATATGAGCGTCTAGATTAGTCAAAATGACCGGAAAAACATAAAAGCATTTTGATATAAGTACGCAGTTTGAATCATTTATATGTTGTAAGCACCCATGGTGTTTTGACGCGAGTGTACCTACCTACCAAAGTTGTATACCTACTACACTGCAACCGACTTTACATATTATTATATTATTATTTCTCTAACATACATACCTACATATTTATGTATAATTATCACGTATCGTAGGTAAAGGTACCTACTAACTAGGGCGCTACAATTAGGCACAATCTAAACTACCAATCGCGGTACTGTGGTATTTTTCTGTAGTTTGTACATAGTTATTATAATAGGTAGCCATGTACTACATAGTAATGTAGGTAGGTTGGTCCAAACCTTTGTCCCGAGGTGCGAATCGAAACGTAGGTAGTGTAGGACGCCCTCCGGCCAGGTGGGATGACGACCTGCGAAGGACTGCGGGGACAGGGCGCTGTGGCTCTGATTGGGGGAGGCCTATGCCCAGCAGTGGACTGCTCTTCGGACTTCTGTATAATCTGCCTCACTGTGTGTATGTGGTCTATGGTGCCATATCCTCCGCGGAACCCAGCCTGTTCCGGTGGCTGGAACTCGTCGAGTCTCCTGGCGAGACGGTTCGTGACCACTCGTGAGAACAGCTTATAGACGAAACTGCTGGCCTATGTCCAGCAGTGGGCTAACATAGACTGATGATTATGTGAATCGAAACTGCATCCTCCTGCGTTGCAGGCAGACCTTCGCCCGCCGCGCTACTGAGGTGGCCATTATGGGAAGTAAATCAGTGAGTAATAATAATGTAGGTAGGTACACAACAATTATTGAATTAAATTGACTCACAACGCCACTGAGTTATTCTTATAATGGTAACAGATATGAAATAGGCACTACATAGATCTTTGTGCTTTGTGCCACCACCAGGACCTGTCTGAAAATCAGCGCCGCTACTAACTCCGGCTTGTAGCGGCATCATGCTGAGACAGGGGCCTTTTTGGCCCCTTATGTAACACGTATATGTACCTATTTGTATGTTGTATCTATTTCCTTATAATTGTTACTTGTTTGAATACTTTCTTAGTATGTAATGTGTCGTGTTATGTGTTATGTATGGTGTCAAATAAAATGAATTTTCATTCTTTCTTTCTTTCTAGATATATTCCAAATCAAAGATTTGACGACCGATGTGGCGCGGTGGGCGAAGGTCCGCCTGCGACGCAGTAGGTTGCGGGTTCGATTCCCGCCTCGGAACAATTGTGTGTACGATCTGCAGATATTTGTTCCGGGTGTTCTGGTCGTTTTTTATGTATAATAAAAAATATCTATATATGTAATGTATTGTATTATGTATATCGGTTATCTAGTACCCATAACACAAGCTCTGCTTACCATGGGGCTAGATAATGCTGTGTGAATTGTCCAGCATTATTTATTGTATTGTGATCTGCCTTTTTTTTCAATTGACGTTTCTTCTCGCTATCTGGATACCAAGAGACGCTAGAATCAGAAAAGTCCCCAACGTACTGCACAAAAATCGTACTGCACAAGTACTGCAGAAAATTGGTAAAATCAAAGGCGTACAACCAGTACAACTATGTAACCTAAGTTGCGCGCCAAATTCGCCCGACGAACGGAGATTTTGAATGAAAAATCATCAAAACACTTTAACGACTATTCAAAACAAAGCTTTGTGTCCACAATTATTAGGATAGAACTCTTTAAACCAGTTTAATGATTTCTTGGTCCTGCATAGTTAGCGTGTTTTTCATAAATTTTGATCGAAAACTCTGTAACTAGAGTTGGTTAGCTTTCGCTTTCATGTTTTGTATAGAAGCAGTCATACTAAAACTAATCAAGTGGATTAAGTTAGTTTTGGGTTCTTGTTAGTATTTTATAATTACCTATTTTATAATAAGGAAAAGTTAACAACTCGACTTAGGTATCGGATTGCGATTTCTCCCAGTAGAGAAAAAATACCTAAGTAAGTTAATTAATTTTCGACTGCAATATTATAGTCCAAAAGTAGAATTAGTGTTTTTTCGCATATTCTGAAATGAAAACTATGATAGCTACAGACATGGTTGTAAGAATGAAAAATGCAGAAAAAATCGGTGATTTTCATGACATGTTTAACTCAATTTGGGCCAAATAGCGAGTTGATGATTTTTCGCTCTACGCCGACGATATGTACCTATCTGTATGTTGTATCTATTTCCTTATAATTGTTACTTGTTTGAATACTTTCTTAGTATGTAATGTGTCGTGTTATGTGTTATGTATGGTGTCAAATAAAATGTATTTTCATTCTTTCTTTCTTTCTAGATATATTCCAAATCAAAGATTTGACAACCGATGTGGCGCGGTGGGCGAAGGTCCGCCTGCGACGCAGTAGGTTGCGAGTTCGATTCCCGCCTCGGAACAATTGTGTGTATACGATCTGCAGATATTTGTTCCGGGTGTTCTGGTCGTTTTTTATGTATAATAAAAAATATCTATATATGTAATGTATTGTATTATGTATATCGGTTATCTAGTACCCATAACACAAGCTCTGCTTACCATGGGGCTAGATAATGCTGTGTGAATTATCCAGCATTATTTATTTATTTATTTAAAGATTGAGATTACGAAAATTAAAGAAAGCTACCCCCAAAAAAACATGATTATCCTTCTTGGAAATGTTTTGTCCAAATTTAAATTGACTAAAATGTTTCCTCGAGGCAACTAAAGCCGATCTAAATTAAAAGATTCCAGGGAAAGTGGTTTTTAAACCTGTTGAAGAACAGTTTGTAAGTCTGTCTGGGTGTTTGTATAAAATTGGGCCATCGTCAAAGGCGTAATGGATCCAGCATATAAGACATCATCATATCGTATCAGCCCACTGTTGGACATAGGCATTTAAGACTTAGAAATAGGTATATATTTTATTTGAAGTAGGTATATAGGTACTTAATATAAAAGGACGACTCGGCAAACGTAGTGTAGGACGTCCTCCGACCAGGTGGGATGACGAAAGACTGCAGGGAGATGGTGGATGCGGCAAGATAGGGCGCTATGGCGCTCATTGGGGGAGGCCTATATTGAGTGGACTAATATTGGCTGATGATGGTGATGATAGCTGAAATAGCTTCGTGTAATTTGAAGAGTTGATACTTACGCTGCTAAAGGGAGCATCATAAGACTGGGAAGATTGAAATTTGTAAGTTTTCGTCAATTTTATTCTATATAATATATTATACAATTAATTTTATTTTATTTTATTTATACTTTTTGCACGATAAACTATATACAAAACCTATTCTAGAAAATTAATACAAAGGTGAACTTAACCCTAAAAAGAGTTCTCTTCCAGCAAACCTTATTGGGAGAGAGAGATAAAGTGAAGAGAGAAGTGGGTATATGTGCATAAATAAAATTATAAATAGACAGAAGATTAAATTTTAACTTACTTATTCAATATACTACTAAATACTATATATACTGCTAAATTCTATACATACTACTAAATACTATAATAGAATACTAAACAAAAATATTATTTAACCTAAATTCTATACCTACATATAATACATATACTTAATAGATACATATATTAATTAAGATACCTATACGATGTTAAAAAAATCCAAAATCTTGTAATATAGTCAATTTGCAAAATACTTACCTACCTTTATAGGTACACTATTATTAACTACTTAATTTCTTACGCTTATTAAATCTCTGATAACGTTGTTTGTGTCAAATAAAATGGTCAGAATTTATAAGCAAAGTATTTAAATAATTATAATTATGTAGGTAATACCTATCCTGAAAAGTCATAGCCTATCGAATTATTTTTAGTTTGTAGAGATACCGAGTGATATGAAGAATAATTATTTTGATCTGAATTTCTTAATTTCGTAATTTTTTGTTTAAAAATGGTAAAATAAATAATTATGTAGAGTTTCTCTACCAAAGCTAAAGTAAAAAACACCTCGCGCCCTTTAATCCAAAATGGAGTAAGAAAGAATTTACTTTTTTCTCAAAATTACCTCCAAACAAAGCTTGAACCAATTTTCAAACTTCGAACCTATTTGAACACAGAAGCCATTCGGACCGCCCATCGCGAGCACCGGATTGGCTACCGCTACTTTGTTAGCTATAATACCAAACTCTATCCATCTCTTTTACACCCTCGATAAATCATATTCAACCAGCTACCTCCTGCTCTAACACAAAGATTACTACTGTACAAATTGCAGATGGCTCACTGTTTTTCTACGTGCATTTTTGTAATCAATTTTAGGGCATTCTAATGCCTTTATTGCCCATCGAAATTAGATTCTATCCCTAACATAATACGAATAAATTTTGCTTGTGTTTTCATTGGCTGTTACGACCTTTTGTCAGTCATAATTTTAATACAAGGTTTTTTTCGCCAAATACCATAATAGTTATGGCGGTATATTTTTTAAAATTCTGAAAGCGTTCACGTCGCTGTTTGTAATTATTCGTTTATCAAGATCGATGATAAAAAGCTTTTTACATAGTTTATTAGTTGGTGTCCTTCCGTCGTTGTTGGTTTGATATATGAAAATTATGGATAATTTTGCCATTTACTTCTATGTTTTATACGGATTGGTTTTTGAACACAGCTAACAAAAAATACTAGGTATGGTAAATACATAGGAAGTATTTACCAAGTAATTTTTGTTAGCTATGTTATATTTTATATCTACTTGTTAGCTGTTGGAATGATAACGTCCTGTAATCTACAAATATGAAGGTAAGTTGGTAAATTGTTTAGTTTGTAACAACTAGAATAATAAGAAAATCATAAGTGCGGTGTTTGAAAAATAAACAAATAAATACAACCGTAGTATCGAAATTAGTTATTTTTACAAAGCAATATATTTCAAAATAATAATAATGCTGGACAATCCACACGTAGATCCACACAGCATCATCTAGCCCCAAGCTAAGCAGAGCGTGTTTTCGCTACTACCTCTAGATAATAAAAATATTTAAGGAAATAGATATTTTTTACTATACATAGAAAACGACCAGAACACCCGGAACAAATTACTGCAGATCGTAGTACAAACATTTGTCCCGGCGGGAATCGAATCCGCAACACCCTGCGTCGCAGGCGGACCTTAGCCCACCGCGCCACAGAGTCAAATAAAACATTTAAAAATAATAAAAAATATCAAACCAGATACATACCTATTGCCAAATAAAAGAAGCCAAGTCAATTAAAAATATTTATAACCGAAACCGTTACAATTCGAAACTCAAACAGGAAAAAGTTCAAAGCTCAAAAAAGTTTTTTTTTCACAATACCGTTAAAGGACTTTTAAAACATATTTTCTACAAAAATACATTTATGTTTTTTATAAAATACAGCCCAATAGATAAATGAGAACATCGTAGAATGCAATACAAATTACAATATGGCATGAGTAATTAACATTAACTTGTTTAGTTATGCTACGTTCCTTAAACGGCTGCTTGGTTTAAAGACGCGTGTCAGTCGCTGTGCGGTAGGTTCTGGACATTTATATTTTTTGTATTCATCATCAGCATTAGTCTATTTTAGTGGACATAGGCCTCCCCTCCTCAACAGCCTCAAAAACTATAGTTTTAGTAGTTGTCTGTTGTATTGATAGCTATCGATACATCCTACAATCCCAACATTAAAATTGACAATTTTTTATGTGAAGAAGAAGTTAGAATTGTAACTATAGATTTTTTTCAAAAGAGACTAAAGCTCCGACTTCCTATTATTAGGTTCTTCTAATAATTATCTTTCTTTAGTAAAGATTTGAATCAATCATAAATTGTTAAATCATAAGTTCAGTTCAGTTCAGTTCATTGTTAATAAGAATATTCTTATATGTCAAACATAAATAATACATAGGAAACAAAGAAAATAAACGACGAAATAACAAGAAAAACAGAAAATATTTCAAAATCTAAGTACAGGAGTTTATAATAAATAATAAGAAGTAAAATGAAATACATACATATATATAAAACTTACGCGATCTGAACACATGATTATAAGTAGTATTTAACGGGTATACACTGTTGTCGTCACGGGATGACTGTCAGACATTCCGTGACCACAACAGTGTGCAGTTAACCTGTTAAAACATCGAGAAAAATAGTTAAATAAACGCGATAAATACCCGTTAAATAGTACTCATAATTAAATAAAATGAAGACAATCGTTTTCTAATAAAACTGCAGAACCCAAACTCAAACCCACAAACCGTTGCGTCGAAGATTTTCTCTATATACAAAAAACATTCAGACACGCGCATTCTAGGAATTATAATTATCCGAATTTGCATATTAGGTACTTTATAGCTAATTGTAAATCATTATCAACATTATCGCAGTCTATATCAGCAGTTATTGCGTTCCGATTGATTTCTGATTCGGGACAGGTCGATTAAATCAAAGTTTTATTTTCAAAACTTGAAATCTGTTCCGGATTCGAATAAAATAAGCATAGAGTACAAATCTCTTGACTCTTATCCCGTTCTAAAAGACTTTTGGGTTAATAACTATGATAGTTTTCAAAAATATTATCTTTTTTTTTAATCAGTGATTTTATTGAGATATTTTAAAATTATTACAAAAATCGACGAAAAAAGGCCGAATATGCTTAAAAAAATATCATAGCTTTGAATTGAGGGTTTTCCCCCCACTATTTTTGTTTGATAAGAAGCTCCTGTTATTTCCAATCATTTAGGAGTTTGATTCATAGTAATTGATCGTTTAGTTTAAAATTTACCCCCTTTTGTTTAGATGGGGGTCGTCACAGCGAAAAAAAGTACGAGCGAGAGCTGCAAGAACGCTATAAAAAAATAATATTTTTTTTTAACGCATTTTTCATCGGTAATTGGGCGTACTTTCTCTCATTTTAGCATGTGCACTTTATGCAGACTTACACTGTACCTATATTATTGGTGAGTATATCACTCATAGTGATACACTCACCCCTCATCATCATCATCATCATCAGCCTATAGCAGTCCACTGCTGGACATAGGCCTCCACCAATGAGCGCCATAGCGCCCTGTCTTCAGCTTGCCGCATCCAGCATCTACCTGCAGTCTTTCGCAGGTCGTCATCCCACCTGGTCGGAGGGCGTCTTACACTACGTTTACCAAGACGTGGTCTCCACTCAATAACACTCACCTAAGGGTTACTTAAACTCGCCTTTGTCATTAATGTTTTGTATAATAAATAAACAATACCTACGTCTAAATTGACAAGTAGGGTTGTATCACCGTTCGTCACCACTTCGTCACTTGGTACACCCACTACAAAAGGTGACATTTGTGATCAAATAAAACCTATAATTATATTGGTAACATAATAAGACGAACTTTCCTACAAATTAAATTCAATAACATCAATTCACTATAACTACCGCAAATTAGGTAGTAACGACCACAAATAAGTACTTCGAACTTATTCACTATCCTACTGCGAATGTGCTTCATTCACGTGAAATTATCACTTTGAACTTTAATGGCATGCAGAAATAACTTTATCAATATTATTGTACATAGATAAATTACTTTTTATAACTGACACAACTAACAGATAAAGAAAGAAACAAATAATTAATAAAAGAATAGCTGTTCCCCGCGTTAAACTCGAATTTCTATTTATTAGGTGATTTTTTTACACCTTGGGTTACATTATTGGAGTTTTAGTAAGGATCCCTAATATTTTTGAAAATATAATAAAACCTATGTTCACTGCGGATACTGTAGCTTCCCAACGGTCAAAGAATTTTTCAAATCGGTCCAGTAGTTACGGAGCCTTTTCAATACAAATCAAAATTATTATTGTTTTACTGTGACAATAGGCGGTTGTATCAAGCAAGCGCTCTCTGCCAGACAACCTGGGTGAACCTAAGTGTTAGTAGGTATAAAATCTCTTTGAGACAAGTGGACGAAAGATGTGATGGAATAGTATCCTAGGAATGGAAAAAGAAGAAAGGGACGTCAAATAAAGAGATAAGATGGGAAGATGACCTACCAAAAGGATGGAGAAGACTAGCTCGTGACAGAGATGAGATGGGAAGATGACCTACCAAAAGGATGGAGAAGACTAGCTCGTGACAGAGATGAGATGGGAAGATGACCTACCAAAAGGATGGAGAAGACTAGCTCGTGACAAAGATGATTGGAAGAAGCTAGGGGAGGCCTATGTCGAAGGACAACCTGACCAACAAACTGGTTGCTGAAGAAATTCAGTTAGTTCTTATAATATGATAGGATCAATAAGATACTTACTTTTTAATAATAGGTACTTTATTTATCACTATCATACATTGGTCAGTGAATAAAGGCTATTTTTATTTTTAGACAGGCGACAATGGTGTCGATTCTGTTGGGGAATGTCGTGTAAATGTCTAGGATTTAGGAATGTCAAATAGACAAAAGCTATTCTATGTTTGAAAAATTAGACTGACAGGTTTAAAATTAGGATGACAGCTCTAAAATTAGATTGACAGATCTGAAACAACTCAACTTAGTTCAAATAGCTATAACCCTATTCTTTGCATTAAATTTTTAGCTATGATTAGAAACGATTTTTTATTTTGCTTACAGCAACACTCAACTTAGAGAGTTTTGCGATTTTCAAATACATTCTAATTTAGGTATTTTTAGGATCTGTCTATTCTATAGAATACCATATTTTTTAGGTCAACCTAACTTAGTAAATTTAGAAAACGTAAAATTTAAGTTAGGAATCCTAAACAACAGAATCGACACCATTAAATCAACATTTAGAACTAAACCACCTCAAAAACTTTTCTACGATTGACTCAGCTGAACAGAAGTTATTTGAGTTGCTGCCAATCACACAGCAATAAAATATGGTAGGTCTTGTCAGTCATAACCATTTTCTTTCAAGTCTCATAATTATTTTAATGTCTCTCTTGACGATAATAATGAGTTATAAAAATTACGCATTGCTTAGCGGTAAATAAGTTAATCCGGTTTAACAGGACCATGCATTCATTTAATTCAAAAGATATTGAGATTACATTCTTGATATATATTCTTTAACAATATAAATATCAGACCTCACAAGAAATCGTCGTAACCTAGTATAAGAAAAACTGATTTGAAAATTTATGATAAAGCCATGATATACGCATCGATAAATAATTAATTTAATTTTAAACCCTACAAAGAATACAATAACTGAATTTGATAACTTAAAGCTAGATTTTTTTTTATTTTATTTATTTACTATTATGCTGTTGACCTCAGATGGCCATGACAGCGTTACCGGACTTTTGGCGGGCGCAGAGGGCGCCTCGCCGGTAAAAATTAGGTTGGGGCAACACGCACAAGGGCCACCACCTCGGCTTGGGCTGTTGCCAGATGCTACAAGAGGGTAGGGAGGTAACGCCTAGGTGCACGAGTGCACCTGAGGGCGGAAACGGGGAATTCTTCGACCCCGCGTCCGGCGGGGTCGATTATTGGTCGGGAGTGTAGTGTGCGGAAGCTGAGTTGTTGCCGTCACTTCCGGGTTAGCGTCAGTGAGTGGGTCAACGGGGTCACCAAGAACGTGTCTCGGTCTACGGAGGAGAGACTTAAAGCTAGAATATTGGAGTTACTAGTTATATTAAATAAAAACCTACACTACGTTTACCGGGTCGTGGTCTCCACTCAAGAACACGTTTACCCCAGCGGCCGTCGGTTCAACGCAAGATATGGCCAGCCCACTGCCACTTCAGCTTGCTAATTCTTATAGAGCTAATGTCGATACTGGTACTTACTTTTTTATTAATAACATTTTACTCAGAAATTATTTCAATTGAAAAAAATAAATAATCTACTCGGAGCAGTAATTAAAAAAAAATACCCTTCTTGAGTGCCGATCGAGTAAAAAAGAATATATTTAGGAGGTTCATAATAACACTGTAAAATGTACAGACAAACAAAGTTATCAAGGAATTACATTTTATGATTGCTATGTGAGGTCTCTACTTGGTGTTTATACAGTTTTTTTTTATTTAATTACACTGATATAGAAGCCGTCGCATGGATCGTTATAAAATTTCTATAAAACATTGTCAAACCTCATTACGGGTAAACTGTGTCCAGCAGTGGACTGATATAGGCTGATGATGATTACGGGTAAACTACGAACCTTATAGATATAGAAAAACATTTATTTTTCTAATAATTTAAGTTTCATAATATAAAATAATAGTTATCATCAGCCTATTAGCAGTCCACTGCTGGACATAGGCCTCATCCAATGAGCGCCATAGCGCCCTGTCTTCAGCTTGCCGCATCCAGCATCTATACTTGCAGTCTTTCGCAGGTCGTCATCCCACCTCGGTCGGAGGGCGTCCTACACTACGTTTACCGAGTAGAGGTCTCAACTCAAAAACACGAATTAGGATGATAAAATAATACAAATTAGGAACCAATAGAAATAACAAATTAGGAATTAATAAAAGTTTAAATTAGTAAAATTGTGAAGCCACTCAAATGATTTTTAAATTATTTGCAAAAAAAAAACTCGCTGCTTACCTACTGCTTTTTTTGCAATAGAAACTGATTAAATATTTATTTAATCTCCTTTTTGCAATAATATACAATTTTTTTCCTCGTTTTTTATAATATTCAATTTTCGGAATCTAAATTCATCACACCAAAAAAAGTTTGGATTTACGAAGTCCGAGATCACTTTTAAAAAAAGTCAAAAATAATTTATTCTTTAGGCTTACAAAATAAGCACTTAGAAAAGTCATATTTGATACATTAAATTATATATACTGTTCACTTCAATTTTTTGTCCATTAGTGAAAGAAGTGAAAAAGAAACCACTAGCATGTTCATCTCTTATATGTATTTTATTTCATTTACCTATATGGTAGAATAGTTTCATTATATATACACGTATTTTGCAGTTCCAATTTATCTATTGATTTATGCATATTATTTTTTCCAATAGCATTACTACCTACTCATAAGCAAAGGTGTAAGGCATAACTCTGCTCAATAACCAGGAATGTACCCTCCCCTTCCGTGTTACAATTAATTAAAAAAAACACCGCATTGTCAGCTTGCGATAAAGATATTTGAAATTCAATGCTAAATGCTAAGATACGATTGCGCGATAATATTCGATAATTTTGCCGATAATTTCTCCAGTAATTTTAGGTAATTTTGTGCGAACTTAACGGCGCTCCGGTTAAATTAGTCTAAGTACAGGGAAAATTAAAATGTACTGATAAGAAACTGTTTTTAAAATTCACGAAAATTGGTCATCACCATCATCAGCTCAGCAGGTGCAAACCCACAGACTGCTTTGGCATCAAACATCAAAGTGTTTTATTTCCTTTAGACCTCTCAGGACTCTTCGACACATCACAATTCAAATCGCAAGTAAAACTAGGAAGGTTTCTGAATTCCCTACGACTCAACCAGGTAGGCAAAGTAGTTGTGCCGTGGTCCGGGTTGAGTCATTGGTACCTTAGTTGTGTAGAAGGGAATCAAAAGTACCCGCGGCACAACCAATTGAGCATAGTAGTTGTGCCTTGGGTCCGGAAGGAAATAAACTGATCACTTTGATTTTTTGTACACTTCTATCTTTTTGAGGTAAAGTAAAGAAGCAAACAAGACACCTTCCTTTAGTCCCATCTCGTAGCCAGATTTGGTAGCTAGCTACTTACCTTGTTAGTTTTCGAGTGAGAGCATCCTCTTAGCAAACGTTTATCAATCTCATGCTTGCTTTTGGGCACCCCAACGACGTCATTGACAATTTAGCATACCTACTCGTAGATGAAATAAACTCTAGCTAGATAATACATGCGGTGCTATTTGTACGGAAAAATCAATACAATGATCCACCATAAGAGCTCTCGTTTACGACACGGTATTCTTTCCGGGCTAGAACACCGTACCGTATAGATAGCGTATCGTGAACCAGAGCTCTTATGTGGTTAGCTGTTAATGTGGATCTATTTAGATAATTCAGAGGCTAGCACATCGTATGGTTAGGAAGCCGTGCGAGTTTATTAATGACACGGCTAAATCACAGGACGAGTAGAGGCCTTTATCTTTTTTTGGAAATGCCTTATCACCGCTGGAAAATGTCCGGAGTCGGCCCGGCGGCGTAGACACGGCGCAGACGAGCAGTAAACACGGCACATACGGCGCTGCCGCCGTCGCCGTATTCCGTAGCGCCGCCGCCGTCGCGTAAGCTTCTAACATACCATGTATAGTGATCAATACAACACTGACGACCGTGCCTTTCCATGGCGAAAAACCGTAAATTTTTACGGCAAATAAAAGTTTCTTTCCCCAAGGTAAAACGCCAAAATGTGACTTTCTAAGACGATACCATTGTGTTGTGATAGTGAAGCGATTAGTGTAGCAATATACGGCCCCATGTAGCTTGCCTCGAAACCGTCTCGTTTGTACTGGGTACCACTCTCAGATCTTTACCATCCAGCTGGTCTACCAGTGCTGGGCATAAACCGCTTTTGTGGTGTAGCGTTAAAGGGCACGTTTTTGTATGCAGAGTAAATTCTCAGGTGTAGTGTAGGTAGAGTAGATTCCTTTTCCATTTAATTATTTAGCCATTAACATTATGCTAAGTAATAAGGGATTTTATTTTAATTTTAAGGTTTCATTAATAAAAAAAATTATAATCCAAGAGACAGAAGAACAAGTAGATTTTTTCAATTAAAACAGATGAGCTAACTGCAGAGTTACTACTACCCCTAGATTATTTGCAACTGCAAGTAATTAAAGATTAAGATATTTATGATAAATACAGGTACAACCAAAAGAAAACATATATAAAAACTTAAGAATCTGCTAGAGTAATAAACACAACACACCACTTAAAAATATATAGCATAAGTAAATAAATAACCTAGAGTTTTCTCAACTCTTAATAATTAAATACTTACGTTAATATTTGCCCTAGACACCATACAGAACCACACACGTCAATCCACTGAACCCAAAAAACAATAATTACGGCCCTTTGTGGTGCCGCTTTGCGCATCAAAGGCGCCGCCCTGAACGATTCGTCCCACTCGCTTAGTGAATTTAACCTAACCACCATAACAAGACCTCTAAAAATCAACAATATATAAAATCTCGAACATTTTTGCTTCTGGTCTGAATTGGTAGAGGTCTTGTTAAGCTAGATATGAGTGAAGGATGTTTAATAGACAAAGTGTTCCGACTTATTAGCTTATTACGAGTATGATCTCTGAGTAATCAATATTAATTCATGCTACCTTTGCCAATGATCCAGAAGAAGACTACTAAATGTCCTTAACAACTAAAATTCACTTATAACAGTTTTAAAATCTTTTTAAAACACCTCCACTAGAGTAGAATAACAGTAAGATAAATAAAAAAATAATGCTGGACAATTTCAAGTTCTAGACTTGTGATGTAGACGCAGGGGCTCTCTACCTCGGTAGCTTATTAGGTTTACACTATTTTATGAACAACTTAAAGTATATAAAAAAATACTATAGGAAACACTGTACTATGTAGTATTCTTACAGTTTCTTTTTGGCACAAGGGACCAAGGATTATTGTAGACAAACGGAGGATTGGTGTACTGGTCCCGGAGGTATAGCTTAATATTACTGAAGCATTATTTTTTTTGTATCTCATTAATTTTTTGTTATATATCTGTCTTGTGTTATCTTCCGTGACGTCACAAACGGCTCTATCGGAAGACCAGCGTTGGTTGTAACATGCTTACAATTAACTCATGCTGAGATAGAGTCCGTTTTGTAACTCAATTACAAAAATCTGTTTTGGATGATCAACATCAAACCGTGTAGTGGTTCCCCTTCCACGTTTTTATAGAAAGAATAGCCGTTCCCCGCAGTTTCACCCATGTTAAACTGAATTTCACTTTATAAGGTGATTTCTTTACACCTTGGGTTGCATTATTGGAGTTTTAGTAAGGATCCCTAACTTTTTTGGAAATAAAACATAGCCTATGTTCACCACGGATATTGTAGCTTCCCAACAAGAATTTTTTAAATCGGTTCAGTAGTTTCGGAGCCTATTCAACACAAACAAACAAAAATCAAACTTTTTCTCTTTATAATTTTATAGAAAGATGAGCGACTTGTTTAGACTTAACACTTTGACTGCTGAAATCACACGGTATGTGTTTTCTACAAGTGACTAATATGCGTAAATCCACACTAGCGCAGCGGCTGAGAAAATACAGATCTGTGTGACTCAGCACAGCCGTAATATTTTTCGAACGAAACGCATGTGCGGCGCAACACAACCGCTGTGTAGAGCGGCAGCACGAATTTTTTAGGATAAAAAAAGATCGCAGTCGTCGAAAAAAAACCGCAGTCAAAGTGTTAATAGACTGTTACCAAAAAAAAAAATTTTTTTTGTCAATAACTTATACCAATAATTAAATATTGACATGCAGAGCTGGTGGCCTATTTATTTGAATTTTACACAGTAAACCATGAGTGCACCAATGAGTATCTACACTATATTTTCTGCATTATTTTATTCAAAATTCCAAAAACAAGTTTCCCTTTTCTAATTAGCAAAGTAATGCGTAACTTCTAACAGTTAATTTCGCGTGCTTCGATTCCTGAGCCGTGAGCCTTCGATTTAGATGTCTATCTAACAACTGTCCGTTCCTACAAGAAGTATTAAATACTGTGGCATTTTTTTTATTCTGGAGAGGGTTATGCAAGATCTGCCAACGAAAGAAATTGCTAATATTTTTCAAAGTCAAAAAATACTTAACACGTTCACTGCCAAGCTTTAGGAATGCAGGCTTGTGTTTTTTTATGTCGTCATCTTCACTCAAGAATACGTTTACCCCAGCGGTTATCGGTTCTTCGCGAGATATGGCCGGCCCACTGCTACTTCATCTTGATAATTCTTACAGCTATTATATTTTTATGTAATTTTGCACAAAAGAATTACATCACAGCACTATTTTTGATGACTGTAATTAATTGAATCGATAATGTTGTATGAACCATCCTCGCGGTAAACAGGAAATCGGTCCGGTTTTCGCGCGGACGCAGGTTTTCGCAGCTTATGATGTAGCGATAGCATAAAAATCAATTAATGGACACGCTATTTTCATGTTAAATTGAATTAATAAATATGTTTAATTTCTTTGATCTAAAATTACGAATGAGAGACAGACAGGTCCTTGTACTTATTGACTTGCGTACTGAGTTTAATAAGTCGTAGTAGTCTAAAAAATTAAGCGGCTTTATTACAAGAGTAACAAAATATAATTTTGTATTTTCGAACTATACAACGCATGTTTAATCGTTGCATCGATCAATTTACTGATTATTACGTGTTATCCAGTACTAAGTAGTCTTATACTCGTTTAACTAAGTTTGTTTGTGTGTAGCGTCTAATAAATAATTTTCTTTCATTCTTAAGCATGGCAACAAACATGGACGTCACGTCTTCTTGAAGTCGGTATGAAATAATATCGTTAACGGTAACGTCTCGGTGACGCCGGCGGTATGAAAATGGCGTAAACGCTAATCGCGACGTACGTTGCTATGTATTCAATTTTTAAAAGAAAAAAACTATGTTGTCTGTTTAGCGACGTACATTGACGTGTTAAACCATCTACCAGCTGCGACGCCAGCGCATTTGTTACAAATACACTTGCCTCCGCTCCGCAGAGGCGGTAACTCCAGTACTCCAGTCATCCCGTAACCACAACGACAGTGCGTATACCTGTTGAAACGTTGGAAAAAGTAGGTAAATAGACACTATAAAAATCCATTAAATTAGTATTGAATTTTTGTCAATAACTTGTTCTGCAGACCCTACGCGAGTTAACCCTTGGTATCGTTTCGCGAGTTTGCCGCTAAAAGTACTAATTCCGGTCCTCCGCCATCCGTCATCGCGCGATAAGCATGGCCCTTTCATTATCACCGACAAAGGTCCGTTTTGCACCTGTGCTGGGTCGATAAAGAAACAAGTCTGAATTATAAACTTTTCCAAATCATTTTTTTTTTGGAGTTTGTTTGAACTATTGTTTGTTTTTCCGCGTTTTCCTTGACTAAAACATAGTTTTTTTGGAGTTTGGATTTTTGTTTGTTTTTCCACGTTTTCCTTGACTGCAATGGTAGCAATTATTTACAAAGTAGTTGCAAACATCTACAAAGGCGTTAAAAAAAAATATATAAAGTTCATGTTTTTTAAACTGTATTGTTGACAAAACCATAGACAAAAACGTAGTTTTTTTGTATTAAAGTAAATAAAATAGCACAACTCAGGAAAACTTTTTTAAATCAAATACAACCAAATCCTTTATTTTTACCGTTTATACCAGATTATTTTTTGTCTAACAGATAATTATGTATGTATTCATAAATATTTAATCAAATATACCGACGTAGTAGCCAGTCCATTAATTAACCCAGTTACATCGCTAAAGTGCAGTAATGCGTTTAGTAACAAATGGACAATAATTTACTTTCATGAAAGTTGGCAAAGAGATGAGCTATGTTGCAGTCATTGTAAGAATTCAATACTTTTGTTTTAAATAGTCATCATCATCATCAGTCTATAGCACTCCACTGCTGGACATAGGCCTCCCCGAATGAGCGCCATAGCGCCCTGTCTTCAGCTTGCCTCATCCAGGATCTACCTGCAGTCTTTCGCAGGTCGTCATCCCACCTGGTCGGAGGGCGTCCGTTAAGTAGTAGTATGTAATTAAAAATACTTTGTGTTATAGAAGGTATCGCTCTTCTACAACAGACGTTACATATCTAAACTTATTTGATCTATTGAATGAACCGGAATAAAGTTGAAAAGGTATTATAGTTCTAGTCTTGCTTAGAATCTAATTATTACATATAGCTTTTATCAAGAAAAAAATTAAAACATGTGCGATTTTGCAGTATTATTATTAGTGATGTCATGGGTGCCATGAGATCATCAGTCTCATGAGATGAAAAGCATCCAAACTTTCGTATTTTTAATAATAGTGAAATAACGTTAGCGTTTTATTTATTTATTTATTTCGTAATTTTGGGATACCTAACAGCTAGGTAACTAAATACTAATAGAGAAGAGAAGTAAGCCTTTATTCACTGACCAAAGTATGATAATGATAAATAAAGTATTATTAAAAAGTAAGTATCTTATTGATCCTATCATCTATGACCTAACTGAATTCTTCAGCAACCAGTTTGTTGGTCAGGTTGTCCTTCGACAAAGGCCTCCCCTAGCTTCTTCCAATCATCTCTGTCACGAACTAATCTTCTCCATCCTTTTGGTAGGTCATCTTCCCATCTCTTTATTTGACGTCCCTTTCTTCTTTTTCCATTCCTAGGATACCATTAACTACAACGAAATACTAAACATAGTTAAATTAATTATTAATTATTTTCTTGTTTTTCCCAATTTTTTCAATCTACAGTAACATTAACAAAGCAACGAAAGCAATAAATATTTCCATACTCCCGGCGTAATGACGTTTACACGAACTGCGCGCGCGCAGGTTGGCGCGGACTGCGAATATGTCAGGTGGATATTAATGTCAAATGTCAAATGAAAAATGCTGGAAACGTTAAACTGCGGTTAAGTATTTAAGTTATGCGATCGGAGCATCATCATCAGCCTATAGCAGTCCATTCCCCCGATGAGTGCTATAGCGCCCTGTCTTCAGCTTGCCGCATCCAGCATCTACCTGCAGTCTTTCGCAAGTCGTCATCCCACCTGGTCGGAGGGCGTCCTACACTACGTTTACCAAATCGTGGTCACGTTTGCCCCAGCGGCCGTCGGATCTTCCCGAGATATTATATGTTCAAAAAAACTTTTTTTTTGTTTTATAAATTCTTTTTTCCTCTATTATAAAATGGAAATTGAACAATGTTATCATTGCTTTATTGTCCACATTATTGTACGTACCCCCCCCCCCCTCCAAACTCCAAAGTCTCCGACACCGGTGACCAGACACATTGTATATAGATAGATCGGAGCATAATAAAACTAATTTATTTTGGCTATGCTTTAAAGCAGGGCAATGTAGCTAACTCTTTAGGACGCTTCCGACTGGTCATATCAACCACTTGAGCTAGCTGTAGATGTTTGCAACAGTGGGCAGTTTAACTGAATTGTAGTTTTAATTGTAGATAGTAGTTCTTATTTGTTTCTTTTATTTGAAAATAATATAAAAATACAAGATTTTTTTTTAAATCATATTTATTGTTAAGGACTTTTACTTCGTAAAGTATGCCAGTCCTATCATAACCTAAACTTATAACTAACAAACAAAACAAAGAATACAGCAAAATAAAAACATATAAATTGTGGCTATTTTTAAAGGGAGTCACTGATGCATAAAAATTTTGAATAATGAGACAGCCGGCTGCTGAATCTGGTTCCGCTAAAATGTTAATAAATGTACCTAAATCAAATCTATTTAAATTACGTTCAATCATCAGTGCCTCCCATCGATCTTTGAATTTAACGCAATCCATCAAGATGTGGCGCACATCTTCTAGGACTCCACAAACAAAATATACAAGATAAAGTAACATAAATTAAAATATTTTGATTGTTTTGAAAATGTTATAAGCCGACTTCGAATTACTGTTTTTTTATGTTTCGGGATAAATATATCTCGGGAATATTTTTGTATATAAATAATAAATCACTTCTTATTAAGTGAACACATTAAATGAGCCAGCTATTGAATGACCACAACCTATTTACATACTTACCTTCGAACTCTGTTCTCATGTAAGTGACTTTATATAAATTGTCTTTTTGAGAATAAATAAATATTAAACTCATATCTGCTATCGTAAACAATCTACAAGTACCTCAGTTGATCAATATTAATACTACCGTATACGTAACTGGATTTACCCATTTTGGGATTGAATGACAATGTTTACACTTTCTCTTTTATTACCTACAAAGAGAAGTTGGTAATGAATATAATTATAACCATACTAGCGGACCTTCCCGGCTTCGCATGGTTTTAGTACGGATTACTAACTTTTTGAAAACATTATATAGCCTATTTTCACTGGGGATAGTGTAGCATCCCAACGATGAAAGAATTTTTCAAATCGGTCCAGTAGTTTCGGAGCCTATTCATTACAAACAAACAAACAAAAAATAAAAAAATCAATCCTTTCCTCTTTATAATATTATATAATAATATAATCCAAGCTAGCTGCGCCCCGCGGTTTCACCCGCTTGGTGATAGATATTTTGGATAATATACAATATATCTTTATAAATTGTAGCCTATTATATATATATATATATATAGTGTTATTCTGATGTATGAGCTATATTATTGAAAAGTTTCATTAAAATCCATTCAGTAGTTTTTACGTGAAAGAGTAACAAACATCCATCCGTCCATCCATACTTACAAACTTACAAACTTTCTGCGTTTATAATATTAGTAGGATGAATTTTCTATTTACCATTAACATTGTCAACTTGTATTATGTACACGTACATATCTCCAAAAACAGCAAAACAAAAACCGCTTCTTAGCTTCGTAAAAACACCAACCACCTGCTGCCTCAAACTTTACCACATCATTATTCTTAAAACAATTCCTTTAAAAAACCATAAAACAAGTAATTATTTATTAAAAACTCATCCCATACTAAATAACAAGTATAAAACAACTGCCGGCTTTATTTCAATTGCGCGAACGTGGAAATAAAAACGTTAAAACGTAAAAATAAAAACGCAAAAATGAGAACGCAATCGATATCATAAATTCAGTAGCGACGCTTTAAGCCTTTGGTGGAGATAAGGGACATGCCAAGGCGTGTCAAGTCTCGATGGTTTTTGGGTTCTTCCTAAAAAATACTAGAAATCATAAATGCAGTTGCTAGCATTCCTTTACAAAAAATAAAGGTTTTGATGTTACAACCTTACACTATTGTGCTGAGGTGTAGGCTATTTTCAAAGCCTTATAAAAACTAGCTCAGTTATTGATTAATCAGTCAGCTGGCTGCATTACCCCGCTGTATGGCAATGCTGATGAGCTGCTCCAGACCTCTAGTGCTCGAGTCGCATCGGCCAGACGCTCAAATAAAAAAAAAAGAATAGATTTTTTCAATGATTATAGTTTATTATATACATATAATTCTTTATATGAAGGTGGATGATTTACATTTTATGTCTTTATTGTTGTTTGTTTCATCATCATCATCAGCCTATAGCAGTCCACTGCTGGACATAGGCCTCCCCTAATGAGCGCCATAGCGCCCTGTCTTCAGCTTGCCGCATCCAGCATCTACCTGCAGTCTTTCGCAGGTCGTGGTCTCCACTCAAGAACACGTTTGCCCCAGCGGCCGTCGCCGGTTCTTCGCGAGATATGGCCAGCCCACTGCCACTTCAGCTTGCTAATTCTTTGTTGTTTGTTTACGTAGTAATAATTTTAATTATATTGACTTTCGTAAAACCAATCAAATTCCCATGGGAGATTTACGGGAATATTCGTATTTTTATACGAAATTTCGAATTTAACGCGGGATAACCACGGGGATTGATTGACATTACAGACTGCACTAGATCGGGATAATCTGCTGATCCAGTGCATTGGGTGCACGTACGCTGCGTACGATTCCGATCCGTTGGCCTCAGAGCATTAGTCACGGTTTGCTTGGTTAATTTCCTACGGAACCCTATAAAACAGCGAGCTAAGCCTCTGTCGCTAAAGCGCGCGGTAGTTTGTATAGAAGTGTCAAACTGACAAGTGACGTACGCGCAGATGCGCACGCGCGTGTTCGGAATTTGAAAAATGTACGGTCAGGCAGTACTTACTTTGGACCGGAAGCAGACGACCTCAAACTTAAGTAAGTACCCAACATTCTATGATTTTTTTATTATAGGTTTGAGTAACATTTCTCACATATATTGTACCTAAGGAAAGAGCAAACTAGCCTTATCTACACCAAATATGTAATAGAATAGTTCCTTATTACTAATTGTATTTTATCATTCCTACTTTGTAAACCAATCTCTGTGAATAAATATATTTTATTATTGTTATATTTTGCCTTTGTTTTGTGGACGCGAGATGAAATGAAATGAAAGTTTATTTCTTTAGGCTTACAAAAATAAGCACTTAGACAAGTCATATTTTATACTATTCATTATTTTATTAATGTTCATTTAATTTTTTTTTCCACCAGTGGAAGAAGTGAGAAGGAACCTGTGTATGTTCATAATATATGTGTCTAGTACATTTGATTTGCTTATCTGTAAGTTGTTAGATTTTGAGTTGGAGCAAAACTCGTTCCAAGCTTTTTTATCTTCTAGACTTCCCTTTTATTGTAAAATTAAAATGCCTCAGTACTAAGGTATTATAATTATTTGTATGGCTCGTAAATAAGTTTAGAAATTGTATGAATTTTATTTCGTTTCATTAAAAAGTGCTGATATTTTTTTCATTACCTATGTAAAAAACGAATCATTTTAATGTGATAAAATTTAATTATTTAGAGCAGTGACTGGTAAAAGAAAGAGAATTCTGGATTAATTGATATAAACAAACAGAGTACTAAATATAGCTTTAAATTAAACTTAATAAAAAACGAGTAGTTTCAAACACTTTCCGAACTCCTTAAAACTAAGAACATTAACCATGCAACGCTTCGTAGGTTTGTAATAATTCAATACTAATGTGAAATGTTTTTGATAAATTGAAAAAAAATATTACTTGCAAGTAAAAGAAAAATGTTTTGCGTGTTTTAATCTTAAGTAAGATGTAACGGTCGCCTTCTTACAAAGTAATGAAGTAGATACTACGTTATTTTAAAAATAATATCGAATATAAGAATCTCGAAAACGATGGGTTATATTAGGTATATCCCGAATAATATGTATAAACTCAGTCATTAAATAAATTAACTACATAAGGACGAAAATAGATTCTTAGTAGGCTACATTAAGGTATGGTTAAGGTAACCATAAGTTAGGTATACATACCTTACTTATGGTACTAAGTATTACTAAGAAGTATATTTGTTCCGAGGCGAGAATCGAACCCGCGTCGCAGGCTGACCTTCGCCCACCGCGCCACAGAGGTCGTCAGATATATATATATATATTTATTCATGTTATGTTCATATTTATTCTAGCTTATCCTTGGTACAACCCCTGCCTTTCTTAAATTCACATAATTATTTCCATCCAAAGGTTGCCTGGAAGAGATCGCTTCTAAGCGATAAGACCGCCAATTGTACTTGTATCATGTGATGTATTTTATAATAATCTGTAACTGGTGTACAATAAAGTATTTTTGTATTGTATTGTATTGTGGTATATGTTAGATCATTTCCCCTCGAAAACAAAAAAAAAGGTACTTACCTACTTGACAGGTTAGCTCTAAAGTTGATTATTTAATTAAAAAGGCAGGTGTCGTGCTAATAAATATGATAGAGTCTTCATTTTGACGTATTATAATTTCTCGAGACGATTACCACGGCTTTGCCAAGCTCACTTACGTCAAGATGGCCGCGAAACGAGGTAGTAAGTATGTAGCACCTTGTAATAGGGCTTAAAAATACGTATTATATTGTTTATTTCGTCATGATTAATTATGATTTTGATAAAATATAACTACAAATACAGCAATCCGCCATGACATTTTGACAACCAATCAGAGCATTACACAACTGTGACGTCATGTCGTTCAGCTAGCTATGGAAAGAGCACGGAGTTTCTCTGAAGGATAGGATTTGTAACAAATACATCCGACAGAGAACCAAAGTTATCGACATAGCTCTGAGAATTAGCAAGCTGAAGTGGCAGTGGGCCGGCCATATCTCGCGCAGAACCGACGGCCGCTGGGGCAAACGTGTTCTTGAGTGGAGACCACGACTCGGTTAACGTAGTGTAGGACACCCTCCGACCATAGACCTGCTGAAGACTGCAGGTAGATGCTGGATGAGGCAAACTGAAGACAGGGTGCTGTGGCGCTCATTGGGGGAGGTCTATGTTCAGCAGTGGACTGCTATAGGCTGATGATGATGTAATGTAAAGAATATGTATGTATATGTTCTTCTCTTTACAGTATCATGGACATTTTGTATCATCAGATATTTGTGCATCCGAGACTGCATAGACAGACGCCACTAGTATGATAGTAGAAATTCGATTCCTTCAAAATCCTTTTTTTTTTTCTAAAAATATGATCTCTTTCAGTTCAGTTTCTATAAATCAGTCATCATGCCTTAACTATTATCGGTGTCCTTACAATAAAAATAACTCTGACGTATCCCACAGCTGGGCAAAGGCCTTCTGCGCTCTAACCACGCATCGCAAACCGTAGCCAGCAGAGCTGTAATATTTTTCGAACGAAACGCATGTGCGGCGCAACACAACCGCTGTGTAGAGCGGCAGCACGAATTTTTTAGGTAAAAAAAAAGATCGCAGTCGTCGAAAAAAAACCGCAGTCAAAGTGTTAAAAAAAAAAAGGACTTAAAAAGAGTTATTTTCACTTCTGTGGAACAACGAGCAAACCTGCGGACCAACATATTCGCTCTTACCGTCAACGGCCTCCGCTCCCTCTCCATCTCCTCTTCATCTCTCAAGTTATCTGTAACCAGATGACCCAGATACCTAAACTTAAAAACTCTAGTAAGCACATTTCCACCTAATAAAAGAGGTGGCACTGATACCGGGGCCCTACCCCCAGGACCAAAAACCATGAACTCGCTTTTCTTGGCATTATACTGCAAGCCATGTTAAACTGACATTTGGCGTTGGTGTTCGTGGTTTGGTTTGTTTGTTCGTCAGACCATCGCTTCTTAGGTCTACCAGGACACTAAGGCTTTGGGCGCGTCACTAACTGACACCCTTCGTTTTGGATAGTTAAGATATGTATACCTTAGAGAATTCAACCAATGAATTCTCTAAGGTCCAAAGGTATGTCAAAATTATTTTCAAAGTAAGGTAGCCACCAAATTCAAATTCAAAAGTGTTTATTTTCTTTAGGCTTACAAATAAGCACTAAGACAAGTTATATTTTATACATTATTATCAAATAATATTATTTTAAAGTTCTCTTCAATTTTTTGTCCACCGAAAGTTCGGTACGGCCGTCCTTCGTTTTGTCCAATCCAATATATTAGTAAACTTTGTTAAATTTTCAAAGTATACCTCCAGGAGTCTTGTTAATATCGGTGTTAAATACATATAGGTATCTACTATTACCTATAATTTCTAAAGTACCCTCACAATCGTCATCATCATCATCAGCCTATATTAGTCCACTGCTGGACATAGGCCTCCCCAATGAGCGCCATAGCGCCCTGTCTTCGGCTTGACGCATCCAGCATCTACCTGCAGTCCTTCTCAGGTCGTCATCCCACCTGGTCGGAGGGCGTCGTACACTACGTTTACCGAGTCGTGGTCTCCACTCAAGAACACGTTTGCCCCAGCGGCCGTCGGTTCTTCGCGAGATATGGCCGGCCCACTGCCACTTCAGCTTGCTAATTCTCAGAGCTATGTCGATAACCTTGGTTCTCTGTCGGATGTATTCGTTACGAATCCTATCCTTCAGAGAAACTCCGAGCATAGCTCTTTCCATAGCTCGCCCCTCACAAACCCTCACAATATCAATGTTTTATCTGGGTCAAGTAAAAATATATATAGCGAGTAAAATAGTTGAAAAGTTTTTCTAACAGACATTTGTATATGCATAATTATGAATATTTTCCAAGGCTTACCTCCTTGCAGTTAATAGGTTAACGTAATTTCGTGAATTCACGTCACAACTAAAAATCACGTCGAGTTAAATTAAATGCATACAATTAACGTTTCCGTCGCAACATTATTGTTGTAGAATATTTTAATTTGTTGCGTTTCTAAGAACGTTGCGGTATTTTTGTTTTATGTTGTTTTCTTCTTTATTGTTATATATATTTTATCGCGCAAGAAATAATAAATAAATTTTCTTTATAATAATCGACGACCTCTGTCGCGCCGCAGGTGAAGGTCCGCCTGCAACGCAGGAGGTTGCGGGTTCTATTCCCGGCTCGGGACAAATTTTAGTACGATCTACAGATATTTGTTCAGGGTGTTCTGATATGTATTATGAAAAATATCTATATATTTAATGTACTGCATTATGCATATCAATTACCTAACTAGTACCTACCTATAACACAAGAAAAACGACAGAACACCCGGAACAAACATCTGCAGATCGTACAAACATTTGGCAAGCTCAAGGGGCTTGGGGATCAACCAAGCACCACCTACCAAAATCCCCAAACTTAACCCCCTTTTCTAAAGTGTTAAACCTAACACTAACTCATCATCAGCCTATATCAGTCCACTGCTGGACATAGGCCGCCCCCGATGAGCGCCATTGCGCCCTGTCTTCAGCTTGCCGCATCCAGCATCTACCTGCAGTCTTTCGCAAATCGTCATCCCACCTGGTCGGAGGGCGTCCTACACTACGTTTACCGAGTCGTGGTCTCCACTGAAGAACACGTTTGCCCCAGCGGCCGTCGGTTCTTCGCGAAATATGGCCGGCCCACTGCCACTTCAGCTTGCTAATTCTTTGAGCTATACTAACTACTAACACTAACTATGAAGCAATTAATTTTAATATTATTATATGTAGACAAAATGTTACTGATGTTTTACAAATTATATTAGTATTCTGTCCATGAACCGGTAGAACTACATAATATGAAAATGTAAAGTAGTTAATTTGTAATTTATATTGATGAAGCTGAGTTCATTTAGAGTTTAAGTGCCTACGTTGCAAGCATGTGTAATTTTAGCAGCTTTATTCGTCAATCCTTAACACTTTGAGTGCTGAAATCACACGGTGTGTGTTTTCTACAAGTGACTAATATGCGTAAATCCACACTAGCGCAGCGGCTGAGAAAATACAGATCTGTGTGACTCAGCACAGCCGTAATATTTTTCGAACGAAACGCATGTGCAGCGCAACACAACCCCTGTGTAGAGCGGCAGCACGAATTTTTTAGGTTAAAAAAAAGATCGCAGTCGTCGAAAAAAAATCGCAGTCAAAGTGTTAAACAAAATTTACTTACCAATATATATTACCGAATTACATATTAGCTATTAAAAATGTTATGGCTAAGTGTAGTTTAGTTTAGTGCTGGTTTAAATTTCATAATCATATATTTATTATTTACTTATTTAAATAAATAAATAATAAATAATGCTGGACAATTCACACAGCATTATCTAGCCCCATGGTAAGCAGAGCTTGTGTTATGGGTACTAGATAACTGATATACATAATACTATATTATGACATAGATAGATATTTTTTATTATACATAGAAAACGACCAGAACACCCGGAACAAATATCTGCAGATCGTACACACAATTGTTCCGAGGCGGGAATCGAACCCGCAACCTCCTGCGTCGCAGGCGGACCTTCGCCCACCGCGCCACATCGGTCGTCCAACATGAAAATAGGTTATCCAACATGAGATCACAAAGACATAGACATAGGCATAGACATATAGACAAACACTATTTGTCCTGCTATCACTAGTATTTCTATGTATGATAAAAAATATCTACATATGTAATGTATTGTATTATGTATATCAGTTATCTAGTACCCATAACACAAGCTTTGGCTTAGCTTGGGGCTAGGTGATGCTGTGTGGTATTTTTTATTTTTTTTAAATGGCACGATATATGCAAGTTCAGGCTATAGGGCAAAACGATGTCTACATTAAAGAAACAGATAATTCAAACCCAATCCACAATTTTTCTATATAAAAGGCCCTAATCCTAAAATAAGCTAGAAGAGAACGGTACATAACGACCAGCCTCCGAATGCTGCTGCTGGCGTGACCGTCTCTCAATTTGAGCAGCTATTAGCTGATTACATTCACGGAACTGGATCTATCCGGTGCCGGTGGCACAGGGATGGTGACGAGACTTCTTTGCACTATTTTTAACACTTTGAGTGCTGAAAACGCACGGTATGAGTTTTCTACAAGTGACTAATCTGCGAAAATCCACACTAGCGCAGCGACTAAGAAAATACAGATCTTTGTGACTCAGCAGAGCTGTAATATTTTTCGAACGAAACGCATGTGCAGCGCAACACAACCGCTGTGTAGAGCGGCAGCACGGATTTTTTAGGTAAAAAAAAAGATCGCAGTCGTCGAAAAAAAACCGCAGTCAAAGTGTCTTAATCCAATGAACATCTTATCACAAAACACTACGCATCACATTTTAGGAATTGGGTGTAGGTCCAACTGCGTCGCAGAAGCATATATAGATACTTTTTTATTATACATAGAAAACGACCAGAAAATCCTGAACAAAATATCTGCAGATCAGACAAACATTTAACCCGAGGTGGGAATCTCCTGCGTCACACTGTGCCACCGCGCCACAGAGGTCGACGATATTTCACGGATGTAGGATGTAGGTGTGTAGGTAGGTACAGGTAGGTACAGGTAGATAGAAAATAATTATTGGATACTTAGTATAAAATAACGATATAAAATAAAAACTTAAAAAAACTATAGGTAGGTATACAATTGGCGGTCTTATCGATCAAGAGCGATATAGAAATAATGTAAATAGGTCTCGACTTGGCACCAAATTAGGATTAGAACCCATACTGCATAGTCCCCCCTACCTCCCACCAAGCCAATACAACACGCTTATAACAAAATTAAACGGAAAATTTTATAATTAAGGTGTCTCTACATATCTTTGTGAGGCCCTGCCGCCGCCGGTACAATATTTGGGACTCATTACAATGTCAATATAAGATTAGGGATAAGTCCAATTTTGAGGAAACAACCGGTCAATAGGAGTTTTTCTGAAGCGATTACAGACGCCGCAAGACAGAAATAATTTTGAAGGTTGGATAGGGCTGCGGAAAAAGACGGATTTGAAAATGTTGAAAAAAATTACAATAACTTAAAATCTACTCCCAGAACTATTATTTAACTGCACCGAAACAAGCAAGCAAATAGTTTTTCGGGGTTTTCATCATGATCAAAAAATTCAATAGGTACCATCGTCATTTAGTAGTCGTCACAGGGTACAAAAAGCTTTTTATTCGATTTTTATGTACTTCTCCGAGATGCCTGATAAAAAGTTTGGTTCAGGCCAGGTTCCAGTTTGGTTCCACAATAAATAAATAAATAATAATGCTGGAAAATTCACACAGCTATCATCTAGCCACAATAGTGTGTGATTGAGTGCTAGTTTTAAAGACTTAGGTGTATGTAATGTTGCTCAAGCTCAAAAACTCTTAAATATTAGCTGGACTAAAAAGTAATAAATATTTTTATAATTTAAAATCCGGCTATTTGTAGCCGGATTTTGGAAATCCTTTATAAAAATACAAAGATACCTGTCGATGTTTTTAAAAATACCCTAAATAATAATATGCACCAGTTTGATTGACAGTTTAGAAGTTGAGTGCGGTCAAAAAAATTCGGACAATTCGAATTTAAATCGATTCGTTTCAAATTAGCACCGATTATCGATTCGAGCATATGTTACAATCGAATTATGCTTGTGGTTGAATTAAATTGGTTTGAATGAATTATATCTGGATGTATCTGCGAAACAATTACCTAAAAACTTCAAATTCTGTACCCTCTTGGAATTCTTTCATTAATTACTAAACAATACATAAACACTTTATTGTACACCAGATACAGATCATTAAAAAATACATTACATGCGACAAGTACAATGGGCAGCCTTATCGCTTAGAAGCGATCTCTTCTAGGCAACCTTTGATAATTAATTATTAATAATATTAAAATGTTAGGATTCAAATTCGTTTTTGTTTTAGGAATAAGTAAACACTAAATACATGTCAATAATTTCTAAAAAAGTAAGTGACCTTTGTACATATTTTCAGGTAAAATATTAAATGAAATACATAGTCAAAAGAATAAGTTAGTAAACTCCGATATAGACACCAATATATTTTATGTCAACAAAGACATTAATGAATGACATTAATCTTTAAAAAAACTGATAACTGTTGCATTCTGGTTGTTTTCTGAGTCAGGTTAACACTAAAACGTAAACAAACTTCAACAACGCATAATTTCAAATGTACAGCGAAAAATATTTAAATTTGAATTCAAAATCATGGTCTCATCAGGTACTGTAAGTACTAGAAATGGTCGGTCATACCATAGTAACAATCAAGAAGGGATCCGAAACGGATATTCGACGACCGATGTGGCGCGGTGGGCGAAGGTCCGCCTGCGACGCAGGAGGTTGCGGGGTCGATTCCCGCCTTGGACCAATTGTGTGTACGATCTGCAGATATTTGTTCCCGGTGTTCTGGTCGTTTTCTATGTATAATAAAAATATCTATCTATGTAATGTATTGTATTATGTATATCAGTTATCTAGTACCCATTACACAAGCTCTGCTTACCATGGCGTCAAATAATGCTGTGTGAATCGTCCAGCATTATTTTTTTTATTTATTATATTATTTATATACGAACGAGTTGATGAAAATCGTCATTAACTAAGAGTGTTTCGTCATTTAACGACTATTGCTAAATGCCCGTAAAAATAACTATATTATCTACTCACTTCGACTGCTGAAAACGCACGGTATGAGTTTTCTACAAGTGACTAACATGCGTAAATCCACACTAGCGCAGTGGCTGAGAAAATACAGATCTTTGTGACTCAGCAGAGCTGTAATATTTTTCGAACGAAACGCATGTGCGGCGCAACACAACCGCTGTGTAGAGCGGCATCACGAATTTTTTAGGTAAAAAAAAAGATCGCAGTCGTCGAAAAAAAACCGCAGTCAAAGTGTTAATGCCCATTTTTTTGTTTTGAAAGTCGGTAACTTGGTGAAAAACTATGACAAACAAAGAGGGTGTTTAGAAACCCGGCATCAGTTGTCAGCGCCTGTCGCTAGATGTCACTACTCGTAGCAAAGTGGAAGATATAAACTTTATATTTACACTAGATGCGCCCCACGGCTTTGCCCACAAGAAACCTTTACCCTGTTACCTAGTTGTTTTCGAAATTGCCGAATTGAATTTAAAGATTATTTATCGGGTATTTACCGCGACCTATAATAGTTTTAGGTATAATATTTTTTTAACATAATAAAGCTTTATAATTTAATAATTTTTTAAAGTTTTTTAATAATTTTGTAATCTATTGCCCTCCGGACGACCTGTATTTTGTATATCAGTCATCTAGTGCCCATAAAAAAAGCTCTGCTGAGCTTCATCATCATCAGCCTTTAGCAGTCCACTGCTGGACATAGGCCACCCCCAATGAGCGCCATAGCGCCCTGTCTTCAGCTTGCCGCATCCAGCATCTACCTGCAGTCTTTCGCAGGTCGTCATCCCACCTGGTCGGAGGGCGTCCTACACTACGTTTACCGAGTCGTGGTCTCCACCCAAGAACACGTTTGCCCCAGCGGCGGTCGGTTCTTCGCGAGATATGGCCGGCCCACTGCCACTTCAGCTTGCTAATTATTTGAGCTTGGGGCTAGATAATTCTGTGTGGATTGTACAGCATTATTTATTTATTTATTTTCTTCTACGTTTCTATAGCGTTACAGCGATCGTGCTCACGGGGCGACAAGTCGTAAACAAAATTTACAATACAATACAATACTCTTTATTGCACACCAAATAAATAACAGATACACAAGACAGGAAAATAAAAAAACAAATACAAAATATGTTGTACAATGGGCGGCCTTATCGCTATGAGCGATCTCTGCCAGGCAACCTTTGACCAGGGTATCTACGTGATAAATACTCATAAAATTGATATTTTGCTGCTTAAGTCCAATAGAAAATACTTACCAATTTTGCTATTTACCCTATTCACAAGAACTGCCACAATTATTTTCCCTAATATCTTTCGGAAACCCGAAAAGCAAATTAAACTAAAACAAAGCCTGTCCCTAAATATGAAGTTTGATTTACGTGCCCTCCCGCCCGCACCCCGCGAAGTAAATCACCCTGGAATTGCCTCAAATCACGCGGATGTCTGTTACGATTCGAGGGGTGGGGGGTAAGGGATGAGTTGAAAGCGAGCTTTAGTAAATATAAAGGTTGTCGCAGATCTTGACCGCAGTGCCGCACAGCAGCTATCTGAAATGGGCATTCGGGCTGAGAGGTAACATTTTACAAAGACAGAATCAGGCAGCGCGTGGGCATTTACGGATTTAGGCTGGTTGACTACGAAACCTATTTGTGTTGAAAGAACACCAACGTATTACACTAAATAGACATGAATTGGAATGTCAGACATATATATTATCAATTTCTTAAAAATCTAAGCCGTCACCAGAAGGCATGGTGCCCAAAATGCTGACAACATTCCCACGTTGAAAGGCAATAACTGGCTATAGTATCATCATCATCATCATCATCAGCCTATAGCAGTCCACTGCTGGACATAAGCCTCCCCCAATGAGCGCCATAGCGTCCTGTCTTCAGCTTGCCGCATCCAGCATCTACCTGCAGTCTTTCGCAGGTCGTCATCCCACCTGGTCGGAGGGCGTCCTACACTACGTTTACCGAGTCGTGGTCTCCACTCAAGAACACGTTATATATACACGTTGTATGTACACGGCTATAGTATAATAAGATTTAATATATAATCTTCAACTTAACATTTTCGCTTAAAATTTGTAACTTGCACCACACCCCAACTAGTAAAATTTTAGCTACAAGTGAGGCCGTAAAAGGCCGTATAATTTTTTATTAATTCAACGTAGTAAACGCATTCTGGTTACCATGATGTCATATTTAGGACTGGAATATAGTACAATTTGTACTAATAATGAGGCGTTTATTAGGGGAAGGCCTGCGTCCAGCAGTGGACCAATAATGCTGTCGTGGTGGGAAGAGATGAATTATACCAAAAAGTTGGCCACTGAAGTGTATCAATGAATGAATGAATAAATGAACGCAATAAATGCACTTAACATTAAAAAACCTTATATCTAGATATGAAGTATTAACAGTACAATAGGCGGCCTTATCGTTGACAGCGATTTCTCCCACCCAACCTAGAGAAGTGTACCTCGCCAGTTGGTAAAATTTAGGTACCTAATATGACATCGTCGTGTCGTAAAGTTCAGTTCAGTTCTGTATTGATAGAATTTTCTTATATATGAAATATAATACACATAGGTCAAAAACTACATAACAAAATAAATATAATTAAATACAAAATAGTGTAAGAACTAAGTACGGAAATAATTTTCCTTTGTAATTTTATCAATAATGAATTATTATTTAAATATATATAGATAATTCTTTTCTGCATGCTTTATTTTAACAATGAAAAATAAAAACCTTAAAAAAACTAGACACAATTGGCGGTCTTATCGCTCAAGAGCGATATATAAATATTATATAGGTATCTGTGAATCTGCGGTCATCTAATTGGTCATCGAAGAACTCTTCTAAACTGTAGTATGCCCTGTCCACTAGGATTGTCTTCAGTTGACTAGATGTCACGAAACGACGTTTTTTGAAGAACGAATAACTTTTAAATTTTGTTTATGTTTCGATATCTGTAAGATTTTAGTTATAGAATTTACGGCGCTAAAAAAAATGCTGGACAATTCACACAGCATTATCTAGCCCCATGGTAAGCAGAGCTTGTGTTATGGTTACTAGATAACTGATATACATAATACAATACATTAGATATATATTTTTTATTATACATAAAAAACAACCAGAACACCCGGAACAAATATTACACACAATTGTTCCGAGGCGGGAATCGAACCCGCAACCTCCTGCGTCGCAGGTGGACCTTCGCCCACCGCGCCACATCGTCATTAAAGAAATTTTCATTTTGTAAGTTCTTTTTAAATTGTGTATCCTTAATATTTTAATATGTATCTAGCTTATATGGGCCAGAAGATGTCTGAAATAACAATTTAAATTTGTATTTATTATTATTTTTTCATTTAAAAGCCCAGAAATTACTTTGAATCTGATCATCATCACCATAGGTTATTACATTTTTTATATTTATATTACATGATTAACATAATTCATTTAATGCGACATCCTGCGACGCAGGAGGTTGATTCTTCGTTCGATTCCCGCCTCGGAACTATTGTGTGTACGATCTGCAGATATTTGTTCCAGGTGTTCTGGTCGTTTTCTATATATAATAAAAAATATCTATCTATGTAATGTATTGTATTATATATATCAGTTATCTAGTACCCATTACACAAGCTCTGCGTACCATGGGGCTAGATAATGCTGTGTGAATTGTCCAGCAATATTTATTATTTATTTATTAATGGTATATTAAATGAATTATGTTGTTCGTGTAATTACCTACCTATACCTACCTACATATATAGCCGATATCTTGACCTCTATAATGGCACTTTTGGTGATGTCATCCTTATTTGATGAGTTTGTTCCCTTTATATCGAATCTCGTTATGTCAAGTCTGTTTTTGCAAAATATTAATTCCTTCGCGTTCATTTTGTGTGTAATGTATGTACGTATTTATTCAAAGCATTACATGATTTAGTCTTAATTATTATTTAGTTTATTGTAAGATAATTCTAAAGTCATTTAAAACGGGATATTTATACCATTGATATATATGATATGATGATATTTACCGATCTACCCTCATTTTCTGTCTCAGACAGAAAATGAGGGTAGATCGGTATATCTGCTCATAAAAACGAACTCGCAGTGTCTTCAGTTATTCCGTGATCATGGCGCATGAAACTGTGCCGAAATATTGGAAAACTCAAAAATCAAATCATGGTAAATATCCCGTTTTAAATGACTTTAGTGTTAATAACCTTTATTGTAAGATAATTTGTATAATTTGGAACATAATTTTGTATTATTTTATTTGTGAAACTAATCTAATTTAATTTTAATCCCATTCTTATTTATACTCATTTTTAATTTAATACTATTTTATCTTATTCAATGTATTAATGTTTTATTATTTATTATGATTTAATTAATGTTATAATGTTTAATTGTATGTATACTATGGATTTTATTATCTGAGTTAAATAAATACAAAACAATACAATTACAACTATTTATGTAAATCCTTTTATTTGGCTGTTAATGATATTTCTAAGATAAGTTAATTTATAATTAGATGTGGATTTTTTTCATAAATACATATAAAAAAAAACATAATACACCACTAAGTCAGAATTCAGTTGACTCAATACGTAACGTAGAAAGCATTTCACGTAGTACGTAGTTTTATAAACCATAAGGTTTACATCGCCATAACTTTGTCGTAATCGTAACGCTTGCATACTAAAACGTTTGTAATGCGTTTTATTGGGTTTGTTATAGATAGGGCAGAAAAGCTGGGCTAGTTCCACTCAATGCAAAATTTGTTCTTGGAGAATCATCATCATCATCAGCCTATAGCATTCCACCGATGGACATAGGCTTCCTAAAGTTTCATAGCAGTTCATAATCTTATTTTATTAGATTCGTTCATAATATAATAAATGTCTTAGCAAGTTTATATCCACCGCATATCTTTTAATGTTAGACTTGCTAAGGAACAAATTAAATAATTAAATAACGTAACAAATCTCTCAAATGAATTTAGCGTTGAAAAGATTTAGTTTAACTAAATACCGCAAACGTGTTCTTGAGTGGAGACCACGACTCGGTAAACGTAGTGTATGACGCCCTCCGACCAGGTGGGATGAAAACCTGCGAAAGACGAAAGATGAGATGCTGGATGCGTCAAGCTGAAGACAGGGCGCTATGGCGCATATTAGGGGAGGCCTATGTCCAGCTAACTAACATAGACTGACGATGATATATTATTTGAACCAGCTGTACATTCCCTCCTGTGGTTTTAGTAAGTTGAGATTTATTTGGCAATTATTATCTGAAACAATCGTTCGTATTCCAATGTTGCTTTTTAATTACGATTTTATTCGTATACGATTCAAAGAGGGTGCACTGAGGGGTTGATTTTGATTTGGTTCTTTAAAGTTTTGCTGGTAAATCCAACATACCTTGAGCTCCTCTTAATAATAATAGTAAAAATATGATTTATGTATTATAGTAGACAGGTAATTACTTGGTTTTAGTATTGCTTCAATGACCGGTTCTTATTTTTATATTCTTTATGGTTTTTTTTTGTCTAGAAATCTAATGGGCTGTCTACAATGATAGACAAGTGATCACAAACATTGTAAATGAAAACCTTGTGTTTTTAGACCGGGCCAACATGAAACTCCTGTACTCCAGTCTTCCCGTGACCACGACAGAGTGTAAACCTGTTGAAACGTCGGGAAAAATAGGTAAATAAACGCGATAAATACCCGTTGTATTAATACTTATAATTATGTGTTCAGATCACCATCAGCCTATAGCAGTCCACTGCTGGACATAGGCCTCCCCCAATGATCGCCATAGCGCCCTGTCTTCAGCTTGCCGCATCCGCAACCTGCAGACTTTCGCAGGTCGTCATCCCACCTGGTCGGAGGGCGTCCTACACTACGTTTACCGAGTCGTGTGTGAAAATGAAAATGAAAATGAAAAGTTTTTATTTCTTTAAGCTTACAAATAAGCACTTAGACATGTCATATTTTATAGTTCACTTCAATTTTTTGTCCACCAGTGGAAGAAGTGAAAAGAAACCACTAGTATATTCATAACTTATGTGTCTAGTACATTTGATTTGCTTATCTGTAAGTTGGTAGATTTTGAGTTGGAGCAAAACTCGTACCAAGCTTTTTTATCTTCTAAGTAATCTGATATTTTGTAATAAGCTTTTTTACAAAGAATGTGTTTAACAATTTTTTTAAATTTATTTATTGATAATTTTTGCAACTCACTTGGAGTTGTGTATGTGTTCATATCGCGTAAGTTTAAAAATATTGATGGGCCAACATTATGAACTTCGCAATTGGAATAAAAAGTTCCATGGATTATTAGTAACTTCTTCCTTTACTGAGTAAGTAACGTAGGTTTTCTAGTACTTTAACAAGAAAGCTATAGGTAAATAGAGTGTTACTAGTTACAAAAAAATAGTGTACCTATACACCAGCAAAACTAGATGTAGAATGTTAGTAAACAAACCACCCAAACTTAAACAGGGGGGTTACCTTACGACGAACGTCACTTTACCTATAGTTAGGACTATACAAACATCAATTTTATTATAATGAAATGGGGCACCATACACCCTTCCTAGCCTGTGCCCCTAGGGAGGAACAAGGGCATAAAAACGTACCGTAGACATTATAAAGTGTAAAAATAAACAAATTCAAACAAAGACACCACCTATACCAACTGAGTCATTTGGTGGCGCTAGTGTCGCATCGTAGGGTTACCTACTAGTTGTTACCCGCAACTTTGTCTGCATTACTACATTCAAGATATTTTATTTCAAACCAAATAAATAATGCTGGACAATTCAGACGGCATTATTTATCCCCAAGCTAAGTAGAGCTTGTGTTATGGGTATCAGATACCTAACTGATATACATAATACAATACATACCTTACCATACATAGATATTTTATATTATTATGCAAAGAAACGACCAGAACATCCGAAACAAATATCTGCAGATCGTCCAAACATTTGACTCGAGGCGGGAATCGAATTCACAACCTTTTGCGTCGCAGGCGGACCTTCGCCCATCGTACCACAGCGGTCGTCAAAATTAAGGCTATGGCGGGCTATGAGGGGCTTATTCCAATTCCACCCCCCCCCCCCCTTTTACTTTCCCATTATAGAGGACAACTGGAATAAATTTATAAGCATAAAGTGTAATCTGATACAGATTACATTAACATTATTTGAGTCGCTTAGTCCTAAAGGTAGCAAAATAACAGACAGCCAGACAGAGATAAACACGCTTCTGTCCACGGCTTCGCACACTTTATTTCCGAATTCAAATTATCCTATGTCTAAGTTCTTCCCGAACTGTTTAGTAGTTTGGGATATTTTTTTGTTATTAACATGTTCACGTTATAATTTTCACACACTTTCTCCCTTATAATATTAGTAGAATATCTAAGCAGGATTTTAGTTCCATTTTTATCCACCTGAATGTGTTGTTTGGTTATACGGTGCTAGTCCGAGCGCGTCGGCTGTTGAGGGGAAAATGCGAAAAGTCGCCCTTACAGCGGCCATGTTGTGACGTCAGCGTTCACAGCGGGGGACGGATTCAGGGAGACATTTTCATGATTTTCACGGAAAATATTTAGTAGGGCTTTGAATAAACCGCGTAGAGTGATTTTCGAGTAATTTTTGTATATATTATTTTGTAACATAAATGAATGCCAAGCTATTATTATCTATAAAACATTTGATTTAAATTGTCACTGTCAGATTTAGTCCGATCAAAAACAATGATAGATACTCTTGTAACTATAATAACACAACTCATTTCAAAAGAACAATGAATGTTGTAATGGAACAGTAGAATTAATCTTTTATCAAATACCTACTATGTAAGTATTTTTATAAAATGAAAACTTTGCAGACTATACTTCCTAGTAAAAATCAGCCGTAACTGACTCATACCTTCAACAAAATTAAAACAAAAAGATACAAAACTATGCCCCAGCAATACACTTCGAAATGCCAAGCCAACTATCCCCCGAAACGTCAACATTACAACTGACATTGCGAAAGCGCAATTTAAAAACAAAAAAAGTGAAAATAGTAAAAATCAACTAAGTCCGGCCCCGTGCGGCCTTTGATGACGACGCTGGGTTGCGATTGGCCGTTTATAGTTTAGAGGCGTGGTGGAGTTTTGCCCCTCCCACCTCTGTTAGGGGTCTCTTGCTGATAGAGCTCACACGTCAGCCGGCGTTCGCCGCTTGCGCCACGCGAGAACACGCAAACGAAATAACCTCAAAAACACGTGCTTGATAAACGCTAAAGTGACCATTAGTGAAGTTAAGAGTAAATCACCGTTTTTCGACAATATAAAAAGTGTGATTGGAATTTTTGGTGAAGTGATCGATTTTTGTAGTGACATCTAGTGGTGGATTTTGGCATATTGAGAAACAATAACAATTAACTTTTTGTTTATTTTTGAAAACAACATCTTCCAATTAGCATTTCCGTAGATTTAGTTAAAGCTCAAGTGTTTCTTCCAAATTAAGACAAAGTAGTATTTTCCCTTTTCCTATAAACATTTATTGTTTTTAAAAAAGCAGTGATTTCACCCCATATATTTGCAATACATGCTGAAAACAAAACAACAAATAACAAAGCAATCGATTGCGATCTCCGGCGGCAAATTTATTATTACCAATTATCGAATAATTGCCTCATTTGTTTCGATTTCTAAAAACCCTAAAACCTCAACCATTCTTTTGATAAATTGCGGGCAAAGATTTTATGGACGGTGTCTATTTTAGTGCCAGTTCCAAAAAAATATAAAAATATTGTTCTGATTGGAAAACTAAGATCCTACAGCATTGGCATCGAGTACCTAATTTTTACCGCATTGGCAACCAAGCGTTAAAGAACTACCTATAACAATAGCTTAGTGGTTTTTATGCTTCTCATCACAACACACCAAGTCTTAACAGACTAAGAAGGTCAAGGGAACCAACAGATTGAAGTTATTTTCAAGAAATTAATTAGAAAAGCAACAGATTTCTTAATACAAAGGAGTTTGGTTCAATAGAAAAAGTGACGAACATTGTGATGATATTGATAACACCAGTCGTCAGTGAATTAGAGAAACATTTTGTGTGAATAAAATTATCTTTGGATATAAATATTTGATGCGATAATAAAGTGACCTAATTAAAATTCAGTGGCAAACCTTACGCGGCCGTCAAAAGCACGATAAATCAAGTGACACTAAAAATAAATCGATGCAAATTTAGCGACGGAAAAATCAACGTGGACTCAAAAATCAACATCGCATATTTGAATGATGTATTTATAAACGATACCGTTATTAAGTGCATCTGACAAAATCTTTTGGGACAGTTAAACGCGGTAACTCCTTATAATTTATATGAGGACGCCAAACCGCCGTCAACTTTTGATCCGATTTGACCTACAAGTATCGTGAAAACCATATACCACAGTCACGGATGCGTTATTGATGCGGTACAAGCCCCGGTACTATTAAAGTAGTGACAAATTCGGACAAAACTTATCGCAATCAAATCTAAATGCGGACTCATAACCCCCCATTGAATTGATGCGGTTTTCTCGAACCGCATCAGCTACAGGTACCGGGAAGGTACCCTCAGAAGGTGCCAGAAGCCGTCCAGACCTTATCGCAATCAAATCTAAATGCGGATTCCAAACCCCCCATTGAATTGATGCGGTTTGCTCGAACCGCATCAGCTAAAGGTACCGGGAAGGTACCCTCAGAAGGTGCCAGAAGCCGTCAAGATAGCCACAGATTCGAAGCTGCAGCTGTGCGGCGGCTGGCCGGGGCAGGGCTACGCACTCGAGGGATGCGTGGACAATGGCCTGCTCCGAGCGCCTCCGCCGCACTCCAGCCAGCTCGGCACTGTATACGCTACCAAGAGGAGACGGAGGAATGGCAAAAGGTATTTATTTGTAACTTTATTTAATAATAATAATTATCGTTTATTTCTGAAGGTCTTGCATGTAACATACATTATTGGTAAAATTATTACATTGTGTTTAAGACTTATTTCTCCATTTGGTAAACTTAGTTACAACTCCTAGCTCTTACTAAGTTTAGTAACTTGTGATGTAGACACGATTTGAGCTTGTTTGTCAGGCTTTAGCAGAATATGTTGTGTAACAGGACTCCATCCATTTACAAGAGCGTCGTCACGTTGGAACTAAGTGTATGTAAAAGGCTGCCGAAAAGGAGTATAAACTCCGTAATTTAGGATGTAAGTCAGGCTTTAGCGGTGCTATCTGTAAAGATATCGTGAAACGAGACTCCAACCATACTTGTTACTTACTTGTGTCTGGACTGGTTTCCGCAACTTGGCCGCCGGTGGGCCTTTTTTGCGTGTCGGGTGGGGGGTTGCTAGTCTAACCACCCGATGTCCTCCAGGAAGGCCAGCAGCTCGCTGATGCCGATGCATACCTCCCTAGGCGTCCTCGGTGTCCCAAGGTGATGCAGTCTTTGAGAAGCCACGCTGACGCAATATTGGACTCCAACCATTCCCAAGTGCGTCGTATTGGCACTAAGTATATGTATGTCCTAAACTGCCGTAAACGGCGTATGAAATCTGTAATTAAAAGCACACCATTCCAAGCAGAAAACACCAAGGGGACTGATTCTTGATTCGTTTCCGTCGGCAGTCGGCTTCCTTGCCGTGTTTGATTTTTCAAAATCCGCAAGCAAACCTTTATGTCTTTCAAACCCTGGAAACTTTCAATGCGAAGACATCTGTATCCAGCTCCGAAGAAGCTAATCTTATGATCCGGGTCCATCTACATATTGGGCCTGTCATCATAAACGTTACAAGCCCAAGCTTCCAAGAGTCCATCACTTAGCCAACCATGAGGATTCGCTATGGTGTTTCAAATCGCTGAGCATTACCAACGCGAAAACCATTGTCAATTAAACTATCACCCAGCCTATTATAAAATAAGCCATGGGTGCGCAAGCGCATCGCTATAAAGCCTTGCTCAAACGAGCCATGACAACTACGTAAGGGAAAATGACAATTATTGTCACACAGATCTATTATTACTACACTCCATTCCTAGTGCTTTCATTCAGTGACGTTTTTGTTTACCGACCTATGCCAACTTTTTGTGACAGTGACATTTGATACCAGCGCATAGTTATTACTCTGCAGGCGCGCTAAATTGATGCGATAACCGGAAAGTGGACTTCAATAGCTATTTTTACAGCTCTTTTAAAGTAGAAACCTCAGTTTGTTGTTGCCGTTCATCATAGTTATTCTAGTTCATCATAGTTTTTAGCTAGAATGGATATCGATAGGTGTAGTTATCAAAGTTTTTAGCTAGAATGGATATCGATAGGTGTAGTTATCAATTGATAACTACACCTATCGATATCCATTCTAGCTAAAAACTCTGGCTAGAATAACTATGCTGATCGGAGAGCTGTAAGCAGTAATCTATACCTAGGTGTAGTTAAAAAAAAACACACCTGTCTATGGTGCATTTCTTATCTTGTTATCTTTAGATTTTTATCACGTTTTTTTTAATGGGTTTTTATTAGCCAGGCAAAGCTGTATTTTAATATTATTAAGATAAAAGAGACTAGACTTTCGAAATGTATGTTTAACCTTAACAAAGATATCTTAATTGTGACTTTTTCGTCAACTTCTCTTTTGAGAAGATGACTCAGGAATTTCAGAATAAGAAAAATGATAGTTATCATATTTTATATTACCGGAACTACGAATTGTAACAAAAAAATTCAACGACGAATCGTAACAAATCAATTTTTAAACAATTAATTTTTGAACACATCACAACTTTTACCATGTCCGATATTGTTAATAGAAACCTGTACCTTATGGCTTGTAATTTACAGTTCAAATTGAATCAATAACGCCGTGACAATTGAAAATCTGTTGCTAAGGTAACGAAAAATAGGAAAAATTTAAATAATTTTACAGTAATAAGCATTTGACATAAGATTCCTCCAGCTTTCGCATTCTCTGTAACAATTTTCCTAAATAATTTTGTTTCCCAACGACATGAGTGTTTACCTGACTAGTCAGAAATAAGACAAAATATAAAATAACAGGATATTAAATGTATCAATACCTACTCAATCTATCAATATTAAACTCGAACAGAATGTATGTGAATGTATGCAAATGTGTGTAAGTGAATGTTATTCGTTGAGATTGGCCGCCGTGGTCAAAATTCGGCTACGAGAACATCACCGTCACTTTATTTACAAACAAAAATATCGTCATATTCGTCCGACGCCTCATAGTCTGCCTGTCGCAGTCACAGACCAACCGACGCCATATTTTATGATTACACGACAATAAAATAATCTGGCCAACACTTAGTAACTTTACAATCCCACAAACTTATCTTTTCAACTGACTGAGGTAGTACCATAGACATTATACCCAAATCATAGAGTAATTTTATTAGGAACCATAGAGAAATCTTTGGTTCCTTTTCCTCCACCTGCACAGAACATTTGGTATAACACCCACAGAGTTACAAACCGTCTCTAATAGACCGTTCAAAAATTATGAACGGTCGATTATCGATCCGATTAATTTATCAGATAGTAATCACTCGAAGCGTGATCGATTCGAATAGCGGATGCGATAATCGAGATTTGCGAGGTGTGATTTCTGAGTGGTTTTCACAAGTTTTTAAGTTTTATTGATTGGTCTAATGGTGCAGTTACAATGTTGGCTGAGATTTTTGTTTCATGTATAGAATTTAGTTTGACCATAATATTGGCGAAGCTTGATGCTTCATTGCTCTTACCTGTGTACCACAAACGTCGTTTGTGATCATTCAAAAGAAGATCATCAAGAACTAAAGAAGAGGAAGTTCTATTTGTTATTTATTTATTGTTGTAATTAGAACGGCCTTTTTGTTCGGCTCATGTATTTTATACTAGCTGTTGCCCCGCGGTTTCACCCGTGTTAAACTCGAATTTCACTTTATTAGGTGTTTTATTTACACCTTGGGTTACATTATTGGAGTTTAGTACGGATCCCTAACTTTTTGAAAATATAATATAGCCTATATTCACCGGGGATAGTGTAGCGGTAGTTACCAACGGTGAAATAATTTTTCAAATCGGTCCAGCAGTTTCGGAGCCTATTCAATACAAACAAATAAACAAACAAAAAATCAAACCTTTCCTCTTTATAATATTAGTAGAGATGTATACGTTCGTGGTTTTCCGTCAATTGTATGGAACGATTTCGAAAGTTATTTCATTGTTGTATGGAGAATGATTTCGAGATTTCGATTTTAAAAAACTTTTTCCATTATTTCTATTGTAAAATTATTTCTGACGGGTAAATATCTGACCCGAAAAACTTAAAAACCGTGTAAAAAATACGATAGAGGTAATACTACTAAAGTACTAAGGTATTGAAGACAGGCTTTAGTTTTTTCAAAACATCATAATTATATCAAAATCTTGACCAACCTTAGTTTTTATAATATCATTGTTTATTTACAAAAAAAAGCTTTATTATAATAATAAATCATTTTATATATTTTTCTATACTGTATATATCAATTATTATATCAAAAACCCACGTATAAATCAGTACCTGACAAAGTCTAAGCAAGCCCCAGGCAAAGCCAGCGAATAACAAACAGAGACAATCCCAACAGTGGTAATGTTTCATGTCTTGTTAGGTCCTGTTTCAGCCTAGGGCTAGAATATTGTGAACATCTGTGCCTAGAATGGCTGACAGTTTGGTTTATGGATGTCGGAATTATACGAAAACATCTGGAACATAATACAATACAATACAATTTAATTACTCTTTATTGCACACCAAATAAAAACAGATACACAAGAGAGGAAAAAAACAAATACAGAATGTGTTGTACAATGGGCGGCCTTATCGCTATGAACGCTCTCTGCCGGGCAACCTTTGGAAAGACATGAAGTGTTAGAACAAGTGTAGACGATAATGTGTACCTACTGTCTGCTGTCTGTCTCGCTAAGAACCGACTACCGCTCGGGTTAACTTGAGTGGAGACCACGACTCAGAAAACGTAGTGTAGGCTGCTCTCCGGCGTGGTAGGTTGATGATTTGCGAAAGACTGGACAGACGGGACAGAGGCCTCCTCTAAAGAGCGTCATAGCGCCCTTCTTCTTTCTTGCCGTCTTTAGCTTACCTACAATCTAAAGACAGGGCGTTATGACGCTTTTTAGAGGAGGCCTCTATCCCGTTGTGAACTAATATAGTCTGATAATTATGATAAGACTCGGCAAATGCATTGTAGGACTTCCTCCGGTCAGGTGGGATGACGATCTGCAAAAGACTGCAGGCAGATGCTGGATGCGGCAAGTGAAGACAGGGCGCTATGGCGTTCATTGGGGGAGGCCTATGTCTATTATAGGTTGATGATGATGGACGTGTTTCTAACGTGGTCTGTACGTCTATGGGCAGTAAATGCGTCAAAACTTTAACTTTGTTTGTAAACAGGCTGGTACTAGAATCAAACCTACTAAATATTACAAAGTACAGATCGTCAATAAAAGCCAATTATGTTTCTATAGCCGTCTATTACCTTAACCTATCATTTAGTAATTGACTTACTTGATAGTTGCATGAACAAACACCTTGGAAAGGTAATCAGTTAACTATTGCTCTGTGCTCGGTCGTATCGATCGGTGAGTCGATTTCAGAATCCAAGATATATTATATCAACAAAGGCGTGAATAAAAAATTCGGAAGAACTTATGAAAATTACAAAAATAAACATTTACAACGCATATTGTTAATGCTCGGCGAAAAAGGTTCAGATTTCAGTTGACAAACGGACTATCAGAAATCTTGTTCGAACTTCAGCGATTTGGTTTTTTCATACCAGTGTTGTTTAATATTTCGTACCAATATTCATTTGGATTTGTAACTACTTTGTTTACAAAAAATATCTTGGATTCTGGAACTAAGTAAACTAATGTTTTATTTGAGTCTTTTAATGGACTTTCTTGGAAGAAACAGTCAATAACAGTTAGGTAGTCTATTATATATTTCACTCAGTAACGAATCCAACTATGTATTTAACCTAGTATTGAAACAATTGAGCTACCTACAGACTGCTGCAAACAATCTACAGCTAGCTCAACTGATCCATATCAATACCAGTTGGAAGCGACCCATAGACGCTGGCTGCATTGCCCCGCTGTATGGCAATGCTGATGCGCTGCGCCAGGTACCTACTCACCAGCTCTCTTCGATAAATTATTTCGTTCCTGTAGAATGGTCGCGTCAAGCTGAAGACAGGGCACTATGGCACTCATTGGGGAGGCCTATGTCCAGCAGTGGACTAATATAGGCTGATGATGATGATGATGAATGGAAGTGGTCCCAGTTTTTAAAAAAATAGTATAAATTCAAGGGATTCTTAATCGGGTATAAGTTTTTAAAACAATCAATTTATTTGATGTTCCATTGAGTTAAAAATGATTTAAACTCCACTGCTGGACATAGGCTTCCCCCAATGAGCGCCATAGCGCCCTGTCTTCAGCTTGCCGCATCCAGCATCTACCTGCAGTCCTTCGCAGGTCGTCATCCCACCTGGTCGGAGGGCGTCCTACACTACATTTACCGAGTCGTGGTCTTCACTCAAGAACACGTTTGCCCCAGTGGTCGGCTGGTTACAGGCTGATAACTATTGAATAATTATGCAGGTTGGTAACAAAGGTATAATTTTAGACTCCATCTATATATATAAAAGAAAGTCGTGTTTGTTACAACAAATATAACTCGAGAACGGCTGAACCGATTTAGCTGAAAATTGGCGGAGAGGTAGCTTAGAACCAGGAGTCTAACATAGAATACTTTTTTTTATAATTTGATTTCCACGGGGGCGAAGCCGCGGGGCGCAGCTAATATTTGTATAAAAACAAACAAATATCTCGAATTCAAACTGTCAACGACGGTAATGTGCAATTACATACCTTATTATCGTGTTTTTAAAATTCACCTGTCATGTTTCGTGTAATTTTCGAAAACAGCTGTTTCCTAATAATTTGTCGAAAACTTCTGCTTTTCTTTTTGTGAAAGTGAATCATGGTCATCAATTATTAATAATTATAAATTATTATTTATATTATATTACTAGCTGCTCCCCGCGGCTTCGCCCCCGTGGAAATCTATGTGTCAAATTGTTTAAATGATAAAAAGTATCCTATGTTAGACTCCTGGTTCTAAGCTACCTCTCCACCAATTTTCAGCTAAATCGGTCCAGCCGTTCTCGAGTTATAAGTGTTGTAACAAACACGACTTTCTTTTATATATATAGATTTAAAGTAACTTAAAAATGTTTGTTTTCTTGCTTAGCAAAATAAATTCTAAAATTACAAATGCAATGATTGTCGTAATCATCATCATAGCTACGACCGATGTGGCGCGGTGGGCGAAGGTCCGCCTGCGACGCAGGAGGTTGCGGGTTCGATTCCCGCCTCGGAACAATTGTGTGTACGATCTGCAGATATTTGTACCGGGTGTTCTGGTCGTTTTCTATGTATAGTAAAAAATATCTATGCAATGTATTGGATGATGTATATCAGTTATCTAGTACCCATAACACAAGCTCTGCTTACCATGGGGCTAGATAATTACAAAAAAAAATTATAGACTAGTTTTTGACTGCGGCTTTGTACGCGTTGTTTCTATGGAAACGTTTTAAGGTTATTTATATCCCATGGGAACTGATTTATGCGATAAAAGAAGCCTTTATTTGATTTCAGGCTTATAGCTACATCTATATAAAATTTCCTCATCCGTATAGTAGTTTTCGCATGAAGAAGTTACAAACATCCATCCATACATCCAAACATTCACATTTATTGTATTAGTGTAATACTTAATATGATAGACACATAGTTATAAAGATTTAAAAAATCGAGACCCCTTCGAATTCTTCTATCATCATCATCATCAGCCTATAGCAGTCCACTGCTGGACATAGCGCCATAGCGCCCTGTCTTCAGCTTGCCGCATCCAGCATCTACCTGCAGTCTTTCTCAGGTCGTCATCCCACCTGGTCGGAGGGCGTCCTACACTACATTTACCGAGTCGTGGTCTTCACTCAAGAACACGTTTGCCCCAGCGGCCGTCGGTGCTTCTATAATATCTGTAAATTTTTACCATTTTTTAATGCAATATGTACTAACTGTATACAGTATTTTAGCCACAATTATAAGCAGGTGAATGAACTTCAATTAGTTAAGTATCCATTATTATAATTACTTGTAAAATCGCATTTACAAATTTAGCATTGCTCGCAGGTTCAAATGGCAAACATTATCCTTAAGGTTTACCATCTGCAAGGCAGGTGGGATATACCAATGTACCTTGGTACTCAGACTCAAGGCTGTCAAGGAAGAATACACCTTATTTCATTAGGGTAAGATTTGAAAGTTAACTGGCTGTGTTTTTGTATGACCGTGTTGTGTGTGGTTGAAGTTTTGATGACAGTATGTTTGCATAATACTTTGTAAAATGTAAAAAATATACATTGTTTTCAAGTTTAAGTTATTTTACGTTTGGCTGTTTTTTATTCAATTTATGAACAAACAATAATTTAATAGAATTCGTAATCATCCCAATGAGAACCAAAGTTTCCGATATAGCTCAAAGAATTAGCACTATAGTGGCCATACAAGTGGCCATATATAGGTATATATATATTTTTTTTTAAACAGGACAATTCACACAGCATTATCTAGCCCCATGGTAAGCAGAGCTTGTGTTATGGGTACTAGATGATATACATAATACAATTTATTACATAGATATATATTTTTTATTATATATAGAAAACGACCAGAACACCCGGAACAAATATCTGCAGATCGTATACACAATTGTTCCGAGGCGGGAATCGAACCCGCAACCTCCTGCGTTGCAGGTGGACCTTCGCCCACCGCGCCACATCGGTCGTCAAAATAATATCGCGAAGAACCGACCTCTGTCTGTTGTAAAGGTAGTGGTGTAGGACGCCCTACGGCCAGGTGGGATGCGAAAGTCTGCAAGCAGATGCTGGATGCGGCAAGCTGAAGACAGGCTGCTATAGTGTTCACGAGGGGAGGCCTATATCCAACCGTGGACTATTATAGGGATGACAAGGATGACTGATTCAGATTTCGTAACTCTTACACCTAGTTTTAGCTGGGTTGTTAAGAGTCAATAGTAGAAAATATAATAATTATCGTCAGTCTTTCTCATGAATATAAAGTGAAGTAAAATACTTGTAGCTAAAGCCTAGAGAAATCTAGTGCTGGTGACAAGGCCCCTGAGTCTCAAGACACATTTTCTTAGATGAAAGAAAGTAACAAAGTAACCAACCTGATAAACTTGATAAATCGATTTAAAATGTGTTCAAAAGATCGATTATCGCGCGATAGTCGTGACCGCTCGGTAGCCTCAAGCAATTTGACCCCTGTAATTGAATCGATAGCGCGGAATCGAGACGTGTGCCTTCAATCGATTATATTTAATCTTTTGCCTTTCGGGTGTTGTTAATGTGTATTATCACTTGTTAATTATTTATTTATCTGTTTTCGTATTCACGGCATGCGTTGACGCCTTTGCGGGTAGAATGGTAGGTAATTGTGTTTTTGTTTATTGACAAGAGTGGGATCTAAACCTAAGGTACAATACATATTATACATACATAGATTGATTTTTCATTTATTTTTGTGGAAATCAATACCTTTTTTATTGACGACCTCTGTGGCGCGGTGGGCGAAGGTCCGCCTGCGGCGCACGAAGTTGCGGGTTCGATTTCCGCCTCGGGACAATTGTGTGTACGATCTGCAGATATTTGTTCCGGGTATTCTGGTCTTAATAAAAAATATCTATCTATGTAATGTATGGTATCATGTATATCAGTCATCTGGTACCCATAACACAAGCTCTGCTTAGCTTGGGGCTAGATGATGCTGTGTGATTAGTCCAGCATTACAACTTACCAGCTCTCAGTTCACGCATCGCATTCCATTTTTGTTATACATATCTACTCCGAATATCATTTAGTCGCACCTAGTATTATAACAAAGTACATCAGTAAGTTATAGAACAGAGCATAAAAATGCTCATTTAGTACTACCGAGCACTAAATGAGCATTTTTATGCAGTACCTAGATATTTAAAAGTTTATTTCCTCGTATTTCTTGTTGAACACAGTTTGCGACCGCCACCCGGGGTTTTGCATACCATCTGCCTAGTCCATGTATGAAGACAATAATAAAATAAATATGCAGTGGTGGTGACTACAAAAATGGCTGATTGTTCACTCTAAAACCGGCTAGGACCACAAAAATTAAATAAATAAATAGTATACAATAATTTGACCGCAAGTTAGATTACTAAATTACGATTAGGTTTGAACTGTTAAGGGCATAAGGGCTATTGATTTTGTTTAAACAATAAAATACTGAACGAAAGTTTTCAACCAGTGCGTCCTACCCGTTATGACCTACGGAGCTGGGACGTGGACACTCACGATAGGGCTGGTCCACCAGTTCAAAGTCGCTCAGCGAGCTATGGAAAGCGCTATGCTCGGAGTTTCTTTAAAGTATAGGATTCGTAACGAAAACATCCGACATAGCTCAAAGAATAAGCAAGCTGAAGTGGCAGTAGGCCGGCCATATCTCGCGAAGATATTAGAAATTTTAACACTGTAATTGCCACCGACGCACATAGACGACTTCTACTTGCTGGAGCTGCGCCTCTGCTGTGCCTCTGCTGTACCGCAGAGACATAGCAGTGAATGTGTTAAGATCGTATTTTTGCGAGCATTTTAACTACATTCATCATCATCAGCCTAAAGCAGTCCATTGCTGGCCATAGGCGGAGGCCTATGGCCAGCAAGCTGAAGTCAGGGTGCTCATTGGGCTCCCCCAATGAGCGCCATAGCGCCCTGTCTTCAGCTTGCCGCTTTCAACATCTTTGCCTGCAGTCTTACGCAGGTCGTCATCCCACCTGGTCAGAGGGCGTCCTACACTACGCTAACCGAGTCGTGGTCTCCACTCAAGAACACATTTGCCCCAGCGTTTAAACTACATTTTGTTTTAACTACATTGCAAACCAGAATTATACGTTAGATTAATCAAAATTTCTGATAAGGTCACCGTACTTTTGAAAATTCGATCAGATCAACTAAACGATAATTTCGAAGAAGCCGTCTTTTAATTTAGCGCTAATCGCGATCCACATTGCGTAACGTAATGGCTATCGCTATCCATCGTTATCGTTTTGTAATTATTAACCCTTGAACGTATTTAAAGATTTTATAAACGGTTAATTTCAGGCAGATGTTTAGTTGTGCTGTGTTTGAACGGACGAGTGATATTACTTGGCTATAGCTAGCTCGCGTGTCACGCTTCTCGCGTATCAAGCTGAGAGTAGGTGTTTGCCTTGAATACAGTTAATACTGTATCGATAGTTATAGGTACAAAAATAATTAATACAGAATAAGAATACACAACAAAACGAACTTGGTGGAAAATCAAGAAACCAAATCTTAGTAAAAAAATATCAGGGGAGTAACAACGAAATACTTCTATACTTAAAGCACTATCTATAATAAGGATTTGTGGTAAGAAAATCAGAGAACAGATTCACAAATTAAATTATTCTAGCTTGTGTACTACTACTAACACCAGGCAACTATAAAACCAGTTGAGTAGGAGAACGAGAACAAAACTTAAATAAAATCACTATCTGCTACCTACTGTCCTGCCTGCGCTAGCTCCTGTCCTTTACAGGGCGGGCTAGTGAAGTCCGGTAGAGCGGACTCGCTCTTCTAAACCCAGCACCATTTTAGCACGAACACTAAAGACGTGACTGTCATATTTATCGTCCTAATTAGATCAAAGGTGGCACCGACACGTAGGACAGTTACTACATAAATTAAAGTTGCGCTTGCGACGATAAACGATTAAACGCCGTAGGTGTTGTTTATCTATCGCAAGTATGATAATTCCGTATTTGTTTAATCGGATGGTTAATTACAGGTTGTAAGGTGACAATTCTAGTTTATTTGATATTATCAGCAAATAACCATGTATTAGACATATAAGAGATGAACATGCTACTGGTTTCTTTTTCACTTCTTCCACTAGTGGACAAAAAATTGAAGTGAACAGTAAAATAATTTTATTTGATAATAATTTAATGTATAAAATATGACTTGTCTAAGTGCTTATTTTGTAAGCCTAAAGAAATAAATGATTTTTTACTTTACTTACTTTTACTTTATCAAGATTTTCAACGACCATACGGACTGCTGCTACATTTATAATTGGTTGTCTCGTCAATGAACTAAATAAAAAATGGTATTTGGTTTCTGTACTCAAAAGCATCGGTTTACTTTCTTAAGTCGCGGTCTTTTGATACTCGTAGCTTTCAATGACAATCCCATCAAAAAAGTTATCATTTAAGACTTGCTAAAATTTAAGTTAATTATTTATTTATTTACGTAATCAGAACGGCCATAGGCCAATTATACTAATTACAATTAATATAGGCCGCAAGCCCTCATAGCCAGCGTAAGGCATGGTCGCCGGTTTAAGTCACGCTGAAATCTATTTTTTACGATAATATTTAATATCACACTATCATCATCATCAACCTATATTCCACTGTTGGACACAGAACAACCCTAATAAGCGCCATAGCGCCCTGTCTTCAGCTTGCCGCATCCAGCATCTACCTGCAGTCTTTCGCAGGTCGCCGTCCCACCTGGCGATTGCGTCCTACACTAGAATAGAAATAGAATAGAAAGACATTAATCATAACAACTAAAATTAACAAATAACACACTTATAGAAATAGGTACATGGAGAGAGTTGTTACAAAAACTACGGTTGCCGATTTTATTTCTGCTCAAATTTTATTTGCCTTTGAGTATTTCACTTCTGCTCTATATAGGTGTGGTCATCAACCATTTATTTAACACAAGCTCTGCTTAGTTGGACAATCCACACAGCATCATCTAGCATACTACATGATGCTGTGTCGATTGTCCAGACTTAATAAATAAATAAATAAATATAAATAAATATAAATAAATATTGCTGGACAATTCACACAGCATTATCTAGCCCCATGGTAAGCAGAGCTTGTGTTATGGGTACTAGATAACTGATATACATAATACAATACATTACATAGATAGATATTTTTATTATACATAGAAAACGACCAGAACACCCGAAACAAATATCTGCAGATCGTACACACATTTGTTCCGGGGCGGGAATCGAACCCGCAACCTCATGCGTCGCAGGCGGACCTTCGCCCACCGCGCCACATCGGTCGTCACTATTAGACTTATTTATTTATTTGACTGAAATACGGACTTACTACTATTAATTTATTATTTAAAAAACCAGTTACTGCCCGCAGCTTCGCTCGCATTGTTTCTTTGGAAACGTTTTGCGGTTATTTCTATCTTATGGGAACTGATTTATGGGATAAAAATTAATATTATTCATTATTTATTAATATTATTCATTTTTTTATTAATATTAGTCATTCAAAATAGCAAATGTTTTATTCCAGGTCTTGAACTACCGTACGTAAAATTTCAGTCCGATCCGTTCAGTAGTTTTAGCATGAAGAAGTAACAAACATCCATCCATTTAAACATCCAAACTTTCGCATGTATAATACTAGTGTGTTTAAAAAAGTCCCAGTTAATAACTACCGCATAAAATACCTAAGGGAGTCGCTATTCCAAGTAAAATACGATCCTCTTCATGTCAAGAACCTGGGAAAACACAGCACAATGGGGAACCGATACCCATAGTCGTCACCTAACGTAATTAACACAAAAACTCTTCCCATACCAAGAAAGGTTTATGTTTGATCAAGACTTTATAATTATAAGCAATTATGAGACCGATTTCCGATAGGTTTGATTGGATAGGTTTCGCATCAGTCTTTATTTGTGTATTATCTTTTATAAGGAACAATAATAAATAAATAAATAATGCTGGACAATTTCACACTGCATTATCGAGCCCTAAGCTAACCAGAGCTTGTGTTATGGATAACTAATATACATAATACAAAACATAACATAAATAAATATTTTAAACTAGCTGCGCCCCGCGGTTTCACCGGCGTAGTGATAGATTTTTTGGATAATATACTATTCTGATATATAAGCTATATTATTCTGAAGTTCCATCAAAATTCATTCAGTAGTTTTAGCGTGAAAGAACAACAAACATACTCACAAACTTTCGCGTTTATAATATTAGTAGGATTATTCATAGAAAACGTCCAGAATATCCTGAACAAATTTCTGCAGATCGTACAAACATTTCTCCCGCGGCGAGAATCGAACCTACATTCTTCTGCGTCTCAGAGAGACTTTGTAACGCCGTGGCACCTATTCTCAGTTTGGTCATAGCAATACTGCCGTTAATTTCCTATTAATTAACTTACCAGCTTGAGATATTGAAAGATAAATAAAAGTCAATGGCAGAAAGCTGCGGTTTCCAGCCATTTAGCGCCTCAATGACACATGCCAGGGATAAAGTAAAAACTCAATGTGCGTCGGTACAGTCGGAGATGTAGATAAGGTAATGGACTTGTAAACAGTGTCTCATAGGTGTTGTTATAAAAATGGTTTTGAATGGAATGATGGTGTTAAGATAATAAATTTATATCTTAAACTACAGGTATTTTATTTTCATACTTTATGCTTATTTTGTAAGCCTAAAGAAATAAAGTTATTAAAATCTAAAGTCTGTAGGGACTTCAAGACTAGTTTGTTTTCGTCTAAGCTTGACGTATTACATTATAAAGCAACCGATTAGACAACAGGTTTCCCATCACTTTTCCATTCAGATCATAGTGATCTGAATGGATTTAGAAGTGAAATGATCATCATATGAATATCAAATAAAAGGAAAAAATTATTAAAAAACAATATGAAAAAAAACAAATATGTTAAAATGTGTTTATTTTTTTGTTAATAGAAAATTACAATAGGTAACAGAATAAAACATGTCTGTAAAAACTACACTTCGGTGTTTAACACTTTGAGTGCTGAAATCACACCGTATGTGTTTTCTACAATTAGTGACTAACATGCCTAAATCCACACTAGCGCAGCGGCTGAGAAAATACAGATCTGTGTGACTCAGCAACACTGTAATGTTTTTCGAACGAAACGCATGTGCGGCGCAACACAACCGCTGTGTAGAGCGGCAGCACGAATGGCTTAGGTTAAAAAAAAAGATCGCAGTCGTCGAAAAAAGTAAGCAGTCAAAGTTTCATACGGTGCTAAAGACAAATGGAATGCGTGCGCGTTGAAGTCTTTTGTATGCTACGCCAACCTTGCGTAGCATCGTAGAACACTCTACGAAGTTTACCTTAGGAGATTATTTACGGGACGGTATCAAGGGGGTAAGAATATTGGTAGAATCATTGAGGAATAAATATACATTATTATGGGCAATACCCCATAATAATCACTACATACATAGTATAAAATATAGTCGCTTCCCGCTGTCTGTCTGTTCCTATGTATGCTTAAGTCTTTATAACAACGCAAAGGATTTTGATGCAGTTTTTTTTTATAAATAGAGTCATTATAGATAAAATCAAGAGAAAGGTTTAGAAACTATTTGACATAGATTTCCACGCGGGTGAGGCCGCGGTAATTAGCTCGTATATTTACAAAAATCACATCTCTGTGAGACCTCTAGTTTCAGAGACTTATTGCTTTACCTAATTTAATTACCTTAAAGATCTTTTAGAAATTACATAATATCCAAATATTATATCAAGCTACGTATTTATTATTGACAGTGTTGCATCAGTTTAGTTCCAACATTTCTTACTTTCAATATCATCTATACGCGTTAGTTTTTTCCATAGCTGACTGTACATAGCCGTCGGTATGCACTCAAAGACAATGTGGATGTCGCACTCGATAACATTTCTTACAGCGCGGGAACACTCGGATCAGTGTCAATAGTGCCACGTTTTTGTATGCCATATTAATGCGCACGGCGGTGCCTAGTTGAGAGTAAAGTATGATATCATTTGACGATGATTGCAATTTTATAATGAGTCGAAGAAATAAAGATTACTATACATTTATTTTGCCATAAACAGGTTTGAGTATTAATATTAATCCTAGATAAATTAATCCTATTTAAACTACGTCGGGTTATCCATACCGCAATGCTTGAAAACGAAAGTTTTCAACCAGTGCGTCCTACCCGTTATGACCTACGGAGCTGAGACGTGGACAATAGGGCTACGATAGGGCTGGTCCTTTAGTTCAAAGTCGCTCAGGGAGCTATGGAAAGAGCTATGCTCGGAGTTGTCTTTTCTCTGTTTTTTCCTCTGAAGGATAGGATTCATAACGAATACATCCGACAGAGAACCAAAGTTGTCGACATAGCTCTAAGAATTAGCATGCTGAAGTGGCAGTGGGCCGGCCACATCTCGAAACCGACGGCCGTTGGGGCAAACGTGTTCTTGAGTTAGGACCACGACTCGGTAAATGTAATGTAGGACGCCCTCCGACCAGGTGGGAAGATCCGACGACCTGCGAAAGACTGCAGGGAGATGTTGGATGCGTTAAGCTGAAGACAGGGCGCTATGGCGCTCACTGGGGAGGTCTTCTACCCTGTTCTTCTGTTTGAAATAATGTCCGTCTGTCCGTTTGCAATTTGTACTATTTTACCGATAATATGTAATAATTTAATGGACCCGAAGATAGCAGGTGGTCGGCCATTTTGTAAAGGTAAAAGGTCAAAACTGCTTGGGTGGTGGAAGTTAACATATTTCCATCTATTTTACTTGAATTTTAAATAGCCTACCGGCCTACATAGTTAGGTTAGTCAAGTGTCCAGTTATTAATGATTTTTGGATTCGCTAGTATTATTATCAAATATAATTTATGACAAAATACTATTTTTAATGGATCATTCATACAATAGCGTAATAATTGTATTATGTATATCAGTTATCTAGTACCCATAACACAAGCTCTGCTTACCATGGGGCTAGATAATGCGGTGTAAATTGTCCAGCATTATTTTATTTATTTATTTTAATTGTAAATAAAATCTAACAACATACATAAAATTAAAAAATACGTACAGCCCAACAGTGACAATAATAAATAAAAATAATGCTGGACAAAAATTTATATCGGTATATGTTAAGGCCTAATTTACATTGGTAGTTGACATGAGATCTTCACAAATTTTAGTACCATTTTTCACAACATATACAAGGCGTTAAACATATTTTTTGTTTTGTGTGTTTACAAACATTACAGTTCGGATTTGGCTGGAATATAGTACCTATTTTGAAAGTTTCATAGCTTAAAATTGTTTTTCGAGGTTTTTGGGTTCAAAATTCAAACTCAATCATTTGTGTATCTTTCATTTTCAATATTAAAAGAAAAATTGATAGCTAAATAAATAATTTTGGACGATCCATACAGCATCATCTAGCCCCAAGCTAAGCAGAGCTTGTGTTATGGATACTAGATGAGTGATATACTTTATACATAGAAAACACTAAAAAATAACTCCAGATCGTAAAAACATTTGTCCCGAGGCGGGAAACGAACCCGGAACCTCCTGCGTCGCAGGCAAACTTTCGCCCACTGGACCACAGAGGTCGTATCTTTCAATATATAACCTACACAACAAGCAAACAAACGTGCCACTATTTTACATATATTTATTAAAATCATATTCTTCATATAAAATATTGATAGCCTTATGTCTATGTAAGTTTATTATAATGTTTGTAATGTAGGTATTTAGTGTATTTGTTATCAATTATTTATTAAAGTGCCACCGTCTATATTGTTCGTTCATGTCCAGTCCATCCCAAGGTTGCCTGGAAGAGATCGCTCTCAGCGATAAGGCCGCCCTTTATACCTTTATTCTAAGTTTTTATCTCTGTATTATTTTCTGTTTTGTGTGGTGTAATAAAGTGTTATCTATATATCTTTTTACTAACCTCCGGCAGCTTCATAGTAATTTGGTCAAGCATCATTTGTTTTCTTACCGTAAACAAACCGTATTAACTAGAGCTCTAGAAATGGGCGTATCTTACATATTTTATTTGAAACTTTAACCCTAACCAGGTCTTTATAAACTGGTTTATAAGAACAGCTATTTCACTGTAATTTTCTAGTTATAACTAGTTATGGATGCAGTTATTGTGAGCGCATTAATTTGTATATATACCCGTTTTGCGCAAAATATTGAAGAAAATATTTTACAATATAGATAATTGAATGTTTCGAACGCAGTGGAGGTGCTAAATATAGAAATATAATTTATAATTTATCATCTTACCGACAACCGCTGGGGTAAACGTGTTCTTGAGTGGAGACTGCGACTCGGCAAACGTAGAGTAGGACGCCCGCCGAGATGGGATGATGATGACCTACGAAGGACTGCGGGCAGATGCTGGATGCATCAAGCTGTAGCTTATTCCTTATTTTCTTATGATATTAACTTGTTAGATAAAACTTATATTCAAAACAAAACCGTATCGTTTTGACATAGGTATACATAAAATTGTAGAGTAATAAATTACTTATGCAAAGAAAATCGTTTAGTTTTTATGTCTGTAACTTTACAGTTACCTACATAATGTACATAAAAACGGTTAACACTTTGACTGCGATTTTTTTTCGACAACTGCGATCTTTTTTTTAACCTAAAAAATTCGTGCTGCCGCTCTACACAGCGGTTGTGTTGCGCCGCACATGCGTTTCGTTCGAAAAATATTACAGCTGTGCTGAGTCACACAGATCTGTATTTTCTCAGCCGCTGCGCTAGTGTGGATTTACGCATATTAGTCACTTGTAGAAAACACATACCGTGTGATTTCAGCAATCAAAGTGTTAATAGGTAAGTATATCAGTTATCTAGTACCCATAACACAAGCTCTATTTAGTTCGGGGTTAGATGATTGTGGATTATCCAACAATATTATTATTTTGGTTTAAAATTTAATCTACTCGGTTAAGGAACCTGAGCTATCAAAACCACACGGGCTTATAATTGTTAAATATAGCAGGAAACGCCTGGAAACGAAAGTAAATGCACACATGGTTTTTCTGTTAGCCAAAATATGTATGTACTAAGTCGATACGATAGTCAATTTTCCAACTTAAGGGTCCGGCGACGCTCGCTCCCAACTTCAATTCGAGGCGCTTGCAAAAATCGCTCCGAATATCGCTGTCCCTGTTTAACCCGCGCCCCGTCTCAAGCGTGCGCGATAGTAATATTATAGCCGTTCAAAATTTGGTATGAATTCGGTTGTGTTCTGTAATACCAAAAATTATGACTGAAAACTATTTGTATTCTTCACATATTGTTATTCTGTTAGTAGACAATATTAGCTTAATAAACAACGCGTAAGATATTGTTGTTTTTAATACAAAACAAATAGGAAGAAAACTTGTCCATTTGCATAAAAATATGCAAAATGCGATTGGCTATAATTTAATTTTTTTAATTGGTATGTAAATTGAAAAAAAAAAACTATCCAGGAATCTTGATAAATACTATTCAAATATAAATCATAAAATATTAAATATGCTTATATACGAAATATGCTTTAATAAGAAATAATTTTGGTATTATGTTTGTATGGGAATTCGTCCTCCGCTGGCCTCTTAACGCAACACCTATTCGCAGTGCAATCTATCACTGAATCTAACTCAGTGGGGCGTGATTACAATACTCGAATCCAGAACCGGATATAAAAAGGTTAGTAGCGAGCGACTAACTGGTAACCAAATGACAAAAAACTAACTTACCAACTATTACCCTTGGTTTAGTCTACAACGTGGGAGACTCAATTATTTTCCAATTTTAATCAAAAATATCGTATTCTCAGCCTTTCACTTCCACTTAAGTATTTAAATGTCAATCTTTTGGTGTTAGAACGCTGCGCCTTAACTCCTCAACTATCTACAACCAATTTGAGAACTATTCCACTTAGAATAGAGTTCAATTTCAAATTGCTTGTAATTTTTGATCTCAAACAATTTGGTTTCGTATGATTAATGTTTGCTGCAGTTACTGTTGTAACAATTGTTAGGAAATTTACGGGAAAAACTAGCTTGTGCGTTTGAAATAAGATTGATTTTGGCTTGCAGAGCAAGATAGATCTTCTAGAAAGTACTGTTGAGGAAAAAAATTAAATTGCACACTGCAGTAGTCTGTTATTTCATTGCAATAGGAACGATCAGTCAATGTCAAGTATTCGTATGAAATCAATTATGGATCTACAAATAAGTTTCTCATACAATCCACTGCTAGGTTACGTCCAACAGTGGACTTGTACCTAATGCATCAGAGCTCCGAGCACATTCATACAATTTCAGATTTTTTTATTTTGTTTCGAGACGTGATATTGATGTCTCATTTTTCCGTAGGATTTGGTACAGCGCCTCTATTGTGCGGATAGAGAACTACGCAAATCCCATACAAATATGAGACGTGACAATTTCGTCTGGAAACTATCTTCAAATGGACTCGGGTCTCTGATCCGTTGCTTCGTCAGAAACAGGATTATATTTCCACCAAAATTACGATACCAAATTACGAACCAAGGTTATCGACATAGCTCAAAGAATTAGCAAGATGAAGTGGCAGTGGGCCGGCCATATCTCGCGAAGAACCAACGACCGCTGGGGCAAACGAGTTCTTGAATGGAGACCACGACTCGGTAAAAGTAGGACGCCCTCCGACCAGGTGGGATGACGACCTGCGAAAGACTGCAGGTCGTCATCGTCGTCGTCAGCTGGATGCGGCAAGCTGAAGACAGGGCGCTATGGCGCTCATTGGGGGATGCCTATGTTCAGCAGTGGACTGCTATAGGCTGATGATGATGATGATGATACTTTCTTTAATGCGTTTTAAACTTAAAATTAAATGCAAAAAGTAAGCAATATAAGCAATAGCAAATACGGTACCACTTAATAATTCAGAGGAATCGTGATGCGTAACCCATCAATGCCCTATAAGGATAGCTGGAAGCATTAGCATAAACATGATCTTTCTATGTTGCATGATTAAATAGAAAGTTAATAGACTTTTTTCTTTGCTTTTCTTTGATGGATCTAGTAAAAAATATCATTAACTGAGAGACTAAAGTGCCTAATTAGTAACTGTAGATTATATTTAATCCAAAATAAAACTAAGTGTTTGCGAAAACAAAGCAGTTTATATTTAAATTTTGATGATCTCTTTCAAAACTCGTTAATTGAACTCACTAGCCTAATAAAACTTTTAAAACTTTCATGGAATCATCAGAATAATCAATTTATTGGTAAATAACTAATATTACAAGTCACATAATAATTATAAATTAAAGTTAACTAAATAATTAGACAATAATCAAATATAAGAATAAAATAATAAAATAAATAAATAAAAAATAAAAAAGCCTTTATTTGATCCTGCTACATTGATTTAGGTACTGTTAGTGCGTTATTTATAACACTACGGTTGGTTGATAGCAGGGTCCCCAGGTTGGGTAAAGGCCTCCTCCAACGATGTCCACTTCTCTCTATCTTGAGCTGTTTGCGAATAATCAAATAACTAGATTATAATTAGATTAAGATTATAATAAATGTATTATAACTAAGTAATAATACTCAAGATATTATATAATTTTTCGCACATAATCTTCAATACTGTAGAACGCCTTCTCGACGAGCCACGATTAAAGTCTTCGTTTAAAGGAAGACAGACTCGGTGCTGTGACTACCTGATCTGGTAGGTTGTTCTATAACGCGGGTTATTAACACTAAAGTCATTTAAAACGGGATATTTACCATGATTTGATTTTTGAGTTATCCAATATTTGGCATAGTATCTTTAAGGACCCGGCGGGAATATAACGGCAGTTTCATGCGCCATGATCACGGAATAACTGAAGGCACTCAAATATCCTGTTTTAAATGACTTCACTAGCCTAAGGTTAGGTCCATGTTAGGTCTTTAAGGGTTTAATTTTACCGTAGCAATTCAAGATAGATACATACATAGAATATACTTTATTGCACAAAAAGTTGTACATAGGCGAACATAATGCTAGATAACATTCTCTACCTGCTAACATTTGGGTAGTGTGGACAACAGTTTGGTAGGTAGTGCTATATAATAGAGATAATAAAATGTACTACTCATAATGATACTAAGCTACTTATATTATACTTAAACAGTAATATATAAATAATTATACCTATATAAATAATTAATATATAATTATAATTACGTACCGAATTATTCTTGCGAAAGAAAATAGTTATAGACTCAAGATCTGAAGACATTTATCGAGGATACCTCGCGATATTCAATGGGATTCAACCAAAGTTCAATACCTATAATATAAACTCAGTTAAGCGCTTTAAGCGAGTTCAACGATTTTAATCGCTATCAAGCTCTTAGCTCAGAGCTAGATGATGCTGTGTGGATTGTCCAGCATTATTTATTTTATAATAGAATTTTAATTGTCTAGCCTGATACGAAATATTTCAACAGGCTTAAAGACTCGCTTTATAAGTGAGCTAGAGTTAATCTACCTTAATTTGACATGATAATTTTTCAACATTTTTTTACCCTACGGAGAATTAGTAAAGCATTTATAAAATGCAGTATTTGACATTTAAAAAACGACCGCAAAGGGGACAGCTGCGTACAATCAGTTGGATACTTACATTTTTTTTTTAGAGTTGCAATGTATTTGAAACTTGTGTGGTCGGGAGAAATAGATAAATTGACATTTATTGATTGAGAATTAAGTTCCTTTGCAAAACTACATTAAATAAGTACGGAATAGATACTTACTTAGTATTTTATGGCCTCGTAAGTTTTATAAGACAAAGTGGTTTTAAGTTAACCATCATCATTATCAACCTATGTAAATCCACAGATGGACATAGGCCTCCCCTTATGAGCAACATAGCGCCCTTTCTTCAGCTTGCCGCATTCAGCATCTATCAGCAGCCTTTCGCAGGTCGTCATCCCACCTGGCCGGAGGGCCTCTTACACTACGTTTACCGAGTCGTGGTCTCCGCTCAAGAACACGTTTACCCCAGCGGTTGTTGGTTTTTCGTGAGATATGGCCGGCCCACTGAATATTTTTAATTATACAGCGAAAACGACCAGAACACACAGAACAAATATCAGCAGATCGTACAAGCATTTGTCCCGAGGCGGGAATCGAACCCGCAATATCCTGCGTCGCAAGCAGGCCTTCGCTCACCGCGCCACAGAGGTCATCAGAATTTCGAGCCAGCCATAATATTCGAATATAATCAGATAACTAGAATAACCTTAGAAATGGTAAACAATAAGGTTAGGTTAGGTTATCATCATTTATTTTCAAATCCGTATCGTCCTTGGCGTACATTATCTACTAAAACGTAACTTTTTCATAATTACGCCTTATTATGGCACATCAAACAAATGTTTCGGAATTTGTTCCTCGAAAATACAGAGTACGGTCAGCAACAAAATTACGCTGAAACGCTAGTGTAATAGCTCCAATTACGGTTAATTATGTACAAAAAATATTATTTTTGTACCTCTATTATTGTATTTCGAGTTCCCTCCAATTTTCCTGTCTTCAAATTATGAATACTATGATGCTTGATTTGTGTATAGTTTTGTTGTAACGGTTTTAAATTTGCGCTTACTGCCAAACGCTTTGAACTAATTTTAAAACGTTTAGAGCTGCTTTCAAGTTTTTTGTCCTAGCTTTCAACTTAAAAGCTTTAGCGCCAACTCAAGTCAAGTGCGGTTGCTTCTTTGTGTATTGCATTGTATGGCATATTCTCTGTAAAACAATTTTTTTTTTAATTCAAAAGCTGTAAAAGCGAGCACAAGAACAATTCCCGTTCTTAATTTTAATAAAATAACACTCTGCCTAATAAACAGCATAATTTTAAGCTTTAAAAAATTATCTCGAGTAACAAAAAATATAAAAAAAATAATTCATAGGTATTTGATAGTGTCTCCTGTAAAAATTGTTCAATTATATTAATTATCACTTCGAGTCTCGCCACCAACAGTCACACTACCAAAACTCCAAGTTCGATTTCTGCCAGCCGTACTCGTTGGCAGTGAAAAGAACATACTTCGTTACCGACTGTAACTTATATTTGTTTGTATTTTGCTTGTATTAAGCATATTTTACACCAAAAAAACTTTTATTTAGGTATTTGTTTATAACGACGACGATGACGACCTCTGTGGCGCGGTGGGTCCGTTTGCAACGCAAGAGGTTGCAAGTTCGATTCCCGCCTCGGAAAAATTGTATGTACGATCTGCAGATAATTGTTCCGTGTGTTCTGGTCGTTCTATGTATAATAAAAAAATATTTTTCTATGTAATCAATTGTATTAAGTATATCAGTCATCTAGTACCCACAACACAAGCTCTGCTTACTCGGTTGGGGCTAGATGATGCTGTGTGAATTGTTTATTTAATATAAATAAAGTCCGCTTTCTCTGCCAACCGTACTCCGCATTAAGCCTACCCGTACCGCGGGCAACGCTTAATGGCTTATCATTATGTAATTGCTATCTTTGTCTCCGCACATATGCGTCAATCTTCGTTTGAATGTTTCGGCGAAAGGATTCGTAGACGAGACTAGAATAACTGGGAAGTTAAATAGTGAAATAAGTTAGGCCTGGCCCCGATTCTGGGGTAAATAAATAAATATTTCTTGACGGTTACTAGGCAATGCTAATTATCATAGTCCTAAGCTGTGTTATGGTTACTAGATGACTGATATACTTAAACAATATATACATTACAGTCATGTTGGAGGGCTAGGCCCCGATTCTGAGGCAAAGTTTTGATGTTTTCACAACGCTGAAGAATCCCTAACATACAAGTGACATGAGTAATTCAGTGAGCTATTTCAGAATATGTTTAATTTGTTTTGTTTTAAATCTTAATTCTTTTCGTACACCATTAAAGGACTGTTTACTTTCCTTAGTACTTACTACTCGTTTTGTTTTGCTTCTAAGCGATAAAACCGCCCACGGTCGCAGGTTAATAAAGTATTTTCTATTGTATTGTTTATTTTTGTATTAGAATGTCTATTTCTACAGTTTGCCGCACTTTTCTATTGTAGCTTCTGGTAAGAAAAAAATTTATAACAATTATATATGAATATGTAGCAAACATATATTATTAATTCTTTAGTACACGTACACTTGTAATCACACGTCCATACCTCGACTACTTACAAAGTACACTCACACTCAAAACGCTCTGCTCATAATACGTTTGATTAAAGTTAAATCAGTTCTGGGAAGGCGGCGCGAGTGAACAATAACAGTGAACAATAACCGGGAGAGCGCTATCAGATCTCGGTATCCCAATTATTTTATTAAGCGTTACTTATTTCAGAGGATGTTGGGGCATTCTTGCTTTTAAGTTTTGTAGTTGATTGTACTGATTGGGTTAAATAAAGAAAAGTCAAATGCGGCGAAAAAAACTACTAATTCGTAAAGCTTTAAAAATACAGTACCTATACAAGTTGTAACAATAACCTTGTATACTGTTTTTTTAAAGCTAATATTCTAAGGAGGGGTTTTAAATATTTTTCCCGTGTTTTGTGATCGAAGCTGAATATTGACAGACGGACAGACAGACAGCAAAGAGAACTTATCTCTATCTTATCTCTATCTCTATAAGGGTTCCTTTTTTGCTTTTGGTTTACGGAACCCTACAAAAAAAAAGAGTCGTCCTTCAGGAATTTTTCTCGTTTGTACCGAGAATTCTTTCGAATCTAATTTTAATTATCTATTTAATATTTAATTACTTTATTATCATCAGCCGTATCGCAAAGCTGAAAATGCTCCTAAATGTCAAATGCAGAGAAATCGTTATAAAGGCTCCAAACTCATTACTCTCCTCAAGGCTGCAGTCGGTTAATTTAATTGGATAAGTATTGTACTTCACTATCTTCCAACGCTTTCTTATCTTAGCTTTTAGAACAAAGAAATGCATGGATACGAAATGTAGCTCTAAAACATTCGTATTTTTACACTTCGTTTTGCGTGACGAAGCTTTTGAAAACATAGGTACTCCTAGTAATATTTTATGGTTCTTTATTTTTTATTTTACGCTCTTGAGCGATAAGACCGCCAATTGTACTTAATTTTTAAGTTTTTATTGTACATAGTTTATAGTTAAAGTGCAATAAATAATTTTCTATCTTCTATCTATCTATTTTATGACTAATTTCGAATTTCACAAAATATTTTATTCAATATTAAAATGTTGGTAGGTATGGATCAATTGAGCTACATGTAAGTTGTTTGCAACAGTCTGCAGTTAATTCATTGTTATTATTTACTAGTTTCCTATTTTTCTTTATTATTAAATTATAACTTTCTTGTTCATTTTCTAAATTATTCTTTCATCCTTAAAAAAGTATATAATCAAAGAAATTACTTGAAAAACCGCAACGTGCAAAAGCATATAGAAAGAAAGAAAGAAAATTATTTATTAAACACTAACACAACACACAAACAAGGTTAATTACACATCATTATATTAGACTACAAAGTACCTACTTAGGTACCTATTATAAAACACGTAACATCGTCAAAATATAAAACTATATAGGTAGTTTGTGTTATTCTAAGCATCGGGTATTTCAGTTATAGCATAACTTTGGCTATGCATCATCATCTGATAAAAAAGATCTTTTTTACCATGCACCACTTACCCAACAGCGCTAAGAGGCGACGTGGTAGGCCCAGGATGAGATGGCGTGACGAGCTCGAGGCACATCTTCCATCGTGGCCTGTTGCAGCGCTGGATCGCAAGGAGTGGAAGGAGAAAAGGGATGCCTTAGCCCAGCCGTGGGACAATGATGGCTCAAAGTCATAATAATAGTAATAACCACTTACCCATGGTTTACTCGGGTTGTGCCTACTATTCGAACATCAGTATGACCACGGGTCAGTCTTTCAAGTTAAAGTGTTGACTCCACCGCCGCCCTTGTTCCAGTTTTCGCACCGCTGGCACCTCCGTTTGACGTACGGTCACAAGCTATGGCGGATCGCTGATAAAGCTGCACCTTTGCCAGGTTCTAGCGAAATTAACTTCGCACTGACCAAGTGAACTAAGGTCTTTAAATAACCGTAATTATAAATTATTTATTTATTTATTTTAAGCCATTATTGTCCCACTGCTAGGCAAAGGCCTCCCTTTTCTCCTTCCACTCCTCGCGATCCAACGCTGCAAAAATAAAAATTAAAGTGTAATTATAAATAAATAAATAAATAAATTTATGACGACCTCTGTGGCGCGGTGGGCGAAGGTCCGCCTGCGACGCAGGAGGCTGCAGATATTTATTTCGGGGTGTTCTGGTCTATCTGCCGCGACTCGGCAATTGTAGTTTAGGACGTCCTCCGACCAGATGGGATGACGACCTGCGAAAGACTGCAGGCAGATGCTGGATGCGGCAAGCTGAAGACAGGGCGCTATGGCGCTCATTAGGGGAGGCCTATGTCCAGCAGTGGACTATTATAGGTTGATGATGATGATGTTTGGTCTATGTATAATAATAATATATGTGAAAATGAAAATGAAAAGTTTTTATTTCTTTAAGCTTACAAATAAGCACTTAGACAGGTCATATTTTATACTATTAAATTATTTTATAGTTCACTTCAATTTTTTGTCCACCAGTGGAAGGAGTGAGAAGAAACCACTAGTATGTTCATAACTTATGTGTCTAGTACATTTGATTTGCTTAATTATTTTGATGTAATGTATTGTATTAAGTCATCTAGTACCCATAACACAAGCTCTGCTTAGCTTGGGGCTAGACGATGCTGTGCGGATTGTCCAGCATCATTTATTCATAAGTAAACAACTAACCCAAACAAATGTCTAAAGCAATACTGACAAACAAACTTCACAGTTGCTATTATTGGAGTTGGAATCTGATCGTATGAGGATAGGAAGCCACGCGATGGAACATTCTTAGAAGCAAAGTAGTTGTAGTTGTAGGTACAGTTTGTTTTGCTCGTTGAGACGGTGAATGGACGCATTTATGGTAGACATGTCATCGTGGGCATGAGAAAATTTGTAAGATTTTTAAAATACCTGCGTATAATCAATAATCAATAATAATCAATAATCATTTATTCGTAACTTTCATGAAATACACGTCACATTAGTTTCGGCTACAGATACGTAGCCATTTTATACTTACAAGTAAAGTAAATTAACAATATTGAATTAAATTATACATTATTAAAATAGAAATAAAAAATAATAATAATACATTTAGTCACATTTATAATCGAGGAACTCCTCATAGCTGTAAAAGCTATTGTCAGTGAGCCAGTGCTTTAGTTTACTCTTAAAGGTTGTTAGGCTAGTTGCCTTCCTAACAATTTCAGGAAGATTGTTGTACACCGTCGGTCCCATTATGCGAGTTAACTTCCCCGACTTCGCGAGAGTACGTGGTAAGGTGGTGAGCTTGTCCGCTCGCCGAGTGCTGTACCTATGAACGTCGCTATTTCTAGAGAACAGTTCAAGGTTGTCCCTTACATACACGGATACCTGGAATATCACAATGCATGGAAGGGTAAGTACATCGAGCTCTTTAAAGTAAGGTCTAGCAGAGACGTCCTGTGGTATCCTCACCATTGCACGTATGGCGCGCTTCTGCATGCGGAAGGCGCGCCGCCAGTCGGCGGCACGCCCCCACAGTTCAGCTCCGTACTGCAATATTGAGTGGATAGTCGCATAATAACAGGAGCGTACCACGTGCCTTGGTAGGAATCTCGCCAGGCGGCTTAGTGCGTAGCACGCACCGCCAAGCTTGCCGCATACTTTATCAATATGGGACTCCCACGTGAGACTCCTATCAAGCTCAAACCCCAAAAATGTGGTTTTAGCCACCTGTTCGATAAGCGTCCCACCACCTACAACCGATAGGGTTCTAGGGAGACGCCCAGACAGGCAGACATGCATGACATGTGTCTTTGATATGTTCAAGACAAGTCCGTTTACTTTGAACCACTCGACCAGTGTTGACGCGGTGAGGTTTAGATTTTGCTCCAGGGCGTCTATTGATGTACCAGAGACTACGGCGACCACGTCATCAGCGTACATGAAGATCTCCGCAGTGCTCACAGCTTCCGGAAGATCGTTAAGTAGCATGGAAAATAAGATATTCGAGACCGCAGAACCTTGGGCTACACCCATGGTCGTTGCAAGAGGACAGGATCGGATGTTCCCATTCTCTCCAACAACTACCTGCGACCTCGATCTTAGCATGCTGGATAGTAGTGTGAGCGCAGTCCCTCGCACTCCGTAGTGTTCCAGCTTGGCCGCGAGCACCGCGTGATCGGCAACATCGAACGCCTTCGAGAGGTCACAGCAGATAAGAGCTACCTGCTGCTTCCTCTCTCTAGCCTCTAAGACGCTTTGTATAACCTGTCGCGCCAACGACGTGGTCGAACGGCCCTCACGATACGCGTACTGCCTATATGTATATATATTCATCATCATCATCATCAGCCTATAACAGTCCACTGCTGGATATAGGCCTCCCCCAATGAGCGCCATAGCGCCCTGTTTTCAGCTTGCCGCATCTACCTACAGTCTTTCGCAGGTCGTCATCCCATCTGGTTGGAGGGCGTCCTACACTACGTTTACCGAGTCGTGGTCTCCACTCAAGAACACGTTTGCCCCCGCGGCTGTCGGTTCTTCGCGAAATATGGCCGGCCCACTGGCCATATAATTATTTGTTATTATTTTCATATCATTTATTGTGCTAAGAAAATTTATTGTGGCACATGAAAATGTTTGATGATCCATAATGTTATTTAGAAAAAATCATAACACGTTATTTTTCAAAATCATCTCGGTCGCCTATTATGCGAAATCCCCTTTCGTCTCGCAAAACGGCCTGACCCGATTTGACGTACAGATGGTAAAGTTTAATCATCTGGAAAACTCCTCGGTTTTGTAACTCTAAACCTTATGGGGAGGTGCAAACGGGAGACTTGTCAGCAACTTTTAGTCTTCAAAATGGCGACTTAGAGATCTAAAGGTGTGGCGAATAATGGCAGGCTATAAGCTAACCGGCTCTAATTGGATTTCTATGCCTTTAAATAGCGCTAAGGCTTTCGGAATATTATTGCAGTGGGTAGTAGGATTTATTTCAATCTGTTTTACTGAAAAGTGTGGCAGAGATTGAGTCAGATGAAACTATTCTGATAATTTCATCATTTAAGACACTAAAAATAGTTAGGTAGGCATATTACTGTTTACTTTTCACAACATAATTATCTGATAGGTTTTATTAGCGTGTGTTCTGTGGGATATCCCTTCCCTGTAATCAAATCATTATTATATTTTCTGGTTATCAAAAACACAAAAATTTGGTAAAGAAATTATAAATAAATAAAATTCTTTTATTTCGGACTACTACAGATCCATAATTTGTTAGTAATGATCTTATAATAAATGTTAGTAATTCTTACAAACTAAAATTAAATTAAATTGAAATGAAAATTAAAATGAATAGTAATAAATAAGAATAAATTAGAAAAAATTAAAATAAGTTAAAACAAATCAAATTATATCATCAATAAAAATTAAAAAATAATTTAAAATTATTTTAAAAGTGGTTGAGTTGAGTGGTCAATTATGATAAAAGTGGTTGAGTTGAGTGGTCACGTGGTCAGTGGTCAATGGGCGGTTTGCACTAACCCAAACAAATCCAGAAGCCTTTTAAATTAAAAGCGAACTTAAACGCTTGCCCATAAGGCTTAATTTCGTACTAAACGAAACAGCTAAATGAGACAAAGAACTTTGAAGTAAGTCGTCAAGTGCTAAAGTTGTTTTTCGTTTGACTGAGTTTTGACATTTAAGTGATGTAAATAAGCCACTGTTTAGTATCAGTTTACTTGTTCGGGTCTCGATGTCGCGGGTTCGATTCTCGGCCAATTGAACAGGTTCGCAGAAACACCCGTATCTAGATGAATCTGGGATGTTTGATTGAGACCGGAATTTTAAAGGATTGTATATATACTATGTAAAAAAACTTGATTGTTCATTTTAGGGTTCGGTTTTTTTGTAGTGTTGTATCCATAAGAGTGTAACTAAGCTTTTTATTATTTTTGGTCAGGCGTGTGGACGTTTTCTAAAGTTGCAAAAAATAATCGTCAAATTATTAAAAGGTACTACGTAGGAAATTCTTTAAAAATTAAAAAAATCATAGAAGTAAGAAACATTAATTTCGAGACAAAAAACTAAATAATATTTACGATGTGTTTGATTTTAGAACTAAACCCAATCACATTATGTAGGTACTATGATATTATGATTTATTTCAAATAAACTAATATTAATTTCCTTTAATTAGATTCCATAAATGAACACCATAAACATTAAATCATTTATAAACAAACATCAAATGTTAATTATAACACGAGGCTTAAATTATAGAAAACTAAACTGGCTCATTATTTATTGTATTATTTCATATTTATTATATTAATTTCCAAACGATAATTCAAAATGCAATAAGATTCATGTCATGTTTTAAAACACTTTCCTCTTGGTGTGAGCGTTGAAGTAATGTGAGCTTTATAACCTGGAACTAAGATTCAAAATACCTATTAGCAACTACCTATTTAGTTATTAGCTTTTGGGACCTAAGTACCCTTAAGGTAGAAGACCTCAAGGATTAAGCACTTATGGGGCTAAGAAAAGGCATAGTCAGAAAAAAATAACGAAAAGTATACTTTATATTTTTTTTTCATTAGGCTTTTTTGTCTGGCTGTTTGGTTTGCAAATAAAATAGGTATAATTTTTTTATTTATTTTAATATGTTAGGTACGTCCTAACATATTAAAATAAATAATCGTCATCCCACCTGGATGGAGGTCAGTTAGTTGTTTACTTTTTTTTTGTGTAATATACTGAACTGCGATTCAAAAACCTACAAACGCAAAAGGTCCTTAACCCTTAACACATATCCTTATTGAGATTTTCCTAATCAGTGATACTTCAATAGTTAACACAGTGTCCTAATCTGTGTCATTATATTGAATACAGTCCCCCACTGCGCCGGCGCATACCCACAGCCAATAATTGAGACATATATCAGTGCACTTCGGGAAACGGTCGGGACCTGGGAGGCGAAATATTATAACCAAGATATTCGATTTAATGCGCAAATAAAATAAGCTGTTTATTTTCAATTTATGGTGTTAGTTTTGCTAGTTATAGCCGGGAATAGCGTAGTTAGGACTTGTTTCTGTTTATTGACTTTAAGCTTAGGTTTCACAGAGCCAATGTACCGCACAAGATTTGTTTAATTTATTTTTAGACAGAGAAAACAATAATAATTATTATTATTTCGTAGATTCTATACTTATATTATAAATAGGAAAGGTTTGATTTTTTGTTTGTTTGTTTGTAATGAATTGGCTCCGAAACTTCTGGACCAATTTGAAAAATTATTTCGCCGTTGGGAAGCTACACTATCCCCGGTGAACGTAGGCTGTATTATATTTTCAAAAAAGTAAGGGATCTATATACTAAAACCGTGCGAAGCCGGGAAGGTTCGCTGGTCATTAATAAATACGTCAGATCAATACATTTTTTTTATTAGTGTCCTTAGTGTCCCACTACAAGACAAAGGTTTCTCTTTTCTCGTCCTAATCATAGTTTATTATAGTTTATCTAGAACCTCAAAGTAGTATATCCCAATGGTGAGAACTTAATTCGCTGAACGATAAAATAAATTATCGAAACCAGCAATTTATCAAAATTTCCTATGAAGTGTGAACGTAACTAAATTCTAATTAATTCTATGCAAATAATCGTCCTAATAACTATGTCAAATTGATTTTTACAAGCTTATAAATCAATTAATTTGACCCCAGCACGTCGACTCAATGAGGCATAAACATCAATAAAGTCGAAATTGAAATGAAAATAAAACGAGTTTTGGATAGACTCGTTTGGGACTTTGTAGCCAGCCGTCTTAGTTGTTGTAAAATAATAATAATAATTTTATTTTATTTTCTTCACAAAGGTTCTCTTAAATTAGACACAAAATAAAGGCATTTAGTTTATATCCTAGATCAAACCTGTATTGTGAAGACTGGTGAAGAAGGCTTTCTACTCCATAGATGATTACATCAATGATGATAATGCTTGGCCAGATGCCGCTCAGTTCCGCACCGACAATGTACATAATATGTAAGAAATTCAATACAATAACTCTTTATTGCACACCAAATACATAAAAGATACACAAGACAGGAAAAGAAAAAACAAATACAAAATATGCTGTACAATGGGCGGCCTTATCGCTAAGATCGATCTCTGCCAACAAAACAACCTTTGGATGGACATGAAGTGCTAGAACAAGTACCTATAGACGGAACAAGTATATATTCAATGTTTTGCTTAGCTTTAAATAAATATTGACATGTATCTAAAATCGCACTATATTTAGATTTAGATAAGCAAATCAAATGTATTAAACACATAAGCTATATGACTATACTAGTGGTTTCTTTTTCACTTCTTCCACTGGTGGTCAAAAAATTAAAATAATGTTATTTGATAATAATGAAAATAGTATAAAATTTGACTTGTCTAAGTGCTTATTTTGTAAGCCTAAAGAAATAAATGATATTGAGTTTGAGTTTGAGGTGCCTGAAATTAAAATGTATTCAAATATAAATATCTTAGTCCTCAACAGCCTATTTTGGTCCACTGCTGGACGCCTACCCCTGATAACCGCCTAATCGGCTTTTATCTCATGAGGGTAAATTTCTACTGCAAATTCTAAGTCCAGTACCCACTAATATTCTCAGTAAAGGTGTTAAAAGCTTGTAATATGGCAGTAAGAATATTACAGTTGTTTATTTTTAATATTTTATTTCATATTTAGTTATTCTATAATCTGTTGATACAAAAAGTCGTTTTCTGTAAAGTTTGTGTTTTTGAGATGTCACACTATCGTCGCAAGTGTGCGATATGTAAAAATGCAATTCCTCTTGTATTAATTATAAATTATTTTTAAACAAAAATTGTAATGGATATTTTTATGCAACGAAAATTTGCATTGTACATTATTATACATTTAAATGCATGAATAAAACAAAAATAGGTATCTAATCAATTTAATGTCATTTTGAAATTAAATAAGCGTTTACCGTCTCTAATGTTAATTAATACGTGAAGGTAGAAAGCCGTTTCATATCGTTCCGCACGGGACTCTAAAAGCCAAAACATTAGAAAGCATATTAAATCTTTAATTTCACCCAAAATAAGCTTGGTAAAAACTCAAAATTACAACTTACATGGTTTCGAAACTGCCTATCAGATATGTAAATTTCGGCAAAGCTTGCGATAGTGTGGTATTAGTAGCTCTTAGATGCAGTTTTATTATGGATTTTAGGGTTGAGGATGGATTGATAGGCGTATTAACCGAAAGGGTATGGACTCTTTTGTAAAAAATCAACTTATAGGGTTTTAATATCCATAGGCACTTACCTAACTACTGCCGAGTCGAGACTCATTCAAAAGTGCATTCATTATAACTCATATATGTACATAATAAATGGTTTTATCAAATAATAATCTGAGTTAGTCTGTAGGAAGCAAGAGTCATCAGTATCCAATGCAATTTATTCCTTTTATGGGTTTTTCTAGCGTTCAAATCCTTTCAGTTATTATTTCGTTTGAAAATATCACAAGTGTACCTAAATCTACATATTTTGCGTCTAACCAACGCAGACCTTATCGTCATAGCGCCCTGTCTTCAACTTGCTGCATCCAGCATCTGCCTGCAGTCCTTCGCAAGTCGTCATCCCACCTGGCTGAAGGGGATCCTTCACTACGTTTGCCGACTCGTAATCTCCACTCAAGAACACGTTTACCGTGCGTTTACCCCAGCGGTTGTCATCTCATGATATATGGCCGGCCCACTGCCGCTACTATATGCACATCAATGGGAAATATTCATCAGAAATGCCAATAGACTTGAATTATATGTTATTTTCTCAGACTTTTCTGAAATGACGTATCGAACTAATACTAAAGACTGTAGGTATATACCAGACTGTTTTTCATTATGCGAGTTTCATCTTCATCATAAGCCTATGTTAGTCCACAGCTGATCATAGACCTCCCTGAGAGTTTATGTTTTTGTTTGAGGATTTATGTTCTTTTTATAAGTTGTACTTTCCTTTTTGTGTGTGCTTAATCAATTATTTTCTATTCTAAAGACACCCGTTACAAAACAGCTAGTAAGGAGTTGTCATCGTCTTGCATGTCGTGCCGGGCTCGCATGCGGCCAGCAAGCTCACCGCCTCGAGCTTTCGTGCGTGTCCTGGCTGACTGTTGAATAAACCCTAGCCAATGACCCCGATAGAACGGCTTCCGATTTTGAGGGCTTGGTGTGAAGGTTGCTGCTTGTTTGTGCTGATTTAGGGTTTAAATTAAATCAAAACATTTATTTGCTGAACACATTATACAGCTACATGTCAGGTCTTATAACTAGAGTGGTGTCGAATGTATTCAACCCGCAAGCAGGTGTGCAAATATTAAATCGCAGTGATTCATGGTCGTTAAATTAATCAATAATTAAAATAAACAATGAAAATGAATAGGTACAATCTAAAATAAATAGTTATCTTTAAAATTAATTCACAATCGACAAGACATAATAATTTTTTGGTTTTTATAGAGAAAAACTACGAAAAAGTGGTTCTTTCAAGAATGGTTACTACAATCGTCAGCAGTTTGTTTTGTACAATGTCTTAGGCCTATTTGCGTTGATCCATGAAACTTCAAAGAAAGTGTTTTATGTAGTTTTTCAGAATTAGATCAGAATAGCATTAACTAAATTTAAATCTAGCTTTAACTAAATTTAAATCTAGCATTAACTAAATTTAAATCTAGCATTAACTAAATTTAAATCTAGCATTAACTAAATTTAAATCTAGCATTAAATTTAAATTAACACTTTACGTGACACGCGTTTTACACCAGATGCAGGGCATGCCCCTGTTTGTCTCATCTAGCTGATTTGGCAGGGCAGTGAAAGCGTAAAACTTTTTTGACTGTTTACATGTACAATATTTAGTTGGTTCGAAGTGTCTCATCAACTTTTTTCTATCAAGGCATCAAAAAACTCGTCGAGGATTTGATGTCATGTCAAGTCTCCCCATCGAAAGCGCCATTATCAGTTCTGACGACAGTGTCTAATTTTAGCAAGGAATTTCTAAACTAAATGTAGGTCAATGTATAACTTCTATGCATTTTAGACGATAAAAAGCAAAAGGCGACGCTATGGCCCTTTATTTTACTCTGAAGAAATCACAGAAATACTTATTATAGCCAGTAATAAAACGCAAAAAGCGATCGTGGTTTGAAAAATAAACCCCCATAGTATATACTAAATTATAGCGGTCTACTTTGCTTCATCATAACTATTTCTAAGGGTGTTCTGGTCGTTTTAAATGACGTATAATAAACAATATCTGTAGAATACATTATATGTATTCTATTTCAGTTATTTAGTATCCATAACACAAGCTCTGCTTACCTTGGGGCTAGATAATGCTGCGTGAATTGTCCCGCATTATTTATTTTTTGGCTTATGATGGCTTTGATAAAAACCTAAACCGATCCGTGTTTAAAGAGCGAATCATTACCTAATCTTAACCAAATGAATTGTCCCGTATTATTTATTTATTTGCACTACAAAACCTGAACCGATCGTGGTTTGAAAAGAAGCGAAGCATTACCTAATCTAAACCAAACACCCAGACCGTAGCGTTCCTTGCTTCGCGCATGCCCTATGCAGCACAAGTAGGTAAGTACAATCACTGCCTTAGAAGCCTCACTTTCCTTCCTTCGTGAGAAGCTTTGGCTCAGCAGCGTGCGTGTTGCGTGAGGCCACCACGTGTTCTGGACACGCAACTGTCAATGGATGGCGTGATGGCTGCTGATTTTTAATCATGAAAGAATGGGATGTTCGCGTGAATGATGGTTGGGTTAAGGTAGCATGCTAGGAACATGGTGAGTGCAAGTTTTAGGTGTCAATTTTAGTGATCACACGAGAGCAGATGCTCAGGCGATCTTGAAGCGACTACGCTTTGAGATTGACTTCCTTTTGCCTTTTGCCGGTGACATCGTAGAAATATTGATCATTTTCGTGGTAGCACGATAGTTTACTTTGATTGTTTTGACAAAACTAACTAGGTACTTCGAATCCCTTGGTTAACACTTTTATTAAAGTTTTGAGTGCAAAATAATAATTTTTCGGGATCATCTTCTATACAACTGCGAAATAATCGTACAAATCGGTCTACTCAGCGGACGTAGGTACATAAAAAATACATACAGCCGAATGTAACAGAACCTTCTTTGTATGTCGGATAAAAATGAAATGAACGCTCAGTGAATGTGCATTAAGTTTTTTTTTGTAATCAGCTCGTATTTTTTTCACTTCCCTCACCGTTATAATACCGTAGCAATGCAAATAATTTTAGTTCATATAATTAAGACGTGACTTATTAGAACGAAATTGACATATTATTATGACTGATTGAAACAAATTTTAGGTAATGTTTTTTGCATTGTGACCTGGTTGTGACCGTGTGTAGTTGAGATAACTTTTTTGAAGTGACACATTGTTGCCTAAATTATAGGCCTTCCATTGTACCTGTCGTATATAATGTATTTTTGTAATGATTAATTTGATTATAAAAAAAAAAAAAAAAAAAAAAAAAAAAAATTAGAAATAATTATATAATACAGAAAAACAACACAAAAATCATAGAGTCAACCTTACATTACAAAATCATAAATTAAAAATCACAAATCATATCCATTTCCATATACAACATAATTTCATTAAATAAGAATATTATAGATATTAAAAAAATTCAGTCTAACTGTGATAATACGGATTTACACAACTAACGATTACATAAAATAAACAATGCAGCTTTTTGGAACTCGCAAATAAAGAATTAGAAATAAAGAATTTTTGTATTGTATTGTATTGTAAATCGATGAATGAAAAAGTATAACTCTTTTAGTTACCAGTATTTTTCCCTATCTCCTCCGTCCTTTCGCTTCCGTACTGCAGGATTCTAGTTCTGGCACGAGGACCTAGCCTGACAGAAACAATAAGCACCTGCTGCGCTATTTGCACGTTTGTGTGACCGGTTCCCTCACGGAAGCATCGTTGATTGTCGGCTGTGGTCGCGTGAATGGTTGGCATGCTAGGAGCGCGATAAGTGCAAGTTTAAGGTTTCTACTGTTATAACTGTCTATTACGGTAGGTCTGCTGCTAGCTAGACTATTTGAACGTCTTTTGGGAGGCTCCTTTAAGGAGACCTTGATTATCATCTTCGTTTCACTTTCGTTTCGATTTGATGTTTTGGTTATACTTAGTTTTGCTTTTCTTTCAATTGTTCAACATAATCTATGTATCAACTATACCTACCATTGTACTTTAGACGCACTCCCGGTGTCTGTGAGGCAGAGTAGCCCTCGCGTCTAAACACAAGTTTTACTTAGTTAGAGCGAGGAGTCGATGCATTTTCAGCACTAAGGTTTTAGGGTAGAGTACTTTACCTAAAGGTAAACTTAAATATTATAGAGATAATCGTAATTAGTTTTAGATAAGTACTCTGTTAACCTTAAGAAACAATTTTTTGAAAATAAATACTTTTTATTATTATGTCTCTCATTTACCATGATCTCGGGCCATAAAGTGACCCGGTCCTTTGGAAGGCTTGCGTGGGGCCGAAGCCAACAGCACAGAGGCCCTTTGAGAAGTTAATCTAAAGGCGATGGCTACACATAGCGGGTATCATCCTCGGGTGCACAATATGATACATCCAAAGATGGTATCCACCAGGTGTAGAGACTATTGCAAAGAAAAATGAATTAAATAAAACCAGGTTATTGTGATGGATGGATGGACTGGGTAATCGGGCTATAGGGGAGATTGCGGACTATTTTATTATTATTATCAAATAATATATTGGACAGATTTGAACTTGGTATATTTACCAGGATGCTGATGATGTCACATTAAGACTCGCCGTCCATTGAGGTCTACAGTATTCCCATTCGTAATATAAGTGTGTCCTGCATAAGCTATGTTATAAGTACCATTTAAAATAAGGAGCGACAGCTGCTTGCTTTAAGAAATATAAGAAAGGCTTTGCCCTGCAGTGGGCCAACTTTCATCACTACATGATTTGACTACATAGTATAAAGAAACTCGCTTCCCGCTGTCTGTCTGTCCCTATGTATGCTTAGATCTATAAAACTACTGATTTTGGTGCGGTTTTTTAAATAGAGTGATTCAAGAGGAAGGTTTATAAACCATTTGACAAATAGAATTGCACGCGGACGAAGCCGCGGGGCGCAGCTAGTAAAAAATAATCAGGAGAGACATAGTATTATGTCACTACTGCTTCAGCCAAGGACGGAGGAAAACTATAAATTATAAGATAAAAAAAAAATTATAAATACAACGGATAGTTGAGATTTTTATAGCAATATAATATTGTTGATGAAGAATAAATGCTACCAATAGAACAGTAGTTACGTTGACCCTTCATCTTCAGCCCATGACTTCCTACTGACCTTGGCACATGTCGTCGCAGGGGGTGTCACGCCACGCTGTGTTGGCCACAGCTGACGGACATATTGCACGAATGACCGTTACGAGATAGAGGATCGGACAGTGATGTTTTAATAGTGATGAGGATTGCTAAACCAAATAAAATAAATAATGCTGGACAATTCACACAGCATTATCTAGCCCCATGGTAAGCAGTGCTTGTGTTATGGGTACTAGATAACTGATATACATAATACAATACATTACATAGATAGATATTTTTTATTATACATAGACAACGACCAGAGCACAGCAAACTACTCCTGAGCTCCGCAGTTTGGTTGTAAGAGTGAATGTATTAGTGTTATTGTCCTGGATATAGCTTTTTGGTGATATTTTGTTATTTTTTTGGTCTGCGATTTTTAGGTAGATAAAAAAAAAAAAAAAAAAAAAAAAATGCTTGACAATTTACACAGCATCATCTAGCCCCAAGCTAAGCAGAGCTTGTGTTATGGGTACTAGATGACTGATATACATAATACAAGACATTACATAGATAGACATATTTTTTTATTATAAATAGAAAACGACCAGAACACCCGGAACAAATATCTGCAGATCGTACACACAATTGTTCCGAGGCGGGAATCGAACCCGCAACCTCCTGCATCGCAGGCGGACCTTCGCCCACCGCGCCACATCGGTCGTCAAAAAATAAAGTTTGTTAAAGTTTTTCGGTTATATAAATACAATGCTTGGTGCGGCTAGTGTGCTTTTGGTTACGTTTTTGTAAGGCAATGCGAAACTCACTTTTATATGACGACCGATGTGGCGCAGTGGGCGAAGGTCCGCCTGCGACGCAGGAGGTTGCGGGTTCGATTCCCGCCTCGGAACAAATGTGTGTACGATCTGCAGATATTTGTTTCGGGTGTTCTGGTCGTTTTCTATGTATAATAAAAAATATCTATCTATGTAATGTATTGTATTATGTATATCAGTTATCTAGTACCCATAACACAAGCTCTGCTTACCATGGGGCTAGATAATGCTGTGTGAATTGTCCAGCATTATTTATTATTTATTTAGAAACAAGAAAATTCTTGAGTGCCTTAGAAATGTGTTCAGCTTTGATATTTCATTTGGTATTATAATATTACATGCTCTTTTAATGTGTTAGGTGGTAAATAGTATGGCTGCACATCGTTGGTCAAAGTGCAACTTTGCCTAACCATCTCGTAGTGTCTACGCGACAAAAATGCGACGAGTATACCCGAATTACGAAACGCAAATCTTTAACACTTTGACTGCTCGCACGGTATGTGTTTTCTACAAGTGACTAATATGCGTAAATCCGCAGCGGCTGACAAAATACAGATCAGTGTGACTCAGCACAGCCGTAATATTTTTCGAACGAAACGCATGTGCGGCGCAACACAACCGCTGTGTAGAGCGGCAGCACGAATTTTTTAGGTTAAAAAAAAGATCGCAGTCGTCGAAAAAAAATCGCAGTCAAAGTGTTAAAACGGGCTCAAATCACGACATTTTCACAGATCATAAAAAATCGGGACTTGCTTGTTAACTTTAAAGTTTGTCTATAAGCAAATAAACTGACGCATTATCCCAACCCGGCATGGGTGGCCTAGAACCATGAATGGCCTAGAACCATGAATGGCCTAGAACCATGAATGGCCTAGAAACAGTTGACGATTACAGAACTCTGGCTGATATATAGGCCGATAATAATCTAGATAGATAGAAAACACTTTATTATAACCACACAAAACAGAAAACAATACAGGAATAAACAATAGAATAAAGGAAGTATAAAGGCCGGCCTTATCGCTGAGAGCGATCTCTTCCAGGCAACCTTTGGATGGACTGGACATGAAGGAACATAATAGACGGTTGTACTTAAGTAGATACATATATAGATAAACAAAAGAAAACAGATACTAGTACAAAGGTATAGTTTAGTAATTATCAAGAATCTTTAACGATCTTTATCATTTTTTTCGTTTTCATCCACTACAGATAAAAGATACACCACTGGAAACTAAACGCAGTTTAAAAAGCATAACCAAGTCCATAAATAAAAGAAACTTCATCCAAAAACATAAAAACCAATACCGCCGGTGAAACAGCCGTCACGCCGCATAGCTCCAGGTGTTGGTTCGATTCCCGGGGTGATGGCAGATAAATAAATAACAGTAAGCTTGTGCAGTGGGGTGTAGGTTAGTTTTGCACGGTGCTCTGGTATGGTGGTAACTAATGCTTGGTTTTACGGCGGTTGATCAGCGGAACCGAGTTTATAACCGACTCAAAAAGATAAATGATTTTGCTTTGTGTGCCTTGGTTATTGTCTGATTCTAGATAATATGTCATTAATTTCAATGAACATGATAAAATAATTATTGAAGATTACTTGGGACTCTACTATACGCTACATTATGTTAAAAGTTTAAATCCCTTCGACATAAGTTGTTCTGTATTTTTGTGGGTTTTCCTTTTTTTGTAACTATGTATAACATTGTGTGTGTGTGGCTATCAATAAATTATAATTGACATTAGATTGATTGAATTATAGTTGACGACCGATGTGGCGCGGTGGGCGAAGGTCCGCTTGCGACGCAGGAGGTTGCGGGTTCGATTCCCGCCTCGGAACAATTGTGTGTACGATCTGCAGATATTTGTTCCGGGTGTTCTGGTCGTTTTCTATATATAATAAAAAATATCTATCTATGTAATGTATTGTATTATGTATATCAGTTATCTAGTACCTATAACACAAGCTCTGCTTACCATGGGGCTAGATAATGTTGTGTGAATTGTCCAGCATTATTTATTTTATTTAAAAAAATAAAAATATTGATATTAAAAAATAAATAATAATATGTCATTACTTTCAATGAACATGGTAAAATAATTATTGACGATTACTTGGGACTCTACTATATACGCTACATTATGTTAAAAGTTTAAATCCCTTCGACATAAGTTGTTCTGTATTTTTGTGTGTTTTCCTTTTTTTGTAACTATGTATAACATTGTGTGTGTGGCTATCAATAAATTATAATTGACATTAGATTGATTGAATTATAGTTGACGACCGATGTGGCGCGGTGGGCGAAGGTCCGCTTGCGACGCAGGAGGTTGCGGGTTCGATTCCCGCCTCGGAACAATTGTGTGTACGATCTGCAGATATTTGTTCCGGGTGTTCTGGTCGTTTTCTATATATAATAAAAAATATCTATCTATGTAATGTATTGTATTATGTATATCAGTTATCTAGTACCCATAACACAAGCTCTGCTTACCATGGGGCTAGATAATGCTGTGTGAATTGTCCAGCAATATATATAATATATATATATATATATATAATATTTTATTCTTATTCTTTTATTACGAAAGGATGTTCCTACCAGTTCTATTCGACCTAAAAAAAAATTAAAAAAAAAACGTACGTAAATTATGTTTAATAAACGTAAATTATTATTTGACAAGTTTTCCTCTCACTTTCTATTTCACATCAAAAGATCCTGTGAACCTGTGACATTAAAAGCATTCTAAAATTACAGCACCAGTGCTGCCATAACTCTGCAAAATCCCAAAGCCTGCAATTAAATTAAAAGTTACCTAAAATTACCCGTAATTTCGGGTAATTTCAGGTAACTCATCTAGGTAACTAAGGCTGGTGTGAACCAAAAGATAAACAGACGATTAGCAGCTTCGGTTAATTTTGACGTTGAATGTGTGAAAACTTCTATCAAAAACCGTAATTAAAATGTAATTGTCCGATCATCTTTTTGGTGATCACCAGGGTAAATCTATCACTACCCCGTCCAAAATAGATCCAGTTGCATTTATCTATTACATCTGACGCAGGAGAGACGTCATAATCAGCTCCGTGTTCGCGTGACCCGGAGATAATTAACCAGAGAGGGGTATTAAGTAGAGTTAAGACAGTAGGATCATGTGTTTGGACCTCCATACGTCAGCATCCGTGAAATTTGTGTCAGAAATAGAAACTTAGCTCCTGGCCATGATTTCCAAGTACACCGATTCATATTCAAATATTTTTATTTCTTTCGCTTACAAAATAAGCAATTAGAAAAGTCAAAGGACAACAGTCACTGGCCCTGCAAACCCTAGAACAGATGGACACGTGGTTACGCTGGGTTCTAAAAAATACACTTAATCGATGTGTATCTGATTAAAATCACGGACATTTATTTTAAGTTATTAAAAATGCAAAATAAATTCAGGATTTTATGTTATGATTTTTCATTGTACAAGTTCTCAGAGCGATAATAGGTACCTATTTTTCAATACAGATACACATGCAGTGTACCTATATACCCACAAACTTACAGTACACAATAGTGTGTGTATAAAGGAAATGTAGTAAAAAGCTATCTTATATATATAGCTATATAGCTATCTATTTTAACAACAAGCCATAAATGTAATCGCTCACACCAAAGCTCACGTAGAATTTTAATAACCTTATTAGCAACAAAGTTGCAGTGCATAGAATTCGTCACACTTCATTTAATTTATCTCCAATACCATAAGTTTTTGTGTCAAGTAAAATACTTACTAAACGTTTGTAATAACATTGTTTCTAAGGCTAGGATTAACATGTACACTAGCTTATAAGTTCATACTGTAATACCTGATGTCATAATAAAGAAATTTTAAATTGAATTGAAAAAGCTATCTCCATCGAGCTATGGCATACTAACTGTCCTGATCGAGCTATCAATGGCATACTAGCCGCCTTTATCGACCAGCTATCCTTATAACAGCTATAACATTAGTAAAACATTCATACGAGGGTCCGAAATGCCAGGAGTGTGTACGCTACCATTTGAGCGTAAAGCATGAGTCAGGGGCATTAGTAGCCGTTTCATGGCAACGATAGGGCTCATTGGGTGACAGTAGGGGAAGTTGTATAAATTGTCTGTGCTTTCCTTTCTGACTTCTTATGCGTCAACTAGAGTTAACACTTTGACTGCTGAAATCACACGGTATGTGTTTTCTACAAGTGACTTATATGCGTAAATCCACACTAGCGCAGCGGCTGAGAAAATACAGATCTTTGTGACTCAGCACAGCCGTAATATTTTTCGAAAGAAACGCATGTGCGGCGCAACACAACCGGCTGTGTAGAGCGGCAGCACGAATTTTTTAGGTTAAAAGAAAGATCGCAGTCGTCGAAAAAAAATCGCAGTCAAAGTATTAAGTCCTAGTAGTTTTGAACATCGAATTCTGCTAACCAATTACAAAATAAAATATTATTAATGCAATTATACTCAAACCCGCGTCCTTCTGTGTCTCTGGACTGCCACTCTACTGTGTGCTTGCAAATGTTCTTGTTTCTATACAAAAATCTCTTTACCGCTCTAATTGCCTAACCAAAACGTACCCAAAAGCATAGTAGCCGCCCCACTGTGATTATATAATCGAAAAACTTTAATAAATTTTATCCAACTAAAAATCGCAGACGAAAAAAAACAAATATCACCAAAAAGCTACGTCCAGGACAATAACACTCGTACATTCACCCTTACAACTAAACTGCAGAGCACAGGGGTAGCCATAGCCACCCTTAAGAAACTGGGCGTGGCCGGGTGGTATCTTGCATCTCCCTCTGGGGGGTGGTTCGATTTTCTTTCATTCTTTTGGGGTCAATGCGGGGAGGGATTTTAAGAGAGACGCTAAGGCCAAATAATAATAATGCTATGACATAATCTGCGCTATTTTATCAGTAGTATCAATGTAATTTTGAGCTAGACCACTTTACAGGGAAAATACTAGGTTTTCACACTTTATACAGACGTATCATCATCATCATCATCATCATCAGCCTATATTAGTCCACTGCTGGACATAGGCCTCCCCCAATGAGCGCCATAGCGCCCTGTCTTCGGCTTGACGCATCCAGCATCTACCTGCAGTCTTTCGCAGGTCGTCATCCCACCTGGTCGGAGGGCGTCCTACACTACGTTTACCGAGTCGTGGTCTCCACTCAAGAACACGTTTGCCCCAGCGGCTGTCGGTTCTTCGCGAGATATGGCCGGCCCACTGCCACTTCAGCCTGCTAATTCTCAGAGCTATGTCGATAACCTTGGTTCTCTGTCGGATGTATTCGTTGCGAATCCTATCCTTCAGAGATACTCCGACAGACGTATACCATGTAACAATTCAACATAGTTATTAACTCATACATTTTATAAACTGACGACCGAAGTGGCGCGGTGGACGAAGGTCCGCCTGCGACGCAGGAGGTTGCGGGTTCGATTCCCGCCGCGGAACAAATGTGTGTACAATCTGCAGATATTTGTTTCGGGTGTTCTGGTCGTTTTTTTGTATAATAAACAATATCTATCTATGTAATGTATTGTATTATGTATATCAGTTATCTAGTACCAATAACACAAGCTCTGCTTACCATGGGGCTAGATAATGCTGTGTGAATTGTCCAGCATTATTTATTTATTTAAATGCCCTGTCCAGTTTACCGCCAATCCTCCACTTGTAGTTCACATAGTATTGAGTAAGCTAGTCCTGCTAATTTTTTCGCATATCGCGTATTCATTTTCATTTATCAAGTAGAATCTTTATTTGATAAATCAAAAAAAACAAAGCTATACTCGTATGTATAAGATATATTTATTATAGATCGTATTAGATTTTATTTTTATTTATTTAAATCAAGCCGTTATTGTCCCACCGCTGGGCAAAGGCCTCCCTTTTCTCCTTCAACTCCTCGCGATCCAACATTAGATTGATCATTCCAAAATAACAAACATTTAGCAAAATCTACATTAAGAGCGTGCCATACCTCAGCCAAAATTCGAATTTCGCTTCAGTTCAGAGCAGAATGACAAGATATGATTTTCTTGTGAGTGAGAAGCACAGAGCGATAGACGTGCTCCGTATTTTTTATCGACGTAGGCGCCAAAACTGCCTAATGCCTAATTACAAGTTATTAACACAACTAATCTAAAAATTAAAAAGACGAAAACGAAGAAATTCTACTACGTTTCTCGACAAAACAAAAATCCAAAAAAAAATTAGGTGGTTCCAGAGATAAATAGCAAAATGTGTGCAAAACATGTATTTTTCAAAAAATAAAAGTATCGAGAAAATTTTCACCAATCGTGTTTTCGAAAAGACGGAATCCAAGATAAAAGTTCGAATTATCATTTACCTAAATATGAAGGTGGTAGCTTTCACAGATTCTGAGATAAATAACGATTTCTAACTATAAAATTACATAAGGTACACTCTTAAATATAGTTACTACTACTTATTTATTTTAAACCTAGAACTAGTTATAAAATAAATAAAGAAAGAAAAAAAAAACACAAAACAATTTTGTATCAAAGAACATTAATCATCCATGACATCACTGTTATTTAATTTTCTAAAACAATATTAATTTGAAAGTGATCAATCATTCCGAAGCTTCATGTTATCTTCGCTAACTTTTCGTTTATTTTAGTTTGCTATATTAAAACAATATTTTACTTTTAATGTTCAAGTTTTTTTCTCTTTTATTTATGAATAAGAATAAGAATATATTTATTGTTAAATTAAAATAAATAATGCTGGACAATTCACACAGCATTATCTAGCCCCATGGTAAGCAGAGCTTGTGTTATGGGTACTAGATAACTGATATACATAATACAATATATTACATAGATAGATATTTTTTATTATACATAGATAACGACCAGAACACCCGGAACAAATATCTGCAGATCGTACACACAATTGTTCCGAGGCGGGAATCGAACCCGCAACCTCCTGCGTCGCAGGCGGACCTTCGCCCACCGCGCCACATCGGTCGTCAATTGTTTAAAACATCCATAGGAAAGGTCTTAAATAATAATTTGGTAACAACAATTTATCCATTTCGGACATACAATATTTAGACAATTACTAGTACTAACTACTACTAATTGTACAGGTAGGTTTATTTACATCTTCACTACACTTTGAGTGCTGAAAACGCACGGTATGAGTTTTCTACAAGTGACTAATATGCGTAAATCCACACTAGCGCAGCGGCTGAGAAAATACAGATCTTTGTGACTCAGCAGAGCTGTAATATTTTTCAAACGAAACGCATTTGCGGCGCAACACAACCGCTGTGTAGAGTGGCAGCACGAATTTTTTAGGTAAAAAAAAAGACCGCAGTCGTCGAAAAAAAACCGCAGTCAAAGTGTTAACATACTAACTAGTATCAAAAAACTCTTTTATGTTATAGTGCGCACTACTAAGTTTCACAATAATTACATCTTAATCTAAAAGCTAACTTAAACGGTTATTCCGTTTGTCCGTAAGCTCATTAGTCTCCATTATTATAACATATCAAGAAAACAAATATGTATCTACCTAATTAAAAAGCAGGTCAAGTGAAGTCTACCAAGTTACTACGTTCAAGTATAATTCCAATGTCATTGAAAAATGAGTCTTATTTTTATGTAAATACGCGGGTAGTGTTCGCGGTCTGATCGGTCCTCTTGAAGCTTGAAGGCAGGAAAAACATGGAGGACCAGACACCACTTGATACCCTACTAGGGAATCAAAATTTCATTTTATGGAACAAAGTCATATATTTTTAACCCTGTCTCGTCCACTGGTCATATTTGGGACCATTCTGTTCCGAAACTGTTTGCTACGCGTCAAACAAGTGTCCATAAATAAAAAACTAGAAAAAGTCGCATGACATAACAACTCAATATCACAATTCAACATAAATTATTTAAAACACTAATTTAAAAGTGATCAATCAATTCATTTATTTCATGACAACCAGTCATAAGCGAGTATGCTCATTAGACAAACAGTATAACCCAATAATTAAGCATTTCTCCGGCATTCTGCTTTCTACGTTCAAGTGTGGTGGGTAAGAGTGTTTAAACAGGGGGATTTGGTGTTCCGTGTCGTGACTTAGATAAAAATAAATAAATATATCATGAAAATACCAGTACGCGCTTGCCTTCTTTATTAATTCATATTTTTTTTGTATTATTGATAACTCTTTTACGTTACAGATAAAAAAAACAAAGTAAATGCCTAAAATTTTGGCGCTAATGTAAATCACATTAAAGAAACCGAATGTTTTTCGTCGAATACTCTAACGCAACTCAGATTTAATTTTGAGCCACACCTACACAAGTCGCCATTTTTTTAGGTCTTTTAATAAAATCTTCTAAAATACGTTACATAACGTGCTTCCACTTTGTAAGTGGTCAAGTTAGGAAGTGGACAAGGTCGTCCGGAGGGCTGTCTGAGTTGCGTATGGGTATTCGGGGCTAAGCCTATAAAAAGAGGTACCTACGGATCATAATCGAACAATGATTCGTTACTTTCACTGCGGACCCCTAACACCTGTCTCAGTCCCACAATAGTGATTGCTATACGGTGTTTTTTTCAGCATTAATTAGTTTATTAATTATGTAAATTTGTATGCGAATTCTCGATGCTTTATTGCGATTAATCGGGTGAAGATTTTGCGGGCGATAAAGAGTGTCAAGTGATATGAGTAAGCGGTTTAGAAAATATATTTTTTATCAAACGAAATAAAATTAATTTTTCTTTTTCTGTTACAGGTAAGTTGAGCTGATTGAAAATGACGAGAAACCTGAACTACAAAAGCTGTAAGAGTCCATTTTTAATTATTTATTAGGGTATATTATATACGAAAAGATACGACAATATAATAAAATACTTTTAGGCCGAAAAGTTAAAAAAGGGCAGGACTATCCATGGTCTATAACGGTCGCTTTAGGTTTCTAATTTTAGCAGAAATTTTCAGAATTTCTGAACATTTTCCGTATTTTGTGTACGATCTGCAGATATTTGTTCCGGGTGTTCTGGTCGTTTTCTTCTATTGTATTATGTATATCAGTTATCTAGTACCCATAACACAAGCTCTGCTTACCATGGGGCTAGATAATGCTGTGTGAATTGTCCAGCATATATTTTTTTTTTTTTGTCATTTTGGCGATAAAATAACGTCAGTTATATACGATCTTGCACTTATGACTTGGGCAACAATCCAAATTGATGTTTGCTAGACTTAACCTGCTTATTACTTTATTGTTGCGTACATTTTGTATACACAATGACTGCACTTCGTTGTGGTAGACAGTTGACGTGTTAAATATCATTTTCGATACGATTGATATAGTTAACAAAACATTTCAAATGGTGAGTCTATTCATTGCAAATATTGGAAATTGCTGATGGTTATTGCAATGACAATCACTGTACAAGTGTGAAAAAAATCTATTAAATATTGTAGATGACGTATACCTACGAAAGCAATAACAATTTAGACAGCAATCTATAGCGGATAAGCACTTTCTCAAAAAAGATTAACTAATTTTATGGTTGTTTTTTTACAATGGGGATGCTTGTAAGTTAGGTTTACTTACTTATTCGATCCTAGTTGTTATCACCGTCAGTATCTACGGGACCACAAGAGCATGCAAAAAAAAATTAAACTCTATCTGTGTTTGTAACATTGTGTCCTAAAAAATAATAACAAAATATAAAAAATATTAATATAATAAAATATTAACTTTTTTTTTCAGGCAAAAGGCTCTTTTTCCTTTGTCCTCTGTCAGTTTCTTCAGTAACTAGCACAATACCTACACATTTTACTAAGAACCGGCTTATTGCCCTTAGTCGCTGTCAATAAAGACTCCATTATTATTTCCAACAACAATGTTCCATTTCTAGGTCTCAGTTTTTATGAAAAACGCCACAAATGGCTTTTAATTCAATGACCGCATACGCCTCTGTCACTTTCGTAGCTCAACTTATTTAAAATGAACTTTATAATCAACGGGTTTAAGGTAGAATTAAGAAAGTAACAGAAGTGTTCAAGTAAAAGGCATGATTATTTCCATTTAATAGTAAAGATGGTTTGTTCATTATCAAACTATGAAACTAATATCCACCATTGTTTATGATCTAAAATACTTAAGTACCTATCTAAAATCTTATTCAAAAAAGAAAATCTCTGTGACACATAAATTAAAACCGCAAGGAACAATGATTTTAGTTTATTTAAAGCATTTGCAGTGAAACATCTCAGTTTAAAGTATTTGTTATTCAGTAATTGCAAACTTAAAGCAACTGTGTCAGTAATTAAAATGATTAGTTATAGGGCGGGGCCCGACTGTTGGCTTGTGAGCGGTGCGTAGAGCTGAGCGAGTTGAACCTACGTTGAAACTAATGAATAAATTATGACAGAATCACCACCAGCGCTTTTTGTGACGTCCATTTTGACACAAGAGTCGAGGCTAGCCAATATAGCTTATTGTATTTATAGTATTTAATGATAAATTTATTATTCGTAATAACGAATAACATAAACGAAGTATTCATTTAAATTATTGATACATTTGTATTATTTTTAAATGTTACCCTCTTTGTTTAAGTAGAAGAGGAGAAAAAAGATGGAACTTTCTAGAAAATATTTACCTATCGTTTGATTTTCTTCGTAGTTCATCCAAATTATACTGCTATTATCCTATATAAACAATCAGGAGATAAAATCACCAGCTCCCACTCCGACCACCTACCGTCCGACGATTATGAATTATGTAAATTATAAATGTTAAACAATCCAAGAGATTGTTGATGCGCTGCGAAAAAATACGTCCCTCCATGCTTCGACTGGCACTCATTATAATAATATGTTTTTGCGAGACTCTCTACTGGTTTATAACTCTATCATTGCGATTTCTGATTGAAGATCTCCGAATCTCCCTAATTACGAGATTGATTAAAGTTATCGACATAGCTCTAAGAATTAGCAAGCTGAAGTGGTAGTGGGCCGGCCATATCTCACGAATAACTGACAAGCGCTGGGGTAAACGTGTTCTTGAGTGGAAACTGCGATTCGTCAAACGTAGTGTAGAACGCCCTCCGGCCAGGGATGACGACCTGCGAAGGACTGCGGGCTATTGCTGGATGCTTCAAGCTGAAGACAGGGCGCTATGGCGCTCATTGGGGAGGCCTATGTCCAGCAGTGGACTTACATAGGCTGATGATGATGACGAGATTGATCTTTCCATTTATTAGTCCAGTGAAACAAAATATAAGTGTCATCTTGTACAATTACAATGTTTCTGCGTTGTTCTTCTTCATTATAAATGATTTCTAAACAAAATATGAATATTTATTAAAAGAAGACAAATTAAATATAAAATATAACTATAAAATTATTGGTAATTCATTATTCGTAATACTTTTCGTCTTCATACTTGTGTACGATTTGGTTTTTGAGAGAAATTGTAGGGACCAAAGATACACATACTCATTGAGATTAAGCCAAAATTAAATCCACAGAATCGTTTTTTTTTATCATTATATTACTTTTTTATATATATGAGACGCCCAGATCGATCCTCATGCGAGCGGATATATTAACCATACAATAACGACTTTGCACCAGAATCCTTAGTATGGGTTGTGCATCGTTTACGTAAGCGAAAAAAGTTTTCGTATTCTTCCATACATTTGGTGCCTTGCAGCGCCTCTAGCGGAAAGAGAGGAACTACTTTTCGTATTTTGAAAGCGATTGAATAGATTAATTTCATCTCGATTATAATAGTTTTCGAATTGTATTGAGAGATTTGGCAAAAGCTATTTTAACGGAACATTATCTTGTAATAACAATATCATCATCATCATCATCAGCCTATATTAGTCCACTGCTGGACATAGGCCTCCCCCAATGAGCGCCATAGCGCCCTGTCTTCGGCTTGACGCATCCAGCATCTACCTGCAGTCTTTCGCAGGTCGTCATCCCACCTGGTCGGAGGGCGTCCTACACTACGTTTACCGAGTCGTGGTCTCCACTCAAGAACACGTTTGCCCCAGCGGCCGTCGGTTCTTCGCGAGATATGGCCGGCCCACTGCCACTTCAGCTTGCTAATTCTCAGAGCTATGTCGATAACTTTAGTTCTCTGTCGGATGTATTCGTTGCGAATCCTATCCTTCAGAGATACTCCGAGCATAGCTCTTTCCATAGCTCGCTGAGCGACTTTGAACTGGTGGACCAGCCCTATCGTGAGTGTCCACGTCTCAGCTCCGTAGGTCATAACGGGTAGGACGCACTGGTTGAAAACTTTCGTTTTCAAGCATTATATATATAGCAATAACAATATAGTCTTGATGATATATAGGTAAATAAACGCGATCAATAACCCGTTGTATTACTGCTTATTTTTAATAACTATATAGTTATATTCTGTCTCGTTGTTTTTGATTTTATGTACAGAACTGAAGATGTTACCATAATGCGTATCATATAGAATATAGAGTAATCCTAGTGGCAGTGACTCACCTTAATTCAATCAGCGGCACTTGCTAATCGAATGAGCCGCGAATGGCTTTGCGGGGAATGGGTTAAGGGTGACGCACCTTAGACGGAAAAAACGCTTAAAATTAGGACGACCTAAAAATTTTGATACTAGTGGATAAAAGGACTATTCAGGACAATAAAAAAAACTAAAATGACAGTGTAATATGGATAGAAAATATTAAGATTCCTTAGCATTTAATATCGACTTGATAGAACGGTATACACCATCAATATTAGCATGCATTAGCAGTTACTCCGTGATCATGGCGCATGCAACTGTGCCGACATATTGGATAACTCAAAAATCAAATCACGGTAAATATACAGTTTTAAATGACTTTAGTATTAATAACCATGATAGTTTCAAAAGCTTTAATATTAGCATGTCATTAAAAGTGAACATTTTGTTTTATGATAAATAAACATATTTAAACCGATCTATTTTATAACGACATAAATAAACAATAACAGCGTAGATTGAAACGCAGACACGTGAAATAACATAAATGTAAGCACTAGTAAATAATAGTTGCTAAACTAACAAATTGCATTAGCCTACGTTGTCTGGCGCTTTTTGTTTTATCAAGCGTCTAGCGTTTTTTCGCTCCAGTGTGCGTTGACCGTTCCTTCACAAAATGCATTGTGGTGAATCCAATACGTTTCTATTATAAACCCTTTCCTCATTGGTTTATTGGTTTAGCCAGGATTAAATGGCTTAATGAGACCAAAGCCTGGACGGCTGTCTAGGCTTACTGATTAGGTTATATTACAGTACGCAAGGTTAATTCGATTTTAGCTTTATACAGCGAAATAATTTGAAACATGAAGCATTTTAATTCGAACGCATGTTCATTTTATCGTACAATAACAAATAAGTACTGAGAAAGGTAGGACTTTTCTTTCCCAGTGGTTCTTAAGTACCAGCCCGGCCCGATGGTATCAATATATATATAATCAATTTATTGGTAAAAAACGAATATTACAGGTCACATAATAATTATAAATTAAAGCTAATTAAATAATTAGACAATAATCAAATAACTGATAATTAGATTATAATAAATGTATTATAATTTATAACTAAGTAATAATACTCAAGATATTATATAATTTTTCGCACATACTCGTTAATACTGTAGAACGCCTTCTCGACGAGCCACGATTTAAGTCTTTGTTTAAAGGAAGACAGACTCGGTGCTGTGACTAAGTTTGCTGGAGTGTTTTCACGATGCGGGCGATGAGACTACGCCGCAGTTTTTAACTTTTGAGGTCTCCTCGTTCAACATGTAACCTGATAAAACTGTTTACTTGTTCAAATAAACTGTATTTTATATTTGTATTTGCTGTACTAAGTTTTGTGGTAGGTACGAGTAAGTATGTTTTTATCTACTATATAGCGAACCGATGCGCCAAAACTAACAAAAGTATCGCTTGTAGGGCCGTAGAGATAATTAGAGGCGTAATATAGCTGCCTGAGATTTTTCTGCTAAATTAGAAATGTATCTTGATTGCCTTTTGTCAATTCATTACAATCGGGGCTTAAGAGCTACATTAGAATAAGTTTCAGTGACTTTCCTGAATTTCAGCAGAGTTTACAATTATTTCAGGTTACGGTTTTCTTCGAACGAACTACGGCCGAAAGCATGACAGATTTTGCATTAAAACAGTATCTACATAAAAATTTGTAGACGAGTAACAACAACCAGTACTGTGTTGTGTAATGCTTAGGTGTGAACTAACTGGTTAAGGCCGAAACCGACACCCAACTCGTAGGTGTGGCTATTAACACGATTTTCCATGTAATCCACTGATTTTCTTCGTAATCCCACTGTAAAACAAGTCATTTGGTATTTTTCCTGTTTTTACACCTTTTCTATACGTCGACGTGTGCTGCTTTGTTTTCAACCGACCAACCAAACCGCGCCTATAGAACTTATATCTTGTATACTATTTCTAACACGTGCAACATATTATGCTGTAATAATCTGTATTGCTGACGGGTAAAGTCGACAATTGAACGTTGGGATTGATGTTTTTTTTATTATTTTCATCCAATTTGTCCTATCCAATGGTAAGGCTGGCTAGGTCGTCTAATTTTAGTGACCAATCGGTTAAAATTAGAGGGAAAAGCAAAGGGAAGAACAAGCCAATGGTCTATGAGTGCTAAATCTGGCATGGATACCAATACCTGCCATGGTAAGGATATCTACCTACCTTTCTATTAGCTCCATGCTATGTATACTTTAGCCTGTATTATATGCCTATATTACTGCTTCTATAAGGAGGAGTCTAGAATAAGTCAATAAAAATACAACCGCCAACTTTGTCACCACTCTGTTTTCTTCAATCTTTCAATGAAATGGAAAGCAAAAGTCAGAAGACACTGCGCCTAACCCATGAAGGCAAAATACATTAAAAAAACTATATAAAACATACAAGATAAAACAATCTCGAAGACAATTCGATACAAAGACTTGTATTAACCGTAACGGGCTTCAAGAATGGCGTGGAAACGCGGTCGGAGCGAATACGAGTTAGTAAAATATAGATAGGCCGTTGTCGACCAAGCTACTGGTTACCAAAGCGTATCGACACGACTAAGGTAAACCTTTGTAATCAATAATTAGACAAAGATGGGAAAAACACTACAAAGTCTTACCCCATCATAATAATATTTATCCACAATAAAAATAAATAATGGTTCTTATAACCTTATTTCCTTTAACAGTATTTAATATACAATTCCATGAAGGTAAGTGCGGCGGCTTTGGCCGAGGATCTCAAATTCACATAATTATTTCCATCCAAAGGTTGCCTGGAAGAGATCGCTTCTAAGCGATAAGGCCGCTCATTTTACTGGTCGCATGTAATGTCTTTTTGTAATGATCTGCTTATGGTGTACAATAAAGCAAGTTTGTATTGTATTGTAAAGCAAAATACCGGCAACATTCCGACAGTCCCTAAAAAACCCTGTCATAGGATTTCGGCAGAGCCATGAAGCTTTGGTTCAAGCCTACACCAATTTCAGACACTTATCAAATCGATGGTACGCATGCGCCTTGCTAACTTCCCTACAACCTCGCCAGCTTGCAAACTCTTAGCTTTTCGTTCGAAGATACTGAAATAGGAAAGTTGCAGTTGATTACAAAGTAGCCTAGACACGTATACCTATGCTATGCTGTTACAAATTCTTGTTCATTAGAAGGTTTTTGTTATTGTAGTGCGTAAACCCTCGCACTCAGGGTAACCTCCAAGAAATTTAATAATATCAAATGTATTACAATTTATAATAATAACAAATCATGGTAAATATCCCGTTAGAAATGACTTTTGTGTTAATAACCATGATAGTTTCTAAAGTTTTTAATTCAATAATATCCCAAAATTGTAATTTTTTTACAATAATTATATTTTTTCTGGTTAATTGTTGGACTAAACTAAAGGTACTAAGATATAACAAGATAATTGTCAAGATACAATACGTTGCGGTATTCGATGCTATTCTTATGCTGGAACCTCACGGTGCTTTTCGTGTTCGCGTATTCGTCTTAAATACGACGAATCACATCGTCATTTGCCCTAATGCGACGAATCAAATCGTCGTATTTTGGCATGAAAGGCGAATACAAATAGCTATATAGCGTACCAGTTTTACCACGACCGTCATGTCTGTTACTGGTTACTTTGGTGATGTTGTTTAATTGATAAACTAAATAAAACGCTTGCTTTTTGATGATATTGCTTAAAATAATTCGCTAAAAACAACATGTATTGTTTTTAGCGAATTATTTTAAGCAGATTAAAACAGGGGCGAATAAAACAAAAATTAAAATGATCTATCAGTGAAACAAAGTATGATAAAGGATGAAAGATCCATTCGCGCGTGCATTCGTAGAATCCAGAATATTCTAAAGCCGAGTGCATACTATAGATAAAAACGCCGCACGATCGCATAAATGCTATAAACTTTTTTGTTCTTGTCTGGCAATGAAAGGCTTGTTTCCGGTTGAAAATAATTTATTGACATTCTTTTATATTCGTTGCAATATTAAGTTACATGTATGTAGTATTCGAAAACAAAAATGTGTGACCTTTTCTTTATTAATGAAAAATGAGCCATACATATTTTCTTATTTATTTGCCGTTAGTTAGAATATTATACTAGAATAAATAAGCATACACGCCAAACAATATTTCGAAAGATGGAATATGCTTGTAGACCCATATTATAATTTATATTTCTTCAATCCCACAAGAATTTTCTAGGAATAACAAATCTCGCTCGCACAATCTTCTCATTATAGGAAAGCAGTTATTATATTACAAAACAATCTGCCTAAAACAACAGTCGCAAAAATACGACCAAAACCCTGAACAGTTCACGCGTCCCATATATTCTTGACCATTAAACTTTCTTAATTCAACTCACGCCATCTCTCGACCGATCTCTCGCATTTATTTTCGAACAGTGTGTAATCTCCTTAAGAATCTACATATCAAGTTTCTGTCCGACTACTGTTCGGTAAGAATGTTCTTTTTGTTCTGCTTTTCGTTTTGTTGAATGAATTTGAAAGGAATTAATTAAATGGTGGAAATGTCACGGTGTGATCCAATTAAAATGTTTTATTTAGGGTTAAGCTTTTGGTGCATTTTATTATCAGTTAGCCAGTTAGGTTAATAATTATCTTGATTTATAACAATGTAAGAAAGTGAGGCAAAGCACCCCACTTTCTTAAAATTACTCCCATAGTGATACTCTAACGTAAAACATATAAGGGATATCGCTATATAAAATAATCCCTTGTTTGTAACTAGTATCGTACAGGGTATACAATTAATTTCTCGTCACCAGTTACGAAAGGATAACCGCGGTTTCGTAAGTGTACAAAAATGTATTTAAACGAAACTGAACTGCTTGTGTTTAAGCTATTAGATAACTGATGTTATACTTAGAAATGTGATCAAAAAAACTTACAATAAAAACATCTATCTGTATTTAATGCATTAGATTAGGTACATAGAACGATATTTGACGACCGATGTGGCGCGGTGGGCGAAGGTCCGCCTGCGACGCAGTAGGTTGCGGGTTCGATTCCCGCCTCGGAACGATTGTGTGCACGATCTGCACATATTTGTTCCGAGTGTTCTGGTCGTTTTCTATGTATAATAAAAAATATCTATTTATGTAATGTATTGTATTATGTATATCAGTTATCTAGTACCCATAACACAAGCTTTGCTTACCATGGGGCTAGATAATGCTGTGTGAATTGTCCAGCATTATTTATTTATTATTTTATATTTATTTTAATTATACATAGAAAACACTCAAATCAAATATCTACAGATCGTACAAACATTTATCCCGACTTTCCGAGAAGGGAACCGAACCAGCAACCTCTTGCGACCCAGACCGACCTTCGTCCACCACGCCACATCAGTCCTCTACGAATACATTATGATTCCACCATCTGGAATAGACTAATCAAGATAAAAGGTAATAAACCAACAGGATCCAAACCCAATTCTAAAACGGAAGAAAATCGCACGATTAAAGTTAACCCTCAACCGGCGGGGGTACTTAAAGGTATTAGTTACGCGCGTGCGGGTAGAAAGAGCCATTGTGTGGGACAATGGCTGCTGGTGGGGTGGATTACCTGTTACCGATAGTTGTATTTAATGGAGGTCATTGGATTTCTATTGATCTGTTTGTGCTATTTTAGATTAGAATGGTATTGGGATAAATAATTGTTTTTGAATTATTTGAAAATTGTCTGCTGATATACCAGGTGGCTATGTACGTCCGGCAGAACCATGGCACATACGCCACGCTAGGCAGCACCCACTCATATGCCACGCGCAGCCGTGATAGACTGGCCACCGTGACGCGCTCGTTGGAGAAGTCGTCCAAGCAGCTAACACACATCATGGGCCCAGCCGTGTACAACCGACTCCCCAGTGCTGTTACAGGAGCCCACAGTCTGCCTGCATTCAAATATAAACTCAAACGCTGGCTTATTGAGCAAACTTTCTACAGCTACGACGAATTCGTAGTTAGTGTTAAGTTAAGTTGTTAAGTTATAATTTATTATCATAAAATAATAGTTTAATCTGTTTAGCTATGATATTATAATATTAATTTGAATGTTAGTTAATTAATTAAATACTCTTAGGTACCAACATAATTAGATACCTATAAAAATATGACATGTAATTATTATTATGAATAAATGACTATTATGACTATTATGACTATTATTTTCTGATTAGTCAAAGGAATGGATGATCACAACGAATCAGCCAATATAGTTCGGGCGACATGGTGCGACATTTCAGTGTATAACTATTGTAGACAGCAGACAGTGTTTTGTCAACTTATGGGACGGGCTGACTTTGGTGTAAAGTGTAAATTCTTGAATGTAACTAGTTTCCAATAAAACAGTAAATTACAAACAATATTACTACACAACTTGTGAATAAGCTATTGTGTTTTTTTTTCAATATAAATTGCAAATTCATTATTTCGAATAGTTATACCAACCAAGGTCATGTGCCTTGGAATAACTCATCATCATCATCATCATCATCAGCCTATAGCAGTCCACTGCTGGACATAGGCCTCCCCCAATGAGCGCCATAGCGCCCTGTCTCCAGCTTGCCGCATCCAGCATCTACCTGCAGTCTTTCGCAGGTCGTCATCCCACCTGGTCGGAGGGCGTCCTACACTACGTTTACCGAGTCGTGGTCTCCACTCAAGAACACGTTTGCCCCATCGGCCGTCGGTTCTTCAGCTTGCTAATTCTTTGAGCTATGTCGATAACCTTGGTTCTCTGTCGGATGTATTCGTTACGGTATGGAATAACTATTCGATACCTATCAATTTTTTTGGATTTTATATAAATTCTTTTGGAGTGCCCTACAGGGTGCATGTGCTAATTGACCTAAGCTAGCATTACGATCTAAGTTTGTATACTTACCTACATGAACGTGTGAGCAAAATATTTTTTTTATTCATAAAATCAGCTACTTACATTCATTAAAAGGTGAGTAATTTAAATTTAAATTTTCGGAAAAATTAATGGACTGGTCTAATCAATTACAAATTTTAATATTCTAACACTGATGATGGCGCGACGAGCTCGAGGTATATCTTCCATCATGGCCTGTTGCAGCGTTGGATCGCGAGGAGTGGAAGGAGAAAAGGGAGGCCTTTGCCCAGCAGTGGGACAGTAATGGCTTAAAATAAAATAAAAAATAAACACTGATGAACCAAATCATGGCTCTGACGTACGGCCTCCCGTCTATTGAATGCAATTGGTATGCAAGTATACAATTAGTCCCCATAGCGGAGAGGTTAAAATTAAGAGTTAAAATAATCCAAGACAAGAATAAAAGATATCATGACCGTGGGTCACACATACCCATTAAAACAGTATTATGCCAGCCCGCGGCGCTGCCCGGTTAATGACACTGCATCAAACATAGCTCAAATTACTATTGTAGGCATGTGTATATTATTATGACAGATCACAAGTAAATGATGGAGAGCGAAATGGAGTAATGTTCTTGGTAGATAAAATCTCGATTGAAATCGTGTGAGCAGCATAAAGAGTGGTATGTAGATTGCGATATTTATTTATTTATTTATTTATGAAGATATGAGTTTACAGTATAAACCAAAGCACTCACTATCTTATGGGACTATAAAACATTGTTCAAACTTAAATATATTAACAGATTTTTTATAATAACATTGAGCTTGTCGTGAAATATGTCGACATGCTGGAACTCGTGCACAAACTCATTCAGAAGTTGGAGTGCACGAACCGTTGGTGCGTTGTTTCCATGCTTTGTTCGGAGGGCTACGCCACAGAACAGGCGATGCCGCCGACGCGTACCCGCACGCACGTAATTATTTGGTACGAAGATATTGATTCTGCTCAATACACTTGGATTATTTACTTTATTGTGTAATATGAGATAGTAGTGGATTCCGAGCTGGAGCTTAATGATATAAGACTGCCAATGTAGTATGTAGTATCGCGAAAAAAAAATATACCACATTAATTTTATTACTCATTGTATTGCTTATTAAAAAAATTATGTACATTGAATTGAATTCATTTAGATTTACCATATGTGTGGATATTGACAATTTATAATAATTTTACTACTAAACTTCTTTTTTATTATTAGTATGTAGCTTAATTTTAATTAATTGTCTTGTAAATACTCGTAATACTTAAAATACTATCTTACTAACTATCTGACAAAACATAATATAATACAGAAATTAAAAAATATTAATATATTAATATTGGAAAACTCAAAAATCAAATCATGGTAAATATCCCGTTTTAAATGACTTTACAGAAATAAAAACTTCGAATAGAGGAATCATAAACGGCGGCTTGATAGCTGAGAGCGATCTCTTCCAGAAAACCTTGTGATGTGTTGACTCGACGGAGTTACATTGTAGCGGTCGCCAGGAGTCTATAGATGGAGGCGACTCAGGACCGCTATTTCTGTAGGGGAGGCCAATGTCCAGCAGTGGACAATTGTGGGTGGACATGCTACATGATATAAGTATAAGTTATTTGTTAGAACCTAGGGGAGTAAATCAGTTATTATTAGAGAAATTTCGTTAAATTATTAAACCTAAGAAATGGGGTTGTATTGGAATGACTACCAAGTCAAATATAGTGATACCTACTCTATTTAAATACCTTTACTAACCTATATTTAAGCAAATAAATACTATTTCATTTCATTTCAATGAATTGTAACTCCATAATTACAACATGCCTACCAAATGTATTAAAAGAACACCTACTAAGTTCGCGGCGTTCAAGGCGGCAGGAATTACAAAGCAAGCAAGCAAAATTATATTTAAACTCTACATTTTTTTACCAACTTTCATAATTTGATTACACTAACAGGCAATACAATAGTCTTCAATACAAATAATTAACCACGATAATCCAATTTTCACGCCCCTCCCTAACCCTTAGCTATCCATGTCTCGACATGTTGGGACAAAGGGACCCCCAGCGTGTTGTGACAGGAGTTAATACTGTGGGGCCCCTTTCGCTAAATAAACGTGAAAGGTACATTACATAGCTTGGTAAAGGATAAAAGGAGGATAAATAAGAAATATGACAGGAAATGGCTGGTGAATTGGTGTATTTTATTTGAAACAGTATTGGTGGTACGATTTTGGCGATATACGAATTTGATAAACAACAAAATGGAAAATAGTAGGTACTAATTAAGCTTTATTCCAATTATTCAATGTAACATCATCATCATCAGACTATGATAGTCCACAGGACATAGGCCTCCCCCAAAGAGCGCCATAGCGCCCTGATTTCAACTTGACGCATCCAGCAGATGCTGGACCTGCAGTCTTTCGCAGGTCGCCATCCCACCTGCTCGGAGGGCGTCCTACACTACGTTTACCGAGTCGTGTTCTCCACTCAAGAACACGTTTACCCCAGCGGCCGTCGGTTCTTCGCGAGATATGGCCGGCCCACTGCCATTTCAGCTTACTAATACTTAGAGCTTTGTCGATAACTTTGGTTCTCTGTCGGATATATTCGTTACGAATCTTATCCTTCAACAATACTCCATTGTAACAATTCGGCTTAAAATGACCCAACCTTACGCTCGGTGTTACAAATTCGAAAATGAAGGTTAGGCACGTATCTAAAGCATAAAAATTTCCTACAACTACACTAAATTCATCTGTCAGTCCCATCTAAGCCATTTGTCAAAGGGTCCAACCTGCCCGACGTCAATGGGTATAATGGACCCCCTTAGTGGGATCATTTCACCCGGCGTGTGCCGTATTGTCGTCAACGGTTAATGTTATTACTAATGTACATATTATTTGGGGATGAGGTTAAGATAGATTTGTAATTATTTCTATCAAGACTTAGTGCTTTTAGTGTTGAAAACCATTATGGTATCAAAAGTATTGGTTTTGAATAGAACAGCTTCATCATCATCAGCCTATGTTAGTCCACTGCTGGACGTAGGCCTCCCCTAATGAGCGCCATAGTGCCCTGCTCAGCTGGACGCATCCAGCATCCATTGTTAATTCAAGACAGACTTCAACTAAAGCCTCTCCCATGAACGATTATTTAAATGGGCCGAACCTGCAGTATCAAAAGGTAACCCGGTATACTTAGAAACTTTATTATTGTGTTCATTGTTAATGTTTTATTGTGTTATGGATTTTTATTGCCTTAAAATATATCAATGTAAAAAACATTATATGCAATTATTCTATAAGTTACTGGATAGAAAATCAGTGGATTGTTTTAAAATAGCAGAACAAAAATCCGCAAAAGTCAATGCACAGTTTTATTTTTCGCGAGCAAAACAGTGTGTTGATTTGTGCTGGTAAATACTGCTGTATTTTTTTATTAAAGGCCCTTGTGCTAATACTACAGCTCTTACGTCGGTTGTTAGTTTACGTACCTATAAAGTAAAGGCCCGGCAGCAATTGCGGCCAAATTGCTGCGATTTATTGCAATCAGCTGCAGCACTGTTATGTCAACTGTGTGACCGTTGACCGCCTCGTTAGGTCATTATGCAAATCATTGCGTAACGGGATGCTGATTGACATAGGTACCGGCAATTTTATTACCTACCTACTGAACTACTTCAGTAGGTAGGTAATAAAATTGCCGGAAATAATATAACAGCTGTTGTTAACCTGCAGGACAGTCAATACTATTCTTGCCTAGGGAGGAATAGCTGGCTATGATAGCAAAAAAGGCCAAAATAACATCGAATTATCATCGAATGCATAAAATATTTGAAATTCATACTTCATTATACGCAATGTATAACGAGCACGCCCGTACATATTCTAAATATTTTTTGTGTAAACCTTATTTTCATCAGCACACACGGGTTTATGGCTACTTTACGGGCCTTTACCCGTAACGTAGCCCTAAGAATAGACAATAACGTATACTAACTATTGTCAATTCTTATGACGTAGCCCAGTTTTGCTATAATATCCACGCTTTGCAGTTGGATTGTTGTCTTATCAATAAAAATAATAAATAAATAATGCTGGACAATTCACACAGCATTATCTAGCCCCATGGTAAGCAGAGTTGTGTTATGGGTACTAGATATTATGATATACATAATACAATACATTATATTTATTATTTATTTATTTTAAGCCATTACTGTCCCACTGCTGGGCAAAGGCCTCCCTTTTCTTCTTCCACTCCTCGCGATCCAACGCTGCAACAGGCCATGATGGAAGATGTACCTCGAGCTCGTCGCGCCATCTCATCCTGGGCCTTCCACGTCGCCTCTTAGCGTTGGGTGGGCTCCACTCTGTGGTTGTCTTTGCCCACAAGTCGCTGGACATACGGCAGACGTGTCCGGCCCAGTTCCACTTCAGACTTCCGGCTGTTTGACCAACGTCAACGATGCGTGTTTTGGAGCGTAGTATGCTGTTCCGCACGCGGTCTGACAGCTTGACTCCTAAGATGCTACGCTCCATGGATCGTTGGCAGACCCCAAGGGCGGACTTTTGACGATCGGTTAGAGACCAAGTTTGAGCGCCATAGGTGAGGATGGGAAGAATGCGTACGTCCATGAGTTTCTTTTTAAGGGATAGAGGTAGTTTACATTATATAGATAGATATTTTTTATTATACATAGAAAATGACCAGAACACCCGGAAAAAATAACTGCAGATCGTACACACAATTGTTCCGAGGCGGGAATCGAACCCGCAACCTCCTGCGTTGCAGGCGGACCTTCGCCCACCGCGCCACATCGGTCGTCAAATGGATAAAGCACACTTAAGTTATCAATTCCGAAAGACCCGAAACAAACCAATGAAAGTCTCATTGAGCTTCCGAAGTTTATCCAAATAACCGTTATCAACCTATAATCCTACTAAAACTAAGTATTTAATTACATACTCTATACCAACCAATTAAGTTTCAATTTTGATTGTATCGTAAATCATACTTCAAACAACATGTTCGTCCTAAATTTTAGTATTCGATTATCTAATTACCACACAAGGTTTCTCTATTGTTAAGTTTTTACAACAATCTGGCAGATAGGTAATTGGTGTTTTTATGATCAATTTAACAGTCATAATTTGCTTGTTAAAATGGAGACTTTATTACCATTTTGTGGTATTTTAATGCGTTTTTAGGAATTCCAAGCCTTTTGTTGGAAAAGGGATAAAATTAAATTCGTGAAATAAGGAATCCTAAATCAGATAGACCTACGAGAAATAAGCAAAACACTGTTCGAAACAAACAACAAATATGAAAATCATTGGACTTATAAACGACAGAACTGAAAATAAAGTTATGTAGAGAATAGCTTCTGTTTTATATTTTTTAAAGTCTTTCCTGAAGAGTATGGAGACTTTATTACCATTTTGTGGTATTTTTATGCGTTTTAAGGAATGTCAAGCCTTTTGTAGCCTACGCGAAATAAGCATACCTACCTAACAGTGTTCGTTTACCGAGTCGTCGTATAGTCGTATCCACTCAAGAACACGTTTACCCCAGCAGCGGTAGTCGGTTCTTCAAGAGAGATGGCCGGTCCATTACAGCTTGCTTATGCTTACTCTTAGAGCTGTCGATAACACGGTTGGTTCGATGGATGTATTCGTTACGGATCCTATCCTTCAGACAAACTCCGAGCATAGCTCTTTCCATAGCTCGCTGAGCGACTTTGACGTTTTTATTTTATTTTTGAGATACACGCTGCAATATACATAATTAATATACATATGATTTTCATACCTAAGGCTGTATCAATCTACAGCCAAATCAAAACTCTAAACCGTCTCTAATAAGTGCCAATTATTTTCGAGATCTGTCATTGCTGAAAGTTCACAGTCGAGTGCTCATGTGTGCCTCGTATTTATGCCAATATCATCCTCCACGGCTGATCGCGCGCAGCCTTGGGGTGTATCCGACGATTTTGCTGCGTACTTTTCTATTTCTGTCAAGGTTGCTATAATTATTACAACAATTCTTTATGTTTTCTTTAATTGTTTAGTTTACCTCAACAAATAACAAATATTTGATATTTGTTGAATATAATATCAATTATTTGATATTTTTTGCAATAATTATTATGACAATTCGAGAGCTGTAATGTAGCTATGATAGAAGAGAGTTAAGATTGGATGAATCTACGGATAGTGTTACGGTATGTAGTGATTTCTCGACGACCTCTTTTGCGCGGTGGGCGAAGGTCCGCCTGCGACGCAGGAGGTTCCGGGTTCCCGTCTTAGGATAAATACTTGTACAATCTGCAGATATTTGTTCCGGATGTTCTGGTCTGTTCTATATATAATAAAAAAATCTATGCAATGTATTGTATTATGTGACATTTAGTACCTATAACACCACAAGCTCTGCTTAGCTTTGAGCTAGATGATGCTGTGTGAATTGTTGTTGAATACCCAAAACAAAAACGAAACGGTCATTCCTAAGACAAAAGCCTCCAAATACGGCCTTCACCCAGGGTCCATTGACCTTCTAATACGTTTATAATTGTACCACATTTGTAAACATAGGGTTTGATGACGTAACTAGTTTTTTTCTTGGCCATACAGGTGGGTTCTGTTATTAAAATTAGATTACTCATATGAAGAGTCCACGATGACAAAAAGTTTGATGACAAGTATCAGTTTTGATCGGGAATTTTCGGGGTAAAGTTTTAATAAGAGTGAATTATGTTATTGGGTGGTCTCAATGCCCTGGACAGGTGAGTGAGTAAATCTGTTCATCCTAGATCAACGGATTTCTGCTCCAAACAGCTGAAGAAGTACCGTGTATTTTTGGTTTTATCTGTGAGAAGTAGGAACCTAAGCCATTTGAAGATAGACGTCTGGTTGTCTGATTAACATCAGCCTGAAGACGAATTAAGGGTAGTCGTGGATTCTGCCGTCAATTCTCGGCTGTAACTCCGAGCACATCCAGTCGCCTCGTGACAACGATAGCTGCAACGCGTACGGGAAAATGAAACAAATATCAAAATTGGATACCTTGCGATGAATGCCTACCGGATAAATTAAATTTTAATATAGTGTCACAAATCGCGAAAGTTTAAAAAGTTGTATCAGACTATTTATTAGCCTAACTACTGGATATAGGCCTCCCCTGTCTTCATTTTAAAGGCTAACTTAAGGTTAACACGTTGAACGCCGACGAAAATTCTGCGATTTTCTGTTTGGGCCATGGGGGACACCATGTGACCGCGATCTAGTGTTGACTTCAAACCCTTCTGCCAGGCCAAACGGAGATGCTAACTTAGCTTTTTCAATACAATGGGACCCCCGCGGCCTGTAGACTAATAATGTTCTGAATTATGTATATTGATGAAAATCATGTTTTCCGGTTCGGCCCTCAGGGCTAATGTACTGTCGGCCAAATGGTGACCCCCATGGCGTTCAACGTGTTAACATCTAAAAAGAACCCAAAACTTGTTGTGCCCTGACAGGGTTTTTATGCATTGTGTACCCACCCACAGTACCCACTAAGACACTACACCTAAGAAACTACCTGTATGCATGAAATCACAATAAATGATATGAATATGAATATAAATTTGCCTCATCCAGCATCTGCCTGCAGTCTTTCGCAGGTCGTCATCCCACCTGGCCGGAGTGTCTCCATGCCTATCTATTTCCTTTACGAAATGTATCAAACTAGCACTTTGACTGCGGTTTTTTTTCGACGACTGCGATCTTTTTTTTTACCTAAAAAATTCGTGCTGCCGCTCTACACAGCGGTTGTGTTGCGCCGCACATGCGTTTCGTTCGAAAAATATTACGGCTGTGCTGAGTCAGACAGATCTGTATTTTCTCAGCCGCTGCGCTAGTGTGGATTTTCGCAGATTAGTCACTTGTAGAAAACTCATACCGTGCGTTTTCAGCACTCAAGTGCTAGGACACGTAACTTCAGTTCTATGAATAGGTTTTTTTCAATAAAATTCGTTGTTATTTTCATTGAGCTCTTAAAGCTAAGCAAATGTGTGAGCACTATAACATAGCATGTTTGGCTTCTCGTTCCAACTGCCTCGTAAAAAGGTATTGCTAGCGTACATACATTAACTGAATTGATCTAGGCCTAAATGTTTTACAAGCATTCTTTAGGGCCGCATTCTAGAATGAAATGGAAGTTATCGATGGGTCAAGTTGTTTGTGACGTTTTCATGATCTGCAACTACATCCGTTAGGGCCGCATTCTAGAACGAAATATCGATGAGTCAAGTGGTTTTTGAAAATGACGTTTTATTGCCTTGTATGGGCGAAGGTTTGCCTACGATGCAGGATGTTGTGGGTTAGATTCCCGCCTTGGAACAAATTTGTAAGATCTGAAAAAATACCGGGTTTTGGGCATTTTCTATGAATCCCCCAAGGTTCTCGACAGTTCCTCACCTTTTAAAGTGGATTTTATGAGAAAAAAGGTGGCAATAGATGCATCAGAATCAAGTTGATGGATTTAACGGGAATCATTCCCATTTACGACATAAAATAATTAACAACATATTTATTTCAATTAATATATCTATATTTTAAATATGTCTAAGCTGTAAGAAAGTAAGACAAGTACATAACCCTCACGTGACCCACCCCCGTGACTTGCTCTAAGCATCCGTAGCATGAAGGTAGCATGCTAAACTATTCGTGCTGTGACGTCATGACTACGTCATCACTTCTTCGTACGTCGAAACCAGTTGAAACACTTGTAGGAACTAAAAATTGGAGTTATGAAATAATCTTATTGGTCTCTATTTTGTAGTAAACCTAAAAGTAAGATCTATTTCCTACGACGTCGAAGTCTTTATTTGCTAATAGCTCTAGTTTCAAGACATTTTCTGATCGAAACGTATTTTTCAAAAATGTTATATAGAACACTATAAAGAGTGTTTTTTTAACTGGGACAGTAAAGAAGCACCCATAAACAAAACTCACTTGCAGTAACCCTAAGTTGTTCCGTGAACATGGCGCATGAAACTTTACCGAAATATTGGAAAACTCAAAAATCTAATCATGGTTATATCCCGTTATAAATGACATTTGTGTTAATAATCATGACAGTTTCTAATGGTGAAACGTATTTCTGATAAAATAAAAATACATGTGGGGCAGTGTTTAGGGACTGCCGATAGAAAGTGAACACTAAGTAATTTTATTTATACTGGGAAATGTGCGGTGACGATAACGCGAGTTCCATGATATTTGTTCACCCAAAAAGTGCTCAACGCGCCTAAAGAAGTTTTCACATTAAAAAATACCGAAGCATCCTTTGGCGCGGGTAGGTTAACAAGAGTGGTTATAGGAGACCTTTGTTCAGGTAAAGCAAAACATGGTTCATCTCTATACCTTTGGCAGCAAAGTTGCGGCCAGAAGCTAGTCAATAGACAGCCTGTTTACACGAACTGGTCATTTTTAGGGAGGTAATAACCATGAGATAGTTTCAAAAATTCAAAATATTTCTGACAAATAAAATATAAGTGCCTACAGAAGCATTCTTGAGCGCGGGAATATCAAGAGTGGTTAAGTGAGACCTTCTGCTTTCAGCATAACAAGGTTTATCTCTATACCTTTTCGAGCAAAGCTGCGGCCAGAAGCTAGTCAGTAGAGCCATAGATCTTTGTTTACACGAACTGGTCATTTTTAGGGTGAGTGCCCTCAATAGCGTAGTAATGAAGATGCTACCTTGACACGGCGACCTGGCTCGATGCGTGACAACCACTCGCATGTCAGCACGCCAGTGGCTTATAATTGCGAGAGATACTCGTGACGTCATAAGGAGCATGTGTCATGCTACGTCACTGCCTTGGTTTTGAGCGTTTTGTGGTGCTTTCTAATACGTATTTGGAAGTGCCACAAAACGCTCAGCTGACCGCCTTAAAGTACGTACTTAAGGGCGGTGAGCTGGTCTAAGCATACCTATCCGATTTTTTTGTGAAGGTATCACTGAAATGTAATGAATTGTTGTTTTTTCTTAAGGCTTACAAATAACCACTTAGACATGTTATATTTTATTTTTACTATAATTCGGAGCTGATTATGTTAATTTTCTGTTGTTTGTTATTCGTAATCTTTGATTGCTCATTTTTGTTTGCACTCATATTAATTTCACCGATCAATGGCTGCAAAAATACATCATTTTGACTCTCTTTGACTGCAATTTTTTTTTTCTTTGCAGCCAATGAGCGCTAAGCAATCTAAAGATGATGGATATAAATATCTGCTGGTCTATTCAGAAGTATTCGTGAACGAATCACTCATAGTATTTTCGCCGCTATTATACAATATCTATTAATTTTGATTTAAATATTTTATTATTCGAAAATCGAAATGAAATAAATTTAATCAATTGATGTTAATTTTACTTACAAGTGTTGTGATATAACGAAATGGATTTTTATTTCGTAATACTAAAAGATTTCAAATTTATTTATTGATCCATTGTTTTATTAATATTGTTTTGAATGAGCGACGAAAATAACTATAATTATTTTAAGCTCACACTTTGTTTTATATCTTTTAGAAATAGCCTGAGTAGGTACCTACTTTTGATAATAATTGTGCACAAACACATATCTTCACAAACTTTCACCTCACAATATACTCGGGCCTTTACACAAGGATTTAATTCTTGACCAAATAATTAAGTTCAGTGTCATGAACTGTTCCATAAGATAGTGTGTACTCGTACGCTAGATGGCAGGCTTAAATAACGATTGCGTTTCCTGTTGTCCTAATTTACCGTGGAAGTGGCAGAAAGCCAAGCTCTTTGCTGTATTGCAGTTGTCAGATTAGGTTATGGACACTAGCCGTGTTTTGGTCGAGCCCATTTATATCCAGCTTTATGTACCTAAAGGGATCCACCACACCTTTAATATAATAATATAATATAATAATTAACGACCTCTGTGGCGCGGTGGGCGAAGGTAGCCCGACGCAGGAGGTTGCGGGTTCGATTCCCGCCTCGGGACAAATGTTTGTTTCTTGTTCTGGCCGTTATCTAATGTACAATAAAATATCTTTCTATGTAATCTATTGTACCTACTAAGTATTATCAGCCATCGTACCCACCCATAACACAAGCTCTGCTTAGCTTGGGGCTAGATGATGCTGTATATGGATTGGCCAGCATTATTTATTTATATTGATTTATTTAATTATCTAATCACGTGTCATTCAGTATAGGTACTTACATTTAAATTTTAAATCAACGTCATTAGTTCGCAGTGCCTCAGTTGCAAGCAACTATCACCTTCTAGTTTCCGCCCGCGGCTTCGCATGCGTTGTTGATATAGAAACGTTTCAAAGGTTTTCTTGATCCCATGGGAACTTATTTATGGGATAAAAAGCAGCTTATGTAAAATCTAGCTAGTTCCAGGCCTAGAACGACCTGTAAGTTTGCAAAATATCAGCCCGGTCCGTTCTCTAGTTTTGGCGTGAAGAGGTCACACGCAGCGAAACATTCAAACTTTCGCATTTATTAATAATCATCTTACTATGAATGAGTCATCCTGGCCGAAAGTTAAGAGAAAACTCCTAATTTTGAAAGAAAACGTCTGTATTGATATAGGTACCCTAAACGCGATATCTTTATATTTCATCGAAATTATCACGAATTAGCCATTCAAGTTTGAAAACAAAACAATAGCGGGTAGGTAACGCCACAATGGTTCATTGACCTGTTAACATCAGAGTGACCTTAAATGAGCCGTTCTCAAACGTTTAGAGAACGTTTTCACATGTTTAAAGTGTAGGCAATCTTGTCTAACGAACATTTAATAGGGGCGATTCGGCGATCTTATTTTGGGATTACATTCTTTTGTTTTCGACGTGAAGTTCTTTGGACTCACTATCGAAAACAATTCCTCTGCTGCTTAAAGTCAGGTAATTTTATATTTGTACAATAACTTAAAACTGACTTCGAAGTCTTTTTACTGTTTTTAGTTTAACATGACAAATAAAAATACAGGGAAGACCAGCGCTATGGTACGATCTGCTCTACCATAGCACACGCTGAGTGGAGACCGATTTTGTCAGTTTCTGTCTTCTGTTAATCTAAGTTTAATTTATAAGAGACTCTGTTCTGACAAAATAAAAATCTTTTTACTTTTTTTACTTTACTTTACTTTACTTTAAATTAATTCATCAGGAAATACAATTTAATTATAAAGATATGAAAGTAAGTATCCGACCAGGTGGGATGACGACCTGCGAAAGACTGCTGGTAGATGTTGGATGCGGCAAGCTGAAGACAGGGCGCTATGGCGCTCATTGGAGGCCTATGTCCAGCAGTCGACTGCTATAGGCTGATGATGATGATGATGAAAGTAAGTATCGGACATTTTTTGACGTGCTAAAGGCGCTCTAAACAGATTGGACTTCAGTGCCGCAAAATAGCGAATTGTGAAAGGACGGAACGAGGCCTTTACCCTGGTTTTTTAATTTCAATTAATTTATTATAAACTAGCTGCACTCCGTGGCCTCGCCTGCGTGGAAGTCTATATTTCAAATGGTTTACAAACCATACTCTTGAATCACACTTTCACACTTTCTATTTAAAAAAGCCGTTGTGTACTTTTAAAGATCTAAGCATAGGGACACACAGACAGCGGCAAGCGACTTTTTTATAAACGATGTAGTGATAATTTTCAACTAAAATGATCGCGGAATCAATTCTAAAATGCAATTACAAATCTATCCAATCTCTCACGCGTACGTAGTCTCGCATAAGTGATTGTGAAAGTAATAAAATGCCTTGTTTTTAATATTTTTGCTCAATCACACTTAATACGTTACGATTCGTAGCGTCGAGATTTGCTCGACAGCTTAGAAAATTATAGTCGTTTAAAATAAATTGTTGATAATATCAAAACTTTGATGCGATTATCCTGCTAATACGAAGGCGAAACTTTGTGCCGTTGTTGTAGAGATGTTTATGATTCTTAAATTTTTATTGTATACAAAATAGTACATAAAAATAACTTGACTTAATTAAATAGGATATGTACATAGAGCATAACCCTGGCAAAGAGTTTTCTTCCAGCAAACTTTAGGGATATAGGAGAGGCGATGGAACAGATAGAGGTATCTGCGGAATGGTCGACCTGAAGTTTTCACCCATGAAGTTTTTTTGACGGGCCACTGGATCTGAAATACAGGATATTTTTTTATTTCGATAAAACGGTTGAAACGATTTTACATCACATCACGCTGTTATTATAAATACTAATGTTTGGATGTTTAGATATTTGGATGTTTGTTCCTCTAAACGGTTAGGACTGAAATTACAAACAGGTAAATCCAGTGATTTGATTTTTGAGTTTTCCAATATTTCGGCACGTTTCATGCGCTATGATCACGGAACTCAAAAATCAAATCATGGTAAATATCCCGTTTTAAATGACTTTAGTGTTAATAACCATGATAGTTTCAGAAGTTTTAAGGTAAATCCAGGCCTGGAATAACGTATAGGATATTTTTTTTACCATAAATCAGTTCCCATGGTATAGAAATTACCTTAACGTTTCCATAGGAACAACGCGTGCGAAGCCGCGGGTAGAAACTAGTTCAACATTCTATCTTCATTGTATATGTTCATTAGGGAAGCCTAATGAGCGCTATAGCGCCCTGTCATTTGATATTGGCAAAAAATGCTGGTCCACTCCAAGACAAAATAAAAATACGCTTACACCTAAAAGAAATTAAAATTTGCTTCCTACTGAGTAAGGATGTAGAATTTAAATCGATTATTACAGGTAAAATCGATAAATACAACCTATCACAATCGACCATCGATTATAACTTAATCGAGTTACAATTTATAGAAATAATCGGTCATTGATTTATTCGATTCTTGCACATTTTCCACTCACCCAATAACAAACCTTGGTGTTAAGGCTGTAGGGTTGTGTTTTGTATGAATTTTGTGTGTGTAAGTACAAATTGTATGGTAGTAATATCAAAGGTTTGAGCATGCGCCGTTTGGTTGGTACCTTTGAATAAATCAACAAAAACGACGGGTGGCAATGAGTAATATGCGTTGTGTTATTCTTGGATGTTGGTAGGTCGGAGGGAAATGTTCTATGAGAAAGAATTAACAGTCTCAGTGCGAATCACACACGCCAGTAAAAATATTTGTTTTTAAATTGGTTTAAATTTTTGTTGACGCGTGACCCGAGAGCTAGAGAGTAATCTGTCGCAGCGCATCAGCATCGTCATACAGCGGGGCAATGCAGCCAGCGTCTTGGGGACGCGCGCCTTCTGGTATTGATATGGATCCGTTGAGCTACCTGCAGATTATTTGCAACAGTCTGCAGTTATGTAGCTTAATTAATTTCATTGTAAATTCTTGTTCTAATTTGTTTGTAGGTATTATTTTATTGTAACTTTTTTTGTTAATAAGGATTGTTGTGCTTTGGAAAAGAAAACGGCCAATAGCTCAGAGATCAAAATTTGGACTTAAGGAGCCTACGTGCTCTTTATCGATAAATAATTAAAAAAAATTTTATGTTTCCTCTTAGAGAATTTCTCTAAGATGTACATACTTTTTTAAATTATCGCAAACCTTCTTTCTTGCATTAATTATGTGACTTTCCTCCCATACATTTAGCGCCTTACAGTATCCCTTGGAGAAGAGGCGATGCAATAGTTTCATACAAACATAATTATACATTATACAACTATAGTTTTTTAATAATTTTAAGTGATTTGTAGCAATTTTTGCAGTTAAATTTTGACCACCGTCAAGTCAGACGGAAAATTAGTTAAAAGTTCAAACGGGATTAAAGTTCAAACAGAAAATTTTATTTTACCACCTACCTACCCAGGTTATAAACGAAAAATGTCCGTTTTAGTTCTGTGCACACTCCTAAACCTTTAAACTGAGTGGTAATCCACTCAGTAGGTACATTAGTAATTTAACAAAAATAGGTCAAAACAAAAGCTAAAACCATCGACCTCACAAATCTTCTACTATAACTTGCCACACAAACATTAACAAATTTAATCGCCCTTATCAAACGTTACTTTATCAGCAAAACTACTTTATTATTCAAGCGACGAAAAAATAAAGTAAGCTCGAGAAAAAACTAAGCACAATAATGCAGTGAGGTTACCCTTATCCAAGTTATGCTAACTAGCTCGCGTGACTTGGCCGAGTTGAGTGTTGGGTCACCAAAGAGTAGATGTGTCAGTTAGAAGAATGAGCGATTTCATGTAAATTGTGGTAAGTCACCGGCTTCTTAGTGTGATACTATCGGGATGATGCTGCGAATTTTGGCGCGGTCAGGAATTTCAAATGTGACGATCTCTGTGGCGCGGTGGGTGAAGGTCCGCCTGTAATGAGGTTGAGGGTCGCGATCCCGCCTTTGGACAAATATTTGTACGATCAGTTGTTTGTTTCGGGTGTTCTGGTCGTTTTCTATGTAGATATATTAAAAAAATATCTATCTATATAATGTTTTATTATGTATATCATTCATCAAGTACCCATAACACAAGCTCTGCTTGGCTTGGAGCTAGATGATGCTGTATGGATTGTCCAACATTATTTATTTATAGAAGGATCTTTGCGTAGAAAAAGAACCGTATATGGAGACGTATGATAAAGCGTCAAGCTCGGAAATAATTATATTTCATTAGGTGAATATATCATATATTCACCTAATGAAATATAATTATCTCAGTGCCTAGTTCTGGCCTAGTTGCACCTAGCCTAGCAGGACAATTTTGATGACCATGCGGCGTTTAACAGGCTTCCTGTGACGTCTACCTACACGCCTGCTTCTATGCTGTTTGCAATCCTTTCAAAACTTAGTTATGCAGATTTATTCACTAGAGGGCTCTAATTAAAAGTTACTAAACTATTTAAATACAAAAACTTAGACTTTTATGGAAAAACAGCAATTCACCTTCCTTGCACATAATATATTACATTTTGCATTATCAATAAAGGCCACAAATCGGCTCAAATCTCGTGAATCTCCCTGCTGAAAGATATTTCTAGTCAATACAGAAAACCCTTCATAATATTTATCTTGATCGTTTTCTGTTCGAACCCATAGTTCACTTATTCTTAACTGGCGACCCGCCCCGCTTTTACACGGTTGCAAATGGATATAGTATATATGATCATATATGTATACCTTGCTATTGAATCACTCTATCTATTAAAAGACACCGCATCAAAATTCGTTGCGTAGTTTTAAAGATCTAGGTAAGCACACATAGGGACAGTCAGACAGCGGGAAGCGATTTTGTTTTGTAATATGTAATGATTTTAACCTCTATATCTCTTTCCAGCATCAAACCCCCCTCAAAAGACGGCGTCACAAAGTCCAACCCGAGCAAACGCCACCGCGAGCGTCTCAATGCTGAGCTGGACACCCTGGCGTCTCTACTACCCTTCGAGCAGAACATCCTCAGCAAGCTGGACAGGCTGTCGATACTGCGGCTGTCTGTCAGCTACCTGCGGACCAAGAGCTACTTCCAAGGTAAGAGTTTCAGCTTAAAAGTGTTTATTATATAGCCAAAATATTTAAACGAAAATAATTATTTTCAAGTGTAAGCACCTCGAACGAACAATTAATAGGTCTACCAACAACAACAGCTACAATCAGGAGAAAATGCTTTTCTTATTCTTCTTAATAGCACATATTTTTATCTGGTCACTAATCGGCCGTTTTCTCGTGGTCTCACTATTTTGTCCCACTAGTAGGACCACGAGACCAGTTTCTGTACGTCCTACTATGACATATTAGTGCTGTAATAATTTATTTAAACCACCTGTACATATATAAATTAATTCTTTGACACTAGTATTAAAAAGAAGAAAAAAAACAGTCATTTGTAACAAACTAAAAATAATTATGCTCCTATTATACGTATGCTCCTATTTTCACCCTCTTACAAAGCTGGACATAGGCCTTCCTATACGACGACGACGCCACAAATAGTGGCCCAGGGCATGTACTCGTAAATACGAAATCGAAGTTTCTGATTCGTTATCGTGCAAATGGAACACGACTTACTACTCAATCTTGCAAAACTTATTCTTACTTCAGTTACATTAGATATTGTGTAGTTGATATATTATTATAAGTGTATATGGTCTTGGGACTCATAAGTCATTGCCAAATACATAGCAGATTATGTAGTTAATTTATGAGTTATGAGAAGGACATTGGCAGAACAGCGTCAATCCAGACGCATAGCCATCTAGCAAGAAATTGAAATATGAGTAAGTTTTGCACGAAAACGAATCAGAAATATCGATAATTATTTATTTTCTGATTAGGCCTCTAGATCAACCTCCATCAATCGATTGCCTGTTTTCTATTTTAAAATAATACATTAAATAAACTACAAAATCCTCTAAACCAATTATTAAGGTCACCTTTACATCGGGAAACATGCAAACCTAATCTAGCATTTAATTGTACAGACCCTATCGCCTAACAAAATCGAATAAATCGATTAACTCGCTGTATTCGATTACTTATTAATGTTTCTTCGACACTTATTTAGCGCTGCCGGGGAATTTTATCGGTTACCCGTTAATGTATGCGATGTTCTCGATTCCTGATAATCGATACTGTTTGATGTAATCGCTTTCAAATGGAGTAGCGGAGCTTTGCAGTTTATGATCTGTTGAACACTTTTCGTATTCGAGTTATGAAGGCGAGTTATAACTGATATTTTAAACTGTTGCTCTGCAGTCCTTCTGTATGATATAGTAGAACTTGATGATATAGTAGAATCTAGTGAAATGTTTTAATCATTTCTAGAAACTACAATTCTTCACATGTCTAGACTAGGGCGCTCTCATTGTGTGTATTTGAGTATATTTCATTTATCCGTGGTCTCAGGTGAAAAAACTATATTCTACGGTTCATTTAAAAAATCGCAGGCACGCTATGTTCCCTTTGCAAACATTTTTAAAAAGTTTAACCTCCCTTGGATTCCGATGTATGTTATTATTGTTGGGATTGTAATTATTATTTTGGTCACAACAAATGTATAAAAGAGGTCTACAAAACTTGTCAGAAACTTACAAAATGATAGGAAAAAGCAAGAAAAAATCAAACGCAATACCAATTCATCAATTTTCATCGTTAACAAAACCAACCAAGAAATTACATCAGAAAATATCGCTCCTCGAATACCTCTCGCTAATCGCCAGTAATTACTCGAAGAAATACGATCTCTCTTCTCAATAACACACAAATCATTTCAGGAATATTCTTAGAAGCGAAGTTATTTAGTGCTACTGTACTGAGGGTACTTTTAGTTTATTTTATTTTCGTGTCAGCGCCACCCCGCGGCGAGAGGACGAACCGTAATCGATGCTTCAACAATCGATATAATTAGACTTGGGGATCATTTTTTGGTTTTGTCTCGGAAGGTTAGATGTATTGGAAACCTGACCAAATTATTAAATATTGTAATTTTACTAACTATACGTGGAAAGGTCAGCAGCGTGAGACACAAGACTAATAAAGTTTCTAATTTTAAATAATTTGGCCCGTTTTCTCAATAAAAAAGAGAAGGTTTGATGAAGATATTCAGACTTGATAAGCTTGCGATCTAGTCAAGCCTTTTTTTACCTATCCAATAAAAAAATATTATCTAACCGGTCGATGAAAAACCAAGTTATATCTATAAAACTTTTGAAACTTTTAAAGTTATATCTAGCTATTAGCTTTTTCTTACGACGACTTTTTGAAAAATTAAATATGTAATATCCAAAAAAAAAAACGGTCTCGACAGGACTTGAACCCGCAACCTTCCCCTAGTACAGGGACGCTCTAGCTGAGCCACGAAATCGAGTGACCGATGAATCGAAAATCTTTGGGACTTCCTACGACTCTAGCGCGCGCCGTTAGCTTAATTTTTGATTAACATTAAACCACCTTTATTTCAACCATGTTTGACGCAATAAGTACATTTGAATTTGGGATATTATTTAATTTCTTATAGATTACCCCAAGTGCGAGAGCTTACGCACTATAATAACAAAAACCTTAGATTATTTACCAAAAAATATATAAAAATACTTTCGACCGGTTCAAACATCATGATGATTTGTGTATTCGCTTGTACTAAGTATTCTGTCCCCACCAGTACATCATGTCAATACCAACCAGACCACAATAAAGTGTCGGCATAGCCCCCCACCGATTTTTATACTTCAATCCCTGAATAAAATTACAACAGGTATTATAGGCCGTCGATAACTCATACATTGATGCATGTGCGAGAGTGGGATTTATTGGGCCAATTATAAAGTTTAGTTTTGTTTGTTTATTTATTTAATTTGAGTATGTCAATAGAGATACCGTAAGACTAGTTTGGCTAAGTAATCATCATCATCATCAGCCTATATTAGTCCACTGCTGGACATAGGCCTCCCCCAATGAGCGCCATAGCGCCCCGTCTTCAGCTTGATGCATCCAGCATCTACCTGCAGTCTTTCGTAGGGCGTCCTACATACACTACGTTTACCGAGTCGTGGTATCCACTCAACACGTTTGCCCCAGCTAAATAATAAAGATACAAAATCCAATCATTTATTAGCAATTATTTACAGATTTTGCTAATTTATTATTGTGAAAAAATTTCATTAGTTCCAAACAAAGTAGGTAATTCATTTCATATCATAACCGTATAATAGTGATTGTTTTTTATAGCCTAAGATCCGACATTGTATTTCGTTTTTGTGGTTTTCCAAAACATTATTATTGGTTCGTATTTATTAACTGTTTTTTCCAATTATATGTATGTATATGTTACAGAAAAAGTTATATATTGTGTCAAAATTTTATCATACGATTCCGTTCTACCTGTAATTTTCTTTTTCATTATAAATAAAACAAAATTTTAATGATCATCCAATTAAAACGCTACCATATTTAAAAATATTATTCTGATGATGATCATTTTGGTACCTCCTCATATAAAATTTTTTCCACCAAAACACAAACAACAAAAAATTACGACCAAATCGATTTTACCCTATAGTGCCTCATTTCTTAACCTGCTTTCCCCCAAACCTTGTTTATCACAACAAAGAATATTTTCCTAAACGTTTGACGAGCTACATCCATCGTTAACTTTCTGGTTATTTATACGCCTTATTTTTCCGTAAGTCCGTACCTGGCACGGGGGACGCAAGTATCGACCCTATGCTAATTCCTTGCTTGCCTAACTTTATTGATGGCGGATCGGCGCTATTAGTCGGCATTGGTTTAGAAAATATTGCTTTATGGGGGAAAGAGAGGGGGGGGGGGGATATTTCGGTAATACTGAGTGGGAGTTACGCTTCTGTTTTCAATAGAGCTTGATTACGGATAATAGTTTATAATGCGATTTTAACCAATTTAACCAACTTCACCGAGCTATGGAAAGAGCTATGCTCGGATTTACTCTGAAGGATAGGATTCGTAACGAATACATTCGACAGAGAACCAAGGTTATAGACATAGCTCTAAGAATTAGCGAGCTGAAGTGATAGTGGGCCGGCCATATTTCGCGATGAACCGACGGCCGACGGAGTGGAGACCACGACTCGGTAAACGTAGTGTAGGACGCCCTCCGACCAGGTGGGATGACGACCTGCGAAATACTGCAGGTAGATGCTGGATGCGTCAAGCTGAAGACAGTGCGCTATGGCGCTCATTGGGGGAGGCCTATGTCCAGCAGTGGATTGCTATAGGCTGATGATGATGAACCAACTTCAAAAAAAAGGAAGAGATTGTATGTAGGTATGTGTTTATTACTAGAAGATAGAACGAAAAGGAAATTGTAATGTATCATTATTATTCCTATTTACCATGATCTCGGGCCATAAAGTGACCCGGTCCTTTGGAAGGCTTGCGTGGGGCCGAAGCCAACAGCACAGAGGCCCTTTGAGAAGTTAATCTAAAGGCGATGGCTACACATAGCGGGTATCATCCTCGGGTGCACAATATGATACACCCAAAGATGGTATCCGCCATGTGTAGAGACTATTGCAAAGAAAAATGAAAGAAATAAAACCAGGCTATTGTGATGGATGGATGGACTGGGTAATCGGGCTATAGGGGAGATTGCGGACGTCTGCCATAAACAAGTCAATCATAATGTTAAGAAGAGTGGCAGACGGTGGCTTGCCGTATGCTGGATGGGTTCCTTAAAAAGCCGGTGTAAATTACCGGAGAGGAACAACATCGGCGCAAACGACTGAAGGGTGTCGAGAGGTGCGGCCCCGATTTCACCATCACGAAGACTGCTCGTGAGCGGGTTTCCTCGCTATTACGCCATTAGACACTTCCACCCCCGAGTCTACATCCTAAGATGCATCTCTCGCGACTCCACTCAGACTGGCCAATGAAGGCAAGCAAGAGGTGGGGGTCTGGTTCTCTTGGGATGCCACTCCGCTAGCGGAGACGAGAACCAGGTTATTCGTTTATTCCTATTATTGTTAGTACTTTCAAGATAGGTAGCGAAAATTTAAATATCAATGTAAATATTTAAAAAAAAACACATTTGTTATCTAAGCCTAGTTATTCTTGTAGGGAAAAATCCCATTAGCCTATAAGTGGGACAGATGAAAGAATTACTCATTTATTAATCTCGAATTTCTCATTTTCCTCTGTCCAGGCGTTTACCATTTGTGCCTACTTTGTTTCACCCCGATTAAATTCTTAGAAACATTAACCTTAGATTAACACCCTCAAACACGCATAGACCTACACTATTAAAATATTTTAATTTAATAAAAATAATTAATAGTCAATTACCCACACATTAGGTCCACTGAAAAACGTTCTTTACAATGATGGATCACCAGCTTTATCGCTGATTGTTTTAGGGAAAAAACACTCTGTTTCTAACACAAAAAGGTTTCAATCCCCTCGGCAGTTCTTATCGTAGCATAATTGATTTCATAGACCAAAAAAGTTGGAAACACTGTCGCGATATGGAATTAGTTTCTGGAAGGTTGGTATTAACGTGTTATGAACAAAACTTGCCAAGTGCGAATAGGACTTACAAATGAAGGGTTCCGTGTCATCGAACATGATTTAGATTTAACACTATGTATCGAAATAGCGAAACAGCTGTTCACAGCGGTGAGTCATTTTAAGTGATACCCACACAACTACATATATGCTAAATTCTTTGCTACTTTATTTTTTTTACTGTTTATTGTTTACAGTGTATTAGATAAGTTACTTTGTAAATTAGTATTTTCTTAATCCAATAGGACCGCCATGTAATTAATTATAAAAGTCCTTACAAATAAATATGATTTTAAAAAAATACACTATTTATGTACTTACGTTAAATTGAGCAAGGTAGCAGAAAAACACCTGTCTTGTTTGAGAATCGCCTTTATAGTTTAAGTCTATTATTATAATTTGGTAAGTATTCTAAGGACTAAATAGTATATAGTAATTACTCGGTACATATTTCAAATATCTACCCTTTACGGTTCAAGAGATAAAGCGATAAAGCGAGAAAGCGATTGTTAAGGTCCGACAAAAATAACCAAAATATCTCGTTTTTTCTGCAAGACACTTCGTCTAATTTCGAAATGTATGTCTATTACGGTTAATGAGATACATATAACCCGCTGACAGTCCGACAGACAGACAAACAGCGAAGGCTTGGTAATAAGATCCTGTTGGTCCTTTGGGTACCTAAGGAACCCTAAAAATGGTTTTTAAATAGTAACTACTGGGTAATCGAATTACTTACCTTCACACATTATGCCTACAATTTCACACAATTACTATATGCTATACACATATGTTCTGTTTTTCACACGCCATGTGCGTTTAACCCTTGCTGTCTAATAAGGAAAACTTCGTGAGAACCGGGGTCGTAACAGGTTGAGTGCCCATGACGTATTAGATGCTGTTACAATCCCAAACCTGGGGGGCTAGTTTTAACGCTACGTAAGTTCTAGGTCGGTATTATGAAAATAAAAATAACTTTAATGCCCCATCGACAAATCAAAATGTTTTAAGGTTTATTTACCACTTAACTAATCTTAACTTAGAAGTAAACTTAAAAAAAAACTAAAACATTAGCATTATTTATCCTCACGAAAACATTGATAGCTCTATCTCATGTCTACTATGTAAGTTAATTATAATGTTTGTAATGTAGGTATTATGGTATGTAGTGTATTTGTTTTCTTTTTTTATTCTATATATTTACTAAAGTACCACCCTCTATTTTGTTCCTTGTATCCATCCAAAGGTTGCCTGGAAGGGATCGCTCTCAGCGATAAGGCCACCCTATATACTTCCTTTATTCTATTGTTTATCAAAAAAAAAAAAAATAGTTTATTGCTTTAACTTAAATTAATTAATATATTACAGTGGTATGGGACCCTCTTTTAAGTAATGTAATACCTGTGCTAGAGGGTCTCGCTCTGCAGCGCGGCTATCTTAAAAATAATTAAATTAAGTTTAATATTTAATTTGTATACTTTGTATGTTTATTCCTGTATTGTTTCTGTTTTGTGTGGTATAATAAAGTGTTTTCTATCTATCTATCTAAAATAATCTAAGTTTCACCTCATGAAATATATTTTCGGCTTTATAGTACACTAGCTGCGCCCCGCGGCCGGCGCCGGCCAAATAATTGCGTGAAAGTCACTTTTTAAATCAGATTATACATTTGACGACCGATGTGGCGCGGTGGGCGAAGGTCCGCCTGCGACGCAGGAGGTTGCGGGTTCACATAGAAAACGACCAGAACACTCGGAACAAATATCTGCAGATCGTACACACAATTGTTCCGAGGCGGGAATCGAACCCGCAACCTCCTGCGTCGCAGGCGGACCTTCGCCCACCGCGCCACATCGGTCGTCAAAAAAATAAAATTATATTATTCATTTTCATCACTCATTCCTTTAACGGGAATAGAATCCTATTCACTATCGTATTACCCACTACGCTGTAGCAGTCGTCCAAGTGCCAGGAAATGAATACTCAATTTTACGAACATAACCTACTTCGCCAACAAAAACTTCAAGGCATTTTATACAATAAAAATATAATCGCCATATTTTAGCGATAACGGTTGATTTAATGCTCGAATTAAAAGGCGCTTTGTATTGCCTTTGAGTAGGCTGCGTTAAGGGCTGAAAATCAGGAAAGAAAAAGCTTGTTTTAACACTTTGACTGCTGAAATCACACGGTATGTGTTTTCTACAAGTGACTAATATGCGTAAATCCACACTAGCGCAGCGGCTGAGAAAATACAGATCTGTGTGACTCAGCACAGCCGTAATATTTTTCGAACGAAACGCATGTGCGGCGCAACACAACCGCTGTGTAGAGCGGCAGCACGAATTTTTTAGGTTAAAAAAAAGATCGCAGTCGTCGAAAAAAAATCGCAGTCAAAGTGTTAAGGGTTGCTATTGGTTTAGCTCGCTGTACTTTCGATTTTGGTTTACTCGTGTATTTTTTATAATATTTTATTACAGTTATAAACTTTGATATTGTCCTTATAAATAAAGAAAATTATTAACAAATAATATAAACAAATTGGAACAATAAATAAGATACTCATTTGTAAAACTTCCAATAGAAATAATTCCAGACTGTTGCAAACAATCTACAAGTAGCTCAACTGATCCATTATCAATACCAGTCGGCGAGCGTCCCCAAGACGCGCTGGCTGCATTGCCCCGCGGTATGACGATGCTGATGCGCTGCGACAGATACTCACCAGCTCTTGGGTCACGCCTCGCTTCGACTAGACGCTCAGATATGTTTTATAAAACCTGGGCAGCCTCGGTACCTAACAGACCTAGTGTCTTAATTATAACTCAGCCAACTCCAAGGCGAGGCATTGCGTAGGGCTCTGAGACTTTTTTTTTTTGCATTTACGGTCGTTAATAATAACAAGTAATAAGTGGCAGTGGGCCGGCCATATCTCGCGAAGAACCGGCGGCCGCTGGGGCAAACGTGTTCTTGAGTGGAGACCACGACTCGGTAAACGTAGTGTAGGACGCCCCCCGACCAAGTGGGATGACGACCTGCGAAAGACTGCAGGTAGATGGATGCGGCAAGCTGAAGACAGGGCGCTATGGCGCTCATTGGGGGAGGCCTATGTCTAGCAGTGCTATAGGCTGATGATGATGATGATGATGAATAATAACAGAAACACAACATATTGCACCTGAGTCCTAGAATGGGGCTGCCGTGGGATCGTCCACATAAGGTCAATTAATGTTATCAGAATAGCCTGCTGGCTTCGCTTGATGCACAGGCATGGTGTCTCGTTACATAACGCGGCTCGTATATTTGTTTCATCTTATGATCCTTACTGATATACTTAATACAATATACATATTACAAAGATATCTTTTATTATACATATAAAATACCAAGAACGGGATAAATATTTGGAGATCGTACCAACATTTTTCCCTAGGCTAGCCTAGCCTTGGGAAAAATGTCGATCGAACCCGCCACTTCCTGCGTCGCAGACGAACCTTCGCTCGCTACGCCAAAAAGGTAGTCGAAGTTTAACACTTTGAGTGCTGAAATCACACCGTATGTGTTTTCTACAAGTGACTAATATGCGTAAATCCACACTAGCGCAGCGGCTGAGAAAATACAGATCTGTGTGACTCAGCACAGCCGTAATATTTTTCGAACGAAACGCATGTGCGGCGCAACACAACCGCTGTGTAGAGCGGCAGCACGAATTTTTTAGTTTAAAAAAAAGATCGCAGTCGTCGAAAAAAAATCGCAGTCAAAGTGTTAAGAGGTTTTATTTGTTAAAAAAAGAAGCAATAATTCTATCTACGGATTTATAACCACAATTATTTAACATACCACCCCATTGCCTTAAAATGTATATCCCAACAAAATGTCTATAACAAAGCCCAAATCACAATGGCATATAAACTGCATCATAAAAAAATCCTGTCTTCGTCCAATGACGCTTGTGTAAAACGCACCCCCTGTCAGACCTCGACGAAACGGAGGGTAGTTTGAAATTCGCCGACGGCCGGGGGAGGGGGTGAAAACAACCCTTAATGGGGGAATCGCGTGTTACAATTTTGGTAGTGACCCGGCGACGGCGTACCTCGAGAAAGTGAAAATATGTGGTTAGAGATGTTTTTACCACCTCGGGAAAATCATGAGTTGTTTCGGACTTACAAATGTTAATCAAAATTTTTTTTAATGTATCTCACGAAGAATATTTAAAGCGTTTGTTGGATATTGTCTGTCGTATTAACAGTTTTTGTAGTATTTGCAGTTACTTTTGCAAAAAATATTTTAATTTTTGTTCCAAAGGTAGGTCTGTTGTATTTTTTCTCAGGCATCTCGTTTCCGAGCTTTTTTTCGCTATACGCTTACGCTTACTAAAACAAACACCTTATCCACATTTCTTCGGAAAAAAGGATTATACAACTTTTTCTCATCTCCTTGGTTCTCGTTAATAGTAAAATTACTATTCGTTGAATATAAAACAGGTGGGATAACGACCTGCCAAAAACTGCAGATAGATGCTGGATACGGCAAGCTGAAGACAGCGCGCTATGGCGCTCATTGGGGGAGGCCTATGTCCAGCAGTGGACTAATATAGGCTTATAATGATGATGATGATGATAAATATAAAACACTCCTTGTATAGTGCTGTCAATAGAATTATGCAAAAAAATTATAAAACCTTATTGATTTCTTCTAGCCATTAACCTTAATAGCGAGTCGATGGCTCCTAGAAGCATTGTCATTGTAAATCAAAGGTTATTAAAAATAATTACAGAGAATTCATTAAAAAATAACAGACAATGGTAAATAGGTTTGTACCTACCTTTAGATTGTTAATGATGTTGCGTAATAGGAAAAATGTACGGATTAGCCTTAGGAAAATAGATTTAATTCGAGAGGGTGTTAGGACCAGGATTATTGACGGACTTTCCAAAGTTATAAGTTTCCGGCCGTGGTTTCATCTGCATGTTTTCAGGTGTTATTCCTGGTCTTAAAACACTTCAATGCTAGATAAATCATAAAAAAAAGTAGTTATGACGGTAAAAAAGTATGTTTGACGTTAAAAAGTATAACAATATTTCATCCAACGATTCTTTCCTATTCATAATGTATATTAGAGTATATCGAAATAGATACCTATTGCGATTCTGAAAGAACTTTTTGCTACTATTTAATTAAATGAGCAAAATAAAATTTTGTGCCAAGGTATTATCATCTCTAGAAAATCATTGTTTGCGCTCTACGAAATTTTATTATAACTAAAACTGTGAGCAATATTTTCGTAAATATTTTGGAAGTAGGCCTTGTTTGTGGTCTACAAACAGACGTAAATACTAAGCTCACTCGTACAAGGACATTCTTATACTAAATTTTAACCAAGGCTTTATTTGATGACGCTAGAAACTGGATGATGACGAATATCGGTTGAACCAGCTATAGCAGCGGAGTCTTTCGTGGCCATGTCTGTTGCGGCAAGAACCTCAGCACTCAGTCTGCGAATGCCTTTAGTAACTATATGTGATGTTGCCTTTATTGGTGAATGTTTTAAGAACCGACTATGGGAACCGATCATCTAATAATGTGTTTAATTTTAGTTTAGGTTAAGAATTTTATATGCAATAAATAGTTTGATTATTATTATCAGACGAAGAGTTTCAGCAGATTCCTTCTGATTAATTTTAACGCGTATTTAAATATGCAATTTACATTACTAGTCAATTTGAGGTCCTTCCTTCAATATTGCTTACAATTGATAATAATCTATATATATAAAAGAAAGTCGTGTTTGTTACAACACTTATAACTCGAGAACGGCTGGACCGATTTAGCTGAAAATTGGTGGAGAGGTAGCTTAGAACCAGGAGTCTAACATAGGATACTTTTTATCATTTAAATTTCCACGGGGGCGAAGCCGCGTGGAGCAGCTAGTCATAGATAATGCTGTGTGAATTGTCCAGCATTATTATTATTTAAATAAAAAAAAAAACAAAAATATCTGAAATTCAGTCAATTCAATTTATTCACCATTACATTATCACTACTTTGAATATTGATACGTAGAATAATATGTCAATTAAATACTACAGTACAATGAGTAATAATCAAACGGCTACCGTTTTCGTAAGTTGTGTCGTTGGTTGATTACAACTACTCTACATAGAGTGTGTTTGTCGCGATTCTCAATGATATAAGTAAAATTTTGACTGTCTCGGTCAAAGGCTTAGGTTAAAAACAGCAGTCAAAATCTTGTTAACACTTTGACTGCGATTTTTTTTTTACGACTGCGATCTTTTTTTTAACCTACAAAATTCGTGCTGCCGCTCTACACAGCGGTTGTGTTGCGCCGCACATGCGTTTCGTTCGAAAAATATTACGGCTGTGCTGAGTCACACAGATCTGTATTTTCTCAGCCGCTGCGTTAGTGTGGATTTACGCATATTAGTCACTTGTAGAAAACACATACCGTGTGATTTCAGCAATCAAAGTGTTAAACTGTATATTTCCGATATTTTTTAAACGGTTAAATTTTTGAAGCTATTAATATGGTTTTAAACACAAAATTCATTTACATCGGGATATTTACCTAGGTTATTCCGTGAGCACGGTGCATGAAACTGAGCCGAAATATTGGAAAACTCAAAAATCCAATAAATAATAAATAAATAATGCTGGACAATCATGGTAAATATGCTGTTATAAATGACTTTTGCAAACAAATGTATTATTTTAGTTTTCTTTTAAATGTTGGAAAGTTCTACTTGTCGAAACTGGAACCACAAACCCATGAGGAATCCACGAAATTGGTTGGAAAAAATGATAATGAGTCCATCCACCTGTTTTGCGAATTACATTTATTTATTCTGTAATTCAAAACCGCAGCCATTTTACCCTTTACGCTACAGACAGTAACATAAATAATTTAATTACCACCGTAAATTTACCTAATAAATTATAACCAGCCTACTTTTAGCCATATTTTTATTTAATTTGCCCAAAAGTGGTCGCTTTTATACTGATTAACATAAACTCATTAGAGTTATAAATTACTTGGATGTTGTAATAAAAACATTATCTAAGGTTGCGCCCTCTGGGGGTAGCATTCCACTTTTGTGGTATATTTCTATTTGGGTTAATTTAATTTGTAAGGTTTATGGTAAGTAGTACCTAATTCATAGATGCCTACTAAATAAAGTCAGAATTACCTTCTTTCTAGGTGTGGCACATTTAAAAACTCTTGTAGATATAGACATATTTATTTGCCACTATAGGTAAACACAATGTAAATTAACAATTTTGAAATTAATATGGTCTGATGATGGAAACAGAGTGTGGCCAAGGGAACTCCTAAACGATATACGACATATTTTCGACGAGTTTGGGTTCGTTGGATTTGTCTTCCCAAGCAATTAGGTCCTAGGTGCATTTATAATCAGCTCTAGTTTTTAAAAGGGTTTTTCAAAATTATTTAAAAATAATTATTATTATCTGGAAGAGATCGCTTCTAAGCGATAAGGCCGCCCATTGTACCTGTCGCATATAATGTATTTTTGTAATGATTAATCTGATTATGGTGTACAATAAAGAATTTTCGTATTGTATTGTATTGTATTATAATTCTTCGTTTTATGTATATTTTTGCTCTATTTTTATATATCGACGTCCCCCGCGAATAATCCGGTAATGACCTATTACGGGGTTTTTCATGTTATGCGTTTTTCGGCATCTAGAAGTCAAAATACACCATGTGAATTTTTTTCAGAATGTTTCTATCTTTATTTACGAAGATATGAAAAACTACGCGTATATTCCATAAAAAATAATTAAAAATTATTTTAAACGAATAATATGGTTTTAGATCTTTACGAAACAAAATATCAATATGATTTGACAGTATACATTGTTACGATATTATTCGGGTAAAAAGTTTTCTACGTTATTTAAGTAAGTGCTAGTACAGGTTTATTCGGGGTTTTATTTAGAAAACGATATCCAGCCATATTCATTATCGAGTGGCTCCTTACTTCGGTTATGCCTATTGCAACGGCAAGAGCTATTGCTCCGCCCACTTCGCGCGGTCGTGCTATCTTAATGTTTGTTTACCTAATATTAGTCACAAAGAGTCCGTTCGAGTGAAAGGTACTGCAAGTAATTAGTTGATTGTAAGGGTGAATTTGTGTCTTAAATACTTACATTTGAACTAACCTATACTTTGTGAAGTGAATATTATGTGACAATATTATAATAATTATGTTGCCGCGTCAGTTAAAAGCGTATAGTACATCTAGAAGAAAATTATTGTTCAACTTTGTCAAGGAACAAGCAGATCTTAGCAGAAAAGGTGAGTCTTTATGTAATGTGATTATGATTACGGTAAAGGGTAATTAGATAGGTACTTCCTACCTACTCAATATTTTTTTTCCGATAGGTATGCGTGTTTATTAAATTGTTAGTTATGTATATTATTAAAGCATAACCAACTAGTGTAATAGTAGTAGGTAGGTCCCTCAAATTAACGTTGGCGTTCTGATCTATAGAGATAAATTATCCCAGCAACCGTTGTTTTCAAATTATTAAATAAAGGTCGAACGAGTTTATTATTGTAGTAAAAATATTAAATTACTGACTTAGGAAAATGCATTGAATTTAAGAAGTAGCAGAAAAGTATACAGATAATAGCTACGAAAATGTGTTCCTTTAATCCAATTAAATTGTAATCATTTCAGATTCTATTCAATCAGGCTCAGAATCATCTACTACTGATGCTAAACCAAAAGTGTACAAGTTGAGAGGTATGTTCCCTAAATGTTACTGTAGTTTTCATCATGAAGTACCTACCCATTTAATCGTTTAAAGTATTACCTACTTAAATATTTTAAGATTTATTTTAAAACAAGGCTTCTTATTGTTGTAGAACCATCAAATATAAAATACTTTGATGACGAGGATGACACAGAGGATTTCTCTCCTGATTGTTCTGAATACATTCCAAGTCCAGATCGTCAATTGCCAGACAGTCTAAGTACTTCGAGCCATGGTACGGATTTGCAAGTTACGAACGTAAAAAATTCCTCTAGTACCACTCATTTGCAAGAAAATGATATTTCTAGTCTCGGAGGTGATTCTCTAGTTATAGAAGATAATTTGTTCCGTATTGAAAACATCTCGCGATCTCCATCAACGGTTTCGAATCTATCTCTAATACTGGGTGAAACTGCTTTCGTGGCATCTCCTACTGTCATTTATAAAACGAACTTTTTTAATTCTCCGAAAAAACAAGATAATACACCTTTCAAACATCTAGATATTACACTTACACCAGTAAATGAACACGGACAATCTCCTATACATAACCTTGCTGAGATAACACTTCAGTCAACAAGTGACGACCTAGAAAAAACACTGACACCAACTAAACCTACCAGCTCTGATTGTAATACAACTAACTCCAAATTAATACAGAAAGAACAAGATACCACAGAGAATTCCGATGAAAAAACGAACTATGTTTTGCAGAAATATAAAATTGAAATAACAATTGAACCGGAACCAAGCGATACTGACAGCGTTACTGTTGATAATGCTATAGAGATAAACACCGATTTCTACAATCTTTCAGATGAAGATCAAATTGAACGACTTAATGCAGAAAATAATTTAATAAATGACTGTGAAATAGACACAAGTTTGCGAAGTGTTATTAGCTATGATGAAGAGAAAAACAACAAAAAAAAACAAAAGACCATAAAACAAACACTTAGCGAAGCCGATCAAGAGAAATTAGACGTAGAAGGAATATTTTTAGAGGATTCTGAAGAAAATTTGATAGAACAAGACATTAACAATAGTATGAACTTAGACCCTTTGGATTTGATTGATCAACCAAGTCTGAATTCTGTTTACGAGGAACCTGACAGACTTAGCCAACCTGGAACACCCATACAAGCTATCCCGGTAGAAGTGCCTGCTGTCAATGATATAAACGAACTAACGAACCAAGTATCTGAATCCGAAAATCAAAATCAACTCCAACCAAAAAAGCTGAGTAGAAAACGTAAAGGAGACCCAAGTGAATGGAGAGATAATAAGAACAAGAAACTTAAAAATTCAGGCCGAGCATATGAAGGTGCTCGTAATAAAAAACATCATGAGAAAAAGAATATTTCAATTAATTGTGCCTGTAAAAAAGGTTGCGGGTTAAAATTCAATACAGAAGACAGGTTAGCCCTTCATACTAATTTTTATAAACTCGCCAATCGAGAATTTCAATGGCAATACATTACACGACATGTTAAACGTGTCCAGTGATGTTAAAAGGATTACCGTAAATAGAAAAAGTAACCGTTCGCAAACATTAAAATATTATTTTCCCCTCAAAGATGAAGAAATCCAAGTATGCAAGGTATTTTTTTTAAACACTCTTTCTATCACTGAGCAAATGATTTACACAGCTTTAGAAAAAAATAAAAGAGATGAAAGTTTGATCGATAAACGAGGCAGGCATCAGAATAGACCACATCAAATGAAGCGAGAAACCGAAGACAGTATCAAAACTCATATTGATATATTTCCCAAAGTAGAATCGCATTACATAAGAAAAGAGTCTAAACGAGAATACTTGTCTGAATTACTTAATATTTCAAAAATGTACCGACTTTACAAGTCATGGTTTGCAAATCAAAACTATCTAGATATTGTTCAGATGGCTTCAAAACGACAGTATGAAAGAGTGTTTAACACTAACTACAACTGTTCCTTTTTTAAGCCTAAAAAGGATCAGTGTACTTTATGTTCACAATATCAGCTAGCTGACCCCGTTGAAAAGGCGTCTTTAGAAGCACATTACAGGAAACATTTGAGTATGAAAGAAAGAGTTCGTGAAATTAAAAAAGAAGAAAAAGAAACACTAAATAAAGATGACACCGTTGTAGCCATTTTTGATTTAGAAAAAGTATTGAATGTACCACAGTCTGAAGTGTCAATTTTTCACTACAAACGTAAATACCCGATTTATAATTTTACAGTTTTTGACGCTCTAAACAAACTAGGATTCTGTTACGTTTGGCAAGCTCAAATCGGAAAAAAGGGATGCATCGAAATAGGGAGTTGCTTGTTTCAATTTGTCAAGACAGTACACGAAAAAGGTATACGCAAAATTATATTTTACTCGGATGGTTGTTATGGCCAAAATAAAAACAGATACATTTTTGCATTGTATCTTTACATTGCAATGACTCTTCAAATTGACATTACTCATCGGTTTTTTGTTGGTGGGCATAGCCAAAATGAAGGCGACTCCATGCATGCATGTATTGAAAGAGCTCTGAAAAACAAAGTTTTGTACACACCGGACCAAGTATATAGTATCATCATGAACGCTAAAGTCTCCGGAGACAAGTATATCCTAAAAGAAATGCAACAATCTGAAATCCTCAACATAAAAGAACTTGTTGAACCCAAAAGATGGCTTCATGATAAGACAGGAGAAAAAGTACGATGGTCTGATGTGATGGAGGTTAGTGTCTCATACAGTAAACCTAACTGTTTACTTTTCAAATATGATTTTGATCAGGATTATATTGAATTGGATTACGATGCAGGCAGAAGTAGACAGCGACGGCAGAAACAGGTGTCCAAATCAATTGAAAGTATTGAATTAAAGCCAGCATACGACAAGCCCCTCCCTATTAAGAAAGCTCTGTATAACGATCTCCTAAGCCTGTGTAACTCCCAAGCAATTCCCCACCATTATCAACAATTTTATAGGAACTTAAGCTTTTGTGATACTGAATCAGGTCACGATGAGGATTCTGATTAAGAATTTTAACTATAATAGGACCTTATTATAATTTTCATGATTGTGTAATCAAGTGTAATAGTCGTGTCTTCAGTGCAGTGTCATTTTTTATAATAATAATAACTATCGTGCTTTCTCAAACTAACCAAAGTTGTTTCATTTACTAGAATGCCCTTTATTTTTATAGTATATTTCATGAAATTAAGGCTTTATTTCATAAAATATACTATAAAAATCACCAAATAATACTTTAGTAAACTATTCGAACAAACAGTAAAAGTCATAACAATAAAATGTACGTTACTGTCAAACAATCGAATAACCACATAATTGGCTTTTACAAATGTTCAGTATACAAAACAAATTACACGAATAATAGCGTTACACGATTTTACCATTGCCATCGAAAATATAAATTTACACGAATAATATCGCAAGAAGATTTTACTGTTGCCGTCGAAAATATAAACTTACATGAACAATATCGTAAGTGACATTACTGACCAGACCTTCACGTACACTAATATAGTAAAATGCATCCAGCTAAATTATAAGGAAGCCCATGGGCCTAGTTAAATTTTGTTGAAATAACCATATAACTGAAAAAATTTGCTTCCTTATGCGATATAAAAAGTCTCTGATACTTGTTGTTAAATGGAGTTATTAAGGAAAAATGGTTTTTTATTTTTCCTGAACATTTACACTTTTACGATTACCGGATTATTCGCGGGGGGCGTCGATATGTACGTTCTTAAGATAAATATTAATTATTTTATATATAATTTTCTTAAATAATTACGCCACCGTCAGCTTTGATACGTACCGATCCTATCCATTCAAAGGTTGCCTGGAAGAAATCGCTTATAGCGATAAGGCCGCCGATTGTGCCACTAGATTTAGTTAGTAATAAGATCCTTTGTTATTTTTATTATTTTGTTGTATTGATGGTGCAATAAAGTTATATTATATTGTTTTATCAAATATAAAGTTTGCAAAAAAATGCGATTAGGTTATTAATAGAGTGTAGTAATGACGACCGATGTGGCGCGGTGGGCGAAGGTCCACCTGCGACGCTGAAGGTTGCGGGTTCGATTCCCGCCCCGGAACAATTGTGTGTATGATCTGCAGATATTTGTTCCGGGTGCTCTGGTGGAATTCTATGTATAATAAAAAATATCTATCTATGTAATGTATTGTATTATGTATATCAGTTATCTAGTACCCATAACACAAGCTCTGCTTACCATGGGGCTAGATAATGCTTTGTGAATTGTCCAGCATTATTTATTTATTTATTAGTCAGCTTCGTTTTGTTAGAATACACAACCTTCAGATCAGAAGCCATTACAGCAACCACTAAGCCAAACACGTTCTCGCTCTATTTGTCAATTAATTACCTCAAACAGATATTTATGCAAATGATTCCCAATCTCTGTTCCGAATCCCATAAATCATAGTTGTTATTACGCACAGTCATTTTGTTAATTGGTGTTTGTTAAAGTATGACTAGCTGTTGTATGTTGCTTCGTACGCGTTTTTCCGGGAATAAAGTAACTGTTTTCGAGCGCATAAATTTCAAACAACCAAAATTCTTAATTTCAAAATTGTAGAATTAAACATAAGGTTTGAAATTTATTAATTAATATACGACTAGCTGTTTCCCGCGGTTTCACCCGAATTTCACATTTCTAAAACATAATATAGCCTATGTCACCCGGGGATAGTGTAGCTGCCCAACGGTGGTAGGGTTTTTTAAGATCAGTCCAGTAGTTTCAGAGCCTAGTCAATACAAAAAACAAAAAATCAAACCTTTCCTTTTTATAATATTAGTACAGATTCATTATGTTATGTACATAATTATGAATGAAGCAAGTAGGAACTTTGTCTTATTCGGGTTATCTTTCTAAATAAACAAATTTATCAAAAAAATTACTAAGAAATTACATATTGTCCATCAAGAAGCACCTTGTATAGATTACCTACTGGTATCTCATGCGCCCATGGAAAGTCTTACCTAAGTAGATAACTTTTTTGGTACTAGATAAATCTAATTTAGTCTATTATTTAATCATCGAATTTATCTAAATTTGTATAATCTTTGATTCATTAGGAATCATCATCATCATCATCAACCTATGTTAGTCCACTGCTGGACATAGGCCTCCCCTATTGACGACCGATGTGGCGCGGTGGGCGAAGGTCCGCTTGCGACGCAGGAGGTTGCGGGTTCGATTCCCGCATCGGAACAAATGTGTGTACGATCTGCAGATATTTGTTCCGGGTGTTCTGGTCGTTTTCTATGTATAATAAAAAATATCTATCTATGTAATGTATTGTATTATGTATATCAGTTATCTAGTACCCATAACACAAGCTCTGCTTACCATGGGGCTAGATAATGATGTGTGAATTGTCCAGCATTATTTATTTATTTCATAAATAAAAAAAATAAAAAAAATGAGCGCCATAGCGCCCTGTCTTCAGCTTGACGCATCCAGCATCTACCTGCAGTATTTCGTTGGTCGTCCCTCGGAGGGCGTCCTACACTACGTTTACCGAGTCGTGGTCTCCACTCATTAGGAATATCCAGTATTATTTTATTTACTTTATCAGTTAGTTATTTTTAGCTCCAGATATCCAGGCTAGTTAGTAACTTATAAGGCAGCTCCTATAAACCATCACATTGGCAGCTCGAGATAATTTTTCTTTCATTTTTGACCGCACTTAACCTGTGTTAATTATGATCACGGCTGAAGAAATACCAACAATATCATGCACTTAACTACCACCTTAATGCTATTAAAATAGGGTGCAAAATAATTCAATAGCTCTATACAGGGTGTGAAAAGAATTCTCAGTTGAAATTCGATCCAAAGATGCAGAAATAAAGTTCATTTTTACATTTTATTATACTGGGTTATATTTCTTTGATCAGTAGTAGTAGCAATCTTATATGCACTAGATCGTGTAAATTGAAATTTTGATATAAATAGTCCGATATTTATTACCTGTCGTTATCAGTAATTATGATAAAACATTATTTACGCTCGTTAAAAATAAATAATCGAAAATTAAAAGGTAGCTTGACTAGGAAGTTCATCACGTTAATATTAGTTACATTATTATAATATACATATATATATGTATATGCTATATTAGTAAGTTGATATAGTGTGATTTTTGATGTAGTCGTAATGCAAAATAGATTAAAAACTGAGTCTTGTCGTGCATTTTATTGTTTATTTATATATTTTTTTTATTGTTTAAGTTTTAAGACTTTCATTCAAAAGCTTATAAGAAACGCTATGAAATCTAAAATAATTATTGTGTTATTACCATAAGCTATAAATGGGAAAACTATTCTTTAAAAGTTGTATAAAACAGGTGAAACTGTTTTTAAAAAAAAACAATACCACCGTCCGAGAAAACCGTAACGCGATCCGATATTGAATCATTAAAATAATTATCTGGCGATAAAACTCCTATCAGATGCGATAGTTAATCGCCGTGCTGAGTAAATAAAGTACTCGCAGCATAACATAAAGGTCAGTAATTATTTGTTTTTTTTTTTAATTTCCGAACGTAAATTACATAATTACCCTGTATATTATTGTTTATCTATTTTCGCGAAGGCAAAAAACTGGTGCCTAGTCAAAGGAGATGAATATTCAGAGAGACGTTTATTAAAAAATAAAGGTGTCAATTCAAATATCACCAAAACTAGGTTAGTGTTTTATAGGTATAGTTATTCTGTGTCAAAAATAAACTAAACTAATTTGCCGGACTAAAATTGTTTCCCTGCCTTTCATAAAGATCGAAATAAAATGGATTCCATAATTTTAGTACTTATTGCATATAATGCTGGACAATTCACACAGCATTATCTAGCCCCATGGTAAGCAGAGCTTGTGTTATGAGTACTAGATAACTGATATACATAATACAATACATAGATAGATATTTTTTATTATACATAGAAAACGACCAGAACACCCGGAACAATTATCTGCAGATCGTACACACAATTATTCCGAGGCGGGAATCGAACCCGCAACCTCCTGCGTCGCAGGCGGACCTTCGCCCATCGCGCCACATCGGTCGTCATATATGTCAGAACTTTTAGATCAGCATAAGAAAAAGGATTAATAGGCGTCAAAAAAGTTTTCATGAAAATCGTCAATTTCCCCGAAATCTGTAATTTCTTTTGATAATCTGTGAATGGGTAAGATATTATTTTTCTAAACAGGATGGGTAGTATCCTGAGACCATTTTCAAGTAGCTTAAACCGTTAAGGTCCCCGTCCGAAAATTCCACCCTGTATAATAAATAATGCTGGACAATTCACACAGCATTATTACCCATAACACAAGCTCTGCTTACCATGGGGCTAGCATGGTAAGCAGAGCTTGTGTTATGGGTACTAAGATAATTGATATATACAATACATTACATAGATAGATATTTTTTATTATACATTGAAAACGACCAGAACACCCGGAACAAATATCTGCAGATGTACACACAATTGTTCCGAGGCGGGAATCGAACCCGCAACCTCCTGCGTCACAGGCGGACCTTCGCCCACCGGACCACATCGGTCGTCAATAGGTATTATTATGTGTGCCGATGAAGTAAGTAATCCTCTAGGCAGGCCGCTAGGGCGGTCACTAAAGGAGCTCTATGTCCAGCAGTGATCTAAAATAGCCTGATGATAATGATGAAATACTTAAGCCTCAGCTATGTGCATACCCAGTACCCACTCGTTTACGTCTAAGTAAAAACAAGATGCAATCTTTGCAAATAAGTAGGACATTCACGCTATGTTTACCGCTAAACACCGCGGAATATTATTATTATTGCGATTTACTTCCTGTTGGCTAAGTTGTTACGACGACCGATGTGGCGCGGTGGGCGAAGGTCCGCCTGCGACGCAGGAGGTTGCGGGTTCGATTCCCGCCTCGGAACAACTGTGTGTACGATCTGCAGATATTTGTTCCGGGTGTTCTGGTCGTTTTCTATGTATAATAAAAAATATCTATATGTAATATATTGTATTATGTATATCAGTTATCTAGTACCCATAACACAAGCTCTGCTTACCATGGGGCTAGATAATGTTGTGTGAATTGTCCAGCATTATTTATTATTATTGTTAGAATTTGTACTTCGGGTTACTTACGTTGCCTTGCGCTAAAAATTACTTTTGACTTATGAACGAATAGATATTTAAAATAATCGTGTTGAACCGAATAGAGTTTGTTTGACACGATAAGTTTAGTGATTTTAGCCAAAAAATTGGGTCATGCAGTCACCTCAGTCAGTTGAAATGTCTTACATGTTAGGATAATAATTCACTGTTTTCACACATTATTGTATCATGTGTGAAACTTGTGTATTGAGCTGTATAAATAATTGATTTATACAGCTCAATACACAAGTTTCACACATCACCTTCCCTTTATTTTACCTCAGACTTCTTAATTTACAATTTACCTCAGATATATCTTTATCCCAGCAGTGGGCATTGCTCCAAGTCCTCGTGGGCAAGGCACCCGAGTCTCGCGTCGATCGATCACAATCGCCCCGTATTCAAATGAGAGGCGATTTATGAGCACCGAGGCGATGAGTAAGACATTATAGAGCTATGTACGTGTTGTGTAGAATTGATCTCTTTAATAGTTGATGATGAATAAAATTAGTGATCATCATTTGATTTCGAATAATTACTAAAAGATAAAAGTAGGTGCATACATTTAGTGTACTAAATCTGACTCTGACCACAAAAAGGGAACTCTATGATGAAGTGAAAGAGCGAGATTAAGTCGGAATAACCTTCTTACCATGGACCACTCTACCTATATAATATACATCGTAGTGTTCAAACCTAGGGTATTTTCTTTCTCGCCAATAATAATTAACAGAATGCTAAGTTTGAAGAGATGAATGAACAAGATTGGGCAATGCCTGACCGTGGCGTTTTTAGAAAGATTATTGGCCAATTAGTTGCTTCGTCGCTTAGCTTTGACATACGAATTTTCTAACAAAAATATCTACATTACATAAATTATAGATATTTTTTATTTACATAAATGTAGATTATTTTGACAGATTAATAATTAGACATGTCTAATTATCTTTTCGACGACCACATAGGTCCACCTAATAGTCAAAAGTCATTATAATCACTTGCGTGGTTACACAAATTTCTGGTTTAAATGTCACATTCTAAGCGTTCATAAGTCTACGAGGTCCGGATCCCATATTTAACAGGTAGCCTCTCACCGCTGTCACTGATAACAGAAATCGAACAGCACTGGCTTATTGGAATAACATTAATTTTACACTTTTAATGTAGGCGAGTAACTTTTAAAAGAAAATTACGCTATCGTCGCATACATAATACATAAAAGTTAACGCATCGTACACGTTTGCTGGTTTTTTTTTGTGTATTTTCTATAAATAAGGGAAGATATTGATCAAATTATCACCCCTCTAAATATTCTCAGAAATAAAATTGTGCAAAGATATACTTCAATCACAATAAATGTTTGAGTTTTTCCAAATTTGTTAAAAGCTACTTCTTATATTATACAAATAACGAGCTATTTGACGCTTTAAAATAATTGCAAACACTAATGAATGAATATTTTATGCAACCAATGGACCGCCGATAAAATCCGCCTCGACACACTCCCCGCGCTAAAAGAGCAAAAACAAACAAACTAAATCAGAGCAGCTCACGACTTGCGGTGACAAAACGTTTTTACGCCTTACCTTTACAGTTGTTACTTCTACTCGTTTATTTACTCTATGTTTTTCTTTTGTGTATTTCATCCGTTTTACTTTTATTTTACACTTTTATGTTCTTTGTCATTGTTTTGTTTCTCCTTATGGAGTTTTAATTAAGTTTTAATTTTATCGCACGGGAGCTGTTTTGTTGAGAGGATTTTAAGGTGTGTATTAAATCTTACGTATCGGAAGACGAATGGGACGGAGAGACAATTTTAATTGTTGCCTTCATACGATTAAGAGGTTCGGTTTCCTAAAAACTAATTAACAATTAAAATAAGTTGGAATGTTCGGCTGACGCACCGTTAAATTGTGGTCAGACACTGATTCTGATTAAGGGAATTCTACATTATACACAATTAACTGATATTTAGTTGACAATTTAGGGATAAATGATTTAATTAAAAATACTATTTAGGCTGGTACTTAGACTTACTTATTTCACGAGATTATAAAAAACTGTACTCAACTAGCAGATATGTTAACTGGGCCAGGTACATATATGATGGACAGTGGGGGCAGATAGTTTAGGCAGAGATGCGAAAATGGAGTATGTGGCCACCAAAGACATCTTATCTCGCCTTCGTATCGGCCTAAACTATACAAAATACAACTATTACAGAGACATTAAAAAAATTATAATAGGTATCAAAAACTGACCACGACTCGGAAAGCGTAATGTAGGACGCCCTCTGACCAGTTGGGATGACGGCCTGTGAAATACTGCAGGAAGATTCTGGATCAAGCTGAAGATAGGGCGCTATGGCGCTCATTGGGGGAGGCATATGTCCAGCAGTGGACTAACATAGTCTAATGATGATGACGCTTGTAGGTGGATTGGTGATCGCAGTACAGGTGTTAAAACAGATAGAAGTAACCTGCTGTCTTTCCTGTCCATTCTTCCATTCTTTATGATAAATACTCACTCGGATCTTAAAACATCCACGGGTTGAGTTGGGGGGGGGGGGGGGGGGGGGGGGGGGGTCAATTCTTACGCAGCGACCGCTACGAACAAAGTAATTAATACTACATACCGTTCAATTCTCGCTAATAACAGGTCCATATCAATTACCGACAAAATCGTAACATTTCTAGCTACACTCGGTTTTAAAATCATAGATATTGTTTGTAAACAAAGAGGTAACGAAACGAAACAATTTTTTTATTTTTTATTTCATAAACAGATAAATATTTTATTCATAATTATGTCAAATTATACGTCACCATTCATAACTTCATTGTCATTATTTCTAAAATAAAAATATAATCATATTAAACATATATAATTTAATTATTACAACCCTGGTATTACGGTAGCAAATCGCAAAATTAGGAAACAACTGTTGGTTTTGATTGCTTTCATTCATTATTTCATTAGTATTTCGCGAATTCAACTTTTTGTGATTTTCATCAACATCATCATCACCAGCCTATAGCAGTCCACTGCTGGACATAGGCCTCCCCCTATGAGCGCCATAGCACCCTGTCTTCAGCTTTTTCTTTCTTTTGTAATTATTCTTTGTTGTAGTTTCATTGTTGTTGATAACTTTGCTGTTACCTGGTTATATTCTGGTACTGTTATCAGTTTTTATTGCGTTTTCATTCATTAATCTTTATTGACATAAAATATCTTGGATTCTAGAACAGAGCGTAGAAAAATGATCGCAATCTTCATTAAAATACTGTGCGCCAAATAAACGTACATAATGATGATAAGCAATAATGAGGTCTATTACAAACAAACCGAGACGATTGGAAAGTGAAAATAGCTTGATGCATTTTTTCTTGGTAATTTCTAACGCGCAGCTAATTGTTCTGTTGTTATTCTAGCATCGCAATAAACTTTGGTATTTATCTCATCATCATCATCATCAACCTATGTTAGTCCACTGGACATAGGCCTCCCTCAATGAGCGCCATAGCGCCCTGTCTTCAGCTTGCCGCATCCAGCATCTGCCAGCAGTCTTTCGCAGGTCGTCATCCAACCTGGTCGGAGGGCATCCTACACTACGTTTACCGAGTCGTGGTGTCCACTCAAGAACACGTTTGCCCTAGCGGCCGTCAGTTCTTCGCGAGATATGGCCGGCCCACTGCTACTTCAGCTTGCTAATTCATAGAGCTGTGTCGATAACTTTGGTTAGGTTGGCTTAGGTCTCTCGGTACCGACAGACCACGATTCGTGTACGTAGTGTAGGACGCCCTCCGACCAGGTGGGATGACGACCTGCGAAAGACTGCAGGTAGATGCTGGATGCGGCAAGCTGAAGACAGGGCGCTATGGCGTTCATTGGGGGAGGCCTATGTCCGGCTGTGGACTGCTATAGGCTGGTGATGATGATGACAAAACCCTAAAACATTTGTAATAAGTACCCTTCGACTTTTACGAAACCTGCTAATTATCAAGACCCTTTAAAAAATTAAATAATGCTGGACAATTCACACAGCATTATCTAGCCCCATGGTAAGCAGAGCTTGTGTTATGGGTACTAGATAACTGATATACATAATACAATACATTACATAGATATATATTTTTTTATTATACATAGAAAACGACCAAAACACCCGAAACAAATATCTGCAGATCGTACACACATTTGTTCCGAGGCGGGAATCGAACCCGCAACCTCCTGCGTCGCAGGCGGACCTTCGCCCACCGCGCCACATCGGTCGTCACCTTTCATATATGTATTTAATAAAATTGTAAATACTGCTAATTAACGCAGTGAAGATAAGTACTAGTTACCTACGTGACAGATGGCATAACTAATTGCGAGATAGAATATAAACAATGTTTATTAAAAATAGTGTAAAAAAATTACTTGATCGTCGCCATTTTTATTAGCGAAAACAATTGATAGTCGATTGTATTTAAATTTTTGATGTCGCGTCACTAAGGAGTAGTAAGTATTTATATAGTATCGGATAGGGTGTAGTCTTATTGATATTTAGGTATTTTTCAACAGATTTTTTTTTATATTTGGTTTTTTATATTTTTCTAAGGTATATAGAAACGTTTTAAGGTTATTTCTATCCCATAGATTCAGATTCAGATTTCTTTATTGTCATTATTCTTACATAAAAGTGTACAATATAATATATATATACTCGTATACCTTAATTATGCTAAGGATACGACTCGTCAAAACAGGTTATATACAATTTTGATGTATGGGAAACATAATAATTATGTTATATTCTTAAAATCACCGACTCGGCAAACGTAGTGTAGGACGCCCTCCGACCAGGTGGGATGACGACTTGCGAAAGACTGCAGGTAGATGCTGGATGCGGCAAGCTGAAGACAGGGCGCTGTGGCGCTCATTGGGGGAGGCCTATGTCCAGCAGTGGACTGATATAGGCTGATGATGATGATTCTTAAAATTATAAAAGAACATAGAACTATGTACCCTATGTTTTATTGTGGGCTTGGAACTACAAACGTAGTTTTTGCGTGAAAGAGTAACAAATAATTATACATGCAAACATTTGCGTTTATAATATTTGTATGAGGTTAAAATTTCGCGACAATCGCGAAAAAACTATAGCATTTCACATCAGTTTTTGTTCATACTTGCTTGCAGTTCACACGTCCATCCGATAGCTAGAAATATTATTCGGAAATTAATTCGCGGTGAAACAATAGTGTAGGGACAATTAACTCACTTATCGATAGTCAATTTAAACACTTTTGGGAACTGACATCGATCGTTGGTAATAATGTCGATTCAATTGTCCAACACTATGAATGTCATTAGAAGAATATTTATTAGCTAGTAGTTTATTTTAGTCGAAGCTAAATTACCAAATAATATCCATTATTCATGAATGTTCTATGCAATTAATTAATTGTCACTACATAGTATAAAAAAGTCCCTTCCCGCTGTCTGTCCCTATGTATGTTTAGGTCTTTAAAACCAAGCAACGCATTTCGATGCGATTTTTTTTTAATTAGTAGAGTAATTCAGTAGAAAGTTTTATAAGCCACTAGCTGCGCCCCGCGGTTTCACCTGCGTGGTGATAGATATTTTCGATAATATACAATATATATCTTTAAGAATTATTGTGAAGTTTCATCCAAATCCATTCAGTAGTTTTTGCGTGAAAGAGCAACAAACATCCTCACAAACGCTCTTATTTACTTTTCCGACGACATCTTGATAGTGTTTGTGATCGCAGTTATCCATCCATACCGCTCGAGGTACAGTCAACCCCGCCAACATAATCTCTAAGTACAGTCAACAACATAAATAACCTCCAGCGCCGTATGAAGATGTCGACTCTGTAATGAAATGTCAAAATCCCTCGTTCATTGATTGCTGCGCCTGCGCATCGTAAATACTGCCCGTTCATGGGTATGTATTTTCTGCTTGATTGTACTGTTTGTTTATGTTTTGTGGTAATGTGGTTGTATGTTTTATTGCGAGACTAGTGGTTGAGCCTTCAGTTTCGTTCGTGTGGACGCTCTCGCTGAAAGCGAAAAAAGTTATTTATAATATAACCCAAGAATTTCAGATAATACAACTTTAAACTTTCGTGATTTGTTAACATATTCATCATCATTATCATCAGCCTATAGTAGTCCACTACTGGACATAGGCCTCCCCAATGATACCATAGTGCCCAGTCTTCCAGCTTGCCGCATCCAGCATCTACCTGCAGTCTTTCGCAAGTCGTTATTCCTCCTGGTCGTAGGGCATCCTACACTACGTTTACCGGGTCACGGTCTCCACTCTAGAACACATTTACCTCAGCGGTTATCGGTTCTTCGCGAGATATGGCCGGCCCAATGCCACTTCAGCTTGCAAACTCTTAGAGCTATGTCGATAACTTTAGGAACTAATTAGTAATTAGGATTTGAACACCGGGCTTGTTAATCTTTGTTAAAAACTGGTTGTAAATAAGACCGGTCGAAAGCTGTTTGCGACAGGATATAGGTGTAAATTTTGAAATTGCAATTCACTAGCTCCTACCTGCGACTTTGCACGCGTTTTTTTCGTAATAAAAGTAGCCTGGTTGTTATTTGACCGATGTGGCGTTGTGGGCAAACGTCCGCCTGCGACGCAGGAGGTTGCGGGTGCGATTCCCGCCTAGTGACAAATGTTTGTACGATCAGAAAATGTTTGTCTCGCTAGTTTTCTATGTATAATAAAAATCAATTTCTATGGAATGTATTGTATTAAGTATATCAATACTCAATACTCAATACTCAATATATTTATTGTTGTCATCACATTGGCTTAATTAGTAGGTTCTTATGTATAGATTAGTATCACAATGTGAACCCTATTGGGCGCGAACAACAAGTGGAAGGCAGACCGAGGTTGTTTTTAGTAAAATATAAATATGTAGGTACTAAGGTAAGTAGTACCTACTTGTCTAGTAATTTTAGTAATTATTATATTTATTAACAGGCTGCGAAACTACTGGACCGATTTGAAAAATTCTTTCACCGTTGGGAAGCTACATTATCCCCGGTGAACATGGGCTATATTATATTTTTAAAAAAGTTAGGGATCCGTACTAAAACCGTGCGGAGCCTGAAAGGTACGCTAGTCTTGCATATATTGTGGGTTCTTAGACTAACTTAGAATTTTATTTTATACTCACATATAATTGTGTGTTCATTATTAATTTATTATAATACATATTTATGGCACAAGGAACAGTTAAGCATAATTTGACATAAACGATGAATTAATTTTACATAATTTTGCCTCTATGGTATGACATTATCTATTTATGTTAATTTCTTACCCTAGGTTAGGAACTCATGCATTATATAATAATGGATAATGAGCATCAACCACTATTAGTATACCTATGTACCTATACACTAGCCAAACTTGATGTTCATTGTTTGTAAACAAACGACGACACAAATTACTAAGCTCACTGGCTTAGCGTCTAGTTTCAGATATAATTGTAAGCAATATTTGTTCAAGGAAAATCTCAAATCGTTAAGTTATGTAAATTGAGTACAAAAGACGACCGCGTCTTTTGTAACAGAGTGAATTTTAGTTAAAGTGGGTGATTTGTTAACAAACATTTTACATCGAGTTGGGCTAATATATATACATAGGTATATGTATTGACCGCGACTCGGCAAAAGTGTGTAGGACGCCCTCCGGCCAGGCGGGATGACCTGCGAAAGACTGCAGGTAGATGCTGGATGCGACAAGCTGAAGACAGGGCGCTATGGCGCTCATTAGGGGAGGCCTATATGTATGTCCAGCAGTCGCGCACGCGTTTCTATGGAACAGTTTTAAGGTTATTTCTATCCCATGGGAACTGATTTATGGGATAAAAAAATAGTCTATGTTTTATCCCGGCGTGCAACTACCTATATCAAAATTTCAGCCCGATCCATCCTAATATCATCTAGTAGAAAGAGGATGGTAAATGAGAAGGAAATCGAGGATTGCAGATACCTACGATGTGTTACTAGATTCCTTAAAAGAATGAGTCATTTTCCTAGTTTAAAATCTTAAATTCACAGCTTACACTATCACGGATCATTATCGATTAGAATCGTTTAAATCGATTCCGTCTAATCGAGCGCACGCGTATTCGAATATTAACGAATTAACGACCGAAAGTTGCAATAATCGTAACCGTATCGCAGTTAACAATCGATATGGAATGATGATTTCTTTTCATCGTTTTACTTACTGGTCATTATTTTTTATTGCAAACATTTTGAACGGTTAGGTATGAAAAAATTGCAAGGCTAGCTATTGTACGTAGGTACTAGACTCTACATAAAAAAGTCTATAAGTTCTTTTTTTAAGTTGAACTCCTAAAAAATAAGTTTAACTTAAAAATAAGAACGTATTTCCAGAATGAGCTCAGTATGATCCGTAGCGCAGCGGAGACACTTTGACTGCGGTTTTTTTCGACAACTGCGATCTTTTTTTTAACCTAAAAATTCATGCTGCCGCTCTACACAGCGGTTGTGTTGCGCCGCACATGCGTTTCGTTCGAAAAATATTACGGCTGTGCTGAGTCACACAGATCTGTATTTTCTCAGCTGCTGCGCTAGTATGGATTTACGCATATTAGTCACTTGTAGAAAACACATACCGTGTGATTTCAGCAGTCAAAGTTTTAAATCACTCTGAGATACAAGTTACCTACGGATTCGATTCTCGCTGTGAGACAATTTTTGTTTAAAAACCTCCATAGCGGCATTCAAGTGTGGGACATTCGTTTCTTGTTCGCTTTTTTACCTTATCTCAAAAATGTTGGGGTGAACAAAAATCAAAGTGATCACTAAAGTTCCTAGTTTTACTTGCAATTTGAAATTTGTGACGTGTCCAAAAGTCTAAAGGAAATAAAACACTTTAATGGTTGATGTTGGCAATAGACGCATCTCACGTAAAACTGTAGGAATAACTCTATGGTACTTGTAACTGTAGGCTAGAAATGGGCTCTAGGTTGATAAAAAAACCTCCCTGAACCTCGGAAAACCTTATTAACACCAATCGTGCCCATAAATACACAAACGGTTGACAAAAACGAACAAAAAGTACCAGGAGTACATGAGATAGATGGTGGTTTTAATTGAGCTACACTGGTCTTTCTGATTTATGAGGTGGCCACGCCAAAAGTCATTTCCATTTCGCGCCTCTGGGTGACACACGGTCGTGAGGGATATGAAAATTGAAGAATAGAAAAATACCAGACAGTATAAACGCGAAAGTTTGTTTGTATGGATGTTTGTTACTCTTTCACGTAAAATTACTGAACGCATCAGCAACGGCTGTGGTTATTGGGATTGGGACTAATTTTTGTACGATCTGCAGATATTTGTTCCGGGTGTTCTGGTCGTTTTCTATGAATAATATTCGTAGTAGTAGTATATAATTACAAATCGTACTAACATTTTGCCCCGAGACGGGAATCGAACCCAACCTCCCCAACACCCGTCGCAGATGGACCTTCACCCACCGCGCCACAGAGTTTGTCAGGTGGTCAATCTATATATCAATTTGTCGCGATTCTTCTTATTTATTTTGCCTTTAGAAAAAACATTATAACCATGTTGCAGGTTGTAGATACTAACTAAAGAACTAGTTTTCTTCCAAGCACGAAGCATGCTGGCGCATTCGCTCCCCAACTAACCGCCCCGTGTGTCAGACAGCTAAGATCTTCACGCCCGATATCCCTTGTACTGCCAGCCTCTTTTAAAGTTTGTTTTATGTTTCATTTGAGCGTCCAAGTAAAATATTATTCAATTTAGATTGAATTTCATCACCTGCGGCCGAGGCGTGACCAGTACATCTTGCTGACAGGGCCTTATAGCTTCTGAGGGCTTAGCTTAGGCTTAGGATACTGCGATAATTATTATATTAAATCAATAGAAGCCATGACGAAATGGCGTACCCATAAAGAAAGACCTAGTGCGTTCAATTTAGATAATAAGAAGGAAAAATTCGAAAGGCTACGTGGCTTTTCCATACAGTGAAATGTGACACAGAATTATGTAGCAAAATGTGGTAAATGTATTTATTTTAGTGTAGGTAGAGTGTAGGTACATTACAAATAGCCGGACTGAGTGAAAAAATTGAATATACCTATCATAGATTGTGCTACTTTTTATGAATAGTTTTTAGTAATAGCTTTCGACTCGAAAAATATCGGGATTAACGAGAGCTTCTATATTTAAGTTTAAGTTTTAAGTTTTGTGTGTTTTTAATTTTTATATGGATTTAATGTAATCTGAAATAAACGAATAATAATAATAATATATTTATCCATGTCAGTACCATCACCCTCTAGTCCCAGTGCTTCCGCCTAACGCCTGAGGCCGTGGTGACCATTCAGGTGGAAGCACTGAGTCTCCAAGTTTAGTGATTGGGCTCTTATGAGTCCTATCTTCCTACTTTTAGTATTTACCATTCATTAAAAAATTTACCTACCGCAAAATTTGCGTAGACAACGAATATTTGTAATGTTTTTGTAAACCTTCTTGTAAAGTTTGGTTTTTGATTGTATAAGCTCATATAGTTTTAACACTTTGAGTGCTGACATCACACGGTATGTGTTTTCTACAAGTGACTAATATGCGTAAATCCACACTAGCGCAGCGGCTGAGAAAATACAGATCTTTGTGACTCAGCACAGCCGTAATATTTTTCGAATGAAAAGCATGTGCGGCGCAACACAACCGCTGTGTAGAGCGGCAGCACGAATTTTTTAGGTCAAAAAAAAGATCGCAGTCGTCGAAAAAATATCGCAGTCAAAGTGTTAAAAAATAAATAAATAATGCTGGACAATTCACACAGCATTATCTAGTGTCCCATGGTAAGCAGAGCTTGTGTTATGGGTACTAGATAACTGATATACATAATACAATACATTACATAAATAGATATTTTTATTATACATAGAAAACGACCAGAACATCCGGAACAAATATCTGCAGATCGTGCACACAATTGTTCCGAGGCGGGAATCGAACCCGCATCCTCCTGCGTCGCAAGCGGACCTTCGCCCACCGCGCCAAATCGGTCACATTTATATTAGTAGTATTATGGTTTTAGTAGTAGTATGGTTTTATAAGATGGCATAAAGTATTTTATAAATAAAGTATCATCATCATCATCAGCCTATATCAGTCCACTGCTGGACATAGGCCTCCCCCAATGAGCGCCATAGCGCCCTGTCTTCAGCTTGCCGCATCCAGCATCTACCTGCAGTCTTTCGCAGGTCGTCATCCCACCTGGTCGGAGGGCGTCCTACACTACGTTTACCGAGTCGTGGTCTCCACCCAAGAACAAATAAAGAATAAATAAATAAATAATAAACAATAATAAAGTATTTCTATTCCTATCTAAAGTTTGAGATTTTCTAACATATTTTCATATAACTTGTAGCTGTTCATTTCTAACATAGTAAAGAATGATTAAACATTACTCAGTTTAATAGAAGCCCATTAAGATTAATTCCGACCTACGTAACATGGTTTAAATCGGCGTTTAAATGTATTATGTTAAAATAATAATGTGTAGTGGCGAGTAGCGACACGGTTAAGTGTTGATCCTCGTTTTGTGGTGCGGCGTGACTTGCTGGCTCAGAGTCTGGCGAGGTCGGCTTACATGGAACACGAGCTTATAATCTTAATGAGACATTTTTCTACTTTAATATGCTATATTTGATATACATATATTATTATATTACTATGGATCTCTGTGTTGTCTAAAGTAATTAATGAATTGAATATAATGTAAATTATAATTTATAATTATAATTAATTATAAATAATGCTGGACAATTCACACAGCATTATCTAGCCCCATGGTAAGCAGAGCTTGTGTTATGGGTACTAGATAACTGATATACATAATACAATATATTACATAGATATATATTTTTATTATACAATATATATTTTAAATACACTAAAGTCATTTAAAACGGGATATTTACCATGATTTGAGTTTTTGAGTTATCCAATATTTCGGCACAGTTTCATGCGCCATGATCACGGAATAACTGAAGGCACTGCGACTGCGACTAAGTTTTTATGGGCAGACATACCGATTTACCCTCATTTTTTGTCTTTTGCTACGAACGTTACCACTACTGTGCCGAAATATTGGATAACTCAAAAATCAAATCATGGTAAAACTCCCGTTTTAAATGACTTTAGTGTTGATAACCATGATAGTTTCAAAAGTTTTAATGTAAATACAATTCGGCAAAAATTAAATCTTTGTACTTATTGTACCGCCTTTTATAAAGAGGTGTTTTTTTCAAAGGGTAGAAAACCTTTAGGAAAAAAACACCTCGTCAAACCAAACAAGGCGTGCGTAGCCGCGGGCAGAAGCCCACGTTCTTTAAAGTTATTTCTATCCCATAGGAACTGATTTATCGGAAAAAATTACATAATGTTTAATTCCAGGCTTATAAAATTAGTGTGATTTAAAAAAAGAAAAAACATAAAATAAATTCTGAATTTCAACAAGGAGAACTATGTATTAATGGTCATGTTTAAATAGACATGACCATTATTACATAGTTCTCCTTAGTTCCGTGCCTTATTATTTAAAGAATATTTAGTTTTTGATAATTTAAAGGAAGTCAGAGAATTAGGTACATAGATAGCAAGTCAATTATTATATATTAACAAAAACCTTCCTTGATCCATAATTTTATCCTCTTGATCGCAACTTCTGGTGGATATTTTTAACATAAACACTAACATCACCAACTCCATGTAACCTCCGCTTAACCACACGGTGTGAAATCAGCATTGTGATAAGCTAACGACTGCGCGCGGCCGCGCTCGTCCCGTATCAATTACAGCAGGACGCAATCTGCTCCGTTTTAACAAACACCCAGCACTTTTAATTAATTGCAGGTATTGCTACGGAGCATTGACACTTGACATGGATTTTTCAGCTTAAAGTTACACGTCCACTACACAGACACTTGAAAATAAATAAAATAAATCTATCAATATAAAGTACCTATCTTACTAGGAAGAATCTTCAAGAATAGGTTAGTTGGTACCTACATATAGTACGCGTTCAGTAGATAGTTTTTGCGTGACGAGGTAATAAACATCCAAACTTTCGCATTACTTATATTAGTGTCATTTATATTATACATATAATAATAAATATAAATAATAATGCTGGACAATTCACACAGCATTATCTAGCCCCATGGTAAGCAGAGCTTGTGTTATGGGTACTAGATAACTGATATACATAATACAATACATTAAATAGATAGATATTTTTTATTATACATAGAAAACGACCAGAACACTCGGAACAAATATCTGCAGATCGAACACACAATTGTTCCGAGGCGGGAATCGAACCCGCATCCTCTTGCGTCGCAGGCGGACCTTCGCCCACCGCGCCACATCGGTCGTCATTGTGTGTTAGCAGATAGTGTATATACCAACCAAAAACCCATCGATACTTCCTCTCTCACCGGTTATCTATTACTCTTAAAAGTTTATCGACATAGCTCAAAGAATTAGCAAGCTGAAGTGGAAGTGGGCCGGCCATATATCGCGAAGAACCGACGGCCACTGGGGCAAACGTGTTCTTGAGTGGTGACCGCGACTCTGTAAACGTAGTGTAGGACGCTCTCCGACCAGGTGGGATGACGACTTGCGAAAGACTGCAGGTAGATGCTGGATGCGGCAAGCTGAAGACAGGGCGCTATGGCGCTCATTGGGGGAGGCCTATGTCCAGCAGTGGACTGATATATGCTGATGATGATGATGACTTCCTCTCTCACCTTAGTGCCAGAGCGTCATCAAACCTCGTCACACATACATACTCTCTACTTTTTTTGTTAAGATACTTTCTGTTGACGTTTTATGGTAGTATTTAAACTATCGCGCGCCCTTCTAATACGTAGGTACTCGAATTGTTTTTACATTTAAATTTAAAAAGGTATTTTTAATTACTTAGCAGTTATATTTCCATTCCAATCTCTAATCATCAACCCCCGTGACATACGGGTATCATGTTAGCCAATCAGCGATTAGCACTGACGTTCCGTTTCACGCAACTGACAGTGACAGTTGGATGATGTCAATGGAACGTTTATAATTGGATTTGAAAATTGAATCGAATCCAATCGAGTATTGTTTTTATTGATAGATGGTTTAATTTTCGAATGAAAGTTGATTGGTTTGATTGCCTTTCGCTTGGGTTTATCGTTTTTTTTATTTTTAGATATTCCTAAAAAAAATAAGTTTGAGAGTCCTTTAAAATTAGGTACTAAATCTAGTGATACAACAAAACAAAATGAGAAACGGAAGATATTTCAAAAATCCTGTTCCAATTTAAAAGAGATTGTTCAAATATTTATACAACACACAGGGGACCAATATAAGCGGCTAACTCAAATAATTCCAAATTCAAATTATTCGAAACATTTACAAAATCGTAATTTCAAATATAGAATAAAGGGGTCATATAACTCTTCGGGGTTCCCATGGTGAGCGTTGACAGCCAATGATTTAAACCTCCTTGCTCCTTAATTAATGCGATTGGGGAAAATATGTTCATCTCGTTCTAACCTATTAAATCTCAAGGTTGGAGGTAGTGCTGTCTTTATCTAGCGATCCGTAAAATTGCCTTGTTATTGAGACATTTTCCTTTGGAGTGATTTGTGGCCGTCGTCGCCGAGAAATTTTATCGATTTGTTTACTTTGCGTCGGTGACTTCAGGGTAAGTATCATTCGATTTATGTAGGCATGGTAATTTTGTATCGGGCACTTTACTTTGAACCCATAATGTACCAACTGGTTTTTTTGTGTGAAGATTGAAGCTAGAAGCTCATTAGTATGCTGAATATTATAAAAGGCATAATAATGTCGACGACCGATGTGGCGCGGTGGGAGAAGGTTCGCCTGCGACGCAGGAGGTTCGATTCCCGCCTCGGAACAATTGTGTGTACGATCTGCAGATATTTGTTCCGGGTGTTCTGGTCGTTTTCTATCTATAATAAAAAATATCTATCTATGTAATATATTGTATTATGTATATCAGTTATCTAGTAAGGTAAAAAAAAGGTAGAAATAGGTAAATATAATCTCAAGCTCTGCTTGGAGCTGCTCAAGCTTGGAGCTAGATCATGACAGTATTATTTAGCTCCTTGTGAATTGTATTGTTTGTTTTGTATTATGTATAATGTAATGATTTATGAATGAAAACTTAACAAGAACTGATAACAATTATACAGAAAACAACAAGGTTATCACTAAAAAGTAAAACAAAAACTTCAACAATTCACAATTTCACATGTGTAGCGATAATTGTTTAATTTTAAATTCGAAAACGAGAGATCAATTCAATGATGAATCAAAGTTTTCAAAAACAAATACATAGTGTTTCGCGCTTCTGTGAGTTGCTTCGATGATATCGATGATCCAATACATTTGTATTTGTATGTACTGATGTGGTATGTACCATCGATGCTGGACATAGGCCTCCCCTAACGACTGCCATAGCACCCTGTCTTCAGCTTGACGCATCCAGCATCTCCCTGTAGTCTTTCGCAGGTGGTCATCCCACCTGGTCGGAGACCGTCCTACACAACATTACCCGAGTCGTAGTGTCCACTCAAGAATACGTTTACCCCAGAAGGTTGACGGTTCTTCGCAAGATATGGCCGGCCCACTGCCACTTCAGCTTGCTAACTCTTAGAGCTATGTCGATAACTAACGCAAACGGTAGGCAGCGGATTGCACCCCAATAAAGAGACCAACGCAGCAAATATTTTTAATTTGACTGGCAATGTTTTTTTAAAATAAAAATATTTTATTTCAGACAGCAAAAATGACCCCATATGTAACGAGTTTTTATGACACACAATTTTAACCAACAACACAATATAAAATATTAAAAAAAAACAAAAATAATAAATAAATAAGATGAGATAAACAGACAATAATCAGATATCGGAAAAAGACGGCGTCCCTGATGCGCAGAGTGTGGGACAGCCCCAACAGCATCCTACAAACTGTAGCGATTGTAACTGAATTGATTCGCCAATATGGCGGAAATTAATAAGAAATGTAATTTGATTAATTAAATTTTTTATTGATGATATAATTTGATTTGTTTTAACTTATTTTAATTTATTACTATTCATTTTAATTTTAATTTAATTTTAGTTCGTAAGAATTACTAACATTTATTATAAGATCATTACATTACTAACAATCTGTAGTAGTCCGAAATAAAAGAATTTTATTTTTATTTGATTTATTAAGAAAATTTCTTCTGGTCGAACCAAAGATCGTAGCAGCCTATAAAAGCTATACGTACGTATACTTCCACTGAGGCTCGAACTATTTTCCAAATATTTTTTTCAGGAAACGCCTTGAAAGTGAATAATGAAAACCTTCAGTTATATGTTCAATTGAGTTATGTAGAGTGGTATCAAAAGTACCCTTAACCCGTTCGCGGTCGTCCGTGTAAGCAGTTGTGACGTGCACGCCCGTTGTTTGCGTGTTAAGTGTACAAACCTTATTGATAAGGTATAATATCACCTACTTGACTAGCTACCTCTTTAGGTGGTAATTTGAACTTTATTTTATAATAGTAACTAGCTGTACCTAGTTCATAGCGCAGCGGGCGAAGGTCCGCCTGCGACGCAGGAGGTTGCGGGTTCGTTTCTCGCCTCGGAACAATTTTGTGTACAATCTGCAGATATTTGTTCCGGGTGTTCTGGTCGTTTACGTTACAGTATAATAACAAAAACCTTCGCCCACCGCGCCCTATCGGTCGTCAAATACGTTGTCTATTGCCATTCTAATTTCAAAACTACCCAGTTACTATTCCCTAATCTATCTCAAAGATAATAATATTTCTTCCCCGGCCTGAGTCCCGGTCAATGCCCAAAAGGTCACGGTGAGATACCACCCCACATCACCTGGCCACGTGCCATACTGCAAAACGGTTGCCGACAGATGGCGCTTAATTGTTTTGTGTTTATTGTGTGATCTGTTTTGTTTTTGGGTCATTATGGGTTTCACCTTTTTAGGGGATTTTTTGTAGAGCATAATGAGTGAAATAGAATATATGGAATGTCAGTTCGTTTCAAAATAATTACCTGATAGGCTATTAGAGATTGCTAGTTTGTGCCCGCTGTTTCGCACGCTTCGTTTCTATAGAAACGAAAAAAAAAAAATATTTTTATTTACCACGACAATCGGAACTAATTTATTGAGTAAAAGCATGTTTGTTTCTTCCTGGCAAGACAACGTCGTACACTACACTTGCCGAGTCAAGGTCCTCACTTGATGATAATGCTTGGGCCAGATGCCGCTCAGTTCCGCACCGACAATGTACATAATATGTAAGAAATTCAATACAATAACTCTTTATTGCACACCAAAGATACACAAGACAGGAAAAGAAAAAACAAATACAAATTATGCTGTACAATGGGCGGCCTTATCGCTAAGAGCGATCTCAGATAGAACAAGTACCTATAGACGGAACAAGTATATATTCAATGCATACATACCTAGAGTCCCCAGTCACCAAAATTAAATAAAAACCTAAAAAAAAAAAAAAAACTAAACTTTCGATAATCACTTGACCTTTCCATACAAGTAAGAAGGTAATTTCTTCATCCTTGCCTTTATTAAAAAGGAATAATTATTGCCGCGGCCATGTTCGTGACATTACTCCATAAAGTGACTCGTATAACGCGAGTTAAGGTGGTTAGGCTTCGTGGACCATAATCAGGTGATAGCCTTTGTGGGTTTTACTAAACTGTTTAGGCGGTCGTGTAGCCTGGCATTTTAGATTTTATACGGTGACAGTCAAAGTAAACCTATTTTTTTAAATGAATTAATCAAAGGCCTTTTATTATTCGTATTAGGAGTAATTTTGACGAACTTTCGATGTCTAGTTGGTTTAATGGATTTCGTCTCTCTTAAGTACTAAATAAATCAGTTCCTTATGTTAACTATTAAAAGTACGAACTTATTACGTCTATTAAAAATAAATAAATGTATATAAAAAACGACGAGCTCGAGGTACATCTTCCATCATGGCCTGTTGCAGCGTTGGATCGCGAGGAGTGGAAGGAGAAAAGGGAGACCTTTGCCCAGCAGTGGGACAGGCTTAAAATAATAGGTAAATAAATAAAATAAATATAAAAAACATCAATTTATAAAAATAACATTTTTATTTAAAAAATAAGTCTAAGGTGCAATTTCATGTTTCAAATCTACTGCTGCAGTTTGCGGCCTGCGGACGGACCGCAGGCCGCAAACTGCAGCAGCAGGCTGCGAGTGACACTACTTGGCTACTTGATTCTAAGCGCGGCATCACTGCGGCTTAGAATCAGGTAGTCAGACTGCATCGCCAGTGGTGTCGCGAACCTTGGAAATAGAAGCAACCGCGACCTCAGGCAGCACTGCGGTCAACCGCAGCCGCTAGCCGCAATGTCCCTGCGGTTGCAGCCCATCTTGGACTTAAGACCTTTTCTCGCGATACCTGTCTTTATCAAATAATGACATCTTTTCGATTTGCTTGTAACATTAACGGGTTGAGCATAAGGCCGTTAAAGTTAATGTCGTTGTTTATTTAATCGTATTTAGTAATTAATTGTTAACGCGTCTGCTCCCAGTTTATAAGTAAAACTGTCCCGTCTAGTCATTGCATCCCGATACATGAAACTGTAAAAAATAACCGCAACTGCCTCGACGCACGAGACTGAGAGTTCGATTCCGACCTCGGGACAATTATGTGTGCGATTTCCTTTTAAAAATATATTATCCAGGCCATAAGGTTGTGGAATGCACTACCAGAGTCCATTAGAAAAACTATATCCTTGCCTGTTTTTAAAGCTCACGTCAAGGAGTTTTTCCTGCCAAAAGAATGAATATTGGTACTTACTATTTATTGGACACTCACGATAGGGCTGGTCCACCAGTTCAAAGTCGCTCAGCGAACTATGGAAAGAGCTATGCTCGGAGTTTCTCTGAAGGATAGGATTCGTAACGAATACATCCGACAGAGAACCAAGGTTATCGACATAGCTCAAAGAATTAGCAAGCTGAAGTGGCAGTGGGCCGGCCATATCTCGCGAAGAACCGACGGCCGATGGGGCAAACGTGTTCTTGAGTGGAGACCACGACTCGGTAAACGTAGTGTAGGACGCCCTCCGACCAGGTGGGATGACGACCTGCGAAAGACTGCAGGTAGATGCTGGATGCGGCAAGCTGAAGACAGGGCGCTATGGCGCTCATTGGGGGAGGCCTATGTCCAGCAGTGGACTGCTATAGGCTGATGATGATGATGATGATGATTTATTTATTTATGTATTTAACTAGTGTATTATTTATTTTGGAATTTGTAATATTTATTATTTGTTTTTTAGTATTCTTATTTAGATAACATATGGTACACCCCCTGCCTTTTCTTAAATTCATATAATTCTTTCCATCCAAAGGTTGCCTGGAAGAGATCGCTTCTAAGCGATAAGGCCGCCCATTGTACCTGTCGCATATAATGTATTTTTTTAATGTTTAATTTGATTATGGTGTACAATAAAGAATTTTTGTATTGTATTATTTTTAAATATTTGTTCCAGGTGTTTTATACGTATTATATTTTTTTTTCCATTAATTGTTTTAAGTTTGTCAGTTATCTAGTAAGTTGCCAATATAATCTTAGTTTGTGGCTAGATAATGCTGCGTGAGTTGTACAGCATTATTTATTTATTTATTTTTATTATCATACTAGCGGCCCGGCTTCGTTGTTAATTTGTAAATGTTACTACAGTATTGACGATTTTTTTAATGATTAATTTTAATTCATGTTAAACTAGTGCATGTCATTCTCTCAAATATCTTTGCATACCGACTAACGGTCAAGCATGTTGAACCACGAAATGTATACCTATTACCTGTAACCTTACAAACACATGTTTTTGGCAAATAAAAAATCTTTATCTTTATCTTTTATCTTTATCTTCGCCCGGGTGGTCATTTTGTTACAGGCAATTTTTAAAAAAAATCTCTTTTTTCTCTCCGTAAGAACCATACTCGTACTTCAAGGAATATTCTAAAAAAGGAATTAGCGAAATCGGTTCAGCTGCTCTCGAGATTTGCGCTTAGCAACACATTCAACGATTCATTTTTATATTATAGAAGATACACCGACATTCACTTATTACCTGATTCATAACCGTTATTTTCATCGCATAGAAGATATAAAGCAAGTTATTATGACACCAATCATTCTTATATAAAAAAAAAATATTTACTACTTACCCTAACGAGTCAATTTATCCGTAATTGTATGTTAAAAACAAGTTATTCAAGGAAATTATAAATCACAGAATGTAAAGAAAAGTCGCGTGCGTCAATATATCAATATAAAGTTCTGTTTGAAAGCAATCGTCATGCGAGCGTTATGAATAGCAATTAATGTCAGTATGACAGTTCATTTTATTGTTCTTCAGTAATATCTGATTGATCACCGACATATCCTACTAATATTACAAACGCGAAAGTTTAAGGGATGTAAGTATCTTTGTTGCTCTTTCACGCAAAAACTACTGAATGGATTTTGATGAAACTTCACAATAATATAGCTTACATATCAGAATAGCACATAGGCTACAATTTATTAAGATATATTGTATAATATCCAAAATATCTATCACCACGCGGGTGAAACCGCGGGGCGCAGCTAGTAACTACTATATAGGACTACAACGTGACTGTGATTCTTCAAATGGGTCTTTTAAGACCTTTAAAGACATCATCATCAATAACATAAGCCTATGTTAGTCCACTGCTGGACATAGGCATCCCGTAATGAGCGCCATAGCGTCCTGTCTTCAGCTTGATGCATCCAGCATCTCCCTGCAGTCTTTCGCAGGTCGTCATCCCAACTGTTCAGAGGGCGTCCTACACTACGTTTACCGAGTTGCGATCTCCACTCAAGAACACGTTTACCCCAGCGGTTCTTGGTACTTCGCGATATATGGCCAGCCCACTGCCACTTCAGCTTGCTAATTCTTAGAGCTATGTCGGTATATACCTACTGAGTCCCTTATTAATTCAGCAACTACCTAATAACATTATTATTTATTTATTTATTGAGATATTAACATCATAACATGTTTTTTTATGAAGCGTTAAGGCGATGTTATATCTACTTATATTGTATATAATGTACATAGTGTACAACCTATACACAATTTACATAATTTTTATTTATTTTTTTCAGTAACCTTTTAACCATGGAAACATGGCTAACATGCAAAATAAAACGAATGCTCATTTGTATATGATGAAAAACGTTAAAAAAAAAAGTCAAATTTGCATCAAAGTAAGTCAAGAAGCCAGGTGGGTAGTACGTGTTTTTACTAATAGTTGGATATTAAAGTTTTAAGTTTTATATGTAGCTGTTTTATGCGATGATGTAAGAATTTATATAATAAAAAAATATTTATTTTTTCCTTTTACAATACATTAAAGTTTTTAATAAATAAAACCACCTTCATCATCGTCATCAGCCTATATTAGTCCACTGCTGGACATTACGAAAACTTTTATAGCTGTCGTAAACTATGCAAAATTCATAATAACGACGCAAGTATCGGCTACCTGTAATGTACCAGCATAGGGAAGAATTTAAAAATAATATAAATAAATCTAAATAGAAAAAGTCTATTTACTCAATAATTTAATCTAATGAAGTTCGTTTTCAATTTTGAACGAAAAAAAGTAGAAACTAGCTGCGTTCTACCCGTAATGACGATTATAAAGGGTGATAAAACCACCGCACTCTCGATTAGTGACGTACCAAAGGACATTATCGATAAATCGATTCGATTGCCCGCACTATCTTGATCGCCGCTCGCAAAACAATAACTTTGCTTCGTTACAAAAAATACGCGCAAAGCGATGCATCGAGACGATATATTCGAATAATTATAATTTCTAGATCAGAATCGTGGTTATTTATAATAAATTGGTATTACAGTGGTTGTGTTGATATATTTGCATTTTTTATCATAATCGTTATTGTATTGTCTGAGGCAAATATAATAATTATTGCATAATGAAATGAGAAGTTAAACCTTAATCGTTTTTGCCACTGCTAACGCAACAACACCAACACTCTAGTGCTTAGACTTTTCTATTATGGTTTTCAATAGTCTAGAAGTTTCCATACGGTATGAAGACTTCTAATTTGACGCACTTCGACCCAGTACACAAGGAAAAAATTTGATAAACAGTAAAAGTTTTTGAAACACTGGACTATAATTCTTACCTTGAAATAAAAAAATATCGATACTACCTGTTTTAGTAGCTTTATTTCTATTCATAGATACACATTCTTACCTTGGAATAAAAAATATAGATACTATCTGTATTAGTAGCTTTCATCGATAGTTTCCATCGACACAGCCCATCCCTAGCAGTCCATATGGCGTCTCCCACACGGCGGAGGTAATTGGCACCAAATGACCATAAACCAGCCATATTGTTCGTTTCTTTCAAAAATAATAATTTCGAAATGTATCCTTTATTATTAACTCGTATAACTTCATGCGTAGCTGGTACGAATTTTATATCTCTCTACATTTGAGAAGGCACCATACAAACACACATACATTTCACGTAGGGTTTAGCTGGAGTATAGGTTACAACGATGAACCAAAATCATTATCACTTTATTTCATAGTTTTACTTGTTTTTTTTTTAATTTTGTGACTCCACTGCTGGACATAGGCTTCCCGTAATGAGCGCCATAGCGCCCTGTCTTCAGCTTGATGCATCTAGAATCTACCTGAAGCCTTTCGCAGATCGTCAACCACCGGTCGGAGAGCGTCCTCCCACTACGTTTACCGAGTCGTGGTCTCGACTCAAGTAAACGTTTGCACCATTACGGTTTAAAGTACTTATGTATATAGATACTAGCTGCGCCCCGCGATTTCACCCGCGTAGTGATAGATATTTTGGATAATATACAATATATCTTTATATATTGTAGCCCATGTGTTATTCTGATGTATAAGCTATATTACTGTGAAGTTTCATCAAAATCCATTCAGTACTTTTGCGTGAAAGAGTAACAAACATCCATCCATACTTACAAACTTTCGCGTTTATAATATTAGTAGGAAGGATTTGTTTATAAATAGTACTAACCTTGTTTGAGTTTATTTTCAAGAGTATCCCTCCGTTGGTAGTACCGTTTGACCGTATAACCGTATTGTTAACGGATTCACATACGGTCTTCATCTTCACCAATGAACGAAGAAATTCATGAGCTGAACTGAATATGACTATAATGTTGAAAATCTCATCCAACGTGGACTGAAAATAATCTTAAAAGTTTTGAAACTATAATGGTTATTCACACAAAAGTTAATAACCAAAAGTCATTTATAACAAATGACTATTGGATATAAGAGAGTTTGGCTGGGAGGTTAATGCTTCCGCCGTATAGTCCTGACCTTGCTCCTTCAGATTTCCACATTTTCCACCTGTTTCGGTCTCTTCAGAATTATTTAGGCAGTCTTAGGTAAACATCACGAGAGGACTGCCAAAACCACTTGTCCGCGGTATTATTGATAAAAAAAAAAAAAAAAAAAAAATTAAATTTCTATAGCAATGGGATCATGTCACTTACAAGATGGCAAAAAGTTATCGAACAAAACGCATACATACTTTAGTTAAATGTAATAATAAATAATAATAATGCTGGACAATTCACACAGCATTATCTAGCCTAGCCCCATGGTAAGCAGAGCTTGTGTTATGGGTACTAGATAACTGATATACATAATACAATACATTACATAGATATTTTTTATTATATGTACATAGAAAACGACCAGAACACCCGAAACAAATATCTGCAGATCGTACACACATTTGTTCCGAGGCGGGAATCGAACCCGCAACCTCCTGCGTCGCAGGAGGACCTTCGCCCACCGCGCCACATCGGTCGTCAATGTAAATAAACTATATTAAAAATGTTTTGAATTTTCTTAAAAAATGCGAAGAAACTTTTTCCCCAACCTATTATATGAATAAAACCACGTCGCATTTGTGCTTCTAGCACTGCTTAGGCGTGCCCTTATGAGTTTCAACGTATAGTCTGGGCAGTGAAAGCGTTAAGCTGCCACCCGTGCAATGCCAAAACAACCCGCCCCGGGTTGATACTTTAATATTTTTATGATAGGTATTGAATATAATATTTACACGAACAAACGAACTGCCATAAAGGTCAGTTTCCCTCAGCAAATCCTCTCCCTATAACGAGAACATGTTATCACAGCCTCCCTATTAGATGAACTGATGCGATTTGTCGTCAGCGCCCCGCCCATAGCTGGTACAGTTTTGCATAGACAAGTAGGTACACAGTTTTCCTCTCTTGGGTAGGTACAGTCAACGATAGAAAGAGCTGGACAAGTCTACATGTTCAAAAGCATATTTCATACCATCATCAAAATCATCATCTTTCAAAGCACTAAAAGGTAAAGGGATTTATATTAACCCTGTATAGCGGCAACACTTGTCTTTATAATCGCGGTGCATAATAAGACTTAGGTATATTATGTATTTCGATAGTAGTACGTACAAATGAAAATGTGATGTCATTTTTATCAGTACATAGTATAAAACGAAGTCGCTTCCTCTGTCTATCCCTTGTAGGTACATAGAGACAGACAGAGGAAGCTACTTTGTTTGGATTATTGCTTAGATTATTTGATGCTGTTTTTTTAATAAATAGAGTGATTCAAGAGGAAGGTGTAAAAACCATTTGACTAGCAGCTAGTTAATTATAACATAATGTACTAAAGCATCAGGTTTCTGACATCATCATCATCAGCCTATAGCAGTCCACTGCTGGACATAGGCCTCCCCTAATGAGCGCCATAGCGCCTGTCTTCAGCTTGACATATTCACGTAATAAAAAGAAATCTGTTGTTTGTTCCAGTGGTCATGCACAAGGAGAAGGAGGACCTCCACGGGCACAGGCGGGAGCACTCGCCGTACGACCACGCGATGCCGGACGGAGAGCTATTTCTTCAGGTAACCTACCTTCTATCTCATTTATATTATCTCTCTATATTATCTACCGAGGTCTAGGTCCCTTCGTTTTTGTAATCTGTGTACAATAATTATGATAAATGCGAAATTTTGACGGATGGATGTTGGTTACTTCTTCACACCAAAACTACTGAACGGTTCGGATTGAAATTTAGCATACAGGTCCATGTTTTATTCGAGGCCTAGAACTACCTGTATCTAGGTATGCAAAATTTCAGCCCGATCTGTTTAGTACTTTTGGGTGAAGAAGTAACAAACATCAATCCATCCATCTAAAAATCCAATATTTCATTTCTAATAATAGTGTGGCTACATTACATAGAAAATACCCAGAACACACAAAAATAATGTTTGAAAATCGTAGATAAATATCGGTCCCAAGGCGAGTAAGTAGCGAGCCCGCTAACCCTGCTTGGCAGGCGGGCCTTTGCACTCCGCGCCACATCGTTCATCATCATAAACAACTCTGTACTGTATCTTAACTACATATAAAAAATGTCGGCCGCCTATTATTGTACTGTTAAAGTGTAGGTAATACTTAGAAATAAAGTTATTTTGTTGTTTTGAGTGCAATAAAGTGTTTATTCATTAATTCAATGTACTTAGTGAAATGAAATGAAAAAGGTTTATTTGACACGACACATTACAATTTTAAAAACACAAAGGATAACTAAGAACTAGGCACAAACTTAATTACTAAAATAATAGAGGTCAAACAGTAGTATACTTAAAAATACAAAACAAAGAAAAAACAAAATACCCCCAAATTATTTTAGAGCTCAAAAATTAAAGATTAAAAATAAAAAAAACTAGGTACCCAACTAATAACCTCCACAACCTGCCTGGCAAAACATTTGGTGTCGAGTAGTGCTATTTAGACTAAAGATTAAACATTTTTAGGTTATTTTAAAGGCTTTCTTCACCATGTGTAGCGTGTGCCTGATAGATTGTCATTTAAAAGTCGATTAGTCGCTTTATAATTTTAAATTAATACGGTTTTGTCTAAAAGTGAGACGTTATCACCATGGTGGATAAAAACGATCGTTTAATTATACTGTCACCTCAAACGAATTCATAGGTACACATTATCATAGGAAATATCTTCATAAGGTCCCATAATACATTCTCTAACAAGCGCAATAAAATTTTATTTATAAATAACGAATTGTCACTAATAAATCAATGGACGCAAGCGCAAAAAGTATGCGGCATTCAGCTGTAGCTAGGTACCTACATATATCACGTTTTACAGTAGGTAAGAGTTGAGCTATGGCGGTGTGTTTCCATTGTTATATTAAACTTCGCTTACAGTCCGTGCTGGCTCGCTATAATATTCCATTGATGAGTCTCCCGTCTGAACCTATGCAATTGTGCAGAGGAGTGAGACAGGGGGATGTCATATCACTGAAACTGTTCACAAGCGCGTTGGAAGATATGTTTAACACTTTGAGTGCTGAAAACGCACGGTATGAGTTTTCTACAAGTGAATAATATCCGTAAATCCTCACTAGCGCAGCGGCTGAGAAAATACAGATCTTTGTGACTCAGCAGAGCTGTAATATTTTTCGAACGAAACGCATGTGCGGCGCAACACAACCGCTGTGTAGAGCGGCAGCACAAATTTTTTAGGTTAAAAAAAAAGATCGCAGTCGTCGAAAAAAAACCGCCGTCAAAGTGTTAAGACGTTGGACTGGAAAGGAAAGACTGCAGGGAGATGATGGATGCATCAAGCTGAAGAAAGGGCGGTATGGCGCTCATTAGGTGAGGCCTATGTCAAGCAGTGGACTAGCATAGGCTGATGATGATGATGATGAGGCCCGACGACTTATTCCTAATTTATGATACTACACCGATAGCACACCAATATTCCGATATATTATTATGTCAAGGATTTTCTACTCCTATCTAATTGTATTACATTATATTTTATAGAAGCTAAAAGAAAATCTCCAGAAACGGTTATTATCCTACATAAAATGTTGTCTTATTAAAAATCTGAGTCCAGGATCTGAGGAAAAGGATCCATCTAAGGATATATCTATTTAATTTTACATTACATTACATTCTATGTAATCATGATATATAGTATTGTCTAAGTGCCTATTTGTTAGCATAAAGAAATAAAGACTTTTGAATTTTGTATTTCTATAGCCAATCAGTACAGTGGTACTGACTGGACTGGTGCTTTCTTTGTGCCATAGCCAAAGTAATTCATAAAAATAAGTAACATACCTAACTATAAAATGCCGTGAGACAACGGAAACACTCGCCCCGGCATTCCAACGGCAACTTCGCCAGTTATTCCAAACTTCGGGGAAATTGCTCAGTAACTACAAAAACTACCCTCTTTACTACCCTGACGGAATAATTTGGGGTGACAGCTCTGATAGGAAAAATGCCGGGATTTCGTCGACTTTTAGCATTAGTGGGTCTGTATTTATAGGTATAAAAATAATATAAAACGTACTATAGGTACGAGAATGTTCAATAGAATAGTTGGGGGAAATTTGGCATGTGGGACACTAGGTAATTTTACCAAGAATGAGAATGAATGAGCATTAGAATATTTTTATTTACTTAATAATGTTTATTATTAAGTAAAAAATATTCTTAATTTTGTTTAAAATAATGATTTGACAAGATACAAAGAAGACATTTTTTTGAAATTGAGTCACAAAACGGTGTCTGGCTCAGCATGAACGCCTGTCTAAGCTCTCGCGTGGAAAGATTGCTCTGTAATTTTTAACAGTAAACATTTGCCAGGTTGTCTCAAACAAAAATCCAGTCATTTTTGTTTGAGACAACCTGGCAAATGTTATGTTATTATTGGATTTAGACGTCATTCGCTCGTCCGTTATCCCGGTAAATTGCGAGCGAAGTAACGGGCAGAACCTAGTAAATCTATACATTTAACTTACTCAAGATTGATGCTTGTTGATTATACTGCTCATAATCGCATCGCCATTCGCATTGGCTCATGATGCCTCGACATAGGGACATAATGAGATAGAACTATTTATTTGTTCTGTGTGAATTTTGTATTTCAATTTGATTAAAGTTTATCTATTTGTTTTTTCCAGGCCCTCAACGGTTTCCTGATGATATTAACGTGCGAAGGAGAGGTTTTCTTCGCGACACACAGTATCGAAAGTTATTTAGGCTTCCATCAAGTAAGTGTTCTTATTTTACTTGATTTCTATGGATTACTCTCTTTCTTTGTACAGCGATTAATTAGCAAAATTCTGCCCCATGTAACTTCACATAATGCATGAATTTTGTTCTTACGACTCAAAACGTAAATACTCCAAAAATACAGGGTTAATTATTCTTAAGTGTAATTTTTCCTTTAAAAAAGGGTTAACAAACTGATTAAATTGCCCAAGAATTATAATAATATTAGACGCACTTTGTTAACGCTAAACTGAAGGCCAAGATAAGAAATTTCTTATTGTTGGAATTGGTCTACAGTTGCGTCAATCTAACGCACTTCTACTAGATGGTGGTCTCTGTTTTTTTTCTAATTTTAGTGCTTGATGACGAGGAATCAAGTTCAGCATATTTTTTGTGAACGTGAAGGTGCCTGCCTATGCATTTCAATTTGTAATCTTTAATATCATACATAGATTGAGGAAAACAGAGTTTGGTGGCCAACAAGAGCAAATTCGTATCTCTGCCTTTACTATCTATAATAAATTCATTTGTCTCAATCTGTCCAATCTTCAATCATACAATCTGCCCAAAAGTATTTTTAAAAATGTTTTGAGAAAACCAAAACCGGACTTATTCAAAGTTATTGCCTTAGTTTTCTACTGATTTTTTTTAGTTTTGGGGGATACATACTAATCCCCAATGTTATGGGACTATCACGGGATCAATAACTGCAAAAGTACACAGTTCTGCACATAAACCCTAAATATGGATTAACCGTAATAAAGTACGACGTAAAACTTTAATATTAATTACCATCGTTATGAAGGTACATTTGAAACTGTACCTTTACACCCACCACCTGGTTTTATCTAGGTAATTATTATTCTTATCAAGGCAAATAAAAGAAAGCCAGTTTTGCTATAACAACTTTTAGGGGTATTAATAGCAACACTTGGGTATAATTTTTATGGCAGCAAATAAAGAGTTTGGTAAAGACTTTATTCGACATCGGTTTAAAGAATCTTTATTTTTCTCAAAGAACATAGTATATATAACGTTCACTTAATGAGAAGTATTTACAATGTTTCTACTTAGTACCTACATATAAAATACGTACTTAATTATGTGCATAAGATTATATTAGCCGAGTGTGCTTACACCTATATTAGTATAATCCTGGTATAATGTACTTACAAACAAAAACAAAAGAAAGATCTATAGTAGAAAAAAAAAAAAACATATGGCCTTCTTGTAAATAGCGACAAAAAACAGAAGAATAGATAAATGGTAACTCCATTGGCCTCTTTCTGTAGGTACACCTTTTACATAAATATAGACGTAGAGTAAAAACTTGATAAAATACGAAAAATTATTAGAGATAGATAGACAATTATTTATTGCACACTTAGTATAAAATAACAATGTAAAATAAAAACTTAAAAAACTAGATACAATTATACTCTTGAGAAATAAGACCGCCAGTCTTATCGCTCAAGAGCGATCTCCACCAGACAACCATTGATGGATAGGATCGTGGACAGTACCAGAGATACAAAAATGACGATTGATGTGGCGTGGTGGGCGAAGGTCCGCCTGCGACGCAGGAGGTTGCGGGTTCGATTCCCGCCTCGGAACAATTGTGTGTACGATCTGCAGATATTTGTTCCGGGTGTTCTGGTCGTTTTCTATGTATAATAAAAAATATCTATCAATGTAATATATCATATATATCTATATATATTATATATATCATATTATGTAGTTATCTAGTACCATCTAGTACCCATAACACAAGCTCTGCTTACCATGGGGCTAGATAATGCTGTGTGAATTGTCCAGCAAAAAAAAAAAAAATAACTCTTACTCTACTACTGGGACCTTTGTCACTAGTACCTTAGCCATCCAAGTGTCTGAAATATACAAAATTTAGATTTAAATAGTACGAAAATTAGCAGCAAATTTTATGTCAACCCTGCCACCCACACCATAGCTACAACGCTATAGGATCTTGTCGCCCTAAAAAGCGCACATTAATAAATGTCCTTCATTACCGCTAATAAAGCCCCAATGATATATTATCAAAGTAGACCCTAATTTTTGCTTGAAATTCTTCCCCTACTATAAAACTTTCTGTTGCATATAAAGTTCCCCCGATTTTATTTACGCTCGTTTCGAGCGTATAATTCGTTTACCTGAGTAACTTTGACAGGGCATGAATAATAGATGGGAAACTTTCAGGCTTACTGAAACGATAATCCTGCCTTATTGTCTGAAATATTTGGGTTAGAAATAGATATAACACAATAATAACCTTACATAGATACAAATCTATCCATGAAGGCTTACCTAAGAATAATGAATAAGTAAGTTAAAATTTACCGACGGCCGCTGGGGCAAACGTGTTCTTGAGTGGAGACCACGACTCGGTAAACGTAGTGTAGGACGCCGTCCGACCAGGTGGGATGACGACCTGCTAAAGACTGCAAGTAGATGCTGGATGAGGCAAGCTGAAGACTGGGCGCTATGGCGCTCATTGGGGGAGGCCTATGTCCAGCAGTGGACTAATATGGGCTGATGAATCATAATTTCTACTACTACTAATCATAATAATTATTATTATAATTTCATATTTTGTCCATTTCTAATTTCATTTATGCACATGTACCCACCCACTTCTCTTTTCACTTTGTCTCACTCTCCCAATAAGGTTTGCTGGAAGAGAACTCTTTTTTGGGTTATGTTCGCCTTTGTATACATTTTCTAGAATAACTTTTGTGTTATGTTTTTCGTGCAAGAAGTAAAATAAACAAATAAGAAACCGATTAGAAATCGTACCTACTAGTCCATGCAATAAGAAAATGCAAAATTCTGATCTATTTCTTTTGTAAATAGAAAGACAGAACGTTTAAATAAAGTTTCTACTGTTATTTTAGGAAGATGTTTTTTCAATCAAATAATTACTATGTCTTTCGTATGAAAAAACTATAAAACGACGTCGCTTTCAATATTTGTGTCTTTGCTTTTACTTTCTAGCTCAACTCTATCTGTAAGTAATAGGAGTTCATTCAGACTACATTTTAAGAGTTCCAATCTGGCCAATTATTCTGATGAGTCACACGCAGCCCTCTTACCTCCAATCAAGTTATCATTGGGGGAGATTAAGTTAGATCGAGCAAAGCGCGCTCACCAGGTGGTAGGCTATCGATCGACAAGTTAATGGTTACTCTAGTAACTAACAGTGTTTCTGTGGCTTTACTTGAGGGGTCGGCACGTGCGTTTGTTGTTTTAAATGTTTTGATATTTAAATATTTCGCTTCAAATATAAACAACACATATTTTAAAATGGTTTAATTGGACATATTTAGGTTTTAAATAACATTGCTTCTAACTCACAAAATGAAACGAATGAGACATCAACTAAAATTTAAATTAGCTGGTCTAATTATGCATAATATTATACTGTTTTATGTTTAGCTTATTTACAGCATACTAAACTTTACGGGTAACATTTCAAGTTAGAAGTAAAAACACGAAAACAAAAACAAAATAATAAAAACAACATAAAACAGCTCGCCCATCAATCACCGATAAAGAAACCACACAACATTGCCAAAACAATGGCGTATCAACAAACAGTAGCGTAGCAACCCCTACCCTATAAGAACAAAACCAATTACCCAACAAATCATCTCTTGACGTCTGCGCTAACACAATATGTTCGTTCACCTACCCTTCGAAACCCGTGCACCTTTTATTTAGGCCATATTTTCGTTATGATTCATTTATATGGTGACGTAGAGTAGGGGTTCGAACAGCGTGCCTTGACGAACCCCATTGATTATCAATTAGTCTTATACTTGCACCATGGGTTGTTGCCGCATTATGCACACGGTTTACACGGTCTTTCATTATTATACAACGGGAACTTGATACTTATTAGCAACAAGCAAAATTTAACTCTATTGACGAAAGGCGTAAGCATCAAAAGCTTTTGTGAGGTCTGAATTAACACGTCCGTCTTCGTTACAGATGATCGGTTAATGGTTGAGCTTGAATCAATTTTTAGGGTTGGCTTTGGTTTATTGATTTACTATGCGATTATGACTTGCTTTTTCGCCTGTAAACATTTTGTTTGTGGGCTTATTACTCGTATCTTGTTAGGCAGGCTAATTTATTATCAGTTGTTGGAACAAGTATCCAGACTAAAGATACAAAATAAGTTAATTTCAATGAATACGTTTTTTTATAAAAAGTTTTATTTGTGAATCCATAAACTGTACTAAATCTACAATTGCAATTTTTTTAAATGCTTTTTGTTAATCTTAAAAATATAAAACGGTTTTCATGTAATGCAGGCGTGAGTAATTATTTAACAGTATCCAACATATGCTGAAATAGGATATTTTAAGCAACTTTATATACGATTTATCTGTAAATTATATTTTTTCTCATTGATCTTACAATTAATGTGTTTATTTCTAAACATAACTTAATCTTGATTTTCTTTATTTCCAGTCAGACATAGTCCACCAGTCGGTGTACGAGCTAGTCCATTCCGAAGACCGAGAAGAGCTTCAGAGGCAGCTGCTTTGGAACTCCTTCCTGCCCACAGAGGTCAACAACCTTAACATGCAGGATGTGCTGAGGGCAGATCGGGCGCATCTACTGGAGAGGAGCTTTACTGTTAGGTTTAGGTGCTTGTTGGATAATACGTCAGGTTTCTTGGTAAGTCCACCACAAATATAGTTACAGTATGCCTGTATTTAAGAATGTATAACACAATGACAGCGTATATTTTGACTGTTAAATTATCTACCACAAATATATTTACAGTATGGGTAGTGTGTGTGGGCTATATTTGATACAATGACAGCGTATATTTTTACCTCAGTTCTTCATATAATTTGTCTATAGAAAGGACTTAAAGTCTTTAGCTCATTCACTACCTAGCCACATCAGTGCGATGGGGAGTGCCATAGCTATACTAGCTGGAATATGAACATGCGTAATATGATAAACAATGAAACTGTTAAACACTAGAGAGTTAATAAAGGTTGCAATACTGTTATTGTACAAAACGAAAGGTTGTAAAGATGTGTGATTATGCCGGAAGAACGCCAAAACTATTATATGTTGCTTAAGATCTGGAATAACAAAAACTAGTCATGAACTTTCCCCTTCGGTCGCGTACGGAACCGCAGGTTTGTAACAGTGGATTATTTGATATTGTTAAGGACAAAAAAAAAACTTTTTTTTTCTTTTTCCAGAGGCTAGACATCCGGGGTCGAATCAAAGTGCTCCACGGGCAGAACAAGAAGACCGAGGAGCCGCCACTAGCGTTGTTCGCGATATGCGCGCCCTTCGGACCTCCCAGTCTGCTCGAGATCCCGCAGAAGGAAGTCATGTTCAAGAGCAAGCACAAGCTTGATCTGTCTCTAGTCTCTATGGATCAACGGTAAATAAAAATATTTCATAATTTATAGTTAATATATAGGGCGCTATGGCGCTCATTGGGGGAAGCCTATGTCCAGCAGTGGACTGCTATAGACTGATGATGATGATAAATTAATATATTGCTCCAAACTGCTATGGCGACGCCATTTCTAATGATAAGTTGATTATTAGAAACTCTTACAATGGTCGAATCCACCAGACAAGAGCTAAGGTCACAGAATGTATCAAGACCAGACAGATAAATACATACAGGATATGAAGAATACATTCGAAAACAAAGCCACAAGCAATCCTCTAGTCGAAACCACATCGATAAAGAACAAAAATAAAATAACAATAACGGAAATACTCAAACGCTTAAAAACCATAGAATATTGTTAATTGATAGAGGGATTGCCGTGACGAAAGTGATCTCCAACGTATTACACGGTGCTTGGTTGAAAAAATGTTTGGTGTGTGATGGGGATCAAGCACCGTGTTGTGGCTATTTTATAATACATCATCACCAGCATCAACCTATCCACTGCAAGACATAGGCCCCCCCAATGAGCGCCATAGCGCCCTGCTTGCCGCATCCAGCATCTACCCGCAGTCTTTCGCAGGTGGTCATCCCACCTGGCCGGAGGGCGTCCTACACTACTGCTGTAAATACATATCTGTACTTAGAACAACACAGAGTTAAATTATGTTCAAGAAAAATCCGCACACAACTAAACTCGGCTTTGACCTAAATGAATAAAGTCGAATTAAGTTCTTCAGTTTTCTATTTATGACGGTACCCAGAGGCAAACTAGCGCCGCCATCTATTTTATCTTAATTTTACTTCTAGCAAAGGAAATATCTATGGAAATATCGCTCATTAGGGGAGGCATATGTCCAGCAGTAGACTGCTACAGGCTGATGATGATGACCTTGCTCCCCAGTGGTTATCGCTAATTTACTTACCAGAATCGGTTTTAAATACCTACCTTATTATTTGTTACAGGGGTAAAATGCTGCTCGGGTACACGGATGCTGAGCTCGGCAATATGGGTGGCTACGATCTTGTACATTACGACGATCTGGCGTACGTGGCCAGTGCTCATCAAGAATGTGAGTATGAAATGGACCAGGAGATAATAAAATAGATATTTGACAATATTTTTATTGCAAACTTAAAAATAAAACAGACAAGGTAAAAAAAAAAAACAAGATATGTGACAATTTGGCGGTCTTATCGCTCAAGAGCGATCTCTACCAGACAACCGTGGATGGATAGGATCGTTGGATTGAAAAAGGGGATCTGTGTGCGTTATTATGTAGTTAATTACAACATGAAATTTCATATTATGTTACATACAAATACCTATCTACTATAAATATATATACTTTATAACTAATAATACATACCTACTTATATAAATATATAATCTTAATTTTATAACGGAAAAAAACAAGGGTGTGGTCAGTGACAGCAGGACAAATAGTGTTCCTTAAAATAAACTTAACTAATAACCTTTTGCTAAAAGAATTACGTCATAATAACAATGTGTCCAATGTTCGCCCAGGTGGGATGACGACCTGCGAAAAACTGTAGAGAGATGCTGGATACGTCAAGCCGAAGACAGCGTGCGTGCTTATTAGGGGAGGCATATGTCCAGAAATGGACTACTACAGCCTGATGATGATGATGAAACCAATTAGATACAAAATCAGTGACAAAAAAGGGGCATTGCTAGGCACACACACACTTAGAAATTCTAAGAATCCAGCCTTATCTTATCTATGTATTGTATGTAATGATAATGTCCCAAGTAATTTCTACGATATCAAGCTTATTAAAGTTATGAAATTCTAATGAATTTTTGGTAAAAAACTTTTTGATGAAGGATGAATCAAGGAATGGTACCAAAAAATCTGCTGTAATTTACCTACCGAAAAATATCGCATACTTCCTTTCTATGCGGATTGAAGCACATCTTTCTTTATTTGATCCTTTAACGTTTGAACACCTTATTCGCTTACTTTTTATCACATCTGGGTTCAGAAGGTAATCAAAAATTTATCAACCTGGGGTGTGGTTGGTAATCGAAAATGGATCTTGGCTTTCCACATAAGATTCTGCATGTAGGAAAAGAAATAAAAATACTTGAAGCGGATTGGAAATTCAGAAAAAACTGCAACTTGATTGAGTCCTCGGATTGGAAATTCAGAAATTGATTGAGTTGTTTTTTTTTGTTACAGTATTAAAAACAGGGGCTTCCGGCATGATAGCATACCGCTTCCAGACCAAAGACGGCCCGTGGCAGTGGCTGCAGACCTCCTCGCGACTCGTCTACAAGAACTCCAAGCCTGACTTTGTCATCAGCACGCATCGACCTCTTATGTAAGAACCTCAGTATTAATATTTAAAAAATATGGTGTTAAGTAATTAAAATAATACTGTGTGTGGCTCTCTTGATCTTATCGCATAACGGAATTGTTGGTTTTTTGAGCGGAATTGTTACTAAATATTTTTATATTTGACAATAGATTTCTGCAAAGTAACGCCTGATGATTTATTTAATAATGACAACCTGACTAATGCAGCATTAATATTATTTCATGAAAAAGACTTATTATTATGATGAATGACGAAAGAGCAATAATTTGCATTTTTATACCTAAAGACACAGATATTCGCGTTCATTTGCTTTGTTTGTCAATTCTCTGCTTGCCATTTGTAATCAATAATATTTCCAGGGAAGAAGAAGGCAGAGATCTCCTCGGCAAACGGACAATGGACTTCAAAGTGAGCTACCTCGACACCGGCCTGAACAGCCTCTACTTCTCCGAGTCAGATCAGCTTTCAGGCTGCGAGACCACCGTCACCACCCCGCCCAGAGCTGCCAGACGATATAAGACACAGCTCAGAGACTTCCTATCCACGTGTAGGAATAAAAGACGAGCGCCAACAACCCCCGCACCACCTCCTGTCGACTACCTAGCGGCTGACGCGGTGGCTGCAGCATACACGAACTTGAACGGAGCATACACAGCCCCCTATGGAGAATACCCCCCCGCTCCAACATTACACTACCCCCCTCCCCCCCTAGACGATAGATTCCTCCCAACCGACAACCTCTTCCATCAATACAAGCCCCTCTCTTACCACTACACTCCCTACCCCCCAAATGGCTTCCTCGAACCCGCTCCACCAGGGTATGACGTCACGGCGTACCACAGACCGCCTTCAAGAGAATACGCGTATGTGGACAGCAGTGGTAGATATATGAGTCCGATAACCGGTGAGAGGAGATCTCCGAGCGTGGTGCCCGGGCCTAGTCCAGCGGGGTCTAATGGATCTGGTTCTACGGAACAGGAGAGGATGCAAGCTGAGGCTCCCCGACAGACGGTACTGATGTGGGGGGCGGGGGGGGCTGCTCAGGAGGTGCCGGTGGAATACTCACCACCTCAGGTTTGGCGATACCATCCATCACATTATCATACAGCTGAGGCGACGCAGTAGCTTTTTGTGCAATTTTAGCTTTTTTTTTAATTGTATTTAGTACCTAATTATTGGACGGCTTGACGGAGTATCTTTTTGAGAACGTAATTTCAATCATTATGGGTCTACCAAAATTTAGTCAATTTGTCCCACGAATTCCTTTATATAACTCCGATAGTTTTATAGTGAATCAAAGGTTCTTCTTCGAATGAAGTCAAGCTTATTAATATTATTTTTCAATATAAAAATCGCCTAAAATGATATTGCCAACTGCAGGACAAAATTCTCTCCTTCAATTCCTATGTATTAATCAATCGCCGGTTGAGACTATTATTTTGAGCTTGCAAAAGCATTCAGTTTGTCTTTCCATTTCCACTAGACCTTCCAGATCGCCTAGAAAAAATTTATAAAGAATGTTATCAAGAATATACCTCGTCAAGCCGCGTAGGGCCAATCATGAAAGTGATTATTTACGAAATTATTTAATTTTATGTTGTAGTGATTTCAATTTACTTTGTTACCATTTATATCTTCGATACCTCGCTCAGCGGTTCGTAAAGGCTATAAAGGTGTAAGTCGACTAAAGTAAAGCTTTAGTGGATGTTACCTTTATGGTCTAGGTCTTGTCAGACCTCACAGGGTCCTTCCATTATTGTCTGTAGATAAGAGTCTGTAAATTATTCAAAAAAAAAATTATCCAAATATTATTAATGATAGTCCTTTTTTTAGATAAATATTAGAAGATAGGTTTGTACTTTATCACGCAACGCAATTTTGAGTTTTGTAAATACATTTTAGTTTACAATGAGTAAGATGATTTTTCAGCCAAAATATGTTCGGAAAATTTTAGACAAAGATTGGAATTTATAAAAACCCAACAAAAGCTTCAGCTTCTTGTAGAATTATCTAGAAAAATGCTAACCTTATGACTGTTCATCAAGCGTTAATTTATTTATGTAGAAAACATACTTTTCTGAAAACTGGAATCTCTTATTGGCTTATATACAACTTTTTTTTATTGAAAAGTAAACTGTATACTTCATTGCAAAATTATGAAAAACCGAAATAATTATTAATAATTACCGTTATTTATTTAAAACATGCACCTAATAATAACTGCACTATGTGACTGTCTCTAAAAAAGTTATCAATACTAATATATATATATATAATACTTATAAAGGGTATTTTTGGTAAATACTTTATCTTCCATTTGAATAATAAAGCTTTTTTTCAGAATGTACATAACAACTTGGAATAAAGAAAATTGACACAAACTTTTTATAGAGACATGTAAAGCACAGCCTTGCCAACGCCAAATCACAATTATAAATCACTAGTGCCTTTCAACATAATCTTAAAACTTCCATTTAAAACTCATATAAGACTCATTTATATATAATAAATGACTTTTTCCGTTGGTGCAGTGAACAACGTTGGCAAGGCCTTCACCGAGTGGCTAAAGAAAATTATCTTCCGAAATTACTAGAAGTAAGAAATACAATATATGCCATATAGCGGGGCAATGCAGCCAGCGTCATGGGGACGTTTCCGACTGGTATTGATATAGATTAGTTGAGCTACCTCTAGCATTAGATTGTTTGCAACAGTCTGCAGTTAGCTCAACTGTTTCAATTATTAATACTAGTTCTGATTTGTTTCTATTCTTTGATTATTTATTGGTAATAAAATTTCTTACATGGAATGAGTAAACTTCTCCTGCAAAATGTGCAACTGTGTGAATAAACAATTTAAAAAACACAGTTTATAACATTTGTTATTGATAATTGATTATATTATCAGTCATTTTACACTTAACATTTAAATAAATTTAGATGGTGTGTTCAGTTTATAAAATATCACAATAATTATAAGGATTTCAAAATGAATTTGCTCTAACTTGTTCAATAATTGTAAATAATTTAATTAAGGTTAGTCGCTTTATTGTATGATTTTTAATTATTTATATTGAAAATAAAAATTAAGGTAAATATAATTACTATTCCAACAATTTATTGTATTTATTTTAGCATATCATTATTGTAATTAAAAAGAAAATTTAATAAATTTTTCATGCCACTGAATATAATTTTCATTTCCATATTTTTATACCATTTTTTGTCAAACAATTAACATAACATAAAAACAGTGGGTTTTAGTAGATTTCAGATCTTATTTTTTAAAGCAGCGCCATCTAGTCAAAGCCACCACAACTACATTATAAAAGTGACACGCTGGTAACTATAAGGAGAGTTACAATGTCAGTGTTACGAACCTCTGCTGCTAGTAGCATGTCACCTTTACGTTAGTTTTGCCTGATAAAGAGAGATGGCGTTTGAGTAGATACTGCTTTATTTTATAAGATAATCAAAACACCTACGAATTTACTTTGTAAGATGATCAATAAATCAAGAAACAGGGCTGCTGAATAACCATGCATAAGTATGTGAATATAATTATGTAGGTAAGTAGCAATATAGTACAATTCTTACCCGCCATTTTTTTATAAATCTTTCTTTATATATCGATACCTTAATTTGCAAAACGAATAACTCCTTTGCAGAAAACTTTACAGGGGAGACTAAAAACTTTATTAATAATTTTTTGACAGATCAAAAGAAGAAACAAAAATCCCGTTGGAAATTGTGGATCATCTTTACTTAAACAGCCATTCAAAATTAATTTTTTGCTAAGCGTATAGATTTAATGAGGATTTTTGGAGTTGATATATTATATTTTAACAAAAAATTAAACAAAAAATGGAGTTGTTAGTTTTTATTAAAAATATGTTTAAAATAAAGTAGCATCAAAATTAGGCTTAACTAGGTATTTTTTTAATAATAATTTATTAATCATGCGTTAGGGCATCATAGTAACCCTGATAATCAAGGGGCATTGATGATTTTAATTGTTGCAAATCAGAGTACTTTTTTTTGTGATTTTGCGTCGCTCATTGTACAGGTTTTTTAAATTTTCCACCGGAGTAGGTTCAAGAGGGGTTTTTCTTTGATTGAGTAGTGTCCAATCGTTTTGTAATAGTTACTTGAAATATTAGATCTCGGTGCCATTAGTACGGCTTGGATGTCAGCTGTGAAATAAATTTTTGATTTTTTTTTTGTCTTTATCTTTTTCAGCTCTAGCTTCAATTTTTTTCTGTGTGTGCATTGTAAACCTCTTCAGAAATATGACCCAATACATATCCACTACAAATTTCGCAAAGATCTTTTTTTGGTTTGAATAAAGATATTTTTCCTACAGTCAGAGTGTTAGAAAATGTGGCGATGCATAATGGTTTGACATTCTTAGAATTGCATTCCTCTTTATAGAATTTATAGAGCTGTTGTTTAGATATAATGTCAGGTTGCAAATAGAGCAGGGAAGTTCTATGACGACAGTAATGCGAGGGCAGTTTTGTCAGGTCATCTAAAAACTTTTTCAGGAATGTTTTTTCGGCAGTGGTAGCTGTTTGAGGGTGAGTTGACTGTACAGGTGCAGGAGGATTTTCACTTGTGTTTGCTGATGTGTCTTCTGATTTCCAACTCTAACGCAGAAAGTTATTAATGGAAAAGGTGTTTAAAAATAATGTTTTGCACACCCTTATCATGGCATCGTCCTTCTTTAAATAATAAACTGTTCCTTTGTGAAGTACTTGGATCCTTTCTGTCTCGTTGTCTTTTTATGGGGTTAACTTTAATCAAGCATTTAATAAAAACCTTTTTCTCTCCCCAATCCATCGCCCAAAATCGTTCAAACAAGGATTTTCTGTCCTCTTCTGTTATCATGTGACATTTGCCTGACTGTTTTCTTACAATATTTTCTCTGTTTTCAAATTATCCCAGATAAGCCTGAAACTACTTTTTTTTTTAAACTTTGAAAACGTTAATATTTTTTAGTTATATGGGTCCTAAATAGAATACAGAAAGTACTGAAAAAAATATCGGCTGTAAGGTTTTCAGGAAAACAGCCGTTCTTTATGTAGGACAGTAGGATAATAGGTAACTAAAAAATGTTGTTTGACAAAACTGCATGTATTGATTCCTTATAAGAAAAAGGCTTACTAAGGGTTAACAAACTTTGCCCTAATTAATGTTTATGAAAGATTATGCGATGTTGGAGTTGTGTCAAGCGTTTGGAAGCTTGAGACAACTCCAACATTGCATTTCCTACAGCGGGTCAAACGTATTTTTATGCGGCAGATGGTAGCATGTCAGTTTTTTTTGTGCTGTAACGAAATTATCTTCTTCTATCAGCGTGTTCATGCTGAGAAGGTCGACTTGGCCCTCTTTTCAGCATTTTCCTATTAGATTAAATCCTAGCTATTGCTACCATCCTGTGAAAGCCTAGGAGATCAAGTTTTCCATGGTTTGTTTTGTACACTTGCCATGTATTGTGCTTAGTAAGATCTATCATGTGTAGAGAACGGCATGTACCATTTCTTCCTGTAATACTAATTCGATAATGAGATATATTCTCATCAGACCGGTCTACTCCTCCCATATGTTTGTTATAGATTGCATCCATATAGGGTTCCTCTAAGATGTTCCTCTTTTCGCTTTGTAAAAACCGCCATGCAATAATAAATATATTATTATCATGCCATTTAGCAATGATGAATTGGTTATCGTGGAACGTTCTGTAGTCTGAAGCTCCTCGTTCTTTTTTCTTGAGTAACTTTGATGAGATAAGAGGACAACTAGACGGTCTGTTTTTACGAACAGTTCCAGTGCACCATAGATCTTTTTTTGCTTTTCCTCGTGAAATTAGTATGTCACAAAAGGCTTGCACCTGGGCCTAAGTCTGTGTCCTAAGTGGTAGAATACATAATCACTCTTTCCCTGTTATCCTCTTCATCATCAGTTATATTTTTCAAAACATCTAAAATTTCATGCGCAGGTAACGGCTATCAATAAAACATTACTCGCATTATCCTACTGTCCTGTATGTAGAACACCCCTATTTATAACAAATTATCTCCATTTTCAAATTCCTAATTTCATAAAATCATTGTATATCGTACAGAAGAGTTTATAAACAACATATAAATACAATAAAATGTAACTATTTCACAAACACCGATTTTTTATGCATACCGGTAGCTAGACATATCTGCAACTTACTTTTTTGCACACTTATTGATCAAATATTTCGTAAATAACTCAGGATAACTTTAGATTTAAATTTTTTATACAATAGCACATAGTCTCCACATTTTAAATCACAAACAATAATATCCGCAAATTGAGAGGGTAAACGTAAATATTTTTTTATTTTTACCGACCTATATGTAGGACGGTAGGCTTATCTGGGAAGCACTCGGGAGCATGCACTTGTTGCTGTGACGCCATACAAAACGGCGGATCCGTGGGAGTTGTTTGTCAAAATTGAGAAGTTTCGTTTCAAGTGGAGTTATTTGATTTTTTAATAGCGGTTAGAAGCAAAACTGCTTGGAATCGTGGAGATATTAGAGTTGCAAACAGTAGAGAATAAAATCTAGTTTTTTCCGGTACTAAAAAGTAATATTCGAAGAAAAGTGGAGTTATTCGTTTTGCAAATTAAAGTATCGATATATATAAAAGAAAGTCGTGTTTGTTACAACACTTATAACTCGAGAGCGGCTGGACCGATTTAGCTGAAAATTGGTGGAGAGGTAGCTTAGAACCAGGAGTCTAACATAGGATACTTTTTATCATTTAAACAATTTGACACATAGATTTCCACGGGGTCGAATCCGCGGGGATCAGCTAGTATTTTATAAAAATGTATTGTAACATTATATTTTTAAAAAATAATTTGTAAGAAAATTTACGACATGAAAATGAATTCCTTGTTCCGTTATTTCTAAAGATACGATAGCGTGAAAACCATGAAATAATAGCATTTTCCAAAATTACTAAAAAAAAAAATGTATGTGTAAATCAAAGTGTTATTAATAACCACACTAGGTTATTAAGACTAACACTATGATTTACATGTATACAAATGTTCTAAATGTATATACAATGCAGTGTCACAATAATATTATTGTTTATAGGTAATCTGCTATAAACAAAGTGATGTGAGAGCGGCTGACACGCACTAGGAGACTCGTAAGTAGGTAGAGAAAGGTATAGAGATGATAATCCGATATTATAATTCATTATCAACCTATGTTAGTCCACTCCTGGACATAGGCCTTCCTTAATGAGTAACATAGCGGCCTGTCTTCAGCTTGACGAATCCGGCATTTCCCTGCAATCACTCGCAGTTCGTCATCCCACCTGGCCGTAGGGCGTCCTACACAACGTTTCCCGAGTCGTGGTCTCCACTCTAGAACACGTTTACCCCAGCGGTTGTCGGTTCTTCGCGAGTTATGGCCTATACTGCTACTTCAGCCTTTCAAATCTTTGAGCTTTGGTTAACTAAATCATATCTAAGCTAAAATATTCAACCAGTTAATCGCAATCATCCAATAGAGTATTTATAGTTACCATTCATCAAACACCCATAAAAAACAATAATATTTAAAATGCGAAAGTTTTAATAATTTGTTTGTTGGCTGTCCTTTCGCCCATACTATGTTCATGGTAATCGTAAAATCACAGTTCTATAGTAGTTGTATAATACAAAACTTTATTGGTAAATAATACATTTTATTACTATATTATTTATTATTATGTCTCTTTTACCATGATAAAGTGACCCGGTCCTTTGGAAGGCTTGCGTGGGGCCGAAGTCAACAGCACAGAGGCCCTTTGAAAAGTTTATTATTATTATCATTATCATTATATTATTATTATTTTAATATATTTGTTTTTATTTCTTGTGGATATTATTAAATACCATTTTTATTTCAATTTAATTAATGTTAAATATTCAAATGACTTTACTTATTTAAATATTCTTATCCGTTACAAACATTTAAGAGAAACCAATAAAATATTATATATTATTTCAATGAAAGTATACCTACTTTCATTGAAATAGGATTTTTTTATTCGTATTCCAGAAATTCCCAACAACTTAACAGGATTCAATAAACTTATTCCCCGAAACTACATTCCATAACCACAAAAAATACTTATAACGGGAACATGAAAGGTTCGCATCTACATAAATCCAATCGCAAAGGGGTGGCATATTCCAAGAGCGTCTACCTGAGTCTACCTGAGGTGGGTATGAAGGTATTATCATCTCTATAGAGTCGGTCACAGTCGGGTAAGACAGAGTAATTCAACCAGCAGCACGCACGCACTAGACATCTAGCTTTCGAGACAGCAACACGTTCTTTAAATTAGTTTTTATACAAGTGAAAAAGTGGAAGATGCAGTTGACGAACGCTTTTCGCTGTGCACTTTTTATGGTGAGTTATGAGTTAGTTTGTAAAGTGCGTTCTAAAACTACTTAATAAACGAATCGGGCTGAACTATTGCGCGTATGAAATCCCTATTTATTATATATATATATATTATATATAAGTCTTTTTGTCTTATAAAAATAAATGCAAAGTATAAATAAAATAAATAAATAAAGAATCTACAATTTTTAAATAACTTGATTTTGCCAGCGGCTTCGCACGCGTTGTTTCTATGGAAACGTTTTATTTCTATCCCATGGGAACTTAGTTTTGGGAGTAGCCTGTTTGATTCCAGGTTTATAACAAAATCTATGCAAAATTTCAGCCCGATCCGTTCGTTAGTTTTGGCGTGAAATGAAATAACAAACATCCAAACTTTCGCATTTACATTATTAGTGTAATAGAATAGGTAGTCAGAAAAAACTATAGTTATAAACTACATACATTATATAGTTACCTTTTTTGGTATATTATATTTATTATCTAAAAGATTAGATTTATTCAGAGAGAGATTTATTGAATACCAGTACAAGTACGAGTAAGCTTAGACGCTTACTTAGTGATCAATTCTTGAAAGTGTAAAATACATTATGTTATCTCATTCTCTGTTTAAATTAGTTTTGTTTTTAATTATTTTTCTATACTTATGTCTATTTATTATCTTCGTAAAGTCGTCAACCTACTTAGCTTCATAACTTAAAATTTTTAATTATCTATCAGCGGAAACTTTTAATTAGCCATCAGCAAACATGCACTGGGTCTTTCCAGGCATGTTCTATATATGTATGTACCTCATTTGTAAACCTAGCTGTAAGTTTCTCCAAAATTTTGTAAATAAATAAATAAATTTAAATTAATTTGATACCGCTCACGTAGTCAATATTTGGCTAAAAACAATATTATACATACAATATTATATATACAATATTATACATATAATTTTTAACGAAGTTTTAGAATATTAGTAGATAGAGTTCGGCTCGAACTGGCCTTTCTCCAACACGAAATTTCGTGTTTCGTTTCGGCCAATTGGTGTACGTACTCTTACACATCGGATAAGAGTACCAATTTGGACAAAAAAACGAAAGAATCGATTTCTATTTTAGATAATTAAAATAAGCCCCCTCTGGATTTTGTATGCGGAAGAATCAGGGAGAGTTATTTACCCAATAGTGGGAAGTTACGGGATAAATATATTAAAACAAATAAAATATAAATTTATTTATTCATAAAAATTTCAGGTATACAATGTCGGGTCTTATCGACAAATACCTAGTATAAGATTAATTAAATAATAAATAAATAATGCTGGACAATTCACACAGCATTATCTAGCCCCATGGTAAGCAGAGCTTGTGTTGTGGGTACTAGATAACTGATATACATAATACAATATATTACATAGATAGATATTTTTATTATACATAGAAAACGACCAGAACACCTGGAACAAATATCTGCAGATCGTACACACGATTCGCTAGGGATGGCACTGTTACAAAGACAAAAAATCTCTAGTGATTTTAATCTTTGTTTACGATCACATAATGTCGATTTGTAAATTGAAATAATTAGATTCTGCATAGAATTGACGTCAGGATTATAAAAAGTAATAAATCTAATAGAATGTATATGTGAAATCATTAGAATTCTATTAGGCCTGCATCATTTCGTGGTGATAACCCTAAAAATCAGCTGATTTCTAATGTTTACAAACATTCTACATTCTGGATGGATAGACTATAGGTATGTATCGGGTAAGCTCTAGGCGTATGAATTTATGTCTAGGTTTGAGTAATTATAATCAGAGAAATACAAGTATTAAGGTCTATTATAATATTAATGAGAAGATAAACAGTTTTAACGTATATTATTAATTTACTGAGCTTACATATTAACTACAATTTTAATACTAATTTGTTTTTGATACTATGTCCAAATTATTAAAACAATTATTACATACAAACACCTAACGATTATCATTGTCCTTATATTGTTTTATGACAGAAAAACAGTTGTCTATTAGACATTTTGTAAGTTTATATAATGTATAATTGCATATATAATTGTTGTTTGTTTGTTTTCTTGCATATTTGTGACCTACTAATTATACAACACATTTTTACTTTCCTTATAAAAATAAGGTGATTATTATCAACAAAATTATATAAAAACTAGTAACCTTCGCAAGCGTACAGATTGTGTTATATACATATATGCAGGTAATTATATAATAAGGTACTAAATACGTAATAGAAAGCATATAAAGAGCCACTTAATTTAAATGAAGTCATATAAATTTGAATAAAAGTAAACCACATTATTACGATGTGCTAAAGCCATATTTTACAGCTTTGTTACGAGTATAACTTTTCTGACTTCTCGAGTGTACAAAATATTTTCTCCATAACGAAAGTATGCAGAAAGTAGGTATATATTTTTGAAAAATCAGGTTTAATAAAAGCATGACGTGTGTAGTTTTTATTCCAGTTTTAAATAACGAAAAACAAAAGAGGACGAGGTACTTTGTTGGGCTGCATGAATGTTTTTTATGCTGATATTTTCGGCGATTTCTTCGTCACCTAACCTAAGATGCACTAAAACAGCAATCCAGTCTCTTTCTACTCAAGAACAAAAGTTAATAAACAGGTTCAGGTACAGGTTCTCGGAAGGTTCCTTGTTATTATATATATCTCATTACCATGATCTCGGACCATAAAGTGACCCGGTCCTTTGGAAGCGTGGGGCCGAAGCCAAACACATAGCGGGTATCATCCAGGTGTAGAGACTATTGCAAAGAAAAATGAAAGAATTACAAACAGGCTATTGTGATGGAAGGATGGACTGGGTAATCGGGCTATATATATTATTATTATTATAGTTCCGTGATGAGGTGAATAGGCATTGAAAATGAAATGAAAAATAAAAAGTTTTATTTCTTTAAGCTTACAAATAAGCACTTAGACAGGTCATATTACTATTCATTATTATCAATTAAAATTATTTTATAGTTCACTTCAATTTTTTGTCCAGTGGAAGAAGTGAGAAGAAACCACTATTATGTTCATAACTTATCTGTCTAGTAGGTACATTTGTTTTGTTTATCTGTAAGTTGGTAGATTTTGAGTTGGAGCAAAACTCGTACCAAGCTTTTTTATCTTCTAGATAATCTGATATTTTGTAATCAGCTTTTTTACAAAGAATATGTTACAATTTTTTTTTTTAATTTATTAATTGATAATATTTTCAACTCACTTGGAGTTTTGTTTTAGAAGACATTGCCCTCATTTATCTTGTGTAGCCTAGTTGTGGGCACAGCGAGTTTATTCTTATTTCTAGTATTTACATTATGTATATCACTTTTTTTAGTGAACCGATTGATATTTTTATGACACGGTACTGTCATTATGTTTATTTCTTAGAATTTTTCATTTTTTTTTCACCTCTTCAGCCATCCTATAAGTATTTCTTTTGTCTATTTCGTATGTCTATCTTTGTTAAAAAGAATACAGCACAAAAACTAAATTTTCCTATCATATAGCTCAAGAAAGCATTCGTACCTACATTGAATGCATTCCCATAGTCTTACCATTATGATCTATGTGTCTTCCGGGCCATGAAAGTTATCTAATTATATCCAGTTTACGTTTGTATACGGAAAATTGTACTAGCGTGGGGAAATAAGAGTAACAACGATGTATTGTTTTTGTTGTAAGTGATTGATTATAGAAATTGAAAATTGTTAGATCTCAGCCAATTATAAACTGACTAGCGGACCTTCCCGGCTTCGCACGGTTTTAGTAAGGATCTCTAACTTTTTTGAAAATATAATATAGCTATGTTCACCGGGGATAGTATAGCTTTTCAACGGTGAAAGAATTTTTCAAATCGGTCCAGTAGTTTCGGAGTCTATTCATTACAAACAAACAAACAAAAAATTAAACCTTTCCTCTTTATAATATTAGTATAGATATAGACTAGGTAAAGTTATAAGGTATGCTCTGGCTATATAAACATATATATATATATATATATATAACTATACTCTGTCTGCGAATTTACCCATGCTGGTTCCGTTGTCGTGTAGGTCGGGTAGGAAGGTACCTTAATAATTAAAGCCTTCCGTAGTTTTTGTTGACTATTTATTTTAAAATAGGTAAAATTATAAAATAAAAAAAACTGTTACCCTTTTTTCCACTAATATTCTCAAATCAAATTAGTTTAAAGTAAAATGTAAAAGTAAAAGTAAAAAATCATTTATTTATTTAGGCTTACGAGTACAAAATAAGCACTTAGACAAGTCATATTTTATATATAAATTATTATCTTAATTTATTTTTGTTTAATTGTTTATTCGCCCATAGGTATGTATGATCCCAGAACCCACAGCTGGACGAAACATTCCAGTGCATCTCCCATTTATACTTTAGAAAAACATGAGACTTTAACCTGAATGACAAGTACCTAATATCCACGAGAACAAACGAACGAATGAATGAACACTTTATTGCACTTAAAACTTTTAATAACACCTTATATCTAAACATTACACATTAAAAGTACAATCGGCGGCCCTATCGCTGACAGCGATTTCTCCCAGGCAACCTAGGGATGGAGAAAAAGATATAAGCGCTCCCACCCCTAGAGTACTAAACGTCCTAAACGAGTTTGTCGCCGCAACTGACGCCGACGTATTCTTTGATAGCATCGCCAAGTTTCACCGTTTGATGCTCTCATTTCTAAATTGTACCTTTTGACCTGTTTGTTTTGTTTTTTTTTTATCCGTGACATGCATTATATTTTGAATTTTATTTTTGATATAATTAGTATAAAATTTATTAGATATATGTATATATATTTAGAATTGATTAATCAGATTGTTATTATTTTGTGTTTATGACCTGAATGTTTAATGTTAAAAATTAACTTACTTTAGTTTATGAAATATAATGTTTGACGTTTTAGTATGTATATAACTGTAATGCAAATGTAAACTACTTGAAAACAAACCGCAGTCAATGCTAGAAATTCTTAAAACCAGTATCACTATCAGTTTTCCATATCAACTTACCATGCCCTACATTAGTTGACCTACCTCCTTCCATCCGACATGACCTACCCTAGTGCTATAGCTATAGTATGACACGCCTTATAATTTCAATTTCAACTTCTGGCTAGATGGCTCTGCATCTTTATTAAAGTAAAGTAAAGTAAAAAATCATTTATTTCTTTAGGCTTACAAAATAAACACTTAGACAAGTCATATTTTATATATAAATTATTATCAAATAAAATTATTTTACTATTCACTTCAATTTTTTGTCCACTAGTGGAAGAAGTGAAAAGAAACCACTAGCATGTTTATCTCTTATATGTCTAATACATGGTTATTTGCCTATATAAGTCTAAATATAATATGATTCGATACATATCAATTTAAGTAAAGCTATGCACAACAACAAATTACTTACATACTATTGTCGGTGCGAAACGGAGCGACATCTGGCCAAGCATTAACATCATTGAGATAATCATTTATGGAGTAGAAAGCCTTCTTGATGAGATTTAGTTTTATGTAATTTTTAAATTTACGAATAGGGAGCTCAGTTGCTTCAGATGGAAGCTTATTATAGAAGCGCACGCTATTGCCCATAAATGATTTCCCTACCTTGTGTAATCTAAATGATGGGATGTGTAACTTGTTCTTGTTTCTTGTATTTCTATTGTGAACATCACACTTTTTCAAAAGGCTGTCCTTATTTTTGTGGGTATACATTAAATTTTCATAGATGTATTGCGATATTTCAGTCAGAATATTAATGTTTTTAAATAATTCCCTCAAAGAATCTCGTGGCTTTAATTTATAAATAGCGCGTACCGCCCTTTTTTGAAGAACAAATATGGTCTGGATGTCAGCTGCCTGTCCCCAAAGCAAAATATCATAAGACATAATACTATGGAAATAACTGAAATAAACTAACCTAGCTGTGTCTTCATCGGTAATATATCTAATTGTTCAAACTGCATAAGCTGCTGAACTAAGTCTACCTGCCAGAGCCATTGACGCAATTCTGCCATGCCTCACCATGTTTTATAGTAGTGAGACAGGTTTCCGTTCTATGATACTTTTTTGAGAGTAGTATTTAACCTTTGCCAATGATCGATGTGTTTGCAGGCCAAATCGTGATTGAACACGTTTGCCCCAGCGGTTGTAGGTTCTTCGCCAGATATGGCTGGTCCGCTGTCATTTCAGCTTGCTAATTCTTAGAGCTATGACGACAGTGTAAAATATCTACGTCCCAAAACAAGAAACCCAAGTTGGTGTCATCTGGTAAATACAAAGTTACAAAAACATATCTAAACATACATAAACATAACTTACGAGAAAAAACGCAAAACTTTTACTTTCCTTCCGGCCTAATTGATATTCTCCTTTTCCTGTATAATAATAATTATTCCGCCCTCCGAGAGTTACCAGATAGAAAGCGGCACCTACAATTATGCGTTTACTCTGGGTAAAGAAACCGCATAGCAAATGTTGGTGTCCGGGGAATTAAATAAATTAGTAGGATATACATATAAAGACTGGTTCCATGAGATTAGTGAGCGGGAACTACTAAAACAGAGTGGAGCTGAGGTACAAATACAAATTAACCAATACTTTGGCGATAAAATAAATTGGTCGCTGTACTTATCTGTGGAAACAAAGCTAGGATAGTCCGTAGATGGCTCGCAGCCCAGAGGTTTGATGTTAAGGCAATAGCACCAAGGCACACTAGCATCATCATCATCAGCCTATAGCAGTCTACTGCTGGACATATGCCTACCCTAATGAGCTCCAAAGCGCTCTGTCTTCAGCTGGCCGCATCCAGCATTTGCCTGCAGTCCTTCGCAGGTCGTCATCCCACCTGGCCGGATGACATAGGGAGATTATTACATTGAACAACAGTAAAAATCTTAAATTTCATTGGGCAGTTTGTCGTGAAGCCTATTTTTAATGTCTCTGTAATAGTTTTATTTTAGGTGGCCATCTCTGCCTAAACTTCGGCGTAGACCGGCGGCACACAGACGTACGGACAGACAACGGAGGCTTAGTAATAGGTTCTTGTTTTCACCTTTGTACGGAACTCGGATAGCTTGTGCTATCCATAGTGGCATATATTTCGATAGTATTGTTAGCGACCAGCTTCAAACTGGTAAAGTTTAGTTTTATTCTGTTTAGCTATAAAAATCCACTCGTAGTTTTAAAAAGTAAGCGTGTAAACATGTCATAAGCCCGTTAGCTTCCAACAAGTTGATACCCAAGTAATGTCACTATCACACTTTATCACATTACTTTCGCTTTTCAACCGTAATGATGTCTTTTGTCATGGACCATGGCGAACATGATAGGCCATTTATGTGGATTAGCTATTATACTTGTATGTGGGTAGGTGTCGATTCAATGAGGCCTGGTGTTGGATAAACAGTTAACAAACGGGTAACTTACCAACGTATCTTGTCGTTCACAAGTACTAAACCACCTTAACACTTTGACTGCGGTTTTTTTTCGACGACTGCGATCTTTTTTTTAACCTAAAAAATTCGTGCTGCCGCTCTACACAGCGGTTGTGTTGCGCCACACATGCGTTTCGTTCGAAAAATATTACGGCTGTGCTGAGTCACACAGATCTATTATTTTCTCAGCCGCTGCGCTAGTGTGGATTTACGCATATTAGTCACTTGTAGAAAACACATACCGTGTGATTTCAGCAGTCAAAGTGTTAACTCATTGGAAGATTGCCTTTCCCAACCAAATGTGTAAATTCGGCAAGTAAGGCCCGAATGGCCTTACTTGCCGAGTTCAAGCCGTCGCATGACTTGAAGAGTGTATGGTAAAAAATATATTTTCGTGCCTGCTTAATAACTTTACTATAAATTAATAACCTGCTTTTATTGTAGTAAGCCTAGGGCCTAACAGAATCTATTCTGTTATTGCAAATTCTGGTTATAGTCCTTAGGGACATAGTCATCCAGCAAGGGAGCACAGCAACAAAAAATTTAAATAGTAGGTTAGGTTATATTTGATTATTTTGCTGCTGGGCGGCAGTTGAGCCGCCCAAATCTGCGACAACCTTTAGTCAAACAAAGGGAAGGATCATTGTCTTATAGTAGTAGTGAACTGTAACGGAGAGATAGACAAAGAAATGAATAATTGACGTTATCTATTTTCACTTTTACTAAGTGAAACTAGCAATTAACAAGCAAGTGTTTGTATAACGGCTTGGCTTCGGTAATTATCTGGGTTAATCAAAGCTATGGAACTGCTGGCTTTCCAGTGCGTGTGAGTTGAGGGACCACCTCACTCCGTGTAAGTAAAACCGTTATACCGGTCTCAGAGTTGATCTTTGAAGGTCTTAGAAGCAGCTTGGCCACGTGGAAAAATATTCCTCTTAGCCAATCTTTGCCCACGATAATATACAGAATTTTTTAACATCATCAGCATCAGCATCAGCATAAGCATCATCATATAATAATGTCTATCGACTTTTAAATTACAACAGAGATCTAATAATAGGTAGGTGTTCACTGATAGAGTAGATAGAAAGATAGAGATATACATATTTATTAAAGCACATTGACAACACACGACACACTGTGTCGTGTCATCATCTACGACTATGACGACTGATGTGGCGCGGTGGGCGAAGGTCCGCCTGCGACGCAGGAGGTTGCGGGTTCGATTCCCGCCTCGGAACAATTGTGTGTACGATCTGCAGATATTTGTTCCGGGTGTTCTGGTCGTTTTCTAAGTATAATAAAAAATATCTATCTATGTAATGTATTGTATTATGTATATCAGTTATCTAGTACCCATAACACAAGCTCTGCTTACCATGGGGCTAGATAATGCTGTGTGAATTGTCCAGCATCATTATTATCATTATTATTATCATCACCAGTCGTTAAACAAACATTGATTATATACTTAGTGTACGTTTTATAGCATCATTCTGGACTTTACCCATGATCGTAATATTACGATTTAGGAATACTGGAATCTACAGCTTTTTTCAAAAAGAACAGACGGAAGTAACAACAGTGGCGTCTCGTCTTGAAAGTGGCATCACTTCATCAGCTTTGGTATGCGGTTAAACGGGGTCATCGAACCCCATGAACTGAGGTTAAGCTAACTTCTGTAATCCACTACTGTTCATGTTTACGACATTCCTAGGATAGGACAGATGGAGACACCCTAGCTGACACACGTCTCTTCTCATCTCCGCTTTGGACATCTCCGGATATCTCCGCTTTGATGGATTCTGGGCCTTCTGCATAAAGCGACAATGAAGCGGCTAAAAAAATAACGCTCAACTGTGCTCAGCCCTACTGAGTATGAGTACTGCTTTAATATAGAAACGACCTGTAGTATACATATAGGCAGTAGGATTCGATTCTGTGTGACTCGTATCTTTAGTTAAACTAGGTAACCTTAGAGTCAACGTGTGCAGAATAAATGAATAACGAATAACAAAACAATATGCCTAAAAATGTAAGAAAATAGTACAAACAGTATTTTCTATTTAACAAAACAAGTTGACCCCAGAGATCCCAAAATTATCATATGGGAAAGTTTTACGCGCTTTGGTTCAGCAATGAGCTCGAGATCGGTTATAATTGTATGGTAATCGACTTGGTAATCGATAGAAATAATGTAAACTGTTGGCCAAGCCTATTTTGCACATAATTATTATCGCCCAAAATGAGATAGGAAGGCACTTTTCACTAGCATTGAATTGGTTCCTTAGATAAAAACAGAACACAAATCATGTTATATATAATTATCCTAAATAATAACGCCACCGTCAGCTTTAATACGTACCGATCCTATACATCCAAAGGTTGCCTGGAAGAAATCGCTTTTAGCGATAAGGCTGCCGATTGTGCCACTAGATTTAGTTAGTGTTAGATCCTTTATTTTTATTTTTTTGTATTGATGGTGAAATAAAGCTTTATTGTATAGCATGTTATTTGTGACTTGTGTGTTAAATTGTTGTGCTAAGTGCTGCACTGGACTTTGGCATCGCTGAAAACCAGCGCGGCATTGGCACCCGTGTCAACAGAGCATTTAATGCTACCGACTCAGCATTAAGTGCTCTGCTCAGAATTAAGGGGCCTCCGGAGGGACGAATTCTTCATACAAACGTAATACCAAAATTATTTCTAATTCAAGCATATTTCCACTATAATATTGCATTATTTGTATTAAAATAGTATTTATCTAGGTTCCCAAATAGTTTTTTTTTTTACAAAATACTTACCTAAAATGAAATGAAAGCCAATCTCATTTTGCACATTTTTATGCGAAAATGGACAAGTTTTCTTGCTATTTGTTTCGTATTAAAAACATCAATATCTTACTTTTATTTATGAAGGAACATAGCTTATATTGTCTAGTTACAGAATAACAATACTTTGTGAAGAATACAAAAAGTTATCAGTCATAATTTTTGGTATTACGGAACAAACCAAATTTTGAACGGCTAATATTGCTATCGCGCACGGATGTGGCGCGGCGCAAGGGTTAAACAGGGACAGCGATATTCGGAGCGATTTTTGCAAGCGAGGGTCGCCAGACCCTTCAATGCTCTATTGACACGGGTGCCAATGCCGCGCTGCCTATTTGTGTTCTCGCCGTTAATTTATTTTTATTAGTTCTTAATTTGTATTATTTTATATTTTGAAACGCAAATAAACATTTTCTTTTCTATTCTAAAAAAAACAACCGATATCATTTTGGTCTCTCTTCGCTAGGTGGTAGCTAACTAGTCTAACGCTGGTGTTCACCAAAACGAAATCGGACTATGAGCAGCTGTCGACTATCATAGTGTGTGAATTTTGTTGTGTAAATTTGCTGATGCAGGATGCGGCAAGCTGAAGATAGGGAGGTACCTATGGCACTCATTGGGGAGGTCTATGTTCAGCAGTGGACGGCTATAGGCTGATGATGATGATGATGAATAATAATAAATAAGTTGAACGTGTAATTTATTAAAACGGCCGTTAAAATGTAATTGTCCGATTATCTTCTTATAGAACACAAGCCTAAAAGCTTCTGTAGTATACATATAGGTAAATAGCGGACATAGCTTTATATTCTGTAAAATTCATAAATATAGAAAACTTATCAACAAACCAAACTTTCGAATATTCTAAATCTTGATTGGTCAGAACGCTTATGATAATTTACAATCATCATAACTCACATCATAATTAAAAAAAATCACGCCACCTTAATCTACGATATAAATTCCTCTCGCACTTTCAAAACACGAAGCAAAACAAAACTAACAACAGTAAATAACGATACTATAACAATAAATATTTTAAAAACAGTCATGAACAACCAACAACAGTGGAATCATTCGGCACGCAACTATAAAAAAGGTGTCATACACAATGTATACAGTTTACGACACACGTGTTTTACATGTTTTACACTGACGGTGCCGACTACGGTACAGTTGACTTGGAAGAGAGGCGAACACCATCTTGCTCTTCTATTAAAATTCGGGTGTATATTGATCTTAATCGCTTCTCGAACCATCCTTTTGTAGTAGTGGCATTCAAAGGAAAAATAAAGATTAGCGATAAATATTCGATAAAGAATCTCTAATAATGGTAACGATTTGCGATGGTTCAAAAGTTGTAGAGATTTTAAAGACAGTTTTTTTTCTTTCCAGATAGCCATCTCTGCAACATGCGCAACTGTCGAACAAAGATACGAGCTTGGCGATAGAAAAGGAGATAGAAGATTAAACAGAAGGGAAGCCACTGTAATATTAGAAGGCCCTATGGACAGAGGATATCACCAAAGTCCCAACGTTCTGTACAAAAAAGTAGCCAAACCAAAATACGGACCACCGAAAGCTAAATATGGATCTCCAAAAGCAAAATATGGCCCTGGCAAAATACCACCAAACTTTGCGAAAAAAAAACACGTCAACAAGACGCGATACACCAAATACAGACCGCAAAAAGGCAGATACGCAAACTTCCACAAGAGTTCTTGGCGACCGATACAAAAACCAGTGTACGGACATTCGCAGAAGCACAGATTCACTACAAGCACTAACTCGTACTCAGAACCAGCTAACATTGAGCCAGCTAGTTTTAAGGGTTTCCAAGCACCAAATGTAGAATTTACCGAGTACACAGGCAACAGGGACTTCCACAAACCTGGTTCTAAAGAGTTCCACGATCCGATGTTAAGTAGCTATCGACACCCAAGTTATGAAGAACAACATCCATTGGGTGAAGGATATGGAGAGCCCCCCACCGATTCTTATGGAGCACCGATAAAGGAAAATTTACACGATTTAGCTATCCCGAATTTTAACGTACAACAGTTGCTGAGTATCTCAAGTAACAACGATCTGGCCCCGTACAGCTCTACAAACTTCGCTAAGAAACATCGACCAGACCTCGGACCGATGGACCAGCTCAAACCAGCCATATTCGATAGTTCTGCGCCGGGCAACGAACATGCTGATATGGCCATAAGCTCCTACGCGGACATTTTCAGCTACAAGCCAAGAAAAGAGACTAAAAAGAAGACGCACCAAAATGTCAAGTTCAAGAATCAATGGAACGGTAACCCCAAGAAACATGCGGAGAGTGAAGTTATTGTAGGCGGTCAGTACGCAGAGCCACCAGCTCGTTATGTTCCGAAGAACAACCCGAGCGCTGCCATGTTCATTGACGACGGCGTATTTGCTCCTCTGGGACAGGTTGCAGACACCCATGGATCAGCAACAACCTCGCCGTACGTTAACTATAAGCACAGTAATATGGCATTTAGTCCACAAAATCTAAACGACGCATTTAGTATTATCGATTAGTCTAATGAATTAAACTGATTACTATTCCTTTTATTCGCTTTAATTAGTTGTCTCTTAAAAATTGTAATGTTATACAACTTTAGATATTGGCTTTTTTATAACAAATCTTTTTTTTAATGATAAATGTAGGTATGATAAGTAAGAGTAAATTCATAGAGTTTAATACGTGCCACTTGTAGTGGGACAAAATGATGATAAAATCAAATCGAATTGTATTTTTTGTAAAATAAAATAACAGTAAATCGAGTGTCGTATTTTATAAAGCTTATCTAAAATAAAACAAGCATTACATGATTAAATCAAGACAAATACAGGTTAAGTCATTTACAGACCCAGACTGTATTTAAAGCAGCTTATATTTATTATATCAAAATCTTAAACGAATCTTAACGAAAATATTCACAAAACTATGGTAAATTAAGTTAATCTAAAAGTCATCATATTTATTGTTATCCACACTTACTTTAGAACTATTGGGTTTCTTACATAACAATAAAACAAATTGTAAATCAGCAATTTACAGACTAATCAAATACTTGAACAAAGACAAAGAAGAATCAAAGTAAAAATTAGATATCAACAAATTTTTACATCAATGCTACAAGAGTCCTGGATGACAAGTTGATAAGCGATTAGGCCCAGCCTGTACCTAAATCCTATCCAAAAATGGCAAGTTCAATAAAGTTTAATAATTAAAGCTAAGCATTATCTAAATACAACTCTATGCGTATCGTATACAAAATTCAGGGAATACATAGGAATATATCAATGAGATGTATGAAATGTATGAGAAGTCTGTTGTACTGCACTATGCCTTCAAAGTAAGTCCTACCTCCGCCTACCTCGTTTTGTTTCCTTCATCGCGTTTTGCCGTGTGATGTGTTTCTTTTTCCTCGCATTTCCACAGGCGGCCCTAGCAGCTTCACAAGCGCTGTGTGCCGCTGTCTTCGTGGCTGAACATTCAGCACAGGCACATTGCAGCTTGTGCTGTAAGTGGGCTAATCTAGATCGCGCTTCTGAAAGGTTGTGGCATTTCTCTTGTAAACCGAATTTCGTCTTGTCTAGGACACATATGGCTGACTTCTCAAGCTGGGCTGCTAGTTGTGCTGCTTGCTGCATAAGCTTGCGCTGAAATGAGTTTGTTTTGATTATTGCAATCTGAATTATTAAAATAAACTTACTTGTATGATCTTCGTCAAAACATCCAGAATGAATAACCCTGGTGCCTTACTCAATTAATATAGCAAAATTGTAAAGGTACTCTTGGATTTCTGTAGCTACCATCAAAGCTCTTAGAACTGTGCATTTTCAAGAAAAAAAATAAATAAAACCATGAAACCTACTGGTAGAAGAGTATAATTTTGTTCGAATCACAGGAAAAATAAATTGGAATCGATAAAATGGAGCAGAGTGGAACGGAGCGAGCTTTTAGGAGTCGAAAGAGGTATTTCACAGTTTTTGAGATTTCCAACGATAGCTGACCTATCGAAAAACAGTTGATAATTAAAAGATCTACAACTTCTTCTTCTTCTAACAATTTTCCATATAATTCTTCCATTCATAATTTTCCACATTCAAATTGCATAATTATACCAATTATACCTATTGCTGAAATGTTACCTGTGCAGACGCCTGTTGAGCCGCCTGGACAGCAGAGTTAACAGTGCTCTGTTGCTGGTGAACTGCTGCTGTGTTCTCCGCGACCACTGCCTCAGCCTCCTTCACTTCTTGCTGTAGTTGTTCCACTACTGCTTGCTTGCCAGCGAGGGCGGCTTCAGCTGCTTTGGCAGCTTGAAGCGCTTTCTCTGCTAGTTGTGTCTTTACCTGAGGAAAAATTAACAGTTACGACTGTAGTACAGTTTTATAATTTATTAATTATTATTATATATTTTAAGCCATTATTATCCCACTGCTGGGCAAAGGCCTCCCTTTTCTCCTTCCACTCCTCGCGATCCAACGCTGCAACAGGCCATGATGGAAGATGTGCCTCGAGCTCGTCGTGCCATCTCATCCTTGGCTTTCCACGTCGCCTCTTAGCGTTGGGTGGGCTCCACTCTGTTGTAGTCTTTGCCCACAAGTCGCTGGACATACGGCAGACGTGTCCGGCCCAGTTCCACTTCAGGCTGTCTGACCAACGTCAACGATGCGTGTTTTGGAGCGTAGTATGCTGTTCCGCACGCGGTCTGACAGCTTGACTCCTAAGATACTGCGCTCCATAGTTTTATAATAATTATAAATAATCACTACATAATATAACAATAATAAATAATCACTACAAAGTGGCCACCCGCTGTCTGTCTATCCATATGTATGCTAAGATCTTTAAAACTTTAAAATAAGTTTTGTTATAGATAGAGTGTAGAGTAAACCTTGCTCTGCTAAATGGTTTATAAACCATTTGACACATAGATTTCCACGCAAGCGAAGCCGCGGGGCGCAGCTGTAAAACAGCTTTCTTTGTGTAACACTTACAAAAAGAAAACTATTATACAGTTTTTTTAAGATTCGCTTAGCAAACATGCAAGTTCCGTTTTACAAACACAAATGTGTTACTTTATCTAATAACATTATAATATACCATTACGTACAAGACCTTAGTGGCCTCGCACACTAGAGTGGAAATTAAACTTTGAACTAAACCTAATCCTACCATATTTGAATTCAAATCAGCGATCAATTAATTGGTATCCCAAGTAACAATTTCTGGTTCTATAGCAGTCCATAGAACGTATCTCACACCATTTTTGGTACTATAAAGGCCCAAAGAAGGTCGAGTAAAGCCGATTTGGTGCATGCACCAAATCGGCTTTACTCGACCTTCTTCACCAAAAAGTGACATAGTAGAACTGTAGAAGTGTTAGCGATGACATTTTAGTTCTATAAAGTTGATATAGTGGTAATCGCATGACAATCTATTGACATAGTGGGTACAGTAACGCTACTTTAGTGTCATTTTATACTGTAGTAGCGTTCGTGTTACCATTAAAGTGCCAATTTGTTCTATAGTAGAGTCCGTAATTCCGATACATCACAAATATTTTTCTTACGGCATCGGCAGATCGGCACGTTCGAAAAAATAAATTATCTGTGTAAAGTGATTTCAGTTTAAGGATTGTAACGTGGTTAGTTTATATTATCTTATTTTGACATTGAATAACTCGTTCAATACTGCAAAATTTTCGTGCGACAAAAGTTTTACCGATAGATTAGTACTATTTTTATTTAGTATTTTTAACGCGCCTCCGGTTTATTGAGTTTTGAATAAAATAAAATATTAATATAATATTAAAGGTACCGCAACTTTGTACTATAGAGCAAAATGGTAACTCCGTAACCCTTATTGGCCAACTATAGTACTCATGACAAAGTTTCCGGCGCCATCATGAGTAAAATTATCCTATAAAGGTGATGAAATATTCGCTATAGAGCAAAAATGCTCTATTATGGCGTCGTTAACACTACTAAAGACCATGGACTATTGCAGTGATTTGTGTAACCACGATATCACTAAATGGTTGTATTGTTGGATATTCATCACTGCTATAACGCAATATATATTCATCATGTGTGACCTGTCGAAGGCCTTCGACGTCGCCGATCATGACGGTCTCGCTGAAAAACTGAGGCACTTGGTTTTAGCGGTCCGTCACTGGCTCTTCTAACTGCCTTCATGGCTGGTCGGAGTCAGTTAGTCACGGAGGCTGGAGGAAAAGTGGCTTCAAAACCACTAAAGACTTCAGTAGGAATTGCGCAGGGTTCGTCGCTCTCCAACATCATGTTCTCTCTCCTCCTCAATGATCTGCCGGGGTGTTTAAATACCACAGACGTACTAATGTACGCGGATGACGTTGCCGCCGTAGTCAAGGCGCCAACAATTGACTCATTGGAGAGGAGTTTGAGCATGGTGGCGGAGAAACTAAATGGTTGGTTCCGAATAAATGGCTTCCTACTGAATGTCACTAAAACGAACTTTATCGTTTTTAACCTGGCCGGGCGTGCACAGAGGCCCTTGAGCGTGATGTTGGGAGGCTGCTCTGTCAACCAGGTCAAGTCAGCTACTTTTTTAGGATTTCAGCTCGATGAGGGTCTGACGTGGGAAATCCATATAGACAAGCTCTGTGATAGGTTAGGTCGGGCGTGTTTCGCGCTTTGGCGGTTGTCCTCGACTCTGGACCAGAACATGACCAGGAGCTGCTACTTCGCTTCTGTCCATTCGCTCCTTCAGTACGGCGTGGAGCTTTGGGGGAAAGCCGCTGATTAGGAGCGAGTGTTCAGAATGCAGAAGAGAGCTGTTAGAGCGATAGTACGCGTTCCGTGGGACACGCCCGCCCGCCCTAATTTTAGAAAGCTAAGGATCGTAACAGTCCCTTGCCTGGTTATTCTACAAGCAGCCATGTACGCTCGTGACCAACTTAGTGAGTACGTTAAATTCGGTGACGGTCACACTTATTTTACGAGGAGCAGAAGCAAACTAAGGGCCATGCAGAGGCGCCTTACTAAAACCTCCAAGCTAGTTCATGTTCTAGCGCCGGCGGTATACAATCGTCTCCCAATCATGATAACGAGTGCGAGCTCAACGCAATCCTTTAAATACAAATTAAAGAACTGGCTGGTCGAGAACAATCCTTCTACAGGATTGACGAATTTGTAAAATAGGATGCTTAATATCGTTATTATTTACTATTATTACTATATAATCGAATAATTAATTAGAAATTGATTGTATAATTTAATTTAATATTATTGCTAGATGACCGAATAATTAATTATGAATTTATTGTATAATTTTTAATTGAAATGTATAATTTCACATATTCTAATCGAATAATTACCAATTGAATGATACCATCTAATATACTTAAGTATATGTTAAGGTATGTACTATTTGACGTGTAATATTTTTGTTTACCAATAAATTGAACTATGAACTATATAACGGTGATCAGGGAAACCTTATAGAGCAAATTAGATACGTAAAGGTGAATTCAAACACTACTATAAAGTAATATTGCTCTGTACTGGCATTTTTGAAACTTTTATAATACCTGTCTATTATAGACAGGTATTATAAAAGTTTCAAAAATGGCTCTATAAAATGGTGAAGTAAACCTTAATAGGATAATTTGGCTCTATAGCTTACAGAGCAAAAACGTTTCACCAAACGCTTCTATAGAACCCTTAGGTATCGCTAAAACCTTTATACGACGTTTACTCAACCTTTTAGTGATATAAACCCAAGTTATAGTCCAAAATGTTACTGGGGATCGCACCGATTGAATCCGAACACATTTCCAGCAAGAGATGGTGAATGTCACAATTAAAGGAGCCGACCTTGTAGAATATCTTTTTTTTTAACACCTTTGAAACTCTTCACAGAAAAACTCCTCATCTAATGCACATTATTTGATGTGAATAATGGAGTAGGGGTGACAACACTATCAGGCGCTAAACTGCACAAAAGTTTAAAGTTTACCCACCGCATAAGCCACATATCAGCTGATAGTTTTGATCTAATTGTTCCGCAAAATGACTGCCAGTGCGCAGTTTGAGCTCGCCTATATATGTATATGCTGCGCTTCTGTTAACTTAGGTTGTTCGATGTAGGGTTACGCCTAAATAACTTTTAAGGCTAGGTGCCGTTGAGAAATACCTGAAAAAAATTCCGTGCACCAATACTACCCAATGCTGGATAAAGGCGACCCTTCCCTCGTTGCAAACGTGACTATTATAAGCAATAACACACCATATGAGCAGCTTGAGCACCCGCCGCGTTCTGCGCTGCTTGCGCCGCTTTAGCTTCGGCAGCTGCTTTCTGAGCTATGCTTGTAGCACACTTCCCCTTACAGTCCTTGCCAGCTTCTCTTATATTATCATTTTTATGCGCCAGGGATTCCACCAGCGAGCCTAATCGTTGCATTTTCTCTCGTTCCTGTGGAAACCCCCACAACGGCGTCACTAGGAGCAGCAACACCAAAAGTCTCATTTAACAACTTTTTTTTGTACATTCACATTAATGACGGGAAAAACTTTCACTAACACTAGGACGCTCTACATTTATGATATTTTAATTTTTTATTCATTTGCAGATGAAAAAATATTTTTATAAGCAGGTTTGGGAAACAATTTACGATCGTTTGACGTTTGATCTGACATTGTCACTTCTTTTAATTTTGTTTGTCAGAATAATTTTTGGTTCTTTATTGTGAAGAGACTTTATTTGACTGTCTATTCCAGTCTGAAATGCATTTATACGAAATTGATAGTTCTCAACGCAGGCTGATTACTACTGATTAGTACGGGACTAGATAGCAAACAGAATATAAAGTATTACTACATGGATATTTTTCAGTTGTAGTGCAAAGTGAAGTGTTCTCGTGGCTCGGGTTGGATCCGCACGGCTTGGTCGGATGGTCGGACGGTCGGACGGATGGCCGGATCGATGATCGAAAGGACGGTTAGAGGCTCGGCACACGCTTTGAACGCACATTTTGTTGCGAGTGTGAGTTTCTATTTATCTATGAAACATCTATTTGCCTCCGAGTGCAATACGTTTTGGCGTAACCCCGTCTCTCTATTTGGTTCTCCGTGCAAACATGTTTACCTCACCTCTCCGCAAATAATCGGAGTGGGGTTTTCGCGGCTATTTTTGTATTGCGGTTCTTAATACTAATTCTTCTATGGATTAGACATACATATGATTCTTTTTACAGCTTAAAACTATCTCTTCAAGTTTGAAAAAGAATGACAACTTAGAAAAGAAAAACAAGTTGTCACTGAAAAAATGTCATGGCTATAAATTTTGTGTGAAAATCCGAAAATAGGAATTTTCGGCCAAATTATGCGTGTCGTTTCAATAATTGATAACTCGTCGAGTTACCTATAACTAGGGTAATAAGCACTTCAAAACAGATTTTTATTGGTTTATATAATTGTAAGGTAGGCTTGCACCTGCCCGCGTTTTGAAGGTAATATTTAGTTGATTTTTTGATACCATACACCAGTTATAAAGCATGCTTTATTAGAATCATTTTAGAAGTAGGAACATAAAAAACTGTTGAATTTAAATCTTAGATACTGTTTTTGTAATTTTTGTCGAGTCAGCACCACTTTACAAACAAACAAACAAACTTCCAATCATAAAAATAAGTGGCCTAATCAAGACTTAGGATCCATACCTACCTAACAGATATACCTGAGATATATCAATATGTACATAAATATATAAACAAGTTGTAATAATTTAGTTATCATTGCAATTTTGAACCCTTGACGCAAACAGTAGTGTTTCTATCAGAACCAGTTCTTACGCAGTTATATTTTTGAGACTATGTACATATTATCTACCATTTATATATTATTATTATTAATTGGTTTAGCCATTCCAAAGCTTATGCTGTTGCGTAGGTAGGTGGTACCACAGTTAAGTTAAATCTTTAATCTTTGTTTAAACTAAAGCTTGTTTTCTTGATTGTTTGTTCCAGAATCTAGGGACAGAAACAGTCAATTTGTCACTCGACGTGGCTAGATCACAAGATGATTTGCCTCTCTCTGTGTGCGCTCATTGCTTCTGCTACTCTACTAGCTTGCGTTCCCGTTTGCTACAAACAGTTTGAGATCAACAAACTTATCAGGTGCCTCAAGAAATAATACGATGATTGTATGTATGTCTTACATGACAGCAATAGTAGCTGCCAGTCTCATAGCCTGCTGTCCGCTGATCATCGAAATGTGGATCCCAAATTGTGCATGTTCATCAGACAAGCCGCCCAACAAAAACTCTGTACCTTGTAGGAATCCATGTTGTAAACGAAAAAGTTCTGGTTGGTTTAGTCAGTAAATAAATTAGTTTCTTATCGAACTCAATATAGTTTTATTGTTCTTACTGTGCTCGCGGGTACTCTAGCTTAGAATATTAGTTTCTTATCGAACTCAATATAGTTTTATTGTTCTTACTGTGCTCGCGGCTACTCTAGCTTAGAATTCACTAAGTCAAAGACAATATCATTTATTTCTTTACAAAATAAGCACTTAGACAAGTCATATTTTATACATTAAATTGTTATCAAATAAAATTATTTTACTGTACTTTTTTTGTCCACTAGTGGAAGAAGTAAAAAAGAAACCTCTATAGTATGTTCATCTCTTATATTGACTATTTAAGTCTAAATAATTATAATGATTCGATACATGTCAATATTTAAGTAAAGCTATGCACAACAACAAATTACTTACATACTATTGTCGGTGCGAAACTTAGCGACATCTGGCCAAGCATTAACATCATTATGATAATCATTTATGGAGTAGAAAGCCTTCTTGATGAGATTTTGTTTTATGTAATTTTTAAATTCACATTTTCATGATGGGCGTTAGCTTTGCGTCAGGTATGCGTTGGTATGGTAGGTACCGGTTTAATCGTAAAAATACAAAATGTGCTTGAATAGAAGCGCGCGTTTGAGTGATTAGTTAGGTGCGGAGTATCGGTCTTTGTAAGTGAACTCGAACCATTTCTCTACGCCGCACAAAGCAACGTTACCATACGTTACCTACGGCGGCGGCGCGGCGGCGGCGTCGACAATGGATATAGGTACATTATGTATTTCCTGTGAAACTACTGGCAACAATATATTGTCACTGGAAATGTACTTTTGCCCATAGCACTACCAGCAGTGTCACGAGAAGTAAAATTTCACTTCACACTATTGGTAGTGCAAAGCGGTAGTGCCTAAGAAAAGAAAGGGATTTGTTTGTGTTGTGCCGCAGACCGCGCTGCGGCAAAATCAAATGACCGCACCGACAGCTGTGTCGTGACGCTGCGTTGTTCCACATACCTCAGCGTTGTGCGGTGCCGATAAGAGACAGGTAATATTAGAACGTCTGGAATGGAATAGTATGTTTTTTTTTTTACTTTATGGAATAGTACCTCCATATTTAATTTCGACATAAAAACAAACAAAACTAATCATAGAACAACAAAGAATTAGCAAGCTGAAGTGGCAGTGGGCCGGCCATATCTCGCGAAGAACCGACGGCCGCTGGGGCAAACGTGTTCTTGATTGGGAGACGTAAACGTAGTGTAGGACGCCCTCCGGCCAGGTGGGATGACCTGCGAAAGACTGCAGGTAGATGCTGGATGCGTCAAGCTGAAGACAGGGCGCTATGGCGCTTATTGGAGGACGCCTATGTCCAGCAGTGGACTAATATAGGCTGATGATGATGATGATGAATCATAGAACATAGAGGTTTATAAACTCTATTACACAAATGGTGGGCGTTTGATCTAGTTCTGCCCCCATGACCCTAAGATGAAATAGGTTTTGGGTCAGCATGTGCTGAGCGATTGCAGCTCAGCGCTGTTTTTCAACCGAAAACCTTTGCGTTGGCGTTACGGACGTCAAGTCGGTGACAAGTTTACTTTATACATATACTAGCTGCGCCCCGTGGCTTCGCCCTCGTGGAAATTTATGTTTCAAATACATAGTTGGATTATTAACATGCGAGTTACATTTTCAACAGATTTGACATTGGTTTCGTGTTGGCAGACCTTAACACGTTCCCTGTACATGACCCAACGGTGGTGCATATTCAGGTTCTGATCGTGCGTGCATGACACGCATATTGGGCATGAGCCCTTGCAAGTTTAAAGGCTTGTAAAAATGTACGCGTGAGTTTATCCACTTTTATTGCGTTGCGTTTAGCCAAAGAACTAAAAAATAAATTGCCAAGAAAACCAGACTTTTTATGTAGAGTTGCCAGTCACCATCAAAAGTTAAGGTATTTTGGGTGAAAATAAAATAAAAAATTCGTTAAGAGTCTGTGCAAAAAGAAAAGTCTCGTGGCGAAATGATGAACTAACATATAACCGCAAAAAAGTAGTGTGGTAAGTAGTGGCGTGTGCCAACGTGTAACACGTATGTGATCGACTCCATAATCTAAGCTAAAGCTACACAGGAACGTGTTAAGCATAGTTTTACTCCTTTCAGGCAGTTGTCCCACTGCACGCGAGAAAACGACTAACTATCGGCTATTTTCTCGCTCAAGAAACGTACAATAGATATACATTCCGTGTAAAAAAGAGATGCATATACAAATAGTTGATCGCTGACTGTTCACACTGCTTCACTAGTTTGTCGTTGGGCGACAAGAGCCAGGAAAATAACACTCGCTCAGCACACAAAGGAAAATAGCACTCTCGGCGTGCTTTCTGATCGCTGAGCGAGTATCGACTCGCTCAGCGATCAGAACGCACGCTGAGAGAGCAACCAGCGGTAATTTCTCTACAATATGCAGCGCAGGACTGTCGTTTGGCCGCCGCGAGCATCACTCGCTCGCGGCGGCCAAACAGCAATCGCTCGTCTCACTCGCACACTCGCTTATAGCCGAGCTACACAACTATCGGAACTACGCACTCGCTCCCCGCTTCACGCTGACTCGTTTCTACATTCTAGCTTTGCTCGCTACTCGTTCATCGTTGCCGGTGAGACAACTGCCTTAGTCGCATCGTAAAATGTAAAAGTGGAAAGTAGCGTCTATAGCCTAGTCAATATAAAAGTTACTCTATGAGCCTAGTTATTGTATTATCTTTGTAGGAAAGAAGGTTCATTCGTCCAAGAAGCAGAAAGTCTTGTCAAAAGCGTAGACTGAGCATAGAGTAAAGAGGCAATCTTTAGTAAACTCCTACTAGAGCTGTGCCTACTAGAGATGCAAACATACATAATGAACAAATCCCAAGCGAAAACTTCAACTTCAACTTCTTCCTAGATGGCTCTGCGTCTGGATTGACGCAATTCTACCAGTGTCCGCCTCATGATAGTATCGCAAAACTCGCAATAATAATGAATGGAGGACTTATTGTACCTGATTGACGTTTCTTTTTTTCTAGTGGCTAGCGTGGATATCCATGAATGGCTTGGATACAGATCTTTTGAGCTTGTGTTGTATAGTAAGCGCTTCTTTTATATAATGAAACGTATACTAAGGTATCGTAAAACTTACAGAATAATCTCGATAAAAAGCCAAAATTCTATTTTTTGCTTTAAGTTTCATGGGAGGAAAGTTTTTCACCACTAATCTTGTAACAAATGTGTCTTTTAGAATGTTATCTTTGATATCACACAATTATAAACTGGCAACTATTAAGTAACAGTTTAATATTCAATATTTTCTTTCACATAATTCTTGTGACTCTCGAAGGTAAAAAAGGCCAATGAAGACATTTTATTTTTCTTTTCATATAATCTACTACATATATAATTTCAATGTGGTCGACTTTCATGGTGTGCTTAGTATTTTCTCAGTGATTATTCCAAAAAGCCTTACGACAAACTCGATGGGGTAAGTATTTTTTGTTCTTTATAAAAAAAACAATTTTGGATAGACCTCAATTCTGCTTGGGATGTCAAATAATTTCGACACGCCTCGCAATTAATTTTTAAAATATTCTTCGAAAGACCCACCCCGTAGTGTACCCTGTACCCTCATACCCTTCGTCAAGTTAAAACTCTAATGGCCCAAGAGAATACAATAACTACGTAATATTGGCCGCACGGCCGAAACGGAACCAAAGAGAATATCTCCCTGTATAAATTTTACAGTTGTTTGGATATCACTTTGGACAGAACGTTGTTAGGAAAGAAGAAAGTGTAGGCGGGCTTTGTGAAAACTGTCAAAATCGGTCAAAATCTATAAAGTCCACCACAGATTACTAACACCTTAATTCTGTCTTTGAAGATGTAGGCCATGGTAAACTCAAATAAAAGAAGATAGCAACCTCTTTTCTTTACTGACAAATATTCAACGTCATTAAAAAAATATTTTTTCTAAATTCGAAATTTACACTGTCAATGCAAATGAAAACTAAGAAAAATTACATGTGATATAAATTTATTTTTTATATTTAGCTATAATGAATGTGAAATTACTCTGGAATGTGGCTAGGATAATTTTACTCTCAGGATTATCCTTTGGTGTTTAGTTTGATACTCAATTTGGCTGAGAATTGGTGGGCCTAACCTCTAGGAGAGTTGCGTAAGTACCCTTCTCTCTATCTTATCCATGATAAGGTACAAATTATAATATCTACCGTTTAAGCTTTTAACAAATTAGACTATTCTAACCCAAAAATTTAAAAGTATAACGCAAATCATTTTAGCTTTAGGTAAGTACTTATATTTGTGCCTTGTGTGGATTTCAGCAATTATCTACTCGTATTCTATAGTCTAGTAGCATAGGAAGCTCTGATTTGGAACATGTTTTAGTAAAAATGGATAGGAATGCTGTCTCAGGTTTCTCTCACTAAGTATTGGGTCGACGGTACCTGCATACATGGTCCGAAATGTATTTATCGATACGAATTCAAATTGTGGCGTCAATACGCCAATATTCCAATCTATTAAAAAAATGTGATTTATAGCCTTATGACTCGTAATCGTGGACATTCTGATGTTCTCTTAAATGATCTTGTCTGACTTATTACTTGATTTATGATTTATCGCACGGGCCGCCCGCTACATTTGACGCTAGATTTTATTCACTTGGTGTTTCAATGGAAATAATTGCTACTTCAGAGAATTACTTAAATCACAGGTAAATGTTTTCTTTTATTGTGATATGAATCCAGTTTTTCCCAATGAACTGCGTCTTTTGTTTCAGGTCTCATGGTGTCATCTGGTCTTTCACCAAAATGGAAATAAAATAATTAAAAGCTACAAGCGCGCAGATATTAACCATTCAGTTCAACAACTTATGAATAAATGTGGACTTGAATGAAATATTTTATGATAACTTTGTAAGCAAATCATTTTTATCAAATTACTTATAAACTATTTTGATTGCTTTGAAAAAAAATGGTTTGTGGTGGCACTTGGTTGACTGTATTTTTAGCGTTATTCGTAGCACCGGTTATTGTCGAGCGAATATCCTGCTGCGCAAGAAAACAACGTAGAGATGAAGCATTGAGGAGCTCCAGATGTGAATCAAAGAATTGTTAAGACGAACGGTACAATCTTGTCCGAATGTTATTCATAAATGACAGTCACATTTGACTTTGTTCGACCTTGAGATATAGGTAATTCAATTCTACTCCTACTTTCGTACTATAATAAATCGGAACCCATATCGTAGCGTTCAGCGGTCGCAAATGTCTATTTCCTTGCTACTTTTATTTTGATTTGACTTTCAAAATTAAGAACGAGTTGAGCCATTTGATTTGGCATGAACTCTTTATAAGCTTTTTCTATGGAACAGGTAGCTTCACTTATCTTTGATTTGTTCCAGGTATAGGAGGCATAGTTTGTTATTGAAAACTAAACTTACAGCTTTACTGAAGTGAACCCATTTTTAGTAATTTGTCTCGGTTAAAGTTTGTCTTATATTATTAAAATGGTTTGTATGACATTTGTTACCGCATGTACCGCTGCTGCAGTAATATCATGTGGGCCATTCATTTTGGACAAAATTTTTACATGTTTACAGAGAAGAAGATGTTGATGTTTTTGTGATATATTTTTATAAATAAATCAAATGAAAGGTAAAATTAGTTTTTTTTACTATTACAGATTTAAGTAGCTATTTTTGTATAAGTAATCTGGCATAGAACAAGCTTTGGTTTGGTACGTGGTGATCCCGTATGAAAAATTGTGATTGTGAAGTGTCATGTAGGTAAATATTATATGTATTTCGAAACATGTTCCAAATATGAGTTAAGATTTTATCAGAGTATATTAATGATTATATTAAAGATTACATAGATTATATTTGCCTACAAAACTAACTGGTTTATGTGGCGTATTGTGGCGACTTAAATTGGTTCATATGTACAGTGCGCGTCAGATTTAAGTATCCCCCTTGTCTACAAAATATTTTCTATAATTTCTATTCCCTTGTAAATTGTGACCAATTTTAACATACAAAACCTAACTTCGCCGCTGCCGCTCAGGATGATCCTCCCCACTCATATCTCGGAAGTCTCGAATTCTCGACAGTAAACCAACTGAGCCATTTAGCTGTTCATTGCTGCGTCGAATTTTATGTATGGTCCTAATTATTCCCTTGTTTTAATGCCAAGTCTTACCAATATTTTATTTATTTTATGGATGCGGGTAGGATTTTATTTGACATCGTTTATAGCGAACAAAGTATAATTGTCACTCGTATTCTTTCGTGTGGTTTGCTTTGTGCGTATCTCCGAGAGTTTTTAGTGTTTTCAACGATGCATCATTTGAGCAACTTTATAAGAACCAAAATTGCTGTTCTTCATTATTTATAATTTTAAACTATTATTTAGTTAGTTAATCTCACATAAGTAATCATATTTAGTATTTATTTGTCTTTTGCTGTAGGAGTCTATATGTTTTTTTTTAATAACTTGCCATTAAGCCCATAAGGAACAATATTAATCAAAATTCTTGCATAATACAACGAGAATAGATAACATTTGATCAAAAAATAAAACACTGCTTACGAGATTTGAACCCTGTCATGTCACTCATATCTTGCATTTATTTGCCTGCTACTGCCGCAGAGCCAAGTGGTTACTTATAAGTTTGTTCGTAATTTTAAGTCACGTTATCAAATCAAAAAGAAACAAATTTATATTTTATTGATGAATTGCAAATACAATTTCTGTTGGGAAACGTCTGAACATATAAAAGAAAATGGAAAATTATAAATAACGTGTAGTTTTTATTTCCCAATCAGGCGGCAGGATTCGAACCCACATACATAGAGATGGGGGGGGGGGGGGGGTTATATAAGACGCCCACTGTACATGATGCCGCATTTCATAGAAGTCATTCTTATGCATGCTCAAAGAAAGAGCATCGTAAATACAACAGGTTTAACGATCACATCTTCAGTTCTTTTAGTTCATTAACACTCTTAATTGGTTGATTAGAACAAAGTTTACAACGATGTTATTACCGCTTGTTGCAGACGCTAGGTAGCCAAAGCGTAGTTATATGCTATCTTGCATTGCTCTGCTAAGCATCTTCACCGTTGTGAGTTTGATTTGCCTGCCTTTATATGTGAAGACCTTTGTAGAAAAAAACTGCACGCGCCAGCTGCCATTCTGCTCTGGTTACGGGATTCCTTCTACAAGAAACCAAATGCTAGATCTATCTAGGTACGTTTTAATCTATATCGCATAATTTACATTCTGGCGTGTTGGTAAGTTTTTCTTTATTTTAACTACTGTAAATCTCAAACAGTTTTGTTCTATATTGATCTCGATTTCCCACAAGTCAATAATTATTTGATTCTTCAATTATTTCGTTGATAAATTGTATGAACTTGTATATACGTTGTTATTAAAGATCTAGTCTTACAATGATTTGTATGACTTTAACCTGTGCTCTAACAGCGGCGGGTTTGATTATGTGCGGTCCTATATTATTTGAGAAATGCCTCCGTTGTATGAAAAAAATTAAAAGATGAAGGTTTTTAATATTACTTACTTTATCAACATGCTTATTGTACCCTATTGTTGTTCATTTTTAGCAAACAAATAAATTATCGATGTAAACTAGACTTGTTTTCCTTGCTAAATAATTTTAAGGCGGCACCTCGACGCACACGCGCTGTCTTAGCATATTATTACTTTATACAAAGGAAATGTTATTGGGCAGTTGATACCTATGTGTGTGATACATATTATAAGTGTCCTTGTTATAGTTTTATTTATATAGTTTAGGCAGAGATACGAAGTTGCCCTATTTTCGCATTTCTGCCTAAACTTTACAAACTGCCCAATTATTATTTTTTTTAACTTCCTTTGTTCATTTTTATAATAGCAAGCTATATTAGGGCTCATGATAGAAGAATCCATAATATCTAGGGTCGCCGTATGTTATATAAAATATACTTACCGCATATAGCATAAGTTTTTATGGTATAAACGGGTTATGCCTACTCAAAAATTTCCTGTAAGGATTTCGTGTATTTTGCGGATACAAGTCACTGACCCTAATAAGCAACTCATTATCTTTCCTTACAAAGATTTGCGAGCAATTTGAGTTCACTAAAAAGCTCGCTGCAGGATTTCCAATACCAACTACTGCTCTTACATATTACCCCACGGTATAGTCCATAGTCCTGATGCATCAACCCCATGGTCAGGTCAGCCCTAAAATGACGCCGGGGTAATGAGGCAAAGGCAGAGGCCTCACAATGTGCCCCCATTAGGGCCGGAAAGAAGTTCGATGTGTGTCCATATTAGGTATTGGTACCTGTAAAACTGTCATTTGATCAGATTTTTTGTTAGTCTAGTTAGGTCTATGTAGGGCAAAGATAAATTTGTTCAACTTGACACAAACTTTATTAATATGAGCCGTCACGTTGCAGTGTCCATCTAGATAGAAACCTTGATGTGATTTCGTTTACTTAGGATATATTTGTGCACCGCCATCTGCTATACACTTTCTTGATTCTTATTTGCCCACGTACCAAATATTATATTATTTGTTTTAGTCCAATTTACGTTATTTATCGTTAAACCATTCTTCATTTAAGGTCATACATCACTCATCACATCACATCAAACTAAATGGGACTCGAATTGTAACTAGATGTTGCATAAATAAATAATAAATTAGATCGTGCTATAAAAGTGTTCCTGGTTTAATGCTACTGCCAAATTCATTTTATTGCTCAGGAATTTTAAGTTGTATTTCATGAACCGTAAAAGGTAAACATTTGAATTTTTGTTATAACAAAAAGTAAAATAAATATTGAAACCACAATGTGGAGCGAATTTTTTTAAAATTCGAGTTCGTAAACGAACGAGCGATCAATTACACATTTCTGGGTTTTGTTACTACTTATTGAAAGAGGATAAAATGGGTTACTTTGAACAAAAAACAGTCATTGATTCTATATCTATGTATCTGGTCCCTTTTATCATCATACTTAGCCTGGAATCACTGCTCTTTATAACAAACGTAGCCGTTTTTTGTCGGGTTGGGCTTCTCAAAACGGGCTTACGAATCGTATTGGTATTAAATTAGGTTCTTTACCAACCATCATAGATAATATTCCTCGAAGATGCCCCACAAAACTTCTCAATTGGTAATGGTGTCAATTCAAGAGTCGCCAAAACTATACTAATTTGGTAGGACCAAAAAAAATGCCAGCCTTTTTATTTCGATCGTTACGCGTGGCGACATTTTTAGTGCTGTAAAATTAGTTGAGGCGATTGATACAAATGTTTCAAGTGTCAAATAAGTATGTTTTAGAAGAAATTCTCATGTCTCATCTAATTTATAATTATTTGTGATATCCAGATATATATACAAAACGAAAATATTGAAATGAGTATATTGGTTTTCTTATATTTAAATACTTGACACCTTTAGGAAGATCTTTATAAATATAATTGATAGTGCGAAAGTTGATTATATAATGTTTCTTGAAAATTAACCATAATCTAGTAGGTGTGTATCTACAACAACTTATGGGTGGAAGAGGTACGCAAGTCGGTTTCTATAAATTTATGAAACCGTAGTTTAAGTCTTTCAAGGGATATCTATTCCCTTTTATTTTCAGTAAATTTCAACGCATTTTGAGTAATAACTTAATATTTTCCGCAATCAAAACAATATGTTGTTTTTATTTTAAAATGTTCCAAATCTGAGTTATTTTAAATTGCAATATAAATTGGTAAAGAAAGATCTTCTATCGTTTTTGTTACAGACGCTAATGAAGACAAAGAAGCTGTGGCATTTTCCTGAATGTTTGGTGATCCACGTGCGTATCGGGGAATATCTTTCTAGAATGAAAAGGGCACTAGCCTATCATATTTCGACATATTACGCCTCATAAAACGTGTCTATGATAAATAATAACCTTAAATAACTATATACATATAAAATTTTGCTTATCTTATAATTTTAATAATTTCTAAATTCAAAAATGGAAATTCATATTTACTATTATTAAATTTATAGTTGTATACAAACCTTTTCTCCTTTTTCGTGGTTACAAATTTTATATTGGAAAACCTTTTTAAATAATTTTACACAATGATTTGCATGGGTTATTCGTGTGCTTTAATAGCAGCACTAGCTGTAGCATGCTGCCCTATATTATGCGAAAAATGTCTGAATTGTTTGTTTAAATCGAAGAAACGATAAGCAATTATTTCTATGTAATTGTGCTTGTATTATTACATTATCAAAATACCTTTATTTGTAACAGTTTAATAAATTATAATTCCATACTAGATTTGTCTTTTTGTCTTCTACATATATTATAATAATGCTATGTGCAAGCCTAGTTTTATAATGTTGAGTCTTTGCTCTTCCTGTTGACGCTTATATCTTTTACTATAGAAATAGTTTAACCTCTAAATATAAGGGATATCCTGATCAAAAGTAACTTCACTAACGTATATATCAAAATATAGATTTAATATATGTCTGTATTTACATATTATGTATTATCAAATAATATAATATGTCTAGGCCGTAAATTTTTAGTATATCTTTTTCGGAAATGTGATATATATTCACATTTTGATGCATACTTTTTGTTTAGTTTGTGTCTGGGGTTTTGTGCCTACTCTTTACTTGTATTGCATGACGTTCGGGGCTAAAATTGTTAACTAAATTAGTTTAATAAGTTTATCGTGTGTAGGTAGGTGTAGTGTTGATATTTAGTAATTGAGAACATTTTGAAAACATGATTTCACTTTCCTAAAAACGATAAGATGTGCAAGAAATCAAATTTATGAGGAATCTACATTTAGAAAGTCGTTTAAGGAGCTATAAGTAGTACTAATATTACACTAACGAAGCTGTTACTAAAGGAGCATAAAAATAATCATATTATAAACGTGAGTTTCGTAGCGTTATCCGAAGAGGTTAATCTTTATCTACTAGTTTCTGCCCGCGGCTTCGCACGAGTGTTTTTACGGAAGTTATTTATAGCCCATGGGAACTGACTTGTGGGATAAAAAGTAGCCTATGTTTTTTCCAGGCCTAGAACTATCTGTATGCAAAATTTCAGTAGTTTTGGCATGAACAATTAAAAAACATCCATCCATACATCCATTCATCTGAAATTCTAAACATACAAACTTTCATTTATATATACATAAGTGTGATGTGATCCTTTGTATGACCGCAATCATAAAGTTATAATTGAATCGATGATGGTGATGATTTGACTTGTACTAATTTTATCAAAATATTATCTTTTACTAATTTAACATCGTGGACACGAGGAAAATTTAAAAACTAAAACCTTGTAGTTACTATCCAAAATAATATGAAACCAATGTTGACCCAACTCCGTAGCGATTTGAGTATAAATCAAGCAATACACCGCAAGGTTTCTGAGATCTCGACCAAATTATGTTTGAACAGTGCACATAATTTTTTTATCGTACTTTATAAATTCCTGGATGCGACCACTCTAAGGCAGATATAAATAAATGAATATAAATTAAGTCTATCCAACGTATAGTACAAGAGCATAACAATTATTACCATAAAAATATTCCAAGTCTGAGTTTCCTGAGACTGATAGTTTTGTCTACCCCTTTGACCTGGCAAACAAACCATTCTTACAACGTTTTTTGTTACAGACGCTTAGGAAGACAAAACGGATCTGTTAGAATGGTGTATGAATGGTTTGCTTTACCATTTCCCTGCTGAGCATTTTCACCGCGGCAAGCTTGTTAATCTGCGTGCCTATATGTGCGAAGAATATTGTTGGGAGGAAATGCACTTGCCCCGTAGCGCCCGTATGCCCAGATTGCGGTATGCGCTTTTGAACCACATCAATTAAATGAAATACATTTGTTTCTGTCCATTCATAAAACTCATTTGAAGTATCAGCTTATACATTTTTTTTATCGCCAAATTTATTGTAACACTTTTTAGAAGAATATTATCTTAAAAAGTTCTTTCGGTTGTAGATAGGTTTTGAATAATTTACACTTGTTTCTTCATTCTATGATTATCAAGTTAATGGCCTAAATTGAAAATAGTATATACATTTTGTTTAAATATATTAAGTTTGTTCCTTGATTGTACTTTATTAACATGATTTGCATGAGTTGTGCCTGTGCTATAATGGCAGCCTTTGCGATAGTATCTGCACCAATTTGTTGCGAGAAATTTCTCAGGTGTTTGTTGAAGGCAAAAAGAAAAAGACCCAAAAAATTTTAGAATATTCTGATGTTAGTAACAAACCAGTAAAATGTAATATTTATGTATATGTATCCTCTATTTCTGTAAATCATATTTATGGAGCTTGTTAGATAATAAATGATTCCTGTTATTAATTATTTGACGTTTTTACATTACCAACATCTAGCTGGAAAAATGCACATTAAAAGTTTGTTTGCACTGCTAAAGTATAATTTTTAAAAAGACTAAAATATAGTAAAGATTGAAATAGTTATTGTCCATATTTACTACATTTGAAAATAATTTTTACTTGTTCTGTGAACCATGGACTTTCAGAGCACTCACTCTCTTGAGACCCTGTCGAGCTTGCTCAGATCCCCTTTTTTGTAAGTTTGTTCCCCTCAAATTGATAAAAACTGTATCCCAAGAACATTACCTATTTTACTGTGTATATGACTACTTACTATGTTTGTAAAGTTTATATAAGGGAATAGAATAAATAGATCATTTATAGAAATTAGAAAGTTTTTTTTATTACTACTCTAAGCATACACCGTAATATCACTTGACTGAACAACTAGACTAAGCCATTGAGCAAATACTATCGTACATTGAAGAAATAAATAAATGAGGAATTATGACACTAAATTATTGGCTAAAAGATGAAATGTTGACTACGTTTTCTCTATTAGACTTGAGCGTCTCTCTGGCGTTACTACTGATACTGCTTCTCGTTTTCTTATACTTTCAGATCTTGATGCTATTTGCGCTTGGGTATTTGATTGATGTGTTGTTTCTTTGTTGTTCTGCTTTCCTAGTATAGCTTCGTCTAGTTTCTCTATTACTGCTAAAGGGGTTGCGTATTGTCCTACTAATCTAGCCATTGGCGTAGGTCTTATTATTTCAACCTTCTCGTTATTAATAACGGTCATTTCTTTGTCTATTTTTTCGGCGCTTGATCTGTAAAACCTTTTCACTTCAGGTAGTTTAATATTTTCTAAGCTGGCTGGATCTATTTTGTACGAGGTTTCTAATTGGTCTATAAGTTTCTCTTGTTTAATTTGTTCTATGGGTTGTATTTCCTGTTTTATTATTTCTACTAGAGGTGATGAGACAACAGGACGATTTGTTTGTTCTAAAATTTTTAGGGGAGCTGTTCTAGGTTTACTACTAGTTGTAGTTATTTTACGAGTAGGTTTTGTAGTGGTAGAATTGCTATATCTCAACGTCATACGTCTTCTATGAGTTATGTCTTTTACTTCGAAAGATGATTCATTAGAGGTTCTGTTCGTGTTAGCTTTGTTTGAGAAATATTTGTTTTCTGAAGAAGTTTCTTGAGAATACTGCGTCTTAGCTACTGTGTTTTTCTGAATGTTATTTCTAGTTCTCGTATTATTTATATTTCTGTTCTCTCTGTAGATAGGGGTTTGTTCAGTTGTAAATTCCATCTTGTGGTTGCTTCTTTCGTCAACGATGATAGGTTGTGGGGTGATGATTTGAATGTTAGTGTTCGATTCTTGTTTGGAGCTGTCTTGGTTTTCCAGAAGTGTTATTGCTTCTTTAACTCCGTGGACATCTTCGGGGTTTGTAGGTCGTCCTGAAAACAAGGAAAATAAATCATTTGAGAAAACAATAATATAACCTTTTGATATAATAATGGTAAAACGAACAAAAACTCTTGTGGAAGTACACAATTACCACTACATAAGTAGCACCAAGTAATTGTATCGAGATTTTTCTAACAGCTTGTGCTTTCAAGTCAAGTTACTGGAAAGCTTAATCGCTAGGACCCGAAAGCTTCTACATATAGACTTCTGTCTGCGACCGCCAGACCTCCATCATTTTATAAAAGCTTATTAGCGAGTTTATTAGCGTATGTCCCCAGCACAAGTAGCATAGGAAAAAAAAGTTCATGTGGTCCGATCGGTAGGACGAAGCGGAATTACAAATCCTTATAATCCGATTAATCGAACTAATAGGAAAAAAAAGTTCATGTGGTCCGATCGGTAGGACAAAGGACAAAGGTAGGACCACGTGGCCAGATGGGCAACGATCACCGATTATGAAGTTTTTCATAGGGTCATAGTGGCACCAGTTATTCGTTATAGTATAAAGGGTTATTAGGTTTAGGATTTTTATATATTGTCCGGATACTATTACAAATTAAAGCATTTCCTGATATTTTGAATGAGCATGCAATGGCGGTTGCAGGCTTTTGGACTAAATTCCATCATTAAAACCACTAATTACACTTTTGGATAGATATTTAAAAGCAATTTTTAAACGCAAGAGTAGTTTTGGATTGTGTTTGGATCCAGAAACCATCAGCAAGATTGTGGTCGAAGTACTATTTAAAATAGTAAAGATTATTCAACTTACCGTCTTCCATCTCCTTCTTATAAGAACTGAAGAAAGTCAAGGCCTTCATGAGCTGATAGCTCTTAGAGACTGGTATGTTAGTGTCGTACAGCTTGCGGGTATTCTTGCAATCGACGTAGAACCACCAGTTACACTTGAGGATGGTCTGGTCGAAGAGAGTGGATTCCGGGCAGAGGAAAGACTTCATCACAAGGCCGTCGTCGGTCAGTGCGCAGACGTGGAATACCTGAAATTAAGGTTTAAACTTTATTAAACTTCTGTTTGTACGTGTTTTTCAGAGTTAAAAGGCCATTGATAATGTTATAACTAGCTGCACCCCGCTGCTTGGCCCTCGTAAACGTTCCTTTTGCATCACTATATCTATTAAAAAGCCGCATCAAAATCCGTTGCATAGTTTTAAAGATCCAAGTATACATAGCGACAGACAGACAGCGGGAAGCGTGTTTGTTTTCTATACTAATATTATAAAGAGGACAGGTTTGATGTTTTGTTTGTTTGTTTGTTTGTAATGAATAATATAAATTAAAGATTTATAGAACTTAAATGAACAAAACTAAAATTAAAACGTAAATATGTAACTACGGTGGAAATAAATTATTTTTTAAATTTAATATATGTATTCTCAAAAAGACAATTTATATAAATTCACTTACATGAGAACAGGGTTCTTAGGTTAACTATTATATTATACATAGGTTGTGGTCGTTCAATAGCTGGCTCATTAGATGTATTCACTTAATTAGAAGTGAATTAAAAAATAAACAAACAAACACCCACCATACATCCCAAGCTCTCATCCCCATACAGTCCAGGGAAGTACTTCTGGTCTCCGCAATGGAAGCTGGTGTCCGGCAGTTCCACCTTGGACTGAAACTGGTCGTCGAAGTTCTTCTCATAACCCACTGGGTAGTACTCTCGCGGCGCGTTCATCACTTTGCCGGATGTTGGTGCTCTGAAACGTATTAAAAGTTTAATGAAATGATATCATGTGTATACCTATACTCCGATTAAAAAACCTGGATATTTTTTGTATACAGAAGGTTCATAAAACCCGAGGAATATTGGCAGAAAATATTTAATGACATTGATATCATCCAAGCAAAGCATAGAAGCTCGAAAAAGTTTTTAGATTTTACAATAAAATGCTCATTGATTCATTCATATCTAATGTATTAATTATCAAATCTATTCTCAAAAGTCAATTTGATAACAAAAAAACTATTTGACAAGAGATTTGATAAAGTGACGACTTATCGTACAAAAACCGTCTGCTAGATGTCAACTCACAGTCCAATGTTGATGAAAGAATTACCTTTGCCAAAACGCCCGAATACTCAAACGCATCTCAAATTTAATTAAGCACGTCTCAAGTCGTATTTTTTTGACAGTTTTCAATGAAAATCTGTTAGAAAATCGTCACTTGAGACGGGTTTAAATCTGAGTTACGTTTCAGTATTCGTGGGTAAAGAAGTCAAGTGAAGTAGTAATTAATTACCTTTTCGGTTTCTGCGTTGGCAGCACAATCTCTGGTTCTGTTTGTGGCTCAAACACCACAGGCTTCGCCGTCGTCGTCGTCGTTGTTGAGCTCGTTGACACCGGCAGACTCGCGTATTTACTCAACAGCTGCTGTTGTCGTAAAGCTATCGCAGCTTCTACCGCCTCCATCGAAATATTTCCAGCTTTAGCGATCTCCGCTATCTTGGAATTAATGTCATCTTTGCTGAATTTAAGCGCGGTGTCGTCACTGTAGCCGGTTATGGTATTGTAATCGTCTGCTTTCTTGGTATTGTACGCGTAGGTCGCTAGATCGTGGACTTGGTGGGGTACGGGATCTAGAAAGGATGGTCGGGTGTTTATTTGCTTGAATACAGGCGCGGGTATGACTTGCAGACCTATGGGAGTGAAGTGTGGGTTGATGGTCGGTGGTGGTGATAGAGGTGTGGGCATAGGCATGAATTGGTTGATGGGAGTGTAAAGCGGTTCTACTATGATAGGATTAGGGGGTCTAGGCTGACCGTATTGCATCGCGGTCATCTGTGACACCATTTTTGATATTTGATTGTGTGATTGAGGGTGTATCTCACTTTGATAGGCGAGGCCAGGTCCTTTTGACTGGGGGACTTGGAGCGGCGCATATTTGGCTGTTATTGGGACGACTTTGAGGGTGTCTTCTTTGGGTGGTAAGGGTCTGAAGGCTGGTATTCCCATGCGCATCGGTTTGGCTAGGGTTGCTGTCGGGGCAGCGCGTGGTTGGTTGGCCATTGATGATCTGGAGATGGTGGAGGGTGCTTCGACAGTGGGTCCGACGATGATTGGCTGCATGGTGCTGGAGACTCGTCGGTGCAGCGTGGAGAGTTTGGCCATGGCGGCTTGGTTAGGGCGGTTGACGGGTGCGGAAACTGGGTTCATCATTATACGGTTCTGTTTGCCGCGTTTCTGAAATTATATATATCGAAATCAGTTTACTCAGTAGAAGAGAATAGAATGACTTTGTTGCACCATCATTCAATACAAAAAAAAATAATAAAGGAACTTAATATTAACCATAACTGGTGGCATAATTGGCGGCCTTATCGCTAACAGCGATTTCTTCCAGGCAACCTTTGGATGGATAGGATCGGTACGTATTAAAGCTGACGGTGGCGTAATTATTAGGTAGGTTTTAGAGTAACTGGCTTTATGTGAGCTTTATGTGCCAGGTGGAGGAGACATGGGCTTATAAATAGGAAACTCAACTGAAGAGATCTGCTCCCCGTCACTCAATCTGGCGAAGCCAGGCAAATGGTAAGCGTAGAAGTAAAGTAAAGTAAAGTAAAAAATCATTTATTTCTTTAGGCTTACAAAATAAGCACTTAGACAAGTCATATTTTATATATAAATTATTATCAAATACAATTATTTTACTGTTCACTTCAATTTTTTGTCCACTAGTGGAAGAAGTGAAAAGAAACCACTAGCATGTTCATCTCTTATATGTCTAATACATGGTTATTTGCCTATTTAAGTCTAAATATAATATGATTCGATACATGTCAATATTTAAGTAAAGCTATGCACAACAACAAATTACTTACTACATACTATTGTCGGTGCGAAACTGAGCGACATCTGGCCAAGCATTAACATCATTGAGATAATCATTTATGGAGTAGAAAGCCTTCTTGATGAGATTTAGTTTTATGTAATTTTTAAATTTACGAATAGGGAGCTCAGTTGCTTCAGATGGAAGCTTATTATAGAAGCGCACGCTATTGCCCATAAATGATTTCCCTACCTTGTGTAATCTAAATGATGGGATGTGTAACTTGTTCTTGTTTCTTGTATTTCTATTGTGAACATCACACTTTTTCATAAGGCTATCCTTATTTTTGTGGGTATACATTAAATTTTCATAGATGTATTGCGATATTACAGTCAGAATATTAATGTTTTTAAATAATTCCCTCAAAGAATCTCGTGGCTTTAATTTATAAATAGCGCGTACCGCCCTTTTTTGAAGAACAAATATGGTCTGGATGTCAGCTGCCTGTCCCCAAAGTAAAATACCATAAGACATAATACTATGGAAGTAACTGAAATAAACTAACCTAGCTGTGTCTTCATTGGTAATATATCTAATTGTTCGAACTGCATAAGCTGCTGAACTAAGTCTACCTGCCAGAGCCTCTATTTGCGACCTCCATTGAAGAGAAGAATCAATATGTAACCCTAGGAATACAGTAGAGTCTACAAGGTGAACAATCTCATCCTTCAGCATTATTTTTGTTGGGAGTTCTCTTACATTCGGTAGCATGAATTTTATACATTTAGTCTTTTTAGCATTGAGTAGTAGGTTATTGGCAGTGAACCAATCTAGTATTTGTGAAAGCGAATTATTTACATCGTCATAGTTATATTTATTTCTATCAACTTTAAAAATCAATGAAGTATCATCAGCAAATAAGACTATATCACAAAGATCTCTTGCTAAAAATGGAAGATCATTTACATATACTAAAAATAAAAAAGGACCTAATATTGATCCTTGCGGGACGCCTAGTTCAAGTTTTGATCCTCTAGATCTTTCTTTACCAATATCTACTTTTTGAACTCTATCAGCTAAATATGATTGCATAAGGTCCAGTGCCTTGTTATTAATTCCATAGTGTTCCAACTTCCTAATTAGTGTACCATGATCCACGCAATCAAAAGCCTTAGAAAGGTCACAGAATACACCAATAGCGTTTTTTGCTTTATCCCAGGCATCTAATATATGCTTTAATAGAACTGTGCCAGCATCGGTTGTCGATCTACCCTTGGTGAAGCCAAACTGATTTTTATGAAACAGCCTGTTAAGGTTGAAGTGTGAAGTCAACTGAGTAAGGATAATTTTTTCGAAAATTTTACTTATTGCAGGAAGTATTGAAATTGGCCTGTAATTGGCCGGATCAGTATGGCTACCAGATTTGTAAAGAGGAACCAGTTTACTACATTTCATAAGATCAGGAAAAACTCCTGCGTCTACACAATTATTGAAAATATGGGCCAAGCAGGGAGCCACTTCCTTAATAATTAAACTTAGTACTTTCGTTGAAATGCCCCAGAGATCCTCAGTATTTTTTATGTTTATAGATTTAAAAGTTTTTACAATGTAATTACCATTTACGTGACTAAAGATAAAGACTTCCTTACATTTCTCAACAGATGATTCTAATAATTCAACCGCCTTTAAAGCTGAGGAATTGAGAGACCGGGTTACAATTTTAGGGATATCAGCAAAGAATCCATCAAAAGCATCTGCAATATCTTTTTCATTTATAAGAATTGAATTATTAACTTTTAACTTTATTTCTCTATTACGTGGCTTTGATTTACCAGTTTCGTTATTTATTAGTCTCCATGTCGCTTTAATTTTATTAGATGAGTTTGTTATTTTATTCTTCAAAAATAGGCATTTTGCTGTGTTGCAGACATTCTTAAATGTTTTCGAGTAGTTATTTACATACAAAAGAAATGCAGGGTCATGTAACATAGCTTCTCTAGCACCATATAGATCGTATAGCCTATTCCTACTTCTGTAAATGCCGGGAGTGGCCCAATCAGTAAACCCGACCCTATCTCTAACTGTGCAAGTTTTAAGTTTGAATACTTCATTGTGTTCTTTGTTTATAACATTAAAAAGTCTGTTAAATAAACCATTAGGGTCATCAGAATAAGGTATATTAGCTACTGCTAGATCTACTTTACATTTAAATTTACTAATACGGCTCTCTGTGATAGGCCTGTAGGTATATTCCTCAACTGTTTTTTTATCATTCAAATTATTAATAAAATTAACACTCTGACCATAATGGTCTGATTTGAAATGCTTAATTACTGCTTTGTTAGTTGGAGATTGACTGCAGTAAATATTATCTAAACAAGTGGCAGAAGTTAGGGTTACCCTAGTCGGATCATTAAAAAGATGTTGTAAGTTAAAGCATTTGAATAAATTTATCAATCTATCAGCGAGAGGATTTGCTAAAATATCTATATTAAAATCGCCACAAACAATGAGATCCTTCCTACAAGTAAATACTTTTAGCATAGCTTCTTCCATAGTTCTTTCAAAGTCTACCTGATTTGCGTCGGGAGGGCGGTACACACACACTATGATATGTCGCTCCAGTTCCACACAAGAAAGTTCAATAGTTCTCTCAATACTAAGTTTAACAATATCTTTCCGTTCTTTACATTTAATACTATTTTTAACTATAATCAGAGAGCCACCACGTATTGCAGTTTTTCTTTTATAGGAACTTGCAAGACAATAGTTATGATAAAAAGGAAGTAACTGATTTTTCACAATCCAGTGTTCTGTTAGAGAAGGCTATGCCCAGCTATGGGTATACAATTCTGATGATTGTGATAGGATGTTCCATACATACTAGGCCCCGCAAATTGTTGCTAGGTCCGCAAACAATTTGTAGGACGTTACTATGTAAGTTTTGGGTTTTATTTAAGTAGTCTCTATTTTCATTTACCCTTTAACTAATTCATAAGGTAGGTAAGGTTATGTTATGCATAAGGCGTATGCTTATCGCTGAACGTAATCCAACGTAAATGAATTTATGTTTCTTCAAAAGGCTTCAACATTATAAAATATACCATCACGTTTGGTTATACACCAGTTTATTGCACTTAAAAACATTTTAAAGGTTTATTACCATGACTCATATAAGGTTAAGATGTGGTAGACATTGGGGTAAAGCCGCTGTTTGAATGATAATTTAGCTATTCATATCCTAAATTGGACATAAAATTGCACAATTTGGATATTTACGTTGATTGGGTGTGAATTTGAAGTTATTAAACGTAATCATAGACCATTCAGATAGATGGCGCTACTATTCTTAGCCACCAATGGATACAATCTTTTTAAAGATTCGTCTTAGAATAACCGTTGGATGGATTTTTTTTCTTTGAACCTTTACTATCAAAGATAAGAATAAAAATATATTATAACTAGTATATACAACAACAATGAAGTTAATTAAAATAAAACTGATTATTTAAATTTAATGCGTATGTGTATGTATTCTATATACCGAATTCTTTAACACTTTGAGTGCTGAAAACGCACGGTATGAGTTTTCTACAAGTGACTAATCTGCGAAAATCCACACTAGCGCAGCGGCTGAGAAAATACAGATCTTTGTGACTCAGCAGAGCTGTAATATTTTTCGAACGAAACGCATGTGCGGCGCAACACAACCGCTGTGTAGAGCGGCAGCACGAATTTTTTAGGTAAAAAAAAAGATCAAAGTCGTCGAAAAAAAACCGCAGTCAAAGTGTTAAGACCACTATAGGCGGTGGATGATAAATAGTTTGATAGTTGGCACCATCTTCGCCACCACTGATGGCCAAAGAGAAACAAACAAAATAAAAAGACAAATAATTAAAACAAATGCCACCACGGCTGGCTATCTGGAATTTCCGGTGTGAAAAAGGCAGTGACCGGCAGCAACGCGGCGGCGCGGCGGCGTGGTACAAATGTAAGTATGATCTGCAAATATTTGTCCTGGGTGTTCTGGGTACTTTCTATAAATCCTCCTAATATTATAAACGCGAAAGTTTGTAAGCATGGATGGATGGATGTTTGTTACTCTTTCACGTAAAAACCACTGAATGGATTTTAATGAAATTTCACAATAATATAGCTTACATAACAGAATAACACATAGGCTACAATACATAAAGATATCATCATCATCATCAGCCTATATCAGTCCACTGCTGGACATAGGCCTCCCCCGATGAGCGCCATTGCGCCCTGTCTTCAGCTTGCCGCATCCAGCATCTACCTGCAGTCTTTCGCAAGTCGTCATCCCACCTGGTCGGATAAAGATATATGTATAGTATATTATCCAAAATATCTATCACCACGCGGGTGAAACCGCGGGGCGCTGCCAGTAGTAAGATATATCGATCTATGCCTTTGTTCAGATTCGATACTCGACAGATCGTGAATTGGGCATATTCTTGGATTTGACAGACAGCTATTCGACAGAAGTACAGTTGTAAATAAAATAGTTTGTATGTAATAAAATAGTAATGTATTTGAAGAAGTATATCAGTCATCTAGAACCAATAACATAAGCTCTGCTTAGCTTAGAACTAGATGATGCTGTGTGAATTGTCCAGCATATTTATTATTAATAATGCATATTGCGGTTCTGTGGTAGCAGTGCGTGCGCTTTTAATCTGCAACAAACTAAAGTCTTCTAAAGTCAACTATTATTATTATTATAGCCATTTATTATCAAAGAATAAATTAACAATAATGAAATATATTTAAAATATTAAACATTTAAGAAAAAATATTATATTGAACATTGTTAAAATATGAATATATAAATATTAAAAACTTTATTATTCTTGATCTCTATTTGAGTAAAAGCCTCCCCCAGACTATGCCTGTAAAGTGAACTAAATTCTACTTATTCATCTTACTAAAAGATTTTCACAATTTATTAAAACCATAAAACCCGATTCCTTGCGGTTTGTTTAACCACAGAGTTTTTATGTTCTTAATGAGTTACGAACAGTTTCGTAACAGTCCTTGAATATTTAAAGACATCAAAGCTTGTAATTTATTTCAATTTGTAAGTGTAACTTCCTACGATTAAAATTACATTAGATTTTATAAAACCGTGGAAAAAAAATGACCTTGTTTGCACGGTTTTGTTTTAACAATACTGAGCGTTTTTTGTGAGTTAGCACCTTTTTAAAATGGTTGTACAGGGTGATCTAGACCTTTTCTAGAGGATCTAGATAGATAGATAGATAGATAAGACGTTTATTTGGTACTAATAACACACACATACAAATAACATAGAGAAAGATATAATATTAAACTAAATTACCATAAAACAATTAATAAAACGAGCAATTAAAATGGCTACTAAAGTACTTACTGTAGGTAAAGATGTGTGTGCCGCAGTACAACAAATAGGCCGTGGCTCAGCGATATTTTTTGCTCTAACCAAACAAGATGAGTCAATCTTAACCTTATGTCACCGTTACATTTTCTCAATACCATTTGTTTCTATAGGACCAATATTTGCCATAAGATAGCTTATGTATAATGATTCTTCGTGCGCATGAACAGATCAACTATTTTTCCCTCTCAATGATACAACTTCTTGGTTGGTTCGATAGGTTTTTTTTTATAATAATAATAATTATTATTCTTTTGCTTATTTCCATGAACTCGGTCACTAAGATATCTTTTGCTAGCCATTTACAAACCGTCCTGCCCAATTTCCGTTCTGCCCAATGCAGGACGGAATTGCTGCATTATTTAGGAGATCAAATAGGACTTAAACGCACTGAGTTAAAAAGTTAAATTAAGCTGCGATAGTTTTTAAAGCCCTTAGTAGATCTTAAGACAAAACCCACTAATTGGTTGGCTCTATGTATGATATTCTGATAATGTTCCCGAAAAGTAAGCTTATGTAAAATATACCAAGGTCCTTTGCGACGAGGTAGCGGTTTCGTTTATGACTGCCAATAGTGTAATCGAAAGTTATTTTGTTTCGTTTATTGGTGAAAGAGATAAAAAAACATTTGCCGGCATTCAGGTTCATTTTGTTAAGTTTACACCAATGTGAAATAGTGTTCAGGTCATTTTGCACAGCTATGGAATCACTGTGGTCATTTATTAAATTAAATATTTTTAAGTCGTCGGCGTACAAAAGGTCTGCCTGCGACGCAGGAGGTTGCGGGATCGATTCCCGCCCCGGAACAATTGTGTGTATGATATGCAGATATTTGTACCGGGTGTTCTGGTGATCTATGTATAACAAAAATATGTAATGTGATCTATGTAATGTATTGTATTAAGTATATCAGTCATCTACCCATAACACAAGCTCTGCTTAGCTTGAGGCTAGATGATGCTGTGTGGATTGTCCAGCATTATTGATATTTATAAAGATGTATGCAGGTGTACCTCTTGCTTAGCTCTAGTTGCATCGGTGAGCTGATTAGGCGGTGCTCCATTCTTGAAGCTGACAGACCGTCGGCGGCTCGGGTCCAGGTTTGTCAATGACTGCTCGAAGCCCAGCTCGTCTCCAAGACTGAATCCTGAAATTCGATACAAGTGGAATTAGTCCCGATCGTCAGCCTATGTTAGTCCACTGCTGGACATAGCCCCAATTAGCGCCATAGCACCATGCTCTGCCGTCGTTCGCAGGTCGTCATCGCACCTAGTCGGAGGGCATCCTACAGTACGTTTACCGAGTCGTGGTCTCCACTCAAGAACACGTTTGCCCCAGCTCCCGTCAAGAATCTACAATGATTTGAAGAGCCTCTATGTTATGAATGAATATCAGTAAATATACTTATAATGTCATGGAATACTCAGGTACTTGGTAAAAAAAAGTAACAATAAATTTTTATGCGTCCCGTACAGGTACTATGTCAAAGTGTACCTCAATTTTAGGTAAAAATCGTCGAACTAGAAAGGCGTGTGAACCAAAAGTACGAAAAATCAACACCATTGGAATTTTCATTATCTGTAATCCATGGTCTGATGAATGATTCGGGAAATTCCATTTTGATAAAAAGTAGTCAGTTTTTTGTTGCTTCTGAAACGTGGCTAAATATTGATATGTCGCTGTGGAATGACGCCCTCGATTCATTGATTCATGCTTTACGAGAGTTTGAATCATTTCGTTATGTAGGCAAAATTGAAAATGATACCCGTCGACATTGAAAATAATCTTCCTGCCAAGCCAAATATCAGAAAGCTAAGGTAAAAAGTATAATTCTTAAATTTACGACCGAAGTGGCGTGGCAGGTGAAGGTCCACCTGCGACGCAGAAGGCGGGTTCGATTCCCGCCTTGGAACAAATATCTGTGCGATTTGCAAATATTTGTTCCGGGTATTCTGGGTATTTTCTATGTAATTGTATAAATATCTATTGTAAATGTATTGTATGTATCCATAACACAAGCTCTGCATCGCTTAGGACCTGATGATATGTAGATTCATCATCATCAGCCTATGATAGTCCACTGCTGGACATAGGCCTACCCCAATGAGCGCCATAGTGCCCTGTCTTCAGCTTGACGCATACAGCGTCTTTCGCAGATCGTGATCCCACCTGGCCGGAGGGCGTCCTACTTTACCGAGTCGTATGTAGATAGCCCAGCATTATTTAGTTATTAATTCTAATTTGGCGATTTTGCTTTCCACGTCAAATACAGCTAAGCAAAAGTGAAGGCATGAAGGGCAGCACATGCCTTTTACATCAGACATATTGATTTCTTAAGCATATTATGATTTTAATCTCATTAAAGTACTTTAGATCGCGATAAACCTGACGACCGATGCGGCGCGGTGGGCGAAGGTCCGCTTGCGACGCAGGAGGTTGCGGGTTCGATTCCCGCCTCGGAACAATTGTGTGTACGATCTGCAGATTTTTGTTCCGGGTGTTCTGGTAATTTTCTATATATAATAAAAAATATCTATCTATTTAATGTATTGTATTATGTATATCAGTTATCTAGTACCCATAACACAAGCTCTGCTTACCATAAGGCTAGATAATGCTGTGTGAATTGTCCAGCATTATTTATTTATTTATTTACCTCTATATTCACTCAAGCATCTACTTTCGACTTTCTCAATAATGTAGGGTTACAAAGAAAATATAAAAACAGTGTGTCTTCCTACACGAATCTAAATTGCTCTGTAACTTTCACTTGTCTGTGTATACTTTGTTATTGGGTTGATTGGTGGGTCGATAACTATTGTTACTTAGGACATTAGTGTTATTGAGGATACGGTTTGAGAGTATACTAAGTCGTCGTCTTAAGGGTCCGGTGACCCTCGCTTGCAAAAATCGAATATCGCTGTCCCTGTTTAACCCTTGCGCCGCACCAAATGCGTGCGCGATAGCAATATTAGCCGTTCAAAATTTGGTTTGTTCCGTAATACCAAAAATTATGACTGAAAACTTTTTGTATTCTTCACAAAGTATTGTTATTCTGTAACTAGACAATATAATCTATGTTCCTACATAAATAAAACGTAAGATATTGATGTTTTTAATACGAAACAAATAGCAAGAAAACTTGTCCATTTTCGCATAAAAATGTGCAAAATGAGATTGGCTTTCATTTCATTTTAGGTAAGTATTTTGAAAAAAAAAACTATTTGGGAATAAATATTAATATATTAAATATTTCGGCACAGTTTCAAGCGCCATGATCACGGAATAACTAAAGGCACTGCGACTGCGAGTAAGTTTTTATCGGCAGATATACTGATCTACCCTCATTTTTTGTCTTTGGCTACGAACGTTACCATTACCACCGGTTTCATTATTATCGCAGCTCGATCACGACGATACTATTGTAATGGTAGATTGATTAACAGAAGTCGGCTGCAGACCTATGATGTAGAACTGTTGGATAACTCCATTTACATCCTTCTATCAATGTACAGTAGTATATACAGTCCGTACACTACGTAATGTAACTAAGCTGGATATATCAGGAAAACCAAGAGATACATTTTAACTGATATATGAGTAGGTATTTAACGATAGACTGTAGTTACTAATGAAATGATAGTGAGACGCGTCCCTTATGCGTTTAAAGTCAGATTTTATTTAGGTTAGATTCAATTTATGATAGATTCGCTTTCGGGCAATCGTGTGTCGATCGCGAACTGAATATAATAAAAGTATTGCTAAAGTTGATGACTGGCGTAAATGCGAGGTCGGCATAAATTAGGGAAGGCCCTAATTTATGCCGACCTCGCATTTACGATTATATTATGTATATTTTCAATTATATTATGATGCTTCCACATATCCAACTGACTAAAATACAGTTGTGCTTGCTTACCAATGAACTTGCCCTTTGAGTACTCGAAATTGCAATGAAATCGAACAACCGGTCTACATTACGTAATATAGCAAAAATTTACCCAAATCCGATCCATAATGGGCTTTTATAGCATATTTATATTATTACATAGCCAGGTGCTTCAAAGAGTTTTGTATAATCTTTACAAAACTCTTTGAAGCACCTGGCTAGGCCTATAAATAAATACCAACTAATTAGACCAGGTATATTTAAGCGAAAGTTTGTATAAGGATACAAACTTTCGCTTTTAAAATATAACCTTAACAATGGTTAGGGTTTATTTGGCCAAAGGAAATTCAAAAAATACTGAATGGTTCGAGCGGAAATTTTGAACTTCCATGAATCTGCGGCTGAAATGACATAATAGGCTAGTTTTTATTCCAAAAAAACGTGTGCAAGGCCGCGGGCATGATCTAGTAATTAATCAAATGTCCTCACCTATGCTAGCATGTGCTTTCAACCCTCCAAGATTCCGTACCCTGAACAGGCCCGACTTTTTGAACGCGCAGTTGATTTTGAACCCGAAGTCTGACTCCAACACGCATAGCGGTGACACGATTTCTGAAAAGAAAGAAAAAGTTGTTAAATCGGTTCGTATTCTGAACATACATAATACATATATATAGGTATGATCGTTAAGGAAACAAGAAATCAGGATGCAAGATTTTGGTTTTTTAATTTACTAAAAATAACCAAGATGTTAATTGGTTTAAACAAACTTTCGCGATATATTTTGTTAAAAAATATAGTTTTTTTCCTGAATAATTAATTATAAAGAGTTATTTATTTGTATATTATATATATTATATTATAGTAACATGAAACTACGTTTTCTTAACAAGAGGAAATTATCTATATATGTATATAAATAAGGTAACACATGATTTTTTGAGGAAAATGCAGCGATAGAAAGCTGAAATTTGGTGGATTTTTGGAAATGTTACACAACACCTTTTCACCGGGGGTTGAAGGTTTTTTGGTGTTTTTCTTAACTCTTTAATCAGTGGCCCGATTTGGTTTTAACCATTTATTATGATTATGATACAAAATCTTCTTGTATATTGATAAATAATGACTCGCATCGAAGGTAGTTTTAGCCCAAAATTGTTATATTTTATTTGATATCAATATCTCTAAGAATATCTGTTTTAGATTTTAGTTTTTTTTTTCAAAAACTCCCATTTAAATAACGCTTTAGTTCTTGGAAATTAGGCGTAATGAGATTAATCAATGCCAAGTTATCGTTAAAATAAATTCGAGGCTCACCTCAAGGCAATAAGGTACCATTCACTTTCGCAGGTTCAATGCCCGTACTTCCTGATTTATGCTAATTTAGGGCTTACAAGTTTATCGATTGAATTTGAAGATTTTGACATGATTTCATCTTTAAGATTCTAGCTCCTCGTATCTACCTTTATTAAAATCGATATACCTTTATAATTTTTGAACCGTGTTGACGTATACTATGTCTATGATATGAATACCTGATCGATGTTGATCTTTTAGCCTTGTCAGTCATTCTAACAAAATGGGATCTCCACAGAAGAAATCTACTCATCATGATTATCATTGGCATTTACATCAATGAACGATGGTTTTTGTGGAGTCGTTGTTTGGCATCTAAGTAGTCTCTTGTTTTTCGACGACTGATGTGGCGCGGTGGGCGAAGGTCCGCTTGCGACGCAGGAGGTTGCCTCGGAACAATTGTGTGTACGATCTGCAGATATTTGTTCCGGGTGTTCTGGTTGTTTTCTAAATATAATAAAAAATATATATCTACATATGTAATGTATTGTATTATGTATATCAGTTATCTAGTATCCATAACACAAGCTCTGCTTACCATGGGGCTAGGTAATGCTGTGTGAATTGTCCAGCATTATTTATTTTTGTTCAGTTTTATTATGTCAATTTATCATTTAATGTGTTTTAATTTATGTTTTTGCTGTACACGTACGTACCTTCAGTCTTTTGTGACTGTGACAAACTCTTGTGTGTCACAGTATCATATTCTAAGTAGATGAATTGTAAGGCATCTAAGAGAATAATGAACAACAAATAAGTATCATTTAGGAAATCCACCAAATAAAAACAAATTCCTCCGTGATACATCTTCGACACATCATAGCAGTAATATGCTGGCACGAAGGTTCGCTCGTTGCAGTAGGCAAGTGAAAATCACGCTATTCAAAGCCTACTGCCAATCGTTCTATACGGGCAGCCTTTGGGCTAGCTTTACTAACAGATCGCTCAGCGCTCTGCGTGTACAGTATAATAACGCCTTCAGGATGTTGTTGGGATTGCCCCGCTTCTGCAGTGCATCCTCCATGTTTGCTAAAGCCCAGGTTGATGGCTTTCACGCCATCATCCGCAAGAAAACAGCCTCGCTGCTGCGCAGAACATGGAGCAGTACCAACTCCATCCTGCAGGTTGTGGGCAGCAAGCTTGCCTCGCCCATCATGCAGACAATCAACAGAGTCCTCTTTAGACTCCATGGGTTGGGTGGGAGTCTGTTGAATGACTGCTGCAAATCTAATTTTAATTTAATTTAAGGTCTTATGTTTTATTTTTGTAATTTGTATGTATGTGGACAACCTGTCTGAATAAAGAAACTTTTTTTATTTATATTTTATTTGTCATTAGGTGAGATTGTGGTCAATCGAAGGTCAATTACGACTTAGTCACGATAAAAAATACGTTTACTATTTAAAAAAATATACAAACGTTTACTCTACCTTGTTTGGAGCCCAGTATTATTTTAATTGTCCATAAATAGTAAAAGGTCAACAATCTTTAACAGCCGTGGTCATTGCATTAACTCAAGAGCTTTCGTTTTCCCTTTGTCTACAAAACAAAAGACCAGAAAGTCTCAAACCGCCAATGCGTCATGAATAGATAATTACTAAGCGGATTCTACAAGTATACCTATTACCTAACGCGTATTTTCCGCTAAAGCCTAATGATTTCCAAGGACTGATTATAACTGACCTAGATTTCACTTATATCCCGGAGGTGATCGTCGTGTTACGTCTGATATTAGCTATTTTTCGATTTCCTAATAGCGAGCTGGCAATGAAATTACCTAAAAAAATCGGCCAAATATGGGAGGCAATGAAATCAATCATAAAGACAGGTTAAATTTGGAACGCCTTTGTCCAGGAGTAGGTAAGTACCCTTGCTATTTCCTTGCAACTATGCTTATAATGGACGCGAGTTCCTTTTTGCGAATGAAATGCTTTCTGAGAGTTACCTCAACTTTTAAAAATACTGCTAAAATACTATAATGCCTCACTCGCATGGAATATTAGGTCCAAAACTTCCTCTTGAATCACTTTATCTATAATGAAAGCTGCATTAAAATCCGTTGAGTAGTTTAAAAGATCTAAGCGAACAGCAGAAGCGACTTCATTCTTTACCATGTAAAGAAGGTGAATAGAAATAAACAAGTACCTCTAAATAAAATACTGGATAAGGCTCGCCCATGACTACATAAGTTGGCGTGATAAAAAGAAAATATATAACCCATCGGTGGGAAGTCAGCTTAATTCATCAAACTCTCAATCACAATAATTCAATAAAATCTACAAAACGGTCGCTAAAAGCCGAACTTGGCCTAGATTTCGCGAAATCCTGCGCTTGGTATCCACTGGGGCAAACGTGATTGCGCGTGGATAAGTTACGTGGACATAGGCCTCCCCTGATGCTCATTGTTGACTCTAATCGGTGCGCGGTGGTGAATACGTTCAACAGGGGGCGCTTCTGTCGGTGGATATCTCTCAGTTGCTTCTGACGACACCGACGGTGCAAGTTCTAGCCGGCACCACACGGCACGATCTTTAACGAACACGATACAACGCACAGTAATCAGCATCGTCACGAAAACATTTAAAATGTAAACCTTTTAACGTTAACTACGAATTCTGTTTGTTATTTTATAGCAAAGTAATGTCGTCGTCATGGTTTAAAAAATATAAATAAAAAAACATTGAGTGCCTGCAATAAAATAAAGAATAGCCTCTTTTGCATTTTGCCTACTGCGAAAAAGTAGGCAAGTGGATGCAAGTTATATGGTCACAAGTTAAATGACAATCTATGAGGCACGGCAATGCCGATCCGACCAGAGTTGCTATGTATGTGACCACGCTATATTAGCAACCAGTTACCTCTAGGTTATTTTAAACGTTCAAACGTGCCGTTTTAGGCATCGAGGCTGATATTGGTGGGTCACTTAGAACTATGACATTGACTTGTAAGCTACATACTACTACTACCTACTACTAATTGGACCTTGTTTACAACGATCTACCTCAATGATTTTCTATAACTTTTAATATTTGTCTAAAATATTTGATACACCGTTTAGACATTTTGCACCGTAAGAGAATTTTGTTTATTTTTTATTTACCTAGTACATATCAAAGCAAATGTTTACCTAAGACATACAAAAGGCAAAGACAAATAAAAGGCTTATATTATTATTATGTCTAGCGGTGGACTACCATGGGCTGATAATACCAACTCTGTGTCTTACTACGGAGTGCTACAGTCAGCCACAGAATAGGTACAGTATTTACGTCACCCTTTCCAAAAATGGACTTGAAGCACTTACGCATCTAATGGAAACATGAGTCCACCTACACCCGAGCAAATTTAGCAAAATACGGCAGTATTTCATAACTTTCCCTGCTTAGCAGGCGGCGCAGCCCGAGTGACGTCACAGTGTGAATCAGCTGACCGGTTCGAGGCGGATGTTTGGGAGAAAGGTGTTTGCTACTGGAGCAGTGAGCTAGCCTTTTAGGATGTTGACAGGGTGTTGGTTTGTTGAGTTGTTGACTTCTATATTATCTTATTATGACTCCTGAGATATAGATCATTTACGGTGGATTTGATAGTTGGTCACAAACATGGGTCTGGGGTTACAAATCCATTGTATCATTATTTCGTAAAGACTGCAATTTTTACTTAATTTTAAACTGTAAGTACATAGTTTCTAATGTAGGTGTGCAATAAAGAATGTAAAATTTATGTAAAGAATTGGGATTGGTTCGGACTCGGGAAGATAGAATCAATTAAAAAATGTTTTTTTAATTCGGAATAAAGTGGCGAACATGATTAATTTCTTTGCTATATAGTTGGTTATGACAACCGATGTGCCTGCGACGCAAGGTTCAATTTCCGCCTTGGCTCCCCAAGGCTGGGATTGAATCCTGCGTCGCAGATTTTTCCGTTCTCGTTGAACGGAAAAATGGCAATCTACAAATATTTGCTTCGGGTGTTCTGGGTATTTTCTATGGTATAGTAAAAAGTATATATATGTCGTATTAAATATACTTAAAAGTTATCTAGTACCCATAACACAATTATCATTTGCATTACGCACAGGTCAAAAATGAGCGAAATAATAACCTTAGTCATATTTTTCATTTCATTATTAAACCTTTTATTCAGATAAATATGTATGTACATGGTTTACTTAAATACTAATGCTTAAACTACATCTACATTATCTGTTTGCCCTCTTTTGGCAAAGGCCTCCTCCAACCCCTTCCACTTTACCCTATCTCTCGCCAACCTTATCTACGTTTTCCCTGCTACGTCTCTTAGCTCGTCCACCCATATTTTGAACTGTATCTCTCTATTTCGCTTCTTGTATCTTGGAAACCAATCCATCAGCATTTTGCTCTATTTGTCTCTTCCTCTTGCTATATGTCCAGTCCAACTACATTTCAGTTTCCTTATTTTAACTGTTAACATCTATTTTAGTTCGTTTTCTGATGGATTGTTTTCCCTTACCTTAGTCTTATACTAACTAAGAAACTGATAATAACTCAAAATCAGCCAGAATGTTGTTCTCTCTTGTGTGGAGACACACAAGAAAGAACATTATCGCAATATTATTGATAGAAAAGTGAAAAGAATCATTATCTATGATCAGCGAAGCGTAGACGGAACAAAGATGCGTGGATCAGTCGTTATGTGAGGAATCATAGAAAGTGAAGACTTTGCTTATATTGGCCAGCCATGTGGCGTATTCTTGAGTCGGTAAACGTAGTGTAAGACGCCCTCCGACCAGGTGGGATGACGATCTGCGAAAGACTGCAGGTAGATGCTGGATGCGTAGGCCACTCATTGGGGTAGGCCTATGTCCAGCAGTGGACTAATATAGGCTGATGATGATGTGGCGTCGGCTTAGAATTTATGTGAGTATGCACTGAAATATCCAACTTCCGTAACACCCAATGAGCGAGTCATGGTCTCCACTCAAGAACACGTTTGCCACAGCGGCTGTCGGTTCTTCGCGAGATATGGAAATAATAAACTTCATTAATTTTAATTAGTTCTTTGATGTTTCGAAGTTTTCTGTTTGGAAATGTTTTGCATTTAAATTTGATTTAATGAGAGAAATTGGTGATGGATTCCGCTTGATACAAAATAAAGTTAGGAATTTATGTCAAAAAGAAACTCTATGAATATCGAAAGGAGGAAATTAAACTGTCAGAGAAAGATTCTCCATAAATGTGTTTTTAGTTGGCTCATAGCATATCAAAATGAACAGGCATTGAGCGAAAAAGAAACTATGTACCAAGTTCCAAGTTTTCGTACACAATAACGAGTGTGACAAAATAATGATAACGTTATGACAAAGTAATGTAAAATATAGCATCATTACACGACTGTTATGTGGTAGTCAGTTCTATTTCCGATGTAATTTTATTTGTTCACTAGTTTCTGCCCGGGGCTTGACACGTGATTTTCCGGAACAATAAGAATAAAAGTTGTTCAAGGTTCAGAATTTAATGCAAAACAAATTTCAGCCTGATTCGACTTTTGCGATAACTCATGACAAAACACATAATTATTATCTTCAAGAAGTTATTAATATTAAATATTTATTTCTTAACTCAAAATAATATTACAAAGAAAGCTTTATAATAACGTTAAGAAAACCAGAAGCGAGACAGCCGAGGAACAATCACATAGGTTTGACTTTACCTCTATTATGATTAGCTATTTTCTAAGTGCTAGTGTGATTGCTTACTAACAGTTAATAAGTTCTTTTGTGAATGTTTCATTGTAAATTAGGTCCTTTAGATATAATATTATTAGGCCGCCTATTGTACTTTTTATGTGTTATATTTAGATATAAGGTGTTATTTTATAGTTTTAAGTGCAATAAAGTGTTAATTCATTCATTCATCCATTCAATTCATTCATTCATTAATATATTATATTATTGACTTATAAGGATTCTTGATTTAGATTAACACAAGATGTTGCTGATGGTAAAGCCAGGCCAGGATAAGAACCCACGTTCAAATTGATAAGAGTCCCATTTTGTCAACATGTTTGTGACGCATTGGTCAACCTTGTCATGTTACAAAATATTGCTTAAAACGCGTCAAAAATTAAGATCAAGGAAATCGGAAACGAAATACCATTAGCATTTTATCTTCTATACTAATATTATAAAGAGGAAAAGTTAGATTTTTGATTTTTTGTAATAAATAGGCTCCGAAACTACTAGACCGATTTGAAAAATTCTTTCACCGTTGGGAAGCTACACTATCCCCGGTGAACATAGGCTATATAACATTTTTGAAAAAGATAGGGATCCGTACTAAAACTATGCGAAGCCGGGAAGGTCCGCTAGTTATTTATATTTATACGGCGAAGACGCAACAGAGTCAAACTTTCTCGAGGAAATTCTTCCATGCAATGAAACTTATATCGTAATACCTCATTTGTGTAATAGCTCTCGTTTTCCACAATTTGCCAGACGCGATGCAAGCCACAGGTGTGCGTGGCGATTTAACTAGCCGTGCCAATGTTGAGATAAATGCAGAAACAAGCCATAGCGAATTACAAGTTCATAGCTACAAATTGTGTGTTCATAGCTTCAGATGGATTCGACGCTTATTAATAAATAAATAAAAATAAAATGATCTTATTGCAGATAAAGATGTGTACCATAATTTGTTCGTAGCAGAAATATCTCTTAAATTAGAAGTTAGTATTCATAGACTTAGACTCTAAGTAAGAGTTTAAACGTAAAAAATCAACGCTAAGAGGCGACGTGGAAGGCCCAGGATGAGATGGCGCGACGAGCTCGAGGCACATCTTCCATTGTAGCCTGTTGCAGCGTTGAATCGCGAGGAGTGGAAGGAGAAAAGGGAGGCCTTTGCCCAGCAGTGGGACAATAATGGCTCAAAATAAATAGATAAATAAATAAATATTCATAGTCTATCTTTTCAAAATAGGTATTTACATAATTTCGAAGCCGTCGTCATTTAAAGTCGCTTCTCTAACGACGACTATCATTTAAGTCTATATAAGAAGTGATTATGGATAATTACAGTATCTATAAATTAATGCAAATAAAACGCCAGCAAATCCACTGGCGCATGCAAACAGGCAAACCAACAGGTTTTAATGTCTCGCTTTTACCAAGTAATACCAGTAGGTTATCAGATGTCGCGTGGTTACACTCTCTATGTAGATGGTTGGTGGCAATGAACTTTGATTGCGCAAAAGATGAGAAGAAATTAAAAAAAAACCTTTTATTTATTTATTTATTTTATAATTTTGGGAAAACTAACATGTTAATGTTTGTTTTCCCAAAATTATAACATTAACAGTAAAATAATTAAATCATATCATTTTAATGTTAATGATCTAATACTTTATTTATCGTAATTTCAATTTAATTATTTTATATATATTCAAATATAATATTGCAGAGTATATATGCTCAACGTAACATCTAGGATTGACATATACTTTCAAATAAAAATTCCTAGTAGGTACCTAATAAAAACTATTATCACAACATGAAAAGCCTAAAATTTCAAACGTAAAAAAGCCACAGAGAAAAAATAAAGGTTTCACATTATACATAACTATATCGGTTTAGATAATGAAAAGCACAGAATTACCACAGAAAAAAATAAGTGGACATAAAAAAGTACCTAATCAAATCACAATCAAAGTATACCACGCCCGTGGATTCTGTCTGAATTCAGGTGAGATTGTGGTCGAACAAACCTCTATCTTCTTATAATATAAAAATGAATCGCTGAATTTGTTGCTAAGCGTAAATCTCAGAGAGCAGCTGAACCGATTTCGCCAATACTTTTTTTACAATATTCCTTGAAGTACGGGGGGGTTCTTATGGAGAGAAAAAAGAGAAAAATTTAAAAAATTGCCTGAAACAAATGACTTCTTATTCTTATTAACTAGCTAGGCTGTTAGTCGTCTCTCTTCTTAGTCCTGTTCATTTTAAATAATTTTCTAAGCCGCACCCTTTCTTGATTCATCATTATCATCATCATCATCAGCCTTTATTAGTCCACTGCTGGACATAAGCCCCCAATGAGCGCCATAGCGCCCTGTCTTCAGCTTGCCGCATCCAGCATCTACCTGCAGTCTTTCACAGGTTGTGGTCTCCACTCAAAAACACGTTTGCCCCAGCGGCCGTCGGTTTTCTTGATTCCTTGATTTCTTTCTTGATTATATCGCAGATTATCAGCTACAAAAAAAGATTGATAGACGGACAGTTTCTAAATAAAACCAAATAACATAAACGTTTCCTTAAAACAAACGCACATAACATGTGGTAACTTTCTAGCAACACTGTCCCAAACAAAGAACGTAATAAACAGACAACTACTCATATAACAGAGTTACTTCAAGGCATAGGCCCTAAACGTATGAACTGGCCACTACTTTCCATTTCTGTGCGAAAGTGAGTCCGTTGAGTCACTTGCTAGGCGACCTATGACCGATGCAGGCTGACTAGTCAGTGAGAATGCAATCATCCGGTGATAAGACTAAAATAAATTGATTATAATATTTTTTTTAGTTTATGGTACACAAAACATATGACAAGCAATAATATAATAATACAAAAATAAATCATGATCTCGTTTGAAACGTAACCTATGTGCACACAAAAAATAATAGAGTGACGTGTTATGTACATATAGTATGTAGTTTTAAATGTAAAGAAGTTACACATAATAAAATTTTAAACAATTTAATTCAACTTTTGAAGAACTATCATCATCATCATCATCATCATCAGCCTATAGCAGTCCACTGCTGGACATAGGCCTCCCCCAATGAGCGCCATAGCGCCCTGTCTTCAGCTTGCCGCATCCAGCATCTACCTGCAGTCTTTCGAAGGTCGTCATCCCACCTGGTCGGAGGGCGTCCTACACTACGTTTACCGAGTCGTGGTCTCCACTCAAGAACACGTTTGCCCCATCGGCCGTCGGTTCTTCGCGAGATATGGCCGGCCCACTGCCACTTCAGCTTGCTAATTCTTTGAGCTATGTCGATAACCTTGGTTCTCTGTCGGATGTATTCGTTACGAATCCTATCCTTCAGAGAAACTCCGAGCATAGCTCTTTCCATAGCTCGCTGAGCGACTTTGAACTGGTGGACCAGCCCTATCGTGAGTGTCCACGTCTCAGCTCCGTAGGTCATAACGGGTAGGACGCACTGATTGAAAACTTTAGTTTTCAAGCATTGCGGTATGGATGACGTGAAGACTTGACGAACTGAACTACTTGAACGACTTGAAGAACTATGATCGAGACAAAAATTATCAAATATACCAAAATAACATATGTACATAGAATATTGTGGACTATCCAAAAAGTACTACTAAGTAGGTATATGTACAAAGAAAATACCCAGAACACCCGAAATTTGCAGATTGTACAAACATTAGTCCCGGGTTGAAAATCGAACCCGTAAATCACAAACAGACTTTCGTCGTCTGTGAAAGAGCTCGTCGTCATTTGATAGAAGAGAGTGGAAGAAAATTTTTATAAAATTTTAGAGAAAACGCGAGTAGCAGAGGCTTTTTAAAATGAGTAAGATGTGACCTAATTATGTCGGAAACCAAGGCCATCAGATCTTTATTGATGTGCCAGATAGGTTATGGTCGTTTACTTTGACACGTCGAATTAAATCAATTGACCATTGTTGTGAAAACTATGACTCCATACAAAACAAGCAATAGCTTCCACCATACCCTTTCAAAGGTCAAAGAAGCTAATTGCCAAATTTTCTGCTTGTCAATAAACATTAAAAAAAGAAACATCTATTATGTTTGTATAGCTTTTATGGAGTTGTATGGCTATTTGTATGGGCTACGATTACAAATGCCTTCATGTGTGGCTACTCAAAGATTAATCACTTCTTTGTGAGTTTGTGAACAAGAAACAAATTGCGTGCGTACAGATTAATGCATGTTGCGAGAATCTACAAGAATTCAGAGATTTGGCGATTAGTGACGAGACTTTGCGAAATGGACAGCAATGAGTTTTTTATGATTCTGTTCATCATTATTGCAAAAACCAAGCGATAATCCTTTATAAAAAGGTACCGGTAGGTATATTTGTTAGTATGTACCCAATACTGAATATATTTAATGTAGTCATCACATTGGCTTAAGTGATTTAGTATAAGTAATTAAGTAAGTATCACGATGTGAACCCTGTTGGGCGTAAATAACAAGTGGAAGCTAGACCGAGGTTGTTTTTGGTAAAAATGTATGATAAAAAAAACAGATGGTAATGGGTATATATAGCAAATAGCTGAAAGACGGGTGAAATATTATCGCTGAAGGTGACAAAGGTCCGAGATAAGCTCCAAAATAAGGTCTGTTCAAACACTATAAGTAGAAACAAGTCATTTCCTGCTAGTACACATTACGCCTACAAATGACACCAAGCTATTGCAGAGCTGTGTTTCTAACATAAAAAAACCACCATAAGAGTAGAAAGAATTACAATTTATTCAAAGACATGACTCGGGCTGGGCCAGTGGGTCGGATCATCGGATGCGAGCAGAATTCTCGACAAAAGCCACCATGGTTCGGTTCCAATTGGAATATAAGAAAGACAAACTAAGACGAATAAAGAATTTCCACAACTGAAGGCGTTACTCCGAGGCACACTAGCGCCGCCATCTAATTTATTTTATTACTAGCGGACCTTCTTCTCCGGCTTCGCACAATTTTAGTACGGATCCCTAACTTTTTTGAAAATAAAATATAGCCTTTGTTCACCGGGAATAGTGTAGCTTCCCAACGGTGAAAGAATTTTTCAAATCGGTCCAGTAGTTTCAGAGCTATTCAAAAAAAAAATCTAACTTTTCCTCTTTATAATTATTAGTATTAGTATAGATATAGATTACGTCGAACAAAGGAAATTTTAAATATTTCATTGGGTATTTTGTGATACCTATTATAAGCTGTTTTTAATGCATCCATAATAGTTTTATTTTGTATAGTTTAGACAGAGATGCGATATTGGCTTTGGTAGCCACCGATTTCTATTTTACCAGCCATATCCTTATGACAATAATCCATCGCCATTTTTCTCCAGAACAAGGTTGTACCATTTCTTTGTCCTCATTTCCTAGAATCAAGAACATAAGCTCATTCCTTGCACTTGGCCCAGATAGTTACGCAACTCGTCATTACGGTACATTAACGGTCATTACCGAGTGTTGCCCTCTTCTTCTAATGGTTTTTTTTTGTAGGAAAACGTGGTTTATGGTTTTTATCGCTTTGGAATGGACGAGCATAAGTAGTAATAATTCAGAGGTCATGTGCATTTAATGTTGCTTTCAGCTGGCAGAGGGTTTAGGAAACGATTTGTGTTCCAACTTAGTACAAATAGTAACATGAATTTGTCGTTTCCGTAAATTTTAGAATCCGAATTTTAGGAATTAAGAACTGGTGTCTTTTCAAATATGTTCATGTTAATAGGCAGAATTTGCAGTTCACGCAGTGTCACTGAAAACAAAATCGAGTCCAAAGGAGTCGGTTACATACATACATACAGGTGAAGCTAATAAAAGCATGGTAAAAAATAACCCTGTATATTTGTAATTATTGATTTGATTATGGTGTACAATAAAGAATTTTTGTATTGTATTGTATATTTTTTTTATTCTAATACATATATGAAGAAAACGCCCAGAGTACCCGTAACAAACATCTGCAGATCGTACAAACATTTGTCTCCTATTTGCCCCGAGGCGTAGATCGAACCCGCAACCTCCAGCGTCGCAGGCGGACCTTCACCCTCTGCGCTGCAGAGGTCGTCGAATTTGTAACTATAACGATTTAATAAATTAATGTTAAAAGTGTGCAAGGTGGTATCACCCAAAAGGTTAATTTTAATTATATTTCTGAGTTACGTATATATCCCACTCGATGGACCGACGACAACGTAGCGGTCGCAGGGAGTCAATGGATGGAGGCGGGTCAGGACCGCTATTTGTGGCGACGTTGGTGGGACGCCTATGTTCAGCAGTGGACGTGTACAGGCTGATGATGATGTACATCCCCTGAACTTTGATTGCACCTCGATAATGTATCATAAATGGATAAAATCTAAAGATCACAGATCAAGGATAGATCAAATGTTTTGGGCCAACAGACCTTTGGCTTATGGCGATAGATGGGGTCAAAAATTTTACATCTGAGTAACTATTATTACCCAATGACTATTGTTAGGGTTTTAGATTATTAAAGCATTGTAAACGTTAAACATTGTAGATGTCGAAATATTCAAACGAACACGCGCTGAAAAAATTTAAATTTTTAAGACAATGAACATCTCATTGTTTTCGAAGTATTTTGTAACGATTATGAAGTATTGTTGATATTTTTAGGCAAGTCATTTGTTGCATAAAACAGGGTTCTTTTTCATTGTACATTTTGCAGTAAATTATAAATGTTATTGTCCAAGCGAATCGCAGTAACGGGAAATTGGCGTAAATTACAAACCGTTGAAGCGCGTTGATGTCTTTTGCACTGAAAATTATCTACAAATATCCCTTCTGACATAATGACCAATATAGTCTGTTTTTTTATCGCATAACGACGCATTTGTAAAATGATACATCAGCATATTAACCAATTCGCAAATTGACACATCAGTATTTAGACTACTAGTATTTAGACCGCGATTGCTGGAAAATTTAACTGTCCGGTAATGCACCAATTGGTCCAAAGGACAAAATCTGTAGTTAATTATAAGTACTAACATCTAGTTATAAGCAAACTAAAACCATGGATTATTATTATCTGAATAAATGAATTTAATTTTTATTATTAGACGGTTTTGCAAAATGACCAATATCTTTAGTGTAAAAACTAGTTGGTTTGAATGGCTTATCGGCATATCTTTATCGATCAAATTTTTATTTCATTTTGAGATATATATGTGTTAGCTTTACATTTACATTTAGTTTGTTTTTAGCATTTTGTCAAATGAAGCATTGAATATCGCGAGGCATCCTCGATAAATGTCTTCAGATCTAGAGTCTATAACTATTTTCTTTCGCAAGAATAATTCGGTACGTAATTATAATCATATATTAATTATTTATATAGGTATATAGATAGATAATTCTTTATTGCACACTAAAATGACAATGTAAAATAAAAACTTAAAAAAACTAGATACAATTGGCGGTCTTATCGCTCAAGAGCGATCTCTACCAGACAACCATGGATGGATAGGATCGTGGACAGTACCAGGGGATCTCTGTGCTTGCAGGTTATACATACATTATAAAATAAAATATAATACTTATAATACTTACATGGCATATATATTACTGTTTAAGTATAATATAAGTAGCTTAGTATCATTATGAGTAGTATATTTTATTATCCCTATTATATTCTACGACTCACTACCTACCAAACTGTTGTCCACACTACCCAAAGGTTAGCAGGTAGAGAATGCTATCTAGCATTATGCTCGCCTATGTACAACTTTTTGTACAATAAAGTATATTCTATCTATCTATCTATCTAAGCATGATATTTACAGAAGGGCCAAGTATTTTTTTAAGTATACAAAATCAATGAAAACTTTAAGAGCTATTGATTAAATGCGCGTTATATTCTGTGATCCATTGTCTTTGCCATGGTTCTATACCATGTTTGATTGTAAGATTGCGATTGCATACACTGACTGAAAAAAAGAATGATCTTCTACCAAAGTAGATGGTAATGGGTAGATATCTTCTCCTATGGCCATATTTATAAGTATTGTATTTCCGTGTTTTTAGTTTAAGTTCAAAATATTTCGGATTTTCATAAATGTATCAACAGACTGCCAGGCAGATGCTCGATACGTCAAGCTGAACACAGAGAACTATAGCGCTTCTTAGCCTGATGTCCAGCAGTGGACTAACATAGGCTGATGATGATAATCTAAAACAGCCTTCCATTTTGCTACATAACTTACGAAAATCGCACAAGCAAAGCAATAGAACCATCAATTTAATAGCAAACCCACTGTTACCGACTTACTTTCAAAACGTTGAATACAATGTAGCAAGTACCATTGAAGTTAACCAAGCTGTTTGCTTTTGAAATTTTATTAGCCATAAATATCTTTATTACTATGCAATATTTACAAGCTTTGCTGCAAGTTTTGTTTGTTATGACCGTGTAAAAGCAATGAATGGTAGGGACTCGCTGGTTGGTCGCTCAGCGAGCTATGGAAAGAGCTATGCTCGGAGTTTCTCTGATGGATAGGATTAAAATGGTTTCTTAGTTCTTAAGCTATATATTTGGATTGGATAATTGTATTTAATCATCATCGTCATCATCATCTATAGCAGTCTACTGCTGGACATAGGCGGAGGCCTATGTCCTAATGAGCGCCATAGCGCCCTGTCTTCAGCTTGCCGCATCCAGCACCTACCTGCAGTCTTTCGCAGGTCGTCATCCCACATGGTCGGAAGGCGTCCTACACTACGTTTACCGAGTCGTGGTCTCCACTCAAGAACACGTTTGCCACAGCGGCCGTCGGTTCTTCGCGAGTTATTGCCGGCCCACTGCCACTTCAGTTTGTTAATTCTTAGATTGTTTTTGTATTTGTTACGAATCCTATCCATCAGAGAAACTCCGAGCATAGCTCTTTCCATAGCTCGCTGAGCGACTTTGAACTGGTGGACCAGCCCTATCGTGAGTGTCCACGTCTCAGCTCCGTAGGTCATAACTAACATAATTGTATTTAATAATTCTTAATCAAAGGAGACTCATCAGTTTGATATTCAGCATCAATTAAAATATTTACCTGTAATTATCTCCAAGTAATACCAACATGCAAGCAAACTTACTGATGCATGCATTACGATGAAGTCCTTAGATCTGAACAAAGGTCTGCGGTCAGTCATCCAATACCATTATCACCCAGCACAACTTGTACCTATTGAAATATGCGCTTAAACGCGTTATCCTAAGATACAAATTACGATCTCTGTGGCGCGGTGAACACAGGTGGTTTGATTACCGTCTCGGGACAAATGTTTGTACAATCTGCGATATTTGTTCCAGGTGTTCTGGTTGTTTTCTATGTAAATTTATTATAATAAACAAATCTATTTAACACTTCGACTGCTGAAAACGCACGGTATGAATTTTCTACAAGTGACTAATATGCGTAAATCCACACTAGCGCAGCGGCTGAGAAAATACAGATCTTTGTGACTCAGCAGAGCTGTAATATTTTTCGAACGAAACGCATGTGCGGCGCAACACAACCGTTGTGCAGAGCGGCTGCACGAATTTTTAGGTAAAAAAAACTCGCAGTCGTCGAAAAAAAACCGCAGTCAAAGTGTTAATGTATTGTATTATGTATATTACTTATCAAGTACCATAATACAAGATCTGTTTAGCTTCGGAGCTAGATAATGCTGTGTGAATTGTCCAGCATTATTTATTTACTTACAGAAGAATGTTCCAAATAGACACTACACCGCAAAGGTCATCGCTAGCTTATTGTTTTAGCCAGTTGGTTAACACTTTGACTGCGGTTTTTTTTCGACGACTGCGATCTTTTTTTTTACCTAAAAAATTCGTGCCGCCGCTCTACACAGCGGTTGTGTTGCGCCGCACATGCGTTTCGTTCGAAAAATATTACAGCTCTGCTGAGTCACAAAGATCTGTATTTTCTCAGCCGCTGCGCTAGTGTGGATTTACGAATATTAGTCACTAGTAGAAAACTCATACCGTGCGTTTTCAGCATTTCAGCACTCAAAGTGTTAAAAAACAGACCGAAACATCATTATTTATGGACTCATAACAAGCAAGATTTCGTAACCTCGCAAGGCTGTGGTGTAGCCTTGAACGCCCGTTCAATTTTTAGTTTTCACTTCCTACAGATAACTAGTACGCCATTGTAGGTCCGCAGGATATCATCAACATCATCATCATACAAATTACGATCTCTGTGGCGCGGTGGACGCAGGTGGTTTGATTACCGTCTCGGAACAATTGTGTGTACGATCTGCAGATATTTGTTCCGGGTGTTCTGGTTGTTTTCTATGTAATGTATTGTATTATGTATATCAGTTATCTAGTACCCATAACACAAGCTCTGCTTACCATGGGGCCAGATAATGCTGTGTGAATTGTCCAGCATTATTCATTATTCATCATCATTGTAACAGACTTTCCCTCTGCTGACTGAACATCATCACCGGTAGACTTTGCGGGGTTTTTTTTTTTTTTTTTGTTGCAAACTAGTAGGACTCATCAGACCACTGGATCTGTAAGTACGCTAGTTTGCGGTTACTCTTAAAATCCATAAAAAAACTGTTGTTATAAATGCAAAATCATCTGCAAGGTCTGCGGGGGTTATATCCCATAAACCAACGTTGGGGCACCAAAGAGGGTTATTATTTATTAAGAAAATCATATGTATATGTAAAATTACAGCCATTTAAAACGAAGTCGTTACATTATGCAAATTATAAAAATAAATAAAATAACAATCACAAAAAGACAAACAAAGAAAATACTTAGTACTAAAATTAAAATTAAACAGAATTAACACCAAGAAAGGGAATCAAATAAAATCACATAATTAAAATAAACTGGCCCAAAAAATAATTTACACAACAAGTAAAATACAAATTGAAAAATAATAATCAAAACATACAAAATTAATATTATATTACACCAAAAAGTACAGGGTATTATTATAAAACTTTTGAAACTATCATGGTTATCAACACTAAAGTCATTTAAAACGGGATATGTTTTGATTTTTGAGTTATCCAATATTTCGGGTAGATCGGTAAGTCTGCCCATAAAAACTTACAAGCAGTCGCAGTGCCTTCAGTTACTCCGTGATCCTGGCGCATGAAACTGTGCCGAAATATTGGAAAACTCAAAAATCAAATCATGGTAAATATCCCGTTTTAAATGACTTCAGGGTATTATTATTATCAAATAACAATAATACAAAAATAAATAGAAAATACTAATAGTGTCTATGTTTATGTATACATGTGTCTATGTTTATGGGTTATGGGATGAGATGACTGATATATGTATATACTTCTAGTTTATATCACTACATAATATAAAACAAAGTCGCTTCCCGCTGTCTATGTCCCCTTTGTATGCAAAGATCTTTAACACTTTGACTGCGGTTTTTTTTCGACGACTGCGATCTTTTTTTTTTACCTAAAAAATTCGTGCTGCCGCTCTACACAGCGGTTGTGTTGCGCCGCACATGCGTTTCGTTCGAAAAATATTACAGCTCTGCTGAGTCACAAAGATCTGTATTTTCTCAGCCGCTGCGCTAGTGTGGATTTACGCATATTAGTCACTTGTAGAAAACTCATACCGTGCGTTTTCAGCACTCAAAGTGTTAAAACTACGCAATGGATTTTGATGCGGTTTTAAAATAGATTCAAAAGGAAGTTTTATAAACGATTTGACACAGATTTCTACGCGAGCGAAGCCACGGGGCGCAGCTATCGTATATATACATATATAAGTATAATATGAACTATTATTATGTATACGATCCGATTAAAATCCGGTGGACGCACAACTTTAAAAAAAAACAACATCGTGTGCAAGAAAAGAAACAAAACAAATCAAAATAAAACAATCTAAAGCGGCGAGAACCACATCAGCCTAATGACCAGATCATTCGTGTCAGACTGACCCAGATAAGGCAAAAACACTTGTCGGCTGTAAGTAAGGTAGTGGGACGGACCCGAGACCTGGTCTGACCCTATACTCGGTTCTAGAATTCTACATATTTTTTGTAAACAAAGGTATATTTTTTTTAAGATACTGGTAACATTGGAGCTTATCGCCGAATAAAACTTTTGAAGCTATCATGGTTATTAACACTAAAGTCATTTAAAATGGGATATTTACCATGTTTTGATTTTTGATCATGGCGCATGAAACTGTGCCGAAATATTGGATAACTCAAAAATCAAAAATTGGTACATATCCCGTTTCAAATGACTTTATTGTTTATCACCGAAGTACGAAAAAATATTTTAATCTAATTACAAGTACTATTTTAACAGGTATTTATCGCGTTTATGTATAAACCTGCTGAAACGTCGGGAAAAATAGGTAAATAAACGCGAGAAATACGCGTTAAAATAGAACTTGTAACTATATGTTCTGATCGCGTAAGTTTAAAAATGTTTAATATATTTATCATTTCGTTCGTCTATCGTTTTAAATTTACTAATGTAAACTTTATTCGCTACGCATATGCGATTACGCTTGGTTAACGTTTCTGTGTTTGAAAAATGATGTTGCTGTATCCTTGTTTTCTTTTATTGTCAATCACCAATGTCTTTGTTGTCATAAAATATATTGGATTCTAGAACCGAGAACAGTAAGGCGGATCTATAGAATCATTTGGAGATCACGACAAACAATGCGTTGTGTGGATCAATGGATGAATCAACTGATCCATTGTGTTCCTATGGTTATACATGAGAGGAATGTTCGCTCCGAAAATGGATCTCAGAACATAATTGATGAGGCGCAGTAACCCCAAATGGGTCTCTCTTGGCCTTAGACACCAGAGATCGCTAGTTGTCTAGGGTCCAAATTATGCCATCTAATCGTTTTACTATGACAATGGTACTGTCGCAGAATCATAGATAGATAGAAAATACTATATTATACCACACAAAACAGAAAACAATACCTACAGGAATAAACAATAGAATAAAGGGCGGCGTTATCGCTGAGAGCGATCTATTCCAGGCAACCTTAGGATGGATAAATATATAGATAAAAAAGAAAACAAATTCTTACATTACAATTTACAAACACTATAATAGACTTACATAGACATAAGATAGAGCTATCAATGTTTTCATGAGGATAAATAATTCTGTAGCATCTTCTTCAAGTTCTCTTTCAATCAAAAAACTCAGCAGTTTTTTGAATCTATAGATGAAAGAGAATCTAAACTACCACATGCATGTTAGGTTGGCTTGAGAGACAAGAAGTTGGAGTCCCCCTTACACCCCACGGATAGATATATTACTACACTTTGATCTTAGTCAAAAAGCCGAGTGATAGAATTGTTTTAACCTTGAAACTTTTGACACGCGTATATCTATCTATAGTTACTTTCATCTTTTAACTATACAAGTGCCATCCATAAAGCAAGCTTGCGATGCTATCATGAGACGGACACTGGCAGAATTGCGTCAATCCAGACGCAGAGCCATCTAGGAAGAAGTTGAAGTTGAAGGTAAAACGCCAAAATGTGTCATTTTGATTGATTCATCGATGAACTCAGAGGGAGGGTTTCAAGACAGTTTTTCATTGTATCCATTTTTATGAGTATTATTTATAGATTAGCTTTTCCATTGCTAGGTTAATGTTACTTATTTTCATTTGAGTTATAAGACTTAAGCTGTGTGCATTCCTTAAAATAAATAAATAAATTACTAAGAATTAGACTAAACTTTTATGCCGTGCGTCATTAACACTTTGACTGCGATTTTTTTTCGACGACTGCGATCTTTTTTTTAACCTAAAAAATTCGTGCTGCCGCTCTACACAGCGGTTGTGTTGCGCCGCACATGCGTTTCGTTCGAAAAATATTACGGCTGTGCTGAGTCACAAAGATCTGTATTTTCTCAGCCGCTGCGCTAGTGTGGATTTACGCATATTAGTCACTTGTAGAAAACACATACCGTGTGATTTCAGCACTCAAAGTGTTAACTAATCAGCTACCTGATGATTAGTGTGAAACTATCGAGAGAATTAGGCAATATTTATCAAGGGTATGATGCGCTTTCGCATGCACGGAATGCCTTCAATACAAACATTAAATAAGATAAAAATGTTACAATCCTTCAAAAAGAGTCAATGTTCTTCACTTTCGTTAGAAAATATTTTAATAAAACGTCAACGAAGGATTGTCGATGGAAAAGCCCTAGGAAAAGGGCACAAAGATGGTCCCAGTTTTGCATCTCGCAAACATAGGAAGCAAAGAGGATATCTCAACAAATTCTCCATGGGCTCACAAGGGTGGGAACTTAAATATACATATTTGTCTCCTACCTAGCCCAAACAAAGTTCAAGAAGTCAAACGTTCTGAATTTTAATTGTTCCACCCATCCCTTTTTTATCTTCATTCCTTGGACTTAGACTACTTACCTACATGAAATGTAAGTCTCGAGTAACTTTTAAATCTTCATTGCTTGGACTAATTAGACTACTCATATGAAAGCTATGACTCGAGTAATTTTTTACAGTCAGTAGAACACCACAATCTCACCTGATGAAAAGTGACGATGTGGCCGACGAAAATGTACAGAAGATACTCTCGTCACACTCACGTCTTGGTAATACCTGAGACCGCTCTTGAGCGATAAGGTTGCCAATTATATCTAGCTACTTAAGTATTTAATTTACATTGTTCTAGTATCTAAGTGTACAATATAGAATTATCTATCTATCTATCTATACCCAGGTTGTAATTTACCGACTTGACGACTTCTGTGGCGCGGTGGGCGAAGGTCCGCCTGTGACGCAAGAGGTTGCGGGTTCGATTCCCGCCTCGGAACAATTGTGTGTACGATCTGCAGATGTTTGTTCCGGGTGTTCTGATCGTTATATGTATAATAAAAAAAATATCTATCTATGTAATCCATTGTATTAAGTTTAGCAGTCATCTAGTACCCATAACACAAGTTCTGCTTACCTTGGGGCTAGATGATACTGTGTGGATTGTCCAGCATTATTTATTTATTTATTTATTATTTACCGGAAATAAAGCAGCAGGGAGCGTATTCTAAACATAGTTACTAGGGCCACTGTCTGCCTATGTACTTTAACATTAGTAAATAAGTAATAACCACCGTGAATAGATTTCGTAACCATAATAATTCTCTATTAACAACACTTTCCATAGCCCAAGATTTTGAATAGAAACTGTCAACATTGGAATTTGATCTGACTAATACATTTAAAGGCGAAAGTTGTTTGACCGAAGATAACACTAAAGCTACTGTTTAAGTCTCGGTGAAATTTAGCACATATAAAATTTTGGTCTTGGAATGACATAATAAGCTCATTGCGTTTTTTGGAATATTATGTTAAGGGGCCTCCGGAGGGACGAATTCTTCATACAAACGTAATACCAAAATTATTTCTAATTCAAGAATTTCCACTATAATATTTCCACTATAATATTGAATTATTTGTATTAAAATAGTATTTATCTAGGTTCCCAAATAGTTCTTTTTTCAAAATACTTACCTAAAATGAAATGAAAGCCAATCTCATTTTGTACATTTTTATGCGAAAATGGACAAGTTTTCTTGCTATTTGTTTCGTATTAAAACATCAATATCTTACGTTTTATTTATTAAGGAACATAGCTTATATTGTCTAGTTACAGAATAACAATACTTTGTGAAGAATACAAAAAGTTTTCAGTCATAATTTTTGGTATTACAGAACAAACCAAATTTTGAACGGCTAATATTGCTATCGCGCATGCATGTGCGGCGCAAGGGTTAAACAGGGACAGCGATATTCGGAGCGATTTTTGCAAGCGAGGGTCGCCGGACCTATTAATACTTCAAAATTATACAAAACACACGTGCGAAGTCGCCAGTCGAAGCTAGTACATACTATACCAATAAACTTTAAGAATGCGCATGCGCAGCCCCCAAACTAGATAATGTGAAAGCCTTGACCGGTGTGGTCAATGTCTTTCTAGTCGTGTGCTTCATGCAAATTAATATATTTAAATCAAAGTAAGCTACTTCTTACTTGTACATTCGTAGCATTTTTTGACGTGGAATGCAGAGATTTATATATAGAAAATAATGTATTGCAGACTTAAATCAATAAGAAAAATATGGTGGTCGTATCGCTTATGAGTGATCTCAACCAGACAGCCTTGAAAGGATTGGACTACAAGGGGATCTGTAAGATGATTTAATGTATATTGTTCAGCACTATTTGTTATTATGTATCTCTATACCATGATCTCGGGCGATAAAGTGACCCGGTCCTTTGGAAGGCTTGCGTGGGGCCGAAGCCAACAGCACAGAGGCCCTTTGAGAAGTTAATCTAAAGGCGATGGCTACACATAGCGGGTATCATCCTCGGGTGCACAATATGATACACCCAAAGATGGTATCCGCCAGGTGTAGAGACTTGCAAAGAAAAATGAGAGAAATAAAACCAGGCTATTGTGATGTATGGATGAGGTAATCGGGCTATACGGGAGATTACGGACGTCTGCCATAAACAAGTCAATCATTTATTATTATTATATAGACACATTAATTTGAACAAATAAGTCTGAATAATTTCACATAGCATGCCATGACCCTGGTATTGGTGACAAATGACTAGCCTTTGTTCCCCGAACACAATCTACAAAATTTGACGAAGCTCCATTCAAAAATTTTGGTCTTAAATAACCGACGACGGACAGAGCTACTTTCACATTTCTATTATTATTAGTATGGATGCATTTAGATGAGTTATGTATATATAAGACTTAACACTTTGAGTGCTGAAATCACACGGTATGTGTTTTCTACAAGTGACTAATATGCGTAAATCCACACTAGCGCAGCGGCTGAGAAAATAGAGATCTTTGTGACTCAGCACAGCCGTAATATTTTTTGATCGAAACGCATGTGCGGCGCAACACAACCGCTGTGTAGAGCGGCAGCACGAATTTTTTTAGGTTAAAAAAAGATCGCAGTCGTCGCAAAAAAATCGCAGTCAAAGTGTTAAATAACCGACGATGGACAGAGCTACTTTCACATTTTTATTATTTTTAGTATGGATGCATTTAGATGAGTTATATATAAGACTTAACCAATACTTATTTAAAAATGGCATTCCTAAGTGTAGTATGTATAAAACAAAGCTTCCCGCTGTCTGCCTGTCTCTATGTTAGACCCTATGTGATGCTTAGATCTTTAGAAGTACGTAACGAATTTTAATGCGTTTTTTTTTATAGAAGAGTGATTCAAGAGGAAGGTTTATAAATCACTAGTTTCTGCCCGCGGCTTTGTATGTGTTTTGTTGTTTCTGTGGAAACGTTTAAGATTATTTTTATCCTATGGGAACTGATTTGTGGAATAATAAGGAGCCTATGTTTTATTCTGGGCCCAGAACTACCTGTATGCAAAATTTCAGCTCGATCCGTGCATTAGTTTTTGCGTGAAAGAGTAACAAACCTCCATCCATAGATAGAAACTACTAGTAGGATTTGACATAAAGATTTTCACGCAAGCGAACCCGCGGGGCGCAGCTAGTAATATAATAGCTAGTAATATAACAATTGACAATTCGCTAATCCCTGAAGGAAGGTTACCGTGTTATCTTAGATATAGCAGTTATGTAACTTTAGTATCCTCGTTCTTTTTCTCATAACGTTTAATTTAACCTCAGTGACTTTAAAGTTATTATTTATCATTATCACTGGGTCTGCGATTGCTATCATAGTCTATTGTCTCAAACAGAATTACCTAGGTATTTATTAATTTAGTATTTTTTTGCTAATTAAGGTTATTTTTTTAACTCCAATTTAAGTAAAAAAAAATATCCCATTATTAGCAAAAAAATAATTAATTCTAAATAAATAAAAACCTAGATAACTCTGTAGTAAGACCCAGTGATCATCGTCAAAGTTTTTTGTTCATGAAGTTGGAATAAATTAAACCCTGAATCAAAGGGTTGGGCCTTTTAAAGTTTAGTATTTAAATTAGTTTCTAAACTAACTTAACTTTCATGAAAACTGTGTCAGTTTTAAGATATCACAAAAAACAAAATCACGTAATTTGTAAGTGTTTAGTGAGTTGCAGGTTAGGTAGGTAGACTGCAGGTAGATGCTGGATGCGTCAAGCTGAAGACAGGGCGCTATGGCGCTCATTGGGGGAGGCCCATGTCCAGCAGTGGACTAATATAGGCTGATGATGATGATGATAATGATCATGAGGTAAGGTATTGACTCAGTTAGCAAATAGGGTTTTTGATCTCTCCCTCTTCTGTTTTGAATGGATATCTTATACATGACAGCTTCATAAGAAACATCTAATAAGAAAAAATAAAAGGGATTAAAACTTGAAACTATCATGGTTATTAACACTAAAGTCTTTTAAAAGGGGATATTTACCATGATTTGATTTTTGAGTTATTCAATATTTTGGCACAGTTTCATGCGCCATGATCACGGAATAACTGAAGGCACTGCTACGGTGGCGTATTATAGACTAAAGTTTACTACTTTATGTGAATGGTTTCAAAGCTGGATTTTCCCAGTTATTCAGTTACCTCAGTTCACTCAGCCGCGTCGACATAAGTATTTATGTAAGAAAACAGTTAGCCAGCCTTGAAACAAACATACCGACACGCATGCACTCTCGCTGCTCTCTAGTAAATATTGGCTATTGTTGAAAGGGGAAACCGAGCTTCACACAAAAACTGCTGAATAGGTGTATAAGTGTGTGAGTCTATAGTCTTAAGCCCTCTACACACCAGAGCCAACGACCCGGCGGTGCGGCACGGCGCGGCGTTTTTACCCAGCGGCGGGCTACTGCAAAACAAGGAATGACTATCGCAAAACAAGCCTGATGCATCAGCCTTAAGCTTTGTTGTCTTGTTCGCAACGCACAATGCTGCGGTGTGCGGCTCAATGTGGCGTCACGATGTAACGTTGACTTTCTGTGCGGCGAAGCGGTTATTTGATTTTGTCGCAGCGGTATACGGCACAAATAAATCAATTTTTGGACACCACCGTGACCAATCCATGTCGATACCGTGACACCGTGACGCACACCGCTGACGCAGACTTCGACGGAATAAAAAACCATGCGCGCTAGAGGTTTTTTATATGATAACGTGACCGGCACCGCATACCGCATCGTTATCCGTTGTGATCAAAGGCCTAAAGCACCGCGTAAAGCCGGCAGCGCGGGCGGCGGGCCGGCAGCTTGGGTGTGTATAGGGCCTTATGTTAAACCTATTGAATGTGTGTGTGAGTCTATAGTCTTAGGTTAACAGGTGAAATACAAAAACAATCATTGTTTTATTGATGTCACGGAACGAACGGTTCAGGCTGATTTAAGGCCACGTTCGACCAAAGCGGATATGTGCAAAAAGAAAACGAAATCCAAATAGGTTAGAATAGATAGAGAATAGGTGACTAAACATAGCAATTCAAAAACCAATTCAAAAACCTGAATATTTGTTGTATAACTTTATATACAAAAAAAACTAACACTAATAATTATAAATGCGAAAGTTTGGATGTGGAAGCAGAGAGCGCAGTGGAAGCGTGCTGGGCCCATAACCTGATGGGTTATGAACGAAATCAAAGAGTTTATTAGATGAAATCGGATAAACTTTATTGTAATTGGGTCTTCACGTACGGCCATTACAGAGCAAGAGAGAGAGCCTATATAGACAGAGACGACAGTAGTCTAAGCACTGACATGTGATACTTCTCAACCTGACTTTGACAATGACATAAGGTTATGTTTACCATTCCAATAGTTTAGATTAGACGGATGGATCATGTTGCATCTTCACTACAAAATTGAATGGAACTGGCAGAAAGCATACAGGTAGCTATAGGCCTAGAATACAACATTGGCAACTTATCCTATCAGTCAGTATCCATGAGATAGAAATAACCTTGAAACGTTTCCATAGAAACAATGCGTGCGAAGGGCAGAAACTAGTATTATAATTGCGAAAGTTGGATGGATAAGGATCTATATTTGTTACTTCTTCAAGCCAAAACTATTGAACGGATCGGGCTAAAATGTTTCATACAATCAGATAAAATAACAAAACGGTTCTTTAAACATCATCAACATCATCATCAGCCTATAGCAGTCCACTGCTGGACATAGGCCTTCCCCAATGAGCGCCACAGCGGCCTGTCTTCAGACACACTACGTTTACCGAGTCGTGGTCTCCACTCAAGAATACGTTTGCCCCAGCGGCCGTCGGTTCTTCGCGAGATATGGCCGGCCCACTGCCACTTCAGCTTGCTAATTCTTTGAGCTATGTCGATAACCTTGGTATAAGTAGTATATGACGAGGTATATTAGAGGTAATATTATTTATTATATGGCAACATTTAATTTTCAACATAGCCTCAGGATGCATTTATGACAGCTTGGTTAAAATCATAGTTTATGCGCGTTTCAAAGTAGTTACAAAATATAAATAAATTATTATGCAAATAATCTTTCGCCAACTTATACACCGTCCACGCATTTTTTTATTTAATGACGACCTGCAGGTAGATGCTGGATGCAGCAAGCTGAAGACAGGGCGCTATGGCGCTCATTGGGGGAGGCCTATGTGCAGCAGTGGACTGCTATAGGCTGATGATGATGATGAATGAATTTTTAAATAGTGATGTGAATATGTCGACTCGAAATAATAATAATAATGCTGGACAATCCACACAGCATTATCTAGCCCCATGGTAAGCAGAGCTTGTGTTATGGGTACTAGATAACTAAAATAAAATATATCGGGACTAACGAGAGCTTAGAAATATCGATATATTTATCAATATTTCTAAGCTCATTCTAAATTTACACATATATTTATATTTATCGAGGTGTCAAAATACATGTAAATGAATAATTGCATTATTTCATGAAGTCAAAGAAAATAAATAAGCGGGCGGTGATAAATTAACAAACCAAATAATAATTCAATATTAAGGAGGATCCTCTTCTAATGAATACTTACAATATTTTAGTAAGCTAAGAATTACTAACGCATTCAGAGTTTTCAATTATCATTTGCACTATATAATGTAAAGAAAAGGTCAAAAATAATGAGAAATTGCAGCATCGAATTCGTATTATAAGTTCTTGCAATACTGACTTGCATCTTGCATTAGCGAAGTGAGCGTCATGACTTTAGATACTTAATAAATAAATAATAATAATAATAATGCTGGACAACACACACAGCATTATCTAGCCCCATGGTAAGCAGAGCTTGTGTTATGGGTACTAGATAACTGATATACATAATACAATATATTACATAGATAGATATTTTGTATTATACATAGAAAACGACCAGAACACCCGGAACAAATATCTGCAGATCGTACACACATTTGTTCCGAGGCGGGAATCGAACCCGAATAGTATAAAACCTAGGCACTATTAGATATATTCACACATTTGATCTTTCACCTTTAGCTGCATAAATAATTATGTTATCTAGCTTTGATCTATCTTACAAAACTGCGTTTCATCTTCAGACTCTTAAGAGATATACAGGTATTAAATGGAACATGATACAACATGTTCCATTAATAGTTCTATATAAGATAGGGCAGCAAGTCTACTCGTCATCCATACCGTAATGCTTAAAAACGAAAGTTTTCAACCAGTGCGTCCTACCCGTAATGACCTCCGGAGCTGAGACGTGGACACTCACGATAGGGCTGGTCCACCAGTTCAAAGTCGCTCAGCGAGCTATGGAAAGAGCTATGCTCGGAGTTTCTCTGAAGGATAGGATTCGTAACGAATACATCCGACAGAGAACCAAAATTATCGACATAGCTCTAAGAATTAGCAAGCTGAAGTGGCAGTGGGCTGGCCATATCTCGCGAAGAACCGACGGCCGCTGGGGCAAACGTGTTCTTGAGTGGAGACCACGACTCGGTAAACGTAATGTAGGACGTCCTCCGACCAGGTGGGATGACGACCTGCGAAAGACTGCAGGTAGATGCTGGATGCGGCAAGCTGAAGACAGGGCGCTATGGCGCTCATTGCGGGAGGCCTATGTCCAGCAGTTGACTGCTATAGGCTGATGATGATAATATAGGTATGTATTACCCTACACTGCATAATGGTGTTATATTATGCCAGTTAGAACTTTAGGTTCAATAATTTGATATAACATTATCATACATTTAATTTATGTGTACAAGCAAGCGTGCGGTAATGCAATAAATCAAAAAGCCAAAGATCAAAATGCACCGATGAGCCCAAGGCTAAAGTTAGCTAGTGTTAAGACCATAAGAGCTCGTTCCCACTATGTCTGTCGGAACCCGATTAAAATCGGAATCCGACAGACGACAAATGCGAACAGCGCCATTTGCGATCATATGCGAGCGTTGATCCGACACGTTTATATTCCGAACGGGAGGGCTGACAAAACACACGATAATTTTTGTCGAATCCGACACAAAATCGCTGTCGGAAAAGTGTGAATAGCTTCATATAAAATGTTCTGCCGCTACGACACACGATAAAAAATCGTCCCGACAGACGACATAGTGGGAACGAGCTCTAACTATTGATGAGTGTGGGCGAATGTCGCAGGATGAAAGGTGAATTCTGTCGTAAGATGAGTCGCGAATTCACTTTTGTGATTTGAGAATCCATTATTTGGATAACTAGCAAATTCTCTTTTGTGATTTGAGAATCCATTATTAGTGGTTATTGTTTAGTTTGCACAACCAAGGCTGCATTTTTGCTTAACAAATAAAGTAGGTCCTATTCCTTTTTCTTTTACATCAGGTAAGATTATTGATGAAATTATTTTTTTATTGAATTACTTAACATACAATTTTCTGTCAAAACCCTATAAAGTAATATTTAGACCTTTTATCACTATCTTTAAGGATACTGTACATCAACGAATCTTTGTTTTATCTATTGTTTCTATTTATGTATTTATTTATTTATTTTATTTTTCATTTATTGATATATATGTATGCTTCATCTTTATCTTTAATTATTTGTTAAATTGTTGTTATTTGTATTGAGCTTAGTGCTGCACTCAGTACTCTGGCGGCGCTGCATTAGCACCCGTTTCAATGAAAAATGTAATGTTGCCTATTTGTGTTCTCGCTATTTATTTCTTTTTATTATTTCCTTATTTGTATTTATTTTATATTTTGATACATGAATAAATCTTTTATCTATTGTACTCTAAACGAAGGTCTTTTGATATAAAAAAATAGCAGGTAACGACGTGTAGGGGAGACCGAGTGGTTTTGAAACAAAGGTGAGTTAAAACAGCAGTGATTTTGCGGAACTTAGTCGTTAGCGTTAGAAACAAAATTTCTTATTACATTCAAATTGAGTTTTTGCCACAGAGTTTTTTCATTTACACTTTTTTAAATAAATCAATTGAAAGTACATGAAATGTAGTATCGATTAACGCTAAATTCATTCGTTTAATGTTGATAAAAAAAAATTAATGAAGCAAAACGTTAAAATTGTTTCAACTGCCCTCGGTCTCCCCTACCGTGGTAGTTGCAACTTAAGAATATACCCCTCGAACTCACTGTGTAGCTATTGGCGGAGCTCAAAATCATTGACGAAACAAAATCTCTGTATTTAGGTATTTCAAAAAATCTGTCAATTGCAGGCAGGTATTTCTTAAACTATCGCGTGTCTGCAAGGCCATTATAATAATGAATCGTACACACACAATCATGGTTAATTACTAAAGCTATGGACATAGACAGTTTGACACATTCTGGCCAATAAAATACACCTTACTTATTATACCGTTAGTTGACCTCAATGATCACGGCTCTTCCTAAATCATGGTAATATTCTCCTCCGCCTTAGGACAAATGTTGGTACAATCTGCAAATTTTGGTCTGGGTGTCATCATCATCAGCCTATATTAGTCCACTGCTGGACATAGGCCTCCCCCAATAAGCGCCATAGCGCCCTGTGTTCAGCTTGCCGCATCCAGCATCTACCTGCAGTCGTTCGCAGGTCGTCATCCCACCTGGTCTGGGTGTATGTATAATAAAATATATATATAACATATGTAATGTTACGTAACGTAATCATCATTATCAAAGGTGTCGATTCTGTTGGTTTAGAATTAGCTAATATTAGGATTTAGGAATGTCAAATAGACGAAAGCTATTCTATGTTTGAAAAATTAGACTGACAGGTTATTAGGATGACAGATCTAAAACAACTCATCTTAGTTAAGTAGAGAGTTAGTAGAGTTTTAGTAGGTACTTACCTAAGGTACCTAAGGTACCTACCTAATATTTATTTTGCTTAGAGCAACATCAACTACTCAACTTAGAGAGTTTTGCGATTTTCAAACACATTCTAATTTAGGTATTTTTAGGATCTGCCTATAGAACACCATATTTTTTAGGTCAACCTAACTTAGAAAATTTAGAAATCGTAAAATTTAAATTAGTAATCCTAAACAAGTAAAGTAAAAAATCATTTATTTCTTTAGGCTTACAAAATAAGCACTTAGACAAGTCATATTTTATGTATAAATTATTATCAAATAAAATTATTTTACTATTCACTTAAATTTTTTGTCCACTAGTGAAAGAAGTGATAAGAAACCAGTCGCTTTGCATACCTGGATGCCAAAGACACAATGCCGAGGAGGCTGGCAAAGAAAGGAAAGTCTTTACCCAGCAGTGATCAACATAACAATATCTTTATTAGACTAGGTTAGACTTTAACACTTTGACTGCTGAAATAACACGGTATATGTTTTTTTTTACAAGGTGACTAATATGCGTAAATCCACACTAACGCAGCGGCTGAGAAAATACAGATCTGTGTGACTCAGCACAGCCGTAATATTTTTCGAACGAAACGCATGTGCGGCGCAACACAACCGCTGTGTAGAGCGGCAGCACGAATTTTTTAGGATAAAAAAAGATCGCAGTCGTCGAAAAAAAACCGCAGTCAAAGTGTTAAGTATTAAAATGTATTCAGTAGTGATATTTAATCGTACTGCTTTGTGAGGAGGGCGTTGTCATTCTGCGACACAGTGTTAAACTACTGCAGATGACATCGTTTTTCAAAACTGTTTTTTGTTCCATGTCATGTACCAATAAAAGATTATTATAAAAAAAAACATCATAGTCCCTAAAGTAAAACCAAATAGAAGTACGGACTAGAAAAAAGCCAGAGAAACTTGGTTTCCATTTACTTAGCACTCAATCTATACTCGTATCTTTGACTTTGCATACCACTCTTATGCTATAACATGTTCCTAGAAATCATGGAAAGCTGAATATTTGTTAGCAGTGCTTATTTAGAATGTCATAGAAATCTCGAAGCTGAGTGACCTTAATTCATTTGTCAGCACTAAAACTGTCCTACTTTCATCATTAATAGGTTTAGTTCATATGTTCTTAATTTAAAAGTCTTCAAAACGCTAATGATTGCATAAAGATTTAAAAAAGTCGACAGTATGCGAAATTCATCGATATGCGATTAATCGCATAGATATTTCCTAAAGTCAGCAAAGTGCGAAAGTCGGCACTAAGCTCCGAAATCAGTTTGTACCAATATGGTTTCAATAGAAAAGACAAAATATTCTCTCTATGGGTAGAATCTTCTGACAGGCCTCGATTTTTTCTGATGGTAAGTGAGGATGTGGCTAATGATGTATCACAAAGGTTTAATTCGCCCCACGGCTTCGCCCGCGTGGAAATCTATGTCTCAATTAGTTTAGAAACCTTTCTCTTAAATCACTATAAAAAAAAAACACATAAAAATCTGTTGCGTATTTAAACATCTAAGCATACATAGATACAGACAGATAGCTGGAATACTTATATGGTTAAATATTTGTAATAGTGTTCTGGGTAGATATAGACTGCAGGGAGATGCTGGATGCGGCAAGCTGAAGACAGGGCGCTATGGCGCTCATTGGGGGAGGCCAGCCTATAGCAGTGGACTGCTATATGCTGATGATGATGATGATGAGTGTTCTGGGTATTTTCTATGTAGTAAAAAATATATGTTATCTCGTACCCATAAGAAAATAAATAAATCTAAAGACTCTAAGCTAGATTAGAATTAGATAAAGAGTCTAATTTTTGTTTCTTTATATTAAATAAGCAAATACGTTTGTAATGTAATAATGTAATGTCTGTTATAGAAGAGCGAGCCCTTCTAATACAAGTAATTATACTTAAATGAAGGTGTAAACAATTAATTATTGTAAAACTGTTACAGTAATAAATTTTATTTTATTTATATGCTTAACGTGGCGCTAGATAATGCTGTGCGGATTGTCTAGCATTATTTATTTATTTAAACACCTTTTATCCCGATGTTTATTAATGCACGGCCCGGCCGAGGCTTGGCTGAGGTCGTTAGACTTAGGCCTGCCTTAGAAATGACTCGTTTGTTGGTACAGTCGAGTTGTTATAATACAACTGGTAATAATTGGTACCTATGTCAATGCAAAATCAAGTGTAGCAAGTTCCAACTTGCTTGGATTACTCGCGCTTTCCACAATTGTGTTGATTATAATTTATGTAAGATTTGTGTTATGTCGTACGTTATTTCATTAGCATAGTATGTTTAGTATGCGTTTGTTTCACTAAGTTACGACTTAGTGCGTAACTTTCGAAGAAAACACACCGTCAAAATGGGTGGGGGAAACATGTTTTCAACAGTTGCAATGCGTACCTATGTTATGTAAAAAACATATCAGCAAATGTACCTGATACAGCACTTTAACTGCCGACGCATACAGATCACACACAGCGCATCGCTGAACCATGGAAAAACACACGGGAAGGCTAATAATAATAAACCACATTAATATTTTACGCCCTCTGTGGAGCGGCGGGTCGTACAACATTTGTTCCAAGGCGGGAATCGAGCCCGCAACCTCCTGCGTCGTAGGCAGACTCTCGCCCGCCGCGCCAAATTGGTCGTCGAAGTGATTGTGAGTGGTCAATCTTCCTTACATTAAATGGACCACCGAAGTCAATGCCAACCATATAAATACCTCAATTACAATGCTGCAAAGAAAGGCCGATACCTTTCACTGCAGTTCGGTGAAAGTACTTGCAGTGTGAAATCTAGTTTGAACCGAAAAACTTAATATGCAATATAGACAATAATTTTACATGTCATTAATCTCTCTAACGACTGTCTATACGATGAGACACGCCTCGATTTGGCTTTCTTTTGGAAAATACTGAATATTAACACAAATAGTTAGACTATTCATTATCCATCACATAATGGTTACATTTTTACACTTGCTCCCATTTATTTACATTTAAATTTAATCCCATTTGATCTAGATCTTCCGTTGTTTTTGTACATTGTCATTATTTTTCTGTTCTGAGTATTGACAATTTACAATATACAGTTGTATTATTATGACCTTTTTTGACATGTAGTTACATTTTTAGTAGGTAATTAGTTTTTTAATTCTAGAACCCTTTACTTCCAGTTATTTGTTAATTATTTTATGTGTTTATATAGGAGTCACTGTTTTGTTTGCTTTTTTTATCTCTACTTCTCCAAAAAACCCCTATGGTCTTTCCTTCCTACTGAAAAAAACTTGTGTTACCTATATAAATAATAATATTTTATAATAATAGCAAGTTAGATTACAACGACATCAAGACAAGTATAATTGAAATGAAAATATAATGAAACTTCACAATCAGAGTTACGAAAATGTCTCATCATGAGCGCCATAATATATATCAAAAAACAGAATACATTGTCGTCAAACTTTAATGAATTTCAAGTACTGCAAAAACTTTATCTGTTGACCACGAAGAAAACCCAGGAAAACCCTACCATCACCATCCAGCATCAGTTACAATGTATCACGCTTGACCCTCAAATTCACAAGCTCTGTTCATGGTCACCGAATTCACACGATTATACGGTCTCTTCACTTTGCTACTCCGGGTAGGGTGATGAAATTTAGGACAAATTTCCATAGTTTACTGCTTTATGCGTGAGATGAATTTATGATAGTGTGGGTGGTAGAGAGTTTGATGTCAGCGATGTCTTAGGTTAAAATAATGAACTCGCCTAGAGCTGTTCAACTGTACGACCTTTGCAGCGCAGTGGGCGAAGGTCCGGCTGAGAAGCGAGAGGTATCGCGTTTGGTTTTGACTGTAGAAGATAGACTTTGTCTGGCTTGTCATTGCTTTGAAATGCACAGAGTGCAAGGGAAAATAGATGCATTTATCATGTGGTAAGTCGTAGATGAAGACCGCGATTTGGCAATCGTAGCGTAGGATACCGTCCTGTCCAATTTATAAGCATAATAAAAAAAACGATCTATTTTACGTATTGTATTATGGTTCAGGTTCAGGTTCAGGTGGGGGTACTCCATTTTCCGCATTTGGACTCCAGTTGGTCCTTTATGCGTAGTAGATAGCTAGCATAGCCAGCCTAGCTTATCTTTATATATATATATTATAGAGCTATCTTTATATATATATATATATATTATAAGGTTATCAGTCATCTAATACCCATAGCACAAGCTCTGTTTTTCTTGAGACTTGAGATGATGCTGTGTGGATTATCCAGCATTATTAATATTATTATTTATAAGTGAAGGGAAGAAAAGTTGTCCAAACAGGTCAACTAGCAAGTAATCATATTAGACAACTGGGGTAAGTACACCCACTTACCTTCACTTACAAGAGCCTACTTAACCTTCAAGAATCTTCTCAAGTGTTTAAGACCATCTTCATTGCTTTCGACAGCCCAACAAGTGTAATTAACGTTGACGCAGGTCCGAGGCAAAGCACAAAAATGTGCATTCAAATTATGACATTTAACGCGTTATGTTTAGATGCAATTCATTTTGACGATATCAGATTATTTGAATGATATTATAAATAATGATGATTTCAGATCGTGAGGATCAAACTATTATAGAACCAACTTTTAGAAAACAAGGAAAGAATAAATAATAATAAATAAATAATGCTGGACAATTCACACAGCATCATCTAGTCCCAAGCTAAGCAGAGCTTGTGTTATGTGTACTAGATGACTGATATACATAATACAATACATTACATAGATAGATATTTTTTTATTATATATAGAAAACGACCAGAACATCAAAATAATATTAATAGTTGGCGAAGATATGACCTTAATTTGTGTAGCGTGATTTTATAAAGAATTATGTATGACTATTGTTTTTTCAGCTTGACGGAATAAATGAATGATGTACTAAAAAACGAGGAATGGCAAATTTTTTTATAGCACTACGAGTAATTCGGGATCAAGATCTATTTACCAGTTTGGCTGTAGTATTTTATTTTTAAATACTACAGCCAAACATAGAGCATTCCTCTGAAGTCGGTAACGAGTAAAAGTCCTTTGAATTCACATTTGACAGCTGGGTCGTAGCGGAATCTGGTTAATGAGTTCAGAGCTTTAGCTTTCAAGAACCTTTCTCAAGTTTAAGACCATCTTCATTGCTTTCGACAGCCTTAACACTTTGACTGCTGAAATCACACGGTATGTGTTTTCTACAAGTGACTAATATGCGTAAATCCACACTAGCGCAGCGGCTGAGAAAATACAGATCTGTGTGACTCAGCACAGCTGTAATATTTTAAGAACGAAACGCATGTGCCGCGGAACACAACCGCTGTGTACAGCGGCAGCACGAATTTTTAGGTAAAAAAAAGATCGCAGTCGTCGAAAAAAAATCGCAGTCAAAGTGTTAAGTGTAATTATTCGGAAGGCGACACTGACCTAGTGGCTCACGCACTTTTGCACTGGCTATTGATAAAACGCCCGATAGGCTGACATTTTGCGCTCAATTTAACAAAACGCTCCAATAACTTTACAATACACGCGTTTCTACGTAATTATACGTGATCTAGGAAGTACTTTCGTATAGTTAAGTGGACGTTTTATCTACATGTACCTAATAGCTAGCTTCTGCCCGTGACTCGCACGCACTATCCTGACTACATACATACCTCACCTCAACAGCCTATATTGGTCCACTGCTGGACTCAGACCTCCCCCTGATAAGCGCCTTAATATATTTTATCTCATGGAGGTAATGCCCATAATCCCCACGCTGGGCATGCGGCTTAGGGATCGCAGTTCAGTATTAAATTGTTCTGCACTCGGCGCTGCTGCCCCCCCGGATATTCCTTGCCCGCCGCTTGTGACTCACAAGAGGCGGTTTGAGTTAGTCATGGAAAAGCTTAAGGAGGACCTTTGCCCAGCAGTGGGACAGCGACCCAGTGAAGCGCATGGGCGAGAATACAACAATTAAATTCAGGAACGCGTAAAAAATGGGCACAAAATCGAACAGAACTCTTTATTTTTGCAAGTAAATAACGGTTTGAGTTAGTCATGGAAAAGCTTAAGGAGGACCTTTGCCCAGCAGTGGGACAGCGACCCAGTGAAGCGCATGGGCGAGAATACAACAATTAAATTCAGGAACGCGTAAAAAATGGGCACAAAATCGAACAGAACTCTTTATTTTTGCAAGTAAATAACGGTTTGAGTTAGTCATGGAAAAGCTTAAGGAGGACCTTTGCCCAGCAGTGGGACAGCGACCCAGTGAAGCGCATGGGCGAGAATACAACAATTAAATTCAGGAACGCGTAAAAAATGGGCACAAAATCGAACAGAACTCTTTATTTTTGCAAGTAAATAAATTTCCTTCATTATTCTTCAGTAAACGCATATTTATTACTTTGTTCTTAACTAAGCTATCTATTCGAAGAAAGTGAGCAACGTCATTTTTGTGAGACAATAATACCATGTAAAAAGATATGGGAAAAGAAATCTTTGAGAACAAACCGGTTTCACTATTCCGATAAGAATATTAGTAGGTGTTGTTGGTAAATATCAATAAGGAATAATAAATAAATAAATAAATAATGCTGGACAATTCACACAGCATTATCTAGCCCCATGGTAAGCAGAGCTTGTGTTATGGGTACTAGATAACTGATATACATAATACAATACCATTACATAGATAGATCTTTTTTTTTTTTTTTATTATACATAGAAAACGACCAGAACACCCGGAACAATTATCTGCAGATCGTACACACAATTGTTCCGAGGCGGGAATCGAACCCGCAACCTCCTGCGTCGCAGGCGGACGTTCGCCCACCGCGCCACATCGGTCGTCAAAATAATGAAAATGAAAAGTTTTTTATTAAATTAGGCTTACAAATAAGCACTTAGACAGGTCATATTTTATACTATTCATTATTATCAAATAACATTATATTAATGTTCACTTTAATTTTTCTTTTTAGACACATAAGTTATATGAACATACTAGTGGTTTCTTTTTCACTTCGTCCAATAGTGGACAAAAAATTTAAGTGAACATTAAAATTAAAATAATGTTAATTGATAAATAATGAATAGTATAAAATGTGACTTGTCTAAGTGCTTATTTTGTAAGCCTAAAGAAATAAATGCTATTGACATTGACTTTAAGCTACTACATATATCTACGTTGAGTTTTGCGGCCGTACCTAAGATGAAAATAACTAGAGTAGGCCTCTAGAATCGATAGGTTTTTGACGTCAACGTGGTTAATTGTATGGAAAAACATAAGAGAATCGTACCAGCTTTCAAAATTTTACCCAAAGCGAGTAAATACTCAACTGCAAGGTTACCTAAGTAAAACAAGTGAAAGGTGTCAAATCGTCAAATCGATGAAGATGCGTCCTTGTGTTTTTAACGTCTACCCGCTAAATAGCATCTTGATATTACTCTAGTGTGATTTTTTTACTTTCATAATATGCCACAGTTTAAACTCTACAGTAGAATTACAATACCTACAGTGACTCGAACCGATGTCATTTGAGTTAGTAAATCCTTTCTGCAGAAATTATTTGTATTACCTAGTTCATCATCATCATCAGCCTATAGCAGTCCACTGCTGGACGCATAAGCCTCCCCCAATGAGCGCCAGCGTCCTGTCTTCAATCTGCCGCATCCAGTCTCGCACCTGCAGTCTTTCGCAGGTCGTCATCCCACCTGGTCGGAGGGCGTCCTAAACGTAGCCGTATTTTTATATTACCTAGTAATAATTCTGTATTAACACATTCTGTAGTAATAATACACATTTATAAATTTTCCATATCCTTTTTTTATGTTTTTCATTCAGGCAGTAAAACATAAAAAGTTATCACTGTACACATTTTAACGGAATTTAAACAAGGTTGCGATTGTGAAGGCGATCTAATGTTCGATAATTCGGGGTTTCCTGTGCGTATAGTAATAATTAAAAGAGTACCTACATCCAAACTTACTAAAATATGAAGCATGTTTCAAGTAAAAAGCTTTCTGGAGCGCAAGTTATTTCTTATTGTTATAAGTTCCGCTAAAGTCCGTCAGGCTTTGGAACAGACGTTCAGCATTAAAGTAATTCTCTTGGAACATACCTGAAACAAAAAATAACATAATTCAATTTACAATTCATCATCATCATCAACCTATGATAGTCCACTGCTGGACATAGGCCTCCCCCAATGAGCGCCATAGCGCCCTATCTTCAGCTTGACGAATCCAGCATTTACCTGCAGTCTTTCGCAGGTCGTCATCCCACCTGGTCGGAGGGCGTCTTACGTTTACCGAGTACTACTACGTTTACCGAGTAATGGTCTCCATTCAAGAAAAAAAAAATGTTAAAATAACATAATTCAATTTACAATTAATTATGTTATAGGACACCGGCGACACAGGACTTTACTAGAGCGGAATCCACTGCTGATGTACAAGTTTCAAGATCATAATATATATATATATATTTTTTTAAATAATAAACTACCAAACCGCAATTTGGATACGTTTCAACGCGGTTACGATGTTAATACGGTGTTTGCCTTTGTATTTCAATACATTTATTTTCTTTCTTTCCTTCTAATAATAACATCATCACAGTTTTTTTTAACGCCTCAAATACGTGGTAAATGTGGTATGTCGATACTGCATTCTTCACACTGTGACACGCCAATATGAAAGAATATACACTGACATTGACTTTCCCTGTTTGCCGAACTTGTTGATAAATAATTCGAATCGTACTTTTTGTAACAATTGTGTAAAACGTCTCTTTAAACAGGATGTTTTAGAAATATCAGTGGTCATTATCACGGAATGAAAAATAGTATGCTTCACAATTTCATCACGAACGTAGTCATAACAAAAAGTATCAGGAGTATAGTATCCATAGCACAAGCTCTGCTGAGCTTGAAGCTAGATGATGCTGTGTGGATTGTCCAGCATTATTTATGTTAAGAGTGATGGAAGAGAGAGTGCACCTGTGTTTGCGCGCACACTGTGCACTATAATAATTATATAATACTATGCACGCACATGGCTAGCGCAAAAAGACGCTGAAACTAGCCGCTAGCCGCTGTGGCCGAAAATTAAGCTAGGCTAATCGACTACTTTGTCTCTTAAAAAAAAATAAAGCTTGGAACGAGTTTTGCTCCAACTCAAAATCTACCAACTTACAGATAAGCAAATCAAATGTACTAGACACATAAGTTATGAATACTAGTGGTTTCTTCTCACTTCTTCCACTGGTGGACAAAAAATTGAAGTGAACTATAAAATATGACCTGTCTAAGTGCTTATTTGTAAGCACACTTTGACTGCGGTTTTTTTTCGACGACTGCGGTCTTTTTTTTTACCTAAAAAATTCGTGCTGCCACTCTACACAGCGGTTGTGTTGCACCGCAAATGCGTTTCGTTTGAAAAATATTACAGCTCTGCTGAGTCACAAAGATCTGTATTTTCTCAGCCGCGGCTGCGCTAGTGTGGATTTACGCATATTAGTCACTTGTAGAAAACTCATACCGTGCGTTTTCAGCACTCAAAGTGTTAAAGAAATAAAAACTTTTCATTTTCATTTTCTTAGGTCGAATTCGAAAAAGCAGTTTCATAAAATTTCAACATAATAAAATGAGTATGTACGCGAGGTTATTATAGTAACATAGTTGCAAGAATTTGGATTGAAGTATTCGGGCAACAATCTTTACAAAGTACTTATAAAATGAAGTCGCTTCCGCTGTCTGTTCGCTTAGATCTTTTAAACGTAGTTTTCAGCAATGGATAGAGTGGTTCAAGAGAAAGGTATTTTGACACATATCATCAGAGATCATCACGTGGGCGAAGCCGTGAGGCGCAGCTAGTTTTCTATAAAATATAATGTAAGAATAAAATGTTAATTAGAACTACTTTTAGTAAGCAAACATATTTGTTGGCCCGCGGCAATGTTAATTGCGTACAAAGTGGAGCGACGCGTCGGTCCACCTAACCAGGTAACCTTCAGCAGGTCTTCGCGACGACCTGGTGAAGGTAACCGCTGGATGCAGGGACCCTAAGACCGGTCACTAACGTTTTAAAAATAGAGTATGTTTCATCATCATCAGTCTATAGCAGTCCACTGCTGGACATAGGTCTCCCCCAATGAGCGCCATAGCGCCCTGTCTTCAGCTTGCCGCATCCTGCATCTACCTGCAGTCTTTCGCAGGTCGTCATCCCACCTGGTCGGTGGGCGTCCTACACTACGTTTACCGAGTCGTGGTCTTCACTCAAGAACACGTTTGCCCCAGCGGCCGTCGGTTTTTCGCGAGATATGGCCGGCCCACTGCCACTTCAGCTTGCTAATTAAATTCATTAATAAATCAATAATGCCGGTCAATCCACACAGCATCATCTAGGCCCAGCCAAGCGCTTCAGAGCTTGTTTTATAGGTATACTTAATACACTAGTTACATAGATAGATATATATTTTATCATACAAATATAGGGACCAGAAATGTCAAAGTCAAAAGTCAAAAATCATAGTTTCCATATTAAGTGCCATACCCACCTTTAATCATAATATGACCCAAAGGTAAAAAAATTGTGTGTACGATCAGCAGATACCGGATATTCGTATTGTATTGTATTTAGACTTAAATAGGCAAATAACCATATATTAGACATATAAGAGATGAACATACTAGTGGTTTCTTTTTCACTTCTTCCACTAGTGGACAAAAAATTGAAGTGAACAGTAAAATAATTTTATTTGATAATAATTTAATGTATAAAATATGACCTGTCTAAGTGCTTATTTGTAAGCCTTAAGAAATAAACTTTCAGTTCATTTCATTTCCAAACCTTTTCTGGTTTTCTTAGTGTTATTATTAAGCTTTCTTTTTCATATTATTTTAAGTTCGTAAATAAACATACACATTGTTATCCACATTCCTTATGGAGGTGGCCATGCAATGTCATGTGGCAAACGTTATTGTTGTTTCTTTTTTGTTAAGTGTATATACATATTTTGCCGGTTTGTAATAATAAAGAATTGATCTCATATGGGAGTGACATAGTCACTTTGTGACAAAACTCCATCAATAAATAAAGATATAAAAAAAAAAAAAAAAAAATTACAATCACTTCCCAATAACGACCGATGTGGCGCGGTGGGCGAAGGTCCGCCTGCGACGCTGAAGGTTGCGGGTTCGATTCCCGCCTCGGAACAATTGTGTGTACGATCTGCAGATATTTGTTCCGGGTGCTCTGGTCGTTTTCTATGTATAATAAAAAATATCTATCTATGTAATGTATTGTATTATGTATATCAGTTATCTAGTACCCATAACACAAGCTCTGCTTACCATGGGGCTAGATAATGCTGTGTGAATTGTCCAGCATTATTTATAAATTTATTTATTTATTTATTTCCAAACCTTTTCTGGTTTTCTTAGTGTTATTATTAAGCTTTCTTCGTCATATTATTTTAAGTTCGTAAATAAACACAAAAAATTACAATCACTTCCCAATAAGGTGTCAAAAAATTCCTCGACGCATCTTCACCATGCAACAAAAGTGTCTTCATCATTTAGTAATATTCAGTTGGCCAAGACTATCGATAGTTTAGTGTCTAATATGTCACCTGGAGGTCAGTTTCATCAGCTCCTTGTTATTAGCTTTTAATGTAAATGGAAGGTCTTCGATGCGTTATGATGAAAAGTTTTATAGAATTTGGTAGAGTCAATAAAGATCCTACTAATATTATAAACGCGAAAGTTTGTAGGTATGGATTGATGTTTGTTAATCTTTCACGTAAAAACTACTGAATGGATTTTAATGAAACTTTACAACAATATAGCTTATACATCAGAATAACACATAGGCTACTATTTAATAATATATATATATAATAATGTTGGACAATTCACACAGCATTATCTAGCCCCATGGTAAGCAGAGCTTGTGATATGGTGATTATATGTTTATACAAATATATTGTATATTATCCAAAATATAACCACGTCAGTGCAACCGCAGGTCGCAGCTAGTAAATAATAAATAAATAATGCTGGACAATTCACACATCACTATCCAGCCCCATGGTAAGCAGAGCTTGTGTTATGGGTACTAGATAACTGATATACAGAATACAATACAATACATAGATATATATTTTTTATTATACGTAGAGAAACGACCGGAACACCCGGAACAAATATCTGCAGATTGTACAAACATTTGTCCCGAGGCGGGAATCGAACTCGCAACCGCCTGTGTCGCAGGCGGAAATTCGCCCACCGTGCCACAGAGGTCGTCAGATAAAAGATGTATTTGTCTTAGAAAATGAATTGGAGAGATGGGATCTTTTATTATAACACTTGTGACATAAAATATACCATCATACCATTGACCCATCAAATTATCCCACATACCCATCAATTATTCATTTTCATTTCGACGACCGATATGGCGCGGTGGGCGAAGGTCCGCTTGCGACGCAGGAGGTTGCGGGTTCGATTCCCGCCTCGGAACAATTGTGTGTACGATCTGCAGATATTTGTTCCGGGTGTTCTGGTCGTTTTCTATGTATAATAAAATATATCTATTTATGTAATGTATTGTATTATGTATATCAGTTATCTAGCACCCATAACACAAGCTCTACTTACCATGGGGCTAGATAATGCTGTGTGAATTGTCCATCAATTTATTATTATTATACACTCATTTATTAAAATTCTCGTATAAAATACATTTTTTACTATAGAAAATACAATAAAATTGTATAAAACTATTCTACAGTAAAAAATATATCAAAACGGTAGATCACCGACCGCGAAGCTAGGCTCAAGCGGCCGGTGACTAGGGCTGCAAAGAAAGGAACTTCCTGACGATACGTGCCGAGTCCAAGAGTACCGCCTTCTGGATCTGGCCCTTGATCCAACTTCCTAGCGAGAGTCTCTTCAGGTGTTGATCGAGGCTCTTCGCTATTACGCCGTTAACCGAAACGACTATCGGGACTATGGTCGCTGAATCTACATCCCACATGCTGACAACCTCGTTAGCCAAGTCAAGATATTTGCTAAGTTTATCTTTCTCAGCTCTAACGAGGTTAGCATCATGCGGTATGGTGACATCAGCGAGCACCGCCCTCCGTTCTAACCGATCTATCAGTACAATATCAGGCTTATTCGCAAGAATAGTCCTGTCCGTAATGATAGATCGGTCCCAATAGAGCGTGGCACGGCCATTTTCAAGAACTGGCGCCGGTGTGTACTTATAGTACGGAACTTCAGGACCAGTAAGGCCGTATCGGAGAGCAAGTTGCTGGTGTATAATTTTGGCTACTTGGTTGTGTCTGTGCAAGTACTGAGAGTTAGCAAGGTGCGAACAACCCGAAAGTATATGACGGAGGGTCTCCCCAGGAAGATGACACGCTCGACAAATATCGATCGTGCCGTCTTTCATGATATACTTTCGATAATTGTTCGTCTTTACCACCTCGTCCATAATTGCACAGACAAAACCTTCGGTTTCCCCAAAGAGGTCACCAAAGCGTAGCCAGTTCACTGAGCTTAGGAGATCTACATCAGGTCCTGTGAGAACCTTGTAGAATCTCCCATGCAGCTCTTTGCTCTCCCATATAGTCTTCCGGTCCTGGATGCTCATCACCACAGGTTTGCGCCAGTTCTCGTTAGCCAAGGAAAGAGGGGTAAGGTTCTTATCTACTGCAACCACATCGCGATGCATCTGGTATTCAACTTGTAAAAAGTGATTTCTGAGATTGCATACCTCACGGTTGTGTAGAGTCTTGGCGTTTAAAAAGCCACGACCACCACATTTCCGTGGGATATACAATGAAATGAAATGAAATGAAATGAAATGAAATGAAATGAAATGAAATGAAATGAAATGAAATGAAATGAAATGAAATGAAATGAAATGAAATGAAAGTTTATTTCTTTAGGCTTACAAATAAGCACTTAGACAAGACAATCTCATTACCGAAGATCGAGGGTGTCGCATGCGATGAGTGACTAAAAGTTGACGAACCCTACAGTCCAAGGCGTCTAGTTCTGTCTGAGTCCATCTTAGTATGCCAAACGTATACGTGAGCAATGGCATAACCCAGCCGTTGAAGGCTCGTACCTTGTTGCCGCCTGACAAAAGGCTATTTAGCACTTTTTTGAGGCGACAAAAGAAGCGCTCCTTCACCGACTGCTTTATGTCTCCGTCCACAATACCCAACGCTTCTGGCATACCAAGGTACTTGAAAGTTTCGCCCTCCGAGAGTGATTTCAGGGATATGGTCTCTGAAAGCTGTAAATTATCAGAATGTACAACTTTCCCTCGCTGTATTTGTATGACCGCACACTTATCGACACCGAACTCCATGTTAATAGCACTACTGAATATCTGTGTGATATTCAGAAGGGCCATCAACTGTGTTTTATTCGGCGCGAACAGTTTGAGGTCATCCATATACAGCAAGTGAGAGACGATCTCACCATTTCTCCGAGGGCGATAGCCTATTCCTGAATCCTTCAGTAGAGTACTGAGCGGATTCAGAGCCAGGCAAAACCACAAGGGACTCAGACTGTCACCCTGGAATATACCCCTCTCTATCCTTATCTGATCATTGGTGGCAGGTAGTTCCGCTCGGCTCCCTGGATGACGAAGAACAGTGGTCCACTGTCTCATACATGATCCCAAGAATGATCTTAGAGTAGTATCTACTTTATTATTATTATTATTATTTCGGTAAAGTGATGATGATTAGTGATGAATTATTTTATTGATGCGTGTGTATCTTTTATGACATGTTTTATACTTTGGTTAAGTGGAAATGATAATAAAGAATTTATTTTAGTTATAGTTCTGCGAATCACGTCAAACCTTTTACCAGAGAATAATCAAATAATACTAACGCTTTTACCATCAGCCAGTAAGTATGTTACCGACAAACGAATTTAAAATCTAATGTGAAAGTGTGTGAAATGAAGATGGGGCCGTGTCTGGCCCAATGGCCGTGGCTACTTTATATTATCTCTATTTTTAGGTTTTTAGTATGGAAATAAACAAATACGTACTAAAGGTATAGGTTCGACAGGTGTTTCGGTAAGGTAGAGACTTCGCCATTTAATAAATACTAATACTATATAATATGTATACATATATAAATAATAAAAATAGTAGATAGCTACCTACATTTCAGATAAATCACTCTGAAAACTTCGGAGACGAGAGTAATGATAAACTTTCCGAGGTTTTTCAGAATATGGCTAATAAGGCTCTTCGCTCCGCCTCCCTGCCGCACGTCGCGCGCGCCCGCTCCTAGGACCATACCTAGGACCCTCGAAGCCCTACACCATGCCCTAAACAGACTCCTGGTGGCCTTTCCGGATACCGACATATATTTGCGGACGAGTAGAGAACTCTGTTTTCAACCAGTGCGTCCTACCCGTTATGACCTACGGAGCTGAGACGTGGACACTTACGATAGGGCTGGTCCACCAGTTCTAAGTCGCTCAGCGAGCTATGGAAAGAGCTATACTCGGTGTTTCTCTGAAGGATAGGTTACGAAACGAATGCATCCGACAGAGAACCAAGGTTATCGTCAAAATTAGCAAGCTGAAGTGGCAGTGGGCCGGCCATATCTCGCGAAGAACCGACGGCCGATGGGGCAAACGTGTTCTTGAGTGGAGACCACGACTCGGTAAACGTAGTATAGGACGCCCTCCGACCAGGTGGGATGACGACCTGCGAAAGACTGCAGGTAGATGCTGGATGCGGCAAGCTGAAGACAGGGCACTATGGCGCTCATTGGGGGAGGCCTATGTCCAGCAGTGGACTGCTATAGGCTGATGATGATGATGATGATGAGAGAACTCTGATGCTAACATGTCTAGCTTTTTGTGAATGCAATTTTTTAATCTTTATAAATAAATGGTGGCCTATTTTTAATTCCTTATTTTATGTTTTGTAACTCTTTAATAACTTGAATCTACAATATAATATATCTTATGACAATTTATACCGTGTACTTACCTAATCTAACTACGTTTAATATTAACCTTCTGTAATTAGTGTAATTGGCCTAGGGCCGTTCTAATTATACCAATAAATAAATTATAAATACAATTTACATCATTTCATTTACTTATCGGATTTAAGCATACGGTGTATCTATGACATATACCATGTTCACTGCGAATTATATTACGTCATCCCTTGAGACTGGTCAGTAGGTTAGGTACTTGAGACTGGTCAGTAGATTGGGCTCTAGAGATAAACTTTAGAGACAAAGATTCGAATCAAAGTCACGCACAGTTCGTTCCACCCAAGTAATCATCATCATCATCATCAGCCTATACTAGTCCACTGCTGGACATAGGCCTCCCCCAATGAGCGCCATAGCGCCCTGTCTTCGGCTTGACGCATCCAGCATCTACCTGCAGTCTTTCGCAGGTCGTCATCCCACCTGGTCGGAGGGCGTCCTACACTACGTTTACCGAGTCGTGGTCTCCACTCAAGAACACGTTTGCCCCAGCGGCCGTCGGTTCTTCGCGAGATATGGCCGGCCCACTGCCACTTCAGCTTGCTAATTCTCAGAGCTATGTCGATAACTTTAGTTCTCTGTCGGATGTATTCGTTGCGAATCCTATCCTTCAGAGATACTCCGAGCATAGCTCTTTCCATAGCTCGCTGAGCGACTTTGAACTGGTGGACCAGCCCTATCGTGAGTGTCCACGTCTCAGCTCCGTAGGTCATAACGGGTAGGACGCACTAGTTGAAAACTTTCGTTTTCAAGCATTGCGGTATGGATGAAGAGAAGACTCGACGTAGTTTCCCAAACGCTGCCCAGCCAAGTAATAACAATATCTAAAGCTAGATTTCTAAACTGCAATAGCATTGGCCTAAGAACCCGTGTTGGTTAAATTGCTTTTGTAATTGCAGGCCTTTTCTTATTCCTAGGTTTATTAAGCTCAGACCGACGCACTGTATATTTGTAACGACCGATGTGGCGCGGTGGGCGAAGGTCCGCCTGCAACGCAGGAGGTTGCGGGTTCGATTCCCGCCTCGGAACAATTGTGTGTACGATCTGCAGATATTTGTTTCGGGTGTTCTGGTCGTTTTCTATGTATAATAAAAAATATCTATCTATGTATATTTTATTATGTATATCAGTTATCTAGTACCCATTACACAAGCTCTGCTTACCATGGGGCTAGATAACGCTGTGTGAATTGTTGTCCAGCATTATTTATTTATTATTTATTTATTTATTTACTCGATGAGAAATGTGTGTAAACAAACCACAGCGAAGATTCGAGCGAAGATAAAATATATATAAAAATATAAAATATATATATAAACTAATAAAAACTGAAAGTTAACTGTGTACTATAAATCATATATGTTTATAATGTATATTGTATATATATATATATAAATATGTTTATATACAGAGTAATTTTTTTAAATGGGACAGTATGGGGAAATCCGAATCTAAAGGAGATAGAGGAAAAGTGTCTAAGAAGACATTAGGTGTTTTTTTATGTAAACAAATTTGGCTCGTTCAAATTTGTGGTCAAGCGTGAGTTGTTCTTAAAAAATGATAAAGTTGGTCAATTTTTTTTTGACGTGGATCGACTCTGTTGCATATAAGTATTATTTCATTGTTCGGAAAGAAAAAAATCTGAACAGCAGAAGTTGGTCAAATTTAATGAAAACTAATCTTCATACAGTTGGTTTATTACTTGAGTAAATGTTCGATGTGGCCGCCGTCTTGTCTTATGCAGGTACGAGCACGCTTCAAGACACTTCTAGTTGCATTTAACAGAGACTTATGGTGAATTGTGTTTAAAGTGTTGTAAACAGCATCTTTTAATTCTTGTACGGAGTTGTATCGGGATACATAAATTCGACCCTTAAGGTAACCCCATAAGAAAAAATCTAATGGCGTTAAGTCGGGCGATCGTGGGGGCCACTTTATCGGCCCATATATACCCATCCAACGGTTTGGAAACTGCTCGTCCAAACATAGTTTACTTGCCCTACTGTTGTGGGCTGGTGCACCATCTTGTTGGTAGATTATCTTACCAAAGTTCCTTAAGCTAATAGTCTCATCCACTAAATCTGCAGCCATGTTCAATATTTCCTGATATTTTTCACTATTTAGCGTTCCTTGGTAAATTTTGATAGCAAAAATTCTGTTATGTAATATCGCACACCAACAATTAAAAGAAAATCGGATTTGGTTGTGGGTTTCTGTAGTTCTTAGCGGATTTATTTTTGACCAGTAATGGTTATTTCTCCTGTTGTACATGCCATTGTTCGAAAAGTTGCATTCATCAGTCCGAATAATAAAATTAGGAAAACATCTATTTCTAATAGTCTGAGCCACATACCAATTACAGAAATGTAACCTGCGGTCTTTATCTCCAGGTAGTAACGCTTGTACAAGTCGACCTTCTATGTAACACTTGTATTTATGAGCCTTCAATATCTTCCTTACAGTTGATTTATGAATACCGATAGTTTCAGCTGCTTCCCGTAACGAAGCTTTTGGGTATGCTTCAAAATATCCCAATACGGCAATAGTTATAAACTCACTATTGACTATTGTCGGCCTTTTACGCTTAGGCTTGAAACAGCCTTCCTGTCTTAGGTTCTTTATTAAACTATCAAATATCTTGCGATTCGGTACTACACGGTCAGGATAGCGTTCTTGATACCACTTAAGTGCATTATCTCTACTGCGATAATTAAGAAAATACGCCTCAATCAAATCAACTTTATGTGAATTAGTTAACGCCATGATGAATAAAATTACAAGCATGAACTGATTGGAAACAAAATCACAGCTGCAGAAATAACTTACGTTCCAAATTTGAATTCTTTTTTTTATAATTTCAAGACTATCGGTTGCCATGATGTTTACGAAGATTAAAAAAAATGTTCTTCTCTTGAATCATCTGGAGCTCTTATCGATTATCAAAATTTAAAAATGGAATAATTTTAAATATTTTTTTACACGCCTAGGCACTTGTAACAATATTAAAAGGCGAATACTGCAACTGTATGAAGATTAGTTTTCATTAAATTTGACCAACTTCTGCTGTTCAGATTTTTTTCTTTCCAAACAATGAAATAATCCTTACATGAAACAGAGTCGATCCGCGTCAAAAAAAAATTGACCAACTTTATCATTTTTTAAGAACAACTCACGCTTGACCACAAATTTGAACGAGCCAAATTTGTTTACATAAAAAAACACCTAATGTCTCCTTAGACACTTTTCCTCTATCTCCTTTAGATTCGGATTTCCCCATACTGTCCCATTTAAAAAAATCACTCTGTATATACAATATACATTATAAACATATATGATTTATAGTACACAGTTAACTTGCAGTTTTTATTATCTTTAAGTGTAATTGTAATTTATTTAGTTATTCCCAATGACCTAATTTATAGTGTTTATAGTTAACAATAAGGCTGTAGTAGTTTAGGTACATAGCTGAGACAATTGAATAATGAGATTTGTATTTAGTATTTTAGTTTTAATTTTCATGTTTCTTTTTGTTTTAAATTTAGTTTATACTCTTTTTTTCTTATGTCATTCAAATTGTTTTAGCTTTAATTAATTTGATTTATAGTGATAGTCATTTTTTTATTTTATACAAAGTAAATCCTTTATTGGCCTTAAGTTTAGTTATTAAATATGTTAATATTAGTTTTAAAGGCTGTGGATTTTGTTTCTAAATAAATAAATAAATAAATAAAAAAAGAATTTATTTATAGCCGCACACGATAACAAACAGTTACAAAAAAAGGGAAACACAAAAATACAGAACAACGTAGTAGAGATTTAAACTTTACATAATATAGCGTGGTATTAGAGACCCCAATGAAGCTAAAGACCTAAAATCGATAAGGAATGTAAATTGCGTATAAAGAACACGGCAACAAAGAACATTTTAGGTTTAGTAGGGGCTCAGTCTTTCTTAATTTTTTTAACCAAATTCATGTTATTTGGAAAAATATTTTAAAACTAGCTGCGCCCCGCGATTTCACCCGCGTGGTGATAGATATTTTGGATAATATATAATACAATATATCTTTATAAATTGTAGCCTATGTGTTATTCTGATGTATAAGCTATATTATTGTAAAGTTTCAACCCTTAAGTACTCGCGTGGGGTGTTTAACACCCCAGCGACTGTTTGATCGTCCCTAGTTATTGGAGTTTCGAATTTACAACGCTAATTTTTAAATCTTAATCAGAAATAAGAGTCTGATGTTGTATGTATTTGGTAGTTTTTTTCTAATTCTAAAATTGGGGTGGAAAGCACGCCACACGGATACTTATGTATGTTTTTATGCGCGAGTAACTAAGGGTTAAAATCCATTCAGTAGTTTTTCGTGAAAGAGTAACAAACATTCATCCATCCATCCATACTTACAAACTTTCGCGTTTATAATATTAGTAGGATATGTAAATAAGTACCATTCAATTAATAACTTAAAAAACCATTAACTTTAACCCGGGACTGTTGTTGATTTATTTAATGAAGAGCTATTCATAATAGGTAATTTCATAATAATGTTTAGGTATGAAATAACGGCCAAAATCCATACGTCTAACTCGCCTAATTACTTAGAAGAGTAATCAACTTAATATCAAAGACCCATCCAAGTCACCTTGATCTAAGTGGTTCAGCTAGCTTCTATTTTCTTCGAGAGTTTCACAAACTGTAGAGTAGAGAAATGGTAAACAAAACCCGATAATTAAGCACTTCACACACTTCACGTGAAAGTAATAGTGTGTTTGGGCAAAGAATGGATCAGAAACAAGTAATTTTGACTTTTACCTAACCGGTTAGCATTTCTTGGAAAGTTTCAAAAGTAATGTGTCTGGTGCTTTATAAAAGAAAGGATAATTTAAATCAGTGCCTAAATACCAACTTTCTTATTTGTATCGTCCATATTTAACGTGATCGGTTTGAGTCTAGATATTTTATAAAGTCTTGAAATAAGAAGCTTGCAATTAAAATTCTACGACGACCGATGTGGCGCGGTGGGCGAAGGTCCGCCTGCGACGCGGAAGGTTCCGGGTTTGATTCCCGCCTCGGAACAATTGTGTGTACGATCTGCAGATATTTATTCCGGGTGTTCTGGTCGTTTTCTATGTATAATAAAAAATATCTATTTATGTAATATATTGTATTATGTATATCAGTTATCTAGTACCCCATGGTAAGCAGAGCTTGTGTTATGGGTATAACACAAGCTCTGCTTACCATGGGGCTAGATAATGCGGTGTGAATTGTCCAGCATTATTTATTTATTCTAAGGTTTTTGTAATTAAAGTGCGTAAGCCCTCGCACTCGACGGTTCCAACGTCCCTACGGACTCTAGGCTCTAGCTAGAGTCTGTAGGAATGTTAGTTACCTCATAACTTTTGACTGGGTGAACCGATTTTGATGATTCTTTTTTTTATTTACAAGCTTGGTGCTCTCCGTGTGGTCCCATTTTAATTTGGTCTAGTTATGATAATGGCATCAACAAAAAGCAACCTAAAAATTTCGATTTCGGTGCGACTTGATCCCGCGGGAAGGTCACGTGTTCAAGTCCCGCCATTTTTAACCTAAGTGTATCTACCTATGGGACAGTTAAGTTAACAACTCTGTAAAATCCATTAGAGTACAGTGGAAAATCATGATGAAACGCCTTTGTCTCACATTAGATTCATTACGTTTCGTCAAGCAGCCATGGCCGCAACAAGGCGTAACGACTTGTAATTTTTGTAAACCCAACATAATTTGAACAGTTATGTTTATCCACTTTATGTTATTAACTGAGGGTACAAGCCAAAAATAAACTGGCCGAAACCAGCAGGTGTCGTAAGGTGACGATCGAATCAGAAACTTCGATTTCGTGCTTACGGGCCCTGTTGCACGTAAGCACGATCGTTACCTGTAGGAGGCGGTCCTCCCGGCGGATTTCCCATAGTCATAATATGGGAGATGCACCAGGCCTACACGGAAAAGGAAAATCAAAGTTTCTGATTCGGTTACGTGCAAAACAAACTCTTATTCTAGTTAGTTCGGAACGAAACGAAATCAGAAACTACGATTTTCCTTTTCATAGTAGGCCCTCAGATCCACCGAACTGCGATCCCAAATTCAGCATGCACTGTTTGGGGATTATGACGCTACCCCCTAATGATAAGAGTGAATAATATGCCTACGTCCAATAGTGGACAATTAAAGTTAGATGATCACAGTGGTTGGTGTGAAAAGAGAAAAAAAATACTGTAAACGACCAAACGCTGTTGTGGTAAACTTCAAGCAAGTAAGAAACGATAGTAGGTAGATAGAAAAACTGGTTCGTTGGAAATCCAGTTTTTGCATCTAATTTCACCGCGTCCAATGTTCCACAGCCTTACATAATTTAACCTTCTAATGCATATAGCCGCCAGATATTTTTATACATATATTGTTTATTAATTTATTGTACATATTAAATGTCCTATTACAAAGATGTTGTTGTGAGATACCTGCATTCTGAGCCCTAAGGACAGTGTAACATTTTTTGACCGAGTTCCTAGTTAATACTTTGACTAGTTAATACTTTGACTGCCATCGAATATGCATCGTCGTCGTACGGTCAAAGTCATCAATAGCATTTATTTCTTTAGGCTTACAAAATAAGCACTCAGACAAGCCATACTTTATACAATAAATACATATATACGGATTCTTGCAGAGCAGCGTGTGACCTCGGTAATTTTTTTTTTATAATTTCACCGCCATTTGCTATATAACTGCAAAAAAAAAACATCCAAATCTGTCCATAAACGACGAAGAGGCACATAAAAAAAACATACATACAGCCGAACATAGAAACTCCTTCTTTTTCTAATTCAGTTATATATTTATTATATACATTATTATATACACAACACACAAGTCTTCACATTGGTAGCAATGTAAGTAGGTAAGTTTATCTTACAGTTTATCTATAAATTAAAGGTGCATTTATAATTGTAACAGATTGTATTAGATCAGTTTACATTTGGACAAGGTTACGTTCTCGAATAGGCTCTACATAATAGCAACGTAAAACCAGTTATCAATCCATTTATTTAAAGGTTTGAATGCCACCTACTTTAAACAAAATTACAGAAGAATCCTTGAAAATTGGGAAAGAGTAACTTTACAAAAGAGAATCAGCCTTGCTTGTGTAGTAATTGGAGTGAGAATTGCATTTTTTAATCTTTTTGGTTGTATCAAATTACGTTAAGCTTAATTTGTAATGTGTACTATCATCACTACATAGTATAAAACAAAGTCGCTTCCCGCTGTCTGTCTGTCCACATGTATGCTTAGATCTTTAAAACGACGCAACGGATTTTGATGAAGTTTTTTTAATAGATAGAGTGATTCAAGAGGAAGTTTACTATTGGTGATAGATTTGTTCTGCAGGAGGTGCTGCTGCGGGGCCCCCGGTGGATATCCCTTAGTCGCCTGTTACGGCACCCGCGGGAAGAGTTGGGGTGGTGAACTTCTAAGCCGATGGTACTAAGATGGCACTAGGAGGCAGTAGGATGGCACTAGGAGGCACTAGGATCTTTAGTCCACAGATGAATGAATGCTGAGAGTTTGAAAGCGTCAAATAGGTTCGATGACATCGCTGTGGTCGCTAAACACAATACGCTTGCGTGGTAGACCATTGTCACTGGCAGGACAGTCAATCGGTCAATTTCACGCTGCATTGCCCTCCATAGACTTGCTTACTTGTGGTCATTTCTGTTTACGGATAAAAGGCAAACTTTTGAATGTTCTTTTAATAGCAAGGAGGCTATGAGCTCTTGCTTTTTATCAAAAGTAAGTATATACATATACCTATGTAGATTATTTTACAATTTGTATCGAGGAGGAAGCAAAGGTTAACAAATTGTGTGCCAGTGTCGCACACATTGTTATAACGCAACACAGTAGCAATGAATGCAATGCAGTAACACGCGCACTTTTGGGCGGCATCGCGAAATCTTGGCAGCGAACGCGTTAAAAACCAGGGTAACGAATTATCTTTTAGTTGAGACCAGTATTTACCTACCTCCAACCATACCCTAACCTACAAACCTTCTACATAGTATAAAACAAGGTACCCGCTGTCTGTCTGTTCCTAAAACTACACAACGGCTTTGATGCGGTATTTTTTAATACATAGAGTGATTCAAGGGAAAGGATTATAAACTATTTGACACAAAGATTTGCACGCGGGCAAAGCCCCGGGGCGCAGCTAGTTAATAAATAAATAAATAAAATTAAATATTTACTCTCGGCCTCAAACCGTACGATAAAATTTGGGGTCGGTGCATTTTTTAATTCAGTAAACTCAGCATCAATCCGAATCATTTGTTTTTGCCGAAGGTGGAACACAGTCGCTGATTACGTAGGTGGGTACCTACATATTTCATTACCAAGATTTAGAGATTTAACATTGGGAGAAGAAACGAGACAGCTTCATAATAAGTGTACCTAACCCTCGCCTTTAGATGAACTCTCATAAAGAGCCTCTGTGCTGTTGGCTGCTGCACGCATGCCTTCCAAAATACTAGGCTACTTTAGGTATGGCCCGCGATCATGGAAAGAAGAAAAACTTAGTAATAATTCTCGACATCACATCGACAGCATCATCTAGTCCCAAACTAAGCATCAGCTTGTATTATGGGTAGGTGCCAAATGACTGATATACTGATTGAAGTTTTAAGATCTTTGAGAACCTTGAAGAACCAAAATCTGTCTCCAAAATTAATTGGGCCTTAAATTCTGCACTTCCGTTTCCCAAGACAGACCACTGTCGGCCGACTTATGGCCGTGAGTTTGATCGTAATGCGTTGGATTTTGCGACCATTGCGAAATTTATAAAGCTATTGGTGAGGTCACATTCGCATGACTATTAGGTGTTTGGGTTTCCCTGGTCATGGCTTTAGTATTTTTTCTAGGTGGGTTAGGTCTGAAATTGGAATTTATTAACTATTATTATCTATAAATTGTGATCAAATTTTGATTTTACCTTCATTTAAATTTTTGCTTCGTTAAAACAACGTAAATAAAAAGAGAAAAGGTCTTTTCAGCCACATAAGTGCTTGGGTGATTCCCAACAGTCCCAACCTTTGCTCCCAACTTTGAACTGATCAAATCTTTCCTGGTAAGATTGAGAGGTAGGTATACCACCTATATAAAACTACGTTCTTTAAAAATGGGGACTTAAGTATCTCTGAAACTGCCTACTACTAACTGATCCTGATAATACCATACCTACCTAACATTACAATACTTCGATGCTCTATCTACTTTTTTGCCAGGATGGAACTACCTACCCTACCACCAGAGCAAAGCCGGGAGCACACTATAGATTTTATTTATTTTATTTTTATTAAGATGGAAAACAAACAAATTATAAAACTTAAATTAGTAAAAACAACGGTGCTCTAACTGAAGCTTAACAGTTTTCACTTATAGTATAAAATAATGTTAGTCACCATAGCGAATAATTAACTTAATAGCATCGGTTCTGCGATCGGTTCAAAGACCCATTTGTTATGGTTCAAAAATATCTACTGTTAAGAAATAGAGGATCTAGTGGTACGAGTCGAACATCATAGGAGTAACCAAGTCCTCGAGACTCCGATGGCTCGGGCATGTAGAGGCATGTGATGTCGAATGGGGGAGGATTGGACAGCCAGCGGAGCGTACATGGGTCGCCCTAATAACCTAAGGCCTATTGGTCGTCCCGAGGTATAATGCTGGAGCGACGACGTTGAGAAAGATCTGCCTGCAAGAACTTCGCGCCGTCCGTCGCGTCGACTGGACTGAAACTGCTTGGGACCGGGGCAGCTGGCGATCTCTAGTTCAATCGAAATTCTTTATTTTCAGACAACAAAGGTCCATTAGAAAAACACAAACACAGAATTACAAAAAAGAAAATACAATTACAGCGACGAAAAGAAACCAAAATAACTAAATCTAAAATATAAGTAATTTCACCCGGTGGTGTCGTATTGGGCAGTCATATTTTATTAGATATGACTTTCAGGACTCTAGTGTCGGAGGCCATCCACTTCGGGCCACTGCGCCACGCCATTAAGTAAGGTAAGTTATTCAAATTCCTTAACCATAAATCACTTCCTACATAATCAAAACTGGTCGTTAGGGGACATTGGTAACCGTTGTTGGTTTGGTGATTAATTTATTGATAGCCCGAGTCCACTTTCACCTCGCGAAAGTAGACGGCTAACGTGCATTTTTATTAAATGAATGGGCAGGTCAATATGCCGAAACGATAACGTCAAAGGGAAATCAGTTCTTTCTCGAAGAATCTGCAGGACGAATTAGCGACCATAGCGCTGAAAGCGATTTCTTCCAGGGCACGAATATACATTAATTTATCGCTCTACCATAACAATCTCAGAATGATACATTTTGGCATTTTACCTTTGATGAAAGAAACTAAAGATGGACGCGTGTCAAAAGTGTCAAGGTTAAATTGAAATCAGAATGGTTTCAATCAATATCTCCGTGGAAATAGGCTGCAAGCAACAACTAGAATTTCTATTATCTATGGACGATTCTACGACTATACCACTGGAATAGAAAAGCGATTGGTTAGCAGAATTTAGCCCCCTGTAAGATGATCGCCTCGTCAGAGACTGCAACCGGTTTTGATAGGATAGGTTCGTTCATAAGACCTAGAAATGGTAACCTAAGCTACCTAGGTACCTACCTACCTAAATCAACAAGCTAAATAGGTAGCAGTCTTAGGTGGTTAGCCTCCGAATTGATCAGTTAATTTGATTTATGGATAGAGGTTCGATGTAAAATATTTAGATTAAGTTATTACCTCATACCTTAATAGGTCGGTATATAGGTACAACCACGTACCTAGGTACCAGCTTAAAGAGTTGCCTTGTTACAGTGGCTTAGATATATTTCTGTGGAGTCTTCGTCGAGACGAGGGTGACGGATTTTCCATAAATACGATCCTATAGCACCTAGGTTATCTAGGAACCTACGTGGTACCTACTTATTATTGTAGGTAGGTAACTAAATACGATCGAATCACCAAGGTTTCAACTCTGATTTTTAATATAGGTTTCCTTCATTTTAATTTTTATCACTCACAAAATTTTTTTTTTTTTTTAGGTAGGCCCTACCTTACCCTTAAAAACCAAAACATACCAATAAAAACAGCCAGCAATAAAATGCATCCGAAGTTACGTGCTTGAACCATTTTTTGCAAATCCTTACACTTTCACTAAATCGTAAATAGTCACTTTTTCACGATCACAATCAACAAATTCAACAAAATCACTTTCAAACACCCATTTTAAATTTCGAATAGCATTTCATTCAAATTGGCGCCAATGTTTGTTTTTTTTTCACGCGCGGCATGCATTCGCGTTCGAAAGTCGAACAACAACTGCGCGAATCGGGCAGCAAGACAGGTGAGCTGGGTTGGTGGTAAAGTACTTATACGAGTATCTAACGAACCGTGCAAAGCTCGTGCAAAATGATATAAAATTAATAACGAGGTAGTTAACTTAGCTTTTCTTCATCTCTGTCTCTGTTCGGCTGAATATTCGGGAATAGTTAGAGAATGTCGTATGACTTTGTAGGTTTTATTTATTTTTCCACCAACATTGGGAACGCATGATTGGGTTAGGGTCTTAGAATAACTAGGTACTGTCTAATACTATAAGGTTAGGGTATAATATAATATTAATCTTAAAACTATAAAACATGAGAATGATCCCGTTTGTTGCAGGTTTGTTATGCTGGAGTTTGCAGAACGTTAATATAACATTTTTGTATAAACAAAAAAAAACATTAAATATAAACTATTGCAAGATCCAAATGTACATAGTATTTGTTGTTAAAAAAATCTAAACAAACACATCGAAGATGGTAAAAAATAAACATCATAGGTCATCACTGCTACGTATATTTTATTTTCATAATATATTTCAGAATCAAGGGTTGTAGTTTAGCGACATCTATAAGAAAGTCTTAAAACTAGTTATTTATTTATTACGTTAATAAAGTGCGTGGAGATAGCGGTGCACTTACCATAAACTAGATGGCGCAAGTATGCGATGTTTGCGATGACGACTGGTAATCATGTCAATGTCAAATGTTTGACAATGACATACAAATGTGGTATGATATTTTCATATGACACATTCATTTATAAAAGTCAACGTCTATGTCAAATTGCTAGTTTTTTTTACAGAAAATTACTTTTGAACGAACCTACAAATAAACCTAGAAATATTCCTGAAAAATATGAATCTTCCTGTCTTGAATACAGTTGTTTTGTAAATTAAAATAATTTTAGCCATCTAAACACCATTGATATGCTATAAAATCCCACGAAACCTACAAACGAACACGCACAAATTTCTTTCTACCGATCTGTCAGATTCTACATAAGTTGCGCTGGTGTTGGCAGTGAACGGAACGAAGTGTCGTTGTATAGATCGCTCGCGCTCTCGCTAGCAGGCTGAAAATAGTGAATCAAACTATGAGTTTTCAAAATATGTTCGAATAAAAAGTGTAAAAGTGAGTGACTGTCATCTGGCAAAATGGTTGATGACGTGAAAGATATTATCGAAACCGCTGAAAGTAAAGGTATATGTGCAATTATATTGGAAATGTGTTGTTCTAGTGCTAACAAAATGTGATTGAAAAAATGTCTAACCCTAAATCGTGTCGTGGCCCCCACGTAGAGCAGTCGTGCAGTCCTTTTGAGAAGTCTGCTGAGCTACCGCTCTGAGGGTCCTGTGTTATGTTTTTTAACTATTTTGGGATGTCTTTTCGCGTCGTGGTATTTTCTATTTTTAGATAAACGGCTGCCAGACGGCAGAATGTGCCTGAGAATGCGTTGAAAAATGTTAGGATGTGTTGCACAGAAATGTCATTTGAATGGATTACCCTTCAATTTTCGCTGAATTGCGTGTATTTTCCAAGTATTCGGTGGTATCATCATGAACTTATGAGTAATTATTTGTAGATTTCCTGAGAATGACGTAGTTTTGATGATTTGTTGACCATATGTACAATGTTAGTACATACACTAACACCTGATTACTTGACTCAGAGTGATTGGCAACTTTTCTGACGTTATTGTGTGCACAATACATGTTTTCTACATTATGTGCACTCAGTTTTCTAGTTGGCTATCTTATCTTAGCTCTATCTATGTATTTTGTATCAAAAGAGGAATTTTAATGAAAACCTTAGAGCTACCTACATACAGTGTTAAAAGTCTTAAATGATATTACATGCATTCTCACCTCTCCCTGTATTGGTCCACTACTGGCCTGATAAGTGCCTTATTGGCTTTTATGTCCTGTGCGAATCCCATACTTAATACTAAACAATTAACCACCAAACTGCGATCCCTTGCATGCCCAGTGTGGGGATTATGGGAATTAGGGCATGGGGAGGGGCCATGAGATGACATGCATGCACTACAAAATTGCTGTTATGTCGCATTCTAAACAGAATTATTTACTATGCATGAAATATGACCTTTAATTCGCTTCAATCTTTTTTTCTAATTTTTATCTAATTGGGTATCCATATATTATTCCTACCATTCGTTTAAATTAACTGAAATAACTTTTGCAAGTTTTTGAAAGCAAGGGACATGTACATTAATCTTACACATTTCATGAGCCATGATCTCTTATCATACATTGTTGATGTGACTCCAGTTTATAACTCTTCATATTCGTACCAATTTTCGCTTGCATATTCATTCTTAGGTCCTTTTTTAAAAAAAAATTTTTTTTTATTCTTAAACAATATACATACTTATATATCCATAATATTACAACTTTTCGTATAAAATGGCTTAAGCTGACCCTAAAGCATTGTTTGACAAAAGTTTTTATGATGTTCAAATGATTTCATCATTCTAAAAAATGTTCGTAGGAGTGACCAAATGTGTCAATGTCACTAACACTCAGTTTTATGGTGACCACATTATTCACCTACTTTGTGTCTATTGTCACCTGTATCTTTCATTCGTATTATACCTAATAGTCCAGTCAATAAATGACTGTGGGTGGAAACCAGAAACTTTGACTTTAGAACTTTGATTGGACTAGTTAGAGACAAACATACTCAAAGTCCACACCCCTTTGAGGTGAGCCCGAGTAATATATTATAATATATTACTAGGGCTAATATGGGAATATTTGCATAAGGTTGCTAGTCTGACCACCCAATGTCCTCCAGGAAAGTCAGTAGCTCGCTGATACTGCATGCCTCCCTAGGCATGCACCGGGAAGCCAGATATTAAACAGCAGAAAGCAGAGCCATATATTATAAAAATCTTGTCTGGGTATATTGTCGGAACATTGACCCTAGCATACTCCCGCTTAGACCACATATTCTCTTATGTTAGAGCGACTTACCCCTGCTTTCCCACAAGTGCAATGTAGATACCAATATGGGGTAATGTAGAGTGATTAATAAATCATATAAACTCCCTCTTGAATCTTTCTATTTATTGCTGAAAACTGCATTAAAATGTGTTGAGTAGTTTAAAAGATCTAAGCGAACAGACAGTATATAAAGATGTAGTCAGATGCTTTCCCATGTTCAGCCAAACTTATGGTTCTTACTTTATACATTCCATAAACTCAAATCCGTAACATTAATGTTGAATGTTACCAAAAGGTTAGATAATTTCCCATCATTAGTATAAGGTACTTTGACATTATTTACTATTTCCACAAGCCATTAAAATTGTTAAACTACCTTGTGTAATGTACTTGTTGCCTAAATTATCTTGCTGGTTGGTCAGTCTTGTAAATCTTACAATTGAACTTCATTTTTAAAACCTACAGCTTTGCTCAAGTGCCATGAAAGCAGGTGTGTGAACTATTTTGAATCATTAAAGCAAGATATAACCTTAATATCACTATTGCAATAAAAAGTGGGCGCCAAATTATATAAATTTCGGCAATGTCTTGGAGAATCTAGGTAACTTTGAATATCGCCCACCTGATGCATTTCAACATTCAGTACTCTGAGGTGTTAGGAAATAATGGGAGTAGTTTTTTAACATTCCCAATGATTTGATGGATTTGCTTGCTAGGATTTTTTTTCTTCGTTCCATAATACATAACCCTTATAATGTCAGTGTCGTTACGGATTGATCCACGGGACTATGTCATATTATGTAGTCAGTCCGTAACGCCAACAAGTTGCTATGCCGAAAGACCAGCGTTGGTTGCTAGCATGCTAGTCATCCAACTCATGCTGAGGCAAAGCCATTTTGTTACTTGACTTAAACACATACCAACACGTACGTTTCCTCTTAGTTTAAGTTTATTATGTTCTGTGTTAAGTCTAATAACAAATAAATTCATTTCATTTCATATCGCGTCGAAGCTTTCAATGAGCTGTTTTTATCGATAAAGCCCCGATAAGTATTGTAGGTATCTACATCGATAAATGCACTCATGGCTCTGGCCCTAAGGGAGTTGTATCGAATATGCCCCGAGTTATGTAATCGTCACTTTCCCAGTTTTCAAGTGCTAGTTCATTCATAATCCCATTAATCTTGGCTAAGCCTGAGGAGTTTTCCATAACCTTGCGAGACCTTGACCCGTATGCTCTACTCATAGGTTTCCACTCCGCCCAGAATAGAACAGGCGAGCCAATTGCAGATCGTTGACTTCAGTTTCGCAACTGTTGTACTGAAATTCCGATATCGATTTACCGGGAGGAATTTCAATGATGGAAATCCAACGCGAAAATCTTTCATTTGACAGTAAACGAAGACTAGTTTATGCAGATATTCTCTTGAAGCCTGTCATAGCTCCCAAGTCAAATTAAGTTGGAAATTCTTCGAAATGTCCGTTTTGGAATTATTAGGTAGTATGGATACATAACTGACCGAAGATAGATATAAGGATATCATGATGGCACCAAGTAACTAGCATATGATATTATGGCGTGATGTTTCCGATGGTCTAAGAGGATTTCAGCCATGCAGCTGGTAGCAAGTATTCGTGCCATTGGCATAGGTTTATTGGTATGGCCTGTGTATTCCAGGGGCTTTCGGTCCGTATGCTATCAGTATCACATTGTTCGGCAAATACTTCCCGTTACTCCACTTATTTTAATCTTGTGACTCTCAAAAGCTTTATGTGGTATGATACAACACTGGCTCTAATATAATATATCAGACCATTCAGACCCAAAGTAAGAGTGTGTGTTAATAATTAATAATGCCTCAGACCCAACAACGATATTATTATCAACATAATATCGTTGTTTACTTTATTCGCTTCAGAAATCCAAACTGAATTTCCGATTTCCGGCTATAAACTGTCATTGAACGTTCTTCAGACCTCAGTTTTCACGGTGATAAAATCGTGATGCTCTATTTTACGATCTAGTCTTGCGTGACATATCTATCATAGTCCAATAATCCCCGATAAGTAGCATTCAATTGGCAATGTTTGCAATGTTTGCACTACATACCTATCTGCCTTACGTAAGCAAAATCATCGACATCTCGAGTCTCGCCTATCTACAGTCTCTGTAGAGTCGTGTTCCTGCAATCGACAACTCGACGATATCGCTTTCGACATTGTTTACCATACACAAGTACCTGGGTACCTACACTCATTGTGCGAATCATGGGAGATTTTTCTCGGATGAGAATCCGTGTTTACATGACATTTCTTCTCAGGTTTTGCCGGAGTTTATCCAGATCATATCTCGCAAATCACTTGTTTGACATTTATCACGAAAATCGCATCCTACGGGTAGTAATTCGTCCGTAAAATGATTTTCACTAACAATATCGCTCAGACTCCTTGGGGTCTTGAAGAGTGTCGTGGAACTTCGTATCCAGGGTCGTACGGATCTGGTCTGACCATCTGTGGGCTGCTTCCTCGAGGAAATATGCCGTCAACAACCTCTAAAATAATCAACGATTGAATGCTTCGAAGAAAAGTCCCGTTCCAGTATAATAAGCATTGTCAATTTTTGATAACACCCTGCTGTCCAAATCGGAAGCGTGCCAATTTCTCTGCCAAATTAATGATTATTGGCATGCTAAATTGTATCGTAACTTTAATTTGGCTTAGCTATGACATTGTATGGTGCTTCTTACTTGGTTTAAAATTGGGAATGCTCCGTAGCAATGTGATCAACCCTAAAACGAGATGTTTAATTAAACTCTACTTTTATATTTGAAAACAATGTTTTTCTTGAAAATATATTGTCACTTGTACGACAAAATTGCCTAGGAGGTACTTAATTGCTTTTCCTCGTTTTATGAGGTAGTTTTCTCGCCTTTCACCGTTTTATCATCATTCAATCTTTAATAGAGTCGACTCAGCTCAGCTCTCCGATAATTTTACTTTTCTCACTATCGATTGATAACATTGTTGTGTTATTTCCCATATCGCTCTTTATATTAATCTTAAGTGAATCGGGATCAAAGTAAATTACTTCTGGTTAGGAAATTTCTCGCAAAAGCAATTGATTTAATAATTATGAATTCTTCCTGTTATGTGCCTGTTTGATCCCCAGTTATGTCCTTGGAATTTAAAATAACCAGTTGATTTTAGAGTGTTTCGACAGGTGACTTCAAAGTTAATAACAATCGCAATTTTTACTTGCGGTAAAACACTAAAATAAATTTTTCCAGAGGTCATTGCTAATTCAATGAGCTATCGCTCATATTTGTATCTGTATTTTTCACGTTTTTCAACTTGATGATTGGACTAAATCAAGTAAATGTGTAGTTTTAATAATAATTGCTGTGGGGCAAGAGTATATTCCTGACTCATTGCTATAAATACATACCCTAATTGTAAATGTCTAAGTTAGACGCTGTCGACCTTGTAATCGAGTATTTTGCTTGAACTGGAATGTAAAACATATCGACAGTGGCAATTTGTTACTCTGTTTCTAATTTTATATAATATGAAATGATGATGTATGTATTTGTCGAATAAGCAATGCTTAACCTCGATTTATTTTGTCTTACAACTTATCTCACGTAGAAAAATCTTTATGCATCATAGTTACCACTTTCCGTTTTGCTTTGTTTAACTTGGCCTCGAAAACCCTTTGCTCATACCGATCGCTGATATCCACCGATGTAAATGCCTAGTTCTACTAGGTTTTATCTCTGATGTCAGATGTTTTGCATACCAGTACTGAGTCAGAGTGTATACTATAGAAACACCTACACAGATATACTTATTAATTAGCTGAGTGTCCGAGCTATGTCCATACTGTAGTTAGTAACTTTGCTTGTTTGAAATAGATGCAAACTTTTATACTCCTGTAAAATGGGTGGTGCTGGTGGATGATCCAGTTCTAGATATTCCGGACCTATGACCACACTAAGGTCGGATCGGACTGAACTGGACCTGATCCCGCGATACGAGAAAGCATGTTATATTATCAAATCAAAATATGACTACATGAAAATGCTCATAAGTTTTGCTACCGACTGGAGTTAAATCCGCACCCCAGCTACTAACTGGCATCAGTGACGTAACAGATTGATCCACGCGAGCATGTCATTTCGGGTCGAAGCTTTCGATAAGCTGTTATCGGTGAAGCACCGATAAGTATTGCAGGTACATCGATTTGTTTCCATACCTCGCTGAAGTGATCTGGCTGAGTAGAATCGTAACGACCCGGAACAAATACTTGCAAATCATGCAATGCAAACACTTTGCCCGTAACGGGCATTTTCACCTCTTGAATCTCACTGGAGCAGACATCTTCGAATGTAGTCTACATTTACCAAGCTCTCATACAAGCTTGATATTTTATGACTCAAGTTTTTTGTTCAATAATGTTCTATCGTAGACTTTTCATCATACACACTGACCGCACCATCTGTTGCGTACAGCTGTTATTTAGTTTGCTCTTGCTTATTTTACTTACACGATGCATCTCATGTGTACCGTATGCCATCAAGCTACACATGTTCCCTTTGAAAGTAAGGTAACCCTTTATATTAATTTATTAGGTACCTCTGATGTTCAACTTTCAGATGAATTACTAAGAAGTTTATTATGTAGTATCTTGGTGGTCCCAATAAATGGATAAACGTCTGTCGTCAGCTCTTTTGCACCTCGATATCTTTCCTAGCTCTCGGCTCTGTAGAAAATTTTCAAAAGACGAAAACTAAGGTGTCTAGGATACCCCTCGGAGCAATAATTCTATCTAGAGCGTCTGACTCCCCTAAGGTTATAGCCACGTGCCTACGACCTTGCACAATCGATCCAAATTGTCTGGACTATAGGGTAAACAACCTAACAGCACATGCAAAGGTGATTCAATAATGAAACTGGATATAAGCACCTCGATTAGTTATCGTATCAGGTTCTTGCCATTACAAACACAAGATTAGAATATTTTTTGTAACCTCGTCGGCGTTGGTGTCAGCAAAAAATGCTTATTGTATTATATTGTAACGATGGAAAAGTAGATCGAAACCGCTGGAGACCTTGTGGAGGCTTTTCTTAGAATGATTTTCTCAATTTTGTCTGTAATTTGTTCCGACATTTTAGTCGAATAACTTGGTCGCTCTTTTGAATTAACCTGCTCCATTTTCAACTTTGTTTTGTCATCAAGAAACACATACATAATATATTTATTTATTTTTTAAAGCTCATCAGCATCATGAATACAAAAATAAAATTCAACTAACTTTTGTCTCTCTTCCAATAAGGTTTACTGGAAGAGAACTCCTCTTAGGGTTGAACTCGCCTTTGTCATTAATTTACTAGTTAAATGTTTTATTATTGTATATTTCTCTTGCAAGAAAGAATAAAATATAAAACGCAAACATATTAACCTTGACTTTCTCCGCAGTAAACAGCTGGGTTGTCAATATTGTAGAGATGACATTAAATGTTTAGTATAGACGACCTACTTTTAAGAAGCTAATTACGCTGTAAGCTCATTTAAATAACAACGAGGTGGTACATTAGCTTTACATAGTTTCACCCCGTTTCATCAATCTAATATATTAGGTATGTGGAGAGGTTCTAGAACCAGAGCGGCTTTATTGAATATTTAGTTTAGACCCTCGGTGCTAAAGCGACCTATTTCGGTCTTGATAGTCGTAAAATATACCAATCAGTAAGATTCTGATGCGCATTATACGCGTCCTTAATTTTTGAACGGAGTTGTGGAATGTTCTATCTAATCTAGAGTAACTAGTAATAAACTCTGCATTCTCATTTCGATATCAAGTCCATCGGCGCAAGCGTAAACGTGCACTATTTTAGCGAATGATCTCAGCGTGCTTGAAATCTTTGCTAGCATTGGGTTTTTCTATACAAGACGTAATCTACATAGATGAAGGTGACTTTAGTGCCTACCTTATCGCCTAATTTGTTGAGTTGAGCTCTGCTCAGCTTGGGGCTAGATAATACTATGTGAATTAGCCAGAATTATATTATTTTTTTACATCGTCAAGCATCTGTCTAGCAAGCGTTCTAGATGCTTGGATATGGTCAGAGACACACAACACCTTTCAACCAGCTTAGTCTGCTATCATCAGAAAAATGGACAGGATAAAAGTTGGTTTTATATTATTTTCGGGCTAAAATCTAATTAAGATCGGGTGTAAAACTTGTAATCCGTTCCTAACAAATAGAGCAAGTCTGTCATCATATTTTTTAGATCTTTGGTGTATGCTGGTGGAAAATTAATGAAAACAATGACTGTTTTCGCTCTGGTCTCGAAATGCCAACACAAGCCTCCTCTGCGTCATGAATTCTAGCATTAATATCTTTAACACACGTTTCTATTGCATAAAAAATACATTTTTAACAACGTAATCTAGTCAAGCAAGTGGAGCAGCATTCCTTTGCGATGACGTTTCAATATTTACCAACTATTGATCTTTATGTTCATTGAAACGTATGGGCATGGCATACCCATTCAGTGATTATTGATCAGAGTATGTTGCGTGACGTTCCTTGTGCTGGTTCGTACGTGCTGAGCATTAATTGGGTCAAAGGTGGGAGCGCCTTACAGTTTTGTTTAAAGGACATGTGAAGGTGGACTTTCAACTGTATCAGGATTATACTTCAATCTATTGTATTTCTAGGGTCATTCTTTGTTCTTTCAAAGATTTAGTCCATATATGGAAGGCTGAATTTTCATTGCAAAGCAAGAGCCCTATTTTGACAGGTCAGAAATCTCTTTAAAATCCATTTGAAAACTATCAATAATTCGATCTTGCTACTTCTATCCACCGAAAACGTACCCTCAGGGTACCGACTACAGAGCTTGCTACCGGTACCGTGAAAGTAATTTTTCAAACGTCCCACGTGATTTGCCAGGCGCTGCCGTTCCTTGCATCTTATTCATCTGGACATCTCAAATTTAACCGAAAACCACAACTTTCGTAATTCGTAGATGTGTATACTTTCACTTACATGATTGACGCCAATAAAAACTGTTTCTTTCATTCTGTTTATGAGCGTTCGCCAGTAAATCTGATCTTAGAAATGGAGCGGAGATAATTGACTCTCAGAATGCTTATTATGCGATGGCATGTCGAACAACGAAAGGGTCTGCCCTGGTCTATGATCTATAGAAGGCTATTCACCACCACCATTAGGCCACTCCACTCCGTTCGTCGTAAGTAAACATCTAGTTCAGTTTATTGTTTTGTGTACGCCTGGGTGACCTTGAAAGTGACCTAGTCTGGTTACACAGCAGATCGGTTCAGTGAGTGTTGATATGGCACGAAAACTTTATATCTTAAGGATTCTTGAGCTATAAGTTAAATGCTTTGAAAACTTTCCTTGTTTGACGAATCCATTGTATTATAATAGTTTTATTAAGCAAGTTCACTATAACACAAAAGTTGATATCAATTTATTTTGAAAAATACACTCGATAATTTTTCTACGCTTTTTTTTAAGCATTATGTCCTGACGTCAATGGAAATCATGCATGATTGCCATTGATTGAGAATTGAGATAATAGTTGTAAAAATTTGACTGTACTGTAAGTATGAGTAAAACGTGAATAAAGTTTCTATTCTATAGTCTTAGTCGAACGCCGATGTTCATTGTTCATCTCGTCTGTACTTTGGACCTGGGGTCAAGTTCAAGCCGGTAATTGTCGTTTGATCTCGGTATACTCCGATTTATTTGGCGGAGTTTGTCGTTTGCAGTCGCTTAGCCTTTATTTATTCTTCACTCTCACGTCTGTTTCTAATTGCTTTCTCGGTCGTTCAACCAAATATCTAATGCCTTTTTAGAAATGAGTCTCTACTAGGTAGAATTAAGACCTATTTGCTATAGAATCGATTTAAACGAATTCTACCTGAATACTGAGGTTAACATTGTATTCTTTATATCTACCTACTCGTGATTATTTCTTTATTATTGTTTTCCAAAACGTTCCTACGAATAATTTGTTTTTTGCCGGTGTTATCGATTAATGCGTGGGTTCGGATCATGGGGTCGTCAAAGCGAGAACAAGAATTAATTAATACCTAAGGTAGAATCTCTAAACGTGTCATTCTGTGACGATACCAGTGACATGAATTTATTAATTCAGCAGACTAGGGGCACAGACGACCCCTATGGCGCTGTGGGCGAAGGTTTTCCTGCGACGCAGGGGGTTGCGGGTTCGATTCCCGCCTTGGGACAAATGTTTGTACGATCTGCAGATATTTGTTCAGGGTATTCTGGTTGTTTTCTGTGTATAATAAAAAATATATGCCTATGTTAGGTATTGTATTGTATTATGTATGTATATTAGGTATCTACAACCCATAACACAAGCTCTGCTTAACTTGAGGCTAGATGATGCTGTGTGGATTATGCACCATTATTGAATCATTTATTTGTTTACCTAGATTCTCTCATCTAAGGAAGAATCTCAAAATGTGTCATTCTGTGACGATACTATTGACATGAAGCGATTTATTAAGCAGGCTAAGGGCGTAGAACACACTAGCTTCTTTCTTGCCCTGGTGGGGGCACAGAGAGGGGCCTCGATGCTAGGCCTCAGTACCCGGGGTAACCGATAACCCTCGTCAACTCGAGGGGTGACATCATAAACCCAAGGGGGGTTCCTTGGGTTTGTGACGAAGGACATTCGCTTAATCAGCTACTTTGTCCAACAGCGTCGCAAGAAGTACTAGACAGAGCCAGACTAGCAAGAGAACGGCGCGAGGTTGAACAGAGGAAGCGACTTGACGAGTTGCGAGCACACGCCGCCGCTGCGCAGGCGCAGAGGGAGAAACGAGACGAGGACAGGCGGCGGCGGCAGGCCGAGCAGCGGGCGAAGGACGACGACAGAAGAGTTCAGGTGAGACACTAGTCTTTTAAAGCTTTTGAAACTATCATGGTTATTAACACAAAAGTCACAGTCGGATATTTGTTCCGGGTGTTCTCGTCGTTATCTATAACATGTATGTATAATAAAAATATCTATCTATGTAATATATTGTATTAAGTATATTAGTCATCTAGTACTCATAACACAAGCTCTGCTTAGCTTGGAGCTAGATGATGCTGTGTGGATTGTCTAACATTATTATATCTCTCATTTACCATGATCTCGGGCCATAAAGTAACCCGGTCCTTTGGAAGGCTTGCGTGGGGCCGAAGCCAACAGCACAGAGGCCTTTGAGAAGTTAATCTAAAGGCGATGGCTACACATAGCGGGTATCATCCTCGGGTGCACAATATGATACACCCAAAGATGGTATCCGCGAGGTGTAGAGACTATTGCAAAGAAAAATGAAAGAAATAAAACCAGGCTATTGTGATGGATGGATGGACTGGGTAATCGGGCTATAGGGGAGATTGCGGACGTCTGCCATAAACAAGTCAATCATAATGTTAAGAAGAGTGGCAGACGGTGGCTTGCCGAATGCTGGATGGGTTCCTTAAAAAGCCGGAGTAAATTACCGGAGAGGAACAACATCGGCGCAAACGACTGAGGGGTGTCGTGAAGAGGTGCGGCCCCGATTTCACCATCACGAGGACTGCTCGTGAGCGGGTTTCCTCGCTATTACGCCATTAGACACTTCCACCCCCGAGTCTACATCCTAAGATGCATCTCTCGCGACTCCACTCAGACCGGCCAATGAAGGCAAGCAAGAAGTGGGGATCTGGTTCTCTTGGGATGCCACTCCGCAAGCGGAGACGAGAACCAGGAACTTCCCCGGGAGCACTCGGTACCCGTGGTGTCGCTACTCACCAACAGCTCGCCACAAGCTGCCCTGCGGGCACATTATTATAAGTGTGGTAACGTCCGTAGCAAAAGACAAAAAATGAGGGTTGCTAATGTATGTCTGCCAATAAAACGTACTCGCAGTGCCTTCAGTTATTCCGTGAGCATGGCGCATGAATCTGTGCCGAAATATTAGAAAACTCAAAATCAAATCATGATAAATATCCCGTTGTAAGTGACTTTTGCACTAGTCTATTATCTATGGCCGTATGGTGCCGGCTTACAATTTGTATCAGCCCTACTCTTCGTGTCGTAAGAGGCGAAGAAGGGAACCAGCAGGAGGCGGACATCAGCGCCTCCTGACGAACAATTATACCTTAACTACGATGCCCGGTGTGGGGATTATGGCTCAACATATTTTAATGAAAAAATCATTAGCAGCGCCTCCTGACGAACAATTATTATACCACCACCGTTAAATATGATGCCCAGTTCGGGGATTATGGCCCAACATATTTGAATGAAAAAATAATTCTAATATTATGTTGGCACACATTTTCTTCCTTTATATTCAGTCAACGAAGGTCGATTCATCTGCATAAAGGAATTATCTAATAGAATAAAACTCGAAGTTGATTGAGCGCTAGCCTAGGATGTGTCTTGTTTGCACTGGAATCCCAAGGAAACGAGCTGGCAGTCTGAGTAATAAATACCCATTGCCATTTTCATAATGTTCTGTTGATGCCTACAACTTTATAAAGTTTGGATGCTGTGAGTTGTATGTAGGCGTGACATTGTGATTGTGCTATTGTAGATCATAGGACCACCTGTTCACAATGAGATTAAGTGACCTTGCTTCAACGTCTTAAATTAGCTTAATCCTAGTACACGACGGATCAACGCTTTATCATGTAGTTGAAGCAAGATCTCATCGGGTTACGTCTGTTATTCTTAGTAGCATATTCGCAAATATAAACCAAGCTTCTGAGCTATCGGGTTAAATAACGGAGAATCTCGGTGTAGCTAGCTATAAAACTTTGCCAGTCGAATAAAATTGCCCCCAGAAATCCGCAAGCTATAATTTTATCGCCACATTTAGCATCTGCATGAATATTAGCAAATCTATAAACCTGGCTTAATCATCCGTAATATAATAAAAATCATGTAGGAGTGCCGATCAATATCCTATGATATCATTCTATTAAAATTCATATCAGAATCACTCCATCCGCTAAGTTTCGTGATGTTGGCTCGCGTCAAAACATTCTACTATATTTCCACAAGACATTACTTTTGCAAATCACTCGGGAAGTAATTGTTCTCGAGCGTCGACCGCGCGTGCTTAGCCATTGTGACGAGCTGAAGCGACAGCGGTTGATAATGCTTAACTGTCTGGAATCACCAAATGCAGTTCCAGTTTTCGTTGGAAGGTAGCCAAGTTACACTGGCTAAGAAAGCCAAGGATATTCACAAGGTCTCCTAGATACGGTTTAATGAACTAAGTTTAAACTACTCGGTGGTTCTGTGATCTGTTTTCAATTATCTTTGTGAATTCTTTTATTATTTCAAAACGTGACCGCTTGCGATGCCGTTTTACGTCGTAATCCATTTAATTATCAACACCAATGTTGAAGCTTCACTTAGTGAACACAAGAAGTGGAATAGGGCTCTGCCCTTCGCATAGCCTCAATTATTTTCTAATTGAATCGACAAGTTATGAATTGACTGTGGTCAGCTCGCTTCCGCTTGTTCACAAGACAAGGGGCTTTCGTATCGTTTGGCACGATGTCCGTCGCATCAGCCGACCAGTCCAACTTCACTTTCTCCGGAGTAAAATAATAGTTGCCGTAATACGGCGGTGAAAATTAGAAATTACGCGAAAACAAAACTCGACGGCTAAATGGAAAACGATTATTGAGATAAATACACAAATGAGTCCAAGGTCCAGACTGTGTATTTTGAATACGTAATAGTCTGCAAATGCTATGATATTTGCGTTGGTAGTAACTTTCGTTTGTGCAGCGAATAGTGTGATTTTGTTATCTCCGATAGTATCTGCTTTATTGATTCATTCGTTTCGTTCCGTATTGCATCTGCAATGATTTGTGAAGGTGTGATTGTGACAATTTGGCAGAGGAGACTGTTTCGCAGTTCGATTCTTCCTTTTTCGTTTTGCTATAATAGAAACTTGAAAGTCTTGATGCGGTTCAGAAAACAACGCGGTAGTTTTGTATTGATCGCGGTTGCATTGAGTGGGCACTTTCTTTCTTGCTAGTGGTACGTGCTCTAAAACTGCGTGGTAATTTCCATGTGCCTCAAACCGTTTGAAATTTAATGCACCATTTCTGCGCGCTGTGCCGCTCTGCGGACAAAGTGATAGGCATTAATTATCAATCGCCATTTTGCCACTGGACATCTAGTAATTCTATTTATAATAAGTAACCAAGAAATATCCAGACACCAATAATAGCCCTCCTCCACTCTTACAGTATAACTAACCCTGATATTCAAACCAATTAAATTATTCTTAATTGGCTCGATTACCAAGCTTTCTACCGTACTCCGCTGCAAATGTCTTCGAATGCCGTTGCGTTCATAGCCAATTAGGACCCCTTACGCGCATCAATTAACACCTACAACGTTGCGTTGCAATTGCTTAGCACCTCCAGTTCTTGAACACAAATTCACGATATCTTCCGTTCTGGAGCCGTCTATGTTTACTTCTGTAGACTACACTTGCGCAGGAGTATTGCAGCTTTTAAATGTTGGTATTTCGATCTCACTCATCACTGGCCTGGTTACATCTGCGAATCTTTCGCAGGAATACGTATAGGATGGCATCCGTTTCGTTAGGAGACGAGCACTTTTGTGAATAGCTGATCCTTGAAATATTTTCCGTTCACTAGCGTAAAAAAAAAAAATTATTTAGAAATATTTTAGATATTAGTAGCATAGCTGCCATTAATATCTAAAAATATTTCTCTATATCTTACCGCTCCTTTAAACTTTCAGTAATTATGTTGACAATATTATTGTTATTGTAACAAAACACTTTGCAAAATCGCATCGCACAATCTTGTAAGCGATTCGCATCGCATCACACTACCGTTATGCGTCGGCCCTTTGCAACTGGATTAATACTTGCCAAGTAAGGCATAGTTTTGCATTCCTCATTTAATGAAGTAACTTTCGAAGCTATACGTTTGCTGATAACACTTCTATTAGAAAACTAATCTTTGTAATACCATTTTCAGTACCTGGTTCCTGCTTTCATTCATTACTATCTTTGTTTTAAGTAAGGAGGCACCTAAGCATTACCATCCTTATGTGTTAATCTTATTTTATTATCATTTAGTTGGTCCAAATGAAAGACCACATTCAAGTTTTGTACTGGTGCATTCAATATTAAAACTGCTGACGGGTTAAGACGTCGATGATATTAGCCATTATGCCACTCGCTTGCCTATAGTTAAACACGCCAGTTCATGGTACCAAAACAGATAAAGTATACATAAGTCCATGCCAAATACCGTAGCAATATTAATTTTTACCACTACCTGATTTATGGAGAAAGAATCGACGACAGCCATTTGTAAAATTCGAAGCGCGTCGAATGAAACACCTAACAAAATATGTTCAATTCTTATGTAAATGACCCAGCCAACACGCGGCCTTGCTTAGATGATGTCATGCAGTTACATTCCGATTTATAATGATTTAACCTGTCGAGTTTGTTTTCCAAAGATAGGTATTCCAGTATCAAAACATTTGCGATTGCTTTCGATACGTTCTTAGCTTACCTACCTAATTCTTAATAGTTTATCCACTATTAGTGATAGAGGTATAGAGGTGGTCCGGTTGTTAGGTACTTTATATTGTTTTGAAGTCTTGATCTGACCATAGAAATAAATACATTTAATAACTGCAGCCCTAAGCTTAGCAATTTTAATCTGACCTTGACTCGCAGATAAGTCATTTCCAACCTACTCTCTGTAGACATAAGATACACTCGCTAAATAGTGTAGGCGTTCATATTCATAATTCGCTCCATATACCTCTAGGACTTATCTTCTATGGATATTTCTAAAGCTGAAACGTGATGTAGATCTGGCGAGCAACGTTATTTTTCCACCGTATAGCTCAGCTCATATCTCAAAATCTCTCGACAATGGTCATGCTGGATTCTAAAATCATCACAATGGCCAGGTTACCGGGTCACGTTACATAACACCATTCTATTGTCGATTATGAGGTCATACAGACAGTACATAGATAAATAGGCATACCTATCTAGGTACGAGCGACAATGATGTGCGTACACGCGTACGTCAAAGTGATGATTTGGTTCAAAGTTTTCTTACTTATTACCTCATTTACGCGTAGCTATAAACTAGCCATAGCACTAGATTTTTATACATAATATTATGTTATTTCTAAAGCTGAACGGAACTCACCAGATTTCCCTGCCTTAGAGAGACTTGGTTCCTTATTGTTGTTTCGACAAAGGCAATCTGTAAACATATGTACATAACATTTTCTATCTGTGATTTCTGCTTTATCAGCTCAGACTCAGACATTAAATACCTACACAAAATTTATATGAAAGTTAAGTTATTTGAACTCACCTAAATAAGTTTCGAAAAGTTCAGAGTTTTCATGGTTATTCTGAATCGAAATTTCTGCACATTTAAAATTTTCAGTCAACCATAGAAGAGATAAATTGTATTTGTGCCAGAAACACACGTGCTTATGCTTACGTGCCCATAAAACCTTTGACATTTCTCCCGGCAAGGTTACGGAATATTATTAGCCTTATCTTTGAGGCTAACTATGGCTTGCTTCATAACCTTTGGCCGCGATTTGTTCTTTTCAATCATTCATCACATCAGTGTTCATCTATATTTATAATTTATTTTTGGTTTACATGTCCCCTATATTCCTATCATATTATCTACCAAATCGATTGCATCAATCAGAATTCTTATTTTCATCACTTCATTCTTAAAACTTTGACTGCGTTTTTTTTTTCGACGACTGCGATCTTTTATTTAACCTAAAAAATTCGTGCTGCCGCTCTACACAGCGGTTGTGTTGCGCCGCGCATGCGTTTCGTTCGAAAAATATTACGGCTGTGCTGAGTCACACAGATCTGTATTTTCTCAGCCGCTGCGCTAGTGTGGATTTACGCATATTAGTCACTTATAGAAAACACATACCGTGTGATTTCAGCAGTCAAAGTGTTAACTTCGTTGTGTTTGGTTTATGTTTAGTATCATTCATCACTATTGCCTTTGAAATCTGCGAGAGATTATCTAGGTGGCAATGGCATCAGTCTGGTTGTGATAGTTCGGAATCTATAGGCACCTCATTCTAAATTCATATTGTAAGCAAATGCTCAAAAACTCAACGAGATCACAGGCAATTTGGTTCTGTGATATCAATATGACAGACGGATCAACTTGCTCCCCGAAGCGTGGACAGATTAGATTACTATGACAAATAACTAGGCTAGGAACGATACGAGAGCGTAAACTAGATAATAGTTTAACAATCATCATCATCATCATCATCAGCCTATAGCAGTCCACTGCTGGACATAGGCCTCCCCCAATGAGCGCCATAGCGCCCTGTCTTCAGCTTGCCGCATCCAGCATCTACCTGCAGTCTTTCGCAGGTCGTCATCCCACCTGGTCGGAGGGCGTCCTACACTACGTTTACCGAGTCGTGGTCTCCACTCAAGAACACGTTTGCCCCAGCGGCCGTCGGTTCTTCGCGAGATATGGCCGGCCCACTGCCACTTCAGCTTGCTAATTCTTTGAGCTATGTCGATAAGCTTGGTTTAACAATATGTAGTTGCAAATTGACAATGGACCGGCAATCTTTGGTTTGTATAGTTATTACACTCTCTTACTAGCTGTTAGTAGTTTGACCGACAGTCAAATAGTCATTGTCTCTAACGATTCTATTCTTTTTTTGAAGATCGATTTTGAGAATTTGTTATCGATTTTGTTATTGTTGTTTAACATTGTGTATTACTCATAGACTTTATTTAGGCGTCTAAATGACTTTATTTTTTGAATGAGAATATTCAATAGAATAAAATTGTATTATTTTGTTGTTTTATTTGGTACTTGCTTCTGCCCGCGGCATTACATACTATTATTCGTGATAGAAAGTAAGACAGATTGTGTTACTGTGGTAAACTATACATTTTAATACCATGTTCATTTTCTATACTTTTTCAAAAATTTATCTATAGTACCTAATCTTCGTTACAAACTATGACGGCTCGATAAAAATCTAAAGTTTTAAGTATTTCGTAGACAGTTGTGTCTATGAAATACTTCATTCTGCCATTCATTCTCCATTCACTCACCTGTCAACAATTAAGGAACTTCATCGGGGCATCGTGCATATACTAAACAAAAACTAAATACGTAGACAGTAAAGTTGGTGTTAAAAAAAAAAACGATACCGTAAGCATAATGTTGATAAGCAAACATAGTAATCGTAGTTGCACTTGACGTTTTTAAGATAAAGCAAGTTCTTAGTAAATGTATGCGGAAAGCTTGTGAAGTGTACATGTCCCATGGACAATCCAGTATCATCTGAACATCTCCATTATTTGAATGTCTCATTCCGCATTGTGTAGTTTATTTTATATTTTGGTATGCACCATTGTTATTTGTCTCTTCATATCCATATCAATGTCATTGTCTGATGCTGTTTGTATAAATGTGTTTTTCTTCTCTGTAATAAAGCATTTGTTTTTCTCAGTTGTATCTTTAAAAACGTCTAATGGAGCAAATGTGTCATGTCGTATAAAAATAATATTATAATTTTTTTTAACGTTGTTTTATGGATAAAGACACTTCTTAATACGGACAAACATGCGCCAACCAATCTAAACCTAAAAGAATCAAGAAATCCAGAAATACGTTCGGATCGCCGAGTAGTGCATCAAAAATGTTAAAATTATCCCACTGCGAGTCAAGGAGGCGCGACAAAAATAGTTTCATTTCCTTTAGGACTTAGTCGATGAAAGTATTCAACGTGAGCGTGATAGAAATTATTAAATTTTTATGAAATATCGCTATAACATCAAGTTAACGAAATTGTGTGAGAACTGCTACTGTTAACTTATTTGTTTCGAAGTAAAAAGTGAACTTGGCTGACTGTTGACAGTTTGGTGAAATAGCAAAATAAATGAAATGAATAGTTTTGTGACGGACAATGGAGATAATACTGAAGAAACGAAAATTAATAAGGTATTTCCATTTTATATCACTGTAGAAAATTTAGTTATTTTGAAAACACCAAACCTTATTTGATTTAAAGCCAAAAAGTGAATACAAACATTATGAAACGAGACAACTAAAGCGATATATCATTTTGTAAACACTTCTGCAATTTTTAACACTTATGAGTGTGCGACTGCGTTCATTTGCACATGATAAGGCCAATATACCACGATACAGAAAGAAAGTATATCAAGGTTATTTATTTGAATATCTTGTGCTTTCGTTGTAAATTACCTACTGTATAGTTTTATATTAAATTAACAAAACGAGTGTGCTAAATTTTGGACTTAAAAATATATTTATCCATGTATCACTTAGCTACGTGATGCATGGATACTTTCTTATCTCTAATCATAGATTTAGGTAAGAATCTTATCTTGAACTATCAACAATGATAGGGAATCGTTATTTATTTGATCTATGTGTGCTCCTTGAAACATTTCATGTTTTCATCTAGCCAGGTAAGATTTCATCCGCCATCTTCCTGTTTGTGCTGTAGCTGTAGAGTCGACCTCCAGTCATTCACCCGTCCAGGTGGGCGGTTCGCTGTAATCCTAATAATTCCTTAAATTTTGTCTTCCTGTTCAGTTTCCTCAACATTGTATGCCTATAATGTTATGGAAATACGTTTATGTGATTTGTCTGTCTCTGTCTTGCCCTCTGGTACTGTTGCTGTGCATTGTGATGAAGCCATTATTTTATGGTTTTCTTTGCTAACTTTTCGTCTATTACTTTGGTCAGAAAGATGTATCTTAGTACCTACACCTTTAGGGCATATTGTAGAGGAGTTGCATTGCCCTCTACATGGTGTTAGGCTGGCTGAGCGGCCGCCATACATAAACTTAAATCTGCGAAGCATAGATTCATTCGAAACGCGTTGTAGTAATTTTATCTAAGGTGATTTCGGATTATCATCACAGCAGCAAATCTACCGACTACACAGACAGACCGACTCTTATACACTATGTAATTACACAGTTGTTTAGACCAGTTTTCAAGCGTCGCAGACACTTTGGTGCTTGATAAATGTGGAGTGTTGACTGCCTGGTATAATCTCTTCAACTAGATTCAATCCACTTTATCCACTGGAGGCGTTTTGTCTGCCGCAGTTGCGAACGTCAATGTCCGACCTTGGAGCTGTTACACTTTAACAATGACATTATAACTAGACGAGACATGATCAGTGAAGGTTCGAAATTAGTACATTCGAAGCACAAGTTCAAAAAAGACAAGACACTTGAAATAAACATAAAATTAGAGCAGCAAAAATCTATATAACTATATATATATGCAGTTATTGTTGATGACTCTTTCTCATGACTCTTTTCGCCACTTTTCTTTAACTCTCGTGGTTTTAGACTTGGCCACAACCGCCCTTCCCATAAAACCACCGTGTATACTTAATTTGAAACTCTTTGACCAATTTAAAATAAAAAGGCTTATGTAGGTTCCAATGATACTGTTTTTTTTGTGTATACCTTTCGGTGCCTACGTTAGTTGTAGCATCATAGCATGGTTCAAGATCTGATGATGGATTCCATGGCACAATCCGGAAGTAGGTTCTATTAATAATAAATGGTCGGGTATTCATGACTACCACCATCATACCGCAAGCGCTATAAAGGCTCGAGAATAATAGCTGTGGTACGAGGAAGTATGACACTGACACACTTGGACGATTTTGTATGGCCGCGAAAATAACGCTGCCGTAATACGTTTACTATTTCGCCTAGTTTTTTGTATAGACCAAAAAAATATTATGATTTGACACGTGTGTGTAGTTCGTTGATTTCGAAGCTATTACTTATAGTCCTGTTCTATTTATTATCATCATCAATAGCATACTTTTGCACATTAGGTATCATACTCGTAGGAGTAAAACACTCGTCTGGACTCTTAGCTATTTTTGTAGGCCTTTGCGAAAAAGTGAAGTCTAGACTGATCTGAGTTTTTATTTTTACTTTTGAAATAACGCGAGGAACTTAATAAAAAATGACTACGAAGAATCAGCTGCCCACGTAGTCCTGGAATGCGAGGGAGTAACAGCGCAACGACTAGAAATCCTCGACCACCCGAGGTCACTCCGCTAAGCCTGTGAAGATCCCAGGAGGATTCTGCGCTTCTGGACGCAGTTAGGTTAGTTTAACTAGCAAACACACTACGCACAAAGGACCTATCGGACGGAGTCTAAGAGCGGAAATAGGAGTACACATACCATAACCATAAAAAATTACTACTTGTTTTATTATTTTACTTTTATGTCTGGTTTATAATATCTTACGATTTATCTCCTCTCTCTACTGTGTCTGTTCCAGACAAAACATACATATTTTCGTAACCATCATAATATTTTCTGATTTATTTTCTTCCGTCGCCATTCCTCTAACTCCAATTCAAGATTTGTCTGCTCTTATCGAGTATAGAACAAAATATCCACCAGATGTGCAAGCAAGCTCCGCCCGGTCATGTCGAACTGAGATATCGCCTTTCACGCTTGCTTATCATAAAGTGTTTGGCGTCTGTCCCTTGGGATTCCTTATCTGTGTGCCTCCGGTTTTGATTAATTGTTTCGGTCAAAGCTCGTGGAAATAAAAGTAAAGCTTTGTGAATGGGCTTGTCTAGTATCACCATATTTCTAGCACTAGAAATTTTACCACTTGCGATAGATCCCAGAAAAAAATTGCATTATGTTCTTTTAAAGAAAAAGAATGTTATTTTGCGATTGGTGGTTAGCTATTGTATAACCATAGAACATATTTTGTGAAATGAATTATATATTTTTTTAATGAGATATAAAGTTTTTGGACGACATTGTGGTTGGTGTATGACACTAGATGTAATATGACTTCAAAACAGTTTATCTTTGCCCCACTACCCAATCCATCATTCGATACCGCTTCGCGTTTATTGACCCGATGTAATTCAGGCCTTGAGCGACCACCTGTCGTTAGATCAATAAATGATCGAATAATAATTGCAATTATGCCCGCACCACATGTCGTACTTAACATACAAGTTACTACTATTTTATGGAACAGGTTTTTTGGCTTACTCTCAATACTCCTTTGTACTTTTAACTAACTTAATAGATCGAACTAATCTTAATAATTAATCGGATCCCACTTCTGGAAAAACCTCCCTTTCCCAAATAAAGTTGCATCAGAAGGGAAGTGGAGCTTTTTCCATAAGCAAGAATGCAATAAGGCTGTAATCTACGGGTCTGGAAAATAATTATGTTAGTTAATAATTAACTTAGGCCATCCTTGTGGTCCTGCGTCTTGTGAGGTATCATTCAGTGCCTTCTTACCCCTTATTTCATTCGACATACGGCATTCGTGTCCGCCCAGCCCCGTTTCAATTCTTTCACCATACATTCATTCAAGTTTCTATTTCCATTCCACAGGTAGAAGAACGCAAACGCGCGATATGGGAGGCGTCCATATCCCGACGCGAAGCGCTGCTGCAGCGCGAGCGCGACCGATCCGAACGCCTCGAGCGTCAGCGAGCGACGCGTTCGTCGCCTCGCTCGGCGTTTGCGTTCGGTTCGTCCACGCCGAGGCTGCTTGAGCCGCTCGATAATGGTGGATTCTTCTGGGCAGCGCGCAGGTAAAGAATTAAAAAAAATCAATCGTCAATCAAGTTAGAAAGACAAGTTACAGTTACTGGAAAGGGCACTCTTTCTAATTTCTAACCTTTGATAAGTCGCGTGGCAGGACGTCGATAAATTAATCACGAAGGACGAACTTTACTTTGAAAGGTCAATGAAATCAAACCTCATTGGGTATAGTAAAATTACCGAGTAACTTCGATATATTTTATTTGAGTGTACACAGTTTACCGAACGAACGAACATAGCGGCCTATTTGCAGAATGTACCGTTCGGTTCGGACGTCAAGACCTACCTTTAGTTCGATAGTAGACTTCCAATCACTTTCGGGATGGGTTTTTGTTCACCGTGTTGTTTTTTCCAACTTTATACACGTACTACTCAATTGGATGTGTAGAATCTACTTTACTAAGTAGTCATTTTGTATTTCTACGAAAACATGGCCCGCCGCTACTGACTTCGCGCGGTTGGTTTCTAGCAAAAATAATTACACCATTAACTTAAATTGTTTTATTCGTTGGACGATTCAAAATGGGGGCCATGTTTCGGTAGAGCTCTTTAGAGAGCTGTTTAATCTTCATTTCAGAGTTTATAAAATTTTGCTTTTGCTTTCAAATAGTTACTGTTAATATTATTATTTTTTGGTGAAGGTGATCCTGCATATTTTTTATTTGATTTTTGTTTTTAATGTGTTAATCTTTTTTGTTTTTTTTCCACCCCCAGTACCAACCCCATAGATCAAGTCAACTTTTTTGAATCACTGTAAGAAACCTTCCAAATTTTTGTTGTTTATGTTGTTCTAATTTTGTTATGTCCTGTTTTACTTTCTGTTGGTTTGAAATAATCCATTTCTATGGCATGTGTATTATTAATAAGTAGTTTTGCATGGTTTGGTAGTTTAGTGTTAATACCTTAACATGTTTTAGATCAACATTTGATAGGTATTTTATTGTGTGTTAAATTTAAAAGTTAGCCTAGTTCCTCTATGCTAGTGATTTAATCGAGTTGCGAGTTATTTCGAAAAAGTAGTCCATAGAAGAGTTAGTATTCCGTTTTTTTACAAGGAGGTGAGGTAAACCCGTGTGCACACAGAGGCAAAGGCACATAGAGGTGGGGTTACGCTCACATTCGCAACAAAATTTGTGTTCTCTCGTAAACGTGCTTACTTATAGATGAGCACATTTGAGTAGGGAGAGGTAGCGAGTTAGTAAAGCGGTTCCTAATGGTAACTCTTCTAGAGTCCGATCAGCAAAAATTTTACATGTAGAAAATTTTTACTTCTGTATAACTCGCAAGTCGTCTAAATTACTTTCGTAGTCGCAGTAGTTTTAGGGTACCGCTTGGAATTCACGTAGTTTTGGTTATGTTACTTTGCAAAAATAGCGTAAACGGCTTCAAGCTTTGATTATGTAGTAGAGAGCGATTCTAGTTAATCAGAAAATAGGCTCTTAGAATTTTTTTAAGCCTCCTCAATCATAACGTAATCAAGCAATACAAAAATATTTTTCCCTTTGTTGCTATATGATTTGACATGTATTTTGTAAGCATAAAGAAATAAGTTTTGTGAAATATGTTCTTTTGTTTCGCGACGGTTCTCCATATACTATTCTGTATTCTGTGTGTATTCTATACTGGTCTGTACTATTTTTCTCCTGAAACCCTTCTCCCCTCCTGGTTTCAAAGGATACTTGTATAAATTTAGCCCCTGGTGAGCAATCTAGGATTCTTTAGAGTGCCTACATTTGGGTCAGACGATATGCATTTCACGTACTCCGTTAAACTGAGAAAGGAATGGATATTTTCTCTCTTTTCAGCGTAGGGATGTGGAATAAAGTGTTAGGAATCATTTGTAGGTGAGCTAAGCGAGACGGGATACTATTACTTACTATTTTAATGCAGAATGCAGCAAATGTAGTATAACATAGTAATAATATTCCGTTCCAATCCTTGGCCTATGCTGGTACAAATAGCTTATACTGTTGCAAACAAAGGTTTGCAACAGTATAAGCTGTAGTATCTACTATATACATATATATACTGTTGCAAAGAAAGGTTTGCAACAGTATAAGCTGTACTATATACATATATATACTGTTGCAAACAAAGGTTTGCAACAGTATAAGTTGTACTATATACATATATATACTGTTGCAAACAAAGGTTTGCAACAGTATAAGCTGTACTATATACATATATATACTGTTGCAAACAAAGGTTTGCAACAGTATAAGCTGTACTATATACATATATATACTGTTGCAAACAAAGGTTTGCAACAGTATAAGTTGTATTATATACATATATATACTTTTGCAAACAAAGGTTTGCAACAGTATAAGCTGTACTATATACATATATATACTGTTGCAAACAAAGGTTTGCAACAGTATAAGCTGTACTATCTACTATATACATATATATACTGTTGCAAATAAAGGTTTGCAACAGTATTAGCTGACTAAGGATTCAACTACAACCTGGGTCTCTTCAAGATAGCGTGAATAATGAATGAATATTGCTGGACAATTCACACAGCATTATCTAGCCCCATGGTAAGCAGAGCTTGTGTTATGGGTACTAGATAACTGATATACATAATACAATACATAACATAGATAGATATTTTTTATTATACATAGAAAACGACCAGAACACCCGGAACAAATATCTGCAGATTGTACACACAATTGTTCCGAGGCGGGAATCGAACCCGCAACCTCCTGCATCGCAGGCGGACCTTCGCCCACCGCGCCACATCGGTCGTCATACATAATACAATACATTACGATAGATATTTTTTTTATAATATTATACATAGAAAACAACCAGAACATCCGGAACAAATATCAATAAGTATCTTTTAGACCTTTGTGATACATCTTCGGCGAGAATCCAGAAAATAGTATTCTACGATCAAGCAGGATACATGGAACGTAATTGAATGGAATTTTAAAACGTTAAGGGGCCTCCGGAGGGACGAATTCTTCATACAAACGTAATACCAAAATGATTTCCAATTCAAGCATATTTCCACTATAATATTGTATTATTTGTATTTGAATAGTATTTATCTAGGTTCCCAAATGGTTTTTTTTTTTCAAAATACTTACCTTAAATGAAATGAAAGCCAATCTCATTTTGCACATTTTTATGCGAAAATGGACAAGTTTTCTTGCTATTTGTTTCGTATTAAAAACATCAATATCTTACGTTTTATTTATTCAGGAACATAGCTTATATTGTCTAGTTACAGAATAACTATACTTTGTGAATAATTCAACAAGTTTTCTTCTCTCTCTTTTTTTGGTATATAAACCAAATTTTGAACGGCTAATATTGCTATCGCGCACGCATGGGGCGGGGCGCAAGGGTTAAACAGGGACAGCGATATTCGGAGCTATTTTTGCTCCGAAGTGAGTTAGATAGAATATACTTTATTCCACAAAAAGTTGTACATAGGCGAGCATAATGCTAGATAGCATTCTCTACCTGCTAACCTTTGGGTAGTGTGGACAACAGTTTGGTAGGTAGTGCCATATAATAGAGATAATAAAATATACTACTCATAATGATACTAAGCTACTTATATTATACTGATATGAGGGTCGCCGGACCCTTAAAAGTTCCTTTAGATTTCCTTGCAATGTGCCCTGTGACCCTTGGACAGTTATAAGTTGAATAGCATACCGCATAGACCTCTGCTGGACATAGGCCTCCACGGCGCCATAGCGCATTTAAAAGTATACTCAGTGTAAATGTCAAGCGACCAAGCTGCGACTTGGATAACATCCAACAGCGACTATTCACGCAGTTTGCGGTTAGGCTTTGTCCCGAAGTACTGCAGGGATTCCGGTAATACCATAATCTAGGTAGCATTTAGTGTAGGACAGATATTTGTTAGCGGTCTAAGCCAGAATGTACTCGTACCAAGCAGTATCAACTTCTTAGGTACCTATAGATATAAGCCGTGTTGGTACAGATTGGGATGGAAAATGACGACTTCTGTGGCACGTCGGGCGAAGGTCCGCCTCCAACGCAGGTTACAAATGTTGGTACGATCTGCAAATATGTGTCCTGAGTATTATTGTATAATAAATATCTATTCTATTATGTATATCGGTTATGTTTAGTATCCATAAAACAAGCTCTGCTTAGCTCGGGACCAGATGATCCTGTGGTGTGGATTGTCCAGCATTGTTTATTTATTTCATTTTATTTATCAACCATCCAATTAACATAAGATAGGTACCCAATTTAAATCATTCGACGCAAAAACAATAACTCGATAAATCAACAATTGACTTCTCCCTTTGTTGATAAATTTTCCGCGATGATAACATTGTGCAATTACCACTGATTAGATAACGTATCAATACAAAGAGCAGCCAAAATATAATTCAGGTAGGTTATCTCAAGGTATTATAAAAACGTAGGCTAACTGATAAACAATAAACTCAAGGAGTATTCAATTTTCTAGGTTTCTCTCTTGTGGTCTATATCTATACTAGAAATTAGAAGATGCACTATGCTTTGGTTTGGTCATGCTAGCTATACATTATATACTATAAACATTATATTATCGGTAGGAATACTGTTTTTAAATCGTTATGAAAGATTTGATTTAAATACTTTGTATTGTATGGTTAGACGAATTCATAATGAATGTAAGCTGGAAGCTGAAATTAAAATTATTATTAATGTTGCGGATAAAATACGAACCTAGTTTGTGTTGGGAGCAACACAAACAATTAGGTTCGTATTTCATCCGCTAACCTAGTTTGTGTTGGAAGTAACACAAACTAGGTTCGTATTTCATCCGCTAACCTAGTTTGTGTTGGGAGTAACACAAACTAGGTTCGTATTTCGTGTAACCTAGTTTGTGTTACTCCCAACACACCTACATAGTTTGTGTTGGAAGTAACACAAACTAGGTTCGTATTTCATCCGCTAACCTAGTTTGTGTTGGGAGTAACACAAACTAGGTTCGTATCTAGTTTGTGTTGGGAGTAACACAAACTAGGTTCGTATTTCATTCGTTAACATTAATAATTAATTAATTTTGAAGGAGTTTTTAAAATTTATACAACGTGACGTTTGTTAGGATTCTCACTAACATGACCGTTAGTCGGCATGTTGATTCATAAAATGTATTTACTTGTTACCTTACATGGCACATGTTGTTGGCAAATAAAAAATCTTTATCCTTATACTTCTCGATTAAACAATAACTTTAACAGATCGAATAGCAAAAATTTTGCATCAGAGTACTAAAACAGACACCTTTGCAGATCAGCCGAGCGTTTCTTTATAGATGCATATCTCCTGTCCAGTTATCTTGCACTTCCAGTTCAAAGATATTTATTTTCTCATTTACAACATACATGTTACTTACATGATAAACTTAAGGGGCCTCCGGAGGGACGAATTCTTCATACAAACGTAATACCAAAATTATTTCTAATTCAAGCATATTTCCACTATAATATTGTATTATTTGTATTAAAATAGTATTTATTTAGGTTCCCAAATAGTTTTTTTTTTTTTCAAAATACTTACCTAAAATGAAATGAAAGCCAATCTCATTTTGCACATTTTTATGCGAAAATGACAGAATAACAATACTTTATGAAGAATACAAAAAGTTTTCAGTCATAATTTTTGGTATTACGGAACAAACCAAATTTTGAACGGCTAATATTGCTACCTCGCACGCATGTGGCACGGCGGCGCAAGGGTTAAACAGGGACAGCGATATTCGAAGCGATTTTTGCAAGCGAGGGTCGCCGGACCCTTAAGCTAAGTATTAATATTATGTTATTTTTCCGTCTTTTTATGTTTAGTCCAGTAGCGTTACATTACATCGTCAAGTATACATATATCTATGCAATTTGATTTTAAACACGAACAACCTATGTAATATATTGTATTATGTATATCAGTAATCTAGTACCCATAACACAAGCTCTGCTTAGCTTGGGACTAGATGATGCTGTGTGAATTGTCCAGCATTATTTATCTATTTTATTTTACCGTTCTCTGAGAGTGCGAGTTCGATTCACAATTTTCATAGAAATAGTTTGTCTTTCTGATAAATAACAAATTCTAAATCTAATTTTGCTACACTGCATCGTCATTTTGTTAATAGGTATTAGATTCTAGATAGCATTCTTGGACCTGGTTATTTTGGGCATCAACTCTGACATTCCAACGGCTGTTCTAGAATATTTAGGTCGAGCTTGTACTCTGTTCAATATTTTAATAACTGGGACCTACCGCGTTTGCGGTTATGCAACTGTTTTGTATATAACCGTGCTTGTTGCTTGGAAGTACAAATATTGTTTGTTTACAGGAAAATTTAAAATAAACCAAAAATAGACAGCAAATTATAGCTGTTAGTTAAGTTTATTATAATAATATTTGTATGTATCCCAATTTATCCTACAGGGTAAGGCCGTGGTGATCCTTACCACTTCACTATCACTACATAGTATAACACAAAGTCGCTTCCCGCTGTCTGTTTGTCCCTATGTATGCTTAGATCTGTAAAACTACGCAACGGATTTTGATGCGCTTTTTTTAATAGGTAGAGTGATTCAAGATGAAGGTTTATGAACCATTTGACACATAGATTTCCACGCAGGCGAAGCCGCGGGGCGCAGCTATTGGTTTTATAAACCTCTCTTACGGGCACCAGTCTCTTTCAAAACAAGATAATTAGATACAAAAGCTTAAGGGTCCGGCGACCCTCGCTTGCAAAAATCGCTCCGAATATCGCTGTCCCTGTTTAACACTTGCGCCGCGCCACATGCGTGCGCGATAGCAATATTAGCCGTTCAAAATTTGGTTTGTTCCGTAATACCAAAAATCATGACTGAAAACTTTTTGTATTCTTCACAAAGTATTGTTATTCTGTAACTAGACAATATAAGCTATGTTCCTTAATAAATAAAACATAAGATATTGATGTTTTTAATACGAAACAAATAGCAAGAAAACATGTCCATTTTCGCATAAAAATGTGCAAAATGAGATTGGCTTTCATTTCATTTTAGTAAGTATTTTGAAAAAAAAACTATTTGGTAACCTAGATAAATACTATTTTAATACAAATAATGCAATATTATAGTGGAAATATGCTTGAATTAGAAATAATTTTGGTATTACGTTTGTATGAAGAATTCGTCCCTCCGGAGGCCCCTTAAGCCAATGACTATTCCAGAAAAACAATAAACTAGATGCAAAGTAAGTTTAAGCTAAAATTGTAAACAAATATCTTTTGCAGGAGAAAATAAATAAATTATTCCAGTTAAACCAATCTCAAACTTGCATTATCGAGCAGTGAGCTTTGTGCCCTGATAATTGTTTTGTGTCATGAAAATGTTAATTAATCAGAAACGTCTAAAAAAGAAACTTAATCTATTTAAGCTTATCTCTCACCATCAAATTTATTCGGCTAATTTTCCTCACTACAAGATCGCAATCGAAATAGATTAAACTTCATAGGTCTTATCAAGTTCTGTTAGAGTTTGAAATTGCATGTCTGATGCCTACAACGTAATAGGGTGTTCAGGCATGAGTCAGGGTGATTATACAGTATGTTGTCTGGTAATGGGCTGTGTACGACCTTTACAAAGGACTTAGTTTTGGTAGTTGTCATTTGATTTTTTGACGACCGATGTGGCGCGGTGGGCGAAGGTCCGCCTGCGACGCAGGAGGTTGCGGGTTCGATTCCCGCCTCGGAACACATGTGTGTACGATCTGCAGATATTTGTTCCGGGTGTTCTGGTCGTTTTCTATGTATAATAAAAAATATCTATGAATAAATAAATGAATAAATAATGCTGGACAATTCACACAGCATTATCTAGCCCCATGGTAAGCAGAGCTTGTGTTATGGGTACTAGATAACTGATATACATAATACAATACATTACATAGATAGATATTTTTTATTATACATAGAAAACGACCAGAACACCCGGAACAAATATCTGCAGATCGTACACACAATTGTTCCGAGGCGGGAATCGAACCCGCAACCTCCTGCGTCGCAGGCGGACCTTCGCCCACCGCGCCACATCGGTCGTCATCTATTTATGTAATGTATTGTATTATGTATATCAGTTATCTAGTACCCATAACACAAGCTCTGCTTACCATGGGGCTAGATAATGCTGTGTGAATTGTCCAGCATTATTTATTTTATATTTATTTATTTAGAAGTGTTGGTACTATTAATCGTCTGGGAGAGATGGAAAGGCTGGTTGGCTGGCGATTTAGTAATGAGAGAGAAAACATTGTTTCATGTATAAAGGTTTTTTGTTTTATAGCGTAACTAGCGGACCTTCCTAGCTTCGCACGGTTTTAGTACGGATCCCTAACTTTTTTGAAAACATAATATATCCTATGTTCACCGGGGATAGTGTAGCTTCCCAACGGTGAAAGAATTTTTCAAATCGGTCCAGTATTTTCGGAGCCTATTCATTACAAACAAACAAAAAATCAAACCTTTCCTCTATATAATATTAGTACAGATATAAAGTTGAAGGCGACCGATTCGATTCCCGATTCGAGACACAGTATTAAATTGCCTGCCAGAATTTATAGTATGTATTATCTAAATGGATATGTAGTTATTTAGTTTGTATTTTTATTATGTACCAGCAATTTAAAGCGAACTAACGCCAGTGAAAGCAAATCTTCAAAAGCTGACGATCAACAATGCCTTCGACAAAATTAACCTACATTGCATAATTATTCGGAACTGTCGAAATCGGCTAAGGTTATTGTTTGCGAGACAATAAAAGACAATGGGAAGGGAGGTGACGTCACCAGGAAGTTACGGACGTGGTTACCGGGTCAGGATTTACATGGGTTTTTGTCAACCGCGTTACAGCTGACTTATATGTCTTGATAAATTATTATCATCCCTGCATAGTATAAAAACAAAGTCGCTTCCCGCTGTCGTCTGTTCCTATGTATGCTTAGATCTTTAAAACTACGCAACGGATTTTGATGCGGTTTTTAATAGATAGATTCAAGAGTAAGGTCTCCACGCGGGCGAAGCCGCTGGGCGAAGCTAGTTATTTAATTAATAAATAATGCAAGACAGTTTACACAGCATCATCTAGCCCTAAGCAGAGCTGTGTTATGGGTACTAGGTAACTGATATACATAATACAATGCATTACATTATTATGTAACTCTACTATAATATAAAAATGAATCGCTGGATGTGTTGCTAAGCGCAAATCTCGAGAGCAGCTGAACCGATTTCGCTATTTTTTTAGAATATTCCTTGAAATACGAGTATGGTTCTTACGGAGAGAAAAAAGAAAAAAAAATTGGCTGAAACAAATGACCACCCGGGCAAAGCCGGGACGGGCCGCTAGTGCTAGAATAAATATGAATTATGTTCATATTTATTCTAGCACCAGCGGTTATTCTAGCACTAGCGGCCCGTCCCGGCTTCGCCCGGGTGGTCATTTTTTCATGAGACACATCAGATTCTACACTTTGAGTTTTCTTTTGTTGTTCATTTAGTTTCATAGCGCTCACGCCTTACTTACTCAGTTTTATTGTCCGTTTATTTTATGCAGTTTAATGTGTTTATACCAACATCATAAAAAACGTTTTTTTATGATGTTGGTCTTTTGTGTGTGCTTAATAAAATTATATTCGTTTCTTTAGATTGATAGATGAGATAGACTTATTGTCGCTTCTGTTTTTTCTGTTAGACTAGAAATAGGTAGTAAACCTATATAATTGTGAGAACCTAACAATATTTTATCTGCATCGCTTCATATTTATGTAGCACCTTAGAAAGTTTCAAATAAAGACTTTTTTTTCTTTTTTTTTTTAATATTGATAGGTTTACTGCGTTTTAATATCCTCTGGACAAAAGCTAGAAGTTTACATATTTTATATTCACACGAACGATGGAACAATCCCAAGATGGATTCCGTCAAAAGATAGTTGTAAAGTAGTTTTTTTTTTTTTTTTTTTTATTATCAAAATCCACAGCCCTTAATTATTATAACAAACATGCTTAAAATCTAAACTTATGGCCAAAAACGGACTTACTTTTTATAAGATATATTTTTTATTAGCTAGACAGTCAGGTGTAACATATGTCTCTCTTATAATAAACAGTTCTCAGAATATAAACTTATTTCCTATACTTACATAACAAAAATAATAATAATATAATATAAAAAATAATTACCTACATATTAAGTTAAAAACTAAGTACTAAATTAAATTAGTTCGTAGCTTTTTAGCCTTGGCTAGGTTAGACAAGGTCTGACCTTAAAGTTTGTTACCATTAAAATCAGAATGCGTGCGTACCGGTCCGTGTGCCGCAGTTGATTTGTAGCTCTATGATTATTTTTAATATTTTTATGTAGTTGATAGTATGTAAGTAGCAAGCTAATTTACAATTATTTCTCAGGTACTGGTCACTGGCTAAAAAACTTTGAAAGTAGGTAGGTAGCTACTAATTTTTCGATACCTAATCTATACTCGAGCCATTCACAATGTACAATGATTGTAAACAATGTACTGCACAAAAATCTACTATTCCTACTGTCATTTTTTTATTATTGAATTTGGCCAGAGTATAATTAGAATGCCGCACTGATAGCAGTTGAACACTTTACGTAAATTGTAAATTATCACTAGGTACTAGTTCTGTTCAAGTTCTAATTTTTCTATGAGTGCAAGCCATTGTTATGTAGATAATAGAGGGAAATATTGTTTATTTTGAAATGTATTATGTTATGAATGCTATTTACTTCTCGAAGTTAGGTGTTCAGAAAATATTTATTGGTTCTATTATTTTCTTGCTTCAATGGACTGTTGTTGGAAAGCATTGTGGAGAAAGGCCGTCATGGCCTCCGCAAAGTATTTGCCTTGAATAGAAACGTGTTGGGTTTGTAATGTATGCTTCTGACGCGAGAACACACGTTATCTTTACTTAGGATTCCTAACGCTTAGCACCGCGGATGCGAAACTAATCCTCCCTTTGAAGCTAAGCAGAGCTTTCCAATCAACCAATAGAATCTCTTTACCATGAAGTGATTGATCCATGACGTTATTTTGTCGCTATGCTATTGGTCGATTTACCTCTGCTACCCTTTAAAGGAAACTAACCTCTAACACCCGACATTACCTATGCAATTTTCTTAATTATCGTTTGTACTTCCAGAGCTGCATCAACTACAAATGTGATGTTCGCGTCTGCGCCGCTCACGAGGCGCGCCTCCGCACTGCAGCTTGATATATCAGATAGTGATAATAAAGGTGAGGATCTTATTTGTATGGGGGTAAGGTTTGTTTTATGTCGCTCTCTGTTTTAATGAGAAACGAAGGTCTAATCCAACTTCCTTCATAATTCATTATCATGAACCCATATTGCACTCAAAGGCCTCCTAATAAGAGCAATAGTTCCCTGTCTTCAGCTTGCGGTATATCCAGCATGAAGTCTTTCGCAGGTCGTCTTCCCACCATTGCTCGTCGTTGGGCAGGTGTAAGCTAGGACGACTTTATGTCGATGGAATAAGGTTCAAATCAGAAATAGGAACTCATTACAATAGTTCATGCCTCCGAATACACCATAGATTACGTGATAGTTGTTAGCGACCGGCTTGTGTATACCTGCTTTCATAAAATGTTGCTCAACAGTCTATATTGGTCCACCGTTGGACGCAGGCCTCCTCTGATAAGCACCTTATCGGCTTTGACCTCATGGTGGTAATGCCCATAATCCCCAGGCAGGGCATGCGGGTGGGATATCGCAGTTCGGTGGTAAACTGTTCTGCAGGAGGCACTGCTGCCCGCCCCGCGGTGGATATCCCTTAGTCGCCTCTCGACACCCGCGGGAAGAGTTGGGGTGTTGCTAATTCTAAGTCGTGTGGTGTCACATGGTTACTAGCTCCATTCCATACCATTAGTAACTCTATGTAGCTAATTCGTGCCAAAGTTAATTAATTCAACGCACAAATCAGTCCTTGAAACGAATATGGTGTAGTTTGGAGGTCGGCTGTGTATGAGCTGGGGCCTTGATTTGATGGTTCACTGCTAATTTGATTTTAATTTTAAAACAGCTGTATGTCAGTGTTGTTAGAGTTGAAATTGCTGTGAACATGATTTATGAGTAATTTTAATGTTGAAAAGTTTAATTATTTATAACTTATTTCTGTCCGCGGCTTCGCACACTTATTCCGGGATAAAAAGGAGATAGATAGAATCTCAAATCAAAACTTTATTGCACAAAAGTTGTAGGTACATAGGCGAACATAATGCTAGATAACATTCTCTATCTGCTAACCTATGGGTAGTGTGGACAACAATTTTAGTATTAGTAGGTAATGCTAGATTACAGAACGAATAAAATAATAATAACATGTAATGTGTAATCATGCCTAGAAGAAATTCATGAATAGTATAGACAACGTTTTAAGCAAGTACCACGTGAACAAAGTTGCAGGTGGAACTAATGTAGTTAGTAATATCTTTAGTTGTAAATGGAAAGTGGAACCTCCACACATTCAACTGTTCTATACTCTATGTCCTTGGTAAGGAGTCGGCCAGTCTGCCTCGCACATCACAAGTACTTAGTCAATTAGTCGTTGAATAACTTTTTGTTTGTTTTTTTGCTGCCCAAGGAGTGATGTTTAGGAGCCTGTGTGAGTATTCGTTTTTTAAATTAGATTTATTTAAAATGTGACGCAAAAAAAAATGGCGCTGTGAATAGTGATTGGACCGGATATGTGTGCTATTTGTAACCGTTTCAACCGACTTCGAAAAATGGAGGAGGTTCTACATATTCGGCTGTATGTTTTTTATGTATGTCCGTCGATAACTCCGTTATATACGGACCGATTTTGATGATTCTTTTGCTGTTGTATAGAGGATGATCCAGAGGTCCCTCTTAACTCGAGGGATCAGTATTTGTCCCGGAAAACTTAAAAAACAATTTAAAATCAGATCGGATTCGAAGTCGGTTTTTCGTTTTTTTTCAAATAATTAAATTATATTATAGCACCACTTTGTAGTTTTTTTTTTAACTTTTTATCATAAAGTTACCTGCATCGTCTTATATATATAGGAATTAATCCTTTGATCTACAAACCGTTACATAAATGTCACTTTATGTAGAATTTCTCTCAAAAAAGGTAATACCTAAGTCGATGTTACCTGTAAATTTGAACCCACAACCTTAGACCAGAGTTTCGCCAGCTGCGTTGTAGAGGTTGGCGATATAGAATTATAGACAGTACTACAAATGAATCAAACTTTTCGACTAAACCTAGTTAATTACGAGTTTACTAAACCTACCTATCAGCTTAGTTCTTCGTTCAAATAGTATAAGTCCATCGGATGAAGTTACGTCAGAGTTAACTCTGACGTAACTTCATAAGATGGACCTATGTCCTTGCGTGGGATTAGGTTGGATAGTGCTAATTCAGCTGTCATAATCCCGCTTGAGCTGGTAAATAAAAATTAAACTGTGTTTCTGTGGAGTAAGGTTGCTTATTTTCTGGGTTTGTACATGATTTAAAAGTTGAAGTTTGTTTTGATACTTTTCAAATGTACGACGATTTGCGTTATTTTATGCTAAAAGAAAGGAAAGGGCCAATAACATAACCTATATACCAAAAGACGAGAAAAAAGACCAAATATTTGAAACCAAATGATATTAAAAATAGAAAAAAAAGTTAACTTAATACTATTTATATACTATTTACTTAAAACTATTGAATTATATTTTTATATTAAAACGTTATATTATAGTAACGTTATTATTATAGTTTATTAAAACGGCATATGATTTGATTTTTGAGTTATCCAATATTTTGGCATAGTTTAGGCGCAGTTATTCCGTGATCATGGCGCATGAAACTGCCGAATTATTGGAAAACTCAAAAATCAAATCCCGTGTTAAACGTCTTAGCGTTAATAACCATGATAGTTTCAAAAGTTTTTAAATAAATATGAATATGATTCCAGACGAGACCGACCGACACCCAGCGCCGGCCGTATGGTCGTCCGTGGCGCGGCGGCGCACCGACCTCGTCCCGACAATGCCCGCGCCGCGCGCACCAGGTAGGGCCTACTCCATGACGAGGCTCGACCGCCTGCCTGCGTCGCCTGCGACACACCTCAGCCGGACACGTGAGTACAGACCTTTTATACTACAGGAGGCTTGCTGAGGAGTGGGGGGCTGAGCAAAAGCTTCTGGGGGGCTGAGCAAAAGCTTTTGGGGGGGCCGAGCAAAAGCTTTTGAGGGGGTTGTGCTTTGGGCTCTAGGTTTTCTTGTTTCTTCTTTTTAAATAAATTACAGATTAGGTACTTCTTTTAAATGGCCCCTCAATTTCTTTTAAGGGGGAAGCTTTCTGTCTGAGTTTTCTCTATAAATCCCAAAATTGGTACTAGCTTCTCTATAAATACCAAAATTGGCTACGAGGTTTCCTTGTTCTACGGCCATTTAATTCGTTCGTATCCACTTTTCAAGACTCTTTGCAACTTGTGTTTGCCATTCTCACTACACGGTAACGTCGCCGGGGTCTCATTAAATCTTTGAGGTATTCTACTTTCTTCTCTACAAATGATAGAATTGGGGCCTAAGCTAGGCTAAGCTTTACAACCTGCGGTTTTCTTCTATCGTTTCTATAATTGCTTTTGAGGTTAGGTCTATTCTTGATTATCATTTTATAATTGCTGTCTGATATGACCCACAAAACGTTTGTTTATTTGAGAAAACGTATAAAGCCGTTGATTTAGAGTTCAACTCATTACTTTCCCAACAATAACTTGATTCTGTGTTCAAGCATTTTACTACTGATTTAGTTGAATTCTACTCTTTGCAACTTCTATTCCTTATTTTCACGTGTCTTAAAATTATGCGCTCTAGCCGAGCTCGAGTCTAGTCAGTTCTAGTTCGAAAACTTTTGCACATAAATTGTGTTTAAATTGATGAAATTAAAATAAAGCTTACATTAAAATTTCTACACTCAAACTACTATAAAAATGTGTTTTTGGTCTCAAGGAATTATGTTTGCCAGAAGGCATTCTTGACAAGGCTTTAGCGGTATGGGTTTTCTTTTTGTGAATACCAGGCTTTCTACCTTCCTTACTAACAATGTATTCAAATATCTCACCGCTTTCTACTTCGACAGCCACTATTCCAACTGCACTGTCAACAATTTACTGCGACAAGGTAATTTGGCCATCAACTGGTTATCATATCCACTGCAATAAGGTAACACACCATCAATAGAATATCATAAATCTTCATCATCATCAGCCTATAGCAGTCCACTGCTGGACATAGGCCTCCCCCAAATAAATCTTCATCGAGGTAAAACTATCAACTGGATATCATTAAATAAATAAATAAATATAAATAATGCTGGACAATTCACACAGCATTATCTAGCCCCATGGTAAGCAGAGCTTGTGTTACGGGTACTAGATAACTGATATACATAATACAATACATAACATAGATAGATATTTTTTATTATACATAAAAAACGACCAGAACACTCGGAACAAATATCTGCAGATCGTACACACAATTGTTCCGAGGCGGGAATCGAACCCGCAACCTCCTGCGTCGCAGGCGGACCTTCGCCCACCGCGCCACATCGGTCGACAAATATCTGCAATAAGATAAACAAAAGGGCATCATTGTGAACTCGCTACTCGCCATCAACTGGGTATCAGCTGCAATAAGGCAAACATGCATAGGGTATCCTAACTCTTCATCAAGCAAATTGACCATCAACTGGATATCATTATCTAAAGCAATAAGATAAACTTATCACAAAGGCATCATCCTGCATCATCGCCATTAACTGGATATCACAATCATATCAGCTGTTATAAGGTAAACGCTATGGTCAAAGGAAAATAATCTCTGGTGACGGCTGATCTACCTGCGGGATACTAAACGTCTTTCTTTCCAAAAGGTATTTATGGTACAACTCGGGAGCTTCGCACGCTGAAAGGTAAATGCACAGATACTAATGTTTTGTCCGATTTCACCAACATTATGCACCCCTTCCCTGTTTATTTGTAAATAATTATGATATTGTGAAAGATAATAAACCTTATTGCATTGTAACAAGGCTTGATTATAACCACAGAAATGCGAAGCTGGAAATGGAGAAAGTCTACGAGTATGTCAAGCTAGGTTTTGGTGAATAAATGAACTTTACTCAAAAATAGTATGTAATCAGGTGATTTTTTTTGACAACCTACTTAGAGAAAAGTCGCAGGCGCCAGCAATTATCATTACTGTCGTGTTTTGTGTAACAAAATTCTAACGAGCACCTGAAACAGAACTTGTTATTTTACATTTTTTGCATTTAGGTGCCAATACTTACATTAATTTATGAACGAAGCTGATTTTCTTTTAATTATTTGCATTGTTTAAGTAAACCACTATTAGTGATAACCTTTCTGTTATTGTTATCAGTTTTTGTTAAGTTTTCATTCGTATATATCATTGTTGAAATAAAAGATATTGGAGTATAGATGGGAACAATAAATTAAAGCTTTGTTTCAAAACGATATCCACTGCAAGAACTTTCCGCAATTTTACGGTAAAACCCCTCATGAAGTAAGCAAAAGCTATATGTCCTACCTCTGTTTGTCTTTCAACTTGTACGCGATAAATAAATATTATCGCTTAATTATCAGAGCAGGCTTACAGACGAGAAGCAGTACAAGCACTTCATTATACTTGTGAAAAAAAAACGCTTGTTAGTAAGTAAAGCTGTCGCATCCTTTTAAAGCTGTTAGGAAACTCTGTCTAAATGTTAGTGAATATTAAACCTTAGTGCTTCGTAACAAGACCTGCTTACTACAGAGATAAGAAACAAACCACACCCATTATTAGATAACAAAATCGCTTGCCACACAACCGACATCGCATCTATTTAAAGCGGTTACAATTCCGTCATAATCTTCATGCTTAAAGCTACCGCATCTTTTTGATGCGATTAAAATCTGTCATAATCATTGTAAATGTTGGTGAATAATAAACCTTATCGCTTCGTAACAAGGCCTGCTTACTACAGAGACGAGAAGCGGTGAGACGACCCCAGGATCGCGACCCGGTAGCGCGCTTTCGAATGCCACTGGAGTGGTTAGAAGACCAAGTTCAGCGCCCAGAAAGCCTAGGCCTGCGTCGATTGCTGGTACGGGGGTTAATACCCCTAGAGGTGAGGATTTGTGCTGTTTTTGTTTGAATTTGGAGTTTGAAGTGCGAATGAGAAGAGCCCGTACAGCTTGACATTAGAGTCCTTAGTGAAATGGTGTGTAAGGTTCGTTTTAATATTTAAATTGTTATCTGCTCCGTCAATGTTGCCTAGCGCTTTATTTGTTACATTTATGTTGTAAATAACCATTTAGGTAACAAAAGCTGACAGCATTTGTTTTCAATATAAAATAGAATTGCTTAACCACACTAATCTAAACAAGATTATCTGACGTGACGTCACGACGTATCGATGCGGATCGAAAGCCATCCGCTTTAGCGCGAGTCCGGCTGCACTCCGGATAAGTTAAAACTTGTGTGTTTAATACATGGAATCTGCCTTGACGATGCGCCGTAAACGAAAACGTTTTTAATAGACATCCTCTTTTTAATTTCTATGTATCGTTCCAGACATAATGTCGCAAAGCCTAGTAAGCACGCCGTCCGTGTCGCGCGACAGTACAGCGCTGCTGGACGCGCCGCGCCGCACGCCTTCCACCGCGCCGCGTCGCCAGCGACCTGCCTCACTCTATGCCAACGCTAAACCAGGTAAATCTAACTGTGAGACATACTCCCGACTGCTCGAACGCAGTTTTCGATGTTAATCTGTCAAAAATTCCGTTTCGGGGCAGTGGTCCAACTGCTCTGTCCAATTAGTCGGACTACGGGCCTTTACTAGGGGCCGTGGTCCAACTATCTTTGCAGTTGGACCACGGCACCATAGTAGAGTTCCCAGGTCCAATTAAAACAATTTCAAATAATACAACTGCAATTGTGACCACAGCACCTTTTTAATTAAATAATTACAACGTTTTTGATACAGAACTTAAAGTAATATCCTTTTCCATTCGCACGGGTGGACATTTATTCTTTAAACTTAAAAAATATAGCCTATGTTACTCAGGGATAACGTAGCATTCTAATGGTGAAAGAGGTTTTGAAATCGGTCCAGTAGTTTTTGAGTTTATTCGTTACTAACATCTTCATCTTTCCTCTGTCTCTCTACTTATTTTATAATTTTAAATAAATATACGTTATACAATACAATACAAAAATACTTTATAGTACACCAGATACAGATCATTACAAAAGACATTACATGCGACAAGTACAATGGGCCGCCTTATCGCTTAGAAGCGATCTCTTCCAGGCAACCTTATATTACGTTATTGATTTTTTATCTGCATGATAGGCAGGAAACCTGGCAGGTTTTAAACTTACGATAAACCAATTCATATTATTAAACGAACGCGATCTGAACACATAATTATAAGCACTAATACAATGTACATGCCTAGGATCGAAAACCAAGTGAGGGTAGTTACAAATAAACTTGCACCAGCTTCGCAGAGACGATAAACGCAATAAATACCCGTTGTATTAGTGCTTATAATTATGATAAACCATCCTTATCCACATTAGTTTAATAAACAAGTTATTAAGAGCTTATTCTTACGTTTATTTTTGTTATTACAGCGACGCCGACCGCGCCTGGCGAGGGCAAGCCGCCCATGCACAGGAAACCAAAGCCATCCAAAGAACATGAAAAGGTGAGAAAACTATCAAACTGTAAAGTTAAAGGTTTTTTTTTTTTTGCCAGAACAGAGACGAATAGTGTACATACTTGTATAAATTAACCTTAAATTAACAGAGAAACTGACGAAACTCGGTCTCCATTCAGCATGTGCTATGGTAGAGCAGATCATACCATAGCACTGGTCTTCCGTGGTGACCGTGGTGCGTAAGGTGGTCTACACGCATACAAACAAGAAACAAAAAACGAACTATGGTCCTAGCTATATCAGTATGCATGCGCTCATTATGACTGCACTGAAATGGGCGAAAGCTGATGCAGTCAGGACCATAATAATAACCCATAGAAGTAATTAGTATTAGGAACCGCTATACAAAAAATCCCTGAACAATTCTCTCCGATTTTTTAACAGGGAGGTGAGGTAATCATCTCCTGTTTTTGTTTTTTTTTGGGTCATGATGGTTTTGCCGAACATGGCATGTCACCCCCGTAATTCTAATTTACTTCTTAGAGCTATGTCAATAACTTTGGTTATTATTATTATTTTGTTTCAGACTCCCCGCGGCAAGTCGTTGTCGGCCTCTCCTGGCCGCGCGCTGTCCCCGTCGCCGCGCGCTTCGAAAGAACCCAGTGTGGACAAGGATATACCTATAAAGGTAGGCATACAAACTCGAATACTAGCTGTGAGTGCCAAGACTTACCCCCATATCTTTATTCGTACCACGATTCAACCTTTGAAATGAAGGTCCGCGTCTCCTCCTGCGACGCAGGAGGTTGCGGGTTCGATTCCCTCCTCGGAACAATTGTGTTCTGGTTGTTTTCTATGTATAATAAAAAATATCTATATATGTAATATATTGTATAATATTATGTATATCAGTTAAGCTCTGCTTACCATGGGGCTAGATAATACTGTGTGAATTGTCCAGCAGTATTTATTTATAATAAATTTGTTTTAATTCCAGCCAGTGGCAATAGAGGTGCAACAAGTGAGCGCAGTAGAAGTAACGCACAAGTTGGAGGCGTTGCAGATACAGAACGGACATGACCACGCACCCATGGATATTGTGAGTAGAAATTATAATTTTAATAGAGGAGGGATGCCTTTGGCCACCTGTGGGACAGTGCAGGGAAAATAATAATGAAACTTTTCTAAAAACAAGCTTTTTTTTTAAGGAAGCTATTTCCTTGATTGATTATCCTCGGCTCATCTTATCATCTCATTTCCAGCAAATAACCGAAACACTAGAAGCAACTAAAACGAAACCCGAATCGGAAGTGAAAAAAGCCGATATGCCGACTGAAACAGACGAGCAGAAACCAGCTGAAACACTAGAGAAGCCACTTGAAACACAGAAACCTATTGAAATACAGAAACCGGTTGAGAAGGAGAAATCGGTGGAAAAGAAGGAACCTTCGCAAGAAAGGAGTGATGAGTCAGATATGACAGGTATTATATGAGATTAATATACAGTTATTATTTAAAAAAAAACATTCGTCCAATGACATTATTATTTAGCTACATCAAATGTACAATAAATGTTTATTCTATTCAAAAAAATCACCATAGCTGTACTACGCATAAAGGACCAACTGGAGTCCAAATGCGGAAAAAGGAGACCTATACACCATAGCTGGTGGTTTCTCAAGGGCATTTTTTTTTTATCAAATGAAATAGCTACCAGTGGCTTCTCGTTTTTCCGGAATAGAAAGTAGCCTATATTCAGATTTAGAACTGCATCTACGCAAAATTTCAGCGCGATTCGTTCAGTGTTATTAGCTTAGCATGGAGAGGTACCTCTAATCTATCTCTAATCACTACATAGTATAAAACAAAGTCGTTTCCCGCTGTCTGTCTGTCCCTATGTATGCTTAGATTTTGATGCGGTTATTTTAAATAGATAGAGTGATTCAACAGGACGGTTTATAAACTATGACACAGATTTCCACGCGGCCAAAGCCGCGGTGCGCAGCTAGTATGATATAATATATCGTTGGCTCATCGGCACTTTCCATAATAGACCTTCGTAATAATATCACGAGGCAGACAGATATTTACTGTAGATAGAATTTCCTTCTAAGTTATCGACATAGCTCTAAGAATTAGCTGCGCTGGAGCTAAAGTGGCAGTGAGCCGGCCATATCTCGCGAAGAACCGACGCGACGGTCGCTGGGGCAAACGTGTCTTGAGTGGACACCACGACTCAGTAAACGAAGTGTAGGACGCCCTCCGACCAGGTGGGATGACTACCTGCGATAGACTGCAGGTAGATGCTGGATGCGGCAAACTGAAGACAGTTATGTGTGTCGCTGTGGCTCTCATTTGGGGAGGCATATGTCCACCAGTAGACTAAACTAGGCTGATGATGATGATGAATTTCTTTGATATGAATATAATTTGTTGCAGCCTCAATGATCGGCCGTAAGATCACAACCGAGGAGCAAGCTAAAGCCGCGCTCGCCGAGAGACGGCGGCGGGCGAGGGAGGAGCTGGAGAGACAAGCGGAGTTGGAGAGGCAGAGGTAAAAAGGGTTGGTTTTATACTCACGCCGCGGGACTATCCGCCGCTATCAGACGATAAAAAACCTTGGGACGAGTTTCGCTCCGACTCAAAAACTAACAACCTTACAACATAACAATAGAATGACCCTAATTAGCTCGTTGTTTGTTATATGTAAAATAAAACTTTTATTAAAAAAAAATAGGGTCGAAATGAAAATGTAGGGGGGTGCGATTTCTATGCTCTCGAGTGTAGATTATTATTATATTAGCCCGGAGTGTCCCACTGCAGAGCAAAGGACTCTCTCCCCTTCTTCCACTCATCTCGGTCCAAAGTAAGGAGAAACCCACTCTTTATTGTATAGGTCGAGCTCATCCCGCCATCTCCGCCTAGGCCTTCCACGTGGCCGTCGTCCGTCCGGGACCCAGTCAGTGGCGATCTTCGCCCACTGCTGGTCTGACATATGCCACACATGTCCAGCCCAGTCCCGAGTGTAGATAGATAGATATTTTTATTATACATAGAAAACGACACCCGGAACAGATCTGCAGATTATACACACGATTTTCCCAAGGCGGGAATCGAATCCGCAACTTCCTGCGTCGCCGGCGGACCTTAGCCCACCGCGTCACAGGAGTCCTCAACATAATTTATGTGGGCAGTCCAACATGACGTTATAATTTCCCTGACTAGCAACTAAACTATACACAATATCCGAAATGATATTAAACCTGCTTTTAGCCCGCTATGCCATCCCCTCGGTAACCACCTACCCGACGGGAGTATAATAAAAACCAGCGCCGCATGTCTTGGCACGCAGCACAATGCTGAATATACTCCCTTTACCTATTATAAGAAACATATTTTTGTGTAAAATATTAATTTAGGTTAAGAAATTTATAGGCAATAAACGATTTTTTTATATTTATTTATTAATACTTCTTGCACGAAAACCATAACACAAAACGTATTCTAGAAAAATTATACAAAGGCGAACTTAACCCTAAAAGAGTTCTTTTCCAGCAAACCTATTATATATAATAATTATTAAAAATAATATATATATTGAGAGAGATACAAAGTGAAGAGAGAAGTGGGTGCATGTGCATAAATAAAATTAGAAACAGACAAAAGATTAAATTTTAACTTACTTATTCATTATACTAATATATACGAGTATACGTACGATATTACAATACCATGATATTAAAAGATATCTCTCTTTTCCAGGCTGCAACGCGAAGCCGAAGAGGATATAGAGAGGCAACGTATTGAAGAGGAGAGGCAAAAGAAGGAAGAGGAAGAGGCGAGGGAGTTGGCGCGGCTGCAGCGGTCTATGGAGGAGGAGAAACTAAGGAAAGCTATTGAGGTAAGGATATTTGTGACAGTTTAACACGTCGACTGTGAACTTTTTTACCTAAAGGTGCCTGGTGGGCTATATTTTAAGCAATGTCTTGCTGCAATTGTATAGCCGCCAAGTTGCTGATTATATCGCTCAATACAGTGCAATACTTGCACTAAACTCAATATTTTATTTCTAGTCGGCTAGAATGGCACATGATTTATCCGCTTTGAATTTAGTGCAATAACGTCGTATATCGTCTCTGCTCTGACGTATAGGTGTATGTGTTTTCCCTCGCTGTTCTTAAATTCTGTTGTTCAGCTTCGGTATCTGCCATTTTGACATTTATTACTGCGATCTAGCCGCAATATAGCTTGGCGTGTAAACGCAAAATTCCTCAGCAATTCAGTTGCAAAATCTTGACTAGACTAGACTACACTTGGCAATAAATTGCACTAAGAAATTGCAGCAAGGGTATAGTTGCAAATATACTGCGCTATATTGATCAACAAAATTGCCGGCAAGATCAAAACTTTTCTAGCCCGGTTACAGGCACCTTTAGCTAATATTATGTGACAATGTAAAAGTGCGAAAGATGCTGGATGCGTCAAGCTGAAGACAGGGCGCTATGGCGCTCATTGGGGGAGGCCTATGTCCAGCAGTGGACTAATATAGGCAGATGATGATGATGTGACAATGTATGTGTATGCAATTAATAAATGAATATGAATATAATAATACACCTGCCTTTACAGTTACAACAACAACTCGAGCGCGACGAAGCCGAGCGTAAAACCCGCGAAGAGGCAGAGAAGCTCGCCAAGCTGAAAGAGGAGGAGGAGAAGAGGAGAGCGGCCGAGGAGGCGGAGAAACTTCGGAGGGAGGAGGCGGAGCGGGAGGAGAAGGAACGGATCGCGCGGAAGCAGAGAGTTGAGGCTATCATGGCGAGGACGCGGCTTAGGAAGGTCAGTCATTAAGTAATCAATGCATATACATAGCTATTACATGGAGGTGAGCCATGGGGATCGCAGTGTCAGAAACGTCCTCTTACTCAGCTCGTGGATGTAGTAATAATCGACTAAGAGAATCTATCAGATAATGGCTTCTTTCTGTTTGTTTGGCATAAATCACTGCCCGCTGAGGAGAGCACATTTTCGAATTGGGATGGGTGGCACAGAGCTGCACCCAGCTGGCGATGAAGTCTGTGATGTGATGTCCCAGGAGGGGGAGAGTGTTCGGGACAAAGTGCTTAGGATTTTTTAAGTCTGGAGTCACCCGAGTGACTCTTTACTCATAGTTTCCGTCCGTGTAACCGCAAGGTTGGCAGGACCATGGGAAGGTTGGAGGAATGTTTGTTTGTAACACCATCACTGGGTTCTCCAATCCGCTTCCGAAGCGTGGTCATTTTATACCAAAAAGCCTCCCTCTTTTAGGGAAACACGATCAAAATTTGCTCATGTCTAAATAAAAAAAAAACTGCGTATCATACACGGGGTTCATTTGATGCAAATTGGAGCCTCTCCTAAGTCGTTTGATCATATTCTATAATTTTAAATTATCTCAGGCTGAAGAAGACAAGAAACAGCACGAGAATAAAAGTGCCCCCGAGGCGCCGCCAGCCGCGCGCGTCGACAACGGCGCTCCGCAGGACAACGGGAACGTGGCCACGGACGATCTACTAGGATTCACCACTAGTCAGGTACATAACATACTCAATAACAAAGGTGGCTAGATAATGCGGGTAATATTAGTAAAGTGTGGCCACAGGGTGGAGCCCACCCAACGCTTAGAGGCGACGTGGAAGGCCCAGGATGAGATGACGTGACGAGCTCGAGGCACATCTTCCATCATGGCCTGTTGCAGCGTTTGATCGCGAGGAGTGGAAGGAAAAAAGGGAGGCCTTTGCCCAGCAGTGGGACAACAATGGCTAACAAAATAAAATAAATAAAACAGACTGTTTTTCAGCTATTCCTTGTTTTACAAGGAATAGCTGAAAAACAGTCTGTTTTCATAGTAACGGTGCGCTGGAACGGCTACGGACGATTTACTAGGCTTCACCGCCATTCGGTATAATAAAAGTATAGCCCGAAATAGTGTGACTGTATAAAAATTAATTTATACAGAATTGAAAGCCATTTTACTAGCTCGAAATCAGTCCGTGAATGTCGTCAGTCTACTAAGGGAATCTACCAGAGAAAGGCCAACATTCTTTCTGTATAGGTGTATTCATTATCAATGCGAGCAGCTATCGCCTGAGAGCCTGTGATCATGGCAAAACCATCTTGGAGGTAGTCATCCCACCTGGTTGCAGGGCGTCCTACACTACGTTCACCTAGTCGTGGTCTCCAATCAAGAACACGTTTGCCCCAGCGTTTGTCGGTTCTTCGCGAGATATGGCCGGCTACTGGAGCGTATACTGAATTGAAAACATCACGGAAAACAAATAATCTGCTGGTATTTACGAGTGTTTTAATTTTGCCCGCAGGTGGAAGTAGCTAAAGTCCCGGAAACAAAGTCAGTGCCCCTCCCGGGGTCCGTAGAGATTGCACCGGCGGAGCCTACAAACGGCAACCACACAGCCGATCTACTGGGCATGTCCCTACAACATAATGTGAGTCATCATCAGTATCAGCCTATAGGTCCACTGCTGGACATAGGCCTCCCAATGAGGGCCATAGCGCCCTGTCTTCAGCTTGCGGAATCCAGCATCTACCTGCAGTCTTTCGCAGGTCATCATAATTTGAGTACAAGCTGGCAACACAAAGCAAAGAAAAAAAGAAAGAAAATTATCTATTAGACACACACAACACACAAACAAATTTAGTTACACGCATGACTACTTAGCAACAAGAAAACAATACAGTTTCCGTAAATCCCAAAACACCACATGAAAGATAAAATAAATAAATAAATAATGCTGGAAAATTCACACAGCCCCAATCTAAGCTTAGAGATAACTGATATACTATAAATTACATAGACAGAATATAATATAATATATTAAATATTTTTTATTATACAAGGAAAACGACCAGAACACTCGAGACACATATTTGTAGATCGTACTCATATTTATCCCGAGGTGGAAATCGAACCCGCGATCTTCGTCGTAGACCTTCAACCAGAGGTCGTCGAAAATCTCAGAAATCCACTCACCACTCACACCGGTGCTTAAGACATAGACATTCATTTATTTGCTGCTAAGTTTAATTGTTTAAGCAATGGAAAAGCACATAAATAACAAGTTTAATCTCAATTTCCAGTCTGAGGACAAACCAGTCGAGCAGCCAACGAAAGCAACAGAAACCAGCACCAACAACGGCAACGGCGACGGCCCCCACGTCAACCAACCGTTGACCAACGCCGGTCTCTCGGCCAACTTCATACAGAACGAGATCACCACAAACCAAGAGCAAACCAAACTACCCGACAAAATACTTGATGATGATTTCACCACGCACAATGGACACAACACGCATAGCCACCCGCTTACGTTGCAAAATGCAATCTAATTGTACAGAGATACTGGTTAGATTGCAATGGAAACTGCGTAAGCAGTCGCATAATTGAGTGACGGAAGTTGCGAAATACTTTTGTTGGAATGAATACCTAATAGGTAGGGTAAGGTTGCTTTCGAGTGTACGTATTGGTTGGATGGTTGCGCGGCCAATTTCGATGCGATTTTGGAGTAGTTGTGACGCTTCGTTTAAAAAAAGCAATAAAGTTGTGTCCAAAACCAAGTTGTCTGCAATATTACGGATTGAATATGAAATCTGAACGCTTTATCAAAATGACACAGTTTTAACACGCACATTACCTATCCAGTACCTAATTAACATTTTGATTGCTGAAATCACACGGTATGTGTTTTCTACAAGTGACTAATATGCGTAAATCCACACTAGCGCAGCGGCTGAGGAAATACAGATCAGTGTGACTCAGCACAGCCGTAATATTTTTCTAACGAAACGCATGTACGGCGCAACACAACCGCTGTGTAGAGCGGTAGCACGAATTTTTTAGGTTAAAAAAAGATCGCAATCGTCGAAAAAAAATCGCAGTCAAAGTGTTAAAATACTACATCACTAAACTTGTTGATATATCCCAAGATTTGTGTAAAGTCTTACTTGGTTTTTTTTATATTTAAATGTATTAATGGGATACAAAATCGGTGCTAACTCTTCCGTTCCCAAACCTTCATAAATTCATAAAATGAATTATTCTTCAAATAATAACCAAACCAGCCAATATGTGCACCCTGAACTTGATCGTAAACCAGTGGGAATTATCACTCGAAGGAAACTACACTGTTTTTCAATATACAAATAATCTAGAATGCTAAGAATTGCCTTTAACAATAGTAGAAAATCGTTTAAACATTCGGTTTCGAAACAGAGTTACATTCGGTTATTGGCTTGTTGCAATAATATATTTGAGGACCGTTATAGTACAGCGGGTAAATATCCGCTGTGACGTAGAGGTTGCGGTTTCGATTCCTGCCGTGGAACAATTAGGCGCTATGCAGACAAAGCTACTATTGCGGCTACAGGCATCTCGCTACTAGCTATTAACTAACTACTAACTTCTTAAACTGGACCCAATTTAAGAAGTTTATGCGAAAAATATGACAGTTTCTTCAACTAAAGTTATATTAAAGCATAGCGCCTTATTCGAGAAAAAGCTGGGTATTTCCCAAGTTTAATTTTAATGGTACCTAATATCGTATATAGTACTCGGAAGTGATGCGCAACGCTCGCGTCTAAACCAGCACTCATTCTGTATAAGTCCCTCGTTAAGGCATGTAACGTTGGTCTTCCTCCAACACAAATAAGGTTCGTAGTTAACCCACTTACATCCGTAATAATTCGTCAAACTACGATAGATATAGTAAAGAAGGTAATCTACCATACTTTTCTTACTTTGAGGTTAGATGATGTTAAATGTCCTACAAGACAATATGGCGTTGGTTAATATGTACCTAAGTCCGCAATAAAAAGTCAATAGCTCTATTTATCTCTGTTATGTGATTGAATGCCATCTCTTACACTCTCATAGAGGGTGGGCGAGACAAAGCTTCGTTCGGGTGGGTTAGATAGTTGTTGTGGAACTTAAAAAATATAAAAAATTATATCTTGTAATGCATTTAATCGCAGCTCCATTGTTCGATGATTTTTTTACGAATAGCTTTTGGTATTTTGCTATATTTTGTACGCAACTGGCTTTATTTTTAAATACTTTTTAAACAGTATAAAGCTTTTACCAGGACACATCTTAATTGATCGTATAAATTGTTGGTGGTCATCCAACACAAACTAGGTTTGTTGTTAACCCGCTTAAATTCATATTGGACATGTTAATTGATATAATATCAAGGTAGAAAAAGAAAGACTCCAAAAATATAGATTTTCTACCTCAAAACCACCTCTGGGTTGTCTAAAAATAACGAAGTATTTAAAAATAAAGTCCAATGTAATCATATTCGTCGCTTAGAAACCCATAATGAAATCACCATCAGTCCAATAGGTTCATTCTCTCTTATAAATCTCTTTTAACTCTAAGCAATCACATTAGAGATTGGTTTCTTTGACAAAAGTCGAAAGAGACGAAACAATACTAAAGTTAGGAAAGGATTATAAGATGAAAGGTTGTTTTGTTAGTAAATGTAACAAATAAATAAGAAGACATAACATTTAAATAGTAATATTCTGCCATTTGTGTCTATCGAGATCAGGTTTCAAACCAAGACTGATCTTTATATGCGCAAATGGTCGAAAATCATTAAGTTTAATGAATTTATAGTTTCGTCAAAAATTCGTTAGGTTGTGTGTGTATCGTTAGATTAAGTTTCTATTTATTGTGATTTAATAAATTAATTTTGTATATTATTCCGTTCCGATACATATCTATGGATATTGTGCTTACTGAGCTGTTTACAGCTGGTATGAATTTCCATTGAAAAGCCAGATCAAGTTTTATCCAAAAAAACTTGTGGGGTTAGCTTAACACATGCTTCGACCAGTTTTAAGGAAAAATCAGCACATACAAAAATGCCTCGTGCAAAATGACTGACTTGGATCGGAATTTCGTAATTTTTATATGGTTTCGAAGCTTATCCTTTGTTCTAAAACCACTTTTTTAATAATTTTACAGTCATTTATGGTAGAAAAAAAACTTTTAAAATAACGAAGATCAGTCGCTAAGTAGGTCACATCTTTTTAGCGACAGAAATGTACACGAAGCCGTAAGTGCGAGCGAGACGGATATCACGCAACGCTTCACATGGACTGACTTTGCGCTTACGCATGTTTTTATCAGATTTTTGTTCGAGTCGAATGAATTCCAGGTATGGAATATTTCGCAAATTGCTGGCTTTGGTTAGTCTAAAGTCTTTGTTGTAACATCAAAGACAAGTTTGACGGGATAATGGATGCTGAATCAATTTCGAGTAGATTTTGATCACGGTAGCCGATTGCCTAGTTAATGACGCTAGCCGATTGCCTAGTTAATGAAATATGCAACAAAACGATATAATAATTAATTTATTTAGATACTTGCATAAAACATGTAATATAAGTAGTTAGTGTTCAACTTAATAAAATGTTAATTTTCGTTTTTCAATATGGCGTCAAATTTAATTTAATTACGTTATATTTGATGTCATATTCATTATGTAAAACTTTTATGTGGCCAACACGGCGAGAGTAAACCTTTCGATCGATTTACGATCGAAATATCAAGAACAAACTAATATCGATCGATTGGTCTAAAATCGCAATGTGTTTTGTTATCAGCTTCTTAATTCTTAAACATGTAAGTAAGCTAGCTGAGCTGTACTTTGGGGGTGTATGTTAAATATGAAAAATATACACTATTTATCAGTGTATACGGTCTATTTTAGAACTTAAATCTGAATTGCTGAGTTACGGTTATATCAGTTTTAGTTTGTTCTAGAATAAAGCCAAGGCCCTCCAAAGGTACTGTATATTTTGAGTATCATACACAAAAATTATGTTAGATCTTGCTACAAGTTATTTCCAATTCACTAACATTATTTTTATTAGGTTTTGTAACAAATTAATGAAGCTCCTATGCCCTATACGCTTTTCTCTTGTTACGTTTGAGAACTCAATTTCGGGCATAATATTCCTGTATATTTTAATGTTATTTCATGTACTTTTAGTATCATTGTTTATGTAACATCCACTTAAACCCCTAAATAAATCATAAAATGGGATTTTTTATTTTATTTCATTTAAAATCTAAAAATGACCTATTGATTTACCATCTAAGTCTTTTTATAGGTAGGTAGACAGCGGTTGTTTCCTTATTTTTATTTTTGCGAATACATTTTCACGTATAAATCTTTGAAATCATGAATAAATCCTAAGCACTTTCAGTTATCGGATGTCTCTCTTTACACGATTTGTTAGAAAGAGAGGCCCGATGTGGTGATGTGAGTTATAGTTATGTATTTGTGTGATTGAACGACTTTCAAATCATGATTTCGTAAAAAAAAGTAGGTACTTTTTCGGACCTGCATATTTGTGCTTCTTCAGATAATCGTCAACTGCAGGTAGATGCTGGATGCGGCAAGCTGAAGACAGGGCGCTATGGCGCTCATTGGGGGAGGCCTATGTCCAGCAGTGGACTGGCTGTAGGCTGATGATGAAATCATCGGCTGAATCTGCCGCCGCACCAGGCCTCACGGGTGTAGTATGTCGGCGTTTAATGTCCCACATAATAGTCCTCCGCAATTCCCTAATGTATTAGTAAAATTTTTCTTTGTTAGTATTTAATTTAGTTTACATATTTTTACAAAAAATATTATTTTTAAAATCGTTCCGTCACACTGTATGAATATCGACGTTTTAAAACATCTTGTTGGGTGCTCTTTATATCCAATGTTCAACACATTGGTTCGATTATCTGTCATATACCTATGTATACCTACTGTATGTGTATGTATAATAATGTACATATATGTATCATGAATGACATGGCTTCTTATTCCTTCTATATTAGTTAGCTTTCGGTGGATTTCTAAGGAGAAGTTGTAATAAAATATTATGAAATTTTATGAGAGTTTCATTTAGAAAAATTGATTGCTATTGTAAGATGATAGTCTGTAAAGCCGCGGGTCATAACTTATTAATATAATTGTTCGGTTTTTTCCTTATTTATTGGGTCTATGTTATATTTTGTGACGTAGAAACTAATAACGTTCACATCTATGTCCACGTTTTTTATTGAAGTCAGAATTACGAGAGAGTGAAATAAGCGAAGTGTGAAAAGTATGTCAAGAAGTGGAAATGAGTTTTGTAGATGATTTACTACACAGCAAAGATGGTGAAAATTAGTTATGTAGATGATTTTTTATTGTTTGGGGAGTGAAATTATTATTAGGTACATCATTTGAAAGGTAGGTAGGTACTGTTAAAGCCAAAAACTCTTGAAGGGTGTAAAGGGGATTCACCAAATTACTCGTCTCCCAAGCCAGCCTGCAGGTGGCGTACACCTTGCTATAACTAGGCTCTGGTGAAAATATCCAACCATTTTCATTATTTGATAACTCGATAAATAATTTATTTTACTTTTGCACTCATTATACTCTATTATTTATTCTATCGAACTCCGTCAATCGTATATCGGTCTACAAAAGGTTTTGTGGTTTCAAATGGTAAATTTTTTTCATGAACTATCCTACACTACGTTTGCCGAGTCGCGGTCTCCACTCAAGAACACGTCTACCCCAGCGGTTGCCTTCCGGCCAGGTGGGATGACGACCTGCGAAGGACTGCAGGTAGATGCTGGATACGTCAAGCTGAAGACGGCGCTATGGCGCTCATTATGGGAGGCCTATATACTCGTATCTATGACTACATTGACTACTATAATGCTGATAGTGATAAGGCGAAACTAGCTGCTAATTATATATAATCTATATATATAAAAGAAAGTCGTGTTTGTTACAACACTTATAACTCGAGAACGGCTGGACCGATTTAGCTGAAAATTGGTGGAGAGGTAGCTTAGAACCAGGAGTCTAACATAGGATACTTTTTATCATTTAAACAATTTGACACATAGATTTCCACGGGGGCGAAGCCGCGGGGAGCAGCTAGTGGTAAATAAAACTACATTCGTTATTTGGCAACTGCGTTTAATATACCACAGTGAATATGCTATTGTTATGAATATAAATATAAAACATTTTGCCAGCCTTTCAAAATGTTTAAAATAAAATAGATATAAAACTATTGGGTTTTAAAATAACTCTACATTTCAATGAGATGCACATTTATTAATATTATTTAGTTATTTTAATAAATCTACAATTTTTAACAGGTCTTGAAGCTAGCTACTAAGAAATGTTTAACGATTACTTATTCCTATATTTTAACAATTCAATTTGCAATTTATGTGACTAGAAGAGCTCGAGGTACATCTTCCATCATGGCCTGTTGCAGCGTTGGATCGCGAGGAGTGGAAGGAGAAAAGGGAGGCCTTTGCCCAGCAGTGGGACAGTAATGGCTTAAAAAAAAAAAAAAAATGACTAGAAGAGATATTTTTATATAATATTCTAGCATGTACTTTATTTTTAATGCACAATAAAAATATACGTTGATAAATATAATAAATAGAATTGATACATAGCGAAATCAGATCACATTTAACTAATATAGGTACGTACTAAATACATTATTATAGATAGATATATAAAAGATAGATACAACTTTAATTACCTATTAGGTACATAATTCAAGCTTATTAGGTCTGTTTAAAAAAATTATGTTTGACGCAATGCGAATTTTTACGTAGGTAGGTAACATTTAATGAAAAATACTTTTTTGACCGACTGTAACTTTCACAGCAGCAGATTTTACTCTATATCTGCTTAGGTCCAATTTCACCGTTCGCTGCCAAAACTAAGTTCAGTTCTAGTTCAAAGTACATACCAGCTCTTGAACGAGCGCTAATCCAAACGTATCTTATAATGCTGTCATTCAAGTGCAACCGGTGAGGTTGGACCCTAGTCGTCTCTTCGAAGATATTATTTTTACTATAGAATCGAGAGATCAGATAACTACTATAGAATCGAGAGATCAGATAACTTTCAAACAATGTTCATATACCTTTTAGGATAATAAGTAGGTACATAGGTACATAATATACTACAATAACGAATCAATAAGCAGATAGTCACTTATACTTAGAAACTAAAATTAATTCGAAATCACATGAATAATATACACTAAAATAAGCCTTCATATTATATTTTATATTATAATCCATCTTATGAGAATAACGGCTTTAACATGTTCTATATTTAGAAACTTATAGAATATTTTTAAACCGGAAGGTATTTAGCTCTTATACGTAAAGACATTTTTGTTATAATATAATATTAGTAGAGATATGTCATCGAAGAAGTCTTGAAGAAGGTAAGAGACGTGGGTAGTAATATTTATTTATATCATATTCTCTTTAATTTTCTCTTTCGGGGCTCGATTCTGTAAAAAAGAAAACGTTAATGTTAAAAGGATAATAAGTGGTATTCATTATAGGCATTTAAATTATTAATTACTTTCTAATGGGCTTCTTTTGTAAAGGCGAACTTTAAAAGGTAAGCTTTTGTATTTTTTATGAATTTGAATTAGCAAGATATCTGAAAAACAGTCTAATATTAAATGCTGAAATATAAAAGAAGGTATAATTCAATTCAATTCAATTTTAATTCAGCTTCACAAAATACATGTTACAGCCATAGAGAGTTAAGAGTTAGAGTATATGTAAATTAAAAACTAAAAATAAAACATTTTTATTGGAAGGGACACATCCCGCGTTTACAGACGCATGGCATTATGAATATGCGTCCAGTGCTTCATATTAATGACGTATGCTATAAGCCTACATCATTAATTAGTTCCTATAACAGTTTGAAACGGAACCCTCACGTACAAAATAATCCTCACGTACAAATCGGGAAATATAACAAATAGTTGAAGTTTTATAATTAGTCACCATCGACATGGATTTCAAACTCATTTATTTGAGTTCAAAGATATAATATCCACTGTTTTAAACTGCGGGTTATCCATCTATCTACACCCACATTTATATGGGTAGGTAATGTCCTATCCTCCCAGTATAACTCTATAGTAGCGCGTGGCATTACCGCACTGTCCGTGTTTTAAAAGCAATAAAAATTTAATCAAACAGGCATCAAGCAGCTAACAGCGCTAGAGTCCGTATGGTTCCATGATTTCCTAGCTCAGTTGGCTAGGCTCTAGCTGCTAGAGCATCACTAATACTGAGCCAATGTTCAAGTCCCGCCGAAATCGAGTATTTTCGATATTATTTAATTTCTTAGTCATCAAACAGTCGTAAAAGCAGCAAATACGGCGTCAAAAGCATTGAAGCAAGATACCCAATATACAGACCACCGTTGAGGAGAACCCTGTCAATAGGAAGGAAGTCACGAAGATAGGTGCTAGAACACCATCTAGGAGCTACGATCTCACGCTAGATTTATTTTTCGCTTTGTATTCGCGCACAATGCGGTAAAATAAGAATAAAGTTTTATTTTTAAAGCTGGAGGCTCGCGTAAAAAGGTCTTTCAAAATATAAAAGTTCAGTTTATGCCTCAAAATGTTGTTTCTGTTGCAAAAGTTATTTCTGTTGCGCGACTCAACCTAAAAAAACTACGTTTGTGCCGCCTCAACCTAGCTGGATTTATATCTCAAATATTCTCACCATCAGTCCACTTCTTGCCACGCATACCGACGAAGCCCATATTGCCCTTCCTCTTCGGAAAAGGTCCATCCATCAGAAACTTGATCTCTTGGGGCGCGCTGTCCTTCAAATCCTTCTTCCCACGAACTCCTATGAACTTTCCTCTGAAGTTCACGTCGTATGGGCGCTTGTTCTGCAAAGATTTCTTTCCACGAACCCCGAAGAACTGGTGCGCACGTTTCTCCACCTCATTCGTAAAGCGTTCATCGTTTGTTTGACTCTGATCCATTTCGTTCTGGTCTTCTTTGTTCAGGTATTCTGCTAGCATTCGGTTTAGAAGCGGAAACTCTTCACTGTTGGAATTGTAATCGATTTGACCAATCAGTGAGCCTTGTTTCGGGACGTAATCGAATTGTTCTGGGTAGTAAAGGCTGTCTTCGTTATCTTTCTTGCCTCTCATACCGACAAATCCCATTGCTCTCTTCTCATCTGAGTAGAAATCCTTCTTCCCTCTCATTCCGACGAAGCCCATCGGGGCGCGTTTTTCGTCGGAAAACAGGTCTTTTTTGCCTCTCATTCCCATGAAGCCCATAGGTGCGCGTTTGTTATAGTCCTCTAGAACATCGTTCATGTCATACATGTCTTTCTTCCCCTTCACTCCCACGAAGAACTGTGGTTTCCTCTTGTAGAACTGCTCTCCCTCTATGAGCTTCTTGCCTCGCATGCCGAAGAACCCCTGAGGACCTCGCTTGTCGGTCTCTTGGCTGGTGGCGAAGGCGATCATGTGTAATGTCAGGAAGGTGATGATGGTTTTTGATAGACGCGACATGGTGGACTCTGTAACAAGAGAGATAGGAGCTATTATTATCTGGTTGTTTGTTGGGACATAGATTTTCAATATGGTGTATTCACTCGGGAATATTGAAATTGTGGCAGGTGATAGTCCTACTCTTGCCAATTATGATTTCGGCTGACTTTTAATTATTTAAATGCGAAAACTTTGATTTTGTTAAAAAATCTTTCAAAGCCATAATTTTGTATATCGAGTTCGGGTTTTATTCACGTTAATAATAAAGACCGAAGGCATTCATAATGTTTAGTCCACTCACGAAAACTTCCAAAGTACTTTAGTATTATTTTATATCGAAAGGACAAAAGGTTTGATAAAGAACTCGAGTAACAAACGTGTTATGAATAGGTATAAATTAACATTTTCACAATAAACTGAAAGTTTTTGGGGAGTATAACTGAAAATAATAGGTAGTTAGGTACATTTTGTTAAAAATGGGACATTTTAATGTAGTGTCCATCCGTCACAGGCCTGAAAATATGTAAATTAAATGTTTTCGTTTTCACGGAACCTTGACGTGTCCGAACATGTCTTACTATGGATACCTACTAGATATCACGATAAAGCAGCCGGCAGAAGCAAGCAGCAAACAATACAACCAAAATAATACTAATGTACCTAGTTTATTGAATATTCTATTTCTAAAAATTAAGTAATTTAGACGCCTGAGTAAAGTCTATAAAATACAAAATGTGTAGCAACAATAACAAATCGATTAAAACTTCTTCCTATACAAAATCGATTGTCATAAAAAAAATGAATCAGTGAAGCATTAGGACATGACTATTTGAATGTCAGTCGAACTACCAAACAGCGAGTTAGAGATAGGAAACAAAATTGTTACGTCTAAAATATATCAAAACTAGCCGCGCCCCGCGGCTTCGCCCGCGTGGTAATCTATATGTCAAATGAAAAAATTATAAACCTTCCTCTTGAATCACTATCTAAAAAACCGCATCAAAATCCGTTACGTAGTTTTAAAGATCTAAGCATACATAGGGACAGAAAGCAGGAAGCGACTTTGTTTTATACTTTGTAGTGAGTACTAGTTAACTTCGTTCGACCATTTAGTACCGACGTAACATTCCTAATCCAGTTAGTCCTACTATTGTTGGTCCCTAGCAACCCCCATGGGACCAAACATCGTGCGTGAGTCCCTAAAGAGAAGTCTAGCTATAACTTACCCCTACTACGCAACAATAGAAAATACCACGGAAAAAGGTTTGATTCGGAAATAGGTATAGGGTAGAAAAGTGAAAAATTACGTCACTTTGTCATCGAATGCGTAAATTACTTGGAATCCATTCATTCGACTTCAATAATGTACGCAATGTATGACGATGCGAGGGCATTATTGTATATTGCTGCGATCACAAATAGGTACTATCTAGATTTCGGGTCACATACAAAATGAGAGCTAAAAGCCGTCTCCGTAAATAAGAGCGCAGTTTATAATATTAAATTAATATTAAAAACAGGCATTTTATATTAAATAAATAATGCTGAACAATTCACACAGCATTATCTAGCCCCATGGTAAGCAGAGCTTGTGTTATGGGTACTAGATAACTGATATACATAATACAATATATTACATAGATAGATATTTTTTATTATACATAGAAAACAATACAACAACAACAACAATTCTCCTTGCTGAGGACCGAGATGAGTGGAAGAAGGGGAGGGAGGCCTTTGCCCTGCAGTGGGACACCCCGGGCTAATATAATAATAATAATAATAAACAGAAAACAACCAGAACACCCGTAACAAATATCTGCAGATCGTACACACAATTGTTCCGAGTCGGGAATCGAACCCGCACCCTCCTGCGTCGCAGGCGGACCTTCGCCCACCGCGCCACATCGGTCGTCAAACTCTCGCTCACTTTAAATGTGAGCTCTTATTTTGTTCGATTAAAACACATCCAACGTAAACACGTGTCACAATGCCGCAACGTGTATTCAAATGTTGCAAAAATAAAATATAATTTGTTAGATTAAAGCTGAAAATATATCTTATTCTACATTTACTTCTACCGATAGAAAGACACTCTGGCCGTTGAAAACTTTAGAATAACCTACATTTCAAGTGCGCTCTTATTTACGGATTTTATGCGTCGACCTGACATCTAGGTAGTATTTCTGATCAGCCCGTGGCGACCCCTTCCGCGGGACCTGATCCATGCGGAACCACCACAGAGTCCTTGGGTTTATAAAAAAAAACATAAACCAAATGCAGCCAAAAACAAAACAATGAGAAGGGGGAAAAAAATCCCAATGAGGCCAAGCCTTGAGGCCCCTCTCTGTGCCCCCACCAGGGCCGGAAAGAAATCTATTGATTGATTTGTGATTGCAGGTATATTGATATAAAAAACCTACCCTAGACGAAAACCCCCTATTTGGCCTACAATTCAGAAGTAAGCTGATGTTGTGAATAAATCTAGACTCATGGTAGAGGCAAAGCATACTGTCTGTTACGTTGTACCGTAAACCTGTAAACTTTCATCGCAGTCGGTCACGTGAGACCACTCAAGGACAGAAATGATTAATAAACCAGAAGAACAAAGTAAAAATGCTTGTCATAAATACCAACTAAAAGCAGGAAAGTAACGGATATGCAGGAAAGTAACGGAAATAACGTTTTGATGGAAAAATTTATTATCTTAAAAAAATATCAATTTTCGCAGTAGACACGTACTGTAACTTAGTTTTCGCTGTAATACAGGGTGTTGCAATCATAAAGGTATCTCAGATAGAAAGTTTAAACCTATATAATGGAACACGCCATAAATAACTGAGCCCAGAGTTTGGCATCTTGATAGTATTTAGACGTGGAAACTACGTCAGGAATATTATATCTATACTAATATTATAAAGAGGAAAGGTTTGATTTTTTGTTTGTTTGTAATGAATAGGCTCCGAAACTACTGGACCGATTAGAAAAAACGGTGAAATTCTTTCACCGTTGGGAAGCTACACTATCCTCGGTGAACATAGGCTATATTATAGTTTCAAAAAAGTTAGGAATCCGTACTAAAACTGTGCGAAGCCGGGAAGGTCCGCTAGTTCTAATATATTCACAGAAATATTATATTTTCTCTCTCTTTATAAGGTTTTCGTAATTCCTGCAATACCTAGAGGCGCTCTACCAAATCAAAATGGAACTTGATCTAGTAGATCTTGATTTAGTTACCATTAGTTTCTGCCTGCGGCTTCGCACGTTGTTTGGATAGAAACGTTTTAAGATTATTTCTTTCCCATGAATACTGATTAATGGGATGAAATGTACCTAGTCTAGTCCATGTTTGATTTCAGGCCTTACATGTACAACATGTACGCAAAATTTTATCCCATTTATTCACTAGTTTTATCGTCAAAAAGTAATCCGGAACCCAATGAATTATTAAAGACCGCTCCCCCACTCTCATGCCCACTGTTCATTCAGGACCGAGTCGTTTTTAAGTTAAGTTTCAAATAAAGTCTCTAAAAAACGATTTTTGAATTGGAACGGGGTATAACTACCGATACCAAGTTTGATAATATTTAATATTTTTTGGAATAATCCTACTAATATTATAAACGCGAAAGATTGTAAGTATGGATGGATGGATGTTTCTTACTCTTTCACGGAAAAACTACTGAATGGATTTTAATGAAACTTTACAATAATATAGCTTATACCAGAATAACACATTGGCTACAATTTATAAAGATATATTGTATTGATGACCGATGTGGCGCGGTGGGCGAAGGTCCGCCTGCGACGCAGGAGGTTGCGGATTCGATTCCCGCCTTGGAACAATTGTGTGTACGATCTACAGATATTTGTTCCAGGTGTTCTGGTCGTTTTCTATGTATAATAAAAAAAATCTATCTATTTAATGTATTGTATTATTTATATCAATTATCTAGCACCCATAACACAAGCTCTGCTTACCATGGGGCTAGATAATGCTGTGTGAATTGTCCAGCATTATTTATTTATTTTATTTATTTATTTGTATATTATCCAAAATATCTATCACCACGCTGGTGAAACCGCGGGGCGCAGCTAGTAAATATATAATTCCTTATTGAAGATTCTTAAGGTTTGTATAGACACAGTGAAGACAGAGTGGTTTGGAAGCGGTTCATCAGCGTCACCGTGAAAGCCTTCCAGGACGGGCACGACCTTCAGCAATGAAGACAACGACAAAGAAGAAGAAGGTTTGTATAAAGTAAAAGAAAAAAAAGTTAAAAGTATTTTATGTGGCTAGTACTAAGTTTCTTGCTTTCTTCTCTAAGTTAATGTTTTTCCCAGTCAAAATACATATTTGTTATCCTTTTTAACTAACCTTAAAAGCTTTCAACTCTAACCAAACAAGCTTTGAGTTAGTCTCGAATATTAAGTCTAGTAATGTTTTTAAGAAACTGTCAAAAGTTATTCATTTCACTGTTTTGTACGTAATTACATTCATAATATGGGTCACGAATCATCCAGGTCGATAACTAGTTATTATTACTGAAACAAATGCTGAAATCAGAACTAAACCTAAAACTTTTGAAACTATCACGTTCGTAGCAAAAGACAAAAAATGAGGGTAGATCGGTATGTCTGCCCATAAAAACTCGCAGTGCCTTCAGTTACTCCGTGATCATGGCGCATGCAACTGTGCCGAAATATTGGATAACTCAAAAATCAAATCATGGTAAATATCCCGTTTTAAATGACTTTAGAACTAAACCTTGCTGCAAATGATGCCAAAGGATAAAGTAAACAAAAATGATCCAGTTCAAAACACACTTCGGTAAGTAACTGATTTATTCAATTGATTTTGAATCACTTATGATTTGACCTGCTATTATATCGCACTAGCCGATCTAAACTGAATCCTTTGCATGTGTCACTAAAGTTAACATTACAAGACCCCTGTATCAGGAAATACGTTTCGTTGGCGTAAACGAGACCGCTATTATTTTGCAAAAGTTCCCAACTTTGCTACGAAGTTTCGTAGCTCCTGATTCTCGTAGCACTTACGTAGCACCTTGCTACGCAGCGTCTACGAAACTTTAGAAATTCATGGATAATAATGGCTTCATGCCGTAGAAATATAATGTTAAAGACCTTTTGAAAGCATCTTCTAAAACATTTCTTACAAAGTATATGAGAATATACTTGGCCGTCCTTATATATATACTTAATCTTTCTTGTTATATGTTTAGCCGTAAGTTTTCCGAAAATTAAATAAATAAATAAATATACTTAGGTACTAGAATTCAAGTTTTTTGGTGCTTTAATTTTCGTTCCAACGTATCTTCTAATGATTCATTAAAATAATGTTTACTTAGTTGTAGGGGCCTGGTTGATTTGGTGTCGTAATTAGTAACGCATTCCCGTACAGAGTGGAATGCGTTGCTAAGTTAAAGATAAATATAAAGATATTTATATTTATTTGCCAGGATATATGTTACAATGTAGGTCTTAAATTTATCATATGTGCAGTTATATTCTACCTAACATAGGCATGCAAATGTTTATTTTACAATAAAAACAATATTAAAATTTCTATTTTTAAGTTACAAGAAGAAGCTTGAGAGAGAATGAGAGAGAGAAAGAGGCAAGTCCCACCTGATCCGTAAATTTTTGGGATAAATAAAGGTTGTAGGCTATAAGGACTTGAATTCTTGAATCTTTTTGCCTTCCCCTAGCTTACTGAACGGGTTTACAATATTTCTTATTTCCCTATACTGTTACCGGTCCATGAACTGATACTTTGATTCAAGTTTAACCTTTTCAATAAAAAGTGTTTAGACATGACTATCCTAAGTGGCGTAGCTTTCGTAGGGCTGGGCGGTGCAGTGCACCAGGGCCCTGGAGCTCAAGGGTCCCTCTCTCTAATCTAAGCTTTGAAAAGATAGGGTCAGCCAGCTTCCGAAGCTAGGCTTCAAGCCTGCTCACAAGTGTTTTTTTTATGATTTTAAATGAACATCAACAATCACAGAATTCTCTATTTTTTGTTATTGTTATTTGGTAGTTTGGTTGAGTACGTCCGTAGCAAATTGTATCAGCGATAAGCTCACGTGCTTGACGCCCTTGACGGTCGTGAGATCAATTCGACTATTCCATCCGTCAACTCTTTAATTAATTTTTCATTCGCTCTTACTTTGCATCTATTCTAATGTATGATGTTCATTGCTACATGGAAACTGTAAAGACGGGCGGTGAGGGCCCGATTCCTTCTCTATGCACCGGGGCCCTTGTCCATCTAGCTACGCCACTGATCCTACTAATATTATAAACACGAAAGTTTGTAAGTATGGATGGATGGATGGATGTTTGTTACTCTTTCACGTAAAAACTACTGAATGGATTGTAATGAAACTTTACAATAATATAGCTTATATATCAGAATAAAACATAGGCTACAATTTATAAAGATATATTATATATTATCCAAAATACCTATCACCACGCGGCTGAAACCGCGGGGCGCAGCTAGTTCTCTCTATTTATATCGCTAGTGACAGTTAAATAACCTACGGCGTACTAAACCGTAGGTGTGAAAAGGTAAGTTGCGTCCATAAACTTGAGAGAAAGAGACAGGAAATACGCTAATGAGGCTGTCCATGCTTGGAGCTTGAAAAGCCTTGAAGATGTGTTTCCAGTACAGTTGAGTTTTTTACGAACATTTCTGATATTTTTATGAAAATAACGAATTTCTGAGACATAAGGTTACCTCGGGGTATTTTCATAAATAATTTCAAAGTTGTAAAACGAAATTTAGATATTTTTTCCTTGAGTTTAGATTAATTTATTCCTTAACGAATTATATAATTATTGCTTGAATTAACTTCTTCTGAAACTCAAGTGACAAACTTCTAGAGTTAAAACGAATTTGGTATAAAAAATAAGAATATATACTACGTATATTTAGAACTCGTTGTTGTTTTAGTTCTTAAACCTTTGTGACGTAGTTGAAATAATGAGTTGAAAAATTAGGCGTTTGAAGTTGTGTGCGGGTTCGAATCACGACAATTCAGTGTCTTGATTCGATATAACTTATATTAGATTAACACTCTTAGAAGGCCTCTGTGCTGTTGGTTTCGAGACCAGGTTACTTTATGGCCCAAGGATATGAAAATGAGAAACATAATAATAATAATGCTAGAAAATCCACACAGCGTTATTCAACCCCAAGCTAAGGAGAGCTTCTGTCATTGGTACCAAAGAATTGATATACATAATACAATGACATAGATAAATATTTGTATTATATACAAAAAACGAACAGAACACTCGAAACAAATACTTACACATCGTACAATCATTTGTCCTGAGGTAGGAATCGAACCTCCTGCGTCGCAGTCGAACCTTAGCCCACCGCGCCACAGAGGTCGTCCAATAATACATACCTATGTGACCAGACAAAAAATCGACAAGCAATCTCTTTACTCCCCACCTTTTCACATTTTAACCCCGAATCCGCGCCAGTTAGTGGAACTGTCAGTTTACCTTTATAACCGGTTTTAGTCCCATTCACCGTGAGTGCCGAAAGTGTCCCGCGTTCGGATTGCATTCCGTGCAACGACTAGTGGTTTTACGCAATTTCGAGCTTAATAAACAGCGGGCTAGACTATTTGCTAGCTGGCTGTTAGGGTTGTAATTTTAAGTTTAATTTGAAAAACTGAAGAGGTTCACCTTTTCAGATAGGTGATGATGCGTCTACATTTTTTGGTATGAAACGGCAAAAAGGAATCTGTGGTGAGAACCTGCGGTGCGAGACACCGCTACACCGGTTTTTTATACTAAAGTCATTTAAAACGGGATATTTACTATGATTTGATTTTTGAGTTTTTCAATATTTTGGAACAGTTTCATGCGCCATGATCACGGAATAACTGAAGGCACTGCGAGTTCTTTTTTATAGCAGACATACAGTTCTACCCTAATTTTCAGGTTTTTTTTTATACTTTAAGGTACACTATATTAGTCTTGTTTAATCATTTATGTACCTGCTTCGTTTTTTCTTTTACTTACTACTACTTTATAGAGATTTATTATTTAAGTGATATCCAAAATTTGTATTTTCTCAAGAACATTGTATTTTTTTTTTTTTGTTTAAAGGTTACGAAGTTTGAACAACTTAACTATAAAAATGCACGCTTTACAAAGTGCTCATACGACGTAATTATTTTATGTAACTTTTGTTTAAAATTTATATAATTTTAGTAATAAATGATTTAATAAGTGTTAGTTATTATAAATAGTACTTTTATCAAAAAAAACTTTTAAAGGCGTTCAGCTGTTGAGTTATTTATTAATTGGTTTTGTACTTAGGTTCTAAACAATGTTTAGTGTGTTTATTTAACACAAATTTTTATAATCGTAGAATTACTACGATTGTAAAAATTTGTGTTAAATAAAAAACAATGAAAAATAAACAAAAACAAATATTACAGAGAAGTAAAGTTTTCGAGGTTTTAGGGGGTTTTAATCTCTGAATAAACTGAACCTATTTTGAAATATAGAAAAAAAAAAATTCTTAAACACTAAACACAGCTCTATCACCTACGTAATAAAGGTCACATATACCACATACAAACCCAGATATACTCATCCAATTCAATATCGTTAGCCGTAACTTGTCTGAATCTGCTGTCCCCTCACGTACGGTGTTATGAAAAACATACGTTACTGTGATATGAAGCTATGGCCTGGGAGCTTTTTATTCTGGGAGATTTGCTACAATACTATTGTGACGACGAAGGTCCGCCTGCGGAGGTTTGATTCCCGACTTGTGACATATGCTTTTATAAGACAATATAATTATGATATATTGTTAGCTATATCAATTGTTTATTAAAATGTTTGTACGCCTAAGCGGCAGAATCTAGCGATTTAAAATAAGTCTTATGTACTGAATATCAATTACCCTGATTCACAAACAATAAATGAATTATGAATTACGATCTGCACTTATTTGTTCTGGTTGTTCTGGGTATCTGATATCTAACTGTAATAAACATATCTATCTATGTAATGTATTGCTTGATGTATGTCAGTCATTGGAGGCACTAGCGGCCCGTCCCGGCTTCGTCCGGGTGGACATTTGTATCATTAGACTTTTTTACACCATGTTTTATTATCGACCATTTCAATATGTATTCATGTGGAGCAGAGAAATTCACGTCTTTGGTGGAAACCGGCCTTATTTAAAACGAAATTAGTTTTTCCTCGTATAGGTATTTCGCTGCGCTTTGATCTTCAGCAAATTATTTTTATCTCTGAATTATCAAGTTTTTTCACAAACTTTGAAATAAAAAGTTGTTTGAAACGATATTCAAATTAAAACATTCAAAAACATAAAAGACCACTCACAATAAAACGTTTAGCCTCGACAATTAGTAAAACATTGTAAGAATCATTATCACGTATAGCTTTACCAGTTTTTCTTTGCCGGTGAGTAAAATCGTAACTAAATATGTTCCTTCAATATTTTCCGCTGAATCAAACAAAAAACTCGACACTAGCGCCACTGCCAACTGAAGAACTAAGTTTGTAACATTGTAAAAAGAGGTCTTCCTGTCTCAAGCAAAGGTGTTGTATTCTAATTGGCGACCTTTGCGTCGGTCCTCCTAATTGGAGCCTTCTTTGATACAATTTTTCGGTCAATCGTCAAGGGATATAAAAAGGCTGATATCTGAGTGAGAGATTTCTTGAAATTTCTTTGTTTATAAAAATAATGTACATAAAACTTAACGTGAAAATGAGAAATAATAAGTAAGTAAGAAAATTATTTCTAAAATATCCGTCTTGGTTGCCGGATAGATATTAGACTAGTTTTCAACAAAGCGCAAAGCATTAATATTATAAAATATTATCTGTCAAAAGCATGACATCAAATGTGAGATTACTTTATGGAAATTAGGCTGACAGTAAGTATTACGTTTTAAAAAAACAGGACTTATAACAAATGTAACGAAATCTCAACGTTTTGAAGAGCTCAATTTGCCAAACGGTACAAATAGGCTCTTACAGTAACAAGCACCTTCAAAAAGCATTGAGTATGAAAATTATTGTCCTCAAATAACGTTTTTTTACTTATCTTGTACCTTTGGCTTCGCTCACAGCAGGTACCGACGATACAAATGATATGTATCAAGCCAATTCCTAATTCCAGAAATGTAATGGGATGACGACCTGCGAAAGACTGCAAGGAGATGCTGGATGCGTCAAGCTGAAGACAGGGCGCTATATACTATATACTATAGATCTTTGCGAAAAATCATTGCCATTGATACTAAGTTACTTTTGTTTTATTTGCCGTTATTTTAGACTCGTCCCGCGGTTTCACCCGCGTGGTTATAGATTTTTTTGATAATATACAATATATCTTTATAAATTGTAGCCTGTGTGTTATTCTGATGTATAAGCTATATTATTGTAAAGTTTCATTAAAATCCATTCAGTAGTTTTTACGTGAAAGAGTAACAAACATCCATCTATCCATCCACACTTACAAACTTTCGCGTTTATAATATTAGTATGATAATGGTACGGAACCCTTCGTGCGATTCCGACTCGCACTTGTCTGGTTTTATTATGTACTTAAGTGTGTGTAAAAATAAATAATTTTCTATTCTATGACTACATATTATCTGACGATCCATTCTAGTATTTAGATTGCAGTCATTCAACTGGATTTGTTTAACAAATCATTTGATTGGCTCGAAGCTCGCCCGCGGAGCGTCCGACACGATCGACTCAAGCTTAATCCAATTTTTGAAGCCATTTTTTTGTGGATGCTAGTTTGTTTAGTTTTATTTTTACAGTAATTGGAACTACAGCCGGGTAAAACCAAGTCGTAAAAACCTTGTCGTGAATTCATTGAATATTATCGTTATTACAGGGCTAGAACTTTCGTAAAAAAATTCAGCTCAATGAGAAACCACGAAATGTATGTACCCTACTTATAGTACAGTTTACTGGTAGTCCTCCAGTACTAGGTTCAGAACCTCGGGGCGTATTTTAATTCTCCAAATACGCAATTGCGTGTTTTGTTGCATTTTTTGTGCAAATCCGTCCAATAAAATTACCGTTTTTTGTACCTACTCTAATTCGGATAATATAGTACTAATTGGGAGAAACGAAACACGCAGTTATGAGGTGCAGAATTAAAATCAATTGGGTAAAATAGGCCCCCTTTATCGCGGGAGGCTAAAATAAGTTAAATTAAGTTAAGTAGTAAATGCAATTTGTTTAAAGGTTTGCAAGACGAGCACCCCTTATGTATAATCTTCTTTGCATAGGTTTTAATGTCAAAGTTTCCTTATAAAAATGTTATTTAATATGACCGAGATTGCATCTTCAGGTAAATACGAGTTGGCACTAGAAACTTTCATTCTAGCTTGTGTAAAGTGGCGTGATATGAGAATTACCTATACTATGTTAAATATTTGTTACAAAATAATTCTACGTGAGTTCCACTTTGTATCTCACACAGCAAATTAAACAGTTGAGCAAACTGCAGTCTGTTGCAAACAATCGATTGGCAACTAAACTGTTCTTTACTATAGTTCTTTGAATTTTAAATATAAAGTAAAATTAAATCTCGAAAAAAAAAACCTAATAAAATGGAAACAATGTATTTTTGTTTGATACTCTATCTAGGCCCAATAGAACACCCTGTATATCATGAAATTATAATAGCTTTAAGCTACTCGTAAAGATTTGGGCAATATTTGTATTCAGATAGCAATCCACAGAGGATTAGGTAAATGCGTGAAAACTTCCGAAAAACCCATTTTTACGAACAAACGTAATGGACTGAAGTTTATCAAGTTACGATAAGAGTGGCGATACAGGGGCGTTCCCATCCATACTAATATTATAGACAAATAAATAAATAAATAATGCTGGACAATTCACACAGCATTATCTAGCCCCATGGTAAGCAGAGCTTGTATTATGGGTACTAGATAATTGATATACATAATACAATACATTACATAGATAGATATTTTTTATTATACATAGTAAACGACCAGAACACCCGGAACAAATATCTGCAGATCGTACACACAATTGTTCCGAGGCGGGAATCGAACCCGCAACCTCCTGCGTCATCTTTAAAGTCCTGAAAATCCTAAAAGCCTGAAATCTTTCGTGTTTTTGTCTGTCTACAGTGGAAAATTTGCTGGAGCATATAATATAATATTGTATTGCTCAATAGTACTACATCAACGCCATTCAATTACTTATAATTCAAATTAACTTTGGTTTTAAAACTTTAGAAACTATCATGGTTATTAACAGTAAAGTCATTTAAAACGGGATATTTACCATGATTTGATTTTTGAGTTATCCTAGGATAACTCAAAAAGGGTTATTCTGGTAAATATCCCGTTTTAAATGACTTTACTGTGAAAATGGAAACAATGTTTTTTTGTTTGATCATCTATCTAGGCCCAATAGAACACCCTGTATATCATGAAATTATAATAGCTCTAAGCTACTCGTAAAGATTTGGGCAATATTTGTATTCAGATAGCAATCCACAGAGGATTAGGTAAATGCGTGAAAACTTCCGAAAAACCCATTTTTACGAACAAACGTAATGGACTGAAGTTTATAAATTATCCTAGGATAACTCAAAAATGGTTATTCTGGTAAATATCCCGTTTTAAATGGCTTTAACTTTGTTGATCTTTCGAGGTAACGACCCATCGCCGAAACGTACCGTCGAGGTAGAGACATCGAGGTAATGAACATCGAGCTAACGTCATTGGAACTAGAGTACGAGACCCAGTTAAAATAGAATAAATACAAATAAAAAGCCATTATTCCATAACCTTATAGTAACAATAATATGCATAATAATTGAAAAATAAAAATGATAATTGCTTCTATACATAATATTCCTAATTTATGTCAAATCAAGTTAATGAATTGCTAAATAAATTTAAATTAAAAATACAATAACCTAGATTTAGAAATAAACTTGCATGCATTTAGTTACGAGTAGATATTGATTTTGTATACACATAAACGAGACCTAGTTAGTATGGTATAATTTCTCATATCGTTTCGGAAAAGTGATGTAGGCAAATAACCATGTATTAGACATATAAGAGATGAGCATGCTAGTGGTTTATTTTCACTTCTTCCACTAGTAGACAAAAATTTATGTGAACAGTAAAATAATTTTATTTGATAATAATTTAATGTATAAAATATGAAGAAATAAAGAAATAAATGATTTTTGACTTTTGTCTTTTGATGGTGGAGCGGAGTGACCCTGTATGGTGCAAGTAACGGTATCGGTAATGATAATGGGATGGATGTGACAGTTATTAGGGGTCAACGGGGCTTTTTGTGATAAAGCTTTTGTTAAGCCTTAATACACAGAGATACAAAGATTGAGGGGAGTAAAAATCGTTATCGTATGTAGAACTTCTTATCGGTCTCCGCGGAAGACCAGCGCTATGGTACGAGCCAACCGGCGGTTCTTCGTCGCAGTCGAGGATGCTACCTCCTCCACCCGGACCATCTCAGCTGGTGTACCGCAGGGTAGCTGCCTGTCGCCCGCCCTATACGCGCTGTACACTGACGACATCCCTACACTGGAGGGCCACCTACACCCCGGGGAGAGGGATGTCTCATTGGCGTTGTTCGCGGATGACAGCGCCTACTTCGCGTCATCCACCAGCCCCACCATCGCAGCCAGCAGGATGCAGCGGCTGCTAGACGTCCTGCCGCCGTGGCTGGACAAATGGCGCATGGCCGTCAATGTGGGTAAGACGGCCGCGCTGTTTGTCTCCCGCCGCCGCCGCCACCCACCTCAACTCCAGCTTCGGGACCAGGACTTGGCTTGGAGCTCGCACACGAGGTACCTCGGCATCGAGATTGACAGGTCGTTGAGGATGCAGCCGCAGGTTGACCGCGCGCTACAACAAGCGCGCGTCGCCCGAGCGCTCCTCCGACCTGTCCTGGGATCTCGGCTGCCGCTGAGGACTAAAGTGCGAGTCTACAAGTTCTACGTCCGGTCCCGATTAACCTATGCGGCGCCGAGCTGGTACGCTCTGGTCTCCCAGACTAACAAGGACCGGCTCCAGGCGCTGCAGAACGTGGCTCTCAGGATCTGCACGGGCGCGGGGCGCTACGTCAGGAACGACGTCATCGCCCGCGACCTGCAGATCCAATCCGTGGAGGAATTCGTCGTGCAGACGGCGCGTCGAATGTTCGATCGCGCCGACAACGGACACTACGAGCACCTCCACAACATCGCGCCTCCCCAGCCCCGGCCCCAGGAAGACGACCGCCCGTGGCGACCCCTTCCGCGGGACCTAATCCCTGCGGAACCACCATAGAGTCCTTGGGTTTATTAAAAAAAAAAAAAACACAAAGAAAGGAAAAAATATACAAATAATCAAATGAAGCCAAAAAAAAAAAACATTAAGAAGCGGGAAAAAAAAAAATATTCCCACTAAACCCAAGGACCGAGGGGTCGTCACCCCTCGAGTTGACGCCGGGGTAATGAGGCTAAGCCTCGAGGCCCCTCTCTGAGCCCCCACCAGGGCCGGAAAGAAATTTATTGAGTATGGTACGATCTGCTCTACCATAGCACATGCTGAGTGGAGACTGATTTTGTCAGTTTCTGTCTTTTGTTAATCTAAGTTTAATTTATAAGAGTTTTTTCTGACAAAATAAAATATTTTTACTTTTACTTTCATCATTATCATCATCAGCCTATAGCAGTCCACTGCTGGACATAGGCCTCCCCCAATGAGCGCCATAGCGCCCTGTCTTCAGCTTGCCGCATCCAGCATCTACCTGCAGTCTTTCGCAGGTCGTCATCCCACCTGGTCGGAGGCCGTCCTACACTACGTCCTACTTTTACTCTACTTTATTGTCTCGATACACAAATTAAGTTATGATAAAACTATTAAAAAATTATATAATATAATACAAAAATACATTACATGCGACATGTATAATGGACGGCTTTATCGCTTAGAAGAGATCTCATACGGGCAATTTTAGGATGGAAAGAATAATTTTATATATTGTGGTGTAAATACTAGTTATAATTTCTCGTTTTGAAGGTTAAATAAATAGTATAAAATATTATTGACTAGCGGCTCGTCCCAGCTTCGCCAGGGTGGTTATTTGTTTCAGGCATTTTAAAAAAAAAATCTCTTTTTTTCTGTCCGTAAGAACCATCCTCGTACTTCAAGGAATATTCTAAATAAAGAATTAGCGAAATCGGTTCAGCTGCTCTCGAGATTTGCGCTTAGCAACACATTCAGCGATTCATTTTTATATTATAAGAATTATTTATTTATTTATTTATTGAGATAATAACATCATAACAGGTAAGTAATTATTATAAAAACAAAGAAAAAGAAAGTAGAAAGATAAAGTTTTCAGTTGTTTGACTAAACACACAACCAAAAAGTATTAAATTGATTATACAAAAAGGCACTCTAGACTAATAAAACATGATTTTGCTTGCTAGCTAGCAGGCTAGCTTACTTACAGGTTTTTATCCAAGTTGATAACTCGGGTGAAGTTTTAGTTACATAAAATGGGATACTCAAAGTGGTTTCACAGCGCTTAGCGCGTCAGCAATCAACTGGGTTACTTATATGTAGGTATATTATTTCGTTTGGTATTAGTAACATTTATTTATTATTTATTTTTAAGTATTCATGTTATGTTCATATTAGATTATCTTTGGTACAACCCCTGCCTTTCTTAAATTCACATAATTCTTTCCATCCAAAGGTTGCCTGGAAGAGATCGCGTGTAAGCGATAAGGCCGCCCATTGTACTTGTCGCATGTAATGTCTTTTTTAATGATCTGTATCTGGTGAACAATAAAGTATTTTCGTATTGTATTACACAATACAGCTTTCTTAAATATAGATACATAAGTTATACATACAATAATGTAAACCATTGCAAAGGATTTAGATGCTTTGTATTGATTAGCTTATTAGAAGAGAAGAGAGCTGTGCGTCCATTGGAATCGAATCGGATTGGAATCGAATCGGATCGGGATCGGGATCGAATCGGAAGGAATCGGAATCGGAATCGGAATCGGAATCGGAATCGGATTGGGATCGGATCGGAATCGAATCGGATCGGAATTGAGCACGCAGCGTAAAGATTTATCAGCTCTCTTCTCTTCTAAATATTCTAATATTGTAGAAAGAGATGCCCTATACGATTGTTAGTCTCAACTCAGAAGGACAACAGACTGACCCTGTTATTAAAGCTATCGGACGGGAACAAGCTGAAATGAACTTTTTTGCGTTGCAGCTAGAATCCAAAATGTATTTTTTCCATGCCCAGAAAGAGTCGTGCAAGATCAATGTAGACAGGCCAATATTTTAAATAACGTAGGTGCATTACTAATTTTTAATTAGTTTAGTAGATTGTATGTATTGTACAAACAGCAGTTCAAAACAACCTCGTCATAGTAAAGATGCATGCTTGCATGCATGATGAAAATAATGCATGCTTACATATTTTTATCTTATTTTTTTTTTTTAATTATTATTTACTTTTAAATTCATTTTGTATTTACTTCACATAAACTGCTCTTTGATGCTGTGATGCTGTGTACACATATTTAGGGATACAGTCTAGTTTTAATTATTCTGTGTTTCTAGTTGAATAATATTTGATTGTATTCTGTTTTGTGTGCCAAATAAATAAATAAAGAGCGCTCATTAACTGTCGAAAATCAATTTTTAATATCTTTATTTATAAACATAACAAAATATAATAGTAATACATATCCAGTGTACATTTTTCCTAGATAATATTAACATAAATTTACAATCGTTTACAAGCAAACATTAACACTTTGACTGCGGTTTTTTTTCGACGACTGCGATCTTTTTTTTACCTAAAAAATTCGTGCTGCCGCTCTACAGAGCGGTTGTGTTGCGCCGCACATGCGTTTCGTTCGAAAAATATTACGGCTCTGCTGAGTCACAAAGATCTGTATTTTCTCAGCTGCTGCGCTAGTGTGGATTTACGCATATTAGTCAATTGTAGAAAACTCATACCGTGCGTTTTCAGCACTCAAAGTGTTAACCGTCGTAAGGCAATCGTCGAGTGAGTCATCCTAAAGCGACAAGGTCCTTAGTACACCTACATCAAGTACCTACATAAGTAGAAGGTATACGAAAGCTTTTTAAGCTTTAGGACCATAAACAGTTGTCATGCTGTCACAGTAATTAAACCGTAGCATTTTATAGCCATCTTAAGTGCAGTGTTTAAGTGCCCCAGTTTTCGTTATATACCTACGTAAAATATATAAACACTAACTGTTTTAATTATAGAAATCAAGCTAAATTTAGAAAGATACATGAATTCAAAATAATTATAATTAGTAAATGCTTAGCATACAAACCCCCTTGGGAAGGTTTGCATGCACGTTTGGGGGAGGGGAGTCATGTTAACGTCGGCGATTCGGTGATCGCAGGGGAGGTTGCAAATACACAGAAGGACGCTGCTGAAATTCACTGCTATATTTGAAAATTCAAATAAAAAATAACGAATAAATACAGAAATAGATAGGTAGCTCTCATTATTCCCGTTTGCATAAAAAATACTATTATTTACACATTACGCATTTTTACCTTAGAATAAACAGCGCATTTATACTATACTAGCTACGCCCCACGGCTTCGCCCTCATGGAAATGTATGTGTCAAATGATTTATAAACCTTCCTCTTGAATCACTCTATCTAGCTCTATCTATTAAAAAAGGCATCAAAATCCGTTGCATAGTTTTAAAGATCTAAGCATACGTAGGGATAGACGACAGACAGCGGGAAGCGACTTTGTTTTATACTATGTAGTGATGTTATACACTGTATCGGTATGTCGAGCCTTATTTTCGCAGGATCTCTCTTAGCTTTCCAAGTAGAAGATATGGTGTGACTCAAGACTCAATGTATTGAAAAATAATTGAGTTCCGATCGAAATCACAAGCCTCCTCGTAAAATATTCAATAAAGAATATCGGATGGAAATAAGTAGGTGACTTATTGTTTTCTTCTCTCTCTCTCTCTCTCTCTCAGGCATTTTAACTCACTCGAAAATAACGGGGATACTCAAAAACTATAAACAAAATCGATAAGATCGATGACAGGTAGAAACTGTGATTCGATTTAAGAATGGTAAAAGAAAATACTCTTTGCTCACCGCACCACAAATTCCTTTTGAATTTACACAGGAGGTTTTAACTAGGTTGCTTCCATTCGTCCACGAACGAGTTTCAAAACGTTTGTAACCTTCTTTGTTAAACTAAAATGAGTTACTTACCTAATACCGGACGAGGTAAAAAGTCGAATGTTTCACACGATAGCAATGTTTAATTTTATTTTAAAACCTTTTCAATAATGAATACCTATCGGCACGTTTCTCAAAAAACTGTAAAGAATATTTGATTTTTGAGTTTTCCTATATTTCGGCACAGTTTCATGCGCCATGATCACTGAAAATCAAATCATGGTATATATCCCATTTTTAATTACTTTAGCGTTAATAACTATGATAGTTTTAAAAGTTTTATTGTAACGAAAGGGTTTTAAATGTAAGTACCTATGTCCTATATCATAAATTCACTAAAGATGTTTTAATTTCAGAAATGAGACTCATTCACCAAACCTAACGCTGCCGCAATAAATAAGAATAAGGGTTCACGCACTTAGCCGGTGTATTTTTAATGACTACGCCCAAGTTTATAATATTCACCTCGTTAAACAGTTTTTCCAGGTCTCAAAGTTCCCGACAACAGGTGCACTTAACTAGTGAACTTAGCGGCGTAACTTTAGCTCTTGTTAAGTTATTGATATTTTACCTGGCTACTTGTTGCTAAATTGTTGGAAACTATTTGAATGTAATTGAGCGTCTGGGGTGGGGGAATATTCTGTCTTGACAATAACAAAATATCTAGATCGGATAGGAAAGAAGGTAGTTTATTTATCAGGGATTTTAATTAATTTCAGTTGTTCTTTTACGCATAAATTGATTTAATAAAAATAAGAACTCTACAAAATCGTGCCTACATTTGGGAGTATAAAATATCTTGTTTAGTCTGATAACTGATATTTTGCAGTCGTATCTACCTGATATCTTCGCGTACCGCTATTTTTCCAAAGGTTGTGAAGGATCGCTTTCTGATTTTATCATTTAAAACTGTAACAAAAATGTATTTATTTCAAATTATGTTGGCACATTTACAATTTGTGTACCCTAACTGCCAACCTAAGTTGCAAATATTATGCCAAAAAAAAAAAAATTGCAAATAGTGCCTTTCCTTTGTTAATTATTACAACTTTGTATCATAAAGATAGTAAATTACTTGAATTTTTAAGTTTTGCTCATTATTTACTAGTTTACCTTTGTAATTTTGAATGTTTGCCATGACTAAAATAATAAAGCACTTTGTTTCAAATAATGAAGCACTTTGATTTTGGTAATCTTAAGTGTATTTTCAGATATCAGATATTATATTATCCTAGTGGTCTACATAAGTAGACCACTAGGCCAAAACAGCCCTTCCACTAAATCTTACATAAACATGATTTCTGAAAGTATTTTTAGAATTTCCAAATCGAGTTCCACCTCTAATACGCGATCGTATCAGGCCCATACATCAGTCCCACTGATGGGCCGTGGGCGGCACAAACCGCATTCAATTTCACAATTCGGGACTACGCTGAACATTTCTCAATGTCAGTTTTTAACCCGATTTGTAGGTTCATTTTAGGTACTAACTGGTCATGAGTTTTGCGACCTCGTCGGGTTTCGCAATTACATTTCCGTTTAAACTAATAGGTTTATTTTTATGCGTCTGTGAGCTAAATAAACTTGCTATGATAATTAAATATTCCTTTTTGGTACTCTACGTTAATCTGGGAGGAGGGCGTTGTCGTCTGCGACACAGTTTTTAAACTTCTGGAGGTACTATTTATTTATTTATAAAAAATACAGCAGTTAGCTTACAGTCTAACACCAAAACACTAACTACTAGACTTAAAAAAGACCGAATATATTAAAAACAATATACAGTATATAATAATAAATTAAAAACAAGATTACAAATAGGTAGGTAGTCATACATAAATAAACAGATTATTTAAAAGTAAGGTACGATCTTAAACTTAAGTAGATAAGGTGACATTGTTTTTAATTTTTAACTATGTAAGTATTGGTTTTGTTACGATTTTTTTATTTCATTTATTTAAATAGCTGAAAGGTACCTCGAGATGCTTCTTGAAAAGTTTTCCCCGTGGCGGTCTGGCCCTACCAGAGTCAGGGATATATGATATGTACTTATCAAGAACTTAGTAACATAACCTTCAATCCCTTTTTTAGTATTAATCAATTTGTTATTCTGTTATTTATAAGCCTCTGGTTTCCCTTTAAATAAATTATAAATAATATTATGGAATAATAATCTAAGAGTCCACCAAATATCCACATCGCAAATAAATAATTCACGTAGCTAAAGGAACACTAAAGAATTGTGTGTGGTACCTACGTGATTGTTGTCAAAATGAGATCCGCCTGGACTTCCGGCTGTCCCTGGGGATCGGGGATAATTGTCCGATTTCACTTTAATGCGGGCCCTCAAAGTGGTCGGTTCAATATTTTCTCTATAAAGAGATGGTAGGTCGTAGGTATTAACTTCATAAGGATCTAAAGATAGAGCTATACGTTTGTGGTACTGTATAAATTATTAAAACGAAAGAGATGATTGTTGTTTTCTACAATTCCTTTGAAATAGTCAAACAACAATCATGAAATATAATTATATGATAAGTGACTGTTTTGAAAACAGGCTTCGAAATCTTACATGTATTATTAATTACTAGGTGACCCAGCGAACTTCGTACCGCCTAACAGTCAATATTCGACAGTTACGAAACCAATGAACTTTTTGTATGTTTTTTGTTTTATTTTATTTTTATCGTCAATATTCCAATGTGTTTAATACATATGTAGTTATTCTGCTATTCGGGACGGAGACAAATACAACAAACAAAATCATGAAAATCGACAAACAAACATAAAACATATCTATGTAAATGTATTCTATAGGTATAAAGTATATAAGTCATCCATCTAGTACGCATACACAAGCGGTATGAATTGTCCAGCATTGTATATTTATTATTTATATCATCATCATCAGCCTATGTTAGTCCACTGCTGGATATAGGCCTCCCCCAATGAGCGCCATAGCGCCTTTTCTTCAGTTTAATGAGGACTGAGGCATGGCCTATATAGGTACATGTTGCCTGTAAAGTGAAATAATAAAGTAGTAATAGATTTAAAGATTTATTTAGCACTTAGATACAAAGTACCAAATTCACAAATAAAAATAAAAACCAAATAAAATGATTTGGTCCATGCAGATTAAAAAGCAACCCACGAACAGCCCACTTCATTTCAAACTGACAACGAATAACTGTATAAAATACAGTGAAAAAATTTATTTCCCGCGTTCGATATAGAGCAGAGGCGATGGTTGTTATCAAATTTCCCGCTTTTTATCTTGTTACGTAGATATCTGACAATGGCGTACATGGTTTTAAGTAGGTAACTATAACTACGTAGATTACGTGCCTGCATGTAACTTTCATCACTACATAGTTTTTGGACGTTTTTGATTTCGACGACCGATGTGGCGCGGTGGGCGAAGGTTCGCCTGCGACGCAGGAGGTTGCGAGTCCGATTCCCGGCTCGGAACAATTGTGTGTACGATCTGCAGATATTTGTTCCGGGTGTTCTGGTAGTTTTTTATGTATAATAAAAAATATCTATCTATATAATATATAGTATTATGTATATCAGTTATCTAGTACCCATAACACAAGCTCTGCTTACAAAAATTAATTTTAAATTTACTTCATATGGTCATCAATATTATGCAATATCTTTGTTCTTTATTGTACTTTTCATGTGTTATATTTAGATATAAGGTGCTATTTTATAGTTTTAAGTGCAATAAAGTGTTAATTCATTCATTCATTCATTCTTTGTCTTTAAATAACTTCTATTTCAACTGCCCTGATTCTATTATATGACTGCCACTTTTGGAAAGTTATAAGTGTCTTATCTCAAGGAACCAGATGAGAAAATAAATTTTCTGTTTTCCGCCATTTTTTTATTAAAAAAAATTTAATATAAAAAAATGATGAAATTACATTGTTTTTCAGTAAGTTTGAGAAGACGACTTCTCAAACTCACTGAAAAACAATGTAATTTCTCCTCTAAGTCTGAATATTCAGTCAATGCCTAAAAAAAACTACCTTGAACGTCATTGACTCAGCAAAGAACCGATTTTACCTTATTTAGCCTCGTAAAGTGTCACTAATCCCTTGAAAACTTATATTAACCTATTCTTCTTCAAAATATTCATTTCATAAAACATTGACATCCCCAAAGTCAACAAATCAGAAAAATCACAGCTAATGCAGAAACTTTTAATAGTGTTTACCCAGTATCAGAGGTGGCAACCCCATTATAGTAGGTAGGTAAATTCAGTTAGAAAGTCTATTTTGAGCTAAGCAAAGTATTTTGTGTCAAAATTTAGGAATTATATTACAAAAGCTTTTGCCTGTGACTTTGCAGACGCAATTTACTTAAGTGAGATAAAAAGTAACCTATTTCACAACCTTTTGCCACCACCATTAAAAAACTCTCAGTCCGTTTACACTTTCAAAAAATTATTTAAAAAAGTACTACTTGAATCTCAACACATACATCCAGTTCAAATAAGCCGTTCTTTGCCTTCATTTAAAAAAATTTGATAATATTACATACATATTAACAATCTCATTGTAGTTTTAACAGGTTTATTTTATTTTAAATGTACAAAGATCATTCTAAAATTTATATACGTATTTTGTTATAAATAATATTGTTTACTTAGTACAAACAGTTTTAGTTTCTGTTGATTAATTTATATTTTTGTTTGGTTCCTCACTATATTAGGCCACCTTGCGCACCACGGTCTCCACGGAAGACCAGCGCTATGGTACGATCTGCTCTACCATAGCACATGCTTTGTGGAGACCGAGTTTTGTCAGTCTCTGTCGTCTGTTAATCTAAGTTTAGTTTATAAGAGTCTCTGTTCTGTTCTGACAAAAATAAAAATCTTTTTACTTTTACTTTACTATTTCCTTCCCCTGATTCCTACTACCACCTTGCCAAATTTGATCTAGATCCGTTCAGCTGCGTAGTCGTGAGAAGGTAATAGACAGATATATTATATTTTATATGTACTCGTATGTATGTACATACAAAAGTTTATCTCGCATATACAGATGTACCATTTATTGGTAATATCAATTTACATGTCAGGTTTTCATAAAATATAGTTATAATTATAATATTACCTATAATACAAATTGTATTTTTACAATTAGTACCTAAGCATGATTTAAATGCAACAAACATAAATGAAAACAAGAATAAAGCATTGAAGCCGCGGGCCAGGTCGACTAAGAAAACGCTGGCCAGACGACCTTAACGCCTTCCTCGGTTTTGTGGGAGATCGCGCGTGACCGCACTGAGTGGAATGATTTGGGGGAGGCCTATGTCCAGCTGTGGACTGCTATGGGCTGGTGATGATGATGATGATGATGATGAAGAAGAAATTGTACTGACTCAGACTTAAGTCAGAAATAATTTCCAATTTATTATTTGCGTAATTGAATCCAAATTGTCAATTTCTTCTTAACTACATACATATTTATAATTCATTGTATACTTAAGCTACACGCGCCTACACTTTACCCAAACGACAGGTTTTACCTTAACTGTTTGTATATTTTTTACTTTTAAGTCGTCTAGGCTCGTTAATGCAGTAAATAAACCACTGCCCGCCACTTAATTTCACGTAGATTGCAGCGCCCTCTGGATTAAAAACAATCTGTTAAACACGATTCGAGAAATATTATCTGAAAGATTAAAATGTATATTTGTAAGGAACATTTCAGAGTGCTAGTTTGTGACCGTGGCTTTGCAAGCTTTTTTGGTGGTATAACTTTTGTTCGTTTTAGAGATTTATTAAATCCAATTCAATTAAATTAATAAATAATGCTGGACAATCCACACAGCATCGTCTAGCACCGAGAGGTAAGCAGAGCTTGTGTTATGGGTACTAGATGACTGATATACTTAATACAATAGATTACATCGATGGACCTTACCTCTGTGGCGCGGTGGGCGAAGGTACGCCTGCGACGCAGGAGGTTGCGGGTTCGATTCCCGCCTCGGAACAATTGTGTGTACGATCTGCAGAATTTTTTTCCGGGTGTTCTGGTCGTTTAAAAAATATCTATCTATGTAATGTATTGTATTATGTATGTATATCAGTTATCTAGTACCCATAAAACAAGCTCTGCTTACCTTGAGGCTAGATAATGATGTGTGAATTGTCCAGCATTATTATCTATATTATTATAGGTATGATTAATTATCATCATCATAATGATCATCAGTCAACATTAGTCCACTACTGGACATAAAAAAAAAAATATCTTCAACAGTTCGTCTTTCGAGCGAAATGCGGTTACAATCGAACTAAGGTTCTTTCTTCTAGCTTCAACGTCGAATGAGACATCACTCGAGTCTTGAGTTACAGCAATAAGAGTCCTGCCGGCCTCTCAATTGCTGTTCAGCAGCCGATTGGCTGCGATGGTCTTCTTGCGTTTGGACATCATCGTGGTGTTCCAGCAGTTCCCGGGGAAGCGGTCGCCAGGTCTTGTATCTGGCGGTCTCGCGTGTAGGGGAGCGAGTCCGTTGAGGTGAGCTAATGGACATAGGCCTCCCCCAATGAGCGTCATAGCGCCCTGTCTTCGGCTTAACGCATCCAGCATCTACCTGCTGTCAGTCTTTCGCTGGTCGTCATCACACCTGGTCGGAGGTCGTCCTACACTACGTTTACCGAGTCGTGGTCTCCACTCAAGAACACGTTTTCCCCACGTTTTGATTAATTATATCTTTCTTTTATTGGCCGTTATGCTTCAGTCGTAAAATAAACCGCTTTCACCTATCAAACAGAGTCGAGAAAAGTAATTGATCTTTTAACAAGCTTTACCCTAAAATACCTATTTATCGAGAAACCTAAATAAGGTACTTTATAGGTTTTTTAAATAGGTATGCTCCACAACTACAGCCGATGATAAATCCTACTAATATAAACGCGAAAGTTTGTAAGTATGGATGGATGGATGTTTGTTACTCTTTCACGTAAAAACTACTATATGGATTTAAGTGAAACTTTACAATAATATAGCTTATACAACAGAATAACACATAGGCTACAATTTATAAAGATATATTGTATATTATCCAAAATATATATCACCACGCGGGTGAAACCGCGGGGCGCAGCTAGTAAATAAATAATGCTGGACAATCCACACAGCATCAGGTGACAGCTTCATTCTCTATTTAGGTTACTTTTTGAGAGTAGATGGTCCAAATCCGAAACAACGACGGTTAAAATAAAGTCATGAAAGAAATCAGTAGAGCCCCTTTTTGTGAGAAAGTTAAAACTGCATACCAACTTATTTTTAATTTCTTTTTTATGGATTTTTTCAGGACTACATGTATACCCGAATATTTAATTTTAAATATAGGTAACAGTTCGCCGTGATTGGAAAATTCTTAAGCTTTTGTATGGAAAATGATCAAATATCAAATAAATTTGTATATATGCTTATTTCCTTTAGATCGTACGAGGACTCCTGGATACGTGGCCAGGATACCGCGGCGGTCCCATAAAATTTTTATTCCCGAGTAATAATTATTAATAATAATAATAATGCTGGACAATTCACACAGCATTATCTAGCCCCATGGTAAGCAGAGCTTGTGTTATGGGTACTAGATAACTGATATACATAATACAGTACATTACATATATAGATATTTTTTATTATACATAGAAAACGCCCAGAACACCCGGAACAAATATCTGCAGATCGTACACACAATTGTTCCGAGGCGGGAATCGAACCCGCAACCTCCTGCGTCGCAGGCGGACCTTCGCCCACCGCGCCACATCGGTCGTCAAATATTGGTCCCGATCTTAAAAACTGTGCAAATAAGTATTTGAATTTGAAGTAGGTTTTAAGTATTCTCAAAACAATCAAATTATTTATACTACGTGAATGAAATATGTTTCATGGGAAGAAACTATTTTGTACAATTAGGTAAATGTAGGCATTTACCCCCCACAATTTAAAAAACACAAAATATACTTCGACTAGACACATATACAAATATTTTTCAGTTGATAAATTATTTTCGGATGTTCTGTGATCAATACAGTAAGTGTACCTTCAAATTTAAATAACAATGAGAACCTACGTCATGCAAGATTTCACACGTCAGCCCTGACCGAGGCTGAGCCCTTAAATTCATTAATATGTCAACAAACCAAAAATTTTGTTGCTCAATCACACATCCTACTAATATTATAAACGCGCATTTGTGAGGATGTTTGTTGTCTCTTTCACGCAAAAACTACTGAATGGATTTTGATGAAACTTCACAATAATATAGCTTACATTGCAGAATAACACTATTACAAATACAATTTATAAAGATATTGTATATTATCCAAAATATCTATCACCACGCGGGTGAAACCGCGGGCGCATCTAGTCGTAAAATAAAATACAGTTTCATAAATGCAATGAACTACAAAGTTAAAAAACCAAATCCTCGCTCGGTAGGCCTATTTTCATTTTCCAAAATACTATAAAATAGGCATGAGGACTGATTTTGAGACACGAAACCGAAAAAATATCTGCATAAAGAATCGATAAAAAATTATATTATGTATCTATACATATAGGGCTCTGATTAGTGTTCAACGTGTCATGGCGGATTGCTGTATTTTGTAGTTATTTTATCATAATATATTAATTTAGATCCCAAAAATTTAATATATACGGGTTTTGTATAAGCTCATTTATAATAAGGTAAATACATAATTTTGGTGATTTTTCATACCTTGCGTTTCTCGTTTTTGTTGGCCGATAATACTCTAATTAGTTGAATTATACTACAAATTGGCCGAAACGAAACTAATAGGCCCCCATAGCCGTGATGCCCAAGTCTTGTGTCGAAAACCAAGTTCCACTTTGGATAGCAAAGCCACGGAGTAGCGATTTATAATAAAATTATTTATTCACTCTCCTCATAACTTCAAACCAAACCTAATTAAACATCAAATAAACATGGAAAAGCTGTTTTTATTCGCCCGTAAAGTTAGCATTTCGTCGAGCGGCGAAGGTAAGCGTTGCCTATAAAGAACTGGTATAAAACCACCGGTAACATCATGATAGTATTTTGGTTTACTGCTGCCGAAGACCTGGTGATTTGAGGATGATTTTATGGAGCGAATTGAGCTTTTAAAGGACTTTTGAACGTTAGTCATGATCTTTTGGAAGATACTTCTAGTACAAAGAACAGTAGGTTATGCACCGAGCACTCACATCAATTTGACGACCTCTGTGGCGCTGTGGGCAAAGGTCCGCTTGCGATGCAGGAGGTTGCGGGTTTGATTCTCCGATTGTAAGTACGATCTGCAGATATTTGTTCCGGGTGTTCTAGGCATTATCTATTATATATAAAATAAAAATATATCTATGTAATCTATTAAGTATATCAGTCATCTAGTACCCATAATACAAGCTCTGCTTTGCTTGGGGCTAGATGATGCTGTGTGGATGTGTGACCAATTCACACAGCATTATCTAGCCCCATGGTAAGCAGAGCTTGTGTTATGGGTACTAGATAACTGATATACATAATACAATACATTAAATAGATAGATATTTTTTATTATGCATAGAAAACGACCAGAACACCCGGAACAAATATCTGCAGATTGTACACAGAATTGTTCCGAGGCGGGAATCGAACCCGCAACTTCCTGTTTCGCAGGTGGACCTTCGCCCACCGCGCCACTTCGGTCGTCAAATAATATCTTATATCTAAATATAAATATTACACATTAAAAGTACATTAGGCAGCCTTATCGCTGACACCGATTTCTCCCAGGCAACCTAGGGATGGAGAAAAAGACTTGACTTGTAGCTTGCTACGACGTAGCAAGCTACGAAGCGAAGTTGTAGAAGTAAACATATTGAATCAAATCAAATCAAATCAAAATTCGTTTATTGCGTGAAATACATGTTATAAAGTTCTTATAATGGAATAGGTCACAATGTATTCTGCCCTATTGGGCGTGCAATGATATAAAATTTACAATAATTAGCAACTACACATTCTTAAAAAAATAATACAAAAAATTCAGACAAATAATAATAAAAAAAAAATACAGAAAAATAAATGTCAAATCTACAATTTATCGGTCATAAACTCATTAAAAGAGTAATAGCATTTTTGTGTCAATAATTTGGTCACTTGTCTCCGAAACAACGCACAAGGTTTTTCTCTAATAGACTCAGGCAGTTTATTATAGGCAAAAGGGGCTGAGCAGAATATGCTTTTACGCATTAAGGTTGTTTTTGAGTTACGAATAACAACTTTATGTTTGTCACGCCTATTGCGCTTTACGGCATCTGAGAGTTGTTCGAACAAATCTGGATTATTTTTAACAAACATCACCGTTTCAAATATATACAGCGCAGGAATCGTTAAAATACTATGCTGAGAGAAAAATGGTTTACATGAGTCCGTTACTTTCAGACTGAACATGGCCCTTATGCATCGCTTTTGATATTTGAATATTTTATCGATATCGGTAGAATTTCCCCAAAACAGTATACCATAACGAATATTGGATGCGATTCATCCATGGTACGCTGTTAACAGGGTTTTCACATTTACAATTTTAGAGAGTTTAAAGAGGACATAAGCTAAGCTATTAATTTTTTTACACAGATTTTCCAAATGAGATTTCCAGTTCAGTTTTTTGTCAATAGTAATACCTAAAAATTTTGTCATGTCAACTTCATCAATATTGTAAATTCCATATTTAATGTCAAGTGAATGTAGAGCAGCTGCATCGCGTTGTCTGAAGTTTATCATTTTAGTCTTAGATAGATTTATTTTTAAGTTATTGTTTTCCAACCAAGCAATAATTGAAGTCAAGGCAGAATTTATATCATTTTCATATGTCATTTTATTAATACATTGAATAGTTATGGCACTGTCATCTGCGAAGAGTGACATAGGTTGGGTTGTCGAATTTGGCAGATCATTGATATATATGATGAAGAGTAAAGGGCCTAGCACACTACCTTGTGGTACACCAAACATTACGGTACGTTCATTCGACCAAACTTCTTCAAGTTTATTTTTTAAATTAATCCTACTTATTTCAGTAACTTGTTTCCTTTTATCAAGATATGATTTAACAAGTTCCAATGCATTTCCTCTGACTCCGTAAGTCTCTAGTTTCTCTATGAGTATGTCATGACGCACATAATCGAATGCTTGCGTCATATCACAAAATATAGAGCATATCGGTTGTCTTATATCAACGCTGCATGTAAGTCTATGTAGAAAGTCATATAAGGCCATATTTAATGATTTGTTTTTTCTGAAACCCTTCTGTTCTGCACAAAATATGTTTTTTGTTTCAAAGTAGGTATTAATTGCCATATCGTTCAAGTATTTTTGAAATAATAGGTATAATTATTGGATTGGGATTTTTGATCGTTTCTCTTATAAAAACTCGTCAGGCTTTGCCACATTAATTGCCAGTAGTATTCATGAAAATTTCAGAAAGTGAATACATTATTATTGTGCCCGTTTAATAATTGATAAGGTATTCAAACATAGCAAAGTTTTTTAAAAGGAACCTGCTTAAGTATTACGTTTTCTGGGCTATCAGTAAATCTGTAAAAACGTTAAGAGACACCGGTAAACGCTTTTAAAAGGTGGATGGATACTCTGGAGCGGGTTCTGCACCTTTCCGCCGCATTTGACTAAAAGCGTTTGGTTATAAATAATTCATTGGAGACGCAACTATTCTTATTCAATTATGTACGTTACGAGACTCAGATCATTGAAATTTGCCTTTTTCTTGCTGAGACGGGAAATCACAATAATTGGACTTAACACTCTGAGTGCTGAAATCACACGGTATGTGTTTTCTACAAGTGACTAATATACGTAAATCCACACTAGCGCAGCGGCTGAGAAAATACAGATCTGTATGACTCAGCCCAGCTGTAATATTTTTCGAACGAAACGCATGTGCAGCGCAACACAACCGCTGTGTAGAGAGGCAGCACGAATTTTTTAGGTTAAAAAAAAGATCGCAGTCGTCGAAAAAAGATCGCAGTCGAAGTGTTAAAATTCTAGCATTCGTTAGACCTGATCCACTGGGATCCTTCCTTCCTCCTTCGGTTAATTCTATTAACTATTTGTTTCGATAAATACTGATTTATCGAAACAAATAGTAATAAAATCAACAATCAAAACAAATAAATCAATAGTATGTAGGAAGGGGTATTAAAGTCATTTAAAACGGGATATTTACCACGATTTGATTTTTGATTTTTCCAATATTTCCCGTTTTTAATGAATTTAGTAGTTATAACCATGATAGTTTCAAAACTTTTATTGATTCTCTGTTTGTTTCGATAATTTAATTTGCCATACTTATACCAAATAACATACATCTTCGAACTATATTTAGTACTATATACTATATTTAGTACTAGCCCGTCCCGGCTTCTCCCAGGTGGTCATTTGTTTCAAACAATTTTTTTTAATTTTTCTCTCCGTAAGAACCATCCTCGTACTTCAAGGAATATTCAAAATAAATAATTAGCGAAATCGGTTCAGCTGCTCTCGAGATTTGCGCTTAGCAACACATTCAGCGATTCATTTTTATATTTAGATAGATAAACGTTCGATGCTACCAGCTCTAGGTTTTAGCAGTGTTATTAATAAACGGCGAAACTTCACTACCCACCAAAAACTCCATTAAATTTTCAAGTGATGATGAAACCGATGTGGCGTGAGTCCACTAGTCTACAAGGGTGCGAAATTGATGAAGAGTTTAATTTAGATACCTTCTCGATCCCTTAATTCAATTGATAAATTACTGGGGTTTGTAATATTCGAAGATATGATTAATAGCGGAAATCATATTATAGAAGGCTTAATTAAACTTTTTAATAGGTTGAATAATTGTTTTGTTGAAATATTGTATAAATAAAATAACTCTATATTGAGATTGTAAAACCTGTCATGATATTTGTGTTTTAACATTTGAGGTTACTGCAGACTGTCGTTCACAAAAGATCTGAGCGAACAGACAGCGGAAGCGACTCTTTTTATACTATGTAAAGAAGATAATATGCGATAAGATTCGGCCATATCTCGCGAAGAATCGACGGCCGCTGGGGAAAACGTGTTCTTGGGTGGGGACCACGACTCGGTAAACTTAGTGTAGGACGCCCTCCGACCAGGTGGGATGAAGACCTGCGAAAGACTGCAGGTAGATGCTGGATGCGGAAAGCTGAAGACGGAGCTATGGCACTCATTGGGGGAGGCCTATGTCCAGCAGTTGACTGCTGATGATAAAAGAAGATAAAGATTTATCAAATCATACGTCACAATTTATAGTTCATTGCTTCTGCGGCGAGTATTATTATGTGTTTAATTAGGGTTAACTAACTGTTTATTTATTATTCTGTAATGGTTGATCATAATCATAACCTATGGTTAAAGTGTATCTTGGTAAATTATGCCCTAGTGGCCTACAAATACAATCCAGTTCCGTAAACTTAAGTTTTGGCCGAATGATGTGTTATGCTATTCCGCTCTACCAACTATATTAACAAAGAGATTTACCATCAAGTAATAGAATAGAGAACAAATAACAACTAGTATGTACTATTGATACAATTCAGTAACTGCAGACTGTTGCAAACAATCTACAGGTTGCTCCACTCATCATCATCATCAGCGTATAACTGCCTAGCCTGTGACGACGCCACTTATTTTGTAGCGTTTCAGAGTTGAGTAGAGTTGAAAATGTTAACACTTTGACTGCGATTTTTTTTCGACGACTGCGATCTTTTTTTTGACCTAAAAAATTCGTACTGCCGCTCTACACAGCGGTTGTGTTGCGCCGCACATGCGTTTCGTTCGAAAAATATTACGGCTGTGCTGAGTCACAAAGATCTGTATTTTCTCAGCCGCTGCGCTAGTGTGGATTTACGCATATTAGTCACTTGTAGAAAAAACATACCGAGTGATTTCAGCACTCAAAGTGTTAAAATCCAAAAAATCCAGCTTACCTGCTATTGAAAACTTCGAGGTCCTGACTGTAATGTAAGACTTGATGATTACAGTTCAAGCTCATCCTTACAAGAACATGTTACACGATATTTTTTGCAAAAATATGGACGGCTGTTGTTGGTATAAAAATTTAGCTTCGATATTATGTAGAGTTTACGATAATTTCCGACCCGATATGTAGACAATACTTTATGACGATTTGGTGTTGAATCTATGAGAATTGGGGGCGATAGCTTGCGTCGAGCCTAAATATACTTTATTCAAATTTTCGGAGAGGTTGTGGGCAACACCACGGAAAATATTCAAATGTCACGCTTTTGGGTCAGTTATTGTTTCACATCTCATTCTTTATATGTAAGTACCTACATAGAGGCTTATATTATATTTTTCTATTAAAAATATGCTAACCTCGCTCTTGGGGTAATCTCTAAAAAATTAAATAATATCCCAATAAAAGATTCGACGATTTCGATTCTCGATTTCGACTTTTTCGCCTGGAAGTTTGCAGCTGCCTTGTTGGATTGGATGGATCTTCGTTAAATTCAGGAGTTTATTGAGTTTTACAATTTCAATCATGGATAGACGCACGTGTTGGTGGCGTCGGTCAAGTTAAGAGGGAATTACAAAAATGTTCAAAAAAGGGTCAAGTGTGAGCACTAATAATTTTGACATTGACAATTATAAATTTTGAGACTTCTTGGAAGGCTAGAACATACCTACTAACGAACCTACTAAGTTATGTCTAATTTTTAAACTATACATTTATAGGGGATTTAGTGATACCTATTAGAATCTATTTATATTTATTTTCTTTAGTTAAAACAAGGACCTAATCGTATTCATTTCAAGTGCCAGCCTTCAGTAAATTGCTAATTTAGGAAAGATAATATCGTCATATTTAAATGTCGTCGCTTCTCCATGTTAGTAAATATTTTATTTTAGGACTAGCTGCGCCCGGGGCTTTGCCCGCGTGGAAATTTCTGCGCAATTTTACCATGTTTTCTCTTCCGTTCAAACCTTCCCTGGACTACGACAGACATTTCGAAACCAAAATCAGCTAAATCGGCCTAGCCGTTCTCGAGTTTTAGCGAGACTAACGAACAGCAACTGATTTTTATAGGTTATTCTTAAAGAAACGGATACAATGAAGTAAGTGTCTGTCTCTGATCTTAAAAGTAATGTACTAACTTGACTGACTTTGTAATGTGGATGGAACATAAATCCAAATCCAGAAGGTTGCCTTAACTCGCTCTGATTTATGACTTTTTAACTTAACGGTCACTTACTAAGAAAGTAAGGTAATGAAGGTAGCTCTAACTTTGAGATGTCCAGGTTCCGAGTTCACTTAAGTTTATGGACTTTTAACTTAGTTTAAAACAACATTTTGTTTGATACAAAACAGTTGACGGAAGAGGTTGCCGTTTTGATTCTTGCCTCGGGTCAAATGTTTGTACGAGTTGCAGATATTTGTTCCCTGAGTTTCTGAGTTTTGTCTATCTTAATAAGAAATATGTAATATATTGTATTATGTATATCAATTATCTAGTACCCATAACACAAGCTCTGCTTACCTTGGGGCTAGATGATGCTGTGATGATTGGCCTGTCCAGCATTTTATTATATCCATTGTAATTATTTTTAAACTATCAAGGTTATTAATACAAATAATAGGATATTAACCATGATTAGGTTTTTTTTTGTGAAAACTCAAAATTACATCATGCATGACATGACATGACCGTTATTTATCCATTGTATTTGTTCGAATGAGTTTTTTTTTTTTTTTTTTTTTTTTTAATATCATTTCGTAATTTTAAATTATATTGGGACAGGACAGCGTCTGACGGGTCAGTTAAATAATATTTAAAAAGTATTTCTTGATTCATGAAAGTACAACCTTTTCCAGAGTCGAATAAAGCATCAAATTCGGTGATTGAATAGAGATATAATTGACAAGTGACATTCACGTCGCCATTTTGATTTATTAACCGAAGGGTTTGATTTATTTAACCGAAATTCATAACACATGAATAGAAGCGGATTCAATATTCCCGTAATGTTTACATTTTTTGTAAATGGCATTGATTGATTGAGAAAATAATCATCAAAAACATACAAATTTCAAAAATCTTCCATTCAGGCTGGGTAATGGCTATGGCTGTATTTTTTTAAAATCAGGGCCCTAATATTGATAATCCATATGTCGCCTAAACTATCAAATCAAATTTCTTAGTATTTACACTGTTTTTAATGTTCAAACCGGTCCATAGTTGACGGAAAAATCGACGCACATACATTCATTTAATATACATCAAGCCGAACATTGAAACTTCTCTTCAAAATATGGCAGCATTTAGAGTGCTTTCAATGTATTTTATAGTTTTGCAGAATTTTGTGGTTAGGTACCTTATTCCAGTATTTACATTATTAGAAACATAAAATATAATCCGCGAGCTATTGAAACAAATCTCAAAAAAACAATCAGCCTCATTCGAAACCTCCTTGTCCTAAGCAAAGATTAGAAAATGTTGATCACACCTGCTCCTCTCGCGAAAGTCCCATGTTGAGTGAGTGTTGACAAAGAACTCAGGGGTGCAACGTTCTACTAAAATAGTTTTAGTTGAGCTAACAGTTGCTGAGCTCTGGATGGAAGTTCCTTGTTTCTGCTCTAGCATTTTTGAATTTTAATACCTATAATAATAATTTAACCGTTGAGTTTATATACCGTATATGTACCAACTGACTTCTGAACTAAAATAGGGTTGTAAAGCTTTCTCATGCTTTTAAAAGAAGGTACTAAAACTAGTATAATCCTGCTATTAATAAGTTTTCTTTGTCAAAAGCTATGCCGCTCATTAGGGGAGGCCTATGTCCATCAGTGGATGTTATACATAGGTTGATGATGTAATCATTCATCACGTTTTGCCAGGTAGCGGAGGTTATTGGTTGGGTACCTAGTTTTTTTTAAATTATTAATAATTTTAGCTCTGAAATAATTTGGGAATATTTTTTCTCTTTGTTTTGTATTTTTAAGTAGATAACCTGTGTTTCACCTCTATTATTTCAGTAATAAGTTTGTGCCTAGTTCTAAGTTATCCTTTATGTTTTTTAAATGTACCTAATGTGTCGTGTCAAATAAATTATTTCATTTCATTATTTCATATAATTAGAAAAAAACAACGAAACACATCATTATCATTAATGATGTGTTTCGTTGCGTTGTTCTCTATGCGTTTGTGCCGACCCAATTGTTGTCTATATCCATTGTATTACCTAAATATAAACTTTTCTACTTGCTGGGTAAACTGGGCAAAAGCTTTGTAAAAGAACAGGGTTTTGCTATACCTAGTTAATATTCTTTTAGATAATTGAATTCTTCTGTCAGACCGCGTGCGGAACAGCATACTACGCTCCAAAACACGCATCGTTGACGTTGGTCATACAGCCGGAAGCCTGAAGTGGAACTGGGCTGGACACGTCTGCCGTATGTCCAGTGACTTGTGGGCAAAGACCACCACAGAGTGGAGCCCACCCAACGCTAAGAGGCGACGTGGAAGGCCCAGGATGAGATGGCGCGACGAGCTCGAGGTATATCTTCCATCATGGCCTGTTGCAGCGTTGGATCGCGAGGAGTGGAAGGAGAAAAGGGAGGCCTTTGCCCAGCAGTGGGACAGTAATGGCTTAAAATAATAATAATAATTGAATTCTTAAAATCTTATTCACTATAAGTATTGTTATAATTAAAACATTGTAACATAAAAACTGTTTAAACGATTTAAGCACTTCGAAATTAAAAAGAAATAATTAAGGTAGTCGCTGCACTTCGCGAGTTATTCACTATTCCAGTCCCAACGAGGTCATTATTCAATTTTCACCTGCCATTACGATCCGAATTACACAATCAACCTTAAGGCCCACGCCTAGAGGCTGCAGTACTGAAGGAGCTAGTTTAATAGCTGCGGTTTTATGGAATGGAATTGTAGGTTAGTGGGTCATCATCAAGCTATGTTAGTCCACTGCTGGACATATGCATTAATTATGCGTCATAGCGCCCTGTCTTCAGCTCGACGCATCCAGCATCTACCTGCAGTCTTTCGCAAGTCGTCATGCGACCTCGAGGGCGTCCTACACTAAGTTTACCGAATCGTGGTCTCCACTCAAGAACACGTTTACCCCAGCGGTTGTCGGTAACGTGTTATGCCCGCTGCGAATGGTACCTACGTTATGCCCCGTTATATATAATATACTGATTATAATAAATGATCAGTATCTGGTTTTAGACTTGTGTATGTTTGGTTCTTAGGCCCTGAATATGTACCTATAATATATGTATATCACCACATAGTATAAAATAAAGTCGCTTCTCGCTGTCTGTCTGTCCCTAGGTATGCTTAGATCTTTAAAACTACGCAATGGATTTTGATGCGGTTTTTTATAGATAGAGAGGCTCAAAGAGGGAGTTTTATGAATGATTAGAAACACAGATTTCCACGAAGGCAAAGCCGCAAGGCGCAGCTAGTTTTATCATAAAAAAATATTATTTTGGAGATATGCTGTCGAATGTCCAATTTCATCAATTCGTTTCCGTTTCCCTCGGGAGCTGCCTCGATGGCGCTACTAAGAGGCCACCTGTCGGGATTTGTGAGAATTTGAGATTATCACCGACTTACTGTATGAAATAGGACCAGTTTTCGCGATTTCTGGTAATGGGTAGATTATTTTGACCTTTCCTTGGCGTTATAAGGGACGATCTCTCTCATCGGCAATTTCAAAATGAATCCTACTAATAATTTTGTGTGTATGGATGTTTGTTACTCTTTCACGCAAAAACTACATAACGGATCGGACTGAAATTTTCAAAACAGGTCACGGTGAAATTTACAAACAATAGTTCCAAGCCCCGAATAAAACATATACTAGTTTTTATCCTCACTTTTTATACCATGGCCAGATGTCGCTCAGTTTCGCACCGACAATAGTATGTAAGTAATTTGTTGTTGTGCATAGCTTTACTTAAATATTGACATGTTCGATACATCATATTCTATCATCATATTATATTTAGACTTAAATAGGCAAATAACCGTGTATTAGACATATAAGAGATGAACATACTAGTGGTTTCTTTTTCACTTCTTCCACAATTGGACAAAAAATTGAAGTGTAAAATAATTTTATTTAATAACAATTTATAGTATAAAATATGACTTGTCTAAATGCTTATTTTGTAAGCCTAAAGAAATAAATGCTTATATATTTCATACTAGCTGCGCCCCGCGGTTTCACCAGCGTGGTGATAGATATTTTGGATAATATAAAATACATCTTTATAAATTGCAACCTATGTGTTATTCTGATGTATAAGCTATATTATTGTAAAGTTTAATTAAAATCCAATAGTACGTGAAAGAGTAACAAACATCCATCCATCCATATTTACAAACTTTCGCGTTTATAATATTAAGTAGGATTATATTGACTTTGTCTTTGACCATTTCCCATAGGATAAAAACCTTCAACATGCTTTGTCTGTTTACTAGACATAATATACATATTATACTCTCCTATTGTTCTACTTTTGTTTATTTGTATCAAATATTTTTCTCTTTGTTGTCACCGAATTGTCGTCCGTGACTTCAACTAGTAATTAAGGTATTTGGCTGAAAAACAGCGCTGAATAAAATAATGTTCAGCACACGCTGAGCCAACCCCTATTTCGGCGCAGGGTCATGGAGGTAGTCTTATTTAAGTCCTTATATCACTTATTTGTGTCGTTTACCCCCATGATAAACTTCTTCTTTGTTTGTTTACTTCTATGCCTGTATTTTGTACCTGTGTCTAAATACATGTTTTTTCTATTCTATTCTTTGTTTCCATAGAAACAAAGCATGCGAAGCCGCGAGCAGAAACGCTTACCTAAATATATGATTAAATACCACACATAATGAAGTTATACGTGATTGAGTACTCAATCGTGGCAAATCATTACATCTAACGGCGGATATTAGTCGTAAGTAGGTTGCGGCTGACAGGTTGATCTCCTATCTATTAGTTCGGTGTATGGAAGCGGTTTTGGATTGCTATTTTTGCAAATTTCGGAGGCAGAACTGTTTATTTCAGTTTGTAATTTGTAAAGGCGAATGTTTTTGACATCTTTAGTAGTGTCCTAAATTGGTGGAATAGATTGATGGTGATATAATTAGGATTCGATTTTATTGGCGTTACAACACACCTCAATATTTCTTTCGTCCCAATAAGTTATGGCTACTATTTAACTGATGTACATAATAGAAATACATTGATAACTTACGAACAAAACACCCGTAACAAATATCTGCAGATCGTACATATATTTGTCCTAAGGCGGGAATCGAACCTGCAACCTCCTGCATCGGCAGGCGGATCTCGCCCACCGCGCCACAGAAGTCGTCAAAACTGTAAAAGTTCTAAAGCTTACAAAAAAAAATTAAACTTTTTGATTTCTACCTTGGAACTCTAATGTTTGTATGATCTGCAAGTACCTAATTGTTACAGTGTTCTGGGTACTTCTATGTCTAACAAGAAATATCTATATATGTATTTTATTGTATTATATATATCAGTCATCTAGTACCCATAACACAAGCTCTGCTTAAGTTGGAGCTAGATGATGCTGTGTGAGTTGTCCAAAATATGTATTAATCTATAACACCACATTTTTTCATATTAATCGAATGATTGACCGAGCAGAGAGTAGAAAATCTGTAGAAAGTGATGATGAGTAGAAAATATGGCACAACGGCACAACTGATATTATTTAACAGAGAAATCCAAAATTTGTTACCGTTCAGTTTATTACAAAGCCAATAGAAAATCTAGCAGGAGATTAGTTCCCATGGGATCCAAAGGAATGAATTTTCTCGCTAGTTATTAATGATTTCGTGAAGGTATTTGGGAAACGAGCGCCAGTGGGAATTCTAGAAATCCCGGGCACTTTCCGCCACCATTTTTAATCTCTGATGTAAAACACAATAAAGGATTAATACACACACAGGACTAAAAATAAGAAACTAAGAAAAAACAGTGCTAGGACGGACTGTCAATGTCTGTCTGTTGTTAACCACATGTGTACCTGTAATGTGACGTCATCCATAGGTTCAGCCTGAAAACCAGCGTCGGTACAGTCCTCGGGCGGTAGCGACATTAAGCTGAGGCTGGACCTAATTAGCGCGCACTGAGGACAGGCTACGTTATTTTTACTAATAATTTATATTGTTTATCTTTTAGTTTTAGTGTTATATCTTATTTAGCTTAATGTGTTTTTTAATGTATGTTTGTCTTTTTTGTGTGTGCTAAAAAAAGTTTTCTATTCCATTCTATTAATAAAACCTGTAGAGACTGCGAGAGACTGCAGGCAGATGCTGGATGCGGCAAGCTGAAGACAGGGCGCTATGAGGTTCATTAGATTACATTCCAGAACATATGTAATTACCCCATTTCATCACTTGAGCAATTTCCATACATTTTATAGGACACCATTCTTTTCTATGTCCAGCAGCGTACTATCATAGACTGATATTGATAAACCTGTATTAAGCTTAATAGGGTTCTGGTCGTTTTTTATATTATTTAAATATTTTTTATTATACCTGTACACGTCTGCCGTCTGTCCAGCGACTTGTGGGCAAAGAAGGTGTAACGGCCGTGTGGAAGGCCCAGGATGAGATGGCGCGACGAGCTCGAGGTACATCTTCCAGGCCTGTAGCAGCGTTGGATCGCGAGGAGTGGAAGGAGAAAAGGGAGGCCTTTGCCCAGCAGTGGGACAATAATGGTTTAAAATAAATAAATACCTATACAGGTATAATAAAAAATACCTATCTATGTAGTGCATTGTATTATCTATATCAGTTATCTAGTACCATCGTCTAGTACCCATAACACAAGCTCTGCTTAGCTTGGGGCTAGACAGTGCTCGGGATTGTCCGGGATTATTTATTTAGAACCGTAATCCTGAAATCATTCATCTGCTTCGGAGCTATGATAATTACAGATACCTACGTTAAACCTACATCATTCAATTACAGTTTTGGGTACACACTTCGATTGCTGAAATCACACGGTATGTGTTTTCTACAAGTGACTAATATGCGTAAATCCACACTAGCGCAGCGGCTGAGAAAATACAGATCTGTGTGACTCAGCACAGCCGTAATTTTTTTTTAAACGAAACGCATGTGCGGCGCAACACAACCGCTATGTAGAGCGGCAGAACGAATGGCTTAGGTTAAAAAAAAAGATCGCAGTCAAAGTGTTAATTATTTTAAAAAAAGGTTCGGTGTTATTTTTGGCCGAAACTAATAAAGAGGCCGAAGATTCGGTGTCAGTTTAGGCTAAAAAAAACCAGCTTCGGTCGAACACTATAAGTCGTTGACTGTACTTACCTGTATCCGTTCGCTGTCTTACTCTGGGGGCATGTTACTTGTTCTATCAATTAAGTGAGCTGTTTACATGCTAATTAAGACGGTCCCACCAGTGGGACTCTGTGTATTGACTGAATTTATTAGTAGGTGGAAGGTTGCCCATACAATCTGTTGGAGATTATCACTAGATATATGAAGAGAAAAGTTGTATCATTAAATGATATGAGCGTCTGTCTGGTCTAAGCGACGCGTGACCCGAGAGCTGAGAGCTGTGCCGCGGCATAAAATTCTGGCTCATTGAGGATTGTCACTATAAATTTAGAAATATTTGATATTTTGTAATTATTATTTTTAAATTTTTATTATTAACACTTTGACTGCGATTTTTTTTCGAAGACTGCGATCTTTTTTTTTAACCTAAAAAATTCGTGCTGCCGCTCTACACAGCGGTTGTGTTTCGCCGCACATGCGTTTCGTTCGAAAAATATTACGGCTGTGCTGAGTCACACAGATCTGTATTCTCTCAGTCGCTGCGCTAGTATGGATTTAGGCATATTACTCACTTGTAGAAAACACATACCGTGTGATTTCAGCAATCAAAGTGTTCATCAATTTTTTATGATAACATACTCTAATTATCAATTGATAAATAAATTATAATTTAAGGAATGACATGTAACATTACAAACGTTATGAACCCAATCTTTATCTGAATTTGCTGGTGAGTATCTGGCGCAGCGCATTGCTATACAGCGGGGCAATGCAGCCAGCGTCTTGTTGATCAGTTGAGCTATCTGTAGAATCCTTGCAACAGTCTGCAGTTAGCTCAATAGTTTCAATTGTAAATACTTGTTTTTATTATTAGTTGGGGGGGCCAGCGACTTCGCCGTGTGTAAATTTCTGTTTTATACTATTTGTACTGAAGAATAGTTTGATTATAAATAAATACAAATACTATACAAAATTAAACAATCGAGCTATACAATAAAATCGTGTAGACTGTTGCTGTTTATAGAAGTAGGTAAAGGTGTCAAGATACTACCGTATTGTTATTCCCCACCACCCCCGGCAAATTACCCTACAATGTGGCTTGTAGGTAATATTGTTCACAACTCGATCTTAGACGTGAGGCCATCAGAACTTATGAACCTGACGTGGAACTTTGATACCAAGAACTTTTATACCTAGGTCTTAGCGGAGACTGTAGTGGAAGAAATTATTTCTATAGATATAGAGAATAATAGTAATAAGAATAATCAAATTATTCATAACGAAATTGTAAAAAGTCATATAATAATCAAAAATAATAATAATAAATAATCAATGATTGACTCGTTTATGGCAGACGACCGCAATCTCCCCTATAGCCCGATTACCCAGTCCATCCATCCATCACAATAGCCTGGTTTTATTTAATTCATTTTTCTTTGCAATAGTCTCTATACCTGGCGGATATCATATTTGGGTGTATCATATTGTGCACACGAGGATAATACCCGCTATGTGTAGCCGTCGCCTTTAGATTAAATTCTTAAAGGGCCTCTGTGCTGTTGGCTTCGGCCCCACGCAAGCCTTCCAAAGGACCGGGTCACTTTATGGCCCGAGATCATGGTAAATGAGAGACATAAATAATCAAAATTTGAACATAATCGTCTACACTGTAGAACGCCTTCTTGATGCAAGTCTCCGCTTATATAAATAATGTTGGATAATCCACACAGCATCATTTACCCCAATTACAGAGCCTGTGTTATGGGACTGCTATCCTTAAAATACATTACATACAATATATGTTTTCATATATTATATAGAAAATACCCAGAAAACTCGAATAAAATATTTGCAAATCGTACAAACATTTATCATGAGACGGGAATCGAACCGCGTCGCAGGCAGATATTCACCCATTCACCCGCCGCGCCAAAGGGGTAGTCGATGGATGCGAAGTATGAGAAAGCTAGATTTTGGATAGAGAGAAGTAGAGATACGAGAAATATATCCAACATAGTAAGAATGTTCGAAATTCTACTAAAGTAAGATGCAACAAAACACATTCCATGGTGATATCCATAGATAGATATCACCATGGAATGTGTTTTGTTAATGTATTGTATTAAGTATATCAGTTATCTAGTACTCATAACACAAGCTCTGCTTAGCTTGGGGCTAGCTGATGCTGTGTGGATTGTCCAACATTATTTATTTATTTCTATTGGGATCATCCAAATCATCATCGACGAAGGATCATAAAAAATACAGACGACTATAGAATTTGTCAAACTGGGTGGCCGTATCACGAATTCGGCTAAAACCCAAGCTACCTATTGATTGGTCATTCCATTAGAAGCGAAATCGCAAAATGAAAGCTTCAAAGCTAAAATAAACATAACATCGAGCTGAATTTAAAATCAAAGGTGAAATGCAATGCTTTGAAGCAATAGTTTCATTTATTCGTGTATTAATATCGAATGTGAGTCAGCGAATGCTAGAGTATAGGGGAAAGCATTCATAAATCCATACTGATATCTTAAACTCGAAAGTTATACCGTCTGTAACATTTTCACGTAACGAATTTACATAAATAAATAATGCTGGACAATTTACACAACATTATCTAGCCCCATGGTAAGTAGAGCTTGTGTTATGGGTACTAGATAGCTGATATACATTACATAGATAGATATTTTTTATGTTACATAGAAGACGACCAGAACACCCGGAATAAATCTCTGCAGATCGAACACACAATTGTTCCGAGGCGGGAATCGAAACCGCAACCTCCTGCGTCGCAGGCGGATCTTCGCCCACCGCGCCATATCGGTCGTCTTATAAGTAAAAAACGCGACATCGCAATAACATTGTAGATATAGCTCTAAGAATTAGCAAGCTGAAGTGGCAGTGAGCTGGCCGTATCTCACGAAGAAACGACAACCGCTGGGCTAAACGTGTTTTAAAGTGAAGACCGCGGCTGGGCAAACGAAGGGTAGGACACCGACGCAGTGTACGCTGCGTACACTCCGAGTCGGAACCAGTGGATGCACACCTTAACACCGTTCTAGAACTGACTGAAAACGTTTGATTTCGTTGCTAGACTTTAGAATGATTGTCAGATTTAACGAGATCTATCTTTTATTACAACAACGCGAAGGCTCAAACTGCTATAAAACGAAACCCATCTTGTCTCTTTATTATAAAAATATCTCCTCAATTATAGAGCGAACACCGCGATATCTCAGATCTATTTTACCCTGAAATGCAAATAGTATCCAAAATATTCATGAGGGGACAATGACAACACACGAGATTTGGAGTTGCAGTAGTGTTTCACTAAAGTAAAGTAAAGTAAAGTAAAAAATCATTTATTTCTTTAGGCTTACAAAATAAGCACTTAGACAAGTCATATTTTATACATTAAATTATTTAAAATTACTACCAGTTTAAATACCAGAAGAACCCAAATTATGTATCACTTTAATATTATAAACTAGCGGCCCGTCCCGGCTTCGCCCGGGTGATCATTTGTTTCAGGCAATTTTTATTTTTTTTCTCTCCGTAAGAACCATCCTCGTACTTCAAGGAATATTCTAAAAAAAGAATTAGCGAAATCGGTTCAGCTGCTCTCGAGATTTGCGCTTAGCAACACATTCAGCGATTCATTTTTATATTATAAAAAGACAAGGGCAAGAGTTTGCTGGTTCGATTCCCGCCTTAGAACAAATGATTGTACAATCTGCATGTGCTTCTGTGTATAATAAAAACATATGTCTATTGCATCAATCATTTATTGATGTCAGCAATTTTATTTTGTTATTGTTAGTCAATTTATAAAATAACAAGTAAGGGTGGTATTTTTTTAAAGATTCACACAACGATTTGCAGCTTTGCGACTAATTTTGACGTAGATAGACAATCCATGTTGATGGTGATTCTTTGTTTATGGCAATTGTCTCTGGTTGGACACTTTTCTGCCAGTGTCATGAAATGGAAAATAATTGTAAATTATCTGAGCTATCAAATGATGTATATTGTGTTTTGGACCTATACATATTGTATGTTTTTTTTTGTTGTCAAAAACGCTAAATGAATAAATAGACTACTAAAACGAGTAGCTAGCTTCAAAGCTAAGTATTTGTCAAAAAAATTGTTGTCTGATTATATTTTTGGAGAACACATGCCTCGAAAGTGGTGTTTTCGTTCTCGGAATTTATAAACGTTTTATAGGAAATCTTCACATATCACGTTCTTAAAACATAAGATTTCACACAAAGTCTAAATTTGTATCACAGAAAAGCCTCGTAGGTAAATGGAAGACAAAGTTAACGAAAACCTTAACTTCTGTATGCTCAGTATTTGTCCCGAAGTCCGGTTTATTGTCGTAGGTTGACCGCAGCCAATATCTGGTTAAAACTGGTATGAGGCAGATTCTCGTCTCTCTATACAGGGTGGATTTTTAGGACTGGACTGGGAGTAAGTGGCACCGTAACTGATGTAGCTATAGGAAAATGGTCTCAGGAGATCATAATATTTTGAAAAATTTACATCCCCATCACAGATTCTCAAAATAATTTACGGCGATAGTTTATTTTTTGATTTCGGTCCACCTTTTTACTGCAGATTTCAGGACCTCAGCTGGTCCGAAAAAATAGATAAGATTGATTGACGCTTTAAAGAGTTCATGTAAAAAAGCACATAATTCTTGCTAACTATTTTTTTTTTTTAATCTGGTTAAGGTAAAAATTGAGAGAGAGAAATTGACATTTTCCTGTACTACACTGGTTAAGGGACCTAACCTTAATACCTACCATAAGCAAATCAAATCCAAAAAAACACCCTGTATAAATAGTTATTCTGTCTCCACTAATGCACAATCGTGTGAACGGTGAATCATTATGAGACGAGCTCCCTGGATTGGAAATTTCCTTTGATAACAAATATTTTGGTACAATTGGAGCCTCAAGTAAAGGTACCTTTCTATTCGACAATTTCAATAGGATAGTTCTCAATAATTTCGATAAAGGATTTCGGTTGATACATCGACTGACACCGGTGTCGGGATGTTTATCAACTGAAAATTTTCAAGATAACATCTTGATACGTAGAAATCTGGGGGAGGTTTCTACGTAGAAGAGAACCAATCAATTTTTAATAGAGTTTAATACGTACATTTATAATTGTTTTGTAGAAAAACTTTATATTATTATTATTTATTTAGATTAGAACGCAGTATAATAGTTATAATTACAAGCATTAATAAAAAGACCGGCGGCCACAGGATTAATAGATGTCTAATAATATGGGGTACAGGTAAGAAAAGTTATTGGCAAAAAAAGTATTTAGATACTTATGTTGAGAAAACCAGAGTTCAGCTTAGGTTCTGCTAGTTCCGCCTCATTTATTTTCTTTTGTTTTTATTCTAAATCGAAATTTAGCCAATTAGTAAAGAAAACAGTATAAGTAACAGTAAGAATTGACCAGCATTTGACTATATAAAACAGTATAAGTAACAGTAAGAATTGACCAGCATTTGACTATATAAAACAGTATAAGTAACAGTAAGAATTGACCAGCATTTGACTATATAAAACAGTATAAGTAACAGTAAGAATTGACCAGCATTTGACTATATAAAACAGTATAAGTAACAGTAACAATTGACCAGCATTTGACTACATAATAGAGATATAGTACAGGATAGACAGTATAGGCCTAGTATAAATAAAATAAATAAGAAAAATACAATAACAATTCTGATTAAACACTTTTTAGGAAAAGCCATTAGTTACCTTGGTATGATACTTTGTCAACACGTGCATCAGTGGCGATAAGCGGCTAGGTTCACGCTAAACAATTAGCAGCATTCTTTCAAACATTTTATGCATTAGGTAAGTGTGAGTGTGTTTATCATGCTTAGGTATAAATAAGTTTCTTAAATGTAAGATCTAGGATAATAATTAATATAGGTTAACTTGTATTGTTCTCAGATCGTTCGTTAACTACAGTACCTAGATTATCAATTTATTTTTAAATTAAGTGAGAACTATAGTGCTAAGACAAACCTAACATAGGCTTTAAGGTACTACTAACTTAACACTTTGACTGCGGTTTTTTTTCGACGACTCCGATCTTTTTTTAACCTAAAAAATTCGTGCTGCCGCTCTACACAGCAGTTGTGTTGCACCGCACATGCGTTTCGTTCGAAAAATATTACGGCTGTGCTGAGTCACACAGATCTGTATTTTCTCAGCCGCTGCGCTAGTGTGGATTTACGCATATTAGTCACTTGTAGAAAACACATACAGTGTGATTTAACCTATTTGTATGAATAAATAATCTATCTATCTATCAAATAGTAGGTATGTAAAGTAATCGCTATCTACTATGGGCTATACTGTCGGGTTGGACAATGATTTAACCCTCGAAATAGTTGTTCCCAGAAACTAAAATAAACCGAAGAGAGGCTTTCGCATAAAACTAGAATTTCATGTCAGTTTGTTCCAAAGTCGGTGCTGATTTAACAACTTAGCGACTTAAAGCTTGATGAGGAATTTATGAAGCCTATCGGATGTCCCTTCGTGGAATACTGTATCGGAAACATGTTGTTTGGTTCGAGTTTAAAAATAATGAAATAATGGCTTGGCAACAGGCAAAGGTTTTTGAATATAAATATTATAATACAGAGGTAATATGAATTTACAAAATACGGAAAATAATGATATCATAATACAAAAAAAAGAAAGAGCTATTTATTGCTCGGAATTTCTCTGAAGGATAGGATTCGTAACGAATGCATCCGATAGAGAACCAAAGTTATCGACATAGCTCAAAGAATTAGCGAGCTAAAGTGGCAGTGGGCCGGCCATATCTCGCGAAGAACCGACGGCCGCTCGGGCAAACGTGTTCTTGAGTGGAGACCACGACTCGGTAAACGTAGTGTAGAACGCTCCGACCAAGTGGGATGACGACCTGCGAAAGACTGCAGGTAGATGCTGGATACGTCAAGCTGAAGACAGGGCGCTATGGCGCTCATTGGGGGAGGCCTATATCCAGCAGTGGACTAACATTATGTAGGTTGATGATGATATATGTAGTATAAAACAAAATCAATTAAGTAATCATTCCGCATTAGTAACTTCTGTCAAACTTTGGTTAGTTATTAGCCAAATTACATTAGCAGCTTGTTCACTGTAGGTTGATTGTAACAATAGCTAACACAACAATAACATTATGTTTGTTATACGCAAACAATTAGACTCTTAGAATTACAAGGATATTTTGATAGAACCACTAACAATTGAGGCGGCATGGGAAGCCAGCCTACTTTGAATAAAACGGGCCCAGTGCGAGTCGGACTCGTGCACGAAGGGTTCCGTAACATCCTACTAATACTATAAACGCGATAGTTTGTAAGTATGATGGATGTTTGTTACTCTTTCACGTAAAAACTGAATGGATTTTAAAGAAACTTTACATACGGCATTTACGGCTACAATTTATACAGATATATTGTATATTATCCAAAGTATCTATCACCTTCTTCTGTCTTTACGTAAGTAGCCTAAGTGCTTATTTTGTAAGCCTAAAGAAATAAATGATTTTTTACTTTACTTTACTTTATGGTGCCTTATAATTTGCACCACCCAACTCTTCTCGCCGGTGTCTAGAGAGGCGACTAAGGGATATCCACCGGGGGCGGGCAGCAGCAAAAGTAAGTAAAGTAAAAAATCATTTATTTCTTTAGGCTTAAAAAATAAGCACTTAGACAAGTCATATTTTATATATAAATTATTATCAAATACAATTATTTTACTGTTCACTTCAATTTTTTGTCCACTAGTGGAAGAAGTGAAAAGAAACCACTAGCATGTTCATCTCTTATATGTCTAATACATGGTTATTTGCCTATTTAAGTCTAAATATAATATGATTCGATACATGTCAATATTTAAGTAAAGCTATGCACAACAACAAATTACTACTTACTATTGTCGGTGCGAAACTGAGCGACATCTGGCCAAGCATTAACATCATTGAGATAATCATTTATGGAGCGCCGAGTGCAGAACAATTTACCACCGGACTGCGATCCCTGACCCGCATGCCCAGCGTAGGTATTATGCGCATTACCCCACCATGAGATAAAAACCGCACGCGCTTATAAGGGGGAGGCCTGGGTCCAGCAGTGGACTATTATATGCTGTTGAGTACGTATTACTAAGAAGTATATTAAGTATAAATATATATATATTCATGTTATGTTCATTTATTCTAGCTTATCCTTGGTACACCCCCTGCCTTTCTTAAATTCACATAATTCTTTCCATCCAAAGGTTGCCTGGAAGAGATCGCTTCTAAGCGATAAGGCCGCCCATTGTACTTGTATCATGTGATGTCTTTTATAACGATCTGTAACTGGTGTACAATAAAGTATTTTTGTATTGTATTGTATTGTATTGTATTGTATTGTATTGTATTGTATTGTATTGTATTGCATTGTATTGTATTGCATTGTATTGTATTGTATTGTATTGTATTGTAAGTGGTAAATTACGTAGGGACCTAGTAGACGGTATGCCATTAAGTTCAATCATTAAATGTATTCTTTGAACGGCCAATAAACGGTTAAAATGTCTTTTTTCATTTTATTTCAGAACACGTTTATTTAGGAAGCGAATAAATAATATTCAAATTCAGATATTCTGTTTGCATTAGATGTTTCATTCTTTTATTTGAACATCGATTCTTTTAAAAAGCTTTTTATGTTGTTAATTTAGTTTACCCTAGATTTTTTGAGGAAAGGTTAAAAGAATAACGTTACTATATGAACTGCTTATATTTCCAAGCAGGTTCGTCATCGATGGGATATGGTTTTTTTTTTTCAAAATGAAGCGTGAAATAGATTTCCAAAAAAGAAACATTTTCTGGTCACAATGTTCATCATCATCTGATGGGTAGGTATTCGAGATTTTCTTCATTGTACCTAAACCCATAGCCGTAGCTACCTACATTCAATAGGAATATTGATTAAATCGACGGCCGCTGGGGCAAACGTGTTCTTGAGTGGAGACCGCGACTCGGTAAACGTAGTGTAGGACGCCCTCCGACCAGGTGGGATGACTACTTGCGAAAGACTGCAGGTAGATGCTGGATGCGGCAAGCTGAAGACAGGGCGCTATGGCGCTCATTGGGGGAGGCCTATGTCCAGCAGTGGACTGATATAGGCTGATAATAAATAAATAATGCTGGACAATTCACACAGCATTATCTAGCCCCATGGTAAGCAGAGCTTGTGTTATGGGTACTAGATAACTGATACACATAATACAATACATTACATAGATCGATATTTTTTATTATATATAGAAAACGACAAGAACACTCGGAACAAATATCTGCAGATCGTACACACAATTATTCCGAGGCGGGAATCGAACCCGCAACCTCCTGCGTCGCAGGCGGACCTTCGCCCACCGCGCCAAATCGGTCGTCAATGATGATGATGATGATTTGTTAATCATTGATCTTTAATAATGAAATAAAGAAAAATAAAGAAAATATTTTTATTTACCTTAAAACTACCATACATCTTAAAACTACGAAAATTAATACTATATATCTTCAGTGTTCATGGCAAATCTGGCCTTCACTCAGCATTGTGCTGAGTGCCCACTAATGTGTCCACCCAGCGCTGATTGTCAGTGAAGACCAGAGGGATCGTGTCACGTCACGGTCGTCAGGTGCGTGATGAGCTATGGCGCTCATTGGGGGAGGCCTATATCCAGCAATGGACTAATATAGGCTAATGATGATGATGATGAAGTGAGTTAACGAAATAGTAAGTACAGATGAATAGAAACCTCATTATTTAGCGGAATATTATGTCTGGATATTTATTATGTATCGGATAATCCAATTATCCTACGATAGCTTAGCTATAAATAATATCTTGATATCTTGCACGGAAATACAAAGCTACTGAGGTAAGAGTATATACAATAACATGACTAGGTTAAAGAATAATAAAATGATGACGACCGATGTGGCGCGGTGGGCGAAGGTCCGCTTGCGACGCAGGAGGTTGCGGGTTCGATTCCTAGATAGATAATGCTGTGTGAATTGTCCAGCATTATTTATTATTATTTTAGTTACAATACATTGCTATTGTTTAAGGAAATGTTCATAATATAAATTTACATAAAACATTAGTCTATAATACGCCACCGTCTATACCTGTACTAGCTAGATGTCCATCCAAAGGTTGCCTGGAAGAAATCGCTCTTAGCGATAAGGCGTTTTATGAATTTTTGCTTGTTTGTTTCTCACTGTTTTTTTCTGTCTTGATGTGCAACAAAGCTTATTCGTATTTTATTGTTTTGTCCATTTAATTGTAATTTTCTATATTAATAAAGCAACGCTATATAGTATCAAAGAGTTTTTAGAAAACGACTACAGTCAGTTTAATGTGAAATCCTCTAAGTTACCTGACGTCCTCGTAGAATCACCTTACCTAAATATAGTGTAGATAATAGTGATAGATTTAAGATCCTTAGATTTAAGCATATTTATTATACTTTTTCTACTGCCCCTTTACAGCAAAATTGTTCTATATTACCTATATCTATTGTATCTATATCATGTTTGACGAGTCATAGTCTCATAATTTAATTTCAGTTACATTATTGTGATTTTATTATGTGTATGAAGTATGACAATAAATTATCTGAATCTGAATCTAAAGTAATACATACAGGCCAAAACATTTTGTTTTGCGGAAAACGTAAGAAATATTATGCTATGTGATGTCAGAACATCTTAGCTTGAAAACTTGATAAGTTGACTTGAAGTTGAGTGAAAAGTTGTGACAAAACGAAGAGAAACGGTCTAAAGATACGAGAGCAACGTCAAAATGAAGCTAAGTTTCGTAAAGTGCTTGATAGGTTTATAGCATACCTATCTAGACGGTTTTGGGGAAGCTTATAGTATTAATTTTGTAATAGAGTTGTCGGACTCTTTAATAAGTACTTATTTAAAAAAAATGATTATAAAGAAATTTGAATTTCGATTTATTTTTTTATATTGTTGTATATAAAAGATTTATTAATATGTTAGTTCTCTACCAATTATATTGATGCGGAAAGTTTTTGAAATGTGTGTTTAGCACGAGACACCGCTAAACCATTGCATGGATTCGTGCTAAAATTAAGTTCCTACTCGTAAGGTTTTCTAGATATTTAACGGACGAAATGATAAAAGAAGAGGAGGGTTCTATATCCTATCCATCCTTGGTTGTCTGGTAGATCTATCTTGAGCGATAAGACCGCCAATTGTAATTAATTTTTAAGTTTTAACAGTACATAGTTTCCTATTTAAAGTGCAATAAAGAATTTTCTATCTATCTATCTATTCGGCTGCACGTATCTTTGATGTCGATTCGATTTCTCCGTCAATTGCCGACCGATTTGGAAATTTATTTTTCATGAAATTTATTTTCCCAAGTTATGGAGAATAAACCCGAAGTGGTCGAGTGAAACGAAATTTTATTTAAATGCACATTTTAGTCCTGCGTGGTAGCGGCGTTGGATTAATGTGCGCAGGGCTTAGACCTGGCCTTTTTTAAATTTTAAATTGATTCTAAAATCCGAAGAATAAAGGTACATTCTGTATTTTTACGACGCCAATCAGTAGAGTCGATATCTGTCAAATTAGCATTGCATATTCAATAAAAAGAACTCTTGATTCATGTTTTGAAAAACCATGTTCCATGATTATAAAAAAACATTTTAATTAAACAATTAAAATTCAATCCTATCATAAAAATGATAGGGTTGAAACAATGACAGAGCCACCGACGCGATTATATTTTTTTTGAATATGTAGGTATATATAAAATTTTTGCAATAGTTTTGGACCGTGTATTCCGCAGAAATAGGGTTCATCAGACATAAAACTATTGAAATTCGTATGTAACCAACTTAAACTATTATTCTTATTTTTACATTCATACACGACTACATTACTAATTAATTCTCAACCTACACGTTTTCCGTTTGTGCTCGTTCTGCTCGCTCTCAGGTTTTGGCTGAAAATCAGTGTTTTTGCTTTTAGCAAAAAATATCGCTGAGCCATGGCCTATTTGTTGTACTGCGGCACACACATATTTACCTACAGTAAGTGCTTTAGTAGCCATTTTATTTGCTCGTTTTATTAATTGTTTTATGGTAATTTCGTTTAATATTGTATCTTTCGCTATGTTATTTGTATGTGTGTGTTATTAGTACCAAATAAACGTTTTATCTATCTATCTATCTATCTATCAACTTCAAAAAAAGGAGAACCAGCTGCATGTATATATATACGCCGGTTTCTTCGCCTTTTAGGGCTGACTTAAATGATTATTTCAGTATTGTGTGAAGAATGATCCTTATCCCATTAAACAAAGATTCCCGAGAGATTAGAACTTGTTCCGCAAAAGTTAAAAATCTTTTAAATCAGTTTTTTAATATATTTTTTTCGAAAAAATTAAACTTTCCAAACCTACCGTTCGTGATGTCAATCGATTTACCGGAAGATAATTTTGGCAGCAGAGGAAAATCGTCGTTCAACTATTCCTATTATTATGTAACACAGTAGAAACATTACATAATTTATATGTTTATACGAATTAAATTTGATCATGATTTCATATCCAAAAACTAACGCGAAATCAGCCGTGTGATTTCTTTCGTACAAATAAGCGGTAAAAAAACTCGTATTCAATAAATTGCAAACGAACTGGTGTCTATTGCCACTGTCCAGTAAGTTTTAATATAATTAGCATTTGGATATTGGTCGATAAAAAATGTTTTATTTTCACAAATTAAAATGTTATAATTAAATTGTTCTTACCTTTTCCCGCAGCAGCAAGAAAAATAAAAATCGTCAACGACTAAGCACTCTTCATAACTACGGAATGCAACTTCGTTCCAAATTTGAACGCCACGCAGCGCGGAAAAGTTTCTACTGATGCAGAGCGCGCGAAAACTCGACTACTTACGCAGAAGCTCAGCCAATGAGGAGCCTCGAACGCCTCCGCCAAAACCATCCAGCCAATCACGCTAAAGGCGAACCACTCAAAACTTTAATAGGTTTTTCATGTTGACACTATTGAATGATGTTAGATAGAAATTATGATTATCGGTAATCGTATACTTAATTATGTGTGTATGTGCGGTTTTTCGCGAGGCTTTTCAGGAAGTTTCATAGATAGAGTGGATTTCTACATTAGGGAGGAATATCAAAAAGGCACCGCGTGAAGTTTATGAACATTTGATGATAAATGATTAAGTACCTAGATATATACTAAGTGTCACAATTTGAACAACCTTCATGTAACTTTGGGAACACACTGTCAGTTGACTTAATTATATTGACTATTCGTAAATTTAAAAATTACATAAAACTAAATCTCATCAAGAAGTCTTTCTACTCCATAAATGATTGTCTCAATGATGTTAATGCTTGGCCAGATGTCGCTCAGTTTCGCACCGACAATAGTATGTAAGTAATTTGTTGTTGTGCATAGCTTTACTTAAATATTGACATGTATCGAATCATATTATATTTAGACTTAAATAGGCAAATAACCATGTATTAGACATATAAGAGATGAACATGCTAGTGGTTTCTTTTCACTTCTTCCACAAGTGGACAAAAAATTGAAGTGAACAGTAAAATAATTTTATTTGATAATAATTTATATATAAAATATGACTTGTCTAAGTGCTTATTTTGTAAGCCTAAAGAAATAAATGATTTTTTACTTTACTTTACTTTATATAAGGTTTAGTGTTTCCGATGTAGAAGGCCACTCTAGACTGTTAAACGTAGTTTCATTTTTTTTTATACGTTGAATCATACCTAGCTACTCAATAAAATGATAATGGATAATCAAGTTTGCATTAGAAGTAGGTACCTACCTACTATCGGAGCAAATAGCACTCCGATTTAGAATCCAAGATATTTTATGTCAACATAGACATTTTTGAATGAAATGACTTAAAAATAACAGAAAAAAATTTATTTAAATATTTATCGCTGCTCTGCAATGATGCGTTTTATTGTTTATTGTGTTACTAGATTTTAGTTTCGTACATACCTTGTTGTTTTCTTTATTATTGTTTCAATCTTATAATTATTTTACCTACTGTATTATTTACAACAATCTATAGTTATTTTAATTATCATATCATCATCATCAGCCCGTAATAGTCCACTGCTGAACATAGGCCTCCCACAAACGACGCCACAAATAGCGGTCCTGTGAGCCGCCTCCATCCATCGACTCCCTGCGACCGCTACAATGTCGTCGGTCCATCGAGTGGGAGGTCTTCCCACGCTGTGTTTCGCATTGCATCGCGGTCGCCACTCTCAGAACCTTTACTCCAATGATTATCAGGTCTGTGCGCTATATGGCCTATGATGCATCGCCATTTCAGCCTGCTAATTCTGAGAGCTATTTTCGCGGCTTTGCCCGCGTGGAAATCGATGTATCAAATGGTTTATAAACCTTCCTCTTGAATCATTCTCTCTATTAAAAAAAACCGCATCAAAATCCGTTGCGTAGTTTTAAAGATCGAAGCGTACAAGCGGGAAGCGACTTTGTACTATTTTGTGAAATCGGTTACTTTGTTCTCAAGCTAAATTATCTCAATTGTAAATACAAGTTCTAATTTATTTCTATTATTGATTGTTTTTAATATACCTACTTATACATAGGTACATACTAAAGTCGATGACATGGTTCCTAAGAAGAGATCTAGATCTAGGACTAACTACGGCATGGAAAACATTGTAATTCTTTATTGTACACTAAAAACTTAACTTAACTAAAAAATATATTTACATAGGCGAGCTTAACAGGTTAGGTTTAAAGGAGAAGCGATAGAACAGATAGAGGAAGTGTACAAAGAAACAAATTAGACGAATAAACAAACAGGTTGTCATGGGGGATAGAGTTCCACAATCTAGCCGCTTGCCCGGCAAAAGAACCTCCAGGAGTACTGGAGAGACGGAGTGAGACTGCTGTTCTACACGGCACACCGCGGGAAACAAGGAACTCAAATCGTTCACGAAGGTATGTCGGAGAAAGGGGATTATGGAGAATAAAGTAGAGATAGGACAGAATGTGAAGATCACGTCGCCGTCGTATGGGCAGCCATTTCAGTATCCAAACATAATGTTTGAAGGAGCGCGCTTATATAACAATCTACCTAAAAATATTAAAGACTTAAAAACTCTAGCTCAATTTAAAACTCGCCTTAAATGACACATTTTACAAAGTTGTCCCTAAGAATAGTCAAGCTTACATTATTACCTACATGTTATTTAATATTTCAGAAATTGTGTATAATGTGTGCGCGCCTTTATTTTGCTCTGTACAGTATTTTTGCTAACTACCCACATCATTTTAATAATATAGCTCGTACCGAACTACTAACAATAGATAATGAGCTTATTTTGTTTATCACAAGTGATTATTAATCTTTTGAGAAGTAAATAAATATCTTAAACCCACTAAGAAGAGATCTTCGTATATCTTATAGTTTCTGATCCATTCCGACCGATCTAAATGGGCCACCCTGTATATTACTTACCTAGTATTATTTGCTTTGAAAAATCAAACGCCTTGGTAATAATGAGGTCTTCCTCCTATAAAACGTACGTGGACAAAGAAAGCTAATAAGGTGTCTGTTTACTCTGCCCGTACTGCCGTAATCATCCCGGTATTGTTTATTTTAGTCTTTGCTTTGTCTATTCTATTGCTAACCAATATATTTCTTCAAAAGTAATTTATTTATAACGGGACTCTATGATTTGATTTCTTGCAATATTTCGGCACAGTTTCATACGCCATCATGGAATAACTGAAAGCACTGCGAGTAAGTTTTTTATTGGCTGATATCACATTTTGTGTTTTCTGTGTTAATAACCATGATAGTTTCATAAGTAATACTCGCGTATTTTCATTCTTATATTTTACCCTATGTTGTAGCGGGCCTACGCAGCTACGGCGCAGACCCTATGTCGTAGCAAGCCTACGGCGTAGACTCTATGCCGTAGCGAGCCTACGGCGTAGACTCTATGCCGTTTATACACCGACATCTACCGTTCAAATAGAAGTAAATCATTTGAATTAAATAAAATGTAATTTCACTAACGACGTAGTTTGCCCAGCAGCGCAAACGTAGGCGTTACTGGAAATCAACATTTTCTAACTGAATTTTGACATATATACATATATTTTCTGATCTAAACTACCTTAGTTGCGCAGTGGGCGAAGGCCTGAGAAGCAAAAGGTTATCCACGACAAATTTTAAATCTTCACAATATTACTATCTGACCACTCTTGATAAGTTTTCTGGATTTTCATTTTTAGTTTTCATTTTCTGTATGTTAATTGTTCCTGTTTTTTTTTGTGTATTTTTGCTCTATTTTTCTATATATTATATATTAATTATTTTAAAAATAATTATTTTCAATAATTACGCCACCGTCAGCTTTAGTATGTACCGATCCTATCCATCCAAAGGTTGCCTGGAAGAAATCGCTGTTTGCGATAAGGCCGCCGATTGTGCCACTAGACTTAGTTAGTATTAAGATCCATTATTATTGTATTTTTTTTGTATTGATGGTGCAATAAAGATATATTGTATTGTATTTTAATATTAGTTTATGTTTGTATTGTTTTTTTTTTTTTTTTATATAGTTGTGGTATAAGTAACTACTAATAAAAATGAAAATAACTAAATAAAAAGTGCTTAGATAATAAGGCTATCTTGTAAATTTTGAAATAAATATTCTTTATTCTTTATTAGTTCTCGTCAGGTCCTTCCTCCCTACTTTGGTAAAGGTAGGACCTACCTTCATTCGTTTAGATGAAATTAAATGTTAGAAAAAAAACGGTTATCTTATTTACTCACTAATACTTCTCGTCGTGAATCCTACTAATATAATAAACACTAAAGTTTGTATGCATAGATGTTTGTTAATCTATCACGCAAAAATAACAAAAAGATCGGGCTGAAATTTTGCATACAAGTAGTTCCAGAACTAGAAAAAAACACTTAATTAGTTTTTATCCCATAAACAATTTCCCATGGGATAGAAACAACCTTAAAACATTTCCATAGAAACAACGCGTTCGAAGCCGCGGACAGAAACTAGTCAGATTGAAATCAGGAATTGAAACCTTCCTTTCAAATAATATAATTTCAGAATATTAATTGGTTTTCTTTTGGGAATTATATCGAAATGTGTTCCAAATATAGAAAATGCAAATGAACCAGGAAGCACCCGAATAAAAAAAAAGGTCTCTTATTGAAGTACAAACAAATTCTGCAGATGTTTGTTCCGGGTGTTCTGGTCGTTATCTATGTATAATAAAAAATATCTATCTTTATAATGTATTGTATTATGTATATCAGTTATCTAGTACCCATAACACAAGCTCTGCTTACCATGGGGCTAAATAATGCTCTGTGAATTGTCCAGCATTATTTATTTATTAAAGAAGAAAGAAAGCGCTGGCGAGACGACCTTAACGCCTTCCTCGGAGATTGGTGGAAGATCGCACGTGACTGCACTGAGTGGAAAGATTTGGGGAAGGCCTTTAATAATAATTAAATTCATTTATTCAGATAATAATAATCCATGGTGTTAGTTTGCTTATAACTAGATGTTAGTACTTATAATTAACTACAGATTTTGTCCTTTGGACCAATTGGTGCATTACCGGACAGTTAAATTTTCCAGCAATCCCTTTGCCCAGCAGTGGGACGAAACAGGCTAAATAAAAAAAAAGACATTCAAACAGTTTTATTTTTAGCCTTGAAAAATAACCGGGCAACTTGCGTATCTCTGTTAACTCGTTCCCGTAGTTTTGTATAAAAGTTTGTGATAAAATGCTGTTTATTCAAGCCTCATTTTCTCATAGAAAGTTTATCAAACAACTATTATACGGCCAGTTTCAGGTACTACGGTTAGCTCACGGATTCGCTCACATGGTACCTTTACAATACAATACAAAAATACTTTGTTGTACACCAGTTACAGATCATTATAAGACATCACATGATACACGTACAATGGGCGGCCTTATCGCTTAGAAGTGATCTCTTCCAGGCAACCTTTGGATGGAATGAATTATGTGAATTTAAGAAATGCAGGGGGTGTACCAAGGATAAGCTAGGATAGGTATAAATTTAGCCTAAATAGTACTCTGTGATAAAATGTCTGACGACCTCTGTGGCGCGGTGGGCGAAGGTCCGCCTGGCTGTGGGTTCGATTCCCGCGTCGGGACAATTGTGTGTACGATCTGCAGATATTTGTTCTGGGTGTTCTGGCCGTTATCTATGTATAATAAAAAATATGTATCTATGTGATCTATAGTCATCCAGTACCCATAACACAAGCTCTGCTAGATGATGATGTGTGAGTTGTGCAGCATTATTTATTTATTACTTATTTCTTTGTCAACATGTCAAAACTAAATAATTAGATATCGTAACAGTAAAAAAACAGAATGAACACGGAGGTATGAATTACACCCAGAAAACAATGTCTGAACAAAGAATGGGAATCAAATAAAATAACATAAAATAAAAATAAAAATAAAAACAGCTTTATTCCATATCCCAATAGTTATTAGTTGACGACCGTTGTGGCGCGGTGGACGAAGGTCCGCCTGCGACGCAGGAGGTTGCGGGTTCGATTCCCGCCTCGGAACAATTGTGTGCACGATCTGCAGATATTTGTTCCGGGTGCTCTGGTCGTTTTCTATGTATAATAAAAAATATCTATCTATGTAATGTATTATATTATGTATATCAGTTATCTAGTACCCATAACACAAGCTCTGCTTACCATGGGGCTAGATAATGATGTGTGAATTGTCCAGCATTATTTAATTTATTTAATTTAATTAGTATGTACAATTTTAAAAAAATAATAATAGTAAAATAAAGAATTAATAGTCGTGAAGGTACGTACATTATAATTTTAGAATTGAATTGAATTTAGAATTAATTATGTCAGATTTTTGCTATGTCATGTCCTGATATGGACCGCCTTCGGCGGTGTATGCCTCCTCCAAGGATCTCCAGAGGTTTCTGTCTCTGGCTTTTTGAGGCCACATTTTTCCAGCTACTTGTGTGATGTCATCATTCCATCTTTTGAATGGTCTCCCTTTTTTCCTTTTTTGGTCAAGTGGTATCCAGTTCAAAATCACATGCCTACCCAAAATTAAATTAAACTGGTCAAAAAATGAAAGGTTTGAGGCCGTTGATAATAATCATAAGTCGAATATCAATAAACTTCTAGAATGGTGTGAAACTGTACCTAAACATAGGTGTACATTGTAAATTGAGCATCATTGATAAATCAACAGCATTTCACGGCAATCAACTGCGAACATCATTAGCCAAATCATGCCCGGTGGCGTTTTGTTTGCTTCACGCTTTTGCATTTCAGCATTTGGTCAATTACCTTTATGAGCTAGTTACCAATAACACATTCACTGCCGGACTGATAAAGCTGGAGATGGGCATGTAGGTACATCGTTAGAGTATCTATCTAACCTACCTATCTAGATATTGGTTAACACTTTGACTGCGGTTTTTTTTCGACGACTGCGATCTTTTTTTTTACCTAAAAAATTCGTGCTGCCGCTCTACACAGCGGTTGTGTTGCGCCGCACATGTGTTTCGTTCGAAAAATATTACTGCTCTGCTGAGTCACAAAGATCTGTATTTTCTTAGCCGCTGCGCTAGTGTGGATTTTCGCAGATTAGTCACTTGTAGAAAACGCATATGATGGTGATAAAGGTAGATGATAAAGGTACCTACTCGTCAGTACGTAACAAACAATACAATATAAAAATATTTTGTTGTAAACCAGATGCAGATCATTACAAAAAATACATTACATGCGTCAATGGGCGGCCATATCGCTAAACTGTTTTGTATAAATTAATTATATCGTTAATTGGTCACAAAAATAATAAAATTTACTGTGGGCCAGGTACCTAGGTTTGACTTTATTACCCGAAATAGGTAGGTAGGTTAGTATAATGTTTTCTATCAGCTACTGATCTAATTAATACTAATAGAATATTGTAGTTCGAGAGCCCAAGCAAAAAAAATAAATTGCTTCAGAAAGGTTAAATACCAATAAACCTTTCTGAAGGGTGGCGACTGGCGACATCTATCACAATTTTCACCTCAAATCTAACTGTTTAATTTCCAAAAGGGTCTTCCTGTTATCATCTGCCCTAGATACCCAGAGTCGGAAAAATAATAGTAGATTGGCGCCATCTATCTTAACTTTTTCAATTCTCTCGCAATACATACGTATGCCATCTTCTGACATGGCAGGTAAGAAAGCAGTTTCACTAATCTTTGTAGAGATGTCACTAGTTGCATTCTGAATTTTTATGTCTGTCAACACCAACTTGACAAAAACTTGAAACTTGGGTTGAATGATTTTCGTAGCTGTCAATGTCAAACTAATCGACGGGCGATTGTAGTTGGAGAGTCCATATAACTGCCGGCCATGGCATGTACAGTCTTGGAAAATGCGACCACGGATTCAGCAGGCTGTACTGCGCAGCCTGGTAATTTGCTTACAAATGGCTGTGGTTACCGGGCCGTTCATAACTGACCCGTAATATTAATTTACAACCTGTATCTTTCGAACCAGTTTTGTTCAACCTTGGAAAGTGTGTCCAAACTGTACTGAGATCCATGTACAGACTTTGCACGGCTGAAAGTTCTTGTTACGTGTCAGTCATGTTCAGCCTGGAAATCACAGACTTGGCAACTTTGACCAGTGCTTGTGATTGGTTGGAAGCCTATGCTTCGTTAGATGCATATACAGATTAAAAATGTTACTGTCCCGTTCTGTAATCTAACAAAAACCACAGATTAAATAAATAAAAAATCAGAAACACACCTGTCGAACTTAGTTTGGCAGTTAGATGATTAATTAATGATTATTTCACCTACCTACACATTAATACACTGACAAGTATTTTATTTAGTATTTTTTGAGTAAATGAGTGGGAAGGTAATCGTACCTCACAAGAAATTCAGATTTATGTAGATCGTATTGTTCCTAGGTAGGTATTATTAAGTTTTGAGTTTCGCAGAGGTAGGTCACACATCAATTTTATAACAACACATGTAACGTAACAAAAGTAGGTACATAGCCATAAAACCTTGCCTGTTAATTCATATTTATAAATAATTCTATTTTCTCTGTATATTCGTTAATGCTATCATAGTAACCAAGTAACGCCATCTATTTTCGACCCCCTAAAACTGCAAGCACTTTGCTCGATTGCTAAATAAATTGAAGAGTGGCTTTTCTTGAGTTCTTGAAACGCATTGACACAGAATGTTGATAAATAAATGCAGCGGTTGCGGCAAAAATGTAACAGGTGGCGCTGCATGTTCTCAGTTTATGAAAGGTACCTAATAATATAATTTGAAAGCGTTTGGCACCTGTACAGGTTGAAAAATATGAGTAGGAAGGAACTAAATTACGGTCCGAGTCCAGTATTAAATACGTAATTTATTGATTGGGACGCGTTCTCATGTTGCGCATATTTTGCTTTGCTGATTTATCACATTACAGAATATCTATAATGTATTCTGATAATTAGTATTTTTACTTATATGTATTCCGTAAATTGTGTGATATATATAATATTCAATTTTTTTTAATTATGCTTTGTGAAAATCGCGAAATTCTGCCAATTTATGCCGATTTATGTGGCTTTTTGTTTTATTTTTATGGCAATCTAATAGATCCTTGGCATCCGCAGGTACATCAGCTTTCAACCACTCGTGTCAACTGCATTCAAACTGCAAATGAACTGCAATTTGCGGTTGGATTGCAGTTGAAATACGGTCTGTCTGTCTAGAGCCTTATACTGTGGAGTGACAGTATGGACATCGAACAACTTTTATAATGCAAAATAAATTAATACGTATCCAGGGACAGGATGAGTAAAATTACTCTTGATACATCATATCCTTGTAAATATTCCTCTGCGAAAATTCGGCAAGCCACACTTTATTCAAAAGAAGATACTTAGCTTATCCTGCATCTATACCTAAATAGTTATTTCTTTTGTTTTGAAGTAGTTTTTTATGTTTTCTAACAAACATGGTCGCTTCTTACCTAAATATGTAAAATTACATAAACTGTCATCATCATCATTTACCTATAGTAGTCCACTGCTACGACGACCGATGTGGCGCGGTGGGCGAAGGTCCGCCTGCGACGCAGGAGGTTGCGGGTTTGATTCCCGCCTCGGAACAATTGTGTGTACGATCTGCAGATATTTGTTCCGGGTGTTCTGGTCGTTTTCTATGTATAATAAAAAAAAACTATCTATGTAATATTTTGTATTATGTATATCAGTTGTCTAGTACCCATAACACAAGCTCTGCTTACCATGGGGCTAGATAATGCTGTGTGAATTGTCCAGCATTATTTATTATTTATTTATTTACTGCTGGATATAGGCCAAATGAGCGCAATAGACAATAACTTTAAGTACCAGACTAAATAATAGTAGTTAAGTACAGTGGGCGTCACATATGTACCCCTCTATCTCTATGTATGTGGGTTCGAATCCTGCCGCCTGATTGGGAGATAAAAACTACACGTAATTTATAATTTTCCATTTTATTTAATATGTTTAGACGTTTCCAACATAAATTGTATCTTTAAATTGCAATTCATAAATAAAATATAATTTTGTTTCTTTTTCATTTGGTAACGTGACTTTAAATTTCGAACAAACTCGCAAGTAGCGATTTGGCTCTGCGGCAGATATGTACAGGCAAATAAATGCAAGATATCAGTGACATGACAGGGTTCAAATCTCGTGAGCTGTGTGTTTTTATATATCAAAATTTATTCTGCCTCCTTATTCGAAATTGCAGTATACAACAATATGTTTCTTCAAATTTTCAAAATTGAAGCTCCTTTCTGTTTGGTCGGAAAAACGCTTTATATTGACTGAATGACCTTTCTACGTGGAAGTAACTGGCCCAAAGTTCAATTTACACAACTCTGTAAGCGAATATGCTTCCTCTGGATACCAGTTTGGTGTTCCACTAAATCCTTTATTTTTTTCGAGGACAAACTTAATTTTCGTTTCCACTTCAGCAACAGGGCCTTCTGCCTCCATTATTTTCTTTTCAATGGTTGAAATTATTTTAATATTGTCTTTTAATGGTGTTGTCAGATTTTCCGCGCTTTGATGCGATGGGTTAAAAAACGGCGGCGCATCGATGGAAAAATAGCGCACGACTGACGAGTTTACCTAACCCTAAAATATAGAAAAATATGGATTCTAAAAACCTCTTTTTCCAGCCCAAACCATCATAATTTATGTAGAAAAACAAATAATTAATGTAAATATTTTCTATGTACAATACAAAATATCTATCTATGTAATGTATTGTATTATGTATATCAGTTATCTAGCACCCATAATACAAGCATATATATACATAGTCGTGCGAGTGAGATGTACTTGTACGTGCTCGTACACACTTGATGAAACGTAATACCCAACCAAGTACTTTCGTTGCTCGTGTTATCGAGTTATGGTGTGATAACAATTCATTTATAAATAATGCTCTATCCTGGCATTGTAAAGTGGCATGTACACTTACCTTCTTCGTTTCAATATCAGGATTTTGATAAGTGATTTTTGATTCATCTTCTTTGTATGATAGTAATCAGTCGGGACCTCCCCACCACAGGTTGTGCTCTGATAGTTGTTTTGTTGATAATCCCCATGTGGCACAATCAGCTGGATTCTGTTCTGATTTGACATGCTGCCAGGATGCGGGGGTAATCACTTCTGATATTTGTTTTACTCGGTTTGCCACAAATTGCTTCCAACGGGTGACGTCACCGTGCAGCAGCCCAACACTATCATTGAATCTGACCTGACATGTAGTTTGATGTTGATACCGGAAATAGCTTTTAAAACTTTTTTGGTAAGTTCTGATAAGAGCAGCGCACTTAATAGCTCCATCCTAGGTAAAAATACCTTTATAATTGTTTGAAAGTAACGGTGCCGTAGAGCATTGGCTGGCATCGCTCGTTGAAAACAGCCCTTATGGCACGCCTTAAACTCATGGGTAGACGAATTAGCAACCGTGATGTTAGGCTTACGAGCAGCAACTCGTGTAGACACAGGCGTTAGTGCAGCTGACATGACTTATGAAACTTCTATAAGATTACCAGGAGAATTTTATGATATTAAAGCACAGGATGTTAAAATAGATTCTGAAGGTTACGTAAACAAAATAAGACATATTATAAATAGTTATAAACCTGTGACTAGAGTAAATAAATCAACTAAGAAAATATTATTGCATAAAGATTTAAAGGAATGTCAATATATTTTTATTAGGAATGATGCGGTGCGCAAATCTTTACAACCATCTTATGATGGTCCTTACAAAGTATTAGATAGGACAGATAAAATATTTAAAATTTAAATTAATGAAAGAATTTCAAACGTTTCTATAGATCGTGTAAAACCAGCTTATATTTTAGCAGAAAATGATTCTGATAATGAGGCATTACCTCAAGCCATTATTAGAACATCTGGTAGCGAGAATCGAACCCGTGACATGTCACAGAATACAGAACGCGAGAGTAATACAGGTTAATCTACGAGTACCGAGAAATTAGGCGATAAGGTGACGCAACGAACTACTCGTAGCGGCCGTAGTGTCAAGTTGCCAGTGAGATTTAGACTTTAAGGCAATAGAAATAATGTAAAATATACAGTAAGTTAAAATATTTTTAGGTAAATTTTTCAGGTTCATGGCTGAGACATACACATTACACAGCGATTTCGTAAGTATACTAGGTCGTAAGAGCATTGACATTGGGTACATTGGTTATTTTGAAATATTCGGTAGTTGCAGAAATTCATTCATGGAAGTAAATCATTCTTTATTCACATTTATATACCCTGTTATGATTATAACTATGGGGAAAAACTACGAGATGGCACAGCCGTAAGTGTAGTACAGGCCTTATTAAACTTTAGTACTTACTCATCAATCATCATGGTATTCCAATTATGGTAACAGTTTGACGACCGATGTGGCGCGGTGGGCGAAGGTCCGCCTGCGACGCAGGAGGTTGCGGGTTCGATTCCCGCTTTGGAACAAGTACGATCTGCAGATATTTGTTCCGGGTGTTCTGGTCGTTTTCTATTATAATAAAAAATATCTATTGTATTGTATTGTATTTATTTATTCCATAAAGATACATTAGTACACTTGGAAATGTCAATTTTTATACATATTTTATGTTACAGAGTAAAACGTGCGGTGTAAGTTAATAATCAGTAAAATAGGTACAGGCAGAGTACATACAATGATTAGGTAGGTATAATAGCGAGATCATCAGCAATAGCTTCGTCTATCTATGTAATGTATTGTATTTTGTATATCAGCTATCTAGTACCCATAAAACAAGCTCTGCTTACCATGGGGCTAGATAATGCTGTGTGAATCCTGTCCAGCATTATTTATTTATTATTTACAGATAACTCCCCATACGCCTAAAGATAATGGGATTGTTGAAATATTTCACTCTACGATATTAGAACATCTTCGTATCTTAAAATTGGGACAAAAATCCGAATCCGTAATTAATTTAATGCCCTACGCCTTTTTGGCCTATAATAGTAGTATTCATAGTTTTACTAAGTGTAAACCGATAGAAGTAGTTACAGGACATTACGATCCTCGAGATCCTTTTGACGTAGACCTTACGGCGCATTTGTTACATGACTAGCCACAAGGACAAGATGACTAAATCCAATAACGCGATTCATGACATGTGTAATACTACGCGTCAAGATCTGACTGACCAACGAAATAAGGAACGGGAACCAGAGGCTGAATACTCTCCTTAACAACAGATTTTCGTGAAAAATCCGTTCGCTTCCCGCACTAAGAAAAAGCAAGGTCCCATTGCCAAATCTAGGCTAAAGCGTCTCCCTAAAAGCGCCCGTTTGTTACAGGACTCTCCTGATATTCCTCCTGTTGCTGGCCCCAGCTCTAATGCAGGAGATAAAACTTGAAAGCCTTGATGATGGACCTGGTATTTTACCCTTTAAACTTGGCCCCGCTAGAATTATTACTCATTACCATTCCTTTCTACAATATGTGGACCATTGCAGTGGACCATCGCATTGCAAAATAAAATTATTTCAGTTCAAAATCAAATTGTTAACTTCAGCCCTCAGCTACACAATAAAACTAACATAAAAACGTTTAGAAAATAACGAAAATAAATTGGCAATTGAATTAAATAATCACGTTAGCTTATCTAAAAATTGGACCTCTCAGTATTCTAAAATTTTCGACAGTATTGTAGATAATCAGAATAAGACCGTTTAATGAGTAAAATAGAGCGAGCCGAGGTTACCCAGGACTATGAATTAGTAAAATACGCACATTTCACACAAGTACTTATGGTAGGTACTCTCAGATAACGTAGATGCGATTTCCCAGGAATTAGTTAACCTAGTTAGATTCTGTTCTGCTGATGCGTAGTAGAAGCTTCTACTACGCATCATTCGGTCCTTTATTTGTATAAGTGTTAGATTTAGATTTTAGAGAATATTTCAATATCCATAATTAGATTAGGTTCTTACTACGTAGGTAATCAGATAGTTATAGTATATAAATTTCCCGTCGTGCTTCCATGCACTTACGACATGTATAAGCTACGCATCTCTACCCAGCAGCGAAGTCGAAACTGCACACCTACCACTATCACCTTAGAAAAACCAGCATACGAAGAACTCGACGAGAAACATTACAGTATCAGCTTCCCGACTTCTACGAAAGTACATCTCTCCTGTGGACAAGATCTCTACAAAACACTTCAAGGAAGTTATCTCGCTATACTACCACAAAACTGCTTCATGAAAACCGCTGAATTCACGATCTCCAATACTAAGGATCGTCTGAAGGGACAAGCACTGAAAATCATGGACGTGCCTGAAAACTTCGACTTCAGGACATCATCTTCAGCTCCAGCATTCCAATTAAACTCAATAAATTTGAATTATCTTCACAAAACAAATCAAAAAGTTCTACATCAATCGCCATTGGATCTTGAAAAGGACACTGGTCGCAGTCTATATCATACTACAATACCCATGTACGTCATCACTCTATTCGGTGCATGCGTACTCGCAGCTCTACTCTACCGGCGCTACCGAGTGAAGACAATCAACTCACACGAAGTTTCTGGAGATAGCCAAGCTGAACTACAAGGAGTCTACACCGTCCCTGTCACCAGAAGAGTTGATCCCAATCAACCCCAGCTCAATTTACGACAAGCTTCAATAGTCGCTGTTCTTCGGGGGAGGTGTTACGCAAGGCTGATGTATGGAAACTGCTGCACTAGCACCGACCTCAATATAAATGGACTTGGAGCATTCTGCTGAGTCAACGGCTCGTGTAAATGACGTCAATCGCGATGTCTTCTTTTACCTAGATTATAAGGAACTTAGCATTCTCGATTCACACTTCCAACGAGTCTGTACATTGTAATTTTTTTTATATTAAATTAGGATTAATTAAAATAAGTCTTTTTTTAAACGCCACGCTGGTTTCGGCAGCTGGGCTTCCTTCTCCCTACAGCATCACGCGGCTTTCTCTCACAAGATAAGCCGGAACGGGTGCAGGGGCGCGAACAGATTCGCAACGCTGCCTCATTTTCTCCCTTCTCTGCGCGCATGTGTCGGGCTCACGCGCGGAGAGGCGGCGGGGCGCGGGCGGGGAGGGCACGGCGAGCTGACGGCAATCGGCATCGGTATCAGCCGCACTAGTCGAAAACGCTGACACGACGCTATCTGACACCTTCCTTTGATCTCCTCGGCGTCGGCGAGTGTTGACTTTGGACATCTCGGGCGATTTGTCCACTGAAGCAGCGCTCCGTAATAACGCTACCTCAGAATGCAGCTCGCTGATGGTGTTCTGCGAGACCTCCAACTTCAACACGACGTGTCGGCCAAGCTTGCCTTCAACGATGTAATATCTTTCAGCAGCCTAGTCACATCGACATGGTCGAACGTCACGGGGGGCAGCTTACGCAGCTCCTTCGTGACGAAGTCGGGCACGTCGGGATCCATCTCCTTCAGGATGGTGATGATATCCTGGAGACTCTTCTCACCTCCGTCTCTTCGGCGTGACGGCATCCGGTCGATCTTTCCAAGCGTTTGGAACAGGAGAGCCTTTTCCACAGCTGACGTCCTCCTCCGTAGATTTGGATGATGCTCACCTCATCCATTGTGTCGATGGCGTACACAACAAACGCCAGTAACTCGTTAGCTATGAGCGGTTTAGAACCCATAGCTACAGCGGACAGTGGCCTTTAGCCACGATTTGCGAATTATTATAATTCGAGACTGAGCGAGCGCCGAGCAGTGTGAGTGAAACGTCTGTTAGACTGTTACCGAGCAGGCATCACACTGCACGAAAGACCCACACTAAGTAGTAGGCCACAGAATCGGTTGATCCTTTCGGGATCGAACTATAATAACTTCAGTAAAGGGTATAATAGTTAAGGGAGGCAGCTTCCATACCTACCAAGTTGAGTACCAATCAACGTTGGGCATGGCAGTAAGTAACTACTTTGAAAAAAGGCGGGAAGCATCAAACAGGGCTGTTTGATGCTTCCCGCATTTTTTTGGGTCGCGTTTTTTCCCTCCAAAATTAAAAATTTAATTTTTCTAGCAAATATTGATAAGAGTTAGTTTTTGATATTTATTTTCTTAGTTATTGTATGTAAAGTAGTGTAAATAATATATCATCTTGTAAGTTTTTTTTACTTTTTCCTAATGGACTTTGAGGAGCCGCCGGATCCTGGGGACACGGTCCCTAAGGTCGGTAACAATATAACTATATCCAATAGCTTTGAGAGACTTTCCAATGAATCTTGTGTTGTGAGTAGACCTATCTACTAGATGACTCATAAAATCATTTGTATACTGATACAAAATAGGATTACAGCCTCATCTTAATTAATTATTCAATTGTTTTTCAGTCTCAGATGGAGCCTGTTGAAATTGAACCTTATTGTGAGGGGAGCAGGTGGTTCTCACGTAGTGGCCACTTTTATGTGGCTACACGTACTAGAGGTGGCACCACGTCTGTGCGCTGCCACAGCGACAGATGCCCTGCTCGCTTTCTTATCAGGAACGGACAAGTTGGACCTGTAACTGGTATATAAAAATATAATAAAGAATGATGTTTTATATGTTAGGCATAACAATAAACGTGAATTCGATTATGTGTAGGTGCGCTACCATCACGGACACGACAGGTTTAAGGTTAAACTACCTAAGTAATGTAATGCTTAATGTTGTTTGCAGGTACCCAGATGCGGCGCCCCATCTGCTGTTCGAGGCGGTTAGCTCGACAATGCGCAAGAGGCGTAGAGCCGCTCAGCCGCCTGTTCCAGCGAGCTTGGAGGGCTTGGGGGCAGCACTCGCGGAGCATTCGCTTCATAGCGATATGCTGTTGGCTACGGTCTCCGCGGGCGGTGCCCATGCTATTATTTTTTGTATGCCAGGCTATTCAAACTGTCTGCAATCGTGCCATACCATGGTTGTAGATGGCACATTCTTGACAGTACCAGCAGGTATACCCGCGAAACAGGTGCTGACAATTCATTGTGTCGTCGAAGGCTATAATTTCCACCCTGTTATAGCATTGATGCAAAATAGGAGGCGTGTCCTGTATGAAGCAGTTTTCAGTCGTATTTGGCAAGCGGCGGGTCATCCACACCCAGAAAACATCATAACTGATTTCGAGCCTGCACTTCAGGCAGCGCTCGAATCGGTAACTGGGGTGCATGTTCAAGGCTGCCTGTTTCATTATGTGCAGGCTCTGCTGCGGCGCGCGCGCTCGTTGGGCCTGCAAGTGGGCCGCAACTCCCCGGGCTGGCGGCTGGTCCAACTGTACGGTGCGCTGGCGCTGTTGCCAGCGGCCAGGGTTCCCTTGGCTTTGGCCGAGGTCCCACACATTGCGGAGGCCGAAGGCTTTCCCTATAGCACCGACTTCAACAATTACTACGTGTCGCACTGGATGATCCGGGTAAACATGCACAAATTAAGTAGAATTACAGAAAGCTGCATTGATAAGTAGGTTGAGGTAGGTTGTAGGTTTTATTATATATTTATATGTGTATTTTTATTTTTATTTTTGTTGTGTATTTATGCTTATAGCTATTAGTAGGTAAATTATGTATGTCCCAATTAAATATTTTTCTGTATAACACGCCACCGTCTATACTTCTTCTAGCACTTCATGTCCATCCAAAGGTTGCCTGGCAGAGATCGCTCATAGCGATAAGGCCGCCCATTGTACAACATATTTGCGTAAGGCGTAAAGTCAAAGAGCATTATCTATCTTCATGATTCTGTTGTATTTAATGTACTTATCTAATAAGTATATGTATTATATGTAAGAATAGAATTTAGGTTAAATAATATTTTTGGTTTAGTATTCTATTAAAGTATTTAGTAGTATATTCAATAAGTTAAAATTTTATTTTCTGTCTATTTCTAATTTTATTTATGCACATATACCCACTTCTCTCTTCGATTTGTTTCTCTCTCCCAATAAGGTTTGCTGGAAGAGAACTCTTTTCAGGGTTAAGTTCGCCTTTGTATAAATTTTCTAGAATAAGTTTTGTATGTAGTTTATCGTGCAAAAACTATAAAATAAATAAAAAATGTTTTGTATTTGTTTTTTCTTTTGCTGTGTTGTATCTGTTTTATTTGATGCGCAATAAAGAGTAATTGTATTGTATTGTTGAGAAATCCTAAATCCTAATATATTATAATTTATAATACAGTAGAAATATTTCAAAACTAGAATCTAAGTTAATATAAAATGAAATCTTTATTAACAAAAAAAATAACAAACAACTAAAAGAAACGAATTAGAACTTGTACCTCAATAAAATTGTAAATCAAGTAGTAGGATTTATAATTTCAAGAAACTAAGCTAACTGCAGACTGTTGCGAACAATGTAGCTCAACTGAACAATAGTTTGGTATAAATGTCACCGTAGGATAGTAAGCCCCGTAAAATTATAAAAATTCTTGTCCCTTTATAATTTTCCTTAAAATTTTACTGGTCTTACTATCTGACGGTGACATAAATAAAATACCAAAAGTAATACTATCAATTAAAATTAAATCTGATTATTAAATGTAAATATTTAATTTTGTGACCTTATCAAATTTAATTTCTTATTTCTAGGTTACCCCCAACTCATTCAGTGTTCATGGTAGTCCTCACCAGACTACAAACGTGGCAGAAGCTTTTCACTCCTCCTTGCGGCGCTCTCTTGGACCTGCACCACATGTTTGGCGTTTTATAGGTAGGGAACCTTCCATCTACCTCGAAACAGAAGAACGAAGTACCTAGTTCCTAAATGAGTTTAAGAGTAGGTAACACAAGAACGTTTTACGTAACTACGTAAGAAAAACAACAAAAGACAGAGTGTGTAACTAGGTTAGGTACGTAGGTAGGTACGTCCTATTTTAAGTCCTCGATAAATCTATATACCTACAGGGTTATTGGTAATTCGACGTATTCCCGTTAGGAGGTGATAGGGGTGACTATTTGCGAAAATTTTCACCACCATGTGCATCATGCAAAAGTGAACCATTTTTAAAACATCATTATTTTTAGCTTTTTTCAAAATAAGTCAAAAGTATTAAATAGATTTATATATCTATTTTAATCTATTTTTTTCTTCTGTTTTATAAAAACGAATAAACACTGGTTATTTATTAATATTGAAACAACAATTATCGCTCAAAAATTAAAAATGCGAGATAAAAAACGATATTATTTCATTATTCATTGAGATTTTTTTCCTCTAAAATGTCTTAAAAACTAAAACCCCTATCATCTCCTAGCGGGAATACGTCGAATAACCAATAACCCTGTATATAAAAGAAAGTCGTATTAGTTACACTAATTATAATAACTCAAGAACGGCTGAACCGATTTAGCTGAAAATTGGTAGACTCCTAGTTCTAAGCTACCTCAGCTTAGAACTAGGAGTCTAACATAGGATACTATATTTTTATACCGGAAACCACCCTCTAAAGGGGTGAAAAGGGGGGTGAAAGTTTGTATGGGAAATAAAAAACTGATGACTGGATTTGGATGAAATTTTAAATATATTGGTGAAATAAATGTTACTTTATTTTGATCACGAGTAACGATACATAACATGGCCGTTTACGCCAGTGGTAGTTCATCCACACGACACCAGATGTCTTTACTTTACAGATACTGAGATAAAGGATAGGATGAAAAGGGGTGAGATATATTGTATATTATCCAAAATATCAATCACCACGCGTGTGAAACCGCGGGGCGCAGCTAGTGGTTTATGCTTAGTGATTTATATTAATTATTAAAACATGGCAAACCACTTAAGTCTATCTACACATCTTACTCAACTAAACTTAGGTATTCATAAAATGAAATGAACTTGCAGATGTGATCGCAGAGAAGTTCGTCGTCAGCGCGTCGCGCCTGACTGCAGTGCGCGTCGGCGCCCGCCCGCCTGTCAGGTCCAGGGTGCGGTCGTATGTGAGGGCTAGTACTCAGCAAAACAACGAAAGGGCTCTCGAAAGGGGGACTATCACCCTGAGAGAGTTTTTGGTCCATTTTTGAACTCTTGATATCTTTCGAATGGAATATCCGAATTGAATAATTCAAAAAGTTACATTAAGGTATTGAAGCAGTCTTAGTTATAAAATAATTTATTTTGATAAGGATTAATACTACGGTACAAATAAAGAGCCTTTTATAGCGGCGGCATTTTCATTAAAATTTTAAATCAAAAAGCACTTAGTGTGACGTAACTATAATAGTAAATATATGCTGTCGCAACATTTTTTGTACAAAATGATGAGTTTTGCAATATTGTAGTACATCACTTTGTTCTATCATCAATAGATTTCGCAGCGCACGCAATATAAGGAATTTTTAAGGTAATTTTTTTACACCTTGGGTTACATTATTGGAGTTTCCATAAGGATCCCTGATTTTTTGAACATATAATTTAGCACTGTTCATCGGAGATAGTGTAGCGGTGAAAGAATTTTTCAAATCGGTCAAGTAGTTTCGGAGCCTATTCAATACAAACAAGCAAACAATCAAATCTTTCCTCTTGATAATATTTGTATAGATAAACGTTGTAGATGTACATATCTCTACCTATTCATTACAGTTTTTGGTTAGAACTTATCGTTCCAGTGACTGCTTACTTGTCTTTTAATAACTTGATGCAACTAACTTATTTAATAATTTGTTTAAAACATGAATAAGTTAGGTATTCACGTCTTGTTAGAGGTAAAACCATCTTTATCGAGTTGGGTATTAAGTTATATTAGGTAGGCAGGTACATATATAATTATCTATTGTACTCAGAAAATTATATTGCTACAATCTTAAAAATACCGCTTACCGCTACTCTCTATCAATGCAGCAGAATGCTAGGGATGAAATTTTAAATAGACTTTTTAATAGGGACTTTCACCAAAAATATCATAGTGGCTCTACACTCCTATCATCAGACCCACACTAACATACGGAGCAATAGTTTGGTGGAGTAGAACGGAGTTGAGCACCGTGGTAACTTAACTGCAACGCTTTCAAAGAATGGCATGCTCTGCGATAATAGGATGCATGAGATCCACACCAGGCGCTGCATAGATTTAAGTGATGTAACACAAAATGTAAAATTATATATACCTATAGCATTAACATGAATACCTAAAAAGCTGTCCAAACTTGAACAAGACGTACATTATGTCTAATCAAAGACGTACTCGTATATCGTATATAGCCCCAGCGTAAACTAAACTAGTGACAGTTAATTGCAAAAAGTTTGTGCAATTGAATATAACGCTAGTCATTGTTAAGGGCAGGCCGTGGATAACTAAGACTGTCAGATTGCAAGTAAATTTTACCAAAAGTGGTCGACCAGACGGCGCTTATTTTTTACATAGACTTATGCAAATTTTATCTGTTATAGAATGGCAAACTGTAGTTCTTTTGGTTGATGTAACATACTAAAGTCATGAAAAAGGTATTTATTCTGTGTAACAAAATTACAAGCAAATTTAAGTTACAATCATTATTAATTTGTAATGTAATACTAATATTTACCCGATATCGTCGTAGGTACCTAAATAAACCGTATGCAGCTTAAAATTAGGTAGCTTATAATAAATAATAATGTAAATGATCAATATTCTTCAAAATTGGTACTAATGTCATCTCCGGGTTTGTTTTAAAGTGCATTCGATATGATTATAAAGAGGTAGATATTGATTCTACATATTATTGTAAAAATATTGCATTGTATAGATAATGCTTGATATTGTTTTTACCTGAACTGGGTAAAAACCTGTTTTGCAGGTATCAGATTAATATAGAAAATTGTGATAAAGAAATATGAAAAGTATCTCTTAAATCGTTTTCAGATTTTAGACTACCTATTTCATTGGTATTTTAATGTAATAAAATAATTAGTATATAACTTTCTAAGTGGCGCGACGCCGATAATTTCTTAATTTATTAATTATTAAAATGTATTATATTTAAATGAAGTGGAATATTAATTGTACAATTTTTGATATCATTGATTTGGTCTGAAAGTATTATTCAGTATTAAGAAACATAATAAATTGTGGTGTCGACTGTTCGCGCCAAAGACAGTGTGAGCCATCGCTCAGGCTGCATTTTTTTAAGATGTCAATGCCTATATATACGACCCAAAAAGGGGAGAATACCCACTTTTGGATCGGCAGCCTAACCAGACAGAACATAAAGCTAAGTATTGTTCATATTTCGTTATTATTTGTAACTACTATTATCTTGTAACTAGCAATTTGTGTAACATTACCTTAAAATGTTGTTAATTATTTGTAATTATTACTTTTTCGTGATATTTTATGTCCAACCAGATTGTATTATTGAATATAAGATTATTAATGTTCTCAAGTAATGCTTCTTTTCTTTAATAACCACAATATAACAGGACATTTAGTAACTATATTGCTTTCTCGTCATAAATTTATGTTCCAACCAGATTGTTTTATTGAACACAAATAAGAAAACAGTATTCATGTTGTAAGTTATGCTTCTTTTCTTTAATACCCAGAATAGCAACCCTTTTAAGACTTCTAGTAACGTTTTAATGAAACTAGATACCTAGATAGTTCAAATTAGTTTTTCATTATGGTATCTTAGAGCTTCTTTTAATTAGTAAAACCATCAAAATCTATCACAGGCAAAGAAAGTGCTGACAATAAACAAATTATCAAATCACTGCATACTTTAGAATCACTTAATTATGCTAAGTATGCTAAAGTAGTTTTTATAATAAAGGTGCTAACAATTAGTAGCCTACTTTAGAACAGTTAATAAATTTTCTGTTTCGTGTGTTGACATTGTAGGTAGAGTCTCTTAGTTTTTTCTTATAGCTTTTATAATTAAGGGAATAATAATTGGCTAATACTTAATCTTTTTAATGAACCAAAACAAGAAATAAATAAGACTGTGATTAGGCCTACACTAAGTTTGGGATTATAGAATACTCGGAACCAACATCTGCAGATCGTGGAAACATTTGTGCCGAGGCGGAAATCGAAGCCGCAACCTCCTGTGTCGCAGGTGGACCTTCACCTACCGTGCCATAGACATTGTGCTACCGCATAATCTAGCCCCAAGCGTAGTGAATAATCCAATATCATTATTAGGTACTTTAAACACCCGCGGTGTTACGCGAGGTTTATGTGATAATTTATATAACTTTTAGATCTGAGATATTTACTTATTAATTCGTTTCGTCTTAGTAACTAATAACAAAAAGAAAAGTTAATATCAGACTAACTTGTTTGTAACATTTAAGTTGTTCATTGAGATCTCTAGTTATTAAGTATTTTTCTTAGTTGAATACATGTGTTAAATAAAATCCATTTTCTAAGTACGACTAAGGCGGTGGTATGAATTAGGAGACTAGGCGCCTTAATCGTACGAAGGTATGTTTTTGAAAAACGTTAAAATACCTACCTATTTTAATAAAAGATTTTCAAGTTTTTATGATTGTAGATTAGAAGGCAAATAAATAAAGATTTAGTAGATGTAGAAGATTGTTTTATTCCCATTGCACTGAAAATTATAGTTTTATTTCCTTAGGGGGAACGACTTGAGGAACCTTACCCTACATCTGTTGTCCCACCCTCTTCATTTACGTTGATCGGTTGACCTGTTTAGTCGTAGAATGGTGGACTAGGCCTACAGAAAATGGTTACTAAGCAGGTAGTTAGGTAAGAACTATGTTATTTGTTTTGTTTGTTAAGATGATCATTTAAACTGTAGGAATTATATACACACCTATAACAGGGTAGTTTGCGTTACGACCACAGAAAAATCTGTGTAAGATATCTGTGGGTGGTTCCGACACTGACTAATTCATTATCATTTCTTTTATTGTACCTACGTTTCGTAAAATCGCAATTTAATTTACGTGAGTATTGTGAGTTCTAAGGCCCTAGGATTTATATAATTTGACTGTCCTACGATGACATATCCGTACCAAATGGTTTCCTACCAATTTAATTTCAAATTGTACTAAGATCATTTTAATCTGCTTTTTTTTTTAAAGAAATATGAAGAAGATATTATGGATGGGGAAGATTTTACATATATTAAATCTTAATAAATTTACTTCTAAGCCAATTCAAGCTCCAAAGCTGCTAAGAATACTAGCTGCTCCCCGCTCCGCGTTTGTCGCCGATATACCTACTACGCTTAAATTAAAAACCAATACCTACTAAAAGGATCTAGCGTCAATGTATTAATACGCCAATACTACTCCAGACTACAGCTATAGGTACACCAACACTCATAAACACCCGCACTACACGATGGGCAAAACGAGTTGGCCAACGTGAGGCTGAATATAATATGTACATAATTATATCAAAACAAACATACAGACCTACACTTATTTTTAATTGAGTGTGCATTACATACATACATTAAAGTTAAGATTATGAATTTATGATGCAAAAGTGGTTTTATTTATTATTAATATTATAATGCTGTAATAGGTAGGTTAGATGTGGTGCATAGATACATAAAATACATACAAAATAAATAATGTATTTGAAAGGTAAGGTACCTTACGATAAGTAGGTACCTACCCAACAGCACTCGCCTTACGATATTCACTTTCAACTCTGTCTCTACTTTCAAATCCCTTAAGTATATTGATAATATTTACAGTTAGTAGTTTCATCATCATTAGCCTATAGCAGTCCACTGCTGGACATAGGCCTCCCCCAATGAGCGCCATAGCGCCCTGTCTTCAGCTTGCTGCATCCTGTAATCTTTCGCAGTTCGTCATCCCACCTGGTCGGAGGGCGTCCTACACTACGTTTACCGAGTCTCCTCTCAAGAACACGTTTGCCCCAGCGGCCGTCGGTTCTTCGCGAGATATGGCCGGCCCACTGCCACTTCAGCTTGCTAATTCTTTGAGCTATGTCGATAACCTTGGTTCTCTGTCGGATGTATTCGTTACGAATCCTATCCTTCAGAGAAACTCCGAGCATAGCTCTTTCCATAGCTCGCTGAGCGACTTTGAACTGATGGACCAGCCCTATCGTGAGTGTCCACGTCTCAGCTCCGTAGGTCATAACGGGTAGGACGCACTGATTGAAAACTTTCGTTTTCAAGCATTGCCGTATGGATGACGTGAAGACTTGACATAGTTTCCCAAATGCTGCCCAGCCTAGCTGGATCCTCCTTTTGGCCTCCTTCTCGAAACTGTTTTTACCCAACTGCAGAATCTGCCCAAGGTAAGTGTACTCCGGAAACAGTTTCGACAGTTTCAGTTAGTAGTCTATAGGTCCGGAATTTAGGAACTGATTAAATAATGGTACACGGGCAAAGGCATAGGGTTTTATCTAATAGCTAAATTTAAGTACTATAAACACATGGTAGAATTTTGGACGGGGCTGTAAGATCATCTTACTAGAACATCAATTCAAACCCATTCAAAGGCCTTCAGTCACTGGGTCCAGCTAAGGTCTGTAGGTAGCGAAAGGACTGTCTTCGTAGTTTCTTCTTGTCGTGCAAAGCGCTAAGCCTATCGATAAGCTCCAATATGAGCATTTTTAAGTTTTGACAAATTATTCGCTAGTATGTAGCTAGTAGCGTCATCTCTGTGATATATTGTGAAGCATTTCAACACAATTCTCATAAAAAAAGTTAGGGGGCCAACTACACGGAACGGAGGTTAGGCAGGAGTATTTAGAACTCCAGCCACATGGATATTTAATTATTCAAGGGTATACTCTGTAGAAACATAAATGTTATGTTTCTACAGAGTATACATTGACAGTGACATTATCATTTGTTGCTATCCAATTGGCAGCTTGCACTAGCTAGTGATTGTAAACGCACGTAAACGCAGCATAGGATAGGATGTCATCTTGGCACTATTTTCCAAGGCTGTAAAGTTTGGGCTGTGAAAGGTTGGTACGTATCAATATCTGTCAGCCTCGAATAATTCAACCTTGGTATATACAACCTTGGAATCCTCTGCCAATGGCAGAACTTTCCACGGCTGTAAGTGACGAGGCCGTGCTATTAATGTTCAGCCCGTACTTTACATACAAAGAACTTACAGGCTTGGAATATGATGCCATCCATGTACAGATATTACTGGGCTGTAACATCCACGGCTGTTCCTTGATTGGCCGTAAAAGCATGGCACCCGTAGTTGGATAGCGCCCTGTTATAATTAGCAGCGTTGCCGTTGCGGATCTTTTTCGTCCGTTTCAGATCTTTTTCTACCTCTGCGGATCTTTTGGGGACCGCGTGACCCTGACACTGCGGATAAGTATGTACATATCGTAACGGAATATCACTACTCTGTCCTTGTTCATTGTACAATCAATACAATCAAATAAGCTAACAAAAACATTTCGCGGCTCGATGTACTCACAGCTATCTCTATTGTATTTTTTACCATTGCATTTTGGGCCAGCTAGGTACCTAACGCTCTTGAGTAAAAAACATGTTGTTTTTTGCCATTTTGCCAAATTCTACTGTAAAACCTGAAAAATAATTGCATTTTGGGACGGTTGTGAAATGCAAGAAGGATGTGTCTCTTTATTTCTTCTATTTGTTTTGTACTGTTTGAAATAGAAAATCATAAATAAAAAAAAATTTACTCAAAAATCAGTACCGCGCTGTTGCCACTTTGCCACCTACACGAACGAGACAAGTAATGCGTGCGTTGCGTTTATGAGTGACAGACATAGCGACAATGCCGCGCGGCGTTGTCTGTTCGAACGAAAATCACTGCCGTGCTGTGGCCGCTTTGCCACCTGTAGGTGGCAAAGCACACGAACTAGACAAATAATGCGTTGCGTTTATGAGTGACAGAGATAATGAGATAATGCCATGAGGCGTTGTCTGCTCGACTTAAATTAAATTTATTTTCTTTATGCAGCCTGCTAGGTATCCATTTTAGCCCAGTTCCCTCTAGGCTCTATCTGATAGCCGATCTGTGTAGGCTGTCATTGGCCGTCAGATAGACATAAAGTCCCATGTGATAGGTAGGTAGCTATAATAAAATATCGCCATGTTTTTATTTCTTTGTCTCTATTTGTAAAATCTTATTGAGTGTTAGAAGTATTAACTCTTTTTATTTTCAGGCTTTGGAATTTTATAATACTTTTTGTCATAAATATTGGACTATACATGTGTTGGGTTCGGATCTTTTCACTTTGACTGCCGGCAACACTGCCCCCCGCCCCCCTCTGGTCCAGCCTGCCTGCCTGGCGTGCCTGTCATGTCAAGTCAAATTTTCTGTGATTGATTTGATTTCACCCATCGGCTTTGTGAATTTGTTTTCCTGTTGTTGGAGTGTTTTAGTTATCCATTCGTTACAAGAATTAGCTTCAGCTGAATCTCCAAGTTAGTATTTAGATCCATGTTTTCAATAGTTTACTTGCTTCCCTGGGGCAAAGCTACTTGTAGGTTATTTCGTGTATCAATAAGCTATGTACGTTCCCTAGAAATCCTCAGCGATTTTATTTACTTTCGTCTAAGTAATTTTACTGTGTTTCTATGTTGAACCATCATTTACCATTCTCAACAACTAAAGTTTTGTTTATTTTTGTCCTTGAGCACTATAAACTTTTTGAAAACAACTCCAATACAACATCTTTCGGTAACTTTCTGTTTGTAGGCGTGGACTGTTGAGGAATGAGTTATAGCTATAAGTTGTCATGTCCACGGGATGAACATTCAAAAACCATTCCAGAATGTCTGCTCCGGAGAGCGAAGCGCCTCTTCCCGAAGGCTGGGAGATGAGAACCAGCCGGTCAACAGGTATGACGTACTACCTCAACACTTACACCAAGAAGTCTCAATGGGAGCGCCCGGAAGCTCCTGCGGACCCTGGCGAGGTCCGCTGCAGCCACTTGCTGGTCAAGCACTCGGGCAGCCGACGACCTTCCTCCTGGCGTGAGGAAAACATCACCCGCAGTAAAGATGAGGCTCTAGAGATGGTTAAAAACTATCGCAAGCAGATTGTAGCAGAAGACGCTACATTTTCGGATCTCGCTAGTAAATACTCGGACTGTTCGTCTGCTAAGCGTGGAGGTGATTTGGGGCACTTTGGACGTGGTCAGATGCAAGCTGCTTTTGAAGAGGAGGCTTTCAAGTTGAAAGTTGGGCAGTTAAGCAAGCCTGTTGAGACTGATTCAGGAGTCCATATCATTTTGAGAACTGGCTAGATCTACATGGTTATTCAATTGTGTAGGTGCCTACAAAATCCTGGCAAGTATGTTGCACGATTGACAAGCGCATTTAATTATGAAATTCATGTTGTGTTTCAGAAACTTGTTCCCTTCTTTGCAAAGAATACATTGGATAAACTGCATTTATTATGTTTCCATGTATAAGATCCAAAAACATGCTGTTAATTAAATGTAGGTACCTTATAAATTCTTAGGTGTTAATTTGTTTGACCAACCAATATACATACATTTGAATTTATTTATTTAGCATACATTTTGCCAACATATTTAGAACTTTGCAATAAACTTAAAGGATGGCAATAATGATGAATGAAACAAAAGACAGAAGCTAAAAAGAATTTGGCAGTTTATTAGTAACTTTTGTCTGTGAAAGTTATTAGTAATGTAATAAAGTAAGTTCTAATTAATTATAAGTTCTGTTAAATTTCGAAAATGTTTACTAAATAAAGTATGGTAAGTAATTCTGCTAATTTAACTGAATGGAATCTATAATATTAATTCATATTCATTTTCAACATATTGTATTTTTTTTTTTTAACTATTGATTTTTCTCCTAAAATACCATTGTATGTAATGTATGTATTCAAGTACTTAATTATATCGTATCATTATGGGTTAAAAAGGACAAAAATAAACATGCAATTCAAGATAATATTTATTTTAATTACCTCGTTCATCATAGAATCATAGGAACTACCTTAGTTTACAATAACAAGTTAGAAATAACATTTGGTGCCAATTTCACCACAGACTAGCAATGACAGGGGTTAAACATGTAACAAAACTTTAGTTACTAGAAGTAAAACTGGCTTTAGGCGTTGGTGAAAAAGGCCCATAAGATAGGATTACAAACTTCAAAGAAACCAGCCATTTCTTTGAAGATTTGTACCCCTATAACAATATCCTACAAATTGATTGGTAATATAACAAGTCCGCCCAGCTATTAAAACAAACTGGAGAGTTGAATGGAGAAACAAATAGTTTGCGCAAATAGTACCTATGTATTCAACAAAACGTTCAGTTTTCATAGGAACATCATTAACGAAATCAAATGTTGACTTTGTACCTACTTATGTAAGTAAATTTAAAGTTAACCAAGCAATCGCCCCAAGTCGCCTCTAGCGTTATTGATTCAGTATAGAATTCAAATCAAAGTTACTATTTACTTGCAAACTTATATGGCACATGCTGCGAATCGTAGAGAAATCAGAACGTAAACCCTAGACTACGTAGCGATTCCATAGCTGCCGCAGAAGGTTTAATAAAGATAGGTTTATGTAAGCTTATCTTGTTTTAAAAAGTAACCGTCGCCGAGTTTGGGGTCGCTTCTGATAGTGAGAAGTATCGTACTGAGAGTGGATTCCTGTGCTTCGAGTGGTGCGGGCGTCCAAATGGGGCCGATGATTGGCGGAGAGCGCTTGCCTCCCCACGCGCTGAACTTAACCTTTCTTTTCCCGTCCTTCTTAAGATGCACGTCGCTGTAAGTGTGGCCAGGTTTGAAGTTCTTCGGCAACGAGTCCAGGAAAGCCTTGAACGGTAGCGATTCTTTCATCGTACCTTCGTCCAGTTGCGCGCCGAGTGCTATTATTTTCAATGGATGCCTTTTGTCCATCGTCGATGGGTGGATGAGGCGGAGTCCCGCGAGGTCGAAGACCCTCCCGTTGGGTGCGTAGTTCGATACTATTCTCGTCAGTTCTGGTATGGAGGTGGAGAAGATTATTCGGGAGCCTTTCAGGCCTGGCTTGTAGATCATTTGCCCGCTGCGTTTGCCGCCCCACGGGCTGAAGCGGACGCGTTTGGGCATGCTGGGCTCTCTGAAGCCTCTGGATCGCTTCCAAGTCCAGGAATGCGCCTGAGCAGTCTCATCGCCATTCCTCTTCCCTCCCCACGGGCTGAAATTGCGTTTGTCTACGTCGGTTTGGTTGCTTTCCATGTCGAATGTTAAGGGGACCTCGACGTTTCTGACCAAGGTGCCACTTGGTACGTAGGAGTCCACCATGTTAATGTTTGGGACCCATCCGTCTTCCTCGTCGTCGATGGTTCGTCGTCTGCGCAGGAAGTGTTCTGGGTCGCTCTGGTGGTTGTCGGACGTGGGGGGTTGGTTGAAGTAGTTGGCGTAGGGGACCGGGTACTGGAGCAGCGACTCGAGGGGGTTGCTGTAGGAGTCTGCGACAGGCCCGCCAGTGTGTATGTACTGCAGCCGCGCGGAGCCCACCCACGAGAGGGTGATGAGGAGCCAGTGGGCCGTCATGCTTCTGCGAACAAAGGAAACATATTATTTGACTGTCTTTGTACCTTGGGCAACCTAAGAATTTGTCGGCCATTTTGGATATTGCACCAGGGTGCAAAATATGGCGTCCCAGTTGGCAAGGCCTACCTATACAATGATTTCTCTCAATATTTGTGTAGAAATTACAACAGTTATTGTTTAAGAGACGCTTAAAAGAAGCGTCTTTCCACTGTTTCTTAAATGTTATTGTTCTTCAGATCTCCCTGCAGAGGATAATATTGCTAAATAAAAGGCGCTTTAAACAGTAGGCCTATTAATGAGTTGCCTATTTATTGGACAATATTATGTAAACCTAGATGACACACCTATGATCTTTGCGAACCGGTCATAATAATTACTAGTGCGAATAAATAATGCTGGACAATTCAAAGAGCACTATTGTCTAGCCCCAAGCTAAGAAGAGCTTGCGTTATGGGTACTAGATAACTGGTATACCTACATTACATAGATATATATTGTTTATTATACATAGACAAATGACCAAAACACGCGGAACAAATATCTGCAGATCTTATAAACAATTGTCCCGAGACGGGAATCGAACCCGCAACCTCCTATGTCGCCCACAACGCCACAGAGGTCGTCAATCGAATGTTTGTTTCTTTCCACGTCCGGATTACGATATTACCTACTAATGAAATGACATAAACAGACAATACTATAAATACCTTTTAAACGATATTTGGTTTATGTTTGTCCACTTACAAAATACTAGACGTCGTCGTTCCTAGGTTGAAGACTGTATAATGCTGATTTTATACTGCGCGCCCCTGTAAATCGCACCCGGCAGCGAATGCGCTAAGCGCATAAATCAGAGACCGTAATCGATCGAATTAATTGAAATATGTCGGGTTCGGGACAGCCATGTTTTACATAAAAGAGCAAATAGTCGGACCCTTTCACCCAAATGAATAAACTAATCATTTGTGAGGGTACCTCTAAAAGGGTTTAAAGTTAAACTCTCAGCTTGAAATATACTTACCGAAGTGATAATTATAATAGGCCTTAGAATCCAAAATATTTTATTATCAAACAAATGCATAAATGAAACCTAACAAAACTGATAATAATGACACACATTGAGAACGGCAAAGTCAAAAACCACTAAAATAAAAATCTTCATTTTCTCAAACTCTCTCTAACATTAGGTACAAATTCTAATTTGCAAACGGACGAGAGACGAATGAAATTATGAATGATAGTTGTCAAAACTATTTTTATTTATTTCTGCAATTTGCTTCAATCAAACCAGTATACCACGACTCGGTAAACGTAGTGTAGGACGCCCTCCGACCAGGTGGGATGACGACCTGCGAAAGACTGCAGGTAGATGCTGGATGCGTCAAGCCGAAGACAGGGCGCTATGGCGCTCATTGGGGGAGGCCTATGTCCAGCAGTGGACTAATATAGGCTAATGATGATGATGATGATGAAACCAGTATTGGTTAAGCAATTGAATAAATTGCGCTCGTCGGGCAGCCTAACTGATTTTCTGCTGTGCACAATTTATGAGACCGAAAATACGCGACTCTCAACTTAAAAAATAACGCTCATCTGGCTGCATCCTTAGTCGCTCGAACACGGTAGAACTTAATAACATCGCCTCGTTAGAGATGTAGCTATATTTAATGTTTCCCTTGGGCCCTTGTAGAGGAAGAATAATAACGTAACAGAAACAATTAACCTTCTCGAACTTATGTACCTTCTTTGTCACACACGTAAAGGTTTGTAATATATCTACAGACATTGAGCTTGCCAGTCACGTGCCTTGGTAGACAAAAAAGTATTAGTCTTTACAGAGTGTATAAACGTATTTATGTATATCTAAAGTGCATACGCCGACAGACACCGTCCGTGCTGGCGGAATGAATATTTAAAGCGCATACGCCGACAGACACCATCCGTGCTGGCGGAATGAATATTTAAAGCGCATACGCCGACAGACACCATCCGTGCTGGCGGAATGAATATTTAAAGTGCATACGCCGACAGACACCGTCCGTGCTGGCGGAATGAATATTTAAAGTGCATACGCCGACAGACACCGTCCGTGCTGGCGGAATGAATATTTAAAGTGCATACGCCGACAGACACCGTCCGTGCTGGCGGAATGAATATTTAAAGTGCATACGCCGACAGACACCGTCCGTGCTGGCGGAATGAATATTTAAAGTGCATACGCCGACAGACACCGTCCGTGCTGGCGGAATGAATATTTACCCATGGGTGTAAATATTTATCGGAAAATATGGATCTTTATGATCAATTTGAAGGTGACGCCCATTCTTCAAATAATTATAAATTAAATAAAAATTGTCTATCTCGAGCACATGACCTGACTCACTTTTTTTTTCATTAGCTTTGCATTGGCACTTGTCTCAATGTAGTATTTAATGCTGAGCCGGTAGCCTTTCTGTGTTCTCGTATTTAAATTATTTTATTAGTTCCTAATTGGTTATCTTTATATTAGGTCTTAATTTGTATTATTTTATATGAAACGCAAATAAATATTTTCTATTTCTATTTTGTAATAACCATAACAGTAATGGTCAGTAGCGAACATTGAGACTTGACCTGACATAGATACCAAGCTCGGCCAAGTCCCCACAATGCCGCTAGCGTCTATGCGGGGGAAGCGACGAATGGGATTACAAATAGACAGCCGAATTGGTCCGATCAAAGTCCGATTTTTCATCAGAAAGACAATGGAATCTTTTCGATTGAGGTGTCAAAGGGTTTTGACTGAAATAGCCTAGCTTTATCCCCCGAATAGTTCGCTAGGGTCACAAGTGGCTGAAAATCTATTCAACGGAATAATTACAATACAATACTTTATTGTACACCATAATCAAATCATTACAAAAATTCATTATATGCGACAAGTGCAATGGGCGGCCTTATCGCTTAGAAGCGATCTCTTCCAGGCAACCTGATTTGTATTGTACCTGTCTACCTACCACTTGACATATTTTAGAGAGAAAAGAAGGAAAACGTATAAAAAAAGCATCCTCTAAATGCAATAATCCTCTCCTCAACTTACTTATTCAAAACGACTTACATTGTGTATGAATAAATGAACACTACAAATAAATCTTACAGGTATCATAATAACATTGACGAAAAATTATAACCAAAATAAAAAATGGGTAGGACAATTAAAAGCATGCAATTTTAAATAATACAGTTCATTGGTGCCAACATAATAATTACTTTCGTCTGATAAACTCGTCAATTGTTTAAAAACACCCCTTCAGCAAAAGTTAAATATACATATGTAGGTCTCCGTTACAGTAGTACGAGTACAACTAAGAAGTACAACTGGTATTACAAAACAAATGACACACCTTTGTATCTCTAGTAGTACTACAGGATGGAAGAGATCCTTAACCAGTAAAGCTATAGGAAATTGGGCTTAGGGGGTTATCTAGGTCTTGTTGTAAATCAAATACAAAAATTATTTATTGTACACCATAATCAAATTAATCATTACAAAAATACATTATATGCGACAGGTACAATGGGCGGCCTTATCGCTTAGAAGCAATCTCTTCCAGGCAACCTTTGGATGGAAAGAATTATATGAATTTAAGAAAAGGCAGGGGGTGTACCATAGGTTATCTAAATAAGAATACTAAAAAACAAATAATAAATATTACAAATTCCAAAATAAATAATACACTACTTAAATACATAAATAAATAAATAGTAAGTACTAATATTCATTCTTTTGGCAGGAAAAACTCCTTGACGTGAGCTTTAAAAACAGGCAAGGATATAGTTTTTCAAACATGATAAAGGTGAATCTCATTTGGGCCAATTTTCTCTGAATAGTAGCCCTAGCCCAGGCTATTTGTAAACCCTTTGTGCCACGTGCAGGTCGTGCAGCCATTCTCTTTGGCCCATGCACTCTGTTATTTGAAATCCGATGAAAGCCAACGCATATTTTGTAAAGGAATGCCTTTTGCCTGTTCCTTTGTAGTAAAAATGGAAAATGATTGTTCGATTGGATTGTATTTTGAAGTGGAACAATAGTAGGAACTATAGGATTCAGGTTTTATTTATAAATTATAGTCATTTCTAGAATCCTTGATAAACATCAAGGATTCTAGAAATGACTATAATTTTACTATAATTGTTAGCAAAATAGGTTGTAAATCGAAGAAAACCAGATTCGTTGATGACCTCTGTGGCGCGGTGGCCAAAGGTCCGGGTTCGATTACCGCCTCGGGACAATTGTGTGTACGATCTGCAGATATTCGTTCCGGGTGTTAATTCATAATTCATTTATTGTTTGTGAATCAGGGTAATTGATAGTCAGTAGATGTTCTCGTCGTTATGTAGGTAGTATCAGTCATCTAGCACCCATAACACAAGCTCTGCTTAGCTTGGTGCTAGATGATGATGTGTCGATTATCCAGCATTATTTATTTATTTATAAAATAAATAATCAATTAATCATCGTTTCGTTAGTCTCTGCTCCGTTTCCGCTTAAAAATTTGAACCTTTTTCGATACGCGCGTGCAATTAAGCATTGCTATGTTTTGTTTTTTTAGTGATTACATTGTTGTATGTTGTTTTCTGTTACTGTTATAGGTTTTAACCGTCTTCAAAAGAAGGTTCTATATTCGACCGTATTTATGTTTTTTAAATATATATGTTGATTTCTCCGCCATTTATGGACCGATTTATGATCGCTGTCTGTGATAAGGCCGCCTATTGTACCGTTCATGTTTAAAATTATTTTTGCTGCTTACACCCGCTTTTAGTAAAAAGTGCCCGATCATTATTTGCCCATTATTGTTTCTATTAACATCTAATTAGGTAAAATAATTCATTCTCAATAAATAAATAAATTATCCCTTCAAGTGGATAGCTTCCAGTAGTCGCCGAAATCATCAGCTGGGACGTACAAGTGTAATTTTATTGGGACGAAAAATAAACATTTCTTTATATTTAAACGGGCAGCGCCAAGGTTTTGTTTTACCGTTTTGCCTTTGTCCATCTGCTCTAATTTGATCCCTTTGTTGGGTTACTCAATATTATGGAGTCGTTGTGGAGATGTTTTAATTTTTTTATGGAATTTGGTACAGCGCGTCTCCATACCATACCATGCGGACTGGAATTACGTAAATCCCAAAGAAAAGGAATAATATATATTTAAGGAACTAGTTTAGTAAAATTGTTTATACTAGAGGTATAAAAAAAGATTTTCCACTTCTTATTTTTTTTAATTTAACACTTTGACTGCGTTTTTATTTCGACGACTGCGATCTTTTTTTAACCTAAAAAATTCGTGCTGCCGCTCTACACAGCGCGCAGCGGTTGTGTTGCGCCGCACATGCGTTTCGTTCGAAAAATATTACGGCTGTGCTGAGTCACATAGATCTTTATTTTCTCAGCATATTAGTCACTTGTAGAAAACACATACCGTGTGATTTCAGCAGTCAAAGTGTTAACTTTACAATGACGACCATCGAGTAACCAAATTCAAAGCTCCAATCGTATAACAAAATGGCATGGAGGGTCTCTTAACTGCTCTGCCTACATCATAGCCCCTTTTTGTACACCCTGAAAAATTAATTCGGATAGAATAAGTATGAATAATACAAATTACCAAAATTGATTACGTATGTACGTCCTTTAACGAATCATGACGTCGTTTTAGCGGGTATACGCTGCCGTAGCCACAGTGTTGCCGTGAACAAAACGGTATAAAATAAAGTTTATTTGTTTCATTTACTAAAGATATTTTCCATGATTTCAGTGTTGAGCTTTCCAATATTAAAAGTTTTAATGGTGTAAAATGATCACTACTATATTATAAATCACTAGCAGACCTTCCCGGCTTTGCACGGTTTTAGTACGGATCCCTAACTTTTTTGAAAATATAATATAGCCTATGTTCACCGGGGATAGTGTAGCTTCCCAACGGTGAAAGAATTTTTCAAATCGGTCCAGTAGTTTCGGAGCCTATTCATTACAAACAAAAAATCTAACCTTTCCTTTTTATAATATTAGAAAATCCCTCCTCGCGTTTGTCTGTTGAATTGAACTGAACGTGTTAAACTGAAAGAATATCGAACGGGTTTTCATACGTTTTTCAAAATAAACTTATTAATTCACGAGGAAGGTTTATATCAAGGTTTGCGTGAATTGTCTGAAATATGACGATGGTTATTGAAAATATCGGAATAATCATACCAACTTGAACTTTTGCTGGCGTTCGCCGCGTAAACCAGTAGAGTTTTATGAAAACATTGTACGGTACATATTACCGAATGAACGTATGTTGTAATTACTCTTTGAACTGCCTGGCTTCCCGTGCGAAGCCGGGGCGGTTTGCCAGTGCAAAATTAAATTATGTTCATGTCGCATGATACAGAGTATCTACATCATAGCTATGTTACACCTAGGGCGTGCAAAACCGGAAGGTTTTGAAAACCGGTTTTGAATTTCGGTTTTGAGGGCCCAAAACCGGAAACCGGTGCTAGCACCGGTTTTGGCAAACTTTTTTTATTTTTTGTATAGTAGATTTTGAAGAAGAAAACGATATTCTCAGATACCCACAAAACCTACAAATAACTTTTATGATTTACCTGTTTTTAATCAACCATTTATGCCTACTAAGTAGACCACATTAATTGATTAGTTAACATGAACTCAAAAATAAACTTTAATTAACTGAGATCAAATCAACAACAAGTAAGAATGAAGAATAATATTTTTTCAATATAAAGGGTGTCTCATAATGTTTTTCGTTTTTGATCACCACAAACAACAGGGGGTGGGGAGTGGTCTCAATCGCTTGATGGGCTTTTGCAGTTTAATAGTCATGGAACACATCGCGGGAGCGCAGCGCATATTTTGCATGCGAGCGTTTAATAAAAACCACTATTCTTACATTTCTTACACAACTGTTCGAAGTCTCTACGGGACACATTTCAATTTAAACTTTTAGTGATTTCTGATGCAGTTCTATCGGATAACTAGCAGCCCTGTGTGAAGTTTTGTTTGTTAACATGACCATTTGTGTAATAATCGATTTGTCTGAGAGTCAGACGACATTGTAATTCCTAAAACAATTTCTCACTGTCCTACAGAATTTAAGTCATTCAATGAGTTTCACTGGCCTAATTGCTTGAACATTTACAATTTTTTATGGGTTAAAATGTTATCATTTGTGAATAATGCGACGAAGCGCGGATTCATTCAAATTAAACGAAGCTGCGCGTAATCATAGTGATTGTCATGGTCGACATTCATGCTCCTTCACGAAGTCTTTAAGCACCCAATTGATTAATCCGGCATTGTATTCTAAGTCTCTTTAAACTTGCTCACTCAATGCTTGATTAAATTTGCACTTGGCAATTTCTCGTAGTCGTTAAATTGAAATGTATCATGTAGAGACGTCAAACAGAGTGTACGAATCGATGTTTCTATAAAACGCTTGCACGCAAAATGCGCACCCGTTAATAATTTCATGGATAACAAACTAAAAAAGTCCACCAAGCGATTGAACCTACTGCACACCAGTTGTGGTTGGCGCATTATACTCAAATAAAAAACGAAAAACATTCTGGAACACCCCTTACAAAACATAGTTATCATCTTAACGTTATTGCTGTGCACGTGCACTCCCGGCAAGTGTATTTGGGCAACAACGCAGGTAGGCGAAACGCAGGAATCGCGTCGTGGGTGCGGGGGTCGCGGAAGGAGGAGTGTAGGTGGGCATATGTTGCATTCGGATATATTTGATGACTCAAAATTACATATTTCTTGGGTGCATTAGAAAAAAGTGGATTAAAATCAAGATTTAATTCATTAACGGGAAAACCGGAGTTGGCACCGGTTTTGTCTCTCAAAACCGGTTTTCAAAAAATCTTAAATTTAGTCCGGTTTTCCGGTTTTCAGCAAAACCGAAAACCGGTTTTGCACGCCCTAGTTACACCGTTGCGGATGTTTGACATATTTTCTCGTGTGAATTTACAAATAAACTTTTTAGCGCCCCTTGAAACCTATCATTCGTAAGAATTGCTCAATTAGTGGGATGTTACATGTGATTCCTTTTTGATGTATTTTCTAGACATCTTCCCGTTTAGGTAGATATATAGATTTATTTATTGTTACTCGTACAAATAGGTTAAATCATTTAGTTATTAGTGCCTTAAAGCCTATGTCTCAGCACTAGTTCTCACTTAATTTAAAAATAAATTGATAATATCTAGGTACTGTGTTAGTTAACGAAGGATCTGAACACAATACAAGTACAAGTACGTACGGTACTTTTAAAGTTCTCATAACTCAGCAAAGGCTAGGTTAAACAGTGTATTGTCATGCGGACTTAACCCTACAGAAGTCTACAGATATGTTTCATACACAACTGCCCTAAAATAAAGGTCATCATCATCAGCCTATGATAGTCCACTGCTGGACATAGGCCTCCCCCAATGAGCGCCATAACGCCCTGTCTTCAGCTTGACGCATCCAGCATTTACCTGCAGTCTTTCGCAGATCGTTATCCCACGTCCTACACTACGTTTACCGAAAAGAAAGGTATCCCTCAATTATATCTCAGGGTTCATCTAGGTTGGTGTGCGAGTTTCTTCCACATTAACTTTTTAATGCCTGATTATATTTAGATGTATCGTTAAAATACTTTTTAATCCGGAGTAACAGGTTGGTTTTATTTTATATAGGCAGTCGTGCATTTACTTACTTTACATTTACATATTTTGAATAATTTTATTTTAAATTATAATTATCTTGATCTTATCCTAATAATAATTTTAGTAGTTCAGTAGAAGGGAAAATTTACCACCATCTTACAACAAACTTTTGCGTATATTTGTTAGCCATAAACTTTAAGAACAAGCTCGATGAAGTCACCTTTCAAATAAAAAAATAATCGATTTTAATTTCTTAAAAAATAATTTAAAGTTTTCAATCAGTGCGTCCTACCCGTTATGACCTACGGAGCTGAGACGTGGACAGTCACGATAGGGCTGGTCCACCAGTTCAAATCGCTCAGCGAGCTATGGAAAGAGCTATGCTCGGAGTTTCTCTGAAGGATAGGATTCGTAACGAATACATCCGACAGAGAACCAAGGTTATCGACATAGCTCAAAGAATTAGCAAGCTGAAGTGGCAGTGGGCCGGCCATATCTCGCGAAGAACCGACGGCTGATGGGGCAAACGTGTTCTTGAGTGGAGACCACGACTCGGTAAACGTAGTGTAGGACGCCCTCCGACCAGGTGGGATGACGACCTGCGAAAGACTGCAGGTAGATGCTGGATGCGGCAAGCTGAAGACAGGGCGCTATGGCGCTCATTGGGGGAGGCCTATGTCCAGCAGTGGACTGCTATAGGCTGATGATGATGATGATGATGAAAAAATAATTGGATTGAAGATTAGGAAACTACAAATAATTTTGCAAGATTATTTCTCACACGGAAAGTATTAGCACGAATTATAAACCTCTCAACCCAACTCAAATTTAAGTAATCAAAAAATTTTTAGATGTCGACTGAATTTTTTTTATGTTTTTTATTTGTAAGTTACTAGATCTTCGCAAATTATTATCCGATTTCGTCGATATCATTAATTCCTAGTTAACACTTTGACTGCGATTTTTTTTCGACGACTGCGATCTTTTTTTTAACCTAAAAAATTCGTGCTGCCGCTCTACACAGCGGTTGTGTTGCGCCGCACATGCGTTTCGTTCGAAAAATATTACGGCTGTGCTGTCACACAGATCTGTATTTTCTCAGCCGCTGCGCTAGTGTGGATTTACGCATATTAGTCACTTGTAGAAAACGCATACCGTGTGATTTCAGCAATCAAAGTGTTAAAAGAAGTTTTGAAAAGTTTTACCTCCCATGAAAGTTTTATTCCTGAGGGATACTTTTGAATGTACCGAAACTAATTCAAAAAACAGTTTAAATAGCTTAATCAAAAATATGAAGCCGATTTAATTTTTTGTAAAAAAACAAAAAAGTTGCACTATAATCGACACTGCTGAAAGTTATTTTCTGTTATATTATTTCAAGTTGGTAAATAAATAATACAGGGCGAAAGGCAAACTTACTTGTTTAACCAGCGCCGTTACTGTGCACTGTCACTTCAGCATGCCCCCATCACAGGCGTCGCGGCGCCGTGCGAGCTCGTGATGTTATGGGCCCGCGGACGTCGCGCGCCTCGCTTTATACGGAGCGTGGCGTATGTACCGACAGCAGACACACGCTAATATTATTTATTAGTAAAAAGGCGCCAAACTTACTTGTCCAATCAGCTAGTCTGGTATTATGCACTGTCTCTACAGCAAGCCTCCATCACAGGCGGCGCCGTGCGAGCTCGTGAAGTTATGGGCCCGTGGACGTCGCGCGCCTCGCTTTATACGGAGCGTGGCGTATGTAACGACAGCAGACACACGCTAATATTATTTATTGGTAGAAAGGCGCCAAACTTGTCCAATCAGCTGGTATTATGCACTGTCTCTACAGCAAGGCTCATTGTTCGGGGAGGTCTGGGTATTTTCTATGTATAATAAAATATATCTATATATGTAATGTCCTATTTTATTAGTACCTAGTACCCATAAATTATTACAAGCTTTGTTTAGCTTGGGGCTAGATGATGCTATGTGGATTATTTATTTATAACTCGGATTATGTTGTCTTTACTTGACTCAGGGCATTATTACAGCACGACAACATAGAAACCAAGAAACAATACCTCCTTTTTCCATCAATACAATAATATCAATTCAAATAAATGCACATAATTTTGAGAACCTACTATTTAACGAGTTACATATCATATTGATCGAGGTTATTTATTTAGTGTGTAAACCTGTTGAAACGTCGGAAAAAAATTATAGATAAACGCGATAGATACCCATTACATAGTTATATAATTATGTGTTTAGATCGCGTAAGATTAAAAATATTAACAAATGTACGAAATTCTTATTCGTTTTGGTGTTTGTGGCGCCGCCATTTAGGCCGACAAAGTTCCAACCCTTAGCGGCTGATAAATAATTAAATATTTGAATATAATAATTTGCGTTGAACCGTTCCTGCTGGTTTTCTTGCTTCCTGTTTAATTATTTAACTGGATTACAAGAGGATTTAGCTATCTTGATGCTTTTGGAAAATGCCTGCAAATTTGTTAGAGATTATCACAGTTAAACAACAAATTATTTGTGTTGCGTAAAGAAGTTTGAAAAGCAAATTAGCTATATGGTTTTGCTTATTTATTATGAGTACTATTTGACGGTTTTACTGTCGTGGTCACGAGATGGCAATCCACAATAAGAATTTGACCGCATTGTTCTACTGTACGGCAATGGCCATAGGCCGCCTTTCCTTTCCTTTCTTCCAATTATTTATTTTCCAAATATCTTGATGTTATGGGCCAATCGATCACGATCAAGGCATAGTACCAAATCAACCAAGAGGGTAACTGTCTGGCAACATATTATATGTTGACAGACAGTTACCCTCCCCAATTTTATTCAGGAAAGTTGGTACCTGGTGAATTCTATTTTCGTCTGTCAGTTTGCGATTGCTTGTCACTTTCAAAGAAGTAGGTCGATCATAAGATTCACAAGGCAAACATGTAAAAACGCGATGTGTTAATAACCATGAAATCAAAAGAATTTGTGCAAATTTGTGTTATTTTCCTTATATCTCATCAGAAATTATGCCGCGGATACGTCAGAAAGGTATCTAATATATCTACAGATTATGAGAATTTGTAACCGACTTTGAAAAAGGATGATGTTTTATGTTCGGCTGTAATTCTGTCGATTATTTCATCATTTATCATAATTAAAAGATAATTTTGGCAGTATGCGTAGAGGTTTGACGTTGTGATGTAACTATTTCTAAAGGTTCAACATAATACCAGCGCTGAGTAGGTATCTACATTTATCTACCCAGCAACATGCTGAGTTGACACCTTTTTGACTCGACACCAATATGTTTTGCCAGGCAGGTTGTGGAGGTTTTTAGTTGGGTACCTAGTTTTTTATTTTTTGTTATTAATCATAAATTTTTGAGCTCTAAAATAATCTGGGGGTATTTTGTTTTGTTTTTTCTTTGTTTTTTTTTTTTAAATATATAACTGTGTAACCTCCATTATTTTAGTAATTAAGCTTGTGCCTAGTTCTTAGTTATCCTTTGTGTTTTTAAAATTGTTATGTGTCGTGTCAAATAAACCTTTTTCATTTCATTCATTTCATTCATTTCATTTCATTCATTTCATTTCATGTACGGACCAATTTGGATGATTCTTTTGCAGTTCTATAGAGGATGATTCCGAAGTAGAATTTATTCCTGAAGGATAGTAGTATTTATAAATGTAAAGATAAATGTATGGCATAAACAGGTTACGTATAATAACATAAATAATAATCAATCTTAATAAAAAAACTTTAAATAATAATATATCCCGCAAAACTTAATAAACAGTTGAAAACTAATGGATTCGAAGTCATATATAAAGATTTTCACGTACACGGTAGTCGTATAAAACAAAATAGCAATATGGTTTTGCTCACCTATTTATTATGAGTACCTACTATTTAATTATAACTATTTAATGGGTAGATATTTATCGCGTCTATTTGCATATTTTTCCCGACTTTTTAACAGGTTTACACACTGTCGTGGTCACAGGATGACAATATTATGATGATAAATACTTTTCCCCGCGCATTCTTTTCTGCCGACGGTACCCAAGCCAACTGTTGAATAGAATTGCAATGGTACGAGACCGTCGGACGGACCTCACAAAATACATTGTATTGGACCTCGTTACCTGTTGCAGTTACGGTATCTTCCTCTAGGAAGACAGGAATAGGTGACATTTCACCCAGACTTGTCACGTTGCTGCCAGGAATTGCTTATTAACATTTCTTAGTTTTGAAATGAGGCGCTCTCGACCTGTTACATATGGAGTAATGTTACGTATATCCACGCGTTATGAGAATGGGACGGAACTTTGTCAAAGTCATCATCATCATCAGGCTATAGCAGTCTACTGCTGGGCATAGGCCTCCCCCAATGAGCGCCATAGCGCCCTGTCTTCAGCTTGCCGCATCCAGCATCTTCCTGCAGTCTTTCGCAGATCGTCATCCCACCTGGTCGGAGGGCGTCCTACACTACGTTTACCGAGTAGTGGTCTCCACTCAATAACACGTTTGCATGTTTGTCAAAGTAATAATGTAAATTTCTGTTATAATCTTTCTCTGTTTGTGCGATGGACCTGAAATTAATCATAGTTCTAGAGATCTGACAACCTCTGTGGCGCGGTGGCCAAAGGTCCGGGTTTGATTACCTATTCGGGACAATTGTGTGTACGGTCTGCACTGCAGATATTTGTTCCGGGTGTTCCGGTCGTTATCTATGTGTATTTAAAAATATCTATCTATGTATGTATTGTCTTATGTATACATATAAGTCATATCGTACCCATAACTAATTTAATTTTACTCAATGTAAGTGAACCTTAGTATTATACAACATAAGTTAACTAAATGCCTTTAACATAACAAGTGATTCTTTTATATAACAATTATATAGCTCTCTTGTCGCCTGAAACACAGGATTACGTAGTTCAGGCTAAATTGTAATACTTAGCACTTATATTTTGTATAGCAATAATTTTCATGAATATTTTTTATTTTATAACATAATATCCCAAAAAAATGGGATTAAACTTAATTTCGTAGAGATTACCCCGAGTGCGAGCTTACGCACTATAATAACAAAAACATGTAGATATGTCGTCCGTGACTTCAATTATATGACTTGTCTAAGTTCTTATTTTGTAAGCCTAACGAAATAAATGATGTTTGACTTTGAATTAGTATTTAAGGTATTTGGCTGAAAAACAGCGCTGAATATAATAATGTTCAGGACACGCTGAGCCAACCCATATTTCGGCGTAGTAGGGTCATGGAGTCTTACTTTTCTTAATATCACCTATTTGTGTCACTTACCCCCATGATAAACTACTTTATTTGCCGTTTGTTATTCTATGCCTGTGTCCAAATTATTTTTTTCCATTCTATTCTATATTGTATTTATTAAACCTTGCATCATAATACAAGCTCTGCTTAGCTTGGGGACACCCAGAAACTACAGTCCAGTCTGAAGTCAGAAAGCAGTCGCGCGGAATTCCGGCGAATTCCCGCGGCGCCGCGGGCATCCGCGCGACTCGTTCGAGTTTCTCATGCGATAATAAGTTGTATTGTAATGAAAATAAAGTTAAAATTCATATGACACTGAAACTGCGCTCCGCTTCGCTGCGCTTCGACGCTCTTTTGGTGTGAGTTGAGCCTAAAAATGTTGGTCATAACATAACAGTATTTGTTTCCATACCAAGATTACTACGGGCAACTACACCAACAATGGTGTTGACAGATCAAAACTTGTCATACTCGTACCGCGAAGAATGCTCATCGATGCAAGAATATCAATACCTGAATAATTAGGCTGGCCTCCTACGGAATCTTCTATCGTTTTCCTCTTTATTCGGGACTAGCGGACCTTCCCGGCTTCGCACGGTTTTAGTACGGATCCCTAACTTTTTTGAAAACATAATATAGCCTATGTTCACCGGGAATAGTGCAGCTTCACGGTAAAATAATTTTTCGGATCGCTCCAGTAGTTTCGGAGCCTATTATTACAAACAAACAAAAAATCAAACCTTTCCTCTTTATACTAAGAACTACCTACCTACTCTTTATATCACTAAAATAAAAAAAACTAACTACGTTACCTACGTTACTGCCTGGTCTCTTACAACGTGCGTTCTACGTTCATAATTACACCGATACAATCTCTATGCATGTTGTAGACAAGGCGAGTGTAGGCTAGCAAAACATAATATAGCCTATGTTCACCGGGGATAGTGAAGCTTCCAAACGGTGAAAGAATTTTGCAAATCAGTCCAGTAGTTTCGGAGCCCAAACAAAAAATCAAACCTTTCCCCTTTATAATATTAGTATAGACTAGCTGCGCCCCGCGTGGAAAGTCAAATCACTACATAGTATAAAACAAGTCTTAGTAGCTTCTCGCTGTGTGCCTATGTATGCTTAGATCTTTAAAACTACGCAATGGTTTTTGATGCGGTTTTTAATAAATAGAGTGATTCAAGAGGAAGGTTTACAAACCATTTGACATATAGATTTCCAGCAGTTAGTTTACAAACCTTTATCTTGAATCACTCTATCTATTGCTAAAAACTGCATTAAATCCGTTGAGAAGTTCTAAGAAGATCTAGAAGATCTAAGCGCATTTTATACTATGTAGGTAATAAAGATTAGTTATCGCACGCTTTGTTCTATGGATACATTTTATTAAAATTATTACCATCTTACGGGAAGTTTTTTTTTAAATTTGTTTTTAAAAAACTAAAGTCTGAATCCGAATTCTTTAATATTTAAACTGTTTGTTGTTTTTTAGTTTTTCGGGACAAAAGATTTATTTATTTGTTTTAGAACAATTTTATGAAATACAAGTGAACAATTATTTATGAAATATTTTATAATATTTAATAAATAATATAATATTTTATATTTATAATATTAAATAATGAAAGCGCTGGCGTGACGAACGACGACGACTTAACCCCTTCCTCCGAGATTAATGGGAGATCGCGCGTGACCAAAAAAATAAAAAAATAAAAAATTTAAAAACTTTTGATACTATCATGGTTATGAACACTACATTCATTTAATGATCATGGAATAACTGATTTTAATATTGTATCCATAACTATAGCTAGGTACATGATTATTTTACTATTTAGTTAGTAAGTTATTATAATACTTCTTCGGTAAAAATAATGTAAATCAGAAAAACAAGCGATATAACAATAGAATTCTCAAGCGATATGCTAGTATATACTCTTATTAATAATTTTATGCATAACTTATTTTCAAAGTTTCTTACAAAAATATAATGTTTGCTGTTAATTTTGTAAATTTGCTCTGAACTCAGCCAAGAACTCGCATGTTTTCACAATTCAAGGAAAACAGAAGTATGAGAAAATATATTCCTACGTAAAATTAGATCGGAATATAATATTAAAGTAGGTAATTACCTAACTCAATAATAAATTGTTGATTCGGGAACATTTTTTTATGAGGCCACCTTGGAATCATTCTCTATACAATAACAAAGGCAAGCTGAAGACAGGGCGCTATGGCGCTCATACGAGTAGGGATATGTCCAGCAGTGTTCTATCGCTGATGATGATGATGATGACTAGTCTATAATGTATGGCCGTGTGGTGCGAAATAAGGAGGAGGTTCTATGTTTGGCTGTATGTTTTTATGTGGGTATGGTAGTCGATTACTCCGTCAACCGACTTTGAAAATGCACTTATTTTCAAAGTCGGTTGACGGAGTAATCGACCCGCGCCCTGTCTTCAGCTTGCCGCATCCAGAATCTACCTGCAGTCTTTCGCAGGTCGTCATCCCACCTGGCCGGAGGGCTATCTATCTATAACATGTAATATCAGTTATCTATAACCTATTAGACAAGTGCTTACTTCGAGGATTGATGTTGCTATGTGGATTGTCCAGCATTATTTTTTTATTGACTCGTAAACAAAAAAAAGTGTTTTTATCATAAGTGTATAATTAGTCGGTTAGGATATTCATAATAAGGGGATAAAAATTATAATTAATATAATAAGTAATACCCTAAAAAATTTCGATTTCGGCGGCACTTGACTTAACCCAAGTGCGAGGGATTAATCACTTTAATAAAAAAAAACCTTAATATAAGGGATTAAAAGGGTAGTATTGAAATGCGTGAAAAGACATTCAAATTAAATGTGTCAAAAATATTGAAAAGCCTTACTAAAGTACTGAGTGGGCGACAAGCAGTGGGCGAAAACAAATGTTTAAAACAGCGACATGAAAAAACTTATTTGTTTCACTAGATATTTAATACTATCAGTGTAAAAATTCTGAAGTGATCTTTTTTCTATTTTAAATTAGACATTTGGTAGTTGTTCTACATATAAAATCAAACCAACAAACAAAGCTATTGTCATATCAGTCAGCTTCTGTCTAATTCAGATTGAGTATTTTTTCGCCTAGTTCCAGTAATAAAGTACCATTAATAGTTGACAGCATTTTTTTATTCAACTGATTAATAAGTACCCCATTATTATGTACTAGCGGACCTTCCCGGCTTCGCACGATTTTAGTACGGATCCCTAACTTTTTTGAAAATATAATATAGCCTATGTTCACCGGGAATAGTGCAGCTTCACGGTAAAATAATTTTTCGAATCGCTCCAGTAGTTTCGGAGCCTATTATTACAAACAAACAAAAAATCAAACCTTTCCTCTTTATACTAAGAACTACCTACCTACTCTTTATATCACTAAAATAAAAAAACTTACTACGTTACCTACGTTACTGCCTGGTCTTACAACGTGCGTTCTACGTTCATAATTACACCACTACAATCTCTATGCATGTTGTAGACAAGGCGAGTGTAGCCTAGCACTTTGAGTGCTGAAAACGCACGGTATGAGTTTTCTACAAGTGACTAATATGCGTAAATCCACACTAGCGCAGCGGCTGAGAAAATACAGATCTTTGTGACTCAGCAGAGCTGTAATATTTTTCGAACGAAACGCATGTGCGGCGCAACACAACCGCTGTGTAGAGCGGCAACACGAATTTTTTAGGTAAAAAAAAAAGATCGCAGTCCTCGAAAAAAAACCGCAGTCAAAGTGACATCATCTAGAAATTGGCTGTGTTTAATTTTTTCACCCACATTTGTTATTATTCGTTTTTTTAGTACGTACAATAATATTTACTAACTATCATCATCATCATCAGTCCTATACCAGTCCACTGCTGGACATAGGCCTCCCCCAATGACCGCCATAGCGCCCAACTAAGCTATATATAAATCAAATCTATAGCTGTACATAAATCAAATCAAATGCGTTTATTTGCAGTAAAGCATAAATATGTACAAATAAACAAACCGTTACATCAAAAAACAAGATGATATACATAATACATTTCTTTCCGGCCCTGGTGGGGGCGCAGAGAGGGGCCTCGAGGCTTGGCCTCATTACCCCGGCGTCAACTCCAGGGGTGACGACCCCTCGGTCCTTGGGTTTTGTGGGAATATCTTTTTTTTCCCCTTCTCAATGTTTTCTTTTTTTTGTTTTGGCTGCATTTGGTTTGTTTATATTTTTTTGTGTTTTTTTCTTTCTTTTTTTTGTTTTTTTGTTTGTGGTTTTTTTCCTTTTTTTTTTTAATAAACCCAACCGATATACATAGTACTATGATATAATATTATATTACATACATATTTCTACGGTACAATTTATGTAGATTATAACTACTTTTTTTGTATGATTATCTTCGATGGCATTGTAATATGTTTCGTGTGTTAAATAAATAAAATACGCGGGTATTTACCGGTATACTAACTATTAATAACTATTTTTAGAACCTAGCTGTAAGTTTTCCCAAAATTTTGAAAATAAAATAAATTATTTTATTTTTAGCCATTATTGTCCCACTGCTGGGCAAAGGCCTCCCTTTTCTCCTTCCACTCCTCGCGATCCAACGCTACAACAAGCCGTGATGGATGAAAAAAAAAATAAACAAAATCTGCTTAGGAATCGAACCGCTTGCTTAATCGGCCAATCCTCCCGCTAAGCATGCAGGCTTTGTCCAATTCTTCAGAATTCGTCCCCTCATCTAATTCGCCTGTTTTCATTCGATCACCCTTTTAGAAGCAGGTGGCTGATTGTCGAATTGGTACTACTGGCCACTTTGTTTTTCTAGCCATTTCGTAATCTACTCAGACGTGAACGAGATGTTTTGAGAGAATGACTGACTGTTTTCTCTTAGATGACAGACAAGCTGTTCCTTCCTGGTCAATTATTTTCTATTATTTTCAACAATCAAGACTTAAATTAATCTAAAAAAATACATCCTACTAATATTATAAACGCGAAAGTTTGTAAGTATGGATGGATGGATGTTTGTTACTCTTTCACGTAAAAACTACTGAATGGATTTTAATGAAACTTTAAAATAATATAGCTTATACATCAGAATAACACATAGGCATTTATAAAGATATATTGTATATTATCCAAAATACCTATCACCACGCGGGTGAAACCGCGGGGCGCAGCTAGTCTAATATTCTAATATAAATGCTATTTTCGGATGAATGGGTGTTTGTTACTTAGTCTTCTACATGCCAACACTAGTGAAAGGATCGAGCTGAAATTTGCATAGATACATATGTGTATAGTATATGCCATGAACCAACTTTATATTTCATCAGAATTTACTAGGATAATTGGTTAGGTTTATTAATCTAGATACGAATAAATACAAAGGTCAGTTACTGATTTAAATTAAATTAGTACAAAAAGTTTTCTGGTTTTATACAATCCAAATACAAACAAAGCAGTAAACATCAGCTAGTATCTGAAAAAGGTTTCCGACTCGTGTGTTTTTCGATTTGCGTTGGCGTTGCTGCGTACTTCTTTGATGAATTGAAATGGAAATAGAAAATGGGTCGACTATTTTGAGTCCTTTTGCTTCTTGTTATTATGGTCGCATGTCTAATGAATTCTAGGGACAAAAAAACAACTGTGTTTGCCCAAATTTTTCCATTATGATGGCGCATCATTTAGGTTTTTTTTGTTTTTGTAATATGGCTGAAGCCTACCATATTACAAAAACAAAAAAAAAACCTAGCTTCTGTGGCCGCTAAAAGTCCGGTAACGCTGTCATGGCCACGTGCGGTCAACAGCATATTAGTCCATTCGAAAAATAAGCTTAAACCAATACATAAAATAAATAAATAGTAAAGCCGAACATTGAAATCTTCTCCTGTTTTGTTTTTCGTCGGTTAAAAAGCCGCATTAGTCTTAAAAAAGTTAGAAACTCGCATGTACGCATGCATAATTTCCTCACTAATTTGCCTAACGATTTTTCTCTATTGAACACCTACTCATATAATAAATGACAAAGTTATTGACATAGCTCTAAGAATTAGCAAGCTGATGTGGCAGTGGGCCGGTTGGTGCGGTGGGGTAAACGTGTTCTAGACTGGAGACCGCGACTCGGCAAACGTAGTGTAGGACGTCCTCCGGCCAGGTGGGATGACGACCTGCGAAGGACTGCAGGTAGATGCTTGATGTGGCAAGCTGGCGCTCATTAGGGGAGGCCTATGTCCAGTGGACTGCTATAGGCTGATGATGATGATGAATAAATGACTTATTGGTATGGATAGAATATGAAAGCTAGATGTAAAAGCTAGCAGTCTCTGAAAGAACGTTTAATATAACAATAAGTTCGCAACAAGAAGTCGATATTGCCGGCTCTAAAGGTTTCCATTGTGAAGGTTCCATTCATAAAGGCTTACCGTTTTGTCGTAGCTTGCATAGTTGAGTGAGAGCTTTTTATGAAAGTAGGTACTGTGGGTTCGATACTCGGGTGTAGGACGTCCTCCGGCCAGGCGGGATGACGACCAGCGAAGGACTGCAGGCAGATGCTGCGGCAAGCTGAAGACAGGACGCTACGGCGCTCATTGGGGGAGGCCTATGTCCAGCAGAGGACTGCTATAGGCTGATGATGAATGATGTGGGTTCGATGCTAATCGTGAGTAGATAGATAGATATACATATAACATATTTGTTCGACATAAATCATTGGAATTTATAGTTTTTTGTTAAATTATGGAGAATAACAGCATATTATGGTCCAAGGCTGGACGCAGGGCCTCCCCCTGATAAGCGCGTTATTTGCCTTTATCTTATTGGGGTAGTGCCCCTATTCGCAACGCTGGGCATGCGGTTTGGGGATCATCGTTCGGTGGTAAATTGCTCTGCAGGGGGCGTTGCTGCCCGCCGCCCGGTGGATATCCCTTAGTCGCCTCTTATGACACCCGCGCATAAATAAAACTAACAATAATGATGATTTAAAGTAAAAATAAAGTACGAGTACTAAAGTACTTGAGGGTAGAACACTGAATCTATCATCCCATCTCTTACAATACACAATACATATGCTTCTTGAAAGCCGGGTGCGCAGAATTGTATATACATATGTACTTTTCATATAGGTAATAACATTCACATGATATATTATATAGAAGTATTCAAATGAAATACACACATAAGTACCTACATTTGTATATAAAGTATCGTAACAACAATAGGCAGACTTTCTATGAAAGCCTTTTAACAGTAGGTATAAAGTAAATATTATTTCAATGGCTCTTACAGCGAAAGAAAACATGAAAAATCCCATAACTTTAATATCCTCGGAAGTGTTAAGGTCATAGCATACTTATCCCGCAAGTATATGTAGATAAGTAAGTAAAAAAAATGTTACTTGCTCTGTAAATAGACTTGGCACTTTTTTGGTTAAAAACGTAAGTTTGAAATAGCTAATGATGACAGTTTTGGCTTTTAGCGGTATAATGCAGGGACCTTGGCCCCATGTACACTTTGTCTGATTGTTTCTGTTTTTATCTGTTAGTTTTGTTTTGTCTATAGATATGTAATTATTGTCTACGGGTGTGACAAAGTACCACTTTAAAAAAACCTATTGTTTATAATATATCGTGTAATGTTTTCTAGGTTAAAAAAAAAATATATATTTAAAGTACATAAGTTTCTGAAAGGGCTTGCGATGCAATCAGTGCTTTTCGTCCCGCAAAACACAAAAAAAATTAAATATAATATTGTTTTCATAGTAAATTGTGTATTCGGCAAATTACTTTTACGCTAGTTTGTTCGATCGAAAGGAAAAAGTTTTTGAAATCTGAGTTTAATAATTTTTTTCTTTATGCTTACAAAACAAACACTTAAACAAGTCAACATTTATACTATAAATTAATTTCGTGTACTTATAGAGCAATATAAAAAATCATTATGTTTTCGTTTCGTTGCCGGTAAATTTCATCATCATCACATCTAAGACTGGCATTTGCCCGCGGCTTCGCACGTATTTTCGTCACACCTCATTTAAATTATCTCCAATACCATAAGTTTTTTTTTTTTTTTTTGTGTTTTGCGGGACAAAAAGCAATCCCTAGTGCTTTTCGTCCCGCAAAACACAAAAAATAAACAGTGAAAATATAAATTCGAAGTAATTCTAATAAATAATAATAAAATATCAAAGTGCTTTATTCCTAAATAACATTAGTAAAACTAGGAAATAAAAAAAAGTGAAGTAAAGAAAGTGATCACTTTGATGTTTTGTTCACTTCAGCTCGTCACAAACTTTTTTATTGTCTAGATAATCTGATATTTTGTAATAAGCCTTTTTACAAAGGCTGTTTTGTGTGATGTTTTCAAAATTCGCTTGAATTTATCTGAAAGCGTCTTCCAACTGTAGGTAGGTCACTTAGGTAGGTTTCCAGGCTGGGCAGCGAAAACAAGTCTATCGCATAACACTCGTCTATGTAATAACTCATTTACCCGTGGGCAGTAGAATCACAATGACACAGCTTCAAGCGCCATCTACCTCAATATGTCACTATTTACATGCAAATTTTATCTTGTGTATTAATGAATATGTCTGTTACAGATCGGTGATCCCGGCATTGTCATGGTAAGTGAGTTTTGTAAGGACAAGAATTAGGGAAGGGGGTTTTAAATATCATCAACATCATCAGCCTATATCAGTCCACTGCTCGATATAGGCCCCCCCAATAAGCGCCATAGCGCCCTGTCTTTAGCTTGCCGCATCCAGCATCTACCTGCAGTCTTTCGCAGGTCGTCATCCCACCTGGTCGGAGAGCGTCCTACACTACGTTTACCGAGTCGTGGTCTCCACTCAAGAACACGTTTGCCCCAGCGGCCGTCGGTTCTTCGCGAGATATGGCCGGCCCACCGCCACTTCAACTTGCTAATTCTTTGAGCTATGTCGATAACCTTGGTTCCCCGTCGGATGTATTGGTTTTAAATATAAATTCATTAAAATAGGATGGATAGACCGGTGGATGGATGGCTTAGGACCGCTATGCCCCCATACGATGCAACAAATAGCGGTCCTACAGTGGACTTCTGGACTTGGGTTTGCTGCTATGATGATGAATATTATTTTTCTTGAAATAATTCAAAAAGCCATAAGCAGTATACAGTATCGCACAAGATTTCCTGAATAGTCCCGCCGAAAAGTACTTAGCAGGTTGTGACTCAGTATTCGTTTTTCCTTGCAGAAGTTCAAGTTCTGTGCCGACGGCGACTGCCCTTTGTGGGCGTTGGCGGCCCTGCACGCGCTCGGCAGTCTACCAGCACAGCTCTTCAGAGACCTGCTGCATCAGATCTTGGAGGAAAAGGTAACAATTCAAATACATTACAATTCCTGACCCTGTCTTGACCATTTTTGTATGGTGGGTCAAATGACACACGCGCATGAAGATGAAAACACGTTACAAAATATCAGATTATCTAGAGACGATAAAAATACTTGAACGAGTTTTGCTCCAACTCAAAAACGAACAATTCAACGAGGTAAAGGTTTCTTATTGCCTTCGAACAATTGTGTGTACGTTCTGCAGATATTTGTTCCGGGTGTTTTGGTCGTTTTCTATGTATAATAAAAAAATATCTATCTATGTTATGTATTGTATTATGTATATCAGTTATCTAGTACCCATAACACAAGCTTTGCTTACCATGGGGCTAGATAATGCTGTGTGGATTGTCCAGCATTATTTATTTATTTATTTATTATAGGTTCTTTACTTTACCTCAAAAAGATTGAAATTAACAAAAAACCAAAGTGACCTAGTTTTTATTATGCAATTTGAAATTAGTGAGGTGTCCAGAGTCCTGTAGGGTCTAAAGGAAGTAAAGCACTTTGATGTTTGATGATGTTTGTTTCATCATCATCATCAGCCTATAGCAGTCCACTGCTGGACATAGGCCTCCCCCAATGAGCGCCATAGCGCCCTGTCTTCAGCTTGCCACATCCAGCATCTACCTGCAGTCTTTCGCAGGTCGTCATCCCACCTGGTCGGAGGGCATCCTACACTAAGTTTACCGAGTCGTGGTCTCTACTCAAGAACACGTTTACCCCAGCGGCCGTCGGTTCTTCGCGAGATATGGCCGGCCCACTGCCACTTCAGCTTCAGATGTTTGTTTGATGTATGGAAACACGACGCGACCCAAATAATGGGCACCTCGCACCACCTACCCTTACACCCCGTCGTCGGGTGATTATAGTGTGATTCTGGCATCCAACTTAACACGCGATATTTCTGTTTCTGTAAAATAATAATAATAATAAATAATGCTGGACAATTCACACAGCATCATCTAGCCCCAAGCTAAGCTGAGCTTGTGTTATGGGTACTAGATGACTGATATACATAATACAATACATTACATAGATAGATATTTTTTTATTATACATTGAAAACGACCAGAACACCCGGAACAAATATCTGCAGATCGTACAAACAATTGGTCCGAGGCGGGAATCGAACCCGCAACCTCCTGCGTCGCAGGCGGACCTTCGCCCACCGCGCTACATCGGTCGTCAAAAAATGCATCACCTATATTAAAATTTATCGTTTACTTGCGTATTTTCTCTTCTAGAATGTTATGCTAAATTGTCACGTGTCTCTCGTTTACAGACGATTCGATTTTGCGATATTTTCCATTCGATGAAATAAAACTAATATAATTTACTTTAAAATGTCATTCATAGCTGAATTGAAATTGCAATATGCAATGCAATATTATTGATCCTTTCGATTAGGTAGAAGCAAAAGATTATTTACGAAAATTCAAATTTTGAGCACAAAAAATCTACACAAAGAAAAGTTAGCCGTGCTACGAAAATGCTACGGCGTAGAACCTCGTAGGGCCGCTACGAAGTCAAGAATGTGTCTACGAAAACTGCTACGCGTTTTGAAGACTGTTTTAGTTTACTTGGTTCTAATTTTGGTCTCTCATTTCTTTCGAGAATCAAAAGCTATCAAAGTTCTACAGTTCTCTTCAAAGGAACATTACAGCGAACAGCAACAAAGGAATTTAAATCTTTAGTCAACAGCATTACGTTCCAAATTGCGATAGCTGAATCAGATAGAATTTTACGATAACGACCAAAGACGTAACTAAAACTACAAGCAACACATATTCTGTGAATTCTGTGTAATGCTTTCATTGAATTAAAGCACAAAGGAATGTGGGTGTCCGAATGTTGTCAAAGAAATGATAATTCCTAAATGTGGGTGATGGAGACAAAGAAAAACAATATTATCTAGTTAAGGAAGGACGCAAGTAGAATGTTTGGATGTTTGAACGGTCATACATGATTTCTGCAATCCGAATCAGTAAAGTTAAGGACAAGAGATGATAAATAATAAGATTAATGTTTCTGACGAGAAAAGTACCCAAGTGCTAAATTTTTAAAATTACATTTTTTTACATTCCCCATGCCCTATTCTGGCCCATGTTTGTAACTTATTTGAAATAGTATGGTTGCATGATGGTTTATAAGTTGATTTGACCGCCCGCAGCTTCTAACACGTTTTCCCGTAGTAAAATGTAGCCAATATGCTAATCCAGGTCTGGAACTACATCTATGCAAAATTACAGCTTGATCCTAAGATAACAAACATCCAGACATTAACAGCTTAACATAATAATTTACAAAATGTACAGTATAAACATTTATACATCCAAACTTTCGTATTTAGTAGTCTTATGAGCAGATTGAATTCTAGAGAACCCTTCACATTATTTTTTCGGCGTAAAGATGTATCATAAAAGTATTCACTGAATTTAGATAAATTAGGCTGTAGAATTTTCGGCATTGTTAAATAAATTCTCTATTATTATTTTTGCAGGATGAAGATGCCATTATGGAGATCTTGAAAGGCACAAGTTTATGTAAGTAGTCATCAATGGAGGTTTGGTTGAGGTGGATTTCTCAAAATAGCTAACAAACACAAACATAATGGTTCGAAGTGTTAGTCCACTGCTGGACATATGCGTCCCCCAATGAGCGCCATAGCGCCCTGTCTTCAGCTTGACGCATCCAGCATCTACCTGCAGTCTTTCTCAGGTCGTCATCCCACCTGGTCGGAGGGCGTCCTACACTACCTTTACCGATTCGTGGTCAAACAAAACATAAACTAACATTTATTTAAACAAGTATTGAGAGTACACCGTTTCACCAGCATCCCGTGAAGAGTCAGCGCGCGCCGCCGCAGCCGTCCGCTGGGTGCTGACCTCTGCCTGGTCATGCTCGTGCTCGGGCACGCAGCTAGCACGAGACCTAGCCGTGCTGGGCGTGCCGCGCACGCACGCAGCTGCGCTTGCGCAGGCCGCTGCGGAGCGGGGAGGCGTGTATGCGGAGGGGGTGCGGGCGCAGGGGTTCGCAGGTAGGATACTTGGCTTTTATTTCGTCTCCTGGTTGACGAGAGATAGACAGGTCTGGAACGTTTGTTGTAAAATGTTAGTTTTTGAGGTCCCATAAGAGTTTGATCCTCGTGGAATTGATAACTGCGTCGTAAAACTTACAAAATTGCAAGTCTATGAATAAATGAATGAGATACAGATGGGACTAATAGCGTGCCCAATGTTTCACGTGCGTCGTCGCCGCCAGTCTCTTTCCAAACTTGGCTGGACGCTTTAGCGCGCGGCTCATTCTAAAACCATCATATTCACGACCAACCAAAAAATTAAGCTTTCGTCAGCTTAATTAAATAAAGAATGCTGGAGAATTCACACACATTATCCAGCCCCTAGTTAAGCAGAGCTTGTGTTATGGGTACTAACAGATTTACATGATAACAATACATTACATAGATAGATATATGTCTTACTCACTGGTAACAATAAATGGTATCCATGGCAACGGGCGTAAACAAGGTGATGGAGTTAGATATTAAGCATTGTCTTCTCTTTAGGTACCTATCTGCTAATGTAGTAGGTACCTCAGTAAGGTACTATAATTCTTGAAATAAGTACTAGAGTGACTCGCCGATTCCCAAAATTCTCCTAACACCATGGCGGTTTAACTAGACTTTAATAATAGTAGGTACTTATCACGCTTAACTCAATGCCTTTTTCGTCCACAGTAAACAAACTAACAGACATCACCGTGTCCCCCGCGCCGGAAGGTTCTATAGACGCGTACAAGTTGACTCTCCACTCTGAGGCCGCGGGCGCGCAGCGAAGGAGTGAGCTACTCATTGATAGGACGCAGGCGAAAGACTTGTTGGACCAGTTGAGGGAAGCTTATAGCAAGATGGAGGAGGTGGAACAAGATTAAATACTTCTATGCAATATACACACAAACACCAAGACTAATACACCTAAGAACAAACACCAAGACTAATACACCTAAGAACAATTACCTGTATTCATAAAATCAAAATACATGATATGAATATGAATACATAGTTATACTATGGCTCAGCGACCCAAAGTGTGTGACCCTGCAATGAGAAATCGCCATTTTGTGCAGACAGAATAGACCAAAATGGCGGTCAATTACATCCATTGACAACTCACACAGCATTATCTATTTAAATTAAATAAATAATAGTAATAAGTCCAGCGACTTGTGGGCAAAGACCACCACAGAGTGGAGCCCACCCAACGCTGAGGCGACGTGGAAGGTCCAGTATGAGATGGCGTGACGAGCTCGAGGCACATCTTCCATCATGGCTTGTTGCAGCGTTGGATCGCGAGGAGTGGAAGGAGAAAAGGAAGGCCTTTGCCCAGCAGTGGGACAATAATGGATTAAAATAAAAAAAAATAGAAAAACGACCAGAACACCCGGAACAATTATCTGCAGATCGTACACACAATTGTTCCGAGGCGGGAATCGAACCCGCGACTTCCTGTGTCGTAGGCGGACTTTCGCCCACAGCGTCACAGAGGTCGTTTTATAAATTACACTACAGATCTCCATCTGTAGATGTGATTCTGTGACAAAACTTTTTTCATAATACTTTACCTACTATTTAGTTATCAGAAGTCGACCCCTATGCTAATGGTTCCCCTCGGGTACCTCCGCTTGTAGGAAGAGAACAATCTACAACATTGCACTTGATATTTATCGCTCATCAAAAGTGAGTAGTTGCAATAAGTACTTAACCATTGTAAAAACATTGCCTATTAATTTTCTACTTATTATATCTTAGTTTGTAAGTTATATTTAATAATAATATCAACCAATATTTCATTTCAGTGTTAAATATAGCTGAAGACAGGACGCTATGGCGCTCTTTAGGGCAGGCCTATGTCCAGCAGTGGAGTATTAGGTTGATGATGATGATGACGTAAATAAAAATCTGTACTGAACAAAAAATAATTTTTTATTAGGATTAAGATGATATCAAAAACAAAACATGTATTACTTACAAGCTAAAGGTGGGCTGTTTTCTATTGTTGATATTTGTAGAATCTTACTTATAAAGCATCACCTCCGTAGGCGAGAGTATCGTTAGCGAGTCTGGCAATTCGCGTCGCGACAATTTATTACATAACAACTCTATGAACTCATTAGTGTAGGTGGGTTAACTTCGAATCATGTTTGTGCTCGAAGAACAATAACGTTTCATCCCTTAACGGAACAACAACAAGGTGAGTATTAACCTTGTTGTTGTTTCGTTAAAGGATAAAACGTTAGTGTTCTTCAAAAAAGGTGTTAGTATTCTTGAAAAAATTCATTGTGAATTACACGAATGAGATAAGTTTTTCAAAACATGTTTTAAAGAAAGATGGTGGTGAGCATTTTACTATAATTTTTTTAGTAACCTCGTATCGGTTCGTAGTTAACCCGCTTACATTAATCCATCAAATGTATACGTCCAAATCAACGTACTTTGAAGAGTTCATATTATGTAGTTATTATAGTAAAACTATGTGAACGCAATGATAACATAGCGATATCATGTCAATAACTTTAATTGTCTTGCTGCGGATACTCGACCGTGTAGGCAATCCCTTAGGGCTAGGGTCCACTTAATTCAGCTTTACTGATAAGCTGTATTAGTCAAGCCTACGTGTTTTAACGCCGGTCAGTGCTCGGCTTTGTAATAATAATAAAGGTTCATTTGTAACAAACTATAGTGAATTAATTATAGCGTAAGTATTATGACATATTGTCCATTCTATTATGACATATTGTCCATTCTATTATGACATATTGTTCATACTATTATGCCATATTGTCCATACTATTATGGCATATTGTCTATACTAATATGACATATTGTCCATACTATTATGGCATATTGCCCTTAATTATGAGCCAATAAATAATAAATAATGCTGGATAATTCACACAGCATTATCTAGCCCCATGGTAAGCAGAGCTTGTGTTATGGGTACTAGATAACTGATATACATATTAATACAAATACATTACATAGATGGATATTTTTTTGATTATACATAGAAAACGACCAGAACACCCGAAACAAATATCTGCAGATCGTACACATATTTGTTCCGAGGCGGGAATCGAACCCGCAACCTCCTGCGTCGCAGGCGGACATTCGCCCACCGCGCCAATAAGACGCTTATCAGAGGCCTATGTCCAGCAGTGGACTACAGACTAATACCTAATGCGTGTGATAATGAATTGTAATTCAGTTAATATTATAACAATCAGTCTTAACTATAGACTAACCTAACCTAACAATTTGGATATCGTAGGTACAGTCGCGCTCGTTAGCTGACACTCGTGGCAGGTTTCAAGTCTCTTAATTAGGTTAGTTTTGGTTTTCTATTATAAAACTTTTTGTTTATATATATTACGACTTGCTATCTATATGTTACCGAAAGATTCTAGTATATTCATAGAAATAAATTTCAAACAGCTAATAATGAATGACCTACAATCATATTAATTATATATATATAAGTAACAATACAAATTCTAATTACAAATCGTGGTTAAATTTAAATCACAATTTTTCTCTCAATCCTGTCAAATTTAGGTTTTATATTATTTAAATTTTGGCTTTTTTTATATTAAACGGCTTTCGATCTTCAGTCTATTAATAACATTCTAGTATAATTAAATAGTTCTGTATTCATTGTAATTGAGCTCAAACTTCACAGCGGTCAGCTAACAATGAACGACACACTAATTTAACCAATTAGTTGTAAATCGTGGTTAAATTTAAATCACAATTCTGTCAAAGCTGCTTACGCTGTTTTTTTAACGTGTACAATTCGTTCTAAAAACTTGCCTATATCTTGAGAGGAGGGTGGCGCCGGTCGCTTGAGCTTATGCTTAGCTGTCAGCTTAGGAACTAGGCTTTTAGATTTTTGAAGTGGCACAGGAAATACGTCCAGTTTAGAATGGCCTCCAAGCCCGTCGTAAGATATATCGAGATTGACTACGATTGGTCTTTCAGTGGGCTCAGGCTGCAGTGGTTGTTTTTGATGAAATATGCTCGTGTTAGAGTTCTCTTTTGGTTTCCTCAGCGTTATATTTCGCGCTGCGTTCAGTATTGCGTATTCGGATGGCTGTGAACAAAAGTTATAAGTTAAAAAAAAGAATTATTCATGAAAACTCTTACTAGCTGCGCCCCGCGGTTTCACCCGAGTGGTGATAGATATTCTGGATATTATACAATATATCTTTATAAATTGTAGCCTGAGTTATTCTGATGTATAAGTTATATTATTGTAAAGTTTCATAAAAATCCATTCAGTTGTTTTTACGTGAAAGAGTAACAAACGTCCATCCATCCATCCGTCCATACTTACAAACTTTCGCGTTTATAATATTAGTAGGATATAGCTCAGTACAACAATTTAGCCTGAACTACATAGGTAATCCTGTGTTTCAGGCGACAAGAGAGCTTAATTATTAAATATAAGATTCACTTCCTATTGTGTATGTTAAAAGCATTTGTTGTTAATGTTATATAATACTTAAGGTACTTAACTTACATTGAGTTAGAAACATAATGCTAGTGTGCCCTTACTTCCTACCCCAAGTAACTTCACACAGTAGATCCATTTTAGAACACTGTTATGATCCTTAGTAAACTAAATATATCCCCTTTTCTCCATCTTCTAGATCGCAACCCTCCCCATCGTTTGCCCTAAGTGCCCACATTTGTGATTCCTGCCAATGTCCTAAGCTGGAGCGAGCTCCCTGCGTGAAATATCTCGGGGTCTGGTTGGACAACACCATGTCTTGGAAACCTCATGTTGAAAGCACTGTCTCAAGAGTGAGAAAATTAATTTACATCTTTAAAAACTTAAGAGGGAGTGCTGACTTTCAGTGCATGAAAATGGTCTACTTTGCACTGGCTCAATCAGTTCTCTCCTATTGTATTTCTGCATGGGGCGGTTCCATCATAACCCTCATGCTACGAGTTGAGAGAGCACAAAGAGCGGTTCTCAAAGTCATGACCTCCAAACCAAGAGACTTCTGCACCTCAAGTCTTTACCTAATCTGCAATGTGCTCACTGTTCGGAAACTTTTTATACTTTCGACTATCTTGCGCAAGCACTCCCAAACCGTTTTCGACCCCAACTTGGCAACAGTCAAACGTCGGTCTGATATTGTCTGCAGAACTATATCACACAAAACTACAGTAGCAGGTCGTCATTATTACTACATGAGCAGTCGTTAATATAATAAAATAAACAAAATAATAAACATCTACCCACTCACAATTTTTAAATGTAAGTGTATATGCACTGATTGGCTTTTATCTATCTCCTACGAAGATTGTACGGTGCAGCGCAACCGTGCATTTAGGTATAATTATTGTCAAATCATCGATATTATTTAAGTCAATGTATGTTACACGCGCCTTCCACTTAGCTTATTGCATCAGTTCACGTTTTCACCTCATCATGGTAGGCGCGTGCTCAATTATCAATCATTTTTATAATATATCAATATAAGAGTTATATCAATCTCTTTTTGTATCATTTATCAATTAAAGGTGTCCCGTACATCTTTTTGGTCCTTCGAGCTACTTACAGTGGACTAATAACAGTGTTCGCGTAAGTGATTATTACCAGCATATGGATTGCAGTGCATAAGGAGGAAGGATACACCTACTCTAGAGGACTGCAAGCAGCACACAAGTAAGATCTTTCCTTTTACTCTCTATCATTGACGTCTCTTTCATGACAACCATGGAGGATCTTGTTGTGACCCAAAATCAGCTCATGGGAGCAATGAATCAGCTCCTCGTGAATTTTAAGAAAGACGGGGCCGATCGAAAGACCGCTCCGTATATCAAGAAAAGGCTGGATACCCTTGAAGCATATTGGCAGGAGTTCCAAGCTAATCATAGCAGATTACTAGAGAGTCAGGAACAATCGCATGCATATTTTCAAGAAAATTGCTACGAACGTACTTTAGCATTCTATAACGACACAAGAGCATTCATTAATAACTACTTGTTGGAAATTACGAAGGAGAAACCTCTCCTTAAAACCCCAACCCCCTTCGCCATGCCGAGATACCCAGGCCCATCATCATCACCAGCACCTTTGGAAGGCCACTCCGGTGCGACAACACCGCGGCAGCAGACCATGTCGTTTGAATTTCCCCCGGTACCAGGTAGCTCATGCCCTCCTCAATTTTCTTCTAGTGGTAATAACAGTAAACTAGACGAGATGATGCGCAATCAGAAAAGTAATTTCAAAGCCTTTTCTCGTACTATTTCTAACGTCAATTACACTAACATGACTGAAAACTACGAACTAGAAGATTTTTTGAGAACAATTAACTTGCGTTGGTCTACTATCGACTCTCTACATTGGAAAATCGATAGTGAACTGCAGGAAGAGAATCAGGATTATGAACAAGCATTCACCAAGTATGAACAAAGGTACCTAGAAATCAAGAAAGAGGTCACTCTAAAGATTTCGTCAGCAAGCCACCGGGAAAGGTCAACACCTCAAACAGAAGTGCCATCATTCAGCGGTGATTATCAGAAGTGGATGACATTCAAAGATCTGTATATCGAGGCTATCCACAGCAACGGGTCTATGTCTAACTGTCAAAAAATGCAATTTTTGAAAGGCAAGCTTAAGGGAGAAGCGGAACAAATCGTCTCGCATCTGCGTATCACTGCAGATAACTATCAAGTATGCTGGGACATTCTTAACAACCGATTTAATAACACCAAATTTATTTTCAACTCATACATAGGTATTATCATGAATTTACCTATACTCCAACAGCAATCAGTAACTCAACTGAAAAAGATGCATGATTGTGTCATCGAATGCCTAAACTCTATAAAAAACATGGGCGTTGATGTCAGTTCTTGGGATCCTTTGGTGATATTCATCTTGGAGCAGAAGCTGGATCCCGAGACAGACAAGGAGTACTGTCAATCATTGAAAAATCCTAGGGCTCTGCCTACTATCAAGGATTTTACAGACTTTCTAGAAAGCAAATTCACATCATTGGAGGCATCACAATCACAATGTTCTCCGAATAAATCAAATAATTCAAAATCAGCTCAACAAACAGACAAACAAAACCAAAAATATAACAATCAATCTAAATCAAATTACAACAATCAAAAACCAATGAATAATGTTGTACAAAAACAGCAAACCGGATGTCAACTCTGCAAAAAACTTCATCGCATATTTAATTGCAAAATTTTCCTTAACATGAAACCGATGGAACGCCGTAATACAATTGCGAAATTAAAATTATGCATGAATTGTTTGTACGATCATTTTGGCAAAAAATGCTTATCAAATACTTGTTGCCGTGAATGCAATGGTCGACACAATACTTTGATTCATGAAGCGTTTGCTGACAAGCCATCCACTGAAAACGAAAAAACTGTTACACACGTGTCTCAAGATGATATTACTGAAACTTTATTGGCAACAGCCATGGTAAAGATTATGTCAGCTGATGGGACATTTATCAAATTGAGAGCTTTGATCGACCAGGGATCACAAACCTCTCTTATCACCGAAAATGCAGCACAAATGCTGAAGCTACCTAGACAGAGGTGCAAAGGAGTTATTTTTGGGGTAGGAGCCAAGGAAAACAACTGTAAAGGCGCTCTGAATATCATTTGTTCATCAATGTACAGCGATTATCAATTTGAAACAAATGTTTATATCATGAAACAGATGGTAAACAATTTACCTAATCATACATTTAATAAACCCACTTGGTCTTTCCTAGAGGGCATCCAGCTAGCCGATCCCGATTTTAATATCAATCGACCGGTAGACTTACTCTTAGGGGCCGACGTCTACTCTTGTATCATTCTGAGTGGAATCATTTCATCTGAAAAATCATTACCAGTCGCTCAACAAACACGTCTTGGTTGGGTTTTATGCGGAAACGTAAAATCTTTCCAATGTAACGTTATCATCAATAACGTGGAAGATATTCAACGCTTCTGGGAAATAGAAGATATTCCCCATGAAACATCTTTGTCGCAAGAGGATGCTCACTGCTTGGAATATTTTAAGAACACCACGACTCGGCAGGCCGATGGAAGATACATCGTCAGGTTACCTATGATATCAGATGCTAGAGAACAGCTAGGAGAATCTAAACCAAGGGCAATAGCACAATTTAAGCAGTTGGAGAAAAGATTTATCAAAAACCCAGACATGGAAAAGGGCTACAAATCATTCATATCAGAATATATCACTATGAAGCACATGCAGCTTCCACCACAGTCATTGAAACCTCTCGTCTGTTTACCTCATCACTGTGTGATTAAGGCAGATTCTACGACTACGGCCCTTCGAGTTGTATTCAACGCTTCTTCAAAAACATCAAGCGGCCGCAGTTTGAATGACGTCATGTATCGTGGTCCAAATCTACAACAGGATTTACTATCACTTATCATCAAGTGGAGGCAGTACAAGTATGCCTACACAGCTGACATTGAAAAAATGTTTAGAAACATATCAGTTCATGAAGATGATCAATGTCTTCAGGCCGTGGTGTGGCGCGAATCAGCATCAGACAGCATGAAAGAGTACGTCCTCACGACGGTTACCTATGGACAGAAAGCAGCACCATTCCTTGCCATGATGGTGTTGAAGCAATTGGCTCATGATGAGGGCCATAAGTATCAATCAAGTCCAGCAGCAAAAACTCTAAGAGACCAGTTTTATATGGACGATCTTATCAATGGAAATCATGACATTCAAAGCGCGAAACAACTGCAATCAGATCTAATTCAATTATTGCAATCGGGCGGTTTTAACTTGCGTAAATGGTCCTCTAATACAGAAGAACTATTACAGAATGTCAGCACGGCAAACATCAGTGATCAATATGACTTCAAACATGAAGCCACAACAAAGACTTTCGGACTTCGGTGGCATCCACAATCAGATGAATTAACTTTCGATCTCAAGATAAATTTATCAGAAACAGTCAAACATACAAAACGCAGTCTATTATCAGATATATCAAAGTTATTCGACCCGCTTGGTTGGCTTACTCCAGTTACAACAAAGTTCAAATTGCTATTTCAGCGAATATGGTTTCACAACATTGAATGGGACGATGAACTCCCAGCTGACATTAGTAACGAGTGGTTGAAAATCAGAAAGGATTTGAAAAATATCAGCGAGTTACGAATACCTAGATGGCTTCAGATCTGTGAGAATGACGTCATCGAATTACATGGATTCTGTGACGCATCAAACAATGCCTATGCCTGCGTCATATACTGCAAAATTATCAGAGAAGATCAGTACGGCAATTCAATTAATTCTATCATATTGGTTGCTGCAAAATCAAGATTGGTTCCACCGAAGAGAGATGTTACATTACCCAGATTAGAGCTTAGTGCCACTCTATTGCTTTCTAAGCTAATGGAAAAGGTCATATCATGTTTATCAGGCTATAATATCAAACTGTTTGGTTGGTGCGACTCGATGGCTGTACTAGGTTGGTTGCAGGGCGATCCGGGACGCTGGAAAACCTTCGTAGCTAATAGAGTTGTTCAGTAGGTCTACCATGAGTTGTCACAGTTAGATCGCCTGACGTTACTACAGCAGTTACGTAAATACGCGGATAGTATAGTTAGCCTTTTAGTGGTACCATGAGCTGTGTTATTGCGAACTACTAACGTCATAGTTACAACTACACACTGTGTAGTTTTGCGTTGTTATGTTGGCGTCATTATAAAACGTTCCTCAGTTCATATTACATATATTCATCTCTTTTTAAATACTGCACGATGATAGAGACAGAAGATAGGTGTTATGGTAACTGTTATCCGACAAATGTAGAAAGTCGCCTGACGCAATTATGTCAATGAAATCTAAGGTAACCCAAATTTATTGGTGTTACGATGGTTCACTTCACTGACTGGCATTTATTTTGTAACAACAAAACAACGAACAACGAATGGACGCCATGCGATTCACTAATTCAATTTTGTTTAATTATGTCTCTTTCCCGGGAGGCCTATTTCCAGCAGTGGACTGCTATAGGCTAGTGATGATGTGATGAAGTCTCTTTCCCGAAGTGTTACTGGAAATTTAATAAACATTTGGACACAACAGTTGGATGGTTTAGGCCCTAAACATGAAGAAGTAAGTAGCCTACTTAGGGCGTACTTTAGGGCTATTTCTTCAATGTAATAAAGTCATCGCTTCTTGAGAAAAATGGTTTGCCTCTCCAACAACATGTTGATAATAACCGTGAGCGTAGAATAATAGTATATAATGTAAGTAGTACTTAGAGTTGTTTCAATGAGCTGCAAAATAATTCATCGTAATATAATTATTTCATTTCAATATTAATTTTATTAATTCAATAATAAATCGTTCATCTTCTAATTCGGCATAAGCTAACATTTCCCAAGCAAAACGTGCTCTATTATACATTTTTTATTCCAAAATCGCCAAATCTATCACAAACTATAGACTTTTCACGAAGCAAATGGTCGGTGAGTGCCGTAACTACTGTAGTAATAGTACGCTACTATGACATCTGTCAAATTTGTAACTCATGGTACCAAATTCTATGGAAATGGAGCCCAAACTACAGTCGCTGTAGTATAGTTTACTACACTGTGACGTAGAATAGTTATCTACACGACTCATGGTGCGCATTTTAGTAACTCAACTATCCGCTAGAGGCGTTGTAAAAGTTTTCATACATTTTGTTAACTACAGTCGCTAGCGAGTATAGATTGTTAAAACTCATGGTAGACACACAGGTCACAAAGATTCTACCACCCGAAACATGGCGTTACGTAAAGTCAAGCGAAAACCCAGCTGACTGTGCGAGCAGGGGTATAACCATGGAACAGGTCATTCACCATCCCTTGTGGTGGCATGGACCAGCTTGGCTTTTGACTTTCAACGAACAAACATCAAAACAGCAAGATTTTATCACTAATGAAGAGGTCAAGAAATCTAAACAAAGTAACGTCACAACAACAATTACACGTCAGAAAGATGACGTCATATCAACGCTACTAAACAAGAATAGTAGCTGGGTTCGGGTGACACGTATACTTGCATATTTGTTACGTTTCAAGCAAAATAATAAATCAAGTTTTCTCACCGCCACAGAACTGAAAGCGGCGAGATTGAGGATTATCAAATACATTCAAAACATTGAATTCGGAAAGGACATCGCATCCTTACATCATCATAATCAAGTCGACTCGAAAAGCAACCTTTTGTGTCTAAACCCGAGACTAGACCAAGCAGGCTTGCTCAGAGTGGGAGGCAGACTTACAAACGCCTCCATAAGCAAAGACATGATGCATCCACTCATCATCCCACATTCTGGTCATATGACAAATCTACTCATCGACCACGCACACAAACAAACATACCATGGTGGAGCACGTGTTACCCTAGCAAAAATACGACAACAGTATTGGATAGTTGGTGGTAATAGAGCTGTCAAAATGCGTTTACGCCAATGTATCACATGCAGAAGAAATAACCCTTCAAAACACGATCAGATCTTAGGAAATTTGCCCGAATCCAGGTCGAATCCGTCAAGGCCATTCTATCATACAGGCGTTGACTATTCAGGTCACGTGTTTGTGAAGTCCAGCAAGGGCAGAGGCATGAAAAGCTTCAAGGGTTACATATCATTATTTATATGTATGGCGACAAAGGCCGTACATCTCGAGTTAGTGTCAGACATGACGGCGTCCGCATTCCTAGCGGCGCTGAGACGGATGGCTGCAAGACGCGGCACACCATCACATATGTACAGCGACAATGGTACAAACTTTGTCGGCGCTAACAAAATTCTCAAGCAAGAGATACAAGAGATCAGAAGCATTATCAATCCAGAATTTTTATCAGAGGTCAGTGAGATGGAGATAACCTGGCATTTCAATGCACCAAGCAACCCGAGCGCAGGAGGTCTATGGGAGGCGGCGATAAAGAGCGTGAAGTACCACCTTCGACGTGTCATTGGCGAACAGAAGCTCACCTTTGAAGAGTACACGACTCTGCTCACCCAATTGGAGGCCGTCCTCAATTCAAGGCCGCTCTGCGCGCTGACGGAAGATCCGGAAGATCTGAACTACCTGACTCCATCCCACTTTTTATCAAGCGGCCCAGTGTTAAGTATTGTTGAAACGGAAAGAGATCAAAGGACTAGATGGCATCTTACACAGAAGTTATTTGGAGATATCTGGAAACGATGGCAAGCAGAATATTTAACACAATTAACATCACGAAGCAAGTGGCTACAGCCCAAAGAAAATATCAAGATTGACGATATCATTATCATACATGACGCTAACCTACCCCCAGGAAAGTGGGCGTTAGGCAGAGTTATTGACGTACACCCCGGCACCGATGGTTATGTACGAGTTGTCTCAGTGAAGACAAAGAATGGCGTTATCAAGAGGCCAATCACAAAATTATCAATATTACCTGTCGAGAATCAGTCACCAGAAAAAGCTTCAGAACAGAGCAAAAATAAACAGCAGAGCCCCAAGCCCAATACAGTAAAAAGAACTGGCAGTAAACTCAGTAACTTCATACTTACAATGTTGTTATTGTTTACTATGTGTGCACAAAACGCATATTGTGCACATAACGTATCATTTTTTAAAGAGCAACAGAGCCTTTATTTTGACAAAATATCTACAATGCAACTCATCAGGGACGAATGGAAGATGGTAATTTATTACGACATGAATCCCTACTGGGAAGGGTCAAGGCTACTGTCAAAATATATCAATCACCTACATGCGTCATGCGCAAAATTAAAACAAAGAGCACAGTGCGACCTGATAGTACTGCAACTACGTCACGGGTATATCGAGTTACAATACTACGATCAGCTGTTACTTAATAAACAATCCAACGTCATCGGAACCCGAGTACGTAGAGGCCTTATCAATGGAATAGGAAATGTAGCACATGCATTATTCGGAGTATTAGATGATGATTTTGCACAACAATATCAGCGCGACATTGACCTCGTTATGAAGAATCAAAATCACCTGGCCAACCTTTGGAAAAATCAAACATCTGTTATTGAAGCACAATATACCTTTTTGAAGCGTTTAGAACTATCAGTAGACCAACAGCATAAATTATTTAACCAACACATGATAATTCAAGCGCAGAAAAATGAGATTTTGCAACAGGAGGTAGAGAGTTTATTAGCTAATAATGAGTTTACTTTGTCGTCTATCATCGCCAATAACATACTAGGCAATCTTAAACAGATTCAAGATACTCTTTTAGATACGGTTACCGATATTTATCACGGGAAATTCAATATTCATATAATATCACCGGATCAAATCAAAGAAGAGTTAAGTATAATTTCTGGGCATCTATCAAAGGATATATCATTACCTATACAAGACTTTCACCAAGGAGATGGCATATCAAAACTGTATCATTTATTAAGGGTTAAGGTGAGAGTTACAGATCAGTACATGCTCCTAGAAGTGAAGATCCCACTTGTTACCAGAGAAAACTACGATATATATAAGATTATACCTATTCCTACCATTATCAGAGATAAAACAATCTCCATAATACCTATCACAGAGCACATTGCGATGAATATCCAACGAGATTCATACTTACCTATCACAGAGAATGATATACATGCATGCTATCAATTAAATCCTACCACAAAACTATGCGAGGTACAGAGCCCTATATATCATATGCATAGCGATCAAAACTTGTGTGTCAAGGACAATACAATGAAGAGATGTCAAACAATCACAAAGACGTGCCAAAACAACTGGACTGCATTAAACAAATTAAATAATTATTTATTTTATTGTTGCGACAAATGCACACTCCGATTGATATGTAGCGGTCAGGTCACATTCGAACACGTCAGCAAGAGCGGCGTGCTATCCATGGGCAATGACTGTACATTGAGAGCCGATTCATTCATGATTTATTCACACAATCATCACATGAATGAGATGCACGCAAAACCCGATCTTTTATTAATCGATATTCCTCCAGTTAACAACATTATCAATCTGACTATACCGATCAATGAGATCGAAAATCAAACAGACGTCGAGGTCAAGGACAGACAGGCGTCCTTGAACAGGATCGGTCAACAGATCGAGCAGATGAAACGAAGTGAAATCGAAGAGATTTCCAGCCACGACGTTCATCACTACGTGGCCATATACATTTTGGTCGCAGTTGGGTGCGTCGCAGGCGTCGCGTTCCTGTGGAGGCGAAGGCGGGCGGGAGTGCGCGCGGCCGGCGGGGAGCGGGCCGCCGCTGCCACCGCCACCACTGCTGCTGCTCCGACGCCGCAGCCGGCTCCGAGGATCTCCCTCAGCGACAACGCGAGTGCTAGTGCCAGTGAAAGTGTTCATGTGCCTAGTGTTGAATCAGTGAGCAGTGTATCTACTTTAGTCGAAAAACCGAGAATTGTTTCAGTGTTATATAAAAATCAAATGACCGATAAAGCAACGACACCAACACGAGTTTTTCCCACTTTTCATACTGTAGATCTATCATCTAACTAACATAGCGTCTAAGTTTAAATTTATATACTTAGGTTAACGCATCTTATCATTAGATTATAATAACTAATCCTATCATTTATCATACAGCATCTTTACCTACATCTCTCGCCCGGGAGCATGTACGGTGCAGCGCAACCGTGCATTTAGGTATAATTATTGTCAAATCATCGATATTATTTAAGTCAATGTATGTTACACGCGCCTTCCACTTAGCTTATTGCATCAGTTCACGTTTTCACCTCATCATGGTAGGCGCGTGCTCAATTATCAATCATTTTTATAATATATCAATATAAGAGTTATATCAATCTCTTTTTGTATCATTTATCAAGTAAAGGTGTCCCGTACAAAGATACTGAAGAAATTTTAAAACTTTTCAATTTTCAATATACATAGATAGACGGCGGGAAGCGACTTTTTTTTATACTATGTAGTGATGAATGCTAGATTTGAGGTATATATTACTATGGGCCGTAAAACAAGTTAAATCAGATCTACTACTTTTCTATGGACTGCAATAAATGATTTATTTATTATTATAGTACCTCCATGGTTCAGTACCGCGCCGATCACTACGGTGAGTGCACGTATGTCCTCTATTCTTTGTAGATCTCGGAGCCAGTGGTGGGTATTGACTGAACCGATGAGACCGCAGTCTACATCAATCGAGACTTCATACGTTCGCCGGAGAACATCTTCTCGGACAGTTCTCTGCAACGATTGAAACGGCTGAGTAATCTGCCACACTCATACGACGGGGAAATTGATACAGACGCTAATCAGGATTTTAGCCCAGTGAAGAAACATAAAGCGACATAGTAAGAACGGTGTAGAACGTATTGATGTGTCAAGGCCAACCGGTACGACTGATAACAAGACAATAGGAGTCCGGGCGCGAAAGCGGTCACCCTGGTTATGAGTTGTACGACGAGAATGTGTCATCGACAGATCCATCGCCGAAACAGATGGATTTGGACAAATTATTGAGAGGACTTGAGATCAGGGATATAGAACAAGAGTTCCTAAAAGGTTATCATTTCGTTTGAAAACAAAGAGAAGGCGGAATTCTTAATGAAGAACCAAGAGTTTCAGGCAAACTGATTTAAATGCCAATATCTTTAATTCTGACATTTCCGATCTATCAGTCGTTTACTAAGACTCCCCTGGAGGACGCGTTTTCCTCAAGCTGCGTTCATAGAATTTATAAGTTCAAATTGTTTGTTTTAATAATTTCTGTGTATAATTTCTGTAGTAAACTACTTAGTGATATTTTTTTATTTATAATGTTAAACTTTCCAAAAAGTGTCCCTCATAGTATTGGTACCTACTTTAGTTCAGGCCCCTCATAGTAGGTAATTAGTAATAGTACCCACTGGGCAGGTACCCACTGGGTACCTGCCCAGTGGGTACTACCGGGGAGGTTAGGTAGGTCCTAACCTCCCCGGTCCCTCTTAGTATTGCTATCTACCTAACCTCCCGTCCCTCAAAGTACCGGTACCTATGTTCAACTTTGTTCCTTTTAAGCCATAACCATGGACTTATAATGTGACGTCATCCATAGGTTCAGCCTGAAAACCAGCGTCGTTACAGTCCTCGGGCGGTAGCGACATTAAGCTGAGGCTGGACCTAATTAGCTCACACTAAGGACAGGCTAAGTTCTTCAAATGTATTTTCTTTTGTTTATCTTTTAGTTTTAGAGTGACAGCTTAATGTGTTTTAATGAATTAAAATTTTGAATGAATTGAAATTTTGTCTTTTTTTGTGTGTGCTAATGAAAGATTTCTATTCTATTCTATTCAAGGAATGGACGACATGGATAGTCGCTTTAATATAGTCAGGAGAGTAGACCTAGAGATCGATGATGAAGAGTTAAAGAAAACTTGTTTTTGAATACGAAATCATATCGATTCATCGTTAGAAATGGCAAACCATAGACGGCAAAATGGGTAGATAGCGAAACAGTTCGCTTCTGTTTCAAATGTGCCATTATACCTCCATATGTCGAAGCATATGGTTGCAGGTTTGAAGTGTAACCTTACATATTCCCGGTGTCGCAATGTCCTGGCTGCTGGAGATTTGGGCACAGAAGTATTGTACATGTCCACTGAACAAAATCTTTTGCCCAAAGCGTGGTCGTAACCATGCAAACTGTGAAACTGAACAATTTAAATGTGTTAACTTTAAAGACGATCATATTTCGCTCGAGAAGTCTAAATGTCCGGTTTTCCACAAAGAGAAAGACATAAGAATAATAATGCGTGACGAAAATCACTCGTACAAGAAAGCTTGTCAGATATACGAAGAAAAGTCGAAACAGGATGAAAAAGATTACTACGTTATAGATTTAGAATCGATGGAGGTGACTGAACAAACTACGTCACAATTAGAATCTAGAAAGTACAGAGAAGCTTTGCTATCGAAACCAGTGGCACAGATGGATGGCGTGAGAAGGGTAAGGGAAACTGTTCTGCGGGGGGAGGATGTGGAGTGGAACCTGAGTAGCCACCTCTGAAGAAGACAAAGAAGAAAGGGAATAGGAACAAATAGTCAAAATCAGAGTGAAGATGAAATGGAAACAGAAAGTACTATAAACATAGTAAAAGAAACCCAAGTAAAATCAAATAAGGAGAAATTTAGTTTTGTGAGACTGTATAATAAATTAAGGGAAATATTTAGGTCAGAGAAATCACTGCAATAAATCATGGAAAAAAATCAATAAATGTATGTTTGTATTGTTCGAGGACACACGATACTACTGATTGGACGTGGACACTCACGATAGGGCTGGTCCATCAGGTCAAAGTCGATCAGCGAGCTATGGAAAGAGCTATGCTCGGAGTTTCTCTGACGGATAGGATTCGTAACGAATACATCCGACAGAGAACCAAAGTTATCGACATACTCGTAGCTCTAAGAATTAGCAAGCTGAAGTTGCAGTGGGCCGGCCATATCTCGCGAAGAACGAGGGGCGCAGGGGCAAACGTGTTCTTGAGTGGAGACCACGACTCGGTAAACGTAGTGTAGGACGCCCTCCGACCAGGTGGGATGACGAACTGCGAAAGACTGCAGGTAGATGCTGGATGCGGCAAGCTGAAGACAGGGCGCTATGGCGCTCATTGGGGGAGGCCTATGTCCAGCAGTGGACTGCTATAGGCTGATGATGATGATGATTGTTCGAGGAATGCTTCTCGTATGTAGCGGAGATTTTCAAGTTGGGGGATTATCTTGATAAAATCTTGTCCATTTTTTCAAATGGATAGCAGTTGTTTTATTCAACGTTTTATCAATATAGTCCAGTGGAATGCTCGGAGCATCAAGCCAAGACAAGTTTCAGCATAAAGTGCATATAGCTATCATTAGTGAGACGTGGCTGAATGAGGATATAAACATTAATATTAGAGACTACAATTGGTACAGAATTGATCGCGACGACTCGTACGGTGGAGTAGGTATACTCGCACCTCCTCTTAATTTAACGAATTCAGGTATTGAAGTTATAGCCATAAGTCTTAAATTGCAAATTTATTTCAGAAGTCGTACCTATGTGTATATTGTCCATCATCAGTCCATACTTCCCAGGCGGACTGGGACGAACTTTTTAAAGTAATTATTAAATATGTAACTAGTTAAGTAGTACTTTCGATAATTCTCTTATAGTTAGGTTAATTTTGTTAGGTTCATTCCAGAAGTGTTTGTTTTGTTAACTTTTAAGTTCCTTCACTGTTACTAAGTCCACTGACATATACATAGTTTAAATGTTGTAAAATCTGAATAAATAAAAATACCTTCATGTTGCTCCCATGGGCGGAGTGACTGTCCTCTGCAGTGCTGCCAGAGCCAGGTTGCTGTGCTTGAGGTTTAGGTACGGAGAGTCGGAGTTTTCAGGTATATATTACTATGGACCGTAGAAAAAGTTAAATAAGATCTCTTTCTATGGTCTGAAATAATTGATTTATTATTATTATTACAATACCTTCATGGTTGCTCCCATGGGCGCGGTGGCTGTTCATCTCTGCAGCGCCGCCAGAACCAAGTTGCTCTGCTTGAGGTTTAGGTACGGAGAGTCGGAGTTTTAAGGTATACAGGGTGGAATTTTGTAATGCCACCTGGAGGGAAAGTACTCTTAATACTGTATATAGAAAATTGTACTCAAAGAAAACATTCCTTTAATTTTAAAAAGAAAGAAAACTGCATTCAAAGATTTTCGAAAATTCGCTTGCCACACCCGGGAATCGAACCGACTAAAATCTGTAAAAATTACACTCTGTACTTTTATTGCATAGATCTTTAGGGTCAATAAACCAAATAATTCTACAGCAAGATGGTGCTCCAGCCTATCACAGCAGAATCACTACTGCCTACATTAATAACCATTTTAATACCTGGATTGGTACCAACGGCACAATCGGATGGCCTGCGTCACCCCTTTAGATTTTTTTTGTGTGGATTATGTAAAAAATCTAATTTACATGAAATCTTAAACGAGTTGAGAGTTGAAGTTCAGAATACGATTTATAATATTCACCACAACACGTTATTAAAAGTTACTAGAAATGAATTCGTTAGAAGAATACATTTGTGTATCCAAGAAAATGGAGCCCATTTCGTGCAACTAATTAGTTAGTTGACTTTTTATTGTAAATAATTAAAATAATTTAAGATTTCATGGTTTTCCTTTCATTTAATTTATTAAGTTTGTTGGAGAGATTTCATCCTTATTATTGACCCTAACGATCTATGCAATAAAAGTACGGGATGTAATTTTTACAGATTTTAGTCGGTTCGATTCCCGGGTGTGGCAAGCGAATTTTCGAAAATTTTTGAATGCAGATTTCTTTCTTTTCAAAATTAAAGGAATGTTTTCTTTGAGTACAATTTTCTATATACAGTATTAAGAGTACTTTCCCTCCAGGTGGCATTACAAAATTCCACCCTGTATATTACTATGGACCGTAGAATATGTTAAATAAGATCTCTTTCTATGGTCTGAAATAAATGATTTATTATTATTATTACAATACCTTCATGGTTGCTCCCATGGGCGCGGTGGCTGTCCTTCTCTGCAGCGCCGCCAGAGCCAAGTTGCTCTGCTTGAGGTTTAGGTACGGAGAGTCGGAGTTTTCTATGCGCTGCGCCATTGAGTTCTGTGAAGAAATATACCATTGGTACAAATATCAAAAATATTTTATTTTGATACTAGTTTCTGCCCGCGACTTCGCACGCGTTATTTCTATGGAAACGTTCAAATGTTATTTATACATAATTTAGCGTGTTTTAAAAAACTATAAACCGACTTCAAATTCCCAAATAATGAAAATGGGTCAGGATTCTTTTTTGAAACTAAGTTTTATTACGCTACGCTATAACGATCTCGTGTCTGGAAATAAAGAATTTATTAATACTTCATCATCATCTTCAGCTTATATTCATATATATGCCTATATTCGCCTATTTTTCATTGTTCACTTAGCTATAAGATCATTAAACTTTTATTATCTTCATTTTAACTGTATCTCGAATACATTAAGTCTATTAAGACAGGTACCTACTGTAATCACGGGTACTGTACGGGTCCGTAGAGTGAAGCCCTGGTGACCTGTAATACAGGTTTTTCTAAACCTACATCAGGCACCAGTCTTCACAATACAGGTTCGATCTAGTATATAAACTAAATGGCTTTATTTTATATCTAATTTAAGAGAACCTTTGTGAAGAAAATAAAATAAATTATTATTATATTAGTCCACTGCTGGATATAGGCCTCCCCAAATGAGCGCCATAGCGCCCTGTCTTCAGCGTGACGCACGCATCCAGCATCTACCTGTCAGCAGTCTTTCGCAGGTCGTCATCCCACCTGGTCGTTTACCGTTATTAATACTTAGTTTTAAAAAAAATATCATCGAAATCGGTTGCCGTAATATTAATAATCGTTATAATAATCGTTTATTGGTACATGACATGGAACAAAAAACAGTTTTGAAAAACGATGTCATCTGCAGTAGTTTAACACTGTGTCGCAGAATGACAACGCCCTCCTCACAAACCAGTACGATTAGCACTAATGAATACATTTTAATACTGATTAATTATTTATATTATATTGATTTATTCGTCCATTTGTCGCGCACACACTTCAGGCAAATTAAAGATTAATGGTTTTCTTATGGATGCCATTGTCGGAACTGGACCAAATTGAAATGGGATCACACGAGTCAAATAAAAAAAGAATCATAAAAATCGGTTTACCCAGTCAAAAGTTCTGAGGTAACAAACATAAAAAAATACAGTCGAATTGAATACCTTTATAGGTATGCGGCTTGTAGTTCAGGTGTTCCTAAACCCCATACCTTTGTTATAAATCCTTGGCACTCCGGAGAGGTTGGAATGTTTGATGGTGGTGGATAGATAGCGATAGATGAACGAAATGAAGAGTTATTATTATGATAGAATGAGTGATTTTAATGAAGGAAATGATTAGATAGTTTACAAGAGAAATAAAGTTACGAATAGAATATAAAGCAAGTAAACAATGGTCGCGTCAAGCTAGCTCCTCTGACAGGCGCGGAATGTGCGAGCGAATGAATGCCTGCGCGCGAGTGACGCGTCGAGACCGGTTCGAAGTATGCGTTCACTTGGGGTATGGCCCAAGCTCGAAGAATTGAGCGTAAGTGAAAACGCTATAAGTTTTTAATTAAAATTTGATTAAATTTGAAACGCATATTTCGGATCGGTGTCGAGTGGCGCGTAGGTACGCCACATATTCCCCCCGACCAGACCGTGACTACGGTCGATAAAAATCGGGGAACTGGACTCTTCTGCCGCTGCGGGTCCTCTTCTCTCCGACAGGTGGCTGGTCAGCGGGAACGGGTTCAGCGGGAACGGGTTCAGCAGGAACGGGTTCAGCAGGAGTGTTGACATCTGTTGGTGTAGTTTCATCAGCGTTTTTGAAGGAAGGATACGCTGGTTCTCGGGCGTCTCTCGTCGTGTATGCTGGTTTCAGTCGGTCGACACTGACGTTTGTCTTTTTTCCTTTAACGTCGATGGTGAAGAACTTCGGCTGCCTCTCGATGACAAGATAGGGACCAGCGTAAGGAGGTTCAAGGGAACGGCGCACGTGATTTTGACGTAGAAAAACGTGTGAAGAAGATTGCAGGTCACGTGGAAAGTAGAATGGCGAAGTAGTATGCCATGAAGTGGGACGTGGAGCGAGCTTCTGGACATGAGCTCGGAGACGGGTTGAGTATTGCGTGATGTCATCTGAACTGAAGGTATCTGATGGAGAAAGGAACTGTCCAGGTAAACGTAGGGGTTCACCGTAGACCAGTTCAGCTGCTGAAGTTTGAAGGTCATCCTTCCAGGCGCTGCGCATACCAAGTAGCACGAGCGGGAGGGCTTCTGTCCACTGCGAGGTAGTATGGCACATGATTGCCGCCTTGAGTTGCCTGTGTAGACGTTCGACGATGCCATTCGCTGCAGGATGGTAAGCAGTGGTGCGGAAGTGGCGCGCACCAACCAACTCGGCAAGGGATTTGAAGAGCTGGCTCTCGAACTGGCGACCACGGTCTGTAGTCACGCGTGCAGGGCAACCAAATCTGGAGATCCAGGTTGATACCAGGGCAGCTGCGCACGTCTCGGCAGTGATGTCTTTGAGAGGAACCGCCTCAGGCCATCGAGTAAATCGATCGATGACGGTAAGGCAGTATCTGTAATCAGAAGACAAAGGAAGAGGGCCCACGAGGTCCAAGTGGATGTGGGAAAACCTCGCGGACGGGGTAAGGAAAGAGGAAAGAGGAGATTTAGTGTGACGGGTAACTTTTGATTGTTGGCATTGCAAGCATTGCCTAGACCACTCTCTACAATCACTACGAATCCCTGGCCACACAAATCTTTGCGTAACCAGTCGCACTGTAGCTGCGTTTCCGGGATGATGAAGTTCGTGTATCATAGCAAATACCGATTTTCGTAGCTGTGGAGTAATGTACGGTCGTGGTTGTCCACAAGAAATGTCACAGAAGATAGGTTCGACGCAGTGTGCAGATTTTACCTTCTGGAGTCTTAAGCTGGAGCCATTCTTGATCAAGTCCTGCAGTTCTGGATCTGATTCCTGATATCGTGCAAGAGCTTGATAGTCGAGACTTGTAATTTCGTCTACCCGAGAGAGGGCGTCAGCAACAACATTCTCTTTGCCAGGTATGTATCTGATGTCCGTAGTGAATTGGGCTATGAAGTCGAGATGTCGAAACTGACGTGGAGAACATTTGTCTTTGCAGCGTGAGAAGGCGAAGACCAGAGGCTTGTGATCGGTGAAGATGGCAAACGTTCTCGCTTCGATCATATGCCGGAAGTATTTGATGGCTTCGTACACGGCGAGTAGTTCTCGATCGTAAGGGCTATATTTGACCTGGGAGCTGGAAAGTTTGTGAGAGAAGAATCCAAGAGGTTCCCAGTCAGAGGTATTCTTCTTACGTTGTTGCAGTACAGCGCCAATGGAAGAATCAGATGCGTCTGTGACAACTGCGAGATCTGCTGTAAAATCAGGGTGAGCTAAAAGGGTAGCCTGAGAAAGTGAGGTTTTGCAATCTTCGAATGCACGCGTCAGCTCTGCAGTCATCTCCACTGGGTGTGAACTTTTCACCTTAGGGCCAGCTAGTAAAGCATTTAACGGCGCATGAAGCTTAGCAGCATGAGGAATAAAGCGTCGATAGAAGTTGAGCATTCCTAGAAAGCGTCGGAGATCCTTAACGGTCTTGGGAGCAGAAAAGTGTTGGATAGCCTCGACCTTAACGTCTAAGGGACGAGTTCCTTTAGCTGAAACGTGGTATCCCAAGAAGGTTACTTCCGACACGCCAAGAACGCACTTCGAAGTGTTGATCAGCACACCGTATTGTTTTAGGCGATCAAAAAGCTGACGGAGGTGCGATTTGTGCTCTGAAGTACTATTTGAGAAGATCAAAATGTCGTCGATGTAGCCATAGCAGAAATCCAGACCTAGGAGAACTTCGTCTATGAATCTCTGAAAGGTTTGTGCGGCGTTTCGAAGACCAAAAGCCATATAGTCAAATTCGAATAGGCCGAATGGAGTAGTCAGGGCTGTCTTCTGGACGTCATCAGGGTTCACCTTGATCTGGTTGTAAGCTTTCACGAGGTCCACTGTTGAAAAAATGGTACATCCTGAAAGTTGCTGAGCGAAATCTTGTATGTGACGTATAGGATATCTATCCGGTATAGTTCTGGCGTTGAGTGAACGGTAGTCACCGCAGGGTCTCCATCCATCATCCTTCTTCCTCACCAGGTGTAAGGCAGAAGACCATGGACTCTCAGAACGTCGAGCTACTCCACTGGCTACCAAGTTCTCGAATTCCTTCTTCGCAGCTTGAAGTCGGACAGGATCGAGACGTCGAGGCTTGCAGGCGACAGGTGGACCAGGTGTAGTCCTGATATGATGTAGAGTGTTGTGCTTAGGAGACGACGGTATACCTGCAGGTCTGGTAATCTCAGGAAACTCTCGTAACAGCATGTGGAAATCCGATTCACCTGTCACAGCCTTGATCGATGCTGTGTCGTCAGGTAATCTGGAGGAAAGGGCACTTACTGAGAGTGAAGTGATACCATCGATGAGACGCTGGTTCTTGCAGTCTACCAGTAATCCATAGAACTTGAGGAAGTCGATTCCTATGATCGGTTTTGAGATGTCAGCGATCGTGAAGCTCCAGGTGAAAGCACGGCGAAGACCTAAATCCAGCTGCATCTGCTTAAGACCGTAAGTATGGATGTCAGTGTTGTTAGCAGCTGTTAAGGTAAATTTAGATTTAGTACAGGGCGTTTTGACAGCCAACCGCGGAAAAACACACAAGTCGGAACCAGTGTCCACAAGGAACTGCATTTTGGAAGCGCGATCGGTGACGAAGATACGGCCCGTTGAAGAAGAAGGGCAGTCGTTGGCCGCTACTTGCGACCGCCCTGACAGTTTTCCGCCGACTTGAAAGTACAGGGCTCCTTGCATCTCTTGGCCTGTGCTCCGTAGTTGAAGTGGTAGAAACAGTGAGGACAGTCTGCAGGTGGTTGCTGGAAGCGTGGGCGAGAGCGAGAGCGTGAGCGTGAGTTGTAGTCGTTACGCCTATTCTGCTGCTGCGATCGCGATCGTCCACTGCCGGAAACTTGCTGGGCCAGCATCGCGACTTGCTTGGTTAGTTCGCAAACTTGCCTGGCCAGATCATCGTGAGTTGATGCAGGTTCCGCCCTAGAAGTAGTAGCCACCTGGGGAGTAGTAGGAGCAATCTCGTGCACCTTGTCTGCTAAATCTGCCAGTTTCTCTAGAGGTAAGTCTACCTGAGTTGCGATCACCGTCTGGATATTAGCAGGCAATCGGCTGGACCAAATCGTCGTCAGAAAATCAGTTGGAACTGCTGGACCGGCGAGACCTTGCAGATGGCGAAGGAACTGAGAAGGAGTCCTATCACCAAGCTCTTCGTGTATCAATAGCTGCTTGACACGCTTCTCCTTCGACGCTGAAAGGCGTTTTATAAGTTCTTGTTTTAACTTCTGGTACTTGTCTGAAGCAGGTGGGTTGGTGATAATATCCTTGACCTCAGCAGCGTACCGGTTGTCGAGCTGGGACACGAGGTAACAGAATTTCGTCTCGTCCGTGGTAATTTTGCTTAGCGTGAACTGACTCTCTACCTGCGCAAACCATACTGCCGGCTCTTCTGGCCAAAATGGCGGGACTCTCACACCAACGCGGAGACATTCAGCACCAACAGCAGGTAGTGAATGGGCATCAACGAACTCGTCTGTCACCATGTTCCGATATTACAGGAAAAAAAAAATTAATCGCTCACCGCTTTTGACTTGCACCACACACCAAAATCAACTTGGTCGGCGAAATGTTCCGGAATGACGTTCAAGGTTGTCCAACACAATTGAAAGACTCACCAATGTATTTTAGCACGTCAATAATATAATGCTGGCACGTCAGGGGTCACCAATATAGATATGCGGCTTGTAGTTCAGGTGTTCCTAAACCCCATACCTTTGTTATAAATCCTTGGCACTCCGGAGAGGTTGGAATGTTTGATGGTGGTGGATAGATAGCGATAGATGAACGAAATGAAGAGTTATTATTATGATAGAATGAGTGATTTTAATGAAGGAAATGATTAGATAGTTTACAAGAGAAATAAAGTTACGAATAGAATATAAAGCAAGTAAACAATGGTCGCGTCAAGCTAGCTCCTCTGACAGGCGCGGAATGTGCGAGCGAATGAATGCCTGCGCGCGAGTGACGCGTCGAGACCGGTTCGAAGTATGCGTTCACTTGGGGTATGGCCCAAGCTCGAAGAATTGAGCGTAAGTGAAAACGCTATAAGTTTTTAATTAAAATTTGATTAAATTTGAAACGCATATTTCGGATCGGTGTCGAGTGGCGCGTAGGTACGCCACACCTTGTAATTTTTTAAGTCGGCCTTAATAGCCTTTTTATCCCATAATCTGTTCCCATGGGTTAGAAATAACTTTAAACAAGGCGTGCGAAGCCGCGGGCAAAAACGAGTATATAATAATGAGTAGATTAATAACTCACCACACTACTATTGCTATCGTTCAATATCGCAGTATTGAACCGGTCGAACGAATCGGACCTCCGCAACTGTTTCGGGGGCGACTCCGTCATATCTGTCACTTCGGACGCTTTTCTCTTACTCGTCGCGTGCTCGTATTTGCCTTGCAGATTCGATAATTCTTCTTCTACAGAACTGTAATGTAACAAGTGATAATTATAGTTGTTAATAGTAAATAAATAAATAATGCTGGACAATTCACACAGCATTATCTAGCCCCAAGCTAAGCAGAGCTTGTGTTATTGATACTAGATAACTGATATACATAAAACTGTATAACTTAATAATCTATATCTAATCCATGAATGTTTAATTTTTATGTTTATTTTTAAGTTTTGTGTTTTTAATTTTTATATGGATTTAATGTAATCTGAAATAAACGAATAATAATAATATTAACTTCTCAAAGGGCCTCTGTGCTGTTGGCTTCGGCCCCACGCAAGCCTTCCAAAGGACCGGGTCACTTTATGGCCCGAGATCATGGTAAATGAGAGACATAATAATAAAAAAAACATTATGATTGACTTGTTTATGGCAGACGTCCGCAATCTCCCCTATAGCCCGATTACCCAGTCCATCCATCCATCACAATAACCTGGTTTTATTTCTTTCATTTTTCTTTGCAATAGTCTCTACACCTGGTGGATACCATCTTTGGATGTATCATATTGTGCACACGAGGATAATACCCGCTATGTGTAGCCATCGCCTTTAGATTAACTTCTCAAAGGGCCTCTGAGCTGTTGGCTTCGGCCCCACGCAAGCCTTCCAAAGGACCGGGTCACTTTATGGCCCGAGAGCATGGTAAATGAGAGACATAATAATAAAACAATATATTACATAGATATGACGGCGCCACACCTTGGTTCGACTCTGTAGAGCATGTGCACCGAGGCTAACAAAGGTACTTTGATATTTAATCTATACTTAATACTATAAAGAGGAAAGGTTTGATTTTTTGTTTGTATGTAATGATGAGGCTCTGAAACCACTGCACCGATTTGAAAAAAAAATTCACCGTTGGGAAGCTACATTATCCCCGGTGAACATAGGCTATATTATATTTTCGAAAAATTTAGGGTTCCGTAGTAAAACCGTGCGAAGCCGGGAAGGTCCGCTAGTATTAAAATATGATAAGCCGTTTAAGGGTGAAAAGGTTACTGCAAGAGAGTTACTTATGGATTTATTTATTAGAACAGCTTCTGGAATAAAAAGTAACCTATAATGTTATTACAGACCTTTATGTGGGTAAAATTTCAGCTCGATCCAAAGGTACATAGTTCGGGCGTCATTTTTAGCCAAAAAACTACACAACGGCACAATCTTTCGCCTTAATAATATAAGTGCTATAGCTACTATTAGTGCTATAGTACTATAGCTACGTGTCCATCCAAAGGTTGCCTGGAATAAATCGCTCTTAGCGATAAGGCCACCCATTGTGGATCTGTATCTTTGTTTGTTTGTTCTTTACTGTTTTTTTCTGTTTGATGTGCAATAAAGCGTATTTGTATTCGTGGGACCTAGGAAATTGGATTAGTATGGAGTATTGAGCTCACCCTAGCTTTTCCTGCAGCTCAGCAACTTTACTTATCGATATACTAAGCGCGTGTTTGGTGTTGTTCAATCGATCTCGAGTCTCGTTCTTTTTACTCTCCGACTCGCAGAGTGCTCTGAAATAAGAGATTAATCACTACATAGTATAAAACAAAGGCGCTTCCCTCTGTCTGTCTGTCCCTATGTATGCTTAGATCTATAAAACTACGCAACGGATTTTATTGCGGTTTTTTTAAAGTGATTCAAGAGGAAGGATTATAAACCATTTGACAATGATATCAACGCGGACGAAGCCGAGGGGCGTAGCTTTATAAAGATATAAGACAGCCATTCTCACACGAGGGCCACAGCAAAATGAAAAGATTGAAGACGGCCATTTTGAAATAATGGAGTTCATTGATTGGTTTAAATGGATTGACACATTTAAAAAACGAACGAACTGGACTTTGCGGAGTATGTTATAATTACTATAGGAACCTCCCCCAATCCGGCAGGTCACCGTGGGGGAGTATGACCACTACCCTCCAATATTAACAAAACGCTACAGAAATACTATATTTCAACATTTAATGGATTTCAGAGATAAGAAGAAAAGGATACCATATCGAAGATAGAGGTGCTATGTGTGCTATTGCAGCGAAAAAAAAAAGAAGAAAAAGGCGTTAAAAACAGAAATATTTAGAAATTACTTGTTAACTTTATAGTCATCTTATTAGAAATATAAATACAAGAAAACATATGAAACAACAGAGAAAGCTAAAAACCGAGTACCTTGGAGGAGGCTTTCACGGTCGGCGGTCCTAACACTACCTAAGTAAATAAGTTAGTATATAAGTAATTTAGAAAGTTTTTTTATGTAAAAAGGTAGTTTTACTTAAGTTCTTATATTAATACTGTTAAAATTAGTGTTTTGGAACAATAAAGCTCTTTTTATTTTATTTATTTTATTACTATAGGAATACAACAGATTTTATTATTTCTCTCAGTGTAGAGGAATCAATTTTTTTTGTAATATCAAGTGAATCTAGAATACAGGGATAATAAGACTAGCTTTTCATCCCTGTGCAGTGGATTGTCCCTACCCCTATTGTACGGAATGGACGGTTTTCTACCGCACCCTCTTTATTTCAAGGCTTTCTCTTACATTTTTGATGTGTTTTGACTTTAGTTATGATTGTTATATAGAAACTATGCACCTAATCTGCAACCTAGGAATGCAGCATGCCACTGCATTTGTTGTCCATCCAGTATAATTGTCATTCTCCGAGTACTTACTTTGCCGACTCAGCGATGACGTCTTTCCCTCAGCGTGCCTGCCTTCGATCGCGGTCACGACATTCTACACCTGGTACTTGCATCGACCAAGCGTAGCTTCATTACTTTATTTTAGAATAATTATCTTGATCAAAAACATATAAAATGAAAAATTTTTTTTGGTGGACATGTACAGTACCATGTATACGGTGTTATGGAATTAAGCATTTTTTCTGTTAGATTTTTAAGTTTTATAATCAATGATGAGACTTTATTTGATACATTTTCACTTTACCGACCCTAAAATTTTTTTATAACAACAAAGTTAAGTTGCATGTGACCTCTCGGCGCCCCCCGGTATAAACCCAACATCTGGCTTAACGAGTCTCTTTGACAATCTTAATTTCTTTTCTCGCGCCGTTTAAAAATGGAATGTAACAGTTAGGTGAAACATGGCGGCGGATGCGCGGATTATTTATTTATGCAAAAGAACTTAACCTTATTATAAGTTCTCTCTTTGTACTACTAACAATTACGTGTAATTAATTATGGATCCATTTGTTGTCCGAAAGGAGTTTTTTTTAACTAAATGCACGCGGCAGTAAAATGAGCTAATGTAATAATAAAATAGTATTTATTTACCTTTTCAGTGCTGTGGCAAATGTGGCGATCGTCTTCAGGTCCGTGTACCCCTGCAACATGGTCTCTACTTCGCTGCTTGTAGCGTTCAGTACCTTCTGTAACCTAAAAGAAATAACTGAGAATTACATACTAATTATATGATTAGATTTTTGAGTTTTCTAATATTTCGACACAGTTTCATGCGCATCATAGAATAACTTCAAAAATCCTACTAATATTATAAACGCGAAAGTTTGTAGGTATGGATGGATGTTTGTTACTCTTTCACGCAAAAACTACTGAATGGATTTTGATGAAACTTCACAATAATTTATTTATTTAATGTAATCAGAACGACCTTAGGCCAATTATACTAATTACAGATATATATACTATATATTATATATATATATAGTATTGACAGACGATTTCTGGCCAGATTTAAGAAAGCTAAAGTGAACAACACCCAACTTTTTTTGAGCCAATTTTTGCTTGGGTCAGGTTTTGGCTGGTTCGCCAGGGTTCAGCCATTGCGATGAGCGTTTCCGATTATCGTACAAGAACAACTTTTCATCACAGGTAATGATTCGATTTAAAATCCCTTCATTACTATGCCGCTTGACTAATGTAACGCAGCAGTGTACGCGCGTTTGTCGATTTGCTCCACTCAGTTCATGAGGGACACACCTTTCAAGCTTTTTCACCTTCCCAATTTGCTTCTAGTGGATTAAAACAGTTTTGTCACTAACACCGCAGCCTGCAGCTAACTCGGACGTGGTTTGCGATGGATCCGCTTCCACAATAGCCTTCAATTCTTCATTATCAAGCTTGAACTCCGGCCGCCCACGGGGCTTGTTTTGCAGGTCGAAATTACAGAACGAAAACGTTGGAACCAAAAACACACTGTGTTTTCTTTTGGGACACCACCGCCATACACATCATTAATCCTTCGAGCCGTTTCTGCAGCACTGGTGCCACGGCGGAACTCGTACTCGTAAATAACGCGATATTTTAAGTTTTCCATTTTGTAAACTGAGTGACGCAAAGAAAAACCAAAGATGGAAAAAGATATGGATTACGGTTTTCGAAAAGCAAATGCAGTAAATAGCTGTATAAATTTGAAATTGGAATTCCTAACCAAAGAGGAGATATTTGAGATCAAAGTGGCGAGTACGACAAAACGCCAATTTCATATGTAACGACCTAATTAATATATGTATAATTCATGCATGATTTGTCTATTTTGATTTGTTGTTTTATTAGTTTTCTGAATTAGCGTCTGTAACGTTGTTGTGTTTTTTTTTTATATAATGTTTCTATTGGTGGCATCTTGATTGGTTTATACAAAACTATATTAATGTTAACTTAAAGAATATTATAAACTGTTTGTGCCTTAATAAACGAAAAATAAAATAAATATTGAAGAATCATCGAAATCGGTTCACCCAGTTGAAAGTTCTAAGGTTCATTTAAAAAAAATACAGTCGATTTGAAAACCTCCTTTTTTCTAAAAGGAAAAAGAAAAAAATATAAACACCTACCCTGTCAAAGTCTGCATATTTTTCTTCAACTGCTCGTTTTCTTCCGTCAGCTTGCATAACTCCTGGTTGGTAACATTTAGGTGCAACAACTGGGCCTTCAGAGCCCTAATGGCTGATTCTCGTTTCACCAGCTTTCTTTCATAAAACCCGATTAGGTCTCTGAAAGCATATTAAATAAAATTAATAATGCTGGACAATCCACACAGCATCATCTAGCCCCAAGCTAATCAGAGCTTGTGTTATGGGGATGGCTGATATACTTAATACAATACATTACATAAATATATTTTTTTTAGGACACATGGAAAACGACCAGAACACCCGGAACAAATGCCTGCAGATCGTCGAAACATTTGTCACGAGGCGGGAATCGAACCCTCGCAACCTCCTGCATCGGACCAGGCGGATCTTGGCCCTCCGCGCTACAGAGGTCGTGTTGTGTTTTTAGAATGATTTTGTCAAGTAATTTCCATATCCTTAATGGTTATATACTGTGCCGAACTTAATTCAATTCATTTATTGCAAGAAATATGGTCATAATACAAGGTCTTAAACATTAAAATAGGCAGTGTCGCATACTTCACCAAAACACATGATATGCACACATTTCTAAAACTAGGTTCCTATACAATGTGATTTTAAAATGATTTTAATTAATAAGTTAAAAACTATGAACATGTCATTTAACACTATAGAAAGCTTTTCCAATGAGCCATAATTTTAATTTTATTTTTTTCGATTTTATAAATATTGTTAAAGGTAAATTTTTGATGTCATTAGGGATTTTATTATATATAGAACCACACATAGCATAACAGTTCTTTTTATATAAGGCTGTCTTAGGAGTTCTAGACAGAACAATTTGTTCTGGGTTACATACTCGTCTAGGGTATATTATACCCTAGACGAGTACGTAGGAAGGAGGAACATTCGAATTTATTTACTAAAGCTAGGGATATATTATATCCCAAGCTTTAGTAAATAAATTCGAATGTTCCTTTACAAATTTAGCAGCCTCTAGAATCTCGCCTTAGTGGCGTAACAAACAAAGGCCCGCCTACGACGTAGGAGATTGCGGGTACGATTCCCGCCTCGGGACAAATTTTTATATGATATGCAGAAATTTGTTCAGGGTCAGGGTATCCTACTAATATTATAAACGTCAAAGTTTGTAAGTATGGATGTTTGTTACTTTTTCACTTAAAAACTACTGAATGTATTTTAATGAAACTTCACAATAATATAGCTTACATATCAGAATAACACATAGGCTACAATTCATAAATATATATAGTATATTATCCAAAATATCTATCACCACGCGGGTGAAACCGCGGGGCGCAGCTAGTATGAATTAAAAATATATAATGTCGATTGTCCAATGCGGGGCGGCAGCTGGTTTGATTCTTAAAGATGTTTATTTGCCAGAATACAATTTTAATGTAGGTCTTAACATTATAATGCGTTGTTATATTCTGCTTATTTTGAAATTGAATTGAAACTGCTCCACAGCTTGAGAGCATGCATGTTTAGCTCACCCATTCCTCTTCAAATCAGCAATAAGCTTCTCCAGCTTCTCATCATGTTCTCTACAAGCAGTTCTCTGCTGGCGGAGCTGCAAGCTGGCGTCATCTAGGCGGGACTGAAGCGTCGCCGTATCGTTGTCAGTTGTCCCCTCGTTAGATATCGTTGGGTACAGGCGGAACATGCACCTGTTTGTTACTTTGCAGCGGCATTGTGGGCAGGTTTCTGATCTGAAACATTGTATTCAGTGTAGTGTTTTTATTGTGTTAGAAAAAAATTGAGCAGGTTTTTGATAGGAGAAAATGAATGAATTACTAATTCTATTGTTGTATTATAAAAATATTACAACATGGTATATTGTGACCATTTTAAACAGCTAAATATAAATTTATAATATTTTGGTAATAAATAATAATCATAGACTCATTAATTGGCTTAAGGTTGCCACTAGTTGTAGGGTGATCCTTGTTGAATTTTTTTATAATTTTGGCAAGTTTGGTTCATAGTTATATTTATTAGACGACTGATGTGGCGCGGTGGGCGAAGGTCCGCCTGCGACGCAGGAGATTGTGGGTTCGATTCCCGCCTCGGAACAAATGTGTGTATGATCTGCAGATATTTGTTCCGGGTGTTCTGGTCGTTTTCTATGTATAATAAAAATATCTATGTATGTAATATATTGTATTATGTATATCAGTTATCTAGTACCCATAACACAAGCTCTGCTTACCATGGGGCTAGATAACGCTGTGTGAGTTGTCCAGCATTATTTATATTCTTTATTTATATTATAAAAACAACAATACTGCATCAGGTCATATGAAACTTGGAGGAACTAATATTTATGCAAATAAATAGGATGAAATGGATGCCATGTTTACCTTCCTATCCACTGTGAAAGACAGTGGTAATGAAAAACGTGTCCACATTTTGTCACAAAAATATTTTCTGCTTGGTTCACGAGGTCACTGCATATTGTGCATAGAATATTCATTATTCTGGAAAGTATATAAAGTCTATGTTATACATTAGGTATATTATGTAGGTAGTAAAATGTAATGTAGGGGTTCAAAATTTAATGAAAATTTGTATTTCAGCAATATAGACATACAAAATTTTGATTCTTTTATGTAACAAATCGAAAAAAAATGTAATTCATTGTTTTCAAGAAAATTTTGCTGAAAATGGAGAAGGATGGAATGGGGTGAACTATTAGGAGTTGAAAGTGGTATTTCACGGTTTTTCGCGATTTATTATTTTTAGTTTATACTAATGACCTGCCTCATCTTGTAAAAAAGAATCAAGTGATTGTATGTTTGCTGATGTTACACTTGATAGAAAACTGGCCATGCTACGCCGCCGCGCCGCACTGGTAACATCAATCAACCAACATCACTAAAGTAAATGATACTTAATTTATTGATGTTTTTTATGGGTAATATTATTCTTGATTTCCACGGGAGTCCATGGACTGAAATAGGTGAAACCCTGCTTTTAGCTTTACAGCAAAAAAGCCTATTCCTTCACAATGATGCACTGTACAGTGCTGACTGAAATACTAAAGTATGTACCGCAACCCGCCGTTTTGAAGAATTACATCAGTTGCATGGGCGGCATTGATTTATGTGATAGGCTAATAGCCTATTATAGTAGTGGGATGCATCCTAACAAGTAGCCTGTAAGAGCATGGTCATTTCGTAGATCTTGCCATAGTAAACTGCTGAATTATGTGCAGAAGATATTGTAAATACGAGGATATTGAGGCCAAAGATCTGCTAGGCCTGCTCAAGTACAGATTACACATATCTACTGTGATGACGAGATATGAAGGTGGTGCAGAGAACCCTATTTTTCACGGCCTTGTACCAGTGGCACAGGATCCCGTAGCAGCAGCATGCTTCGAACCCCAGGGACGAATATGAAGTGCCAAAAAAAATATAGACCAGTCGTGACACATCCTACTCCTGACGTGAGATTGGATGGAGTAGGACACTTGCCCCGGTACCTAGACGACAAATTTGAGTCTAAATGTCGCGATCACGAATGTTCATCCCGTTGCCGTACAATACGCATAAAATGCAAAGTATATTTATGCATTTTAAAAAACCATTGTTTTGAATCCTATCATTCTTATTTGTGAATTTTAGTTAATCATAGTCCTCAGGTGCACAAATGTATATACCATTTTTTTTCTAAAGAAAATAAAGATTAATAAAAACCGCTTCTATTTGTTTTATTTAGCTCTCTTACAACCAGAAAAACTGTTAGTACCTAGGTAGGTATATATTGTTTTCATCTGCTTTTTAGCTGGGTATGAAGAGGTTATATCAGAAACAGAGTCTGTTTACAAGGTCAGTCATTTAAACCTGAGTTCAAGCAGTGGAAATTATGGGATGAAACTTGATAAGAGCCTATAGGTACTGATTATTGACCAAGCTACCCCGTCTTCAGAAAGAGAAGAACTAAATCGATAAGCATTGTGTTGAGTCTGGTCACCCTCATGACTGATACGTAAGTGGTATGTAGTTTTGGTTCGGTTTACTTACATTTTGTGTTTGATTTTTCACATAGAGCAGTTTTTTCAGTTTCCTCGCGGGCCGCGGTAACGAACGGTAACTTACTGTTTGTTTTATGGTTCGGTCGGTTGGTGCTTACACTCACAAACTAATATACCAGTGTTGCCAGAGCCCTATGTAGAAAAGTACTTTGTGCCAGAGCCTACTCAGCCCAGCCAGGTTGCCATTTGTTGGTTCAAATGTTGCCATCTGAAACCAAAGGTTGCCATTAGAAAAAATCTGTAAAAAAAATCTAAGCATTTTTTTGTTTTGCAAAACTATATAAAGAGCATAGATTTAGATAAAGAGTAAAACTGAAATGGACTGGCCAATGATGTTATATATACGTAGATACGTTGTACTGAGGTCTGCCTAACAAGACGAAAATCAGGTACGTGTCTGAATTGAACTCAGTCCGTCCTGCTCCTGGTCGCGACGCGGACGTACGTTGAATACGAGTTTACTAACGGAATATGCATAAATAAACCTCGAAAAATGCCAAGTTCTGTGTTCCGAAAGTGCAATAACTATACAATGACTATAAAAAGCAAAAAGGATATATCTTTTCATATGTAAGCACTATTTAATCTGTTAAAATGTAAAATCATGAATTTACTTTTCCTCAACAATCATTGCCGCGGGGCGTTGCCACTTTGCCACCTACACGAATGAGACAAGTAGTGCGATGCTCGAGTGCGAGTGACAGAGAAACAGGACGCTAGGGGATACTGGGTTGATTTGACACTGGTATCCAATATTATCCATAGTAAGTCAAAATAAAGATTTTGACATTTGACATTATTTTGTTCTATCATCAATAGTTTTCGCAGCGCACGAGATGTAAGGATTGTTTTTCATTTTGTTACACCTTGCGTTACATTATTGGAGTTTTAGTAATGTAAGGATCCGTAATTTTATTGAAAATATAATATAGCCTATGTTCACCGGGGATAATGTAGCTTCCTAACGGTGAAAGAATTTCTTAAATCGGTCCATTAGTTTCGGAGCCTATTCAATACAAACAAACAATCAAATCTTTCCTCTTTATAATATTAGCATAGATTACAAAAATATATATCGTACTTCATTTTATCATTTATAATTTTTGTAAATAAACCTAATTTTTATAAAATTTTACTGATTATTTTCTTCATGCTGCCTGCTAGGTACCCATTATACATTTTATAGCCCAGTTTCCTCTAACTGATAGCCGATCTGACGTCCTAGGCTGTCATTGGCCGCGAGATAGACATAGTTTCATGTGTCAGGTAGGTAGGTATAATAAAATATCGCCATGTTGTTATTTCTATAAAATGAGTATGACGTCTCTAATGTAAAATCTCATTGGGACTGGCCCCCTATTTTAATCCGATCAAAAAGTTTCTGTGACTCGGAATCTGACTCAAATCCGCTTGAAACTCAAAAAATCCGCGCGGACATATTTTAGTGGTTTTTAATATTTTCTGCGTTCTACAAGGAATAAAACTACATAACTAAAAAGTAGTTTTTCATAAATCGATAATCACTTTTTACATTATTTGTGTTTACAATGTAAACTTTACAACCCGACTCATCAAAAGGACTATGAGTTATATTTGTTGTTGAAAATAATCAGAAAACATATTTTTTTACTGTTACTCTTGATAATGAAGGATACGATGAGATTCTTATGAAAAAGCTGCCTGATGATAACCATTTATCATAGCTGATAGAAAGGATTATAAAATAACATCGACATCGATGAAAATGTGAATCATACATCATTTTATTTATTTTATAAACGGACGGTCTGTTTGAGCTGGGTTTTCATAGTGCACTCGTAAGTCGTACGAGCTAGATCGTTTTGGTATAGGCGTTAACTCGGAATTAGGTTGACACGTTACGAGTTCATCAGCGTCAAAGTAGCATTTACATAATTTTGTCTCCGTTCACATCAAGATGACGTTCACTCCGTTTTTTCTTGCTTGACACCGTTTTATTTTCATAAAATAATCCGAGTAAACCTATAAAAATCCGAGTTCACTCTAGTCGGATGCCGCTATCCGAGTGCGCTGCGGAACGAGTAGCGTCCGAGTCTTCATCCGAGTGCACTCGGTCCGAGTATACTCGTATAGTGAAAACCAGTTTATTAGTTTTTTTTATTTCCACCGTAGGTACACAATGTTATACTTGATGTCGTTAAATACTATTTTAAAAGATAAATCACATTTTTATTATAACACATACTAACTTATCACAAAGGAAACACCATAGGGCATTGTGCAAATGAAAGCAGACAGACATGCCTTCTTAAAAAATTAAAATAAATTCATTTATAATTAAAGTTGTCACAATAAAACAGATAATAAATAATGGTATAAGTTAAATTAAATAATAAATTAGATAAAATGTCAAAGTAATCTAGTTATCCATACAGGACCTTAGACATTGACATAATCATCTTGAATAAATATAGCTGACATTTCATTGTTGACAAATTTGACAGAACACGGCACGGGTGGTATTACTATTACTGGTGGTTGGTACGATAGGTACCTGTCTGTTGCTGATACACTATTTTGTATTTTATTTATAAAATGCCGCATTTATCTATAAATAAACTGTGAGAATACTTTTAGACATCATCTAGATACTTTGGGGGCGCTCGGAGGTGCAGTGTTTATTATACAACCGCGTAATTATGCACACTAAGCGTTGCAAACACCAAAATAAATGTTTATGTTTATTTGTGTGCTCTTAGAACCACTATAACCCCAAGAATTTAACTCCTGTCTTGCCATGGGCGGATGCCTAAAATCATCAGCTGTCTCCAATATGTCACTGTTTTGATAAGATATCTATCTCATATTGTCGTTCTGATTAGAGGATTCGGAGTGATAATGCGTCCTAAACTGGCGCTAATGCGGCCTGTATATCCGATAACCTGTTGAGTAAATAAGTGTAAGGATTATTTGTGCAAGTATTTAGTGAGTAAATAAAGTGAAATGCCTGGAAAAATTAAAGTGAAAGTGCTAGCGGGGAGGAATCTTCCTGTTATGGACAGGGCAAGTGATACCACTGATGCTTTTGTGGAGATCAAGTTTGGAGGGATCACGCACAAGACTGACGTGTGCAGGAAGTCTTTGAACCCTCATTGGAGTAGCACAGAGTGGTACAGATTTGAGGTTGGTACAGGCCTATTTTTTTATTTAGTACAGTTTCAAATTAAATTGAAAAGCTGTATGTCTACCACAAAATTAACAGCTTAACACTTGTTAAGTTCATAAATATTTAATTATAAATTAGACCTTATTTCTTGCAAGTTAGTTATTATTAGCATTAGTTAAGCTTGTGGTAGCCAGCACCAATCAGAAAAATTGACAGAATTTATATACCTGTCTTGATATTTTGCTTGGCAGTGTATGGTACATTATCCCTTGTTCAAACATATCCAGCTGAACTCCTTAGGCTGGAAGTAGGTAGTAAAACATTTTAAAGAAAAAACTCCTTCAGCATTTCATGAAATTATACAAATAATGTTCTACAAATCAAGGTCACATCAATTTATATGAATTTTTGGCAGTAACACAAATAATCTCCATGTGTTGCCTATCTATACATTAATGTCTGGCGGCCGTCTGCCTGTTATTTGTTTGGCATTTCCACAATGTAGCCATAGTGCTTCTTTTGGAATTGTGCCAAGAATACTTTTCAGCGTCAACTGTTTACAGTTTGCCCTATTCGTGACAATGCTCAGCAATTTGTACTATACAAAGAACATTTACTCAAATTCTTAAGTCTTAGTCCATGTTCAAGTGATCGCGCACGCATTCAGGATGCGAATAGATACGCGCTCATTCTCTAGATAATGTCAGACTAGCCCTGTATTTGTTTCTTGCGCCGCGCCGTGGATTCCGCTTGCGCGGTGCGCCGTTACGACGAGTTTTAAAGCAAGGGTTCTGAAAATTAATATTAAAGAAAAGGTGCCTAAGGTGATTCATTTCTAACTAGCTTTCATTCTAAAAATATGTAGCTTTACCTTTGGAATGTTCTAAGAAAATTGAAGATACAGTCTGCAGTGCTTTGTAAAACTCTGTATATTGTGCAAGAGACTAACTATTTCTGATTTGATACTTGATGAAATTGTGCCAATTGTTCATACCAACTTCATAAAGATTTGTGTATGAATATGACAAAACTCAGCTGCTATTGTCTATTCTGTGACTGTGTGGGGATAATCACATTTCTTTCAGAAATGCCGCAACTTTTTAAGAGAAGGTTGAAAAGTCGTTAAATTCAGCATCTTTCTGTGTATTTTTAACAACTCTACTGCGATCTCAGATCCACCTGCCTAGCGTGGTGATCCTGGCAAAGCACCCCTGCAAAGCTACCATGCCATTTAGCACATATCGTAACGTGCGTTTTCAACGTTTTTACGCTTTCTTTAGCGTGAATAGCGCGTAACTCTCAAAGAAAATAACATCTTTTCACGCGAAGTATTACCTAGTGCTGATCGGTATTATTTCCCTAGGTGGACGAATCCGAGCTGCAAGATGAGCCGTTACAGCTACGCCTCATGGACCACGACACATACTCAGCTAACGATGCTATCGGCAAGGTCGTCATCAGTCTCGCGCCTTTGCTGGCGAGAGAGGCTAACAACGCCACGAAGGGGACCACGGGACCGCCTGGTGGTAAGTAGCTGGTACTCGTCAGAGAACATAGAATATACCCAGAATACCTGTAAATAATATTTGCAGATCGTCCAAACGTTTGTCCCAAGGTGGTCCCTGCCTCTCCTGCGTCACAGGCGGACCTTTGCCAGCCGCGCATCATCGCTCGTCATCAAATGGAATTTTTAATAACTAATTCTTAATCGTTTTTAGCCTAGACGGCCCAAGGCAAGTTCCGAGCGGAGTTCTCATAGAGTTTTACATATAAGTATATAATGAACGATCAAAATCTTTAACATTATTAGGCACGAAACGTGTGTTACCCATTTAATATGAATCGCATTTAAATGCTGCTATAAATTATGACTCGTTTATGATTTTCAAATGGACTTTACGACCGGCTACTATGAGTAATATAGGTACTTAAATAGAATATAGCATTATGTTTAGTTAATTATACAAAATTGTAAAACCACCCAAAATACATTTTATAAATATATATTTTTATTAAGTATATTAGTTATCTACTACTTACCTACTCTACTACTTAGCCCGAAGCCCATATCATAAGATCTACTTGAGCTTCTGGCTAGGTGCTGTGTGAATTATCCAGCATTATAGAGGTATATTTATATATCCCCAGGTGCGGTCCTCTCCGGATGGATCCCGGTGTTCGACACGATGCACGGCATCCGCGGCGAGCTGAACGTCATCGTGAAGGTGGAACTGTTCTCAGACTTCAACAAGTACAAGACTTCCAGCTGTGGCGTGCAGTTCTTTCATTGTAAGTCTACCTATGTTATATGAACCGACGGCCGATGGGGCAAACGTGTTCTTGAGTGGAGACCACGACTCGGCAAACGTAGTGTAGGACGCCCTACGACCAGGTGGGATGACGACCTGCGAAAGACTGCAGGTAGATGCTGGATGCGGCAAGCTGAAGACAGGGCGCTATGGCGCTCATTGGGGGAGGCCTATGTCCAGCAGTGGACTGCTATAGGCTGATGATGATGATGATGATGATGAAGTCTACCTATATAAACAATATCTCCGGCTGGATCCCCGTGTTCGACACGGTGCACGGCATCCGAGGCGAGCTGAACGTCACCGTGAAGGTGGAACTGTTCTCAGACTTCAACAAGTACAAGACTTCCAGCTGTGGTGTGAAGTTCTTTCATTTAATTATATATAAACTTATAATATCATCGATTATTAATAAAATAATATCCCAAAGTTTTGCGACGGGACTTGAACCCGCGACCTTCCCCCCACTACAGGGACGCTCTCACTAGCTGAGCCACGAAATCAAGTGACGAGCCGAAAATCTTTGGGACTTCTTACGACTCTATTTTTGGGATATTATATAATTTCTTAGAGATTACCCCGAGTGCGAGGGCTTACGCACTGTAATAACAAAAACTCATTTTGGGGCTAGATTGCAGCTAAATGTTGCATAACTACAAAAACAATTTACATTTTATTTGCTTCTTCCGCTAGTGGACAAAAGATTGAAGTGACGAAGATCGATCTACACATTATTTCTTATTAATCTTTTAAACCAAGCGTCCAAAATGTCCATTACAGTTCCACTCTCTTGTTCACCAGGTCCTATGATCCCCCCGGGGTACAAAGCGACCTCCATCCACGGGTTCGTGGAAGAACTGGTAGTGAATGACGACCCCGAGTACCAGTGGATCGACAAGATCAGGACCCCTCGCGCCTCCAATGAAGCCCGCCAGGTGGCGTTCATCAAGCTTAGCAACCAGGTAAATGTTTATTGGGTAGATACTTCCTTCTTCAGGTTCTTAGGCACTCTTAGACGGTTTTAAATAATCTGCAGTGTGACGGTAAAATCTTCTATATACCTGTTATTAGCTCTCTGTTGTAACTTGAAACCCTATAGGCATTATTCTAGCTGATGGTGTTCCAATATAAATAAATAAAAAAATACTCCATTCAATGGATCGCCATCCAGGGAGACTGTAGTAAATAGAGTTTGCGGGCCACGAAGGGCAACTTCGTATCGCTGTCTTAACTATACAAATTAAAACTATTATAGAGGCAATAACAAAAGCTTATAATAAGTATATCATCATCAGCCTATATTAGTCCACTGTTGGACATAGGACATAGGACTCCCCCAATTAGTGCCATAGCGCCCTGTCTTCAGCTTGACGCATCCAGCATCTACCTGCAGTTTTTCGCAGGTCGTCATCCAGTCGTGGTCTCCACTCAAGAACACTACTATTATACTATGTAGTGATGGGCTATTATGTTTTTTTATAGGTACAACGTCTGGTCGGTCTAAAAGCAGCTGAGTTGGGAGCTAATGCCGTGGTCGGGTACCAACAGGAGTTTGACTTAGAAGGCGAAGCGGGCGTGGTCGCTAGAGCCATAGGTAAATAAATATTAAATTTATTATCGATTTTACATTGGTTAAGATTTAGTATTTGGGTCGGTTCAGAGATTAATTTCTAATCCTACCGAAGATTGATGATTGTATGGTTTAAGAAACTTAATTCTCATATATATAAAAAAATCACTTCAATAAAATTGAGAACTTAGGACTAATTGCTGCAAAAGTAGACTACATTTGGGTGATGAGCGTCCTTTTTAAAAATAGGTAAGTAACTGAGTAACTTTGTCTTAATTAATGTAAAGAACTGATAAGAT